>CP136059.1:419937845-422437845 GCA_032464435.1 Aegilops umbellulata
CAGAGCACTCCACACTGCTCTGTTTTTTCTGGTTGGCGAGGGGAGAGCTTTGTGGTGCTCTAGCTCACCCCTTATGCACATGAGGTGTTCGATGAAATGCCTGAGCCACAATAGTTAAGCTTTTTCCTCTCGAAGCTCGACCCCAAAGCTCCATTTTCCTCGAGATTTGTCTAGATTTAGCGGCCCGTCACGTCCCATCCCCGTCTTCACCATCGTCGATCGCCCACGCCGATCTCGTCGCCGGCACCACCGTGGTAAGCCTCTTGTTCTTATCTTCTTTTTGAAAGAAAAATATTCTTACTTTAGATAGATACTTGCCTAATTTTCTTACTTTTATTATTGATTGTTATTATATAGTGCGATGGTTTTGGTATCTGCCCCCGTCGGCCCTCGTCCTGTCTATAATTCAGATGTGGTATATATTATCTTTTATAACTATTTGGTTCATTTATTGTTTATGAGAATTATGCCGACCAACGTGACATAGATTTTATTTATCTAGGAGGTATGTGAACCGAAAATTCCAACCGACCCTATTGTCGAGAGGTTAAATTTAGTTGAAGAAGAAAACAATTAATTGAAGGAAAAAATAAAAAAAATCGAGGAGGAGAAGATGATATTGGAGTTGCATGTTGCGGATGTCAACGATGATCACAAGATCATGATGGACGCAATGCGTTTGAAGATTAGAAAGATTAGAAAATATGCCATTCATACCGAGGCTTGGTATCATTATACCATTGAATCAATTGTTACAATTGTTGTGATTATGATCGCATTTGTTGTTGCATTGAAATGTTTTACATAGTTTTAATGTATGGTTTAATTAGATGCTCTAGAGAGCTATATGTTGTTCAATGAGAACTATGTATGTACTTTGGCTTTAATGTGATGATGAACTTCTATTAATTTGGTCACTTATCTATCCATGATGTTCTGTAATGGTTTTTGACACACTTAATTATATATAATGCACGCAGATGAACCGGCAATGGATGTACGGTGACACACACACCTCCGAGTACGGTAAGGGCGTGCATAATTTTCTCGAAGTGGTTGAGGCAAACAAGCAGAATGGTTTTATGTATTGTCCATGCCCTATATGTGGGAATATGAAGTCTTACTCTGACCCGAAAATCCTTCACAACCACCTGCTTTATAAGGGTTTCATGCCACACTATAATGTTTAGACCAGGCACGGAGAAATAGGGGTTATGATGGAAGACAACATAGAAGAAGAGGACGATGTCAACTATGTGCCCCCGGAATACGATATTGTGCCCGATGATGATCTCCGCCAGGTCATTGTTGGTGCAAGGAGACAGTGCGGAAGTCAAAAGGAGAAGCTGAAGTTGGATCGCATGTTAGAGGATCAGAACAAAGGGTTGTACCCCAATTGCGAAGATGGCAACACAAAGCTCGGTACCGTACTGGAATTGCTGTAGTGGAAGACAGAGAATGTTGTGCTTGACAAAGGATTTGAGAAGCTACTGAAAATATTTAAGAAGAAGCTTTCAAAGGATAACAATTTGCCTGACAGTACGTACACAACAAATAAGGTCGTATGCTCTCTAGGATTGGAGGTGCAGAAGATACACGCATTCCCTAATGACTGCATCCTCTACCGCGGTGCGTACGAGGATTTGAACACATGCCCGGTATGCGGTGCATTGCGGTATAATATCAGACGAGATGTCCCTGGTGATGTTGACGGCGAGCTCCCCAGGAAGAGGGTTCCTGCGAAGGTGATGTGGCATGCTCCTATAATACCATGGTTGAAACGTCTGTTCAGAAACGAAGTTGAGAGCACCCGCTGACGGGTCGTAGTGGAGGAAAATCGAGAGAAAGTACCGGGTTGAGTTTGCAGGTGATCGAAGGAACGTATGGTTTGGTTTAAGCGCGGATGTCATTAATCTTTTCAGGGAGCAGAGTAGTAGTCACAACACCTGGCCCGTGACTCTATGTATGTATAACCTTCCTCCTAGGATGTGCATGAAGCGAAAGTTCATTATGATGCCAGTTCTCATCCAAGACCCTAAGCAACCCGGCAACGACATTGATGTGTACCTAAGACCATTAGTTGAAGAACTTTTACAGTTGTGGAATGGAAATGGTGTACCTGTGTGGGATGAGCACAAAAAGGAGGAATTTAACCTGCACGCGTTGCTGTTTGTAACCATCAACGATTGGCCTGCTCTCAGTAACCTTTTAGGACAGGCAAACAAGGGATACCACGCATGCACACACTGTTTAGTTGATACCGAAAGTATATACATGGACAAATGCAGGAAGAACATGTACCAGGGCCATCGTCGATTTCTTCCAACCGACCATCAATGCCGAAAGAAAGGCAAGCATTTCAAAGGCGAGGCAGATCACCAGAAGATGACCGCCATGGGTACCGGTGATCACGTACTTGCTATGGTCAACGATTTATGGGTAATCTTTGGAAAGGGTCCCGGCGGACTATCTGTTTCGAATGACGCTGAGGGACGCGCACCCATGTGGAAGATGAAATTTATATTTTTGGACCTACTCTATTGGAAAGACCTAGAGGTCCGCTCTTCCATCGACATGATGCACGTGACAAAGAACCTTTGCGTGAACCTGCTAGGCTTCTTGGGCGTGTATGGGAAGACAAAAGATACACCGGAGGCACGGGAGGACCTGCAAAGTTTGCACGAAAAAGACGGCATGCCTCCAAAGCAGTATGAAGGTCCTGCCAGCTATGCTCTTACCAAAGAAGAGAAGGAAATCTTCTTTGAATGCCTGCTCAGTATGAAGGTCCTGTCTGGCTTCTCGTCGGATATAAAGGGAATAATAAATATGCCAGAGAAAAAGTTCCAGAACCTAAAGTCTCATGACTGCCACATGGTTATGACACAACTGCTTCCGGTTGCATTGAGGGTGCTTCTACCGGAAAACATCTGATTAGCCATTGTGAAGCTATGTGCATTCCACAATGCAATCTCTTAGAAGGTGATCGATCCAGAAATCGTACCAAGGCTAAGGAGTGATGTGGCGCACTGTCTTGTCAGTTTTGAGCGGGTGTTCCCACCATCCTTGTTCAATATCATGACGCACGTCCTAGTTCGTCTAGTCGACGAGATTGTCACTCTAGGCCCCATATTTCTACACAATATGTTCCCCTTTTAGAGGTTCATGGGATTCCCTAAAGAAATATGTCTGTAACCGCGCTAGGCCAGAAGGAAGCATCTCCATGGGCCATCAAATAGAGGATGTCATTGGGTTTTGTGTTAACTTCATTCCTGGCCTTAAGAAGATTGGTCTCCCTGAATTGCGGTATGAGGGGAGACTGGCTGGAAAAGGCATGCTTGAAGGGGACTCAATAATATGCAGGGACGGGCATTCTTAGTCTCAAGCACACTACACAGTTCTACAGAACTCTACCTTGGTGACCCCATATATCGATAAACACAAGAACAGTTTGCGCTCCAAACACCCGGAGCAGTGTGATGACTCGATTACATGTGAACACATCAAGACTTTCGGCAGTTGGTTGGAAACAGTCTCAGAGGTGACAACACTGTTTGTGATGAGATGTACTCGTTGTCCAGGGGACCATCTTCGAGTGTATTGACTTACAAAGGATACGAGATAAATGGGAATACATTTTACACGATCGCCCAAGATCAAAAGAGTACCAACAAAAACAGCGGTGTCTGCTTTGATGCAACAACCAAGAGGGGAAAGGACACATATTATGGTTACATAGTGGACATATGGGAACTTGACTACGGACATGATTTTAAGGTCCCTTTGTTTAAGTGCAAATGGGTCAATATTTCAGGAGGCGGGGTACAGGTAGACCCATAGTACAGAATGACAATAGTGGATCTGAACAATCTTGGGTACAGAGACGAACCGTTCATCCTGGCCAATGATGTGGCGCAGGTTTTCTATGTGAAGGACATGTCTACCAAACCGAGAAAAAGAAAATATAAGGAAGATAATACATCATACGATGAGCCAAAGCGCCACATAGTTCTTTCAGGAAAAAGAGACATCGTGGGAGTGGAGGGCAAGATAGACATGTCCGAAGATTATGAAAAGTTTCATGAAGTTCCTCCCTTCAAAGTCAAGGCTGACCCAAGCACCCTGATAAACGATGAAGATTATCCATGGTTACGGCGCAATAAGCAAAGGACACAAGCAAAGAAAAAGTGAAGGCTTTCTCTCCACAACTATTATGATGATGCCTTTGATCTAGAATATCACTACAGTTACATGTGAAGAAATGAAATGCCTGTTGTAACAGACGAGTTTCCGTATGAAACCCCGATACCTCGAAACAGATTGTTCGTTTTATACATGAAGTGCATCCAGTTTTTTCCGTAACCCTCTCAACTTTTTAGCACATGCTATGCGGGTGAAATGATGATGTCATGCCAACTTTCAACCTTTTCAGAGTTCATTTGAAATGCTTTTCAATTTCAGGGTCTTATAGCTCAAAAAAGCAGTAAATGCATGAAAAATAACAAATGAACTTAGAAAGGGTTGAAAATTGATGAGGTGGCTTTGAATGGTGCATTTTGAACACACAAAAAGTCTGGAGTTCAAATAAGTTCCAAAAAATGGAATCCCTTTGTAACAGATGAGTTTTCAACTAAAACCCTGATACTTCGAAAGAGATTGTATGTTTTTACACGAAGTGCATCCAGTTTTGCCGTAACCCTCTCAACATTTTAGCACATGCTATGTGGGTGAAATGATGATACCATGCCAACTTTCAACCTTTTCAGAGTTTGTTTGAAATGTTTTTCAATTTCAGGGTCTTATAGCTCAAAAAAATCAGTAAATGCATGAAAAATAACAAATGAAGTCAGAAAGGGTTGAAAGTTGATGACGTGGCTTTGAATGGCACATACTGAACGCAAAAAAGTCCAGATTTCAAATAAGTTCAAAAAAATGAAATCCGTTTGTAACAGATGAGTTTTCGTGTGAAACCCTGATACTTCGAAAGAGATTGTCAGTTTTGTACACGAAGTGCATCCTGCTTTTACCGTAACCCTCTCAACTCTTTAGCTATGTGGGTGAAATGATGATACCATGCCAACTTTCAACCTTTTCAGAGTTCATTTGAAATGCTTTTCAATTTCAGGGTCTTATAGCTCAAAAAATCAGTAAATGCATGAAATATAACAAATGAAGTCAGAAAGAGTTGAAAGTTGATAACGTGGCTTTGAATGGTGCATACCGAACGCAAAAAAAGTCCGGAGTTGTAATAGGTTATTAAAAATAAAAGGGAGGCGCAATGCTCAGCTGCACATTGCTTAGCTTCAGGCCTTGAGAAACTACACATAGCTCCGTGCAGTCTACACCATTTCAAGACCTGAAGCTAAGCAACGTGTAGGTGAGCATTGCGCCTCTCCTTCATCGTCTCTGCACTCAGGGCTTATAAACCGCTGCGAGTGCCTCTCGCTTAGCGAGGTGGGATGAAAAAACAGCTGCAGAAAGAATCAGCTAAAAAACTCTATTACCGGTTCATGCCACGAACCAGCACTAAAGGTGCTCGTGGGGCCCCAGCCTTAGAACCGATACGAAATGAAATGCCTTTGTAACAGCCTTACAACCGGTACTAAAGGAATCAACTAAAAAGCTTTTATAAACCTATAGTATTATTGAAACTAAAATTATATAAAATATATGCAACTAAAATTATCAAAGTATTTTCTGTTCGAAACATTAAAAGCAAAAAGAACTTTCATAAAATAAATGAAAAAAGCAAAAAATAAAATAAAATAAATAAGTAGAAACAAAACAAACTTTAATAAATAAGTAGAAACAAAACAAAATAAAATAAGATAAATAAGTAGAAACAAAACAAAATAAAATAAAGTAAACTTTTATAAAATAAATAAGTAGAAACAAACTAAATAAAATAAAATAAACTTTAATAAAATAAAATAAATAAACTTTAATAAAATGAGTAAAAATAGCAACTGTAAGTATTTTTTGTAAGTAGAAACAAAATAACAAAATAAAGCAAAAAGAAAACAAAAAACAGGAAAAAATGCCTCCTTCTAGGCCACCACGGCCTGAATACGACTAGAAACCCAGCTAGTTGGGCCATGATTCAGGCCTGTAGAAGGCCCAGCAAGCCCACAGGCATAGCAGTGTCGGATTAGGCCCATAGGCCTGCACTTTAGAGGAGTTCGAGAGGGAAGAGGCAGCGGAGCTTATAAACATGTGGGAGGCGATCTCAACTAGCGAGGCGGGACTAAACTCCCACCACCACGCCGCTGTGCAAGGCCATTGGTCCCGGTTGGTGGCATGAACGCGGACCAATGCCACCCTTTGGTCCCGATTGGTGGCACCAACCGGGACCAATGCCCCCCTTTAGTCCCGGTTGGTGCCACCAACCGGGACCTAAGGTCTCTGCTTCCCGCCCTTTGGGCTGCTGAAAAGAGACCTTTGGTCCCGGTTGGTGGCACCAACCGACACTATAGGGGGGCATTGGTCCCGGTTGGTGCCACGAACCGGGACCAATGGTTTGGGTATATAAGCCCACACTTAGAAAATTTGACAGTTTCATCGCCAATTGCCTCCCGACGACGCCGAGCTCGTCGACGCCGCCAGGTTGACCGTGCTCGACGTCGCGCCCCTCGCTCTGCCCCGAGCTCGCCGTCGACGCGCCGCCGCCGCGCCCCTGCTAGTACTCGTCGTCGATGCCCTCGCCCCTGTCCTGCCCCGAGCTCGACGTCGACGCGCCGCCGCCGCGCCCCTGCGCGCCATGCCCCGAGCTTACCGCCCCGCGCCCCTGCCCTGCGGCGAGCTCGCCGTCGACGCGCCGCCCCGTGCCTGTGCCCTGCCCCGACGGTGCGCACCGCTCCTCCCCATTCGATCCGGCGGCCGGCCCCGTTTTCCTCCCATGTTTTGTTCATATAAGTTTTTTTGTTCATATTATGCTTTTTTGTTCATAGATGATCATATATATGATGTTTTTTTACATGTATGCATGGATGTACATAATGAGATGAATGATGAATTGTTTTGTTCATATATGTTTTTTTTCATATATGTATTAATTTTTTAATTTAGGTTGTTAGTAGATATCGATTTTAGGTTGGTGGATTTTAGGTTAGTTGATTTAGTGCATTTTAGGTTTGTTGTACTGTTAGTGCATTTTAGGTTAGTACATTTTAGGTTAGTGGAGAGGAAAAAGTAAAATAAGGAAAAAGAAGAAAAGAGGAAGAAGGAAGAAGAAGAAGAAGAAAAAGAAGGAGAGGAAAAAGGAAAATAAGAAGAGGAAGAAGGAGAAGAAGAAGGAGAAGAAGAGGAGAGGAAGAAGAGGAAAAAGAAGAAAAAAATGAGGAGAAGAAGAAAGGAATAGAGGAGAAGAAGAAAGATCTTCTCCTCTATTCCTTTCTTCTTCTCCTATTTTTTCTGCTTCTTCCTCTTCTTAACTTTTATCGGGTATGTCATTGTCGATATACCCCCTTCCCGATAACTTCGACATGAGGGGGGGTCGATATACCCCCTCCCTGATAACTTCGACATGAGGGGGAGGGGTCGCCGAGGGTTCGAGGGGTGAGGGTCGGGAACTATCTAGGGTAGAGGGTCGAGGTTCGCCGAGGGTTCGAGGGTCCAGGGGTTGAGGGTCGAGGGTTCGAGGGTCATCAAGCAGCCGAGGGTTCGAGGGTCATCGAGGGGTCGAGGGTCGAGGATTGCCGAGGGGTCGACAGGTTGCGTAGTGTCAAAGTATTGAAGAAATCCATGCCTTCATCATTAGCCGCAAGTAACTGGGGCATGATGGTACGAAGTTCTCCAAAGTTATTCTGGAATGGAGTCCCAGATAGTATAATCCGCCTTTTGGTACGAATTTTAGCAAAGGCCTTCCAAATAGCGATATTCGGAAGGCTCTTGCTGAACTTTGTACCAAAAAGTGAATTATCCTATCTGGGACTCCGTTCCAAAATAACTTTGGAGAGATTCGTACCATCATGCACCTGTTACTTTCTCCTAATGATGAAGACATGGTTTTGTTGAATCCTTTGAAACTATACAAACGTGACATGACGGGGTCGAGGGTCGGGAACTACGGTAGAGGGTGGTGGATCGCCGAGCGGTCGAGGGTCGAGGGTCGTCGAGGGGTCGAGAGGTTGCCTAGTGTCAAAGTATTGAAGAAATCCATGCCTTCATCATTTGCCAGAAGTAACCGGGGCATCTTGGTACGAAGTTCTGCAAAGTTGTTCTGGAACGGAGTCCCTGATAGGATAATCCGCCTTTTGGTACAAATTTCAGAAAAGGCCTACCAAATAGCGATATTCGAAAGGCTCTTGCTGAACTTTGTACCAAAAAGAGAATTATCCTATCTGGGACTCCGTTCCAGAACAACTTTGAAGAGCTTCGTACCATCATGCGCATGTTACTTTCGCCTAATGATGAATACATGGTTTTGTTGAATCCTTTGACACTAGACAAATGTGACATGAGGGGGTCGAGGGTCAGGAACTAGGGTAGAGGGTCGTGGATCACCGAGCGGTCGAGGGTCGAGGGTCGTCGAGGGGTCGAGGGTCGTCCAGGGCTCGAGGGTCCAGATTTATCAAGAATGCCCCCATTTGGAGCGCCATTTTGTTAAATCCCTTGTCGGTCCGGACGTCGGACAATCATGAGAGAGGCGGTCTGGCCCAAACCCTAGAAGCACTGTCGAGTCCACCCAAATTTACCAAGTTAAAAGAGCATTGTCGTCGATGCCACCCCGAACCCTAGAAGCATTGCCGAGGCCACCCCAAACCCTAGAGAAGCGTCGAGGCCACTAATATGATTCCTTGTTGTGGTTAGCTAGCTAGGTCTATGTTTGCCACTAATATATCCATCTGTCATGTTTTGTATAATAATTGCCATGTTGTAATATTTGCAGAAACTATGGAGCACCGAGACTTGGAAGCAGAACAGGTGTTGGGGGACATAATCGCAGCATGAGCTGATGTCTCATACTATCTCAACGACACCGATGGTCTGGAAGGAGAGGGTGAAGCAGGCTACGTTGATCGAACAATGGAGGAGGAAGGACATGATTATGATGGCTCGGGTGACCGAATGCCAGTGGAAGAAGGACACCGTGATGACGGCTCCGTTGACCGAACAGAGTCTGGCCAGGTATATATATTAATTAAGCCTATGCTGACTATAGCTAATTGATGCATTAATTGTTTTGGTATGTACACATATTAACTCTCTTCTTTCTTCTTTTTCTAGCCCTTCGGATGGAGCAAAACTTCGGTAACGAGACGAGGCCCGAAGAAAAAGTTGCGCCAGGATGAAAGGTTCACGATCACAGCAATCGCGCCCAATGGCCAACCGATTGAACACATCCGGACCAAGGAAGCATTTTCTGCTCAGTGTGGGGCTCTTCTTAGGGACATGATCCCGATCAGCATCCACCAATGGTATAAACCTAAGAACGAAGACCTTGAGGTGTCTTATGTCAACGATAGGCAGAAAGATGATCTTTGGACCATTGGAGCCAGCTATTATAGAGCCATTGGTCAAGGCTCATGCTCTTAAGAAGATGGAAGATCTAGCTGAAAGCTGGTACAACAGTTTCTTAGTGAATAGGGGACAAGTATCTTGGCAAGAGTGAATTCAAGAGATTGTAGAGAGGTTCAGTAAGTGGAAGAATGAGCTGAAAACAATGTTTGTCGACAAAGAAAAGACTCCAGAATTCACCGGTCGGTTTGAGAAGCTCAGAGATCACTGGGATGCATTTGTGGCCCACAAGACATTGTACAAGAGTAAGAAGATGTCAGCGACAAACAAGAAAAATGCTGCGAAGAAGGAGCATCACCATCGCACGGGGTCAGGTGGCTACCTCAAAGCCCGGCCATTGTGGGAGAAGGCTGAGAATAACTTGATTGATAAAGGGGTCGAACCAGGGACATTGAACTGGCCAGACCGTTCAAGGACTTGGTTCTTTGGGGTTGGGGGAACCTTGGACCCTGAAACAGGGAAGTGCGTTTGGACGAACGAGCAACTACGAATATCCGCCACGAAGCTTCAGGAGTATATCGCCGCAGCACAGAAAGGGACGTTCGTTCCCGACAGAGAGAACGACGAGCTCACAATGGCCCTCGGGAATCCTAAGCCACTACTCCACAACACTACATCCCTGATAGCCAGATTGGTCAGGAATACAATGTCTACCTGCAGACAGTCGGTCGGGAAAGACTATTGCCGACCGACCCTCTCTGTTGGGGAAAGTCCAGACGGGAAAGTCCTTTCCTGACTGACATAGTTTTCCCGACCGACTACTTGTCGGCTATGAAGCATCTTTCCCGACCAACTTTCTGTTGGGCCTGCCATGGACCTTTCCCGACCAACAGTCTATTGGCGTTGCCATGGGCGGTCAGAGTATTCTTTTCTGACCAACAATCTGTTTGGGCTGTCATGGGCCTTTCCCGACCGACTATCGGACATGGCATTCTTTCCCGACCAACATTGTGTTGGGCCTCACATTAGCTTCTCCCGACCCACTATGGGATGGGGTTTGTTGTGCCAAACAACATCAGCTAGCCCTCCCATATAGCTGGATTTCACATTATAAACAGAATATCAATCAAGCTACCCAAATCATTGCAATAACGTGCATGTCGTCCAACAATACTTAACCTAAACCAAACAATAATAACACACATTCAATAATTTTCACATTCAAATTTCCCATAAACTAATTGAACTTATTAAATAGGGAAAAATATGTTCATTGTTTGAGAGCAAAAATGGGTCACTTTGGTTTATAGAATTTGCCCTAGAGGCACATCATCTACATTGACTCCTGCTGGTGGGCAACTAATAACCACAAGATCCGTCCATCATTCTCGTACTTGACATCAACACCTTTCTTCATCTCATTGATCCATACTCCATCGCCACATCCTCCAACTTGAACATCTACATGTCAAAATCCCCGGTTAATATTCCACACCATAGCTGATGATAGACAGAGTTATGAAGACGACATCAAATGGGCTTAAATGACAACTGATATATGTAACATTTTGTCAGGCCACTACCCAATGATATGTATGTAGGTGTTTCTTTTTCGCGGTCGAATTTGACCGGTGGAGGTTTGAGAAAAGAAGATGAAGCGGAGCATCTACAACACACACAGTGCCACCCAGGATGGTGTGATATTAAAATTAGCCTCAAAGAGAAACATGTAAAAAAATATGTAGTAACATTCCCAAAGAATTGAAAGTCCTATATAGTTTTCATATCTGAATTTGAATCTCAGACTGCAATTGGTATTGTAGAAGTGTAGGTATCTATTATATACTTAAAACAAGAGTCAAACATGACATCACGTTTATCCACATATGCTAATATTATTACCACCGTTTGATCAAAATAATAATGGCTGAGATTTAACAGTTTTACGTAACATGTTAGAGATGGACGTGTCTGTAGCAATACGTAATGCCAAAAATTGATGCCATACAGCTGGAATTAGGATTTTACAACACTAAGTTTTGCACCGACATAACTTTGGATAGTGCACATGAAATAAAGACATGAAATTTAGAGGGTCGGTGCGGAGAGTACAAATAGTGCACATGAAATAAAGGCGCACCAATCGGCTGACCACATCATATGTCATTTTAAGTGTTTTTTCTGATTCTTGTGTCCAAGCACTTGAGTGTATGGTTAGAGTTTGTTGCTAAGTTTTTGGTTGATGGAGTGCTTGAGTAATTTTGTAATAAATTTCTGAACCGTACGAAGGTGGATATGTTCTTACCTATTAGTCTTATTGTTTTTATTGAGAAATGAATTCGGAGCAGCCCCCTAAATTGGGAATGGAACACATAAATTCAATTTCGAATATTAGTCGAACCTGATTGTAAGTACGACACGCTAAGCATATTTTTTATGAATACAACATGGTGTAATGCAGAAGACGTCATCGTATCATCCCATTGAAATATGAGACTATTAAAAAAATATCATGTCGCCTTGTTAAACTGAGCAAATCATACTTAGCATTGCTTCTTCGATAGGAAAACACTAGGCGGACCATCTTACCATTGACTCTCTATCAATGTTCCATCATGTAAGGAACTTTTATCTTGTTACCCAGGTCTCATAAGAAAAAACGGAATAATCATTCCAAAACCACAAATTATGAAACAATGTTTTATTAGATGGTCCGCCTTATTTGTTTACAGCAACACGAATTATTCTGTAATATTCTAAAAGGAACACACTATTTTTTTTACTAACATTTGCCTGTAACAGTAAGAGTGAACCGTGTCTAGAGATAAATCAGTGTCATACCAACATGAGTACAGATCACTGAAAGTTAGTTGGGGGGAGATGAGTACCAAACAATTAATAAGCAACAACCAGAAGAAGAACATCGATATCTAGCTCTGTGCATTGACTAGTAACAATCAATGCTGGTCTATATTCTCCTTTTATTATGTCAGTTTAGCTTGATACCACTTCTTACCTGTTGATGGTATACATAATATTTTTGTTATTCTCTTCATCTATAGTTTGTCTCAGAGAATATACAGTTCATTGCCTATGAGGTTTAACAGAACTACAATTCGTAACAGAGTTTCAGTTTTCAAGGAACAACATATTACCATGTATACCGTCTAATGCTTCATTTCCAGAGAAGAAACTGGATTAATCACCAATCAATAGGCAGTAGAATATCAACATTCAACAGCAATACGATAGTAGCTCTAGCACATCAAGCAGCACAACCGTGGCTAGCAGCACACTGCACACCACAACAAGCACACACACAATAACAGCAGCAAGCACACCACAACCACACAAGCAGCAAGCACCACAGGAGCAGTAGCAAGCAGCAAGCAGGCACACGGTTACACAGTACTAGCAAGTGGCAAGCAGGCAGCAGCACAAACAGGGGAAGAGGGGAGAGCAGAGGAACTACCTGGGGGAGGAGCTCGGGGAGTCAGGGTGGATGAAGGGGAGCAGATCCGGCTGGGGAAGGCCGAAGGGGAAGGAGCCGAGGACCTCTTTTATCCTCTCTATATGAAGCCCCTCATTAAACCAACCCCGAGCCCTCTCTCGCCGCCGCCAAGATATCTTCTGTACTCCGACGGCCATGGTGGATACCATGGTGGAGAGGGGGGAGGACGGGCCAGGCAGCGCGGCGGCAGCCTTGCTGGAAGCTTACGCGTGGAGGCTGGCCGGAGAGAGCACTCACCGAGGAACAGAACTTCAGCGCGTGGCCGTGACAGGAAGGTGTGGGGTCGACGGTGGAGATGCTGGGGAACGAGCGGGACAGGTGGTCATAGCCTCGCCGGCCAAAGACCATGTAGCTGGGCGGCGAGAGAGAGCTCGAGCGGCAGCGGCGGCGGCGGATTTAGGTTAGGAGGAAGAATGAGATTTGGGGGCAGTCTGTGGCACCGGTTGGAGGCAGAACGAGGAAAAAAAGGAGGGATTGTTTCGCGTAGTGGGCTGTTTTCGCGCTAAGTATTTCGTCCCCGCGCGCACAGCTATCTGATACGTCTCCAACGTATCTATAATTTACGAAGTATTCATGTTATTATATTATCTGTTTTGGATATATATGGGCTTTATTAAACACTTTTATATTATTTTTGGGACTAACCTATTAACCCAGAGCCCAGTGCCAGTTTCTGTTTTTCCCTTGTTTCAGTGTTTCGCAGAAAAGGAATATCAAACGGAGTCCAAACGGAATGAAACCTTCGGGAGAGTTATTTTTGGAACGGAAGTAACCCAGGAGACTTGGAGTTGAAGTCAAGGAAGCTTCAAAGTGGCCATAAGGCAGGAGGCGCGCCTGCCCCCTAGGCGCGCCCCCCACCCTCGTGGGCCCCTCGTGGCTCCCCTGACCGACTTCTTTCGCCTATATATATATATATATATATATATATATATATATATATATATATATATATATATATATATATATATATATCCATATACCCTAAAAACTGCGGGGAATAGAATAGATCGGGAGTTCCGCCGCCGCAAGCCTCTGTAGCCACCAAAAACCAATTGGGACCCTGTACCGGCACCCTGCCGTAGGGGGGATCCCTCATCGGTGGCCATCTTCATCATCCCGGCGCTCTCCATGACGAGGAGGGAGTAGTTCACCCTCGGGGCTGAGGGTATGTACCAGTAGCTATGTGATTGATCTCTCTCTCTCATGTTCTTGAGGTGAAACGATCTTGATGTATCGTGAGCTTTGCTATTATAGTTGGATCTTATGAAGTTTCTCACCCTCTACTCTCTTGTAATGGATTGAGTTTTCCCTTTGAAGTTATCATATCGGATTGAGTCTTTAAGGATTTGAGAACACTTGATGTATGTTTTGGTGATCAACTTGCGGGTTCCGTGACCTCGTGAACTTATGCATAGGGGTTGGCACACGTTTTCGTCTTGACTCTCCGGTAGAAACTTTGGGGCACTCTTTGAAGTACTTTGTGTTGATTGAATAGATGAATCTGAGATTGTGTGATGCATATCGTATAATCATACCCACCGATACTTGAGGTGACATTGGAGTATCTAGGTGACATTAGGGTTTTGGTTTATTAGTATCTTAAGGTGTTATTCTAGTATGAACTCTATGATAGATCGAACGGAAAGAATAGCTTCATGTTATTTTACTACGGACTCTTGAATAGATTGATCAGAAAGAATAACTTTGAGGTGGTTTCGTACCCTACAATAATCTTTTCGTTTGTTCTCCGCTATTAGTGACTTTGGAGTGACTCTTTGTTGCATGTTGAAGGATAGTTATACGATCCAACTATGTTACTATTGTTGAGAGAACTTGCACTAGTGAAAGTATGAACCCTAGGCCTTGTTTCCTAGCATTGCAATACTATTTACGCTCACTTTTATCATTAGTTACCTTGCTGTTTTTATATTTTCAGATTACAAAAACCTATATCTACCATCCATATTGCACTTGTATCACCATCTCTTCACCGAACTAGTGCACCTATACAATTTACCATTGTATTGGGTGTGTTGGGGACACAAGAGACTCTTTGTTATTTGGTTGCAGGGTTGTTTGAGAGAGACCATCTTCATCCTACGCCTCCCATGGATTGATAAACCTTAGGTCATCCACTTGAGGGAAATTTGCTACTGTCCTACAAACCTTTGCACTTGGAGGCCCAACAACGTCTACAAGGAGAAGGTTGTGTAGTAGACATCAAGATCTTTTCTGGCGTCGTTGCCGGGGAGGTGAGTGCTTGAAGGTATATCTTTAGATCTTGCAATCGAATCTTTTTGTTTCTTGTTTTATCACTAGTTTAGTCTATAAAAGAAAACTACAAAAAAATGGAATTGAGTTTGCCTCATACGCTTCATATTTTTAATATCTTTCGTGAGTATGATGGAAAGGAAAATTATGCCAAAGTGTTAGACGAAGAATGCATTAAAATGTTTGGCACTAAATCTTTGAATGATGGGCATGATTGCAATGTTGTTAGTATGAACTCTTTGAATATCCATAGTACTAATGATGATTGCACTAGTCATGATGAAAATATCTCTTATAAGCATGTCGATTTTTGTAGAGTGCATAGAGTTTGCAAATACGTACTAAACAGGGAAAATAGATTTTGCAAGAGGCATAAGTATTTGGAAACTAAATGGTTGCAAGAAAGGCTAGATGTTTGTCCTGAAAATTTAAACTTCTTAGTCGTACTTGTGAACTTTGCAATGAACATGATCATATCAGTACAAAATGCAAATTGTTTCATGATCGTATCGTGTCCAAAAATTGTGATGACTTGATTTCCCTTGCACATCATAATGAACTTAGTTTGCTCTTGGGTTATGAAGAAATGAAACGTATAACTAAGGTTATTCCAGAATTTGCCCTTGATAGAGTTCTTAATTTTGATCTATAGGAAATTTATATGTATTATGCGGTGAATTGCATTGAAAATCCTTATATTGCCAATTACATAAAGAAAGGAAAACAAATAGAAGATGAAGAGAATATTAATGAAAGGGAAGAGACTTCCCAATATTCTCCTATTATTTCTTATGATGAATCAGGTAACGAGGAGGAGCCTTCTATTCAACCAATTTCATTAATAAGGAGCTCCAAAAAGAGGATTGAACCCACACATGATGTGAAGAAGAAAAAGAAAAGACGGAGAAGCAAAGGTACAAAAGGTATCTCTCCCAAATGATGTTGCTCCTATTACTCATTGTGATGATGATAATTGCTATACTATTGGTGCTATCCATACTATTAATGATGAGAGTGATTATGCTTATGTTTTTGAGAATATATTTGCTGAAATTAATGTTTGTCCCAAGCTTGGGGATGCTACGTTTAATGAACATGATATTTTTAGTCTACCAAGTTTTGATATGCAAATTTATAATGATGATAGCATGCCTCCTACTTATGATGATTATATTGATGAAAGTGGGCTTGGAAGAGTGTCAACTTTAGGAAGTAATGATCCCACTATTTTGGAGGATGCTGAATCTTATTATGATAATTATGAAAGTGGATTTGGAGAGGTCATGACTTTATTTATTAATGATTCCACTATCTTGGGAGAGGTTTCAATTCATTATGATGAGAACAAAGTTGCTACTTATGATGATTATTGTGACGAAACTTATGTTATAAAAAGTAGTGATGATTATATTTATAAAACTTGTCATGATTATGATTACCCATTTTCTGAATATTACTCTTTTAATGTGGAAACAATTTATAGTATTCGAGTCTCTTATGATACTCCCACTATCCTGAAAGAGAAGAATTTTGCTTATGTGGAGAGTAATAAAATTTCTATGCAAGTAGATCATGAAAAGAATGCTTTAGGTGTTGGTTATATTGTTGAATTCATTCATGATGCTACTGAAAATTATTATGAGGGAGGAATATATGCTTGTAGGAATTGCAGTATTATCATGTTTCCTCTCTATGTGTTGAAAGTTTTGAAGTTATGCTTGTTTTGCCTTCCTATGCTAGTTGATTACTGTTCCCATAAGTTGTTTGCTCACAAAATTCCTATGCATAGGAAGTGGGTTAGACTTAAATGTGCTAGTCATATTCTTCATGATGCTCTCTTTATGTTTCAATTCTTATGTCTTATGTGAGCATCATTGAAATCATCATGTCTAGCTAGGGGTGTTAAACGACAGCGCTTGTTGGGAGGCAACCCAATTTTATTTTAGTTTCTTTCTTTTTGGTTCTGTTTAGGAATAAATAATCTATCTAGCCTCTGGTTATTGGTTTTATGTTTTAATTAGTGTTTGTTCCAAGTTCAACCTATAGGATCTTCTTGGATAATAGTTATTTGATCTTGCTGAAAATTCCAGAAACTTTCTGTTCACGCAAACAATTGTTATAAAATACCAGAACGTGATATGATACTGATTCCAATTACAGAAGATCAATAAACAAATTATTTAGGTCGTCCTATTTTGGCAGAAGTTTTAGAGTTCCAGAAGTTTGCGTTAGTTAGAGATTACTACAGACTGTTCTGTTTTTGACAGATTCTGTTTTTAGTGTGTTGTTTGCTTATTTTGATGAGTCTATGGCTAGTAAAAGAGTTTATAAACCATAGAGAAGTGGGAATACAGTAAGTTTAAAACCAATATAAATAAAGAATGAGTTCAATACAATACCTTGAAGTGGTGTTTTGTTTTCTTTCGCTAACGGAGCTTACGAGTTTTCTGTTAAGTTTTGTGTTGTGAAGTTTTCATGTTTTGGGTAAAGATTCGATGGACTATGGAATAAGGAATGGCAAGAGCCTAAACATGGGCATGCCCGAGGAACCCCAAGGTAATATTCAAGGACAACCAAGAGCCTAAGCTTGGGGATGCCCCGGATGGCATCCCCTCTTTCGTCTTCGTTCATCGGTAACTTTACTTGGAGCTATATTTTTATTCACCACATAATATGTGTTTTTCTTGGAGCGTCGTTTATTTTCTTTTGTTTTGCTTTCTGTTTGAATAAAGTATAAAGATCTGAAATTCTTAAATTGGGAGAGAGTCTTCGCATAGCTACATAATTATTTAACTACTCATTGATCTTCACTTATATCTTTTTCGAGTAGTTTGTCATTTACTCCTGTGCTTCACTTATATCCTATGAGTAAATAGTTGAATGATTTGAATATCATAAATCTAAAATTATATATGTTTCATACGCTTATCCCATGGGGAGTAATGACTTTACATATAAGAAGTAGAGGTGGTAAATTTATTGAAGGTTAGCAAACATTGTATTGGTCACTTGAACAATTCATGAAAGAATATTGAGGGAAGAGAGATTTGAAATATAAATATGCTATCTTGGACATCTTTTATGATTGGGAGCACTCAGTAAAATATGATATGCTAAAAGGTTGATGTTGTACAAGGAAGACAACATAATGGGTTATGTTTTCTTATATCCGAAATAAAGTATATTGTCATGGATCGCCCAACACGTTGAGCTTGCCTCCCCCCCATGCTAGCCAAATTCTTTGCACCAAGTAGAGATACTACTTGTGCTTCCAAACATCCCTTAAACCAGTATTGCCATGAGAGTCCACTATACCTACCTATGGATTGAGTAAGATCCTTCAAGTAAGTTGTCATCCGTGCATGCAATAAAAATTGCTCTCTAAATATGTATGATCTTTTAATGTGGAGAAAATAAGCTTTATACGATCTTGTGATATGGAAGTAATAAAAGCGACGGACTGCATAATAAAGATCCCTATCACAAGTGGCAATATAAAGTGACGTTCCCTCACATTAAGATTTTGTGCATCCAACTATAAAAGCGCATAGCAACCTCTGCTTCCCTCTGCGAAGGGCCAATCTTTTCTTTTACCTTATGCAAGAGTCATGGTGATCTTCACCTTTCCTTTTTACATTTTATCCTTTGGCAAGCACATTGTGTTGTATATATATATATATATATATATATATATATATATATATATATAAGGCATCATGAACTATTATTGTTGACATTACCCTTGAGGTAAAAGGTTGGGAGGCGAATCTATAAACCCCTATATTTCTCTGTGTCTGATTAAAACTTTGAACCCATAAATATCGCGTGAGTGTTAGCAATTGTGAAAGACTAAATGATAGTTGAGTATGTGAAGTTTGCTAAATCAAAGCTCTGACATAGACTCTTCCTGAAAATAAGATGAAGTGTAATTGTTTGATGACTAATAACACGGTTTGTTAGTTTTCAAGAAAGTTTATGATCTATACTTTAACATGTGAATAGTTTGTTACTTGATCATGAAAAGTTTATGAGTTGAGCTACTATTATGATATATAATGATGCTAGAAAAAGGTGATTGAAATTATCATTGATCAAAGTTGTGCACCTGCTAGCATTCACACTTCATAAATTATTTCTTTTATCATTTACCTACTCGAGGACGAGCAGGAATTAAGCTTGGGGATGTTGATACGTCTCCAATGTATCTATAATTTATGAAGTATTCATGCTATTATATTATTTGTTTTGGATGTTTATGGGCTTTATTGAACACTTTTATATTATTTTTGCGACTAACCTATTAACCCAGAGCCCAGTGCCAGTTTCTATTTTTCCCTTGTTTCAGTGTTTCGCAGAAAAGGAATATCGAATGGAGTCCAAACGGAATGAAACCTTCGAGAGAGTTATTTTTGGAACATAAGCAACCCAGGAGACTTGGAGTTGAAGTCAAGGAAGCTTTGAGGTGGCCATGAGGCAAGGAGGCGCGCCTGCCCCCCTGGGCGCGCCCCCACCCTCCTGGGACCCTCGTGGCTCCCCTGACCAACTTCTTTTGCCTATATATTTATCCGTATACCCTAAAAACTTCGAGGAACAGAATAGATCCGGAGTTCCGCCGCCGCTAGCCTCTGTGGCCACCAAATACCAATCGGGACCCTGTTCCGGCACCCTGCCGGAGGGGGGATCCCTCACCGGTGGCCATCTTCATCATCCTGGCGCTCTCCATGACGAGGAGGGAGTAGTTCACCCTCGGGGATGAGGGTATGTACCAGTAGCTATGTGTTTGATCTCTCTCTCTCTCTCGTGTTCTTGAGGTGAAACGATCTTGATGTATCGCGAGCTTTGCTATTATAGTTAGATCTTATGATGTTTCTCCCCCTCTACTCTCTTGTAATGGATTGTGTTTTCCCTTTGAATTTATCATATCGGATTGAGTCTTTAAGGATATGAGAACACTTGATGTATGTTTTGGTGATCAACTTGCGGGTTCCGTGATCTTGTGAACTTATGCATAGGGGTTGTCACACGTTTTCGTCTTGACTCTCCAGTAGAATCTTTGGGGCAGTCTTTGAAGTTCTATGTGTTGGTTGAATAGATGAATCTGAGATTGTGTGATGCATATCGTATAATCATACCCACGGATACTTGAGGTGACATTAGAGTATCTAGGTGACATTAGGGTTTTGGTTGATTTGTATCTTAAGGTGTTATTCTAGTATGAACTCTATGATAGATCGAACGGAAAAATAGCTTCATGTTATTTTACAACGGACTCTTAAATAGATCGATCAGAAAGAACAACTTTGAGGTGGTTTCGTACCCTACAATAATCTCTTCGTTTGTTCTCCGCTATTAGTGACTTTGGAGTGACTCTTTGTTGCATGTTGAGAGATAGTTATACGATCCAACTATGTTATTATTGTTGAGAGAACTTGCACTAGTGAAAGTATGAACCCTAGGCCTTGTTTCCTAGCATTGCAATACCGTTTACGCTATTAGTTACCTTGCTGTTTTTATATTTTCGGATTACAAAAACCTATATCTACCATCCATATTGCACTTGTATCACCATCTCTTCGCCCAACTAGTGCACCTATACAATATACCATTTTATTGGGTGTGTTGGGGACACAAGAGACTCTTTGTAATTTGGTTGCAGGGTTGTTTGAGAGAGACCATCTTCATCCTTTGTCTCCCATAGATTGATATTCCTTAGGTCATCCACTTGAGGGAAATTTGCTACTGTCCTACAAACCTCTGCACTTGGAGGCCCAACAACGTCTACAAGAAAAAGGTTGTGTAGTAGACATCACTATCTAGCTGGCCCATTTACCCACAAGCAATCGGTCGGTGTTGCCGACCAACGATCCAAAGGAACTGAAGCATTCCCGACTGATAATATGACGCAGGATAATAAACTATTTCCGACTGACAGTTGAAAGCTACATGTGAGTATTGCCAACCGACTGTGTGATACAGGTTTTCCCGACCAACAGTCCATTGGTACACAATAGTTTCCCGAACACACGTCTGTAGGGAATGTGGTGTCATGGTGTAGCGAGCACCCTGCACGGACACGAGGCACGCCAGGCTCCGTTTCGTGGAAGGCTGGGTTTCCCGACGCAGGAGGTTACAAAGGCTTGGAGAGAAAGAGGAAAGTGGAGCAGACCCAATTGCAGGAGCTGCAAGCAAGGGTACAAGTGCTAGAGGTACGAGAAGCAGTTCACAGCAAGCGACATGCCGAAGCTACCCCGCCATCTCAGCGGAGAAGCAGCGTGGCTTCCACCGAGCTGCTTCAGGAGCCTGTCTTCGCGGCTCCTGCTAGCTACCCCGTGGCTGCTATCACGGAGTCTCATGATGGCCACCTTATGACGCAATGACAGAAATTCAAAGTCAAGGCGGCTGTCGGTGTCAAAACAGGCGGATCTCAGGTAGGGGGTCCCGAACTGTGCGTCTAGGCGGATGGTAACAGGAGACAAGGGACACGAAGTTTTACCCAGGTTCGGGCCCTCTCGATGGAGGTAAAACCCTATGTCCTGCTTGATTAATATTGATGATATGGGTAGTACAAGAGTAGATCTACCACGAGATCAAGGAGGCTAAACCCTAGAAGCTAGCCTATGGTATGATTGTTGAATATTGTGTCGTCCTACAGACTAAAACCCTCCGGTTTATGTAGACACCGGAGGGGGTTAGGGTTACACAAAGTCGGTTACAATGGTAGGAGATCTAAATATCCGCATCGCCAAGCTTGCCTTCCACACCAAGGAAAGTCCCATCCGGACACGGGACGAAGTCTTCAATCTTGTATCTTCATAGTCCAGGAGTCCGGCTATCCAGACACCCCCTAATCCAGGACTCCCTCAGTAGCCCCTGAACCAGGCTTCAATGACGACGAGTCCGGCGCGCAGATTGTCTTCGGCATTGCAAGGCGGGTTCCTCCACCAAGTACTTCATAAAAGATTGTTAACACTAAGGATAGTGTCCGGCTCTGCAAAATAAGTTTCCACATATTTCCATAGAGAGAATAATATTTACACAAATCTAATCTGCTGACGTATTCCGAAGCGTGATACCACACTGCGGCCAAGCCTCTATACGAATCGTTTTCACTTCCCCACCTCAGCGCATTTTGCGAGGCGGTTTCCTTGGCACGTCTTGTCAAAGCAGAGATCGTGTCCCCTTTATTTACGGGATTCTCATCAATACGGACGTGGGTAACCCAACCGCGCCATTTATCACGGCGCTTGGGAGATAAGCGAGTTTTACCAGGCTGGTGGGGACGCATAGTCGCATCCACCCATATAAGGGGATAAGGATCCACCTTTTTACCTATGCCTTCTTCCTCCTTCGCCTATCCATCTTCCGCGTACTCGAGCTCCAGCGCCCAAGCCCGCACTTCCCACCTCAACCTTCTCCAGCCATGTCCGGAGCGGGAGGCAAGTGGATGGTCTCCTCCGTCACGGAGGGCCATATCAAAAAGCTGAGGAAGGCCGGATACTTGTCTAACGACATCGCGCACCGGCTTCCTGAAGAGGGGCAGCTCCTCCCCACCCCAAGGCCCCATGAGAGGGTAGTATTCCTTCCCCATTTCCTCCGCGGACTGGGCTTTCCTCTCCACTCGTTCGTCCGGGGGCTCAAGTTCTACTATGGCCTAGATTTCCACGAACTGGCCCCGAACTTCGTCCTCAACATCTCGGCGTTTATTGTCGTGTGTGAGGCTTTCCTCTGCGTCCGCCCCCATTTCGGCCTGTGGCTCAAGACTTTCAATACCAAGCCCAAGGTGGTGCGCGGCAACCAGGCGGAGTGCGGAGGTGCCATGGCGGGCAAGATAGCCAACGTCCTATGGCTCGAGGTCTCCTTTGTGGAGACCCTGAAGGGGTGGCAATCGGGGTGGTTTTACATCACCGAGCCGCGCGATCCCAGATGGGTCGCAGCCCCTGAGTTCCGGTCAGGACCCCCTACGCGGCTCACGTCTTGGAAAGAGACGGGCCTGTCGTGGGGCAATGAAGGAGAGGTAACCGGACTGCAAAAATGCATTCAAACCTTGGTGAACAAGCAGCCTAAGCTTGTTAACGTAGTCCAGGTTATGCTCGTCCGCCGGATCCTCCTGTGTCAGCAACGGGGCTTCAATTTGTGGGAGTTCGACCAGGCGCAGCACCCAACCCTGAGTAGGCTCTTCGACACAACGTACGAAGACGCCTGGAAGGTGCTATTCAAAGGCGCCGAGGCAACCGTATCCACTTCCGAGGACCGCGGATTCAGCATGCAGCTTCCTGCTAGTGCGGTAAGCTATTTTTACCTTTCACAGGATGTTGGTTTTCCATAGTTTGACTCTATGCGGGATCTAAACTCCCTTTCCTTTAACAGGATTGGCTGGCGAAGTCCGGACAGATCGACTGTCCGGCCCCTTTGTCCGAAGACCCAGCCGATGCTCGCTTAGCGAAGCTGCTGGCTCCGGCACCTTACGTGGTGCCGGAGAAGAAGGCCAAGAAGAGGGCCACGGGGACTCGAAAGAGTTCCCGGCGCCAGGAGGTGTCGGATTCTTCGTCCGACGAATCCGAGACATGCTCCTCCCGTGAAAACGAGGAGTAGGAAGAAGAAAACTCTCCCACTCTAGTGGGGGGAGGAAAGAAGAGGAAGGCCGCCCCAATAGGGGAGGCCGAAGGGTCCAAGAAGGGGAAGACCCTCCCTCCGGACAACTCCACCGACTCCGACGAGGTGAAAAGGAGTGACCGCACAGGGCCAGGCGCCCGGCTGCATCGTAAGTATTCGGACACTAGAGTAACTCATAGCATTCCTTTGCTGCACAGCTTTTCCTTATGTCGGATATAATTATGCAGTCCGCCCAAGGCCGGGCTCGACGATTCGTTGAGCGGCTCCCTGGATTCATCGGACGTGAATTCAGTTCCTGAAAGTGCGTTATATCGACTAGAGGGGGGTGAATAGGCGATTTTTATGAAATTCTTCACTGAGGAATTTGCTAGTGAGGAAATTCCTTAGCGAAGAACTACTAGCAGCGGAATAAGTACTCAGAAGTAAACATAACAGAATACATGCATGGTCATCATGATGAAATGAAGACAAACACAGAGTACAGAAAGCGTAAACACAGGATAGCACAAGATGAAGACAAACAGACTGAAGAAATTGAACTGAGGAAACTGAGAAAGTCAGTCAAAGTCTTCAAACACAGATATGAACAAACACACAACAAAGTAATGACGAAATGAAAATGTTGAGGAAATAGAACTAGTAAGCTTGGTGAAGACAATGATTTGGTAGACCAGTTCCAACTGTTGTCTCAGTTGTACGTCTGGTTGGAGCGGCTGAGTATCTAAACTCGAGGACACCTAGTCCCGGACACACAGTCCTCACCGTATTCTCCTTGAGCTAAGGACACACAGTCCTCGCCCAATCACTCGTGGTAAGTCTTCAGGTGACTTCCAAACCTGCACAGACTTGGTCACTTGGCGATCCACAATTCCTTTTGGATGCTCTAGACCTTGACGCCTAACCGTCTGGAAGAAGCATAGTCTTCAAAGGTAACAAGTGGGGGAGTCCTGGATTAGGGGGTGTTCGGTTAGCCGAACTATATCTTCAGCCGGAC
Source organism: Aegilops umbellulata (assembly GCA_032464435.1). Lineage (NCBI taxonomy): Eukaryota > Viridiplantae > Streptophyta > Magnoliopsida > Poales > Poaceae > Aegilops > Aegilops umbellulata. The sequence goes on from CP136059.1 coordinate 419,962,688, forward strand.
TCCAGGACTATGAAGATACAAGATTGAAGACTTCGTCCCCTGTCCGGAAGGTTCTTTCCTTGGCGTAGAAGGCAAGCTAGGCGTGCGGATATTCAAGATCTCGTACCAATGTAACCGACTCTGTGTAACACTAACCCTATCCGGTGCCTATATAAACAACACATCATAACCATCATCATACCCATAGGCTAGCTTCTAGGGTTTAGCCTCCTTGATCTCGTGGTAGATCTACTCTTGTACTACCCATATCATCAATATTAATCTAGCAGGAGTAGGGTTTTACCTCCATCGAGAGGGCCCGAACCTGGGTAAAATAAAGTCTCCCTTGTCTCCTGTTACCATCCGACCTTGACGCACAGATCGGGACCCCCTACCCGAGATCCGCCGGTTTTGACACCGACATTGGTGCTTTCATTGAGAGTTCCTCTGTGCCGTCGCGATCAGGAAGGATGCCTTTTCCCGTCTTTAAAGACGGCGCCGTCACTGAGGGAGCTTTGGCTATCTGCCAACCCCTCCGGCTGGGTGGTTTTCTCATGACCGCCCGTTCGGCCATTACGCCGATGGTGACCTCTCGGGTCATCGAAAACAATCTCCGCGTCGGCTCGGAATTGGCCGAGCAGCTGGATCCGGTGGAGCTCTCCTCCATAAACGAGCTCCTGGATCGCATCGCCGCCTTGGGGGTCGCTACAAACTACGGCCAGGTTGGGCCTAAACCCGATCTAAGGGAAATCAACTCTCCCCAAGCCACCCATTATGTTGCTGTGGTGGAAACACAATGCGGTGACCCTTCATCAATCTTAAGGACCAGTTACGTCCGAATTCCGGAACGCTCCATGCCGGATATCCACGGAGGGGAGGATACAACCCAAGACCTAGGCTTGGAACCAGGAAAACCGAAAACATACAGGATGCCGGATCTCGGAATCCGGAGGTCATTCGGCCTCCGAACAGCAAACCGGGCGAAGTATCAGATCTAATGAATTCCGCCCGTCCGATCTTAAGCGATCTCTCCCAAATCAAGCAAATGCCCGCAGAAACAGTACATCATTACTGGGCCAGATTCATCCTGCTTATGAACAGGATAAAGGACTGCCACGAGGGAGACGCGATTTCAATCTTCTGCAGTAACTGCACGAACAAGGGGATACTGAACGCCATAAGTCGTCATAATATTACGTGCTTTGCTGACTTGGCGTCCATAGTACAAAAATACTGTGCGATGGAAAGTGCTCGGAAAACCAAAATTAAATTTTGGGATAATCCGGCCTTGAATAGCAATCCCGTCCGAATCAAAAGGGCGCACTACAGCAAAGCGCCCGGATTAAATAAAAAATCAAAACCCTCTAGGGGGCACGGAACCGTGTTAGAAAGGTGGGTCGATGGACCCTGCAAGATTCATACTACAGAGGATGCCACCCCAACTCACAGCCTCAGGGCATGTTGGATACTCCGGCAGGTGGCCAAAATTGGCGAGGACCTCTTAAATCCAGAGGTCGAAGGAAACCAGTCCGAGAATTTCAGTACCGTTCTCACAATCTCCGAGACTTTCGCATCAAATAACATGCGAAAAAGAACACTTCGCAGCCTCGCCGAAGTCTACCAAGTAGCGACCATAAATCCATGGAGCAATACTGCCATCACCTTCAATGCGAGCGACGAACCTAAATTCTGAACAGCCAGAGCGCCAGCCGCATTGGTTCTCAGTCCCATAGTGGACGGCTGTCGCCTCGCAAAGGTACTTATGGACGGAGGCAGCGAATTGAACCTCATCGACGAGGAAACCCTCCAAAAGATGGAAATAGACTGGAACCGCATTGAGCGAAGCAGCACAACCTTTAGAGGAATAATCCCCAGTCAGGAAGCGCGCTGCACCAGAAAGATCACACTAGATGTGGTATTCGGCACGCCGGATAATTACAGGTCCGAACAAATCACGTTCCAGGTGGCCCTGTTCAGAAGCGGATATCACGCTATATTAGGACGAGAGGCATTCACAGTTTTCCAAGCCATACCCCATTACGGGTACATGAAGCTTAAGATGCCTGGGCCAAACGGAATTATCACTCTCGCTAGTGATCCGGACATAGCACTCCGCGCCAAAAACAAGACAGCCGCATTGGCCCTCGAGGCACTATCTGAAGCCTTAGCGGCCGAAGAGCTGACGGCGCTACGATCCATGGTTAGCAGGGATGATGTGATACTCGATAAGAGATCCAAATCCACATCCTTCAAACCAGCGGACGAAATAGTCAAATTCCAGGTCCACCCAACGGACCCGAATAAAACAGCCTCCATTGGGGCACAATTGAGCCCTGATGTAAACGCCGCACTATGCGAGTTCCTACGAGAGAACTGGGATATTTTCGCCTGGCACCCCTCAGATATGCCAGGAATCCCACGCAGGCTGGCCAAGCACAGCTTAAATATCCAGAAAGGATTCAAACCTGTCAAACAAACCCTTTGGCGCTTCTCCGAACCAAAGAGACAGGCCATGGGAGAGGAGCTAGCCAAATTATTGGAGGCCGGATTCATTAGAGATATCAAACACTTGGACTGGCTAGCAAACCTGGTAATGGTACCAAAGAAGGACAAATCCTGGCGCCTGTGTGTCGACTTCAAAGACCTTAATAAGGCCTGCCCAAAGGATCCCTTTCCCCTCCCTCGAATTGATCAAATCATCGATGCCACCGCAGGACACGATTCCCTGTGTTTCCTCGATGCATACTCCGGTTACCATCAAATAAAGATGGCAGAATCCGACCAAGCTGCAACAGCATTCATCACGCCATACAGCCCATTCTGCTTCAACACAATGCCCTTTGGGCTCAAAAACGCCGACGCGACATATCAGCGCATGATTCAAACATGTTTGGCAAACCAGATCGGCAAAACAGTGGAGGCATACGTAGATGATGTGTTCGTTAAATCAAGACACGTCGAATCTCTAGTAGACGACTTGAGACTTACATTCGACAACCTACGAAAATACGACATCAAGCTCAATCCGAAAAAATGAGTTTTTGGCGTCCCAGCCGGAAAGCTCCTGGGCTTCATTGTATCCGGCAAAGGAATTGAAGCAAATCCAACTAAAGTCCGAGCTCTGTCACAATTGGATGTCCCAAAAGATCTGAAGCAAATTCAGAAACTCACCGGATGCGTGGCGGCCTTAAGCCGCTTCGTCTCCCGCTTGGGAGAAAAGGCACTACCCCTTTACCGCCTCCTTAGGTGCATCGAACACTTCGAGTGGACGGACGCTGCCACGGCCGGACTCGAGGAAATAAAGGCCATCTTGGCAACAAACCCCGTCCTGGCCGCGCCGAATACCAGCGAACCCATGCTATTGTACATTGCCGCAACCCATCAAGTTGTTAGCGCAGTACTCGTCGTCGAACGGATAAAGGACGGACATAAATTACCCCTTCAAAGGCCGGTTTACTACGTGTCTACTGTCCTCACACCATGCAAATCACGGTACCCGCATTATCAAAAAATCGCATACGCGGTATTCATGGCATCCCGGAAGCTACGACACTACTTTCAAGAGTGTTCTATTACAGTAGCCTCACAAGTACCACTCAACAATATTATCAACAACTGCGATGCAACAGGCCGGATAGCAAAATGAGCCATAGAGCTCCTCCCGTTCGATATAACCTACAAGCCACGGCGAGCAATTAAATCGCAACTCCTAGCCGACTTCATCGCCGAATGGACAGAGGCTGAACTCCCTAAAGAGTACGACACGTACTCAAGCTGGATCATGCATTTCGACGGCTCCAAAATGCTGGCTGGACTAGGGGCTGGCATCGTTTTGACGTCCCCTACAGGAGATACAGTCCAATATGTACTCCAAATTATGTACGCGGACTCCAACAATGCAGCCGAATATGAGGCCCTTCTACATGGCCTCCGGATGGCGGTATCCATGGGCATTCAACGCCTGGAAGTACGCGGGGACTCAAACCTCGCGATATCCCAAATAAATGCGACTTCGACGCCAAAGACCCAAAAATGGCAGCTTATCGCAATGCCGTACTAAACATGTCAGCTCGGTTCGAGGGACTGGAGTTCCATCACATAGCCCGAGAAAATAATCAGGCAGCGAACGTCCTGGCACGCATTGGAGCAAAACGAGATGCAGTCCCCCCCCCCCAACATCTTCTTAGAAAGATTATTCAAACCATCCGTAACATGGGAGGGGGAACCCTCGGATAATAGCCCGGGCATAACCGCACAACCCAATGCCGAACAATCAGACATAATCGGCGGCCCCGCCACCGAAATCACACCCTCAGCCCACGCAATAATGACGGTCATCGCCACGTGGACGGAACCATTCCTACCCTACCTTACTAGGCAGGAACTCCCCGAGGACCAAAACGAGGCACGCTGCATAGTGCGGCGATCTAAAGCCTATACAGTCCACGAGGGAGAGCTATATAAGAAAAGCACTACAGGAGTCCTTCAAAGGTGTATCTCCGAAGAGGAAGAGCGGAGTCTGTTGGCTGAAATTCATGCCAGACTCGGTGGTCATCACGCCGCGGCTCGGTCCCTTGTAAGAAAGGCTTTCCGTACTGGCGTCTATTGGCCGATGGCTAGAGCAGACGCTCAGGACCTAGTCAAACGGTGCGTCGGTTGCCAGCTCTTTGCCAACCAAAGCCATATGCCACCCAACGCCCTCCGAACTATCCCCATCACTTGGCCTTTCGCGGTCTGGGGGCTCGATATGGTGGGACCCCTTAAAGGCGGAACCCACAAGAAAAAATACTTATTGGTCATGGTGGATAAATTCACCAAATGGATAGAAGCCAAGCCTGTCAAGACGGTTGAATCCGGACCTGTGATAGACTTCGTATCCGGGGTCGTACACCGTTATGGTGTCCCCCACAACATTATCACCGATAACGGCACAAACTTCACCTCTGATGAAGTAAAGCTGTGGTGCAACATGGGCATTAAGCTCGACTACGCTTCCGTCTATCACCCACAAACTAACGGTCAGGTCGAACGTGCAAATGGTCTCATCGTGAGCGGCATCAAACCCAGACTAGTGCGGTCCCTCAAGGAATCTGATATGCACTGGGTAGAGGAGCTCGACTCCGTACTCTGGGGGCTACGAACCACGCCAAATTGTACCACTGGTTTCACGCCATTCTTTATGGTGTATGGCGCTGAGGCGATTCTGCCCTGCGACATAATTCATGACTCACCTCGAGTGCGCATGTACGAAGAAAGAGAAGCCGAGCTTGGTCGGCAGGACAACCTGGACGCCTTAGAGGAAGAGCGTGACGTGGCTAAGGCCCGTTCCGCATTCTATCAACAGCAAGCTCGAAGATATCAAAGTAGAGAAGTACGGGCCAAAAATTACAACGTTGGTGAACTAGTTCTGCGCCTGCCGGATAAGCAAAAGAACAAACTCAAGCCCAAATGGGAAGGTCCATTCATAATCGACCAAGTCCTAACTGGTGGAGCGTACCGCCTGCGAGATGCGTCCGACAACCGACTCGAGCCGAGCCCACGGAACGCCACACGTCTCCGAAGATTCTATGCCTAGCGCCGGACTCTGTGTTTGTCTCCTTCCTCTGTCCATTATTTACATTTATACCCTTTTTTTACTTTGTCTACTACTCTTTTGGTTTCTAGCCCTTAAAAGGCTCATTATGTGACGCGCTATCCACGCTCCTTAAACCTGGGGGCTTCTTTAACAGAAGCTTGTCTATATGGGTTTCACACCCAACGCATGCGTCAGACTTCCGCATGCACCTTTTCTTCGCCATTATATGCATCGATATGACTTAAGTTTTGGCCAAGCTGGGTTGCCTGACTCCTGTGCTTACCCATACGTTCCCGATTGTTCGGCTAGGCGGTAAAGGGAGCACCTCTGCGATTGTTACTGCCGGATAAGCCGGATGTGTACCTCAGACTGGGTGAAGCCGAAAGCTAGCGTTCTTAAGGGAATATTCGGTCGGTGAACTGAAGATGAACCTTTTTATTTTTTATACGTGCCCCCAGATGATCTTCTGCATTTGCAGCCCGGACGTGCACTTTAGGGCACGCCACCCCAGCGAAAGGAACCCTTAACGGTACTATTCTCTCTGGAAGATGTTTCTTACTAACCATGTAATATAACATAACTAGTTGGGCACTTGTCTGATAAAGCACTAATGACCCCTACGCCTGGTCTCCATGCATACCCTAGCTTTTATATAGTCGTCATGGTATTCAGACACACTCCGGACCGTCAGGTCCCGAGGTCGAAGCGAAAAGGTCGGCAACGACAAACGATCTACAATCCGGCTAGAAGGCATTACACATGTCAATTATAAATTACATAGTCATCTTGACTGATCGTATTCCTCCTCTATACCATCTAACAGGCTGTCTAATTTACAGTCCTGCTGGGAATACTTTGCGGCCAGCTCTACCTGGCCATACACCAAGCTCACAAGGATCTCCTTCCCGTCAGGCCCCACTGGTCCGACCTCGTCCATGTGATTGGGGTCAGACTTCGTAAAGCGGGTCTTCACCATGGCCCAGGCCTCCCTCGCGCCTTGTCGGCAGGCTGATATCTTCCACAACCGGATGCGCCGCCGAGCTCCCGTCAGCTTCTCCGCAAGCTCTCCAAGGCCCTCGGGCGAGGAGTGGGCAGGCCATAAGGCCCGGGCAACCCCTTGCATTGCCTGCCGAATTCGTTCGTGCAGTTGCAGGAGTTCGGGGAGAAGGTCACCCGTAGAACCGGGCATCTCCTCTGCAGGACGACCTGTGAGAGTACCTACAGATATAATTCTGTTATTCGTCTTCCTCGCCGAACTCCTTTTTTTTTCTTTCTTTCCAAAGGGTTCGCTCAAGCACTTACTAAATATGTCGCGTCGAAGACGCTGATTCTCCTTCGTGGAGTCAGATAGCTGGCCACGAACGTCTTTCAGTTCAACATCCAGCTTGGTGTTGGCATCCTGAAGATCATTCTTCTCTCGCCTCACCCTTGTCAACGTACTCTCGCCAGCCTTTAACTGGCGTAAGAGTTGTTGCCTCTCCGGATCTAGTCCGGCACCATCTGTAACATTAATTGTCAGATTCGCACATAAACCGCACAATACTAATCTCTCAAAGTATATCATACCTGAGGGGTTCCCTTTGGGCTCTCCTGTTGCGGCTAGTGCGGCCTCTAGTTGGTCCTTGCACTTTTCCAGCTCCTGGGATAGCACGGTGTTCTTCTCAGTAAGAACCTACATATTATATGATCCTTAAATCAGTTAGTTTAACTGTTTCAAGTCTCGGGGGCTACTGGTATATATATATTTAAATTTTCTTACCGGTATGTCTTTCACATACTGCTTCGTGGCTCTGGCTAAACCATCTTGAGCAGCACGAAGGTACGCATCTCCCGAATTGAAGGCGTTTAAGGCCTCTCGGGAGAAACAAGCGTCGCGTAGAACTGTCCGGCGACGCCTATGGTTCATGGCGCTCTCCACTTTTGAATTTGTGGCATATAGCCGGTCTGCGTCCTCTGTTGGAGGAGCGTCCGGCGCATGCCTGGTGTTTGTCCCCGCCTCCGAACCAGACGTTGGGGCCTGGCTGGTAGAGGCGCAGTTGGCGGCCCCTCCGGATATAGTCCGGCGAGGCCTCTTCATCCTGGAAACAGTACGGATGTTAACATGCCCTGACAGAATAACGCCAGGAAGACAGAGGGCGCATTATACCTTTGTGCCGAACTCTCAGTCCGGACTTCATCCCTTTTTACCCCACGGGGCCCGGCGGCTCCTCGTTGGCTATCCGCCGCAGGTTCGGCCTCCCTCCTCGGAAATCTCCCCTGTAAAATACGGTTGTCGTCAGAAACGCCGGAGTATGTAAGGACGGAATCCCTCTTGCGGGAATAAACACTCCGGTTTCTGTCACCTGGGAAGCCGCGATTAACCCGGGATAATCAGCCATAATGGCCACTAAGGTATTGTCTTTGCTTAACTGGTGGAACACCCCGTCGAGGAGCTCCACCGATATGTCCGGATCCTCTTCGGAGTCCGGATCGAGGGACCGTTCTGGGTCCTCAGGCTGTGGAGGGCAGCTGTTGATATCCTTTACCTCCTGTCGAAGCTCCTGCATTGAAATCACCATATTACGTATCTAGTCATGGGAGCATTAAATAAGCGGGCAAGTGCAATTGTTCACTTACCCAACTTGGAGGTTCATACATAGTGAATCCGGCCCGTGGGTTGACGCGGAGGAAGTCCTCCTTTTCTCCCTTGTACAAAGATGATAGAATCTTTACTAGAGCGGCAGCTGTGTCTGGCCCTTTGCGGTCGTAACGGTTGGCGTCATCCTCCCCGTTGAAATCCCACATGGGGTGGCTCCTATATTGAAGCGGCTGCACCCCCCGCATAATACATGCGGCCATGGCTCCAATCATGGTTAGTCCGGAATGAGCCAATAGTCTTATCCGGCCCATCAGGTAAAGAACGTCTCTGTTGCTTTCTCTCTGAGAGCTCCGCGGACGCCAACTTAAGCGTTTCCTTAAGGGAGTCATGCCGAACTCAAGGAGGCCGACCCGGACGGGGTCCGGCAGCGGGACGTCGTCTATGTAGAACCATTCTGAAGGCCAGTCCTCGGACGCCTTCTTTGGGGTTCCGGATAGGTATCCGGTCCCGGCGATGCGCCATATTTCGGCTCCGCCCACTTGGTATATAGACCCCTTCTGAGAATGGGGTACCAAGAAGAACAACCTCTTTCACAGCGCAAAATGAGCCTCGACGCCTAAAACTAGCTCGCAAAGGGCAACGAAGCCTGCAATATGTAGCACGGAGCCAGGCGTGAGGTTGTGCAGCTGGAGGCCGTAGAACTCCAGAAGCCCGCGGAGGAATGGATGAATTTGAAATCCCAGACCCCTTAATAAATAAGGGACGAGGCACACCCGCTCTCCTTTAGAAGGATTGGGGGTGCTCTCCGCTTGCTTGCCGCCGTTGTAGGTGGCGAGTCCGGCTCGGACCGGGACCATATATGCTTGGGGAAGGAATCCCTTGGCCTGCAGTGACACTAGCTCGCTGTGTGGGATGGTGCAACTCTCCCAGTCTCCGAATTTGGGGCTGGAGGGGCGAGCGGAAGAGCTACGATGGCTGGCCATGTTGGAATGGACCTTTGCTGGAGACGCTCTGATGATAACTCGCGGGGAGAATAAGATGTGGTTTGGATCTAGATCCCCATCCCGTTAAATAGGCGGCTCGTTTATATGACCAAGGGTGTGAATATAAAAACACCCCCGGGCTTTTCAACACATGGAAGACGGCAATTATTGGGCACCGAGACCGAGGAGCGCTACGGACATTATTCATACAGGTACAAAAGATTCGGAGGGGGAACCCGCCTTGCAATGCCGAAGACAAATTTGCGCGCTGGACTCGACGTCATTGAAGCCTGGTTCGGGGGCTACTGAGGGAGTCCTGGATTAGGGGGTGTTCGGATAGCCGAACTATATCTTCAGCCGGACTCCAGGACTATGAAGATACAAGATTGAAGACTTCGTCCCGTGTCCGGAAGGTTCTTTCCCTGGCGTAGAAGGCAAGCTAGGCGTGCGGATATTCAAGATCTCCTACCAATGTAACCGACTCTGTGTAACCCTAACCCTATCCGGTGCCTATATAAACCGGAGGGTTGTAGTCCGTAGGAGGAACACATCATAACCATCATCATACCCATAGGCTAGCTTCTAGGGTTTAGCCTCCGTGATCTCGTGGTAGATCTACTCTTGTACTACCCATATCATCAATATTAATCTAGCAGGAGTAGGGTTTTACCTCCATCGAGAGGGCCCGAACCTGGGTAAAATAAAGTGTCCCTTGTCTCCTGTTACCATCCGACCTTGACACACAGATCGGGACCCCCTACCCGAGATCCGCCGGTTTTGACACCGACAGGTAACAAGCGTCGGATCCACGCCTGATCAATCTCTTCAGTGATGCTCAATCACTTTGGGTTTGTAGGTGTTTGGGTTTGGGTTTGGATTTTCCTCACTTGATGATTTTCACTCAAAGTCCTCGGAGGATGGTTTGCTCTCAAATGACAAGTGTCAGTTTCTCTCGGAGCAGCCAACCAGCTAGTAGTTGTAGGGGGCGGCTATTTATAGCCTAGGGAGCAGCCCGACATGATAAGACATAAATGCCCTTCAATGATATGACCGTTGGATGGATAAGATATTTTGGGACAGCTGGCGTGTAGCACAGCAACGGTCGGAAATTTGAGGTTCAAATTCCTCAGGGCTATCATGTTCCTCACTATGTAGGCAATTCGCACTGGCGAATTCCTAACTCCTCAGTCAGAGCAAAGTCCTCAGTGACCAGAAGAACTGCATCTCTGTCACTGAAGAAATTGACTAAACTGTATGAGATTTCCAATGGCTTCACTCGAAGGGATTGGTAGGTGTAGGATTTGAGATGAGCATCACATGGAAATTTTCTCCTTAGTATTTCTCGACCCCCTTTAACAGTACGGTGTTTCCTATGACTCAAGAAAGAGAAAATGAAACTGCGAAAAAAAAGTCTTCACGCTTCATGTTCCTCGAATGAATACCAAGTCTTCAAGGTCACACCAATTTCTTCACTTTCAAAGTCTTCAGAAAGTCTTCAGTATATCAAAGTCTTCAGTCGAAGAACTTCATTTTTAGGGGTCGACTTTCTCTGTAAATATCAAACTCCTAATAGACTTATAGACATGTGTACACTCATAAATGCATTAGACACTTAAGCTATAAGTCTTCAATACACCAAAATCACTAAGGGGCACTAGATGCACTTACAATCTCCCCCTTTTTGGTAATTGATGACATCATAGGTTAAGTTTTCAACGGGGAAAAATATATGAAGTGTAAATACTGATATTGAGGAATTTGATTGCAAGATATAGAAGAACTCCCCCTGAAGATGTGCATAGTGAGGAATTTGCTTTTGAAGCAATGCACACTTGAAGAGTTGAATCATGGAGATCTCGCCCTATATCTTGTAATTCATACACGCATTTGATATATAATATGAAGAATTTGAAATGCATGATGAAATATGGTGCCTGATGTAATTCAGCATGCGTGCGATAATATTAATGAGGAATAAGCATGCAGAATAGCGCATCAAAAGTATCAGAGCATAGTGCAAAAAAAGTGTCAGCGCACCATCGGGTTTAAGATTACAACTCGATCCAATAAAAGTTTTGGAAGAACGAGAGTTGTAACTTAAAAAAAATATGCCCTTATTATAGACCCGCTTGAAGACTAACTCAGAATTCTCCCCCTTTGTCATCAAGTGACCAAAAGGATCGAAACTGAGGACTAACACCCCTAAAGATATTCAAATTGATGAAGGAGCGCCAGTGTTGTTGGGGTCGGTTGTTGAGGTAGGGCCTGCCGCAGTGTCGTCCAAGTGTTCATGTTCATCAGTGTCGCGTGATGAAGAATATGAACTGGCCACCAAAGAAGGAACTGGGACCTTCTTGTATTTCTTCGGAGGAGGTGCAGACTAGGAAAATTCTTCATTGAGACCCACACTACAAGAAACCTGCTAATCCATGACAGATTCAATCCGTCATAGGTCAGTTAAAAACCGTCGAGGATGCACGTCCATGACGGATTTGAAACCCCTCATGTATATCGCGTCATAATTTGACACCATACCTTCCTTGACGGTCCTTGACCGTCACAGATCTGCCCTAAGGCCCACCCAACCCAAACTAGGCCCATAACTTTGTGACAGAATAGACCGTCATGGACTAACACCACGTAGGATTTTTGATTGATCAATAGGAATGACGTGGATGCCTAGGTGGACTCAATTTTTTGTCACAGAAACCGTCACAGATTTAGACACAGTTTTTTAATTTAGTACAGCCAATTATCCATTCCAGTTATGAAACAATACAACTTTTTTAGCCTAATGTATACGCAAATCAAAATGCCAATTTTAAATGAAGACAACATATTTCCAAAGTGCAGTACAATACAAAGAATCACAAAGTACTTTTTCAACCATACGGCAGTATACAGTTTACAAAATACCCCATGAAATGATAATTTACAGCACAAATGGACAATAATACAACACATAACATGGTTAGGAACCAGCACTATCCAGTTGACGTCAACACAAATAAAAAATATTGAGGTTGTTATTCAGGTTCTTGCCGTCGGCCCTCCTGATGGAAGCTATACACCAAGTAGAACGCTACACAATCATACCTACAATATTTACAACAACATTAAACACTTGTAGATATATACATAGTAGAAATAAAGATCATCCGAACAAACTTTAAAAGTGAATTACATATCCACACTTTTTAAATCTTACAATGCCTACAAATGGGAATAACGAAGAATCTTATAAAACAAGAATAAACATGAAGTTGCTTAAATTAATTTGAAGAAAAGTGTGTCAGATGAAAGTCTAATCAAGCTAGCCTATTAGTGACAACACAAAAGAATATACAACACAGAACTAGAATTACCATGGCAGCAACAGTTCAGGCCATATAAATCCGCTGAAAAAATTAACAAATGCAAGTTGATTTAATTATCCATGTTATTTCTATGCATATCGATTCTATATGCTCAGGGCTAGTGGTTGCCCACTTGACCAGCATTGAGATTTATTTATAGCAGGAAACAATAATGAAAAAAAACAGTATATTTGTAAACAAGGTGACAACAATAGTAACCAAAAGCCTTCCACATGTGTAGCAAACCTTCATCAGCTTGCACGAGAATAAGAATTTAATTTATTACATGGGTAAAGCAATTATTTAAAGAAACAAGCTGATTTATTGCGATAGCTCATGTTTCTTGCATTTAATACAAGATAGCCAAGGAGGAATGGAATAAAAGTCTCTCTCTCTCTCTGTGTGTGTGTGTGTGTGTGTGTGTGTGTGTGTGTGAGAGAGAGAGAGAGAGAGAGAGAGAGAGAGAGAGAGAGAGAGAGATCTTGCATTTAATACATGTCTTTCAAGAAAGTTAAACTTCATGGTGGCGACTGATAGAATCTACAGGCTCCCAAACATACTATATATCTAACAGGCATCCATCCCTTTATCGAAGAAAATGAGACATCCATGAACAGAACAGACCAAACAAGAGTATAGTTCTAGTAAACAACGGAACAGAGTAACAGACCAAACAATGAAGCACAATACTTACATTTGTTTCTTGATTTTGTTTGACATGCAAGGCGTCAAGTTCCTTGGTTCCAAACTCAACCGCAACCATATTGTGTACCTAGACAGACCACTCATACCTAAATCAGTAGAATTAACAAACTTTCCAATGCAAACGAGTGATACTTTCCAATGCCCGACAAAACTTTCAACACCATGAACAATGAGAACGAATGGTGATAAATAGTATTATGTTTTAGTTATCAGTGTTGAGCTCATTCCACCAAGTAAATAGTCAGATTAAAAGTCAGGTAAGTAGCAATCAGATTCACCATTCCAATTTTCCAGATGTACTATTAGTTGAATTTGCTTTCTGTAACTTAATAATTCACATAGCATGTTTGATGTTTGTAAACCGAATCAAAGAAAGCATAACAGATTGCTTTAGAAAGTGACATTTAATCCAGGAAACTGGCCAGAGCGTACATACATCTGAATTTATGTATCTCAGCAAAAGAAGAATTCCTAGTGTCTGATAACGATATTGGTACTCACTGGTTAGTATAGCAAGCGGCACAAAAGAGGGCACAATACAGCAATATACAAATGATAATTTAGCCTTGTAAAACTAGTATTTACAATAGAAGCATCGTGTAGCACCCATAGTGGGAGCAACGCCACAATTTTACACATGGGTCAAGAAGGAGAAGAATGACCTGTAAGAAATCATGTTCCATGTTGCATAGAAAGAGCATTAGTTATTCATCCCAAACAATGCACCACAGTACTTATATTTGTTTCTTGATTTTGTTCAACATGCAACGCCTAAAGCTCAGCTGGTCAGCTCGTGTGTACTTAGTAAGAAGACCAAAACCTGATTCAGCAGAATAGAAAAACTAATCATAGCCGATATATCCCAGAGAAGATATTGTAATGCAAATGAGTAAATACTTGAACTACTTTCGAATACCTTACAGAAATTTGCAACATCATGAATAGTAAGAGCGAATGGTTTTAAGCAGTTAAAATGATGCTTCTAGTATGTTGTAAGCACATGAATAAATACAGGGCAAATGCACGATGAGCAAGTCCACCCATCAAGCTAATGTCAAAGCAAGCAAATTCTTTTCGCCAAAACTAAAAGACCAGTATTAAATCTTAACAAAACCAAAACTGAAAAAGTACTGCTACTGCTATATTGTCAGTGTCGATCAGGCAAGAGATGTAGGGCTATATTGTACAGAACGAAGAAATTAGTTTGACAATGTGCAGTTTCATTTCATTATTACTAACACGCAAATGTTGTCTCTACTGAACCCAATTCTTAAAGAATTATGCCTTCCCCATTTTCTTACAGAACTGAATCAAATGCGTACTAACTGAAACAAGAAGAAACAAGGTACAATGGGTGGCCGTGTATTGCCATCCCTTTCATGATGTACTTGCCGGGATGGCCCTCAAGCAAATTTCACAAACCTGACACGAACTACAATGGAAAATTTCACATAGGCACAACACTCACATTCACTTTAGAATTTAATTGGAATATGCACAACGTAACGCTCACAAAAGTTACCTTCAGTGGTGGCCATAGGACAGTGACATGAGCTCCAGCATCAGGGTAGTGCACTAACGTGAGTTCCAACAGTAGGGGAGGGAAGTTGAGCTCGAGCTGCTCTGCATCTGGGAGGGCAGCAGTGGGACTTGTTGTGGCGCTATCAGGGATGGAACCAACAGATCGAGCTGCCCAACAGTCGGGGAGGCCATCCACAGGTCCAACTGCTCAGCGGTCAGGGAGGAACACGCGGTGGCCAGAGATGAGCCGTCGGAGCCGCGCCGGCACCAAAGCCCTAGCCACGGAGAGGGCCTGCGGGCGAGCACTGGTGGCTGGGAGCGGCGAATCTAACCGGGGGGAGGAGCAGAGCGAGGGGAAGATGAGGGTGTGCAGCGCGCCGGCCATAGCCGTCGGAATCAGGCGGCGGCGGCGAGGAGCCGGGTTGGGGAGAGAGAGAGGGGCTCAAGGGAGATGAGTAGGTTGCGCCGCCGCTGAGGAGGGAGAGAGGAGGGGCTGAGTGGGTGGGTTTAGGGTTAGCATTTTATACGGGGAGAAGTTATGCGGGCTTGAGCGTGCTTGAGCGGGCTTGCGGGGCTGTACTAAGCCATCCATGACAGTTTTTGAAAATGTCATCGAAAATCCATCATGTATTAACAGATTTCTTGTAGTGCCAATTTCTTCAGATCATCAGCGCTAGAGACTTGAGATAGAACAACCCAGGTGCGGTTGAGGGTTTCATGAAGGTAGTAGTGGTTTTTCTTCACTGCATTGTGTGTTGAAGTCATGTTGTGAAGAATTGAACCAAACTGACGCTTGACCCATTTGTGATTGCGATCAACCTTCTGATGAAGACCGAGGAGTAACTCACGATCAGTCATCACCCTGGGTGCTGTGGCTTGAGGATTTGGCTTCGCATTGTTGGCGGCAGTGTCATGGGTGGCAGAGTCATCATTGGTGGAATAAGATGCAGCCTTCCGAAATTGACCATCCAATGGACGAATGCCTTCATCTATCACAGCAGTAGCCTTGCCCTTTTCTTCAGCTGAGGAAAATGTCCTTTTGAGGACTTCAATGGAAGGCAAGTAGCTGTAGTGGTTGAGAGTTTCAGCTTTGTAATTGAGTGAAGACCTTGTCCTGATGAATCTCATAATCCAAGGCGCATAAGGCTTCAGCTCAAATGGCGACATAGCGATATTTGCCAAAGTCCTCATGAAGAAATCATGAAAGTTGACGGGAACGCCGTGACAGATGTTGAAAAGCATGTTCTTCATGATGCCAACGACTTCTTCATCACTTGAGTCGTGGCCTTTGATGGGACTCATTGTCTTCGTCGGAATCCGATAGACAGTCCTAGGCACATACAACAATTCCTTGACGAGGAATGTGGTTCGAGGGGCCTACCCTGGCTTCAAAGGCTTCATCAGCACTTGCATATAGTGATTAGAGAGCTCAGGTTCGTTGTAAACACAACGTGCATCTTCAGTGGGTGGACTCAGAGGAAGGGCACGAAGCAATTCAGATGCTGGGGCCTTATAGTGGGTGTTCTCAGTCATCCAGTCCCGAACCCATGAATTGACATCTTCAGAGTTGCCGGTGATGTGCAATGTTGCATAGAACTGAAGAATGAGTTCTTCATTCCAATCGCATATGTCAGTGCAGAAATTGAGCAGTCCAGCGTCGTGAAGAACACTAAGGACTGGCGTGAAGCACAACATGGACTCCGTATCCACATGAGGAATATGTGCATGGTCGAAGACTTTGTCCTTGTTGAAAAGCACTGAGGAATAGAAATTTGCTTGACTTGCTGTCCAGAAACGCCTCTTCCTTATGCGAGCAGAGTCATAAGGGTTGTATTCAGTGAAGAACACATGCTCACCAAAGAAGTCTTCAGCCTTGAATTTTTGCTTCCTTGAGAACGGATCCTTTGGCTTTGGCAAAGGAGTGTCAGTGAGTTGCATCACTACCTCAAGAATCACAATCTCAGTTTCTTCAGGCTGAGGAATTTCTGGTTCCTCCTCAGGTGCAATCACATTTTCAGCTTCAGCAGCAGTTTCTTCAGCACTAGTGGCTGGAATTTCTTCATTCACAGATGCAGTGGGATGAGTTTCTTCAAAGCCCATTTGAACAGTTTGTGCAGGGGAGTGAGGAATTTGCTGCAGTGGTGTGAAGAGTGGGGAATTTGGATGCTGACTTTCCCAAAAGTCGTCATTCATCAACGGAGTTGTGCTCCCAATATCCACATCTTCATCATCAATTTCTTCAACACCATCCTCTTCAGCAGTAAACTGAGGCATTGGTGATGAGACCACTTGGGTTGAAGGGATTCCGTCCTGTTCAATTTCTTCATCAATCCGCTCTGAGGAAGCAGCAGATTGAGTTTCTTCATCTGATCCACTTGGGATCTCATAGTCTTCACCAAAAGGAACAAGGTCCTTTCATGGCATGGTTGAAATTGGAACAACATCAATTGGATTGGCAAACGAGCTGGTCATGGGCTTCATCTTCTTTGGGACTGAAGATTCTGAAGCACTTGATGCTTTCCTTTTCTTCACTGCAGCTCGCTCTGCAGCCTTGGTCTTCTTCACATCCAATGCAGAGGGAAGGATAGGAGTTGGTGTAGGCGTAGGTGGAGCTGAGGAATCTGGTTGATTTTCCTCAGGCGCAACTGATGCAGTTGCCCTGATTTCTTCAGTTTCTTCATGCGCACCACTAGTGGATGCCCTGGCAGTGTCTTTAGTAGCTGGAGTGGAGTCATTAGCCCTGGTACTAGCATTTTCTTCAGCAGCCTGAGAGTCATCAGCGGTGCTGGCATGTTCTTCAGTTTGCTGAACAGATGCTTCAGCTTGAGGAACTTCTTGCTGCGATGGGGCTGCAACATTGGTGAATTTCTCAGTCAGTTGTACAAACCTGACTTTTGCTCCTTTCCAGTCAGCATAGTATGCATAAAAGTCATCGTTGAGGGCTTTGATGTCAGCTTGCATCTTGATGAGTTCTTCAGGCTTCATGGTGAGAACATTTTTCCTTAGCAGTTTCTCTTTCCTGTACTTCGATTTCTTGATCTGCCTGGCCCTATCATATTTCCACTTCTCCTCTTGGATGAAGTGAGTCAGCATGTGACTTTGGCCAGGAGTCAGTTTGAAGTCAGGCATAGGTGTGTTTGGATCCTTATGCAAGATATTGATGTAATCAAGGATCGCCCTTGGATCCAGCAGTAGGGGCACAGGTGTGCCTTTGGCTTTAGCAGCCCTTTCTTGGCGGTCTCTGATGATTTCAGCAAGTTCTTCTTCATCAGCTTCATCATCATCAGATGGTACAGTGAAGACTACCTGCTTCTTCTTAGGACTTGGGCGAGTGCCGCGTCCAGCAGTAGCCTTTTTCTTCAGCAGAGAGGGTCCATCTGAGGAACTTGGTGCAGCTGAGGAACTAGCTGAGACACCAGAGGCAATTGAGATGCATGTAGTCCTTTGACACGTGGCAAGATGCACAGGTGCTGAGGACTTTGTCGGAACAACTGAGAATTGTGGAGGAGGTGTTGAGGATTTTGGTGGAGCTGGAGCAGCATGAGGAATTTGCTTTGAAGATTTTGAGGTGTCTGGCCGTGAGGGCATTGCAGAGGAACTTGGCCGTGAGGGCATTGCTGGTGAAGCACTTGGCTTGCGAGCGGGCTTCTTGAGCATCGCTTTCCTCGGCTTGACAGAAGCCTCAGTGGCAGCAGCAGCAGCAGAGTCTTCATTAAATTTCCTCATTGCTTCTCTGGCTTGCCTTGCCAATTTAGCTTGGTGCTTGACCCATTCCTTAGGAAAGTCCTCACCGCGCTTGATGCTAGTGGGATCAGCCTCTTGGCCAGGTGCCAATGGGGCTCTTGGGCATGGAGGGTTCAGTGCGAATTTCTTCATGTACTTTGGAGTGACATATCTGTACTCTCTCCATTCACGTGCCCATCTCCGTTCAATACTTTGACTGGGCACCTTGCGCTGATTTTTATCTTCTTTGCCAAATTTAAATTCATCAGGCGTGCAGTAATCTTTATAAATATCCTCAGGGATTTCAAATGCAGTCATAACCTCAGGCTTCTTTCCTCCTTTCTGAGGCCTTTTACCTTCAGCCATTTTCTTCAGTTGAGGAATTTGAACAATTGAACTCTCTGAAGAAGTGTGCAACTTTTCTTCGAGGAACGCTGCAAATGAGTTAAGTTGATGAGAACCTAATGATTCAGCAGCGGACATGTGTACCTGTGAACAGAGTATAGTTGCGAGGAATTTGGAGAGGTCATATGCGTTCTCAGAGGGTTTTTCATAAAGAACAAGTTTGAGGAATTTGACCAGATGCGTCTTGAAGAATTTCACTAAGCGCGCTTTATCTTAGGTTCCAGAGTTGTATAGATCGAAGATCCACACAATTGAGGAATCTTGAAGAAAATGATGCTTAGGGAAATGAATCAAGAACATATAACATGTGAGGTGTTTTGTGTGGGAGGATTTGAAGAAGAAAACACCTTTGAAGATTTTGTAGAAAAGTTTTAAATCAAAGAGGGTAGTAAAAGTAGCTTTTAATTACCCTGAAACGAAGAACACGACGAACTGTGAGTTGAAACAGGGAAGTTCGTCGATGCAGATCTTCCACGCCCTAACTTGGCGGAGGAAGACGTCTACGGCGGCGGCGGAGGTGAAGATTTCCACAGTCGATGCGAGTACGACGACGACGAGGTCGAGGCGGTGAAGCTCTTCCCCACCGGCGACGATGGAGTAGCGGCGACTCTAGGGTTCGGAAGCCCGAGCGGGGGGAGTGAGATCGAGCGGGGTAAAAGAAGTGAGGAAGGGCACAGGGGTATTTATAGCCACGGTGAAAAACTGCTCGTCCGAAGATTTGGGACGAACGTGCCCCTGGCCTTTCTCCTTCTCACGACATGTGTCACCCACGTACTGTGTAGTGGAGATCGTGTAAGATCGTGGGTGAGTAAAATAATGCATCGTGGGATGCGGAACGGTTTGAGCGGCAAAACCGAAAGTTTGGATAGGATCAGTTTTAACGTTCCGTTCGCAATATCTTCAGCTGACAAGGACACAGTGAAGAATTTGAACGAGTTTCAAATAGAACGCACATGAAGAATTTGTGAACAGATTGGATTGAGTATAGCATAGAGGGGAAGGGTCCGATCACATTCACTTTAGCAGAAGATCCAACTTGAAGAAATAGCTATAAGTGAATGCTGTAGAGGACATAAACTCATATATATATTGAAGAAAAACGAAGGCACAAGTGAAGATTTTGCAAGTTGAAAAATTTGAACAACTGAGGAATTTCAAAAGTTGAGGAAAAACTCAAATTGAAGATTTTCAACTTTTGTGGTGGCGTGACCCACCGTATAAGAATGATGATTTCAGACACCGCGTACAATTGTCATAGGGTTCTGAGAATCAAATTCTTCATTAATTTCTTCACACTTAGAGTGTTATTCTTCATTGATTGAAGAAAAACGTTTCTTCATGTGTTGCACATCTAAGTCATCAATTCTGCATAAGTGTTAGGATGAGTGCCTTTTCAAAGTACATTCGAAGATTCTAAGATATTTAGCTCACACCGCAACTTGCTAAATCTCTTCTCATCCAAGGGCTTAGTGAAGATATCGGCTAGTTGTTCTTCAGTCTTCACATGCTCAATAGAAATGTCGCCCTTCAACACATGATCATGAAGAAAATGATGACGAATCTGAATGTGCTTTGTCTTCAAGTGCTGAACTGGGTTGTGAGCAATCTTGATGGTACTCTCATTGTCACAGAGGAGAGGCACATTCTTCAAGTTGATGCCATAGTCCTTGAGTGTTTGCTTCATCCATAGCAGTTGAGCACGGCAAGAACCAGCAGCGATGTACTCAGCTTCAGCAGTAGACAGTGATACGCAATTCTGTTTCTTCGAGGACCAACAGACCAAGGATCGTCCGAGGAAATGACAAGTACCAGATGTTGACTTGCGGTCCACACGGTCACCAACATAGTCAGAGTCAGAATATCCAATGAGATCAAAATCTTAGCCCTTGGGATACCATAATCCTAGTGTTGGTGTGTGAGCTAGATATCGAAGAATATGCTTCACAGCCTTATGGTGTGATTCCTTCGGTGCAGCTTGAAATCGGGCACACATGCAAACACTAAGCATTATATCTGGCCTACATGCACATAAGTACAATAAAGATCCAATCATGGAGCGGTATACCTTATGATTGAAGTCAGTACCATTTTCATCAGTGCATAAATGACCATTTGTGGGCATTGGAATTTTGATGCCTTTGCAATCTTGCATGCCGAATTTCTTCAGGACATCCTTGAGGTATTTCTCCTGAGATATGAATATGTCATTGCGCTGTTGACGAATTTGAAGACCTAAGAAGAATTTCAACTCTCCCATCATAGACATTTGATATTCTTCACTCATCATATAGGGAAATTCATCACTATAACGTTGGTCAGTACAGCCAAAGATGATATCATCAACATATATTTGGCACACAAACAGTTCACCATCATAAGATTTAGTAAAGAGAGTGGGATCGAGTGAACCGGGTGTGAAGCCTTTCTTCATGAAGAATTCCTTCAATGTATCATACCACGCCCGTGGGGCCTGTTTGAGGCCATAGAGGGCCTTATTAAGTCTGAAGACTTTGTCAGGATGTTTTGGATCTTCAAAACCTGGGGGTTGAGCAACATATACTTCTTCCTCAAGCTTACCATTGAGGAATGCACTTTTCACATCCATTTGATATAAGATGATATCATGATGGTTAGCATAAGCAAGTAATATGCGAATAGCCTCAAGTCTAGCAACAGGTGAAAATTTTTCATTGAAATCAACTCCTTCAACCTGTGTGTAGCCTTGAGCTACTAGTCGTGCCTTATTCCTCACCACAACACCATTTTCATCTTGCTTGTTGTGGTAGATCCACTTTGTGCCAATGATGTTATGTTTGCGAGGATCGGGACGATTGACTAGTTCCCATACGTTGTTGAGCTTGAACTGATGTAATTCTTCTTGCATGGCCTGAATCCACTCAGGCTCCAGAAATGCTTCATCTACCTTAGCGGGCTCTGTGATAGAGACAAAAGCAAAGTGCCCACA
The DNA here is from genome assembly GCA_032464435.1 of Aegilops umbellulata. Classification (NCBI taxonomy): domain Eukaryota; kingdom Viridiplantae; phylum Streptophyta; class Magnoliopsida; order Poales; family Poaceae; genus Aegilops; species Aegilops umbellulata. The sequence continues at coordinate 419,984,478 of CP136059.1, forward strand.
AAAGTTAGATAGATGTGAAGCTTTTGAGCGGGTGAGAGGACCTGGTGCTCTAATGTCATCGATGATCTTCTCCACTTGCACTTCTTTTGCAACGCGAGGGTGAGCTGGTTGTCGTTGAGGAATTTGATCAGCATTTTCTTCAGCATCAATTTCCTCAGCATTTTCTTCAAGTGCATCAGCTCGACGTTCTTCCCGTTCTGGAATGAATTCTTCAGCAGATTCTTCAGTAGGAATGACATCTTCAGTAGCCTTGTGTTTGATAGAATCCTCAGGTGCTGGTTCATCTAACACAGAAGCACTAGTAGAAAACCGGCCTATTGTCTCGGTTCGTAAGGTCCTTTAGTCCCGGTTCCTGAACCGGGACTAAAGGGTCGTTACTAATACCCTCACCCTTTAGTCCCGGTTCAAACCAGAACCGGGACAGATGGACCTCCACGTGGCCTGTGCGCCGAGCCCAGGCAGGAGGGCCTTTGGTCCCGGTTGGTAGCACCAACCGGGAGCAATAGGCATCCACGCGTCAGCATTTCTGTGGCTGGGGTTTTTGGTTTTTTTTAAAGGGGGGGAGGGGGTTTGGGGATTTTGGGGGGTTAATTTAGGTATTTCATATATTGTGTTAGCTAGATAGCTAATTAATAGAGAGAAGTGTCCTCTCTTATGTCCGTGCTTGGTTGACGTTACGTACTAAACATACGTATAGAGAAGACTTGGCATATGCTAGCTAGTAAGCAAACGAAGGAAACAGAAGATCGTCATGAACATATATGCATACAGAGAGAAGTGATATCGACCACATCTCCTTCTCCGAGAGATTGGTCGAACAACAAGTTCTCGTATATCTATCGTCCGACACTACCGGCTACATATATACAATAATTATCTTTTAAAAATATAATCTCTTAAATTACGGACGCATGGTCCACATAGTATTCTCCGTCTTCAGCGATCACGTGGTCAAGAAAGAATGCCGCCAATTCCTCTTGAATTGATCGCATGCGATCTGGTCCTAGGAGTTCATTCCGCTGCCGAAACATCTAATTTGAAGAAGGGGGTCAATACACACACATATATATATATATATGAATGAATGAAACTCAACACAAATGATGGTAATAAACAAAAATTGTGAATATTATTTCTTACGCACTTCATAATGTTTCTCAGAGTACCCGCCCCACTCACAGGTCGTGTGGCGGATGGACTCGCAGACGTAGTATCCACAGAAATCATTCCCTTGTTCCTGCCACAACCACTTTACAAGAAATAGAGGACAATTAAACAGATAAGCAAGAATGCCAAATGGTATTGATGAAACTAGCGCTTGAATCAATAGCTAGGAGATGCGCGGAACATGGTACTATAGTACTTACTTTCGGGTATCTAAATTCCAGCTCCTTCGGGAGTCCCGGGGAATTTGTGCTGAATTTTCTCCAAACACTGCCAGACAAAAGAAAACAATTACTTGATATCAGGAAATGAACAAATTTGCTGATATGGTGGATAATGATCGATTTAACTTACTTCTTGAGGATTTCAGTCATGTCCGCATACTCCTGGGGATCTTTTCGTCTCGAGTCCAAGACAGTTACTACTCCCTTCTCAAGCCTAATCTCCAGGAGAATATAGTGGAAACTGCGCACACATGCATAACTCATCAATTACATTACTATAACCTGGACTAATATATAAGGGAAACCGAATATGCACAAGACAACACTCACTTGAAGTTGTAAGGAAAGAGTATTATATTTTTGTGTTCATTTATTTTGAATGATCGTAGCAAGCTGGCCTCGGTTTCTGCGGCATGATCTTTAACCTGAACTGCATCTATGAGATTTGTGTTAATGAACCCAATATAACCGATTTGTCTTTTCTTCAATTCGGCGATCTTCAATCTGCATAATATAGTGAGGATAATTATAAATACATGCAATGAAAGAGCTGAGCTATGTAGAGAGACTTAATGACAGAAGTAGTAGTACTTACAGACAGTAGCAGGTGACCGTTGCTTTATCGAGGGCCAATTGATTGAAAAACTGATAGAACTCCTCAAATGGAACATGCAACAGTTCAATTCCAACAAGGTCATGCTCCGGTTTAACTCTCATATACAAAGTATTCCTCCCCCCAGACTCTCTGCAGGTTTTCATGTACCAATCATGCAATTTTCGCATCATCGTTGTTAGAGATCTTTCATCTTTGACGAGAGGCTTCCCGTACTCGTATCTGTGTATCTGCACGTCCAGGAAACCATAATCTACATCGTCGGGCAGATAATCGTCAAGATTGGTATAACCGGGCGCCATCCTCGGATCGACGCTAGGCACCTAGAGCGGGGGGCACGATTGCTTTGCTTGTTCGCCGAGCTGGGCAATTTGTTTCCCAGCTACTCGTCGTTCTTTCAGCCTTTGATCACTGACTGTACTTCCCGACCGCGACGTTTCGACCCATGTCTTTGCAATAATGCGCTCATAGTTGCCTTTCGGCGGAGACTTGGGTGGTTTTGCCAGGGCAGCCAGAGTGCGCTTCACTTTCACCGAATCTACCTTCTCCTTCGGAGGTGGATGTCTCTGTGCTTTCAACCCTTGAAACCAGTCATCCTTCTCGGTTCGCGCGATCCTCGCGTTCTCCTCCGGGATCATCTCGTATGGTAACTTCTCTGTAGATTTCAGAGAAGGACCGAATCTGTATTTCGTCCCGCCTCTGGCTGTACTGCTAGACGCCGGCAGAGCAGACGGAGCGGCAGTCTTCTTTACTGCTTGCTTTTTGCGAGGCTGAGGAGAAGGACTACGACGCGCCGGAGCAGCTGCCGGAGCGGCGGCGGGTCTCTTCCGCCCTTGCTGACGAGGCGGAGAAGGAGTAGGCTGGCTGCTCGGGCGCGCCGGTGCAGGCGGAGAAGGAGGCGGAGTGCCGCCACGCGCCGGAGAAGGAGCCGGCCGAGGTCCCTGATCGTCACTCGCCGAAGGAGGAGGCGATGGAGGAGGTGGAGTCCCCTGACTCGCCGGAGGAGGAGGAGGCGGCGGAGGGGTCCAGTTTGGAAGGTTGATGAGCTCCTTCCGCCATAGGCATGGAGTCTTCAGAGCAGAACCCAGCCGAGTCTCCCCTTCTCCGGTAGGGTGGTGAAGCGGGAGGTCCTCAAATCCCTCCGTTATTTCATCCACCATCACCTTAGCATATCCTTCTGGAATTGGCCGTCAGTGAAAAGTTGCGCCGGGTTCATTAGGATAAACAGAGTCAACAGCCGCCTTGACCTTCATATTCATCCACTGCGTCATAAGGTGGCAATTTTGAGCCTCCGTGATAGCATCCATGGGATAGCTGGCAGGAGCCGTCAAGACAAGCTCTGGCTGAAGCATCTCGGTGGAAGCCACGCTGCTTCTCCGCTGAGATGGCGGGGTAGCTTCAGGAGAAGCTTCGACAGTTCGTTTCTCCCGGTCTGCTTCTCGTTCCTCTATCCCAAGTACCCTTTCTTTAAGCGCCTGCAGTTCGGACTGCTGCACTTTCTTCCTCCTCTCCTGGCTTTTGTAACCGCCTGCGTCCGGAAACCCAGCCTTCCACGGAATGGAGCCTGACGTGCCTCGTGTCCGTCCAGGGTGCTCAGGATTCCCGAGGGCCTTTGTGAGCTCGCCGTTCTCTCTGTCTGGAAGGAACGTCCCTTCCTGCACTGCAGCGATATAGTACCGAAGCTTTTTCAAGGGTATGTCAGCTTGCTCATCCGTCCAAATGCACTTCCCTGTTACAGGGTCCAAGGTTCCGCCAGCCCCGAAGAACCAAGTCCGGCAACGGTCTGGCCAGCTCATTGTCTCTGGTTCAATCCCTTTTTCAACCAGATCATTCTCAGCCTTGGCCCACTTAGGCCGGGCTACCTGGTAGCCACCTGACCCCGTGCGATGGTGAAGCTTCTTCTTCGCAGCATTTTTCTTGTTTGTCTCCGACATCTTCTTACTCTTTTCCGATGTCTTGTGGGCCACAAATGCAGGCCAGTCATCTCTGATCTTCTCATATACGCCCTTGAATTCTGGTGTCTCTTTTTTCTCGACAAACCTATTCAGGTCTTTCTTCCACCTCCTGAATAGGTCTGCCATCCTCTTAAGAGCAAAAGACTTGATTAATTGCTCTTTAACTCGCTTCTCCGGATCATCCTCTGGCGGTAGGGTGAAATTTGACTTCAGCTCAGTCCAAAGATCATTTTTCTGCAGATCATTGACATAAGACACCTCAGGGTCTTCGTTCTTAGGCTTATTCCATTGCTGGATGCTGATCGGGATCTTGTCCCTAACCAGAACCCCGCACTGAGCAACAAATGCCGTCGGGCGCACTTTCTTCCCCCTCTTTTCAGCAGCCCAAAGGGCGGGAAGCGGCGGCCTTTGGTCCCGGTTGGTGGCACCAACCGGGACTAAAGGGGGGCATTGGTCCCGGTTGGTGCCACGAACCGGTACCAATGCACCCCTTTGGTCGCGGTTCGTCCCATCAACCGGGACCAATGGCCTTGTGCTGGAACTGGCGCGGTGCGGTGGGATGTTTAGTCCCACCTCGCTAGCCGAGAGACTTCAGCAGTGGTTTATAAGCGCTGCTGCGCCGACCACTTCAAGCTCCTCTCAAATGCAGGCTTACGGGCCTAAAGTCACTTTATCTGCCTGTGGGCCTACTGGGCCTCCTGCGGGTCTGAATCCTGGCCCATGGTAGGGTTTCTAGTCGTATTCAGACTGTGTGGGCCGAGTAGGTGGCACTTTTTTGTTTTTGTTTTCTTTGTTGCTTTATTTATTTTATTTTGTTTCTACTTACAACAAAATACTTATTGTTGCTATTTTTATTTTTTTCCAGTTTTTTTGTTTTGTTTTCTGCAATATTTATTTTCTTTTGTTTTTTTCTTTATTTTTTAATTCATTTTGCTTTTAGTTTTAGAAAAATTATAAGCTTTCTGTTAGTGCCATTAGTTTTCAAATTTGAAAACACTTTTTTTTCTTTGTTGCTTTATTTATTTTATTTTGTTTCTACTTACAACAAAATACTTATTGTTGCTATTTTTATTTTTTTCTAGTTTTTTAGTTTTGTTTTCTGCATTATTTATTTTCTTTTGTTTTTTTACTTTATTTTTTAATTCTTTTTGCTTTTAGTTTTAGAAAAATTATAAGCTTTCTCTTAGTGCCATTAGTTTTCAAATTTGAAAACACTTTTTTTTCTTTGTTGCTTTATTTTTTTTATTTTTTTTATACTTACAACAAAATACTTATTGTTGCTATTTTTGTTTTTTTCCAGTTTTTTTGTTTTGTTTTCTGCATTATTTATTTTCTTTTTTTTGCTATATTTTTTAATTCTTTTTGCTTTTAGGTCAGCAATATTATAACTTTCTGTTAGTGCCATTAGTTTTCAAATTTGAATAGTTAAAATTTGAATTCTTTGAAATTTGTGTGAATCACAAGTTTGTCATTAACTTTAATAAAAAAATTAACATAGATGCACCTACTCGTCCATTTTCAAATGAACTCTAAAATACTTGGTATAACATACTCGTTTGTTACAAATTTGGCATGATATCATCATAATAGTTGCGGGAGAAAGTCTTCACTTTTTCTTCGCTTGTGTCATTTGCTTATTGCGCCGTAACCATGGATAATCTTCATCGTTTATCATGATGCTTGGGTCAGCCTTGACATTGAAGGGAGGAATTTCATGAAACCTTTCATAATCTTCAGACATGTCTATCTTGCCCTCCACTCGCAGGATGTCCCTTTTTCCTGAAAGAACTATGTGGCGCTTTCGCTCATCGTATGATGTATTCGTTTCCTTATCTTTTCTTTTTCTCGATCTGGTAGACATGTCCTTCACATAGATAACTTGTGCCACATCATTGGCTAGGACGAACGGTTCATCAGTGTACCCAAGATTTTTCAGATCGACTGTTGTCATTCCGTACTGTGGGTCTACATGTACCCGCCTCCTGACAGATTGACCCATTTGCACTTAAACAAAGGGACCTTAAAATCTTGTCCGTAGTCAAGTTCCCATATGTCCACTATGTAACCATAATATGTGTCCTTTCCCTTATCGGTTGTTGCATCAAAGCGTACACCGCTGTTTTGGTTGGTGCTCTTCTGATCTTGGTCAATCGTGTAAAATGTATTCCCATTTATCTCGTATTCTTTCCAAATCAATACAGTCAAAGATGGTCCCCTGGACAACAAGTACAACTCATCACAAACAGTGTTGTCACCTCTGATACGTGCTTCCAACCAACTGCTGAAAGTCCTGATGTGTTCACATGTAATCCAGTCGTCGCACTGCTCCGGGTGTTTGGAGCGCAGACTGTTCTTGTGTTCATCGACATACGGGGTCACCAAGGTAGAGTTCTGTAGAACTGTATAGTGTGCTTAAGACCAAGAGTGCCCGTCCCTGCATATTATTGAGTCCGCTCCTAGCATGCCTTTTCCAATCAGTGTCCCCTCATACCGCGATTTAGGGAGACCTATCTTCTTAAGGCCAGGAATGAAGTCAACACAAAACCCGATGACATCCTCTGTTTGATGGCCCATGGAGATGCTTCCTTCTGGCCTTGTGCGATTACGGACATATTTCTTTAGGACTACCATGAACCTCTCAAAGGGGAACATATTGTGTAAAAATATGGGCCCCAGAATGACAATCTCGTCGACTAGATGAACTAGGACATGCGTCATGATATTGAAGAAGGATGGTGGGAACACCAGCTCGAAACTGACAAGACATTGCGCCACATCACTCCTTAGCCTTGGTATGATTTCTGGATCGATCACCTTCTGAGAGATTGCATTGAGGAATGCACATAGCTTCACAATGGCTAATCGGACGTTTTCCGGTAGAAGCCCCCTCAATGCAACCGGAAGTAGTTGCGTCATAATCACGTGGCAGTCATGAGACTTTAGGTTCTGGAACTTTTTCTCTGGGATATTTATTATTCCCTTTATATTCGACGAGAAGCCAGTCGGGACCTTCATACTGAACAGGCATTCAAAAAAGATTTCTTTCTCTTCTTTCGTAAGAGCGTAGCTGGCAGGACCTTCATACCGCTTCGGAGGCATGCCGTCTTTTTCGTGCAAACGTTGCAGGTCCTCCCGTGCCTCGGGTGTATCTTTTGTCTTTCCATACACGCCCAAGAAGCCTAGCAGGTTCACGCAAAGGTTCTTCGTCACGTGCATCACGTCGATTGAAGAGCGGACCTCTAGGTATTTCCAGTAGGGTAGGTCCCAAAATATAGATTTCTTCTTCCACATGGGTGCGTGTCCCTCAGCGTCATTCGGAACAGCTAGTGCGCCGGGACCCTTTCCAAAGATTACGTGTAAATCATTGACCATAGCAAGTACGTGATCACCGGTACGCATGGCGGGCTTCCTCCGGTGATCTGCCTCGCCTTTAAAATGCTTGCCTTTCTTTCAACATTGATGGTTGGTCGGAAGAAATCGACGATGGCCCAGGTACACATTCTTCCTGCATTTGTCCAGGTATATACTTTCAGTGTCAATTAAACAGTGTGTGCATGCGTGGTATCCTTTGTTTGTCTGTCCTGAAAGGTTACTGAGAGCCGGCCAATCGTTGATGGTCACGAACAGCAACGCCTTTAGGTTAAATTCCTCTTTATTGTGCTCATCCCACGTACGTACACCATTTCCATTCCACAGCTGTAAAAGTTCTTTAACTAATGGCCTTAGGTACACATCAATGTCGTTGCCGGGTTGCTTAGGGCCTTGGATGAGAATTGACATCATAATGAACTTCCGCTTCATGCACATCCAAGGAGGAAGGTTATAAATACATAGAGTGACCGGCCAGGTGCTGTGATTTGCTGCTCTGCTCCCCGAAAGGATTAATGCCATCCGCGCTTAAAGCAAACCATACGTTCCTTGGGTCCTTTGCAAACTCATTCCAGTACTTTCTCATGATTTTTCTCCACTGCGACCCGTCAGCGGGTGCTCTCAACTTCCCGTCTTTCTTACGGTCCTCACTGTGCCATCGCATCGACTTGGCATGCTCTCCGTTTCTGAACAAACGTTTCAGCCGTGGTATTATAGGAGCATACCACATCACCTTCGCAGGAACCCTCTTCCTGCGGGGTCTGATCTTATACCGCAATGCACCGCATACCGGGCATGCGTTCATATCCTTGTATGCACCGCGGTATAGGATGCAGTCATTAGGGCATGCATGTATCTTCTCCACCTCCAATCCTAGAGGGCATACGACCTTCTTTGCTGCGTATGTACTATCGGGCAATTCGTTATCCTTTGGAAGCTTCTTCTTCAATATTTTCAGTAGTTTCTCAAATCCTTTGTCAGGCACAGCATTCTCTGCCTTCCACTGCAGCAATTCCAGTACGGTACCGAGCTTTGTTTTGCCATCTTCGCAACTGGGGTACAACCCTTTTTTTGTGATCCTCTAACATGCGATCGAACTTCAGCTTCTCCTTTTGACTTTCGCATTGCGTCCTTGCATCGACAATTACCAGGCGGAGATCATCATCATCGGGCACATCGTCTGGTTCCTCTTCATCTTCAGCAGCTTCACCCGTTGCAGCATCATAGGGCACATCGTCTAGTTCCTCTTGATCTTCACCAGCTCCCCCCGTTGCAGCATCACGGTATTCAGGGGGAACGAAGTTGTCATCGTACTCTTCTTCTTCGTTGTCTTCCATCATAACCCCTATTTCTCCGTGCCTCGTCCAAACATTATAGTGTGGCATGAAACCCTTGTAAAGCAGGTGGGTGTGAAGGATTTTCCGGTCAGAGTAAGACTTCGTATTCCCACAATCAGGGCATGGACAACACATAAAACCATTCTGCTTGTTTGCCTCAGCCGCATCGAGAAACTCATGCACGCCCTTAATGTACTCGGAGGTGTGTCTGTCACTGTACATCCATTGCCGGTTCATCTGCGTGCATTATATATAATTAAGTGTCCAAATTAATAGAAGTTCATCATCACATTAAAACCAAAGTACATACATAGTTCTCATCTAACAACATATAGCTCTCCAGAGCATCTAATTAATTAAACCATACATTAATTAAAACAAAGGCGATCATAATGGCAACCAAGGTAACAATTGATCCAACGGCATAATGATACCAAGCCTCGGTATGAATGGCATATTTTCTAATCTTTCTAATCTTCAAGCGCATTGCATCCATCTTGATCTTGTGATCATCGACGACATCCGCAACATGCAACTCCAATATCATCTTCTCCTCCTCAATTTTTTTATTTTTTCCTTCAAGAAATTGTTTTCTTCTTCAACTAAATTTAACCTCTCGACAATAGGGTCGGTTGGAATTTCCGGTTCACATACATCCTAGATAAATAAAATCTATGTCACGTTGGTCCGCATAATTATCATAAACAATAAATGAACCAATAGTTATAAAGATTAATATATATACCACATCCGAATCATAGACAGGACGAGGGCCGACGGGGGCGGATACCAAAACCATCGCACTATATAAGATGCAATAATAAAAGTAAGAAAATGATACATGTATCTATCTAAACATACAAGTAAGAATATTTTTCCTTTCAGAAAGAAGATAAGAGCAAGAGGCTCACCACGGTGGTGTCGGTGATGAGATTGGCGCGGGTGATCGACGGCGGTGAAGACAGCGCTGGGGCGTGACGGACCGCTAAATCTAGACAAATCTCGAGGAAAATGGAGCTTTGAGGTCGAGCTTCGAGAGGAGAAAGCTTAACTAGTGTGGCTCGGGCATTTCATCGAACACCTCATGTGCAAAGGAGGTGAGCGAGAGCACCACAAGCCCCTCCTCTCGCTGGCCCAGAAAAACAGAGCACTCAGTGCTCTGCTCCGGCGCGAGGGGTATATATAGGCGGCACCATTGGTCCCGGTTCGTGGCATGAACCGGGACTAAATGGGAGCCTTTGGTCCCGGTTCGTGGCATGAACCGGGACCAATGGTGGTGGGCCAGGAGCCAGGCACATTGGTCCCGGTTCGTCCCACCAACCGGGACCAAAGGGTCCATACGAACCGGGACCAATGGCCCACGTTGCCCGGCCGGCCCCCTGGGCTCACGAACCGGGTCCAATGCCCCCATTGGTCCCGGTTCTAGATTGAACCGGGACTAATGGGCTGACCCGGCCTGGACCGTTGCCCCCTTTTCTACTAGTGAAGGTAGGTGCTCTCTTTGCGAGCCATTAGTTTCATCGAACCGCACATCTACAGTTTCAACAATCTTGTGAAGAACATTGTGGAAGACTCTGTAGGTGTGCGAGTCCTTTCCGTAACCAAGCATAAAACCTTCATGTGCTTTCGGTGCGAATTTAGAATTGTGATGAGGATCTCTAATCCAGCATTTAGCACCGAAGACTTTGAAATAACTCACATTGGGTTTCTTGTCAGTGAGGAGTTAATAGGCAGTCTTTTTGAAGAATTTGTGAAGATATACTCTGCTGATGATGTGGCACGCAATATCAATTGCATCAACCCAGAAACGACGAGGAGTTTTGTATTCGTCAAGCATAGTGCGAGCCATCTCAGCAAGAGTCCTGTTCTTGCGCTCCACGACGCCATTCTGTTGAGGAGTATAAGGAGCAGATAACTCATGAGTAATACCAAGTTTGTCAAGATAGTCATCGAGACCCGAATTCTTGAACTCAGTGCCATTGTCACTTCTGATGTGCTTGATCTTCACGCCAAAGTTGGTTGAAGCCCTCGAGGAAAATCGTTTGAAGACTTCCTGCACTTCAGTTTTGTAAGAGACAAGGTGTACCCATGTGTAACGAGAGTAATCATCAACAATAACAAAGCCATATTGAGATGCTTCCCTTTGCTATATATTTTTCATAATGCTACATTCCATCAATTAAATGACTTCTTATTGTTTTGAATCTACTTACATAGGTGTTTAAAGATTTACTTTGTTCCAGCGCCTACTTTGGATCATAGGAAACTAAAAGAAAAGAGGGCGCTGCCACCACCATCATCAGGCTAGCCCACATCCACGCGCTGCTTAGCGTCACCAGGTCACCGGCACAACTCCTCATGCCCAGGTCGTGAAACATTTTCATCCGCTTTTGGTGTGTCACATTTAGAGTCTTTCTTTCCCATTTTACCGTGTTTGCATGGTAAGATGTTTGGTCGGATTTGAAGGTTCGTAGCCTTAGCTCCAAAGCTTCAAGCTCTTATAGAAATTAGAACTGAGGGCCTTTTAAAATGAGTCCTGCATAATAGTGTTGTTCAGAGGGATGCAGAATTTTTTTTGTCTGATCGGCTATCCTTGGTGCTGATTTAAGTACTAATTTCATCATCATATGACTACAATAAAGAAGCTGTGTGTATAAATATTACTAATTGCTGATACTTTGCATCAGTGATTTCAATTCTGTTGGCCCTCCTGAAGATTGTTTGGGAATGTGAGGCTTAAAAGTTTCAACCCTGTGCAATGTGCTTCTCGGGTGTGGATTTGTGTCTGGCTAATTAACGGTTCTATTAATACTGATATGTCCTTGAACATTATATGGGTATTGCATCGCTTGTACTTATAGCAAGTGGAAATTTCTCTCATATGTTTCAATATGTGCCAGAATAATATTAATGTACACTCTTTCAATACATGGCTTACTCTTGGCCTTTGCGCCATTGGCGCAACTGGTCATCTAGTATTATAAAGCATGACCACCAAGCATCTGACAACACAGAGGTTCAAATGTAAAGCAGAATACAGCAATGGTAGCAGCAAGGAGATGAGGAAGATCAGCTGGGGGCACAGCGGAACAAGCCCCAATACAAAATAAGAAAGCTAAGAGCTAATCCGGCTCCGGGGGTGGTGGTGAAGACGGCAGTGCCATCATGGCTGCAGTGGAGCAAAGACCCGTGATGATGACGTCAATGTTTTCCTGGTCGCGCCGCTTGCTAAGCGGTCTCCATAGCTATAAGAATCCACACAATTTGAAGACGGCGTCAATCACGCGGCAAGGTATCATGTGCTCGATGACTAGTTTATTGCACACGTTCCAGAGGGTCTAGGAAAGGGCACCCATGGACACCCATAGGGAGGGGCGCCTTACACAAAGGAAACTAAGGATTTCCCTGAACATGTCCGGGAGATTATCATGGCACCATACCCCTCGAACTACCTCCCAGAAGCAAGTCCAGAGGAACCTTGCTGCCGGACACTGAAAGAAAATATGGTTGGAGTCTTCCGGAATTCCACACAAAGGGCATAGCCCATCACCTGGGCCATTCCACTTAAACACTTCTATGCCCGAAGGCAGTCGACCAGGGACCCATTGCCATAGGAAGATACGAATCTTCAGTGGCAATTTGATCTCCCATAGGACCGTAAGCTCGGTGGGGCCCGAAGTAGCTACAATGGCATGATACAGGGATTTGGTGGTAAACACGCCACTTGGCTCGAGGTGCCCATGACCCCTTTCCGCACAAGCTGGAGGCATACCCGGACATGATCGCCAAGCAGCCGGAGAGGGAGGATGAGGTGGGCGTGGTGGACGCCCGGGGTGCGAGAGGCGGGGCTAGCATGTACTACCGCTACATGGGCTCCCTCACCACCCCACCCTGCTCCCAAGGGGTCATCTCGGCCATCGTCAAAGTGGTTTCATACTTTTAGACTAGTCATAGTGGAGAGTAATTTAAACTAACATGCATATGTTACTATCTTCATGATGGGTACTGTTATAGAAATGGTAACATAGATGTTTTCATTTATTATCTTGAAGAGTCATGTCGCAGCGAAAAGCGCTATGTGATGGTAAACATATTATGTTACTCTATTTACCTGTTTACCCATTAACTACTTATCACATCATTATTTTTGCTTATGTGACACTTATGTTACTAGTAGTACCTATGTTACTTCCTCTATGACCAGTCTTATTGGCCTTCACGCAATCGCGCCTCCACCTCAAATTGTTTGTGAATTGTACGTGAGGGGATTAATTGTTTGTGAAACTTGTGCTTTCTCTTGACGTTTCTGCAGGTTCGCACCGTGTCGCGGCACCAGCTGGAGCTTCTCCGGGAGGCCGTCCATGACGCAAGTCTTTTTTGTTTTTAAATGCAAGCATATGTCTATTCTCCTGGTGTACTCAACTCTGTCTTTAATTCGGTTGACTAAAACATGGCTAAAATTCCAAAGTGATATGAAAGCTGCCTTTAATTCAGTTGATCTCAACCGTGGGGTAATTTTAGTTTCAGTCAGCTAAAAGAAAGGAAAACTCGGACTGATTTCCTTCCCCCCCGCAAAAAAAAAAAAAAAAAGATTTCCTTCCACCGTGCAGGAAATGGATAAGAACGTGAGGCCTCGTCAGGAGCTCAACAATAGAGACATCAGTATGTTCCAGCCTATCCAGCGAAATAGGAATTGATTATTATGGGGTTCTTCGCTTTGATTGGTTTGGTACTTGGGCAGCCAGAGAGATGAAGTTGCATATTGTATACCTTGAAAATCTGCATCTGAGCACGGGCTCAGCTGCACCCGCTCAGAAAAAAAAAATACTAAACAAATTCAAAAAAATTTCAATTTTTTTTATGTGGTAGATAATTTGATGTGTGAAGTCAGCTCCAAATTTCAACTTGTTTGGACATCTGAGCAGTTCTGGGCAAAAAAGACAAATCGGGTCAAAACAGTTCCTAAACAGTAAACTGTTTTACAGACCCCGACTTTGTCTTTTTTGTCCGGAGCTCCTTAAATGTCCAAATGAGTTGCAATTTGGAGCGAACCTCACGCATCAATTTATCTACCACACAAAAAAAGATTAGAATTTTTTGAATTTTTCTAGTATTTTTTTTATTTTTTCCGTGAGCGCGGGTGCAGCTGAGCCCGGGTGCAGATTCGCCGCACTCATTTTGTACTTCTTTCTCTCAATTTCGATGTCTTATAGCCTGTTAGATCAACTCTAACGAATCCCTATAATCGGTTAGAGAAGTAAAAATTTTGGTTTACTTCTCTAACTGGCATCTAGCCGAACTTGTAAAACCATTAAGTGAGAATAAATTAAAATCCTTGGCACCGCAGACTCCTATATTTACTCAGCCGCCAACCCATAGAGTAAAAATGTCCTCCTCTCCCCTCAGTAGCACCCACCCCGTCCCGCGTCGCATCCACTCCAGCGCCGCCCTTCTTGCCTCTGCCGACCACCACGCGTAACCACTGAGCCCCCCCCCCCCCATAGGACATGTTGTGCTCCTCTCCACATCGATTTGTTCCTCCTCTCACCGCCGGCGGCGTCGGATTCAATGTACCCCAGTCACCGTTGCAATCGTGTTTTGATGGATACAACGGTATTAGGGACCGAACCGCACAGCCCCCTCTACTGCTCTGCGCCGCATCTCAGAATGTCCTCTTCCTCGCGGCGCTCGGATCTCCCTCGTCGACTGACCATTGTATCTGGACTGCCGTTTTCCACAATAGCTTCCAAGAGGACACGTCTCCATCAGTACTCAGAAAGCCGAAAGAGCCATCAAGCCAAGCTTCGTGCCTAAATTTTATTGCGATCATCATCTTGTACGCTGATCTGACAGTGCAGCAACCACTTTGTTCAGTTGCCTCCGCGTCGTCCGCTCGGGCGACACGGGCGGCAAAATCCTAGCCACCGCAGAGGCCTTCTCTCTGTCGATCTCTCCCTCGCCCCCACCAGTAGCTGGCATGGGCAAAGCCCGTGCAGCGGTAGGTAGCGGCGAGGCCTCCTCTCACACCCCTCCTTGGTTGGTGGGAGGCTCCACTGCGCCCTGGACGCCATACCCGTTCGTTCTTCAAGACGGAGGCGACGGCTGCTTGAGTAGTTCACCGGGAGGGTGAATGCACCGCATGCTCGCGGTGGTTTTTGTTGCCTTGTGCGTCGAACCTAGATCCCACGGGATGGCCACCGCAGCCTGGCCCCTGCCCGATTTGGCGCTCGTGAGTCTTGGCGGCTGCTGATCCCCGGTTCCATCTTGGATCCTACTGATGATCTGCGTAGGTGCGAATTCGATGGCTCGGATTGGCTTCTTGTTGGGCGCGTGGCTGTGAGGTGGGGTGGAGGAAGCGGTGGGTGCGGTGCTGCAGGCTAGAGGCGGAGGCGCGGCCAAGCCCTGCAGTGGCAGCGCTGAAACCGGCATGCTTTTGTGGCGCTCGTGCCTGATCTGTTCAACCTTGGGCTTGTCTGGGCCAGAGGTTGACTCACTCGATCCGATCGCCTGGAGTCGGCCGGTGGTGTGTTGACTACTGGATCTACCAGAATAATGGTGGTTTTAGCCCTGCTATTCTTCAAGCGCCAACTCGTCGATCCACCAAATATGCCTGCTCAATTGGGCCGCCATCGAGTTCGGTTCTTCCTCCCGGCTTAAATGGTCGTGTCGTCCAGAAGCGATATGCTTCTGACATCATTGCATCCTTTGTTCAGAAGATAGACTGTCACTATGAATCTTCTATGTTCATCACATAGAAGATTCACAGTCAGGTTATATCTCCTTGACATGGGAAACACTCATGTCACTACTACTTTTTATGAATCACAATGTGTTGATAAAAAAGGATGAACAAAATAAAAGTCTACTGCATCGTAGTAGGGGTACCAATGTACATGAACAAAACGACCTTGATACTCAATGAACAATCATCAGTTGATAAAATGCAGTCTAGCGTCAAGTTATCTTGTTCACACATCGAGAATTGATAGACCTACGAAGCAACTGAGATGTTTGCCGCCATCCGGCGACGCGGCTATTTAAGCCGGCCAGCGTCCGCCTAGCACGGCGATGTGCAACTAAAATTTGGGTGCACCGATGAGAGAGGAAGAAGCTTTTGTTGCTGCAGGTGAGACCGCTACGACCTACTCTGACATGGCGGACGCGCCCGAGTGCCCCCATATCCACCCCATATTTACGGTGGATATGATTGGTGCCAATCAGTCCGGACGATTGAGGAACCCATCTGGATCAAATTTTAGTGGCCGGACCATCTACCCGAGCATTTGAAGCGGGTTTGGGGCGTCCGGCTGTAGATGCTGTTAGATACTTCACTAGGATCTTTTGTCAGGGATTTTTTTTGTGGCCACAACATTTTTCCCTGTCTTGAGAACGTTTTTTTACATGAAACATGTGAAGAGTAACATCCTTAATAATTCCTAACATAGTTAAAAAGAAAACTTCTCATCTCTCTCAAATTGGTTCATCATCTAGAAACTATGCATCTTAAAAAGAACTAATTGGTGCATCGTCTCTACAACTAATGCATCTTTTTTTTTGCGAGAAAACTTTCAATCTATTCATCTTCTATCATGGTAGTACAACGAACACTAGAAATAATAAAAATTACATCCATATCCGTAGACCACCTAGCGACGACTACAATCACTGAAGCGAGCCGAAGGCGCGCCGCCGTCATCACCCCTCCCTCGCCGGAGCCGGGCACAACTTGTTATAGTAGACAGTCAGGAAGTTGTCGTGCTAAGGCCCCGTAGGACCAGCGTACCAGAACAGCAACCGTCGCTGATGGACAATAGCGTAGATCGAAAGGATCCAACCTGAAAACACAAGAACATAGACAAACCACAACCAGATCCGAGCAAATCCACGGAGGATAGATCCACACACCTCCACACGCCCACCAACGATGCTAGACGCACCACCGGAATGGGGACTAGGCGTGGAGACCTTTATTCCATCTTCAGGGAGCCACCGCCGTCTCGTCTTCCTGAGTAGGACACAAACCCTTGTCGGGGAACGTAGTAATTTCAAAATTTTCCTACGCACATGCATGATCATGGTGATGCATAGCAAAGAGAGGGGAGAGTGTTGTCTACGTACCCACGTAGACCGAAAGCGGAAGCGTTATCACAACGCGGTTGATGTAGTCGTACGTCTTCATGATCCGACCAATCAAGTACCGAACGTAAGACACCTCCGAGTTCACCACACTTTCATCCTGATGACGTCCCTCGAACTCCGATCTAGCCGAGTGTTGAGGGAGAGTTTCGTCTGCACGATAGCATGGTGACGATGCTGATGTTCTACCGACGCAGGGCTTCGCCTAAGCACCGCTACGGTATGATCGAGGTGAACTATGGTGAAGGGGGGCACCGCACACGGCTAAGAGATCAATGATCAATTGTTGTGTCTATGGGGTGCCCCCTGCCCCCGTATATAAAGGAGCAAGGGGGGATGCGGCCGGCCAAGGGGAGAGGCGCGCTGGGAGGAGTCCTACTCCTACTCCTACCGGGAGTAGGACTCCCCCCTTTCCATGTTGGACTAGGAGAGAGAGGGGGAAGAGGTGGAGGGGAGGAAGGAAAAGGGGGGCGCCGCCCCCCTCTCCTTATCTACGAACTCTTTTCAAGTTTGACAAATGTTTTAGAAAAGCTCGTAATATTGTTCAAATTCATAAACATTCTTTTTCAAAATTGATAAACTTTTTTCAAATCGGTGAATGTTTGGGCGGCCGAACAGGTACTGGGCGGAAGCAATGCCATCGCCTGGTTGGCCACAGCCTGAGCGTATTTTTTATTACATTTCTTCGCTTTTTCGTTTTTAGTTAACTTCAGTTTGTTTCCTTTTTGAACTTTATTAATAATTTTAAAGCCTCTTTTAAAATTTGATATATTTTTCGAATAATAAAAATGTTATTATTTTCAAACACTTTTTAAACAAATTATAAAGAAATTCTGGAATTTCAAAAAAGTCCCATTTTTATTTTTTTCCTTTCATTAATTTAATAAATGTTATTATTTTGAAAATGTTTATAAATTTTAAAAGAAGTACATTATTTGCAATTTGTGTACAAGATCTGAACCACAGTATTTACGAATTTATTAATAATTTTGGAAAAAAATCATGTTTATAAAGTTTTCATGCACAATTTGAAATTTAAAATTGTAGAAAAATTTGAAGAAATAATTGTTGATAAATTTATCATGAAAGCTTGGCATGGTGATTCTAGTGTGTGGAAAAAAATTGGGTCCATTTTATTGATGTGAAAAAGAGTGCATCAAGACTTGCCATACCGGCCTATCTGAAGCACCACCTTTGAACTTAGTGTGCTTCTTGTCATGCATGAAATAACACTAAATTTGCCTTCATGTCATGCTCATGGTAAGCCTCCATCCAAAATTTGAAGGAATTCGAACACCGAACACAGGTTGCGTCACGTTCGGCTATTGTTTTAGGGTTTTTTTCACCGGGAAACCCTAGAAAATGCGTAAAATGTCAGTGCTAAATGAAATTTATCATGAATGATTGGCATGGTGATGCTAGTGTGTGGAAACAATATGTGTCCATTTTATTGACATGAGAAAGGCATCCAAACTTGCCCTAACGGCCTACCCGAACCACCACCTTTGAACATGGTGTGCTCATGGCAGACCTCCATGCAAAATATGAAGGAATTCGAACACCAAACACACGTGTCATATTCGGCTAGTGTTTTAGGCGTTTTCACCGGAAACACCGTAGAAAATGCATAAAACGTGAGAATCAATGAAATTTATCATGGATCCTTGGCATGGTGATGCTAGTGCGTGGAGAAAAATTCTATCCATTTTATTGATGTGAAAAAAAAAGTGCATCCTGACTTTCGCTACCCGAGCCACCACATTTAGTCATGGTGTGCTTTTTGGCATGCATGAAATGACATCAAATTTTGACAGCATGTCGACATGCTCATGGCAGGCCTCCATGCAAATTTTGAAGGAATTCAGACATAGAACGCACGTCGCATCACGTTCGGCTAGTGTTTTAGGGGGTTTTCACCGGGAAAACACTAGTAAATGCATAAAATGTCAGTACTCAATGAAATTTATCATGAATGCTTGGCATGGTGATGCTAGGTTTCCAAAAAAAATTGGTCCATCATATTGATGTGAGCATTTTTTGAAAAACAAAAAGAGTAAAAAAAGGAAAAAAGAAAAAGCAACAACAATGAAAAAGAAACAAAAAAACGAAAAATAAACAGGTTGCTGATTAATGTTCAGAAAATTTAAGTGAATTTCTATTTAAACGAACATTTGTTTAAATGAAAATAAGCATGTTTCTATTTAAATGAACATTTGTTTAAACAAACATTTTTTCTAGTATTTAATACATGTTTAGGAATTTAATTATATTGATGCGAGCATTTATCTACTTAAACGAGCAATTTTTTGACATAGCTGTACTATTTTTTTAGAATGCCAATATTTGTACTTTATGAACAAAATTTTAAAAAGCAAACATGTTTTGATATTTTGAACAATTTTTTATAAGTGCGAGCGTTTTTGAGAAAAAGGAAATGGAAAAATAAAAATAAAAAATAAAAAATAAAAGAAGAAATAGTGATAAAAGGACCCGTTCAATAGTGGGCCGGCCCAGCTGTGACCTTTTTTTTGCAAATAGGACCCCAGATCTATATTGAAATTTTGAAGTGGTACAATACCTCAGAAAAAAGGAAATTACAACCGAATCCCTAGGAACCGGTCGATCACACTGACCAACGCGAGTTGAGGGTGAGCCGTCGTCGCTGCCGCCTCTGGTCCCTTCCAGAGCCGGAATCCTTGGACATGCAGACGGACTATTGAAGAACGGGAAGTCTTCATCTTTCGTTCCAAATGGAACAACACATCGGAGAGACGATGGATTAACATAATACCACCACAAGCACTTGCAAAATGCCAACACATACAGCCAGATCCTAAGCCTAGAAACTCCTGAACATGTAGCATAGCCACCGGACGACGAACACCCACTGCCTTCAACACCACCCCCAACCCTCCATAGCAAGCACACGTCACAACTCACCACTTGAAGACAAGAGCGGGGAAATAACTCCATCAGCGCGATGTCGCTTCCCGCAAAACAACTTCGCCTGGAGAAACACCGGCTCGACGGATCCGCAGGTCTCCAAGCACACAACACCGGAAGCACTTCGGTTCCACCACGCATGGCCTCGCTGAGATGGGGTAGAAATTCAAACACTTTATTCCACAACACCGCCACCAGCACCACCCGCCCCAGCTGCGAACTTAAGTAGAAGAAAACAAAAGAAATAGTAAATAGAGACCAGCATTAGGGTGTCCTAGTTGGTTAGTGTGATACTCACTAGACCAAGAGGTATAGAGTTCAATTCACATCGCCTGCGCTAGCAAATATTTACAACTGGATTTACAGGAGGAGGCAAATACATAACAGAAGCTAAGGTGAGACAACATTACACATATAGATTCAGGAGGCGAGTATTACTATCGCCCCACAAAAAATATTCTGTAGAGCTTAGGCTTAGGTGCACCCTCTTATCTAGCCATCCATCTCCGCATCGCGATTCGTGCAAGAACTTTTCTCTTTTTTGTTTCTTTCAAATAAAGCAACATATAAACTTCAAACTTTGCAGCACAACAAAACATTCTAACTAGAATGTGGGAAAAAACTTTCAGATTTTTTCGTGCATCATAAGTACTAAAAATCTGTAAGTTTTTTCTCTCATTGTAGTAAGAATGTTTTGCCATCTTGCAAAGTTTGAAGTTCATATGTTGTCTTATTTGGAAGCAACAAAAAAGAGAAAATTTCACGCAGTAAGTTAGTTGTCTACCACGGATCTCAAAGCTATACTGCATAGTATGGATAGGAGGTGTCCATGAGCCTAAGCTCTAAAAATCCGCGTCCATCCACCCACAAACCTAACTAAGCTGGAGATGCCACCACTACGTCGAGGCCTTCTTCCACCACCTTCTCCCCATCGCCATCCCCACCGCCGTCCATGGCAGCTCGGGCAGCCTGCTCTTCTTCCCCGGTGAAAGCTCGAATGATCTTCCTGAGCCATGCAACCACCATAGATATGGTGCCCGCCTTGTAAACCATCCATCCGATCTGGAAAGCTCCGATCAGCACCGGCAGGCCGCTCCCCACCTGCAAGCCCAAGGGATAGTATAGTACTAGTTCAACACTTCAACTGTTGATTGATCGAGGGAGGGAAATTCAGAAAGCCATCGACCTCCTTACCAAGTGAAGAGTCTTCTCTGCTTCCCATGGGTTACGTGTTTTTTCCACCAAATCGACACATCGGTAGATGCAGATTGATTCCTCCGCGAATTTTATTTTCAGATCCCGAAGCAAGTTCTGATTGACTCCATCCTCGTTTATCTGTGCCAGAAGCCCAGAAGTTGGCGTAGAAAAAAAGTTCACATTTTCATACCTCTCGACATGCCAATGTATCTTATAATACCTGGCTGCGTACGAACAAGCCAGCCTCCAGGCAGAGTATAAAAATGATAATCGCTGGAACAGCAGTAGTGTGCCAAACATGATCCTCTGGGATTACCATCCCAAGACATAGCAAGAACGCTGCAGCTGCCATTAAGGTTGCCATGCCGACGATCTGTAAAAATGGGACTGCTTATAGTCAGGTGCCTGAAAGTTTTATCAGCGCCGTTCAATTTTTATCAGGATCATTAGATTTTCATCCAACGGCCAAAAAACATATCATGCACCGTTTATCTTCCTCCTCCCGGAGCCGCCCACCCTCAGTGGCGGAGCCAGGAAAAAAATACCAGGGGGGCCGAGTGCTGTTAGAACAGACTGGGGAGGGCCAAATCAGTAGAAGTAGGTTTTTAGCAGCAAAATACTCACTAATTGTGCACTATTCATTAGATGATTAGCAGCAAATATGAAATGTTAGGGGGGGCCAGGGCCCCTGCTGGCCCCCCTGTCTCCGCCAGTGCCCACCCTACCCTGCCCCAACCAACTTCCTCCATCCCCGCAGCCGGCGGGCACTGCGCGCCACACCGCCCTCCGCTCAACCACCCCCAGTGCCGTTGCTTGGTTATCCCTCTAAGCCCCTCGTCAAATCGACTAGGAGAGAACCATGAAAAAATATAGTTTTAATATTTATAGAATAACAAACCATTGGACTTTATGTACCGCTAAGAACCATAATTTTTTTTAGTTCTTATCATATCAATATCCTTTAAGTTCATGTTCATTTTACTAATTATCAAAAATATAGAGGAAAATTGCAAAGTTAAATCTTGAAAGACCATATTAGCCTTAAAACCGTTTGGGATCTTGAAAACTATTCAAGCTGAAATTACATGACATAAAAATAGAGGAATTGCAAACCGTTAAGTGTTTTTATTTACATGTTATTTACTTAACGAAGTTCGCCATTATACATAACTATACAAGTGTGTGCGCTTTTTACAAATGTTTGTATATTATGGGAAGAATTAAATCATTCATGTTTTCTCCGACATCCCAATATTTTAATATATATATAAACCGCAGCATTTAATTGCTTCAATCACATAAATTATGAATGAAATAATTTCCTTTACTAGATCACTCCCTATATGGTAGCGATATTTTTACTATTTTGGTTCTTTTCGGCACTTACAAAATATGGCCTATTACCACTCATGGGTGATATATTACCTTGTGGAAGGTAATAGGCCATCACATTCAATCTAGCCCATTGGATCAAAAGTACCGAAGATCCATAATAGTTGGGGCCATCTTAAAATTTAGATAACAGAAAGTCTACTTTTGTCCCTCACCTAGTGGTAAAGTATAGACTTCGTCCCACAATTCCAAGAGCATCTCCAATTTTACCCGTATATGACATAGGGGAGAGACCGGACACTGCCCAAAGACGAGAGAGATTGAAAAAGTCTACCCAACTAGACCCCCAAATCATACCTATATGTTTGTGTTGTCCGGCACCACTCAAATCCAGCTCATATTTTAGGGGGATATGAGGGTGTACGGGCATGTCCGAGTAGTCCTCCATGTTGGATCCGACTCACCTCGGCCCACCTTATCTCTTTCATTACTCTCTCTCTCTCTCTCTCTCTCTCTCTCTCTCTCTCTCTCTCTCTCTCTCTCTCGGATAATGCATGTGACGAGAAAATTTAGGGATTCTGGGCTGCGTGCATGGACAAATGAGAGCTTGGAGCGAAAATGCCTGGATGCGAACGTGTAGGGGTTCAAATTAGCCCAGTCCAATAAAAAATGTTGTAAAAATGGACAAGTTGCACCATGGACTTCTCACCCCCTCCCCCGCCGAGAGAAAGCGGTAACTCTACTAATTTAGGGTGGTAACTTGTAAGGAAGCACCAGCTAGGAGCAAGCTGACCTACATGCCTTAGCTGCCGCTGGCTCCATGGGCTCGCCCTCTCAGCACGTCGATAATGGTTGCCGTTGTAGACATGGCGGAGGTGCGAACCAGCACGGGATATGTTGAGAAAATGCATACTACATAAAGAAAACTAAGATTCTCCGCGCGTTGTGCAAGAAAACTCATAGATATGTAGCTATGAAAATAATGTTACTGCACCACAAACACAAATTTGTTAAGTCAACAACTTTATGATTCAAAGAATTTTGGAAGTAAGTTAGACTTAAGTATTTAATGAAAAGAACATCTCAAGTCGATTAATATAGTGCCTATCCCTTTCATTTTTGTTTGGCCCTCGAGAAAAACTTTTTTTTCCAAATCTAGAGTTTTTTCAACAAAAAATAGTTCAATATTTAGAAATATAGGAAGCGCCCGGCCAGTTTTCACTTTTAAATCCACTCTAATCATTCTCCACACCACATGCATGAGATGTCGGATGATGATGCTGCATACATGCTTAACTCACGGATATCATGTTTGAATAGTAAGGAAATCAGATGGTGGGTTGCAACAATATAGAAACTAGATGATACCCTATCGCCTTGCATCTGCAATTGATTGCAATATATACTTTATAATATTTGATTATTTGGAGAATGAATATTTGGATGAATAATATGAGAATTAAAACTTAAAATACATACCTCTCCCATGGATGTTTATATTACATGTTGAGGCCAGTCTTTTTTCATGCATGTTTGCATGATGAGATGTCATGTGTGTATGTTGAGAGAAATAAGTTAGTGATGGCTAACTAATAGATGATGATGAGTAGAAAGAACATGACTCTGATGCCGACTCAGACCGCCACATGTCAAGTCCGGTCAAAAACATGTCACGTCACCCGTGAAACTGGTTCGAATAGGGAGAAGGAGATGTATAAAGGTTAATATGCAAGTTGTCAGGTTTTGGAGTCAAGGAACGAAAATCACAATTTGTGATTAGATTTTTTAGTGTACTTGCGGTTAGTCGAGGGACGAAATAGACTTTTCTCATTGGATAATCTTACCCAGATCCTGGCCCAAGCTTTGTGGTTCCTGTTGAGATGAGCTGAAATAGCATATGAGACAAGGAAGAAGCCCAATAAGCACACGAACCCAAAAATCTCGGACCCCTCGGTATGAACAGCAGGATACGCAGTGACAAATAGCTTGAAACAGTTCCCCGACTTGACTATGACCGAGAAATTGCCGAAGACTAACTCTCCATCATCATTATATGTCGAATCCATGAACCTGAAAGCCGCAGAGGCCCTGTGTAAGGTCGGCATGTGCAACTATTGGAATCGGGTAACATGTTACGGAAACTTAATTACGTCTGTTTGATGCAAAGTCCAAGAGAGGCCAAGTTGATGATGATATTCATGATCTAATTGGCGACGGCGACGGTGACAGCGGCAGGCAGATGCAGCTGCAGCTGCGTTGGACTATCAGGTTAGCAGATGGATGGATAACAGTGGCAATCCAACCTCGAAATTAACCATTCGATTTTTTTGTAGAAATTTACGCACCTCAGGTTCTGGAGCGAGAAGAAGAAGCGAACAGGCCGGCACCAGAACCTCATGCACCGTTTTCTTTTCTGTAGATGCACTGTGCAGATTCTTAGTGGGAGCAGAGGACAGACGAGATCCGACTGAAATTCAAGGGATGTAATTAATTCAACATCACCTACCTGTTCTTTTTTCTTTTCCGGGGAGACAAGTTTTGGCAAGCAAGCAGGCCTGACATCACCCTTATATATGCGTTCTGCAAGAGGAGAGGGGAGGGATAAGACTTTTGGAGCTCGGTTCGACAGGCTCCTCATCGCGGAGGAAAATGATAGAAAAGTGACCACGGGACGGCCGAGAACTGTCGGAGAGTGGGGGGGGGGAGGGGGGGGGGGGTACTATGAAGCTTTATTTAACTCAGAATACACAACACATTCTAAGAAAAAAAAGGAAATTATAAGTCATGGACACATGGATTCTATTTGACAACTTAGCACTTGTTCTCCTGGCTTTAAACAAGTTTGTTCTGCTGAGACGGTAGTCTACAGACGGCAACCAGATCTGCTCATGGGTCACCATGTCCCGCCGGGTCAATGCACCAGGAAGAAGACTTTGACACCTTAAAGTGGATGTATTTTTCAATTTCTATAATAGTTTGTGCTACTTAATATGTGACCTTTCAATAATACATGAAAGCTTAATACTGGCATACCAAAAAGGACATTCGTGGCGTGTTGGTCCAACACACCACTGATAAATATTACTAGTGGTGTATCGGATCCACGCCACTAGGAATATACTCCCGACCAAAATGTCTTATATTTAGAAATGAAGGGAGTACATGCTGGTGGCATGGCACAGGACAGCACACGCCATTAATATCTTTCATATACTAGTGGCATCTTAGAGCATCTACAACCGCAGGTTGCAAATTTGGGCCCTCATATGTCCGCGGACGCGTCTGCGGACAATGATTGGACGGGCCTCAAAATTTACCATTTGCAGCCACATGCCCTATTTTCAAAACATCTATTACATGCAGGGCCATGGACGACGATTATCCCATCCGTCTTGGGCCGGCTGGGCTATCAAAACACACCGAAAATTACTCATAATTAAGGTTTTCACACCCGTATTAGTCCCACCTCGCTACATGACGTGCTAGTCGACCGGCTTAAATAGTCGTGTCGTCCAGAAGCGATATGCTTCTGACATCATTGGATCCTTTGCTAAGAAGATAGACTGTCACTATGAATCTTCTATGTTCATCACATAAAAGATTCATAGTCAGGTTATATCTCTTTGACATGGAAAACACTCATGTCACTACTACTTTTTATGAATCACAGTGTGTTGATAAAAAATGATGAACAAAATAAAAGTCTAGTGCATCGTAGTAGGGGTACCAATGTACATGAACGAAACGACCTTGATACTCGATGAACATCAGTTGATAAAATGCAGTCTAGTGTCAAGTTATGTTGTTCACACATCGAGAATTGATAGACCTACGAAGCAACTGAGATGTTTGCCGCCATCCGCCGACGCGGCTATTTAAGCCGGCCAGCGTCCGCCTCGCACCGCGATGTGGGACTAAAATTTGGGTGCACCGATGAGAGAGGAAGAAGCTTTTGTTGCTTCAGGTGAGACCGCTACGACCTACTCTGACGTGGCGGACGCGCCCGGGTGCCCCCAAATCCACCCCATATTTAGGGTGGATATGATGGGTGCCAGTCAGTCCGGACAATTGAGGAACCCGTCTGGATCAAATTTTAGTGGCCGGACCGTCTACTCGAGCGTTTGAGGCGGGTTTGGGGCGTCCGGCTGTAGATGATGTTAGATACTTCACTAGGATATTTTGTCAGTGATTTTTTGTGGCGACAACATTTTTCCCTGTCTTGAGAACGTTTTTTTACATGAACATGTGAAGAGTAACATCCTTAATAATTCTTAACATAGTTAAAAAAAAACTTCTCATCTCTCTCAAAATTGGTTCATCATCTAGAAACTATGCATATTAAAAAGAACTAATTGGTCCATCGTCTCTACAACTAATGCATTTTTTTTTGCGAGAAAACTTTCAATCTATTCATCTTCTATCATGACAGTACGACGAACACTAGAAATAATAAAAAATACATCCAGATCCGTAGACCACCTAGCGACGACTACAATCACTGAAGCGGGCCGAAGGCGCGCCGCCGTCATCACCCCTCCCTCGCCGGAGTCGGGCACAACTTGTTGTAATAGACAGTCGGGAAGTCGTGCTGCTAAGGCCCCGTAGGACCAGCGCACCAGAACAGCAACCGTTGCTGATGGAGAATAACGTAGATCGAAAGGATCCAACCTGAAGACACATGAATATAGACAAACCACAACCAGATCCGAGCAAATCCACCGAGGATAGATCCGCCGGAGACACACCTCCACATGCCCACCAACGATGCTAGACGCACCACCGGAACGGGGACTAGGCGGGGAGACCTTTATTCCATCTTCAGGGAGCCGCCGCCTCTCGTCTTCCTGAATAGGACACAAACCCTAACAAATCTTAAAAGGAACGACTAACAACGGAGCCCTCCCGCCGGCCCTTGCCAGGATCCACCGCGCCCCATGGCCCTAGGGCCACCGGAGACGAGGCGGACCTGCGGCGGAGCCAGCGAAAGGCACGAACCCTAGCTTTTCTTGAAGGAGGAGGCGGCGGCTGGAAAGAGTTCTCTTGTACGGAGTATTTACTCCGCGTATTAGCTTTGTTACAACTAATGCATCTTAAAAACACAAGTATCATGCACCGCCCAACAACACACCCTCTACCACACACTGTGAATGAAATCATCATCTCTAGGTTGTTGTGTGGGCTGTTCTTGAAGTGATTAGCACAACTTGTCTAACCATTAGATCTTTTCCGATGAGGATATGCGGCCGTCTATTTCTGTCTTGCATGCGACGGTGTTGACAACTCCTACTCGAAGGTGTAGTCCAGTCAGGCGTTCAACTGCGATGCTGTTGATGGAAACTTCCTTCTGAGGTAATTTCTGGCATGTCGTTGTGGATGAAAAGACAAAAAGAGCATTGATGTCAAACACCGCCACACTGCTATTGATGGACACAAAAAACCAATAGAAAAATAATTTAAAAAACATACCATCACATGTTTGGCAATTGTTGAGTATATTGTGTACGTGTATATTTGTGTGTAGGGCCCATCTTCTGTTTTCTTTGTATAGTTGAGGTTGTGGCCCACCTCTGTACTTATATATACGTGACTGGTGCACCGATCAATACATCGAAATTGCACAACCCACATCTTTGTCCTTCTACATGGTATCTATCGCAGCACGATCCTAAAACCCTAAGCCGCCGCCGCAGCGCCCCTACGCGCCGCCGCCGCTACTCCCCGCCGCCGCCACCATCCTTTCGGTCGCCGTCGCCGCCGCTGGTCGCCCCCGCCTCTCCCCACCACCCAGCTTTCCGCCGCCGCCGCCGCTCGCTTCCCGCTTCCGCCCACGCCCTCTCTCTCCTGAACCCTCACCTTCCACCCGCGCTGCACCCGCACCACCCCAGCCTCCTGCCACCTGTGCCGCCACACCTCTCAACCCGCGCCGCAACCCGCACCACCCAGCCTCCACCCACCCGCGCCGCGTCCCAAACCCTAACCCTAGCCATGAGCTCCTCCTCGCCCACCGTCTCAAACCCGTTCGCCGGTCCCGATGTCACCCTCGTCCGCGACCTCAACGTCCATGAGCGTGTCCCGGTCAAGCTTGATCAGAACACCGCGTCTTACTCCGCTTGGAAGCGGTATTTTCCGCTTGTGTTCTGTGAGTACCTCCTGCACCGCCACGTGGACGGCACCATGGACTCGGCGCTCATGATCAACGACGAGGAGTGGACGATCCTCGACACCACCATCATCCGCTGGTTCTACCTCACCATCTCGAGCGATCTCTTCCACACCGTGGTGGACGACGACGACGACGCCTACGCGGTCTGGACCAAGCTCAACGGCCTCTTCACCGACAACCGGCTGCAGCGCAAGGTCCTGCTCCACGGTGAGTTTTATGGGTGCCAGCAACTTGACTCATCCATCGATGATTTTGCATGCGCCTCAAGAAGCTTGCCGATGAGCTCCGTGATCTCGGGGAGACGGTCGGCAACGAGCTCCTCATCAGCACCCTCACCGCCGGCCTCAACGAGGATTTTGGGAACGCCGCCTCCAACCTTACCCTCATCCCGGAGCCTACCTTCGCTAAGGTGGTCGCGTACCTCAAGTTGGAGGAGCGCCGGATGCGGATGGCGCGGACTCGCGCGACCCACACCGCCCTCGTCGGCGGCACCCGCGGGGGTCAAGCCCCGCCGCCGCCGCGCCCGACGCCGCCACAGCCGGCGGCGCCCGCCTTCCCGCCAGGCTTCCCGCCCGCCCCGGCCGCTCCCTTCCCGCCGCCCCAGCCGGCGGCCAATGGGGGGGGCGTCGCGGCGGCCGTCGCGGCGGCCGCAAGCAGGGGGGCGCAGGCGCTCAGGGAGGAGCACCCCGCCCACCGCAGCAGGCTTATCAGCCGGCCCCGTGGTACGCCGGCCAGAACCCATGGACCGGCGTTGTGCACGCCTACTCCATGCCGGTTCCTCGGGCCGCTGCTCCGGGCATTCTCGGCGCCCGGCCACAGTCACACCAGGCGTTCTACGCGCCGCAGCCCTATGCGGCGCCCTACGCGCGCCCTACGGCAAACAGCCGCAGCCATGTGGGCCGCTGCCGCTGCCCCTGACGGCCGCGCCACCGCCTCTCCCACCGGCGCCGTGGGACCCGGCCCTTCTGGCGGCTCTTCACACCGCTCCTTCCCCGTCCAGCTACACCGGCGGAGGCGACTGGTACATGGACACCGGAGCCACCGCTCAAATGGCGGCTTATCCCGGTAACCTCCACACCTCCTATCCTGTCCATACTTCCAACCGCATCACCGTCGGTGACGGCTTCTCTCTTCCTATCACCCATATGGGTCATGCATATTTTCCGTCTAACTCCACTCCAGTATCCATGTCTAATGTCTTAGTTTCTCCTAAACTTATTAAAAATCATGTTTCTATTCGTTCTCTTACACGTGAAAATCCTATCACCGTTGAATTTAACGAATTTGGTTTTTCTGTTAAGGACGCTCGCACGTGGATGGTGCTCCACCGATGTGACAGCCCCGATGAGCTCTACCTGGTTCACTCCGCCACCTCCACCACTTTCGCCGCCCCTGTCGCTCTCGCCACCGGAGTGGATCTTTGGCATGCTCGCTTGGAGTTTTTCTTTCACGTGTAATAAGAACGAGGATGACTCGTGTCATGCATGTCTCTTAGGCAAACATGCTCGTCTCCCGTTTAGGGCTTCTTCTTATGTTGCATCATACCCGTTTGAGTTAATTCATAGCGATGTTTGGACCTCTCCTGTTGCCACTAATACGGGCTTTCTTTATTATCTTGTCATACTTGATGATTCCTCGCATTATGTGTGGACCTTCCCGTTGCGCCGCAAGTCGGATGTTATATCCACTCTCGCCGCCTTCTACTCCTATGTTCCCACGCAGTTTGGTCGTCCCATTCTCGCGTTGCAGACAGACAACGGGAAGGAGTTCGACAACCTCGTTGTTCGTACTCTCCTCACCACACATGGCACGACTTTTCATCTCACTTGCCCGTACACCTCGCAGCAGAACGATCGCGCTGAGCGTATCCTTCGCACTCTCAATGACTACGTTCGGACTCTTCTCTTTCATGCTAATGTGCCTCCACGCTTTTGGCCTGACGGTCTCGCCACCGCTTCCCTCCTCATCAACATCCGTCCATGTCGTACTCGCGGGAACTTTACACCTCATCAGCTTCTCTTCGGTGCACCACCCTCTTATGATGGGCTTCGCATCTTCGGCTGCCTTTGCTACCCTAGCATCGTTGCTACTGCGCCTCATAAGCTTGCACCCCGCTCCGTCGCCTGCATCTTTCTCGGCTACCCACCTAACACTAAGGGCTACCGCTGCTATGATCCTGTCTACCATCGTGTTTTCACCTCCCGACACGTTTACTTTGATGAGATGGTGATCCGTTTCAGCAGTAGGTACCCCTTGTCGCCTAGTCACCGCCGGCCACCGGCGGCTCTTCGGCGACTTCGTCAGGTGGACGACCCCGTTTGGCCCATGGACCGCCTCCGGGCTTTGGCGGTCCTCGCGCCCACACGTCGGCGCCCGCGCACTCAGCCTCCTCGGCCGAACCTGACGGCGCGGCTGGCGCCCCCCCTTCACCCGCCGCCCCGACTCGGGCGCCGCGGGATCGGGCGCTGCTGGCTCGGCCGCCTCTTCGGCCGCCCTGCCGTCCCCGATGCCGGCCGCCCCTTCAGCCGCCTCGCCGGCCCTGACGTCAGCTCCGACGCTGACCGGCTCGCCAGCTCTGACGCCGGCCCTGACGCTGGCCGCCTCGCCAGTCCCCTCGCCGACCGCCTCGCCGGTGGCTCCGACGGCGCCGCCTGTCCCTGTTACACGGGCTCGTACCGGTGTTCATCGTCCGAGCTTCCGGTACTCGAGCGATGAGTATGTCCTCGCCGCCTCCACTGCGGTGCCGTCTCCTCTTCCCGCGTTCGCTCGCGCAGCCCTCCGTGATCCTCACTGGCGTGCGGCGATGCAGGAAGAGTTCGATGCTCTTCAGCGGAACCGTACCTGGACATTGGTTCCCCGGCCTCCTCGCGCCAACATCATCACCGGCAAGTGGGTTTTTCATCATAAGACCCGCTCGGACGGTACTATTGAGCGCTACAAGGCTCGCAGGGTGGTTCGTGGTTTCCGCCAGCGTGCTGGAGTGGACTTCACTGAGACGTATGCCCCGGTTGTAAAACCGGGCACGATTCGCACCGTCGTCTAGCTCGCAGTGTCCCGCGGCTGGCCTGTTCAACAGATGGATGTCTCCAATGCCTTTCTCCACGGCCATCTTGAGGAGCAGGTGTATTGTGAGCAACCCACCGGTTTCGTCGACGCCTCACTTCCTGGCCATGTGTGTCTGCTGTCCCCCTCTCTCTACGGCTCAAGCAGGCACCCCGCACCTGGTACTAGCGGATCGCCGGGTTTTTCCAGACACTGGGCTTCAGCGTCACTCGCTCGGACGCCTCACTGTTTGTCTATCGCCACGGTGACACGACTGCATATTTGCTCCTTTACGTCGATGACATCATCCTGACGGCCTCCTCCGCAGCTCTTCTTCAGCAGATTACTCTCCGGCTGCGTGACGAGTTTGCCATCAAGGGCTTGGATGCTCTACATTATTTCCTAGACATTGAGGTCGTTCGGCGCCTGGACGGTTTCTTTCTTCATCAACAGAAGTATGCACACGAGCTTCTTGAGCGTGTTGGCATGCTCAACTGTCACCCTGTTGCTACTCCTGTTGACACAAAGGCCAAGGTTTCTGCTCTTGAGGGCTCGCCAACGTCGAATGCTCCTTTCTACCGGTCTACCATTGGTGCTCTTCAGTATTTGACTCTCACCAGACCGGATCTTCAGTATGCTGTTCAGCAGGTGTGTCTCCACATGCACGCCCCTCGTGACTCCCATTGGACTCTCGTGAAGCGGATCCTTCGCAACATCCGCGGCACGATGACCCTCGGGCTGACACTCATGGCGTCCACTTCTCTGGAGATGATGGCCTACTCCGATGCGGACTGGGCTGACTGCCCAGATACTCGTCGGTCCACCTCTGGCTACTGCGTTTACCTCGGTCCTTCACTCGTCTCGTGGTCGTCCAAGCGACAACCCATGGTTTCGCGCTCCAGCGCGGAGGCTGAGTACCGAGTCGTGGCCAACGTTGTTGCTGAGTGCACCTGGCTACGACAGTTACTTCAGGAGTTGCATCACAACATCTCCCAGGCTACGGTTGTCTACTGCGACAACGTTTTTGCGGTGTACCTCTCCGCCAACCCCGTTCATCATCGCCGGACTAAACACATTGAGCTGGGCATTCATTTTGTGCGCGAGCAGGTGGCTCTTGGACGCATTCGGGTTCTCCATGTGCCGACTGCACAACAGTTCGCCGATGTGATGACGAAGGGACTACCGACTTCTACCTTCGAGGAGTTTCGTTCCAGTCTTTGCGTCACTGGCGCCGCTTCGACTGCAGGGGGTGTTGAGTATATTGTGTACGTGTATATTTGTGTGTAGGGCCCACCTCCTATTTCCTCTGTATAGTTGAGTTTGTGGCCCACCTCTGTACTTATATATACGTGCCCGGTGCACCGATCAATACATCGTGATTGCACAACCCACATCTTGTCCTTGTACGGCAATATTTGTATTTGTCAAATGGGTGACAAGCGGCACCCCCATGTAGCTGTTGATGGGAGGTAGAATGTCAAAGAGGTGGCAAGTCGCATTCTCGTTTGGCTTGATTCTTTGGGAGAAAATGGTAGACGCGAATGCTAGGTTATCCTCGCTAGGAAAGCCGAAACAAACAATACTTATCTTGGGTAGTGGTCCTTTGAAGGAAACACAGATCATCTCTCCCCCGATGAGACCGTTCTCCATAATGAACTTGTTCCATCCTTTGCCTCATATATATGTGGGTCATTGTTGGTCATTTCTCCAGCTGTTTAATGTCATGTGTTTGCCCATTAGCCTGAAAGAGCACATCCTCTCACGTTACGTCGTCGAACTACAACCTTACGTTGCATGGGACAACCTATGCACCAAAAAATAAAAACATATAGTAAAAATTGGTAAAAATAGTAAAATAAAAACACAAATCATTACAAGTGCATTAAAACAGTTTGTTACCACTGAACTGTAGTACCCCTCTGACAGATAGACATCGAAGAATGATCCTACGATAGGCTACATGCACACTTAGACATGCATACTTGGTACACCATCTTGTTAGGCAAAAAATGGTTGAATATCTAAACTGATATGGAAGTACACTCTCAAACAAGACTAATAGACTACACATTCACATTCACACAGAATCCAACTTACAATTCATGGGTTAGTATTCGAGCAACAAATAACTTAGTAGTTCGCATAATATCAATCCACTCTCTCAAGTATATAAATCCACGGATTAGCATTCGAGCAACAAACAATTTAGCAATTTACAAGACTAAATTCGTAGGAGCATTTGAGCATCAAACACATGTAGGTGACCATTGCCACTAGTATAATGTCGAGTTTAATCTAGCAATAGCAAATTCAGTTATCCGTACAAAATTGAGTTTAATCCCTACAAAATTTGGGCGACCACTATCATCCAATACAAGCAACAAAGGCCACTAATATCAGTGAACTTTTGGATGCGGCAACGAGTAGCTACGAGGGTGGGTGGATGACCACGCATGCATTTATTTTGGGTGCGGAGACGAGCGGAAGGAGAAGGCTGGGAGGAGGCCACTGGATGCGAACCTTTGGTGAGGATGAAGGGCCACCTTCTACCGCGTCAATGAGGAGGTGGTCTTTGGCAGGATCCGAGGGCAGTCGCTAGTCACGCGAGAGAGGGGTGAGGATATAGATCGAGTGGCACATAGATTTAGGGGATACAATGTGGCCAAATGGGTAGAGTAGTGTGTGCAACAATACTAATGGCATACCAGAGTTAGACCACACCACTAGTAAGTGGTCCCCGAATGGGAGTCTGGCCGGAGATACTAGTAACATGTGGTCATATTAGTGGCGCGCACTTCAGGTGCCACGCCACTAGTAACTTATGCGGTGGTTGGGCTGGTAGGCCGACACACTAGTGGTTGACGCATATTTGGCCAAGCCACCAATAAGTCATATTGGTGGCATTTTGAATATCCACATACCATTGGTATTTTGGGCAACCGCTCACGTAGAATTGGTCGGGGATGCACAATGGGCTTCGGCAATGTTTGTGTAGACTATGATGTACTGGTAGAGTGTTCGAGTGTGGGTTGCGATCTTACATGCACTTCCACCTATCCATATTTTGCTAGTCTCTACCAATGTTGAGGATATCGCTTATCGTTATCGTCTCGGTCAGCTAGGGATTAGAGATTAATCAGAAATCAACCGATTAATCGATCTTATCGGTCGACTATTAATCGGATTTTTTTTCAAATCTCTGGTTCCTAACACTAAAATACGCTATATTCAACACTAAAACAATATTTGACAGAAGTGTTACCTTTTATTTCTAGCCTTTGAATCCTCGTATAATGGCAAACAAAATAGGACAATAGTACATATTCCGTAACAAGGTCCACAAAACATAAATAAACATAGTTTTTGCAAACAACGTGTTATGAATAGGTTCGATTTATCGGTAGATTCCCGATAAATCGCTTGTCAGAACGATAAATTGGTCCAAAAGATAAACGGCAAAGATAAGGCATAATCTTATCGGTCACCCCCGATTAGCGATAAATCGGAAGATTAACCGGTGAATCGGAAGATTTCTTGAACAGTGGTCTCTACATTATTGTGAATTGCCCACTCCCACCATGAGGGTCGGCGCATCCTTCAGAGATATGAGCACCTCACATGAGAGAACTTCCTCTTTCTCTCCCACACATAACCAACTATCCTTCCTCAAAACAGTCACCATACCTGTCTATCACGGCATTTCCATATCCATTCCAAAATATATTGCCATGCAACTTCCATCAACATTCATTACATGACTAGAGATATTTATTGTCATATTGCCTTGCATGATCGTAAGATAGCTAGAATGATATTTTCACGGCTTATCCATTTCTATGTCTTTGCTACCCTAGTACACTGCCAGAGGCACGCATTAGATGTTTTCTACATCATGTTAATTATTTAGTCATGAGTACAATTATTATATTGATCATCAATACAGAATGCTTCCCCTACTAGTGAGGATAAAAAAGAGAGACATGGAGGCCATAAAAAAGGGCCATGGTGCCACCAAAAATAAAATTTGGGGGGGGGGGATAAAAATAAAAAATAAAAAAGAGAATAAAGAGAGAGGTGACACACTACTATCCTATTTGGCATACATATGTGCTTCAAAGTAGCGCATTGCATTTCAAATAGAGAGTTTTCATATGCTCCATGCTATATATACTAGTGGGGACTTCATACTATAGAACTTAGCTTGTATATTTTGATGAAGAGCTTCCTCAAATGCTCTAGGTCTTCACGATGAAGCAAGTTGCATGCACACGCCTTTAGTCCATTTGGAGAGCTTTCATACATTCATAGCTCTAGTGCATCCTTTGCATGGCAAACCCCACTACTCGCTCCAACGTCGATTATAAGGCCTCTCCACTGCCTAATGATCAACCACTTTGGTGTGAGACTTTATTTCATTTTTAACTTCTTATGAACCCCCATCATTATTCTCCTTTTCCATTTATAAGTGCAAAGATCAAGGCTCGTGCTTGGGCATCACGTGGGTACTAAGTAGTTGAAAAGGGAGAGTCATGTGATTAGGTAAGCTCTGGGTACTGTTAGGACAATGTGTTTAATATGATAAAGCCTTTGCGCCTCAAGTTTCATGATACACCTGACATTGTTTCTAAACCTTGTAGTGTTGATGAGCATGACATGAAAGCATCAATCCATGAAAAGCGAGATGATACGTCTCTGTCGTATCTACTTTTCCAAACACTTTTGCCCTTATTTTGGACTCTAACTTGCATGATTTGAACGTATTAACCCAGGATTGAC
The DNA here is from genome assembly GCA_032464435.1 of Aegilops umbellulata. NCBI lineage: Eukaryota > Viridiplantae > Streptophyta > Magnoliopsida > Poales > Poaceae > Aegilops > Aegilops umbellulata. Next base: position 420,020,729 of record CP136059.1, read on the forward strand.
GCTGTTTTCAGCAGAATTGCCATGGTGTTATTTATGTGCAGAAACAAAACTTCTCGGAATGACCTGAAACTTCACGGAACATCTTTTCGGAAATAATAAAAAATCATTGCAAAAGATGAAGGCCAGGGGGCCCACCACCTGTCCACGAGGGAGGGGGGCGCCCCCCTAGGGCGCACCCCCTACCTCGTGGGCCCCCTGAGGCTCCTCCGACGCCAACTCCAACTCTATATATTTGCTTTCGGAGAGAAAAAATCAAGGAGAAGAAATCATCACATTTTACGATACGGAGCCGCCGCCAAGCCCTAAAACCTCTCGGGAGGGCTGATCTGGAGTCCGTTCGGGGCTTCGGAGAGGGGGTTTCATCGCTGTTGTCATCATCAACCATCCTCCGTCACCAATTTCATGATGCTCACCGCCGTGCGTGAGTAATTCCATCGTAGGCTTGCTGGACGGTGATGGGTTGGATGAGATCTATCATGTAATCGAGTTAATTTTGTTAGGGTTTGATCCCTAGTATCCACTATGTTCTGAGATTGATGTTGCTATGACTTTGCTATGCTTAATGCTTGTCACTAGGGCCCGAGTGCCATGATTTCAGATCTGAACCTATTATGTTTTCATGAATATATGTGAGTTCTTGATCCTATCTCGCAAGTCTATAGTCACCTACTATGTGTTATGATCCGGCAACCCCGAAGTGAAAATAATCGGGACCACTCCCGGTGATGACCATAGTTTGAGGAGTTCATGTATTCACTGTGTGCTAATGCTTTGTTCCGGTTCTCTATTAAAAGGAGGCCTTAATATCCCTTAGTTTCCATTAGGACCCCGCTGCCACGGGAGGGTAGGACAAAAGATTTCATGCAAGTTCTTTTCCATAAGCACGTATGACTATATTCGGAATACATGCCTACATTACATTGATGAATTGGAGCTAGTTCTGTGTCACCCTAGGTTATGACTGTTACATGATGAACCGCATCCGACATAATTATCCATCACCGATCCAATGCCTACGAGCTTTCCATATACTGGTTCTCGCTTATTTACTTTTCCGTTGCTATTGTTACAATCACTACAAAACACCAAAAGTATTACTTTTGCTTTCTTTACTTTTGTTACCATTACCACTACTATCATATTACTTTGCTACTAAACACTTTATTGCAGATATTAATTTATCCAGGTGTGGTTGAATTGGCAACTCAACTCCTAATACTTGAAAATATCCTTTGGCTCCCCTTGTGTCGAATCAACAAATTTGGGTTGAATACTCTACCCTCGAAAACTGTTGAGATCACCTATACTTGTGGGTTATCACGAGACTAATTTTATTTGCATGTTTTGATGTTACTTGCCTCCTATCAACTATATATGGACAATTGCCATGAATCACTTTTCCTCCGAGTTAAACTTTTGTGAGACTTAATAAGATAATCATGTTATGGTAGCATTTACAATAAAACAAATATTTTATGATCATCTACCTACTCGGGGACGAGTAGGGGTTAAGCTTTGGGATGCTGATACGTCCTCGATGTACCTATAATTTTCTGTTGTTTCATGCTATACTACATATTTTTTACATACTTGTGGCACCAATTTATATCATTTTTATTTGTACTGATCTATTAATCCAGCGCAGGAGTCCGGTTCTTGATTTATAGTGTTTTTTGGCATTTTAGGTGAAAATTTTACGGAGCCAAAAAATCTTAATAAAATAAAAATATTCGTTTAGACCAAATGATTACCCGTGCGAGAAGATGGGGGCCATGGGACCCACTAGGAGGCCTCACGGTAGGGCCAAACGCCCCCCCCCCCCAAATAATATGGCAAGTGTAAGTCGGTTGATGGCCTTCTTCGACCGAAGAACGATTGTAAAATAATAAAAATTAAGTTTTAAATATCATCCCAATCGGAGTTACAGATCTACGGATATTGAAGAAACGGTGATCATCCCTAGAAAAGTGTCGAATGCGAAGAGAAACAGAGAGAAGAGAGATCCAATCTTGGAGGCGCTCTCGCCCTCCTAGAGCCACGGAGGCCAAGGACCAATGGGGGGATTCTCTACCCATCTAGGGGAGAGGCCGAGGAATAAGAAGGAGGGGGCTCTCCTCCCTCTCTTTGGCCACGCCAGAGCATCGCTGAACCATCATCACCGCCATCATCTACATCAGCTCCATCGTCTTCATCAACATATCCATAACCTTCCTCCCTCTCAATTCAGCGTTCATTTCTCCCGTTACCCGATGTAGTCCCCTACTTAAATATGGTGTTTGATGTTATACATTATTTTTCCAATGATTTCTTGCATCTCTGTTTTGTTTGAGTAGATCTCTTTTGCCCTATGGGTTAACTGATGACCGTGATTGGTTTGAGTTGTAGGTTTTATTTTCTTGATGTCCGTTGGTGCTCACCATATGAGTGCACATGATGAGTGTTATTTTTACGCTTATCAAACCTAAGTTTAAACCGAAATATTTCATAAAAGCCAAAATATTCGCTCTGATATTGCTACTAATGACTGATGAATGCAAATGATTCCAAATATCTGATCTTTATTTTGTTTCCACGGGAAATGGGTTATTTATGGATGAAATCAAGTGGGAGGGACACATGAAGAAATAGAGAAAACGATGGTGTTCCATACGACCATACACGCACGTATGCATGATCGCATGGCCTGCCAGGAGCCAACGTCAAAAACAACATGGAACATCGTCGAAACCTCCGTCTTCGTCGTCCACAGCAACCCTAGCCGCCTCCATTTATCATCTCCATCTCCATAGCCCCACCATCTCCACCACCACAGCACTCAGCCAACTAGCCATAATTTGTGATAGTGTATCACATCCGGCAACTATTGTAAGACACATAATCAATTAATATTCGTGATGTGTTCTTCAATGGTTTCTCCTTGTGATCAGATGTCCATCTATGAGTAGTTCGGTAAGGTCATGGAATGGAAGTACTTTGAATTAACGTCCCATATGTGTAACATAAAATTGCTTCATAGTTGTCTCTTATCTCATCCGCATTCATCATCCCTGAAGGTACCCAGGATCATGGAGAACGAGCCACGGAGAGGCTAAGGGCATGCCTATAAGAATTTTATGTACTAGTGTTGTGGCCAAGCATAGGCCTGCGACCAATGCCTAGTGGCTTGCTCATCTCAGCCATTCTGCCTGGCACATCCAGTAGCGTCAGTCATTCGTTAACTTTTTGTAATTCAATGAACTTTTTAAATTTCATGAATTGTTTTGTCACATTCGTGTACTTTTGTCAAATCAACGAATTTTTAGAAAAACATGTGAACTTTTCTATAATCTCAGGGTGGGCGGTACAAATCGCAAACTCGATTTTTACCATTCCAATTATTTTAAATTTCGGTTAGCAAAACCATAAGCTGAAATGAACGGGGGGAGAAACTAACTGATAATTTGATTAAACGGCCTATTCTGTTTGGTGTTTTATTTACACCAAGCAAACTCGTCAAATGTGTTGCTCTGTATTATGACATTCCGTCGCAATATATAGCAAAGCTCTGTGGGACTGAATTGGGCACTATGAGCGGCTAGGCGCACACCTCACTGAAAGGCTCGCGCATGTTTGGTTCAGCCGATGTGGTGCGCACAAAGCAAGCTTTGACGATGTCATGTACTTAGGTAGGGTCCTAGGCCGGACCTAGACAGCCTACCCAAGGATACTACCCTAGAGTCGAAGGCCTATAAGGTTCAACAGAAGATACCGACTGAAATCCTCATGAAGTGCAATCCACTTGACGAAAGATTCCACTTGAATATCCCAATTCCACTCAACCATACAAGAACCCACTCGGAGTACAGAAGGCCTAAAGTCACCCCGGGATGGCAACGGTCGGTAATTCACTCCGTCGTCATAAAGATCATTTATTGCGGGCGTTACCAGAAACGTTTAGGTCATAACTCACATTGAACCCCTGTGTAATGAAGGGCAGTGAGGGGTCAGGCGCACTCTATATAAGTCACTCCACCCTCTGGCATAAGGGTTTGCACCCCCTGTAACATTTGCACACATCCAATCGACAAGCCTCCGCAGCACCGAGACGTAGGGCTATTACCTCCTGTGAGAGGGGCCTGAACTCGTAAATCTGTGTGTACAACCTTACCGTAGCTAGGACACTGCCCTCTCCTACGTACCCCCTACTCTTACTGTCAGACTCATTCCCACGACAAGCTTCACTCGCTACATGGCGTGGGCTTGGCCGCTTGGATCCTTAGTCCCACTTGCTAAAACGACAGTTTCTGTTTTTTTATTAATTCATTTATCTCAACCCAACTTTTGCATACTGGTGGGAATGTCCATGTTAAGCATCCATGTCTGGTTTGAATGACTTCCGGCGCCATATGCATATTGCGACACGTCTGGCCATTTATCGACCTTTTTTTCTCCGGGAAAACTTCAGAAAATGGACCTTGGTCCATCTGTCATTGAGCGTATCCTGTTCGGCTTGAAGCTGTTGCTGTTTCTTTTCCAGGCTCCTCGCAGTGGCAATGAGCTGTCGCTTGTAGCGTTCTTGTTTGAGGGGTTCCTCTGGCACGATTAAATCTTCGTCACCGAGGCTGACATCCTCCTCGGAGGCCGGTAGATAGTTACTATCTTCCAAATCCTCATGATCGACAAGTTCGTCGGGGTTGACTTGTCCCTCTTCCCAGTCATCCTGCTCTAACGCAGGCTCTATGGGGTAGTCGGAGTCTTCGGCATTGTCCGGAGTGTCATTATCTCCGGTGCCGGTGTTGCTTTCTTTTTCCCGACGCGATCGTGAGCGGCGCCGCTGACATCGGCGCTTGGGTGGTGCCTCGACAGGCTTGTCCTCAATCGGATCTTGAGTGCCATCGCCGTCCTTCTTTTCAGGCGTATCCACTATGTACACGACGTAAGTAGAAGTGTCCGTCCAACGCCCAGTGATGGGCGGGACCTGGCCTAGTTCGGCTCCGGCATCGTCGTCCATACTGTAGATGTCTTTGGAGGCGTAGTCTAGCATGTACGTTAGGTCCTTGACAGTGGCTATTAAGTGGGTGGTGGGTGGGGCGTAAAATTCCCCGCTCTCAGTCCCTAGTTCAGACAGGGCGTAGTTCGGAAGTGACTCTTCCGTGATGGCGAGAGATCGCATTAGGTCCAGCGCCTCATTTAGGAGCGAAAGATGGACAGGTGGCTGAGGACCTGCGAAGCTGGGTCCGATAATCACCACTTGACCAAGCTGGGTGGACGCAGACCTCGAGAGCTCAGAGTTGACATCCAGAGATGAGGCCGGCTTCCCGATGACAGGGAGAGTCTTATTTGACTCCGGGCTTGCCATAAACATGATCACCTCTGGGTCTCCGGTAGGAAGCTCCATAATGGGAGAGAGTGCGACAGGGTTTTTCCTCTCGTCTTTGGACAGAGCAGTCAGCCTTGGATCTAAGGCCAGGGCAGACACGAGAGTCGATCCTTGACCGGAGTCTGATGGCGGATCCGACGGATTTCCTTCATTTAGATGACGAGCAGCGGCCGAGGCCGAGAACCCTTCGAAGACAAAGTCTCCATGGATATCAGTGATGTAATTCAAGCTTCCAAACCTGATCTGGTGATCAGGGGCGTAGCTGTCGATCTGCTCGAGGTGACCGGTCGAATTGGCACGCAGAGCTAAGCCGCCAAACACAGGAGTTGACCAAGGAGAAAAGTCTCCCCAGAAACAGCATCGTCACCGATGATAAGTCGAGCCATCAATCCTTCTGTCTACGACGCAGTGGAACTCTCAATGAAAGCACCAATGTCGGTGTCAAAACTGGCAGATCTCGGATAGGGGGTCCCGAACTGTGCGTCTGAGGATCAATGGTAACAGGGGACAAAGGGGACACAGTGTTTACCTAGGTTCGGGCCCTCCTAAGGGAGGTAAAACCCTACTTCCTGCTTGATTATATGCAATGAGTATAGGTGTCGGTGTCAAAACCGGCGGATCTCGGGTAGGGGGTCCGATCTGTGCGTCAAGGCCGGATGGTAGCAGGAGACCAGGGACACGATATTTTTACCCAGGTTCGGGCCCTCTCGATGGAGGTAATACCCTACTCCTGCTTGATTAATATTGATGATATGGGTAGTACAAGAGTAGATCTACCACGAGATCAAGGAGGCTAAACCCTAGAAGCTAGCCTATGGTATGATTGTGTATGAAGATGATTGTCCTACGGACTACAAACCTCCGGTTTATATAGACATCGGATAGGGTTAGGGTTACACAGAGTCGGTTACATAGGTAGGAGATCTTGAATATCCGCATCGCCAAGCTTGCCTTCCACGCCAAGGAAAGTCCCATCCGGACAAGGGACGAAGTCTTCAATCTTGTATCTTCATAGTCCTGGAGTCCGGCGAAGGTATAGTCTGGCTACCCGAACACCCCCTAATCCAGGACTCCCTCAGTAGCCCCTGAACCAGGCTTCAATGACGACGAGTCCGGCGCGCAGATTGTCTTCGGCATTGCAAGGCGGGTTCCTCCTCCAAGTCATTCATAGAAGATTGTAGACACCAAAAATAGTGTCCAGCTCTGCAAAATAAGTTTCCACATATTGCCATAGAGAGAATAATATTAACACAAATCAAATCTACTGACGTATTCCGCAGTGCGTCATCACACTGCGGCCAAGTTCTTTACAAATCGTTTTTACTTTTCCACCTCAGCACGTTTTGCGAGGCGGTTTCCTTGGCACGTCCTGTCGAAGCAGAGATCGTGTGCCCCTTTTACGAGATTCTCATCAATACGGACGTGGGTAACCCAACCGCGCCCGTTTGCACGTTTCCCTCGATTAAAGGCGAGTCCCAAGCGGTTACGGGGAGGGATCTTGGTATTCGACCTATTATAAAGAGACCAAGGCCTTACTTCTTTTTGCAATCTCAATCGTGTTCGCCCGTCGCCTCGAGTTCCAACACCCCAGGCTCCAGATTCCAGGCGCTTCGGACCTTCGACAATGTCCGGTTCTGACCTTCAAGGCCGGTGGACGCCCTCCTCCGTTACGTACGAGGACGTGCTAAAGTTGAGGGATGCTAAGTTCTTGACCGGTGAAATTTCACACAGGTTACCTGCTCAAGGGCAGGTTATTCCCAGTCCCCAGTCCGGTGAGAGCGTGGTGTTCATGTCTCACTTCCTCCGAGGGTTGGGCTTCCCAATGGATCCCTTTGTGAGGGGACTATTGTTTTATTACGGGCTGGAATTTCATGATTTAGCTCCGGAGTCCATCCTCCATATCTCCTCGTTTATCGTCGTGTGTGAAACATTCCTCCGGGTCACCCCTCACTTCAGATTGTGGCTCAAGACCTTCAAAGTGGAGCCGAAGACGATCAAGGGACGTCATGCAGAGTGCGGAGGCGCTATTATAAGCAAAAATGCTGATGCTCCATGGCCCGAGGGCTCTTTTCAAGAGGAGCTAGGCTTGTGGCAACGAGAGTGGTTTTATATCACTGCTCCCCAGGGCTCCAAGTGGGTGGCGCCTCCTGCCTTTCGCTCGGGTCCCCCAACACGGCTAGCGTCGTGGGTCAACAGAGGGTTAGATTGGGGTTTGCCCAAAGACGTGCATTTGTTGCAGGGCCGCATTAAGGATCTCTTCGAAGGAGACCTCAGCCTGGTCAAGGTGACGCAGGTCATGCTAATTCGCCAAATATTGCCCGGCAAACGTCGCTCCCTTCGCCTGTGGGAGTTCAATCCGGAGGGACCGCGAGCTCTCCAGAATTTCATTGGCACAACGCCCGTGGTGTTGTATAAACGGTTCTTCGGATCACAAGAAGCGTGTCCGGATTTAACCTAGGACGCAGGCCTAAGCTACAATCGCCCGGATACTCAAGTAAGTAACCTTGTGCCCGGACCTTCCATTCGCATAATTGTCCAAAACTTGCCCATAAAAGAGCTGTCCTTTTAAACTGGAGTGGATAGCGAAGGCAAAGCTGATAAGGTGTCTGGCTCCCCCTCCCAAAACCAGGCCGGATCCCGTGCTAGTCAGGATGCTGGAGATAATGCCTTTGGGGGGAAGCGAGGGGGAGGGCAAGGAAATTATGGCCTCCTCGAAGGAGGCCGCTCCCAAGGGAGGAACCGACAATTCCTCTCCTAAAGGGAAAAAGAGAGCTGCCTCTGACGACCCGGAGACCATGGCCTCGAAGCGGGAGAAAAAGTCTTCGTCAGAGGGTTCTACGCCGGGGAGTTCCTCGGCCGGACTGCGTACTCAAGGAGATCAGCCCTCCAGCGAGCCGTAAGTAGAGAAAGATTTTCCTTTCGAGGGATAAGAGAAATCCGTGATTTATATCTGAGAAGTTTTAACCGAATTTTTATGTTATAGTTCGGACCTCAGCCCTTCTTAGCAGAGCTCATCTTTGGGGGAGCTTCTTCCGGAGATGATGGAGAGCGGGACGCCTCCTTCTGCTGTGCCGCCTAACGAGGCGGGCGACCCTGAGGTGTCGTCACGGAGGGTTTCTCCATGTACGGCAGGGGCGGAAGATAGCTATGGGGCTGCCCGAGGTTCTCCGCGTCCGGCACCGTCTGGTGCTCGGCAGGAGGACCTGAAGGTTCTGCTGGGGCGAGCTTCTATTTCGGAGGAGCACCGTGCATTGATGGGCACGGTGATTGAAAGGATTTCATCCGCAGAGAGCGGATTGCGTGAGGCCGTCGAAAGTTTATTGACAGGTTTTGAGGTACATTAGATAATGTACACTTTTGTCATTTGTGCATAAATAAAATACACCCTATGTAGATAGTAGCCCCTGAGACTCTGCGCGTCGTCAAGATATGACGACACGCGGAGGATCGTCATCCGAGGTCTATAATGTCGCCTTTTAATGTAGGCTGCAGGGTGTCCGGAATCAAGCCGAACTGCTGGTTTCGCCGAACTAAAGCGGCAACTGGACATGGCAGATGCTGACATCGCGCTTGTCAGCAAGCGGTTTGATGAGGCTCAAGGTATGTGATTCCTCGGGCAGCATTAGGTAAGAAGAGTTTTATGCCAGTGTCTTACCATGTGTGTGCTTGACGCAGATGGTGCGGCCGCCGTGGAGAATCTTAGGGCAGCACTTGCCCGAGCTAAAGATCAAGCCAGGAAAAGTGATGCGGCTGCCAAGAAAGCCCTTGAAGAGCTGAGAGCCGAACAGACTGCTCATTGCCGAAGCAAGGAAGAGATGGCCGGGATGGCCGAAAAGTTAAAGAGCACTGCAGACCGTTGCAGACTTCTTGAGAAGGAAGACCAGGCAAGACAGACGGTACTAGAGAAGGCCGTTGGTGATGCCAAGGACGCGCACTCTGCGATGAGAGCTCTGAAGGATGAGCTGCGTCAGGCCGAACAGATTGCGGCTGGAAAGCCCTTCATGCTACGAAGAAAATTTTGCGATCGAAGTTTGCTCCGTTGGACCGGATGTGCAGTGTGGAGGACACCTATCTGGATTTGGTAGCGAGTGCTGCTGATGCGACCGAACACTTTCGAGATCTGAAAGATCGCGAAGTGGAAAAGATGTTCTGGTCGCAATTTCACAATCCGGAGCGTCCACTGGCAGTGGACGATCGTTTAGCTCAATGGGCCGAACTTAATAGGTTGTCCGGACTCGCCATGAAGTACGTCATGGGTCATCTGTGGCCGGGGAGGTCGGAGCCAAAGAGTTATTTCAGCTTGGTGCAGCAATTCCTTGACGCGGTGCCGCGCATTACTGCAATGAAGAGGTCGGCGTGCATAGAGGTGCAAGGATGGCTCTTGCCCGTGTCAAGACATACTGGGCGGAGATGGAGACCACAGTTATTGCGTCCCGAGATTCGGATAAAAGCCGAGTGTCCTCCGAGCACTATTTTCAGGAAGTCCTTGAAGGTGCTCGTGTAATAGAGACGCAGTGCTCGAAGGATGCTATGTTATTATAGCATATGTAATGAGGAAGTAATATTTTAACAAACTGTAGTGACCTTTTTATACTTGTGCCTTCAAGTATTGTGAACACCTCCTGTGCGTCCGTTTAAAATATGTATAAAATCTGAAAGATGGCAGTCGTTAGCTTCAGCCCCCACGCACATAGTGCGGGGGTGCTCGCAGAAGACGCATTTTCACACTTAACCCAATGTCTTGGTCTTACAAAGGAGGTGATAGCGCAGCGGGCCAGGCAACCGGACTATAATGCTTTAACACTTTCACTTAACCATAGGAGCTTGACAGTGGGACTATTTAGGTAACCCATTAGTGGCGACTGCGCTCTCCCGAGTTCGGGGCGCGTATGTGCCTGACCGGGAAGCGGCCCTTCGTTAAAGCGGAGGAATCCGATAGATTCCGATAGGTCATCGAGTGGCTGGCCAGTCTCACGCTACATCATGACAGTCAGTTTTCGGCTTTCTCTACTGAGATGCTCGCCCGGCCGAACCAGGGCACAATCGCAGTAGTTCTCCTGGTGCTACCTTAGCCGATAGAGCGGAACGTAAGGTAGCCGAACTCAGGAGCCGGGCAACCCAACATTTGACCAAAGACATGATTCAGAGCTGATGCATATAATGCCAAAACTCACGACGCCGAACAATCCCTAAGGTGTTCGGTCTTTTATGAGTGCGGGCGAAACAACACTCCTTGCTAAAAAAACCCCTAGTGTCCAGGTACGTGCAAAAATTCTGACGTGGCCACATGCCAAGACCACAGCCTCCTCCTTGGTTATGTTAGAAAAAACCAGGGGATGTGTAGCAACAAGAGACAGTAAAAAAGGTTTACGTAGGGTCTTAATCTAAAAAGAATCCTTTAGGAGGGGTCCCTACTGCACGTCTGCGCCTGTGTCTCCGTTGTGCCGTATCCTGGACGGGCGCCGCACGACGTTCATCTGTAAAAAAGAGGAACTAAATTGAAAACGGGTCGTGCCGAACAAAAAGGTTTAAAAGAAATGAACTGTAATATATAAAATTGAGCTTTATTGTCTCTACATGTAGCCCCTAGTGCGGGGGTATATGGCTGTTAAGCCTGCATTAATGATGATTTTATACCGAACTCGTCTATCCGCGTTCGTGGTCTTTAATGACCTATTTCGATGTTTTTTGGCCGGTGAGGCCTTTTTACTATGGGGCTGTCAAAGCGGTCGCACGGTCCTCCGCTTGGGGGAGGTGCACTTTAGTGCTTCCCCTTCAAAGAGATGATGCCTCGTTGACCGGGCATCTTAAGCGTGAGAGATGGGTAATGCGGTATTGTGTTAAAGCGAGCGAAAGCTTCGCGTCCCAATAGTGCTTCATAGCGACTTGAGAACGGGACGACATGGAAGGTCAGCTTTTCGCGACGGAAGTTATCGGCAGAGCCGAATATAACTTCGAGCCGGAGAACACCCATACAATGGGTGTCCGGACCAGGTGCTACGCCTTGAAAGGAGGTTTTGCTGCGGCTGATTCCTTCTGGGTTTATCCCCATGTGATGGATTGTATCTTGATAGATCAGGTTTAGTCAGCTGCCGCTGTCCATAAGGACATTTGAAAACCGGAATCCGCCGATTATTGGATCGAGTATCAAGGCAGTCCAGCCTGCATTCTTGATATTTCTAGAATAATCTAGCTGATCGAAGATGATTGGTTTTAACAACCACTGGAGGGACCCCTTGGTGATAGGTCGTGTGGTGCATACCTTTATGGGTGCCACACGTCTTGTTACATGAAGTAAGTTCACTGTTTTTACTTCTTGTGTGAAGTTCTTTTGTTTCCTGGTGCTCTGCTTCTGGGGTTCGTCCTCGTCTTCGCTTGGTGTGTCGAGCCCCTTGTGTTCGGCATTGAGTCTGTCGGATTGTTTGAAAACCCAACAATCTCTGTGGGTATGGTTATCAGGCTTCCCAGGAGTACTGTGTATTTGACATATCTTGTCCAGGATTCTATTTAAGTTGGACGGATCATCCCTGTTATCCTAGAGGGGTGGTTTTGTCTGATTTTGTCGTGAGCCTTTGAATCCGGCGTTAACAGCCGTGCTCTTCGGACTTTTTTCTTTAGTCCAGCGACGATCCTTGTTGCGTCGTGGTTTTCCGTTTCCATCCCTAGTTTCAGATGTACTTGGGTCGCTGGGGCTACGCCTTGCCAACCAGCTGTCCTCTCCTGCGCAAAAGCGGGTCATGAGGCTTGTGAGTGCGGCCATTGTTCTTGGCTTTTCCTGGCCGAGGTGTCTGGCGAGCCATTCGTCTCGGAGATTGTGCCTGAAAGCTGCTAAGGCTTCGGCGTCCGGTCAGTCGACTATCTGATTCTTTTTAGTGAGGAATCTATCCCAGAATTGCCGAGCTGATTCTCCGGGCTGTTGAGTAATGTGACTAAGATCGTCTGCATCCGGAGGGCGGACATAGGTCCCTTGAAAGTTTGCTCGGAAAGCATCCTCGAGCTCTTCCCAGCTTCCAATTGTGTTTTCGGAAAGGCTCTTAAGCCAATGCCGGGCTGGCCCTTTAAGCTTGAGGGGTAAATATTTGACGGCGTGGAGATCATCTCCTCTGGCCATATGTATGTGGAGGATATAGTCCTCGATCCAGACTCCATGGTCTGTTGTTCCATCATATGCCTCTATGTTTGCGGGTTTGAATCCCACTGGAAATTCATAGTCCAGAACCTCATCGGTGAAACATAGGGGGTGTGCGGCGCCCCTGTATTTGGGTGTGCCGGATTCTGACGACGGCTTTATTGTATTGCTTGCGAGAGCTTGCTTTCTTGGCCCATAAATTGACCGAACTGGGGCATGATGCGAATCCTTGAGTGGGTCGCATGCCGATTTAAGTGCGCCGCCGCTTGCCGCTTTATGGGGTCGTCTATCCGACCGTGCGACTTTTTTATTTTTTGAATGCGAGGGCTCTACGGCCTCTTCGTCGAATTCAGGCAGTAGCTTTCTCTTCGGATAGCTTTTAGTACGGCGACCGTCGCCGTATTTATGTGCGGTGTTGATTACTTTACTCCATCTAATCTGGAGTGCATCTTCCGCTGTCTTTAGCTTCCGCTTCTGCTTTTTCAGGCTGCGCGCAGTTGCAACGAGCCTCTTGTGGAGACTCTTCTGCTCCATGGATTTATCCGGCGTAAGGTCGTCCGGAAATGTCGTTTTCGCCGGGGAGGGAGTTTCGGTTTCTCTATCCGTGTTGCCCTATTCGGACGGCTGCTCTAAGGCCTGCTCGTCGCCTACCGGCTTGTCCCGCTCTAAGGCTGGGTTTTTATTAAGGCGGAGCTTGGGTCGGCGTTTATGCCGAAGCTATGATTGCTTTCCGGGGGGTCTATCTCCTGTTCCATCCCCTTTTTCCTCGTTGTCACTTCCTTTAGGGGTATCCACCATATACACATCGTAAGATGAGGTGGCTGTCCAATGCTCTAAGGGCGTTGGTTCATCGGTATCTCCTGCATCGTCATCCATGCTGTCGATGTCTGTGGAGTTGAAGTTGAGCACGTCGTTTAGTTTGTCGACGGTGGCTACAAAGAGGGTGGTGGGTGGGCTTTGAATTTTTTCATCGTCCGTGTCCCATCCTTGCTGACCGTAATCCCGCCAGTGCTCTCCTGATAAAGAGAGAGACTTGAGAGAATTCAGGATGTCGCCAAAAGGTGAGTGCCGAAAGATGTCCACGGCGATGAACTCCATTATGGGTGCCCAATCGGATTCGATTGGTAGGGGCACGGGGGGTTCGGAGTCCGGAGAAGAGTCACGGGTCACGCGAAGTGCGGGGTTGGCGTTCGGCTCGATCGCCTTTGAAATCGCAGCCCCCAAGGCGACGTCCAACCGCTCATCCTCGATTGATGCAATAGGCTCCGAATTAAGGGTCGGAACCGGTGCGTGTGCGGCCTCCAGGACACTATTCAGAGGCAGAGCTAGATCATGCCCCTCGAGATAGTGCGGCGCGCTTGGCTGTGGCTCAAACCCGTCGAAGATCAAGTCTCCGCGGATATCAGCCGTGTAGTTTAAGCTTCCAAACCTGACTTGATGGCCAGGGGCGTAGCTTTCGATCTGCTCCAGGTGACCAAGCGAGTTGGCCCGCAGAGCGAAGCCGCCGAAGACGAAGATCTACCCGGGGAGAAAAGTCTCCCCCTGGACCTCATCGTTGTTGATGATCGAAGGAGACATCGGGCCTAAAGGCGACGACACAAAGAAACTCTCAATGAAAGCACCAATGTCGGTGTCAAAACCGGCGGATCTCGGGTAGGGGGTCCCGATCTGTGTGTCAAGGCCGGATGGTAACAGGAGACCAGGGACACGATGTTTTTGCCCAGGTTCGGGCCCTCTCGATGGAGGTAATACCCTACTCCTGCTTGATTAATATTGATGATATGGGTAGTTCAAGAGTAGATCTACCACGAGATCAAGGAGGCTAAACCCTAGAAGCTAGCCTATGGTATGATTGTGTATGAAGATGATTGTCCTACGGACTACAACCCTCCGGTTTATATAGACACCGGATAGGATTAGGGTTACACAGAGTCGGTTACATAGGTAGGAGATCTTGAATATCCGCATCGCCAAGCTTGCCTTCCACGCCAAGGAAAGTCCCATCCGGACACGGGACGAAGTCTTCAATCTTGTATCTTCATAGTCCTGGAGTCCGGCGAAGGTATAGTCCGGCTACCCGAACACCCCCTAATCCAGGACTCCCTCAATAGGGATTACAAAAGTTGAGCTACCTCGAGATCATAATGGCTAAACCCTAGTTGTCTAGCCTATGAGAATTTTGATGATCTCTACGCACCAACCCATCATGTTTATATACACACCGGAGAGGCCTAGAGTTGTACAGAGTCAGTTTGTAAAGGAAGGAATTAACATATCCGGACACCAAGTGCCTTCCATGCATATGGGACTATTACCCGGACACGGGGGAAAGTCTTCTGCTTTTATCTTCACAGCCCATCAGTCTGGCCCATATCCAATAGTCCGGACACCCAAGGACCACCTAATCCAGGACTCGCTCAACGACGTCCACAGACGTCGCCGTTGCAAGCCTCGACGACGCGAAGCAGCCCAAGATCACAAAACCCAAACTTTCTGGAGCTCCTCAATCGGGCCGACCACCACAACAGGAGACGACGCAACATGCAGCACATCAGCCTAGCAGCCTCCACCATCTCCAACGCCCTGGCCAGTGCCACCTCGACCAAGGACAGCACCACTGCCACCACTTCCACCACCAACCACCTCTTCCACGGAGCGACAGCCTCCTCCAACTTCCAGCCACGACCATGGCAGGCCGAGCCAGACCAGACTAGAGGGAAGTCCCCCTCGAACCGTTGCTTCCACCTGAACCACCACCAAGACCGCCCCTTGCCTGAGCCGCCCGGAGCCCGCGGCGATGCTGGGTGTACACCCAGCCAGAACCGCGGCCGTCGCGCCCTACCAGCACACCTACGCGCCACCATGGAGGCCAACCACGAGCTGCCCATAGCCGCCGCCGCGTAGCACCACCATCCCGCACATGGATCCAGGCGTTAGAGCCCAGATCCGGCGTGGCCGCGCCACCCCTGTGGCCGAAGCCGTCGCCGTCGTTGAGCACGGACCACCCAAGCTGCCGCGCGCCGGCCAGCTCGTCCCGGGTCTGCCGCCCCGGCCTCCTCGCGCTGGACCGCTAGCCGCCGCCGTCCCAGTCAATGGGGCAGGCCTCCAGCGCCGCCCTAGGAGAGGGAGAGAGTACCCCCGCCACCTTTGGCAGCAGGGCCCGCGGCCATCGCAGCGAAGGCCGGCGACAGCGGCGGCGAACGGAATCAGGGAGGGGGTCTCGAGCGGCAGCGGCGCTAGGGTTCCCCTGGCGCCTGGGAGAGATGTGAGGGGAAAGGGGAGGGGTAATCTATAGCATCTTGTGTGGGGCTGTGTTAAAAAAATGTTCGTGTGGCAAAGATTTGGCTGGTCACGTGTTGGGGGTTCACCCCGCCGTGTGGTGGGCCGGCCCAGTAAAGCTGCGGGCGACGAGTAGCTTTCCTTCGGGTCAGACGATGTGTCCCTCAGCGTCTGGTTTTCTCATTCATTCTTGTGCACTAGATCGGCAGCGCGCCTTGGCGCGAGGGTGCCGGTCCCAACGATGTGGTCAAGCAGGTAATACTCAAGTTAGTAGAAATCTGGTTTAGCATACATATTAAAATAGGACAACAAAATAAAAGAAAAGAAAAACATTCACTTCTAATCAATGACATCATCGAGTTCAACATCACCGTGAGATTATAAGGCAGTATGTTCATGAGACCACGAAAGGTAACCACTTCCATTAAGTTTAGTACTAAGAGCACGAACATGAGAGAGCAATGTCCTAACCTAAAACAAAGCTTGCAGAACATCCATATAAGCCAGCCAGCTACCCAAAAAAGGCTAAAGTTATACCAAAAACAACTTCACTACAAAGGTAACATCTCAAAAAGGAGGTTAGTACACTTACTAATGATTCAATACTAAACATCAAGGTGCATCACACGACATTGGCAAAATTCATACCAAATCATACTTGTGTAACAAATATACAAATATACTTGGAACAACCTTCTGGGAGCGTTAATGCATTTCATAAAACAATCCTATAAATGGGGGGCATCCACGATACAACATACTTGTTCGTTCTCAACTTTCACTTCTACTATCCCCAAGTATATTGGAATTCCAAAGAGCGATCTTAGGGCATCATGCCCTATCCAGCACCATGGTCTAGTGCTCACATCCAAACCATAAAGCAGGCTATAGTGATACATAGTCCAGATGGTGTTGAGCAGAAAAAACCACAATATATTACACGAGAAAGAACATTCCATTGTTGTACATCAGTGAACCCCTAACAAAGCAATGCCCTAGATTACTTAGGTATCATTTTCACACACCCATGAGACTCCAGGTTGTGGCCTTAAAGACAACACACACCCATGACACTCCAGATTGTAGCCTTAAAGACAAGTGTAGAAAAACCCTGTCAATAATAATACATGGGCTGCAAGAGTAGAGAACATTTATTGTATACGAAGCCACACCATTCTCTGCCATAAAAGTACGGAGACAGAGCACTAAAACAAATAAGAGTACATATTCCTTTCACCAACGGATGAGCTTTGCAAGTAACACTCAATAGGGGATGAACAACAATGTGAAATTTTCTTCTAAGACTGTCGCAAATCATTATGAATCATGGGCATGTGTCTTGGACACACAGATCATGTATTTTTATTATTACCGTGCACTACTGCCTACTCTATATATCATTAAGAACAGGTCACTAAATCCTTAGATGGTTGACACTAAGATAAAGTCACATGTTCAAATTCTATTAACCAAAGGCCACAATTCAACCAACATGTCAAAGCCTTTCCAAGAAGGGCCCCTAAAAAATAATCAGCCAAACTATATGTACTGAAGATACGAGCTTATTCCAGAGATATGTTAACAACACATTCTGAAAGATCATACCTCGACAAACAAATTCAGGGACAGCGGGTCCACAGATGTCCATCCCCACTTTCTGCAATTACGCAAAATAAAATCTAACATGAGAACATCACTGAATTATAATTGGAAACTGAATTTTGCTTTGAACCATAGCATGCACTTGACAAAGTAAAACACCCAGAAATGGAGTTATAATATGAACCATAGCATTTGCTTGACAAAGTAAAGAACGTAGAACTGGAGTTAAATCGATATAATCATACAATGGTATTTTCCTGAAATATTAATCATAAAATGAGAAACAAAAATCAGCGGATAGAAAGGCAATCAGCGTGCCAAATCACAACGTTATTACATGAATAGGCACAAAGGTCAAACAGGAAGTATGAGGAAGCCCGAGATGACAGTACCATATACATATTGTATATGAATATACCTTCATCGCCGGTGTATATTGGATCGCCGCTCCTTGCCCCTTCAATGATGTTACTATATATCAGATGCTTAGTTGTTACTGGAGCCCTAGCATGAGCAAAAGCTAATTAGTATTCTTATACTCATACGGCATGATATTTTTAACTGAACTAAGCATTCGACAGTGTGCAAACAACTAACCATGATTCCATGAAGTCAATCAAAGTTACGTCAGAACTAAAACTACACATGTACCCCCAAATTCAGTTATCCATGTGAAATCAGAGACAACCGCATTATATATGGTATGTAGGACGGTGAAAGATCAGGTCGTGGAAAATACGTTTGTAAATAAATCAGATGGGACCTGAACTATAAATCCTAATTAAATGGCAACACACACACACACACACACACACACACACACACACACACACACACACACACACACAGACGTCTTTGCCATGAACAGAAAATGAAAAAAATATCAGTTATATTAGTAAAGAGGGACGAAGGACAATCATCTACATTTAAGCCTTGCTTATTATCCAATTAAAAATCAGCCTCCTATTAGGCTATAAGTACCAATGAGCCAGGAAAAGAACCATATCTACCTTTTTATAAAACCAGAGAAGCAGTAGACCAGCGGCTGGAGATGAAGAGGAGCATTCCAAATTATCATGTTGCAGAACAAACTGCAAACTTAGACTGCAAACTTAGACTGGAGACATTTATTCAATATGGAATCAACAATATGCTGGATTTGAGGCCACAAAGGAAAACCTGAAATAAACATGAAACAAAGACATAAGGAACCACATAAAAATATCAGCACGCGTACAACCTGCAAGACTCTGAGCATGAAACGAACACACAAAATTGGCCGGGCGCATGAGAGGAGACACAAGGACATTTTTCTGTCCCAACCCCTATCTGTGTTCACCTCACTATGGTTGGATTCTTCTTCCGAGCAGTGAGCACAATAGCAGCACACATTCTTTTTTGGCTTCATCAGTTCATAAACATTTTTGACCAAGGCAAGGATGGTTAAATTTAGCAGATCTAAGAAAACAGATATGAATGCCTTGAGTATGAACTGAGAGATACCAGAACCTTATATTGAGTAGAAAGGAAAATGCTGGAGTGACATATGGGTTCGAGGTGCACATGACAACCTTATGTGGTTAAGCCGAAAAAATACCATAGTTGTTCGCCATTTATCATCATGGGGAGCAACCGTATGCCATGCAACAATCATAATCAGGGCAAGCGGTAAAATTAAATGACTATCATCATTGGCCAAACCCGTCGGGCGATTACCTGTTTTGCCAGGCGGGCTTAGTCAGATTTCTTGTAGTTGCAAATAAAAGATAAGATTTGTTTCTTGTGGTAACACATCAAAAAACTTCTATCATCTCATAAATATTGAATATGCTAAATAAACGATTGAAGGAAGCTTATCTATTTTTTTAAATGTACACACATTTTACAAACAATTTCCTCTATACTTGGAATTCTATAAGCATTGCAAGTGTGGCCAATATAAAATTGTAGAGCACTTGCTACCAAGAAAAACATGTAAACACGATCCAAACAATATAAAAGTAAACCTGACCTCACCAATTGATATCTCAAACAGTTCTTAATGTTGCATTTAAAAAATATATGCAAGTATATAGTAATATAAATAGGGAGTTTCTTTAGCTACAAAAGCAAGCAGGTGCTTTTTCATTGGATAAATATAAATACATCAAACCATACAGAACTAAAACCAATTGTGTCTCTTTGTAGCTCTTATGATTACAGAAAAGGCCAGAAGGGGAGACCCCACAGTTAGCATTGATTTTATACATGCATGTAATCGCAGCAGTAGAGTGCTATGCTATCGATGGTGTCTTTTTTTAAATATCCTCAGTGCTGCCTGAAACAAGACAAGGAGAACGGTAAAGAAAGGATACAATTTAGGAAGGACAAAAGAGAATAAAAGAGGCCTGGAAGTGAGCATAGGTTGGAAAACAAATTATGATGTATCATGCTTTCTAAGCTATTTTTGGCTGCCATTACAATTGCAATAATAGGAAGATACAATGTATCCTGAAGACTGGAAGATACAAAAGGACAACTAATTTAAACAATGTCATACAGATTCAACTAAGGACATTCGTAGCGAATACCACATCCACCTAACAAAAGATAGATTTGCACTTGCATTAAATAATTGCATATGAACATGATGAAATTACCGTCCTACGTTATCTCTCTGTAGAACCAAATAAAACCTAGTAATTTATCTAACAAAAAAACATTATTTCATTGTAAAAGGCCCAGCTGCCGAGTCAAAGGAGGTAAGGGCATATAGCCTAAACAGACTTCTTCACCTTAACAAATCGTAAGCATGAATTTTCAGATTGTGAGCAATTGATCAAAAGAAAAATGGCACAGAACCAAATAAAGTGACACCAATTCAGGTTAGCCACAATATTTCGATGAAAATCATATAGGTGAGGAAATTCCAGAGGGCAATTAATCAAAAGCAGCATTAACTAAATTTAGAGAACATATCACTAAAGCTAAATAATGAGAGCTAGGAAGTTGAAAAAAAATCTTGTGTGTGTGTGTGTGTGTGTGAGAGAGAGAGAGAGAGAGAGAGAGAGAGAGAGCAGAGCAGAGAGACGGACATGCAACAACTTACCAGCAGACTAACAAAGGCGAATCAGCACCACTCTGCTGCCTAGCATCCAACCAGTCATTAGGGAGGAAGAGGATGAGGCTGAGGTGCCCACGTGGTGGTTGGTGGCAGCCGGATTTGGCTCGGAGGCAGCCGCGCAGGAACCTGGTAGAATAAAGGAAAATACTAATTGATATATTAGCTCACAATACATGGAGTAGTGGCAGTTCCAAAGCTCAATGATAATCTGGTAACAAATCATTTGATGCTTCGGTCAAAAGATATCAAGCTTCTATGTCCGCAATCACACTATACATATGCACTAAATATTGTTATTCCCTTGCCAAACTGGAAATAAATCACATTCAAGAAAGAACTACATCAATTGTAATATCATGCTTCAAGGATTTAATGTAATGAACATGAAGCAACTGGAGAGAACTTGTCCAGCAACTTGAATGCATAACATAGCAGAACGAAGAAACGATTAGCTATTTAAGGCAACGATTAGTAGAAGACCAGATCATGTACTACTTCGGTAATACAGTAACCTGTCCAAGTATGCATCGTACAAACACACACTATTTTGATAAATAATTGCTAATATGAGGGAGAACTTGTTTGTCCAAAGGAAAAATCAATGATCAAGCAACTGTAAACTGTAAACTGTAAACTGTGAAAATTGCAGAGGATGGTGAACACACAAATTGATCTGTTTCATATAAATCCTTCATGGTGTCATGTATTAAGTATGACCCAATGAAATGATATAATGTGTGTTACCATACATAGAGGGAAGTAGACTTACCAGTGAACGAATGAAAAAGTAGGGCTCTATGGACCAACATTATAATTGCTGCTTCATATTCCTCTAATTTCTGAAATATAAAAGCATAAACCTCAGTGGGAAGCAACAAGGTAAAGCGCTACATTAGTATATCCGCAGATGACTATTTCCTTATATCATATGATAGAAAATCAGTTAAGAATCTGAAATCCAAATGGTGTGAGGCACAACTTGTTTTTGAGCATTGGTCAGCCAAATAATCCACCTTTTGGCGAGAAGAAACAAAAGAAGGAACATGATATCCATTTCCCATAAATATCAGGAAATCTTGGGTTCTTATTTTCTTGGCATACCAAAACAGAGTATACACTAATGCGGAAAGATGTGTACAACGAATAGTATTACACAATGCAACAGGCAGACCCCTGGTATAAAGTAGACATACAGAAACATGGAACATTGAAAGAACTGCACACGTACTAAAGAAGGTACTGACTTTCTAGAAGAAGAAATTGCTAATACAGAAACCAAAAAACTTGATCCAACCTCGATTTCTATTACAATTGCAGCACACAGGTGACAATATATTTCTAGCTAGAACTATATTTGTTTTGCATATATAATATAAAGAAATTGTACACTTGGATCTTGTCGCAATAAACAGAGTGTGCTTCTTGTCGTAATATACACAGTTGACAATTACGGGTGAACAACAGATCCCGTGCAAAACAATGAGAGAGAAAGAGAGACAGAGAGGAGACTTACGGCAAGAAATTGTACACTTGGATCTCTCCGGGCGCTACCTTGCTGTCGGCCAGCACGCATGATGGAGGAGGAACTACAGGGAGACAAGGGAGGACGGTCGCTACCCCGTGGGAAGGAGGAGCAAGACGCGAATCAATGGAGGTGACTTGGTTAGAAGATGTGCCGACAACCTGGATGCAATGATTTACAGAGAAGGAGATGAGTAAGGTTTGTTTGCTTAGGACTGTGCATCAACCAATCACCTAAAGCATCTCAATGAACAATAATTTAGATATCCACCAAGATAAACTCCTAAATGGAAAGCTCATCAATGAGTGTCACAAAAGCCAAGCCAACTAAGGCTCCATCATACCGTGTACCACGAAATTAAACATTAAGAAGAGGTGTTTTAAGTAGTACCTACCTGATAATAAGGGGGGCACTAACTAAATTGAGCCATGCAAGAAATCTGGCCTAGTCAACACAAGAATGTGCAACCACATCAAAACGTTGCAGGATAATTACAAGTTTCTCACATGTTGTATCTTTTTATCCAGTACATCTAACCATATTTTTACACTAACCATTGTGCAGAAGGAACATAGATGTCCATGTATGCTCCAATTTGTATTTAGAACAAATGAACTTTCATTCTATTTAAATTTATGCACTAAAATGTGTCCCAGTTTACATAGAATTTATTTCGCAAATGACTGAAGCAGGCTGAAAACTTTTACCCTAGCAGAAAAGAAGCCCACAGATGTGCATATCCTATGTGTACTGTAGTTGCATAATTGTTAAGGGTGCCATGATCAAGGAAGAACCAATATGCAAATGCATGTATGTGCAGAAGAACTTCAAAACAGCAACGCCTACAGCAACATAAAAGGGAAACTGTACCGTGAGCTAAAAAAGTAAGCACTATCTAACTGATAGATGCACAATAGTTACTCAAATTTTCTTTATTGTACACTATTTCTCGTAGCATTGGCAACACCATTAATCATCTTGATGTGTTCTCATTATCAAAATTTGAGCCTGTGCGGATGCCTTCCTTCTTGTGCACTGTTGACAGAAGTTCCTTCGCCACCCAGATTCTGAGCAGCACCTTGGATCACTTCAGATGTCTAACTATGTCATTAAGAAGAAGAAAAATATCATTTACCAAATTCAGAAACAGCGGAACCTCAAATAATAAAGCTGCCAAGATATGTTTTTTCAAACCATGCATGAGTATTGCATGTACTATATTAAGTAAGCTATCATGATATGATAACACGCGTCAGCTACCGACATCATATTTTACTTGTAGGAAATCAAATCGAAACTATGTGCACTCCAATCTAGTTTTAACTCAACACGTTTCTTTACTCATCTAGCAAAAAAAAGCAAGGTTTTTTGTTATCACCACATTATCCATAAAACAGACATCAAGAACAACCCAAAAGCAAAGATACTTTTAATATACAGGGGATGGTCTAAGAATTTTCCATGGATCACCTTGCTGATTGAGTGGCTTCAGGAAACTAATTTACTTCCAGTCACCAATACGGTACGGTGCTTTTTCTTTCTGAGAGAAGCTTAACTTGTCTGAAAACTTAAGTCGAAGCACAAGAAGAGGATCATCCTATCCATCATTTTAAAAAATTGCGACTACTATATTCTGGCCAATTTTGATATATCATGGTTTTTCCAAAGCTGTGTCAACTGTACCCTGGTCTAGTTGTTGTTGATTAAGCATCTGAGATATACAGTGAGAAGGAGAGCATTAGCCCTAACAAATGCATCTTAGACTCTTAGTGAAGCTCCAAATGAGAATCTCTCAGAATTATTTTGAGATGCCTTATTCGGTTAACCAAACAAAGCATGTTCATCTTAATAAAAAGGCAGGATAAGCATCATACCACTATCCATGAATTGCATGGAGAACTTGATCTTGGAGGCGGGCTGGGGCTCTTTGGTGCTAGCTCTTCCATTCTTAGATAAAGTTGCTTGTTCTTCTCTAGGTCTCCTACCATAAACCGTGGATGGCGTTTCTAAAAAACAATTATACATATGGATTAAGCATATAGTAGCGGCTGTAGCAGCAGCTATAAAAAGCTACAAATAATCAAACCTAGAACAACAACAATGTTTAAAGTAGCACCACACTCTTGCTTTACACCAATAGTAGGCAACAAAGCTAGTATAAATCAGCATGATGAACATATCATAAAGGGTTCTGCGTCATTTTAAATGACTCAACAACTTGCAACTAAGATACACCAAGTTGTCGTTGTAGAAGTACAGAATTAGCATGAATGACAACAAAGGAATGCACATACGTGCATTAGGATTAAAGTAGACAAAAGTGAAGCACGAAGACACTTTATTTTCAAAGGAGGTGACACTACTCTGACTCAAGCGATAGGAGCATAGAGCCCTGAGCAAAAGAAGAAGAAAACACAAGGATTTAGTTAGCGGCCACAGGAGGGCAAATAAATTAAATCGTACTACATATAATAGCTAAGAGAAAGTCCAAAATTGAATTCAAATCTAACGATCAGATCCACTTGTACATGTTTGGGCCCAACGGATCAGAGAACATATAGTGCAGTTCATCTCTGTGTTTCGTACGGGGGTCTAGTACTTATAGGAATAAAAACAAACAAAAAATGCTACATGGAGTATCCTGGCAAAACGGTACATACATCAACTGTGCAAAAACTATGTTTGGGATACAAAGGGAATCAAAATGAAAGCTCAAGAAGTCATCGCCATTCCCCAAAAGAAATCTGCTCGCTCACAGCAACGCAGCTAGAATAAAATATATATCTAAACTAAGAGTAGACATGTTGTAGAGTTAAAAATCGCCAAGAAGTGAACATATCTTTTGGAACTAACAATAGAAACAGAACCAAGACTGATTTGTTGGGCGGGCCTCTCCATGAACACCAAACCAAATCTCTAGTGAGGGAGAGAGGTGGAGGGGGGGAGGGGAGATGGACCTGGAGATCTAGTAGGCGCGGTAAAAGAGCCTGTTGAGCTCGTCGCCGCCGCTGTTCTCACGTCGAGTCCACAGCCGCGTCCACATCAGCCCAGCCGGCGCGTGAAGGAGACGGGTCAGGGCGGGGCAGATGGGCGACGAATCCGGGGAGTACCTCATGTGAGAGCCGCGCTGGTAGCGCTGCGGCCACTTGGCGCAAGCCTCATCGCCAGGGACGGCTCGCCGATGAACTCGGGCTCCATGTCACCGGTGGCCACGTTCCTGGCCTTCTTGGTCGGCTGCATATAAATATGCAAAATTTATTTGAGCAAACAAAGCAAAATCCTGATATACGTCATGCAAGTTAGTAAGTTACGCACTCCAGTCTACAGATCACTAATATACATGCCATTCAAAATTTCATTCTTAGAGTTTGCTTGCCTGCTAATTGCATTGGGCAGATTTTTAGAAAAAGCTAATCTCAATTAATCTAACCTCATCATGCAGAGAACCAATCTGGATGTGCTTCCTTCAGCTTGGTCAGACCAGAACATGGGCACACTATACATCCATTGGCTCCAGTGTTTGCTACGCTCACAAATCTGGAATTACCTACTGTCCAGTTATTTACCCACACCATCAATCCATACCAGAGAGCAAAGGGGAGTGGCGAGCTGTACCTGAGTGGAGATGTAGGGTTGGAGGCCAGGGAGCGCTGGAGGTATGGCAGTGGCATCGGTCCACATCAGCCCGGTGTCAGGGCAGAGCAGATGGGCGACGGAACCGGGGCGTACCTCATAGAGGAGCCATGCTGGAAGTGCTGCGGCCACTTGGCACGGGCCTCGTAGGCGGGGAGTGCTCGCCGAGGAACTCGCCTGGACCCGGCGCGCCCCTCGACCCTGAGCTTGGACGGTCAGGGCGAGGGGGGCGCGGGAGGGGAGAGGAGGCGGCGGCGAGGTGGGAGAAGGGGGGCGCGGGGGAGGAGAGGAGGCCGCGGCGAGCGGGACGGCCGGGCGTGGCGGCGGGGCGCGGGGGAGGAGAGGTGGCGGCGGCGAGCGGGACGGGCGGGGCGGGGTGGGACGGTGGGGCGGGCGAGACGGCGGGCGGCGGGACGGGCGAGACGGCAGGGCGGGGCGAGCGGCTAGGGTTCACCAGGGAGCCGGCCCTTTTATACCCCCACCACGCGAAATTACCAAAATGCCCTGGTGGGGGCATGGTATTTACATTATGTTGCCATTACTATTCATTCTAGCAGTGTTTCTTCCAGATCCGACGGCCCAGGTTGATCCAGATGTTGATCCGACGGCCAGAAACGCATCAAGCCACCTGATCCAACGGTCGAGAATCACTGAGCTCTGTGGAGGCTTGTCCATCCCTCCTTCTCTTATTTCTTGATGCGTGCAATTTGTATCCGGTTTTGTCTTGCTTTCCTTTCCCCTGTTCCTCTCTTTTTATTTTACATTTTCAAATCTTCTTTTGTGTTTTCTTCTTCTTCCTTTTGCTTCTTAGAGCATCTCCAACAGAAACCTAAAAACTGCTCCGCGTGTTAAAATTTATGAGTTTTGGGCGCTGGACAGTTTCAACAGAAGCTGTAAAATAGTGCGCGCGCAAAAAAGGGGGCACGCGCTAAAAAAGGATCTCGCATGCTGCAAATTTGGTGCGCCGGATAGCGTGCGCTTCAAAATTTGCACTACGTGTTTTTTTGGGCGCATGCTTTTGGGCATCTGGAAAACCAATGTTGGCTCTGGTGCGCTAAAAGAGCTACAATGGTGTGCTAAAACTATTTTAGCGTGCGAAACTTTTGAACGCCCATTGGAGATGCTCTTATATCTTTCCTTTTCTCTTTTGGGTCTTTTTATTTCGCTTTATATATGATAATATGAGCATTTTTAAATATCTGATGATTATTTCAAATAAATTTATGAAAATACATTAAGATTATATTTTAAATACACGAAAAACATTTTGTAAAAGCAACTGGCATCCTGCCTGACCCATCCTACCAGTGTGATGTGCAACTTCTTCTCATGGCCGGGCCAACTGCTAATAGTCGATGTGCAACTTTTTCTCTTACCCATGGCTGTGTAGTTTCACTCTTGACAGACCACATCCAGGGGGTAAAAAAAAGTTGCACATCAACTGCTAGTCAGTTTGGTGGATTAACAACCGAAGTTGCCGATCTCACTGGTAGGATACGTGGGATAGTCTGCCAACAATAAAAACTACACAAAGTAGAGAAAAGGTTGGACCTCGACTAAGTTGGCCAGGATAGCAGACGAAATTGCATTATATAGTATCAAAGTTGGCATTGAAAAAAGTTTATCGAAACATATACAAAATGGAGTCTAGTTTCGAAGAGCTCGTTGTGAGGGCTCCAACAGTGAAAACAGATCCAGGTTGGATGCGTGGTTTGAAAGTTATGCCTTTTTAAAATAAAAAAACACAAATTTAATGCACAACAAGAAAAACTTTGCATGTTATGACCACATTAACCCGTGGGGGCACGGGATGTGTGGGAAAGACCATATGGAATGACTAGTTGCTAATTTTTACTTTTTACCTTTTTTCCTAACCAAGGATGACAAGGGACGAGAATTTTCATAAAGTGATGGGCCACTCCGGAGTGCTAGGGAGGCCGGCAGCTCATTAGACACGTCCTTATAATTATGGGGCATATCGCTTCTCCTTTTTTTCCTACTTCTTCATCACTAGTACTACTAGTCTTAGTCGGAATGAGAACTTTTCTCAAAGCCCAAATCCATATGTTTCAAAATCATTTATCTGTTTTCCAAAACAAGATAAAAGATTTGTCATTATTATTGATCATGAGAAGGTTTTAGACAAAACCCGAAAAGCATATAAAAGACTAGCAGGACAAGTTTCTCTTAAAAAAACCAACTAGCTAGCTAAATTGTTTTGTTCCTACACTGTTTTGGAAATGGGCCGGTTTCTAAACCATTGCCAGGCCTGGCCCTCTATAACCAGGCTCTTCATTTTGATACGATCATAGAGGGCTGCTATTGTTTGTTGATATGATTGTTTTGGAAATAGTCCGGTTTTAAAAGCATTGCCAGGCCTGGATGTTACACCCGATTGTTTCTTTATTTTTAAGATGGATTACCAATGTTGTACATTTTTGGGGAGACCCAGCGAGCACTCAGGAGCGCTTCCCCTGCTGACATCTGGTGCCAGCCGCCACGACATTTCGTGCGTTCGGTACATACGTGGGGAAGCATTTTTTTAATTTCTGCACAAGTTTTCGGATTTCTTTTTTCAGTTTTTTTAGGTTTTTGGACTTTGCTTGGTTTTTCCTACATTTTGGTACGAAAAATACTTTGTAAATTTAATTTGTGCGAAAAGCAGAGCTGTGCTGCTTCGTGAAACTCAGTTGTGCTTCTCGAAAGTGGAATGGACAGTTGTGCTTCGAAAAAAGTGAAAAAAAGCACAGCTGTGCTTTCAAAAAATTGAAAAGCATGGTTGTGCTTCCCGTTTTCCCCTTTCTGCCCCTTGTTTTTGTGTTTGTGATTATTTGATTTTTTTAGTTTATTTGAAAAAAATCATCAAAATCTATTAACAGGGGATCTAGTTTCAAAGATCTCGACGCGAGAAACACAATGGTGAATGGTTCGTGATTTGGACGCCTAGTTCAAAAGATAAAATATTTTAAAACAGGGATGAAAAAAAAACACAAAACTCCAAGGTTGCAAGTGTCGTACAGCCAGTGCTTTATTTATTCATCACAAGAGGAAGTGGGAGTGACATTTGCAAGGGATACTCTTTAACTAGTGATTTCCTACATTCCAAGCTTACCACGATGTCTCGTGCTTGTATCTGACAGACATATGGATTTGGCATGTGCTAACGGCGACTTTGCCTTCACCAATTTCTTGCTGCTGGACAAATCGGTCATATGTCTCAAGCTATACTTCATCGGGTATGGTTTTTAGTGCGCCTCTTCCATTGGTCGTGTATACGCATATACGTGCTTTTACTTATCCCTCCAGCTTGTTGCCCATGAAATATCTTTTTGGCGCGTGCAGTCATTGGCAAAGTTAATTTCTTTTGGGTAAATACTAAATAGGATCTATACAGTACCTTCTTTGTTTGTGATGTCTTGGCTCTGACAGCTTGCCCACGTACTCCCTCCTTCCATCTATATAGGGTCTAATGCGTTTTTAAGACCGCCTTTGACTATTGATGAGATTAATAATACATGAGATGTATAATATAAAAATTATATCATTGGAATCTCCTTTCACGTACGAATTTGACGGTATATTTTGTGTAACTTGCATGTCATATATTATTGATGTAACACTTGGTCAAAATTAGCCTCGAAAAATTCATTAGGCCCTATATAGATGGAAGAAGGGAGTACATAAGTAGGTTGAATTTATAATGTAAAAAGGCAAGGTGGGACTACTAATCATTGAACAAACCAGATTTATATTTAGCATTGCCATATTGTACTTGATTTGGTTGTGGCCTTTAGCGTAGGACCTAAGATCCTGAAGGTTCTCACCAGTCTCAACACATTTTTTACTTAATTGTCATAATCAAAATTCTGGCCCAGGCCGACACAGAGGGTCAGAGGCCCAACCTTTTCCACATTAAGTCACAGAGCGGAGCCCATTAGACGTGCGACCTTTCACAAGAAAAAACAATAGACGTATGGCTGAGTGTTTCGACAGAAGCGAAACTTTCAGACCTACGAAAATAACCGTGATGGAACAACGAAATTAACAAATGAAAACTCAGGAGCAAGAAACCTTCTTCCTTTATAAAGCAGGTATAGATTGGGGACTGAGGTTGCCTTGCTTATGTACAGGATGATAGTGCCAAAGGATAATGCTTGGAATACTATTGTGGTTCCTTCGACCACCCTTGTTTTTGCACGTCCTTCTGATCGTCCTGCGTCCATGGTACCAATCCGGCGCGGAAGCGGCTCCGTCCATGCCGCGGCCGGTAGCCGTCCATCAAGTCCATCCGGAAATGCGCCGTCGCCGTCGTGGCGAGCAGCAGGACAACCGCCGCCACCATGGCGATGCGCACGCTCGTCCTCATCGTCGTCGCCGTACGTGTCCTTCTCCACCCCTGGCTCCGGTCCTCTCCGTCCTTTATCCTGTACTGGTTATATATATATTGGAACCTCCGGATGCTACGCATGGAGACGGGGTGGGGCGCTACGTGCGCGCGAACGCTTGCCTATATTTGCTTTTACAAACGCGGCTCGCCGTCCATTCATGCATGACTCTGCCCATTGCCCAAATTAGGACGCCGCCCTGGGGCAATACACACACGTACAAATTTATGACCAAAGATAACCTCTGGAAAAGAGGGATTGGAAAAACCGCCTGAATGTCTATTTTGTACTCAACCTGAGAGTGTGTGCATTACTTGTTTTTGACCACACTAGTGCAGATTGACCCTATTAAGCCCCTGTATCGCACACCCTAGCATTAATTGTGTGAGACGAAATTTTGCAAAAAAAAAGTGTGAGATGAAGGCATCGGACATGATATGGAATTTGAAGCGTGTGCAGATAAAATGACCGTGTGCAATTCCTGACTCATTGCACACAGCTGGCTAGCTGAACCATGTGTGATACCTTACAAATGGTTTTCGCAAGCAAAACGTGTGTGATGACTGAAATCATCACACACAATTCGCAGCAGCTAACTCATGTGTGATTTGTAGCACACGGTTCTGGCAATCCAATAAGGGCATGAGGTTCTCAAGAAGGGCATCCGGAGCCTCCTCCTGCTCGCAGGCTCGACAAGCAGCTGGCGGAAGGTGCGGAGGAGGAGGTGGCTTGGAAGGTGCTTTCTGGTCGACGACGACCCTACATGTTGCTCCGTCAGGCAGGCTCAAGGAGCACGCGGAGGCTGTCGTCCGTGGTGGCGAGCTAATGATGCAACTGTTGGTCCTGCGGATGCCTGCTGGGACTAGGTCACCTGCTTTTGCCACTGCCGCCGAAGTTAGAAACCTTTACAAAGCCCTTCTTGTTGTTTTCGCTTTGTTGTGATTGGAATTTTCTTTATTGATTTGTGGTGTGTTGTTGTATGAGTTTGTATCTGTTAATTATAGATGTTATTGATGATGTGCTTTTTCATCTCACTGGATTGAGTGACGTTCGTTCTCGGTATGGTATTCCATTGAAGAAGAGAAGAGAACATATGATGCTTGCCATAACGTGGTCTTTTCTTCATACCATATTATTGATGATCACGTTATTTGTTTTCGCTTTATCATCATATGTTCTGTGAAATCAAAAACCACAGAAGTGGTAGGTATTAGGAAATTTTCAAAAAGCGGTAGTTTTTTCGAACCATATCCCCAATTGTTGTAGTTTTATGCTATTTACTCCAGTTATCACATATGGAACTAGCATCTTCTTTCTCTGCTTCTTGATCAGGTGCGTGTGTGTGTGTGTGTGGTCCGCGCGTGTGTATGTGTGTGAAGTTCTGATCAGTATATCCTTTCGAGATGGAACATATCTCAATGATGTTAGTAATTATTCCATATGGCTACCTATATGTTGCATTCCAAAGGCCCTCAGATGCCTGATGGGTAAGAAGCTTGGTTGTGTTGCTCGAAGGGAGACTTGCTATCTTGGTCGGTGGCTTGAGTTCAGAAAGCCAGATTGTCGAGCTGGTATGGGTTATGATTTTATTGTCTTGTGGAGATGGTGGTGAAGAGTCGACATCATCCTGATAGAAGCAAATTCAGCAATGTTATTGAAGGTTTACGTCATGTTGGCAGAACATATGATGCTTGCCATCGCTAGAGGGTGGAGAAAACCATCCATTTTGTATGCCCAATTCACAACGTCATGTGACTTGAAAATGATCCGTTGGGATCTAGGCCTGTGGTGGCTTGCAGGCGGCTGGTGGTGGTGCTCCGGAGGTGCTCGATGCGGCGGATGGCTGAATGCAGCTCTGACCGCTCGACGACTCTTGGCATGTGCGCCACCATTGTTGGGTGTTTGGGCGGCGATCTGCACCGTGTCTCCGTCGGGTGCTGGTCATGCGGATATTGGCTGGCTCGATCCGGTGGTGGTGGATGCTTGGTTGTGTTGAACGTGACTGTGTTGAACGTGACTTGGCGGTCCGGCTTCGCGTGCAAGCCTACCTCATGGCTCCCGCCTTCATGATGGTTCGTCTTCACTGGATATCCGTCGTGCTCCGGTGATGGTAAGGGGGTGCCCCACATTGGCGCAAGTGCTGGCATGCACGGCCGTTGTCTGCATTATCAGATCTGTCGTCTCAGCAAATGATATGTGGTGTTCACGTTGATCCGTGATTCCAATGTTGTCGGGGACATTGCTGCATGACTTCTCCACAGGGCAAGTTGGTGGCGGCAATATAGAGGACTTCGTCTATGGTGGTGTTCTCTGAATGCCGGGTCTCGAGTTTCCTCGTGAAAACTCTAGGTCTGACCTTCTCTGGGATGTACCTGGCAGTGGCGATTTATGCTCCCTTGTTGAAGGCACTGTCTGGAGCTTACTCGATCCTTCCCTTCTGGATCAAAATCCATGATCTGACCTATATTGTTGGATACGGCGACGTCGATGTTCATGCATCGTTTCCTTGTTGAAGGTGTCGCTGTTGGGGGAACCTTCTCGTCGTCCGCGTATTGTCAATGTAAGTGGTAGTAGTTGAGATTTTGCTGCAGTGGGTCGTTCGCTTCGCCTTGACCCCTATGGGTTTTTTTGCCTTTTTTTGGCTGTGTGCACCCTAGTTGTACAGAGGCCGGGTGTATACTCAATTATGTTTTTATCCACTTGATGTGACATTATGAGTTAATAAAGAATGCCCTTTATCGAAAAAATGTGACTTGAAAATAACGTGCGGTTTGGTTTCTAGAGTAAGATAAGTCCTTTTTAGGGGCCTAGAGTAAGATAAGTTGAAAACGAGAGCTGTGAACAAAACCCCCTGCCCCTGCGTCGTTTTGTACGGGACACATAGGAGGTGACCACCCCTGAGCCCACCGCCAGCACCCCCCTTCCCCTCTCAGATCCTCGCTGCCGCCAGAGTGGTTGCCGAAAAGCATGTGCTTCAAGAGAACGGTGGCGGCGAGGTGGCCTTCGCGCGAGGCCCTTCTGCGGATGAGCGACCACTCATGTCCGGCGGCGGGGATCGAGTGCGGAAAGTCTGAGATCCGGATCCAAGAGTCAGGAACACTCATGATGGCTTCCCCTGCGGCAAAATCTCATGCGTCCAGGCATGGCGGTTCTGGTACGGGGAGATAAGGCCTGGTCGCCTGGATAATGCCGCGGGGCACGGCGGTTCCTTCCCGGGTTGGGGTGGGTATTCTTCGGCTCCCATAAGCACAGCTGCCTCGGTGTTTGCGGATCCTCGCTTGTCATCAAGGACATCCGCAGGATGATGGCTGCCCGCTGTTGGGGCTCCCAATGGTGAAGGTGGTAGCTTTCGTTCTTCAGCCGTTTGTTGTGTGCTAGACAGGAAGCCCGGGCGAGCGGGCTTTCTTTCGGATTCTTCTTGAGTCTCATTATCTGCATTGTTATTATTGTAACTGCAGGGATATTATATTTCTTTACGGAAGGGTACAAGATAGACTATGATTTGTTTTGACTTGCCTTGTATTTCAAATTAATCATGTACTCATACTTCCTCCGTTCCAAAATAGATGACCCAACTTTATACTAAGTTGGGTCATCTATTTTGGAACGAAGGGAGTATATATATATGCCCACAAGCTCAAGTAATAATCATCGATTCCAGCCTAAAAAAAAAAACCATCAATTCCACCAATCCCTCTCTATCCCCTTTAACATTGTATCAGCCTAATCGATCCAACCTTAGCAGCCGCCCGCCACTTCCGCAACGCATGCCGCCCCGGGATGATCGGCCTCCATGACAGCCGTCGTGTGCCGCGCCACCCATACCTAGGGTTTGTCTGCCGGTCGTGTTGACCGGCTGCTTTAGGGAGTCTTTTTCCCAATCCTTTGACCTGAGTTTTCTATCTCTCGCCGATTGCTTTGGTCGGCGTTTACTTTTTGGTTTTCCAATTTAAAATCGGTTTGCGTCACCCGCCGCCGCGTCGCTCCCCGCGCCTCTACTCCGCCATCGTTGCCGCTCCTAACCAAGTCGCCACTATCACCGTCGGGCCACCGCCGCTACTACCCACATAGCCGCCGCCGCCGTCCACCCCCTTTCGTCTTTGTCCAGCACCAGCCCGTCGCTGGCGTCGTCGTCATCTACCTCGATCACTTCATCTACTCCGACCACCGTTGGTGACATCGGCCTCACGCCGGTTGGCGCCAGAACCGGCGTTGAGTGTCCTTCTCTGCTGGCCCCTCCAACTCCTCGACATGGCGTACAACTCGTGCAGTTCCCTCATCTACGCATGCCCGGTTCTGGCAAACCAATGTGTGCCTTCGTCCACGATGTGTCCCCGGGCCTGGCGAGGCTGGTGCGACGCTTCATCAACTTCGTCTTCGTCTGTCTACGCATGCCCGGTGTTGGCAACACCGACGTGTGCCTTCGTCTACGACGTGTCCCCAGATTTGGCAACGCTCTCGGTTACCCCGGCTCGACATCGGCTACCCCGACTCGACATCGATCATGGCATTCTATGCTCTCGGTTACTTCGACAACGGCACAAAGGGCTACCGCCTTGCTTGAGCAACCTTGTTAGTTTCCACTCCAGCTACGACTTCCGCGATGCATCGACCGTTACGACTGTGGGGTGGTGTTCGTCGGCTTGTCTTTAGATTCTTCTACGGTCTCACCGTCTATGCCGCTATCGTTGTGACTGCGGGGGATGTTGAGTATTATGATTAATTAGGAAATACGAGAATGAGTAGGAATTTTTCTGTCTTGTCTTGTACTCTAAGTTAACCATGTACTCCTATATATATGTCCACGAGGCTCAAGCAATAATCATCGATTCCACCAATCCATCTCTATCCCTTTTAACAGTTATGGCAGCTTGGTCCCCACGGCAGGGGTTTGCTGTGGGTGCTTCGTCCGGCCTACTTGGTTTCTGCGGGCAACGAGGAGCCGGTGGATGGAGGTGCCATGCCATGGGTCTCGGTCGGCTAGACGTCAACTTGGAGAAGAGTGGCCTCTCGACATGTTTCTCTCATCCTTCACACCAGATCTATGCACTGCATTGATGTTTGTGTATGCCTGCTCGCCGGTTCCGGAAGGTGTCTTGAGGAGGGCTGGGGTTCTCGGGTCCTAGGGAAACCCTAGCCAGCACGGTGGCTATGATAGCGGGCGCGCTGCGGGCCCGTCATGAAGGCGTCATTGAGGTACCCGTCCCCACCCTGCACCCCTTGTTTCTTGGGTGAAATCTTATTCAACGAGGACGAGTTTTCTATAATCTAGGGAAGTTGTTTGGGCCTGTTAGCACTCAATTTAGTTCATCATGGCGTAGACAAGCAGTTGCGGAATGGTACGATAATTTTTTCGAACACTGGCATATTTTAACAAAGACCAGAGAAACGTGGGATATCATAGTAAGATATTCGTATGACTTAACTAACTAAGCGTTGCTTATCACGGGGACTCGATAGCTTGATGTTAGTTGTACTGAATTTTTATCCAAAATGACAGAAAACAGCAACAATTTGCTGACTGCATAGAGAACAGAATATTGTATAGCTTCGCTATCGTATGTTCTGAAAGCAAGCAAACAACTCCAGCTTGGTTCTGCTATCGTATCGGTATTCTATCAAAATCTTAAACCTTAAGCAAGAATGATACAAGTCTTGGAGGCAATAGAACATAAATAACCACGACCAATTCTCAAAGAAAAAAATCACCATGACCAGTCATTAAGGGTTGATGAAATCGAATGTATGTACTTTAGTTATTATCCTTCGTACTACAAGCATAGCAAACTATTCCAACATGTTCTAGTTAATACAGTTATGTAATATAATTGTGCAATCAGATACAGTTCGAATCCACATACAGTTTCTCTCAACTTTCTGCCAGCGCTCGAAAGAATAGAGATAAGTTTCTCAAGAATATCAGAAAGAGTGACTAACCAAAGGTTAGATATAAACATGCACGAATAAAAAAAGAAGGGAATGTAACACAATTCTAGCATCATAGAGCCGATGATTTCATTCAAACTTGTCGTTGTAGTTGAAAAGAAATACAAAAGCATTACTAAAATCCAACAAGATGTTCAAACCAAGATAGCTAGGTAAGGTGTATAATTCTTCAGCAACTACTCCCTCTATAAACTAATATAAGATCTTTTAAATCACTAGTGAGTGATCTAAAAGATCTTATATTAGTTTACATAGGGAGTACTAATTAAGCATACATGATAGCCTGTTAGAAGGAAGAGAGAGGTTTGGTGGAATAGTTCGTTCTATTGCTTGAGCCTCGTGGGCATATATATAGGAGTACAATGATCTACTTGGAGTATAAGGCAAGCCAGAATATTTCCTAGTCTAACATATGTTTCCTGATACAATCACGTTACTCAACATCCCCCGCACTACTAGGAAAAGGCCTACTAATGGCGCACCTAATTTGGCCATTAATGACGCATTAGTGGTGCGCCATTAGTATCTGGTATACTAATGGCGGACCTCAGATGCGCCATTAGTATATACAACAGTGCGCCATTAGTATGCCTTCCAGGGGGCCATGTATATACACAGGTGCTTTGGCATACTAATGGCGCACAACAACAAGATGCGCCATTAGTAACTTCGGCATACTAATGACGCACTGTTTAATGATGCGCCATTAGTATCCTTTGACATACTAATGGCGCACTGTGATGTGATGCGCCATTAGTATGAATATTAGGTTTTTTTTTATTTTTTTATTTTCTGTTTTTTGCACAGGTTACAAAATGTATAATTAGACAAAATATAGACAGCACACATCAACAACAGATTCATCAAATACAATAGAAGATTAGTCTATGAATACAATTCATCATATTAGTCTCCGAATACAATTCATCATATTAGTCTCCGAATTGAAAAGACCGAAAAAAGATAGAACATTATATTACAAGTCTCGTGACCGCGAGTAGCGAGTTTGTCTTCACATTACAAGTCGATATCGATCATCTAAACTACCATCACATAGAAGAGAGCTGCGGTCATCACGATGAGCATCATCACGATGAAACTCGTCTTCATCCGGTTCCTCCAACGCTCCCTCCCCTCTCCCGCTAGATAGCGGGCGTATCTAGATTCGACCTCGGCCCTAGTGGTGTACCCTTTGTAACTGTTACCGCTGAATCGGTGAACCTGTCTCCGACACTCCTCCTAGTCGTCGTAGACTCCGGTAACCTTACCCTTATACACGACATACGACGGCATCGCTATGCACTAGCCAAACGAAATGTTAGTACCAATTCACAGACAATACATAAGCAATATATAAGTATGCAACAGAACGATCGGAAGAGAAAAGCAAGACATTAATAGCATCGATTACATCTAAGTTGAACGACTCTCGAAACCAGAGGGACATACTACAAGTTCATTAAAGTTTAATTACAACATGAGCCAATCGATGTTTCAGAACTAGACACAGCATCACTGCTTTCGACTCGACTCAAGGGACCGGAGCGTGGATGAAGCCGCCGTCTATCGTGGTAGTCATGAAATAACGGGCGTTGTCAGCCTGCATTTGTAGCATTGTGTCGATGTCACTGTTGGACGGTTGATTTCTGAGGTAGAACTGCCCCGAGGTACGAAGGACATCTTGATGGATGATTTCCGCAAACTCCGACTGGATGCGAAAGAATTCTTGTCTGATGTCCGCGTCCTGGATTGCCGACACGCTCGCGGCCCAATCTTTGAGTTTACTCGGTAGCAGAAGTTGATGATGGTCCCGTACGATCGCCCGCATGTGATGGATGGCGTAGTAGGCACCCTTCTGACCGCCAGACGGCTACTTGACGCAGCAGAACGTCGTATTATGGGAGAACACGTGCTTGCCGTACTTACGAATAGGCCTGGTGAAGGTGCCTCCAGATTTGGCGTAGCCGGGGAGAACATCATCAAGAACCTTCTTGACATTTGTGTAGTCTACGTTCGACTGACGGTCCGGCTTGAAATACGTGGCCATGGAATATTTGGGGCTTAGGAGGATGAGCGTGCAATGTGTGTCACTGTAGAAAACACGGAATGTTAAAAGAAAAACGATCGAAATCTAAGAATTCATATGTCACGGGGCGGTTGAGGGGAGGACTTACTCGGGAAAGTAAGGCACGAGGAAGTTATCCTTATCTTGGTTTGCCAGAATGACGCCTTCGAGGTAAGAACTCGCGACTTGCCGGTCCCCAGCGCTGCCCAAGATCTTGGCACGCATGTAGAAGGGGTCGACTATCACGATGTCCGGGGTCTTGTCGCGAATGATCCACATCTCCATACTCAGCGAAAATAGCCGAACGAAGGTGTAGTGCAGCGGATGAAGGTTCAACATAGCGTGGATGTCATCAAACCGCAGGACGATCGTACCCCCGATGGAGTTATCCACAAAGCCCTTGCCCTCTGGCACCTTGGCCGCGAAAACCGGGTATGCCACATCCTTCTCTCTGAGACGCCGCTTCTCCAAAGAAAGAACACTGTCATGCAGACTCCGCATAGCACCGGTTGCAGCATCGAGCATATTTCTCGGTAGCATCGGCCTACCCGCCACATGCAGCCTCCTCATTAAATCGTCAGGTGAAGGTGGCCCGTCCTGAGCACGGATCGTACTCGGTGCCGGCTGGATCGCACCCTTGTTAGTCTTTCTTTTGCGTGCCTTCTTCTTCTCCTGTAATGGGACCGAGTTCTGCTCACAGACCGTCTTCTTGAGTGTGTTGGGGCTGATAATATTTCGCACCTCGCCTATCTGAGGCTCGGTGAAGTCGGCAGCTGGAGGCGTCTCCTGAGAGCTAAACGGCAGACGACGCCTGTTGCAACTTGGCTTCTCCGCGGTACCAGCTAGATCGCGCATGTCTTTTGTTGGGTTGGGTTCTTGAGAAGGAGGCCCCATGAAGTCGCCATCGTACCCATGATCGGCAAAGTACTGATCGACGTTGCCAAATGTATCGTCGTCGTCGTTCTGATCCTGTGCCATATGCATGTTTGGATCCAGTGGCATAGGGATGTCCGACACCGTTGCGGCGGTCTTGCCATGGGGCCGACTTGGCGCCGGCACGACTGGCGGTGTTGTCTTTGGGGTGGTGTCCCCCGCCCCCAAACGAATCTGGCTCTTCGGCCAAAGCAGGGGCCAGTTCGGGCAGGCGCTGAGGGTCATCACGTCATCATCGTCGGCCCTGGCGGGTCGAATCGGAGGTAACAACTCGTCG
The DNA here is from genome assembly GCA_032464435.1 of Aegilops umbellulata. NCBI lineage: Eukaryota > Viridiplantae > Streptophyta > Magnoliopsida > Poales > Poaceae > Aegilops > Aegilops umbellulata. The sequence continues at coordinate 420,059,962 of CP136059.1, forward strand.
CAGCCTGGCAGCACCCGAACCAGTTGAACCCTAAACAAGTTGGGTGGCATCTGGGTACCGTGGAACAAGGGGTTGCCCGGTTGAACGATTTTGCCCTTGGCGACATCGACCAACTCGTTGTTCACGAAGTGCAGGTGAGTGCACGGAACATCGGCAGCGCCCTGCAAAAACATGTAGGGCGTCAGGGATGCCCAGTCAAAGGCAAGGAGATGAAGTCCTCGGCCGAGAGAGGCTTAATTAGTTACCGTGATGATGGCGTCGAGCTTGGCTAATGTCGAGGCATCGCCAACGGCGGGCGTGCAGTTGACGGAGGGGCCGCTTGCTGCAGAGGTGCCGGCCGGCATACACCCGGGTGCATTAAGCTCCCGTGCCGGCGTCGGAGACACCAATGCCGCCTCCGCCGGAGACACCAATGGCCCCGCCATCGCGTTCTGCGAGTTGCTGGCCATGAAGCTAGGAATCGGGGGCGGCCCCTGTTGGCCGCCCGCAATCCACGCACTCAACCCCTCGATCAAGGTTGGCACAATGGCGGTGATCGTCGCTCCGAGTTGTTGTTGCACTTGCTCTTGGACAATCTCCGGAATCCGCGCCACCTGTGCCTTGAGTTCTTGAACCTCGCGCGCCTGGCTTTCCGAGCTGGTCTTTTTCTTCTTTCGCCCACCAGTGTTATAGTATGACGACCATTTTGTCGACAAGCCTTTGCCGGCCACACGACCAGCTGACGTCGGCTTACTTAGCTTATCCTTGTTCTTCATTACATTCAACGCCCTATTTAGAGTGGTGTCCCAAGGGTTGCTCTTAGTCGACCCCGCGCTACTGCTTTCAGTCGCCTGCGGAAGGAATGTGAACCATTTAGAAATTTGGCTTCATTAATTAGAATGCAACCATATGGAGCTAATTATGCGAGGGTGTATTCCTTACCAGAACAAGCTCAAGCGCCCTGATCTTCGGATCCGTGTTAAGATCCTTTGTTTTTGGGTCCTTCTTGTACCGGGCCCTGACAAATTTCCTAGTCTTCTTGTCACCGTATTTATCGAAGAGGGGCGGTAGGCCTTGCTCGGCACGGTCCGCCTCCTCCTTGTCCCATATAGGCTCCGCCACTCTGTAACCGCCGGGACCGAGTGTGTGTTCCCCTAAGTTCAGCTCCCGCATTTCTTTCCCCCACTGACTTGATTGGGAGTTTGCTGTGCTCGAGCAATTGATCTTGAAGTCGTTGTAGTCATCTTCGGTGATCGAAGGATTTTTATCCTTGATCTTCTCATAACTTTCACCTTTCTCGATCATTCTCTTCACATTGCTTTTCCAAGTAGACAGGGCCTTGCTCATCTTCGTGAGGGCAGCATTGTTCACTTTTTCCCTTTGAGGCTTGTGTTTTCAAATTCAGCGGGGAACTTGTATCGTTTGTGCAGCTTCGTGAAGAGGAGGTTGCGCAAATTCCCTCGGCCAGGATGCCTCAGGTTCTCGGTGCTGATCGAGACGGTGCTCCGGAGAATGCACCCGAGCTGAAGCGAGTACCCCTTGACTATTCGTTCGGGCGCCGTTGGATTCCCGTCGGAGTCCACTTCAGTAACTTCCTCCTTGAGGGTGCGGAGCACGGTCGGGCGCCGGTCCTTCTGTTGCCTCTTCGGTTGGCTCCCATCTGTGCGTGCGCCGCCATCATCAGTGGTGGCATCCTCGGTGGCACCATCAGTGGTGGCATCAGTGGGGTCATCCTCGGCGGTACCATCAGTGGTCTCAGGATCGGTGGCGAAGGCGTTGTCCTCATACAAGTGAGGTTGTTCCTCCATCTCCTGGGACAGCTCCCAGAATGCCTTGCCGCCCGAACCCCCGGCCTCATCATTGTTGGCCATGTTTCTCTCTAAATAGGAACAAAGTTTGGTCAAAGTTGGTTATTGTCAAAGAACAAGATCATGGTCTCATCATTTAGGGTTTGTCGACACCGAGGCATCCTAAAAGCTAAGCTTTTATCATTGAGGGTTTTTCGACGCCGAGGCACCCTAAAAGCCTAAGCTTTCATCATTTCGGTTTTTATCGACACTGAGGCACCCTAAAAGCCAAGGTTGTATAATTAATGGTTTGTCGACACCGAGGCATCCCAAAAGCTAAGCTGGGAAGGAGAATTCTAAGTTGGGCCTAATCACTTGGATCTATTGCCGCCTATGGTTTAATGCAGCTAGAATAAAGGGGCACTTGATCCTACTTAATTAACTACTAAGATACCCCGGCCCATGCATTAGTCACAAGTACCCCATATGTCCTATTTTTAGCAAAGTCATGCTAAAATTCACGGAAAATTTCAGCATGACCTTTGCTGAAAATAGGACATATGGAGTACCCGAATTTGCTGGAACGGAAGTTAATCGACATTCCAGCAAACTCAAGGGCCTCTCGGGTGGACAAGGCAAAAAAGGCCTCCATCACAACATGGAGAATACATTGGCATGTGAAGAGGTGAAACAATATATGCATCTCCAAGCAGTATCATTCAACATTTTGGACAAGCCACTACAAGCAATACTGGATCAGATACAAGAAGAATGTGAGAAAATGCAGACAAATACTAACAGATTGAGGTGTTTAACTTGTGGTGCTCTCTGTGCTATTAACATTTCAAGTCAAAACCTTTTCTGGTTAGTAAGTGTTTCTTGAGCATATGTATGTAGTAAGTGTTTCTGCTCTCAGTGTTTCAGAACACATATTTTAGCTACCTAGTACCAGTGCTATTACCCAGCAGTTAATTAGCTTTTGCTTTTGCTTTTCAGTGCCAAATTCTAGCTAGTACCAGCAAATTAACATCTAGCAGCAATCATTTTCAAATATATATACACTGGACATTTTAATATTAACCTAAGGAAAAATGAATAGTTAGGTTAATTACCCACTATTAGTTATTCAGTCTGATGCTTTGTTCTACACTTTGATGCAAATTAGTATGTAGAAGAAGCTATTTACTAGCAGTACCATATATAAAAGACATTTAGTCTGATGCTATTTACTAGCAGTACTAGCAGTTTTTTTTCTTCTTCAATAACTGTATTGGCCATCAGACTGTACCATATATAAAAGACATTCAGTCTGATGCTATTTACTAGCAGTAGTAGCAGTTTTTTTCTTCTTCATTAACTGTACTAGCATTTTTCTTCTTCTTCATTAACTGTATTAGCTATTTACTAGCAGTACTAGCACTTGGATCATATGCTAATGCTACATTGATACATCATCATGCTATTTACTTGTATTAGCTATTTACTAGCAGTACTAGCACTTGGAACACTAGTTGGCAAAACACTACAGTGCTCTGGATACAATTTTGTAACTAAATTCATATCTGAAACGCATACCTAGAACAGAGCATTCAGTCCAACATAATGAAATATTTGGCACAGGATATGTAGATCAATGAAATTCCTAAAAAAATCCCCACCAAGGCAGGGTGAAAGTGGTGTGCGATGGCAACAACAGAAGAGGGACGGTGAAGGTGTGGGTGGGTACTTGAGTATGAGCTTGTCCCAGTGGTGGAAGCCCTGTCTCCTGAGGTTGTTGACGGTGACGCCCTGGTGGGCCTCGCTGCGGCCGGTCAGCAGGAAGGTCTTGAACCCCAGGTCGCGCACCTCCCTGTAGAGGCGGAGGCTGGAGGGGATCGCTGGCGCCTCCCGCGTCTCCACCCACCGGTCGAACTCGCGGTGGTCGAATAGCTCCAGCCTGGTCACCGGCCGTTCCCAAAACCGAACAGGAAAGAAAACGTGCGTGAGCAGAGCAAATCTCAGTTGAGGAATCGAGGTTTCCGGCCCCGGCGGTCTCGAAATGGCTCACCCGTATCCGTGCTGCGCGTAGTAGGGGAGGTTGGAGAGCAGCGTCTCGTCGATGTCGAAGACCCAGGCGGCAGCGTTCGTGGAGGCGGCGTTGGCGGCGGAGCGGGCGTAGGGGAGGCAGCGACGTCGAAGCGGCGGGGCAGTGGCGTCGAGGCGTCGAGGCGGCGTCGGGGCGTCGAGGCGGCGTCGAGGCGTCGAGGCGGCGTCGGGCAGCGTCGAGGCGGCGGGACAGCGGCGTCGGGAGAGGAGAAGGGAAGGGGATCGAGGGCGAGGGCGAGGGAGAGAGAGGGGATAGGTTTGGGCCGGGGAGGAAATATGGATGGGGGCGGCACAATACTAATGGCGCACCACCCCTCGGTGCGCCATAAGTACATCCATACTAATGGCGCACCTCACCCTGGTGCGCCATTAGTATTTTTTTTGATTTTTGCTTGAGCCAACAGGTTATCTTCCACCTGACCTGATGCACATCAAGTTCCCTCTACTAGCTCGACTGGTCAGCAGCCAGTTCTCACACTAGGAGGTCTTGGGTTCAATTCCCAGGCTCCACAATTTTTTTATGCATTTAAAATGCTGTTTGATACTTATTTGTGTTTAAATATGTTCAAACTTGTTTAAATCATAACAGTAATATTTTTTTATAAGACAGTAATAATTTTTTTAAAAATATTATCAAACAGTAATGCCGGTGGAGCGAGGGAGGGTGCGGGGGGTGCGGGGGGTCGGCGGCGGCGGTTGAGTAGGGGAGGGGTGCGGGGGGTCGGCGGCGGCAGTTGAGTAGGGGAGGGGTGCGGGGGGTAGGCGGCGGCGGTTGAGTAGGGGAATCGAGGGTGCGGGGGGTCGGCGGCGGTGGCCGGTGGACCGGGGGGTGCTCGGCGGCGAGGGGGACCGGATATGGCGAGGTGGGATAGCGATCGAGATGGAGGGGGATCGAGATCAAGTGTCCATGAAATTTAAAAATATTCATGATAGTTCAAAAAGTGCCCATGAAATACAATCGAGAAATGAAGGCTACGATTTAAATACAATCGATCTTAGCTAACTATCTGTTCACAATCTTCTTGCCCTTCTTTTTCGCAAATGGAGTTCTTCTGTGGAACGGACGTCCTTTAGGTAGGGTGGTCCTGCTTCTTCTTGTGGTGTATGCTGCTACTTCATCATCGTCGTCATGTTCGATCCTCCGGTCGCCGTACTTGTCGAAGTCTTGCTCATTGGCTACTCCATCCATTCCGATGATCTTCCTTTTGCCTCTCCTCACGACAACACGACTGGGCTTTGACGGGTCGGTAATGAAGAAGCATTGGTCAACTTGGGAAGCCAGTACCCATGGCTCATTTTTCGCGGTGACGTTTGTGCCCGCGGTCTTGGATTTGGCTTCGGGTATAACCATGGTGGTGAAATACCGGTCTTCTTTTAGGACGCTCTTCGCCCATCTGACATGGAACATCGGGACCTTCTCTCCAGCGTAGCTCAGCTCCCAGATCTCCTCGATCCTTTCGTAGTATCTGTCCTTGTCATTACCGGTGTAGGATTCCATCGTTACCCTGGAGTTCTAATAACCATCGCTCTTCATGTCCTTGGCCTCAGTGTAGAATGTGTTGCCGTTGATATCGTATGCCTCATAGGTCATCAGGTTGTGCTCGGCGCCCTGTGACAAGGCGAATATGAGTTGTTCTTCCACGGAAGAATCCTCATGTAAAGGGTACAACAGAAGCTTCTGCTTTAACCAACGAGTGAAACACGAGTTGTGCTCTTTGAGTATATCTCCGTCCGTCCTCTATTGGCCTCGGTCATTGTACGTCTTCTCAATAAAGGTTTTGTGCTCTACCACCCAAGGATCGACCACGTCTATGTGTTGTAGCGCGACTAGGTTTACTCTTTCAAAGTCGGCGAGTCGACCCTCGAAGCCGACATGCATTTTGCGGCGACCCTCACGGTGACCCCATCCAGCGAGCCTGCCGAGGTGCCTGTTGACGGGCAGACCAACGGGGTTCTCGATGCCTAGATAATTCGTGCAGTAGGAGATGCACTCTTCGGTCAGAAAGCCCCTGGCTATACTTCCCTCTGGACGTGACATGTTGCGAACGTATCCTTTGATGACACCATTCATCCTTTCGAACGGCATGATGCTGTGCAGGAACGTCGGCCCGAGTTGGATGATATCCTCCACGATATGGACCAGCAGATGCACCATAACGTCGAAGAATGCGGGCGGGAAGTACATCTCAAGCTCGCATAGTATCACCATGATCTCTTCCTGTAGCCTTCTGAGTTGCCTCACGCCAATCGACTTCCGAGAGATGACGTCGAAAAAGTTGCATAGGCCAAATAGCGTTTCACGGACGTGCGCGTCCATGATCCCATGGATTGCAACTGGAAGTATCTGCGTCATCAGCACGTGACAGTCGTGAGACTTCATCCTGCTGAACTTCTGCTTCGCTGGGTCTAGGTATCTGCTTATCTTCCCCGCGTAACCGTAAGGAAGTTTTACTCCTAGGAGGCAGGTGAAAAACTGCTCGATCTCCTCCTGACTTAGAGTGAAGCACGCGGGTGGGTAGTCATTTCCGGTCTTCTTGGCCTTTTTGCCTTTGCGACGACTTTCCATGTCCTGCTTCACCTCATCATCATCATCATCATCATCATCATCGTCATCATCATTAGCGTGAAGCTCCTGCCTGATGCCCATTGATTTCAAGTCTGCCCTTGCTTTCGGCCCATCTTTGGTCCTCTCTGACATGTTGTAACCGCTTGTCTGGTGCGCCATTAGTGTCAATCCCATCCATAGCCCTTTTTCTAGTAGTGCCGCAGTCACAACGGTAGCGACGCAGACGGTGAGACTGGAGAAGAATCCGAAGGCAAGCCAATGGACACCCCCCCACAGTCGTAACCGTCGACGCATTGCGGAGTCATGGCTGGAGTGAAAACCTACGAGGTTGCTCAAGCAGACGATAGCCTTTTGTGCCGTTTGTCGATGTAGCCGAGAGCGTATGGTGGTGTAGCCGTGCGAAGATTGTCGTGGTCGATGTCGAGTCGGGGTAGCCGGTGTCGAGGAAGTCGCCGTGGATCCGCGGGCGCAAGGTGGCCCCGAGTTAGCTTGGGCGCAATGGTGTCGAAGGAGTGGTGCGCTGGGAAGAAGATGTTGTTGATGACGTGTCGCGGCGGGTTTGCCAAGGCCAGGGACACATCATGGATGAAGGCACGCACCGGTGTTGCCAGCACCAGGCATGCGTAGATGGACGAAGACGAAGTTGATGAAGCGCTGACCAGGCTTGCCAGGCCCGGGGACACGTCGTGGATGAAGGCACGCATCGGTGTTTCCAGCACCGGACATGCGTAGACGAGGGACCTGCACGAGCTGTACGCCATGTCGGAGAAGTCGGAGGGGCCAGCAGAGAAGAACTCGATGACGATTGCAGCGTCCATCGGCGCGGGGCCAATGTCGCCCGCTGTTGTCGGAGTAGATGAAGCGGTCGGGGTAGATGACTGTGACGCAGGCGACGAGCTGGTGCTGGACGAAGACGAAGGGGGTGGACGGGCGGCGGCGGCGGCTATGAAGGTAGCGGCGGCAGCGACCAAAGAAGAGCGACGACGGTGGCCTGACAGCGGCGGCGGCTAGGTTAGGAGTGTGACAACGGCGCTCGAAGTAGACGAAGAACCCTGACAGCGTGACGAAGACCGGCGCGGACGGTGGCGTTCCCGTGCCGAGGGAGACGGCGCGGCGCATACCACGCGAGGTCGAAGCGCGGTGACGGCGGAGTGGACCGCGGGCCGCGGCGCTGCGGCCCAAAGGGGCGATGCAGCGGCGACAGGCGGGTCGAGGCGACGACGGGAAGACCTGGAGTGGCGGCGGGGATCGCGGGCCGCGACGCTACGGCCCGAAGGGGCGACGCAACGGCGGTTCGCGAGTCGGTGCAGCCACGGGGACGGCCTCGGGGCGGCGGCGGCGGGGACCGCTTATCGCGGCACTACGGTCCGAAGGGGCGACACAGCGGCGACGCACGAGTCGATGCAGCCGCGAGGAGAACCACGGGGCGAGGGCACTGCTGCCTGACGGGGCGACGCAGAGGCAGCCCGATGCTCGATCGATGGAGAGGCGCGCTGAATTCGGAGACGATCTTCACGGGACCTGCGGAGGCGCACATAACCGACGGGCCAGGTCGGTCGCACGGTGTAAGTGAGGCGGATCGCGGTGGCGAGCGGGTGATCAAGCCAATCGCGCGCGAGGTAGGGGACGCCGCTCGGGGGAGGCGTGGTGGCGGCGGAGTCCGAGATGATGCCAGTGACGACGGACGGCGTGGGACGTCATGCAGACGAGCTTGTCACCACCGGCACCCGGGCTGCCAAAGCAACGCCGGCGCCCGAGCAGCGAGGCCCGAGTGACCAACGAAGCAGCGGCGCCTGAGTTGAGGTGGCCGACGAGCCTGACGCAGCCGTCCCGACGCAGCCGAGGGGATGAGGCCGGCGAGGTGGACCGCCGGGCCGCCGTGCAGACGCGGCGGAGGCGGATGATGTGGATCGATGGGCGGGCCGGCTCGCGAGCGACGGCTTTGATTGGCCGTCGCATGGCGCGAGGCCTCCGGGTCAGGGCGATTCAGGTGTCCCGGTCGGAGCAAGGCGGTGACGGCCAGCTCAGGGCGACGGTCGAACCGACGCGCGGACGGCGGCTGGCCCTGACGGGCCGCCTCGGCGCGCGTGGCCGCCGGGTCGGAGGAGAGGTCGGCTGGTAGCGCCAGGGTCGTAGTAGAGGCGGTTGGGGTCGACGGCGGCGATGGGCGATGTAAGCCGATCAAGAATAGATAGGAACTAAAAAGAAACCGCGCGATCAAGATGACTGCCGGGAGAGAAAACCCCAGAGCAAGGCTCGGGAAAAAGACTCTCTAGGGCAACCAGTCAACACGACTGGCGGACGAACCCTAGGTACGGGCGGCGCGGCCCCCGGCGGCGGTCATGGAGGCCGACCGCCCCGGGGGCGGCGTGCGGGTGCGGAAGCGGCGGCGGCTAGGGTTTAGGATCGACTTGCGATAGATACCATGTTAGAAGGGAGAAAAAGGTTTGGTGGAATAGTTCGTTCTATTGATTGAGCCTCGTGGGCATATATATAAGAGTACAATGATCTATTTGGAGTACAAGGCAAGCCAGAATATTTCTTAGTCTAACCTATGTTTCCTAATACAATTACGTTACTCAACATCCCCGCAGTCATAACGATAGCGACGCAGACGGTGAAGCTGGAGAAGAATCCGAAGGCAAGCGGACGGACATAGCCGAAGAAAGGCATGCCAGTGTAACAGGCTTGTAATTACCAATTTATGTATCACCGCCATCGTTATTCAGTCATACTCTAGTTTACTCTAGTCTTCTTCGGAGAAGGAGGTCTCATTATGGTCAGTTTTCACGTGCAATCTTGAACCTCTCTCGCGCTTCGACCAAGAGGGCCGGGAAACTCTGCATCAAATGGAGATACTCACCAGATCTCGCGACCATCTTGAAACTGTCACCATCGGCGAGGAAATCAAAACACCGAGCTTTGAGTTTGGGGCAAACGTGGCCCTTCGCGAGCTCCAACACTGAGACCACACTGTCTATGGTGATACCATTGCCGCATAGCTTGTCCTCACAGATCTTCTTCAGCCCCTCCACCCCGTACCTATCAGCAGCTACAAGTAGATGCTTGTAGTGTGCCACGGCGGAAGGAACATCCTTTGTGTCAGTATCCTGTAGCAAACCATGATACATAAATCTGAGAACGGGTTAATAACTGGACCAAAACTAAACTATACCCGTACACGTACCTCTCAAAACCAAACCTGAACCATAACCAAACAATACCATTTCCAGCCCAACCAAAACTGCACCCAATGTTTTTTCCACCCAAACCGGTCCACACCCAGTATATAACCACGGGTTTAAACCCAATACATAACCGTATTCAACTTTAGTTTAACAGTGACATGCCAAACAATAATTTAGCAGAAACATCCAAGACTTGCCTGGATGTAGTCTGGGTAAATAACAAATGCAACACATTTTGGATAAAATGGCATTCTCGAATCGGCAACAAAGAACTCTTAGAACAGCTAAAACAGACAAGGCGGGCAATGTGGACGCATAACCAAATCATTTAACGGTAGAGCACATCCATGTCTTGTTTTAACCTCAAATACTTTCAAGTCTTCAGCCTTTAGGGGTAGATAAGCGTCGTACCGATTCATGCGGTGACAATATGCAGGATAATAAAGATAACATGTTCCATGGCACATTCCTAACAATTAACTCCACTACAAAATTCAGTCTAGAGAAAGTTCAAAATCATGACGACGACACAAAGACAATGAAACACGGCTTCTAGGACGGTTTTCCCACTCTACTCCTCCTTGATGGCGCCCTTGTCGCTGACGTAGATACCGTCCAAGAACTTCCTGATATCCTTGTTCTTGACGTGGCATTTCTGCATAACAGCAAAGGAGAGGAAGACTGGTGTTACTGGTCTGAGTAGAGGACTGAAATCAAATGGAAACTGCGACCATCTGACTTGAACAACACATATATGCTGTGCATCGCAGTTTCCATTTGATTTCAGTCCTCTACTCAGACCACTAACACCAGTCTTCCTCTCCTTTGCTGTTATGCAGAAATGCCACGTCAAGAACAAGGATATCAGGAAGTTCTTGGACGGTATCTACGTCAGCGACAAGGGAGCCATCAAGGAGGAGTAGAGTGCGAAAACCGTCCTAGATGCCGTGTTTCATTGTCTTTGTGTCGTCGTCATGATTTTGAACTTTCTCTAGACTGAATTTTGTAGTGGAGTTAATTGTTAGGAATGTGCCATGGAACATGTTATCTTTATTATCCTGCATATTGTCACTGCATGAATCGGTACGACGCTTATCTACCCCTAAAGGCTGAAGACTTGAAAGTATTTGAGGTTAAAACAGGACATGGATGTGCTCTACCGTTAAATGATTTGGTTATGCGTCCACATTGCCCGCCTTGTATTTTTTAGCTGTTCTAAGAGTTCTTTGTTGCCGATTCGAGAATGCCATTTTATCCAAAATGTGTTGCATTTGTTATTTACCAAGACTACATCCAGGCAAGTCTTGGATGTTTCTGCTAAATTATTGTTTGGCATGTCACTGTTAAACCAAAGTTGAATACGGTTATGTATTGGGTTTAAACCTGTGGTTATATACTGGGTGTGGACCGGTTTGGGTGGAAAAAACATTGGGTGCAGTTTTGGTTGGGCTGGAAATGGTATTATCTGGTTATGGTTCAGGTTTGGTTTTGAGAGGTACGTGTACGGGTATAGTTTAGTTTTGGTCCAGTTATTAACCCGTTCTCAGATTTACTTTCAGCCATTGGGCCGTACAGTTCCGCTCTAAAGACGGGTGATCGGGCCCCGAGCACCAAGCGATGTGCATTGAAGCTCTCCCCGCCGACGTCAAAGGAAACATCGGTGAGGTATTGTTTACCAAACATCATGACCAGATCATGACCCAGACCGGGAGGAGGAGGAGCTGGAGGTGTATAGTTTCTTGGAGGTGTATTGTTTCTTTCCCAGCAGATGTCAATGGAGCACAGCACCACGAAGTAGTTGTCCACCACACAGTTGGTCTTGAGATCATCCCGCTCTACCATCAGGATGTAACCAGCTCCTTCTTCCATCGACACAGGGTGAGGAGCGCTGTTTATTAGAGTATATATTCGGTTTGTATATTTGGTAGTTCAAGTTGTAATCTATCTCTACTATCCTTGGCCCCCAAAATTTTGTATCTTATATAAACAGCCCTTCGAGGACCTAATACATATTCAGAATCCAATAATCTTCATGGTATCCGTCGCCTAGGTTATCTCCTCGACATGGCCTCTCCGCCGGCCCCTCCACCTCTCCCGGCGCGGCCCCTCTTTACCACGGCTGAGTTCAACACCGCCAGATCGCCATCCTTCTCTTCTTCCCCCTCCAACCCTAGTTCTCTTACCCACCACCAATACACACTTATGCCACCACAAATCTCTCTAGCAGATACAATTGCTAATGTCGCGCTGTTCATACCCATCTCGCTTGATCCACTACTATGAAAAGGCATGCTAGTGGCGCACCAGTTTTGCCTACTAATGGCGCACTACTGGTGATATCTCGTTGCCCACAATTACTACCACTGGCGCCATCTCTTCCACATCCACCTTGGTCGCTGCGGTCTACGCCACCATATACATCCATCCTCTGTCCCGCAGCCTGCCAATCCTTGTTGGGTGAAGGACGATCTCACGATCATCCAATGGATTTATACTCGGATCTCAACCGAGCTCTTCAATCTTGTCTCCAACGACGACGCCACCGCAGCCGAGCTTTGGGCCTCTCTTCAACAGTTGTTTCAAGACAACTCTGACGCCTGCATCAACGCTCTCCACACCGAGCTCCGCACCATCACCCAAGGAGACTCCTCGGTCACCGTCTTCTGCCAGCGGATAAAGTTGAAAGGTGATGAACTCCGGCAGCTTGGTGATCACGTCGACGACCGCGTCCTCATCAACGCTCTTCTCGTCGGCCTCGGTGAGCAGTTTGAGAAACAGGTGGCCTTCATCCCCATGTTGCGGACCAAGCTCGCAAGGCCACCCGCCCGCAAGTATTTCACGCCACCACCAAGTCTTCCGCGCCAGCTCCATCAACTTCGTCGCCGGCACCTGCCCAGCCGCCTCCAGGCTGGCGCCCGAGCCCTCACTACCGCGGGAAGAATCCCATCTATCGGCCGCCCCAGCCTCGCTCCGCCATCTCTTCGGCGTCATCATCATCGTCTACACCGGCATCTACTCCACCGGCATGGCACCCGCAGCAAGATCCCTGGACCGGGCTGGTTCAGGCATGGCCCATGCCTTGGTCTGCTCCATCTCCTTACGGCACCCCTCCAGCATACACGGGATCCTGGAGCCTGGGCCATCGTCCTGCCACCGGCTCTCCTGGTCTCCTCGGACCCCGGTCGCCGGCTCACATCTACACCGCCACCACTACACCGACCCCACCCGGCGCCCCCGTACTTCCGCCCGGCTACGCCCTGTTTCCCTATGCGCCCGGTGCTCTTTCGGCCCCACCACCGTACGCCTACGGTCAGCATGCACCAATGAACGTGCCTGCCCCTTCTACTTCAACAACATCGCCAAGCTGGGATCAGGCTGCCTTCATCGCCGCCATGAACAATTTCACCCTCAACAACGAAGGTACGGATTGGATTTTCGATTCTGGTGCATCCACGCATATGTCTTCAAATATGAATTTTTTGTCAGCTTGTTTTCCTTCTTCTTTTTCTTCCATTACCATCGGTGATGGTTCCACTATTCATGTCTCTTGCACCGGTGACTCTTACATCCCCTATTCTTCTAACAATTTTCTTTTACGTAATATTCTTGTAGTCCCATCTTTAATTGCTAATCTTATCTCGGTTCATCAGTTTACCATCGCTAATCAAGTTATTCTTGCCTTTGACCCCTTTGGTTTATCTGTGAAGGATCTGAAAACGGGGCGGTTCTAGCTCGGTACAATAGCATAGGCGATCTTTATCCTCTTCATGGCGCCCCACTTCCACTCCTCGCGCCATGCTTGCATCACTTGATCTATGGCATCGTCGGCTTGGTCATCCCAATAAAGCTACACTATCATCATTACTACAGGAATTTTGTATCCCTAGTTCTAGTGTCTCTCATGATTCCTCTCTTTGTAATGCCTGTCAATGTGGCAAACATGTTAGACTACCTTTTGGTACCTCCTCTGCTATTAGTACTTTTCCTTTTGAATTACTACATTGTGATTTATGGACCTCTCCAATTCCTAGTGTTTCTGGTTATAAATACTATCATGTGATTCTTGATGATTATTCCCATTATGTTTGGACATTTCCTCTACGAGCCAAGTCCAACGTACACCCAATTTTTCTCAATTTTCCTCAATAGTGTTTCCAATACGCTTTATTCAATGTGACAATGGACGTGAATTTGACAATACTCGCAGTCGCACCTTCGTTCTCTCTCACGACATACATCTTCACTTTTCTTGCCCCTATACATCCCCTCAAAACGGTAAAGCAGAACGCTCTCTTCGCTCCATCAATGATCTTCTTCGCACTTTGCTTATTTAAGCTTCTCTCCCTCCCCGCTTTTGGGTTGAAGCACTACGTACTGCCACACTTCTTCTAAATATTAGACCAACCAAAACATGTCCTCTCTACACTCCTTTTCAATCCCTTTTTCTTTCACATCCCGACTATCTTTCTCTCCGAGTTTTTGGTTGTATCTGTTTTCCCAACCTCACTTCTACGAACACTCATAAACTAGAGCCTCGGTATTTACCCTGCATCTATCTTGGTCTCTCCGATGATCATAAGGGCTCTCGCTGCTTCGATCCTTCATCCGGTCGTGTCATTATTTCCCGTCACATCGTCTTTGACGAACACACTTTTCCCTACGCTGCCATAAAATCATCACCTGCGCACCAACCATCCCCTGTCCATTCTTCATCTTCTCTACTCCCTCGTCTAACTCCTACCTCTATTGCCGCGGAGCAACAGCCACCACAGCAGCCTCCCATAACTCCACAACAGCCTTCCGTGCCGCCCACTCCTCCCTCACCACAGCCTTCCGCGCCCCCCCACTCCTCCCTTGACAGCAGCTGCCTCTCCTCCCACGCCTATCTCCCCTATTCTCGCTTCTCCTTCTTCCTCTTCTTCCTCCACACCACCTCTTCCGTCCAATGTTGTTCCTATCATACCTCAGGCCAACGATCATGTCATGTGCACTCGTGGTAAGCGTGGCATTCACCTCCCTACACGACGTCTTAATCTCACGGCCATTCTCATTGTCTCCCCTATTCCTACCTCTTATAAACGTTCTCTTCTCGATTCTCTCTGGCATTCTGCTATGCGTGATGAGTTTCATGCTCTTCAGCAAAATAACATCTGGACTCTCGTTCCCAAACCACCCTGTGTCAATGTTGTTTCCGGCAAATGGGTTTTCCATCACAAATTTCATGCTAATGGTACTCTTGCTCGTTATAAAGCTCGTTGGGTATGTCATGGTTTTTCTCAACAACACGGTATTGATTTTGATGAGACCTTTTCTCCGGTTGTAAAACATAGTACCATTCGTGTTGTTCTCAGTCTTGTTGTCTCCTTCTCTTGGCCGATTCATCAATTAGGTGTTAAAAATGCTTTTCTACATGGCACTCTCAATGAAACTGTCTATTGTCAACAACCTTCGGGTTTTGAGGATTCCTCTTCTCCTGATTTTGTTTGTCTTCTTCATAAATCTCTGTACGTTCTTAAACAAGCTCCTCGTGCTTGGTTTCATCGCTTCACCACCTTCATTCACACATTAGGTTTTACCTCATCTAAATCCGATTCCTCTCTCTTTATTTTTCGTTCCTCCTCTCATACTGCATATCTTCTCCTATATGTTGACAATATAATTCTCACTGGCTCTTCTGATTCCTTTTTACAAGATATTATCTCTTCTCTTAATCATGAATTTTCCATGACTGACCTTGGTCCTCTTCATCACTTTCTTGGGATCACTGTCTCCCGCACCTCATCTACACTCTTTCTCTCTCAACGCCAATATCTTCTTGACTTGCTCTCTCATGCGGGGATGACTGACTGTCAACCCTGTCGTACGCCGATCGATGTTGGTACCAAGTTGTCGGCCGACGGTGAACCTTTTTCTGATCCTACTCTATATCGCAGTATCACTGGTGCTCTCCAATATACCACTCTCACTCATCCTGATATATCTTATTCTGTTCAACAAGCGTGCTTATATATGCATGATCCCTGTGTTCCTCATTTTTCTCATGTCAAGATAATACTTCGGTATCTCAAAGGTACTATTTATCATGGTCTTCTTCTTAACTTTTCCTCTCCAACAAGCTTGACAGTTTATTCTGATGCAGACTCGGCGGGTTGTCTAGATACTCGATGATCGACATCCGGCTTTTGTGTTTATTTGGGTGGCAATCTTGTTTCTTGGTCTTCTAAAAGGCAGGTTACAGTTTCCAGAGCTTCTGCAGAAGCTGAATATAGGTCTGTTGCTCATTTTGTGGCCGAGGCGGTGTGGCTCCGTCAGCTTCTGGTTGAGCTTCATTGACCAATCGAGCGTGCAACAATTGTTTATTGTGACAATATTTCTGCAGTCTACATGGCGTCCAATCCTGTTCAACATCGCCGCACCAAACACATCGAGATTGATATTCATTTTGTTCGTGAAAAAGTGGCTCTTGCCGAGGTCCGTGTGCTTCATGTCCCTACCACTGCGCAATTTGCTGATATTTTCACCAAGGGGCTCCCCACTACAGCATTACTGGCATTCGCTCCAGTCTCAACATCGTTACACCTGATGTTGACACTGCGGGGGGGTATTAGAATATATATTCGGTTTGTATATTTGGTAGTTCAAGTTGTAATCTATCTCTACTATCCTTGGCCCCCCAAGTTTTGTATCTTATATAAACAGCCCTTCGAGGCCCTAATCTCTCCCTAATAATAAAGCACGGATTGAGTCTCCGGGTTCACCGTCGCGGCTTTTTTGCATAAAGGTCCCTGTGCTTTTTAATATTTGACCCGCAGTCCATGGATAAGTGAGGTCAAAGGAAATAACGATTCGCTCGTTGAAGCTCATGCCATCATAGTTGATAGAATTTACAAAGATTCTGCCACCGCCCGGTGAGAAAAAGGATTCGTCCCTGGTTGTCGAACGAGCACCAGCGTGATTTTTGCCAGACCCCTGCGAACCCTAGCCGTCGCACAAACGCCAATCCGCTGCCGGCCGTCGGCCGCTTCCCCGCGCCCCCTCACATGTCCTTCACCTCCCCCTCGCATCCCTCCGCCGGCCGTCGGTCGCTCCCCCGCGCCCCTCACGTGTCCTCGCCACCCCCTCACCTCCCTCTGCTCTAGCGCTCTAGAGACACTAGTAGAAAAAGGGTCAAACGTGAAGCACATTAGTGCCGGTTTGAATTAGAGCCGGCACTAATGTGTACATTAGAGCCGGTTCCAACGGCTAGCCGGGCCGCTCTCATTAGTACCGGTTCATGGCGAACCTTTAGCACCGGTTCGTGCCACGAACCGATACAAATGAGAGTGGTGGCAGGATGTTGTCAGTCTGGGGCCCCTCCAGCACCTTTAGTACCAGTTCGTGTCATGAACCGGTATTAAGGTCGTCCTACATAAACCCTTCGTCCAGCCGAGCTCGCTCTGTTCTTCCCCTTTCCCCTCCCTCTCTGTTCTTCCCCTCTTCCTCTCGAGCTCATCACACATTTTGCCCAAAATTTGTCAAGATTTGATGGTCCGCATCGATTCAAATGATCACAAAGGTTAGCAACTTTGTCCTTTCATCTCTCATTGCTAGATTAGCTCTTGCAATGCTTTATATAGTGTTTAATTTGTGAGTTTAGTAATTTGGGAGGAATTATATGTGCTAGTATTTGATTTATATGCAATTTGAGGTCAAAAATAACACTTATTTTGCATATGTAGGTGTGGTTTACTTAGTGCCTTCAAAATCTCCGCCGTAACCACCATCGCCCGCACCGCCCCGTCGCCGGCACCACCTTGTGGTGAGCCTCTTGTTCATGAAATTTTATATAAAAATTGATGTTTGTGTGATTTGTATATAGTGTTACTCGTATAATTATCTTACCCGTACGTTGTTTGTTATACATAGTGCCATGGTTTTGATATCCGTCCCCATCGGCCCTCGTCCTTGTTATGATTTGGATGTGGTATATATATTCTCTTTTAAAACTAGTTGCATTTCGTGTTTATGACAAATTATGCCCATCAAGTTGACATTGATATTTTTTCTAGGAGGTATGTGAACCGGAAATTCCAACCGACCCTATTGTTGAGAGGTTAAATTTAGTTGAAAGAGAAAATGAGTACTTGAAAGAAAAATTGAAAAGAATTGAGGGGCAGAAGGTGGAATTGGAGTTGCATGTTGTCGATGTCGTCGATGATCACAAGATCAAGATGGAGAAAATGCGCTTGAAGATTAGAAAATATGCCATCGATAGTGAGGCTTGGTATCATTATGCTGTTGGATCAATTGTTACCTTAGTTGCGATCTTGATCGCATTTGTTGTTGCATTTAAATGCTTTAGTTAGAGAGTAATTTGTTTGTTGCATTTAAGTGTTGTATGAACTTTATGTATGAACTTGTATTAAGTTGGTGTTTTATGGTGTTGTGTATTGAAGATGAGCCGACAATGGATGTACGATGACCGATGCTCACTACTAGGAAAAGGCATGCTAGTGGCGCACCGGATTTGCCTTCTAATGGCGCACTGCTGGTGCGTCACTGGCATCACGCCATTAGAATTAAATTCTAATGGCGCACCACTGGTGCGCCATTAGTATCTGGTGTTCTAATGGCGCACCACTGGTGCGCCATTAGAGTGCCTCCCAGGGGGCCATATGTACCCATGTGCTTTGGCACTCTAATGGCGCACCGGCAGCCAATGCGCCATTAGTGTGATGATCACAATGCGCCATTAGTGTCTTGTGTGGTGCGCCATTAGTGTGAATATTAGATTTTTTTTTTTGCTTTTCTGATTTTTGCACAGGTTACAAAAAATATTATGGGACAGAATATAGACAGCAGCACACAACAACACCAGATTCATCAAAAACAATAGTCTCCGAATACAATTCATCATGTTAGTCTCCGAATTCAAAAGACCAGACAAAGATAAAACATTACAAGTCTCAAGACCGCGAGTATCGAGTTTGCCTTCACATTACAAGTCGATATCGATCATCTAAACTACCATCACATAGAAGAGAGCTGTGGTCATCACGATGAGCATCATCGCGATCAAACTGGTCTTCATCCGGTTCCTCCAACGCTTCCTCCTCTCTCCCGCTAGATAGCGGGCGTATCTAGATTCGGCCTCCGCCCTTGTGGTGTACCCTTTGTAACTGTTACCGCTGAAACGGTGAACCTGTCTCCGACACTCCTCCCAGTCATCGTAGACTCCGGGAACCTTACCCTTGTACACGACATACGGCGGCATCTCTATGCACAAGCCAAACAACAGACAATACATAAGCAATATGTATGTATGCAACAAAAGGATCGGAAGAGAAAAGCAAGACATTAATAGCACGATTCATAGTCCTACTAATAAATAGCATCGATTACATCTAAGTTGAACAACTGTCCAAACCAAAGAGACATACGAATTCATTAAAGTTTAATTACAACATGAGCCAATCAATGTTTCAGAACTACACATCACTACTTTCGAATCGACTCATCGGACAAGAGCGTGGGTGAAGCCGCCGTCTGTCGTGATGGTCATGAAATCACGGTCGTTGTCACCCTGCATTGGTAGCGTTTCATCTATCTCACTGTTGGACGGTTGATATCTGAGGAAGAACTGCCCCGCGGTATGAAGGACATCTTGATGGATGATGTCCGCAAACTCCGACTGGATGCGAAAGAATTCTTGTCTGAGGTCCGCGTCCTGGACTGCCGACAAGCTCGCGGCCCAATCTTTGAGATTATCTGGTAGCAGAAGGTGATGATGGTCCCTTATGATCGCCCGCATGTGATGGAGGGCGTAGTAGGCATCCTTCTGACCGCCAGGCGGCTGCTTGACGCAGCAGAACTTCGTATTGTGTGAGAACATGTGCTTGCCGTACTTACGAACTGGCCTGGTGAAGGTGCCTCCAGATTTGGCGTAGCCGGGGAGAACATCATCAAGAACTTTCTTGACATTTGTGTAGTCTATCTTGGAGTTACTGTTCGGGTCGAAATACGTGGCCATGGAATATTTCGGGCTTAAGAGGATGAGTGTGCAATGTGTGTCACTGCACAGAACACGGAATGTTAGAAAAAAAAGAATGATCGAAATCTAAGAAATCATATGTTATGGGGCGGTTAAGGGATGACTTACTCGGGAAAGTAAGACACAAGGAAGTTATCCTTATCTGCGTTTGCCAGAATGACGCCTTCGAGGTGTGAACTCGCAACTTGGCGGTCCCCAGCGCTGCTCAAGTGCTTGGCACGCATGTAGAAGGGGTCAACTATCACGATGTCCGGGGTCTTGTCTCTAATGATCCGCATCTGCATGCTCAGCGAAAACAGCCGAACGAAGGTGTAGTGCAGCAGATGAAGGTTAAACATTAGCAAAGATGTCATCAAACCGCAGGACGATCGTACCCCCGATGTCGCCATCCACAAAGCCCTTGCTCTCTGGCACCTTGGCCATGAAAACTGGGTATGCCACATCCTTCTCTCTGAGACGCCGCTTCTCCAAAGAAAGAACACTGTCGTGCAGACTCTGCATAGCACCGGTTGCAGCATTCAGCATATTTGGCGGTAGCATCGCCCTACCCACCCCATGCACCCTCCTCGAGATATGCTTAGGTGAAGGTGGCCCGTCCTGAGCACGGATCGAACTCGGTGCCGTCTGGCTTGCACCGGCGCCCTTGTTAGTCTTTCGTTTCCGTCCCTTCTTCTTGATCTCCTGTAATGGGACCGAGTTCTGCTCACAGACCGCCTTCTTCAGCGTGTTGGGGCTGATAATATTTCGCGCCTCAGCTATCTGAGGCTCGGTGAAGGCGGGAGCTGGAGGCGTGTCCTGAGAACTGAACGCCAGACGACGCTTGTTGCAATTGGATTTCTCCGCCGTACCAGCTAGATCGCGGTGGTCTTGGTTGGGTTCTTGAGAAAGAGGCCCGTAGAACTCGTCAGCGTACCCATGTTCGGCAAAGTACTTATCAACTTTGGTAAATGTACCGTCGTCGTTGTTGTCGCCGTCCGGATCCTGTGCCATAGGGCTGTCCGGATCCTATGCCATAGGGATGTCCGGTAGGTCCGGTAGCGTTGCGGCGTTCTTGCCATGGCTTGGCGCCGGCACGACTGGCGGTCTTGCCATGGCAGGTCCGGTACCGTCCTCATATGTCCGATTTTTAGCAAAGTCATGCTAAAATTCACGGAAAATTTCAGCATGACCTTTGCTGAAAATAGGACATATGAAGTACCCGAATTTGCCGGAACGGAAGTTAATCGACATTCCGGCAAACTCAAGGGCCTCTCGGGGTACCTACAAAATCATCACGGCACGAAGGGCCTCTCAAGGGCCTCAAGCAGCAGCGGCGTCTCCCAGAACCCCATTTTTTTGCTAAATTTCTTTGAGCAACAATCAGAGCAGAAAATTCAGCATATTTCTATACAACAGCACTGTAAAGATGAAGAACAGTTCTACAGCAGCCCATTTATATACAATAGCATCTTTGGTCATACCAATTTCTGAAACAATTCAAAGATGAAGAAATTAACTATGTATACTTTATTCTTTTTGTACCAGGAACTATTTTAGTTTATTATTTATTGTACCAGGGAGGAATATAACAATCTTTTTTGGTATATATCCTAGTTATCATACTACAGGAAAGGAGGATCATCATACACATATATATGTGCATAAAAATCGTAAAAATTCAAAATCACTTGAAACCTGATCACTCGGACCACACCACATGCCACAGCATACATAGTACATAGAGTTGACAATTCAGTTCCAATCATGTAGTAATGGATTGTTCTACCTAGCAGGTTGTTGGAAATGGATTGTTCTACCTAGCAGGTTGTTGGAAATTCAGTTGCTTTTTTCATTAGGGTTGGCAACAAGACATGGTCAAATTTCAATTAAGATTATCTATTGGTTCAAGACTGGCAACAAGACTTGTTCTACAAAATCAATTATCTATTGAGTAGTTCTTGTGCTCATCCAGTAGCAACATCTTTCATACATGATCAGTAGTCATGTACCAAATTTTTATTTAAACTGAATTTGCAAATCACCAAGAGCTCTACTAGTTTCAGACTAGATTTACACCAAATACACTAGAGTATTTGACCAGTAGTCAGTTACATTTACACTAGACTGAAGAAATTGCTGCATCACTAGACTGAAGAAATTGTGTTGCCAGTTAGGGACTGAAGAAAATGTGTTGCAGATTTTGATTTGCTTGCTGGTCTTCGGTTAACTCCATAGAAGAGTTTTGTACCGATTCAGTTAACTGACAGCAAGTAACAGCATGTTCTAACAGCAACAGTTTCAGAGTACTACTCCAAAATCCTCCTAGTTGTAGCTCACCTAAATGGTTGAATTCAAAGAACTACAGTGGCCTTCAGTGATTGAGAGCTTAAAATTTCCAACAATCTGAACAAACAAAGTAAAAAAGGATCAGTATCTCATTTCAGCTGATTTATTCTTCATAAGCATAGGCTTTGTTTGTTGGAAACTAGCCTGTGAAACTGAAATTTAACAGTAAATTGAATTACTGTCATTTAACAGTAAACTGAATTTTAAACTGAGTACTGGAGTAAGCTTGCTGGAGTACAAATTTATGCATTAGTCCATATATTTTGAAATACCTACTGCTATGAGCTATGTCAACAGGGCTACTCCAGTGCACATCACTGCCCAGAGCAAACTGAAACCCACTCTTCTCTCTCTACCCAACGGGCTAATCTATATGAATGCAGTTTTATCAATGGGCCATATATCGATAAGAACGATTGTTGCTGCCTATGAAGCACAACACAGATGTATGGCATGAACAAATTCAATCTACAATGAGACTGAAGCATCTAGAAGATCAAAGTAATCATGTCAAATTGCAAAAAAAAATCATTTGTTTAAGAATGTTTGGCACTTTAACTAGAATCATGCATTGGTGCAAAGTTGCTCCTGTACACTATAACATCTGAAAGATGGAGATCACAGAGTTGCATCTAAAAGATGGGTTGGATCGAGGAAAAAAATGGGGGCGAGGGGGAAGATGGAATCGGGGGCTCTGTACCTGCGGCGGCTGCGGCTGGAGGACGGCGCCGTGGACGAACTCGAGGGCGGGGGCACCGGGTGCTCCTCTCGTTGATGGGGGAGGGAAGAGGCTAGAGGCAAACCCTAGCCGCCAAGCGCACGAGTGCTGCAGCTAGGTGGAGTAACCTCTGCCGGAGACGATGGAGAAGGTGGCCGACGTCGTGGTTGGTGAGGAGCAGGTGGCCGGCGTCATGGTTGGTGAGGAGAGCGCGAGGAAGAGCGCCCCGTCCGAGAAGGTGGTTGGTGCCTTGGCGGCCGGCGGCGGCGGAGGCCTGGAGGATGTGGAAGAAGGCGCAGACGGCGAGGAGGAGTCCGGTGGGGGTCGGGGCGGCTGGGTTGGGGGCGCGGGGGCGGCGGGGGTGGAGTCCGGTGAGGGTCGGGGCGACGGCATCGTGGGTCGGGGCGGCGCGCGGGTGGATCTGGTGGCGAGGGAGAGAGGGTCGAAGGGGACCTGGCGAGAGAGAGGGAGGATAGCTAGGGGGAGGGTTCTAATGGTGCACCGTCCAGTCGTGCGCCATAAGTATGACTATTCTAATGGCGCACCACCCCTCGGTGCGCCATTAGAATTTTGTTTTAATCTAGCCCACTAACCATATCTACAACCTAACCCTATCTACAATAGAACCCACCCATTAGCCCGACTGGTCAGCACGCAGCACACACACCAGGAGGTCCTGGGTTCGATTCCCAGGCTCCCCAATATTTTTTTATGCATTTTAAATGCTGTTTTTTATATTTATTTGTGTTTAAATATGTTCAAACTTGTTTAAATCATAACAGTAATATTTTTTATAAAAACAGTAATAATTTTTTAGAAAATATGTTCAAATTTGTTACTTGAAAGTATCATCAGTGGCGGCGGTGGAGCGGGGGAGGGTGCGGGGGGTGCCCGTTGGCGGCGGTGGAGCGGGGGAGGGTGCGAGGGGCGGGTGCTCATCGGCGGCGGTGGAGCGGGGCAGGGTTGCGGTGGGTCGTCGGCGGTGGTGGAGCTAGCGGGGGAGGGTGCGGGTGGGATCGAGATGGAGGGGGATCGAGATCGAGATGGAGGGGGAATCGAGATCGAGATGGAGGGGGATCGAGATCAAGTGTCCTCATGAATTCAAAAAGTGCCCATGAAATTTAAAAATATTCATGATATCAAAAAGTGCCCATGAAATACAATCGAGAAATTAAGACTACGATTTAAATACAATCGATCTTAGCTAGCTATCTGTTCACAATCTTCTTGCCCTTCTTTTTCACAAATGGAGTTCTTCTGTTGAACGGACGTCCTTTAGGTAGGGTGGTCCTGCTTCTTCTTGTGGTGTGTGCTGCTACTTCATCGTCGTTGTCATGTTCGATCTTCGGGTCGCCGTACTTGTCGAAGTCTTGCTCATTGGCTACTCCATCCATTTCGATGATCTTACTTTTGCCTCTCCTCACGACAACACGACTGGGCTTTGACGGGTCGGTAATGAAGAAGCATTGGTCCACTTGGGAAGTCAGTACCCATGGCTCATTTTTCGCGGTGACGTTTGCGCCCGCGGTCTTGGATTTGGCTTTGGGTATAACCATGGTGGTGAAATACCGGTCTTCTTTTAGGACGCTCTTGGCCCATCTGACACGGAACATCGGGACCTTCTCTCCAGCGTAGCTCAGCTCCCAGATCTCCTCGATCCTTCCGTAGTATCTGTCCTTGTCGTTACCGGTGTAGGATTCCATCGTTACCCCGGAGTTCTGATAACCATCGCTCTTCATGTCCTTATCCTCGGTGTAGAATGTGTAGCCGTTGATATCGTACGCCTCATAGGTCATCAGGTTGTGCTCGGCGCCCTGTGACAAGGCGAATATGAGTTGTTCTTCCGCGGAAGAATCTTCATGTAAAGGGTACGACAGAAGCTTCTGCTTGAACCAACGCGTGAAACATGAGTTGTGCTCTTTGAGTATATCTCCGTCCGTCCTCTGTTGGCCTCGGTCATTGTACGTCTTCTTAATAAAGGTTTTGTGCTCTACCACCCAAGGATCGACCACGTCTATGTGTTGTAGCGCGACTAGGTTTGCTCTTTCAAAGTCGGCGAGTCGACCCTCGAAGTCGACATGCATTTCGCGGCGACCCTCACGGTGACCCCATCCAGCGAGCCTGCCGAGGTGCCTGTTGACGGCCAGACCAACGGGGTTCTCGATGCCTAGATAATTCGTGCAGTAGGAGATGCACTCTTCGGTCAGAAAGCCCCTGGCTATACTTCCCTCTGGACGTGACATGTTGCGAACGTATCCTTTGATGACACCATTCATCCTTTCAAACGGCATCATGCTGTGCAGGAACGTCGGCCCGAGTTGGATGATATCCTCCACTATATGGACCAGCAGATGCACCATAACGTCGAAGAATGCGGGCGGGAAGTACATCTCAAGCTCGCATAGTATCACCACGATCTCTTCCTGTAGCCTTCTGAGTTGCCTCATGCCAATCGACTTCCGAGAGATGACGTCGAAAAAGTTGCATAGGCCAAATAGCGTTTCACGGACGTGCGCGTCCATGATCCCACGGATTGCAACTGGAAGTATCTGCGTCATCAGCACGTGACAGTCGTGAGACTTCATCCCGCTGAGCTTCTGCTTTGCTGGGTCTAGGTATCTGCTTATCTTCCCCGCGTAACCGTAAGGAAGTTTTACTCCTAGGAGGCAGGTGAAAAACTGCTCGATCTCCTCCTGACTTAGAGTGAAGCACACGGGAGGGTAGTCATTTCCGGTCTTCTTGGCCTTTTTGCCTTTGCGATGACTTTCCGTGTCCTGCTTCGCCTCATCATCATCATCATCATCATTAGCGTGAAGCTCCTGCCTGATGCCCATTGATTTCAAGTCTGCCCTTGCTTTCGGCCCATCTTTGGTCCTCTCTGGCATGTTGAGGAGGGTACCAAGCAGACTCTCGCACACGTTCTTCGTGATATGCATGACATCAAGGCTGTGAGGCACACGGTGGATCTTCCAGTACGGCAAGTCCCAGTAAACACACCTCGTTTTCCATACCTTCAGCAGCGGCTCTGGCGCCTTTCACTTCTTTCCCGGCAGTGGGCAGTCTTTCCATTTTTTCAACAGCTTGTCTATTTCCTCGCCGCTCCTCGTACACTGGCGTTTTCGAGGTTCGGTTTCAACATCGAACAGATCCTTGCGTTTCCTCCACGGGTCATCGTCGCGAAGCCACCTTCGATGTCCCATGAACACGGTTTTCGAAGACCCGGGATCTCTATCTAGCTGGCGATACGTTGTGTCATCCATGCACCTTACGCATCCAGAAAATCCGTGGACTACCTGCCCCGCGAGATATCCATAACCGAGATAGTCGTGCACCGTCGTGAGCAGTGCGACTCTCATAGGGAAATATTCTTTCTCTGCGGCGTCCCACGTATTGGCTGGCGTTTTCCACAGTGTGTCTAGCTCCTCCTTCAGCAGCCCCAGATACAGATTGATGTCGTTCCCTGGTTGTTTCGGCCCTTCAATTAGCATACTCATGTGAATGTACTTCCTCTTCATGCACAACCAGGGGGGAAGGTTGTACATCCACACAAACACAGGCCAGGTGCTATGTGTGCTCCTCTGGCTGCCAAACGGATTGACTCCATCGGTGCTCGCGCCCAGCACGATGTTCCTTGGATCCTTCCCAAATTCTGGGTATTCGAAGTTCAACGCTTGCCACTGGCTCGTATCCTTAGGGTGACTCAGCATCTTGTCTTTTTTATTTATCTCCGGATCATTTCTGTCATCTTCCCGCTTCTTCTCCTCCCTATCCGCGTGCCCACGCAGGAGCTTTGCTACCTTAGGGTCCGCGAAATACCGCTGCAGACGAGGAGTGATCGGAAAGTACCACACCGATTTTTGAGGAGCTTTCTTCCTCTTCTTGTATCGAGTGACGCCGCACACCGGACATATGGTAGACTCGGCGTGCTCGTCCCGATAAATGATACAATTGTTCATGCACACATGGTATTTCACGTGCGGTAAATCCAGAGGACACACGATTTTCTTCGCCTCCTCGAAACTGGTCGGGCACTTGTTCCCCTTGGGAAGACGTTCGTGCCAGAATGACATGTTCTCGTCGAAGCATGCGTCGGTCATTTTGTGTTTTACCTTCATCTCCAGAGCCATGAGCGTTACTTTCAGGCGGGTATCCTCGGGCCTGCATCCTTCATACAATGGAGTAACCGCGTCTATCTCCAGTTGATCCATTTGGATTTCTCTCGGGCGGCAACTCTTGCGTTATCCGTCTGCTTGAGAAGCAGCTCTTTAATATGAGGGTCCTGCACCCAGCCTCCATCGTCGTCTGCTCCGGCATCTTCATCTTCATGATCATGCCCTTCGTCTTGATCTTCCTCATCATCATGTACGACATCTTCTACATGATGACTGTGTACAGCATCACCATCGTGATCATGTCCTGGAGAATCTTCGTCTTCTCGCCCGCCCTCGCCGCGGTGGTACTTGTCTTGTTGCCCTTCCTCATTTCTTGCCCGGCCCCGGCCATGGACGACTTCATAGTCATCTTCATCACCTTGCCACCGATAGCCATCCATGAAACCACGCAAGAGCAGGTGGTCCCGCACCTGCCCGGAATCCGGGTCCGCAATAAGGCTCTTCAGCTTGCATCTTCGACACGGACATCTTATCTCCGTCTCGTTCTTTTGAAGCATCTCGGCCTTCGCGGAGCTCAAAAACCTATTCATGATGCCTTCAGTCATCGTGCGGACCATGGTCGCCTGCGGGGTAGAGCAAAACGATATGTTAGAACCAAGAAAAAATTTGGCATGACCTTCCCTAAAAATAGGACCAAAAAGAATGCATAATGCCAAAATTCTCGCCGAAACAGAAATGAATCAAAACATTCCGGCAAAATATTGGCAACTATCGCATTTCAAATACCGGTACCTTCAAACACAAACATATATGCAACACCACAAACACATGCAACACCACAAACATACATAGATCTAGCTAGTCCACAAAAAGTGCATGTGCACGTTGTTGGAGCGAGCTAGGGAGAAAAAAAGTAGATCTACATCATGAAGATAGCTTTCCCTTACTTACCTATCAAAAAAAGGTAATTTCACCACTTAATTTTGTTGAATCTATGGTGGAAATGAGGTGTGGAGGAGGAGATGGCCGAAAGCTTGGAGAAGGAGGTGGATGGAATGAAGTGGGGAAAGTGAGTGGGTAGGTGTGGGCTGTCCAAAATATCTGGTTGGGGTCCCAGGTTACTAATGGCGCACCAAAAGCAAATGCGCCATTAGTAACCCTGGTTACTAATGGCGCACCTGCAGGTGGTGCGCCATTAGTAGTTTTGCAAAAAAGAAAAAAATATATATACTAATGGCGCATCTTCTCAGAGTGCGCCATTACTAGTTTGAACTAGTAATGGCGCACTGTGAGAAGATGCGCCATTAGTAGTTTTGCAAAAAAAAGAATAAAACAAATTTTGCAGTAATGGTGCACTGTCTGCTTGGTGCGCCATTAGTAGTTATAACTAGTAATGGCGCATTATGGACCAGATGCGCCATTAGTATATATGGGAAAATGGAAAAAAAAATCATACTAGTGGCGCACCCTGTTTTCGGTGCGCCATTAGTGTCTTTCACACTAATGGCGTATCACCAACAGGTGCGCCATTAGTATATACTAGTGGCGCATTGCTTCCCTGGTGCGCCATTAGTATCACTCCTATCTATAGCCCTTTTCCTAGTAGTGGCTCTCCCGAGTTCACTAATGGCGTGCAAACTTTTCTGCTTGCGGCTGAGGCAAACAAGCGGGTGGATGGTTTTATGCCTTGTCCATGTGCTGTCTGTAAGAATGGTCAAAATTACTCTAAGTCAAGAATCATTCACGTCCACCTGTTTAAGTCCGGTTTCGTGCCCCAATATAATGTTTGGACCAAGCACGGAGAAAGAGGGGTTATGATGGAAGACAATGAAGAAGAAGAGGACGACGACAGCTATCCTGGCCATGGGTTCCCTGAATACGATGATACAACAATGGGGGAAGAAGCTGAGCCGGTAATGCGGGAAGAAGCTGAGCCGACAATGCGGGAAGAAGCTGAAGAAGAGGCATCAGATGAGCCCATTGATGATCTAGGTTGGGCCATTGCCGATCCAAAGAGAGACTGCGCAAGTGATTTGGAGAATAAGAAGTTGCAGCGCATGTTAGAGGATCACAAAAAATTGTTGTACCTGAATTGCATAGGTGACAAGAAAAGGATGGGCACCACACTGGAATTGCTGCAATGGAAGGCAGAGAATGGTGTATCAGACAAGGGATTTGGAAAGTTGCTCGTAATGATGAAGGATATGCTTCCAAAGGACAACGAATTGCCCGAGAGTACGTACGAAGCAAAGAAGGCTGTCTGCCCTCTAGGGTTAGAGGTGCAGAAGATACATGCATGCCCTAACACTATTAGGGAAATGGCTAGCAGCAGCGCGAGTTTTAGGTGTATCAGTAGCGCGCGGACCGGCGCTACTAATAAGGCGCTACAGCTAACACGTAGTAGTAGCGCGTGCTCACCAGCGCTACTGCTACACAAGTGTAGCAGCAGCGCGCTTAGTGGAAGCTCGCTACTGCGAATAGAAATAGCGCGCTTCTCCCGTGCGCGCTACTGCTACTACCGCGCCGCTGCTAACTTTTCTCCACTCGCTACTGCTAATTTTAGTATTTTTTGTTTTTTTACATATTTGTTTTTTATTTGAACAGGCTTTATAGAAGAATCTTTAGCACATACAAATGTCATCATGATACACATACAAATTCCTGCGAGACCACAGATGTAATCATAGCATATACATACAAATAGTCTCATCATTATCATCATCCAACACAAAGTGGTCTCTCGTCATCATCTCGAAAATAGCGATACAAGTCTCGATTACTTGAAAATACATCGTCATCCATCTAAACAATGATATACGCGAGAAGAGCTATCACTTTGAGTACATGAGTTCGTATCCCTCTCTCGCATTAGCGTGAACCTAAACTAACTACTGCCTGTCGCTCGGAAACCGGAAACCGGTACACCTGGGCCTGACAGTCCGGCCACTTGTCGTATATATACTCCTGGCGTAGAACTTCTTCGCCATCTATGATCTATGCACCTGCATCGTCACATGAGTCGATGATATGCAACATATATAGTTGAGCAACAGAAAGAGACAGACTTGGCAAAAATAGAAACAACATATCATAAGCATAAATAACAAAGTTCATCATACCCCAAAATGCCCTAACTAGAGTGATTTTCGCTAGTCGAGGGGGAGGATGGTTTAATTACATCACAAATAAAGTTTCACCGTGCATAACTCAAAATTTTGTCATATAGAAAGTATGGACTAAACGGACACATTGTCATATATCGACAATCACTCCAACATGTCGTTCCATCCATCCAAGTCAGGGAGATAGTCCCCGAGCCTAGTGAAAGGCTTCAGGTCGAGACGCTGAGAGGCTATCCATGTTCGGACGTCTTCCCGCGACATTTCTCCTTCTCGGTAGAACATCCCTGTTTTTCCGACGACCTCCTTCATGATGATTTGGGCAAGTTCGCGCTGGATGTTATAGAACTCAGCTCGAAGTCGATGATCCTCGATATCTCCTATGTCCTTTGCCCATTGCAGAATATGGGCATCGCCGGAATAAGGTGCCATGCGAAGGTTCTGGTGATCCCGTCTGTACTCCAGCATGTGGTGTAGGACATATAATCCATCATTAAGAGAATCGTCCGGTTGCTGGATGCAGCAGAAGTTGGTCTTATGGCCGAAGGCGACCCTGCCGCCCCTCATCTTCTTGTCCCTGACCTCTCCGCCCAGTGATTGGTTGTGATACATAGCACTATCGAGAACATCCTTGATGTGGGTGTAATCCTTTTTGTGAATGTTCTTCGACGTGTCCAAGTAAAGAGCGTGGGAGAATCGGGGGTAGAGGATGATGAGGACGGCGCGCCCGCCGCTGCGCAAAATAAGTCCTCAAATTATTTAGCCTCCACCGTGCAAATGAATGATTGAAATCGAAGGAAGGATAGCAGCGCGGATGACTTACACGGGATGATAAGGCACGAGAATCGCCCCCTTGTCCTTATTGGTGAGCATGAAACTAACGATGTAAGCCCTCGCGTATTCACGGTGATTTGCGCAGACTCCCAAGAAGCCCTCGTGCATGTAGTACGGGTCAGCGATTGTCTCAGTTGATTTCTTCTCAACCACAATCTCAACCCTCTTGTCGATGTTTTCTTCATTTAACCTCCGTCTTTCCTTTCTCTCCTCCGTGGTCTCACGGTAGTACTTCTTCCATGTGGTATCGTATCGGACACCGTGCACGCGTCCATACGACGGTCGAGTATCCACTGGTTGTTGTTACAATATGTTCAGCGCCCGGTTGAATGGAGTGTCCCACTTGGGCCTCGCCAATGCCTCAGACGGCGAGTCGCTTTCGGCCGCAATCCTGTGCTGCTCTCTCTGCAAAAGGCACAACGACCGTTTACAAATATGACTAACGTGTGCAGTCGAATTGATCAGAAACTAAAATTACCAGCAGTCTCATGAACTCCGTAATGACCGGTGTTGTCTCGTCATTTCACTGGGTCCCAACGGTGCCGGGCCCTGAGGACGTCACGCTCCTGCAGGACGGTGAACTCCGCCAAGGGGTCTGGGATGCCCAGACTCGCGGCTTCCGCGTCCTCCTTGGCCCATTTGGACCTCTTTCCGCCGTAACCACGGCTTCTGAGGTGGTGGCTCCCAAAGTTCCTCTCTTGAAGCCCCTTCATGTACTTAGACTTTTTTTTGGCCTCTTCGGCCTCGCAAGCCTCCTTGAATATTTGAAACTGCTCTTCCGTGATTGTTGGATTATCCTTTACAATCTCGGAGTAGGGTTCCTTCTTGTTGATGATCCTTACTTTGACTCGATTTTTCCAGGCGGCCAACGCGTCGCTAAACTTGGTCATGGCATGTTTGTTTATATTCTTCATTGCCGGGTCCTCATCTGGATCTTTATAATCCTTCTCATTCCGGCCCGGGAACAAGAATATCTGGTGAAACTTCTTTAGGAGGGAGCTCCTCATATTTTCTATCTTCTGTAGTTTCTCATCGTTGATGGTGGTGGTTGTCCGTACGATGCAGCCTATTTGATTGTCGTAGCATGGGCGCGCTTCCTCGGGCGCC
Source organism: Aegilops umbellulata (assembly GCA_032464435.1). NCBI lineage: Eukaryota > Viridiplantae > Streptophyta > Magnoliopsida > Poales > Poaceae > Aegilops > Aegilops umbellulata. The sequence continues at coordinate 420,091,812 of CP136059.1, forward strand.
GTTGGCTCAAAATTGCCGTCGTCCACCTCCGTGACCACCACTCTAGTAGTCCTGAGTTTGTTAGGAACCCGTTGCCTCTTTGCTTTCGGCTCTACACCGGCTCCGCTCCCTGAGGCAGCGCCGGGCTTAGTCTCAGCACCGGTCTCGATGCCGGTCGGAGTCTGAGCGCCGGTCTCGATGCCGGTCGGAGTCTGAGCGCCGGTCTCAGTCTCAGCACCGGTCTGCGTGTCGGTCTCAGTCCCCGATGCCACCGGTGGGCCCAGCAATAACATCGGTTGATCGTCCGTAAGGCTAAAAAATTTGTCTGCCGCCCGGTAGGCATCGTCGCAATCACCAGAACCCTGTCCTTCATCGTTGCTAGCCATGTTTCCTATGATTAAATCTAGTAAATTAATTCTAGACCTTATAAAATGAATAATGACATAAAAAGGCCTATTGTTTTGCAGGAATGTTGAATCCTTCCTAGTGCGGCAAATCACGGGCACTCGATATGTCCTAGTTTATAGCACAAGTCATGCCGAAATTCATGGAAAATTTCAGCATGCCTTTGCTAAAAAGTGGACAAATCGAGAACCTGAAATTTGCCGGAAAAGAAATGAATCAACATTCCGGCAAAACATATATAGGCCACTCAGCTTCATTAAGACAACAAAGCCACTTGGGCACAAACAACATGACCACTTCAATGAAAAGATATAATCAACAATGAAAGTCTAGGAAGGGATCATCTTTAAAATAAAACTTGCCTAAATAACCTAGATAATTCACCTAATTAAACTAGTTAACCTGAGTACTTCTCTGTCAAAGCCCTAACTAAATTTTTGCCCTATCCTAGATAATTAACATAATTAAACTAGCTAACCTATGCATGAGAGAGGAGAGGGATGGGGGCTTACAGAGGATGGCTCCGGTGGTGGGGAGGGAGGCAGTGGTGGCGAGGGAGGCAGGGGCGTGTCCGGTGACGGCGAGGGAGGCAGTTGTGGCGATGGAGGATCCGGTGGCGTCGACGGCGGCTCCGGTGGCGTTGATGAGGCTGCGCGGCTCCATGGCGTTGGGGGCGGCTCCGGTGGCATCGACGGCGCATGGCTCTGGTGGCTCCGGGGGCGTCGACGTCGGCAGGATACAGTGGCGAAGTGGGGCGACGGCAAATCGGGGAGACGGCAGCGGGGCGGGTCGAGAGATTTTGGGGGAAGTGGTGGCCTGGGGGAATCGGTTTTTTGTTAAGTCAAAACTAGCGGCAGCGCGTTTCGCAGAAAGCGCTATAGCTAAGGTAGCTACGTACAGCGCTTTTTCCAAAACGCGCTACTGCTATACCTATGTAATTTTCTCCCTTTTTATTTCCTTTTCTGTCTCTATAGCGGGGGTCCTGGAAACGCGCTGCAGCTACGTTAGCTATAGCGCCTCTTACTAACACACGCTACAGCTATGCCTTTCTCTATTTTTTCGCTTTTTCATTTATTTTGCTTTACATTTTATTTTATTTTCTTTCTCCTTTTTTTTCTTTCATTTTCATTTACTTTTCTATTTGTTTTTCATTTTATTTTATTTCCCTTAGCAGTAGCGTTATTACTGGGAAACGCGCTGCTACTCATGCCCTAGCGGTAGCGCGCTTCCTGCAAGCCCTCTACTGCTATGCGTAGCCCATCGGTCCACCAATGGGAATATTAGTAGTAGCGCTTTTACGGCAAGACGCGCTACTGCTAAAATCGTATCTGCAGCGCGGTTTATTCCGAACCGCTACTGCTATCTAGCACTAGCGCCCTTTTTTGACCCGCGCTATTGCTAAATTTCTGTGTATAAGGTTTTCCCTGGTAGTTTAATGATTGCATCCTCTACCGCGGTGAGTACGAGGATTTGAACGCTTGCCCGGTATGCGGTGCATTGCGCTATAAGATCAGCCGCGATGACCCTGGTGATGTCGAGGGCGAGCGCCCCAGGAAGAAGATTCCTGCCAAGGTGATGTGGTATGCTCCTATAATACCATGGTTGAAACGTTTATTCCAAAACAAAGAGCATGCCAAGGTGATGCGATGGCAAAGAGAAGACCGTAAGAAAGACGGAAAGTTGAGAGTACCCACTGACGGGTCGCAGTGGAGAAAAATCGAAAGAAAGTACGGGAAGGAGCTTGCAGATAACGCAAGGAGTGTATGGTTTGGTCTAAGCGCAGATGGCATTAATACTTTTGGGGAGCAGAGCAGCAACCATAGCACCTAGCCTGTGACTCCATGTTTGTATAACCTTCCTCCTTGGTTGTGCATGAAGCGGAAGTTCATTATGATGCCAGTGCTCATCCAAGGCCCTAAGCAACTCGGCAACGACATTCATGTGTACCTAAGGCCATTAGTTGAAGAACTCTTACAACTTTGGAATAGAACAGGTCTACGTGCGTGGGCTGAGCACATGGGGGAAGAATTTGACCTAAAGGCGTTGCTGTTCGTGACCATCAATGATTGGCCTGCTCTCAATAACCTTTCAGGACAGACAAACAAGGGATACCGCGCATGCACGCATTGTTTGGACGATACCGACAGTATATATTTGGCTAATTGTAAGAAGGATGTGTACCTGGGACATCGTTGATTTCTTCCGAGCAGGCATCCCGTAAGAAAGAAAGGCAAGCATTTCAAAGGTGAGGCGGATCACCGGACGAAGCCTCGCCACCGTACTGGTGCTGATGTACATGATATGGTCAAGGATTTGAAGCTGGTCTTTGGAAAGGGTCCTGGTGGACAACCTGTTCCGAATGACGCTGACGGACGTGCACCCATGTGGAAGAAGAAATCTATATTTTGGGACCTGCCCTATTGGAAAGACCTAGAGGTCCGCTCCGCAATCGACGTGATGCACGTGACGAAGAATCTTTGTGTGACCCTGCTTGGCTTCTTGGGCGTGTATGGGAAGACAAAAGATACACCTGAGGCACGGGAGGACCAGCAACGTATGCACAGAAAAGACGGCATACATCAGGGTCATGCAAGCTACGCTCTTACCAAAGAAGAGAAGGAAATCTTCTTTGAATGCCTGCTCAGTATTAAGGTACCGTCTAGCTTCTCGTCGAATATAAAGGGAATAATAAACATGGCAGAGAAAAAGTTCCAGAACCTAAAGTCTCATGACTGCCACGTGATTATGACGCAACTGCTTCCGGTTGCATTGAGGGGGCTTCTACCGGAAAATGTTCGATTAGCCATTGTGAAGCTATGTGCATTTCTCAATGCAATCTCTCAGAAGGTAATCGATCCAGAAATCATACCAAGGTTAGAGAATGATTTGGTGCAATGTCTTGTCAGTTTTGAGTTGGTGTTCCCACTATCCTTCTTCAACATCATGACGCACATCCTAGTTCACCTATGCGAAGAGATTAACGTTTTGGGTCCCGTATTTCTACACAATATGTTCCCCTTTGAGAGGTTCATGGGAGTCTTAAAGAAATATGTTCATAACCGTGCTAGGCCAGAAGGAAGCATCTCCAAGGGCCATGAAAATGAGGAGGTCATTGAGTTTTGTATTGACTTTATTCCTGACCTTAAGCTGATTGGTGTTCCTGAATCGTGGCATAAGGGCAGACTGGATGGAAAAGGCACGCTAGGAGGGGAACAAATAATAGGTATGGACGGACATTCTCTCACTGAAGCACACTACATAGTTCTACAGAATTCCGCCTTGGTGGCTCCGTATATGGATGAACACAAGAATTTGCTACGCTCCAAACACCCGGAGCGGTCTGATGATTGGATTACACGTGAACAAACTAGGAGTTTCGCCAGCTGGTTGCAGACACGTACCATGCATGACGCTTCTATTGAAGATGACCTGTACTTGCTGTCCCAGTTACCATCTTTGAATATAATGACTTTCAAAGGGTACGAGATAAATGGTAATACATTTTACACAATCGCCCAAGATAAGAAGAGCACCAACCAAAACAGTGGTGTCCGCTTTGATGCAGAAATCAAGACAGGAAAGGAAACATATTATGGTTATATACAGGACATATGGGAACTTGACTATCGACGTGGTTTGAAGGTCCCTTTGTTTCGGTGGAAATGGGTCAATATGACACGAGGCGGGGTAACGGAAGACCCACGGTACGGAATGACAACAGTGGATCTCAACAATCTTGCGTATGCAGACGAACCATTCGTCCTAGCCAATGATGTGGCACAGATTTTCTATGTGAAGGACATGTCTACCAAGCCGAGAAAAAGAAAAGATAAGGAAGCGAATGCATCGTACGATGAGCCAAAGCGGCACATAGTTCTTTCTGGGAAGAGAAACATCGTGGGAGTGGATGACAAGACAGACATGTCAGAATATTATGAAAAGTTTACGCTGCGTTTGGATGTTGGTATTGAGGGCCAGATTTTGACTTTGGCATTCGGTAGCCCGAATATCGCTGTTTGGTTGCGCAAGACATTCGATTTGGAATTGAGGTCCGATATCGAGCGGTTCCCTTTTCACATGCACTCTCCGCCAACCAATTCGGAGGCTCCGACCTCGGTTTTCGCTGATATTCGTCCGTCGCCCCAGCCAAGACTCCCTTCGCCCGATCTTGAAGACTGATGCGTTCGGCTCCACTGCAGCTGCACCTCTGCCGGCGACCGCATCCCTCGCTGGCTCGCTCCCTCTGCTGGCAGCTGGTTCTGGGTTGCTCCAGCAAGCCGCGACGGGAACCCTTCCACCACGAGAAGAGCCCAATTGGCAGACGTGGACTTCGCCGCTGACCAGAACGTGCAGACCATCGCGTCTGGTGCCGCTGCAGCTGCATGCCCACCACCGCATCTAGGTTGTGTGCGCATGTGCGAGTCGGTTGATGTGTGTCTGTGCATCCTCTACGTTTAATTGCAGGTGCACGAAGCTGAGTATATTGCAAGCACGAGTGCACGACCAATAGCTGACGTATTCTTCTTCAATCCCTCACGCACATGCTCCCCTCTTTTTGATCCAATCATAGGCTTACTTGCACAAAAATTGAATGATGGGTCATTCAAACACATACATATGTCATGTGTAATTCAGTTTGAAACATGTACAACAAAGTATGAAACTTCATACCCTTTTACATGTGCAATTCAGCACTTGACCATCCAAACAAGAATTGGAATTGTTTTTTCTCTTGGATTCCACAAGCCAAATACATGAGCATCCAAACACCGAAATTGGCATTGAAGCTCAATATCAATGTCTTGAATATTTGGCATTCAAGCCAATTCAATGCCAAGCCCATCAATGTCTACATGCAAACAGAGGCTTAATGAAATTGCTCCATTCACAGTGAATATTGACCCGAGCATCCCGTTAAATGATGAAGATTTTCCATGGTTACGGCGCAAAGGGACACACACGAAGAAAAAGTTTCACACAAAGATCTGGGATGTGATCGGCTTCACTATCATCACTTTCTTCTGTGTTTCACACCCAGGAGGGAATCTCTGTAATAGTTAGGGTAATTATGTGTTTTGGCATTTGAAACGCGAAGAAATTTTATGTGCAAACAAATTCTTTCATCCCTTTACTGATTTTTAAAGTTAAGTTATTCACAAACTAGTGATTCACACTAATTTCAAATAAATTAAAATTTAAACTATTCAAATTTGAAAACTACGGGCACTAACAGAAAGTTTGTAATTTTTTGTACCTAAAGCAAAAATATTCACAAAGAAACTCTAAATACACAAAAAAAACAACTCAAAAAAATAAAGCAAAAAAATAAAGCAAACAAATAAAAAATAGCCTGCCTACTGGGCCAGAGCGGCCTGCATACGACTAGAAACCCAACCTGTTGTTGGGCCAGGATGCAGGCCCACAAAGGCCAGTAGGCCCACGGGGCAGCACAGCACAGGTAGGCCCAGAAGGCCTGCATTTGAGAGGAGCTCAAAGGAGCAGCCGCGGCTGGGTTTATAAACCAGTGCGGCTGCCCTTCGCTAGGCAAGGTAGGACTAAACTTTGCGCCCCTCGCCTGGCAGCGCACCCCCCTTTAGTACCGGTTCGTGGCACCAACCGGTACTAAAGGGATGGCCTTTAGTTCCGGTTGCTGCCACGAACCGGTACTAAAGGGGGGTGCGCTTCCCGCCGCTTGGCCTGGCCAAAACAGGCCTTTAGTACCGGTTGGTGGCTCCAACCGGTACTAAAGGTCCATCCTATATAACTAAACACTTCAAAAATTTTAGTTTCCCATCTGCTTCTTCTCCTATGCCCCGTCGCCTGTCGCGCGCCCCCGTCTCCATATCCCTCTCGTCGCCGCCCCCGTCGCCGCCCCGTCCCCGTCGTCGCCCCCCGTCGTCCCCGTCAACGTTGCCGCCGCCCTGTCGTCAACGTTGTCGCCGCCCCGTCGTCCTCGTCCACGTCGTCACCGCCGCCCCGTCCCGGCCCGTCCCCGTCCCCGTCGTCGCCGCCCCGTCCCCGTCCCCGTCGTCGCCGCCCCATCCCTGTCCCCGTCGTCGCCATCCCGTTGGCGCCGCCAGTCGCCGTCCCTGTCGGGCGCCGCCCCCGTCGCCTCTCGTCTCGCCGGTGAGCACACACACAAACACACACACACACACACACACACACACACACACACACACACACACATACATTTTTTTAGTTTTTTAGTTATACAAATAGTTATAAAAAAGTTAGAAATTTTGCTTTTTTTAGTTATAGAAATAGTTAGTTATATAGCATATTGTTAGAAATGTTATAGAAATGTTAGAATTGTTAGAAAATTTTCTGTTTTTTAGTTATAGAAGTAGTTATAAAAAAGTTAGAATTGTTAGAAATTTTTCTGTTTTTTAGTTATAGAAATAGTTATAAAAAAGTTAGAATTTTTTCTTTTTTTTAGTTGTAGAAATATTAGAAATGTTATACAAATGTTAGTTATATATATATAGAAATGTTATAATTTTTTCTGTTTTTTAGTTATAGAAATATTAGAAATGTTATAGAAATGTTAGTTATATAGCACTGTTAGAAATGTTATAGAAATGTTAGTTATATAGAAATGTTAGAAATTTTAGTTATCAAAATCCAATCATTAAAAAAATGTTACTTATTGCGGGCATATAGCTAGTATTTGTTCTCGACGATGCCCGGCCCGCATCCTCGCCGTCGACCCGTCCACGACGACGTCCGGCTGACCCATGTCCGGGACTGGGCTCCGCCGGGCTGGCACTGGGAGGTGCTTCCTGGAGGGGCGCGCCGCTTGATGAGGAACCCGACCCCGGGTCCCGTCGTCGACCCTGATCTCGTTTGGTGGCGTTCGCGTGGGCCAGTTTCGGTGCGGAGGGAGCCAGCCCCGCCGGAGGTGGTACGTCGCCGTGTCAGGGAGGAGGACGAGCACGTCCATCGCTACATGGTTGCGTTAGAGGGCGGCAGGTTCTCCAATACCTGGTAGTTTCTTCAGGGATCTCACTTCAGCTATGATCCTGTGAGGGTTCCTTCTCTTTGGGTGTCCACCGCCCGGCCGCAGGAACCACGAGTGTCCTAGATTCTTCTGTAGTATTCGATCTTTATTAGCTACCTAGCTAGCCAGTGATGTATTCGATATATAATATTCGAGACGATGTATTCGAGATTATATATTATTCGAGACGATGTATTCGAGATTATATCTATTATTCGAGATGATGTATTCGAGATTATATCTATTATTCGAGAAGATGTAATTTGAATACTAAATTGTTTTATATTTCTTTTGGATTAGTTAAATAAAAGCTATGGCGGACAATACCGGCAGAGAGGGAGAACAGGCCATGTTCGATACGATACGCCATCCTCGCGGGCGAGATGATGATCAGAATGAAGAAGATTATGACGGCTCCGAATTTCTAAACAACACCGGGGAGGGTGATATGATATTTGATCGCGACGACCGAATTGATGAAGTCACGAACTATGATTATGATGATGATGAAGAAAATGTTGATCTTGAAACAACAAAGACCGGCGAGGTATATATATTTATATAAGGAGGCATCTGGTGATCATCACATGTTTTAAATGACTTGGAGATATATTAACGAATCGATCTTTCTTCTTTCAGCCATCCGGATCGAGCAAATCTTCAGGCAACAGGACGAAACGAGGCTCGAACAAAAAGTTGAAGGAGGGCGTAAAGTACAATATCGAGGCAATCAGACCTAATGGCGAACCATTAGCGCCTAAGAAGATTGCAAAAAAGTTCGTTCGTCAGTGCGGAGTTCTTGTGAAGGACCATCTCCCGATCTCCCTTCAAGAATGGAGAGAGCCAGCAAAGCCACGTACAGATGTTACTTTTGTTAACAACAGACAAAAAGGTCTGCTTTGGGATACTCTCATGGAACGTTTCACCCTACCAGATCATTTCACAGAAGCAGATGTGCAGAAAGTCAAGGAGGCTGCTCTTAGGAAGATGGCGGTTGCATTCAAGAACTACAAGAATCATGAATGGGACAAGTACGTCAAGGGAGGAAGGAAGACTCCAGTATTCGAGGGAACACTAGAGAACCAAAGTGCTCATTGGGACGATTTCGTGAAATTCAAGGATTCAGAATTAGCTAAGGAACGGTCGAGAATAAACAAGAAGAATGCCGAAAAAAAGGATAAATTCCATAAGCTGGGGCCAGGTGGCTATGCGGTGGCAATGCCTAAGTGGGATAAGTCTGAGAAAGAGATGGAGGATGCAGGTGTCACTCCGGTTACTAAGAGCTGGCCGCCTAGGTGCAGGACTTGGTTCTATGCGCATGGGGGGAGTTGGACCCGAAGACAGGCAAAGTTTCAACGAAGGCATGTCTGAACGGAGCCGACGATGCGCTACTTGTTGCAATAGAAGAGGCTCGATCAGGGGTGTTCCAGCCCAACAGAGAGAACAACGAGGTTACGCGAGCCCTGGGAAATCCTGAACACGCAGGAAGAACACGAGGCAAGGGCGCTATTCCGTGGTATGAGTGGTTTTTGGACTGGAACGCCGACTACAGAACCCGTGCGAGAAAGAAGATTGCGGAGGAGAAGAAGAGGTAGATGGAGGAGGAGCGAAGGAAGCGGGACTATGAACGCCTTCAAGGCCTCGAAGCAAGTCAAATTCCAGCGGCAGCAGGAGCAGATCGACTCACTTAGCCAGCAAAGGGGGTCTCAGCTATTGGAAATATGCCCTAGAGGCAATAATAAATAGGTTATTATTATATTTCCTTGTTCATGATAATCGTTTATTATCCATGCTAGAATTGTATTGATAGGAAACTCAGATACATGTGTGGATACATAGACAACACCATGTCCCTAGTAAGCCTCTAGTTGACTATCTCGTTGATCAATAGATGGTTACGGTTTCCTGACCATGGACATTGGATGTCATTGATAACGGGATGACATCATTAGAAGAATGATGTGATGGACAAGACCCAATCCTAAGCCTAGCACAAGATCGTGTAGTTCGTATGCTAAAGCTTTTCTAATGTCAAGTATCATTTCCTTAGACCATGAGATTGTGCAACTCCCGGATACCGTAGGAATACTTTGGGTGTGCCAAACGTCACAACGTAACTGGGTGGCTATAAAGGTGCACTACGGGTATCTCCGAAAGTGTCTGTTGGGTTGGCACGAATTGAGACTGGGATTTGTCACTCCGTGTGACGGAGAGGTATCTCTGGGCCCACTCGGTAGGACATCATCATAATGTGCACAATGTGATCAAGGAGTTGATCACGGGATGATGTGCTACGGAACGAGTAAAAAGAGACTTGCCGGTAACGAGATTGAACAAGGTATCGAGATACCGATGATCGAATCTCGGGCAAGTACAATACCACTAGACAAAGGGAATTGTATACGGGATTGATCGAATCCTCGACATCGTGGTTCATCCGATGAGATCATCATGGAACATGTGGGAACCAACATGGGTATCCAGATCCCGCTGTTGGTTATTGACCGGAGAACTTCTCGGTCATGTCTGCATGTCTCCCGAACCCGTAGGGTCTACACACTTAAGGTTCGATGACGCTAGGGTTATAAAGGAAGTTTGTATGTGGTTACCGAATGTTGTTCGGAGTCCCGGATGAGATCCCGGACGTCACGAGGAGTTCTGGAATGGTCCGGAGGTAAAGATTTATATATGGGAAGTCTTATTTTGGTCGCCAGAAAAGTTTCGCACTTTATCGGTATTGTACCGGGAGTGCCGAAAGGGGTCCGGGGGTCCACCGGGGGGTCCACCTGCCCCGGGGGGCACATGGGCTGTAGGGGGTGCACCTTGGCCTATATGGGCCAAGGGCACCAGCCCCAAGAGGCCCATGCGCCAAGATATAAGAAAAGGGGGAGAGTCCCCAAAGGGGAAGGCACCTCCGAGGTGCCTTGGGAAGGATGGACTCCTCCCCCCACTTGGCCGCACCCCTTCCTTGGAGGAAGGGGCAAGGCTGCGCCTCCCCCCTCTCCCTTGCCCCTATATATAGTGGAGGGGAGGGAGGGCAGCAACACCTGAAGCCCTGGCGCCTCCCTCCCTCCCGTGACACCTCCTCCTCTCCCGCAGGTGCTTGGCGAAGCCCTGCAGGATTGCCACGCTCCTCCACCACCACCACGCCATTGTGCTGCTGCTAGATGGAGTCTTCCTCAACCTCTCCCTCTCTCCTTGCTGGATCAAGGCATGGGAGACATCACCGGGTTGTACGTGTGTTGAACGCGGAGGTGTCGTCCTTTCGGCACTTGGTCATCGGTGATTTGGATCACGACGAGTACGACTCCATCAACCCCGTTCACTTGAACGCTTCCGCTTAGCGATCTACAAGGGTATGTAGATGCACTCTCTTTCCCCTCGTTGCTGGTTTCTCCATAGATAGATCTTGGTGACACATAGGAAAATTTTAAATTTCTGCTACGTTCCCCAACAGTGGCATCATGAGCTAGGTCTATTGCGTAGATTCCATGCACGAGTAGAACACAAAGTAGTTGTGGGCGTTGATTTTGTTCAATATGCTTACCGTTACTAGTCAATCTTGATTCGGCGGCATTGTGGGATAAAGCGGCCCGGACCGACCTTACACGTACACTTACGTGAGACAGGTTCCACCGACTGACATGCACTAGTTGCATAAGGTGGCTAGCGGGTGCCAGTCTCTCCCACTTTAGTCGGATCGGATTCGATGAAAAGGGTCCTTATGAAGGGTAAATAGCAATTGACATATCAGGTTGTGGTTTTGCGTAGATAAGAAACGTTCTTGCTAGAAACCCATAGCAGCGACGTAAAACATGCAAACAACAATTAGAGGACGTCTAACTTGTTTTTGCAGGGTATGCCATGTGATGTGATATGGCCAAAAGGATGTGATGAATGATATATGTGATGTATGAGATTGATCATGTTCTTGTAATAGGAATCACGACTTGCATGTCGATGAGTATGACAACCGGCAGGAGCCATAGGAGTTGTCTTTAATTTATTTATGACCTGCGTGTCAACATAAACGTCATATAATTACTTTACTTTATTGCTAACCGTTAGCCATAGTAGTAGAAGTAATAGTTGACGTGACAACTTCATGAAGACACGATGATGGAGATCATGATGATGGAGATCATGGTGTCATGCCGGTGACGACGATGATCATGGAGCCCCGAAGATGGAGATCAAAAGGAGCAAAGTGATGATGGCCATATCATGTCACTATTTGATTGCATGTGATGTTTATCATGTTTATACATCTTATTTGCTTAGAACGACGGTAGTAAATAAGATGATCCCTCATTAAAATTTCAAAAAAGTGTTCCCCCTAACTGTGCACCGTTGCGAAAGTTCGTCGTTTCGAAGCACCACGTGATGATCGGGTGTGATAGATTCTTACGTTCACATACAACGGGTGTAAGCCAGATTTACACACGTGAAACACTTAGGTTGACTTGATGAGCCTAGCATGTAAAGACATGGCCTCGGAACACAAGAGACCGAAAGGTCGAGCATGAGTCGTATGGTAGATACGATCAACATGAAGATGTTCACCGATGATGACTAGTCCGTCTCACGTGATGATCGGACACGGCCTAGTTGACTCGGATCATGTAATCACTTGGATGACTAGAGGGATGTCTATCTGAGTGGGAGTTCATAAGATGAACTTAATTATCCTGAACATAGTCAAAAGATCTTTGCAAATTATGTCGTAAGCTCGCGCTTTAGTTCTACTGTTTTAAATATGTTCCTAGAGAAAATATAGTTGAAAGTTGATAGTAGCAATTATGCGGACAATAGAAGGCTTGTGTCCTTAATGCACCGCTCGGTGTGCTGGACCTCGAACGTGGTCTGTGGATGTTGCAAACATCTGACATACACGTTTTGATGACTACATGATAGTTCAGTAATGATAAATGGTTTAGAATTGAGGCACCGAAGACATTTTTGAAATGTCGCGGAACATATGAGATGTTTCGAGGGCTGAAATTGGGATTTCAGGCTCGTGCCCACGTCAAGAGGTATAAGACCTCCGACAATTTTCTTGGCCTGCAAACTAAGGGAGAAAAGCTGAATCGTTGAGCTTGTGCTCAGATTGTCTGAGTACAACAATCACTTGAATCGAGTGGGAGTTGATCTTCCAGATAAGATAGTGATGTTTCACCAAAGTCATTGCCACCAAGCTGCTAGAGCTTCGTAATGAACTATAACATATCAGGGATAGATATGATGATCCTTGAAATATTCGCGATGTTTGACACCGCGAAAGTAGAAATCAAGAAGGAGCATCAATTGTTGATGGTTAGTGAAACCACTAGTTTCAAGAAGGGCAAGGACAAGAAGGGATACTTCATGAAACGGCAAATCAGCTGCTGCTCTAGTGGAGAAACCCAAGGTTGAACCCAAACCCGACTGAGTGCTTCTGTAATAAGGGGAACAACCACTGGAGCAGAATTACCTTAGATACTTGGTAGATGAGAAGGCTGTCGATAGAAGTATATTGGATATACATTATGTGAATGTGTACTTTACTAGTACTCCTAGTAGCATCAGGGTATTAGATACTGGTTCGGTTGCTAAGTGTTAGTAACTCGAAATAAAAGCTACGGAATAAGCGGAGACTAGCTAAAGGTGAGCTGACAAGATGTGTTGGAAGTGTTTCCAAGGTTGATATGATCAAGCAGCGCACGCTCCCTCTACCATCGAGATTGGTGTTAAACCTAAATAATTGTTATTTGGTGTTTTCATTGAGCATGGACATGATTGGATTATGTCTATCACAATACGGTTATTCATTTAAAGAGAATAATAGTTACTCTATTTATTTGAATAATACCTTCAATGGTCTTGCACCTAAAATGGATGGTTTATGGAAATCTCGATCGTAGTGATACACATGTTCATGCCAAAAGATATAAGATAGTAATGATAGTACCACCTACTTGTGGCACTGCCATGTAAGTCATATTGGTATAAAACGCATGAAGAAGCTCCATGTTGATGGATCTTTGGACTCACTCATTTTTGAAAAGGATTGAGACATGTGAACCATGTCTATCGGTATATACGCATGAAGAAACTCCATGCAGATGGACCGTTTGGACTCGCTTGATTTTGAATCGCTTGAGACATGCAAATCATACCACATGGGCAAGATGACTGAAAGCTTCGGTTTCAGTAAAATGGAACAAGAAAGCAACTTGTTGGAAGTAACACATTTTGATGTGTGCAGTCCAATGAGTGCTGACGCAAGCAGTGGATATCGTTATGCTCTTACTTCACAGATGATTTGAGTAGATACTCAGCATATTTACTTGATGAAACACAAGTCTGAATTATTGAATGGTTCAAGTAATTTCAGAATGAAGCTGAAGATCGTCGTGACAAGGGGATAAAATATCTATGATATGATCATAGAGATGAATATCTGAGTTGCGAGTTTGGTACACAATTGAGACATTGTGGAAATTATTTCACGACTAGTACCGCCTGGAACACCATAGTGTGATGGTGTGTCCGAACATCATAATTGCACCCTATTGGATATGATGCATACCATGATGTCTCTTATCGAATTACCACTATCGTTCATGGGTTAGGCATTAGAGACAACCGCACTCACTTTAATTAGGGCACCACGTAATTCCGATAAGATGACACCGTATGAACTATGGTTTAGAGAAACCTAAGCTGTCATTTCTTATAAGTTTGGGGCTGCGACGCTTATGTGAAAAAGTTTTAGGCTGATAAGCTCAAACCCAAAGCGGATAAATGCATCTTCATAGGATACCCAAAATAGTTGGGTATACCTCCTGTCTCAGATCCGAAAGCAATAGGGATTGTTTCTCAAATCGGGTCCTTTCTCGAGGAAAAATTTCTCTCGAAAGACTTGAGTGGGAGGATGGTGGAGACTTGATGAGGTTATTGAACCGTCACTTCAACTAGTGTGTAGCAGGGCACAGGAGTTGTTCCTAAGGCACCTACACCAATTGAAGTGGAAGCTTATGATAGTGATCATGAGACTTCGGATCAAGTCACTCCCAAACCTCGTAGGATGACAAGGATGCGTACTACTTCAGAGTGGTACGTAATCCTGTCTTGGAAGTCATGTTGCTAGACAACAATGAACCTACGAGCTATGGAGAAGCGATGGTGGGCCCGGATTCCAAAAATGGCTCAAGGCCATAAAATCCGAGAGAGGATCCATATATGAAAACAAAGTGTAGACTTTGGAAGAACAACTTGATAGTCGTAAGGCTGTTGGGTGCAGATGGATTTTAAAAGGAAGACGGACAATGATGGTAGGTTTCACCATTCAGAAAGCTCAACTTGTCATTAAGATGTTTCCCGACAAGTTCAAGGAGTTGACTACGATGAGATTTTCTCACTCGTAGCGATGCTTAGAGTCTGTTGGAATTATGTTAGCAGTTACTGCATTATTTATGAAATCTTGCAGATAGGATGTCAAAACATTGTTTCCTCGACGATTTTCTTGAGGAAAGGTTGTATGTGATACAACCAGAAGGGTTTGTCAATCCTGAAAGATGCTAACAAGTATGCAAAGCTCCAGCAATCCTTTTAAGGATTGGAGTAAGCATCTCGGAATTGGAATGTACGCTTTGATGAGATGATCAAAGATTTTAGGTTTATACAAAGTTTATGAGAAACTTGTATTTCCAAAGAAGTGAGTGGGAGCACTATAGAATTTCTGATGAGTATATGTTGTTGACATATTGTTTATCGGAAATGATGTAGAATTTCTGGAAGGCATATAGGGTTGTTTGAAAAATGTTTTTCAATGGAAAACCTGGATTAAGCTACTTGAACATTGAGCATCGAGATCTATAAGGATAGATCAAAATCGCTTAATAGTACTTTCAAACGAACACATACCATGACAAGATTTTGAAGGAGTTCAAAATAGATCAGCAAAGAAGGAGTTCTCGACTGTGTTACAAGGTGTGAGTATTGAGCAAGACTCAAGACATGACCACGGCAGAATAGAGAGAAAGGACGAAGGTCGTCCCCTATGCTTTAGTCGTAGGCTCTAAAGTATGCTATGTTGTATACCGCACCTGAAGTGTGCCAAACCATGAGTCAGTCAAGGGGTACAAGTGTGATCTAGAAATGGATCACAGGACAATGGTCAAGGTTATCCTTAGTAACTAGTGGACTAAGGAATTTTCTCGATTATGGAGGTGGAAAAAGAGTTCGTCGTAAAGGGTTACGCTGATGCAAACTTTGACACTAATCCAGATTATTCTGAGTAGTAAATTGGATTCGTATAGTAGAACAGTTATTTGGAATAGCTCCAAATAGAGCATGGTAACTTCATCTAGGAGATGACATAGATATTTGTAAAGCACACACGGATCTGAAAGGTTCAGACCCGTTGACTATAACATCTCTCACAAGCATAACATGATCAAACCCAGAACTCTGTGAGTGTTAATCACATGGCGATGTGAACTAGATTATTGACTCTAGTGCAAGTGGGAGACTGTTGGAAATATGCCCTAGAGGCAATAATAAATAGGTTATTATTATATTTCCTTGTTCATGATAATCGTTTATTATCCATGCTAGAATTGTATTGATAGGAAACTCAGATACATGTGTGGATGCATAGACAACACCATGTCCCTAGTAAGCCTCTAGTTGACTAGCTCGTTGATCAATAGATGGTTACGGTTTCCTGACCATGGACATTGGATGTCATTGATAACGGGATCACATCATTAGAAGAATGATGTGATGGACAAGACCCAATCCTAAGCCTAGCATAAGATCGTGTAGTTCGTATGCTAAAGCTTTTCTAATGTCAAGTATCATTTCCTTAGACCATGAGATTGTGCAACTCCCGGATACCGTAGGAATACTTTGGGTGTGCCAAACGTCACAATGTAACTGGGTGGCTATAAAGGTGCACTACGGGTATCTCCGAAAGTGTCTGTTGGGTTGGCACGAATCGAGACTGGGATTTGTCACTCCGTGTGACGGAGAGGTATCTCTGGGCCCACTCGGTAGGACATCATCATAATGTGCACAATGTGATCAAGGAGTTGATCACGGGATGATGTGCTACGGAACAAGTAAAAAGAGACTTGACGGTAACGAGATTGAACAAGGTATCGAGATACGACGATCGAATCTCGGGCAAGTACAATACTGCTAGACAAAGAGAATTGTATACGGGATTGATCGAATCCTCGACATCGTGGTTCATCCGATGAGATCATCGTGGAACATGTGGGAACCAACATGGGTATCCAGATCCCGCTGTTGGTTATTGACCGGAGAACTTCTCGGTCATGTCTGCATGTCTTCCGAACCTGTAGGGTCAACACACATAAGGTTCGATGACGCTAGGGTTATAAAGGAAGTTTGTATGTGGTTACCGAATGTTGTTCGGAGTCCCGGATGAGATCCCGAACGTCACGAGGAGTTCCGGAATGGTCCGGAGGTAAATATTTATATATGGGAAGTCTTATTTTGGTCGCCAGAAAAGTTTCGCACTTTATCGGTATTGTACCGGGAGTGCCAAAAAGGGTCTGGGGGTCCACCGGGGGGTACACCTGCCCCGGGGGGCCACATGGGCTGTAGGGGGTGCGCCTTGGCCTATATGGGCCAAGGGCACCAGCCCCAAGAGGCCCATGCGCCAAGATATAAGAAAAGGGGGAGAGTCCTCAAAGGGGAAGGCACCTCCGAGGTGCCTTGGGAAGGATGGACTCCTCCCCCCCCCTTGGCCGCACCCCTTCCTTGGAGGAAGGGGCAAGGCTGCGCCTCCCCCCTCTCCCTTGCCCCTATATATAGTGGAGGGGAGGGAGGGCAGCAACACCTGAAGCCCTGGCGCCTCCCTCCCTCCCGTGACACCTCCTCCTCTCCCGCAGGTGCTTGGCGAAGCCCTGCAGGATTGCCACGCTCCTCCACCACCACCACGCCGTTGTGCTGCTGCTAGATGGAGTCTTCCTCAATCTCTCCCTCTCTCCTTGCTGGATCAAGGCATGGGAGACGTCACCGGGCTGTACGTGTGTTGAACGCGGAGGTGTCGTCCGTTCGGCACTTGGTCATCGGTGATTTGGATCACGACGAGTGCGACTCCATCAACCCCGTTCACTTGAATGCTTCCGCTTAGCGATCTACAAGGGTATGTAGATGCACTCTCTTTCCCCTCGTTGCTGGTTTCTCCATAGATAGATCTTGGTGACACATAGGAAAAATTTAAATTTCTGCTACGTTCCCCAGCATCAGCAGCTGCAGCAGCTAGCGGATGATCCAGCATTGGATAGCACCGCCCCATCCATGCTGAGAAGCAGCGTGGGTTCCGCCCCGGGCGACGCAATGCAGGATAGATACCCCGTGGATGACATCACGGAGAACACTAACTGCGAGCTACCCTTCAAAATGAAGAACATATCCATGAAGGTGGCGGACGCCGTTGCTTTTTCAAATCCCCCCGAGGCAACCTTCCATTGCAACCCGATTCCAGCGGGCTATGCTCGTGTCTTGGTTGATGAGGTGGTGGACCCATATTCGGGGCTACAGCTTGACATTCCTGGAGGTGACGATGAGCACACATTGGGAGAGGCCATATATCGTGTCATCCTATGAAGAAAGGATTGCATCGTCTTTCGAAGGCCACCGACACCGCGTCACTCAACTCCTCGTCGAAGTCCGCCACCGAGTCAGCAGACTCCCACTCCTCCAAGTCCACCAACGCGTGAGGACACTCCTCCTGCTCCAAGTCCGGCAAAGTGTCAGGCCACTCCTCCTCCAAGTCTGACACAGCGTCAGACGTCCACTCCTCCTCCAAGTCCGGCACAACTTCAGGCCACTCCTCCTCCAAGTCCGGCACAGCTTCAGGCCATTCCTCCTCGTCCAACTCAGCCACGTCAGCCGTCTCCGCCGCCTAAGCAATCGCAGAAGAGACACCCCGCAGCTATGGTGCGTAGCGATACGAGTCGAGGTAGTACAGGAAGTACAGGCGGAGGCAAGCTATATAAATATGGTCCAACCCTCGCGCCTCTTCTGCAGAGGCCTTATGACAAGTCCGAGGAGGAAAACGCAGCCATATCGAAGGCCGAGGTGGAAGCCCATTTTGCACCGATACCGCCACCGCCACCAAGGGAGAAAGTGCCCGAGGAAACGATTGACCACTTCATTCGTATGGCTCAACCACCAGCTCTGAAGCCTGTTGACACAGACTATGAGCGCCACATCAGGAAGTTAAATCGAGCACGTCTACAGAGGGAGGCGAGCTCGAGCTCGAGCAAACAACAAGTAGCTGTCAAAAAATGCGGTAAAACCATTCCCCAGCTGGGAGAACAGGCGGCGCAATCGATCCCCTCGCTTGTTGTGCCAACAACACGTGAGAGTACGCGCGCCCAATATTATTGTGGGCAAAAAAATTATGTTCCCGAGGTGGGCAATGTGGTAATAACCGAGGAGCATATAATGCAGGCTGAAATTCTCGATATCACTGTTGGACAACTCCTCAAGATCGAGCCCATGTCTGTGCTTAGAGAGGAGGAAATAAAACGGAAATATGTCCGGGGCAAACCTTTGGTCAAGCCAGACGAGGTCAAGAAGCTCCCAACGAGAATGTATGAATTGCATCAATGGTACATGTGTTGGGGAACGCAGTAAATTCAAAAAATTTCCTACGCACACGCAAGATCATGGTGATGCATAGCAACGAGAGGGGAGAGTGTTTGTCTACGTACCCTCGTAGACCGAAGCGGAAGCGTTGACACAACGTAGAGGAAGTAGTCGTACGTAGAGGAAGTAGTCGTACGTTCTCCTCGCGATCCAACCGATCACAGCACCGTTACTCCGGCACCTCCGAGTTCTTGGCACACGTTCAGCTCGATGACGATCCCCGGGCTCCGATCCAGCAAAGCGTCGGGGAAGAGTTCCGTCAGCACGACGGCGTGGTGACGATCTTGATGTGTTACCGGCGCAGGGCTTCGCCTAAGCACTGCAACGATATAATCGAGGTGGAATTTGGTGGAAGGGGGCACCGCACACGGCTAAGGAACGATCCGTAGATCAACTTGTGTGTCTTGGGGTGTCCCCTGCCCCCGTATATAAAGGATGAAAGGGGGGAGGCTGGCCGGCCAAAGGAGGGAGGCGCAGGAGGAGTCCTACTCCCTCTGGGAGTAGGATTCCCCCCCCAATCCTAGTTGGACTAGGATTCTTCAAGGGGGAGAGAGAGAGAGAGGGGGCGCCCCACTTCTCCTAGTCCTAATAGGACTAGGGAAGGGGGGAGGCGCACAGCCCATGAGGGCAGCCCTCTCACCTCTTCTCCAAGGCCCATGTTGGCCCATTATGCTCCCGGGGGGTTCCGGTAACCCTCCCGGTATTCCGGTAAAATCCTGATTTCACCTGGAATGCATCCGATGTCCAAACATAGGCTTCCAATATATAATTCTTTATGTCTCGACCATTTCGAGACTCCTCGTCATGTCCGTGATCACATCCGGGACTCCGAACTCCTTCGGTACATCAAAATGCATAAACTCATAATAACTGTCATCGTAACGTTAAGCGTGCGGACCCTACGGTTCGAGAACAATGTAGACATGACCGAGACACGTTTCCGGTCAATAACCAATAGCGGGACCTGGATGCCCATATTGGCTCCTACATATTCTACGAAGATCTTTATCGGTCAGACCGCATAACAACATACGTCGTTCCCTTTGTCATCGGTATGTTACTTACCCGAGATTCGATCGTCGGTATCCAATACCTAGTTCAATCTCGTTACCGGCAAGTCTCTTTTCTCATTCCGTAATACATCATCTCGCAACTAACTCATTGGTTGCAATGCTTGCAAGGCTTTATGTGATGTGCATTACCGAGAAGGCCCTGAGATACCTCTCCTGACAATCGGAGTGACAAATCCTAATCTCGAAGTATGCCAACTCAACATGTACCTTCGGAGACACTTGTAGAGCACCTTTATAATCACCCAGTTACGTTGTGACGTTTGGTAGCACACAAAGTGTTCCTACGGTAAATGGGAGTTGCATATTCTCATAGTTAAAGAAACATGTATAAGTCATGGATAAAAGCAATAGCAATATACTAAACGATCGGGTGCTATGCTAATGCAATGGGTCATGTCAATCAGATCATTCAACTAATGATGTGATCTCGTTAATCAAACAACAACTCTTTGTTCATGGCTAGGAAACATAACCATCTTTTGATTAATGAGCTAGTCAAGTAGAGGCATACTAGTGACACTCTGTTTGTCTATGTATTCACACATGTATTATGTTTCCAGTTAATACAATTCTAGCATGAATAATAAACATTTATCATGATATAAGGAAATAAATAATAACTTTATTATTGCCTCTAGGGCATATTTCCTTCAGTCTCCCACTTGCACTAGAGTCAATAATCTAGATTACAAAGTAATGATTCTAACACCCATGGAGTTTTGGTGCTGATCATGTTTTGCTCGTGGAAGAGGCTTAGTCAACGGGTCTGCAACATTCAGATCCGTATGTATC
This sequence comes from Aegilops umbellulata, assembly GCA_032464435.1. Taxonomy (NCBI): domain Eukaryota; kingdom Viridiplantae; phylum Streptophyta; class Magnoliopsida; order Poales; family Poaceae; genus Aegilops; species Aegilops umbellulata. The sequence continues at coordinate 420,112,731 of CP136059.1, forward strand.
TTGCATATCTCTATGTCTCCCACCTGGACCAAATCCCGGATGGAGTTGAAGCGTCTCTTGATGTGTTTGGTTCTTTTGTGAAATCTGGATTCCTTTGCCAAGGCAATTGCACCAGTATTGTCACAAAAGATTTTCATTGGACCCGATACGCTAGGTACAACACCTAGATCGGATATGAACTCCTTCATCCAGACTCCTTCATTGGCCGCTTCTGAAGCGGCTATGTACTCAGCTTCACATGTAGATCCCGCCACGACGCTTTGTTTAGAACTGCACCAACTGACAGCTCCACCGTTTAATGTAAATACGTATCCGGTTTGCGATTTGGAATCGTCCGGATCAGTGTCAAAGCTTGCATCGACGTAACCGTTTACGACGAGCTCTTTGTCACCTCCAAAAATGAGAAACATATCCTTAGTCCTTCTCAAGTACTTAAGGATGTTCTTGACCGCTGTCCAGTGATCCACTCCTGGATTACTTTGGTACCTGCCTGCTAAACTTACAGCAAGGCACACATCAGGTCTGGTACACAGCATTGCATACATGATAGAGCCTATGGCTGAAGCATAGGGAACATTTTTCATCTTCTCTCTATCTTCTGCGGTGGTCGGGCATTGAGTCTTACTCAATTTCACACCTTGTGCCACAGGCAAGAACCCTTTCTTTGCCTGATCCATTCTGAACTTTTTCAAAACTTTGTCAAGGTATGTGCTTTGTGAAAGTCCTATTAAGCGTCTTGATCTATCTCTATAGATCTTAATGCCCAATATGTAAGCAGCTTCCCCGAGGTCTTTCATTGAAAAATTTTTATTCAAGTATCCCTTTATGCTATCCAGAAATTCTATATTATTTCCGATCAGTAATATGTCATCTACATATAATATCAGAAATGCTACAGAGCTCCCACTCACTTTCTTGTAAATACAGGCTTCTCCGAAAGTCTGTATAAAACCAAAAGCTTTGATCACACTATCAAAGCGTTTATTCCAACTCCGAGAGGCTTGCACCAGTCCATAAATGGATCGCTGGAGCTTGCACACTTTGTTAGCTCCCTTTGGATCGACAAAACCTTCTGGTTGCATCATATACAACTCTTCTTCCAGAAATCCATTCAGGAATGCAGTTTTGACATCCATTTGCCAAATTTCATAATCATAAAATGCGGCAACTGCTAACATGATTCGGACAGACTTAAGCATCGCTACGGGTGAGAAAGTCTCATCGTAGTCAATCCCTTGAACTTGTCGAAAACCTTTTGCAACAAGTCGAGCTTTATAGACAGTAACATTACCATCAGCGTCAGTCTTCTTCTTGAAAATCCATTTATTTTCTATTGCTTGCCGATCATCGGGCAAGTCAACCAAAGTCCACACTTTGTTATCATACATGGATCCCATCTCAGATTTCATGGCCTCAAGCCATTTTGCGGAATCTGGGCTCACCATCGCTTCTTCATAGTTCGTAGGTTCATCATGGTCTAGTAACATGACTTCCAAAATAGGATTACCGTACCACTCTGGTGCGGATCTTACTCTGGTTGATCTACGAAGTTCAGTAGAAACTTGATCTGAAGTTTCATGATCATTATCATTAGCTTCCTCCCTATTTGATGTAGGTGTCACAGAAACAGATTTCTGTGATGTACTACTTCTCAATAAAGGAGCAGATACTGTTATCTCATCAAGTTCTACTTTCCTCCCACTCACTTCTTTCGAGAGAAACTCCTTCTCTAGAAAGTTTCCGACTTTGGCAACAAAAATTTTGCCTTCGGATCTGTGATAGAAGGTATACCCAATAGTCTCCTTTGGGTATCCTATGAAGACACATTTTTCCGATTTGGGTTCGAGCTTATCAGGTTGAAGCTTTTTCACATAAGCATCGCAGCCCCAAACTTTAAGAAACGACAACTTTGGTTTCTTGCCAAACCACAGTTCATAAGGCGTCGTCTCAACGGATTTTGATGGTGCCCTATTTAACGTGAATGCGGCCGTCTCTAGAGCATAACCCCAAAAAGATAGCGGTAAATCGGTAAGAGACATCATAGATCGCACCATATCCAGTAAAGTACGATTACGACGTTCGGACACACCATTACGTTGTGGTGTTCCGGGTGGCGTGAGTTGCGAAACTATTCCGCATTGTTTCAAATGTAGACCAAACTCGTAACTCAAATATTCTCCTCCACGATCAGATCGTAGAAACTTTATTTTCTTGTTACGATGATTTTCCACTTCACTCTGAAATTCTTTGAACTTTTCAAATGTTTCAGACTTGTGTTTCATTAAGTAGATATACCCATATCTGCTTAAATCATCAGTGAAGGTGAGAAAATAACGATATCCGCCACGAGCCTCAACATTCATTGGACCACATACATCAGTATGTATGATTTCCAATAAATCTGTTGCTCTCTCCACAGTACCGGAGAACGGTGTTTTAGTCATCTTGCCCATAAGGCACGGCTCGCAAGTGCCAAGTGATTCATAATCAAGTGACTCCAAAAGCCCATCAGTATGGAGTTTCTTCATGCGCTTTACGCCGATATGACCTAAACGGCAGTGCCACAAATAAGTTGCACTATCATTATTAACTCTGCATCTTTTGGCTTCAACATTATGAATATGTGTGTTACTACTATCGAGATTAAGTAAGAACAAACCACTCTTTAATGGCGCATGACCATAAAAGATATTACTCATATAAATAGAACAACCATTATTCTCTGATTTAAATGAATAACCGTCTCGCATCAAACAAGATCCAGATATAATGTTCATGCTCAACGCTGGTACTAAATAACAATTATTTAGATCTAATATTAATCCCGAAGGTAGATGTAGAGGTAGCGTGCCGACCGCGATCACATCGACTTTGGAACCATTTCCCACGCGCATCGTCACCTCGTCCTTAGCCAATCTTCGCTTAATCCGTAGCCCCTGTTTTGAGTTGCAAATATTAGCAACAGAACCAGTATCAAATACCCAGGTGCTACTGCGAGAATTAGTAAGGTACACATCAATAACATGTATATCACATATACCTTTGTTAACCTTGCCATCCTTCTTATCCGCCAAATACTTGGGGCAGTTCCGCTTCCAGTGACCAGTCTGCTTGCAATAGAAGCACTCAGTTTCAGGCTTAGGTCCAGACTTGGGTTTCTTCTCTTGAGTAGCAACTTGCTTGCTGTTCTTTTTGAAGTTCCCCTTTTTCTTCCCTTTGCCCTTTTTCTTGAAACTAGTGGTTTTGTTAACCATCAACACTTGATGCTCCTTTTTGATTTCTACCTCCGCGGCTTTTAGCATCGCGAAGAGCTCGGGCATAGTTTTGGTCATCCCTTGCATATTATAGTTCATCACGAAGCTCTTGTAGCTTGGTGGCAGTGATTGGAGAATTCTGTCAATGACGCAATCATCCGGAAGATTAACTCCCAGTTGAATCAAGTGATTGTTATACCCAGACATTCTGAGTATATGCTCACTGACAGAACCATTCTCCTCCATTTTACAGCTATAGAACTTATTGGAGACTTCATATCTCTCAATCCGGGCATTTGCTTGAAATATTAACTTCAACTCCTGGAACATCTCATATGCTCCATGGTGTTCAAAACGTCGTTGAAGTCCCGGTTCTAAGCCGTAAAGCATGGCACACTGAACTATAGAGTAGTCATCAGCTTTGCTTTGCCAGACGTTCATAACATCTGGCGTAGCTCTTGCACCAGGCCTGGCACCTAGCGGTGCTTCCAGGACGTAATTCTTCTGTGCAGCAATGAGGATAATCCTCAAGTTACGGACCCAGTCCGTGTAATTGCTACCATCATCTTTCAATTTTGCTTTCTCAAGGAACGCATTAAAATTCAACGGAACAACAGCACGAGCCATCTATCTACACAACATAGACAAGCAAGATACTATCAGGTACTAAGTTCATGATAAATTAAAGTTCAATTAATCATATTACTTAAGAACTCCCACTTAGATAGACATCTCTCTAATCCTCTAAGTGATCACGTGATCCAAATCAACTAAACCATGTCCGATCATCACGTGAGATGGAGTAGTTTCAATGGTGAACATCATTATGTTGATCATATCTACTATATGATTCACGCTCGACCTTTCGGTCTCTGTGTTCCGAGGCCATATCTGTATATGCTAGGCTCGTCAAGTTAAACCTGAGTATTCCGCGTGTGCAACTGTTTTGCACCCGTTGTATTTGAACGTAGAGCCTATCACACCCGATCATCACGTGGTGTCTCAGCACGAAGAACTTTCGCAACGGTGCATACTCAGGGAGAACACTTCTTGATAATTTAGTGAGAGATCATCTTATAATGCTACCGTCAATCAAAGCAAGATAAGATGCATAAAAGGATAAACATCACATGCAATCAATATAAGTGATATGATATGGCCATCATCATCTTGTGCTTGTGATCTCCATCTTCGAAGCACCGTCATGATCACCATCGTCACCGGCGCGACACCTTGATCTTCATCGCAGCATCGTTGTCGTCTCGCTAATCTTATGCTTCTACGACTATCACTACCGTTTAGCAATAAAGTAAAGCATTACATCGCGATTGCATTGCATACAATAAAGCGACAACCATATGGCTCCTGCCAGTTGCCGATAACTCGGTTACAAAACATGATCATCTCATACAATAAAATTTAGCATCACGTCTTGACCATATCATATCACAACATGCCCTGCAAAAACAAGTTAGACGTTCTCTACTTTGTTGTTGCAAGTTTTACGTGGCTGCTACGGGCTTTAAGCAAGAACTCATCTTACCTACGCATCAAAACCACAACGATAGTTTGTCAAATAGACTCCGTTTTAACCTTCTCAAGGACCGGGCGTAGCCACACTCGGTTCAACTAAAGTTGGAGAGACAGTCTTCCGCAAGCCATCTCTGTGCAAAGCACGTCGAGGGAACCGGTCTCGCGTAAGCGTACGCGTAAGGTTGGTCCGGATCGTCTCATCCAACAATACCGCTGAACCAAAGTATGACATGCTGGTAGGCAGTATGACTTGTATCGTCCACAACTCACTTGTGTTCTACTCGTGCAAATAACATCAACCATAAAACCTAGGCTCGGATGCCACTGTTGGGGAACGCAGTAAATTCAAAAAATTTCCTACGCACACGCAAGATCATGGTGATGCATAGCAACGAGAGGGGAGTGTTTGTCTACGTACCCTCGTAGACCGAAGCGGAAGCGTTGACACAACGTAGAGGAAGTAGTCGTACGTAGAGGAAGTAGTCGTACGTTCTCCTCGCGATCCAACCGATCACAGCACCGTTACTCCGGCACCTCCGAGTTCTTGGCACACGTTCAGCTCGATGACGATCCCCGGGCTCCGATCCAGCAAAGCGTCGGGGAAGAGTTCCGTCAGCACGACGGCGTGGTGACGATCTTGATGTGTTACCGGCGCAGGGCTTCGCCTAAGCACTGCAACGATATAATCGAGGTGGAATTTGGTGGAAGGGGGCACCGCACACGGCTAAGGAACGATCCGTAGATCAACTTGTGTGTCTTGGGGTGTCCCCTGCCCCCGTATATAAAGGATGAAAGGGGGGAGGCTGGCCGGCCAAAGGAGGGAGGCGCAGGAGGAGTCCTACTCCCTCTGGGAGTAGGATTCCCCCCCCCCAATCCTAGTTGGACTAGGATTCTTCAAGGGGGAGAGAGAGAGAGAGGGGGCGCCCCACTTCTCCTAGTCCTAATAGGACTAGGGAAGGGGGGAGGCGCACAGCCCATGAGGGCAGCCCTCTCACCTCTTCTCTAAGGCCCATGTTGGCCCATTATGCTCCCGGGGGGTTCCGGTAACCCTCCCGGTATTCCGGTAAAATCCTGATTTCACCTGGAATGCATCCGATGTCCAAACATAGGCTTCCAATATATAATTCTTTATGTCTCGACCATTTCGAGACTCCTCGTCATGTCCGTGATCACATCCGGGACTCCGAACTCCTTCGGTACATCAAAATGCATAAACTCATAATAACTGTCATCGTAACGTTAAGCGTGCGGACCCTACGGTTCGAGAACAATGTAGACATGACCGAGACACGTTTCCGGTCAATAACCAATAGCGGGACCTGGATGCCCATATTGGCTCCTACATATTCTACGAAGATCTTTATCGGTCAGACCGCATAACAACATACGTCGTTCCCTTTGTCATCGGTATGTTACTTACCCGAGATTCGATCGTCGGTATCCAATACCTAGTTCAATCTCGTTACCGGCAAGTCTCTTTTCTCGTTCCGTAATACATCATCTCGCAACTAACTCATTGGTTGCAATGCTTGCAAGGCTTTATGTGATGTGCATTACCGAGAAGGCCCTGAGATACCTCTCCTGACAATCGGAGTGACAAATCCTAATCTCGAAGTATGCCAACTCAACATGTACCTTTGGAGACACTTGTAGAGCACCTTTATAATCACCCAGTTACGTTGTGACGTTTGGTAGCACATAAAGTGTTCCTACGGTAAATGGGAGTTGCATATTCTCATAGTTAAAGAAACATGTATAAGTCATGGATAAAAGCAATAGCAATATACTAAACGATCGGGTGCTATGCTAATGCAATGGGTCATGTCAATCAGATCATTCAACTAATGATGTGATCTCGTTAATCAAACAACAACTCTTTGTTCATGGCTAGGAAACATAACCATCTTTTGATTAATGAGCTAGTCAAGTAGAGGCATACTAGTGACACTCTGTTTGTCTATATATTCACACATGTATTATGTTTCCAGTTAATACAATTCTAGCATGAATAATAAACATTTATCATGATATAAGGAAATAAATAATAACTTTATTATTGCCTCTAGGGCATATTTCCTTCAACATGAACATTATCAAGATTTCCGATCGAGAGTCCCTCATGGTGGAAGTCAAGAAGGATCATTACTACCATCAGAAAGCTGTGGCCGTTGAGTATAATGAACTGTTTCAGTTATACAATCAAGACGCACTCGACAAATCTATCGTCAGTTGCTATTGTCTGTAAGTGATTTCTTTCTATAATTTAAGTCTCAAGCTAGCTGTAGCGATCCTTTTGATCAATCATTACCTGTAATTATCCTCATTATATTGTTTTCTATGGTATTACGCAGGATGAAGATGTATGAAATGAAAAAAGGTGGACGCTATGGCATTGGGTTCATTGACCCAAACACCGTTAATGAATACACATGGAAAATAGATGCATATCATGCAAAGCATGTAGAGGACAACATGCTAGAGTTCTTGAAGCGCCTCAAATACAATGAAGATATACTACTTCCTTACAACTTCAAGTGAGTCACACTGTCTTATACTACAAATTCTCTGTTTTTGATAACTAGCTAGCTACATGTTTTTGCTTATATATGCCTGCTTAATTAAGACATGAAAACGTGTGTGCATGCAGATTTCACTGGATCTTGTGTATCATTAAAGTTGACGCCGGAACAGTTGAAATACTGGACTCACTACTCAAAATAAATTCTGACTATAACAACTTGTTTGGGATAGTCAACAGGTAATTTCAATCATTATTAACTATATATCTCGGCCTATTTAGTTCGTCATTTCCTGATATGAACTATTTAATAACCCCTTTATTCATTTTCTTTGTGGGCGGGCAGGGCTTTGGCAAGGTTCATCAGCGTCACTCCAGGCGAATGGAAACAAAAGCTGAAATGGTTTCGACCCAAGGTAAGTAATTAAGTAGTACTAGCTAGCTAGCTAGCTAGCTGCCATCTCTTTAATTATCATGCTTGATTAATTATTATCTGATCAAATTCCATTCTCGTAAAGGCCATTCAGCAGGCGCGGGGGACTGATATGTGTGCATTCTGTGTTTGCGAGAACATTCGCATGATGACGTCCGAAACGAGCAGAGCTCAAAGACAGGAATGGATATGTTTGTCAGAACACTATTCACAATTTTTACACCATTATTGATATCTAGTCACAACTAATACACATGCATATTTTGATCTCCTTCCTAACAGTTCACAGAGGTGCGGGACAAACTCCTAGAAACGGAGCGCGTACAAGCACTTCAAGAGGAAATATGCAGATTTTTGCTCGACCAGGTCATAGATCCGAAGGAAGAATACTATTACCCATTACAGCCCCCATGAACCACTTCCAATTGTCATTGTTCTCCGAAGGCACCAATTAGGCTAATGCCAATGGCTCCGAAGGCAACATTGTAAGAGAAATTGTATATAGCTATCTAATTGTGTGTGTGTGTGTGTGTCTATATATATATATATATATATATATATATATATATATATATATATATAGGTAAATTGTTTGGGGCACTTAGGTGCCTGGGCACCTTGATTGTTTTAGAAACCGCGTTATATTTAATTTGTTTCCTAACTATTCTTCATGCAAGACTTTCCCTGCTTACGTTTTATTTGTTTTTTCTAATTATTAGACATGCAAGACTTGACATACAATAAAACGTAATAATATTGATTTTTTAGAATTGATACAGGTATCTAATACGCGTATTTTTTCCTAACTATCTAATACAGGCAACTAATACCTACCAACGAAAATATGGACATACGTAGGTATGTATATATTCAATAATTTATTTTTTAAAAACTATTACACTTATTTGTTTCCCAATTATCTAAAATGGGTATCTTATACTTACTAACAAAAGTATGTACATACACGAGTATGTATATACCCAAGAATTTGGTATTTGACTAATTGCATTTTATTTTTGTTTCCTAACTCTCCAGTACCTACTGAAGAAAATATTGTAATACCCGGTCGACATATATACCTCAAGTGGAAATACCCAATGTATCTACACACTCATATACCCGGTTGTGTAAAAAAATCTTGGAAAATATTGTACATACCCGGTCTACGTGACATATATCTAAAGTAAAACTTGGCTACGTATATATCCAGCTACGTGACATATGATACCCAATATATAACCAAAATATTTCGAGTACAAAACATATATACCTAAGATATTTTAGGTTATGTATGTATATACCTAGTGATTTATTCAACGTATGAACTTCATTATACGCAAAATGATGCACGTACGATGAGACATGCATGGACTTATAACATGGGCCATTTATTACTGATTTTCTCTATCCTATCTAATCTGGGCAGGTATTAAGTGTCCATATCAAGCAATAATTCTTTCCTAATAAGATTTACCCATCAATGCTAATACTAATTACACGCGCACAAATCTTAGTGTCATCCAACGGTTTTTAAGCTAGGTGCCCACGCACCTAGGTGTCCCAAACTGGCGTCCTATATATATATATATATATATATATATATATATATATATATATATATATATATATATATATACATGTGTGTATGTCTGAATTAATTAATATGGTGGTTTGTGAAACATTTGATGATATATATGCATAACATGTACAATGTGTAGTATCGTAAAATACCAGCAAACGAAAAAAAAATTAAATGGAAAACACAAAATTAAATGAAAAAGAAATCATAAACCCAACCCTCCCGCCAACATTTTAATACCGATTGGTGTTACCAACAGGCACTAAAGGGCTCCCTGCCCCCGGAGCTGCCTCGTGCCACGTGGTTGGCCTTTAGCACCGGTTCGTGCTGAACCGGTACTAAGGGGAGGGGGGCCTTTAGTGACCACACTTTAGTGCCGGTTATGGAACCGGCACTAAAGGGCCTTAGGGAGAGAGCGGATGAGTTGATCCACGTCGGGCAGCAGCCGGCGACGCTGCAGGATCTCATTACGTCAAAAAGATTCGCCAAGGACGGCCTCATTCAGTTCTCCAGAATCGTCTACCAGCAGCAACTCAATAATGTGTCGACTCTGGTGGAGGTTGTCAGACACTTCATGCATCTGTCCAACAAGAAAGCTAAGGAAGCGGCCATGAATCAGCAGGCACAGGCTCCTGATGTCCGTGATCTGGAAGCACCAGAGGACCTGATGCGTAGTTACGTCAGCGGGAAGGGCCGATCTGACACTCCATGGCTCAAGTTTCTGTGGGAGATGTACAGGACGGTGCTGGAGGTGCTGACTGCTGAGGAACAACTCCAAGCTTGAAGCGTTGTATGCCATGGCTGCGCATAATGCCTTTCAGTTCTGCAAGCAGTACAAAAGATCTACCGAGTTCCGTAGGCTGTGTGACATGATCAGAAACCATCTCGCAAATCTGAATAAATCTCGAGATCGTCCTGATCCAACTGCCCCTGAAAGTTGCTAGTTGTACCTTGATACTAGGGTTGAACAACTGAAGATTGCTGCAGAACTTTTCCTGTCCCAGGAAGCCTTCCGATCTGTGGAGGACCCACATGGCTTGATGAGCATGGTTCAGAGGGCTCCAAAACCATCCGTCCTGGCTGTGTGTTACGCCAAGCTGACTGAGATATTCTGGATGTCTGAGAATCACTACTTGTATCATGCATATGCATGGCTGGAGCTCTTCAGTTTCCACAAGAGTCACAACAAGAATTTAACTCGGAAGGATCTGCAATTACTGGTGTCTTCTGTTTTGCTCGCTGCGCTTTGTGTTATACAGTATGATGAACATAATAAATATGGTGCATATCATCTTAAACTTGAAAATGAGAAGGGCCACAGCTTGTGTATTAGAGTTTGAAAATGAGAAGGAGCGCAGCTTGCGTATCAAGGTCTTCGTTACATGGTTATTACTTTCTTAAATATTTATATAACATCAGAGTACTTTTTAGTTACAGATTTGGCAATACCCAGGACATTATGTTTCTCCAGTTCAACTATTGGCTTTCAAGGTGGCAGTGTCAGCCATTGCTGCTATCACAGGATCATGTGACTGTATATTTGGTTTTTGTCAGAATATGAGGAAGATGACTCTTTTGTAGTGAGATGTGACTGCCACTCTCATACCAAATACTTTGATGATGATGCCTACTGGAGAACACTATACGTGCTTTTGTTGTTCGCTACTAACGGTTATGAGTGTAGGGGGCGGGGGGCAGTGGGGTTAAAAGGCAGTTGTTGCAAACATGAACATGAGTGAAGATGACTGTAGGTGGCATATATATGGTACAGTCAAAGGAAGTGATTGGCATGGTAAGTTTGCGTGAGAAACAGTTTAAGAAATTGCATGGAAGATGTTTCAAGAGTTGTTCAGTATGTTTTTTCTTTGGATCCTTTGCCTTTGAAGTTTTGACATTCTATTCTTGTTATCTCCAGCTGACCAAGATGCTATCCAGTACATATGTGGAGAGCTTGGAAACTGCTGATTGCTCATGTGTAGTCCCCAAGTCATCACGGGATGTGTGAGACAAGATTGATGAGCACCAATACTATATAATGCATCTTACTTTTATATATTTGTCACTAAAAAATACTTTATTCCTTTCTGAGTTTTATATATTTGTCACCAAAAATATAGTATCTTATTTTGTTGACATACTATTTTTAACATTTTGGGGCTAGGTTAAAAAATATAACATGTAGTGATGTCTTAAGCATGTGATGTGTTGTTTTTACTGCTAAGAGATCATTTGCGCTGTAAACTTGCCTCTATCATTAGCTCGGGTAGTCCCCGTTTCAGGTGTTTCAAATAATTGACTCATTTACAATCTTTTTTGTAACGGCATTGTTATATCTGCAATAATAATTGTATGTTTTTGAATTATTATGCCACATGATATTTTATTTTATTTCCGTTGCAACACACGGGCATTTTTGCTAGTACATATTCAGAATCCAATAATCTTTGAATCCCGCTGTCCGCACGGAGGGTGTCGGTGAGCCGGTCTTGTCGAGTAAAACCATGTGCGTAGACGTGTTGGGAGCGCTTTCGTCTATGACGGGGTACTTAGCCGACACACTAAGAGTCAGGATGATGCCGCTTCCTTTGGAGAAGGCAACGCATTGGCATCCAGCAACGAACATCTCAGCCCTCATAGGGCCATCCTCGGGCGGCACGAGCCTTACCCGGAAAAGGAAGCGGTGGCTGTTTCTTGTGGGGGCTATGTGGCAATCTGATGGCCCGCCCTTGGCCATGATTGACATCGGTCGACTGGGGAACCACCGGCAGCTGTAGGCGATTGGTGGCGAGCGAATCTGTAACGAAGGCCGACGCCGCTGTTGGAAATTAGGTATCCCTCACCGTGGGGTTTTAAGGGGAGTATATCGCTGGCCAACGCGGCTCCGTAACGAAGGCGTGCGAAACGAGATTGCAGTGTCGCTACGGTTGAGGCTGTGTACTTTTCCTTCGTTTTTTTTCTTTATATCTAGAGGGATGCTGAGTTGTACCCGGAAACAAACAACAACAACAACAATAACAAAGCTTTTAGTCCCAGACAAGTTAGGATAGGTTAGAGGTGAAACCCATAAGGTCTCTCTTAACAGACTCCTTCCATGTCAAATTCGGTCTATCCCGATCTCTCTTGACATTCTGCGCACGCTTTAGCCTATTTGGTTCAACGTACCAATGTGAATTGACCCCATACGAGGTGTCTGCTGTAGCTGCAACTCATTTATTTTGGGAACTATCCTCCGCATAGCACCAGAGACATTCCTTTGCAATATGGTTAGTTTTTTTTTTTTTTTTGCATTTTGACATTTATTTCCATAATCCTCATACTCGGCGAAGTGGCCACCTCCAGCACCTTGTCGTCCCCTATTGTTGTTGTATAAGGGTTGCGGCAGATTGTTGTTGTAGTAGCCGCTGCAGTTGCCATTCGTATTGTAGTTGCGGTGGCCGCCGGAGTTGTTGTGGTGGTGGCCACCATTATCGTAGTAGCCGCCGGAATTGTTGTGGTAGCATCCATCGTTGCCGTCTCCACCGCAGGCGTGAGACCCACCGCCGCCACCCCCCTTACGTGAATTGTAGTAGCCCTTAGGGGGGGGGACTATGGCGACCATGGTAGCTCGCGCTGGCAGAAGACTTGTAGGCGCTCGCCACCGAGCCATGGAAAATCCCAACACTTTGATCAACACTGGTCACCATACTAAAGATATCGTCAATGGCGAGTGCCTCGGTTCGGGCGTCGAGGGCTGAGACGAGGGGCTGGTAGTCCATGTCAAGACCGGAGATGATGAAGGAGACAAACTCATCTTCGGGGATTTGTTTTCCAGCCGCTGCAAGTTCATCTGCTAGAGATCACATCTGATCAAAGAAGGTGGCAGCTATTTGGGAGCCTTTCAGGACAGTTGTTGGCTCGGGATCAAGATTTGGCGGAAAACATGTTTGCAAGTGCCGTCCAGATGGCATGGGATTTCTTAAGCGACGCAAGGCCTCCACCAGTACTTGCTTCGAAAGATTGTGGAGCAAGTAGGCTACAATCAGGGAGGGTTTTGTATTAGTTAACCCGGATCAGTATGATCCAGTGCACATAGTTTTACAACCCTCGCAAGACCCGACCGTAACTAGACGGCCATCTTAACATCAACCCTCCCAATCTTACCTAGTTCATGGCTAACAAGATTACACTCCTTCTTTATTGCCTTAACCTTAATCTGTCTGTCCCCTCTCATCATGGCAGAGATCAAGGGCAGTATACTGTGATCTATCAACCAAGGGGTTGGAAATCATCGTAGCAGCTTCCACACTATCCGTTTCGACAGTGAATGGGAGTGAGCTCCATTCTAGCGCCAATGCAATTCCTTCTTTGCAAGCCTCAAGTTCTGCAGCTAGTGCTTATCACATGTAAAAAGATGTCGGCACGAGGTAAAGATGATACCACCGAAGCTGTCACGGAGCACCATGCCGATGCCCCCATTTCCAGTATGTGCCATATAGGATCCATCCACATTTAAAGTAAGCCACCCAGGCTCAGGTGTGCGCCAGCCCACACACGGATGCTTGTGCACAGAAGCTACTTTGCCCCTGTTCATGCACGTGTATAGCTCGTCATGGTTCATGCTTGTGCATAGTGCGCTGTTGTTGCTGCTATTCTCCATTGCGCCGCTGTGCGTACTCGTGCACAGCGCGCCGCTGTTTCTTTTGTTTCCGAGCGTGCCGTTGTTGCTGCTGCAAGGCGCCGTCCTTAGCGCCCGGTCCATCAGAATCATTTTCCCCTTCCCTTGATCATCCTTTGGAAATTGTTGAATGCAAAGCAGCAATGTCAGGAAGCTATGTAGGAACCGCCAAGAGGCTTCAGTCGGTGGAGGAATTTTATCCTGCGTGATCTCGTTGCGGACGTGCCATGTGCGCCACATGGTCATCAAGAGCACCATGCAGGACATGTCCGAGAGGGGCTCAAGCACATCAAAAAGCCACTCTGGGCCTGTGTGCTGAACTGACTTTATATCCGGGAGCGTCCACTCCTTAGCGATCGCCCTCCAAAGCTCCACCGCACGGGCGCACCTACACATCGCGTGGAACCCATCCTCGCGTTCCAAACCACACAGGAGGCATGTGTCAGTGGTCTCCAAATGACGGGAAAACTTATTCGCCCATATTGCAAGAGAATTTGTCACAAGCTGCCATGCAAACACACGTACCTTTGGGAGGGCAGGGCACCCCCATATGGTCTTCCAGATGGTGCGCCGACCATCCGATGCCTTGCTAGATGCGCTCGCGGAAGGACGCTCGTGCGCGTCCATCGCGAAGCGGTACGCAGACCGAACAGTGAATATACCGTTCTTCTCAGGAGCCCATGCAAGGATATCGTCGGCGAGGCGTGGAGACGTCCGTATATTTCTGATGACATTGACATCGGACGGATGAAAGTGTCAGTGGAGGAGGTCCATACACCATGCGCCACGCTCGTCGAGTAGCTCGGCCACTCGCCGAAGCCTGCAGGTACCTTGGGCGGAAATCAGATCGCTCGACGGAGCTCGAGGCAGCCATCTACCATGCTAGATACGGATGCTCTGGCCATTTCCCACGCGCCACACCAGCCCCTTCTTGAGGAGCTCGAGCCCGTACTGGATAGCCTGCCAAGTTGACAAGGCATTCCAGAAAATATTGTATCCTCAAGGTGTCCCTTTGGATAGTAGCGAGCTTTGAGGACCCGCACACAAAGACTATTAGGATTAGTACGAAGACGCCATGCTTGCCGAGCAAGCAGCCCCTGGTTGAAGACTCTCAAATCTCTGAATCCCAATCCTCCTCTCATTTTATGTGACAAGATACGCGGCCAAGATATCCAATGAGTTCTCCTCTTTCCATTAGAAGCGCCCCACCAAAATTCTGAACCATTTTGTTTAAGTCATCGCACACCGACATAGGCAGCTTAAACACTCCCATCATGTATGTCGGAATAGCCTGGGCAACTTCCTTGATCATTGTTTCCTTCCCCGCTAGGGACAGCATATCACCCCACGTAATAATGCGTTTTGTGAGGCGGGCCTGTAAATTCTGAAATTTACCTTTTGACATCAGTCCTTCCGGTGTTGGTAAGCCCAAATATTTCTCCTCAAAAGTGGACATTTGAACCTACAAGGTTGTACGGACACGTTCCTGGTTAGCCACCAAACAAGACTTACTGAACAAAATGCTGCACTTTGTGGGTTTATGAGCTGTCCAGTAGCAGTTTGATAAGTGTTTATAATTTTCTTCACCTCTCTGGCTTGCTCCTCAAGTCCTCATCTGCTTTAAAGAACAGCAACATATCATCAGCGAAAAGTAGGTGTGAGATACCAGGTGCACGCCGAAAAACTTTGATGGGAGTGGATTTTCCTTGAGCTTCTCCATCCTTCAACAGAGCAGGCAAGCCATCAGCCACAAACAGGAACAATAACGGGGATAGGGGGTCACCTTGCCGAAGCCCACGCGACGGTGCGAACGAATCCAAGCGCGTTCCATTAAATTTTACAAAATATCTCACTGAGGTGACGCAAGACATTATCCAGTCAACCCATCGGTGAGCGAAACCCTTCTTTTGCATCGTTTGCTTCAAGAAACTCCTGTCTACCCTGTCATGAGCCTTTGAGAGGTCCAGTTTATATGCGTAGAAACTCCTTGCTGGATCCTTCTCTTGCTGAATGTGGTGAATGCACTCAAATGCAATAAGAACATTATCAGTAATCAGTCTACCTAGAACAAAAGCACTCTGCTCCGGCGAAATGATCTCCTCCAGGATAGGGCGTAATCTGTTGACGAAACACTTTTCCACTACCTTGTCAATGACGTTGCATAAGCTGATTGGTCTAAAGTCTATTAATTTTACCGGTTTATCCACCTTTGGAATCAGGACAATGGCTGTGTCATTTACCCCCTCAGGCATATGTCCAGTCCTGAAAAATTCCAACACACCTGCAACCACCTGTGGTTTCATAACTGCCCAATTCCGCTGGAAGACCCGTGCCGGAAAAGCGTCCGGTCCTCGCGCCTTGAGGGGACCGATCTGAAATAATGCATCTGAAATTTCCTTCTCTGTAAATTCTGTGCACAAGCTGTCATTCATGCTATCAGTAACACGTGCATGTATAAGGTTAGTGACTGGATCAGCACATAAAGTACGGTCAGCAGTGAACAAATTTTTGAAATAAGAGGTGGCCATGTCCGCCATAAGTGTGATGTCCATATGTGTCACTCCTTGTTCATCAGCCAATGATTTAGTCTGATTTTTCCATGCTCTCCAAACATCCTTCCTCCCTCAACCAATCTATTCTGGATCTCTGCATCCAAAGCATCTCCTCCCTGTATAGAAGTTCATTCATACGATGTGTGGCCTCCCTGATAGTTCTCTTGTCTGCATTCATAGCCATTAGCTCTTCAAGACGAGTATGGGACTTATTAATATCCTTGACCACGTTACCAAACTTTTTTTCTTGCTCCAAGATTGCAAGGTATGCATAAGTGTATGAAGGGCTGAAGCAACATCGCCCAAATTTGACATGCTGCCGGCCGCTCTCCCAATTTGTTGGTCTCTGGTCAAGCGAGAACAATAGGTAAGGTTACGTGCCATCTCGTACTTTCCTTCTAAGTTTTTAGAAATAATGGTGGCAGGAGGTTTGGGAATTTTTTGGTCGAGGTATCCAAAGAGTCCCACCCCCATGATCTGGGAGCGAGCTTGGGGTCTCCATAGGATGTAGTTGGCGCGGCTGAGAGGTCCGGAGATGGTATTGTTTAGGCCGGAGGAGATGGCTTGGCTAGAGGAAGACACGGGGAAGTGGTGGTGGAGATGGAAGCTAGATGAGGAAGGAGGCTCTGCATACCATGTCAATGTATCATGAAGCATCTTAACTCGTATACACAGGAGCCTGCGGTGTCTATATTGATACCGAGACTTGGTTCTCGTAGGTTTACAGAGGATTCGGTTCAGAGAACAACAGTGGAGAGATACATGGAAAGGATAGAGAGATAGAGAGATAAAGAGATAAACAAGAAAATATCTCTAACTACCTCTAGTCCTACAGGTGATACACAAGGCAGGCATACACGTGATGCACAATATTTCCAACAATGGATTCAAGTCGGTAACTTTTTTGCTGAAAAACTATTCCCACCTCCAATCCAAATATCACAATGGCGCTCAGATTGAATTTAGTTAGGTACTACATGGTACAATCCAACACACAATCCGTACAACAATCTTGTGAAATGGGATAACTGGCGGTCAGCTATATCGACCCACCCACAGGACCACAGAACTAAGCTGGCACCACCACCACCACAACCTCGACACCTACTTTCGCCGCCACCTTATCCATTTGGTCCAGTTTAAATAAAATTGTCCAGACTTGCATGAGAACCGTCCAGTTTGTTCAGATTTCGTTTGAAATGCATGTGGACATATGAGGTATATGGTTGGATGGCTGGCTTGTGTATCACTGCCCGCGAATGGATACCATGTCCGTTTTAAGTCCGTGTTGGAGGTGCCCTAAGGAGCAAGCATGGATAAAAATAGATGGAAATACAGAGAAGATGCATAGCTACACTCACCTGTGAACACTCTTCATCTGTTGAAATTTATAGTAGGTCTAATAAATGCTTTATAATAAGTAAGAAAACCTCCCACCGACCAACCAATGAGTCCCACCCATTTTATATGACAACATCACTGAAACGTCCTATTAATGCGCCAAGCATCAACAGCTACCCTCGCACCATTTGCAGTATGAGACTGAACCAAAATGGAAGCAGCCACGATGCCATTCCCCTAACCACTAGTCACACTGCAAGTTGCCGCGCTAAGAGCATCTCTCGGTTGCAAAACATCTCCCCCAATAAATAGATACTGAGTCTCTTTCAATTATTAAATAATCCGACCTATATACCTTACTTGTCCATGTGATCTCTCTCTCTCTCTCTCTCTCTCTCTCTCTCTCTGTCTCTCTCTCTCTCTCTCTCTCTGTCTCTCTCTCTCTAGCGGTGGCGTGGGGACGATGTGCGCCAGCAGACAGTGGCAGCAGGTGGACGACGACGACGTCGCGTTGATGTGACACTTATTGGAAGATCCCAAATTAATTTCCTTAGATATTGGCATGGTTGGGGTCGAGTTTTGGGACGTCCCAATATTTTTGTGGGAAAGTAAGTCTACTGGATCATATTTTGTGGCCTACTCAGTTTTACTGGAAAGTAAGTCTACTCCATACGTCCCATAATATAACAATGTTTTTACACTAGAGGAAAGGAAGTCTCTCGAAAAGCTCTAATTCCCATTGCATTGTGCATATATCTGTGCTAGCCTGCTACTAAGAAAACATGTTGTCAACCGATGAATCCTGCGCCTCCTTGCTGCTGTTCCTGATTGTCGGCAAACGTCCACCAGCTCGGCGCTCAGTGTGGATGTGAAAGGACGGATCGTGAGGTCGGTGCGCCTTGGGTGGAGCCAGGTGGCCCATCAAGGTGCACCTTCACTAGTCTAAAGGTTTTAAAAAAGAAAATGCTCATGCTCAACCGACTGGTAAATGGATGTGATAACTGATAACCAGAAGCATAACACCGAATCTCACTTTGATTGGAGGGCGAGCAACATACCCACCCTTCCCCACATGGACTAAGCTGAGGCCTGAGGGTTGCAACATGTGGCAACACGAGGTGCAACACACCACTCCGCACATGGATATAGTTGAGTCTTGCAATATGGGGCGTTGCCTGCAAAAGGTGACATCTGTGCAGGGGGCATTGGTGCCTGTTTTTGAAGTTCAAAAAACAGTTTTTACAGCTTGAAGAATTCTAAACTTTTATGTACATGCACATATAGCACTGCAATATAACGGGCCAAATTTTCACCAATATACGTGCTTGCATGTGAGAGATAAAAAAGACAAATTTTATGCAATTTTGTGGCTTGTTTTTTGTTGATTAGGCCCATTTTTTTTGTCTTTTTTGTGTATCAGACAATACAGCATATTATTGAACAAAATTTCACAATTATTTATACCACAAGCATAGGTATTCATGTGAAGGAATCAAGAAAATTCAAACCTTTTAAGCACTTATTTTTGGGTGGTCAAAAAAGCTGGCTCCAATGCCCCTATGGTCCAAGAGTCCGCTTTAGCGTCGCGTACCCCTTCCCACAACCACGTGGACAGAGTTTAGTGTTGCAACATGGGGCTTGTTGCGGTGGCATGGGGTGCCTCGGCCCAAATCAGGTGCTTGATCCGTGTAGTGTGGATCATATTTTCTTATTCCTTTCATGACTATTTTTAAAATATTTAATAAAAAATTATTAATACCAATGTAGGAAAACACCCTGCCCACCGACAACTTCCATATATCCCTTTTATTTATGTGGACAATATTACACTTAAATGTTTGACACACTTTTCCTACTACCTCTGTCAGGGTTTATTAGGCCCTCTCTTGTTTTGGACTAAAATTTGACCAACAAATTTAAATAATAAAATGTAAACTATATGTCACAAAAATTATACCTTGGGAAAGCTCATTCAAATACAAATCCAACAATGTACTTTTTGTACCACACATTCTATTTATATTAGTCATATGAATGGTCAAAGTTTGGTTCAAAATACTAGGGGGCCTAATAAACCCGGACCGAGGTAGTACTCCCTCTGTTTTTATTTAGTCCGCGTATTAGCTTTGGTTAAAGTCAAGCTTTGTAAATGTTGACAAAGTTTATAAACAAAAAATATTAAGATATATAATAACAAATTAATACCATTAGATTCATTATTTGATGTACAGTCACTTCATTTTGATTTTTTATGAGAAATGTTTATATTTTTCTATAAACTTGGTCATACTTTACGAAGTTTAACTTCAGTCAAACCTAATATGCAGAGTAAATAAAAACGGAAGGAGCACATCTTTCTCATATGCAATAAATGCATCAATATATATACAGCTATTCCCCAAAAAAATGAAAACACAAAAATCTTGCTGACATCATCAGTTTCGTCATTAGTGCATGCATGCGGTGACGTGACGAGATCTGCGTGAATTGACGTGATGGGGGTGTTTGGGTCAAGTTACTTTGTGCTACACTGTAGTAGGGTCCTGTATTTATGTGACATCACACTAAAATGTTCAACACGCTTTTCCTACATCTTTCTCATATGTAATAAATGCATCAAAATATATACACCTATTCCCAAAAAAAAAGATATATATACAGCTAACCATGTACCATTTGCAGTAGGATTGAGCCAAGGAAACCACCACGATGCCATTCCCAGTACCACTAGCCACACTGCAAGTTGCCACGCTAATCCTCGTCGTGTCGTGCTCACTACTGCTGCTATTGCGTACCCAAACCAAGAAGCATCCCGCCGACCAACGACTCCCGCCCTCGCCGCCGCGCCTGCCGATCGTCGGCAACCTCCACCAACTCGGCGCGCTCCCACACCGCGCCCTGCACGCGCTCGCCGTGGCGCACGGACCGGTCATGCTGCTCCACCTCGGCCGCGTGCCAACCCTGGTCGTCTCCTCCGCCGACGCGGCGAGAGAGGTGCTGCAGCTGCAGGACCACGCCTTCGCCAACCGGCCGTCCCTCGCCATC
Source organism: Aegilops umbellulata (assembly GCA_032464435.1). Lineage (NCBI taxonomy): Eukaryota > Viridiplantae > Streptophyta > Magnoliopsida > Poales > Poaceae > Aegilops > Aegilops umbellulata. The sequence goes on from CP136059.1 coordinate 420,133,640, forward strand.
CCGAGACGGCTCCTCTACGGCTGCACCGACATTGCCTTCGCGCCCCACGGCGCCTACTGGCGGAGCGTGCGCAAGCTCGCCGTGCTCCAGCTCCTGAGCCCCGGCAGGGTGCGCGCCTACCGCGGCGTGCGCGAGGAGGAGGTGGCGAAGCTGGTCCGGAGGGTGGCGGAGGAACGAGCGCATGGCGGCGGCGTGGTGCGGCTCAGTGAGCTCCTGGGCGGGTTCGCCAAGGACGTGAACGGGCGGATCGTGCTCGGGGTGCGCGCCTCGGGCGCAGCCGGATGGCGTGCCAAGGTGGACGCGCTGCTGGAGGAGGCCAACGCGCTGCTCGGGGCGTTCCACGTCAGCGACTACTTCCCGTCGCTGGCGTGGGTGGCCGCCGTCGATGGGACGGACGCCAAGGTGAGCAGGGCGTTCGAGAGGATAGATCGGATCCTCGAGGAGATCGTCGACGTTGCGGCGAGGAGCACCGGCGTGGGAGGTTGCCGTCGCGAGGACGAGGCGTTCGTGCATGTGCTGCTGTCGCTTCAGAGAGAATCGAGCGAGACAGGGTTTCGCTTGAGCAGGGACAACGTCAAGGCACTACTAGAGGTAAAACTTCGGATGCATGCATCCACAAACTTCACGTGACAAAACTCGTTAGCCACAGAAAATCACAGTAAAATTGGTGAATATTGGCTTTTTAGAGCACACACGTTTCGTTTATACCCAAGCTTCGATGTACACTACGGCGGACGTAGAGATTGAGTTATGCCGGAGCGACGGACAACAACGGAGCTCGATGTACCATTTTGTTGTGGCATTGGAACAAAAATGGTTCATGCCTTGACATTTCTCTTGATCAACACATTCTAGCTTGCATCCCAACATGCACGTAGTGATTTCGTTTTTTAACACATAGATAAATTTGGACAGGATTTGTTCGGAGCAGGGACAGACTCGACCATCATTGTCCTTGAGTGGGTCATGGCCGAGCTGCTCCACAACAAGCCAGTGATGCAGAAGCTACAACAAGAAATCAGGTGCCACTATACCAAGACTAGCCACTTATTAATGATTAATGAGCAGGACCTTCCGGTGATGGAGTACCTTAGGGCCGTTATCAAGGAGACGATGCGGTTGCACCCGCCTGGGCCTCTTCTTGTTCCCCGTGAGTCTATGCAACACACGAGGGTCCAAGACTACCACGTCCCTAGTGGGACTCGGGTCATTGTAAATGCATGGGCCATCGGGAGAGACCCCGCAGCATGGGAGCATCCTGGCGAGTTCTGGCCAGAGCGGTTTATCAACAGTAAGGTGGACTTTCGCGGGCAACATTCCCAACTCATACCTTTCGGTGCAGGTAGGAGGATGTGCCCCGGGATAGGGTTCACAACCACTGTCGTGGAGCTCACGCTTGCTAACCTTGTGGGGCACTTTGACTGGGCGATTCCACCGTCGGTGGTGGTGGATATGGAAGAGGCGCCAGGAATCACGTCACGAAAGAGGGTGCCAATTTACGCCGTGGCGACAGTGGCACTTCATGAGTAACCCAGGTTACATATGCACCAATGTTGTTGAATATGTTCAATTATATTTGTACGTGTAGATTACATGTTAGATTTGTGCTTGGAGTACAACACTATGAGTAACCCACAGTAATAGGTTACATGCGTTATTGTTGTTCATACGTGAGTTGGTTATATGTTGGACCTTTTCTTCGCCATATGTAGTTACATGTTAGACTTGCGTGTGGGTAGGATGTTGTTGAGGTAAGATATGTGTATGTTGTTGAAAATGTGTTGAATATGTGTGTACATGTGCAGATGTGCTGGCTATATGCTGGATCTTTTTATAGTGGTTACATGTTCAACTTGTGTGTGGGTAGGATGATAGAGTGTTGAAGTAGGACATTTGTATCATAGATCTCCTATGTACAATAAGGGGGGCACACTAGCCTAGAACACATAATTGCAACACTCGCAAGAGCAAGCTGTGGTTTGAACCAGCACCCTGTGTCATGAGTGTAGCAGTAACGAAAAGGAATATATGCCAGTCATATCCAACAAATCTTTATGCATCGTATCATCTCGTACTATGATTGATCGGTCCTTACTTATCAATAGATCATTGACGCATGCCCAAAAAATATATGTCTTGTTTAGGCATTGGGTATTGTAGTATATGTAACAAAACTGATCTAGCCACACAAAGATCTAGCGAGGCAAAGTTGTAGTCGCCGAACACGATAAGATCTGCAAGACCGCGCAAATGGCTGGGCACAAACATATTCGAAGCTTTGCCAGGTCCAGATATTTTGGTAGCTGCCATCGTTTATCTTCATGGTCGGGTGGTGGCAGTGGAGAGAAGGATCTCTAGGCGGAGGAGATCTGAGGGGAGAGAAGAGGAAGGCCACCGGACCGCTACCGTCGCCGTCGGGTGCAGCGCTCAAGGGGGAAGGAGCGGACGGCGTCGCTCTTGATCGTCAGACAAATAGCCTCCGAGGTTGTGGGCTTCTACCAAGCGCCACCGCTTCTTAGTCCGTTCGTTGCAACCCGCGAGAGAGCGAGACATGGATTTCCTACTGTTGGGGAACGCAGTTATTTCAAAAAAATTCCTACGATCACGCAAGATCTATGTGATGCATAGCAACGAGAGGGGACAGTGTTGTCTACGTAACCTCGTAGACCATAAACGGGAGCGTCAAGTGACGTGGTTGATGTAGTCGAACGTCTTCGTGGTCCAGCCGATCCTACTACCGAAAGTACGGCACCTCCGCGATCTGCACACGTTCATCTCAGTGACGTCCCACGGACTCTCAATCCAGCTGAGTGTCGAGGGAGAGCTTCGTCAGCACGACGGCGTGATGACGGTGTTGATGAAGTTACCGACGCAGGGCTTCGCCTAAGAACTACAACGATATGACCGAGGTGGAATATGTGGAGGGGGCACCGCACACGGCTAAGACAATGATCAACTTGTGTGTTTATGGGGTGCCCCTCTCCCCCGTATATAAAGGAGTGGAGGAGGGGGAGGGTCGGCCCTCTATGGCGCGCCCAAGGGGGGAGTCCTACTCCCAGTGGGAGTAGGATTCCCCATTTCCCTTGTTGGAGTAGGAGAGAAGGAAGGGGGACAGAGGGAATGAAAGGGGGGCGGGGGCGGCCCCCCACCCAATTCGGATTGGGCTAGGGGGGCGCGCCCTCCACCTTGGCCTCCCTCTCCTCTATTCCAATAAGGCCCAATAAGGACCATATACTCCCCGGGGGGGTTCCGGTAACCTCCCGGTACTCCGGTAAATGCACGAACTCACTCGGAACCATTCCGATGTCCAAACATAGGCTTCCAATATATCGATATTTACGTCTCGACCATTTTGAGACTCCTCGTCATGCCCGTAATCATATCCGGGACTCCGAACAACCTTCAGTACATCAAAACACATTAACTCATAATACCGATTGTTACAGAACTTTAATCGTGCGGACCCTACGGGTTCGAGAACTATGTAGACATGACCGAGACTCATCTCCGGTCAATAACCAATAGCGGAACCTGGATTTCATATTGGTTTCTACATATTCTACGAAGATCTTTATCGGTCAAACCGCTCAACAACATACGTTGTTCTCTTCGTCATCGGTATGTTACTTGCCCGAGATTCGATCGTCGGTATCTCAATACCTAGTTCAACTCATTATCGGCAAGTATCTTTACTCGTTCCGTAATGCGTCATCCCGCAACTAACTCATTAGTCACATTGCTTGCAAGGCTTATAGTGATGTGCATTACCGAGAGAGCCCAGAGATACCTCTCCGACAATCAGAGTGACAAATCCTAATCTCAATCTATGCCAACTCAACAAACACCATCGGAGACACCTGTAGAGCACCTTTATAATCACCCAGTTATGTTGTGACGTTTGGTAGCACACAAAGTGTTCCTCTGGTAATCGGGAGTTGCATAATCTCATAGTCATAGGAACATGTATAAGTCATGAGGAAAGCAATATCAACATACTAAACGATCAAGTGCTAAGCTAACGGAATGGGTCAAGTCAATCACATCATTCTCTAATGATGTGATCCCGTTCATCAAATGACAACTCATGTCTATGGCTAGAAAACTTAACCATCTTTGATCAACGAGCTAGTCAAGTAGAGGCATACTAGTGGCACTCTGTTTGTCTATGTATTCACACATGTATCAAGTTTCCGGTTAATACAATTCAACATGAATAATAAACATTTATCATGATATGAGGAAATATAAATAACAACTTTATTATTGCCTCTGGGGCATATTTCCTTCAGTCTCCCACTTGCACTAGAGTCAATAATCTAGATTACACAGTAATGATCCAACACACATGGAGTCTTGGTGCTGATCATGTTTTGCTCATGAGAGAGGCTTAGTCAACGGGTCTGCAACATTCAGATCCGTATGTATCTTGCAAATCTTTATGTCTCCCTCCTTCACTTGATCACGGATTGAATTGAAGCATCTCTTGATGTGCTTGGTTCCCTTGTGAAATCTGGATTCCTTTGCCAAGGCAATTGCACCAGTATTGTCACAAAAGATTTTCATTGGACCCGATGAACTAGGTACGACACCTAGATCGGATATGAACTCCTTCATCCAGACTCCTTCATTTGTTGCTTCCGAAGCAGCTATGTACTCCGATTCACACGTAGATCCCGCCACGACGCTTTTCTTAGAACTTCACCAACTGACAGCTCCACCGTTCAATATAAACACGTATCCGGTTTGTGACTTTGAGTCATCCGGATCAGTGTCAAAGCTTGCATCGACGTAACCATTTACGACGAGCTCTTTGTCACCTCCATAAACAAGAAACATATTCTTAGTCCTTTTCAGGTATTTTAGGATGTTCTTGACCACTGTCCAGTGATCCAATCCTGGATTACTTTGGTACCTCCTTGCTAAACTAATAGCAAGGTACACATCAGGTCTGGTACACAGCATTGCATACCTAATAGAACCTATGGTTGAAGCATAGGGAATGACATTCATTTTCTCTCTATCTTCTGCAGTGGTCGAGCATTGAGTCTAACTCAATTTCACACCTTGTAACACAGGCAAGAACCTTTTCTTTGTTTGATCCATTTTGAATTCTTCAAAACTTTATCAAGGTATGTGCTTTGTGAAATTCCAATTAAGCGTCTTGATCAATCTCTATAGATCTTGATGCCCAATATATAAGCAGCTTCACCGAGGTCTTTCATTGAAAAACTCTTATTTAAGTACCCTTTTATGCTATCCAGAAATTCTATATCATTTCCAATCAACAATATGTCATCTACATATAATATTAGAAATGCTACAAAGCTCCCCCTCACTTTCTTGTAAATACAGGCTTCTCCAAAAGTCTGTATAAAACCATATGCTTTGATCACACTATCAAAACGTTTATTCCAACTCGTATAAAACCATATGCTTTGATCACACTATAAAAACGTTTATTCCAACTCCCAGATGCTTGCACCAGTCCATAAATGGATCGCTGGAGCTTGCACACTTTGTTAGCATCCTTTGGATCGATAAAACCTTTAGGTTGCATCATATACAACTCTTCTTCCGGAAATCCATTCAGGAATCCAGTCTTTACATCCATTTGCCAAATTTCATAATCATAAAATGCAGCAATTTCTAACATGATTCGGACGGACTTAAGCATCACTATGGGTGAGAAGGTCTCATCGTAGTCAACTCCTTGAACTTGTCGAAAACCTTTCGTAACAAGTCGAGCTTTGTACATAGTAACATTACCATCAGCGTCAGTCTTCCTCTTGAAGATCCATTTATTCTCTATGGCTTGCCGATTATCGGGCAAGTCCACCAAAGTCCACACTTTGTTCTCATACATGGATCCTGGGCTCATCATCGCTTCCTCATAGTTCGTAGGTTCGTCATGGTCAAGTAACATGAGCTCCAGAACCAGATTACCGTACCACTTGGTGTGGATCTTACTCTGGTTGACCTACGAGGTTCGGTAGTCACTTGATCTGAAGTTACATGATCATCATCATTAGCTTCCTCACTAATTTGTGTAGGAACCGCACGAACTAATTTCTGTGATGAACTACTTTCCAATAAGGGAGCAGGCACTAGTAGAAAACAGGGCATTTGTCCCGGTTCGTAAGGGCCTGTAGTCCCGGTTCAGGAACCGGGACTAAAGGGTCGTTACTAATACCTCCCCCTTTAGTCCCGGTTCAAACCAAAACCGGGACAGATGGGCCTCCACGTGGCCGCTGCCGGCAGCCCACGCAGGGGGGCCTTTGGTCCCGGTTGATGACATAAACCGGGACTGTCGGTGTCAAAACCAGCGGATCTCAGGTAGGGGGTCCCGAACTGTGCGTCAAGGCCGGATGGTAACAGGAGACAAGGTACATGATGTTTTTACCCAGGTTCGGGCCCTCTCGATGGAGGTAATACCCTACTCCTGCTTGATTGATATTGATGATATGGGTAGTACAAGAGTAGATCTACCACGAGATCAAGGAGCCTAACCCTAGAAGCTATCCGATGGCTGATTGTGTATGAAGATGATTGTCCTACGGACTACAACCCTCCGGTTTATATAGACACCGGATAGGGTTAGGGTTACACAGAGTCGGTTACATTGGTAGGAGATCTTGAATATCCGCATCGCCAAGCTTTCCTTCCACGTCAAGGAAAGTTCCATCCGGACACGGGACGAAGTCTTCAATCTTGTATCTTCATAGTCCTAGAGTCCGGTTGAAGGTATAGTCCGGCTACCCGAACACCCCCTAATCTAGGACTTCCTCAGTAGCCCCTGAACCAGGCTTCAATGACGACGAGTCCGGCGCGCAGATTGTCTTCGGCATTGCAAGGCGAGTTCCTCCTGCAAGTCCTTCATAGAAGATTGTAAACACAAAAAATAGTGTCCGGCTCTGCAAAATAAGTTTCCACATATTGCCATAGAGAGAATAACATTAACACAAATCAAATCTGCTGACGTATTCCGCAGTGCGTCATCACACTACGGCCAAGTTCTTTACGAATCGTTTTTACTTTTCCACCTCAGCACGTTTTACGAGGCGGTTTCCTTGGCACGTCCTGTCGAAGCAGAGATTGTGTGCCCTTTTTACGGGATTCTCATCAATACGGACGTGGGTAACCCAACCGCGCCATTTACCACGGCGCTTGGGAGGCAAGCGAGTTTTATTAGGCAGGTGGGGACGCACAACGCATCCGCCCATATAAGGGGATAAGGATCCGCCTTTTTACCTACGGCTTCTTCCTCCTTTGCCAATCCCTCTCTTGCGCACTCGAGCTCCAGCGCCCAAGCCCGCTCTTTTCACCTCAACCTTCTCCAACAATGTGCGGAGCAGGAGGCAAATGGATGGTCTCCTCTGTCACGGAGGCCCAAGAAAAAGCTAAGGAAGGCCGGATACCTGTCCACACTACTAGAAAAAGGGCTATAGGTGGGATTGACACTAATGGCGCACCAGATAGGTGGTGCGCCATTAGAATATACTAATGGCGCACCACAATCTGGTACGCCATTAGTGTTGAAAGTACTAATGGCGCACCTTGCCTAGGGTGCGCCATTAGTATCCTATTTTTTTTGAACTAGCGCGTCTGTCCAAACATACTAATGGCGCATCCTGGCACGGTGCGCCATTACTAGTTGTAACTAGTAATGGCGCACTGGTACCAGAGTGCGCCACTAATGCTGTTTTTTTAATTATATTTTTTATTCCTTTTGTTGGAAAACTACTAATGGTGCACTGTCCCACCGTGCGCCATTACTAGTTCAAACTACTAATGGCGCACCGTTGGAGAGTGCGCCATTAGTATGATTTTTTTTCTTTTTTTCGCAAAACTACTAATGGCGCATCATACAGAGGTGCGCCATTAGTAAGTGGTCAGCAACAAGATATTTTGGGCAGCCTCTCCTACCCACACTCACTTTCTCCCCACTACATTCTCTCCACCTTCTCCTTGTCTCGGGTGACTCCTCTTTTTCACCTCATTTCCATCATAGATTCATTGAAATTAAGTGGTTAAATTACCTTGTTTTGATAGGTAAGTAAGGGGGGAAGCTATATTTATGTTGTTCTCCCTACAACAATTTGCACATGCACTTTTTATGGCCTAGCTAGATCTATGTATGTTCGTGGTGTTGCATATGTTTGTGGTGTTGCATATGTGTTTGTGTTTGGAGGTGTACCGGTATTTGAAATGCGATAGTTGCCAATATTTTGCCGGAATGTTGATTCATTTCCGTTTCGGCGATAATTTTGGCATTAAGCATTCTTTTTGGTCCTATTTTTAGGGAAAGTCATGCCAAATTTTTTCTTGGTTCTAAAATATCGTTTTGCTCTACCCCGCAGGCAACCATGGTCCGCACGATGACCGAAGGCATCGTGAATAGGTTTTTGAGGTCCGCGAAGGCCGAGATGCTTCAAAAGAATGAGACGGAGATAAGATGTCCGTGTCGAAGATGCAAGCTGGAGAGCCTTATTGCGGACCCGGATTCCGGGCAGGTGCGGGACCACCTGCTTTTGCGTGGTTTCATGGATGGCTATCGGTGGCAAGGTGATGAAGATGACTACGAAGTCGTCCATGGGGGCCGGGCAAGAAATTAGGAAGGGCAGCAAGGCAACCACCGCGGCTCGGGCGGGCGAGAAGGCGAAGAATCCCCAGGAGATGATCACGACGGTGATGCTGTACACAGTCACCATGTAGAAGATGCAGGACATGATGATGAGGAAGATGGCGCCGGAGCAGACGACGGGCATGATCATGAAGATGATGATGCCGCTGGAGCATACGACGGTGGACCATCGACGGGTTGGGTGCAGGACCCTTATATTCAAGAGCTTCTTCTCAAGCAGACGGATAACGCAAGAGCCGCCGCCCGAGAGAAAGCCAAGGTGGATCAACTTGAGTTAGACGCGGTTACTCCATTGTATGAAGGATGCAGGCCCGAGGATACCCGCCTGAAAGTAACGCTCATGGCTCTGGAGATGAAGGTAAAACACAAAATGACCGACGCATGCTTCGACGAGAACATGTCATTCTGGCACGAACGTCTTCCAAAGGGGAACAAGTGCCCGACCAGTTTGGAGGAGGCGAAGAAAATCGTGTGTCCTCTGGATTTACCGCACGTGAAATACCATGTCTGCATGAACAATTGCATCATTTGTCGGGACGAGCACGCGGAGTCTACCGTATGTCCGGTGTGCGGCGTCACTCGATACAAGAAGAGGAAGAAAGCTCCTCGAAAAGTGGTGTGGTACTTTCCGATCACTCCTCGTCTGCAGCGGTATTTCGCGGATCCTAAGGTAGCAAAGCTCCTGCGTTGGCACGCGGATAGGGAGGAGAAGAAGCGAGAAGATGACGCAAATGATCCGGAGATAGATAAAAAAGACAAGATGATGAGTCACCCTAAGGATGCGAGCCAGTGGCAAGCGTTGAATTTTGAATACCCAGAATTTGGGAAGGATCCAAGGAACATCGTGCTGGGCACGAGCACCGATGGAGTCAATCCGTTTGGCAGCCAGAGAAGCACACATAGCACCTGGCCTGTGTTTGTGTGGATGTACAACCTTCCCCCCTGGTTGTGCATGAAGAGGAAGTACATTCACATGAGTATGCTAATTGAAGGGCCGAAACAACCAGGGAACGACATCAATCTGTATCTGGGGCTGCTGAAGGAGGAGCTAGACACGCTCTGGAAAACGCCAGCCAATACGTGGGACGCCGAGAGAAAGAATATTTCCCTACGAGAGCCGCACTGCTCACGACGGTGCACGACTATCTCGGTTACGGATATCTCGCGGGGCAGGTAGTCCACGGATTTCTGGATGCGTACGGTGCATGGATGACACAACGTATCGCCAGCTAGATAGAGATCCCGGGTCTTCGAAAACCGTGTTCATGGGACATCGAAGGTGGCTTCACGACGATGACCCGTGGAGGAAACACAAGGATCTGTTCGATGGTGAAACCGAACCCCGAAAACGCCCGTGTACGAGGAGCGGCGAGGAAATAGACAAGTTGAAAAATTGGAAAAACTGCCCGCTGCCGGGAAAGAAGCAAAAGGCGCGAGAGCCGGGAAAAAAGCGAAAGGCGCCAGAGTCGCTGCTGAAGGTATGGAAAACGAGGTCTGTTTTCTGGGACTTGCCGTACTGGAAGATCCACCGTGTGCCTCACAGCCTTGATGTCATGCATATCACGAAGAACGTGTGCGAGAGTCTGCTTGGTACCCTGCTCAACATGCCAGAGAGGACCAAAGATGGGCCGAAAGCAAGGGCAGACTTGAAATCAATGGGCATCAGGCAGGAGCTTCACGCTATATATGATTATGATGATGATGATGATGATGATGAGGCGAAGCAGGACATAGAAAGTCGTCTCAAAGGCAAAAAGGCCAAGAAGACCGGAAATGACTACCCTCCCGCGTGCTTCACTCTAAGTCAGGAGGAGATCGAGCAGTTTTTCACCTGCCTCCTAGGAGTAAAACTTCCTTATGGTTACGCGGGGAAGATAAGCAGATACCTAGACCCAGCGAAGCAGAAGTTCAGCGGGATGAAGTCTCACGACTGTCACGTGCTGATGACGCAGATACTTCCAGTTGCAATCCGTGGGATCATGGACGCGCACGTCCGTGAAACGCTATTTGGCCTATGCAACTTCTTCGACGTCATCTCTCGGAAGTCGATTGGCGTGAGGCAACTCAGAAGGCTATAGGAAGAGATCGTGGTGATACTATGCGAGCTTGAGATGTACTTCCCGCCCGCATTCTTCGACGTTATGGTGCATCTGCTGGTCCATATAGTGGAGGATATCATTCAACTCGGGCTGACGTTCCTGCACAGCATGATGCCGTTCGAAAGGATGAATGGTGTCATCAAAGGATACGTTCGCAACATGTCACATCCAGAGGGAAGCATAGCCAGGGGCTTTCTGACCGAAGAGTGCATCTCGTACTGCACGAATTATCTAGGCATCGAGAACCCCGTTGGTCTGCCCGTCAACAGGCACCTCGGCAGGCTCGCTGGATGGGGTCACCGTGAGGGTCGCCGCGAAATGCATGTCGACTTCGAGGGTCGACTCGCCGACTTTGAAAGAGCAAACCTAGTCGCGCTACAACACATAGACATGGTCGATCCTTGGGTGGTACTGCACAAAACCTTTATTAAGAAGACGTACAATGACCGAGGCCAACAGAGGACGGACGGAGATATACTCAAAGAGCACAACTCATGTTTCACGCGTTGGTTCAAGCAGAAGCTTCTGTCGTACCCTTTAGATGAGGATTCTTCCGCGGAAGAACAACTCATATTCGCCTTGTCACAGGGCGCCGAGCACAACCTGATGACCTATGAGGCGTACGATATCAACGGCTACACATTCTACACCGAGGCCAAGGACATGAAGAGCGATGGTTATCAGAACTCCGGGGTAACGATGGAATCCTACACCGGTAACGACAAGGACAGATACTACGGAAGGATCGAGGAGATCTGGGAGCTGAGCTACGCTGGAGAGAAGGTCCCGATGTTCCGTGTCAGATGGGCCAAGAGCGTCCTAAAAGAAGACCGGTATTTCACCACCATGGTTATACCCGAAGCCAAATCCAAGACCGCGGGCGCAAACGTCACCGCGAAAAATGAGCCATGGGTACTGGCTTCCCAAGTGGACCAATGCTTCTTCATTACCGACCCGTCAAAGACCAGTCGTGTTGTCGTGAGGAGAGGCAAAAGGAAGATCATCGGAATTGATGGAGTAGCCAATGAGCAAGACTTCGACAAGTACGGCGACCCGAGGATCGAACATGACGACGATGATGAAGTAGCAGCATACACCACAAGAAGAAGCAGGACCACCCTACCTAAAGGACGTCCGTTCCACAGAAGAACTCCATTTGCGAAAAAGAAGGGCAAGAAGATTGTTAACAGATAGCTAGCTAAGATCGATTGTATTTAAATCGTAGCCTTCATTTCTCGATTGTATTTCATGGGCACTTTTTAAACTATCATGAACATTTTTAAATTTCATGGACACTCGATCTCGATCCCCCTCCATCTTGATCGCTATCCCACCTCGCCAGATCCGGTCCCCCTCGCCGCCGAGCACCCCCGGTCCACCGGCCGCCGCCGCCGACCCCCCGCACCATCGATTCCCCTACTCAACCGCCGCCGCCGACCCCTCGCACCCTCGATTCCCCAATCAACCGCCGCCGCCGACCCCCCGCACCCCTCCCCTACTCAACCGCCACCACCGACCCCCCGCACCCCTCCCCTACTCAACCGCCGCCACCGACCATATTACTGTCTTATAAAAAAATTTACTGTCTTATAGAAAAAATACTGTTATGATTTGAACAAGTTTGAACATATTTAAACACAAATAACTATCAAACAGCATTTTAAATGCATAAAAAAAATTGTGGAGCCTAGGAATCAAACCCAGGACCTCCTGGTGTGAGAACTGGCACCTGACCAGTCGAGCTAGTAGAGTGAGCTTGATGTGGTTCAGGTCAGGTTGAATATAACCTGTTGGCTCGAGCAGAAAAAAAAAGTACTAATGGCGCACCAGGGTGAGGTGCGCCATTAGTGTGTATGTACTTATGGCGCACCGAGGGGTGGTGCGCCATTAGTATTGTGCCGCCCCCCATCCATAGTTCCTCCCCGGCGGCCCACCTCTCTACCTCGCCCTCGATCCCCTCTCTCTCCCTCGCCCTCGCCCTCGATCCCCTTCCCCGACGCCACTGCCCCGCCGCCTTCTCGACGCCGCCCCGACGCCGCTGCCCCGCCGCCTCGACGCCGCCCCGACGCCGCTGCCCTGCCGCCTGCCCTGCCCCCCACCGTCGTCTTCGAGGAAGGGCTCGGGGAAGCAAGAAGGCACCGCGGCCTCCTCGACGCCGCCGCCCGCCGCCTTCTCGACGCGCCGCCGCCCGCCGCCTTCTCGACGCCGGCACCCACCCGCCGAGCTGCTCCGCGCCCAGCTCGAGGAGCAGAGCATCGAGGTGATCCTCCATTCCGACCCCTCCCCCACTCCGATTTGGTGCCCTGTTCAACTGAAACAAAATTATTGAGGGGTTCATGCTCACTTGTCCAACTGGGAGTTTAATTTTCATGCCCAAATGTTGCCAATGCTATCCTTTGATCGTTCTGCTCCTAACTTTGTTGTTACAAACTGAAATGCTACTGCTTTCTCTTATGGCTACAAATCTGAAACGAATTTTGAGCAAGCATAGATGAAAGCATCCACCTTTGGTGATTGCTAGAGTAGAAATGGTTTGTAATTAGCTTTGGAAGTCGGTTAGTAACCTTTTGTGTATGCTTATATGCTTTACGTCATATTTGTTGTACTCACAATATAATATAAATGTATGAGCATACCTTCTGTCGTCAATGCAGACAACAGTTCCTTGTAATGTACATACTCTTCCTTCTTTGCTTTTGGAGGAATGTCATTTCCTTATATCTTGTGCTGATGCTACTTAGTATTTTCTCACATCTTGAAGCTGGAAAGATAATACTCTGTTTACCCTTTTTCATTTTTGCATATGGATAACTCTGTTTACCCGCCTTCTCACCGCTGATGCTATGATTGTTAGTGACGATCCCATAAAAACTATTACTAGGCTGGTCCAGAAATTAGTATATATATGACTAATAAACCTAACATATAGTGAGTCCAAAGTCCGAGCTCTCAATATTATCAAGAAACCAACATGTGTTAGACAATCTCATGAAGCACGTTGCAACTATCTATCTAACTTCTAGATTACTTGAAATAATTAAATTTTTAGTTGAGCAGTGCACACTGTAGTTCTGTTTGGATTAAATTCAGACAATAAAATCACACCACTCTGCTGCAAACATGTCTTGATTTAATTATTCAGCAATATGTATATTATTCCATCCAATATGTATATCCTTAACTTCTGTTAGATGGTGCTTTGGTCGAACGGGCAACTATAACCTTATTTCCTGCATTTTAATCTTACAACGTCATTATGTCACTGATTGAGCACTATACTAAGATGTTTTTTCTATAAATAAGTTGGCATCTACAAAGTCTATTTCGTTCCAAGGACACCATATTTCTGTCAACTTCCTGTAGAATTAGATGGATGTATATGTCTGTCTACTTCTAGAACTAGTGTATGACCAAGATTCCAACACTATTTATGTTGTATCTAGATTGAAAATACCAAGTAGCATTTTGCAATCTCTTTCAGATTCAATGTGACTAGAATTAACTTGTTCTTATATGGGTGAAACTTCACTTGTTTTTAGGCTAGTGTATGGTGTTTGCTTTATTCTGTCATCATTTGTAACTATGTCACAAATAAATTGTTCCTTCTTCTGTATTTGACAAGTAATGACTGTTGATAAGCTGAGGCATGTATTAAGCTGTTTCTTTGCTCTGAATTACTTTTGATGCCTCTGAATTACTTGTGATCACATTGAGAAAGACTTGTAAAGATGATGATCATCTTTTACAGAAAACAATTTGTGATGATTTTGCTAGTTTGCTGGGTTTTGTCTCCGACCAGTGTGTCGTGATGAATTTGCAGGTACCCCGAGAGGCCCTTGAGTTTGCCGGAATGTCGATTAACTTCCGTTCCGGCAAATTCGGGTACTCCATATGTCCTATTTTCAGCAAAGGTCATGCTGAAATTTTCCGTGAATTTTAGCATGACTTTGCTAAAAATAGGACATATGGGGTACTTGTGACTAATGCATGGGCCGGGGTATCTTAGTAGTTAATTAAGTAGGATCAAGTGCCCCGGCGTACTTGTGACTAATGCTTAGGCTTTTAGGGTGCCTCGGCGTCGAAAAACCCTCAATGATAAAAGCTTAGATTTTAGGATGCCTCGGTGTCGACAAACCCTAAATGATGAGACCATGATCTTGTTCCTTGATAATAACCAACTTTTTGACCAAACTTTGTTTCTATTTAGAGAGAAACATGGCCCACAACGATGAGGCCGGGGGTTCGGGCGGCAAGGCATTCTGGGAGCTGTCCCAGGAGATGGAGGAACAAGCTCACTTGTATGAGGACACCGCCTTCCCCACCGATCCTGAGACCACTGATGGTGCCGCCGAGGATGACCCCACTGATGCCACCACTGATGGTGCCGCCGAGGATGCCACCACTGATGATGGCGGCGCACGCACAGATGGCAGCCAGAAGAGGCAACGGAAGGACCGGCGCCCGACCGTGCTCCGCACCCTCAAGGAGGAAGTTACTGAAGTGGACTCCGACGGGAATCCAACGGCGCCCGCATGAATAGTCAAGGGGTACTCGCTTCAGCTCGGGTGCATTCTCCGGAGCACCGTCTCGATCAACACCGAGAACCTGAAGCATCCTGACCGAGGGAATTTGCGCAACCTCCTCTTCACGAAGCTGCACGAACGATACAAGTTCCCCGCTGAATTTGAAAACACAAGCCTCAAAGGGAATAAAGTGAACAATGCTACCCTCACGAAGATGAGCAAGGCCCTGTCTACTTGGAAAAGCAATGTGAAGAGAATGATCGAGAAAGGTGAGAGTTATGAGAAGATCAAGGAGAAAAATCCTTCGATCACCGAAGATGACTACAACGACTTCAAGATCAATTGCTCGAGCACCGCACACTCCCAATCAAGTCAGTGGGGGAAAGAAATGCGGGAGCTGAACTTAGGGGAACACACACTCGGTCCCGGCGGTTATAGAGTGGCGGAGCCTATATGGGACAAGGAGGAGGCGGACCGTGCCGAGCAAGGCCTACCGCCCCTCTTCGATAAATACGGTGACAAGCAGACCAGGAACTATGTCAGGGCCCGGTACAAGAAGGACCCGAAAACAAAGGAGCTTACCACGGATCCGAAGACCAGGGCGCTTGAGCTTGTTCTGGTAAGGAATACACCCCCGCGTAATTAGCTCCATATGGTTGCATTCTAATTAATGCAGCCAAATTTCTAAATAGTTCACATTCCTTCCGCAGGCGACAGAAAGCAGTAGCGCGGGGTCGACTAAGAGCAACCCTTGGGACACCCCTCTAAATAGGGCGTTGAATGTAATGAAGAACAAGGATAAGCTCGGTAAGCCGACGTCAGCTGGTCATGTGGCCGGCAAAGGCTTGTCGACAAAATGGGGGTCATACTATAACACTGGTGGGCGAAAGGAGAAAAAGACCAGCTCGGAAAGCCAGACGCGCGAGGTTCAAGAACTCAAGGCACAGGTGGCGCGGATTCCGGAGATTGTCCAAGAGCAAGTGCAACAACAACTCGGAGCGACGATCACTGCCATTGTGCCTACCTTGATCCAGGGGTTGAGTGCGTGGATTGCGGGCGGCCAACAGGGGCCGCCCCCGATTCCTAGCTTCACGGCCAGCAACTCGCAGAACGTGATGGCGGGGCCATTGGTGTCTCCGACGCCGGCACGGGAGCTTAATGCACCCGGGTGTACGCCGGCCGGCACCTCTGCAGCAAGCGGCCCCTCCGTCAACTGCACGCCCGTCGTTGGCGGTGCCTCGACATCAGCCGAGCTCGACGCCATCATCACGGTAACTAATTAAGCCTCTCTCGGTCGAGGACTTCATCTCCTTGCCTTTGACTGGGCATCCCTGACGCCCTACATGTTTTCGCAGGGCGCCGCCGACGTTCCGTGCACTCTCCTGCACTTCGTGAACAATGAGTTGGTCGATGTCGCCAAGGGCAAAATCGTTCAACCGGGCAACCCCTTGTTCCACGGTACCCAGATGCCACCCAACGTGTTTAGGGTTCAACTGGTTCGGGTGCTGCCAGGCTGCGACGAGTTGTTACCTCCGATTCGACCCGTCGGGGCCGACGATGATGACGTGATGACCCTTAGCGCCTGCCTGAGCTGGCCCCTGCTTTGGCCGAAGAGCCAGATTCGTTTGGGGGCGGGGGACACCACCCCAAAGACAACACCGCCAGTCGTGCCGGCGCCAAGTCGGCCCCATGGCAAGACCGCCGCAACGGTGCCGGACATCCCTATGCCACTGGATCCAAACATGCATATGGCACAGGATCAGAACGACGACGACGACGATACATTTGCCAACGTCGATCGGTACTTTGCCGATCATGGGTACGATGGCGACTTCATGGGGCCTCCTTCTCAAGAACCCAACCCAACAAAAGACGTGCGCGATCTAGCTGGTACCGCGGAGAAGCCAAGTTGCAACAGGCGTCGTCTGCCGTTCAGCTCTCGGGAGACGCCTCCAGCTGCCGACTTCACCGAGCCTCAGATAGGCGAGGTGCGAAATATTCTCAGCCCCAACACACTCAAGAAGGCGGTCTGTGAGCAGAACTCGGTCCCATTACAGGAGAAGAAGAAGGCACACAAAATAAAGACTAACAAGGGTGCGGGCCAGCCGGCACTGAGTACGATCCGTGCTCAGGACGGGCCACCTTCACCTGAGGATTTAATGAGGAGGGTGCATGTGGCGGGTAGGCCGATGCTACCGAGAAATATGCTCGATGTTGCAGCCGGTGCTACGCGGAGTCTGCATGACAGTGTTCTTTCTTTGGAGAAGCGGCGTCTCAGAGAGAAGGATGCGGCATACCCGGTTTTCGTGGCCAAGGTGCCAGAGGGCAAGGGCTTTGTGGATAACTACATCGGGGGTACGATCGTCCTGCGGTTTGATGACATCCACGCTATGTTGAACCTTCATCCCCTGCACTACACCTTCGTTCGGCTATTTTTGCTGAGTATGGAGATGCGGATCATTTGCGACAAGACCCCGGACATCGTGATAGTCGACCCCTTCTACATGCGTGCCAAGATCTTGGGCAGCGCTGGGGACCGGCAAGTCGCGAGTTCTTACCTCGAAGGCGTCATTCTGGCAAACCCAGATAAGGATAACTTCCTCGTGCCTTACTTTCCCGAGTAAGTCCTCCCCTCAACCGCCCCGTAACATACGAATTCTTAGATTTCGATCATTTTTCTTTTAACATTCCGTGTTTTCTGCAGTGACACACATTGCACGCTCATCCTCCTAAGCCCCAAATATTCCATGGCCACGTATTTCGACCCGGGCCGTCAGTCGAACGTAGACTACACAAATGTCAAGAAGGTTCTTGATGATGTTCTCCCCGGCTACGCCCAATCTGGAGGCACCTTCAACAGGCCTATTCGTAAGTACGGCAAGCACGTGTTCTCCCACAATACGACGTTCTGCTGCGTCAAGCAGCCGCCTGGCGGTCAGAAGGGTGCCTACTACGCCATCCATCACATGCGGGCAATCGTACGGGACCATCATCAACTTCTGCTACCGAGTAAACTCAAATATTGGGCCGCGAGCGTGTCGGCAATCCAAGACGCGGACATCAGACAAGACTTCTTTCGCATCCAGTCGGAGTTTGCGGAAATCATCCATCAAGATGTCCTTCGTACCTCGGGGCAGTTCTACCTCAGAAATCAACCGTCCAACAGTGAGATCGACGGAATGCTACAAATGCAGGCTGACAAAGCCCGTAATTTCATGACTCCCACGATAGACAGCGGCTTCATCCACGCTCCGGTCCCTTGAGTCGAGTCGAAAGCAGTGATGATGTGTCTAGTTCTGAAACATCGATTGGCTCATGTTGTAATTAAACTTTAATGAACTTGTAGTATGTCTCTTTGGTTTCGAGAGTCGTTCAACTTAGATGTAATTGATGCTATTAATGTCTTGCTTTTCTCTTCCGATCGTTCTGTTGCATACTTATATATTGCTTATGTATTGTCTGTGAATTGGTACTAATGTTTCGTTTCGCTAGTGCATAGCGATGCCGTCGTATGTCGTGTACAAGGGTAAGGTTCCCGGAGTCTACGACGACTGGGAGGAGTGTCGGAGACAGGTTCACCGATTCAGCGGAAACAGTTACAAAGGGTACACCACTAGGGCCGAGGCCGAATCTAGATACGCCCGCTATCTAGCACGAGAGGGGAGGGAGCGTTGGAGGAACCGGATGAAGACGAGTTTCATCGTGATGATGCTCATCGTGATGACCGCAGCTCTCTTCTATGTGATGGTAGTTTAGATGATCGATATCGACTTGTAATGTGAAGACAAACTCGCTACTCGCGGTCTCGAGACTTGTAATATAATGTTCTATCTTTGTTCGGTCTTTTCAATTCGGAGACTAATGTGATGAATTTTATTTGGAGACTAATATGATGAAATGTATTCAGAGACTAATCTTCTATTGTATTCGATGAATCTGTTGTTGATGTGTGTTGTCTATATTTTGTCCAATTATACATTTTGTAACCTGTGCAAAAAAACAGAAAATTAAAAAAAAAACCTAATATTCATACTAATGGCGCATCACATAACAGTGCGCCATTAGTATTCCAGAGGATACTAATGGCGCATCCTTAAGCAGTGCGCCATTAGTATGCCGAGGTTACTAATGGCGCATCGCCCTGTGGTGCGCCATTAGTATACCAAAGCACCTGGCTATACATGGCCCTAGGAGGCATACTAATGGCGCACCATGTCCTATACTATTGCGCACCTGTGGTGCGCCATTAGTATACCAGATACTAATGGCGCACCAGTGGTGCGCCATTAGTAAGTATTACTAATGGCGTGCTACTAATGGCGCACCACTAATGCGCCATTAATGGCCAAATTAGGTGCGCCATTAGTAGCCCTTTTTCTAGTAGTGCCAAGGACATCCCGCACCGGCTTCCCGAGAAGGGGCAGCTTCTCCCCACCCCAAGGCCCCATGAGAGGGTAGTTTTCCTTCCCCACTTTCTCCGTGGACTGGGTTTCCCACTCCACCCATTTGTCCGGGGACTCATGTTCTACTACGGCCTGGATTTCCACGATCTGGCCCCAAACTTCATCCTCAACATCTCGACGTTTATCATCGTGTGTGAGACCTTCCTCCGCGTCCGCCGCCATTTCGGCCTCTGGCTCAAGACCTTCAACGTCAAGCCAAAGGTGGTGCGCGGCAGCCAAGCGGAGTGCGGAGGCGCCATGGCGGGCAAGATGGCCAACGTCCTATGGTTCGAGGGCTCCTTTGTGGAGATCCTAAAGGGGTGGCAAGTAGGGTGGTTTTACATCACCGAGCCACGCGATCCGAAATGGGTCGGAGCCCCCGAGTTCCGATCCGGACCCCCCATGCGGCTAGTGTCCTGGAAAGAAACGGGCATGTCGTGGGGCAACGAAGAAGAGGTGACCGGATTGCAAACTTGCATCCAGTCCCTGGTGAGCAAGCCAATCCGACTTGTTAATATAGTCCAGGTTATGCTCGTCCGCCAGATCCTCCCGTGCCAACAACGGGGCTTCAATTTGTGGGAGTTCGACCCGGCGCAGCACCCAACCCTTAACGGGCTCTTCGACACTACGTACGAAGATGCTTGGAAGGTGCTTTTCAAGGGCGCCGAGGCTCCCGCATCCGCCTCCGAGGACCGCGGATACTGCTCGCAGCGTCACGCTAGCGAGGTAAGCTATCTTCGCCTTTTACAGGATACTAAGCTCTTTTTTCCTTTCACAGTTTTGACTCTGTGCGGGATCTAAACTCCCTTACCTTTGACAGTCTTGGCAGGCGATATCCGGACCAATTAACTGACCGGCTCCCCTGCCCGAGGACCCAGCCCCTGCGCTCCTAGTGAAGCTGCTGATTCCGACACCTTACATGGTGCCGGAGAAGAAGGTCAAGAAGAAGAAGACCACGGGGACTCGAAAGAGTGCCCGTAACATGGTGGTGTCGGACTCGTCGTCTGACGAGTCCGTGGCGCCTTCCTCCCATGAAAACGAGGAGGAGGAAGAAGAAGGCTCTCCCCCCCAGCGGAGGGAGAAGAGGAGAAGAAGGCCGCCCCAGCAGGGGAGGCCGAGGGGTCTAGGAAAAGGAAGATCCCTCCGCCGGACTACTCCCACGATGCTGAAGAGAGCGAAGAGGAGTGGTCGAACAGGGCCAAGCGTCCGGCGACATCGTAAGTTCGGATATCAGAGTAACTCATGATGTTCCTTTGTTACACAACTTTCCTCAATGTCGAATGTAATTATGCAGCTCGCCCCAAGCCGAATACAATGAATCGTCGGGCGGCTCCCTGGACTCATCGGACGTGAACTCCGTTTCGCCCGCTGTCTCCCCCTACACGGCGGATGACGATGAAGTGGCGTCGCGACAAGCTCCGGGGCAGGAGGAGCTGGTCCTGGAGGAGCCGCAAGGCAACCTCCCGGACTCCAGGAGTGAAGGGAGCAAGACCCCCCAGGGCTCCAAGTCCGGCTTTGAGCCGGACACCGTGCCGGAATCTTCAACAGTTCCGAGCCGCGGTAGGCGAACTCCTTCCAAAAGGAGCAAGCCTTCTAAGCCAGCGACTTCCGTACAACCGGAGTCGCTGGACCATCTGCTGGAGGTGCTTGACGGCGCCTCCATCGACAAGGGGCACTGTACTATCATGAGTACGGTGATCCAGAGGGTTCAGTCCGCCAATAGCGGACTGACTGAAGCCTGCGCTAGCCTTCTGACAGGCTTCGAGGTAAGTAAAAATATGTCAAAATATTACCACATAGACAGTAGCCCCTGATGCTCTGTTTGGCGTTCGAAAAGAAAAGCCGAATGGAGGATCTATTAAATTTCGCAGGAGTCTAACAATTCAGAGTCAATATGTGTATGCAGGCTTCGCTGCTATCTACCGCCGCACTGACTGCGCAGGTGGATGTCCTAAAAAAGGACCTCGGGCGGACCGAGCAAGAGCTCGGCCTTGCCAAACGGCAGCTCGAGGAAAAGGAAGGTAAGAAATACCCTACAGAAAAAGTTGCCTATAGAGAGGCGTGATTGCAAAAAATAACAGGATCATACTGCTTATTATAGGGGCCACAGCAGAGGTGGCGACCCTCAAGCGTGCGCTATCTAAGGCCGAAAAGAAAACGGCCGAGGAGCGTACCGAGCGAGAAAGACTTGGGGCTCAGGTTGGCGAGGTGCAGCAAGAGCTGCAGGCTCTCATGAAAAAACATGAGAGCTTGGAGCTTGAGTCAAAGGCGCAAGCATTCGAGCTCGCGTCGGCCCTTGAGACCGCCAAGGGTGCCAAGGCCGAAGCCCAAAAGGCCCTCCAAGAGTTGGAGGAGATGAAAAAGATAGCATCGGGTAAGGCATTCTTAATGCAAAGTAGGAATATAAAAGTAAACTGCTTGTCACTTACCCAAATCCGGAGTTCTCCAGGGGCGTTTGCAGATCTTCCCTGCAGCGTATCCGACGCCGCCGCATTCTACCGAGCTGAAGAGGGCAGATCGACGGAGAGTGTGTTCTGGTCTCAGTATTCTGAGTCCGGACACCCTATACCCCTGAGCGACCAGCTGAAACTGCTGGTCGAGCTCCACAAGGCGGCCGAACAGGCCATGAAGGGCTTCATAGTTCGGCTGTGGCTCGGAGAAGCCCTGCCTGGGAGCTATTTCGGGCTAGTGCGGCGGCTGGTGGAGGCCTGTCCCAGGCTCGAGGTCATCAAGCGCTCCGTCTGCATCGAAGGTGCCCGTCGGGCCCTTGCCCGTGCGAAGATGCACTGGGGTAAGCTGGACGGCGAGAAGCTTGTGAAGGACGGGCCGCCGGCGGGGAAGGAGAACCGCAAGCCCAAGAACTACTACAAGGATGTTCTTGTAGGTGCCCGCCTTGTGGCGGATGAATGCACCAAAGATGTAATTTTTGAGTGAACTCGCTCGTGTCTATCCTGTGCGCTGAAAACTTGTTCATATGCGCTAAGCAATGCTTATTGAATTTAAAATATTATTTTCTGTGCGGCCGTTTATCAAAAAAAATTGAGAGATGGCCAGTCATCGGCTTCTGCCCCCGTGCCACTAGTGCTGGGGTGTTCGGGATAAACCTGAGCGCTCTTTTTCCCATGGTTGGGTCCTTCGAGGGAGGTGCTCAGCACAACGAACCAGGAAATCGGACTATAATGCTTGAACACTCTCACTTAGCCATAGAACTTTATAATTTTAAATTTCGGCGAAGCCCCTAGTTCGGAAGACCGAGTTCGGGGCGCTATCCACGCCTTTGGTTGGACAAAGCCAGCTCCTCGCTCGAAGCGGCATAAGTCTTTAGGGACTCGAAAAACCTCTCGAACAGCGACCGATCTCTCGCCTCATCATGACAGTCAGTTTTAGCTTTCTCCACTGAGGTGCTTAACCCAGCTGAACCGGGGCACAATCGCAGTGGTTCTCCTAGTGCTACCTTAGCCGATATAGCGGAACGTAAGGCACCAAAACATAGGAGCCGGGCAAACCCAACTATTGACCAAAATCATGATTCGGAGCCGATGCATATAGTGCTATAAGTTCGGGGTGCCGCACTTGTGAAAGTGGACGGACTTCTCACACCATGATAAGGGGTACTGAAGCCCCTGGCGTATATGACGTACCATGGTGTACGGGTGCAATCATGTCAAATCATATGTATATGAAAATGGGATAATGCAAACAATAGACAAAAAAGCTATGCATTGTTTATAGAGAGGCTATTTATCAGAGCCGAACGATACAAGTAGTGCAATAAGCAAGAAATGTATTGGACTATTTAACATGTCCTGACCAAGGGCAGGCCATGGAATTGTATTCAAAAGAGGTATACTGCTCGTAATAGAGACCACCTGTGAGTGTCATAATGCGGCATGATTTTGTCTGCTTCCCTGGATCTTGCATCGTTTGTGCGGCAGTCGAATTGCCGAACAGGTCGTCCGAAGTGTGGAGTCCTGAAAGTAAGAAAAAAAGGAATCCGGCAGCCCGTAGTACGTTTTAAGCCATATTTTGGGTGTGCCGTTATTGTGCCCCTTCCCCTGTGTCCATGGTATTTCAAGGGCGTAGTTATGTACGCGAGGCACTGGTTTTGCTATATCGCGAGGACCGGTGTTGGGGCCGCGTTGCTACGCCTTCTCAAAACGTGCTAGGCGGTCTTGTTGTAGGTTAATCCGGGCGCGCTTGGCAGTGTCTTACTTTTTAACGGCCGGACTGGGGAATTGCCTCAGAAGGCTGCTTTGTACTTCCGCTGCGAGAGCCGCCGTGTGCTCCTCCATACGGAGGGAGCGTTCGGTGTTTCCGTTGACCGTGATCACTCCTCGAGGGCCTGGCATCTTGAGCTTGAGGTATGCGTAGTGCGGCACCGCATTGGACTTTGCAAATGTGGTTCGTCCGAGCAGGGCGTGATAGCCA
Organism: Aegilops umbellulata; assembly: GCA_032464435.1. NCBI lineage: Eukaryota > Viridiplantae > Streptophyta > Magnoliopsida > Poales > Poaceae > Aegilops > Aegilops umbellulata. The sequence continues at coordinate 420,157,773 of CP136059.1, forward strand.
CTGCGGAACGGCACTATATCGAAGATTAACTCTTCGCTTCGGAAGTTATCCGGAGATCCGAAGACCACGTCCAGTGTTACCGAGCCTGTACAATTGGCCTCTACACCTGGTATAACGCCTTTAAAGGTCGTCTTTGTGGGCTTAATCCTTGAGGGATCGATGCCCATTTTCCGCACTGTATCCTGGTAAAGCAGGTTCAGGCTACTGCCTCCGTCCATGAGGACTCTTGTGAGATGAAATCCGTCGATGATTGGGTCAAGAACCAATGCGGCAAAGCCGCCATGACGGATGCTAGTGGGGTGGTCCCTTCGATCAAAAGTGATCGGGCAGGAGGACCATGGGTTGAACTTTGGGGCGACTGGCTCCATCGCGTATACGTCCCGTAGCGCACGCTTCCGCTCCCTCTTGGGAATGTGGGTTGCGTATATCATGTTCACCGTCCGCACTTGTGGGGGAAACCCCTTCTGCCCACTGTTGTTCGGCGGCCTGGGCTCCTCCTCGTCATCGCTATGCAGCCCCTTGTCTTTGTTTTCGGCTCTTAACTTGCCTGCCTACTTGAACACCCAACAATCCCTGTTGGTGTGATTGGCTGGCCTTTCAGGGGTGCGATGGATCTGGCACAAACGGTCGAGTATGCGGTCCAAACTGGACGGGCCCTGAGTATTCTTTTTGAATGGCTTTTTCCGCTGACCGGATTTATAGCCTCTGAATCCGGCATTAACTGCCGTATCTTCATTGCTGTCGCTGCTAACGCGGCGCTTTTGCTTATTTCGACGTGTCCTGCCACTTTTGTCCTTGGTATCCGAACTACCAGGGTTCTTTGATAAGTTGTTGCTGCGAGCTAGCCAGCTATCTTCTCCCGCGCAAAAGCGGATCATGGTGTCGTGAGGGCTGCCATAGATTTCGGCTTTTCCTGTCCCAGGTGCCGGGCAAGCCACTCATCGCAGATGTTATGCTTGAAAGCTGCTAGGGCCTCTGCGTCTGGACAGTCGACTATCTGGTTTTTCTTTGTTAGGAACCGTGTCCAGAATTGCCTGGCCGATTCTTCTGGCTGCTGAATTATGTGGCTTAAGTCGTCGGCATCCGGTGGTCGCACGTAGGTGCCCTGGAAGTTGTCGAGGAATGCGGCTTCCAGGTCCTCCCAAGAACCAATTGAGTCTGCTGGCAAGCTGTTAAGCCAATGCCGGGCCGGTCCTTTAAGTTTGAGTGGGAGGTATTTGATGGCGTCAAAATCATCGCCACGTGCCATGTGGATGTGGAGGAGATAATCCTCGATCCACACCGCCGGGTCTGTGGTGCCATCGTATGATTCGATGTTCACGGGTTTGGAACCCTCTAGGATTTTATGATCCATTACTTCGTCTGTGAAGCATAGTGGGTGTGTGGCGCCCCTGTACTGGGCTATGTCACGACGCAGCTCAGAAGAGCTATGTCTGTTCTGTTCGGTCCGGCCGGATTTGTTGTATCCGGAGTGAGGGTCATCGTCACGTGTCGTCAGGCGCCTGCGCGATCCGTAGATCGACCTTGTTTGTCTTGCCCTGTCCTCCAGTACGTCTCGCAGGTCTGGCGCACTTTCCCGTGCCTTAGTTGAGCGTCGTCGGGGCATGGCGGGTGGAGGGCCGAGAGGCTTCTCTGTCACGGCCGCGAGGTGGCCGGTCTGCCATGTCGTGCGCTGGTGATGTAGGCGCTTCCTCCTCTGATCGGGGTAGCGGCCTGCACTTTGGGTAACTCTTGGAGGGGCGCTCGAGTTCATACACTTCGGCCGCAAGGACTTCAGTCCATCTATCAGCTAGCAAATCCTGGTCAGCTCTAAGCTGTTGCTGCTTTTTCTTGAGGCTGTTTGCCGTGGCTAGAAGCATGTGTTTGAAACGCTCTTGTTCGGCGGGGTCTGATGGTACGACGAATTCGTCGTCGTCGAGGCTTGCCTCGTCTTCGGAGGGAGGCATATAGTTATCATCCTCAACCTCTCGTTCTGCCGCTCTCTCATGAGGGTTGGCTTCTCCATCTTCCTGCGCCGAATCTTGCTGGGTTGGGTGTTCTTCAGCGCTATCCGGGGTAGTATTATCTCCCGTGCCGGAATCACCGTTTTTGCTTTGGCGGGATTTAGAGCGGCGCCGCTGACGCCGGCGCTTCGGCTGTTTCTTGGAGGTGTCATCCCCCGCTGTTCCATCGCCATCTCCATCTTTTGGAGTATCCACCATATATATGTCATATGACGAGGTGGCCTTCCAGCGCTCTACGGGTGTTGGTTCCTGTTCGTCTCCTACCTCGTCGTCCATACCGTCGAAGTCTTCGGAGCCGAAGTCAAGCATGTCGGTTAAATCGTCGACCGTGGCTACAAAGTGGGTGGTGGGTGGGCTTTGAATTTCTTCATCGTCTGAATCCCATCCTTGCTGACCGTAATCCGGCCAGGGCTCTCCTGATAAAGGGAGAGACTTGAGAGAATTCAGGATGTCGTCAAAAGGTGAGCTGTCCGCGGCGGTGAACTCCATTATGGGTACCCAATCAGATTCGATTGGTAGGGGCACGGGAGGTTCGGAGTCCGGAGAAGAGTCCGGACCCTCAGAGTCATGGGTCACGCGGAGTGCGGGGCTGGCGTTCGGCTCGATCGCCTTTGAGATCGCAGCCCCCGAGGCGACGTCCAACCGCTCATCCTCGATTGACGCAATAGGCTCCGAATTAAGGGTCGGAACCGGTGCGTGTGCGGCCTCCAGGACACTGTTTGGAGGCAGAGCTAGATCATGCCCCTCGAGATAGTGCGGCGCGCTTGGCTGTGGCTCGAACCCGTCGAAGATCAAGTCTCCGCGGATATCAGCCGTGTAGTTTAAGCTTCCAAACCTGACTTGATGGCCAGGGGCGTAGCTTTCGATCTGCTCCAGGTGACCAATCGAGTTGGCCCGCAGAGCGAAGCCGCCGAAGACGAAGATATGCCCGGGGAGAAAAGTCTCACCCTGGACCTCATCGTTGTTGATGATGCCATCGGGCCTAAAGGCGACGACACAGAGGAACTCTCAATGAAAGAACCAATGTCGGTGTCAAAACCGGCGGATCTCGGGTAGGGGGTCCCGAACTGTGCGTCAAGGCCGGATGGTAACAAGAGACAAGGGACACGATGTTTTTACCGAGGTTCAGGCCCTCTCGATGGAGGTAATACCCTACTCCTGCTTGATTGATATTGATGATATGGGTAGTACAAGAGTAGATCTACCACGAGATCAAGGAGGCTAAACCCTAGAAGCTAGCCTATGGTCTGATTGTGTATGAAGGTGATTGTCCTACGGACTACAACCCTCCGGTTTATATAGACACCGGATAGGGTTAGGGTTACACAGAGTCGGTTACATTGGTAGGAGATCTTGAATATCCGCATCGCCAAGCTTGCCTTCCACGCCAAGGAAAGTTCCATCCGGACACGGGATGAAGTCTTCAATCTTGTATCTTCACAGTCCTGGAGTCCGGTTGAAGGTATAGTCCGGCTACCCGAACACCCCCTAATCCAGGACTCCCTTAGGGACCAAAAGGCTTCCACGCGTCAGCAGCTGGCTGGAGCTGAGGTTTTTCTTTTTTTTTTAAAAAGTGGCTGTTTTAGGGGTTTAGGGGTTTATTTTTAGGTTGTTATTAGCTAGCTAATAGAGAGAAGTGTCCTCTCTTATATCTTCATCCTTGGTTTGCCAACGCTACAGCTATGTTCATTTCACCCGCAGATATATAATAACTCATGCATGCTCGCATCATACATCATCATATATAATAACAAGTCCTACTAATCAAGCATCATCATACAACTTCTACTCATTATTAATAATAAGTCATATGATCATCATCCTCATAGTCATCGAACCCAACCCTACATGATTGTTCTTAGCACATGATCATCGGTATCAGGTAGGACCTAAACACACTTAAGGTAAAATAGCATAAAACAATATAGACCCTGACTCTCCATTATGAAGAATGGAGATCATCATGTCTCCAATTCTTGCGCTTCGCTTCCTTTTGCTTCCAAGAAGCTCCTTACGACTGTCCATACATTTTTTCCATTCTTTGATTGTCATGTCTCCACTTCTTTTAGAAATCCGGTATGGACAGTTGAGATTCGTAGGATGACCTGGATATATGTTCAAAACACGAAGCCTGCCGCCATTCTGATACATCAAATGAGGCACACAATCCTCTCGGATTCTCTGTTGAAAAATATAGTAATAACTTCGTAGTTAGCAATGATGTACTAGTTTTAGAAGTATGCAAAAAGATGCACAGATGTCGTAATAGTAAAAAATCTTACCATGGTATCTCCATGGTAGTTACTGTAGTTCAACACGTGCACTTGTGGCACGTATTGACCATAATGTTGAGGAGTTCGATTGTAGATATTGTAATTCTCAAGATCATTACAAAATCCAACCAGATGAGTTTTCTCCTTGTAAGTTAACTCAGAGCCATCGGTGTAGTAAGTTCTATCTACCATCTTCTGCACATTCTTTGATACTTCAAAATAAGCTGTCAATGGAAATAAGCTGTCAACTATTTTTAATGAACAATATAAATTAGTTAATAATTAACTATGTTTGAGAAACTCACATAGCGGTAGAACTGGAGGCGTATTAATAAGGACCCAAATGTCCATATTGTCTTGCTCGATTTCAGGATCACCAAGATCCATGGTGACAAGCATACCCTCATCAAAATCATACAATTTGCAAAAGGCTTTCCAATTTTTGCAACCAAAATGGGTTACGCTCTCAGCATTATACAACTTTATTTCAAAATTCACATCATGATGGGTCCTTAGGTGAATTTTCTTCGTTTCAAAATTTTCATGGTCTTCAAAATCCATCCTCTCCAAGACATAGCGTCTTGCATGGCATGGGATAAACTATACTCGAATTATAAAAGATGAAAATTACACGATGAAATAGTTGAAGTCATGCTTAATTATGATAAAAAACACTTGTCGTCGTTGCGTACCGTTTCAACTTCGAAGGTCTCCTCGAGCTTAATGCTGAAGCGCCGATCATCGTCTTGGTGAGGCCTGTCGCACAGACCTCGATCATCGTGGCACCAGTCGCACTCCCCCGGGAGACTTCCGTCGTCCGAGTACGACATTTCCGGCCTCTGTTCGTAATTAGATCAATATTAGTAATCACGAGTTGACTATCGGTGATGGTACGTAGCTCCTCCTTTCATTCCAGAGTGCATTATTACACCAAATTGTCTAGGCCACGGGAATGAAGGTGAAGCTACCCCCATGACGGCGTGGATGATGGAGGGGGCTCCTAGATTTCTACTCCCTCGTTCGGAATTACTTGTCTCGGAAACGGATGTATCTAGAACTAAAATACGTCTAGATACATCCATTTTTGTGACAAGTAATTCCGAACGGAGAGAGTAAATAGCTAGTGCTCTCCAATTTTAGCATTCAAAGTAGGAGTACTTTTCCAATATGAGCATTCAATAAGCAAAACCAAATCATAAAATAAAGTAGTATTCAAATTAGCATGTATTCAATTGTAAGCAAAAGTACATCATCTCCTCGAATAATATCATACATATAGCATCACTAATACAGCTAGTATCGTCGCGGGCGGTGGACGTCGATGCGGGAACTACTTCTATATATAGTTAAATAAAGTAGTTTATTAAATCAACTAGCTAGTTGAACTATATATGAAGCACTTACTATAAATAAAATAAAATAGTACGACTTACTAAAAATAAACTATTTTAACTATAGTTCTATTATTTTTCTAACTAATTATATTAAACACTTTCTCTTCTTATTTTTTCCTTTTTCCTCTATTTTAAATATGAACATATTCATAAATGACATATATCATTCACAATTTTCCTGTACATACACAATAAATTGACAAAGAAAATACTATGAACAAAAAAAATCATTAATAAATCTAAATTACAACAGAAAAATCATAAATAAATCTAACACAATATGAACAAATTAATTACACAATATGAAAAAAAATCTAACAGAAAAATCTATGAACTATACATCTAAATTACTACACATCTAACAAAAAAATCTATGAACTACAAAAAAATCTAACAAAATCTAACTCAATTAACTACTAGTAACATCAAATTAAATCAGTTGCTCACGGCAACGGTGTCGGGGATGGCGACGGCGACGGCGACGGCGAGGTGCGGCGCGGGGCGGGGCGGGGCGGCTCGGCGACGGGCAGGGGCGGGGCGGGTCGGGCCGGCGTCGCGGGGCGGGGGGCGGTGACGACGTCGATCGGGGCGGCGCGGGGCGATGATGGCGACGACGAGGCGGATACGGCGGGCAGCCTGGCGGCGTCGGGTGGGCGGGAAAGAACGAATTGAACCAAAATTTCACGAGTGTTGCTTATATAGGCAGAGCATTGGTCCCGGTTCGTGAGAACAACCGGTACCAATGCCCCCTTTAGTCCCGGTTGGTGCCACCAACCGGGACTAAAGGCCTCTTTTCAGCAGCCCAAATGGCGGGAAGCGGCGGCCTTTAGTCCCGGTTTGTGCCACCAACCGGGACTAAAGGGGTGCATTGGTACCGGTTGGTGCCACGAACCGGTACCAATTCCCGCTTTAGACCCGGTTGGTGCCACCAACCGGGACCAATGGCCTTGCGCTGGCGCGGTGGTGGGAGTTTAGCCCCACCTCGCTAGTTGGGAGTGGCCAGCACCTGTTTATAATCTCCGCTGCCTCTTCCCTCTCGAACTCCTCTGAAATGCAGGCTTATGGGCCTAATTGGACACTGCAATGCCTGTGGGCCTACTGAGCCTGTTGCGGGCCTGAATCCTGGCCCATGGTTGGGTTTCTAGTCGTATTCAGGCCGTGCTGCCCCAGTAGGTGGCATTTTTTTTTCTTTTTTTCTATTTATTTCTTCATTTCTACTTAGGTCACAATCCTGGCCCATACTTATAGTTTTTTAGTGATTTCTTTTTTCTTTTAGGTCACAAAAATTATAAACTTTTTGTTAGTGCCATTAGCTTTAAAATTTGAATAGTTTAAATTTGAATTTTTTAAAATTTGTGTGAATCACTACTTTATGAATCACTAGTTTACTAAATTTGTGTGAAAACACTTTGTAGAATAGTTAAAATTGATTTTTGAGTCAATCTTTTTCCTGCTATTTAATAGGTGGCACTTTTTTTGTTTTTTGTTTTGTAGTGATTTGTTTTTTATTTTAGGTCACAAAAATTATGAACTTTCTGTTAGTGCCATTAGTTTTAAAATTTGAATAGTTTAAATTTGAATTTTTTAAAATTTGTGTGAATCACTAGTTTATGAATAACTTTACTATAAACTTTCTGTTAGTGCCATTATACTCAATTTGGTAATTTTAGTTAGTCATAACAAATATTATAGGCATTTTTTCTTTTTTGCTATTTATTTTTTCATTTCTACTTAGGCTGGTCACAATGGGGAGGAACTTAGGAGTAACATCACACACTTCAATGCAACTTTGCTTATGTGGCACATATTTAATGAAGAGAGAGGTGCTTGTGGTAACTAGCTAAGTTACCGGAACATCACACACTCCAAGAAGCAATGAGTCTATAACCTAATAAATACATGGTTGCATGACACTACATAGATGTTCCTATCCACTGTGGAGGTAGTAACATAGTCTAGGAAAACATGAAGTTCCTAGCTTATGTTCTTGCCCATTGTGACCAGCCTTAGAACTAAATACTTATAGTTTTTTAGTGATTTCTTTTTTCTTTTACGTCACAAAAAATAAAAACTTCTCTGTTAGTGAACAAAGATGCACTTATAGAGAAAATTAAACATAAATTCATAATCAATTTCTATTTATAAATTTAGGTCCAATTTCCTCTATAGGTGCATCTATTTTCACTTTAAGAGGAGCTCAACAACGCAGAGAGGGACGGGCTTATAAACAGGTGTGGGCGCCCTTCGGTTGGCGAGGTGGGACTAAACTCTGGGTGCAACGAGGGCCAAACCTTTAGTCCCGGTTCGTGGCATGAACTGGGACTAAAGGGGAGCCTTTGGTCCCGGTTCATGCCACGAACCAGGACCAATGGTGGTGGGCCAGGAGCCAGGCCCATAGGTCCCGGTTCGTCCCACCAACCGGGACCAAAAGGTCCAGACGAACCGGGACCAATGGCCCACGTGGCCCGGCCGGCCCCCTGGGCTCACGAACCGGGTCCAATGCCCCCATTGGTCCCGGTTCTAGATTGAACCGGGACTAATGGGCTGACCCGGCCTGGACCGTTGCCCCCTTTTCTACTAGTGAGGTACAGTTACCTCATCAAGTTCTACTTTCCTCCCACTCACTTCTTTCGAGAGAAACTCCTTCTCTAGAAAGGATCCATTCTTAGCAACAAATGTTTTGCCTTCGGATCTGTGATAGAAGGAGTACCCAACAGTCTCCTTTGGGTATCCTATGAAGACACATTTGTCCGATTTGGTTTCGAGCTTATCAGGTTGAAGCTTTTTCACATAAGCATTGCGGCCCCAAACTTTAAGAAACGACAACTTTAGTTTTTTTGCCAAACCACAGTTCATAAGGTGTCGTCTCAACGGATTTAGATGGTGCCCTATTTAACGTGAATGCAGTCGTCTCTAAAGCATAACCCTAAAATGATAGCGGTAAATCAGTAAGAGACATCATAGATCGCACCATATCTAATAAAGTGCGGTTACGACGTTCGTACACACCATTACGCTGTGGTGTTCCAGGTGGCGTGAGTTGCGAAACTATTCCGCATTGTTCAAATGAAGACCAAAGTCGTAACTCAAATATTCTCCTCCACGATCAGATCGTAGAAACTTTATTTTCTTGTTACGATGATTTTCCACTTCACTCTGAAATTCTTTAAACTTTTCAAATGTTTCAGACTTATGTTTCATTAAGTAGATATACCCATATCTGCTCAAATCATCTGTGAAGGTGAGAAAATAACGATACCTGCCGCGACCATCAATATTCATCGGACCACATACATCAGTATGTACGATTTCCAACAAATCTGTTGCTCGCTCCATTGTTCCGAAGAACGGAGCTTTAGTCATCTTGCCAATGAGGTATGGTTCGCAAGTACCAAGTGATTCATAATCAAGTAATACCAAAAGTCCATCAAAATGGAGTTTCTTCATGCGCTTTACACCAATATGACACAAACGGCAGTGCGACAAATAAGTTGCACTATCATTATCAACTCTGCATCTTTTGGCTTCAATATTATGAATATGCGTGTCACTACTATCGAGATTCAGTAAAAATAGACCACTCTTCAAGGGTGCACGACCATAAAAGATATTACTCATATAAATAGAACAACCATTATTCTCTGATTTAAATGAATAACCGTCTCGCATCAAACAAGATACAGATATAATGTTCCTGCTTAACGCTGACACCAAATAACAATTATTCATGTCTAAAACTAATCCCAAAGGTAGATGTAGAGGTAGGTGCCGACGGCGATCACATCGACTTTGGAACCATTTCCCACGCGCATCGTCACCTCGTCCTTAGCCAATCTTCGCTTAATCCGTAGTCCCTGCTTCGAGTTGCAAATATGAGCAACATAATCAGTATCAAATACCCAGGCACTACTGCGAGCATTAGTAAGGTACACATCAATAACATATATATCACATATACCTTTGTTCACCTTGCCATCCCTCTTACCCGCCAAATACTTGGGGCAGTTCCGCTTCCAGTGACTAATCCCTTTGCAGTAGAAGCACTCAGTCACTACTAGGGAAAACCTTATACACAGAATATTACCAGCAGCGCTCTTTAAAATACGACGCTACTGCTATTTAGCAGCAGCGCGTTCCGGGAAAACATGCTGCTGAATAGAAAATAGCAGTAGCGCGTCCTCTCTAAACCGCGCTACTGCTCCCATTGCCATGACCTCGTCGTCCAGCTAGTTATAGCAGTAGCGCCTTATGCCTTACCGCGCTACTGCTATTCTCCTTAGCTGTAGCGCTTTCTCATAACCACGCTACTACTAACCCTACCTTATCCCCACACGGTCGACCCTGTCTCTCTCACTCACTCTCCCTCTCAGTCAGTCACGCCCGCGCCGATAACCGTTGTCGTTCGTCGCCGCCGCCGCCGTCATCCGTCCGCCACCGAGGTACTCCCTCCTTCCGTCCCTCCTCCACCCATCGTGCCCTCCTCCCTCCTCCTCCCTCCGCCCGTGTCCGCCCCCTCCTCCCTCCTCCGCCGGCAGCCCTCCCCCCATCGTCCCTCCCTCCTTCTCCTCCGATCGCCCCTCCCTCCTCCTCCTCCGGCCGGCCCCTCCTCCTCCTCCGGCCGCCCCCTCCCCCTCCTCTCTCCTCCCTCCCTCCCTCCCTTGTCTCTGTTTTTGCAAATCATAGGTAACTAGTTTATTTAGTAAGTGATTATTATAACTAGTTTATTTATATTAAGTGCTTAATAGAACTAGTTTATTTAGTAATTGCTTAATAGAACTAGTTTATTTAGTAAGTAGTTAATAAAACTAGTTTATTTAGTGTTAGGATTATATATAAGATATTTTCAAATGTTTTGTTTTCATATTTTGAACCATTGAAATGCAATGACCATCGATAAGTGGCCTATGTTTTGCCAGAGTGTTGATTAATTTCCGTTCCGGCAAATTTCAGGCGCTCGATATGTCCTTTTTTAGCAAAGGTCATGCTGGATTTTTTGGGTTTTGCCGTCGAGTTATAATCTTTGAATTTTGAACACAGGAGATTTCTGATGACGATGGGATCCCAGAGTGTGTGTACTGCTACGATGACCGAGGTGTGTGCGACAGGTTTCCTCACCTGCAAAACGATAGGTTTTTCACCGTGAAGCTGGAAGAGACCTTCGATGTTTGTGCGGTACGCAACGACAAGCATTTCATCGTAATTAATATCATCATTTGTGCTTCTTTTGTTCAACGTGTAATTTATGGATTTTTTTCAATTCGATTAGTACATCCCGTGCCATGCTAGACCATATGTATTGGAGAAGCTTGGTTTTGGTTTAGATGACTTTGAGAATGTGGAGACGAGGAGGGCTCACTTAAGAACTAAACATGGTTATGAGTTTCTGGTTAAGTTCTACAATGCGGTCGACCGCTCCCATTTTGGTTGCTCTAATTGGGAAGCTCTCTGCAAGTCATATGGATTTGAGGAGGGAATGCGAATAAGATTTGATATTCATCCCGAAGATTATGATGATGATGATAATATCGACATCTGTGAGTTTGCCAAATTAATTTGTTAAGTTCAGTAATTTATGTTGTTACTTTAAAAATATTTGGTGTTCGTCCATACTAAACTTATTTATTTATAATTTTCAGCTTATTTCTTATCTTCAAGAAATACTGGGAAGGTAGTAGGCAACACATACTACAGCTATGACTCCAAGCTTAATTGTGAGGAGAAAGGTTATCTTCTCTCATTCATAGAAGATGTTGAGGCCTTCAAAAACAGTCACTCTATCAGCCCAAATTATACTAGATACGTGCCACTAGTCCATACATTGCTTGATGATAATTTCATTGCCAAAAACTTGGTAAGATTTTGTTAGTGATGGTAACTTCATTGCATACATTATTCTTAAGTAAACCATTGCTAACTATATATGTTACTATTCCATTTTTGAACAGAGGCTCCCGAAGCAGGTTGTGCCTGATATGCTATTTACCGAAGGTGATATGCATATGGTTAGCTTACGACCAACTCCTTCGGAGGCTTACCATACTGCATACTCGATTTCTTCAAATGATGGAAGGCTCAAGATCAAAGAATGGAGCAAAGTGATGAATGCGCACACGCAAATAATTGGAGACAAAATGAATGTGTGCAAGCCACAAGTTGGAGTTAGGTTTATGTCCATTCTCCATTATGGTGAAGGACCGGTTTATCTGTTTTTATGGTATTTTAGCTAGGAGAAAGGAGTAGGTCCTAAGTATTAAGAACAATTAGTTAGTGTTGATTATATATGACTACAATGTCTTAGACTTGATGGTGATGCTGAGTAGGAGTAGTGATTATGATTACTATGATGATGATGAGGAGGAGTTGTTATTATAACTAGTGACGAAGTTGTTATATGACATTGGACGAAAATGATGATTATGAGGAGTTATGTGACAATGATGTATTATTATCATAAGTTGTTAATGATATTGTAATGATGATGATAAGTTATTATGTCATTGGGTGAAAGAACCGCCGATTAGTTTCAAATGGATGGATCCAAAGTGACCATTGGTTACTTTGGATCCATGCACTTGAAACTAATCCAAGGTTCTTTCACCTAGTGATTTAATAACTCATTATGATGTAAAAACAATCTCTAAATTGCTACTGTATGAAAAATTGTATACAGGTATATGAATACAACCTAAAATTCAAGAGAAATGGAATAGGGAATACTAGTAGTAGCGATTGTTTTTGAAAGCGCTACTAGTAATTAGCAGTAGCGCTTGACTAGGAAAGCGCTACTACTAAGTAGATATAGCAGTAGCGAGTGCCAGTAGGTGCTACTGCTAAGCATTAGCTGTAGCGCCTTATCAGTAGTGCGCCTACCCGCGCTACTGATAGGCCAAAAACCGGCGCTACTGCTAGGCTTTTCCCTAGTAGTGAATCTCAGGCATAGGTCCAGACTTCGGCTTCTTCAATTGAGCAGCAACTTGCTTGCCATTCAAGTGTCAAAAAAAACTTGCTTGCCATTCTTCTTGAAGTTCCCCTTCTTCCCTTTACCCTTTTTCTTGAAACTGGTGGTCTTGTTGACCATCAACACTTGATGCTCTTTCTTGATTTCTACCTCCGCAACCTTTAGCATTGCGAAGAGCTCAGGAATTGTCTTATCTATCCATTGCATATTATAGTTCAGCACGAAGCTCTTGTAGCTTGGTGGCAGCGATTGAAGAATTCTGTCAATGACACTATCATCAGGAAGATTAACTCCTAGTTGAATCAAGTGATTGTTATACCCAGACATTTTGAGTATATGTTCACTGACAGAACTATTCTCCTCAATTTGACAGTTGTAGAACTTATTGGAGACTTCATATATATATCTCAATCCGGGCATTTGCTTGAAATATTAACTTCAACTCCTAGAACATCTCATATGCTACATGACATTCAAAACGTCGTTGAAGACCCGGTTCTAAGCTGTAAAGTATGGCACATTGAACTATCGAGTAGTCATCAGCTTTGCTCTGCCAGACGTTCATAACATCTGGCGTTGCTCCTGCAGCGGGTTTGGCACCTAGCGGTGCTTCCAGGACGTAATTCTTCTGTGCAGCAATGAGGATAGTCGTCAAGTTACGGATCCAGTCCGTGAAGTTGCTACCATCATCTTTCAACTTAGCTTTCTCTAGGAACGCATTAAAATTCAATGGAACAACAACACGGGCCATCTATCTAAAACAACATAGACATGCAAAATACTATCAGGTACTAAGTTCATGACAAATCAAAGTTCAATTAATCATATTACTTAAGAACTCCCACTTAGATAGACATCCCTCTAATCATCTAAGTGATCACGTGATCCAAATCAACTAAACCATGTCTGATCATCACGTGAAATGGAGTAGTTTTCAATGGTGAACATCACTATGTTGATCATATCTACTATATTATTCATGCTCGACCTTTCGTTCTCAGTGTTCCGAGGCCATATCTGCATATGCTAGGCTCGTCAAGTTTAACCCGAGTATTCTGCATGTGCAAAACTGGCTTGCACCCATTGTATGTGAACGTAGAGCTTATCACACCCGATCATCATGTGGCGTCTCGGCACGACGAAGTTTCGCAACGGTGCATACTCAGGGAGAACACTTGTACCTTGGAATTTAGTGAGAGATCATCTTATACAGCTACCGTCAATCAGCAAAATAAGATGCATAAAAGATAAACATCACATGCAATCAATATAAGTGATATGATATGGCCATCATCATCTTGTGCCTTTGATCTCCATCTCCAAAGCACCGTCATGATCACCATCGTCACCGGCTTGACACCTTGATCTCCATCGAAGCATCGTTGTCGTCTCGCCAACTATTGCTTCTACGACTATCGCTAGCTTAGTGATAAAGTAAAGCAATTACATGACGATTGCATTTCATACAATAAAGCGACAACCATATGGCTCCTGCCAGTTGTCGATAACTCCGTTACAAAACATGATCATCTCATACAATAAAATTTAGCATCATGTCTTGACCATATCACATCACAACATGCCCTGCAAAAACAAGTTAGACGTCCTCTACTTTGTTGTTGCAAGTTTTACGTGGCTGCTACAGGCTGAGCAATAACCATTCTTACCTACGCATCAAAACCACAAGGCATCTTCATCAAGTATGTGATGTTTTAACCATCAACAAGGACCGGGCGTAGCCACACTCGATCAACTAAAATTGGATAAACTGACACCCGCCAGCCACTTGTGTGCGAAGCACGTCGGTAGAACCAGTCTCGCGTAAGCGTACGCGTAATGTCGGTCTGGGCCGCTTCACCCAACAATACCGCCGAATCAAAATATCACATGCTGGTAAGCAGTATGACTATTATCGCCCACAACTTATTTGTGTTCTACTCGTGCATATAACATCTACGCATAAACCTGGCTCGGATGCCACAGTTGGGGAACGCAGTAATTCCAAAAAAAATCCTACGGTCACGCAAGATCTATGTGATGCATAGCAACGAGAGGGAAGAGTGTTGTCTACGCACCCTCGTAGACCGTAAGCGGAAGTGTCAAGTGACGCGGTTGATGTAGTCGAACGTCTTCGCGATCCAACCGATCCTAGTACCGAAAGTACGGCACCTCCGTGATCTGCACACGTTCAGCTCAGTGATGTCCCACGAACTCTCGATCCATCTGAGTGTCGAGGGACAGCTTCATCAGCACGACGGCGTGATAACGGTATTGATGAAGTTACCGATGCATGGCTTCACCTAAGCACTACAACGATATGACCGAGGTGGAATATGTGGAAGGGGCACCGCACATGGCTAAGACAATGATCAACTTGTGTGTCTATGGGGTGCCCCCTCCCCCGTATATAAAGGAGTGGAGGAGGGGGAGGGTCGGCACTCTATGGTGCGCCGAAGGGAGGAGTCCTACTCCAAGTGGGAGTAGGATTCCCCCTTTCCCTTGTTGGAGAAGGAGAGAAGGAAGGGGAGAGAGCGAAGGAAAAGGGGGGCGGCCCCCCACCCAATTCGGATTGGGCTAGGGGGGGCGTGCCCTCCACCTTAGCCTCCCTCTCCTCTATTCCACTAAGGCCCAATAAGGCCCATATACTCTCCGGGGGGTTCCGGTAACCTCCCGGTACTGCGGTAAATGATCGAACTCACTCGGAACCATTCTGATGTTCAAACATAGGCTTCCAATATATCGATCTTTATATCTTGACTATTTCGAGACTCCTCGTCATGCCCGCGGTCACATCCGGGACTCCAAACAACCTTCGGTACATCAAAACACATAAACTCATAATACCGATCGTCACACAACTTTAAGCATGCGGACCCTACGGGTTCGAGAACTTTGTAGACATGACCGAGACTCCTCTCCGGTCAATAACCAATAGCGAAACCTGGATGCTCATATTGGTTCCTACATATTCTACGAAGATCTTTATCGGTCAAACCGCACAACGACATACGTTGTTCCCTTTGTCATCGGTATGTTACTTGCCCGAGATTCGATCGTCGGTATCTCAATACCTAGTTTAATCTCGTTACCGGCAAGTCTCTTTACTTGTTCCGTAATGCATCATCCCGCAACTAACTCATTAGTCACATTGCTTGCAAGGCTTATAGTGATGTGCATTACCGAGAGGGCCTAGAGATACCTCTCCGACAATCGGAGTGACAAATCCTAATCTTGATCTATGCCAACTCAACAAACACCATCGAAGACCCCTGTAGAGCACCTTTACAATCACCCAGTTACATTGTGACGTTTGGTAGCACACAAAGTGTTCCTCCGGTAATCGGGAGTTGCATAATCTCATAGTCATAGGAACATGTATAAGTCATGAAGAAAGCAATAGCAGGTTTCAAATTAGCCGCTCCACTTTATTGATTAACGTTCATATGGATCTAGTTTACATCTGGGGTTGGAGAAGCCACACATGGCACCCATCTGACAAGCCTAGAGTGAATTTTGTGAGGCTATGTGCCTCAAAATTTGTACTTCTACCTTTGAAGTTGAAAGAGCAGGTTTCAAATTAGCCGCAATGAACTTAATATGTTTTACATTGATGCCATGCATTCCTCATGTTCCATTATGAATATCCTCCACCACTCCTTTGCAATCCGAAGCCACCAAAATTTTGGAGATGTTGACATCTAGAGCTACGCCACTGCAGTTGGTTCTAGTTAGCTTATTGGCCAACTGGGCCACAAGGAGCTTATGGTCTAAATGGGCCACAATATATAGATCTGTGATGAATTCTTGGCGGCTCTAGTCTTGCCTGGTGTTTGCTCCATGTTGCTCTCTCAAGCTCTTCCCTTCCCCCTCCTTTCCGTGAAATTTTTGCTATGTCGCCTTATTCAAGTTTTGGATCACTATAACAGGACATGGATTCAAATCGGTAACTTCCTTGCCAAAACAGACTAGTCCCACCTCCTATCCAAATAACGCGATGGCACTCGGACTGAATTCAGTTAGGTACTAGTATAGTACAATACAACACATAGTATGTACAGCAATTTTGTGGAATGGGATAACTGGCGCTCAGCTCTCGACCCAACCACACAACTAAGCCGGCAACACCACCACCTAATTTCGCCGCCACCTTCTCCGTAGGGCCACCATCTCCATCGTCCTCTATGGCAGCTCTGGCATGCTGCTCTTGTTTCCCTGTGAAAACTCGTGGGATCTTCATCCTCCTTACCTATTCGACCACCACATGCAGGATGCTCGCCTTGTATGCAATCCAGCCGACAAGGCAAGCTCCGATCAACACGGGCAGGCCGCACCCCACCTGGAATGCAAATCTTAGTATTAGACTATTATAGTTCATTCTTCACCTATTGCTTGATCAAACAAGGGCAACAACCATGGACTTTACCAAATGGAGAATCTTCTCTGCATCCCATGGGCTTTCTGTTCTTCCAACAGAGTAGACGAATTGGTAGATGGCGATGATTGTGTCGGCCAATATAATGAGCAGATCGCGGAGCAAGTTTTTAGGGCCTCCATCCTCGTTTATCTATGCCACGATTTAGTGTAACAAATTCAATATTTACCTCTTGCGTTTTTCATGTACCAAATAAATAAGTAATTAGAATTTTGTTACAAACTTTAATAGCAAAAAGAATTATCATAAAATAAAATAAATAAGTAATTAGAATTCTGTTCAAAACATTAAAAGCAAAAAGAATTATCATAAAAGAAAATAAATAAGTAATTAGAATTTTGTTACAAACTTTAATAGCAAAAAGAATTATCATAAAAGAAAATAAATAAGTAATTAGAATTCTATTCAAAACATTAAAAGCAAAAAGAATTATCATAAAAAAATAACTAATTAGAATTTTGTTACAAACTTTAATAGCAAAAAGAACTATCATAAAAGAAAATAAATAAGTAATTAGAATTATGTTCAAAACATTAAAAGAAAAAAGAATTATCATAAAAGAAAATAAATAAGTAATTAGAATTCTGTTACAAACTTTAATAGCAAAAAGAATTATCATAAAAGAAAATAAATAAATAATTAGAATTCTGTTGAAAACATTAAAAGCAAAAAGAATTATCATAAAAGCAAATAAATAAGTAATTAGAATTTTGTTACAAACTTTAAAAGCAAAAATAATTATCATGAAAGCAAATAAATAAGTAATTAGAATTTTGTTACAAACTTTAAAAGCAAAAATAATTATCATGAAAGAAAATAAATAAGTAATTAGAAACAAAAAATAAAGGAAAAAACTGGGAATTTTTTATTAAAAAGTTCCACCTACAGGGTCACCACGACCTGCATACGACTAGAAACCGATTACTAGGGCCAGGATGCAGGCCCGCAGTAGGCCAAATAGGCCCACAAGCACAGAGAGTGATTTTAGGCCCGTAAGCCTGCAGTGGAGAGGAGCTCAAGAGGGCAGCGGGACTGGGGCTTATAAACCACCCTCGAGCTCCCATAGCTAGCGAGGTGGGACTAAACTTTCGTGCCGCGACGGGGGCAGCACAAGGCCTTTAGTCCGGGTTGGTGGCACTAACCGGGACTAAAGGGCTGCTTTGGTACCGGTTCGTGGCACCAACCGGTACCAATGCCCCCTTTAGTCCCGGTTGGTGGCACAAACCGGGACTAAAGGCCTCTGCTTCCCGCCCTTTGGGCTGCTGAAAAGAGGCCTTTGGTCCCGGTTGGTGGCACCAACCGGGACTAACCGGGACCAAAGGGGGCATTGGTACCGGTTGTTCTCACGAACCGGGACCAATGCTCTACCTATATAAGCAGCACTCGTGAAATTTTGGTTCGATTCGTTCTTCCCCGCCTGCCCAACGCCGCCAGGCTGCCCGCCGTATCCGCCTCGTCGTCGTCGTCGTCGCCCCGCGCCGCCCCATCGCCGTCGTCGTCGCCCCCGCCGCCCCAATCGACGCCGTCGCCGCCCCCCGCCCCGCGACGCCGCCCCGACCCGCCCCGACCCACCCCGCCCCTGCCCGTCGCCGAGCCGCCCCGCTCCGCCCCCCGCCGCACCTCGCCGTCGCCGTCGCCGTCCCCGACACCGTCGCCGTGAGCAACTGATTTAATTTGATATTAGTAGTAGTTAATTGAGTTAGATTTTGTTAGATTTTTTTGTAGTTCATAGATTTTTTTGTTAGATGTGTAGTTCATAGATTTTTCTGTTAGATTTGTTTCATATTATGTAAATAATTTGTTCATATTGTGTTAGATTTATTTATGATTTTTTTTCTGTTGTAATTTAGATTTATTAATGATTTTTTTGTTCATAGTATTTTCTTTGTCAATTTATTGTGTATGTATAGGAAAATTGTGAATGATATATGTCATTTATGAATATGTTCATATTTAGAATAGAGGGAAAAGGAAAAAAATAAGAAGAGAAAGTGTTTAATATAATTAGTTAGAAAAATAATAGAACTATAGTTAAACTAGTTTATATTTAGTAAGTCGTACTATTTTATTTTATTTACAGTAAGTGCTTCATATATAGTTGAACTAGCTAGTTGATTTAATAAACTACTTTATTTAACTATATATAGAAGTAGTTGCCGCATCGACGTCCACCGCCCGCGACGATACTAGCTGTATTAGTGAGGCTATATGTATGATAGTATCCGAGGAGATGATGTACTTTTGCTTATAATTGAATACATGCTAATTTGAATACTACTTTATTTTATGATTTGGTTTTGCTTATTGAATGTTCATATTGGAAAAGTACTCCTACTTTGAATGCTAAAATTGGAGAGCACTAGCTATGCAAAAATCTAGGAGCCCCCTCCATCATCCACGCCGTCGTGGGGTAGCTTCTCCTTCATTCCCGTGGCCTAGACAATTTGATGTAATAATGCATTCTGGAATGAAAGGAGGAGCTACGTACCATCACCGATAGTCAACTCGTGATTACTAATATTGATCTAATTATGAACATAGGCCGGAAATGTCGTACTTGGACGACGAAAACCGCCCGGGGGAGTGCGACTGGTGCCACGACGACCGAGGTATGTGCGACAGGTTCATTGAGCTGGACGAAGATCGGCGCTTCAGCATTAAGCTCGAGGAGACCTTCGATGTTCATACGGTACACAACCACGACAATAGTTTTTTTCGTAATTAAGCACGACTTCAACTATTTTAACGTGTATTTTTCATCTTTTCCAATTCGACTAGCTTATCCCGTGCTATGCAAAAGGCTATGTCTTGGAGAGGATGGGTTTTGAAGACCATGAAAGTATGGAAACCAAAAAAATTCTCCTAAGGACCCATCATGGTGTGGATTTTAAAGTAAAGCTATACAATGCTGAGAGTGTAACCCATTTTGGTTGCAAAAATTGGGAAGCACTTTGCAAGATGTATGGTTTTGATAAGGGTATGCTTGTCACCATGGATCTTGGTGATCCTACAATCGAGCAAGACAATATGGAGATTTGAGTCCTTGTGGATACACCTCTAATTCTTCCCCCATGTGAGCTTAACATAGTTATTAAGTAATTTATATTGTTTATTTCAAAATAGTTGACAGCTTGTTTCCATTGACAGCTTATTTTGATTGTTCAAAGAATGTGCGGAAGATGGTAGACAAAACCCACTACACCGATGGCTCAGAATTAACTTATAAGGAGAAAAATCATCTGATCGCATTTTGTACTGATCTTGAGAATTACAATGTCTACAATCGAACTCCTCAATATTATGGTCAATACGTGTCACTACTGCACGTGTTCAACTACGGTAAGTACCATGGAGATACCCTGATAAGATTTTTTACTATTACGACATCCGTGCATCTTTTTGCATACTTCTAAAACTAGTACATCATTGCTAACTATGAAGTTATTACTATGTTTTTCAACAGAGAATCCCAGAGGATTGTGTGCCTCATTTGATGTATCAGAATGACAACCTTCGTGTTTTGAACATATATCCAGGTCATCCTACGAATCTCAACTGTCCATACCGGATTTCTAAAAGAAGTGTAGACATGACAATCAAAGAATAGAAAAATTGTATGGACAGTCGTAAGGAGCTTCTTGGAAGCAAAAGGAAGCGAACGCAAGAATTGGAGACAGGATGATCTCCATTCTTCATAATGGAGAGTCAGGGTCTATATTGTTTTATGCTATTTTACCTTAAGTGTGTTTAGGTCCTACCTGATACTGATGATCATGTGCTAAGAACAATTATGTAGGGTTGGGTTCGATGACTATGAAGATGATGATCGTATGACTTATTATTAATAATGAGTAGAAGTTGTATGATGATGCTTGATTAGTAGGACTTGTTATTATATATGATGATGTATGATGCGAGCATGCATGAGTTATTATATATCTGCGGGTGAAATGAACATAGCAGTAGCGTTGATAAACCAAGGATGAAGATATAAGAGAGGACACTTCTCTCTATTAGCTAGCTAATAACAACCTAAAAATAATCCCCTAAACCCCTAAAACGGCCACTTTTTTAAAAAAAAAAGAAAAACCTCAGCTCCAGCCAGCTGCTGACGCGTGAAAGCCTTTTGGTCCCGGTTTATGTCATCAACCGGGACCAAAGGCCCCCCTGCCTGGGCTGCCGGCAGCGGCCACGTGGATGCCCATCTGTCCCGGTTCTGGTTTGAACCGGGACTAAAGGGGGGAGGTATTAGTACCGACATTTTAGTCCCGGTTCATGAACCGGGACTAAAGGCCCTTACGAACCGGGACAAATGCCCTGTTTTCTACTAGTGCCCAATAAGCAGACGTACCCAAACACCTCAGACCCCTCGGTGTGAGTAGCATGATACGCAGCGACGAACAGCTTGAAACAGCTGATCGATTTATCTATCACCACCAACTAGTGAAATACTAACTTGCCAGCACCATTATATTCTGAATCGGCAAACCTGAAAGACGTGCAAGAAACGGCGCCATCAGTGTTGTGACTCGTGCGTGTCAAAAGAAAAAAAAGGCTCCATATAAAATTGGCGATTGGGCAATTACTTGGGGGAAAAAAGCTCGTAGATTGGTTTGTACTTACATCTATGTGATGCGAAGCGCAATGGTGAAGATGTCAACGATCAAGTTCATGGTCGTATAGGCAACGGCTTGATCTCCAGCTTCGGCGCCCACCATTTCTAGCTGATGTGTTTGAGCGGAGCAAATTCTTACTGAGGAGACGAGCGTAGAGAAAAGCAATGAGGGAAAGGCCAATTTTTTGTAACTGCAGGACGGCAGCTATATGGGCTCAAGGGGTCACTGTCCTGAAATTTTTATGTTGCTTGACAACGGCGGTTTAATAATACGAGGACGCGGGAAGAAAATCGACTTGTGGTCTGGTTATGTGCTGACCCGAGCCGGCCGTCAAATGCTGGGCACTTCGACTTTGCTCCGGGTGCTAATTGGTGGGCGTTGCATGCCAGCTCGTGCCAGCATTCCATATGTACTTTTAGAAATCTAACATGACGTCGCTCCGACTTCAAAAAATATATATCCCCGTGTTGCCGGCGTTTCATCTTTGCGAGACTGGTGTCCCCATGTTTCGAGATTGCTTAGCCACGCCGGAAACGAGGATTTTAAGATGTCGAACTCTGCAATTAGCGGCGCCTGCTGCTGCCGAACATAGTGATGTCTCGAAATTGAACATAGTATGGGTTCTTTTTTTTCTCCTCTGAAGTCTTAACTCACCATGAGGCCCTCACTCATATGGCATTCCAATAGAATTACATAATTGAAATACAAACTAGGGCGAACCAATATGTGGTTGGATGGTTAGAAGAACAGTGGTATCCTCAGCCCACCAGGGTTCGAATCCTAGTGCTCGCATTATTTCTGGATTTATTTCATGATTTCCGGCGATGTGTTTTAAGTGGGAGGAAACGTTCTCAAGATGATATGCCGGCTTAGTCTCTCGGAACTGTTCATAGGGGTAGGGTGTGTGTGTGTGTGTTCAGGGATGAGTGTATGCATGTATGTATGAGCGCTTGCGTCTATACTATGTTCAAAAAAATAAAAAATAAATAAAAACTAAGGTGTACCACTTAACACGAAACTCTCCCGGCTTCTCTCTCCTCCACTCCAGTTTCCCCTTTTGCCGTCGCCGGTGAAATCTGATCATCTCACCCTGTTAGGCGGCCTAGTATAAACGAGAATTGGTTTAAGGGAAGACGCCTCTTAAGGGGCGATCGGCTCATATATTTATAGCAAGATTACAAGTCTTGGAGACCAAGAAAGGAACCTATACGCGTATATGTACAACCGTATGCAAACGGGAATACGCGCTGTTAGCTATACAAAGTCATGTTAGAAATTTAGGGTTTTCGGTCTACCCTTAATTCCTCTGCGCTTATCCGTGGTGCCGCTCACAATTCGCATATCTGAGGCTAGGGGGTAGGGACCTTCTTATACTGTCTTTCCAAAGAGTCCACCTCTTATACAGATATAAGGTTCCTAGTTTTTCCACTAGTTTTCGGGATAGAGTCCAGATCAAATTACCAACCACGATCATATTTGTCTGTTAACGGATTCTACCCGTTATGTCCCTGGAGCACGCGCTTGTGAGCAACGCGTCATAATAGAGTGTAAATTCATCTAATTATGTAGACCAACATTGGGGTTGTAATCTAATTATACGATCTAGCTCCTTCCAGTCATCAATGTACCCGGATAGTCTTTCCAATATAAATAGTATTTTGCATTCCACTGATAATCGACCAGCTTCCTTAAGCATATTAAACTTAAGTACATTCCAGCAATTAACAATTCCATGGTAAACATGTAAAGCAATTCCATGTATAAATACATGTATAATTCCATAATGAGGTATTCCGAATATTAACAATTCCAAGTAATTTGAATATAGTTGCAGGACACATAATTCCAACATCTCCCACTTGTCCAAAACGATCAGTCAAATATTCGTAAACCCATAGCCTTAACATCCTTACCAAATACCTCATGACTAATATGCTTAGTCAAGGGGTCAGCAACCAGGTTAAAACTATGTTGAAAATCCAAAGGAATATATATAGTGATACCTTCCCTCAGTATGTTTCCTTGTTGTGACACTTAAGATCACCAGAGACCTTTACTTTCCGCCTAATTATTCCAGCATAGCTGTCCTCGGCGCCTCGAGTATTATTTCCTCGAGTGTAATTCCACCTTTATAGGCACCTTGAGTATTTTTGTTTCCTCGAGTGAAATTCCACATCAATCATTTCCCGTCACATATATCAATAATTTGAATAATTCCACATTGAGTCAAAATATATGATAACCATGTTGAATAAATTTTCAAAACCACGTAACTATCAAATCCAATCCGTAAATGAAGCTCCATAAGCAACCATGTTTTGAAAGAAATTCCTGACTTCGGTCTGTGAACCTGCACCATATTAGTACTTCACAAAAAAATGGATATGCGTACCTGGACTTATTTCTCATCTTGTAGATACAATAATAGCTTCCTCAATGTGTTTACCTTTAATATAAATTCCAAACAAGTGACAGGTTGTGATGCACTTGCCACGGTGTTATATGATGTGTGAGATTCCCTTAGCTGCTCGTCTTTCCTTCCACTGCTTGAATGCAGCATAAATTCCGAAAGCTAAGTTATGATAACATAATGAAGATACATACGAATTCCAGTACCATTTGTTGTTCCACTTTTCTCAGTAGTTCAAATATAATTCCTCACTGAGTATGATTCCCTTTATCAAAGGTATTTTAATAGATTTGCAATTTTCCATAGAGAAACATTTCAAAATATTTTCTATGTATTTCCATTTGTAAAACATGGGATGTTTCAAATGTTCCTTTCATATGAAATTTAAAAGATGACCAAGGTTTTACTTCCATCAATGTGACTTTATCATTGCAAACAACAAAACAATATTAACATATACAATAATAATGCAAAATACTTTACACGTACATTTGTAGATGACCGTCTTGCTTCATTTAGAAAACCATATGACCTGCTATTCCATTGATGTGAAGCTTGTTATAAGAACATACATTATTAATATACTCAATTAGCAAACCATGTCTTTAGTTCCTCTTCCCCAAAATTCCAGGGGAGAGAGAGAGTTTCCACAAAGTATACTTCCCTTTGTGTGAATAATTGAATAACAAGAGTGACATTATAATATTCCAGTGAGCCAAATATCCTTACGAAAAAATATCACTTCCGGACAATAGGCTTGCAGTTATTTGGTATGATATTAAGTTCCCCAACTATGCTCTTCCTCATTTGAGTTTATTCCTTCCCTCAATTCTTCCACCCATAGTTGACATTGAAAAAAAAACTTAAAGGGATTTAGTGATTCCTCTAAAATTTAGAGTGGCATCAGCCAACAACACATAACAATTATCCAAACATGATATTCCAAGCTTACTCCTCCCACTTATCCTAAGCATGTCATGTTGGGAGTGTCACTTGTAGTTTCCTTGGGATCAAGATTATATTCCAGTATGATTGTCAATAATTCCACCCTTGATCATACAAATTATTGTGTTCCTATACTTTCCACCAGTTTTCCTTTTCCAGATAACAAAGGAAACACCCTTTGATCCACTAGAATAACCATGATTTTTTTCTGGTGTGCGCTTTGTAATAACTGAGAATTTCATGCCAAAATAGAAAATTCCTTCCAGTCAAGTGATTGTACTAGATGGAGAATGATATCAACAAATGACAGTATGCAATGCTTCCAAAGAAACAAGGGAGTATACAAGACATTCAATTCCTCCATTCAATTGTGGAGTGTACGGTATATTACAATGGTGAATAGTTCCATGCTCTTTACATACAAATCATATATTCCTGAAGTGTAATTCCCCCACCAATCAGTTGTTAAAACTATGATATTACTTAATCAACTGATTTTCCACTTCAGTATAACATGTGTCAAGCACAATAAAACATTCCGACTTGTATTTTGAAATAATATAAACATAACCATATCAAGTGCAATAATCAATGATGAGATAAAAATAAATAACCTGACCTCTAGTGGGAGTGTCCAAAAAATACCATAAGTATATTAGAAGAAAAAATGATGTGAAACTTTTTATCTCCTTCCACCTTAAGAAAAGGTGTGTAAACCAAAAGTAACCATTATATATGCTTCACGAGTACGATAGTCCTCCCACTAAAATTTAGAATTCCAGAATTAATGAACCACTTAATCATATTCCAAGACATGTGTCCAAGTCGTACATGGCATAAATATTGAGGTTCCAAGCATGTATTCCCATTGTAGGTATTCCTCCATGTGGAGTTATCTTCCCCAAATATAAACAATTTGGTTTGCCAACTTCCAATAGACATCAAGAAAGATAGATCATTGTGTGAGAATCCATAATGCACTAATTTAACTATTGAGCAATATTTCCACTCTTCCTTTTCAAAACAGTATAACATAATCAATGGATTCCAAGATAGAATAGTAAATCAAATCCCTTCTCACAGAAGCTTCATAGAGTGTCCTATACCAATAATACTTTTCCTCCACAATGGAGTTCCATAGCAAAATTTTCAATTCCAAAGTGTATAAGATTTAGCAGCAATGGCAAAACACAGAAATATATATAATTTCCTTTGGCACTATTAGCATGTCAATAAAATTGCTATTGTATTCCAGCAATAAGACATAGCCAAAATCCATTTATATTTGAAAAAAATAGCCCCAAATAAATAAATGTAGTGCAAATATTACCATTAGACATACCGACAAATGAAGAAAAAAAATTCCTTGTACTGGGTGTGATTCTCATCTTCCTCCACAAACAAGTGATGCTCAATAATAATGCTTGTTCTTCTAATAAATCCCTTTCTATGTTATGTGTAATTTTCCGGACATTATTTCCACCATAGCAATTTCAGTGTGTAAATCATTTGCTTGGTGCAATCCTTCCACACATTCATGATTCAGAGTCCTCCTAAATGTCTTCCAAGGATATGTACTTTCCTCGTGGTCGCTTACATGTAGTGGATTAGCAACCAAACAAGTTAGAACATTAAATAATGATGTAATAAATAAATCAATTAAACGATGCAAGAGTATTCCTTCCCTGACAGCATGTGTGCACAGGTGCCATTTAGATTCCTCCGACCAGCCAAAAAAAAAAAACAGTCGAAGTACAAGCGGCAGTAGTGAAGACTCAGCAACATATGCACTGCCTTGGACATCGAGCAACAGCAACGGAAGCGGTAGTAGTCAGCCACCAAGGTAGTACTAGTGTACTTGGTCCTGCGTGTTGACACGCCTCACCAACAGCTTGCATGTATCCAGAAAAAAAATTCCAAGCACGGCCACGATTCCGATCTTGACGAGATCCTGTAGAAACTAGCACCAGGTTCTTCCATCTTGTCAATCACGCGCCCGTCCAGATTCGTGAAAAAAAAAACAGCCAGCAAGTTGTAGTGGAGTACTACTCGAGAGTAGTACTAGTCTTTGTCGATCCATGCACCAAACAACAATTGGTTCATCTATTTCCACTTTTCCAGATTGGGTGAAGCCCTGTGAAACCCTCCAGCGATTGATTTGGTGTTGACTGTTGACTGCCACTGAAACACCCATGGCAATCGGCAGATACTTGATCGATCCCGCTACGGAAGATTGCAGCGAACCATCAAGGCAGATATGAGCGGAGGGATGGCGGCCTTTCCTTGATCCATGCATAAAATAGAAATAGCCTGCCACAACTTTGTCCTTACGTCCACCACTTTGACCATAATCCTTTTTTTTTTTTAAAGATCCAGGATCACTGGCATTCATTGATAATAGCAGAGAGCAACAGAAAACAACAAAGATGGTGAAGGTCCTAGGACCGAAAGACCCGAAGGTGAAAGAAAAAGAAAAACAGCAGCCCTAATAGCTGCAGCACAACACTCCATATAATCCACACAAGACAACGCAGCTCCGACTCTGACGAGGAACTACGAAGGAACTAGGCAAGGTTGGCGTCACGGAGGATCACCGAATGAACCACCTGTCGCGCGTCATCGTATACCATCTGGCCACCGCCACCGCGGCTTCGACTTCACAGCAACAAACAGTCGAAGCAACCCGACGAACACGCCGGAGAAGAAGAGCCGACTACCACGACCAAAACCACGCCTCCGACATTGCTCACCGCCGTCATCGTTGCCACAGAAGCCACCATGCACGTCCAGAAGTAAGAGGCACCAAAGGGATCAAGGTCTTCAAGACGGCGCCCTAAAGAGGGGAACGACGTTGAAGACGATGCCACCGCCCGATCCTGCAGCAGTATCTGGGCTTTCACCCGAAGAACCTAATCCGGGAGTAGAGGCTATGAAGATTCCTGACGACGCCTCCAAGGAGGATGGCGACGCCCGCGGGCGCCGTCGCCGCCGGCCGGCCAGCACCGGCCAAGCTTTCGCCCGGTGTAGCCACTCCCACGTAGAAGGCCGAGGTCGACCCGTACCTCCACCGGAACACGCACCCCCCGCACAGCGAGCACGCCACCGCTCTGCAGGGCCACCAGCTAGCCTCTCCAACGACGGGCCTGCAGACACTAGACGAGTCCTGCACCCCGCATCCAACCGCGGCCAGAGCCTCCCTGCTCCAACAAGCGGCATCCGGGCCCCACCAGCAGCCGGTAGAGCCCCTCCCGGGCCGCCAGCCATGGATGACCTTTCAGATCTAGGCCCCTCCTGCCGGAAAACCACGCGCAGAAGCCCAGCGACCGAGCCGCCGCGCCCCGCCCACCACAGCGACCTCCGTCGCCCTGCCGAACCGCCACCACCGCCCGCGTACGAACCAGCCGTGGTCACCGCTCGCCGCCATGCGCCAGATCTGTGCGCGCCGCACCAGCCGCCATGGGCGCTCGCCATGGCCGCGAGCCACCTGCTCGTGCGCGCACGCGCCCTGCACCCCACCCGCCCACGCACGGACGGCCGGTGCCCGAGCCCACGCCTGCACGCGCCTTGCACCGCACACTCGTGCGCTCCGCGCACCCACGCGGATCCGCGCCCTGCGCCCTCCGCGCCTGCGCCACCGCACGCCCGCGCCTCCGTGCGCTACCTCGCCGGCCACGCCGTCCCGAGCGCGCGCAGCCGCTCGAGCTCCCGCCGGAGGCCCCGGCCCGTGCCAGCACCTCTGGACGGAAGGAGGAGAAAGGGGCCCCGCCGCCGCCCAGCCACGCGGGCTTTGCCCGGCGACCTCTGCCGGCGGTGGCGAGGTGAGGGAGGGGTGGTAGTTGGGGTCACTGGCGGCGGCTAGGGTTTGCTCCCGAGCCGCCCGCGAGAGCGACACGGGAGCCTGGATAGATCCCTCCATAATCCTTCTTTTTGGCATCTTCATCAAATTCAACCCGACCATCTCCTTCCGCGTGCCAAGAAATTTGTCCTGCCGAAGTACTAGTTCCTCTGTAAACCGTAGTATATATCCTGGATTCCACGTACGTGTCAAACTGAGTTTCCTTTGCATGTGGCTCCCTTCCATGTGCGACAATTTTCCTCCGGCGAGATAGCTGGAGTTCCTTGAGCAATGTTCCGATGTGCATGCAAGATCAAGTCGCGCGTGTGATTGATCCACGAACAAGCAGTAGCAGGAGACTACGTGAACTATTTCTCGGTCACGCGCCAGCAGTCCCAGCCGCTTGATTTTACCCCTCATCGACGCGCAGATTGGAGCCTGCATGTGCGCACATCGCAGTACGTAGTCGATGGAGTTGACGCTTCAGGCGGCGACATGCTCGTAAACACGGGATTGTGTCGACGACCGGCGGGAGAGTGCGCAGCGGATTAGGGCTCAACCTACGGCGGCCGAACCTTGCTCAGGATACCAATGTTAGAAATTTAGGGTTTTCGGTCTACCCTCTAATTTCTCTGTGTTTATCCGTGGTGCCGCTCACAATTCGCATATCTGAGGCTAGGGGGTAGGGACCTTCTTATACTGTCTTTCCAAAGAGTCCACCTCTTATACAGATATAAGGTTCCTAGTTTTTCCACTAGTTTCCGGGATAGAGTCCAGATCAAATTACCAACCACGATCATATTTGTCTGTTAACGAATTCTACCCGTTATGTCCCTGGAGCACGCGCGTGTGAGCAACGCGTCATAATAGAGTGTAAATTCCTCTAATTATGTAGACCAACATTGGGGCTGTAATCTAATTATACAATCTAGCTCCTTCCAGTCATCAGTGTATTCAGGTAGTCTTTCCAATATAAATAGTATATTGCATTCCACTGATAATCGACCAGCTTCCTTAAGCATATTAAACTTAAGTACATTCCAGCAATTAACAATTCCATGGTAAACATGTAAAGCAATTCCATGTATAAATACATGTATAATTCCATAATGAAGTATTCCGAATATTAACAATTCCAAGTAATTTGAATATAGTTGCAGGACACATAATTCCAACAAGTCATACTTTAACATCTCCCCGCAGTTTGTGCTTCGGTCGAACGCATAAACTGTACCGAAAATCCTCGAAGAGGTGTGACGGCAAACCCTTCGTCATGATATCAGCAAACTGCTGTGAAGACGGCACGTGAAGAACCCAAATCTGACCGAGAGACACCTTCTCACGAACGAAGTGGATGTCGATCTCGATGTGCTTCGTGCGGCGATGTTGGACCGGGTTACAAGCCATGTAAACAGCACTGCCGTTATCACAGAAGACAACGGTCGCTGACGGAAGGGGACGATGAAGCTGAAGAAGAAGCTGGCGAAGCCAACAGCACTCGGCCACGGCATGTGCCACTGCTCTGTACTCCGCCTCGGCACTGGAGCGAGACACTGTGGCCTGGCGTTTGGAGGACCAAGACACCAGGTTGTCGCCGAGATAGACACAGTACCCAGATGTTGAGCGGTGTGTGTCGGGGCAGCCGGCCCAATCCGCATCGGAGTAGGCAGTGAGCGAGGTGGCCGGCGTGGAGTGGAGCTGAAGACCGAGGTCTAGGGTGCCACGAACGTAGCGGAGGATCCGCTTGACGAGGTTGGGATGGGGCTCCCGAGGGGCGTGCATGTAGACGGCATGAGCAATGTCGGGACGGGTGAGCGTCAGGTACTGAAGCGCCCCGGCAAAGCTCCGGTACTCAGTAGCATCGGTGACGAGTGGTCCCTCATCGGCAGAGAGCTTGCAACGTCTGTCGATGGGCGTCACACACGGATTGCAGTCCATCATACTGGCGCGCTGAAGAAGGTCGATGGCGTACTGGCGCTGCGAGAGAAGCATCCTCGAAGTAGAGGGGAAACCGAGATCCCGAGGAAGTAGGACAAGTCCCCGAGATCGGTCATGGAGAACTCACGGTGGAGCTGGTCGGTGATGTGTTGGAGAAGCCCGGCGCTGGAGGCGGTGAGGATGATGTCGTCAACGTAGAGGAGCAGGTAGGCCATCTCTGTACCGCGCCGAAGCACGAAGAGATACACGTCACTCTGGGACGCCACGAACCCAAGGCGATGATCATGATGAGTGAACCGCTGGTACCATGCTCGGGGCGCCTGCTTAAGTCCATAGAGGGACTTGTGAAGCAGGCAGACGTGCTGGGGGCGCATAGGGTCAATGAAGCCGGGTGGCTGCTCACAATGAACCACCTCATCAAGACCACCATGAAGGGAGGCGTTCTTGACATCCAGCTGATGAACCGGCCAGGCATGGGACACGGCAATGCTGAGTACAAGCGGATCGTAGCCGGTATGACAACAGGACTAAAAGTCTCGTTGTAGTCAATACCAGGTTGCTGGGAGAATCCACGTACGACCCACCTGGCCATGTACCGAGCAAGACCGCCATCAGCGCCAAACTTGTGCTTGAAGATCCACTTGCCTGAAACAACATTAGCGCCAACCGGGCGAGGAACCAGAGACCAAGTGCGGTTCTGAATAATGGCACCGTACTCTTCGGACATGGCGGCACGCCAAAGAGGGTCCCGAAGAGCGGAGCGATAGGTTTTGGGAATGCGAGAGATGTGGGAGCCTTCGGCCGAGAGATTAAGTTTTTCAATCGGCTGGACGATGCCACGCTTGGCGTGCGTGAGCATGGTGTGGGTGTTGGTGGCGGGAGCGGTGTTACTACGAGAGCGACAAGGAGAGGGAGGAGGTGGCGGTGGTGGTCGTGAAGGGGAAGGGGACCGACCAGGAGACGCAGGTGGAGTCAGCACAGGTGAGGCGGGTGCGTCGCGGATGGGCGTGGGCGGCGCGGAGGCAGGGCCATGCATAGCGGGCTGGGCCGATGAGGCCGGCGCCATGCTAGGCTGGCCTGCCAAGGGTGTGATGACCGCGGGAGCCAGGTGCGTGGCGGCCAGGTCAAGGAGGAAGTCGACACTAGTAGAAAACCGGCCTTTTGTCATGGTTCATAAGGGCCTTTAGTCCCGATTCATAAACCAGGACTAAAGGGTCGTTACTAATACGTCCCCCCTTTAGTCCCGGTTCAAACCAGAACCGGGATAGATGGGCCTCCACGTGGCCGTTGCCGGTAGCCCAGGCAGGAGGCCTTTGGTCCCGGTTGATGACATAAACCGGGACCAAAAGGCTTCTACGCGTCAGCAGCTGGCTGGAGCTGAGGTTTTTCTCTTTTTTAAAAAAAAAGTGGTTGTTTTAGGGGTTTAGGGGGTTATTTTTAGGTTGTTATTAGCTAGCTAATAGAGAGAAGTGTCCTCTCTTATATCTTCATCCTTGGTTTACCAACGCTACTGCTATGTTCATTTCACCCGCAGATATATATATAATAACTCATGCATGCTCGCATCATACATCATCATATATAATAACAAGTCCTACTAATTAATCAAGCATCATCATGCAACTTCTACTCGTTATTAATAATAAGTCATACGATCATCATCCTCATAGTCATCGAACCCAACCCTACATAATTGTTCTTAGCACATGATCATCAGTATCAGGTACGACCTAAACACACTTAAGGTAAAATAGCATAAAACAATATAGACCCTGACTCTCCATTATGAAGAATGGAGATCATCTTGTCTCCAATTCTTGCGCCTCGCTTCCTTTTGCTTCCAAGAAGCTCATTACGACTGTCCATACATTTTTTCCATTCTTTGATTGTCATGTCTCCACTTCTTTTAGAAATCCGGTATGGACAATTGAGATTCGTAGGATGACCTGGATATATGTTCAAAACACGAAGGCTGCCGCCATTCTGATACATCAAATGAGGCACACAATCCTCTGGGATTCTCTGTTGAAAAACATAGTAATAACTTCGTAGTTAGCAATGATGTACTAGTTTTAGAAGTATGCATAAAGATGCACGGATGTCGTAATAGTAAAAAATCTTACCAGGGTATCTCCATGGTAGTTACCGTAGTTCAACACGTGCACTAGTGGCACGTATTGACCATAATATTGAGGAGTTCGATTGTAGATATTGTAATTCTCAAGATAATTGCAAAATCCAACCAGATGAGTTTTCTCCTTGTAAGTTAACTCAGAGCCATCGGTGTAGTAAGTTCTATCTACCATCTTCTGCACATTCTTTGATACTTCAAAATAAGCTGTCAATGGAAATAAGCTGTCAACTATTTTGAAATGAACAAATAAATTAGTTAATAATTAACTATGTTTGAGAAACTCACATAGCGGTAGAACTGGAGGCGTATCAACAAGGACCCAAATGTCCATATTGTCTTGCTCGATTTCAGGATCACCAAGATCCATGGTGACAAGCATACCCTCATCAAAACCATACAATTTGCAATATGCTTCCCAATTTTTGCAACCAAAACGGGTTACGCTCTCAGCATTATACAACTTTACTTCAAAATCCACATCATGATGGCTCCTTAGGTGAATTTTTCTTCGTTTCAAAATTTTCATGGTCTTCAAAATCCATCCTCTCCAAGACATAGTGTCTTGCATGGCATGGGATAAACTATACTCAAATTGTAAAAGATGAAAATTACACGTTGAAATAGTTGAAGTCATGCTTAATTATGAAAAAAAAACACTTGTCGTCGTTGCGTACCGTTTCAACTTCGAAGGTCTCCTCGAGCTTAATGCTGAAGCGTCGACCATCGTCCAGGTGAGGATGTCGCACTGACCTCGATCGTCGTGGCACCAGTCGCACTCCCCCGGGAGACTTCCGTCGTCCGATGATGACATTTCCTATACGTTCATAATTCAAGGACTAAATTAGATCATTATTATTCAACTAATCATATGCATATGCCTTGCATAGTGCTCTCCAATTTGAGCATTCAATAAGAAAAATCAAATCGCAAAATAAAGTAGTATTCAAATTAGGATGCATTCAATTATAAGAAAAACTACATCATCTCCATGTGTCTGTACATCGAATATTATCACTAATACACGTCGAATACTATCATACATATCGCCAGTACGGCTAGAACCGTAGCGCCCGACGGGTATCGGCGCGGGCGGTGGACAACCAAAGGGAAGGAACCATCACAGGATCATAGCTCCTGTGAGATCCCTGAAGAACCTGCCAGGTATTCTCGCACCTGCCCTCCAACGCAACCATGTAGCGACGGACGTGCTAGTCCTCCTCGCTGACACGGTGACGTACCACCTCTGCGGTGTCCGGAAGCCTCGGCATCGTCACTGGCCCACGCGACCGCCACCAAACAAGGATCGGGTCAACGACGGGCTGGCTCCTCACCAAGCTACGCCCCCCGGAAGGTAGCGCCTCCCAGTACCACCCCGGCGGAGCCCAGTCCCGGACATGGCCCATCTGGTCAAGCAGGTGTCGTCCTCCGCCGACTCGACGACGAGGATGCGGGATAGGCATCGTCCACGTCGATGCGGGAATAATTGCTTAAAAAAATAAACTAGTTCTATTAATTTTCTTGCTAAAAATAAACAAGTTTACCTAGTTCTAACTAATTCCATTAAACACTTTCTAAGTAGTACTAATTACTAAAAGTTATTGGGGAGGGGGGGTTTATCAACAACGACATACCCGATAACAAAAATAAGAAGAGGAAGAAGAAGAAAAATAAAGGAGAAGAAGAAAGGAATAGAAGAGGAAGATGAAGAAATAAAGAGGAGAAGAAGAAGGAATAATAGAGGAGAAGAATATCCTGAGCAATTGCAAGAATGGGGTTCATTGATATTCCTGGTATAGTAGATGCTATCACACATACAGTCATACTCAATTCGATGGAATTGTTTGATCTTAAAGGGGATCTTCTATAATTTCGCACATAAGGGGTTATTTCTTGGTTTCGTCTCTTACTTCTTATTCTCCTCTTTTTTTTCTTCTTTTTCATCATCTTATTTATTTCTCCTGTTATTCCTCTCCTCTTCTTCTTATTCTTCTTCTTCTCCTCCTTCTTCCTCTTCTTATTTTCCTTTTTTCTCTCCTTCTTTTTCTTCTAAATATGAACATATACGTAAATTGACAAAGATAATTCTATGAACAACAAAAATCATAAAAGTTCTATGAACAAAATAAAAATTCTATGAACAAAATTACAACAAAAAATTGATAAAAATTCTATGAAAAAATTGACATATTCTTTGCATATATATATGAACACACAAACTTTTGCATATGCAACAATAATATCACCAAAAAAATGTATGAACAGTAAAAAATTCTAACTTTTGCATCTAAACTATACATCTAAATTAACTACAACAATTCAATTAACTATACATCTAAACTACGCATCTAAATTAACTACAACAACTCAATTAACTCTACATCCTAAATTACGCATCTAAATTAACTACACATCTAAATTAGGAAATTATGCAACGGGCCGGGGCGGCGATCGACGAGGAGGCTGGCAGGACACGGGGGCGACGGTGAGGGGCGCGGCGACGGCGACGGTGATGGGCGCGGAGACGGCGTCGGCGGCGAGTAGGCAGGAGGGCACGGGGAGGCGACGGGCGATGAGGAGGCAGGGGGCGGCGACAGCGACGGTGAGGGGCACGGCGTCGCCGGCGAGGAGGCAGGGGGCACGGGGCGGCGATGGCGTCTGCGGCCGCGCGGGACGGCGTCGGAGGCAGGGGCGACAGCGAGGCGTAGCCTGGCGGCGTCGTCGGGCGGGGAAGAACGAACTGAATGGCAAATTTCACAAGTGCTACTTATATAGACGAAGCATTGGTCCCGGTTCATGACAGAAACCGGGACGAATGCCCCCTTTAGTCCCGGTTGGTGCCACCAACCGGGACCAAAGGCCACTTTTCGGCAGCCCAAAGGGCGGGAAGCGGCGACCTTTGGTCCCGGTTGGTGGCACCAGCCGGGACTAAAGGGTGGCATTGGTCCCGGTTGGTGCCACGAACCGGGACCAATGCACCCTTTAGTCCCGGATGGTGCCACCAACCGGGACCAATGGCCTTGCGCTGGCGCGGTGGTGGGAGTTTAGTCCCACCTCGCTAATTGAGAGTGACCAGCACCTGTTTATAAGCTCCGCTGCCTTTTCCCTCTCGAACTCCTCTGAAATGTAGGCTTATGGGCCTAATTGGACACTACAATGCCTCTGGGCCTACTGGGCCTGCTGCGGGCATGAATCCTGGCCCATGGTTGGGTTTCTAGTCGTATCCAGGCCATGCTGGCCGAGTAGGTGGCATTTTTTTTCTTCTTTTCTATTTATTTTTTCGTTTCTACTTAGAACTAAATACTTATAGTTTTTTAGTGATTTCTTTTTTATTTTAGGTCACAAAAATTATAAACTTTCTGTTAGTGCCATTAGTTTTCAAATTAGAATAGTTAAAATTTGAATTATTTGAAATTTGTGTGAATCTCAAGTTTGTGGTTAAATTTACTAGTGCCATTAGTGTCAAATTAGAATAGTTAAAATTTGAATTCTTTGAAATTTGTGTGAATCTCAAGTTTGTGATTAACTTTACTAGTGCCATTATTTTTTCATTTCTACTTAGAACTAAATACTTATAGTTTTTTAGTGATTTCTTTTTTCTTTTAGGTCACAAAAATTATAAACTTTCTGTTAGTGCCATTAGCTTTAAAATTTGAATAGTTTAAATTTGAATTTTTAAAAATTTGTGTGAATCACTAGTTTATGAATCACTAGTTACTAAATTTGTGTGAAAACACTTTGTAGAGTAGTTAAAATTGATTTTTGAGTCAATCTTTTTCCTGCTATTTAATAGTAGGTGGCACTTTTTTTTTGTAGTGATTTCTTTTTTATTTTAGGTCATAAAAATTATAAACTTTCTATTAGTGCCATTAGTTTTAAAATTTGAATAGTTTAAATTTGAATTTTTTAAAATTTGTGTGAATCACTAGTTTATGAATAACTTTACTCAATTTGGTAATTTTAGTTAGTCATAACAAATATTATAGGCATTTTTTCTTTTTTGCTATTTATTTTTTCATTTCTACTTAGAACTAAATACTAATAGTTTTTTATTGATTTCTTTTTTCTTTTAGGTCACAAAAAATAAAAACTTCTCTGTTAGTGAACATAGATGCACTTATAGAGAAAATTAAACATAAATTCATAACCAATTTCTATTTATGAATTTAGGTCCAATTTTCCTCTATAGTTGCATCTATTTTCACTTTGAGAGGAGCTCAACAACGCAGAGAGGGACGGGCTTATAAACAGGTGTCGGTGCCCTTCGGTTGGCGAGGTGGGACTAAACTGTGGGTGCAGCGAGGGCCGACCCTTTAGTCCCGGTTCGTGGCACGAACCGGGACTAAAGGGGGGCCTTTGGTCCTGGCTCATGCCACGAACCAGGACCAATGGTGGTGGGCCAGGAGCCAGGCCCATTGGTCCCGGTTCGTCCCACCAACCGGGACCAAAAGGTCCAGACGAACCGGGACCAATGGCCCACGTGGCCCGGCCGGCCCCCTGGGCTCACGAACCGGGTCCAATGCCCCCATTGGTCCCGGTTCTAGATTGAACCGGGACTAATGGGCTGACCCGGCCTGGACCCTTGCCCCCTTTTCTACTAGTGCGATGTCATCCGGAGAAGAATCAGTGCGATTCGTGGCGACGGGAAAGGTGTGTTCGTCAAAGATGACGTGGCGAGAGATGATGACACGGCGGGTGGATAAGTCGAGGCATCTATAGCCGCGATGCGAGGTGGGGTAGCCGAGGAACACGCACACGGTGGAGCGTGGAGCAAGTTTGTGAGGGGCCGTGCCGGATTAATTTGGGTAGCACAAACACCCGAAGACACGAAGGTCGGAGAAGGAGGATTTTTGTTGGTAGAGAAGGGTACATCCGGGACCAAAGGCCACTTTTCGGCAGCCCAAAGGGCGGGAAGCGGCGACCTTTGGTCCCGGTTGGTGGCACCAGCCGGGACTAAAGGGTGGCATTGGTCCCGGTTGGTGCCACGAACCGGGACCAATGCACCCTTTAGTCCCGGATGGTGCCACCAACCGGGACCAATGGCCTTGCGCTGGCGCGGTGGTGGGAGTTTAGTCCCACCTCGCTAATTGAGAGTGACCAGCACCTGTTTATAAGCTCCGCTGCCTTTTCCCTCTCGAACTCCTCTGAAATGTAGGCTTATGGGCCTAATTGGACACTACAATGCCTCTGGGCCTACTGGGCCTGCTGCGGGCATGAATCCTGGCCCATGGTTGGGTTTCTAGTCGTATCCAGGCCATGCTGGCCGAGTAGGTGGCATTTTTTTTCTTCTTTTCTATTTATTTTTTCGTTTCTACTTAGAACTAAATACTTATAGTTTTTTAGTGATTTCTTTTTTATTTTAGGTCACAAAAATTATAAACTTTCTGTTAGTGCCATTAGTTTTCAAATTAGAATAGTTAAAATTTGAATTATTTGAAATTTGTGTGAATCTCAAGTTTGTGGTTAAATTTACTAGTGCCATTAGTGTCAAATTAGAATAGTTAAAATTTGAATTCTTTGAAATTTGTGTGAATCTCAAGTTTGTGATTAACTTTACTAGTGCCATTATTTTTTCATTTCTACTTAGAACTAAATACTTATAGTTTTTTAGTGATTTCTTTTTTCTTTTAGGTCACAAAAATTATAAACTTTCTGTTAGTGCCATTAGCTTTAAAATTTGAATAGTTTAAATTTGAATTTTTAAAAATTTGTGTGAATCACTAGTTTATGAATCACTAGTTACTAAATTTGTGTGAAAACACTTTGTAGAGTAGTTAAAATTGATTTTTGAGTCAATCTTTTTCCTGCTATTTAATAGTAGGTGGCACTTTTTTTTTGTAGTGATTTCTTTTTTATTTTAGGTCATAAAAATTATAAACTTTCTATTAGTGCCATTAGTTTTAAAATTTGAATAGTTTAAATTTGAATTTTTTAAAATTTGTGTGAATCACTAGTTTATGAATAACTTTACTCAATTTGGTAATTTTAGTTA
The DNA here is from genome assembly GCA_032464435.1 of Aegilops umbellulata. NCBI lineage: Eukaryota > Viridiplantae > Streptophyta > Magnoliopsida > Poales > Poaceae > Aegilops > Aegilops umbellulata. Next base: position 420,196,700 of record CP136059.1, read on the forward strand.
GTCATAACAAATATTATAGGCATTTTTTCTTTTTTGCTATTTATTTTTTCATTTCTACTTAGAACTAAATACTAATAGTTTTTTATTGATTTCTTTTTTCTTTTAGGTCACAAAAAATAAAAACTTCTCTGTTAGTGAACATAGATGCACTTATAGAGAAAATTAAACATAAATTCATAACCAATTTCTATTTATGAATTTAGGTCCAATTTTCCTCTATAGTTGCATCTATTTTCACTTTGAGAGGAGCTCAACAACGCAGAGAGGGACGGGCTTATAAACAGGTGTCGGTGCCCTTCGGTTGGCGAGGTGGGACTAAACTGTGGGTGCAGCGAGGGCCGACCCTTTAGTCCCGGTTCGTGGCACGAACCGGGACTAAAGGGGGGCCTTTGGTCCTGGCTCATGCCACGAACCAGGACCAATGGTGGTGGGCCAGGAGCCAGGCCCATTGGTCCCGGTTCGTCCCACCAACCGGGACCAAAAGGTCCAGACGAACCGGGACCAATGGCCCACGTGGCCCGGCCGGCCCCCTGGGCTCACGAACCGGGTCCAATGCCCCCATTGGTCCCGGTTCTAGATTGAACCGGGACTAATGGGCTGACCCGGCCTGGACCCTTGCCCCCTTTTCTACTAGTGCGATGTCATCCGGAGAAGAATCAGTGCGATTCGTGGCGACGGGAAAGGTGTGTTCGTCAAAGATGACGTGGCGAGAGATGATGACACGGCGGGTGGATAAGTCGAGGCATCTATAGCCGCGATGCGAGGTGGGGTAGCCGAGGAACACGCACACGGTGGAGCGTGGAGCAAGTTTGTGAGGGGCCGTGCCGGATTAATTTGGGTAGCACAAACACCCGAAGACACGAAGGTCGGAGAAGGAGGATTTTTGTTGGTAGAGAAGGGTATATGGGATACGGAAGTGCAAGACTTGGCTGGGGCGGCGATTTAGTAAGAAGGTGGCGACAGCGAGAGCCTCGGCCCAGTAGGGAGGAGGCATGTAAGCCTGGAAGAGGATGGTGCGGGTGATGTCCTTAAGTGTGCGAAGAGCACGCTCAGCCTTGCCGTTTTGAGGAGAAGTGTACGGGCAAGACATACGTAGGTGAATGCAGTGGCGGGCAAGGAACTCAACAAAGGTGGAGTTAACGAACTCAGTGCCATTGTCGGTTTGGAAGGACACTACCGGGAGATTGAATTGTGTGTGTGCGTATGCTACAAAGTTAACGAGGATATCACATGTGTCGGATTTCCGACGGAGTGGGAAGGTCCACATAAAATGGGAAAAATCATCGATGATAACCAAGTAATATTTGAAGCCAGATGTCGGTGCCAAAACCGGCGGATCTCAGGTAGGGGGTCCCGAACTGTGCGTCAAGGCCAGATGGTAACAGGATACAAGGGACACGATGTTTTTACCCAGGTTCGGGCCCTCTCGATGGAGGTAATACCCTACTCCTGCTTGATTAATATTGATGATATGGGTAGTACAAGAGTAGATCTACCACGAGATCAAGGAGGCTAAACCCTAGAAGCTAGCCTATGGTATGATTGTGTATGATGATGGTTCGTCCTACGGACTACAACCCTCCGGTTTGTATAGACACCGGATAGGGTTAGGGTTACACAGAGTCGGTTACAATGGTAGGAGATCTTGAGTATCCGCATTGCCTAGCTTGTCTTCCACGCCAAGGAAAGTCCCATCCGGAGACGGGACGAAGTCTTCAATCTTGTATCTTCATAGTCCTGGAGTCCGGGGAAGGTATAGTCCGGCTACCCGAACACCCCCTAATCCAGGACTCCCTCAGTAGCCCCTGAACCAGGCTTCAATGACGACGCGCGCAGATTGTCTTCGGCATTGCAAGGCGGGTTCCTCCTTCAAGTCCTTCATATAAGATTGTAAACACCAAAAATAGTGTCCGACTCTACAAAATAAGTTTCCACATATTGCCATAGAGAGAATAATATTAACACAAATCAAATCTGCTGACGTATTCCGCAGTGCGTCATCACACTACGGCCAGGATCTTTATACAAATTGTTTTCACTTTTCCACCTCAGCATGTTTAGCGAGGCGGTTTCCTTGGCACGTCTTGTCAAAGCAGAGATCGTGTGCCCCTTTTAACGGGATTCTCATCAATACGGACGTGGGTAACCCAACCGCGCCATTTACCCCGGCGCTTGGGAGGCAAGCGAGTTTTATTAGGTAGGTGGGGACGCATAACCGCATCCGCCCATATAAGGGGATAAGGATCCACCTTTTTACCTACGCCTTCTTCCTCCTTTGCCAATCCATCTCTCGCGCACTCAAGCTCCAGCGCCCAAGCCCGCTCTTCCCACCTCAACCTTCTCCAGCAATGTCCGGAGCGGGAGGCAAGTGGATGGTCTCCTCCGTTATGGAGGTTCAAGTAAAAAAGCTAAGGAAGGCCGGATACCTGTCCAAGGACATCCCGCACCGGCTTCCTGAGAATGTGCAGCTTCTCCCCACCCCAAGGCCCCATGAGAGGGTAGTTTTCCTTCCCCACTTCCTCCGCGGACTGGGTTTTCCACTTCACCCATTTCTCTGGGGACTCATGTTCTACTACGGCCTAGATTTCCACGATCTGGCCCCGAACTTCATCCTCAACATCTCGGCGTTTATCGTCGTGTGTGAGGCCTTCCTCCGTGTCCGCCCCCATTTCGGCCTTTGGCTCAAGACCTTCAACGTCAAGCCCAAGGTGGTGCGCGGCAGCCAAGCGGAGTGCGAAGGCGCTATGGCTGGCAAGATAGCCAACGTCATCTGGTTTGAGGGCTCCTTTATGGAGACCCTAAAGAGGTGGCAAGCCGGGTGGTTTTACATCACCGAGCCACGCGATCCGGAATGGGTCGCATCCCCCGAGTTCAGATCCGGACCCCCCACGCGGCTTATGTCCTGGAAAGAGACGAGCCTGTCGTGGGGCAACGAGGAAGAGGTGACCGGACTGAAGACCTGCATCCAGTCCCTGGTAAACAAGCCAATCCGGCTTGTCGATATAGTCCAGGTCATGCTCGTTCGTCTGATCCTCCCGTGCCAACAACGGGACTTCAATTTGTGGGAGTTCAACCCGGCGCAGCACCGAACCCTCAACAGGCTCTTCGACACGTCGTATGAAGACGTCCGGAAGGTGCTAATCAAAAGCACCGGGGCCCCCGCATCCGCTTCCGAGGACAGCGGATACAGCACGGAGCGTCACGCTAGCGAGGTAAGCTATCTATGCCTTTGACAGGATTATTAAGCTCTTTTTCATAGATTAACTCTATGCGGGATCTAAACTCCCCTACCTTTGACAGGCTTGGCAGGCGATATCCGGACCAGTTAACTGTCCGGCTCCCCTGCCCGAAGACCCAGCCCCAGCTCTCCTAGTGAAGCTCCTGACTCCGGCACCTTATGTAGTGCTGGAGAGGAAGGTCAAGAAGAAGAAGACCACCGGGACTCGAAAGAGTGCCCGTAACTTGGTGGTGTCGGACTCGTCGTCTGACGAGTCCGAGGCGCCCTCCTCTCGTGAAAACGAGGAGGAGGAAGAAGAAAGCTCTCCCCCCCAGCGGAGGGAGAAGAGAAGAAGAAGGCCGCCCCATCAGGGGAGGCCAAGGGGTCTAGGAAAAGGAAGACCCCTCCGCCGGACTACTCCCATGACGTCGAAGAGAGCGGAGAGGAGTGGCCGAACAGGACCAAGCATCCGGCGAAATCGTAAGTATTCATCTACCAGAGTGACTCACGATATTCCTAGGTTGTTCAGCTTTCCATAATGCCGAACATAATTGTGCAGCCCGCCCCGGGCCGAACTCGACGATTCGTCGAGCGGCTCCCTGGATTCATCGGACGTGAACTCAGTTCCGCCCGCTGCCTCCCCCCGCACTGCAGAAGATGCCGAAGTGGCGTCGCAACGAGCTCCGGGGCAGGAGGAGGTGGTCCTGGAGGAGCCGAAAGGCGACCTCCCGGACCCCAGGAATAAAGGGGACAAGACCCCCCAAGGCTCCGAGTCCGGCTTTGTGCCGGACGCCGCGTCGGACTCTTCAACAGTGCCGGTCCGCGGTAGGCGAACTCCTTCCAAGAGGAGCAAGCCTTCTGAGCCGGCGGCCTCCGTCCAATCGGAGTTGCCGGACAATCTGCTGGAGGTGCTTGACGGCGCCTCCATCAACGAGGAATACCGTACTATTATGAGTACGGTGATCCAAAGGGTTCAGTCCGCCAAGAGCGGACTGACTAAAGCTTGTGCTAGCCTTCTGACAGGCTTCGAGGTAAGTAAAAATATGTCAAAATATTACCGCATAGACAGTAGCCCCTGATGCTCTGTTCGGCGTTCGGAAAGAAAAGCCGAATAGAGGATCTATTAATTTTGGCAGGAGTCTAACAATAAAGAGTCAATATGCGTATGCAGGCTTCGCTGCTATCCACCGCCGCACTGACTACACAGGTGGATGTCCTAAAAAAAGGACCTCGGGCGGACCGAGTAAGAGCTCGGCCTTGCCAAACGGCAGCTCGAGGAAAAGGAAGGTAAGAAATACCCTACAAAGAAAAAAGTTGCCTATAGAGAGGCGTGATCGCAAAGAATAACAGGATCGTACTGCTTATTGTAGGGGCCACAACTGAGGTGGCGACCCTCAAGCAGGCGCTATCTGAGGCCGAAAAGAAAACGGCCGAGGAGCGCACCGAGCGAGAAAGACTTGGGGCTCAGGTTGGCGAGGTGCAGCAAGAGCTGCAGGCTCTCATGAAAAACATGAGAGTTTGGAGCTTGAGTCAAAGGCGCAAGCATCCGAGCTCGCGTCGGCCCTTGAGACCGCCAAGGGTGCCAAGGCCGAAGCCCAAAAGGCCCTCCAAGAGTTGGAGGAGCCGAATCCGGAGTTCTCCAGGGGCGTTCGCAGATCTTCCCCGCAGCGTATCCGACGCCGCCGCATTCTACCGAGCTGAAGAGGGCAGCTCGACGGAGAGTGCGTTCTGGTCTCAGTATTCTGAGGCCGGACACCCTGTGCCTTTGAGCGACCAGCTGAAACAGCTGGTCGAGCTCCACAAGGCGGCCGAACAAGCCATGAAGGGCTTCATAGTTCGACCGTGGCCCGGAGAGGCCCTGCCTGGGAGCTACTTTGGGCTGGTGCGGCGGCTGGTGGAGGCCTGTCCAAGGCTTGAGGTCGTCAAGCGTTCTTCCTGCATCGAAGGTGCCCGGAGGGCCCTTGCTCGTGCAAAGGTGCACTGGAGTAAGCTTGACGGTGAGAAGCTGGTGAAGGACGGGCCGCCGCAGGGGAAGGAGCATCGCAAGCCCGAGAACTACTACAAGGATGTTCTTGCAGGTGCCCGCCTTATTGCGGATGAATGTACCAAAGATGTAATTTTTGAATGAAATCGCTCGTGTTTATCCTATGTGATGAAAACTTGTTCATATGCGCTAAGCAATGCTTATTGAATTTAAAATATTATTTTCTGTGCGGCCGTTTATCAAAAATTGAGAGATGGCCAGTCGTCGGCTTCTGCCCCCATGCCGCTAGTGCTGGGGTGTTCGGGATAAACCTGAGCGCTCTTTTTCCCATGGTTGGGTCCTTCGAGGGAGGCGCTCAGCACAACGGACCAGGCAATCGGACTATAATGCTTGAACACTCTCACTTAGCCCTAGAACTTTATAATTTTAAATTTCGGCGAAGCCCCTAGTTCGGAAGACCGAATTCGGGGCGCTATCCACGCCTTTGGCCGGACAAAGCCAGCTCCTCACTCGAAGTGGCATAAATCTTTAGGGACTCGAAAAACCTCTCGAACAGCGACCGGTCTCTCGCCTTATCATGATAGTCAGTTTTAGCTTTCTCCACTGAGGTGCTTAACCCAGCTGAACTGGGGCACAATCGCAGTGGTTCTCCTAGTGCTACCTTAGCCGATATAGCGGAACGTAAGGCACCAAAACATAGGAGCCGGGCAAACCCAACTATTGACCCAAATCATGATTCGGAGCCGATGCATATAGTGCTATAAGTTCGGGGTGCCGCACTTGTGAAAGTGTACGGACTTCTCACACCAGATCGAAGGGTACTGAAGCCCCTGGCGTGTTTGCCGTACCATGGTGTACGGGTGCGATCATGTTATTTAATAAACATATATATTAAAAGAGGATAATGCAAAAAATAGACAAAAAGCTATGCATTGTTTATAAATAGGCTATTTATCAAAGCCGAACGATACAAGTAGTGCGATAAGCAAAAAGATATCAGATTATTTAACATGTCCTGACCAGGGGCAGGCCGCGGAATTGTATTCGAAACAGATATACCGCTCGTAATAGAGACCACCTGGGAGTTCCATAATGCGGCGTAGCTTTGTCTGCTTCCCTGGATCTTGCATCGTTTGTGTGGCAGTCGAGTTGCCGAATAGGTCGTCCAAGGTGTGGAGTCCTGAAAGTAAAAAAAAAAAGATTCCGGCAGCCCCTAATACGTTTTAAGCCATATTTCGGGCATGCCGTTACTGTGCCCCTTCCCCTGTGCCCATGGTATTTCAAGGGCGTAATTATGTACGCGAGGTACTAGCTTCGCTATGTCGCGATGGCTGGGGTTGGGGCCGCATTGCTACGCCTGCTCGGAACATGTCAGGCGGTCTTGTTGTAGGTTACTCCGGGCGCGCTTGGCAGTGTCTGGCTTTTTAACGGCCGGACTGGAGAGTTGCCTAAAAAGGCTGCTTTGTACTTCCGCTGCGAGAGCCGCCGTGTGCTCCTCCGTACGGAGGGAGCGTTCGGTGTTTCCGTTGACCGTGATTACTCCTCGAGGGCCTGGCATCTTGAGCTTGAGATATGCGTAGTGCGGCACCGCATTGAACTTTTTGAATGCGGTTCGTCCGAGCAGGGCGTGATAGCCACTGCGAAACGGGACTATGTCGAAGATTAACTCTTCGCTTCGGAAGTTATCCGGAGATCCGAAGACCACATCAAGTGTTACGGAGCCTGCACAGTTGGCTTCTACACCTGGTATAACGCCTTTAAAGGTCGTCCTTGTGGGCTTAATCCTTGATGGATCTATGCCCATTTTCCGCACTGTATCCTGGTAAAGCAGGTTCAGGCTACTGCCGCCGTCCATGAGGACTCTTGTGAGATGAAATCCATCGATGATTGGGTCGAGAACCAATGCGGCAAAGCTGCCATGACGGATGCTAGTGGGGTGGTCCCTTCGATCAAAAGTGATCGGGCAAGAGGACCATCGGTTGAACTTTGGGGCGACTGGCTCCATCGCGTATACGTCCCGTAGGGCACGCTTCCGCTCCTTCTTGGGAATGTGGGTTGCGTATATCATGTTCACCGTCTGCACTTGTGGGGGAAACCCCTTCTGTCCATTGTTGTTCGGCGGACTGGGCTCCTCCTCGTCGTCGATATGTAGCCCCTTGTCTTTGTTTTCGGCTCTTAACTTGCCTGACTGCTTGAACACCCAACAATCCCTGTTAGTGTGATTGGCTGGCCTTTCGGGGGTGCCATGGATCTGGCACAAGCGGTCGAGCATTCGGTCCAAACTGGACGGGCCCTGAGTATTCTTTTTAAATGGCTTTTTCCGCTGACCGGATTTGTAGCCTCTGAATCCGGCGTTGACTTCCGTATCTTCATTGCTGTCGCTGCTAACGCGGCGCTTTTGCTTATTTCGACGTGTCCTGCCAGTTTTGTCCTTGGTATCCGAATTACCAGGATTCTTTGATAAGTTGTTGCTGCGAGCTAGCCAGCTATCTTCGCCCGCGCAAAAGCGGGTCATGAGTGTCGTGAGGGCTGCCATAGATTTCGGCTTTTCCTGTCCCAGGTGCTGGGCGAGCCACTCGTCGCGGATGTTATGCTTGAAGGCCGCTTAGGTCGTCGGCATCCGGTGGTCACACATAAGTGCCCTGGAAGTTGTCGAGGAATGCGGCTTCCAGGTCCTCCCAAGAACCGATTGAGTCCGCTGGCAGGTTGTTAAGCCAGTGTCGGGCCGGTCCTTTGAGTTTGAGCGGGAGGTATTTGATGGCGTGTAGATCATCGACACGTGCCATGTGGATGTGAAGGAGATAATCCTCGATCCATACCGCCGGATCTGTAGTGCCATCGTATGATTCGATGTTTACGGGTTTGAAACCCTCTGGGATTTTATGATCCATTACTTCATTTGTGAAGCATACTGGGTGTGCGGCGCCCCTGTATTGGGCTATGTCACGACGCAGCTCCGAGGAGTTATGTCTATTGTGTTCGGCCCTGCCGGATTTGTTGTATCCGGAGTGAAGATCATCGTCACGTGTCGTAGGGCGCCTGCGCGATCCGTAGATCGATCTTGTTTGCCTTGCCTTATCCTCCAGTACATCTCGCAGGTCTGGCGCATTTTCCCGTGCCTTAGTTGAGCGGCGTCGGGGCATGGCTTGTGTGGAGGGCCGAGAGGCCTCTCTGTCGCGGCCGCGAGGTGGCCGGTCTACCATGTCGTGCGCTGGTGATGTAGGCGCTTCCTCCTCTGATCGGGGTAGCGGCCTACGCTTTGGGTAGCTCTTGGAGGGGCGTTCGAGTTCATACTCTTCAGCCGCAAGGACTTCAGTCCATCTATCAGCTAGCAGATCTTGATCAACTCTAAGCTGTTGCTGCTTTTTCTTGAGGCTGTTCGCCGTGGCTAAAAGCCTGCGTTTGAAACGCTCTTGTTCGGCGGGGTCTGATGGTACGACGAATTCGTCGTCATCGAGGCTAGCCTCATCTTCGGAGGGAGGCATATAGTTATCGTCCTCAACCTCTCGGTCTGCCACTCTCTCATGAGGGCTGGCTTCTCCATCTTCCTGCGCCGAATCTTGCTGGGTTGGGTGTTCTTTGGCGCTATCCGGGGTAGTATTATCTCCCGTGCCGGAATCACCGTTTTTGCTTTGGCGGGATTTAGAGCGGCGCCGCTGACGCCGGCGCTTCGGCTGTTTCTTGGAGGTGTCATCCCCCGATGTTCCATCGCCATCTCCATCTTTTGGAGTATCAACCATATATATGTCATATGACGAGGTGGCTGTCCAGCGCCCTACAGGTGCTGGTTCTTGTTCGTCTCCAACCTCGTCGTCCATACCGTCGAAGTCTTCGGAGCCGAAGTCGAGCATGTCGGTTAAATCGTCGACAGTGGCTACCAAGTGGGTGGTGGGCGGGCTTTGAATTTCTTCATCGTCCGTATCCCATCCTTGCTGACCATAATCCGGCCAGGGCTCTCCTGATAAAGAGAGAGACTTGAGAGAATTTAGGATGTCGCCAAAAGGCGAGTGCTGAAAGATGTCCGCAGCGGTGAACTCCATTATCGGCGCCCAATCGGATTCGGCCGGCAGGGGCGCGGGGGGTTCGGAGTCCGGGGAGGAGTCTGGACCCTCGGGGTCACGGGTCACGCGGAGTGCGGGGCTGGCGTTCGGCTCGATCGCCTTCGAGATCGCAGCCCCTGAGGTGACGTCCAACCGTTCATCCTCGCTTGGCGCAATAGGCTCCGAGTTAAGGGTCGGAACCGGCGCGTATGCGGCCTCCAGGACACTGTTCGGAGGCAGAGCTAGATCATGCCCCTTGAGGTAGTGCGGCGCGCTTGGCTGTGGCTCGAACCAATCGAAGATCAAGTCTCCGCGGATATCAGCCGTGTAGTTTAAGCTTCCAAACCTGACTTGATGGCCAGGGGCGTAGCTTTCGATCTGCTCCAGATGACCAAGCGAATTGGCCCGCAGAGCGAAGCCGCCGAAGACGAAGATCTGTCCGGGGAGAAAAGTCTCACCCTGGACCCCATCGTTGTTGATGATCAGAGGAGCCATCGGGCCTAAAGGCGACGACACAGAGGAACTCTCAATGAAAGCACCAATGTCGGTGTCAAAACCGGCGGATCTCGGGTAGGGGGTCCCGAACTGTGCGTCAAGGCCGGATGGTAACAGGAGACAAGGGACATGATGTTTTTACCTAGGTTCGGGCCCTCTCGATGGAGGTAATACCCTACTCCTGCTTGATTAATATTGGTGATATTGATAGTACAAGAGTAGATCTACCACGAGATCAAGGAGGCTAAACCCTAGAAGCTAGCCTATGGTATGATTGTGTATGATGATGGTTCGTCCTACCGACTACAACCCTCCGGTTTATATAGACACCGGATAGGGTTAGGGTTACACAGAGTCGGTTACAATGGTAGGAGATCTTGAGTATCCGCATCGCCTAGCTTGCCTTCCACGCCAAAGAAAGTCCCATCCGGACACGGGACGAAGTCTTCAATCTTGTATCTTCATAGTCCTGGAGTCCGGTGAAGGTATAGTCCGGCTACCCGAACACCCCCTAATCCAGGACTCCCTCACCAGAGTTACTAGCAACAGGTGATGTCCACAAATCACAATGAAGCAATTGGAACGGAACGACACAAACTGTGGTTGATCTAGAAAACGGTAGACGCACGTGCTTGCCAAGTTGGCATGCATGACACACTTGAGTGCTTTTATTACATGGAATGGCAAATTCTGAAGATAAATGTGACATAGAGTCACGACCCGGATGTCCTAAGCGACGATGACATAGCTCCGATGCGGTGGTGGTGGCGACGAGTCCAAACGGCGAGGTGGTGGTGTTGGTGTTGGCGAAGAACTCATAGAGCGGACCGGGGCTACTGCAGCGAATAATCTCGCGCCGAGTGTGGAGATCCTTAATAGAAAAACCACATGGGTCATATTCAACAGAAACTGAATTATCAATGGTAAACTGACGAGTAGAAAGAAGATTTTTGATGATATCTAGAACAACTAGAACATTGTTAAGGTGGAAAGTGTGGCTAGGTGTGCGGAGAGTAACGTGGCCGATGGCGGTGATGGGAAGTGTATCGCCATTGCCAACGGTGACACGAAGTGAAGGAGGATGATGGGAGGGAGTGGAGAGTATACCAGGGTCGGAGACCATGTGCGAGGTTGCGCCGGAGTCCATGACCCATGCGTCCGGTGTGGAAGGGCCGGCAGTGGCGTTTAGGGCGGCGACGAGCAGTCCCATGCCGGGGCGGGGGTGTAGGGCACCGCGGGTGGGGGCGGGTTAGTGCCCCAAGCCTGGCCGTGCAGCGGTGCCAGTTGGGTCGTGTAGGCGACCTGGCCCGGGGGCACCCAGGTAGACTAACTGGGCGGCGACGCTGGAGAGGCAGACCGCGGGGCCGGCCTGAGGAGACCAGCGCCCCGGTAGGAGGAATCGGAGCGGCGTAAGGGCGCCAGGCGGGCTGCATCTGCTGTGTCTGGCCGGTGTACGGGTTGAAGCAAATCCATGGGCCGGGTGTCGCGGGAGGGGGGTGAGTGGTGTTGGAGTTGGCTGCACCCCCGCCGGCGTTCTTCTTCTTCTTCGACCAGCGGCCTCCGTTGCCGCCCGAGTTGCCGTGGCCGCCCGGGTTGCCGCCGGGGGAGGACCCGGCGGTGTTGCCATGGAGAGCGACTTGAGATGACAGGGAGCCACCGAGAGCGGCGTTGGCAAGCTGGTTCTCGCGCAGAAGGAGGATGGAGCGCATCTGCAGGAAGGTGGGAGCCAGAACTTGCATCGTGACGAGGGTTGTGATGTCAGAGAAGCGCAGGTTCAGGCCCTGAATGCAGGTGAGAACTAAGGTCTGGTCGGTCACGGGCTGCCCCACGTCCGCCAGCGCGTGGGGAGGGCCTTCAGGCGGTGGCAGTAGGCGGTGATGGTGAGGTCACTCTGGACGAGGGCCCGGAATTGTGCCTCGAGGTAGACGGCCCGGGTGAGCTGATTGTCGAGGAAGAGGTTCCGGATCAGCGCGTAGGCGTCATACGCGATCTGATCTTGGGCCATGATGGTGTCCAGGATGTCGTCGCTGATGGAGCCGGAGAGCCATGAGCGGACGACGTAGTCCTGGCGCCGCCACTCGGTCGTGCGAGCGTCCGGCGGCGTGACGGCGGAGATGTGATCCATGAGCTCGTACTTGCCGAGGAGGACGGTGATGAGCATGCGCCACTTGGCATAGTTGGACTATTGCAGGTCGAGGACGACGGGGACGTGCGTCTTGACGCTAGCCACATGGACGGCCTGAGAGGCCGGCGATGTGAGGGCGGGCGATGCGGCGGCGGCGGTGAAGTTGGTGAGGGCTCCGGACGTCTGTGCCCCGAGCATGGATGACGAGGATGCGGAGGTGGGCATGGCGGCGATCTGGGAGGGGAGGTGGAACCGCGGCGGCGCCTAGGGTTTTGGACGGTGGCGGATGGGGTTGGAGCGGCGGAAGCTAGGGTTTTAGGAAAGGAGGGCTGATACCATATAAACGAGAATTGGTTTGAGAAAAGACGCCTCTCAAGGGGCGATCAGCTCATATATTTATAGTAAGGTTACAAGTCTTGGGGACCAAGAAAGGAACCTATACGCGTATATGTACAACCGTATGCAAACCAGAATACGCGCTGTTAGCTATACAAAGTCATACTTTAACACCTAGGGTGTCGTTTTCTTTATTGAAGGCACTTCTGAAGAGCTCGCTGTGGAGGTCGAGTTGGCCCGTGTCGGAATTGTTGCTCTTTTTTTTCTTTTTGTTACCTGAGCCTTTGCACGGTTGCCCTTAATCAATTGGGCGATTGTGGTTTTATTCATAGTTTCCCTCATAATCAGAACGCTCTGCATTCCTATTTTTCTATCTTAATAAAATTGGCAGAGCTCCTGCCTTGCCCGTCAAAAAATATATTCTAAGATTGATCATCGAAAGTTGTTCTCCCTACTCAGGCGACCCAGGAGAAACCCTAGTCGCTGGTCTACACCATCTCAATTTTTCCCTCCTCTCCTTGTTGCCACCAAAGCTCACCATGGGCAAGGGCGGAGCCAGTAGGGGGGCGAGCGGGGGCCAGGCCCCCCCCCCATGGATCGGCCACCCCCATGGATTATTAGGGGGGGGGGGGCTAATACTAATCTACTAGATCATCGATGGCGCGCGTTGCCGCGCCCATCCGTTTTGTCAATAGAATGATGAGCTTTTATGAACTTATGTAAAAATAGGAATAATAGTGCTCCCCTTTTCATTTGGAAATAATGATATAAAGAAAGATTTGGAAAAGCTGTGATAATCAATATGAACAACACAAACTTGATGCATTCAGGTGGTGGGTGTGAATTAAATCCAAAGAAAATCATTTGCAAAACATGACATCATCGTTTGATACAAACTTTAGCAAATCACACAATATGAAACAAATTGAAATTAGTGTGCTACATGCCCCCAAAAAAATCAATTCAGCCTTTTGTCCACGTTTAGCCCGCTCCATGTACCACTACTCGTATCTTTGTTGTATGTCACAAGGTTGCTTGACGACATGTTGATACCTAATTTTTCGTTCAAGAGTAAAGAGAAGCAAGCCTTTTTTGTTATTCATTCATAGACATTGGGATTAGAGATCTTCACGATGAAGTCTCGGTCAGAAACATCATTCACTTAGAAAGTCAAAGACAATACATAAATAATATTTTGTTCAAAGTCGTAAGGAGTGATGGTACACACAATAGCAGGAACAACAAAAATAGTAGTACAATTTCAATATATGGAGATAAGATTGTTAAGTGCATGTTAAGTTAAATACAACTGAACTGCAAAAATATACAAACAATGCAAGATTTACCATGTGATAGTTTCCTTACTGGAAAAAAAGCAATGGGAAACACACATATTGAACAAACGACAGTATTTAAAATGGAAAAGGAACACTTGCAATTGTATATGCTTTTAAGGGAAGCCTAACTATAAAATGATATTACGACTATTTTTCTAGTCAAAGTAGTAGTTTTCACGAAATAACCGGCTTATCCCTCGTCGAGTGATTCCTAATAGTAATTACACTGCATCGTAAGCAAATTGAGGGCAAGGATTTACCAGAGATATTAGTCTAAACCTCCTTTTCATAGCTGATAGTTAAAGTTATTTTCTGATATTAGTTAATATATAGACAGATTGAGTTTACAGTCTTGTAGCTCATCCCTTTTAAAAAATTCTTGGAGCTCCTCAACTCCCTAAAAGTTGGCAAAAACAGCAAACGAACGACTGAAAGCACACAAATGCCAATCAATATCACCTATGCATATTACATGAAGGATATGAAATCAATACGCCAAAACAGATATGCACAGGCATTTGTCCCCGAGTCCTGAACACATAATAGGATACCGCTTAAGCTTTAGAATACATGTTTGGATACTTGTTCCGACCAATGAGTGCATAAATGAATTGGCAAATGGACCATGGAAGTCAAGTACAGATCCGGCAGTGTTCCATAATGTGGAAGTTACGATTATATTCCAAACTTTAATAACAAAATTACAAACGCCCAATAGTGTATGTGACACGACAAATATAGTGTGCCGTACCTCCTTTTTTACTTGATATTACAAATAAGGACTGATGAAGAACGAACACCACATAGTGTGTATCACAAACATACCTACACGTTCAAGATGTTCCTGAGAGAAGGAACATCATAATCAGAACATTATTTTATAGAAATAAAGCTCACAAACATTGGATTGTTCAGTACAAAGAAGATTGACTCTTACCTCCTTTTGGGTTTGATACTGATGCAACATTAGAATTGTCACAAAGCTACCATCAGAAGTGTTGTTTCTCTCCAAATGATGCACAATTTGCAGAATGAAATCATGCTACCAACAGAACGAGTAAAACTGCTGTCAAATGCTCCAATTATCCAGGTCTGCTGATAATTCTGAAAAAAGAAAGATTCCTGAATGAATTGCCATAATGTTCCAGCTAGCAAGTTCCTATTAGATAAAATTTCCCAAAAGCAAAATCCTGCAGCTGCCACACCCAAACTGTAACATATCATTGCAGAAATAAGTGCACTATAATAAGAGAGAAGAAAAATTAGCAAAACTTTATAGGAACGCAATTGTCCAGCTTGCAAAAATAATAATTTGTGTTCCTATGAATTAGGATGTGCAAAGAAGAAGCATGTGAATCGGCTACAGATTCCGCACATAAACTAATGGCTGCATGCAGTGTGAGTGGAAAAAGGAACAAAGGAGCATAAGTTGATTTTCGGTGCTTACCGGGAGATCGACTTGAATGCTTGATCCTAATGCACCTAGCTCCACAACGTTGACACTTGACAGGAATACAGGATACATCTACCACTCTACAATTAAAACATGCAACCCGTCAGGTCTCAGAAGCTAGGCAAATGGGGAGGCAGGCATCACCTCAAATTAGTACTGGGCGTAGGTTACGTACATGTTTCTTGAGAAGACTGTCCAGAAGTCTGAAGAAGTTTATCACTGCAGCAGGAGGGGCAAGACGACGCCGACGGGGAAGACGAGCAGGATGTGCAACAGTACGCGATCCCTTTCTCTCTTTGCGCGTTTCCCCATCGAGGTCCAGATCCGGATTGCGGAGGCTGAAAAGAGGCTTTTGTCACCACGTAGAATGGGGGTGGCGTCCAGCCTCGGCCGCTGCTCCTATGCTCCCCTGGCTCGCGGTGGCGGCGGTCCCTGACCACCCCGGCAGTTGCATGATGCCACGGACGGCGGCTTTCGCCCGGCGCCGTGGTCGTCAGACAGAGAGGAGGGAGGCGGAATGGCGTCAGCGGCGGTGGCTGATGAAGGAGGACGAGGGAGGAGGGCGGCGCTCGAGGGGATGCAGCGGCTGTGGGGATCACGGAGAAAGGAGGCTAGGGTTTGTGCGTGGAGGTGGGCTAGCGACTGGGCTGGGAGAACAGGCCCAGTTAACCAGAGGGCTCCATTTCGGCCTCCGGAGCAGCAGCCCATGGGACAGTTGGGCCAGTATTTATCAGATGCGGGACAGATGGTTTCACACAGTAGATCCGACGGCTAGGAACGCCCAGATCACGAAAACGGACGACCAGAATGCAAATTGCTGAGAGAGCTCGGTTTAGGCTCGGTTTAACTGTCCTTAATTGATTGCTACTTAGTAGGTACCGCCCATTAGCAATGGGGTATAGGCCTTTATCCATGCGTGCATATATTCCTGGCTGGCCCAAGCCCAAAACAAATGGCGTTTTGGTGGTCTTCCCGTGCGTGAATCACCGATCGATCTGTAATGCACACACATGCAGGCCGTTCGTTTCTATTCCGTGCAGTTCGACCTAATCAAGCTCCACCTGATCTCTTTGCCGCCGCCGCCCACGCCAGGATAGGGCTTAATCTTTCGTTATCATCGACCATCATCGCCACACTAAGGCATAGGCGCGCACAATCTTTCGAAAGCGCGAACCCTTCCATGCTTGACCAGCGATGGTTGCCGCATGCCTGCGGCCTGCGGAAACAATGCTCATCCGAGCAGATGGGACGAGCCGGGGCTGGATTTGATTTTTTTTCTGAGGGATTGCCGGGGCTGGATTTGATACTCTAGCAAGGTATGTATTCTTGAGACGTTGCTCACTTTTTTCTAATACACCACATATTGATTCTATATATGCTTTTGTATGTTTGCGTTGACATATATCAAGTATATCAAGTAAATGTAAGTGGTGTCCCAAGCAGTGATTGACTTTCAATTCAAAACTATATGAACGCAAGCTAAATCCCGCTATTTAGTTACACATGATTTGGTTATGTCTTCTTAAACATACATATGACAATGTTCCATACCAGTGTACTTTATGTCGTATTTTGGAGTAGTTCGATTACCAACTTCATCTACATGGCGCGCACATGGAGTTGTTCAATACTACAATCTATAGCTAGACCTGCCAGGTCGGGAGTGATATATGGATATAAAAACTCTCATGTAGTTTGTGAGACACAAAAAATTTCTAGGCTTCGTTGTTGTCTTGCCCCCCCTATGTTTAAATCCTGGCTCCGCCCCTGTGGGCAAAGCTACCGCAGCATCGGGGAAAGGTTATTTTTTCTTGGGAAGGCATGTGACTGCTTGGTTGTGTTCAGAGGCGAGGGTCAAGTCGTGGTGCCTCCGCGACGCAGAGCCACCATCCAGATGCTGCAGTGGTGTGACAAGAATGTGGCCACACTGGCATTTCGGTTGCTGTCAACCCATATTGGTATTGCAATTGAAAATGACTACGAATTTGTGCTATATGGAGATGCTTCTTAATTATATGAAAGATTGTGTGTCACAACTTGTTTCATGCTGGCATGAATGTTAAATTTTGGAAATACGATGTTTGTGTATTATGAAGCTCGTTTTGAAACCAAACTATGTGTGGGTCTATCAATTCTTGCCAAATTGGGAACCAAACATGATATGGGAGTCATTTCAATTTATAAATCCTTGTAGCGGCCAAACATGTTTTTTGCAATTGGATTTTCATTTTGACCAAAGGAAATCCTAACAAAGATTTCATTTCCTTTCTACCAAATGAGATGAAATGAGTGGTGCCAAACGAGATTACTAGAAAATTGATCAACTTTTATGTTGATCGTGCCGCCGAACAAACTGGCCAGAGGACCCTGCTGCTGCTGCAAATTTGTTTCCGCCTTTTAGCAAATGACCCAGGGCAATTTATCGTGTTTTTGGTCTGGTATTGCAACATTGTGTCCGGCTTTACGGACGACTCGTAACAAGTTCATCGTCGAACATATTTTCCCTAACAAAGCAGGTGGTTGCTTGTTCAAAATGATTGCTTAGCTACAACAGTGGACTCCACTCGTTAAAGATGTAGATGTCAACGGTAACTCGATGATGATCTCCTAGATTTATGTGAATGGCATCGCCCTCACCCAGCAGTGTTCTTATGTGGCCCTGCCTAGCTAGTTACCCTTCCCTATGATTCTGGGAGGCCTGCCTGTCATTCCCGCAGATTATTCCTTTGGTTTCTACTAAGCCTGTTGTGCCTTTACTTTGTTCTCGAACCTATATACTCCCTCCGTTCCTAAATATAAGTCTTTGTAGAGATTTCACTATGAACCACATACGGATGTATGTAGATGCATTTTAGAGTGTAGATTCACTTATTTTGCTCCGTATGTAGTTTGTAGTGGAATCTCTACAAAGACTTATACTTAGGAACGGAGGGAGTACTTGTCATTTCTGGGATAGCATTTCATAAAAAAGGACCTGAGCATTTGTGACTTCGTTGACCACATAGAACGATCCTGTTGGAGTCTCCCGCTTGTCTATCAACCGATTGATCGGCTCGGTTTTTCTCAAAAAAAAAAAAAGATTGATCGGCTCGGTCTTGCACGGTCCTGTTGGAGTCCCCCGCTTGTCTCCCCCAAAAAAAAGGAGTCCCACGCTGTTAGATGAGAGATCGGTTGATTGATTAACACCACATAGGCAGCAAAAAATAGTATTACTTGCTTATAAGGCTTTGTTCTAATAGAACGAAGGCCCGTTAACCAGTGACAAACTAGAACCAAGCACGTTTCATGCTTCAACCAGCATTTGCAGAGGTCATTATCGTTCCTGCTCACAAACATCGGCTATGCCCGCGCAAATGTTGACTTTCTCTAATCTGACAGTCGGTTCCACTTGGCTATTTCCAGCAAATGTTACTTTCTCTACTCCATCCAGGCTCACCCAGCGACCAGCGTCACTTTCGTCGGTTCGCCCACGCATTCTGGCAACAAAAATACTTGTTTCCCTCGTCCATTCGTTCGTGCTCTCTAACTTATGTTTGGCGCGTCGCCTGCAGGAGGTGAAGCTGTTGCCGATACGACCATACCATGCTCCACATAAGGTTCTATCCGCTAAACTGACCCTGCATCTGCAGAGTATGGGGGCAAGAGGTGGACGTCGAGTTCAAGCTATTGCTTATGTGATCACAAACATCATCGGCTTTGCACTTTGCGTGGACCAGTTGTAAGATCAATGTGCAGAAAAAGGTGGAAAGGTAAAAATGAACAAAGGGGAAATAAAAAGGGAAACAGAAAAGGAAAGGAAAGGAAAAAAAAGAAAAAAAACTGGGGACCTCGCGCCCCACATGGGCAGGCCCAGAAAGCGCGTGGTGAACTGTTGGGGTGCACGCCACTGCGCTAGGTGGTGTCCTACGCGCCACTAGAAGAACGCTCGTGCGTTGCAACGGGGCCACATTAACTTTAAGAGTTCAATATTACGACATTGGTGACCTTTTTTACCATCAAATCCTCACACACACTCTTTCTCTCTCCCCCCCTCTCCCTCTATCTCTAACACACACGCATATCCATTTTATTGGGTACGGGACCATAATCCATCTATTTCACACCACAAGTGAGGGAATTAATTTCATGTAAATCGGTCAGCCACAGCTCCAAGAAAACGCGGAGGAGGTGGCCCGGGTCGGCGTCGGCACCGTCCGACGCAGGTCACGAGCGCGCTTCCAAGTGCACGTGCAATGCACGTCTTCACAAATATTATAACCAGATGTGAGAAATCACATGCATAGAAAAGACATTCTGATAGCAATCCAAATACCATAAATAAACTTTTTATTAGAAGATGTATTAGAAGGTTTGCATGCTGATGTATTAGAAGAAGAAATAGACATTACATAGAGTCGGGCGGCCATGCCGTGGTTACAAAGACGACGCGACTACACCTGGCGGGCAACCATAATGTCGCGGAAAGGAAAACAACCCACATACAGTTGAAATGAAACTATCTCCAGATATCAGCCAACCCTTTGGGCTTTGGCCCCGGAGATCTTCCGCAGTCCGACTTCGTCATCGATACGCCGGCAAAGCTCCTGGGCCAATCAACTTATGATTCAAATGTCCAAGAAATGCTATAATTTATCATTCTATGCATAGTGTAAAGAGTGAAGACACAAGCAATTATCTCAGTAATTCGTAAATTAGATTATGCAATTCTCATGGATGTTGTCTCCAATTTCATTCTCGGTGTATAGGTGAGAAGTGCACCAAAAATCGTGTTATGAGAATCAACATTCGTGCCATGTAATCGGCACTGTACATAATAAACAAAGTTGCTGGAAGTTGTCAATAAGTACCATTCCCAACATCGTGCACAAAATTATACATGGCCAAGACTAAGTAAATACGTAAATCTGCAATGTTAACTGACCATGTAAACAAATTAAACACAATTAAGGTAAATCTGCTTGGATTGTGCATCATTCGGGTAAAGAAAGTAGAATACAAAATGTGATACATGGAAGCAGTGCCGTGGGCAGGATTTCGCCACGCCCAGGGACAGGCACTCCTTGGAACAGTAAATACTGTATCTACTATGCGCTACTGTATCTACTGTGCGATAAATTTGTGTGTTATTTTTCTTGTGGAATGGAAAGTAGAAAGGTCCTCAAAACTCTGGCAGGCCTAGCATTGTAATGTGGTAGTCAACCATTAGCATTTACATAAAATTCATCATTGTCATACTCATAATCTAATGCAGGCAGAGTAACAATGATATGATTAGGGGCAAAACAATTCCCCAAAAACAATAAATCAATAATGAATAAATAGATACATGTTGTTCTTAAAACCAACCATTCTTATTGCCTGGCTCTAGGATTAGAGAGAGACCCTGAGGAGATGGTCAGAGGGGGAAGGTGCACATCTAAAAGGACTTGTTAGGGAACACAATTAAATTATCTGATTCCATTGAGTTAAACAAGGATAGCGAGATCTGCAAAAATGTAGACAACATGTAGGCTTGTTATGCACTTATTATGGCTAGTATCAACTTCAAATATTTTTTCTGGATGACCATCGCCTTAGTTAACAGACCATTAAAACGTCCTCTGAATTTCCTAGGCACTGTAGCGGATAATCCCTTAAGAAGATGAAGACTTGCTTCCAAGTGAATCTATTATTATTCACATTTGGTTACATATTGTATGCGCGCACAGCTTCATGCAATAATTCTATCATAATTATCAAACGGATAAAAAGGAAAACAATACAACCTTATTTATTTATACTACCATACTACTTTCGTTCCTTTGCAGCAGGTATGATAATATGCAACAGCGTAATTTCTGGAGAAACAAGTGACCAACTTTGTTCGGACATTTCTTCTTTCCTGAGCATAGACAGAAACAATAGAGAGATAATAGAGAGAAGGATGTCAGCTACTCAAACAAAAATGACAGACAATACACAAAATGACGGACAATAACCAACCAACACCACTTCCCTTTCCCAGCACTAACTCCAACCATCGTTGCAAACTTTGTCCTACGCCATCCCTGCAATCACTACCAGAGCATAGCCCATCTGCCGCCACATCGTTCAGCGTATCGCCCCCAATCACATATTCCACCTAAACTTACAGCTTTACCAATCAAAATTTCTCAATGCAGCTCGTTAAATTTTATCAGTGTTCAGGGGCACCTTTGTGTATCGCCGGCAATCACATATTCCACATAGAAGCAACCATATGCTGGGAGGTTCAGAAAAATTTGCTCCAAAGAAATTTGTGCCAAATATAAAAAGTCCGGTACACGTAGTATCGCTTGCGAAGTGTCCGGAGAAGGGTGCGACCACTTAAATTTATGCCAAATATGAAAAAAAATTCAAAATTGGAATGGTATGATATTTTTAGAGTATTTTCCGCTAAAAGTTAGGTACCATACTGCACATAATGGGAAGAATATAATCTCTAGCCGTCTTTCTAAGTAAAAGAAAATTAAGGTGGAGTGTATCAAACATAGAGAACAAAGCAGTTATCATATAAATATCATAGATGTTGATTTTAATTGGAACGAAAAAAAGGCGGATCCAAATTTAATAGCATGGCAATGAAAATGAGAAGATGGACAATCTAATCTAATGCAAGAACTGATACACCATACACACCATAGGCTGGATAGAGAGAAAGTTGAAGATCAGCTACACCCTAGATACCACCAAGCAAACGACGATAAGCAACCAAGCACCACTTGAGGTAAATGGGGACACAACCGAACATCGACGAGCCGAGGCCTCCAAAGCAGTGCCTTTAGGAAGGGCACGACACCAGAGCACCGTAACCGCCCGATCGAAGTGATATGGGGTTTCACCCAGAGTGTTGCGGAGAGGATGGAGTAGCCGCGACGGTGCCTTCAACAAGGGGGTGATGCCCACGGGCGCCGTCACCGACGGCCTGCCCAAAGGCATACAAGGTTTTCACCCTAGCGCGCACGATCCATGCCCGAAACACGGTACGGGCACTGTTGTACCACCACTTCCGACCACCGATTGCCAGCCACCATGCATCACTCACAACCATGATCGTCGGCCACCATCCGACCCACGGGCCTCGCCCACAAGCATCATGATCGTCGGCCACCATCTGATCCATGGGTTTTGCCCACAAGCACCGCAGCTCCCACCACCCGGGCCGCCGCCCGGGCATCCGCAACCATCCCGCCATCCTCGGCACAAACCACCGTGCCGCCGACTGGCAAAGGGGCAAAAGGCCTATCCTTTCCACCCCAGAACGCGCCCTTGGCCAGACCAGAGTTCATCCGAGCAAGATGTGTACTACAATATGTCAGTATACTACAATACGGGCACATACATGAGTTTCACCTAAATCCATAAGAAGTCATATTGTATTCTCAGCAGGACGATATTTAAACACCAGCAAATATATTGCATCGGGTAACTGCTCGCTCAGAAGAACCATAACACAATGCTCTACATACGTATAATTCCAGAACATCACAAGTGAGACCTTCAGTCTGCAACCATTCCACATAACTATGAATCAACTAAGAGTGTAGTTATATCCAGATGGAGTTTAAAGCTGGAAGGCAGTATAGGATGGGCCTTCAAACTGGACAAGCATTTGTGCAGGGTCAAGAATGTGCATGATGAACCTCTCTGAGGTAGGTACTAAAGCATTCAGAATTACGGACTAACAATGAACTGTGCAGCACATCGCTTAGAAAAAAAAAGATAAATCAATGGATCATGTCAAACTGCAAAGAGATGGTAAAAAAAGGAATAAATCTGGATTCTTTTAGGTTTTATAAACTTACCCAGAGACGAACAGCCACTTGAGCGCATTAACCATTTGTGTGTGCTCGAGGCAGTGGAATATTGCCTGTTGACAAACAGCATGCGTCGGTCATTAACAATCCTGTACATAAATTTGCTGCTAATATTTCAATCATACTCCCTCCGTCTGAAAATACTTGTCATCAAAATGGATAAAAAGGGATGTATCTAGAACTAAAATACATCTAGATACATCCCCTTTTATTCATTTTGATGACAAGTATTTCCGGACGGAGGGAGTACTATTTAGGGAAGACAACAGATTAGACACAGAATATAATGAACATGGTAGATTTTAAACAGAGCATATAATGAAAAGACAGATTTTGAACATCCTCAGGATAACTGAAGAACCATGCCTAACAGTGGGTCACCCAGTTGTATCCACTCATATATAGATGTGCACCAAAAAAGAAATTTTCTTTGTAACTCCAGCTTGCCAAATAAAAACTGAAAAATTATGATTTACGCACTTTGGTGATATTTCCTTTGCTGAGCATAATTAATGGTCATACTATACCTCCTGCCAAGTGCAACTATGATGAATTTGCTAGTCACCTCCAGATAGTAACACCTAAAGGGTGGAAGGACAACATATTCATTACTAATTATAGGTAAAGAAAAAGTCATAACAAAACTATAAGGGGGTTGCAAAGACAATCCAGAACAATGGTTGATGTGTTCAAAAATAACTTATAATTCGTTCCCATACCATTAGTGCAATTTACATATGGCATCACTACTCTTTGAACCTGGCATTCATCATGGTGCTTCGCTGATGGTCAGTCATGGCCGCCGTGTGGGTTGGATGTGAGGAATCAGTTGTTGCTGGGTATAAAAAAATGGGGCCAGACTACCAACTCACCTTTTGCCACAAAGTATTTAGTCAATAAATAAATAAATATAGCATGCTAGTATGGATTTCCTTATATCATGTACCTTAAGATTGACCATTTCAGAAGTTACTATAGAAAATAAACAAAATCCTAGCATAGTAACTTCCTTGGTTAAGACAAACTGAAAAAAATTGGGGGAGTTCTACCAAAGCATTATCTACTTTCCCTGCACAAGCATAGGTGCTAGAAGTGGATTGATTTCATGTAGCTTCATTTTCTAAGGGGGTTGGAGTAGAACCTATCCACAAACATGTTAGCTGGCAAATCAGAGAAGAGGTAGTACACTGCCCCAGGTGTCTACGGAGATAACCACGACAACTTACACCAACTGGAATCAATTACTGGGCTGACAATCATGATAACTGAAACAAATGGAGAAGAAAGGAGATGCAGCAAACCTGTTTTGCAAGGTTGCAGGATTGGTCAGGGGAGTTCGAGATCTCATAGCAGAACACAGAAAAGTGGAGTGCAAGCTCAAGCCTGATGGGATGAGTCGGAGCCAAAACTGCAAGAGCGATGTCCTGCAAATAATGCACAAAACTCAGCCCAAAGGATCTACTCGTCATGTCTATCTACGCATAAAAATTGCCTTGTCAGTAACCAGAGCAGCTTTGTACGCATTCATGGTGCTCTCAGCAGCTACCTTCCTCTCCGCACCAGTCTTAAACTCTGCAAGGTACCTGCACAAATATCACAGGGAGAAATCAGGTGTTCATCATCCCCACGCAACAGAAGTCAGAAGCTCCCATCTCCCAATCACCACATTCAATGCCAGGTTGACCCCTCACCGCATGAAAGGGAGGGAAGGGGAAGAGGATGGAGGGCGTTAGTACCTTTGATGTCTACGTGCTGCAACCCGTCACCGACGTCGATGTCCACCACATCAGCAAGCACCGAGAGAAGGCCGCCGCCGCCGCCGTCGTCGCCCCATCCCCATCCATCCATGGGTGGGTGTTGACATGCCTCTTTGGTAGAAGCCATTCAAAGAGAAAAAAATGGGTTCGAGGAAGGGGCCAGGTGGGGGTCGCGGGAACCGGCCATGAGGCAGGATCCGGTGCGCCTCCGGCAGATCTGGGTGGGGGGAGACCGGCGATGGGACCACTGGTCCCGTGGGCGGGGGTGGCGGGGCGGTGGCGCTCTGGGGAAGACGGCGGCAGCGGCGCGCTCGGGAAGATGGCGGGGGCAGCGGGGTGGCGGCGCTCCAGGGCAGCAGCGGCGACGGGATCGTGAGGGAGGTTGGGGATCGGACGAGGGGATTTTTTTTAGCGGGTCAGGCAGTTCGGAGTGTAAGGAGGGGACGAAAAAAATCGACGAAAAAAAACCGGACGAAAAAAAACCAGACGAAAGTGGTGGGACGAAAATAAAACCCGGAACGCGACCTACCAACTAAGACATTAGAAGTTTAGATATAGGATCCGCTGGCATCTCTACCAATCCGGCTTGCAGGCCAAGATCAGTAGGTCTACTAAAGGACCTGTAATAAATCGCTATTATCAATACAAGCCTATGCGCTTCCTATTTAACGCTTACCGCGTCTAATTGTCGGAAAAGCAAACAGAACTCACTACATTGAGACGGCAAATTAGTGTTAGCATGGTTTTCCAGTTTTCGAAAGCTTTGCCCAGCTTGACGATGGTTATAGAAGGTTCTCATCCAGTCTTTCATTTTTCTTTCTATAGTTCCTCTTTTCATTTTATTTATTGCATTCTAAATTGTTATCATTTTTATTTTCTTCACCTTTTATTTTCTAGTTTTCTAAAAAAACAATTTCCATTTTTGTTTTACCTTAATAGTTTTTAAAAATGCACGAAATTTAAAAAGTATTCACATATTTTTTATAAAATGTTCATTTTCAAAAATAATTTTACTATTTTATATTTATTTTCTAATATTATAACAAAATGTTCAAAAAATATAGAAAAAGTAAATTTCAAAATATATAAATAATAGTTTCTACGTAAAGAAAATAAAAACAACTGAAAACCTGTAAATGAGAAATTCGCTATAAAACCAACTCATGGCATGAAAAGGTACAGTTTTTCGAATTTACTCATTAAAAATTGATAATGTGCGCAAAGTTTGGAATGATGAAAATAATTAAAAAATCTCAAAGTTTGAAAAACGCTCACCTTTTTAAAAATCCTCACAAATTTTACAAATTGTTCATAACTTTTTTAATAAAATGTTCACATTTAAATAAAAATTTATTAATTTTCAAAATGTTTTCAATTTTCCAAATATGTTCATGAATTTAGAAAACGTTTGATTTTCAGAATTACTAATAATTCAGTCTTACGGAAAGAAAAAATGAATCAAAAATATGTAAAACAAGACAAAATTGCAAGAAAATAATTGACGGTAGGAAACCAGCGAGCGACAAGCAAGCCGGCCCATGTAGTGAGTGCTTGTGTGTCATATCGACATTCCGACGCGCTTATCATCATGTAGGATGCCCCCTTTTATTGGATAAGTGGAATATTCAGATTCCATTCCATATAAACTAGGAAAATGGTTTAGCACAATAAAATCACATTTGACTCCACTAACTAATGCGCAAATATGGAAATCTCGTTTCTCCAAAGCTCGGCATTCTGCATTTGTGGAAAAGGGATTATTAGTCATTTTACTAATAACTTAACTTACATATACTCCATCACGACCATGGCGGGGGTGTGCATCAGCCGAATAGAAGGTTCGGCGAGCAATCGTTCTTTTTGGTATGCTACGTAGATCGTCTTTCTGCAACCATCTATGGACGCTGCCATGTCCATGACTCGAGGCTAGGCAGACAACACTGGCCGCGACGGACTTTTGTGTCGCACTAGCAACCACCTGCGGCGGCTCCCAGCAGGTTGGCCCCTGAAGGCGATGCATCTAAATTAGGCACGAATCCATTGGATTCCCTACGCCTCACCTTGGGTCCCAATATTGCAAAACATAGTAAAAAAACAAAAATGGGGCTCTGAGTAAAACCAAAGATCACTATGAAGATGCAAAGTGGTTTGATTTAATGTTTACCAACGAACGTAGCGGAGAGAAGATGTAGCATATTACCGCGTAGGATCAAAACTATGATCACTCTGGCGGTATTCATGCGTATGGAGTCACCAATCCAGTGCCTTCTGGGACAACTACCAGAGACGAGAGGTGAGGGGTCGAAAAATAGTTGTGCCATACAGTTGAAAAATATTGCGAATTGTTGTGCTATACTGAAATTGCTGAAATATTTTGGCCGAAACTTAATATTTCAGTGTCTGCTGAAATTACTAAAATTCAGTGTATTTCACCGAAATCTCACTAAAAGTGAAAACCATGGCCCCACACATGGCCCCCTAGCTGCCCTCACTTGGGCCTAGCCAAGAAAGTAGTCCTATGGCGTCATCTGGAAATTTTTAAAAGATTTCGATTGCGCACGCTCTATATTAAGGCCCTTAAACTTCAAATATAGACTCTAGCGGGCCGTACATAGAGCACACTCCATAAATTGTGGAGACGGAAGGGCGAATGTCGACTCTATTTGAGTGGCCTTTGCGTTCAAAATCACCATATTAATGGTTATTACATATGGCCAATGGGTGACTATGTTAGAGTTAGACCATATTCGGAGTCACTCCAGCTCCTTAAAATATGATGAGCTGCGGAGCATAAGTTTCCCAGCTCAGTGCTTTTTAACTCCAGCTCCGAGAGCAGAGTGATGGAGTGGCGGGTCTACAAACACAGTCTTAGTCTCCGGATTGAGATAGTGTGCACAGCTAATAAACTGGACGTCTCCTGGAAAAAAATAGAAAGCACGTGACGTTGGAAAGCGAGGGTATGAAGTTGTGGGGGTGGCAAACTAAACAGCCCCACCCATTTACACAAACCGAAGAAAGCGACACGCACAATTTGCTAACAATTTAATAAGCCTACCTGCTTGCCCCCCCCCCCTCCTCCCTCACCCCACACGCACAATTTGCTAATAATTTTAGTAAGGGCACTTCAACCGCATCCATCTGTGAACTGAGAGGACCATTTTGCGGACACAAACATGGTAGGCCGCCATTCAACCATAGCCACATACATTTTAAACTCTTTTCAACAAACCAGATGAAATTTGTACAAACATGGACGGATTTCATGTAAACATCCTCATGTCCGGTAGCTCACTCACCGGACTGCCGGGAACCCTGGAGGTAGAACCCGTATCTTCTCTATGGCCGGCAGCGCCGCTCATCGGAGTGGCAAAGAGGGTGCTTCGGCCGGAGAGGAGGAGGGGTGGGGGGCTCCACGGAAGCCCAGGCGGGGCCGACGATAGCGGTGGATTTCCTAGGTAGTAGCGGTTGCCTCCTGTGTTCTACTTTTTCTCAATGTTGGCGGCGGACGCGCTATCCACTGGCTTATCGATCTCCGTGCAGCCAGCTTCTTTCTCTGCCGACAGGACGCAATTACACGTGCGTTGACGTCAGATGACGCGGTCGCAGGCACAAAAACCACGGCACGATGCGGCGTCGTCCATGGCTGCGACGATGCCCGTGCCGTCCCCGGAGCAGCTCCTCGCTCCTCCGTGAGCTGGCTTGAAGCACCGAGATGCTGAACCAGGCGCCGGACATGGGGCGGCAACTTACTCTGTCAGGCTACACAAAATCATTCCCAAATGCAGTTGCAAGCTCGGATTCACGTACCTCAGGTACGTGTGGTGCGCAGGCAGGAGCAGGACGGGAGGTGCGTGGCAGCAAGCAGGGAGCGACGAGGCCTGTGAAGATGGGAGCCGGATCCTCTAACTTAGAGAAGGGAAGTCACGGTGCTACAGTGCTCATCTAGTGTAAAATGAAGAAGGAATGTTACGGACTATTAATAGGTTATTTATTTTTGGTAATTACTGTATATATAAAAAATCCAAAATTAATTTTATCTCACCATCAACTTGTTTGTATGTAATTGCTATGAATGTGTATGCTAGATCTGTAATTTAAAAATTAATTTAAGTTATTTTAGCCTTTATTATATGAATTAACAGAAAAAATATTAGGGTACTGTAGCTTCTCTAACCTTCCTTGTGTATGTTAGAGGATGAGCACCCTCCGCCGCGTCGCGTCTCGTGGCTTTTGACAAATGAGGCACCGGGCGGCCCACATTTTCTGGTGTTTCGTCTTTGTGTATTCCGAGGTTTACCTCATCAATGGTGAGGCGTCGATCCCTCGTACAATTTGTGTACACTATAAAATACAAGGGGGTGATTGCATCAGGTGCCACGTCCACGAATGCCTGGCTTGTTTTCGTGCGTTTCCCACCTATTTTATTTTTACACGGACACGCTTTTGGAGGGTCAGAATAGCAACTACCAGCTACAACGAACCAGAGGCCACGCCGGCACGTCGCGCTCCGTACACGGTGGCGCACAGTGGCGACACCTGGACGGCCACGGTGGGGGGTTGGTCAGGACTGATCAGTACCCCAACCAGCAAGGAAGAAAATCCTATAAGACCTGGGTCGTACACAGCGATCGTGAGACCCACTTGGGCTGACGACACCTGGCCAGACCGAATCTCAACGCACGCAGACCAGTTTCCTTCTGAGAGGGTGCTTGGATACGTTTTAGTTTCATGACTAAAAGTAGTGGGACTAAAACTTGTTAGCCTCACCCATGCTTGGATCCAAATACTACTAAAAAGACTAAAATCAAGTTATTGAACATTTATTATCCTCCAAACCATCCAATCCGGAACTCGCATGTGTTAAAGTAGAGGAATTAGATGAGGAGAGAGAGGGCTAATACAGATTTTAGTAGGTTTCCCATGACTAAAAAATTTTAGCCGCAAGACTAGTCCTAGTCTCTCTTTAGTTAGGGGTGCTTGAAACTTTAGTCTCTAAGACTAAAAATAGTCCCTGGATCCCAGCACCCTCTGATTCCCGTCGGCCTCGCCGAATCCCCCAAATCCTCGGTCCCCTTTCCTTCTCCCGTTCGCTCGCCGCCGCCGCCCACGACCACGACCGCGTTCCTCGGCGCTCCGGCAAGCTCGCCGCGGCCGCGGCCACCGCCCTCGCCGCTCTCCCCTGCCGTTCACGACCGCGTTCCACGGCGCCCCGGCAGCTCGCCAACTCCTCTGCTCGTCCATCGCTACCCACCGGCACTTCGTCCATGGCCACCCTCCTCAGTTTGGCTCCGTCGGATGTGGCCGGGTTACTTGACGTTTGAACTGTTGGCCGCATCTTGGCACATGTGGCTGGAGCTGCTGGCTGCATCTTGGCACGTGAGAATGTGCAATAGCTCTATTGGCAGTGATCAAATGGAGCTGCTGATACTGTGAAACTACAAAATTACTTGTGATCAGATAAGTTGTGTTTTGCTGCTGCCTGCACATGTTGTTCTGTCAACACTGAAGATGATCATCAAAAGGCAAAAGGAAGACAGAAGAGCTAGCAAAAAGATCAGCAGATCTCCAACTCAATATGCTGTTGTGCATGCCTCTGTCATGTAGTTTAGGATGGTTGTTGCTTTGTACATTTTTCTTCAGAAATTTCTCAAGTTTAGATAGGATAGTTGATGCAGATTGTGGAGCAAATGTATTGTATAAATGAATTCGATGTACACTATGACTAAAACCTCCTGGTATTTTTAGTTCCTTGTGAATAAAAGCTCTTGGTATTTGAAGCTCTTGTGATAAAGGTTTTTTTGTATCCAATAATACAATCTGAAATGTGTATTGCTGCCTACTTGTTTGTTGAATAAAGAGATAAACAGAGTCATGACAAATGCCGAGCCTTTTGAAGCTCCTGTAAAATCTGCAATGTGTATTGTGGCACTTGCTTGCTCCTGGTATTTGAAGCCTCTGGCATCATCAGCAGTTCATATTACTTACAGTGACGGTAGAAAGTTGTAGAGACAGTTACAACAAAATAAAGAGAACCAAACAGATACAACTGATCATCAGATCATTTTTCCTAGGGGATTATCAGATCGATTTCAGTTGAAACTTACAACTTCCAGAAAGCTTCGACCATTACCACGGGGGCAAAATTTTAAAATTGACTGATTACATGGTGAAAGATTACAATTCTTACATCAATCAATTGAATTTATAGTGACAAGCACTGCCATTACACACATCCATCTTCAGATCCATGTTTTCGACAGTAAAGATGATCAATCCCCACACCGTGTTCGTCACCATAAACGAATCCACAGCGTCATGGAGAGGCTGGACGAGTAGCAGGTGTGCTGCTGTGAGGATGAGCACCGTCGTGCCACGCCACCGCCGTCGACAAGAGCTCGTTCTTGTTCCTCACCTGACCGCGCGACGTGACAGAGCATCTGGACGGGCGACCTGTGTGGATGGGGCGAGGAGGAAGCGCCGTGTGCCGCATGGCTGCTGCCGCCGAGGAACGCGGTCGTGGTCGTGGGCGGCGGCGGCGAGCGAACAGGAGAAGGAAAGGGGACTGAGGATTTGGGGGATCCGGCGAGGCCGACGGGAATCAGGAGGAAACTGGTCTGCGTGCGTTGAGATTCGGTCTGGCCAGGTGTCGTCAGCCCAAATGGGTCTCACGATCGCTGTGTACGACCCGGGTCTTATAGGATTTTCGTGAGTAACACCCCTCGTGAGTAACACCCCGAACAAAGGAAGAGGATTTGAAGCACTCGGGTGCTCCACTTCGCGTATAACTATTATAAATTTAAAATTCAATCAAAAAATATAAAAATTTAATTTTTTTTTCTTTCTTGCAGCATTGGCACCTGCTTTTTCGTCAATGTTGTGGCAGCCATAAGTGTATCTAACATGAGTCCAAGTCGGTCACATCCAAGATGAGTCCAAGTCTGTCGCCTTCTAGTCTGCCACTCGGTGGGTTTTTTTTATCTATTTCTTTTATGGGCGTGATTGTGTTGTTGCTGCCCCGACCGTCGTATTTGCTATGAATCTTGGTACTTGGTTGTTTGGATGTTTGCTTTATCTATGAAGCGAGGCGAAAGCCGATTTTGAGAGAGTCAGAATGCTTCCGCAATCACTAATCGCATGATTAGCGCTGCCCACGTCCGCCACTTAAGCTGTCGGCGATGCCTACACTACCTGCGATGCCTGCAATGTTGCTGCTGACGACTATTAGCACAATGCCTGTAATCCACGAGTATATGACATGCATGCATGATCAACACCAAACTCTTATAGCCTGTTTGGTAACCTTTGGGCAGGGAAATGGGAGTTTGCATGAGGGAGTTTGTTGAGGTATTAGGCGTAGAAATATAATTTTAATCTCATTTACTTGTTTGGTATACGATGAAAATCAGTTCAGGATCAAGGCCTCCCTACAAATTAACAGGGCCCCCATGAAAACAAGTTAGTTGGAATTGACACCCTCAACTCTCATTTTCCTTTTCACTTATACTCCACTTAACTCTAGACAAGCAGTGGGCCTTTTGTCCTCTTACCCATCAACTCTCATTCCCCATCTTTATTCCCACAAGCCAAACACGCTATCAAGGAAAAAGGGATATGGATATGAATTTTCTCTGCAAGGAACATCCTTTAGTTTGTCACACAAACCCACAAGTAGAAATCGCAGCCTTAAAGTTGCCAGCATCAACCACAAGTCCACAACGGTTAACTGTTTACATTCACTAAGAAACACACTAATAGACAATCTTGGCTGGGTTTGTTTAATGTTCCTCTATCTTCTTCAGCTCCTTCATACTTGTTCTGTCACACACTAGCAAAAGGAAAAAAAAACAAGTGTTCCGGAGATGAATCACAAGTAAAGGCACAGATGTGTATATGGTGAAAAAATCAGTCTCCAATATCTACTATGAAGTATACTTTTTTTAGTCTATATATATACAAAGCAGGAAATTTAGTCTCCAATAATTATTTGCTTAATGTAGAAATTTAATTGTTTCATGTAAATTCCTGTCTTGAGTTAGGAGGAGGTGGCACATAGAGTTTCTTCTGTCACGCTTTTCACCAGAAACATTCAGAGGGGAAAAACTTGCTCGATCATGTCGTTGCGGAGGCACTCATCATGTTCAACTGATCCTGGGCCGCCCGCCATCTACCACCAATGCTCTCTCTCTCTCTCTCTCTCTCTCTCTCTCTCTCTCTCTCTCTACCTACCTACCCTTTACAGGGTTTGTATCGATTCTTGACATATACTAAAAAGTTAAAAACACCTATGGTACATGAGCAGCCTGTTGAAACACCTGTTGGCCATGCCCTAAGTCGATTTTATAGATTGTCCTTTTGTGCAGATTTTTTTTGGAGTCCTTTTATTCAGATATTAGTCGATCTGTAGACTAGTTGTACAAGAAGTAGCAGAGGCTTAGTGGTTAGCACAAGTTGTGTCATTGAAGGAAGGTCGCAGGTTCGAATCCTGGTAGATCCAGTTTTGTAACAGAAAGGACCCGGGGCGCTGTTGGCGAACACCAACACCGTCCCAACTGAAGGAAATATGCCCTAGAGGCAATAATAAAGTTATTATTTATTTCCTCATATATCATGATAAATGTTTATTATTCATGCTAGAATTGTATTAGCCGGAAACATAATACATGTGTGAATATATAAACAAACAGAGTGTCACTAGTATGCCTCTACTTGACTAGCTCGTTAATCAAAGATGGTTATGTTTCCTAACCATGAACAAAGAGTTGTTATTTGATTAACGAGGTCACATCATTAGTTGAATGATCTGATTGACATGACCCGTTCCATTAGCTTAGCACCCGATCGTTTAGTATGTTGCTATTGCTTTCTTCATGACTTATACACGTTCCTATGACTATGAGATTATGCAACTCCCGTTTACCGGAGGAACACTTTGTGTGCTACCAAACGTCACAACGTAACTGGGTGATTATAAAGGTGCTCTACAGGTGTCTCCAAAGGTACTTGTTGGGTTGGCGTATTTCGAGATTAGGATTTGTCACTCCGATAGTCGGAGAGGTATCTCTGGGCCCTCTCGGTAATGCACATCACATAAGCCTTGCAAGCATTGCAACTAATATGTTAGTTGTGAGATGATGTATTACAGAACGAGTAAAGAGACTTGCCGGCAACGAGATTGAACTAGGTATTGGATACCGACGATCGAATCTCGGGCAAGTAACATACCGATGACAAAGGGAACAACGTATGTTGTTATGCGGTCTGACCGATAAAGATCTTCGTAGAATATGTAGGAGCCAATATGGGCATCCAGGTCCCGCTATTGGTTATTGACCAGAGACGTATCTCGGTCATGTCTACATTGTTCTCGAACCGTAGGGTCCGCACGCTTAAAGTTACGATGACAGTTATTATGAGTTTATGCATTTTGATGTACTGAAGTCAGTTCGGAGTCCTGGATGTGATCACGGACATGACGAGGAGTCTCGAAATGGTTGAGACATAAATATTGATATATTGGAAGCCTATATTAGGACATCGGAATGGTTCCGAGTGAAATCGGCATTTTACTGGAGTACCGGGGGGTTACCGGAACCCCTCCTGGGGGGTTAATGGGCCCATATGGGCCTTAAGGGAAAAGAGGAGGGGCGGCCAGGGCAGGCCGCGCGCCCCTCCCCCCTAGTCCGAATAGGACAAGGAAGGGGGGGGGGGCGGCGCCCCCCTTTTTTCTTTCCCCCTCTCTCCTTCCTTCTCCTACAAGGCAAGGGAGAGGAGTCCTACTCTCGGTGGGAGTAGGACTCCTCCTGGCGCACCCCTTGGGGGCCGACCGCACCTCCCCCTCCCCTCCTTTATATACGGGGGCAGGGGGGCACCCTAGAACACAGAAGTTGATCTTCGTGATCATTCCTTAGCCGTGTGCGGTGCCCCCCTCCACGATATTACACCTCGGTCATATTGTAGCGGTGCTTAGGCAAAGCCCTGCGACGGTTGAACATCAAGATCGTCACCATGCCGTCGTGCTGACGGAACTCCTCCCCGAAGCTTTGCTGGATCGGAGCCCGGGGTGCGTCATCGAGCTGTACCTGTGTCAAGAACTCGGAGGTGCCGGAGTAACGGTGCTTGGATCGGTTGGACCGGTAAGACGTACGACTACTTCCTCTACGTTGCGTTAACGCTTCCGCTTCGGTCTATGAGGGTACGTAGACAACACTCTCCCCTCTCGTTGCTATGCATCACCATGATCTTGCGTGTGCGTAGGAAATTTTTTGAAATTACTACGTTCCCCAACAGTGGCATCCGAGCCTAGGTTTTTATGGTTTGATGTTATGCACGAGTAGAACACAAGTGAGTTGTGGGCGATATAAGTCATACTACGTACCAGCATGTCATACTTTGGTTCGGCGGTATTGTTGGATGAAGCGGCCCGGACCGACATTATGCGTACGCTTACGCGAGACTGGTTCTACCGCCGTGCTTTGCACACAGGTGGCTGGCGGGTGTCAGTTTCTCCAACTTTAGTTGAACCAAGTGTGGCTACGCCCGGTCCTTGCGAAGGTTAAAACGGCATCAACTTGACAAACTATCGTTGTGGTTTTGATGCATAGGTGAGATTGGTTCTTGCTTAAGCCCGTAGCAGCCACGTAAAACTTGCAACAAGCAAAGTAGAGGACGTCTAACTTGTTTTTGCAGGGCATGTTGTGATGTGATATGGTCAAGACATGATGCTAAATTTTATTGTATGAGATGATCATGTTTTGTAACCGAGTTATCGGCAACCGGCAGGATCCGTATGGTTGTCGCTTTATTGTATGCAATGCAATCGCACTGTAATGCTTTACTTTATCACTAAGCGGTAGCGATAGTCGTAGAAGCATAAGATTGGCGAGACGACAACGATGCTACGATGGAGATCAAGGTGTCGCACCGGTGACAATGGTGATCATGACGGTGCTGCGAAGATGGAGATCACGAGCACAAGATGATGATGGCCATATCATATCACTTATATTGATTGCATGTGATGTTTATCTTTTTATGCATCTTATCTTGCTTTGATTGACGGTAGCATTATAAGATGATCTCTCACTAAAATTATCAAGAAGTGTTGTCCCCGAGTATGCACCGTTGCCAAAGTTCGTCCTGCCCAGACACCACGTGATGATCGGGTGTGATAAGCTCTACATCCATCTACAACGGGTGCAAGCCAGTTTTTGCACACGCAGAATACTCGGGTTATACATGACGAGCCTAGCATATGCAGATATGGCCTCGGAACACGGAGACCGAAAGGTCGAGCGTGAATCATATAGTAGATATGATCAGCATAATGATGTTCACCATTGAGAACTAATCCATTTCACGTGATGATCGGTTATGGTTTAGTTTGATTTGGATCACGTGATCACTTAGAAGATTGGAGGGATGTCTATCTAAGTGGGAGTTCTTAAGTAATATGATTAATTGAACTTAAATTTATCATGAACTTAGTCCCTGATAGTATCTTGCTTGTTTATGTTGATTGTAGATAGATGGCCCGTGCTGTTGTTCCATTGAATTTTAATGCGTTCCTTGAGAAAGCAAAGTTGAAAGATGATGGTAGCAATTACACGGACTGGGTCCGTAACTTGAGGATTATACTCATTGCTGCACAGAAGAGTTACGTCCTGGAAGCACCGCTGGGTGCCAGGCCTGCTGCTGATGCAACTGACGACGTTAAGAACGTCTGGCAGAGCAAAGCTGATGACTACTCGATAGTTCAATGTGCCATGCTTTACGGCTTAGAACCGGGACTTCAACGACGTTTTGAACATCATGGGGCATATGAGATGTTCCAAGAGTTGAAGTTAATATTCCAATAGAATGCCCGGATTGAGAGATATGAAGTCTCCAATAAGTTCTATAGCTGCAAGATGGAGGAGAATAGTTCTGTCAGTGAGCATATACTCAAAATGTCTGGGTATTATAATCACTTGATTCAACTGGGGGTTAATCTTCTGGATGATTGCGTCATTGACAGAATTCTCCAAGCACTTCCACCAAGCTACAAAGGCTTCGTGATGAACTATAATATGCAAGGGATGGATAAGACGATTCCCGAGCTCTTCGCAATGCTAAAGGCTGCGGAGGTAGAAATCAAGAAGGAGCATCAAGTGTTGATGGTTAACAAAACCACTAGTTTCAAGAAAAAGGGCAAAGGGAAGAAGAAGGGGAACTTCAAGAAGAACAACAAACAAGTTGCTGCTCAAGAGAAGAAACCCAAGTCTGGACCCCAAGCCTGAAACTGAGTGCTTCTCCTGCAAGCAGACTGGTCACTGGAAGTGGAACTGCCCCAAATATTTGGCGGATAAGAAGGATGGCAAGGTGAACAAAGGTATATGTGATATACATGTTATTGATGTGTACCTTACTAGAGCTCGCAGTAGCACCTGGGTATTTGATACTGGTTCTGTTGCTAATATTTGCAACTCGAAACAGGGACTACGGATTAAGCAAACACTGGCGAAGGACGAGGTGACGATGCGCGTGGGAAATGGTTCCAAAGTCGATGTGATCGCGGTCGGCACGCTACCTCTACATCTACCTTCGGGATTAGTATTAGACCTAAATAATTGTTATTTGGTGCCAGCGTTGAGCATGAACATTATATCTGGATCTTGTTTGATGCGAGACGGTTATTCATTTAAATCAGAGAATAATGGTTGTTCTATTTATATGAGTAATATCTTTTATGGTCATGCACCCTTAAAGAGTGGTCTATTTTTGATAAATCTCGATAGTAGTGATACACATATTCATAATGTTGAAGCCAAAAGATGCAGAGTTGATAATGATAGTGCAACTTATTTGTGGCACTGCCGTTTAGGTCATATCGGTGTAAAGCGCATGAAGAAACTCCATACTGATGGACTTTTGGAACCACTTGATTATGAATCACTTGGTACTTGCGAACCGTGCCTCATGGGCAAGATGACTAAAACACCGTTCTCCGGTACTATGGAGAGAGCAACAGATTTGTTGGAAATCATACATACAGATGTATGTGGTCCGATGAATATTGAAGCTCGTGGCGGATATCGTTATTTTCTCACCTTCACAGATGATTTAAGCAGATATGGGTATATCTACTTAATGAAACACAAGTCTGAAACATTTGAAAAGTTCAAAGAATTTCAGAGTGAAGTTGAAAATCATCGTAACAAGAAAATAAAGTTTTTACGATCTGATCGTAGAGGAGAATTTTTGAGTTACGAGTTTGGTCTACATTTGAAACAATGCGGAATAGTTTCGCAACTCACGCCACCCGGAACACCACAGCGTAATGGTGTGTCTGAACATCGTAATCGTACTTTAGTTGATATGGTGCGATCTATGATG
Source organism: Aegilops umbellulata (assembly GCA_032464435.1). Classification (NCBI taxonomy): domain Eukaryota; kingdom Viridiplantae; phylum Streptophyta; class Magnoliopsida; order Poales; family Poaceae; genus Aegilops; species Aegilops umbellulata. The sequence goes on from CP136059.1 coordinate 420,234,650, forward strand.
TCTCTTACAGATTTACCACTATCGTTTTGGGGTTATGCTTTAGAGACGGCCGCATTCACGTTAAATAGAGCACCATCAAAATCCGTTGAGACGACGCCTTATGAACTATGGTTTGGCAAGAAACCAAAGTTGTCGTTTCTTAAAGTTTGGGGCTGCGATGCTTATGTGAAAAAGCTTCAACCTGATTAGCTCGAACCCAAATCGGAGAAATGTGTCTTCATAGGATACCCAAAGGAGACTGTTGGCTACACCTTCTATCACAGATCCGAAGGCAAGATATTTGTTGCTAAGAATGGATCCTTTCTAGAGAAGGAGTTTCTCTCGAAAGAAGTGAGTGCGAGGAAAGTAGAACTTGATGAGGTAACTGTACCTGCTCCCTTATTGGAAAGTAGTGCATCACAGAAATCTGTTTCTATGACACCTACACCAATTAGTGAGGAAACTAATGATAATGATCATGAAACTTCAGATCAAGTTACTACAGAACCTCGTAGATCAACCAGAGTAAGATCCGCACCAGAGTGGTACGGCAATCCTGTTCTGGAAGTCATGCTACTAGATTATGATGAACCTACGAACTATGAAGAAGCGATGGTGAGCCCAGATTCCGCAAAATGTCTAGAAGCCATGAAATCTGAGATGGGATCCATGTATGACAACAAAGTATGGAGTTTGGTTGACTTGCCCGATGGTCGGCAAGCAATAGAGAATAAATGGATCTTCAAGAAGAAGACTGACGCTGATGGTAATATTACTGTCTACAAAGCTTGACTTGTCGCAAAAGGTTTTCGACAAGTTCAAGGGATTGACTACGATGAGACCTTCTCACCCGTAGCGATGCTTAAGTCTGTCCGAATCATGTTAGCAATTGCCGCATTTTATGATTATGAAATTTGGCAAATGGATGTAAAGACTACATTCCTGAATGGATTTCTGGAAGAAGAGTTGTATATGATGCAACCAGAAGGTTTTATCGATCCAAAGGGAGCTAACAAAGTGTGCAAGCTCCAGCGATCCATTTATGGACTGGTGCAAGCCTCTCGGAGTTGGAATAAACGCTTTGATAGTGTGATCAAAGCATTTGGGTTTGTACAGACTTTTGGAGAAGCCTGTATTTACAAGAAAGTGAGTGGGAGCTCTGTAGCATTTCTGATATTATATGTAGATGACATATTACTAATCGGAAATGATATAGAATTTCTGGATAGCATAAAGGGATACTTGAATAAGAGTTTTTCAATGAAAGACCTCGGTGAAGCTGCTTACATATTGGGCATTAAGATCTATAGAGATAGATCAAGACGCTTAATTGGACTTTCACAAAGCACATACCTTGACAAAGTTTTGAAAAAGTTCAAAATGGATCAAGCAAAGAAAGGGTTCTTGCCTGTGTTACAAGGTGTGAAGTTGAGTAAGACTCAATGCCCGACCACTGCAGAAGATAGAGAGAAAATGAAAGATTTTCCCTATGCTTCAGCCATAGGCTCTATCATGTATGCGATGCTGTGTACCAGACCTGATGTGTGTCTTGCTATAAGTCTAGCAGGGAGGTACCAAAGTAATCCAGGAGTGGATCACTGGACAGCGGTCAAGAACATCCTGAAGTACCTGAAAAGGACTAAGGATATGTTTCTCATATATGGAGGTGACAAAGAGCTCATCGTAAACGGTTACGTTGATGCAAGCTTTGACACTGATCCGGATGATTCTAAATCGCAAACCGGATACGTGTTTACATTAAACGGTGGAGCTGTCAGTTGGTGCAGTTCTAAACAAAGCGTCGTGGCGGGATCTACATGTGAAGCGGAGTACATAGCTGCTTCGGAAGCAGCAAATGAAGGAGTCTGGATGAAGGAGTTCATATCCGATCTAGGTGTCATACCTAGTGCATCGGGTCCAATGATAATCTTTTGTGACAATACTGGTGCAATTGCCTTGGCAAAGGAATACATATTTCACAAGAGAAGCAAGCACATCAGGAGACGCTTCAATTCCATCCGGGATCTAGTCCAGGTGGGAGACATAGAGATTTACAAGATACATACGGATCTGAATGTAGCAGACCCGTTGACTAAACCTCTTCCACGAGCAAAACATGATCAGCACCAAAACTCCATGGGTGTTAGAATCATTACTGTGTAATCCAGATTATTGACTCTAGTGCAAGTGGGAGACTGAAGGAAATATGCCCTAGAGGCAATAATAAAGTTATTATTTATTTCCTCATATATCATGATAAATGTTTATTATTCATGCTAGAATTGTATTAGCCGGAAACATAATACATGTGTGAATATATAAACAAATAGAGTGTCACTAGTATGCCTCTACTTGACTAGCTCGTTAATCAAAGATGGTTATGTTTCCTAACCATGAACAAAGAGTTGTTATTTGATTAACGAGGTCACATCATTAGTTGAATGATCTGATTGACATGACCCGTTCCATTAGCTTAGCACCCGATCGTTTAGTATGTTGCTATTGCTTTCTTCATGACTTATACACGTTCCTATGACTATGAGATTATGCAACTCCCGTTTACCGGAGGAACACTTTGTGTGCTACCAAACGTCACAACGTAACTGGGTGATTATAAAGGTGCTCTACAGGTGTCTCCAAAGGTACTTGTTGGGTTGGCGTATTTCGACATTAGGATTTGTCACTCCGATAGTCGGAGAGGTATCTTTGGGCCCTCTCGGTAATGCACATCACATAAGCCTTGCAAGCATTGCAACTAATATGTTAGTTGTGAGATGATGTATTACATAACGAGTACAGAGACTTGCCGGCAACGAGATTGAACTAGGTATTGGATACCGATGATCGAATCTCGGGCAAGTAACATACCGATGACAAAGGGAACTACGTATGTTGTTATGCGGTCTGACCGATAAAGATCTTCGTAGAATATGTAGGAGCCAATATGGGCATCCAGGTCCCGCTATTGGTTATTGACCAGAGACGTATCTCGGTCATGTCTACATTGTTCTCGAACCGTAGGGTCCGCACGCTTAAAGTTACGATGACAGTTGTTATGAGTTTATGCATTTTGATGTACCGAAGTCAGTTCGGAGTCCCGGATGTGATCACGGACATGACGAGGAGTCTCGAAATGGTCGAGATATAAAGATTGATATATTGGAAGCCTATATTTGGACATCGGAATGGTTCCGAGTGAAATCGGCATTTTACTGGAGTACCGGGGGGTTACCGGAACCCCCCCGGGGGTTAATGGGCCCATATGGGCCTTAAGGGAAAAGAGGAGGGGCGGCCAGGGCAGGCCGCGCGCCCCCTCCCCCCTAGTCCGAATAGGACAAGGAAGGGGGGGCCCTTTTTCCTTTCCCCCTCTGTCCTTCCTTCTCCTACAAGGCAAGGGAGAGGAGTCCTACTCCCGGTGGGAGTAGGACTCCTCATGGCGCACCCCTTGGGGGCCGGCCGCGCCTCCCCCTCCCCTCCTTTATATACGGGGGCAGGGGGGCACCCTAGATCACACAAGTTGATCTTCGTGATCGTTCCTTAGCCGTGTGCGGTGCCCCCCTCCACGATATTACACCTCGGTCATATTGTAGCGGTGCTTACGCGAAGCCCTGCGACGGTTGAACATCAAGATCGTCACCACGCCGTCGTGCTGACGGAACTCCTCCCCGAAGCTTTGCTGGATCGGAGCCCGGGGTGCGTCATCGAGCTGTACGTGTGTCAAGAACTCGGAGGTGCCGGAGTAACGGTGCTTGGATCGGTTGGACCGGGAAGACGTACGACTACTTCCTCTATGTTGCGTCAACGCTTCCGCTTCGGTCTACGAGGGTACGTAGACAACACTCTCCCCTCTCGTTGCTATGCATCACCATGATCTTGCGTGTGCGTAGGAAATTTTTTGAAATTACTTCGTTCCCCAACACCAGCAGCCGGAGTTTGGGATGCGACGATGTTCATGCGCCTGGCCCTCCGCGGGTGGCGCGGGGCCTTCCAGGCACGCTGTCGCCCCGCCCGAGGGCGACGCAAGGGCTTCCAAGACTCCCACGCTGGCGCCGACGGTGCGCTCCTCTCAAGCGGCGCGCGACGAACGGCGTGATCGCACCGAAGACCCCGGGCGTCGCCGCGGGAAGAGCCCCGAGCACCACTCCTGGGATGTAGAAGACCTGCCCGCTCGCCGAGGTGCTGGTGAAGATGGCATGCGACCGCGCGATCGTGATAGAGCTCCTTATGACATGGTCAGAAGTCGAAGCGCGTCGCGATCTGTGCAGGTTTCGCTGCCACCGACGCCAGCAGAAGCCTTGGCGCGCGCGCAGTTGCTCCTCGATTTTCCTCCCACTACGGGGAAACTTGACGAATGGAGAGCCACCATCCGAAGCCTTGTTGCGGTGGCCAACAAAGACGAACTGAGCTCGGTGGAGCCCCCGGGTCGATGTTCCGACGGAGTCCCGCGTACCAGTGGGAGCAAAGCTGGCGGCGCCGCGACCATGGTGCATTCGCCTCCTCCTCGGCCGGTACCACGGACACCTGCCCGTCGCGACGTTACGGGCGACAAAATCTCCATAGCGTCGTCCGACCCGCGGACCCACCGGGACCAGCGCCAGGTCCTTCGGGATCGGGAACATGAAGACGCTCGGAACACTATCGAGCGCTGGCGCGGAGCGCGCCACCAGTCAGACAGGCGAGCAGGGCCTGCTGTGGACCACCCGGCACCAGAGAGCCCTGGAGGACTGCCTTATGAGGTAGGCTGCCCGGCTTTTACCCGTGAGCTGCGGCAGTTCCAGTGGCCCACTCACCGCACCTTCAAACTGGCGTGGGCGAGAAGTACAGCGGCAAGACCCACCCGTCCGAGTTCCTCAGCATCTATACCATCGTGATGCAGGCTGCCGGAGCCCGCGACGATAAGGTGCTTGCAAATTACTTTCCGTTGGCTCTTAAACCCAACGGCATGTCTTGGTTGATGCACTTGCTGGTAGACTCCATTTCCTCCTGGTCGGATTTGTGCCATGAGTTCGTGGCGCCTTCACTGGCGGTCACCAAGCTCATGGCCAAGCAAGTGATCTGCACTTCATTCCCCAGAAGGGAGGCGAGAGTCTCCGCAAGTACATACAGAGGTTCAGCCGGATACAGTACAATATCCCTGATGTTCACCCCGCCGCCATCATCAGTGTGTTCCATCAGAACGTGCGTAACCGCAAGATGTGCGAAGAGCTGGCGATGAACAAGGTGAAAGATGTCGCAGAACTCTATGTTCTTGCTGACAGATGTGCCCGGGTTGAAGAGGGAAGGAAGTACCCCGGCGAAGATGCCGGCGTGGAAACCGACTCCTCAGATGAGGATACCGCCGCCCCGGCGAAGAAAGGCCGGCGCCGCAACAGGAAGCGCAAGGGGAAAGCCGTGCTTGCCGTCGAGGGGTCCGATGACACCGGCTCCACCAAGAAAACCAAGGCAGATGACCCCGTCAAGGAAATTGTCGGATGTGTCGCCTGCCGGGCCTTGGCGGCTGCCGAGAAGCCAGGCAACTCTGACAAGCGGTACTGCAAGATCCATCGCACCAAACGCCATGCTCTCCAAGACTGCCGACAGGTTGAGCTCCTCGCTGAGAAGTAGAGGGCTGAATACGAGAGGCGGGACAAGGAGAAGGGCCAAGACGGTGCTGAGGGATCCGGCAAGAAGCGTGACGGCCAGGCGGGCCGTCGCGGCAAGGATAAACAACAGGAGAGGCCCGCCCGGGGCCGTGACAGAAAGCCAGAAGACGACGATCACGAAGAGGACGACGAGTCCAGCGACCAAGAGTTTCAGAAAGCTATAGAGGCCATGTGCATCGACGGCGGCGCCTCGCTGCATACCTCTCATCGCCGGCTTAAACAGTGGGTGCGAGAGATTACAGCGGCAGAGCCGTCGTTTGATGCCCAAAGGCCGCTGAAGTGGTCCAGCACACCTATCATTTTTGACACTGAGGATCACCCTGATCGCACTACCGTGGTCGGGTGCTTGCCGTTGTTGGTTTCACCAACGATGCGCAGCCTCAAGGTGACAAAGATGCTAGTCGATGGCGGGGCCGGTCTGAACTTGATCTCGCCTGCCGTGATCGAGAAGCTGCAGATTCCTGATGGAGACCTCGAAGAGACGGGCACGTTTCAAGGGGTCAACCCGGGAAGAAGCCAACCCAAGGGAAGGGTCACGCTGCCCGTGACTTTTGGAAGCGACCTAAACTTCAGGACGGAGAAGATTGTGTTTGATGTTGCCAAGATCGCCTTGCCCTACAACGGGATCCTTGGCCGCCCAGCGCTGGTCAAGTTCATGGCATCATCACACTACGCATACAACACCCTGAAGATGCCAGGGCCCGTGACGATCATCACCATCCCCTCCGGCAAGAAAGATGCGCTGATTTGTGCTGACCATCTTCATCCTACGCCTCCCACGGATTGATAAACTTTAGGTCACCCACTTGATGGAAATTTGCTACTGTCCTACAAACCTCTGCACTTGGAGGCCCAACAACGTCTACAAGAAGAAGGTTGTGTAGTAGACATCACTCTTCTTCCCCGGCGAGAACCAGTGGGTTATTCCTGAGCCATTCGACAACCTTAGATATGATGCCCGCATTGTACGCGATCCAGCCGACATGGCAAGCTCCGATCAATACGGGAAGCCCGTTTCCCACCCGCGAACACAAAGTATAACAATGGTTCATGCTTCGGCTCTTGATTGATGAAACGAGGAAAGCCACCATGAATGGACCTTACCAAATGAAGAATCTTCTCTGCAACCCAAGGGCTATGTGTATTCCCCACATAATCGACAAATTGGTAGATGGCGATGAGTATCTCGGCCACTGTAACCTGCAGATCGCGGAGCGAGTTTTGATTGCCTCCATCCTCTTTCATCTGTGTCACAAGTTTGAATGGGTGTAAAAATGTTTCAGCACTTCCCACATCCTGCAGTTATAATGCAGCAGAAGTAGTACGTGTGGTCTGCTTTGATCGAACTTTTACCTTCTTGTGTATGAGCACGCATGCTTCAAGCAATACAGCAAAATTATGATTGCGGGGATCACCGCAGTGTGCCAAGGGTGATCCCTGGGGATCACCATCCCACGGCAAAGCAAGAAAACTCCAGCTGCCATTAAGGTTGCCATGCCGACGATCTGCAAAAAAGATACAGAGTACTAGTGTAACGCCCTCGATGCGGCTATATCTCCCACGTGTCGAAGCACGACTTAGAGGCATAACCGCATTGAAAGCAATGTCGCAAGTGAGGTAATCCTCACACAACCCATGTAATACATAAGGGAAAGAGATACATAGTTGGCTTACAATCGCCACTTCACACAAATACATGAATAAAACATTACATCACACAGTTACAATCAGGGCCCGACTACGGAGCCAAAACAAAAGAAGAAACCCCAAAAGCGACAAAGGTCCACGATCGACCCCAACTGGGCTCCACTACTGATCGACTAGAACGAAACACCATAAAGGACAAGATCTTCATCGAACTCCTCCTTGAGCTCGGGTGCGTCACCTGCACGGATTCATCGGCGCCTGCAAACTGGTTTTGGAAGTATCTGGTGAGTCACGAGGACTCAGCAATCTCACACCCGCGAGATCAAGACTATTTAAGCTTAAAAGGTAGGACAGGGTAGTGAGGTGGAGCTGCAGCAAGCGACTAGCATATATGGTGGCTAACATACGCAAAAGAGAGTGAGAAGAGAAGGCAAAAGCACGGTCGAACAACTATGATCAATAAGTGATCCCGAACTACTTACGTCCGACATAACTCCAACAACCGTGTTCACTTCCCGGACCCCGCCGAGAAGAGACCATCACGGTTACACACGCGGTTGGTGTATTTTAATTAAGATCAACTTCAGGTTTTCTACAACCGGACATTAACAAATTCCCATCTGCCACATAACCGCGGGCACGGCTTTCGAAAGATCAAACCCTGCAGGGGTGTCCCAAGTTAGCCCATGATAAGCTCTCGCGATCAACGAAGGATATTCCTTCTCCCCGGGAAGACCCGATCAGTCTCAGAATCCCAGCTACCAGACATTTCGACAGCAATAAAACAAGTCCAGCAAAACCGCCCGATGCGCCGACATCCTGATAGGAGCTGCACATATCTCGTTCTCAGGGCAACACCGGATGAGCAGTACGTACGGCAACCGACGATACCCCAAGTTGCCCCGGGGCGGCACCGCAAGTGGCTCTAGTTTGGACCAACACTTAGACAAGCATTGGCCCGGGGGGGGGGGGCTAATAAAGATGACCCTCGGGTTGATCAGACCCAAGGGAAAGGGATAGGTGGTAGTCAACTGGTAAAACCAAGGTTGGGCCTTGCTGGAAGAGTCTTATTCAAAGCGAACTGTCAAGGGGGTCCCATAAATCACCCGACCACGTTAGGGACGCAAAATCCGGGAACATAACACCGTTATGACGGAAACTAGGACGGCAAGAGTGGAACAAAACACCAGGCATAAGGCCGAGCCTTCCACCCTTTACCAAGTATATAGATGCATTAATTAAATAAGATATATTGTGATATCCCAACAAGTAAACATGTTCCAACAAGGAACAACATCTCCATGTTCCAACAAGGAACAAACTTCATCTTCACCTGCAACTAACAACGCTATAAGAGGGGCTGAGCAAAGCGGTAACATAGCCAAACAACGGTTTGCTAGGACAAGGTGGGTTAGAGGCTTGGTTTAGCAATATGGGAGGCATGATAAGCAAGTGGTAAGTATCGCAGCATAGGCATAGCAAAAGAGCGAGCATCTAGCAAGCAAAGATAGAAGTGATTTCGAGGGTATGGTCATCTTGCCTGAGATCCCGCAAGGAAGAAGAACGAGTCCATGAAGAAGACAAATGGACGTAGACGAACGGATCCTCACAATTCCGGAACGAAACCGAAGCTAACGAGAGAAGCAACCCGGAAAGAATCAAACAATAAAGTAAACAACCATCACATAAACATGGCATGATGCACAATCAAGTATGATGCATGTCCGGTTTAATGAGGCATGGCATGGCAAAGTGCAACAAGCAACACTACAAATTAAGTGGAGCTCAATATGCAACGAGTTGCATATTGACAAAACACCACATCAATTATTTAGTTCTCTCTCGTCTATGTACCCAACAATGTTAAATGTTGATTAACATGGCAAGAGGTGAAGAATATGAAAACTATCTATCTAGGCAAGTTTAAATGAGGCCGGAACAACAAACAACAATTCCGGATAATCCCCATGTGCATATTTCGAATTTGGTACTGTTCTGCCCTATACATAATTTTAATGTTGTTAAACAGCAAAATAAAGTGCACCAAGTTAATCTAGGCATTTTTCCACCCCATTTACATGTATAAATTATTTAAAACCGAGCTACGGTTATTTAGTTATGGAATAAATCATTTTAACATGGCATTTAGCAAAATAAATGCGAACAACAATTTTAAGCATTTTAAATGTTGTTATCATGATGCGGATGACAATTTCAAGTTTTATGCAATTTTATGAAAAATGTTGACAAGAGCATTAAGAATCATTTGTCATCGTGGCGGAAAGAAAGTGTGCCACGACAACGAATCCGAAAATGGTGCCACGGCAACATATCGGTTCCGGTACTCGTGGAGTTACCGGTGCAAAAGGAGATGTGCGGATGTGCGAAACATGCTAGAGATGGTGGGGTGATCCCGACTACCGGGTGTCCCACGAGTCAGTGGCATGGCAAAAGAGGGGCATCGCAACCGACAATCGATCACGGTGCAAACGGTGCATCTCATTCAACACATGCATTCGTTCCACGGCGGTCGTCTCGGTGGTTATACCTTCCAAGGGAGCACTTTCGGAGCGGTTCGAGTTTGATGCGGCGTAGAGGAAGTAGACATGCTCGGAACGGTCGTAGTGGAAGTAGGGGTACATGACGACATTAGAGGTACTCGCGACGGTAGTCGTTCACGTTCACGTTACACGGGTCTTCGGCGACGGTCGTCGTACATGGTTCGGAGTGGTACTTGCACCTTCGGACTTGACGAATCCGAGGGCTTCGGGGTCGACGGTAGTGGTACATGTGACGACGGGGTACTTGTTGTTCCGGTTTTTGCGTCCGTAGATGTATGCCGTATGCGGCAATCGTAGTGGTACTTGGCGGTTCCATGTAGTCGAACTTGACGATCCGAGGGGGTACTTGGCGCATCACCGTGTAGTTGTTCATGAGGGTCTTGACGAATCCAGATCGAAACAAGGCCAAGTGGCCTCGGGCAGGAGATGCCCGTGGCTGGAGCAGAGTGGGCGGAGCTGGGGCCTGCTGGTGCAGGGCGACGACATGGGGGCTCTGGGTCAACATGGCCGCGAGCTTGGAGATCCATGGCGGGGCTCCTGTTCAGTGCTGTTGTTGACACCGGTAGCGCAGGCGAGGACGACGGCGACTGAGGGCGAGGTGGGGCGCGACGGCCATGGAGGTGGGGCACAACACGCGAGGGAGACACGGGGAAAGGAAGGAGCGGCAGCGGGGCCGCGAGGAGAGGAGGCTGCTGGGGGCGGCCGGTGCTCGAGGAGCTCCTCTCCTCGGCGCTCGGCGACAGGGAGTTGGCGAGGAGGAGGCGCGGTCGCGGCCTGGTGCTACAGAGGGAGGCGCGCGGGAGGCTGCGAGGGGGGTCGGTCGCGAGGGGAGGGAGATGGGGATCGAGCAGGAGATGGCTTCTGACGGCGGGAGGTGGAGACGAGGGAGAGATGAGAGATGCTTGCTAGGGTTCGGGAGGGAGTAGGCCTTGGAGGCTGGCCCAACATAGAGGGGCTGCGCCGGCTGGGCCTTAGGGCAGGGGCGCTGTTTGCAGCTGGGCTGGGAGGCCCAGCTAGGCTCTCTCTCCTCTCTCTCTTAACACTAAAAAGACGGAAAACAAAAGAGAGAAAGGAAAAAAAAGGAAAAGGGGTTTAGGGAAAAGAATTTGAATGGAAGGACAATTTTTCCGGGCTCATAAAAATAAGCATGGCCACAGAAAAATAGAAGTGACAAGATTGCAGGAATTAAATACAAATTCATTTGAATACAATTCAAATGGTTTTTGAATTGGGACTAGGTTTGGAGTGGCCAAAAATGTTGGGATTTTTGGTGGAGCTCCGGAATATGATGAAAGAATATATGGCAAGGTTGGAAACCAAGAATTAAGATAACAAAGGCATTGGGATAATTGGAAGTGTGTTATGGTGATTCCCAAATTAAAGAAATATTTAATATAGCTCCCTAATATTGGGACGATATGTTTTAAAGAGAATCACCATGTGAATTCCCTCGATTTAAATGGACCGAAGATCCATGCAATTTATTTGAGTTTTAGTTGGTTTGAGAAATTGATGGCATGATGACATGATGCAATGCAAATGATGCTATGAAGAAATACAACGAACAAAGCAAATCACACAACGAATCTCGGAATCCATGTCAGGCATCTGGAGCGCCGGTCTCGGGGCGTCACAACACTCCACCACTACGAGAGGATCTCGTCCCGAGATCTAGAATGGCACCGGATAGAAAACGGAAGAAGAAGAGGTCAAACAAAGTTGCTTCTTTGACAAACGAGTGAAACCAAAGAACCTTGAGAGTTTGAGCAAAATGAAAGAACGAAAACAACGAAGATGAACAAAGTTGAAAACACTCCGTTAGAAAAGAGGAACAAGGGATACGACGAGAATCAAGAGGTTGAGTGATAAAATAGATATTGAAACCACTCTGGTTAAAACACGATAGAGAAGGAATAAGAATGACATGATTTGGGCAGCACTCCGACTGGAAATGGAAGGGATTGAATATGAACTTGACAAGATGAGAGGATACTTGCTGCAATTAACAACACACTGCCTCCGGAACTATGAAAAAGTGGAATCAAGAGAACAGAGAAGAGAACAACAACTTCTATCACAATTGAATTTGAAAGAGCCTCCTTAAAATAAGGATTGAACGGAGTTGTTGGAGAACCAACAACGAAACGAATAAGCTTGTAGTGGGATTGTGGCAAACATCTCAAAATGATGCGGTGACAACCGGCCACTAACGATAAATTAATTGGATTGATACGAACAAGGAGACGAGAAAGCTATATCACCGGGAGGACAAATGAAGAACTTGGGTCATTTATAAGCCCCATACTTAGCCACAACCTTAGGGAAGGCTTTAGGTGAAGTATAAACCCAAGATAACTCCAATGAAGAGATTGATGGATTTAAATACCTCATTCTTGACAACATATGAACCATGAAGCATGAAGGGAAATTGTCAAGAATGACATAACACCACCTCAAAAGATAAGGTTGAAAGAATTGCACTTTAAAATGCAAGATAAAGAATACTTGGGCTGCTCTGAAAAGAATCTCGATGAACACTTCGAGAAGTAATTAAATCTTTTGTGAATCATCATGTAGCCTCCAGAAGAACTCCGGTAATAGAAGGATGATAAAATAATGAGAAGTTGAAAACACAAGGTGAAGCTTTGAGATGATTTAGATGAATCTCCGGAATAAGGAATTAATCACTTGGATGAAACAAGAACAAGAATTATGTTATGCGTATCCTTCACCAATTTAGATTGATGACAAGCAACGAATTTGGCATACTACTTATTCTCGTAGAAAGGGTTAAAGAGAGATGTTGCTCAACTTGGGAAGGTCTTCAACGATCCGCCGGTAGGATTGGAAAGAAAGAATGAATCTATATGATAACAAAGGAAGAAGGATCTTGAACGAACCACCGTAAGAATTGAAAAAGAACGAAGATACTCGAGAGAATTTAGATACAAATGAATGAATAGATCACGAGCTGATTAGAGGATATTTGAACGATGCACCGGTAAGATTTGGAGAACTAGAGATGAAAGCTTGAATGAATAAATCTGAGATGATGGGCTCCGGAGAATCAAACTGAAAAGACTTCTGAAATGCTCCGGATGGGTGAAAAGAATTCTCACAATCGAAAACAATTATGAGAGGATGACAAAAGGCTAGAACCATGAATCTTGAAGAGAATGGAGCAAGATTTAAGAGAAACTCTTCATCGGTCTTCAAATGTTGAGAATGACGAGGAGAAACACCACCAAACTATTGAGAAACTCCGGAAGGATTAAGAGAGCAAAGGTTGAGCCAAAGATGAAAAGAATGTGAAAGATCTTGGAGAAAAACATGACTGATGAAAATCATTCTTACGTCAAACTTCGAAAGGAATTTGGGAATAGCTTCGGGATGATTAGAAGAGTCAGGTAAGATCCTGGGAAAAGACCTGTGGGTTAAGGCCCACTCAAAAGAAACACCGTTGAACGATTACTTGAAAGGAGAGATTGCATCGGTTGAATTAAATGGCTTGACTAAGATATCATCCACAAAAGAACTTGAGTGAATTGAGAATGGAAAATTGAATCTTATGAGATATCTTCAACACTCCGGAACAATTGAATAGCGAGAGGTGAATGATTAAGAGGTGCACCGGTACGAGAAAACATTAGAAACGAGGAAAAGATATGATCGATAAAGCTTGAATTGGAACCACCGAAGAAGAAAAGAATGACGAATGATGAACTTGAACTCCTGATCATTTTCATGATAATCACCGGATGAGAACATTGAAGGAAAGAATGAAGAAACTTCCATAAATAAAAAGGATACTTGATTGAGAAATCTGAGTCCTTGAAGAAATAAGGGTGGGAGGGCGGGAAAACAAAGACAACTTGGAACGGATGAAGCAAACACCGTTGAGAAGAACTGATAATTGATCTTGCGAATGTTGAAGTGGTCGGATCCACTTGAAGAGGGACACACCGGTTGGAAAAGAATTATCATGAGAACCTCGATGAACAAGAAGGATTGGTATCCACATAGGGATATGAGAACACCACGTAGAAAAGGTATGGAATCAACACTTGACATTGAAGCAACTCGAATACCACAAAACAAAACAAAAACAAAGGATTTGGCTTGCGGAATAAGCCGGAACAAACATATGATAGATCCCATATCGTATCGTGAGTCTGTTGGAAAGATATCCTACGAGATACTTGAATTCCCACTTATAAACTCCCGAAACTTTCTGGTTATGCAATCAGGTGTTGGGGATACAGGGGACACAAAATATATCACCCAAACTAACAATACCTAGATCCAGCTGTATCCATCCTTCAACACATAACCAAGAAACCTTCAGAAATCGTCTACCTCAACCTTCAAAAAGCATCCGTTATACGAGTTATGGCAATACTCCCGCACTCGCCTCAGTACTGGGCTATCAGGGTTATCTCACCAACAACTGTACAAAAGAGTTTTTCGATGTCGGCGTACTAAACTCAGGTATTCCAGAAATGTAACGATAAAATTATGACGACAACACCTCGGAGCTCAACTCCCCGGGACACCTCCACTAAACCCCTGCTGACAGGAGGCAACCAAGTCAATGTTGTCATCATAAAACCATCGGAACGATTCTAAGATACCCGCGTGATCCTAAAAAAAATTAGTGAAATTTGAGAAGAGAAGAGTCAAAACTCTACGTCAGGATGCCTTACCAGAGCGATGACGAGACTGGGAAGTAAAAAGAATTCCTAAACTCTCCGATATATAATTCCTAAATGACTCAAAACATTTTCTAGACACAACTCGGCCACTAAAAATGATCAATCAGTGGGGGCTCCTAAGGTCGGGGAAGGCTCTGATTACCAACTTGTAACGCCCTCGATGCGGCTATATCTCCCACGTGTTGAAGCACGACCTAGAGGCATAACCGCATTGAAAGCAATGTCGCAAGTGAGGTAATCTTCACACAACCCATGTAATACATAAGGGAAAGAGATACATAGTTGGTTTACAATCGCCACTTCACACAAATATATGAATAAAACATTACATCACACAGTTACAATCAGGGCCCGACTACGGAGCCAAAATAAAAGAAGAAACCCCAAAAGCGACAAAGGTCCACGATCGACCCCAACTGGGCTCCACTACTGATCGACTAGAACGAAACAACATAAAGGACAAGATCTTCATCGAACTCCTCCTTGAGCTCGGGTGCGTCACCTGCACGGATTCATCGGCACCTGCAAACTGGTTTTGGAAGTATCTGGTGAGTCACGAGGACTCAGCAATCTCACACCCGCGAGATCAAGACTATTTAAGCTTAAAAGGTAGGACAGGGTAGTGAGGTGGAGCTGCAGCAAGCGACTAGTGTTGGGGAACGTAGTAATTTCAAAAAAAATCCTACGCACACGCAAGATCATGGTGATGCATAGCAACGAGACGGGAGAGTGTTGTCTACATACCCTCGTAGACCGAAGCGGAAGCGTTGACACAACATAGAGGAAGTAGTCGTACGTCTTCCCGATCCGACCGATCCAAGCGCCGTTACTTCGGCGCCTCCGAGTTCTTAGCACACGTTTAGCTCGATGACGATCCCCGGGCTTCGATCCAGCAATGCTTCGGGGAGGAGTTCCGTCAGCACGACAGCGTGGTGACGATCTTGATGTACTACCGACGCAGGGCTTCGCCTAAGCACCGCGACAATATGACCGAGGTGGAATATGGTGGAGGGGGGCACCGCACACGGCTAAGGAACGATCACGTTGATCAATTGTGTGTTCTAGGGTGCCCCCTACCCCCGTATATAAAGGAGCAAGGGGGAGGGGGCGACCGGCCTAGAGGGGCGCGCCAAGGAGGAGTCCTACTCCCACCGGGAGTAGGACTCCTCTCCCTTTCCTTGTAGGAGAAGGAAGGAGAGAGGGGGAAAGGAAAAAGGCCCCCCCTTCCTTGTCCTATTCGGACTAGGGGGGGAGGGGGCGCGCAGCCTGCCCTGGCCGCCCCTCCTCTTTTCCCTTAAGGCTCATATGGGCCCATTAACCCCCCGGGGGGTTCCGGTAACCCCCCCGGTACTCCGTTATTATCCGAAATCACTCGGAACCATTCCGATGTTCGAATATAGTCGTCCAATATATCAATCTTTATGTCTCGACCATTCCGAGACTCCTCGTCATGTCCGTGATCTCATCCGGGACTCCGAACTAACTTCGGTACATCAAAATGCATAAACTCATAATATAACTGTCATCGAAACCTTAAGCGTGCGGACCCTATGGTTCGAGAACAATGTAGACATGACCGAGACTCATCTCCGGTCAATAACCAATAGCGGGACCTGGATGCCCATATTGGCTCCTACATATTCTACGAAGATCTTTATCGGTCAGACCGCATAACAACATACGTTGTTCCCTTTGTCATCTGTATGTTACTTGCCCGAGATTCGATCGTCGGTATCCAATACCTAGTTCAATCTCGTTACCGGCAAGTCTCTTTACTCGTTCCGTAATACATCATCTCGCAACTAACTCATTAGTTGCAATGCTTGCAAGGCTTAAGTGATGTGCATTACCGAGAGGGCCCAGAGATACCTCTCCGACATTCGGAGTGACAAATCCTAATCTCGAAATACGCCAACCCAACAAATACTTTCGGAGACACCTGTAGAGCTCCTTTATAATCACCCAGTTACGTTGTGACGTTTGGTAGCACACAAAGTGTTCCTACGGTAAACGGGAGTTGCATAATCTCATAGTCAAAGGAACATGTATAAGTCATGGAGAAAGCAATAGCAACATACTAAATGATCTGGTGCTAAGCTAATGGAATGGGTCATGTCAATCAGATCATTCAACTAATGATGTGACCTTGTTAATCAAATGACAACTTCTTTGTCTATGGTTAGGAAACTTAACCATCTTTGATTAACAAGCTAGTCAAGTAGAGGCATACTAGTGACACTCTGTTTGTCTATGTATCCACACATGTATTATGTTTCTGGTTAATACAATTCTAGCATGAATAATAAACATTTATCATGATATATAAGGAAATAAATAATAACTTTATTATTGCCTCTAGGGCATATTTCCTTCAGTCTCCCACTTGCACTAGAGTAAATAATCTAGATTACACAGTAATGATTCTAACACCCATGGAGTCTTGGTGCTGATCATGTTTTGCTCGTGGAAGAGGCTTAGTCAACGGGTCTGCTACACTCAGATCCGTATGTATCTTGCAAATCTCTATGTCTCCCACCTGGACCAAATCCCGGATGGAATTGAAGCGTCTCTTGATGTGCTTGGTTCTCTTGTGAAATCTGGATTCCTTTGCCAAGGCAATTGCACCAGTATTGTCACAAAAGATTTTCATTGGACCCGATGCACTAGGTATGACACCTAGATCGGATATGAACTCCTTCATCCAGACTCCTTCATTTGCTGCTTCCGAAGCAGCTATGTACTCCGCTTCACATGTAGATCCTACCACGACGCTTTATTTAGAACTGCACCAACTTACAGCTCCACCGTTCAATGTAAATACGTATCCGGTTTGCGATTTAGAATCGTCCGGATCAGTGTCAAAGCTTGCATCAACGTAACCGTTTACGACGAGCTCTTTGTCACCTCCATACACGAGAAACATCTCCTTAGTCCTTTTCAGGTACTTCAGGATATTCTTGACCGCTGTCCAGTGATCCACTCCTGGATTACTTTGGTACCTCCCTGCTAAACTTATAGCAAGGCACACATCAGGTCTGGTACACAGCATTGCATACATGATAGAGCCTATGGCTGAAGCATAGGGAACATCTTTCATCTTCTCTCTATCTTCTGTAGTGGTCGGGCTTTGAGTCTTACTCAATTTCACACCTTGTAACACAGGCAAGAACCCTTTCTTTGCTTGATCCATTTTGAACTTCTTCAAAACTTTGTCAAGGTATGTGCTTTGTGAAAGTCCAATTAAGCGTCTTGATCTATCTCTATAGATCTTAATGCCCAATATGTAAGCAGCTTCACCGAGGTCTTTCATTGAAAAACTTTTATTCAAGTATCCTTTTATGCTATCCAGAAATTCTATATCATTTCCAATCAGTAATATGTCATCTACATATAATATCAGAAATGCTACAGAGCTCCCACTCACTTTCATGTAAATACAGGCTTCTCCAAAAGTATGTATAAACCCAAATGCTTTGATTACACTGTCAAAGCGTTTATTCCAACTCCGAGATGCTTGCACCAGTCCATAAATTGATCGCTGGAGTTTGCACACTTTGTTAGCTCCCTTTGGATCGATAAAACCTTCCGGTTGCATCATATACAACTCTTCTTCCAGAAACCCATTCAGGAATGCAGTCTTTACATCCATTTGCCAAATTTCATAATCATAAAATGCGGCAATTGCTAACATGATTCGGACAGACTTAAGCATTGCTACAGGTGAGAAGGTCTCATCGTAGTCAATCCCTTGAACTTGTCGAAAACCTTTCGCGACAAGTCGAGCTTTGTAGATAGTAACATTACCATCAGCGTCAGTCTTCTTCTTAAAGATCCACTTATTCTCTATTGCTTGCCGACCCTCGGGCAAGTCAACCAAAGTCCATAATTTGTTCTCATACATGGATCCCATCTCAGATTTCATGGCTTCAAGCCATTTTGCGGAATCTGGGCTCACCATCGCTTCTTCATAGTTTGTAGGTTCACGATGATCTAGTAGTATGACTTCCAGAACAGGATTGCCGTACCACTCTGGCGCGGATCTTACTCTGGTTGATCTACGAGGTTCTGTAGTAACTTGATCTGAAGTTGTATGATCATCATCATTAACTTCCTTACTAATTGGTGTAGGTGCTTCAGAAACAGATTTCTGTGATGCACTACTTTCCAATAAAGGAGCAGGTACAGTTACCTCATCAAGTTCTACTTTCCTCCCACTCACTTCTTTCGAGAGAAACTCTTTTTCTAGAAAGACTCCGAATTTAGCAACAAAAGTGTTGCCTTCGGATCTGTGATAGAAGGTGTATCCAACAGTTTCTTTTGGATATCCTATGAAGACACATTTTTCCGATTTGGGTTCGAGCTTATCAGGTTGAAGCTTTTTCACATAAGCATCGCAGCCCCAAACTTTAAGAAACGACAACTTTGGTTTCTTGCTAAACCATAGTTCATAAGGTGTCGTCTCAACGGATTTTGACGGTGTCCTATTTAACATGAATGCGGCCGTCTCTAAGGCATAACCCCAAAACGATAGCGGTAAATCTGTAAGAGACATCATAGATCGCACCATATCTAGTAAAGTACGATTACGACGTTCGGACACACCATTGCCTTGTGGTGTTCCGGGTGGCGTGAGTTGCGAAACTATTCCGCATTGTTTCAAATGTAGACCAAACTCGTAACTCAAATATTCTCCTCCACGATCAGATCGTAGAAACTTTATTTTCTTGTTACGATGATTTTCAACCTCACTCTAAAATTCTTTGAACTTTTCAAATGTTTCAGACTTGTGTTTCATTAAGTAGACATAACCATATCTGCTTAAATCATCTGTGAAGGTGAGAAAATAATGATATCCGCCACGAGCCTCAACATTCATTGGACCACATACATCTGTATGTATGATCTCCAACAAATCTGTTGCTCTCTCCATAGTACCGGAGAACGGTGTTTTGGTCATCTTGCCCATGAGGCACGATTCGCAAGTGCCAAGTGATTCATAATCAAGTGGCTCCAAAATTCCATCAGTATGGAGTTTCTTCATGCGTTTTACACCGATATGACCTAAACGGCAGTGCCACAAATAAGTTGCACTATCATTATCAACTCTGCATCTTTTGGCTTCAACACTATGAATATGTGTATCACTACTATCGAGATTCAACAAAAACAGACCACTCTTCAAGGGTGCATGACCATAAAAGATATTACTCATATAAATAGAACAACCATTATTCTCTGATTTAAATGAATAACCGTCTCGCATCAAACAAGATCCAGATATAATGTTCATGCTTAACGCTGGCACCAAATAACAATTATTTAGGTCTAATACTAATCCCGAAGGTAGATGTAGAGGTAGCGTGCCGACTGCGATCACATCGACTTTGGAACCGTTTCCCACGCGCATCGTCACCTCGTCCTTAACCAATCTTCGCTTAATCCGAAGTCCCTGTTTCGAGTTGCAAATATTAGCAACAGAACCAGTATCAAATACCCAGGTGCTACTGCGAGCATTAGTAAGGTACACATCAATAACATGTATATCACATATACCTTTGTTCACCTTGCCATCCTTCTTATCCGCCAAATACTTGGGGCAGTTCCGCTTCCAGTGACCAGTCTGCTTGCAGTAGAAGCACTCAGTTTCAGGCTTAGGTCCAGACTTGGGTTTCTTCTCTTGAGCAGCAACTTGTTTGCTGTTCCTCTTGAAGTTTCCCTTCTTCTTCCCTTTGCCCTTTTTCTTGAAACTAGTGGTCTTATTGACCATCAACACTTGATGCTCCTTGTTGATTTCTACCTCCGCAGCTTTTAGCATTGCGAAGAGCTCGGGCATTGTCTTATCTATCCCTTGCATATTATAGTTCATCACGAAGCCTTTGTAGCTTGGTGGCAGTGATTGGAGAATTCTGTCAATGACACAATCATCCGGAAGATTAACTCCCAGTTGATTCAAGTGATTATAATACCCAGACATTTTGAGTATATGCTCACTGACAGAACTATTCTCCTCCATCTTGCAGCTATAGAACTTATTGGAGACTTCATATCTCTCAATCCGGGCATTCTGTTGGAATATCAACTTCAACTCTTGGAACATCTCATATGCTCCATGATGTTAAAAACGTCGTTGAAGTCCCGGTTCTAAGCCGTAAAGCATGGCACACTAAACTATCGAGTAGTCATCAGCTTTGCTCTGCCAGACGTTCACAACATCTGGCGTTGCTCCAGCAGCAGGCCTGGCACCCAGCGGTGCTTCCAGGACGTAACTCTTCTGTGCAGCAATGAGGATAATCCTCAAGTTACGGACCCAGCCCGTGTAATTGCTACCATCATCTTTCAACTTTGCTTTCTCAAGGAACGCATTAAAATTCAACGGAACAACAGCACGAGCCATCTATCTACAATTAACATAAACAAGCAAGATACTATCAGGGACTAAGTTCATGATAAATTTAAGTTCAATTAATCATATTACTTAAGAACTCCCACTTAGATAGACATCTCTCTAATCCTCTAGGTGATCACGTGATCCAAATCAACTAAACCATGTCCGATCATCACGTGAGATGGAGTTGTTTCAATGGTGAACATCACTATGTTGATCATATCTACTATATGATTCACGCTCGACCTTTCGGTCTCCGTGTTCCGAGGCCATATCTGTTATAATGCTAGGCTTGTCAAGTTAAACCTGAGTATTCCGCGTGTGCAACTGTTTTGCACCCGTTGTATTTGAACGTAGAGCCTATCACACCCGATCATCACGTGATGTCTCAGCACGAAGAACTTTCGCAACGGTGCATACTTAGGGAGAACACTATTACTATGATAATTTGGTGAGAGATCATCTTATAATGCTACCGTCAATCAAAGCAAGATAAGATGCATAAAAGGATAAACATCACATGCAATCAATATAAGTGATATGATATGGCCATCATCATCTTGTGCTTGTGATCTCCATCTCCGCAGCACCATCATGATCACCATCGTCACCGGCGCGACACCTTGATCTCCATCGTAGCATCGTTGTCGTCTCGCCAATCTTATGCTTCTACGACTATCGCTACCGCTTAGTGATAAAGTAAAACATTACAGGGCGATTGCATTGCATACAATAAAGCGACAACCATACGGCTCCTGCCGGTTGCCGATAACTCGGTTACAAAACATGATCATCTCATACAATAAAATTTAGCATCACGTCTTGACCATATCACATCACAACATGCCCTGCAAAAACAAGTTAGACGTCCTCTACTTTGTTTGTTGCAAATTTTACGTGGCTGCTATGGGCTTAAGCAAGAACAAATCTCACCTATGCATCAAAACCACAACGATAGTTTGTCAAATAGACTCCGTTTTAACCTTCTCAAGGACCGGGCGTAGCCATACTCGGTTCAACTAAAGTTGGAGAAACTGACACCCGCCAGCCACCTGTGTGCAAAACACGGCGGTAGAACCAGTCTTGCGTAAGCGTACGCGTAATGTCGGTCCGGGCCGCTTCATCCAACAATACCGCCGAACCAAAGTATGACATGCTGGTAGGCAGTATGACTTATATCGTCCACAACTCACTTGTGTTCTACTCGTGCATAACATCAAACCATAAAAACCTAGGCTCGGATACCACTGTTGAGGAACGTAGTAATTTCAAAAAAATTCCTACGCACACGCAAGATCATGGTGATGCATAGCAACGAAAAGGGAGAGTGTTGTCTACGTACCCTCGTAGACCGAAGCGGAAGCGTTGACACAACGTAGAGGAAGTAGTCGTACGTCTTCCCGATCCGACCGATCCAAGTGCCGTTACTTCGGCGCCTCCGAGTTCTTAGCACACGTTCAGCTCGATGACGATCCCCGGGCTTTGATCCAGCAAAGCTTCGGGGAGGAGTTCCGTCAGCACGACGGTGTGGTGACGATCTTGATGTACTACCAACACAGGGCTTCGCCTAAGCACCGCGACAATATGACCGAGGTGGAATATGGTGGAGGGGGGCACCGCACACGGCTAAGGAATGATCACGTTGATCAATTGTGTGTTCTAGGGTGCCCCCCTGCCCCCGTATATAAAGGAGCAAGGGGGAGGGGCCGGCCGGCCTAGAGGGGCGCGCCAAGGAGGAGTCCTACTCCCACCGGGAGTAGGACTCCTCTCCCTTTCCTTGTAGGAGAAGGAAGGAGAGAGGGGGAAAGGAAAAAGGGGGGCGCCGCCCCCCCTTCCTTGTCCTATTCGGACTAGGGGGGAGGGGGCGCGCGGCCTGCTCTGGCCGCCCCTCCTCTTTTCCCTTAAGGCCCATATGGGCCCATTAACCCCCCGGGGGGTTCCGGTAACCCCCCCCCGGTACTCCGTTATTATCCGAAATCACTCGGAACCATTCCGATGTCCGAATATAGTCGTCCAATATATCAATCTTTATGTCTCGACCATTGCGAGACTCCTCGTCATGTCCGTGATCTCATCCGGGACTCCGAACTAACTTCGGTACATCAAAATGCATAAACTCATAATATAACTGTCATCGAAACCTTAAGCGTGCGGACCCTACGGTTCGAGAACAATGTAGACATGACCGAGACTCATCTCCGGTCAATAACCAATAGCGGGACCTGGATGCCCATATTGGCTCCTACATATTCTACGAAGATCTTTATCGGTCAGACCGCATAACAACATACGTTGTTCCCTTTGTCATCGGTATGTTACTTGCCCGAGATTCGATCGTCGGTATCCAATACCTAGTTCAATCTCGTTACCGGCAAGTCTCTTTACTCGTTCCGTAATACATCATCTCGCAACTAACTCATTAGTTGCAATACTTGCAAGGCTTAAGTGATGTGCATTACCGAGAGGGCCCAGAGATACCTCTCCGACATTCGGAGTGACAAATCCTAATCTCGAAATACGCCAACCCAACAAATACTTTCGGAGACACCTGTAGAGCTCCTTTATAATCACACAGTTACGTTGTGACGTTTGGTAGCACACAAAGTGTTCCTAAGGTAAACGGGAGTTGCATAATCTCATAGTCAAAGGAACATGTATAAGTCATGGAGAAAGCAATAGCAACATACTAAACGATCGGGTGCTAAGCTAATGGAATGGGTCATGTCAATCAGATCATTCAACTAATGATGTGACCTTGTTAATCAAATAACAACTTCTTTGTCTGTGGTTAGGAAACTTAACCATCTTTGATTAACAAGCTAGTCAAGTAGAGGCATACTAGTGACACTCTGTTTGTCTATGTATCCACACATGTATTATGTTTCCGGTTAATACAATTCTAGCATGAATAATAAACATTTATCATGATATATAAGGAAATAAATAATAACTTTATTATTGCCTCTAGGGCATATTTCCTTCAACTAGCATATATGGTGGCTAACATACGCAAAAGAGAGCGAGAAGAGAAGGCAAAAGCACGGTCGAACAACTATGATCAATAAGTGATCCTGAACTACTTACGTCAGACATAACTCCAACAACCGTGTTCACTTCCCGGACCCCGCCGAGAAGAGACCATCACGGTTACACACGCGGTTGGTTTATTTTAATTAAGATCAACTTCTGGTTTTCTACAACCGGACATTAACAAATTCCCATCTGCCACATAACCGCGGGCACGGCTTTCGAAAGATCAAACCCTGCAGGGGTGTCCCAACTTAGCCCATGATAAGCTCTCGCGATCAACGAAGGATATTCCTTCTCCCCGGGAAGACGCGATCAGTCTCAGAATCCCGGCTACAAGACATTTCGACAGCAATAAAACAAGTCCAGCAAAACCGCCCGATGAGCCGACATCTTGATAGGAGCTGCACATATCTCGTTCTCAAGGCAACACCGGATGAGCAGTACGTACGGCAACCGACGATACCCCAAGTTGCCCCGGGGCGGCACCGCAAGTGGCTCTAGTTTGGACCAACACTTAGACAAGCATTGGCCCGGGGGGGCTAATAAAGATGACCCTCGGGTTGATCAGACCCAAGGGAAAGGGATAGGTGGTAGTCAACTGGTAAAACCAAGGTTGGGCCTTGCTGGAAAAGTCTTATTCAAAGCGAACTGTCAAGGGGGTCCCATAAATCACCCGACCGCGTTAGGGACGCAAAATCCGGGAACATAACACCGATATGACGGAAACTAGGACGGCAAGAGTGGAACAAAACACCAGGCATAAGGCCGAGCCTTCCACCCTTTACCAAGTATATAGATGCATTAATTAAATAAGATATATTGTGATATCCCAACAAGTAAACATGTTCCAACAAGGAACAACATCTCCATGTTCCAACAAGGAACAAACTTCATCTTCACCTGCAACTAACAACGCTATAAGAGGGGCTGAGCAAAGCGGTAACATAGCAAACAACGGTTTGCTAGGACAAGGTGGGTTAGAGGCTTGGTTTAACAATATGGGAGGCATGATAAGCAAGTGGTAGGTATCGCAGCATAGGCATAGCAAAAGAGCGAGCATCTAGCAAGCAAAGATAGAAGTGATTTCGAGGGTATGGTCATCTTGCCTGAGATCCCGCAAGGAAGAAGAACGAGTCCATGAAGAAGACAAATGGACGTAGACGAACGGATCCTCACAACTTCGGAATGAAACCGAAGCTAACGAGAGAAGCAACCCGGAAAGAATCAAACAACAAAGTAAACAACCATCACATAAACATGGCATGATGCACAATCAAGTATGATGCATGTCCGGTTTAATGAGGCATGGCATGGCAAAGTGCAACAAACAACACTACAAATTAAGTGGAGCTCAATATGCAACGAGTTGCATATTGACAAAACACCACATCAATTATTTAGTTCTCTCTCGTCTATGTACCCAACAATGTTAAATGTTGATTAACATGGCAAGAGGTGAAGAATATGAAAACTATCTATCTAGGCAAGTTTAAATGAGGCCGGAACAACAAACAACAATTCCGGATAATCCCCATGTGCATATTTCGAATTTGTGTACTGTTCTGCCCTATACATAATTTTAATGTTGTTAAACAGCAAAATAAAGTGCACCAAGTTAATCTAGGCATTTTTCCACCCCATTTACATGTATAAATTATTTAAAACCGAGCTACGGTTATTTAGTTATGGAATAAATCATTTTAACATGGCATTTAGCAAAATAAATGCGAACAACAATTTTAAGCATTTTAAATGTTGTTATCATGATGCGGATGACAATTTCAAGTTTTATGCAATTTTATGAAAAATGTTGACAAGAGCATTAAGAATCATTTGTCATCGTGGCGGAAAGAAAGTCTGCCACGGCAACGAATCCGAAAATGGTGCCACGGCAACATATCGGTTCCGGTACTCATGGAGTTACCGGTGCAAAAGGAGATGTGCGGATGTGCGAAACATGCTAGAGATGGTGGGGTGCTCCCGACTACCGGGTGTCCCACGAGTCGGTGGCATGGCAAAAGAGGGGCATCGCAACCGACAATTCGATCACGGTGCAAACGGTGCATCTCATTCAACACATGCATTCGTTCCACGGCGGTCGTCTCGGTGGTTATACCTTCCAAGGGAGCACTTTCGGAGCGGTTCGAGTTTGATGCGGCGTAGAGGAAGTAGACGTTCTCGGAACGGTCGTAGTGGAAGTAGGGGTACATGACGACGGTAGAGGTACTCGCGACGGTAGTCGTTCACGTTCACGTTACACGGGTCTTCGGCGACGGTCGTCGTACATGGTTCGGAGTGGTACTTGCACCTTCGGACTTGACGAATCCGAGGGCTTCGGGGTCGACGGTAGTGGTACATGTGACGACGGGGTACTTGTTGTTCCGGTTTTTGCGTCCGTAGATGTACGCGGCAATCACCGTAGTCGAACTTGACGATCCGAGGGGGTACTTGGCGCATCACCGTGTAGTTGTTCATGAGGGTCTTGACGAATCCAGATCGAAACAAGGCGAAGTGGCCTCGGGCAGGAGATGCCCGTGGCTGGAGCAGAGTGGGCGGAGCTGGGGCCTGCTGGTGCAGGGCGACGACGTGGGGGCTCCGGGTCAACGCGGCCGCGGGCTTGGAGATCCATGGCGGGGCTCCTGTTCAGTGCTGTTGTTGACACCGGTAGCGCAGGCGAGGACGACGGCGACTGAGGGCGATGTGGGGCGCGACGGCCATGAAGGTGGGGCGCAGCACGCGAGGGAGACACGGGGAAAGGAAGGAGCGGCAGCGGGGCCGCGAGGGGAGGAGGCTGCTGGGGGCGGCCGGTGCTCGAGGAGCTCCTCTCCTCGGCGCTCGGCGACAGGGAGTTGGCGAGGAGGAGGCGCGGTCGTGGCCCGGTGCTGCAGAGGGAGGCGCACGGGAGGCTGCGAGGGGGGTCGGTTACGAGGGGAGGGAGATGGGGATCGAGCAGGAGATGGCTTCTGACGGCGGGAGGTGGAGACGAGGGAGAGATGAGAGATGCTTGCTAGGGTTCGGGAGGGAGTAGGCCTTGGAGGCTGGCCCAACATAGAGGGGCTGCGCCGGCTGGGCCTTAGGGTAGGGGCGCTGTTTGCAGCTAGGCTGGGAGGCCCAGCTAGGCTCTCTCTCCTCTCTCTCTTAACACTAAAAAGACAGAAAACAAAAGAGAGAAAGGAAAAAAAGGAAGAGGGGTTTAGGGAAAAGAATTTGAATGGAAGGACAATTTTTCTGGGCTCATAAAAATAAGCATGGCCACAGAAAAATAGAAGTGACAAGATTGCAGGAATTAAATACAAATTCATTTGAATACAATTCAAATGGTTTTTGAATTGGGACTAGGTTTGGAGTGGCCAAAAATGTTGGGATTTTTGGTGGAGCTCCGGAATATGATGAAAGAATATATATATGGCAAGGTTGGAAACCAAGAATTAAGATAACAAAGGCATTGGGATAATTGTAAGTGTGTTATGGTGATTTCCAAATTAAAGAAATATTTAATATAGCCCCCTAATATTGGGACGATATGTTTTAAAGAGAATCACCATGTGAATTCCCTCGATTTAAATGGACCGAAGATCCATGCAATATATTTGAGTTTTAGTTGGTTTGAGAAATTGATGGCATGATGACATGATGCAATGCAAATAATGCTATGAAGAAATACAACGAACAAAGCAAATCACACAACGAATCTCGGAATCCATGTCAGGCATCTGGAGCGCCGGTCTCGGGGCGTCACAACTAGTGAGCTTGGTAGGCAAGTTATTGTTCAAACACGTCCGGATGTATTCCAAACTCTATTTTTTTAGTTAAAAGAACAAAACTATGTTTTTTTTTCCTTTTCTAATGAATGTTAACTCTGTTTTTTCTTTTGCTGTGAATGCTAAACTCTGTTGCTAATACATTAAATTATAGTCTTCCTTGTCGCAAAGGAAGAATTAGAGTCATCCACTGTCAATATATTTTCAAATTCTGCTTGTGCCATGATAACAGTAATAGAGGATATGCCTAAACTCAATATTTTTCCTTGGTGAATGCTAAACTCTGTTTTTTCTTTTGCGGTGAATGTTAAACTCTGTTGCTAATGCATTAAACTATCACCTTCCTTGTCGGAAAGGAAGGCGATAGTGTCATCCACGGTCAATATATTTTCAAATTCTGCTTGTGCCATGATAACAGTAATAGAGGATATGCCTAAACTCTGTTTTTTCCTCGGTGAATGTTAAACTCTGTTTTTTCTTTTGCAGTGAATGCTAAACTCTATTTCTAATGCATTAAATTATCGCCTTTCTTGTTGCAAAGGAAGAATTAGAGTCATCTACTGTCAATATTTTCTCAAATTCTGTTTGTGCCATGATAACGGTAATAGAGGATATGCCTAAACTCTGTTCTTTCCTTGGTGAATGCTAAACTTTGTTTTTTTCTTTTGCCGTGAATGCTAAAATCTGTTGCTAATGCATTAAATTATCGCCTTCCTTGTTGCAAAGGAAGAATTAGAGTCATCTACTATGAATATATTTTCAAATTCTACTTGTGCCATGAGAAAGGTAATAGAGGATATGCCTAAACTCTGTTTTTCCTAAGTGAATGCTAAACTCTATTTTTTCTTTTGCAGTGAATGCTAAACTCTATTTTTTTTCTTTTGCAGTGAATGCTAAACTCTGTTGCTAATGCATTAAATTCTCGCCTTGCTTGTTGCAAAGGAAGAATTAGAGTCATCTACTGTCAATATTTCTTAAAATTCTGGTTGTGCCATGATAACAGTAATAGAGGATATGCCTACACTCGGTTTTTCCTCGGTGAATGCTAAACTCTGTTTTTTTTTGCGGTGAATGCTATCTATTGCTAATGCACTAAATTATCGCCTTCCTTGTTGCAAAGGAAGAATTAGAGTCATCTACAATCATATATTTTTAAATTTTGCTTGTGCCATGATAACGGTAATAGAGGATATGCCTAAACTCTGTTTTTCTTTAATGAATGCTAAACTCTGTTTTTCCTCGGTGAATGCTAAACTCTATTTTTTCTTTTGCGGTGAATGCTAAACTCTTTTGCTAATGCATTAAATTATCGCCTTCCTTGTCGCAAAGGAAGAATTGGAGTCATCTACTGTCAACATATTTTTGAATTCTGCTTGTGCCATGATAATGGTAATAGAGGATATGCCTAAACTCTATTTTTTCCTTGGTGAATGCTAAACTCTGTTTTTTTTCTCTTTTGCGGTGAATGCTAAACTCTCATCTACTGTCCTTAGGGAATAGAATAGAAGATGCCCTTAGTGCTTTTGGAGAGAAAAATTTAGTAGTGCCAACTGCCAAGTAGCTCGTGGACAAGACTTTGAATGGCGTCATCTTGTAGCTCAATTCTCTTCACGGGACCGCCACTGAGATCACTCTGGCATTGAAGATAGCTCAAGGTAGACACGACTTCTCATTGTCTCCGCCACTAAAGCGGCGCGCGGCCGAGGGCACCGCCCACTACACGTCTGGCTGAACACGCCTCCTCGCGGCATTCAAATGCCTCCATTAAACTTGCGTGAAAACCGAAAAAACTACTCTGGCCACACATCCGTTCTCGAGCAGACCAACATTAAACAGAATGTCGATCAAGCTTCTCCTGTCCGCCCACTATTTAAAGGAGGCCAGACGTCGAGCAAGAATCTCACCACTCCGCTGCTCCCCATCTCCTTCATTTTCTTCACCCGTTCGATGGCATCTGACGACCAGGAAGAGCAGTTCTCCGGCATAAAAGCCGGTTGGGTGGCCCACTGAAACCGCCGGATACGAGCGAGGCAGCTCACTGCTCCACCTCCCTCACCTAATCTGGTGGAGCAAGTTGCCACCCCAAACCAGCGCATGGTTCAGAAACTCGCTGCTACAAGCCAGCTCGCGGAGGAGTAGCGAGTTGCTCCAGGTCAGCAAGGGGCGCTTGGGTCCGATGAAGGCTGCCGCCAAGGCGACGCCGGTGTACACAGCTAGTGGCTTGCTCGGTAACAGGCCACCATCACCCCCTTACCCAAAAACCAACTTTCATCCGTGCAACGTAGCGACCCTTCTCCTCCGGCTGAAGCGTCAACCGGCGGTTCCACTCTGACGAGCGGTGCAAAAACGAGACACCCTTTGTGCTGAAGCATATATCTTCGAGGCTCACGACAGCCGGACATGGGGACTACAATGGAGATCCGTCACAGCCGGCGGTAGACTATTCAAGGGTATCCATGTCGTCGGAATGGATATCCGTGCCGGTCATAGAGTGTTTTATCTTAGTCTAGTGTCATTTTTAGTTAAAAATATGTCCAAAATGTATACGTTTCCGTCCGGTTTATCTGAAATCCGGCATGTTTGTATGAAATTTGGCCGTGTTTGCATGAATTTCAACCAGTTGATTCTAAAGTATTTAAAATGTATGCGGGCAGCGTTGGATGACGACATCCCGCATCCGCGTCCGCGGACAGATGTGGGAGGAAATCTGCGGGTCGCCATTGGAGTTACCAAACACAGTTACCTCCCCCGCGACCACCAATGCTTGCTCTCTCTCTCTCTCTCTCTCTCTCTCTCTCTCTCTCTCTCTCTCTCTCTGGCGTGCCTCTCTCTCTCTCTCATGTCTCTCTCCCTCCCTTCCTCTCTCCCAAAGTCTGGATTCACTATAGGGTGTGTTTGGTTCGGGAACGTAGTAGAATGCAATGTCATGGTTCCATTCCATAGGAATGGGTTGGTTTCGTTCATGTGTCTGTTAGAAATAATTTAGTGGAATGAAATGATTACACCCGTGAACTAAACGCGAGAACGTGGCCTAGGAACGGGTTGGACCCGTGACATTCTAGTCCATGACTGCAACCAAACACACCTTAAAAGGACAGGGGTTCAAATCAATCACCGCCTTTTTTACTCAGACAATGAGACAAAATGTTCAAGACATGTGCACTTCCGGTCCTAGGATCGGTTATGGCACGACGACTGAATTCAGTTAAGTAGGACACATGATCTATGCAACAATCATGCGAGACGGGAGAACCAACTACATCACACCATCTCAACTTCTCCTTTCGCCACCTCCTTCTCAGCCACGTCTGCATCTCTGTCGTCCTTGATGGCAGCTCCAGTGGCTTGCTCTTCTTTCCCGGTGTAAACTTGAGGGAGCTTTTTGAGCCATTCAATCACCTGATATTTGATGCCCGCCTTGTATATGATCCAGCCGATCTGGTACGCTCCAATCAACACGGACATGCCACTCCCCACCTGCGAACATAGAGGATAGGTGTAACTCATCATCATTCAACTCTTGATATTGATCAAACAAGGAACCATTGATCTCTCCTTACCAAATGAAGTATCTTCTCTGCATCCCACGGGTTGCGCTTTTGTTGCATGAAATCGTTCAATCGGTAGATGTTGATGGATGTCTCGACCGATTTCATGAGCAGATCGCGGAGCAAGTGTTGAGTGTCTCCATTCTCCTTTATCTGTGCCGAAAGTGTGTAGTTTGGCAAAATGAATATTCCCGACCACTCTTGCATTTCTCATGTATAGTGTGCTATGCTTTGATTGCATACCTGGGCAAGTAGAAGCACACATGCCTCAAGAAAGACTATAAGAATGATGATGGTTTGAACCGCAATAGTGTGCCAAGCATGATCTTTTGGGATAAGCATGCCACGATAGAGCAAGAAAACTCCGGACGCCATTAAGGTTGCCATGCCGATAATCTGCAGAATGTGATGAGGAAACTATTGTTCAGACATTTGGGATGTATCCAGTCCCGACCTCTGGTGCTAACGTATTAGGAACGACCAATTTTTGTACTTATGCTATACAAAGTGTGTCCAAATTCTACTTACGCTATGAGAACTGTATAAAAAGGGGACTATATATGAGAAACTTACAAATATAATGTGTTATTTAGAGGATATCTTACCCTCGTCTTGGCCCAAGCTTTGTGATCCATGTTGAGATGAGTCGTGATAGCATAGGAGAGAAGGAAGAAGCCCAATAAGCACACCAACCCAAACATCTCAGATCCCTCAGTGTGAACAGCACGATATGCTGTGATGAACAGCTTGGAACAGGTGACCGACTTGGCAGTGAGGGAGAAATTGTGGAAGACTAACTCGCCACCATCATTATATGCTGAATCCGTGAACCTGAAATTTGCG
The DNA here is from genome assembly GCA_032464435.1 of Aegilops umbellulata. Lineage (NCBI taxonomy): Eukaryota > Viridiplantae > Streptophyta > Magnoliopsida > Poales > Poaceae > Aegilops > Aegilops umbellulata. The sequence continues at coordinate 420,266,758 of CP136059.1, forward strand.
CAAGTTCGAGAAGGGCACACTCAGATACTACATGGTAAGCTCGGCATGTTCGAGAAGAAGGAACGACTTGAGGACTAATCCCCATTGTTAAAACATGTAGTAATTCATACTCACGTCTGTTGGATGCAAAGAGCAAGAGCGGCAATGTTGACGATGGCGTTCACGGCCATCCTCCCGGCAACAGCTCCGGCCACGGGCGTGGAATATCCCCCCCCCCCCCCGGCCCCCGCTTTGCTCCGCTCGGGGCGACGCGGGCGGCGACCCAACCCTAGCCACCGAACCCCCTCCGCCTCCCTCCCCCTCCTCGCCGCCGCCAGAGGGGTTGCCGGCGAAGGCTGCGCGACTGCCAAGGAAGGCGGCGGCGAGGCCTTGCTACTTCGTCTTCTCGCGGAGGGCTTCGGAAGCCGAGGCGGCGGCCTCGGGCGGTGCGGCGACGCCTGCTCTGCGGCGAGCGGCGCTCGCAGGTGCTCCTCCTCCCCCCTTGGCTGTGCGGGCAGCGAGCGGTGGAGGCGTCGGGCGTAGGTCGCGGCGGGTGGCCTGGTGCCCCTGGCTGTGCGTCAGATCTGGAGGTCCTCCCTCCCCCTTCCTTCGCCTTTTCCCCACTGGATGTGGTATGTGGCGGTCGATGGTCGCCGGATCCATGGAAGGTGGGGACGCCGGAGGTGCGAGATCGGTCCGAGAGAAATCTTTGGCCGGTTTTCCGGTCACGATGGCGGCGACGCCTGCTGGCGCCGTTCCCCTTCTCGGAGGCGCCGTCGAGGTTCGATCCCCGCCCCCCCCCTTCTCATACCCGGGTGAAAACCTTGGCCAATTCTGGGCTTGGCGGCAGCGGCGCGGCTTCCGCGCCGTCACCTTGCTGAAGGTGCCGTCTTGGGCGAGTTGGGGGTGTGCACTGGCGTTTTGATGTGGTTTTCCGGCATGCAGCGACATGGCAGTTGGAGGTAGCGCCGGGATGCCATGTTTCACAAGATTAGTTCCTGTTTTTTGTCTTGTAGACCGGACGTGTGTGTGTGTTTGCTTGTCGGTGGGTCGGCGCCATTGCCATGGTTGGGGAGGGGATAGGGTTCCTCTCCCAGTGAGCAGCATCACGGTGTTGGCGGTCTGGACATTACTCATTGAGCATTGATCTTATCTCAGCTACAGTCGCTTATCAACTCTGCTATTTGTTCCATCGGCTCCCTCGTCCTTCAGCAGCTTCGTTTCTTCGTGTGTGACCCAGTGAACTGCGGTCGGGCTCTTCTCCTGGCGATCTTTGCTCAGTGGGTTGGCCATGCTGAGAATCTCCCAAGGTGCTCCAGAATTTATACCGTTCCCTGCTCTAGGGTGAGTTGCTCCAATTTCCGACGGTCCGGCGCCATTCGATCCAGGGTGAGGGGCAGGGGTCCCCTTCGGAATTGGAGAGGGAAGGTTCAATGACGGTGGTCTCCTTTCGGAGTGGATGAGGGCGTGTTCATCTCCACTAGGCGGGTTCTCCTCTTGAAGTTCTCTCGCTGTCTTGCTTCGGTGTGTCATTCGTGTCGAAGGGCTCCCTCAACATTTAGCTTGTTTTACTGTAGTATCTTCTTGTGCTTTCTGTTGTGGTGCTTGTAGGCTGCTTTTGTAGCACCTTGTATCTGCCGTCGTCAGTTTCTTTGTTTTACTTTCTCGTTGTAAGGGTGATTGTATTTCCTGGCCGGTTGATGCCTTTGTTAATTCAAAGCCGGGCTCTGCTTGAGCCTTCGTTCCAAAAAAACAGCTCCGGCCACCATTTTCTGCAGATCCTTAGAGGAAGCAATGATTCTACAGGAAAAAAAGGGTGGGGGTCATTTGCAAACGCCATTGCAAGCTCGAAAAAAGGAAAGCGAAGGTGGAACGTGGAAGCGAAGAGCGGTGGAGAAGGACAAGATCATTCGAAGATGCAATTGCAAGCTCGGGTGTACTACGTACCTATGGCGCATGCGCAGGCCCGGAGGAGCGGAGCGGAGCAGCAGGGGGCGACGAGACCTGTGAAGACGAAGACCTCCCTGCTCTGCTTTCAAGAGAGAACGCCCCGTGTTTAAATAGAAGAAGCCCTGCGTCCCGTGGCCTTTGACAAATGAGGCCCCGGTGTGAGCGTGAGCCCGGCGCGGGTGCCTTCACGTCGGCGGCCGTCCGATGCAACACTACAAGCTGCATCCTGGCCGTCGGCCGTCCCCGCTGCTGCCTCATCCGAAATCCTAGTTTTGGCATGTCGACCCCATCTTCACCCGACGCATTTTTTAACTTAAAAAGGGAAAAGGACCGACCTTATCGCAACGGAGACGTTTTCTTGGCGCCGTCCCAGAAGACCTAGGATTCGGCTACTACCGCCAAACAAAACATTGCATACGTGTCGCGCTCAGCTGCGTACAAGTGGATAGGCGAACTGAAACGGAGGACATGGCACGCGGCGCGTGGCGCTCCGCTGTCTACGTGTACTGGAGCAAGACCGACAAGTTCCGCCACGTCGACCAATCTTCTTGGCTCAACCGGCACCCAGGCAAGATAAGGCAGTTGGGTAGAATTTTCTTTAACTTACGTTCAGATGATGGCTGACTGGCTGGCTACTTTTCGTTGAAACGCATCGCTAATTGTGCCACGCATGACGCAACTACGCTGACTGGGCCTCACCAAGGCAGCGACACCACCAACTGATCGGATCTGCGCACCGAGCTGGAGGATGGCCGGAGTCGATTTGGTTCGCCCAGGTCCTGCGAGCGGCGGTGTGGACCGGCCAGGTTGACGTGTGCTCGCCTAGGTTCTGCGTGCGGCGGCGACTATCCCGTGTCTGGTAGTGTGTGCTTGGCCTTGTTGTGCCCGGTGGTGCTGGTTTGATCTCGTATCCTGGATGGTTGGCGGAAGGCTTAGCTCCGGATGAAAATCCTGCATCGACTTCGTCGGTGCCGACGGTAACGGCATCTATGGGTGTCGTCTTCTTTCTTGAAGGTGCCGCCGTGGAGCTCATTGCTCTTCCTGCCTCATGACCGAGGTTTTCGGGTGAAAACCTAAGATCTGGCGGAGCTAGATCAGATGACAGCGGTTTTCTCGATACCACTTCCTTCTTGGAGACGTCATCTTGGAGGCCTCAACGGTGGATTTCGATGGTGTGCACGGTTGCTGGCGGATCTTGGGTTTGTGTTGGTGCCGGCGGGTTTTTGTTTTTTTTCTTTTCTTTCTGCACTACTCCTTTTGCTGTACTTTCCTCTTTTAGAGGTGTTTTTGTTACTCCTCTTTTGGTCAATTAATTTGGCAGTCCTTCTGCCAACGTTAAAAAAAAGACAGCCAAAGCCATGCCCAGGTTCCCAGCGAGAGCGACGCGCGGCACGCCACGATGGCCTAATGACAAGAATTGCCACTGTTAAGGATTAATTAAATCCTACGGAGTAATAATCAATGCTTAGGTCGGTTGTTTAGTTTAGCAACCGCCAGTTACCGACTATGTAATTACCGCCTTGTACATGAGTACTACTAAACAGTAAAACGGAGCTACCTAGGAGCCTCCACCACGATTTAGGGCCCTTAACCGTCGGATCACACTCATGTACGCGCAGGATTGGTGTGTCCTCAGTTGGTTTACGCTAATTAATTTCCCGTTTGTCCCGCTCGTAGCACCGTTTTCTGGGCCGCTACTCCATAGAACGAGTTACAAGTTGTGTCAATAATCAGGCTGTAAGGCCCAAGAGGTCCAGCTGGACATGCATAGGAGCGGGAGCCTGGTTCCTATGTGTATATCCTGGTAACAGGCCTAAAAAAAATGTCGCCAACTCTATTCCCTTTTTCTCGGCGCCTCGCCGCCGCATCCTGGCAGCGAGCTTCTACTGCACGTGTGCCTTGGTGGTGCCCTCTCTCGCCCTCTACTCTTCGCTGTTTCTCTAGCCTGAAGCCTCAAGAGCGCTCAGATCTATTCTCTGCTGGCTGCTGCAGCTGATTGTTGTGCTGTTTTCCATTCGCCTCTCATTAGGGCAATTTAGCTTCCTTGTTCATCTCTCAACTATGCTTCGGTGCAAGAAAAACATCTGTTGTTGTTACTGGAAACATTGCAGGAGCAAATAGGCATCTCTAAGACACTGAATTTGGGACAGCTCGAAGGATCACTTCATATTCGCCTGCTGTGTCATTTCTTCTTCCCTTTCTCCATTGCTTACCTTACTTTAGCTAGCTTTCCTCCTTTAGTCAGCCTTTTCATTCTTTGACATCATCGTTTTGTTCTTGTTTTGATTCAATTCAGTTCCTGATGCATTTTTATACTGTATGAGTGAGCACTTAAACAAGTATATCTTCCTCCAAATAAATGTCAGTCTTGTTTGTCACAACTTGACCTTTACCTTTTCTTCTCACATGTTAATAATTAATTGAAAATGTAATGAAACGGAAGTATATTGGCTAGCAAATTCACTTGAAGAAGCGATGAAACTAGCAGAGTTTGAACATGCAGGTTTGGGCTATCCTTTGGAGTCCAAGTGTGCTCTATCTCCACAATGCTTTGTCTAAAGTATGCACGGCTGATTTACACAGTCATGCAATATTTTGAAATTATTCATCATCTTGTAATTAATTTCTGGGGTGGGCCAATCATTATATTAGTACTGCCAAGTGCCAAGTATTTTTGGACTATTTATGATGCCACTATTTTACTACTATGGTTTTTTGTGTAATAATGCACCTTCAATTCATGTTTAAGAAATATATGTGTTGTCAAGATTTATTATGTACTCCTTCCGTTCCTAAATATATGTCTTTTTAGATATTTGAAATGGACTATAATATACGGATGTATATAGACATATTTTAGAGTGTAGATTCACTCATTTTGCTCCGTATGTAGTCATTTGTTGAAATCTCTAGAAAGACTTATATTTGGAAACGGAGGGAGTATATCTTTTGTTATTTTCTCAATATGCACGAGCGCAGCAACGCGCGCCTTAATGATCTAGTAAATACCCTATTCTTCAGTCAATGCAATGTTCAATCCATTCGTTCCTCTCTCTCTTTTCTCTTTACACGTTATCACGCACTCTGCTCTCGATGAGAGAAATAGGCCACAGCGGAATAACGGCGGCGGATGCACTCGCGCATCGCAACGAATCGCCGGCGACGCAGTCGAACCTCTGTCCGTCGATGCGGCACCAAGGCCACGGCCCAAAGCCAGCCCTCCGCAGCGACGCCCTCCGGCACGCGCGCGGCCTTCTCCTCGTTGCAGCCCCGCTCTGGGACAGGAGGCAGCGGCACGCCGTCGGCGCTGCGATGCCCTCCGGCCTGCGCGTGGTGAACGGCGCCCCTCGGCCCCAGAGGCCGACGCGGCGAGCCAGGATCCGGTGTTCGGCTCCTGTGCCTCCACGCGCATCCGTGGCTCCCGGCGGCTACCGGCCACGGCCCCCACGCCATGGCGGCGCGCGACGCATCTCCATGCTCCACGGCCACTCACGGCACGGCGGTCGCAAAGACGGCGGTGGCCAGCACCCATCCTGGCCCGGCTCTTTGCGGGACGGCGCGCGGCGCGCAGCGCGCAGCCTACTGCTTGGCCGCCCTCTCTACGCTGCCGTTCATCCCGACGCGACACGGACGACAGCGGCCAACTCCAGGCGCACAGCATGAAGACATCCAAGGAGGACCTTCAATCGGCAACGCGACCACCCTTTCTAATACTAATTCTTTAAGAGTCAAGGCGGAGATGTGGTCTGTGCAATGCCAAACTAACTGAATCTTATCTCGTTCGTGGCTGCACAGAGAACGACAAGAGAACCTTATCTCTTCAGTAATTTGGCATTTTAGCACTTCTTGTTATCCTTAATATCACATAAGTTCTATAACTAGCACATATAGGCCCACGGGCTCTCTGGTTTTATGCAGTCAAATCAACCCTCTGCTATTTTGTTGTATTGCAGCCTTGCAGGCCATCAGGCTTAGTAGTAGTACTACTTCAACAGAAGCCATCAGGCTTAATGTTATTTCAGATTTTGGTTAATAATTTGTTGAGTCCCAAGGCATTTAGCCTATGTTATCGGGTGCATCGACCATTCCATTCGGAATGGACCCCAAGATACAAGCATTCTTTATGACAAGTGCAACAATTATGTTTTGCAGTTGATTTTTCTTCTTCTTGCAAATCATGATGTAAATTCAAAATAAAGATTGTGAAGTGTCATACTTAATATGACTACATCATATTTTATTTGCGAATCACAAGCTATGATGGCATCTACTGCGTAATTTGCAGATTATCCATCACTACTGTGAGGTCTACGTCTTATCATTTTGATAAGATGACTAACTTCAAGTGCTTTTCCAAATATTAATGTAACTATTCCAAATTTTATTTGTGAATCACAAGGTATTGATGGTATCTACTGCACCATTTGCAGATTATCCATCACTACTGTGAGGTCTATATCTTGCCATTTTAACAAGATGATTACCTTCAAAGTGCTCTTCCAAATATTAATAATATATGTGACTACCTCAATATATCATAAGGTAATATTGGCATCTACTGCAAAATTTTGCAGACTATCCGCTATTACTGTAAGGTCTACATCATGTCACTTTGTCAGATGATTACCTTCAAAGTGATTTTCTTAATTATAGCATAACATAAGGTAATAGAGATATGAACATCTACTGACAAAAGTCAGACTATGTTTTCTATTACTGTGAGATCTACACCATATTGGTGATTGTCTTCAAAGTGTTATCCTATATAAATTGAGGTCTACACATATGGTTATAAAAGCACAAGCTTTGTATAAAAAAAATTGCTCCTCTGAATCAATTGTTGTTGTTCACTAAAATGATTTACTATCATAGCAAATTCATGCATGATCATTACATGTTGAATGATATTATCTATCAATAACAATTATTCAAGCCTCATTTTGCTTGGATAAGTCGTAGAGAATTACGCAAATATATGCATACCACGGTAATATCTTCTATTATATTGGTTATTAAATACATGGCAGTTGCGCCTATGTCACTATTTCTAATTATAGTGTCGTCCATCCATCAAGATGGATACAATAATTTATTGCAACGATCGAGTGTCTCAAACACGGTTGCAAGATCCACATCACAATGTGGTTGTTATTTACATACTACCTAACCAATGTTAAAATTACGAAGTCCATGTTTTGGTCGTGACTCTAAAGTCACACCTTTTTTCTCAAGAAAGAAGCCCAAAACATTAGTAACGATTTCGTCGCATGCATTTGAAGGTTTACACCCCATGTTCACCAAGCATCACCTTGGTGGATTGTTCTCAACAAGATCATTTCATCCATATAGATCTCTTACTCCAAGAAGTAAATTAAATAGTGCATGATCATTTCATGTAACACATGGCTACTCTATTGATAGCTAAATATACACATATGGAATTTATAAGTCACCAACTTCACTTAGTTCTCAAACTAAGTACACAATGGATGAATATTTATTCATCTCAAATATTTTACTTAAGAGAAACATGCTGCCGTGAGCACATCGCGAATGATCACCCATTCATTTTTCAAGACCTCAAGTCTACCGCAGCTCACAATTCTGTCATTTAATCAACTTCATGTTGAGATCCTATGATCAAATATTTTCATATGTAAATCCGGTTGAAAAGCCCTTAATACCCTTTACATCCTCATATGATGGTATTACCATTTTCCATGATGGAGAAACATGTAATTTCTTAAAATCATCAGATTCACCCAACGGGTTCTATTCCATTATTTGTAGTTTTAGTATTTTGTGCAACTTAGTGCTCACAAAATAGAACCATGAGGAATTCAAAGTAAAGTGGAGGCAACTGAAGACAGAATTACCTCTAATAGGGAATAAATCGTTTTCAAACGATCACAAAGACAACTCTCAAGTTTGTCAAATATGTGGTTATACAAACATCGTACCTATGATTACCAAACCCTCAAATGCATAGTCAAACCACACCACACATTTGGGATAAATTTTAAAATTTGTAAACTTACAACCAGAAAATGTTATGGTAAATTATTGTTTTCAAATCTTCATCAGAAGGTGAGAACCAAAAATCTAGTGCAATAAAAGGATGGTGAATTCCATTGCAATGACAATATGTTCGCGTAACAAATTTTTCAATAATATTGGAGACCTCATGTAATCTATTAATTATCCCAAAATATTATTAACCTATACTTGTTATCCCAAAATATTGTTGCGTACACAATAATTTTCTAGATCTTAATAAATTAAATATTTGGCTTGGTAGCCTTAACCATCCTGGTTTGGGGATGATTAGAAAATTATTGACAATCCTATTGGTCACAACTTATCAAGTTACAAATTTTCCCAAATCATCAGATTTTATGTGCACCGCATGTGCCATAGGGGAAATAATTTTTAAGGCACTCTCACCTTAAAATTCTAAGCAGGACACTTATTCTTCCTTGAACACAATCAAAAGATGTCTGGATTGCTTAACCATTATCTGGGGTAATTTAGATACTTCATGGTACTCATATACACATTCATAAAATGTTTTTAAGTGTTCTTCTTATCACACACAAGCACGCATGATCTTACTAAATAAATTGCTCAACTTATCAAAGCAAGAGCAAATTCTCCTGAAAACAGGATCTATAAACCCATTCGAATGAACAATGTTGTTGAACTCATTCAATGAGCATTTTTTCTGTATTAAGTACTTTATGTGCATACCCAGAATGGTTTAGCTAAATTTCTTATCAAAGAGAGTTAAATGAATTACATGACCGCTTTTAAAGAATTGTAATTTACCAGCCTCTTGCTGGACACATACGGCCTTACACACCGTAAGTATGATCTAACTCATACCAATTGCATATCATACTACTTTCCCCTTGTAGTTACTATGTGGAAATCAACAAAGTATTTCCTATCTGCGATAATTCGGTTACATACCGATATCACCACTCCAGTGTACATCAATGGGCACTCGCGAAAATTAGGGATCTATGTGAGGAATAACAATTTATCCGTCAATCAAAAATTATTCATAGACAGTATGCTGATTGCATCAGCAATAAGGATATTTTTCGGCATTAGGGGGAGATATGTACCACAAAGAATGCAGATAAATAAATTAGAAATGTTATTGACATTCAATCCTTATATCCACGTACTCAAAGAATCTAAACTAGAAGTTTAGAGAATCATATATTTGCAACACATTGCAAAATTGCCAAATACATTTACTGATGACAAGGTGTCACTAAATTCTATATTCCTGCAGTAAAGTGTCAGAAAGAGTGGAGGTACATGATAAACCACTCTTATCCCCAAATGAGAGCAAGAGGGGGAGAAAATCTGACAACACGAGATATAACTTCTCATATGCTTCCGCGGAAACAGAGGAAATCAAATCCTCAACCAGTAAATGTAATTCAACATCAAGTTGAAAGGCACCTCACTAGATGCTCATCATCCAAAGCCCGGCGCAAATGTGCACAAATGTTTTTGGTGCCGGGACATCGAAACACCTTGACTCCATTTGTTATAGGAAATCACAAGGAGTTAAAATGGAATAAATATATTTCCACAAACTTCAATGATTCCATCAGAATCATATAAATTAAAGACTACATTTGTCCACATATATTTTTTATCAAAATTGCTAAAACTTTTTGGGCCCTGAAACAAAATCCATGGTAGTTTGCCTCTTGCATTCATATTGGTTCACATAAAAGGAAGCAAGTAACGAAGAATAGCTCTCGCTCAGAAAACGAGTGGTATTTACCGCAGTAATACCTACTCCTCATAACCATCTTTCGTATGGAATACTAAAAAAACTTCTCATTCATAGACAAAGTCAATGAGGTGGTGAGAAAGCGAGGCTTGTAGCAAAAGGGTTCACGCAGAGACCCGACATCGATTATGTTTCGATACTAAATAGCATTAGCAATAAAAATAATAATAATATACGTGCAGTTGATGGATGAAGTGGCTACATACTCATATGAGTTGCTCATTTCGGAAATCTCTATTGAAGACCCTGAAGGGCTTATACTTCCAAATCCAAAAGCAAATCACAACAAGTTTTGTGTAATACTTCATAAGTCACTCTATGACTTAAAATAGTCAGAAATCATATGGTACTACCGATTAATGAGTTCCTTCTTAAAAAGTACTACTCGAATAATGATGATTATTTACATGTTTAGTAATAGAATCAATTTGATTTTATTTCATGACCTCAGTGTATATTGATGACGTCATCATGAATGTCTATACAATCCCTAAACATACACAAAATCATCTTAAGACAGAAAATTTGGATTCAACCAAACTTAGCTTAAGCTTATAACTTGAGCATTCTCTCGAGAATACATATCAGTCTACATATATCCAAAGTATATATATATATATATATATATATATATATATGAGAAGTTCAATACAGATATATCATAACAATAAAGGACAGTTATGGTCATACTGCTTTGGTGGGGTACAAATCCATTCATATCTAGGGGTGATAATGAAGTGATATCAGGACCTAAGGTTCTGCATCTCACTAACACCAACGCACTCATATAATTGCAAACTACGTCAGGCCTGACACTATATTTGCTATCTTTGTTTAGAGTGCAACCCCCAACAAAGGTATATGGTCAATATAAGAAGTATCAACTTATATCTCAAGCTCACAATAAATCTTGGGAAATTCCATCAGGAAAATCAAGATATGACCATGATATATGAAATGATATTGGCTCTTTATTTGATCCCAACAATGCCACATTAATGACTGAATTCATCGGAATAGTCTTCTCATGAGAGTCATCTAAATAGACTCCAATGACTACTTCCACTTATCATTCTAACATAATTGCTTTATATAAAAGCATTCCAAAATATGCACGGCTCAGCGGAATGATAAACCACACTCAAAATCATGTGGTTGAGATTCATAACAATCAACTTGATTTTATCAAGATGCTACCACTTGTGTTACTCAATACCTACAGGTTATATGAAGAGCAATATCATAAAGCACATTGCTCGAAGATCACTTATCCTCATGAATTATAGAAAAGTGAGGAAACAATTTGCAAAGAAAATACTGTGAAAATCCAACAGATTATTCACAATGGCATGATCATGTCAATGAAATTGGTACGAGACATCCTCGAGATTTGCAAAGTTCAGGGGGAGTAATCTCCTAAAATATAACCTGTTAACAATCATCAGATTACATATATTGTACTCTTTTTCCCTTCATGACTTTTCCCTCATGGTTTCTCATAAAAGGTTTTTAATGAGACAATATTGATACAAGTGTTCACATATGTCATGTCAGTTTCTCCTTATATTTTTCCCATTGGGTTTTAAAGGAGCTTTCAGTGACATATCAGATCGCACTCTTTTCCTTATGAGTTTTCTCTCAAAGTTTCTCATAATGGTTTTTAATGAGGCAATATCTTTTAAAGATAATATGCAATACTTTCAAGTTCTCCCCATTGGGGGTTTTTAAAGGAAAATATACAAAGCATATTTATTGTTCTCTAAACTCACCAATGATTTTTCTCCTTCTTCAAAGGTTTTTCTCATATGAGTTATCAAGAGACAATAATCATTATATGTTGCATCATTTTCTCCTTATTATTTTTCCCACTAGGTTTAAAGGAGTTTTAGCAACATATCTACACTATTCTCCTCATATTTTTCCCAGAGGGTTTTTGGAGGAGACTTTAAAGATTATACAAGCATTTTTGAAGATGAAGATGATGAGCATTCTCAAGGGCGGCCATATATTAGGAGGAGTCTATCAAGACGATGCATATTCATCTAGTGAAGCATAGATTAGGGGGAGTGTTAAGGATTAATTAAATCCTAATAATCAATGCTTAGGTCGGTTGTTTAGTTTAGCAACCGCCAGTTACCGACTATGTAATTACCGCCTTGTACATGGGTATAAATACCCTATTCTTCAGTCAATGCAATCACTGTTCAATCCATTCGTTCCTCTCTCTCTCTCTCTCTTTTCTCTTTACAGCTACAACAATCATGCGAAATGTATAAAATCCGCATCCTTTCGCACACTTAAGCCACAACCGCCACCACTATCCCGACACCTTCTTCCCCGACCCGCCCCTCCGCATCGCCGTCTCCATCGCTCACCGCTGCAGCTCCTCCGGCGACCTGCTCTTCTTCCCTGGGGAGAACTCTGGCGATCTTCCTGAGCCATTCGACAACCTTAGATATGATACCCGCCTTGTATGCGATCCAGCCGACATGGCAAGCTCCTATCAGCACTAGAAGCCCGTTTCCCACCTGCGAACACAAAAGTGTTGGGGAACGTAGTAATTTCAAAAATTTCCTACGCACACGCAAGATCATGGTGATGCATAGCAACGAGAAGGGAGAGTGTTGTCCACGTACCCTCGTAGACCGATAGCGGAAGCGTTATGACAACACGGTTGATGTAGTCGTACGTCTTCACGGCCCGACCGATCAAGCACCGAAACTACGGCACCTCCGAGTTCTTGCACACGTTCAGCTCGATGACGATCCCCGGACTCCGATCCAGCAAAGTGTCGGGGAAGAGTTCCGTCAGCACGACGGCGTGGTGACGATCTTGATGTTCTACCGTCGCAAGGCTTCGCCTAAGCACCGCTACGATATGACCGAGGTGGAATATGGTGGAAGGGGGCACCACGCGCACACGGCTAAGGAACGATCACGATTCACGAAGATCAACTTGTGTGTCTTGGGGTGCCCCCTTGCCCCCGTATATAAAGGAGGGAGGGGGGAGGTGCGGCCGGCCCCTAGGGGTGCGCCTGGTGGAGTCCTACTCCCACCGGGAGTAGGACTCCCCCCTCTTGCCTTGTTGGAGAAGGAAAGGGGAAGGGGGAAAGAGGAAAGGGGGGCGCCGCCCCCCCCCTTCCTTTTCCTATTCGAACTAGGGGGGAGGGGGCGCGCGGCCTGCCCTGGCCGGCCCCCTCTTCTCCCTTAGGGCCCATGTAGGCCCATTAACGCCCGGGGGGGTTCCGGTAACCCCCCGGTACTCCGATAAAATCCCGATTTCACCCGGAACGATTCCGATATCCAAATATAGGCTTCCAATATATCAATCTTTATGTCTCGACCATTTCGAGACTCCTCGTCATGTCCATGATCACATCCGGGACTCCGAACAACCTTCGGTACATCAAAACATATAAACTCATAATGAAACTGTCATCGTAACGTTAAGCTTGCGGACCCTACGGGTTCGAGAACAATGTAGACATGACCGAGACACGTCTCCGATCAATAACCAATAGCTGAACCTGGATGCTCATATTGGCTCCCACATATTCTACGAAGATCTTTATCGGTCAGACCGCATAACAACATACGTTGTTCCCTTTGTCATCGGTATGTTACTTGCCGGAGATTCGAGCGTCGGTATCTCAATACCTAGTTTAATCTCGTTACCAGCAAGTCTCTTTACTCGTTCCGTAATACATCATCTCGCAACTAACTCATTAGTTGCATTGCTTGCAAGGCTTAAGTGATGTGCATTACCGAGAGGGCCCAGAGATACCTCTCCGACAATCAGAGTGACAAATCCTAATCTCGAAATACGCCAACCCAACATGTACCTTTGGAGACACCTGTAGAGCTCCTTTATAATCACCCAGTTACATTGTGACGTTTGGTAGCACACAAAGTGTTCCTCCGGTAAACGGGAGTTGCATAATCTCATAGTCATAGGAACATGTATAAGTCATGAAGAAAGCAATAGCAACATACTAAACGATCAAGTGCTAAGCTAACGGAATGGGTTAAGTCAATCACACCATTCTCCTAATGATGTGATCCCATTAATCAAATGACAACTCATGTCTATGGTTAGGAAACATAACCATCTTTGATCAACGAGCTAGTCAAGTAGAGGCATACTAGTGACACTCTGTTTGTCTATGTATTCACACAAGTATTATGTTTCCGGTTAATACAATTCTAGCATGAATAATAAACATTTATCATGATATAAGGAAATAAATAATAACTTTATTATTGCCTCTAGGGCATATTTCCTTCAGTCTCCCACTTGCACTAGAGTCAATAATCTAGATTACACAGTAATGATTCTAACACCCATGGAGCCTTGGTGCTGATCATGTTTTGCTTGTGGAAGAGGCTTAGTTAAAGGGTCTGCAACATTCAGATCCGTATGTATCTTGCAAATCTCTATGTCTCCCACCTGGACTAGATCCCGGATGGAACTGAAGCGTCTCTTGATGTGCTTGGTTCTCTTGTGAAATCTGGATTCCTTTGCCAAGGCAATTGCACCAGTATTGTCACAAAAGATTTTTATTGGACCCGATGCACTAGGTATGACACCTAGATCGGATATGAACTCCTTCATCCAGACTCCTTCGTTTGTTGCTTCCGTAGCAGCTATGTACCCCGCTTCACATGTAGATCCAGACTCCTTCGTTTGCTGCTTCCGAAGCAGCTATGTACTCCGCTTCACATGTAGATCCCACCACGACACTTTGTTCAGAACTGCCATTTAGAATCGTCCGGATTAGTGTCAAAGCTTGCATCAACGTAACCATTTATGATGAGCTCTTTGTCACCTCCATATACGAGAAAGATATCCTTAGTCCTTTTCAGGTACTTCAGGATGTTCTTGACCGTTGTCCAGTGATCCACTCCTGGATTACTTTGGTACCTCCCTGCTAGACTTATAGCAAGGCACACATCAGGTCTGGTACACAGCATTGCATACATGATAGAGCCTATGGCTGAAGCATAGGGAACATCTTTCATTTTCTCTCTATCTTCTGCAGTGGTCGGGCATTGAGTCTTACTCAACTTCACACCTTGTAACACAGGCAAGAACCCTTTCTTTGCTTGATCCATTTTGAACTTCTTCAAAACTTTGTCAAGGTATGTGCTTTGTGAAAGTCCAATTAAGCGTCTTGATCTATCTCTATAGATCTTAATGCCCAATATGTAAGCAGCTTCACCGAGGTCTTTCATTGAAAAACTCTTATTCAAGTATCCCTTTATGCTATCCAGAAATTCTATATCATTTCCGATCAGCAATATGTCATCCACATATAATATCAGAAATGCTACAGAGCTCCCACTCACTTTCTTGTAAATACAGGCTTCTCCAAAAGTCTGTATAAAACCAAATGCTTTGATCACACTATCAAAACATTTATTCCAACTCCGAGAGGCTTGCACCAGTCCATAAATGAATCGATGGAGCTTGCACACTTTGTTAGCTCCCTTTGGATCAACAAAACCTTCCGGTTGCATCATATACAACTCTTCTTCCAGAAATCCATTCAGGAATGTAGTTTTAACATCCATCTGCCAAATTTCATAATCATAAAATGCGGCAATTGCTAACATGATTCGGACAGACTTAAGCATCGCTACGGGTGAGAAGGTCTCATCGTAGTCAATCCCTTGAACTTGTCGAAAACCTTTTGCGACAAGTCGAGCTTTGTAGACTGTAACATTACCGTCAGCGTCAGTCTTCTTCTTGAAGATCCATTTATTCTCAATTGCTTGCCGGTCATCGGGCAAGTCAACCAAAGTCCACACTTTGTTCTCATACATGGATCCCATCTCAGATTTCATGGCTTCAAGCCATTTTGCGGAATCTGGGCTCACCATCGCTTCTTAATAGTTCGTAGGTTCATCATGATCTAGTAGCATGACTTCCAGAACAGGATTACCGTACCACTCTGGTGCGGATCTTACTCTGGTTAATCTACGAGGTTCAGTAACAACTTGATCTGAAGTTTCATGATCATCATCATTAACTTCCTCACTGAAAGTGCGTTATATCGACTAGAGGGGGTGAATAGGCGATTTTTATGAAATTCTTCACTGAGGAATTTGCTCGTGAGGAAATTCCTTCGCGAAGAACTACTAGCAGTGGAATAAGTACTCAGAAGTAAACATAGAAGAATACATGCATGGTCATCATGATGAAATGAAGACAAACACAGAGTACAGAAAGCGTAAACACAGGATAGCACAAGATGAAGACAAACAGACTGAAGAAATTGAACAAAGGAAATTGAGAAAGTCTTTAGTCAAAGTCTTAAAACACAGATATGAACAAACACACAACACAGTAATGAGGAAATGAAAGTGTTGAGGAAATAGAACCAGTAAGCTTGGTGAAGACAATGATTTGGTAGACCAATTCCAACTGCTGTCTCAGTTGTACATCTCGTTGGAGCGGCTGAGTATTTAAACTCGAGGACACCTAGTCCCAGACACACAGTCCTCACCGTATTCTCCTTGAGCTAAGGACACACAGTTCTCGCCCAATCACTCGTGGTAAGTCTTCAGGTGACTTCCAAACCTTCACAGACTAGGTCACTCGGCGATCCACAATTCCTCTTGGATGCTCTAGACCATGACGCCTAACCGTCTGGAAGAAGCACAATCTTCAAAGGTAACAAGCATCGGATCCACGCAGGATCAATCTCTTCAGTGATGCTCAATCACTTTGGGTTTGTAGGTGTTTTGGGTTTGGGTTTTGGATTTTCCTCACTTGATGATTTTCGCTCAAAGTCCTCGGAGGATGGATTGCTCTCAAATGACAAGTGTCAAGTTCTCGCGGAGCAGCCAACCAGCTAGTGGTTGTAGGGGGCAGCTATTTATGGCCTAGGGAGCAGCCCGACATGATAAGACATAAATGCCCTTCAATGATATGACCGTTATGTGGACAAGATATTTTGGGACAGCTGGCGCGTAGCACAGCAACGATCGGAAATATGAGGTACAAATTCCTCAGGGCTATCATGTTCCTCACAGTGTAGGCAATTCGCACTGGCGAATTCCTAACTCCTCAGTCAGAGCAAAGTCCTCAGTGACCAGAAGAACTGCGTCTCTGTCACTGAAGAAATTGACTGAACTGTATGAGATTTCCAATGGCTTCACTCGAAGGGATTGGTAGGTGTAGGATTTGAGTTGAGCATCACAAGGAAATTTTCTCCCTAGTATTTCCTCGACCCCCTTTAACAGTACGGTGTTTCCTATGACTCAAGAAAGAGAAAATGAAACTACGAAAACAAAAGTCTTCACGCTTCATGTTCCTCGAATGAATACCAAGTCTTCAAGGTCACACCAATTTCTTCACTTTCAAAGTCTTCAGAAAGTCTTCAAAATATCAAAGTCTTCACTCGAAGAACTTCATTTTTAGGGGTCGACTTTCTCTGTAAATATCAAACTCCTCATAGACTTATAGACCTGTGTACACTCATAAACACATTAGATACTTAACCTATAAGTCTTCAATACACCAAAATCACTAAGGGGCACTAGATGCACTTACAATCTCCCCCTTTTTGGTGATTGATGACAACATAGGTTAAGTTTTCAACGGGGATAAATATATGAAGTGTAATTACTGATATTGAGGAATTTGATTGCAAGATATAGAAGAACTCCCCCTGAAGTTGTGCATAGTGAGGAATTTGCTTTTGAAGCAATGCACTCTTGAAGAGTTGAATCATGGAGTTCTCCCCCTATATCTTGTAATTCATACACGCATTTGACATATAATATGAAGAATTTGAAATGCATGATGAAATATGGTGCCTGATGGAATTCGGCATGCGTGCAATAATATTAACGAAGAATAAGCATGCAGAATAGCGAATCAAAAGTATCAGAGCATAGTGCAACAAAAGTATCACAGCACCATCGGGTTTAAGATTACAACTCGATCCAATAAAAGTTTCGGAAGAACGAGAGTTGTAACTTAAAAAAACGCCCTTATTATAGACCCGCTTGAAGACTAACTCAGATTTCTCCCCTTTGTCATCAAATGACCAAAAGGATCGAAATTGAGGACTAACGCCCCTGAAGATATTCAAGTTGATGAAGGAGCGCCAGTGTTGTTGGGGTCGGTTGTTGAAGTAGAGTCTGCCGCAGTGTCGTCCAAATCTTCATTTTCATCAGTCTCACGCGATGAAGAATATGAACTGGCCACCAGAGAAGGAAGCTTGACCTTTTTGTATTTCTTCGGAGGCGGTGCAGCCCAGTCAAATTCTTCTTTGAGACCCATTTGCTTCAAATCATCAGCACTGTAAACTTGAGACAGAACAGCCCAGGTGCGGTTGAAGGTTTCATGAAGGTAGTAGTGGGTTTTTCTTCACTTCATTATGTGTCGTAGTCATGTTGTGAAGAATTTAACCAAACTGACGCTTGACCCATTTGTGATTGCGATCAACCTTTTGATGAAGACTGAGGAGTAACTCACGGTAAGTCATCACCCTGGGTGCTGTGGCTTGAGGATTTGGCTTGGCAGTGTTGGCGGCAGTGTCATGTGTGGCAGAGTCATCATTGGTGGAATAAGATGTGGCCTTGCGAAATTGACCATCCAATGGACGAATGCCTTCATCTATCACAGCAGTGGCCTTGCCCTTTTCTTCAGCTGAGGAAAATGTCCTTTTGAGGACTTCAATGGGAGGCAAGTAGCTGCAGTGGTTCAGAGTTTCAGCTTTGTAGTTGAGTGAAGACCTTGTCCTGATGAATCTCATAATCCAAGGTGCATAAGGCTTCAGCTCAAATGGTGACATGGCAATATTTGCCAAAGTCCTCATGAAGAAATCATGGAAGTTGATGGGAACGCCGTGACAGATGTTGAAAAGCATGTTCTTCATGATGCCAACAACTTCTTCATCAGTTGAATCGTGGCCTTTGATGGGACTCATTGTCTTCGTCAGAATGCAATAGACAGTCCTTGGCACATACAACAATTCCTTGACGAGGAATGTGGTTCGTGGGGCCTACCCTGGCTTCAAAGGCTTCATGAGCACTTGCATATAGTGATTTGAAAGCTCAGCTTCGTTGTAAATACAACGTGCATCTTCAGTGGGTGGACTCAGAGGAAGGGAACGAAGCAATTCAGATGCTGGGGCCTTATAATGTGTGTTCTCAGTCATCCAGTCCAGAACCCATGAATTCACATCTTCAGAGTTGCCGGTGATGTGCAGTGTTGCATAGAACTGAAGAATGAGTTCTTCATTCCAATCGCATATGTCAGTGCAGAAGTTGAGCAGCCCAGCGTCGTGAAGAACACCGAGGACTAGCGTGAAGCACGGCATAGACTCCATATCCATGTGAGGAATATGTGCATGGTCGAAGACTTTGTCCTTGTTGAAAAGCACTGAGGAATAGAAATTTGCTTGACTTGCTGTCCAGAAACGCCTCTTCCTTATGCGAGCAGAGTCATAAGGGTTGTATTCAGTGAAGAACACGTGCTCACCAAAGAAGTCTTCAGCCTTAAACTTTTGTTTCTTTGAGAACGGATCCTTTGGCTTGGGCAGAGGAGTGTCAGTGAGTTGCATCACTACCTCAGGAATCACGATCTCAGGTTCTTCAGGCTGAGGAATTTCTGGTTCCTCCTCAGGTGCAGTCACCTTTTCAGCTTCAGCAGCAGTTTCTTCAGCACTAGTGGCTGGAATTTCTTCATTCACAGATGCAGTGGGATGAGTTTCTTCAGAGCCCATTTGAACAGTTTGTGCAGGGGAGTGAGGAATTTGCTGCAGTGGGGTGAAGAGTGGGGAATTGGGGTGCTGACTTTCCCAAAAGTCGTCATTCATCAACGGAGTTGTGCTTCCAATATCCACATCCTCATCATCAATTTCTTCAACACCAGCCTCTTCAGCATCAAACTGAGGCATTGGTGATGAGACTATTGGGGTTGAAGGGATTGCATCCACTTCAATTTCTTCATCAATCTGCTCTGACGAAGCAGCAGATTGAGTTTCTTCATCTGATCCACTTGGGATCACATAATCTTCACCAAAAGGAACAAGGTCCTTTGATGGCATGGATGAGATAGGAATAGCATCAATGGGATTTGCAAACGAGCTGGTCATCGGCTTCATCTTCTTGAGAGCTGAAGATTCTGAAGCATTTGATGCCTTCCTTTTCTTCACTGCAGCTCGCTCTGCAGCCTTGGTCTTCTTCACATCTAGTGCAGAAGAAAGAATAGGAGTTGGCGTAGGCGCAGGTGGAGCTGAGGAATCTGGTTGATTTTCCTCAGGCGCAACTGATGCAGTTGCCCTGATTTCTTCAGTTTCTTCAGGCGCACCACTAGTGGATGCCCTGGCAATTTCTTCAGCGGCTGGAATGGAGTCATCAGCCCTGGAACTAACATTTTCTTCAGCAGCCTGAAAATCATCAGCGGTGCTGGCATGTTCTTCAATTTGCTAAACAGATGCTTCAGCTTGAGGAACTTGTTGTTGCGATGGGGCTGCAACATTTGTGAATTTCTCAGTCAGTCTCACAAACCTGACCTTGGCTCCTTGCCAATCAGCATAGTAGGAATTGAAGTTATCGCTGAGGGCTTTGATTTCAGCCTGCATCTTGATGAGTTCTTCAGTTGTCATTTTGACAACATTTTTCTTCAGCAGTTTCTCTTTTCTGTACTGCGATTTCTTGATCTCTCTGGCCCTATCATATTTCCACTTCTCCTCTTGGATGAAGTGAGTCAGCATGTGACTTTGGCCAGGTGTTAGCTTGAAGTCAGGCATAGGTGTGTTGGGATCCTTATGCCAGAGATCAATGTAATCGAGGATCGCCCTTGGGTCCAACAGCAGTGGCACAGGTGTGCCTTTGGCTTTAGCAGCCCTTTCTTGGCAGTCCCTGATGATTTCAGCAAGTTCTTCTTCATCAGCTTCATCATCATCAGATGGTACAGTGAAGACTACCTGCTTCTTCTTAGGACTTGAGCGAGTGCCGCGTCCAGCAGTAGCCTTTTTCTTCAGCAGAGAGGGTCTAGCTGAGGAACTTGGTGCAGCTGAGGAACTAGCTGGGTCACCAAAGGCAATTGAGATGCCGGTAGTCCTTTGGCACGAGGCCAGATGCACAGGTGTTGAGGACTTTGTCGGGACAGCTGAGGATTGTGGAGGAGGTGCTGAGGATTTTGGTGGAGCAGGAGCAGCATGAGGAATTTGCTTTGAAGATTTTGAAGTTTCTGGCCGTGAGGGCATAGCAGAGGAACTTGGCCGTGAGGGCATTGCTGGTGAAGCACTTGGCTTGCGAGCGGGCTTCTTGAGCATCGCTTTCCTCGGCTTGGCAGAAGCCTCAGTGGCAGCAGCAGCAGCAGAGTCTTCATTAAATTTCCTCACTGCTTCTCTGGCTTGCCTTGCCAATTTAGCTTGGCGCTTGGCCCATTCCTCAGGAAAATCCTCACCGCGCTTGATGCTAGTGTGATCAGCCTCTTGGCCAGGTGCCAATGGGGCTATTGGGCATGGAGGGTTCAGTGTGAATTTCTTCATGTACTTTGGAGTAACATATCTGTACTCCCTCCATTCACGTGCCCATCTCCGTTCAATCCTTTCAATGCGCACCTTGCGCTGATTTTTATCTTCTTTGCCAAACTTGGCTTCATCAGGCGTGCAGTAATCTTTATAAATATCCTCAGGGATTTCAAACGCAGTCATAACCTCAGGCTTATTTCCTCCTTTCTGAGGCCTTTTCCTTCAGCCATTTTCTTCAGTTGAGGAATTTGAACAATTGAATTCTCTGAAGAAGTATGCAACTTTTCTTCGAGGAACGCTGCAAATGAGTTAAGTTGATGAGAACCTAATGATTCAGCAGCGGACATGTGTACCTGTGAACAGAGTATAGTTGCGAGGAATTTGGAGAGGTCATATGCGTTCTCAGAGGGTTTTTCAAAAGGAACAAGTTTGAGGAATTTGACCAGATGCGTCTTGAAGAATTTCACTAAGCGCTTTATATCTTAGGTTCCAGAGTTGTATAGATCGAAGATCCACACAATTGAGGAGTCTTGAAGAAAATGATGCTTAGGGAAATGAATCAAGAACAGATAACATGTGAGGTGTTTTGTGTGTGAGGATTTGAAGAATAAAACACCTTTGAAGATTTTGTAGAAAAGTTTCGGATCAAAGAGGGCAGTAAAAGTAGCTTTTAATTATCCTGAACGAAGAACACGACGAACTGTGGTTGAAACGGGGAAGTTCGTTGATGCAGATCTTCCACGCCCTAACTTGGCAGAGGAAGACGTCTACGGCGGCGGTGGAGGTGAAGATTTCCGCGGTCGGCGCGAGTACGATGGCAACGAGGTCGAGGCAGTGAAGCTCTTCCTCACCGGCGACGATGGAGTCCCGACGGTGCTAGGGTTCGGAAGCTCGAGCGGGAGAGTGAGATCGAGCGGGGTAAAAGAAGTGAGGAAGGGGACAGGGGTATTTATAGCCACGGTGAAAAACTGCTCGCCCGAAGATTTGGGACGAACGTGCCCCTGGCCGTTCTCCTTCTCACGACATGTGTCACCCACGTACTGTGTAGTGGAGATCGTGTAAGATCGTGGGTGAGTAAAATAATGCATCGTGGGATGCGGAACGGTTTGAGCGGCAAAACCAAAAGTTTGGATAAGATTAGTTTTAACGTTCCGTTCGCAATTTCTTCAGCTGACAAGGACACAGTGAAGAATTTGAACGAGTTTCAAATAGAATGCACATGAAGAATTTGTGAACAGATTGGATTGAGTATAGCATAGAGGGGAAGGGTCCGATCACATTCACTTAGCAGAAAGACCAACTTGAAGAAATAGCTATAAGCGAATGCTGTAGAGGACATAAACTTGAAGAAAAACGACGGCACAAGTGAAGATTTTGCAAAGTTGAAGAATTTGAAAAACTGAGGAATTTCAAAAGTTGAGGAAAAAGTCAAACTGAAGATTTTCAACTTTTGTGGTGGCGTGACCCACCGTATAAGAATGATGATTTCAGACACCGCGTACAATTATCGTAGGGTTCTGAGAATCAAATTCTTCATTAATTTCTTCACACTTAGAGTGTTATTCTTCATTGATTGAAGAAAAACGTTTCTTCATATGTTGCACATCTAAGTTATCAATTTTGCATAAGTGTTAGGATGAGTGCCTTTTCAAAGTACATTCGAAGACTCTAAGATATTTAGCTCACACCGCAACTTGCTAAATCTCTTCTCATCCAAGGGCTTAGTGAAGATATCGGCTAACTGTTCTTCAGTCTTCACATGCTCAATAGAAATGTCGCCCTTCAACACATGATCACGAAGAAAATGATGACGAATCTGAATGTGCTTTGTCTTCGAGTGCTGAACTGGGTTGTGAGCAATCTTGATGGCACTCTCACTGTCACAGAGGAGAGGCACATTCTTCACGTTGATGCCATAGTCCTTGAGTGTTTGCTTCATCCATAGCAGTTGAGCGCAGCAAGAACCAGCAGCAATGTACTCAGCTTCAGCAGTAGACAGTGATACGCAGTTCTGTTTCTTCAAGGACCAACAGACCAAGGATCGTCCGAGGAAATGACAAGTACCAGATGTTGACTTGCGGTCCACACGGTCAACAGCATAGTCAGAGTCAGAATATCCAATGAGATCAAAATCCGAGCCCTTGGGATACCATAATCCTAGTGTTGGTGTGTGAGCTAGATATCGAAGAATATGCTTTACAGCCTTATGTTGTGATTCCTTCGGTGCAGCTTGAAATCGGGCATACATGCAAACACTAAGCATTATATCTGGCCTAGATGCACATAAGTACAATAAAGAGCCAATCATGGAGCGGTATACCTTATGATCGAAGTCAATACCATTTTCATCAGTGCATAGATGACCATTTGTGGGCATAGGAATTTTGATGCCTTTGCAGTCTTGCATGCCGAATTTCTTCAGGACATCCTTGAGATATTTATCCTGAGATATGAATATGCCATTGCGCTGTTGACGAATTTGAAGACCTAAGAAGAATTTTAACTCTCCCATCATAGACATTTGATATTCCTCACTCATCATATAGGCAAATTCATCACTATAACGTTGGTCAGTACAGCCAAAGATGATATCATCAACATATATTTGGCACACAAACAGTTCACCATCATAAGATTTAGTAAAGAAAGTGGGATCGAGTGAACCGGGTGTGAAGCCTTTCTTCATGAAGAATTCCTTCAACGTATCATACCACGCCCGTGGGGCTTGCTTGAGACCATAGAGGGCCTTGTTAAGTCTGAAGACTTTGTCAGGATGTTTTGGATCTTCAAAACCTGGGGGTTGAGCAACATATACTTCTTCCTCAAGCTTACCATTGAGAAATGCACTTTTCACATCCATTTGGTATAAGATGATATCATGATGGTTAGCATAAGCAAGTAATATGCGAATAGCTTCAAGTCTAGCAACAGGTGCAAAAGTTTCATCGAAATCAACTCCTTCAACCTGTGTGTAGCCTTGAGCTACTAGTCGTGCCTTATTCCTCACCACAACACCATTTTCATCTTGCTTGTTGCGGTAGATCCACTTTGTGCCAATGATGTTATGCTTGCGAGGATCGGGACGATTGACTAGTTCCCAGAAGTTGTTGAGCTTGAACTGGTGTAATTCTTCTTGAATGGCCTGAATCCACTTAGGCTCCAGAAATGCTTCATCTACCTTAGTGGGCTCTGTGATAGAGACAAAAGCAAATTGCCCACAAAAGTTAGATAGATGTGAAGCTTTTGAGCGTGTGAGAGGACCTGGTGCTCTAATGTCATCGATGATCTTCTCCACTTGCACTTCTTTTGCAACGCGAGGGTGAGCTGGTTGTCGTTGAGGAATTTGATCAGCATTTTCTTCAGCA
Source organism: Aegilops umbellulata (assembly GCA_032464435.1). Classification (NCBI taxonomy): domain Eukaryota; kingdom Viridiplantae; phylum Streptophyta; class Magnoliopsida; order Poales; family Poaceae; genus Aegilops; species Aegilops umbellulata. The sequence continues at coordinate 420,291,359 of CP136059.1, forward strand.
TCAATTTCCTCAGCATTTTCTTCAGGTTCATCAGCTCGACGTTCTTCACGTTCTGGAATGAATTCTTCAGCAAATTCTTCAGTAGGAATGACATCTTCAGTAGCCTTGTGCTTGATAGAATCCTCAGGTGCTGGTTCATCTTGTTGGGGAACGTTGCAGAAAACAAAAAAATTTCCTATGGTTTCACCAAGATCTATCTATGAGTTCATCTAGCAACGAGTCATGGGAGAGAGAGATTGCATCTACATACCACTTTGTAGATCGCGAGCGGAAGCGTTCAATGAACGGGGATGAAGTAGTCGTACACACCGTGATCCAAATCACCGGAGATCCTAGCACCGAAAGCACGGCACCTCCGCGTTCAACACACGTACGGTCAGCGTAACGTCTCCTTCTTCTTGATCCAGCAAGGCAAAGGAGAGGTTGGGGAAGAAGACTCCAGCAGCAGCACGACGGCGTGGTGATGGTGGAGCCGCAGTACTCCGACAGGGCTTCGCCGAGCTCTACGGAGGAGGAGGAGGTGTTGGAGAGGGAGAGGGAGGCGCCAGGGCATAGGGTGTTCAGCCCCCCCTCCCCTCCCCCCCTTTATATAACCCCTTGGGGGGGGCGGCCCTAGGAGATGGAATCTCCTAGGGGGGCGGCGGCCAGGGAGGGGGGCTTGCCCCCCAAGCAAGGGGGGCGCCCCCTTTAGGGTTGCCCCCCCCCCAACCCTAGGCGCATGGGCCCTTGGGGGGGAGGCGCACCAGCCCACTATGGGCTGGTTCCCTCCCTCATAAAGCCCATGGGGCCCTCCGGGATAGGTGGCCCCACCCGGTGGACCCCCCGGGACCCTCCGGTGGTCCCGATACAATACCGATAACCCCGAAACTTGTCCCGATGTCCGTATGATGACTTTCCATATATAAATCTTTACCTCCGGACCATTCCGAAACTCCTCGTGACGTCCGGGATCTCATCCGGGACTCCGAACAACATTCGGGTTACTGCATATACATATCTTCACAACCCTAGCGTCACCGAACCTTAAGTGTGTAGACCCTACGGGTTCGGGAGACATGCAGACATGACCGAGACGGATCTCGGGCAATAACCAACAGCGGGATCTGGATACCCATGTTGGCTCCCACATGCAACACGATGATCTCATCGGATGAACCACGATGTCGAGGATTCAATTAATCCCGTATACGATTCCCTTTGTCAATCGGTATTTTACTTGCCCGAGATTCGATCGTCGGTATCCCAATACCTCGTTCAATCTCGTTACCAGCAAGTCACTTTTCTCGTACTGTAATGCATGATCCCGTGATCAAACACTTTGATCACATTGAGCTCATTATGATGATGCATTACCGAGAGGGCCCGGTGATACCTCTCCGTCAAGCGGAGTGACAAATCCCAGTCTCGATCCATGTCAACCCAACAGATACTTTCTGAGATACCCGTAGCATACCTTTATAGTCACCCAGTTACGTTGTGACGTTTGGCACACCCAAAGCACTCCTACGGTATCCGGGAGTTACACGATCTCATGGTCTAAGGAAAGGATACTTGACATTGGAAAACTCTAGCAAACGAACTATGCAATCTTATGCTATGTTTAGGATTGGGTCTTGTCCATCACATCATTCTCCTAATGATGTGATCTCGTTATCAATGACATCTAATGTCCATAGTCAGGAAACCATGACTATCTGTCGATCAACGAGCTAGTCAACTAGAGGCTCACTAGGGACATATTGTTGTCTGTTATTCACACATGTATTACGATTTCCGGATAACACAATTATAGCACGAATAAAGACAATTATCATGAATAAGGAAATATAATAATAATGCTTTTATTATTGCCTCTAGGGCATATTTCCAACAGTCTCCCACTTGCACTAGAGTCAATAATCTAGTTACATAGTGATGAATCGAACACCCATAGAGTTCTGGTGCTGATCATGTTTTGCCTTAGGGAGAGGTTTAGTCAACGGATCTGCGACATTCAGATCCGTGTGCACTTTACAAATTTCTATGTCTCCATCTTGAACATTTTCACGAATGGAGTTGAAGCGACGCTTGATGTGCCTAGTCTTCTTGTGAAACCTGGGCTCCTTTGCAAGTGCAATAGCTCCAGTGTTGTCACAGAAGAGCTTGATTGGCCCCGATGCATTGGGTATGACTCCGAGGTCGGTGATGAACGCCTTCACCCAAATTGCTTCATGTGCTGCCTCCGAGGCTGCCATGTACTCCGCTTCACATGTAGATCCCGCCACGACGCTTTGCTTGCAACTGCACCAGCTTACTGCCCCACCATTCAAAATATACACGTATCCGGTTTGTGACTTAGAGTCATCCGGATCTGTGTCGAAGCTAGCGTCGACGTAACCTTTTACGACGAGCTCTTCGTCACCTCCATAAACGAGAAACATTTCCTTGGTCCTTTTCAGGTACTTCAGGATATTCTTGACCGCTGTCCAGTGTTCCTTGCCGGGATTACTTTGGTACCTTCCTACCAAACTTACGGCAAGGTTTACATCAGGTCTGGTACACAGCATGGCATACATAATAGAACCTATGGCTGAGGCATAGGGGATGACACTCATCTCTTCTATATCTTCTGCCGTGGTCGGACATTGAGCTGAGCTCAATTTCACACCTTGTAACACAGGTAAGAACCCTTTCTTAGATTGATCCATATTGAGTTTCTTCAATATCTTATCAAGGTATGTGCTTTGCGAAAGACCTATGAGGCGTCTCGATCTATCTCTATAGATCTTGATGCCTAATATATAAGCAGCTTCTCCAAGGTCCTTCATTGAAAAACTTTTATTCAAATAGGCCTTAATGCTGTCCAAGAGTTCTATATCATTTCCCATCAAAAGTATGTCATCTACATATAATATGAGAAATGCTACAGAGCTCCCACTCACTTTCTTGTAAACACAGGCTTCTCCATAAGTCTGTGTAAACCCAAACGCTTTGATCATCTCATCAAAGCGAATGTTCCAACTCCGAGATGCTTGCACCAGCCCATAAATCGAGCGTTGGAGCTTGCACACCTTGTCAGCATTCTTAGGATCGACAAAACCTTCCGGCTGCATCATATACAATTCTTCCTTAAGGAAACCATTAAGGAATGCTGTTTTGACGTCCATTTGCCATATCTCATAATCATAGTATGCGGCAATTGCTAACATGATTCGGACGGACTTCAGCTTCGCTACCGGTGAGAAAGTCTCATCGTAGTCAACCCCTTGAACTTGTTGATAACCCTTAGCGACAAGCCGAGCTTTATAGATGGTCACATTACCATCCGCGTCTGTCTTCTTCTTAAAGATCCATTTATTTTCTATGGCTCGCCGTTCAACGGGCAAGTCAGTCAAAGTCCATACTTCGTTTTCATACATGGATCCTATCTCGGATTTCATGGCTTCCAGCCATTTGTCGGAATCCGGGCCCGCCATTGCTTCCTCATAGTTCGAAGGTTCACCGTTGTCTAACAACATGATTTCCAAGACAGGGTTCCCGTACCACTCTGGTGCGGAACGTGTCCTTGTGGACCTTCGAGTTTCAGTAGGAGCTTGATTAGAAGTATCTTGATCATCATCATTAATTTCCTCTCTAGTCGGTGCAGGCACCTCAGAAACGTTTTCTTGAGTTTCGCCGTTTTCTGGTTCAAGAGGCAACACTTCATCAAGTTCTACTTTCCTCCCACTTACTTCTTTCGAGAGAAACTATTTCTCTAGAAAGGATCCATTCTTGGCAACAAAGATCTTGCCTTCGGATCTGAGGTAGAAGGTATACCCAACAGTTTCTTTAGGGTATCCTATGAAGACGCATTTTTCCGACTTGGGTTCGAGCTTTTCAGGTTGAAGTTTCTTGACATAAGCATCGCATCCCCAAACTTTTAGAAACGACAGCTTAGGTTTCTTCCCAAACCATAATTCATACGGTGTCGTCTCAACGGATTTCGACGGAGCCCTATTTAAAGTGAATGCGGCAGTCTCTAAAGCATAGCCCCAAAAAGATAGCGGTAAGTCGGTAAGAGACATCATAGATCGCACCATATCTAATAGAGTGCGATTACGACGTTCGGACACACCATTACGCTGAGGTGTTCCAGGCGGCGTGAGTTGTGAAACTATTCCACATTTTCTTAAGTGTGTGCCAAATTTGTGACTCAAGTATTCTCCTCCACGATCTGATCGTAGAAACTTGATCTTTCTATCACGTTGATTTTCAACCTCACTCTAAAATTCCTTGAACTTTTCAAAGGTCTCAGACTTGTGTTTCATTAAGTAGATATACCCATATCTACTCAAGTCATCAGTGAGGGTGAGAACATAACGATAGCCACCGCGAGCCTCAACACTCATTGGACCGCACACATCGGTATGTATGATTTCCAATAAGTTGGTTGCTCGCTCCATTGTTCCTGAGAACGGAGTCTTGGTCATTTTACCCATGAGGCATGGTTCGCACGTGTCAAATGATTCATAATCAAGAGACTCTAAAAGTCCATCTGCATGGAGCTTCTTCATGCGTTTGACACCTATATGACCAAGGCGGCAGTGCCACAAATATGTGGGACTATTGTTATCAACTTTAACTCTTTTGGTATTCACACTATGAATATGTGTATCATCACGTACGAGATTCATCAAGAATAAACCATTAACCATCGGAGCATGACCATAAAACATATCTCTCATATAAATGGAACAACCATTATTCTCGGATTTAAATGAGTAGCCATCTCGAATTAAACGAGATCCAGACACAATGTTCATGCTCAAACTTGGCACTAAATAACAATTATTGAGGTTTAAAACTAATCCCGTAGGTAAATGTAGAGGCAGCGTGCCAACGGCGATCACATCGACCTTGGAACCATTCCCGACGCGCATCGTCACCTCGTCCTTCGCCAGTCTCCGTTTATTCCGCAGCTCCTGCTTTGAGTTACAAATGTGAGCAACTGCACCGGTATCAAATACCCAAGAGCTACTACGAGTACTGGTAAGGTACACATCAATTACACGTATATCACATATACCTTTGGTTTTGCCGGCCTTCTTGTCCGCTAAGTATTTGGGGCAGTTCCGCTTCCAGTGACCACTTCCCTTGCAATAAAAGCACTCAGTTTCGGGCTTGGGTCCATTCTTTGGCTTCTTCCCGGCAAGTTGCTTACCGGGCGCGGCAACTTCCTTGCCGTCCTTCTTGAAGTTCTTTTTACCCTTGCCCTTCTTGAACTTAGTGGTTTTATTCACCATCAACACTTGATGCTCCTTCTTGATTTCTACCTCTGCTGATTTCAGCATAGCATATACCTCAGGAATGGTCTTTACCATCCCCTGCATATTGTAGTTCATCACAAAGCTCTTGTAGCTAGGTGGAAGCGACTGGAGGATTCTGTCAATGACCACTTCATCCGGGAGATTAACTTCCAGTTGAGTCAAGCGGTTGTGCAACCCAGACATTTGAGTATGTGCTCACTGACAGAGCTATTTTCCTCCATCTTACAGCTAAAGAATTTGTTGGAGATCTCATATCTCTCGACCCGGGCATGAGCTTGGAAAACCATTTTCAGCTCTTCGAACATCTCATATGCTCCATGTCTCTCAAAACGCTTTTGGAGCCCCGGCTCTAAGCTGTAAAGCATGCCGCAGTGAACGAGGGAGTAATCATCGCAGCGTGACTGCCAAGCGTTCATAACGTCTTGTTCTGCAGGGAGAATAGGTGCGTCACCTAGCGGTACTCGTAGGACATAATCTTTCTTGGCAGCTATGAGGATGATCCTCAGGTTCCGGACCCAGTCCGTATAGTTGCTACCATCGTCTTTCAGCTTGGTTTTCTCTAGGAATGCGTTGAAGTTGAGGACTACGTTGGCCATTTGATCTACAAGACATATTGTAAAAATTTTAGACTAATTTCATGATAATAAAGTTCATTTAATCAAATTATTTAATGAACTCCCACTTAGATAGACATCCCTCTTCCAGTCATCTAAGTATTACATGATCCGAGTCAACTAGGTCGTGTCCGATCATCACGTGAGACGGACTAGTCAACATCGGTGAACATCTTCATGTTGATCGTATCTTCTATACGACTCATGCTCGACCTTTCGGTCTTCTGTGTTCCGAGGCCATGTCTGCACATGCTAGGCTCGTCAAGTCAACCTAAGTGTTTTGCGTGTGTAAATCTGTCTTACACCCGTTGTATGTGAACGTTAGAATCTATCACACCCGATCATCACGTGGTGCTTCGAAACAACGAATTGTCGCAACGGTGCACAGTTAGGGTGAACACTTTCTTGAAATTATTATGAGGGATCATCTTATTTACTACCGTCGTTCTAAGTAAACAAGATGCAAAACATGATAAACATCACATGCAATCAAATAATAAACGTGACATGATATGGCCAATATCACATAGCTCCTTCGGTCTCCATCTTGGGGCTCCATGATCATCTTGTCACCGGCTTGACACCATGATCTTCATCATCATGATCTTCATCATCGTGTCTCCATGAAGTTGCTCGCCAACTATTACTTCTACTACTATGGCTAACGCGTTTAGCAATAAAGTAAAGTAATTTACATGGCGATTCTCAATGACACGCAGGTCATACAAAAATAAAGACAACTCCTACGGCTCCTGCCGGTTGTCATACTCATCGACATGCAAGTCGTGATTCCTATTACAATATCATGAACATCTCATACATCACATATAGATCATTCATCATACATCACAACTTTGGCCATATCATATCACAAAGCACTTGCTGCAAAAACAAGTTAGACGTCCTCTAATTGTTGTTGCAAGTTTTACGTGGCTGAATTAGGGTTCTAGCAAGAACGTTTTCTTACCTACGTAAAAGCTACAACGTGATTTGTCAACTTCTATTTACCCTTCATAAGGACCCTTTTCATCAAATCCGCTCCAACTAAAGTGGGAGAGACAGACACCCGCCAGCCACCTTATGCAACTAGTGCATGTTAGTCGGTGGAACCGGTCTCACGTAAGCGTACGTGTAAGGTTGGTCCGGGCCGCTTCATCCCACAATACCGCTGAAGCAAGATAAGACTAGTAGCGGCAAGAAGAGTTGACAACATCTACGCCCACAACAAATTGTGTTCTACTCGCGCAAGAAGAACTACGCATAGACCTAGCTCATGATGCCACTATTGGGGAATGTTGCAGAAAAGAAAAAATTTTCCTATGGTTTCACCAAGATCTATCTATGAGTTCATCTAGCAACGAGTCATGGGAGAGAGAGATTGCATCTACATACCACTTTGTAGATCGCGAGCGGAAGCGTTCAATGAACGGGGATGAAGTAGTCGTACACACCGTGATCCAAATCACCGGAGATCCTAGCACCGAAAGCACGGCACCTCCGCGTTCAACACACGTACGGTCAGCGTAACGTCTCCTTCTTCTTGATCCAGCAAGGTAAAGGAGAGGTTGGGGAAGAAGACTCCAGCAGCAGCACGACGGCGTGGTGATGGTGGAGCCGCAGTACTCCGACAGGGCTTCGCCGAGCTCTACGGAGGAGGAGGAGGTGTTGGAGAGGGAGAGGGAGGCGCCAGGGCATAGGGTGTTCAGCCCCCCTCCCCTCCCCCCTTCATATAACCCCTTGGGGGGCGCCGGCCCTAGGAGATGGAATCTCCTAGGGGGGCGGCGGCCAGGGAGGGGGGCTTGCCCCCCAAGCAAGGGGGGCGGCCCCTTTAGGGTTTCCCCCCCCCCCCCAACCCTAGGCGCATGGGCCCTTGGGGGGGAGGCGCACCAGCCCACTATGGGCTGGTTCCCTCCCTTATACAGCCCATGGGGCCCTCCGGGATAGGTGGCCCCACCCGGTGGACCCCCCGGGACCCTCCGGTGGTCCCGGTACAATACCGATAACCCCGAAACTTGTCCCGATGTCCGTATGATGACTTTCCATATATAAATCTTTACCTCCGGACCATTCCAAAACTCCTCGTGACGTCCGGGATCTCATCCGGGACTCCGAACAACATTCGGGTTACTGCATATACATATCTTCACAACCCTAGCGTCACCGAACCTTAAGTGTGTAGACCCTACGGGTTCGGGAGACATGCAGACATGACCGAGACGGCTCTCGGGCAATAACCAACAGCGGGATCTGGATACCCATGTTGGCTCCCACATGCTCCACGATGATCTCATCGGATGAACCACGATGTCGAGGATTCAATTAATCCCGTATACGATTCCCTTTGTCAATCGGTATTTTACTTGCCCGAGATTCGATCGTCGGTATCCCAATACCTCGTTCAATCTCGTTACCAGCAAGTCACTTTTCTCGTACCGTAATGCATGATCCTGTGATCAAACACTTTGATCACATTGAGCTCATTATGATGATGCATTACCGAGAGGGCCCGGTGATACCTCTCCGTCAAGCGGAGTGACAAATCCCAGTCTCGATCCATGTCAACCCAACAGATACTTTCTGAGATACCCGTAGCATACCTTTATAGTCACCCAGTTACGTTGTGACGTTTGGCACACCCAAAGCACTCCTACGGTATCCGGGAGTTACACGATCTCATGGTCTAAGGAAAGGATACTTGACATTGGAAAACTCTAGCAAACGAACTATGCGATCTTATGCTATGTTTAGGATTGGGTCTTGTCCATCACATCATTCTCCTAATGATGTGATCTCGTTATCAATGACATCTAATGTCCATAGTCAGGAAACCATGACTATCTGTCGATCAACGAGCTAGTCAACTAGAGGCTCACTAGGGACATATTGTTGTCTGTTATTCACACATGTATTACGATTTCCGGATAACACAATTATAGCACGAATAAAGACAATTATCATGAATAAGGAAATATAATAATAATGCTTTTATTATTGCCTCTAGGGCATATTTCCAACACATCTAACACAGGAGGTAGGTGCTCTCTTTGCGAGCCATTATTTTCATCGAACCGCACATCTACAGTTTCAACAATCTTGTGAAGAACATTGTTAAAGACTCTGTAGGTGTGCGAGTCCTTTCCGTAACCAAGCATAAAACCTTCATGTGCTTTTGGTGCAAATTTAGAGTTGTGATGAGGATCTCTAATCCAGCATTTAGCATCGAAGACTTTGAAATAACTCACATTGGGTTTCTTGTCAGTGAAGAGTTCATAGGTAGTCTTTTTGAAGAATTTGTGAAGATATACTCTGTTGATGATGTGGCACGCAGTATCAATTGCATCAACCCAGAAACGACGAGGGGTTTTGTATTCGTCAAGCATAGTGCGAGCCATCTCAGCAAGAGTCCTGTTCTTGCGCTCCACGACGCCATTCTGTTGAGGAGTATAAGGAGAAGATAACTCATGAGTAATACCAAGTTCATCAAGATAGTCATCGAGACCCGAATTCTTGAACTCAGTGCCATTGTCACTTCTGATGCGCTTGATCTTCACACCAAAGTTGGTTGAAGCCCTCGAGGAAAATCGTTTGAAGACTTCCTGCACTTCAGTTTTGTAAGAGACAAGGTGTACCCATGTGTAACGAGAGTAATCATCAACAATAACAAAGCCATATTGAGATGCTTCATTTGAAACAGAGGAATAATGATTAGGACCGAAGAGATCCATGTGAAGCAATTCAAATGGTCGAGTAGTGGTCATGATGGTCTTTGCTGGATGCTTGGCCTTGGTCATCTTTCCATCTTCACAGGCACCGCATAAGTGATCCTTGAGGAATTTGACATTCTCAATGCCAATGACATGCTTCTTCTTCGCAAGCGTGTGCAAATTCCTCATGCCTGCATGACCAAGTCGTCGATGCCATAGCCATCCTTATGAAGCTTTTGCAAGTAGGCACACGGCTGGTTGTGAATCTGCAGAGAAATCAACAATATACAAGTCTCCTTTCCTAAAGCTTTCGAAGACTTTGGATTTGTCATCTTCCATAATCACAACACAACGATACTTGCCAAAGACAACAACCATATCAAGATCACAAAGCATTGAGACAGACATAAGGTTGTATCCTAAGGACTCCACAAGCATGACTTTGTCCATGTGTCGATCCTTTGTGATAGCAACTTTACCTAGACCCAATACTTGACTTTTGCTCTTGTCAGCGAAGATGATATGCTTCAGATGTGATGACGATAAGGGAGCATCCATCAACAGATTTCCGTCACCAGTCATGTGATTTGTACATCCACTATCAAGTACCCGTTCAGTGGCTTTGGGTTGATCATCCTGCAGATGAATTAGTGCAACTTACGACCTCATATACTTCAGTAGTGAAGAATATGATATCACAATTCATCAGATCAATTTCATCAAGCAGTAAGACAGATAAAACAGAGGGAGGATGTGTGAAATGAAAGTTCATTTCATCATGGTTAGCCTGCGTCCTTTCAGGCATTGTGTCAGGTCCCCAGCAAATTCTTCAGACGTTTGAGCATGTCTGGAGACCTGACCCTGCAGAAGAGATTAGTTCTTTTTCTTCACCACCCACATCTGAAGGGGTGGCAAAGAGTTCATCATTCTGCGAGCTCCATATGAGAATGGTGGCATAGCGGCCAAACCATTTCGTTTCACATAAGAGGGGTTAGGGTAAGCATATGAATAAGCAAAGAAATTCTTCGAGGACTTATGAACATAATAATTTGAAGAATAATGCTCATATTCATAGTCCTTGGCTCTTCCCTGCGAAACAGAGTTGTTAGCACAATGATGTTCATATGAGGACTTTGATCCATGTGAGGAATTTGATTCCCTTGAGGAATTTGGTTCGTATGAGGACTTGGATCCATATGAAGAATTTTGTCCATATGAAGAATTTGATCTGGGGTTCCTTTTCTTCACAGGTGGTGTCATGAGGACATTCACCTGAAGACTTTCAAGGCACCTTTTGGGAACCCAGATTTTCTTCATAGGGGAACCATTTCTGCAGTTAGTGCCAACATATCTAGCAAATACTTCACCATTCTGATTTTTGAACAGTTTATAGTTAGAGTCAAATGACTCATCAGAAGAATGAGAAGATTCACATGTATAGCTAGATAAATTAGATGAATCAACTGGAGGTCCCTTTGCAGCAACCCATGAGGTTTTGGGGTACTGCTCAGGCTTCCAATATGTACCATCAGCATTGAGTTTCCTCTCAAAGGCAATACCCTCTTTCCTGGGGTTCCTGTTGAGGATCTGCTTTTTAAGCACATCACAAAGAGTCTGATGCCCTTTGAGGCTTTTGTACATGCCTGTCATGTACAATTCCTTCAGTCCTGCATCGTTAATGATACTAGCAATGTCCTCAGATGAGGAATTAGTGATAGCAGAGGCAGGTGAATAATTTGTAACATTTGAAGCATTTGAACATTCAGGTGAGGAATTAGCAGATTCTCGTTCAATGCATTTTAAACATGGAGGAATAAATTCTTCCTGAGCAGCGCTGATTTGTTGAGCAAGTAATGAATCGCGCTCCTTCTGAAGATCTTCATAACTCACCCTTAGCTTCTCAAGATCTTGCTTCTTTTGAAGCTATTCATAAGAAAGCTTCTCATGATCAGATAAGAGAGTGTTATGATGATCTTGAAGGTTGTCAAACCTGGTCTGAAGTCTCTGAAGATTTTCAGTTAAGACCTTAGTGCGATCCATTTCTTCACCCAACATATCATCACTTTTGTCTAGCATGTTTTGAACCTTTTCAAAAGCCTTTTGTTGTTGCACAGCAATCTTAGCAAGTTTAGAGTAGCTAGGCTTAAGATTTTCATCAGATTCATCCTCACTAGATTCAGAGGAGGCGTATTTGAGTACCTTGGCACCCTTTGCCATGAAGCAATAGGTGGGAGCGTAGTCATCACTGCCTTCATCAGCCTTGTTGGTGAGATTACTTTCTTCAGCGTTGAAGATGGATTTGTTGACGAATGCAGTAGCAAGGGCAAGGCTCGCCACACCAGACTCAGAATCATCAGATTCCTCTTCTGCTTCATTTTCTTCAGATTCAGCCTCAGAGTCCATTTCCTTGCCAATGAATGCCCGAGCCTTCTTGGAGCTGCTCTTCTTGTGAGACGAAGACTTCGAGGATTTTGATGATGAAGATTTTGAGGACTTCTTCTTTTTCTTCATATCATCAGAACTGTAATCATTGTACTTCTTCTTCTTTGATTCCTTTTCCCACTAAGGACAATCTTGAATGTAATGTCCTGATTTCTTGCACTTGTGACAAAGCCTCTTCTTATAGTCACTGGATGAGGAATCATTGCTCCTTGAGGGTTTTCCAAATCGACCATGCCTTGAGAACTTCTGGAATTTCTTCACTAGCAGTGCTAGATCATGACTCAGTTCTTCAGGATCACCAAGGCTGCTACCAGAGTCTTCATCTTCGGACTCAGATACTGCTTTGGCCTTCAGTGCACGTGATCTGCCATAGCTCGAACCATAGAGATATCTCTTCTCAGCAAGCTGGAACTCATGAGTGTTTAGCCTCTCGAGGATATCCGCGGGGTCAAGTGACTTGTAATCAGCACGCTCTTGTATCATCAGTGCCAGAGTAGCAAATGAGGAATCAAGCGATCTCAGCAACTTCTTCACCACTTCATGGTCGGTGATGTCAGTGGCACCCAGTGCTTGCAGCTCATTTGAGATGTCAGTGAGGCGACCGAAGGTTTGCTGAACATTTTCACTGTCGAGTCTTTTGAAGTGGTTGAAGAGATTGCGAAGAACAACAACTCGTGAGTCACGCTGAGTTGAAACTCTTTCATTGACCTTGGACAGCCTATCCCAGATAAGCTTAGCAGTCTCCAAAGCACTCACTCTACCATACTGTCCTTTGCTCAGATAGCCACATATGATATTCTTCGCTTGAGAGTCGAGTTGCTTGAATCTCTTCACATCGGTAGCATTTAGTGAGGGTGAGACGGAGGGAACACCATTTTCCACAACGTACCAGAGACCATTATCAATTGCCTCAAGATGCATTCGCATCTTATTCTTCCAGTAGGGGTAGTCCGTCCCATCGAAGGTAGGACACCCACCAGAGACCTTGATCATACCTGCGGTCGACATAACTAAAACTCCAGGCGGTTAAATCAAAATCACACAGAACAAGGGAGTACCTTGCTCTGATACCAATTGAAATTGCGTTATATCGACTAGAGGGGGTGAATAGGCGATTTTTATGAAATTCTTCACTGAGGAATTTGCTCGTGAGGAAATTCCTTAGCGAAGAACTACTAGCAGCGGAATAAGTACTCAGAAGTAAACATAGAAGAATACATACATGGTCATCATGATGAAATGAAGACAAACACAGAGTACAAAAAGCGTAAACACAGGATAGCACAAGATGAAGACAAACAGACTGAAGAAATTGAACTGAGGAAATTGAGAAAGTCTTTAGTCAAAGTCTTAAAACACAGATATGAACAAACACACAACACAGTAATGAGGAAAATAAAGTGTTGAGGAAATAGAACCAGTAAGCTTGGTGAAGACAATGATTTGGTAGACCAGTTCCAACTGCTGTCTCAGTTGTACATCTGGTTGGAGCGGCTGAGTATTTAAACTCGAGGACACCTAGTCCCGGACACACAGTCCTCACTGTATTCTCCTTGAGCTAAGGACACACAGTCCTCTCCCAATCACTCGTGGTAAGTCTTCAGGTGACTTCCAAACCTTCACAGACTAGGTCACTCGGCGATCCACAATTCCTCTTGGATGCTCTAGACCATGACGCCTAACCGTCTGGAAGAAGCACAGTCTTCAACGGTAACAAGCGTTGGATCCACGCAGGATCAATCTCTTCAGTGATGCTCAATCACTTCGGGTTTGTAGGTGTTTTGGGTTTGGGTTTTGGATTTTCCTCACTTGATGATTTTCGCTCAAAGTCCTTGGAGGATGGGTTGCTCTCAAATGACAAGTGTCAAGTTCTCGCGGAGCAGCCAACCAGCTAGTGGTTGTAGGGGGCGGCTATTTATAGCCTAGGGAGCAGCCCGACATGATAAGACATAAATGCCCTTCAATGATATGACCGTTTTGTGGACAAGATATTTTGGGACAGCTGGCGCGTAGCACAACAACGGTCGGAAATATGAGGTACAAATTCCTCAGGGCTATCATGTTCCTCACAGTGTAGGCAATTCGCACTGGCGAATTCCTAACTCCTCAGTCAGAGCAAAGTCCTCAGTGACCAGAAGAACTGCGTCTCTGTCACTGAAGAAATTGACTGAACTGTATAAGATTTCCAATGGCTTCACTCGAAGGGATTGGTAGGTGTAGGATTTGAGTTGAGCATCACATGGAAATTTTCTCCCTAGTATTTCCTCGACCCCCTTTAACAGTACGGTGTTTCCTATGACTCAAGAAAGAGAAAATGAAACTACGAAAACAAAAGTCTTCACGCTTCATGTTCCTCGAATGAATACCAAGTCTTCAAGGTCACACCAATTTCTTCACTTTCAAAGTCTTCAGAAAGTCTTCAAAATATCAAAGTCTTCACTCGAAGAACTTCATTTTTAGGGGTCGACTTTCTCTATAAATATCAAACTCCTCATAGACTTATAGACCTGTGTACACTCATAAACACATTAGATACTTAACCTATAAGTCTTCAATACACCAAAATCACTAAGGGGCACTAGATGCACTTACAATCTCCCCCTTTTTGGTGATTGATGACAACATAGGTTAAGTTTTCAACGGGGATAAATATATGAAGTGTAATTACTGATATTGAGGAATTTGATTGCAAGATATAGAAGAACTCCCCCTGAAGTTGTGCATAGTGAGGAATTTGCTTTTGAAGCAATGCACACTTGATGAGTTGAATCATGGAGATCTCCCCCTATATCTTGTAATTCATACACGCATTTAACATATAATATGAAGAATTTGAAATGCATGATGAAATATGGTGCCTGATGGAATTCAGCATGCGTGCAATAATATTAACGAAGAATAAGCATGCAGAATAGCGCATCAAAAGTATCAAAGCATAGTGCAACAAAAGTATCAGAGCACCATCGGGTTTAAGATTACAACTCGATCCAATAAAAGTTTCAGAAGATTAACTCCCAGCTGAATCAAGTGATTATTATACCCCAGACATTTTGAGTATATGCTCACTGACAGAACTATTCTCCTCCATCTTGCAGCTGTAGAACTTATTGGAGACTTCATATCTCTCAATCCGGGCATTTGCTTGAAATATTAACTTTAACTCCTGGAACATCTCATATGCCCCATGACGTTCAAAACGTCGTTGAAGACCCGGTTCTAAGCCGTAAAGCATGGCACACTGAACTATCGAGTAGTCATCAGCTTTGCTCTGCCAGACGTTCATTACATCTGGTGTTGCTCCAGCAGCAGGCCTGGCACCTAGCGGTGCTTCCAGGACATAAATTCTTCTGTGCAGCAATGAGGATAACCCACAAGTTACGGACCCAGTCCGTGTAATTGCTACCATCATGTTTCAACTTTGCTTTCTCAAAGAATGCATTAAAATTCAACGGAACAACAGCACAAGCCATCTATCTACAATCAAACATAAACAAGCAAGATACTATCAGGTACTAAGTTCATGATAAATTTAAGTTCAATTAATCATATTACTAAAGAACTCCCACTTAGATAGACATCCCTCTAATCCTCGAAGTGATTACGTGATCCATATCAACTACACCATGTCCGATCATCACGTGAGATGGAGTAGTTTCAACGGTGAACATCAATATGTTGATCATATCTACTATATCACTACTAGAAAAACGGCTATAGGTAATATCACTGTTAGTGGCGCACCAGAGATGTGGTGCGCCACTACTATATAGCAGTGGCGCACCACAAACAGGTGCTCCACTAATAGTGACATTACTAGTGGCGCACCAGGTGTGGGGTGCGCCACTACTATTTTTTTGAACAGTAACCAGCCATGCCCAGGCTTACCAGTGGCGCACCAGGACAAGGTGCGCCACTACCATTTTTGATAGTAGTGGCGCACCTTGCCCTGGTGCGCCACTACTATTTTTTTGAACAGTAGCCAGCCATGCCCAGGATTACCAGTGGCGCACCAGGCTGAGGTGCGCCACTACTATTTTTGATAGTAGTGGCGCACCTTGCCCTGGTGCGCCACTACTATTTTTTTGAACAGTAGCCAGCCATGCCCAGGATTACCAGTGGCGCACCAGGCCAAGGTGCGCCACTACTATTTTTGATAGTAGTGGCGCACCTTGCCGTGGTGCGCCACTGGTAAGGCTGGGCATGGTGGTCCAAAAAAAACATAGCAGTGGCGCACCCCTTCACTAGTGCGCCACTAGTATTCCTGGCTACTAGTGGCGCACCAGTGAAGGGGTGCGCCACTGGTAACCTGGGAGCAGTAGCTATAATTAGGCAGCCACACCTACCACACACTCACTTTCCCCCCTCCACCAAAACAGATTTGGTCGTCTTGCTCCTCCTCCTCACCTCATTTGCACCATAGATTCACCCAAATTAAGTGGTTAAATTTCCTTTTTTTGATAGGTAAGTAAGGGGAAAGCTTTCTTTATGTTCTAGATCTACTTTTCTCTCCGTCTCCAACAACGTACACACTTTTTATGGCCTAGAGATCTACGTATGTTTGTGGTGTTGCATATGTTTGTGTTTGCAGGTACCGGTATTTGAAATGCGATAGTTGCCAATATTTTGCCGGAATGTTGATTCATTTCCGTTTCGGCAAGAATTTGGCACTATATGCATTCTTTTTGGTCCTATTTTTAGGCAAAGTCATGCCAAAAATTTTTTTGTTCTAAAATATCATTTTGCTCTACCCCGCAGGCGACCATGGTCCGCACGATGACCGAAGGCATCGTAAATAGGTTTTTGAGCTCCGCGAAGGCCGAGATGCTTCAAAAGAACGAGACGGAGATAAGATGTCCGTGTCGAAGATGCAAGCTGAAGAGCCTTATTGCGGACCCGGATTCCGGGCAGGTGCGGGACCACTTGCTCTTGCATGGTTTCATGGATGGCTATCGGTGGCAAGGTGATGAAGATGACTATGAAGTCATCCATGGGGGCCGGGCAAGCAGAAAAAAGGAAGGGCAGCAAGACAATAGCGGCGAGGGCGGGCGAGAAGACGAAGAATCTCCAGGACATGATCACGAAGTAGATGCAGGACACGGTCATCATGTAGAAGATGCCGGACATGATGATGAGGAAGATCAAGACGAAGGGCATGATCATGAAGATGAAGATGCCGGAGCAGACGACGATGGACCATCGATGGGCTGGGTGCATGACCCTCATATTCAAGAGCTGCTTCGCAAGCAGACGGGTAACGCAAGAGCTGCCGCCCGAGAGAAAGCCAAGCTGGATCAACTGGAGACAGACGCGGTTACTCCATTGTATGAAGGATGCAGGCCCGAGGATACCCGCCTGAAAGTAACGCTCATGGCTCTGGAGATGAAGGTAAAACACAAAATGACGGACGCATGCTTCGACGAGAACATGTCATTCTGGCACGAACGTCTTCCGAAGGGGAACAAGTGCCCGACCAGTTTGGAGGAGGCGAAGAAAATCGTGTGTCCTCTGGATTTACCGCACGTGAAATACCATGTCTGCATGAACAATTGCATCATTTATCGAGGCGAGCACGCGGAGTCTACCATATGTCCGGTGTGCGGCGTCACTCGATACAAGAAGAGGAAGAAAGCTCCTTGAAAAGTGGTGTGGTACTTTCCGATCACTCCTCGTCTGCAGCGGTATTTCGCGGATCCTAAGGTAGCAAAGCTCCTGCGTTGGCACGCGGATAGGGAGGAGAAGAAGCGATAAGATGACGCAAATGATCCGGAGATAGATAAAAAAGACAAGATGCTGAGTCACCCTAAGGATGCGAGCCAGTGGCAAGCGTTGAATTTTGAATACCCAGAATTTGGGAAGGATCCAAGGAACATCGTGCTCGGTGCGAGCACCGATGGAGTCAATCCGTTTGGCAGCCAGAGAAGCACACATAGCACCTGGCCTGTGTTTGTGTGGATGTACAACCTTCCCCCCTGGTTGTGCATGAAGAGGAAGTACATTCACATGAGTATGCTAATTGAAGGGCCGAAACAACCAGGGAACGACATCAATCTGTATCTGGGGCTGCTGAAGGAGGAGCTAGACACGTTGTGGAAAACGCCAGCCAATATGTGGGACGCCGCAGAGAAAGAATATTTCCCTATGAGAGCCGCACTGCTCACGACGGTGCACGACTATCTCGGTTACGGATATCTCGCGGGGCAGGTAGTCCATGGATTTTCTGGATGCGTACGGTGCATGGATGACACGACGTATCGCCAGCTAGATAGAGATCCCGGGTCTTCGAAAACCGTGTTCATGGGACATCGAAGGTGGCTTCGCGACGATGACGCATGGAGAAAACGCAAGGATCTGTTCGATGGTGAAACCGAACCCCGAAGACCCCCACGTACGAGGAGCGGCGAGGAAATAGACGAGCTGTTGAAAAATTGGAAAGAGTGCCCACCGCCGGGAAAGAAGCGAAAGGCGCCAGAGCCGCTGCTGAAGGTATGGAAAACGAGGTCTGTTTTCTGGGACTTGCCGTACTGGAAGATCCTCCGTGTGCCTCACAGCCTTGATGTCATGCATATCACGAAGAACGTGTGCGAGAGTCTGCTTGGTACCCTGCTCAACATGCCAGAGAGGACCAAAGATGGGCCGAAAGCAAGGGCAGACTTGCAAAAAATGGGCATCAGGGAGGAGCTCTGGCGCCCTAATGATGATGATGATGATGATGATGATGATGATGATGAGGCGAAGGACACGGAAAGTCATCGCAAAGGCAAAAAGGCTAAGAAGATCGAATATGACTACCCTCCCGCGTGCTTCACTCTAAGTCAGAAGGAGATCGAGCAGTTTTTCACCTGCCTCGTAGGAGTAAAACTTCCTTACGGTTACGCGGGGAAGATAAGCAGATACCTAGACTCAGCGAAGCAGAAGTTCAGCGGGATGAAGTCTCACGACTGTCACGTGCTGATGACGCAGATACTTCCAGTTGCAATCCGTGGGATCATGGACGCGCACGTCCGTGACACGCTATTTGGCCTATGCAACTTTTTCGACGTCATCTCTCGGAAGTCGGTTGGCGTGAGGCAACTCAGAAGGCTACAGGAAGAGATCGTGGTGATACTATGCGAGCTTGAGATGTACTTCCCGCCCGCATTCTTCGACGTTATGGTGCATCTGCTGGTCCATATAGTGGAGGATATCATCCAACTCGGGCCGACGTTCCTGCACAGCATGATGCCGTTCGAAAGGATGAATGGTGTCATCAAAGGATACGTTCGCAACATGTCACGTCCAGAGGGAAGCATAGCCAGGGGCTTTCTGACCGAAGAGTGCATCTCGTACTGCACGAATTATCTAGGCATCGAGAACCCCGTTGGTCTGCCCGTCAACAGGCACCTCGGCAGGCTCGCTGGATGGGGTCACCGCGAGGGTCGCCGCGAAATGCATGTCGACTTCATGGGTCGACTCGCCGACTTTGAAAGAGCAAACCTAGTCGTGCTACAACACATAGACGTGGTTGATCCTTGGGTGGTAGAGCACAAAATCTTTATTGAGAAGACGTACAATGACCGAGGCCAACAGAGGACGGAGGGAGCTATAATCAAAGAGCACAACTCATGTTTCACGCATTGGTTCAAGGAGAAGCTTCTGTCGTACCCTTTACATGAGGATTCTTCCGCGGAAGAAAAACTCATATTCGCCTTGTCACAGGGCGCCGAGCACAACCTGATGACCTATGAGGCGTACGATATCAACGGCTACACATTCTACACCAAGGAAAAGGACATGATGAAGAGCGATTATCAGAACTCCGGGGTAACGATGGAATCCTACATCGGTAACGACAAGGACAGATACTACGGAAGGATCGAGGAGATCTGGGAGCTGAGCTACGCTGGAGAGAAGGTCCCGATGTTCCGTGTCAGATGGGCCAAGAGCGTCCTAAAAGAAGACCGGTATTTCACCACCATGGTTATACCCGAAGCCAAATCCAAGACCGCGGGCGCAAACGTCACCGCGAAAAATGAGCCATGGGTACTGGCTTCCAAAGTGGACCAATGCTTCTTCATTACCGACCCGCCAAAGCCCAGTCGTGTTGTCGTGAGGAGAGGCAAAAGGAACATCATCGGAATGGATGGAGTCGCCAATGAGCAAGACTTTGACAAGTACGGCGACCCGAAGATGGAAGATGACGACGACGATGAAGTACCATACACCACAAGAAGAAGCAGGACCACCCTACCTAAAGGACGTCCGTTCAAGAGAAGATCAATTCAAGGGGTTCCGGGGCTAAATTATTCAACCGCGAGGAAGAAGGGCAAGAAGATTGTGAAAAGATAGCTAAGATTGAATCACGACGTGTCGGCCGCGTGTGTGTGTGTGTCAGTGGCAAGCTCAATTATTACATGCAACTAAATTATTACATGTATCACTTGATTTCAACCATTATTAAAGATCTTTTAAACATTATATTACTTTACATGCAAACTCAATCTTAATTTGACGACTGTTATTTCATGTCAATCTTTGATGACTGTTATTTCATCTCACTTGATTTCAACCATGCCATAGCATTGTAAATGATTCTATATTGTGATTGAGTAAAGGAGATGCATTGTAAAAAAATTATACGCCCTATTTTTAGGAATGGAGGGAGTATTAAAATTGCCATGTGTTTATTTTAAAGTGTTTGGATGTTTATCATAAGGTTAAAATAAAATTTTAAAAAATATGCAAAAAGTGGGGTTGCCAGGATTCGAACCTGGGTGGTTCTGTCCATAACCAACGCGCCAACCACTAGGCCATGTGTGTGGTTCTGTCCATAACCACACACACAATTCTTATGACTTTGATATTGAGCCATTGATATCGATCTGTTATGGCGCATGTCCCCTGGTGCGCCATTGCTAGCTGGCCCTCCCCCTGCTTTCTCTTCTCCCCGCGCCTCCCTCTCCTCCCACTCCCGCACTTTGGACGAGAGCACCCAGATCCCCCCTCCCCGCCGCCCGCCCCCACCGCCGCCGCACTCCGCCCTCGCCCTCTCTCCTTCCCCGCGTGCTGCCGGCCTGGACCGCGGCCCCCGACCTCCTCCGACGCCCTCCTCGCAACCTCATCCGGCCGCTTCTTCCCATCTGGACGCCCTCCTCCGACGACCTCCTCCGACGCCCTCTTCCGACGACCTCCTCCGACGCCCTCCTCCGACGACCTCCTCCGACGCCCTCCTCCGACGACCTCCTCCGACGCCCTCCTCCGACGACCTCCTCCAACGCCCTCCTCCGACGACCTCCTCCGACGCCCTCCTCGTGAGTTCCCTTCCTCTCCCTCTCTCTTTCTCTAATCTAACTTCTCTCTGCTGCCAGCTCTCTGTCGAATTCGAGGGTTCCTGTTCTAGGGTTCATACCTTTTGATGATGCTCTGGTTCAATTGGGTACTAGCTTAGGGTTCCTAGGGTGTTAATCTAGCTTCTACTTCATTCTAGGGTTCAATTTAATTACTTGTTCGAGCTAATCATCTCTGTCTCAAAATTTGTCTGAACCTAAAGTTCAGTTTCGTCAGACATAAAGTGTTAAGTGGTTACTGTCAGCTTAGTGAACTATACACATCTTGATAGTCATATTTTACGAGAAGAATTGCTACTGTTTTATCAAAATTATAGTCAAACCAGTGAGCTATTAGAAGGAAATATACACTGCAATACTACTGGTAGGTTTATACTACTGTTGTATTTTCTTTAAATGCAGTTATGCTGTTGGTCCTGTTACACTCTTGTAGGTATATAAGCACTAGTTATATGGCTACTGCCATGTTCCTATACAGGTTCTTATGCTACTTTACTTAAATTATTATCATGGTTCTGAAAGTACACTTGTTCAGAATAGCACCAAGTCCTAGGGCAAACTGAATTCCGCTTCAGTATTGGACAATAGACTTGCTGCTCTGTTATTATACAGATTCAAACATAGTTTCTGTTCACCAAAAGAGTGATGGGCTTGCTGCTCTGTTGTGCCTATATGTAGGCCTTTTTTGTCCATATGAAAGCAGAGGACCATATGGTCTGTGGCCTTTTCATCCATATGAAAGTAGAGGCACATTGTGGTGCTAGTTTGCTGGGTTTTGTCTCCAACCATCGTGTCGTGATGATTTTGCAGGTACCCCGAGAGGCCCTTGAGTTTGCCGGAATGTTGATTAACTTCCGTTCCGGCAAGTTCGGGTACTCCATATGTCCTATTTTCAGCAAAGGTCATGCTGAAATTTTCCGTGAATTTTAGCATGACTTTGCTAAAAATAGGACATATGGGGTACTTGCGACTAATGCATGGGCCGGGGTATCTTAGTACTTAATTAAGTAGGATCAAGAATTAAGTAGGACTAGTTCTGAATAGCTTCTATCAAAGGCACTCTAAATGATAAAACCGTAGCTTTTAGGATGCCTCGGTGTCGACAAACCCTAAGTGATGAGACCATGATAATTCCTCACAAACCCTAAATGATGAGATCTTGTTCCTTGACAATAACCAACTTTTTGACCAAACTTTTTTCCTATTTAGAGCGAACATGGCCGACAACGATGAGGCCGGCGGTTCGGGCGGCAAGCCATTCTGGGAGCTGTCCCAGGAGATGGAGGAATACCCTCACCGCTATGAGGACGCCGCGGAAGACACCGATCCCGACTACACAACCCCTAGTGGCGTCGGGGATGACACCACTGATGGTGCCGCCGGGGATGCCACCACTGATGATGGCAGCGAACGCACAGATGGCAGCCAACCGAAGAGGCAACGGAAGGACCGGCGCCCGAACGTGCTCGGCACCGTCAAGGAGGAATTTACTGAAGTGTCCTCCAGTGGGCATCCAACGGCGCCCAAAGAATTAGTCAGTGGGTACGCGGGACAACTCGGGTGCATTGTCCGGAGCACCGTCACGATCAACACCGAGAACCTAAGGCATCGTGAACGAGGGAATTTGCGGATCCTCCTCTTCACGAAGCTGCACGAACGATACAAGTTCCCCGGTGACTTCGCAAACACACGCCTCTCAGGGAATAAAGTGAACAGTGCCGCCCTCACGAAGATGAGCACGGCCCTGGCTTCTTGGAGAGCCCGGGTGAAGAAAATGATTGAAAGAGGTGATAGTTATGAGAAGATCAAGGAGAAAAATCCTTCGATCAGCAAAGCTGACTACCTGGAGTTCAAGACCAAGTGCGAGAGCAACGCATCCGTGGAATCAAGTCAGTGGGGGAAAGAAATGCGGGAATTGAACTTAGGGGTCCACAAACTCGGTCCCGACGGTTACAGAGTGGCGGAACCTAAATGGGACAAGGAGGACGCGGAGCGTGTCGAGCAAGGCCTACCGCCCCTCTTCGATAAATACCGCCATGAAAAGCAGACCAGGAACTATATCAGAGCCCGGTACAAGGAGGACCCGGTAACAAAGGAGCTTACCACGGATCCGAAGGTGAAGGCGCTTGAGCTTGTTCTGGTAAGGAATACACCCCCGCGTAATTAGCTCCATATGGTTGCATTCTAATTAATGAAGCCAAATTTCTAAATGGTTCACGTTCCTTCCGCAGGAAACTGAAAGCAGTAGCGCGGGGTCTCAGAGCTCCCCGTCTGCCCCTTGGGACACCACTTTAAATAGGGCGTTGAATGTAATGAAACAGAAGGATAAGTTAACTAAGCCGACGTCAGCTGGTCGTGTGGCCGGCGAAGGCTTGTCCACGAAATGGTCGGAATACTATAAGACTAGGCGAAAGGAGAGAAAGACCAGCTTGGAAAGCCAGGAGGTTAAAGAACTCAAGGCAAAAGTGGCGCAGATTCCTCAGATAGTCGAAGAGCAAGTGCGAGACCAAGTGCGAGACCAACTGGGAGCGACGATCACCGCCATTATGCCTACCTTGGTTGAGGGGCTGCGGGGGTGGTTTGTGGGCGGCCAACAGGGGCCGCCCCCGATTCCCAGCTTGACGGGCAGCAACTCGCACAACGCGCCGGCAGTGGTGTCTCCGGCGGAGGCGTCATTGGTGTCTCCGGTGCCGGCGCCGGCATTGGAGCTTGATGCACCCGGGTGTGGGAAGAATACGCCGGCCGGCACCTTGGTCACTTGCACCTCCGTCACTTGCACGCCCGCCGTTGGCGGTGCCTCGACATTAGCCGAGCTCGACGCCATCACGGTAACTAAGCCTCGGTCGATGACTTCATCTCCTTGCCTTTGACTGGGCATCCCTGACGCCCTACATGTTTTCGCAGGGCGCCGCCAACGAAGTTCCATGCACTCTCCTGCACTTCGTGGACGGCAAGTTGATCGATGTCGCCAAGGCCAAAATCGTTGAACCGGGCAACCGCGTGTTCCACCATAATCCGATGCCACCCACCGTGTATAGGGTTCAACTGGTTCGGGTGCTGCGGGGCTGCGACGACTTGTTACCTCCGTATCGACCCCATGGGGCCGACGAAGAGGATGTGATGACCCTCGGCGCCTGCTTCAACTGGCCATTGCTTTGGCCGAAGAGCCAGATTCGTTTGGGGGCGGGGGTCACCACCCCACAGACAACACCGCCAGTCCTGCCGGCGCCAAGCCATGGCAAGACCGCCGCAACGCTACCGCCGTCAGTTGATCCGGGCATGCATATGGCACAGGATCCGGACGTCGACGACGGTACATTTGTCAACGTCGATGACTACTTCAACGAACATGGTGGGTACGGTGACGAATTCTTGGCGCCTCCTTCTCAAGAACCCAACCCTGCAAAAGTCGATCGCGATCTAGCTGGTACCGCGGAGAAACCCAATTGCAACAGGCGTCGTCTGTTCGGTTCTCAGGAGACGCCTCCAGCTGCCGCCTTCACCGAGACTCAAACAGTCGAGGTGGGAAATATTATCAGCCCCACCACACTCAAGAAGGTGGTCTCTGAGCAGACCTCGATCCCATTACATCAGCAGAAGCCAAAGAAGGGACGGAAAAGAAAAACTAACAAGGGTGCGAGCCAGCCGGCACCGAGTACGATCCGTGCTCAGGACGGGCCACCAATACCTAAGGATATCATGAGGGCGGTGCATGTGGCGGGTAGGCCGATGCTACCGGCTAATCTGCTCAAGGCTGCAACCGGTGCTATGCGGAGTCTGCATGACAGTGTTCTTTCTATGGAGAAGCGGCGTCTCTCCGAGAAAGATGACTTATACCCGGTTTTCGTGGCCAAGGTGCCAGAGGGCAAGGGCTTTGTCGATGGCACCATCGGGAGTATGATCGTCCTGCGGTTTGATGACATCTTCGCTATGTTTAACCTTCATCCGCTGCACTACACCTTCATTCGGCTATTTTCGCTCAATATGGAGATGAAGATCATTAGAGACAAGACCCCGGACATCGTGATAGTCGACCCCTTCTACATGCGTGCCAAGCACTTGGACAGCGCTGGGGACCGGCAAGTCGCGAGTTCATACCTCGAAGGCGTCATTATGGCGAACAAAGATAAGGATACCTTCCTCGTGCCTTACTTTCCCGAGTAAGTCATCCCCTCACCGCCCCGTAACATATGATTTCTTAGATTTCGATCGTTCTTTTTTT
Source organism: Aegilops umbellulata (assembly GCA_032464435.1). NCBI lineage: Eukaryota > Viridiplantae > Streptophyta > Magnoliopsida > Poales > Poaceae > Aegilops > Aegilops umbellulata. The sequence goes on from CP136059.1 coordinate 420,316,949, forward strand.
TTCTAACATTCCGTGTTTTGTGCAGTGACACACGTTGCACACTCATCCTCTTAAGCCCGAAATATTCCACGGCCACGTATTTCGACTCGGACCGTCAGTCGAAGAAAGACTACACAAATATCAAGAAAGTTCTTGATGATGCTCTCCCCGGCTACGCCAAATCTGGAGGCACCTTCAGGAAGGAAATGTGTAGGTACGGCAAGCACGTGTTCACCCACGTAACGACGTTCCCCTGCGTTAAGCAGCCGCCTAGCAGTCAGAAGGATGCCTACTACGCCCTCCATCACATGCGGGCGATCGTACGGGACCATAATCACCTTATGCTACCAAAGGGTCTCCAAGATTGGGCCACACGCTTGTCGGCAATCCAGGACATGGACATCAGACAAGAATTCTTTCGCATCCAGTCGGAGTTTGCGGAAATCATCTGTCAAGATGTCCTTCGTACCTCGGGGCAGTTCCACCTCAAATATCAACCGTCCAACAGGGAAATAGAAACAACGCTACAAATGCAGGCTGACAACTACCGCACATTCATGACGCCGACGGATGACGGCGGCTTCATCCACGCTCCGGTCCCTGAGTCGAGTCGAAGAAAGTATTGATGGTATGTAGTTCTGAAATGTCGATTAGCTCGTGTTGTAATTAAACTTTAATGAACTTGTATGTCTCTTTAGTTTGGAGAGTCGTTCAACTTATATGTAATCGATGCTATTTATTAGTAGGACCATGAACCGTGCTATTAATGTGTTGCTTTTCTCTTCCGATCCTTTTGTTGCATACTTATATATTATCTGTGAATTGCTACTAACGTTTTGTTTGTCTAGTGCATAGAGATGCCGTCGTATGTCGTGTACAAGGGTAGGGTTCCCGGAGTCTATGACGACTGGGAGGAGTGTCGGAGACAGGTTCACCGTTTCAGCGGTAACAGTTACAAAGGGTACACCACTAGGGCGGAGGCGGAAGCTAGATACTAGCGCTATCTAGAGGGAGAGAGGAGGGAGCGGAGGAGGAACCGGATGAAGACTAGTTTCATCGCGATGATGCTCATCGTGACCGCAGCTCTCTTCTATGTGATGGTAGTTTAGATGATATCAACTTTGTAATGTGACGACAAACTCGCTACTCGGTCTCGAGACCTAAACTTGTCTAATATTTGAACTTTGTTCGCTATTTCGAATTCGGAGACTAATGTGATGAATTGTATTATGTGCTGTTTATATTCTGTGATGTATTGTATTTTGTAACCTGTGCAAATACCAGAAATGCAAAAAAAAATTCCTAGAATTAATAGTAGTGGCGCACCATATTGCACATTAGTGGCGCGCCCAGTTAAATAACAGTGGCGCACCCATATGGATATCAGTGGCGCATCAGTAGGGACCCCTGCTGCAATACCAGTGGCGCACCATCTTGCACATTAGTGGCGCACCCAGTTAAATAACAGTGGCGCACCCATATGAATATCAGTGGCGCATCAGTAGGGACCCCTGCTGCAATACCAGTGGCGCACTAGGTGGCATACCAATGGCGCACCAGTGGTGCGCCACTGTTATTTGGATTAACAGTGGCGCATCAGAGGTGCGCCATTAGTATTCCTTATTAGTGGCGTGGTATTAGTGGCCCACCCATGGTGCGCCACTAATGGCAATATTGGGTGCGCCACTAATAGCCTTTTTTCTAGTAGTGTATGATTCATGCTCGACCTTTCGGTCTCCGTGTTCCGAGGCCATATCTGTTATATGCTAGGCTCGTCAAGTTTAACCTGAGTATTCCACATGTGCAACTGTTTTGCACCCATTGTATTTGAACGTAGAGCCTATCACACCCGATCATCACGTGGTGTCTCAGCACGAAGAACTTTCGCAACGGTGCATACTGAGGGAGAACACTTTTACTATGATAATTTAGTGAGGGATCATCTTATAATGCTACCGTCAATCAAAGCAAGATAAGATGCATAAAAGATAAACATCACATGCAATCAATATAAGTGATATGATATGGCCATCATCATCTTGTGCTTGTGATCTCCATCTTCGAAGCACCATCATGATCACCATCGTCACCGGCGCGACACCTTAATCTCCATCGTAGCATCGTTGTCGTCTCGCCAATCTTATGCTTCTACGATTATCGCTACCGCTTAGTGATAAAGTAAAGCATTATAGGGCGATTGCATTGCATACAATAAAGCGACAACCATATGGCTCCTGCCAGTTGCCGATAACTCGGTTACAAAACATGATCATCTCATACAATAAAATATAGCATCACGTCTAGACCATATCACATCACAACATGCCCTGCAAAAACAAGTTAGACGTCCTCTACTTTGTTGTTGCAAGTTTTACGTGGCTACTACGGGCTTAGCAAGAACCGTTCTTACCTATGCATCAAAACCACAACGATAGTTTGTGAAGTTGGTGCTGTTTTAACCTTCGCAAGGACCGGGCGTAGCCACACTCGGTTCAACTAAAGTTGGAGAAACTAACACCCGCCAGCCACCTGTGTGCAAAGCACGTCGGTAGAACCAATCTCGCGTAAGCGTACGCGTAATGTCGGTCCGGGCCGCTTCATCCAACAATACCGTCGAACCAAAGTATGACATGCTGGTAAATAGTATGACTTATATCGCCCACAACTCACTTGTGTTCTACTCGTGCATATGACATCTACGCATAAAACCTGGCTCTGATGCCACTGTTGGGGAACGTAGTAATTCCAAAAATTTCCTACGCACACGCAAGATCATGGTGATGCATAGCAACGAGAGGGGAGAGTGTTGTCCACATACCCTCGTAGACCGATAGTGGAAGCGTTATGACAACGCGGTTGATGTAGTCGTACGTCTTCACGGCCCGACCGATCAAGCACCGAAACTACGGCACCTCCGAGTTCTTGCACACGTTCAGCTCGATGACGATCCCCGGACTCCGATCCAGCAAAGTGTCGGGGAAGAGTTCCGTCAGCACGACGGCGTGGTGACGATCTTGATGTTCTACCGTCGCAGGGCTTCGCCTAAGCACCGCTACGATATGACCGAGGTGGAATATGGTGGAAGGGGGCACCGCACACGGCTAAGGAACGATCACGATTCACAAAGATCAACTTGTGTGTCTTGGGGTGCCCCCTTGCCCCCGTATATAAAGGAGGGAGGGGGGAGGTGTGGCCGGCCCCTAGGGGTGCGCCTGGAGGAGTCCTACTCCCACCGGGAGTAGGACTCCCCCCTCTTGCCTTGTTGGAGAAGGAAATGAGAAGGAGGAAAGAGGAAAGGGGGGCGCCGCCCCCCCCCCCTTCCTTGTCCTATTCGGACTAGGGGGAGGGGGCGCGCGGCCTGCCCTGGCCTGCCCTCCTCTTCTCCCTTAGGGCCCATGTAGGCCCATTAACCCCCGAGGGGTTCCGGTAACCCCCCGGTACTCCGGTAAAATCCCGATTTCACCCGGAACGATTCCGATATCCAAATATAGGCTTCCAATATATCAATCTTTATGTCTCGACCATTTCGAGACTCCTCGTCATGTCCGTGATCACATCTGGGACTCCGAACAACCTTCGGTACATCAAAACATATAAACTCATAATGAAACTATCATCGTAACGTTAAGCGTGCGGACCCTACGGGTTCGAGAACAATATAGACATGACCGAGACACGTCTCTGGTCAATAACCAATAGCGGAACCTGGATGCTCATATTGGCTCCCACATATTCTATGAAGATCTTTATCGGTCAGACAGCATAACAACATACGTTGTTCCCTTTGTCATCGGTATGTTACTTGCCCGAGATTCGAGCGTCGGTATCTCAATACCTAGTTCAATCTCCTTACCGGCAAGTCTCTTTACTCGTTCCGTAATACATCATCTCGCAACTAACTCATTAGTTGCATTGCTTGCAAGGCTTAAGTGATGTGCATTACCGAGAGGGCCCAGAGATACCTCTCCGACAATCGGAGTGACAAATCCTAATCTCCAAATACGCCAACCCAACATGTACCTTTGGAGACACCTGTAGAGCTCCTTTATAATCACCCAGTTACGTTGTGACGTTTGGTAGCACACAAAGTGTTCCTCCGATAAACGGGAGTTGCATAATCTCATAGGAACATGTATAAGTCATGAAGAAAGCAATAGCAACATACTAAACGGTCAAGTGCTAAGCTAACGGAATGGGTCAAGTCAATCACATCATTCTCCTAATGATGTGATCATGTTAATCAAATGACAACTCATGTCTATGGTTAGGAAACATAACCATCTTTGATCAACGAGCTAGTCAAGTAGAGGCATACTAGTGACACTCTGTTTGTCTATGTATTCACACAAGTATTATGTTTCCGGTTAATACAATTCTAGCATGAATAATAAACATTTATCATGATATAAGGAAATAAATAATAACTTTATTATTGCCTCTAGGGCATATTTCCTTCAAAAAGTACAGTAATGCTTCATGCCTCGGCTCTTGATTCATCAAACAAGGGAATATACCACCATGGATGGACTTTACCAAATGAAGAATCTTCTCTGCAACCCAAGGGCTATGTGTATTCCCCGCATAATCGACAAATTGGTAGATGGCGATGAGCATCTCGGCCACTGTAATCCTCAGATCACGGAGCTAGTTTTGATTGCCTCCATCCTCCTTTATCTGCGCAACAAGTTTGAATGTGTGTAAAAATGTTTCAGTACTTCCCACATCCTGGAGTTATCATGTAGTGTATGTGCTCTGCTTTGACCGAACTTTTACCTGCTTGTGTATGAGCACGCATGCTTCGAGCAATAGAGTAAAAATTATGATTGCGGGGATCGCAACAGTGTGCCAAGGGTTATCCTTGGGGATTACCATCCCACGGCAAAGCAAGAAAACTCCAGCTGCCATTAAGGTTGACATGCCTACGATCTGTAAGAAAAAGATGTAGAGTACTAGTGAGCTTGGTAGGCAAGTTACTGTTCGAACACTTCCGGATGTATTCCAAACTCTTGGTTTTTTTAGTTAAAGAAACAAAACTATGTTTTATTTCCTTTTCTAATGAATGCTAAACTCTTTTTTTTCTTTTGCGGTGAATGCTAAACTCTGTTGCTAATGCATTAAATTATCGTATTCCTTGTTGCAAAGGAAGAATTAGAGTCATCCACTGTCAATATATTTTCAAATTCTGCTTGTGCCCTGATAACAGTAACAACGGATATGCCTAAACTCTGTTTTTTCCTTGGTGAATGCTAAACTCTGTTTTTTTCTTTTGCGGTGAATGCTAAACTATGTTGCTAATGCATTAAATTATCGCCTTCCTTGTCGCAAAGGAAGAATTAGAGTCATCCACTGTCAATATATTTTCAAATTCTGCTTGTGCCATGATAAGAGTAATAGAGGATATGCCAAAACTCTGTTTTTTCCTTGGTGAATGTTAAACTCTGTTTTTTTTTTCTTTTGCAGTGAGTGCTAAACTCTGTTGCTAATGCATTAAATTATCGCCTTTCTTGTTGCAAAGGAAGAATTAGAGTCATCTACTCTCAATATTTTTTCAAATTCTGCTTGTGCCATGATAACGGTAATAGAGGATATGCCTAAACTCTGTTTTTTCCTTGGTGAATGCTAAACTCTGTTTTTTCTTTTGCGGTGAATGCTAAACTCTATTGCTAATGCATTAAATTATCGCCTTCCTTGTTGCGAAGGAAGAATTAGAGTCATCTACTGTCAATATATTTTCAAATTCTACTTGTGCCATGACAACGGTAATAGAGGATATGCCTAAACTCTGTTTTTCCTCAGTGAATGCTAAACTCTGTTTTCTCTTTTGCGGTGAATGCTAAACTCTGTTGCTAATGCATTAAATTATCGCCTTGCTTGTCGCGAAGGAAGAATTAGAGTCATCTACTGCCAATATATTTTCAAATTCTGCTTGTGCCATGATAACGGGAATAGAGGATATGCCTAAACTCCGTTTTTCCTCGGTGAATGCTAAACTCTGTTTTTTCTTTTGCGGTGAATGCTAAACTCTGTTGCTAATGCACTAAATTATCGCCTTCCTTGTTGCAAAGGAAGAATTAGAGTCATCTACTGTCAATATATTTTCAAATTCTGCTTGTGCTATGACAACGGTAATAGAGGATATGCCTAAACTCTGTTTTTCTTCGGTGAATGCTAAACTCTGTTTTTCCTCGGTGAATGGTAACCTCTGTTTTTTCTTTTGCGGTGAATGCTAAACTCTGTTGCTAATGCATCACATTGACTTGAAAATTTTCCTTGGAGATGCTTTGTACTTCCGATGAACTTTTCCTTGGAGATGCATTCACCAGTGTGGCACATTGTCAATATATGTACTGATGATTGTGCTCGTGCTATGGTAATTGTAACTGAGGAATATGACTACTTGATGTCAGGGTCAAAACGGAAGCTACTCCATGTAGCTAGCAGGTTCTGTTTCTCAGAGCAGAAAGTTTGGGCGTCCGATGGTGCATAAATTTTAGCATGTCAGCTAAAGTTCAAAATCCGAGGAACATTCCATTTTATCAGTTCATAAGAATTTGATTCAATGCCAAGGCTAATTTTTTTTTCTTTTAGATATTTACTGGTAATCTGGTATGCCTTCCTTAGTGCCATAACTAAGTGGTTCATAATTGAAAACGTACAGGTAATCTGATATGCCTTACCCTGGTCTTTGCCCAAGCTCTGCGATTCATGTTGAGATGAGTCGTGATAGCATACAGGTGAAGGAAGAAAGCCAGCAAACACACAAGCGCAAACATCTCAGATCCCTTGGTCTGAACAGAATGGTACGCTGTGATGAACATCTTGAAACAGCTGACCGATTTTGCCACCAGCGAGAAATTGTCGAAGAATAACTCGCCGGCATCATTACGCGCTGAATACATGAACCTGGAAGAAATTAAGGAAATATGCTGTAACTACCTCAAGGAAACTCGTGAATTAAATCCCGTTTGCCAACATTTCTGTATCTTACGTCTGTTCGACGCAGAGCACGAGAGCGACGAAGTTCACGATGCTGTTCATGATCGTACGGCCGACAGCGAAACCTCGAGCCGCCATGTCCTGCAAGTATTTTGATTGCCTTCTTCTCCTGCAGATGTAGTTAGAAGTTGGAGCAGACAACGGAGAGCGTCGCGACCTGTCGCAGAACACAAGATTTGAAGCTTGAACGGGAAACAAAAATGGCGACGTTCGGGGCGCACGACGGGGGCGCCCCATGACGTCAGCATTTAACTGCTGCGGCGGGTTTTCTTGCCACCATCGGATGGAAATGAAGGTCTGATCCGACAGATGAATGGAGAACAACTACAATATGATCCATCGCAGCTACTAAAATCCAATAGGGTCTGTAAGTGACATACCCGTGGTTCTTCAGAAGATGATGGTGTCGGCAATGGAAACCTTCTTCTGCAGTTGTACATTTTGCTGTGGGAGAAGACACGATTTGAAGCTCGAGCGACTGAGAATCGCGAAGAAACAATGGCGGAGGAGTCGGGCTCCTGTGTCCTCTACACGAGCCGCGGGGGGTTTCGCTCTGCTCACGCCGAGGTTGATTGGGAGTTTGGGCAGAGAAGCGGGGCCCGCCGTTTTGACCGTCTCGGCTGATCCGTGAAGTTGACGTGTATCAACACACAAACGAAACGAAAAACGGTTTGGCTAGAACTCAGCTAGCTTTGGTTAGTTGCTTTGCTCCGTAGGGTTGATTTGGAGTATGGACAGAGGAGCGGGGCCCGCCGCTTTGACCGTCTCGGCTGTGAACTTGGGGTGCTCCTGCCCAGTTGTCGCAAATGTCGCATGGTCGGACCTCCATATGTGATTTTAGAGCAGCCGAGCGCCTCAAATTCGTCTTAAACACCCGGGCAGGCTGACCGGCGTCCCTCATATTCAGCTCAAATGTAAGGCAGATATGGGATGGTCCGGACACGCTCGAGCGCGTCCGCCTGACAAGCTCGGCCCACTACCAACATCACGGTTGTCCCACAAAAATCCTCACCCGACTCATCGCTCTGAACCCTAGCTCACTCACATTCTCCTCTCTCGCTTCGTCCTCTCCTCTCTCTGCATCGATTTTGATCGAAGTCCGCGCTATGTCGAGCCTTGGAGCGGTCCAAGGTGGAGATCGGAGGCAGCTCTGAATCTGCAGTGTCGCCGCAGACGCAGCTCCCCCGCCGGCGCTGGCCCCTCCCGGCCCGTGCGCAGCTCCAACAGGCCTGTGCAATTTGCGCCTCCCCTACGCCATCCCTTGCCCGCGCCGGTTGGGGCCCGTGCGCAGTTCCGACAGGCCTGCGCAATCTGCGCCTCCCCTACGCCGTCCCCTGCCCGCGCCGGTTGGGGGCCCGTGCGCTGTTCCAACAGGCCTGCGCAATCTGCGCCTCCCCTACGCCGTCCCCTGCCCGCGCCGGTTGGGGGCCCGTGCGCAGTTCCGACAGGCCTGTGCAATCTGCGCCTCCCCTACGCCGTCCCCTGCCCGCGCCGGTCGGTGCCCTCCCACGTGGACAGCGGCGGGTGCTTGTGCCCGCCCGGACACGCACGCCGAAATCAAAGGCGCGTCCGGGCTGCCCCATATCCGTCCTGCATTTGAACTGGATATGATGGGCGCCAGACAGTTTGGGCGGTTGAGGCCGGTATAAGATATTCGGGTGGGTTGACTTTTTTATCGATCAGTGATCGGGCAGTCTGTCAATACGTTTGAGACGGGCTAGGATGCACGGCCGTAGCATTGCCATTTCCTGGCAATGACTTGCCTAGTTTACATCTGCAGCCGGTGATGGCAGGAGGTGAAGCTGTTGCCGATACGAGCATGGGCACAGTCTTCAGTCCGCGGCATCTAGGTACAGGTGCGTGAAAAATCGAGGTTCAAATGGCATTTTGGCATTTTGTATTGATGTACGGTATTTCCTTCCACTAACTAATAGCACCCCGCATCCCGCAGAGCACCTCAACTCTGTCTGTGACCCGCCGCCGAGGCCGTCTGCCTTTGACGCTGCCAACGTGTGGGTCCCTCCAAATGGTTAAGAGGGTGTTTGGATACGTTTTAGTCCTATGACTAAAAGTAGTGGGACTAAAACTTGCTATCCTTACCCATGCTTGGATCCAAATACTAAAGAGACTAAAATCAAGTTATTGAGCATTTATTATCCTCCAAACCATCCAATCCTGAACTTGGATGTGTTAAAGTAGAGGAATTAAATGAGGGGAGAGAGAGCTAATCCATATTTTAGTAGGGTTCCCTTGACTAAAACTTTTTAGCCTCAAGACTAGTTCTAGTCTCCTTTTAGTCAGGGGTGCTTGAAACTTTAGCCTCTAAAAAAAGACAACACCGTGAATACCCACCCAAGCTATAGTTGCTTGCCACAGCTCTGTCCAGTTTATTCAATGGTGCAAATATGTCCGTCGACGAAAGCGATTTGTTTCCCTCCCACCACACGTCGTAGGTGTAATGTCGCAAATACCAACGCAATAAGCTCAAAAACTGAAACCAGAGTTAAGGACAACACCGTGAATACCCACCCAAGCTATAGCTGCTTAAATACCCTCGTAGCAGAGCAGCGCTTGCGGTCGGATACAATCCAGAGCTCCGTCCCCAGTCCGCGTCCTTCCTCTCGTTCCTCCACGACTAAAGGTGCGTCAAATTCGGGTTTCAAATTGCATTTCTCGATTGACCTTGAGGTTTTTCCTCGTCTGCTTCCTTCCACCAAGGATGGGTCCGTCAGATTCATATAGTTCATCTTGCAGAGCATGGGCGGCGGAGGTGGACGCCGTGGAGTTCAGCCGGCTGCTTGCATGATCATCGTCTGCATCGTCAACGTCGCCAGCTTTGCGCTTTGCGTGGACCAGTTGTAAGCTCAATCTGCTGCAGAAATGGGATTCCATGGCCTAATTTTTTCGAAGTAGCTGCCTGTTTTAGGAGCGTGCTCCGTGCCTCCGTCCATGGGCTCCGGTTCTTATCTGGTTCGAGGAGTGAAATGGTTTGATGCGGGTACCGTCAACCTCCGTACACGCATATATAGCACGGGTCTGGGCTCCGCGCCCAGCCCCCGCGTGCCGGAGCTCCGGCGACCTCCGGCATCACAGCGCTCAGCTTCTTCGGCTTCACAGCGCTCAGTCTTTCTTCTACTACTTTTTTTTTTTTGAAAAAAACTGCACCTGTAGTCAAGAAGACCACATCCGGGCTCCCGCCACTCAGTTTGGGCCGTACCAGGCCAAGGCCGTCCGCTCTCTCTACCCCGGCTCGCTGGGAAAAAAAATCCGCTCGCTAACTCGCGGTCCAAACCCGTATGTTCCAAAAGTCGTCTGTTTGCTTAAAAAAAGGGCTATTCACTTTTTTTGCTGGAAAAAAGGGGCTATTCTTTTTTTTCCAAAATGTGGAAACATATACATCTGCTACTTCCTCCGTCTGACAAAATTTTTGGGACGGAGAGAGTATTTGGTAAGACAAAAAGACAATACGACGAATAGAAAACATATAGAGTGTAATAATCTTTTTTTCAAACTTCATTATGTTTTTTTTCTTCTTCTGCAAAACACATGTATCTGTTCATACTATACTTGGCCATGGGAAGCCCGGCCTGGCCGGCCCGACGCTGCCCCCGGGCCGAGCTCGGGCCTAGATTTTGAGCCCGAAGGCCGGGCCGGGCCGGCCCGAAGCCCGACGGGCGTTTACGTGTTCGGGCCGGGCTCGGGCCCAGAAAACAGGCCCGGTGATCGGGTCGGGCCGGGTTCGGGCCTGGGTTTTTTTCGTCGGGCTTGGCTAGGCCCGGCCCGAGGTATGGCCAGGTATAAGTTCATACCCATATTTTACATGATTTTTTGTTACTGCATCTAATATTAAAATTATTATATTATATTATTAGTATCATTTGTATTACAACTAGTCTTGTTATTGCCAAGTTGTGAATATCATCATAATCACATCATACTAGAATCTGTTTATAGGCGTTCCAACAGACTCTACTTCTACCTCCTCGGCTTTGGATCTCTTTTTTCCTTTGCTGATACTATCAGTTCTTCATCTTCAAGAAGATGCAAAGCTTACTATTACTTGTACATGTCAATCGCATTCAAGTTTTAGATTGAGAGTTGGCTTTGCCTGCTTTGTTTGCGGAATTAATGGGTTCAAATGAGTTGCGCAAACGGTACAAAAGCAAATTATGGAAACTGTTTGGTCTAGTTTCTCTATAGATTTGGAATGTCGTGTGTTGTGGTTTGGGTTCAATGTATGGGTCTAGGAGTAAGCTTGTAGATTGGGTTGGACAGGTACCAACAGTTGGCCTGGTTGCTAGCGTCGTGAAAGCCGCCAGAGGAGGGGGAAGGGGAGTGGGGCAATTGGCAGTGTAGACAAGCCCCCCGTCCGTCCGCCTGTAGTTTCAACGTTATCTTTTTTTGGTGAAATAGTTTCAACGTTATCGGATTTCTAGTAGTTTACATGTCGTATTTACAACGTTCCCTTCTTCTATCTTGCAGTTTCATGGATTGGACGTGTGTTAACGGTGACTTAGTCTTGAACAATTTCTTGTTGGTGGACAAACTGATTAGCTGTTTCAAGACTTACATCGTTGGGTATGATGCGCTTCATACCAAGGGATCCGAGGTCTTTGGATTCGTGTGTTTGCTGGGATTCTTCTTTCACTGGTTTGCTATTGCATATCATCTCATCAGGAAACAAAGAACTTGGATCAGGACTAGGGTAAAATTTACCAAATATATCCTCCTTACATCATACTACTTCAATGGTGGGTACTACCAATCTCAATAGTACATGTCCATCTTTCTCTACAGATTTTCGGCATGTTAATCGTGATGGCAGCTGGAGTTTTCTTGCTTTGTCGTGGGATGGTAATTCCAAAGAGTAATGCTTGGCATACTAATGTAGTTCCTGCGATCACCATTGTTATAGTCTTGATCGATGGTGTCATAGTCATGCGTTCCCAGGTATAGGATCTCATTACATGTGTTCTTATATGACAATTGCTTATATAAATTGTTCTTTTTTGACACTTCAAATTTGTGTCATGGTGCAAAAGAATGGAGGCAATGAACGTTGGCGCCGTGATCTGGTCCTAAAATTGGCCGAGACAATCATCAACATCTTTCGATTGGTTGATTTAACGAAACGAACACACAGTCACTGGAATGCAGAGAAGATACTTCATCTGGTAAAAATGATTCTCTACTATTAGTGACACACATATTGTTCAATAAATTAAGAGTGGAATGTTTCTTCAAAAAAAGTTGAATATTCCTTATTTGTGTTCGTAGGTGGGAAGCAGCATGTCCACGCTAATCGGAATCTTCCTAACTGGCTTGATGGTGTACAACGCGGGCATCATATCCAAGGTGACTGAATGGCGCAGAAAGAAGGCTCAAGTTTCAGCCGTGTACGAAGATGGCAATGTGGAGGACCGGGTCGCGGAAGCAGGTGACGACGTTGAGCTGGCGTTGCGCGCTTAGGTGTGCGGATCTTAGCTTGATCACCTGGACACTGTTTTTTACTACATAATTACTCAATATGTCCTTCTTTCCAAACTGTGTGGCGGTTTCCCTAATGTTTCCGATAGTTTGAAGTCATGTCCTGTAAACCGAACGATGATTTGTGTAAATCCCATGTACATACTATGTCAGAAATATGTATGTCAAATTGGAACTTAAACCACGATAATTATTATGGATCGGGCTATTTTTAATTTACATGATATGCAGTTCATAGCATAGGTGACGCATCACCAAATGGAGGGAGAATTCCAGAATCTAGATCGGGAAGGGCCATTGATTGGGTCGCCAACTCTAGCTGAACCCTCTATCGAGGTATCGAAAAAGAAAACTTTGGTTCTTTTCTTCTCCTTTTGAAAGAAAAAACTCGGGTTCTTTTGAAACCTAATATCATGATTAGTGAACTAAAATTGTACAATGAGTTTTTTTTTTTGCATTCTTGTACAATAACTTACTATTGCTCATAACACCAATTTACCATCATTTCTATAAGGGTATAATAACACGAACCCACAACTTTCATGTTAATTTGTCACACAGATCACAAAGTCAGGCTGGTAGGCAGCCAGCTATTTAGCTCGTTTGACAGACAAGGTTGGCCCATCTGTCAGGGCCCACAGCAAGAGGGTCCGCTGAGCTATAGCCGCTGCAAATCAGAGCACACGTGGCAGCCTCGGATTGGCCGAGCGACGTGGAAGCTGAGGACGAGCATTCCTCTCCGGCGGTCGAACATTGACAATACTTCCAGGCAGCTCACGCTTTTTCTACAGAGAAAAAGTTTATAAAAGAAGCCATCCGCGAAACCCACCCGCACAAATCCAAACAGCATTCGCCCGTCGGCTTCCCCTCACGCGCGCGACCTCGTCGTCGTCGGCCCGGAGATCTCGCCCTCCCGCCGGCAGCAGCCATGGACGCCGTCGACTCCGTCGTGGACCCCCTCCGCGAGTTCGCCAAGGACAGCGTCCGCCTCGTCAAGCGCTGCCACAAGCCCGACCGCAAGGGTAAATCTTCACCCGCTTTGGGTCCCCTGCCTTCCGGTCTTTGGATCCGTTTTGTTTCTGGCCAGATCTGACGCTGTTTCTCCCTCCGCGGCGCGCAGAGTTCACCAAGGTGGCGGCGCGGACGGCGATCGGGTTCGTCGTCATGGGGTTCGTCGGCTTCTTCGTCAAGCTCATCTTCATCCCCATCAACAACATCATCGTCGGCTCCGGCTAGGTATGCCCGCGTCTCCCTCTTGCCTGCACGGCTTAGACTTGATCCTATTGTCTCGTGCTGTGATCTGTCGGATATGCGGTGCGCGCGCCTGCCCCCGTCGATTTTGCGGCTGCGGCCGTGCGGAATTGAGTGCTGTTTTATTAGCACATCTTCTTAGGACATTCCTGCGATCTGAGAAATATGGGAGTACCTACTAAGTTACTACGTTTTAGTAGATTCTTTTTCCCTCCGAATAAACCCATCAATTTCCTAGTTTGTTAGGAGAATTGGGATGAATTAAGGGTAATCAGCTGTGGCGAACTGGGGGTTGACTCTTGACTTTTTAGTTCGTTTCAGTGTAATTTATATGACAAGTGCGATCAGACAGGTTGAAATTCTGAATGAATTGTTTGTCACAAGTAATCGTTTGATTTTGACTTTATAATGTTTTGATTTGATAGTACAATCCCAAAATTCAATCACATTTGGTCTGAATTTTGGTCTCGGCAACTAGAAACTGTAGCTGTTTTGAGGAACTAGCTGTAACGATCATTGCAATCTCTTCCTCCGAAATCTCGACTATGATAGTGTGAATTCAGATGATGCAACTTTATTTTGTAACAACCTGATCCACCCCGGATGACTGTACTTGATTCCTTCATATACTTCTTGTTTTCTCTAACTGTACTTGGCTGATGTGCACATCCTTGATTTTTCGTTGATGGTTATTTGGGAATCAAGATTGTGTTCTAGATAAATGGCATATTGAAACCTTCCGAATGTGTAGCATGTTGTTCTGGAATAGAAAAGCATGGGCTGGCTGTGCCATTTTCCCTTTTTACCTATGGCATTAGCTTGTTTTCGCGCTTATTTTCTCATTAGTGAAGTTCCTGTTCTCATGTGAATATAAGCAGTGTGCTGATGGCCCCTTCTGTTTCACCACAGGTTGGAGAACTACATGATGCGGGGATAGTGCGATGCCGGCAGTTGGGCCTGCGGTGTGTCGAAGTAGGCGCCCAAAGTTTGTTCTGGAGTTGTTGTTAAAGACCTGTTTTGTGAGAAATTGTCACCAGCTTAATCTTCGTAATGAGTATAGATCTTAAAGTAGCGAGTTATAAATTTTATGTTTTCTTATAAATTCCCTGAGGGTGCAAGGTAGATCGCTGATCGCAAGTGCTGATCACCGGTGAGGCGCGCACCACTGCCAAGTACTTGGGCCACACTCACGCGATTCTGAAAATATGGAAATATGAAAAACGTAAGCATATAGAAATAAGAATATGGTGGTAACATATGTATAAAATAAAACATTCTTGCTCAAAAAAAATATGTGTTAAACAGAGGGTTGAAAAACACATTAAAGCTTTAAGATGTGGTACATATCCATCATTTTTATGTTGGCTTGATATGTTCAACCATCAACGAAATCAAAAATACAGTTCCAAACTCCATTGTTTTTTTGTACACATTTTTTTTCCAAATCTTTTTGTCGAAAAGCTAAGAAAGGTCAGTGGAAAACCGAAAAGTAAAAAAAAAACAAAGGAGCGCTCCTCAAGTAGGTTCTCTCCGAAGTAATTATTATTGAAAAACGTCTTACATTATGGGACGGAGGGAGTAATTATTATTGAAAACAAAACAAGGAGGCTCCCGAAGGAGACCTTGTATTTGTTTGTATGATTAGTTATTATTTATGTATCATGTAAAGTAATTGTGGTAAGTTCTACTCCCTCCGTCTCATAATATAAGACGTTTACAAATCATAGCGTGGATTTTGTACCAACACAGAGCAGGTACATGGCCTATATACATCAGCCATTCTATACTCGAGATTCGTGCTTCAATCTACCGAGCAGGCACATGGCCGAGCTCCACGGAGCTTGTTTTTAAGAATACGAATTTCCACTTCGTGATTTTTTTTTGAAAATTTTTGTATACACTCACACATGTTTATTGCGTATGTGCAAAAATTCATAGCCACAGAAAAGACAAAAATGTATATTTCTAAAATGGGCCGATTTTTTTTGTTCTTGGGCCGTAAATTTGTTCTTTTTGTACAGTCCGCAAATCACGAAAATTTCAAATAATTTTTTCACACGTGCGTGCGGAAATCATATAAGTTTCATGGAACTTTTTTATTTTTTAAACTTTGAAATATGACTTTTGATTCTTTTCAAAATACCGAGCTCCGTGGAGCTCGGCCTCCGTTGGCATTTTCCGGCAGGTACATGGCCTATATACACCACCCATTCTATACTTGAGATATGTGCTTTAGTTTACCGAGCAGGCACATGGCCTATATAAACCACATGCACACAGAGCATGCACATTTCTTATAGGTGTTCTTTTTAGAAAAAATCTTGAACATTTTTTATTTTGAAACTTGCTAAAAATTTAAAAATATTTTTAAAATTTGGGAACACTTTTTAAACTGACAAATTTTTTTTCAAATACATGAATATTTTAAACATTTTCTAAATTCAAGGAGTTTATTAAAATGTAGGGACATTTTTAAAATTCATTATTATTTTTTCAAATTTTTAGAAATGTAGAAACATTAAATTAGCCAACATTTTTTAGAAAGTTGTGAAAAAAATTTAAAATTCCATTTATCGACATTTTTTTGGAAAATCTGGAACTTTTTATTTAATATGTGAACAATGTTTTAAAACTTCCACAGTAGCTACTTTTGGAAAGAAAACCTTGCTCTAAACCTGTCATCCTAGCATCATAGCCAGATTAAATTGAATAATAATCAGACCACTGTGTGTTTGTTCACTCACAACGCGCTACAGGCAAAGATGGTGACCTCATACAACCTAGTACATGCATAGTTTTTTCAAGAAACAAGGACCCGGTCGAGTTTCGAGCTAAGCTCTACAAAATGCCAAGCCAGGCCTGGGACATTTTTAGCCAGGTAACATGGTAAACAATTATTCCATATTTAAATACAAAATGAATAATCACAGGACAAATTAATGATCCATTACAACTATGTTTCTAAATACACAAAATCCCCATTTCACTCTTTCTCGAGGAGAAAGTTGAGGCCGAAGCTCATTGAAGATGCCATTCTTTAGGCGCGGAGCATGTGGCCTCATATATTACCTAATACATTGATATGTTTTGTTAGAAACAAGGACGGGGCCGAGTTTTGATCTAAAAATGCGAAGCCGGGCCTGACACCTGTCCAACCCAGCAACATGGTATAAGACATTTTTTGTATTTCAAACTAAATAAATCATATTGTGGCAAATTAATGAATCATCACACCCTTTTTTTAGGTCGGATGAATCATTACACCTATTTCTCTAAAAATAATCCCTCATTTCACTTTTTTGGGTAGAAAAGCGAGGTCGAGCCCATCCCTAATGTCGGGCTTTCGGTGCCGGGCTGCCCATGCCCAGCTTTACCGCGGGGCATGACACACCCTAAATTTCGGTGCTAAAGGTCTCATTCATAAAAATAAATAGAAAAGGTTGCTTTCCATCCAATATCTCCCTTCTTCAAGACAAAACCTAAACTTGTATTCATAATCGCATAAACATTCAATCGGTTATGCTCCTTTTTACATCACATGACACAAAGAAAAATCCACGCCACACGAACCCAATACGGAAACCTTTCAATCCCAACCCATACCAGCCGAACCCGACCCAAACTATTGGATTTTGTATTTCTAAAAATGGAACTCAATAATTTATAAGAAGAGTAGTAGAAGAAATATCCTTCATTTTACAAAAAGTTGCCTTTTCATCCAAACCTCCCTTTTTATTGTTCAAAAAGAAGGTAAGAATCACATAAAGAACCGGTCAAATGGAACCGTGCGATCCGAACCCGACCCGAACTTTGAATACATTTTCTAAAACTCACGGATTTTTCACATATGTTTTAAAAATATCTTTTGTCTAAAATGAATTTAATGCATTATGAGCCGGCCTGGCCAGAGCATCAAACATGAGTGCCAGCCAAACCAAACATATTTTGAAACATAAATGAGAAGATGTTCCTATTACTAGCATATATCGTAGGCACCAGTAGAGTAGGATTGATGCCTATCTACTTGTGATTTTACAGCCCTTGGGCGTTGGGTGGGTAAATAATTGAGGAGGGAGGAGATACACACAGTAGAGTACTAGCGGTCACGTGCCTCGCTTCCTCTTCCGGCTCGCCGCGCCGCATCCAGCAGCAGCTTTACCCTCCCCACCAGTTGCCCAAAACGATCAACCCCAAGGACTGCTCCCACGCCGGGCCGGCCGCCGGCCGGGGTTGACTCATCCACTCCGTTCCACTCCCCACGGCGGCGGCGGCGCCGGATGGACATGGACGGAGTTAACCAAGGTACGGCCGCTCCATCGTTCCCCGCCGGGCAAGCGTTCGTCCTGCTGGTTAGCAAGAAACGCCCCTCTTTCTTCTCTATTTCCATTCCTCATGGCTGTCTGCTTGCTTGCGCGGGCTGGCTGTCAGGCTGCGGCGAGGACTGCGACGCGGAGGGCTGCGAGTGCGGGGCGGACGGCTGCGAGGAGTGCGAGTGGTGGAGGCTGCACTGCTACTGGAGCCACGCCGGCGACCACCCGAGGCAGTTCTCCCTCGTCGCCGGCGACGATTTCGCGGACCATATGGTACGGGTTCAATGTCGCTTCCTTCCTCCCTCCCTCCCTTCCGATGTCTGTCTGTCTGTCTATACTCTATGTGATGGAAAATAATGTTGGTTGGGGTAATGGTCAGAATCTCGCTGAAAAATAATGTTGGGTTTCATTCTAGCCATGGTCCCTGATGCTTTTCATTCTTGTCAAAGTTCAGATTTTATGAGTCCATTAATATCAGGGAGACGGGCATTATTTCCTTTCTCTGGGATTTCAGCTCACGGGTTAAACATCTATAAGTTCAGTTCACATACAGAAACTAGAATTTTGCCTGCAATGTACTGTAGATGGCGAATATGGCGCCCCCAAACTTTGTCTGATCCTAATAAAGAGTTTCTTCTTGATATGTCCAGATTCCTGAAGCCCCAAAATTTTACCAGATATATTGTTTGAACTAGAATCTAAGGCTGAACTGAACCAGGGACATGTTACCCATATTTTCTTGCAAAAAAGTATTCACCTTTTGGCAGGAATACAGAGTAGTGGAGATATCCAAGTATTTTACCTCTGAATGTGCAAGGTAATTGATTGTCAAGGTTAGATTGTTATTCCTGTGCTTGAGATAAATCAAGTAAAGTAAGATCCACTTGCCACTTAAGATCATTGCTCTCAGCTTTCTGCACCATCAAAGTGTTCATTCTACAGTAATCCTGCAACCTGAATTCTTTCTTTCTGAATTTTCCACAACCAGTGAAACCTCTGTCTCTAAATAACCAAGTGTACCTTTATTCTCCTTGGACAGCGCATACGGCCGCCGGTTGCAAGCCATCTGAGAAACTTGATCACTGAGTTCGAGGAGATCCAACTTGAAGCTCCTGATGGCCGCGTGTACCCTGTTAAAATCGGTTGGGAGTTTGGTGACATTGTTCTTAGGTCTGGATGGCACGACTTTGTCAAGGTGCATCACATAGAACAAAACTCCTCCATCCGGTTCGTGTACCGTGGGAACTCCAGCTTCGAGGTTCACATATCCGATTCACCCGGTCACGGCAACTCTTCTCGACCACCTCCTCCTGATCGTCATGTGCTGAATGGTGAAGTCAATTAGGACCTTCAAGTCGTCGAGTGCTTGCTTTTGGTGATGCTTTTCTGATAGTTATAACACTCTTTTTTCGTGATGCGCAGAACAAGTGGTGCCTGATCCTGCACATGTTGAGACATCAATCGGCCTAGACTATACCGCATTCCCTGGGACCTGCGTAAGCCATGAACAAGACAATAAAGTGCTAGAACTAGCTCAGAGCAGCATGAGATCTGAATTTCATCTGCATGTGGCAGCTGTGATCAAAAGAAATGCCAACAGGGACTGCCATGTTGTAAGTAACATCCTTCCCCACATAATTTCCTGCTTATGTTTGTGACTCCGATCAAATCGATCCATAGGCTATTAATTAATTCCGGCTTGTGTGTTTTCTTTTTTTCTTCTGTTCTTGCAGTACATACCATTGACGCTTTTGGACAGTTTCAAAGAGGGGATAACTGAAGCTCCCATTCAGCTCAAAGCCCATGGCAAGGGCATGATATACGTTGTTGGCGCAAGCAAGCATGGTGATGACCAAGTAATCCTCCAATCTGGGTTGAGTCGTTTTGTAGCTTGTCACCGCATCCAAGACAACGACCTCCTCGTCTTCAGAAGGAACGGGAATGCCCACCTCGAAGTTCTTGTCCTTGACCCAAGCGGTTGTGAGAAAACCTGTTTTGACACGGGAAACTCTTCAAACGCGAGAGAAGGCCGTTGGGCTAAATCAGGTCAGAGTAATGCAGCTGCCATGTGCATTCTTTTCATTTCACCACATTTTCGACGGTCATTGTGTGAACACCATAAGGAAGCATGGAATGTTTTTCAGGACTCCAAGCTCGCGAGTCTAATGAAGCCGGTTTAGAAGCTCCTAGGTCCAACAATTACATATCAACCGGGCCCCCTCTACATAGCCAACAGGAAGCCAAAGTCGAAGAGAGAGTTCGGGCAATTGGTTCCGTATTTCCTGTGTTTGTGAAAGTGATTACCTCCAGCGATGTTGCTAGCAGACATTCTCTGGTGAGTTCAGATACCAAAACCAATACATATAATCTGTAGTTGGTTTTCATTTTGTTTATGAAAATCTTGAGACCCTGCTAATTTTGCGATTAAGTTGTACATAATCCATATTTCTCACCTGAGAAACTTGTTGTCTAATGTGCACTTTTCTTCATTTTGCCGAATGAATCATTGATCCGAGACTGATCGTCGAATCTGACACTCTTTCGCGCTCTTGGACAGTACCTGGGCCCGAAGTATGCTTCGGCGTGTCTCCTGACCCAGCCAGGACGCCTCCGCCTCCTGCTGGAGGGCGACGACAGGGATTGGGACTGCATGTTGGGCTTGAGGAAATCTAACAAAACTTGGTGGATCCACAGAGCCTGGCCGGAATTCATCTCGGATGTCGGGCTGGAGGAAGATGACATCTGCCTCTTCGAACTGACGGACACGAGCAGATTCACGATGAAGGTCCATGTGATCCGCAAATCGGATATACAGACGCCATGAGAGAGTTAATTTGACTGAAGAATGACCTGATGCTAGATAGAGCCTGTGGCTAACTGACGGACCCTACACTTTTGCTGACTCCTTGTGCTATTGCTGCTGAAGTGCTGATCCCTGTATTGCTGCTTGTTTAGCAGCCACCTCATGAGCAACTTCCTATAACTAACTAGTGATGATTCGGATTTCCACCATTGCTGTGTTGTGTTTCCTACTCCCATGTGATGCTTCTTCAGCTGGGACTAGGATGTGCCTTTTTTTTTAGTCAGAATTGTTGCAAAGGTACTACCTGAATAGAGATGCTGTGCAAGATGACATGAAATTGTTATAAGTAGACGCGCAAAAGAGCACTCAACTAAAAAAAAAAGCAAAAGAGCATTCAAGTCTGCGTTCACAAAAAAAGAGCAGAAGAAAGGGTCCCAGATGATGTTTCCATCTGTCGAATTTTAAATGCAAAACATCCGCCAAATTTTAAATGCAAAAAAACTGAAACTACATCAAAGCGTTTTCCCTTCTCCTTATACCCCACATGGAAAAGAACAGGTTTCATGTAAAAATGCAGTAACAGTAATAGCTCGGCCTCTCTCCAGTGAGCAGCTCATCACCTCATATAAAATTTTCTACTGTAAGTATTTGGCAAGACTGTCGACCAACATTCAGAGTTACAAAGGCGTCCGAGCAGAATTTCTCACATTTCATGTTCAACACGCATCTTAGACAAGCACTTATCTCCATTGATTGATTAGGGTAGGATTAGTTGGCTGGACGACAGAGATCAGTCGTACCTCGAGAACCAATGCCCGAGATCGCCGCAGGAGATGGTGACGCGATGCGGCCGGCGTTGAAGTCGGAGGCGGCGAGGCGGAGGGCTGGGGGGATGTGAGGCGTCGGCGGGGCTACGGCAACGGCAAGGCGGCGGCGGCGAGCTAGGGCACCGAGGAAGAAGAGGGAACTTCTCAACGGGAGAGCGTACGCTGTAACAAAGATGCGGCCGAAGCAGAGCAAAGCAGAGGAAGCAGAGCACCCCCTGATTTTCCTTTAGAAGAGCTACAAATAACTCGTAACAGAATTTATTGCTATTAAAATCTAAGCCACACGGCATACATTTAGTCACTATCTCAAATACAAATAATTATTGTTTGAAAACAGTTGCAACAAACATCTATTACCCCCGTCCTGAATTCGAAATGTGTCTAAATACATTCGTATCTAAAGAAATCTAAGACAAATAATTTGAGCGGATGGAGTACGATTCTGCATCTGTGCTCTCATTTCCATCATCTCGCTGTCTGATTTTCAACCTCAGTCTTGTTGACTCTCCTCCCTAGACCAATGTATTTCATAGCATGATCTTGAATTGCCTCTTTTTTCCTTGCCTTCCCATTCAGTGGCAACTCATTTCATTCACAAGCTTTGAACAATCCAACGACCTAAGAAAGCTCCTCCAGGTGACGGCTTCGTAAGAAGATCACTTTAGTTTAGATTATGGACAAAAGTTCTTTTGAATTACAAAAAACGCACTAGTACGAAAACAATCATTAATAGCGGGCCTCGAAAACGGTTGTGACCAAACATAACAAAGTCGCCTGTAATACCCACACCAAAGTGGTTATTTTTTTCATATAAAAAGCTCTGACGATGGTTGGAAATCTGAAACCGCCTGCAGGAAAGATTGGAGGCGGTGTGTAGTGCGAAACCGCCTCTAGTTTAGAGGCGGTTTCAGTGAGTACCTAGGGGCGCACCCTTTTCCTTCTCTTTGTGTACCACATATTTATTTTCCGTCCATTTTCCTTTCCTTCCCTGATGCCAGGCCAAACCCTAGCACCACCGCCGTAATGTTCACCTTGGTGAGCACGCCGACTCTTGAACACTTCTTCACATGTGACTGCCGTCGACCTAGTTTCCGTCAAAAGGTGGAGGTGCAGTGGCATATCAGCCCATTCGTGGCGGTGTAGTGATAGACCGTCCCATCCGAGATGGCGTAGTGGCATATCGGCTCATCTGCAGCGACGCGGTGGGAGATCCAATCTAGCTATGCTATCGACCCAGTGATGGAGCTAAATCCAGAAAATCTCGGGTACGGGGTTCCGATCTGGTAGCCTTGGAACGATGGTAACATGAACAAGGGGACATGATGTTTTACCCAGGTTCAGGCCCTCCCGAAGAGTTAAAACCCTACGTCCTACTTTTGTTGTATTGATTGGGAAGTAACGAGTACATGGTTGATCTATCTTGAGATTGTGTGTCTCTAACTTGTCCTATATACGGCCTAACCCCAACGGCTTATATAGATACCGGGGTACCTAGGGTTACAATGGTCGGTTGCTATAAGAGGAAAATGTTGCACATCGACATGACCACCGACTTGTAGTGGGCGCGAGGCGACTACGTCCGGAAGGAAATGGAGCGCCAGCGTCGCGCCCTCGAGGAGATCGCCACTCGGCGCCGTGGCCGGGACGAGGACGAAGTCATCATCCTCGATGACAGCGACGACGAGGCGCCGACGCCTTCCAACCCCGTCCGCCTCGGCAACCCAGGACAGGGTTGCAGCAAGGACGGCGGCGTCCAAGACGACGACGACTACACCGCCTTCTACCGCCTCCTCGGCATGCAGTAGGCTCGGGGTGGCATCGGCGGCGTAGTTTTTTTAATTATGTCTTTTAAATTTGTACAAATGAATGAAAACCGCCTGAATTTGGTCCTAATTCGTGTCATTTTCATCAAAATTTAGCCGAATTTTAATTTCAAATAACGGCTTGGGGGGTCGGTTAGGAACCCGAGCCCCCCCCCCCCCCCAAACTGTGAATTTACCGCCGTTCGACCCCCAGGCGGCGCTATTTCAAGCCCCTGAGGGGCCGAACGGCTGGAGATGCTTTTAAACAATTCAACATATATGGTATCCTTTCCCACTACTCGCCTAGTTTGTAAACACAAATCTGTCTACGCATTGACGTTATCTTTGATGTACAGTAGTATATCTTTGACAGTCGTCTGCATGTTAATTCAAATTACATTTTTGTATAGAAAATGTTGCCAGGCAAAATGGATGAATGAGGACAGACCAATATTCATACCAAGACTCACAATAAACATGCTGACAGTCTTTTAATACGCATCTTTGACAGCCACGTGCATGTTAAAAAAAGACAACAGAAAGTTCAATTATAGTTAACAATCTAATGATGTTTTTTTGCAGGGAAAATCTAATGATGTTATTTAATTATGGTTTGGCCATTTCACATTTTTCATCCAAGTTAATTTTTTTTTACTACTCCACATATGTTTTCTTGGATGTGAAAAAAAAAACAGTGATATGTTAGTTTTGTTTTTTGGCAAATCATATGGGAGTTTTATTCCAAGGGTTACAATTGAGAGACAACAAGTCCTCACAAACATTTAACCATGGCAATGAGTATGATCCAAGGGCACAATGAATAGAGAACAAAAATGTGGATCTGATTACTGCATACAGGTTATATAATATAGATGCACGCCAGATCTTTTCTTCTGATAAGCTACACGGTATGTCTTTCCTAACAACAGAAATCTGGGTTACATATCAAAGTCTCAATCTAAGAATACACAAATATTAATGGAAAAAATACTAGGAGAGAGAATCTGCTATCATAATATACTCAAATGACAATCTACTTATGCCGAAAAGCATGTTACCGTCTTACTGAAAAGAAAAAAAAATTGCATCCGACTCTGAATTCGTGATACTTGCAGTGGCGAGGCTATGTGTAAGCTGTGGGGTCAGCTGACCCCACAGCTTTTGAAAAAAACAGCCGCAAAACACTGTACCATTACTGTTCATTGTGAAGAAAATAATCAACAAAATTACCACTGACCCCACAGATCTCCGAGGCTGGCTTCCCCGCTGGATACTTGTCTTACTTATTCCGAGTCATTCCACTAATTCGTGATACTTGCAGACATGTACAGAAGTATCAGTTGTGCAACACAAATCACAAGAGTACACCAGCTTTGAGACAAAGAGGTAGCCCGAAAAGAAATGTGGAGCTTTATTTGCTGCAGCATCCAATCAGAGTAGGTGACTTGGGCTCCATAACCAAAGGCGCATCTCGGTTTAGGCATCTAGGACTTGACGGCCGGCGTTGTAGCTGAAATAGATGACCGGAAAAAGAATGAAGCATATGCACATCTTTTGATCTACTGCTCACCAAGACAAAAAGTACAAACTTGTTAATAGTACCTGAGCTTTCCGTATCTATTTGCTCGTCTCGTAACATATACTGCGGATAAAGTCTTGTCATCTCCAGCATTGGACGGTTGGGGTTCGCCTCGGCCATGCTCTTGAAAGCATCCTCCGCAGCCTCTACTTCTGCCGCCGTCGAGCGATAGCAGGATAAGCCGACAGTTAGGCGAGCAAGGCTGGAGAGGCGTTGGATGCCAAAGTCGAAATCGACCGCACCAGATTTGGGCTTTACGATGAAGTCACAGAGTTTAAGCTCCTTGAGCCTCGGCATAGCCCCCGGTTCAAACATTAAAACTCCCATACGAGTATGGTACACCTCAAAACTCTGCAACTGTTGAAATCCTTCACGCCTGATGACGAGCCGCCCAGCGTCGTCTGTTTGGGGTGAAAACAGTTCCAATTCGATCAGATTGGGTATCAATCCAATCATCTCAATATCCTGCTGCTCTATCTTCGGATGGTTGAAAATCAACCTCTGTAGGTTGGGAAGTGACGCGAGCCATCTGCTAATCCGGCTGATATCTTGTCCATATACACAAACCTCCTGGATACAACCCAAAGCAGGGAGGAACGGCTCTTCTCCATCCTTTTCTTTCATATAATAATAAATACTCAGGGAACGGAGGCCGCATTCGTCCAGTTTACGGAGAGAGGACACCAGCTTTTCCTTGGACTGTTCTAATTTGTTGCCTTCAATCCCATCAGTGTCCAATTTAATCCTCAGCTTTCTCAGATTTGTTAGTTTGCCGAGCTCTTCCACATGCTTCAACTGCAAGGCATCAACGCAATCAAGCTCTTGCAAGTTTATCAAGTTTCCCAACCCATCTGGAAGCTTACAACCAGAGTAAACAAACAAACGTGCCAGTCGTTGTAGCCGACTTGTGCTTTCAGGAAGCTCACGTAATCCAGAGGATACTAGCGTCTCTAGATACAGCAACTCCCCAATTTGCCTCGGAAGCTCCGTGATTCCTGTAAAAGAGATATCCAAGTATCTCAGCTGATAGAGTATTTCAATATCCTTGATATGATGATTTTTCAACTGATCGCAGCCTTGCAAGTCTAGCACGCGCAAGCATTTTGACCTCCCAAGCGAAGGAAATAGCTTGATATCCCCAAAAGCACTGATTGACCGAGCGTGTGACAGATCCAATTGCTCCATGATTTCTTCATCCTCATTCCCCATTAGAGAGAGCCGACGAACTATGCCATTAGGCTTGCATTGTTTCTTTAGGACAGTACACATGTTCTCTTCGGAGGATTTGTCAATTAGGAAATCAAGGATGGTGTCATGGACTCGGCAATACTCCGCCTTACCGTCATACCCTATTTTGTCGGGCTGTATTAGACTTCTGTTCACAAGCTGGTGAAAATATTCCTCTCCTAATTCCATGAGATCTTGTCCACTTTCTCCATGGATAAAGCCTTCAGAAATCCATCTGCGTACCAACCGCTTCCTTTCAATCAATTGGTCTTCAGGAAACAGAGCCAGGTACAATAAGCAGCTTCTTAGGTGGTGGGGAAGATCAAAATAACTAAGAGATAATATGTAATTCATGGTCTCTATTATATTACTTTTGACCTTTGAAGAGCGTATTGAATGTCGCACCCGATCCCACTCTTCTTTTGTTTCCCTTGTTGTGGCCAACAAGCTAGAAATGGCATTGATGGCCAGAGGTAGACCACGGCATTTTTTCAAAATATCATTGGCAGCTTCTTTCAAGCTATCAGGACAGTTTTCTTCACAGCCAAATATCCTCTTGAAAAACAATTTCTTTGAGTCAGCCTCACTGAGTGGTTTCATCTCATAGACAAGATCTTCACTAGAAGGAGAGCAAGATTTGGCAACATCAACTATACGTGTTGTGGTAATTATTCTGCTGCCCAATGTATTCTTGACAAATGCACATTTCAAAGTTTCCCATGTTCCTAACTCCCATATATCATCAATTATGATGAAGTACCTGCAACACAGTTTTATGAACATACGCATTAGAGCTCATTAGATATTTATAGTAATACCTATCAAGTAACGTAAAATCCTGAAACAATGCCACATCTGTGTGCATCCTAGATATAATACACCTTGATGTAATTGTCTAACATCAATAAAGATGTCATTATCTAAAACATACTTGTACGATAAGTGAAATCCTCAGAGCATCTCACAATAATACACAACTACAAATGGGGAAGAAACTAAAAGATAACAACTCCACACATAGTACTAGCTACAAGCAACTCCAACGCGCCGACGCATTTGGTCCGTGCGTGTCCGTTTGAGTCAAAATGGACAAAAACGCCAGCCCAACACGCGGACGCAAACCCAAATCACGTCCGCTCGGTGTCTATGTGGACGCATTTCCAACCCAAATTTGCGGCTGATTTGCGTCCACACGAACACGAGACAGGCGTGCTGCACATCCACTTGGTGTCCGCCTCAGGCCCGCATGTCGGCCAACCAACTACCACCGCAGTCGTAGTCAATGCCGCCCACCTACCTCGAGCCCGCATGGCAGTGACTAGAAGCGTCCAAACTGCGTCCTTTTTAATTGCAAGGGTGCAGCGGGGCCGGCCTCATCCACTTCTCCCACTCCAGTCCACATCTGCTCCCTCGTCGGCGACAGAAAACCCTAGTCATCATGGGCTTATTCGGCAAAGGCAAGGGCAAGGGGAAGCACGACCACGAGGCCGGCTCGTCACAAGGACCGGTGAGGCCGCCGACGAAGGGGTGCGGATTGGTGTCGGCGTCGTGGGACGGGAGGGCGACAGCGCCACACGACCGTGCAGTACCACTTGGAGTACCGTGTCCCACTGTCGTGGCCGGACGTGAACCTCCCCCACGGACGGCACCTTGACCCCCACCGCATTTCGGTGCCATTCGTGCCTTGGTCCGAGCGTGCGCGAGCCAAGGAGATCCGATCGGGGCGTGCTCTCCTGACGCCGGAGCAACGCTGCGACCCAGCCTACGCGCCAGACTCCCCTAACTGGGATGTCTGGTTCGCCACGAGCACGATGTGTGCCGCCGTGGCGCCGTCTAGCTCGAAGCACGCCCTCCACCGTCGCCGCCGGTGGTCAAGCAGTAGGGTGAGGAGGAAGAGGCGACGTTCCTCGAGGCATTGGAGGAGGCGACCCAGCACGCCATCAAGGACTCCTAGCCCAAGGATTCCTGGTGGCCTGGCCTCGAGGACGCACTGCAGCTGTCGGCCGCCAGCGATAGCCTCTACCCGCCACCACCATAGACCCGCCACCACCACAGGCCCCATCATAACCGGCCCGCACCCGCGCCGACACCACCCGCGCCCACCAGCGTCTACCAATGGCAGGCCGTCGTTCGGGAGTGGGTGAGCGCGCCGCCCGTTTGGCTGGGCGCGACGGAGGAGGGGCGGCCTACCTCGCGGCGTGGAAGGACCACACGCTGGAGGATGAACGGGAAGACGGCCAGGTCCGCATGCAGCGGGAGCCCGAGGAGGAGCACCGGCTTCGTTGGGCGTGCGAGGAGGAGGAGGAGGCGCGCGCGGCGCCAGGCAAAGCCATCGCAGCAGCAGGCGGCGTTGGTGGCCTACCAGCAGGCCTTCCCGTGGTCTGAGCCACCAGCATTCTTCGATCTCACCCGCTCCGACGACAAGGACAACGCCTAGGGCTGCGGGCTGGGGCAACAGTTTA
Organism: Aegilops umbellulata; assembly: GCA_032464435.1. Classification (NCBI taxonomy): domain Eukaryota; kingdom Viridiplantae; phylum Streptophyta; class Magnoliopsida; order Poales; family Poaceae; genus Aegilops; species Aegilops umbellulata. The sequence continues at coordinate 420,345,672 of CP136059.1, forward strand.
TTTATTAATTTTAATGTTTTATGTTTAATTATGTGGACTTTGACCGGTTTTAATATGCATTTTTATTTATGTTTAATTATATTAAGCATTTTATAAGTTTTTCTAAATGCCCACGCGGACTAATGCGTAGACCGTATTGGGCGTGCCCACGCACCCCATGGCAAAACCGGACACGCCCGTCCGCTCGGCCAATCCAAACGGACAAAAAACGAACAAAAACTGCATCGGTGCGTTGGAGTTGCTCTTAGATACAATTTGGTCGCAATATAAGGGAAAAAACATTTCTATAGGAGGCAAACAAAAAAATAGCAAGATTTAACAACCAAGAGGAAAAATTGTGAATTCCTTGATGAGATGCTCAGGCCGAGTCGAGGCAGCTGTTGCCAGTTGCAAGGTACAATGTTTTGACACTGCCAATAGCATGTTGGCAAGAGGATAGATATGGAAACAATGGTGGGGATTACCTATTTTCTTTTGTCTTTTTGGTAACAAGTTATTTCCTCATGATTGGTAGGACCACATATTGAGTGGGTCCGCGCCTCAATTCATCATGCAAATTGCTACGAAACCAGGAAAGAAGCAACGAACTAGGGTTATCATTATGTTAGGCTAGTCAGGCCGGTCCGATCTGACCATGATTAATTCCTCTATTAATTCTTCCCTTTTCTCTTTTTGTGTTATGGATATAGATTCTTCAATGTTTGATATCCTTTTAGGATTATAATACTGATAACCGTGGGTTTACAGCCTCTATAGAAACCCTATGTTCTTAAAGTGGCTAATCACAAACGGAATGTACTGCATATACAGTAACAGTGGTATGCACATGCAAGTGCTTTGGGTCCTTAGAAGATAGATGTATTTGCAGTCATGTGGTGCGTGCGGATATTTGTCTTGTATACAAAAAAAGCGAATTGCACGTACTTTATTGTTTTCACTGGCGCCATGTCATTAGTGTAAAAAACGCTCTTATATTATGGGACAGAGGGAGTATTTAATAAACAGAACATATATAGCCGCAAGCTTGACAAACCTGTGGCAATCAATTAGAAAATGTATGGCGCCCGAAATCGGCATACAGATTTTAGCTATATCTTATAGTGAACAGATCGACATAAGTTGCAAAAAACAATGACTTCAAATTTTAAACGCGGTCATACAAGTTGAGGACGAATGTAAATCACACAAAGCAATCTTCATTAGCAAGATTCTAGGCAACAGATTATACATGAGCTAATTAAGCAATGCTACTTTGTAGTAGATCTCACATATATACCTTGTGTCTTGGAGGAATTCTCGAATCTTGTCGATGATGAGTTGTATATCATCTAATCTAGCGTAAGCATCGTCTTTCTTGGTGATTTGTGATAAGATGGATCTTAATATCGCCTTCATGTCAGGCTTGCGTGAAATCGAGACAAAAGCCCCGCAGTCGAAGGTCGCTCCAAGGTTGACCCGGATCTGGTTGGCGAGCGTGGTCTTGCCCAACCCTCCATATCCAACAATAGAGACAGATTTCAGTGATTGGCCCTCTTTCTCATTCAGCCACTTGACAAGTTCATCCTTTGGTCCATCAATTCCGACGAGCTCTGTGGCGTCCTTGTAGACTGCACGAAGCCGAGGGTCGACCTTGTCTTTTGCGGGCATAGAGGAGGAGGAGTCGTCAATCTTGTACCTTGAGTGGCAACAAATCGGTCACAAATCTGATGGTAGGTACTAATAGTACTGTAAAGAGAACCAGATCTGGTACCTTGAAAACCTGTCGCTGACATCCTTAATTTCTTTCTTGATGTCTTTGACCTCCTTGGCGATCCTGCGGCGGGTATTGATGTCCGGCAGCAAGTTCTTGCACTTGTCCATGAGCTTGGCGACGCCATGAGCCTCGGAACTGGAGGACTCGTGTTCCACGAGGACCATGAACTTGTCGATGTTGTCCTCTATCTTATAGGACATCTCCCGCACCGCCGTCACACGCAGCTTTGTTGGCTCGTCAGGCTCCTCCACATCTGACATCTTGAGGAGGAATGCGTACATGACCTCCAACTCGTCCTTGAGGAACTTGATGTCCCCACGGACATTCTTGAGCAGCTTGTATTCATCTGTCAACATAGCTCCCAACTTCCGCAGGAGGGAACCCATTGCCCCTGTGGATGCGCTCACCAGAACTTCCGCCATTGTTGCTCTGTCTCTCTCTCTCTCTCTCTCTCTCTCTCTCTCTGTGGTGTGTGTTGATTTGGGCTTGCAGATGGCGATGGCACGGGAAAAAAGAATCCTTTGTCTATGAAGCCGGCAAGACTAATGAAACACGGTAGGGTACTACACTACTTTTGAGGAAAGCGATTCACATGGTATACAACGCGGAGACAGCTTTGCAGGGACACATGTGCTACTTAGAGCATCTCCAACAGCCGCGCTAAACTAGCGCCGCGACGCAAATTAGGCCGTTTTAGCACGCGCACAACGCGGCGGGTCGCTCCAGCGGGCGCGCAAAAACGGCGCGCGTTATAACGGGTTGGGCGCGCGGTCGAAAACACTTAGCCGTGCGGTTTATTTGGGGCGCCAGCTGCAGCGCGCGGCACACTCCAGCGCTCGCGGCCGCACTTCCTCTCCCACTTCCACCCCCCGTCCGGTCGCGCCGCCGCCGCTGCCCGCGCCCCCGGCGACCGTTCAGGCTTCGCCGGCCTATCCCCGCGCGCCCGCGCTTCCGCCCCATCCCCTCCTAGTCCCGCCGGCCCTCGCGCGCCTCCGTCGTCCGAGGAACAGCGCTCGCTGCCGCGCCGCGCCCGCAAGGTGTTTGACAAAACGCCTACAAGGTATGTATTGCTCAAACTTCATGAATTTGATGCATGTTTTGAATTGTAGTTTTTATAGTATAGTATTGAACATTGTAGATGAGTTCGTCGTATGATTCTTCCGAAGAAGAATTTGATATGGAAGAGGAGGAGGATCTTGCAATGATCCTAGCTATGCATATAAAAAAAACCGAAGCACGGTGGTTCGGTTATGGGTCGGCAGAAAATTTGGAGGGATAGGATCGATGCCCACAACAGATTGATCAGGCATTATTTGCGGAGAATCCCATATACCCCGAGTCGTATTTTCGTCGCCGGTTTAGGATGAGCACCGAGTTGTTCAGGCGCATTGCAAAGAAACTAGCGAGCCATGACCGTTTTTTTCAGCAAAGGAGGAATGCCGCCGGAGAGCTCGAGCATAGCACCTTTCAGAAGGTGACAGCCGCTTTGCGTATGTTGGCATACGGTATACCGGCTGATCTTGTTGATGATCACTTGGCTATGGGTGAGAGCCAAGCCATCATGTGTGTCAAGCGCTTTGCAGTGGGAATTGTGCAAGTGTTTGGCGAGGAGTATTTGAGATCTCCCAATGCTGAAGACGTCGCAAGGCTATTGGCGATGAACAAAGCTCGCGGTTTTCCTGGCATGCTTGGCTCAATAGATTGCATGCATTGGAGTTGGACGAATTGTCCAAAGGCATGGCATGGGCAATTCCACGGCCAAAAAAAGGGTTCCACTATAATCCTTGAAGCGGTGGCCGATCAGGAGACTTGGATTTGGCATGCATTCTTTGGAATGCCTGAATCTTTGAATGACATCAATGTTGTCAACCGGTCACCACTGATGAATAAGATTGCAAACGGTGAGTTGCCACCGGTGCAGTTTGTAGCAAATGGCCGTATGTACAACTATGGCTATTATCTAGCGGATGGCATCTATCCAAAGTGGCAAACCTTCGTGAAGCCGTTGAAAAAGCCGGAAGGTAAGAAAAATCTTGACTTCCACAATGCTCATGCGGGTGGAGAGAGCATTTGGGATTTTGCAAGCCCAATTTGCTATTGTGAGAGGACCGGCTAGATTTTGGGATCAAAAAATGCTTTGGTACATCATGCACGCTTGTGTGATCATGCACAACATGATCATTGAGAATGAGTGTGGCCAAGATTTAGACTACTCATAGTATGAGCTCTTGGGATATCCCGTGCGAGTGCGACGGAGGGATGAAAGGGTAGCCCGTTTTATTGCCTCCTATCATGCCATTAGGCGTCAAGCAACGCACAATGAACTTCAGAATGATTTGATTGAAGAGTGGTGGGCATGGCATGGACGACAAAGAGCATGATGATATCTACATTCGACATTGTATTGTTCATGAACTATTTGTTGTGTTTATTGCATTTGTTGTACTGAACGATAAACTATTTGTTTGAGTTGTAATGATAACGAAATTGAACTATTTATTGTTGATTTATTTTGTTTGTTTGATCATGATTGCTCATGTATATGTGGTTTGTGCGGCGCGCGCGCTGTATTTTTGCGCTCTGCTGGAGCGGCGCGCGCGCGCTGTATTACAGCGCGGCTGCTGGAGCCAGCGCAGGCGGGCGCGCCAAACCAGCCGAAGCGCGCGCGGCAAACAGGTTTTTTGCGCGTGGCGCATAGCGCGGCTGTTGAAGATGCTCTTAGTGGTGTTTGTTTTCAGGGACTTTTTGTATAGGAACTAGAAAAAGTCCTTTTTAAAGACTTTTTTTAGCAAACGGGATGAACTTTTTAGGGACTAAACTATGCATTTGGGACTAAATGAAGAATACTCTTAAAGAGAGTCTTTTTTGGACTTTTCGGGACTTTTCCAACAATGTCCCTCCATGCACCCATTGGCCCGCCACCCTATGGTGTTGTTTGATTATTATTTTTCTATATACTAGGGGCAACATGGTCATTTAATAACCTCTAGGAAGGGACTAGGAACATCTGTCTCTGGAAACAAACCGGGAGAAACTTTTTAGGGACTATGGACTATTTAGTTGGGACTAGAAAAAGTCTTAGGACTAGAGAACCAAACACCACCTTAATGCACAAGATATTAGGCTGGTCATAGTGGGGAGTAACTTATACTAGTGTCATGCATATGACACTAGTCTAAGTTACTACCTTCATAGTGCAAAGTAACATACTAGTAGTGTCATATGTAGCTTCATTTAATGGCTTGTAGACTCATCTTGTGTTGGGAAGCCCTATGTTACAGTAACATATTATGTTACCACTTCTTATTAACTACATGTCACATAAGCAAAAATTTCTCGAAGTGCGCTATGTTACTACTCCCTTCATTTCATAATGTAGTGCTTCCTCTATCCACGTGCTTCAACTTTGACCGTAAATTTAACTACCAAGACCGATTGCGGCGGGAGCAAAAATTATATCAGTGAATTCGTATTCGAAAGAAGTTTTTATTCGTATTCGGAAGAAGTTTTTAATTATATAATTTTTTCTCTCACCGTAGTTGGTCTGGTTGGTTAAATTTATGGTTAAAGTTAGACCTTGGAAAACGTGGGCGCACTATATTTTGAAATGGAGGGAGTACTTAAATTACTCCCACTATGACTAACCTTAAGCATGGAATCTTTCTACAGTCTCGTCCACTACCTGTCCACTACCTGCCTCATCAATTACTTTGCTCGGTCCCCGTCCTGACTGCCTGCCTCAGCAATTACTTTACTCGGTCCGACTACCAACAACTTTGCTCGGTTAACAACATCTCCAACGCAGTGATACATTTCATCTGCCCACATTTGTTTAGGTCGTTGTGGATAAAATATTATCGTAACGTGACGACCCATTCCCAAAACATGTCCATACAGATTCATTTTTACCTAAATTTAGGTTTAAAATACGTCAGCGCGGATGTGAAGTGGACACGCCGCACGTTCACTTGGTGTCCGCCGCGTCCCCATTTGGTGCCCAGTTAGAGCAACTCCGATGGGACGACCCAAATGGACGGCGATTTCGTCCGCTTTTTGTCCGTTTGAAGAGTAACTTATACTAGTGTCATGCATATGACACTAGTCTAAGTTACTACCTTTATAGTGCAAAGTAACATACTAGTAGTGTCATATGTACCTTCATTTAATGGCTTGTAGACTCATCTTGTGTTGGGAAGCGCTATGTTACAGTAACATAGAGGGTGCTTAAAGACTAAAGTTCCAAGCACCCCTGACTAAAGAGAGACTAGAACTAGTCTTGAGGCTAAAAATTTTTAGTCATAGGAAACCTACTAAAATCTGTATTAGCCCTCCCTCTCCTCATTTAATTCCTCTACTTTAACACATGCAAGTTCCGGATTGGATGGTTTGGAGGATAATAAATGCTCAATAACTTGATTTTAGTCTTTTTAGTATTTGGATCCAAGCATGGATGAGGCTAGCAAGTTTTAGTCCCACTACTTTTAGTCATGGGACTAAAATGTATCCAAGCACCCACATATTATGTTACCACTTCTTATTAACTACATGTCACATAAGCAAAAATTTCTCGAAGTGCGCTATGTTACTACTCCCTCCATTTCACAATGTAGTGCTTCCTCTATCCACGTGCTTCAACTTTGACCGTAAATTTAACTATCAAGACCGATTGCGGCGCGAGCAAAAATTATATCAGTGAATTCGTATTCGAAAGAAGTTCTTAATTATATAATTTTTTCTCTCACCGCAGTTGTTCTCGTTGTTTAAATTTATGGTCAAAGTTAAACCTCGAAAAGCGCGGGCGTACTATATTTTGGAATGGAGGGAGTACTTAAATTACTCCCACTATGACTAACCTTAAGCATGGAATCTTTCTACAGTCTCGTTCACTACCTGCCTCATCAATTACTTTGCTCAGTCCCCGTCCTGACTGCCTGCCTCAGCAATTACTTTACTCGGTCCGACTACCAACAACTTTGCTCGGTTAACAGCATCTCCAACGCAGTGATACATTTCATCTGCCCACATTTGTTTAGGTCGTTGTGGATAAAATATTATCGCAACGTGAGGACCCATTCCCAAAACATGTCCATACAGATTCATTTTTACCTAAATTTAGGTTTGAAATACGTCAGCGCGGATGTGAAGCGGACACGCCGCACGTTCACTTGGTGTCCGCCGCGTCCCCATTTGGTGGCCAGTTAGAGCAACTCCGATGGGACGACCCAAATGGACGTCGATTTCGTCCGCTTTTTGTCCGTTTGGGTCGCCCGCCCGCCCGGCATCCGCCTTTTTAAGATTTGAGGCGGCAGCACACCCAACGCGCTGACCCATACGTGCCGACGCGGCCGGCTGGCCGTCCAATATTATATTGGTTTGCATTCAAACATATTGTCAAATAGCATAGTTTACCGAATAAAATAGTATAGTTTTACGAGCCGGATAAAAATAAAAATAAATGTTTCATAGTTTTGCAAACGAATAAAAGAAGATACATCTATTGGTTGCCAACATGACCCCACATATACTCAACCAAATCATTTTGCAGCTGCACGTGAGTTTCCCATTCACGCATGTCTTGATGAAATTGGGTGAACTGTTCAAACGTTGCTGCTACTCCATGCTCAGGCATAACATTCTCACCCTGAAACTGAAACCCTTGATCGTACAGACGTTCCGGACGCTCATCTTCTACGATCATATTGTGCATGATCACACAAGCAGTCATCACCTCCCACAGTTTTTGCGTGCTCCAGGTATTAGCAGGATACCGAACGATACCCCATCGAGATTGCAAAACACCAAAGGCACGCTTGACATCCTTCCTAGCACTCTCTTGCTTTTGGGCAAATCTTTTCCTCTTCTCTCCGACAGGGTTGGGTATTGTCTTGACAATAGTGGTCCACTGAGGATAGATACCGTCATCCAGGTAGTATCCTTTGTCGTAGTTGTGTCCGTTGACAGTAAAGTTCACCGGTGGGTTGTTGCCTTCGGCAAGCCTAGCAAACACCGGCGAGCGCTGAAGCACGTTGATATCATTGTGTGATCCAGCCATGCCAAAGAAAGAGTGCCAGATCCAGAGATCTTGAGATGTCACGGCCTCTAGTATGACAGTGCAAGCCCTGACATGTCCCTTATATTGCCCTTGCCAAGCAGAAGTACAGTTCTTCCACTCCCAGTGCATGCAGTCTATACTGCCAAGCATCCCTGGGAAGCCCCTTCTGGCATTCGTCGCCAACAAACCGGATGTATCTTCAGTTGTCGGCTCTCTCAAGTACTCAGGGCCAAACACAGCAATAACAACCTTGCAGAACTATACAGGGACTCTAGGCATGTAGACTCACTCATACGGACGTACTTGTCAATGAGATCACCGGACACTCCGTATGCAAGCATTCGGATGGCGGCAGTGCATTTCTGATAAGAGGAGAAACCGATCTTGCCGACGGCATCCTCTTTCACTCGCAATAGTCATCATAGCCGACCACCCCCTCTCTAATACGGTAGAAAAGATGCCTACTCATACGGAAATGGCGGCGGAATTTTTGATGTTTGAACAACGGGTTTGTTGTATCAAAGTAGTCCTTCTAAAGAAGGAAATGGCCGCTCTCTCGATTGCGGTTCAACGTCGGAAGGTGGCCCGGAATGGAGCCACGGAACAACGGTCGCTGGTTGTTGAAGTGGTGATGGACCAACACGGCAGCCAATATCTCCTCCTCGTCGACGGACGACGAATCATCGAAGTCGCAAATGAAATTGTGGAAAAAAAACACTCATCGGCGAAGTCCATTTTCATACCTTGGCAAACTGTCGAACAGCTTGCGGGCGTCGAAGAAGGAGACGACCGGCGAGGGGAGACGCGGCGCCCACAGACCAGCTAGCTGCCCTGCCGGCGTCCGACGAGTGTGACGGCGTCCGACGAGCGTGTCGGTCGTATGTGGCGGGGGCGGCGAGGCGTCTTCTTGGTCGCGGGCGGCTGTGCGATGGGGGAAGCGACGGCGGGTGCCTGGGGACAGAAGCGGCGTTGCTGGGCGGATGTGGAGGCGGCGACAGCTGGAAGAGTCGCCACAAAAATGGGCGGTGACGGAGGAGGCGGGGTGGGGGGAGGGGGGCGAGGGTTGCTTGTTGGCCGGAGGGAGGTAGTCCAATGTGCCACGGACCAGCGGGTCCGTGGACAGGAGTAGGCGACCGCGCGCGCGTCCGTCGCGTGTCCGCGCCAACGCAAATCAGGCTCAACATTGGGCCGGGAATGGGTCGCCCGCGGACGAAAAACGGACGCGCGTCCGTTTGGGTCGGCGCATTGGGCCGCTTTTTCTGTCCGCGCCGACCCAAACGGACGGCCGCGGATGAAATGGGTCGCCCCATTGGAGTTGCTCTTACATTTTGGCATTTATTAAGTTGATAATGAAAAGTAAACAAAGGCACTATGGAAGAACTATATGCATGCACATGTTTGAGGTACACGAACGTTCCTACATATTGGACAATGCTCTAACAGTTAGTATAGGGTCATAACCCACGGAAATAAAGTACAATATTTTCCATGAGGATCAAAATACAAACCAACTTCAACATATATTTTGGTACTTCCATTAGATGGAACCCACTTGGAAGCAGAGGTTCAAACTTTTCGCTAATTTTAACTCCAACATATCAACAACATGCAATCGGATCATTTTCCATGCTTCGTCATTTGGGCACTTCTCGAAGCCCTCATGTAGCACCGTGTGAAATTATATTTATAAACGTAACTCCGGTGAACTATGTACCATCTCGGTTAACGAATAAGAGCCATGAGCCGAGGTAGAACATGCATGTGTCCTTAGGTAGGAGAATTATTCAGAGAAGCATACCCATGATAAATGAAAATTAAATGAACAAAATACTCTTTGTTTGCAACTTTGTAAATTACTCTGATGTTCTTAAAATCTAATCCAATAATTGTACATATTATATATGAAATAAATTCATGAAATAACTCTTAACAAAAAAGAAGAATTTCAATAGTAAAAGCAAGCCTTTGAATAGATTCAGACCTACAAATGTTTCCTAATGAGGGGCAAGACAAAGATGTAATTTAGAAACCTGAAACTAAACTAACCTGCATATTTATACTATTTGCGGTTTTGGAGGATTTACCTTTTGTCAAGTTAGTCATAATAAAAACTCCCTGGTAAAGTACAGATAGAAGATAAGAGTAGGACTACCAAGATAGACAAAGAAAAATACATAATACTTCCAGTTCTTAGAATATAGTACATAACATTCTTCTAAGCCGCAACATGTATGCTTATCTCTCAAATACTTGAATTTCAACTTGTTGGTGACCTATGTAAGATACAAACATATGACAAACTTGATCCTATAAATGAAATGAACATAGACCATTTGTAAGACGATTATTTATAGGGGAAAACAATGAAACCTAAAAGCTCCTGCAATGACCAACAAGTATCGGATCGCTACCAAGCATGAGGGCAACAATGTGCCTATCAGGAAAATAAATAATTTCCTTCGTTCCTACAGAATTTCTTACGACCACATTCTCTTAAGAGGTATGCAAGGGTGTGCATGTGAATTTGAAAAGACACAATTTGGATAAATATTTCTAGGCAATTACTCGAGGATTTGCTTAGCTGAATAGAAGTCCTCAAACTCAACTATACAAACCATGACATATTTATTATTTGGTTTCGGAGAATTTACCTTTTGCCAATATTAGTCATGATTGAAATTCCCTGGTGAAGAAGAAAGCTGTGAGAAAGCCTACGAAAATAGACAGATAAATAATACTTCCAAGAATATCAATGACCCTAGCTAGCTTACCTTTCTAATCGCCCAGAGGATCCTGCAAAAATAGACAAAAAAATTACCTTTGTAAAAACTACCTATAACTAACTAGTGATGATTCTGATTTCCACCATGTCTCTCTCTCTCTCTCTCTCTCTCTCTCTCTCTGTAGTGAGATGACAAAAATTAATGTTGTGTTTGTGTTTCCTATTCACATGTGATGCTTCTTCAGCTGGGACTAGGATGTGCCTTTTTTTAGTCAAAAAAGAGCAGAAGAAAGGGTCCCAGATGATGTTGTCATCTGTCAAATTTAAAATGCAAAACATCTGCCAAATTTCAAATGCAAAACACTGAAACTAGAATCAAAGTGTTCTCCCTTCTACAGTTATACCCCACATGGAAAACAGGTTCCATGTAAAAATGCAGTAACAGTAACAGCTCGGTCTCTTGCAACTGCATTCATGCATGCTTGTTCGGGAGCCACCGCATGAGCAACTTCTATAAGACTGTAACTAGTGCTGATTGGGATTTCCAGCATGTCTCTCTCTAGTGAGCAGCTCATCGCCTCATATAAAATTTTCTACTGTATTTGGCAAGACTGTTGACCAACATTCAGATTTCAGAGCTACAAAGGCGTCCGAGCAGAATTTCTCACATCTCACATTCAACGCGCATCTAAAGACGCGAAGCAAATGAAGCACTGATCTCCATGCATTGCCCCGACAATACTGCCGGACCGGTCTACATGGTGAGCACCCAGATTTCTTGGAGGTTTGATTAATCATCAGGGATTAGGATGAGTTGGCTGGACGACAGAGAGCAGTCATACCTCGAGAACCAATGCCCAAGATCGCGGCAGGACGTGGTGACGCGACGCGGCCTTAAAGTCAGAGGCGGCGAGGCGTCTGACAGGGGGAGGGCTCGGGGGATGTGAGGCGTCGGCGGTGCTACGGCAATGGCGAGGCGGCGGCGTCGAGCTAGGGCACCGGGGAAGAAGAGGGAACTTCTCAGCGGGAGAGTGTAAGGTGCGGCCGAAGCAGAGCAAAGCAGAGGAAGCAGAGCACCCCCTGATTTTCCTTTAGGAGGCTAGAACCTAAGCCACACGGTATACATTTTAGTCACCAGTATGTAAAATACAAATAATTATTGTTTGCTAACATTTATAGCAAATATCTATGATTTTGCATCTTTGTTCTCGTTCTCCGAAAGTGCTGTTCTGATCGCGAGCTCATATGAGTTTGGGTGAATAGTAAAATCAGAGGAAAATTAAAAATAATAATTAAAAAAACCCAAAAAATTGTGTGGAACATTGACAAAAGTTTTAATAGCTTGCAAAATTTCAGCATCATATGACATTCGTGGAAAATCTGGCAAAACACTACTAGGAAAAGACCTACTAACTGCTGGTGCGCCATTAGCATCACGCCACTAGTATTTCTTACTAATGGCGCACCACCGGTGCGTCATTAGTATCTGGTATACTAATGGCGCACCAAGCAATGCGCCATTAGTATAGAACACCATGCGCCATTAGTATGCCTCCTAGGGGCCATATTTAACCATGTGCTTTGGCATACTAATGGCGCACTGTTGGGTGATGCGCCATTAGTGTGATTATAACAGTGCACCATTAGTGTCTTGTGTGGTGCGCCACTAGTATGAATATTAGGGATTTTTTTTTCATTTCTGATATTTTCACAGGTTAAAAAATATTAGAGATAACATACAATACAGATCTGTTTAGGTTACATACAGGGGGCCATATGTAACGATGTTACCTGCGTCCACCAGATCATATCCAACACACAAATTTCATCATATATACATACATAGCCAATACATAGTTCCATCGTTACATATTACAAAAGTTTCACAATGTTCATTCAACACCGTTATCCATCAATTTACAAAAGTTTCACATTGATACAAAATAAAAACACAAATGGAAAAGAAGCACTCCATCCATGCAAGCTTCCGTGAATTAAATCAAATCTGCAAAATGATAAACAAGAAGTTAGAAGAAGAAGAAGAAGAAGAGAAGAAGAAGAAGAAGAAGACTAGAAGAAGAATAAGAAGAATAAGAAGAAGACTATAAGATTATTATTTAAACTTGATCATTTTGTGCTAACATAAGTAATTTTGGAGCTAACCTACAGGAAACTAAGCATATAAGCTCTAAGTTAGCATATTAGAGCCAACTTAAGTAAAATGAAGCTAACCTATGTCATTTTGGATAAGAAGAAGAATAAGAAGAAGACTATAAGCTTATTATGTAAACTTGATCATTTTGTGCTAACATAAGTAATTTTGGAGCTAACCTATAAGAAACTAAGCATATAAGCTCTAAGTTAGCATATTAGAGCCAACTTAGGTAAAATGAAGCTAACATATGTCATTTTGGATAAGAATAAGAATAAGAATAAAAAGAAGACTATAAGCTTATTATGTAAACTTGATCATTTTGTGCTAACATAAGTAATTTTGGAGCTAACCTATAGAAAACTAAGCATATTAGAGATATATAGTGTTACTATTCATCACGCAGGGTGCAGAATAAATTATTCTTCACCCGAGGTAATCTTACGATCATATCATAATTAAATTACGTTTGGAATTCAAATAGTTACATTTCTATTGATTCACTACGTAAAATTTCGCATAAAAAATAAAAATATAGGTCATAAGACAAGAAAATTTGCAGTTGATGTGTATTTTACACTATGTTTTTACGTTTATAATTTTACATAACATAAAATATTTTTTACGTTATGTAAAATTACAAACGTAACAAATTTCGTCACCCTGGATGAGGAATAGTTATTCTTCACCCCTCTATTTTACCATCAATACACTGTAATTTTACGTTTTGTAAGTTTTGTCTTATTTTTGACGTAAAAAGAGACCGTAAGAAAATATATAATCGCAGTAAAAAATACTTTATGTTATGTAAAATTACAAACGTAAAAACATAGTGTAAAATATACATAAACTCCATATTTTCTTATTTTATGACCTATATTTTTATTTTCTTATACCAAATTTTACGTAATGAATCTATAGAAATGTAACTATTTGAATTTCAAATGTAATTTAATTAGGAAGTGATCGTAAATGCTTATTATATTATGATAAATGCTTATTATTCATGCTAGAATTGTATTAACCGGAAACATAATACATGTGTGGATACATAGACAAACAGAGTGTCACTAGTATGCCTCTACTTGACTAGCTTGTTAATCAAAGATGGTTAAGTTTCCTAACCATAGACAAAGGAGTTGTCATTTGATTAACAAGGTCACATCATTAGTTGAATGATCTGATTGACATGACCCATTCCATTAGCTTAGCACCCGATCGTTTAATATGTTGCTATTGCTTTCTTCATGACTTATACATGTTCCTATGACTATGAGATTATGCAACTCCCGTTTACCGTAGGAACACTTTGTGTGCTACCAAACGTCACAACGTAACTGGGTGATTATAAAGGTGCTCTACAGGTGTCTCCGAAAGTATTTGTTGGGTTGGCGTATTTCGAGATTAGGATTTGTCACTCTGAATGTCGGAGAGGTATCTCAGGGCCTTCTCGGTAATGCACATCACATAAGCCTTGCAAGCATTGCAACCAATGAGTTAGTTGCGAGATGATGTATTACAGAACGAGTAAAGAGACTTGCCGGTAACGAGATTGAACTAGGTATTGGATACCGACGATCGAATCTCGGGCAAGTAACATACCGATGACAAAGGGAACAACGTATGTTGTTATGCGGTCTGACCGATAAAGATTGATATATTGGACGGCCATATTCGGACATCGGAATGGTTCCGAGTGGTTTCGGAGAAAACCGGAGTGCCGGAGGGGTTACCGGACCCCCCCGGGAGAAGTATTGGGCCATATGGGCCTTAGTGGAGAGAGAGAGGGGCGGACAGGGTGGGCCGCGCGCCCCCTCCCCCTCTGGTCCGAATTGGACTAGGAGAGGGGGGCGGCGCCCCCCTTTCCCTCTCCCTCTCCCCTTCCTTTCCCCCTCCTAGTAGGAGTAGGAAAGAGGGGAGTCCTACTCCTACTAGGAGGAGGACTCCTTCTCCTGGCGCGCGCCCCAAGGGCCGGCCGGCCTCCCCCCTTGCTCCTTTATATACGGGGGCAGGGGGGCACCCTAGAACACACAATTGATCAACGTGATCATTCCTTAGCCGTGTGCGGTGCCCCCCTCCACCATATTCCACCTCGGTCATATTGTCGCGGTGCTTAGGCGAAGCCCTGCGTTAGTAGTACATCAAGATCGTCACCACGCCGTCGTGCTGACGGAACTCCTTCCCGAAGCTTTGCTGGATCGGAGCCCGGGGATCGTCATCGAGCTGAACGTGTGCTAAGAACTCGGAGGCGCCGGAGTAACGGCGCTTGGATCGGTCGGATCGGGAAGACGTACGACTACTTCCTCTATGTTGCGTCAACGCTTCCGCTTCGGTCTACAAGGGTACGTAGACAACACTCTCCCCTCTTGTTGCTATGCATCACCATGATCTTGCGTGTGCGTAGGAAATTTTTTGAAATTACTACGTTCCCCAACAGTGGCATCCGAGCCAGGTTTTTATGGTTTGATGTTTTGCACGAGTAGAACACAAGTGAGTTGTGGACGATACAAGTCATACTGCCTACCAGCATGTCATACTTTGGTTCGGCGGTATTGTTGGATGAAGCGGCCCGGACCGACATTACGCGTACGCTTACGCGAGACTGGTTCTACCGCCGTGCTTTGCACACAGGTGGCTGGCGGGTGTCAGTTTCTCCAACTTTAGTTGAACCGAGTATGGCTACGCCCGGTCCTTGAGAAGGTTAAAACGGAGTCTATTTGACAAACTATCGTTGTGGTTTTGATGCGTAGGTGAGATTGGTTCTTACTTAAGCCCGTAGCAGCCACGTAAAACTTGCAACAAACAAAGTAGAGGACGTCTAACTTGTTTTTGCAGGGCATGTTGTGATGTGATATGGTCAAGACATGATGCTATATTTTATTGTATGAGATGATCATGTTTTGTAACCGAGTTATCGGCAACCGGCAGGAGCCGTATGGTTGTCGCTTTATTGTATGCAATGCAATCGCCCTGTAATACTTTACTTTATCACTAAGCGGTAGCGATAGTCGTAGAAGCATAAGATTGGCGAGACGACAACGATGCTACGATGGAGATCAAGGTGTCGCGCCGGTGACGATGGTGATCATGACGGTGCTTCGGAGATGGAGATCACAAGCACAAGATGATGATGGCCATATCATATCACTTATATTGATTGCATGTGATGTTTATCTTTTTTATGCATCTTATCTTGCTTTGATTGACGGTAGCATTTTAAGATGATCTCTCACTAAATTATCAAGAAGTGTTCTCCCCGAGTATGCACCGTTGCCAAAGTTCGTTGTGCCCAGACACCACGTGATGATCGGGTGTGATAAGCTCTACGTCCATCTACAACGGGTGCAAGCCAGTTTTGCACACGCAGAATACTCGGGTTATACTTGACGAGCCTAGCATATGCAGATATGGCCTCGGAACACGGAGACCGAAAGGTCGAGCGTGAATCATATAGTAGATATGATCAACATAATGATGTTCACCATTGAAAACTAATCCATTTCACGTGAAGATCGGTTATGGTTTAGTTTGATTTGGATCACGTGATCACTTAGAAGATTAGAGGGATGTCTATCTAAGTGGGAGTTCTTAAGTAATATGATTAAATTGAACTTAAATTTATCATGAACTTAGTCCCTGATAGTATCTTGCTTGTTTATGTTGATTGTAGATAGATGGCTCGTGTTGTTGTTCCGTTGAATTTTAATACGTTCCTTGAGAAAGCAAAGTTGAAAGATGATGGTAGCAATTACACGGACTGGGTCCGTAACTTGAGGATTATCCTCATTGCTGCACAGAAGAGTTACGTCCTGGAAGCACCGCTAGGTGCCAGGCCTGCTGCTGGAGCAACACCAGATGTTGTGAACGTCTGGCAGAGCAAAGCTGATGACTACTCGATAGTTCAGTGTGCCATGCTTTACGGCTTAGAACCGGGACTTCAATGACGTTTTGAACATCATGGAGCATATGAGATGTTCCAAGAGTTGAAGTTAATATTCCAACAGAATGCCCGGATTGAGAGATATGAAGTCTCCAATAAGTTCTATAGCTGCAAGATGGAGGAGAATAGTTCTGTCAGTGAGCATATACTCAAAATGTCTGGGTATTATAATCACTTGATTCAACTGGGGGTTAATCTTCCGGATGATTGCGTCATTGACAGAATTCTCCAATCACTTCCACCAAGCTACAAAGGCTTCTTGATGAACTATAATATGCAAGGGATGGATAAGACGATTCCCGAGCTCTTCGCAATGCTAAAGGTTGCGGAGGTAGAAATCAAGAAGGAGCATCAAGTGTTGATGGTTAACAAAACCACTAGTTTCAAGAAAAAAGGCAAAGGAAAGAAGAAGGGGAACTTCAAGAAGAACAGCAAACAAGTTGCTGCTCAAGAGAAGAAACCCAAGTCTGGACCTAAGCCTGAAACTGAGTGCTTCTACTGCAAACAGACTGGTCACTAGAAGCGGAACTGCCTCAAGTATTTGGCGGACAAGAAGGATGGCAAGGTGAACAAAGGTATATGTGATATACATGTTATTGATGTGTACCTTACTAGAGCTCGCAGTAGTACCTGGGTATTTGATACTGGTTCTGTTGCTAATATTTGCAACTCAAAACAGGGACTACGGATTAAGCGAACACTGGCAAAGGACGAGGTGACGATGCGCGTGGGAAACGGTTCCAAAGTCGATGTGATCGCAGTCGGCACGCTACCTCTACATCTACCTTCGGGATTAGTATTAGACCTAAATAATTGTTATTTGGTGCCAGCGTTGAGCATGAACATTATATCTGGATCTTGTTTAATGCGAGACGGTTATTCATTTAAATAAGAGAATAATGGTTGTTCTATTTATATGAGTAATATCTTTTATGGTCATGCACCCTTAAAGAGTGGTCTATTTTTGATGAATCTCGATAGTAGTGATACACATATTCATAATGTTGAAGCCAAAAGATGCAGAGTTGATAATGATAGTGCAACTTATTTGTGGCAATGCCGTTTAGGTCATATCGATATAAAGCGCATGAAGAAACTCCATACTGATGGACTTTTGGAACCACTTGATTATGAATCACTTGGTACTTGCGAACCGTGCCTCATGGGCAAGATGACTAAAACACCGTTCTCCGGTACTATGGAGAGAGCAACAGATTTGTTGGAAATCATACATACAGATGTATGTGGACCGATGAATGTTGAGGCTCGTGGCGGATATCGTTATTTTCTCACCTTCACAGATGATTTAAGCAGATATGGATATATCTACTTAATGAAACACAAGTCTAAAACATTTGAAAAGTTCAAAGAATTTCAGAGTGAAGTTGAAAATCATCGTAACAAGAAAATAAAGTTTCTACGATCTGATCGTGGAGGAGAATATTTGAGTTACGAGTTTGGTCTACATTTGAAACAATGCGGAATAGTTTCGCAACTCACGCCACCCGGAACACCACAACGCAATGGTGTGACAGAACGTCGTAATGGCACTTTACTTGATATGGTGCGATCTATGATGTCTCTTACAGATTTACCGCTATCGTTTTGGGGTTATGCTCTAGAGACGGCCGCATTCACATTAAATAGGACGCCATCGAAATCCGTTGAGACGACGCCTTATGAACTATGGTTTAGCAAGAAACCAAAGTTGTCGTTTCTTAAAGTTTGGGGCTGCGATGCTTATGTGAAAAAACTTCAACCTGATAAGCTCGAACCCAAATCGGAGAAATGTGTCTTCATAGGATACCCAAAAGAAACTGTTGGGTACACCTTCTATCACAGATCCGAAGGCAAGACATTTGTTGCTAAAAATGGATCCTTTCTAGAGAAGGAGTTTCTCTCGAAAGAAGTGAGTGGGAGGAAAGTAGAACTTGATGAGGTAATTGTACCTGCTCCCTTATTGGAAAGTAGTACATCACAGAAATCTGTTTCTGAAGCACCTACACCAATTAGTGAGGAAGTTAATGATGATGATCATGCAACTTCAGATCAAGTTACTACAGAACCTCGTAGATCAACCAGAGTAAGATCCGCGCCAGAGTGGTACGGTAATCCTGTTCTGGAAATCATGCTACTAGATCATGGTGAACCTACGAACTATGAAGAAGCGATGGTGAGCCCAGATTCCGAAAAATGGCTTGAAGCCATGAAATCTGAGATGGGATCCATGTATGAGAACAAAGTATGGACTTTGGTTGACTTGCCCGATGGTCGGCAAGCAATAGAGAATAAATGGATCTTCAAGAAGAAGACTGACGCTGATGGTAATGTTACTGTCTATAAAGCTCGACTTGTCGCAAAAGGTTTTCGACAAGTTCAAGGGATTGACTACGATGAGACCTTCTCACCCGTAGCGATGCTTAAGTCTGTCCGAATCATGTTAGCAATTGCCGCATTTTATGATTATGAAATTTGGTAAATGGATGTAAAGACTGCATTCCTGAATGGATTTCTGGAAGAAGAGTTGTATATGATGCAACCGGAAGGTTTTATCGATCCAAAGGGAGCTAGCAAAGTGTGCAAGCTCCAGCGATCCATTTATGGACTGGTGCAAGCCTCTCGGAGTTGGAATAAACGCTTTGACAGTGTGATCAAAGCATTTGGGTTTGTACAGACTTTTGGAGAAGCCTGTATTTACAAGAAAGTGAGTGGGAGCTCTGTAACATTTCTGATATTATATGTAGATGACATATTACTGATTGGAAATGATATAGAATTTCTGGATAGCATAAAGGGATACTTGAATAAAAGTTTTTCAATGAAAGACCTCGGTGAAGCTGCTTACATATTGGGCATTAAGATCTATAGAGATAGATCAAGACGCTTAATTGGACTTTCACAAAGCACATACCTTGACAAAGTTTTGAAAAAGTTCAAAATGGATCAAGCAAAGAAAGGGTTCTTGCCTGTATTACAAGGTGTGAAGTTGAGTAAGACTCAATGCCCGACCACTGCAGAAGATAGAGAGAAGATGAAAGATGTTCCCTATGCTTCAGCCATATGCTCTATCATGTATGCAATGCTGTGTACCAGACCCGATGTGTGCCTTGCTATAAGTTTGGCAGGGAGGTACCAAAGTAATCCAGGAGTGGATCACTGGACATCGGTCAAGAATATCCTGAAGTACCTGAAAAGGACTAAGGAGATGTTTCTCGTGTATGGAGGTGACAAAGAGCTCGTCGTAAACGGTTACGTTGATGCAAGCTTTGACACTGATCCGGACGATTCTAAATCGCAAACCGGATACGTATTTACATTAAACGGTGGAGCTATAAGTTGGTGCAGTTCTAAACAAATCGTCGTAGCGGGATCTACATGTGAAGCGGAGTACATAGCTGCTTCGGAAGCAGCGAATGAAGGAGTCTGGATGAAGGAGTTCATATCCGATCTAGGTGTCATACCTAGTGCATCGGGTCCAATGAAAATCTTTTGTGACAATACTGGTGCAATTGCTTTAGCAAAGGAATCCAGATTTCACAAGAGAACCAAGCACATCAAGAGACGCTTCAATTCCATCCGGGATTTAGTCCAGGTGGGAGACATAGAGATTTGCAAGATACATACGGATCTGAATGTAGCAGACCCGTTGACTAAGCCTCTTCCACGAGCAAAACATGATCAGCACCAAAACTCCATGGGTGTTAGAATCATTATTGTGTAATCTAGATTATTGACTCTAGTGCAAGTGGGAGACTGAAGGAAATATGCCCTAGAGGCAATAATAAAGTTATTATTTATTTCCTTATATATCATGATAAATGTTTATTATTCATGCTAGAATTGTATTAACCGGAAACATAATACATGTGTGGATACATAGACAAACAGAGTGTCACTAGTATGCCTCTACTTGACTAGCTTGTTAATCAAAGATGGTTAAGTTTCCTAACCATAGACAAAGGAGTTGTCATTTGATTAACAAGGTCACATCATTAGTTGAATGATCTGATTGACATGACCCATTCCATTAGCTTAGCACCCGATCGTTTAGTATGTTGCTATTGCTTTCTTCATGACTTATACATGTTCCTATGACTATGAGATTATGCAACTCCCGTTTACCGTAGGAACACTTTGTGTGCTACCAAACGTCAAAACGTAACTGGGTGATTATAAAGGTGCTCTACAGGTGTCTCCGAAAGTATTTGTTGGGTTGGCGTATTTCGAGATTAGGATTTGTCACTCTGAATGTCGGAGAGGTATCTCAGGGCCTTCTCGGTAATGCACATCACATAAGCCTTGCAAGCATTGCAACCAATGAGTTAGTTGCGAGATGATGTATTATAGAACGAGTAAAGAGACTTGCCGGTAACGAGATTGAACTAGGTATTGGATACCCACGATCGAATCTCGGGCAAGTAACATACCGATGACAAAGGGAACAACGTATGTTGTTATGCGGTCTGACCGATAAAGATCTTCGTAGAATATGTAGGAGCCAATATGGGCATCCAGGTCCCGCTATTGGTTATTGACCGGAGACGTGTCTCGGTCATGTCTACATTGTTCTCGAACCATAGGGTCCGCACGCTTAAGGTTACGATGACAGTTATTATGAGTTTAAGCATTTTGATGTACCGAAGTTAGTTCGGAGTTCCGGATGAGATCACGGACATGACGAGGACTCTCGAAATGGTCGAGACATAAAGATTGATATATTGGACGGCCATATTCGGACATCGGAATGGTTCCGAGTGGTTTCGGAGAAAACCGGAGTGCCGGAGGGGTTACCGGACCCCCCCCCCCGGAGAAGTATTGGGCCATATGGGCCTTAGTGGAGAGAGAGAGGGGCGGCCAGGGTGGGCCGCGCGCCCCCTCCCCCTCTGGTCCGAATTGGACTAGGAGAGGGGGGCAGCGCCCCCCTTTCCCTCTCCCTCTCCCCTTCCTTTCCCGCTCCTAGTAGGAGTAGGAAAGAGGGGAGTCCTACTACTACTAGGAGGAGGACTCCTCCTCCTGGCGCGCGCCCCAAGGGCCGACCGGCCTCCCCCCTTGCTCCTTTATATACGGGGGCAGGGGGGCACCCTAGAACACACAATTGATCAACGTGATCATTCCTTAGCCGTGTGCGGTGCCCCCCTCCACCATATTCCACCTCGGTCATATTGTCGCGGTGCTTAGGCGAAGCCCTGCGTTAGTAGTACATCAAGATCGTCACCACGCCGTCGTGCTGACGGAACTCCTTCCCGAAGCTTTGCTGGATCGGAGCCCGGGGATCGTCATCGAGCTGAACGTGTGCTAAGAACTCGGAGGCGCCGGAGTAACGGCGCTTGGATCGGTCGGATCGGGAAGACGTACGACTACTTCCTCTACGTTGCGTCAACGCTTCCGCTTCGGTCTACAAGGGTACGTAGACAACACTCTCCCCTCTCGTTGCTATGCATCACCATGATCTTGCGTGTGCGTAGGAAATTTTTTGAAATTACTACGTTCCCCAACATGTTCTTCTCCTTCTCCTTCCTCAGCCTGATGCGCCAAGAGCGGCGAGGCGGTGGAGGCAGCTGTGGGATGTAGTCTTCTACCACAATTGGCGTGGTCATGTTGCCCAGCTGTGGGATCGCCGGCGCCACCACTGGTGCGTGGTAATTGTCAGGCACCACTACCATCGCGAGGCCATCCTCAGCCACCACCATCTCTTGCCCATGGTCAGCCACCACCATCTCTTGCACCTGGCCAGCCACCACCATCTCTTGCCCTTGGTCAGCCACCACCAGTGTTAGGTCATCCTCAGCCTGATGCCCATCGTCATCCTGCAGCTCCTCATCCCCACTCTGCTCCTCTTCTCCCCCACTCCAGTCCAGATCATCCTTCTTGTTGTCTTCGCTGCTGCCAGAATCGTTGCTGCTTTCGCTAAGGCCAGAATCGTTGTTGCTTTTGCTATAGCCATAATCGCTGCTGCTTTTGCTGTAGCCAGTGTCGTTGCTGCTGCTCCCATTGCCTGTCCAAATGCAACAATGATCGTTAACAATCAATGTGAGACAAAGCAAAATGTAGAGGAATAAGAAGAGGCGGAACGCACTGGCATCTTCATCTTCAGCGTATCGCATGCGACACATAGTCTTGTTGAAAACCTTCACGATGAGCATTGTGGCGTCATCGTCGTACCTCAAGAGAAGAAAGTACCCGGTCCGCAGGTCGTAGGCACTATAGAACTTCTCCCAGCCATGGCACAGGTACATGTGGCCCTCCTCGATCACCAACTCCATGTCCCACAGCTTGCGAACCCCGCTGCCGGCCTGTCGGAGCTTCACATTATCTGGCGGATCTTCACCCAGCATCTTCATAAAAGCGTCAGGCAGCCTCTGCAATTTGGGACAAGGAGTGATGTAGCAAACAACAGAGTTATCATAATGAGATGGGTGAAGGGGAGATCTCTCGTTTTATATACCTGCCTCGTGGCTGATACTGAAGAAGAAAGTATGATAATGAAGAACTCGAAAGCATCCAACTCATACTCCGGTGAGGCAGAGCGGCGGTGGCTGCTTCCCCCCATCTCTGATAAGTAGCAGAAGAGACCAATTAGTACCCTTACAACATTATAGCAGCATAAATTTTGAGCAGAAGATAATCAACGTTAGTCGCAAGTACCCCATATGTCCTATTTTTTTAGCAAAGTCATGCTAAAATTCACGGAAAATTTCAGCATGACCTTTGCTGAAAATAGGACATATGGAGTACCCGATTTGCCGGAACGGAAGTTAATCGACATTCCGGCAAACTCAAGGGCCTCTCGGGGTACCTGCAAAATCATTATCTCCGCATAATGAAGTCGCCAATGGGTCATTCAGAAGATCACAAGTACAACATCATGACAAGTACAACAGTAGCAGCAGTGAATACA
This sequence comes from Aegilops umbellulata, assembly GCA_032464435.1. Lineage (NCBI taxonomy): Eukaryota > Viridiplantae > Streptophyta > Magnoliopsida > Poales > Poaceae > Aegilops > Aegilops umbellulata. The sequence continues at coordinate 420,369,189 of CP136059.1, forward strand.
TGCATAACAGCAGCAGCAACAGTTAAGAAGAAGTTGCCGAAGCTTGTAAAACTATACTGTCCTAGAACAAATAAGCCGGCAATAGGTCCATTGGGACTCGTTTAAATGCAGAAAGTCTTGTTTTGGGTTCACTTTACATTTCAGGTCAAGACTTATTCCATGTCTCCCTCCTCTTGCTCTTTTGCTTTGCCCAGAGAATTATTGGTACCAAGTACTACTACTACACTTTTTTACTTTCACCGATTTAACACTTGTTACCTTCATACACAGTTAGCTCCTCACTGTACCTAACTGAATTTTTTTACAGTAGCTCAAGTTTTTGACAGTAGCTCCTCACTGTATATGTAAGGTTTCAACAAGACTCATCATCAGTATATATAAGTAGGATCTCTGTAAACAAACGAACATCATGTTCACTAGTAAGCAGGATCATGGATTACTGTTAATTAAAAATAGAGCATCTGGCTTGTCTTATCATGTTCACTAAGTCCACAAAAATAGAGCATCATCTACTCTGAATGATTTGATAATTAATACTGACAACTTTAGCATCTATAGACCTTGTGTTGTGGCAGCAGCTAAAAAACCCTACATCTTGTCTCTCTGTTTATTAAAGCTGTTGTTTATGTGTCAAGTTTGACATCAACTTGACTGAATATCAACTTGATAGATCAAAAGCTGATAGAAATTGATAGGTTTTGAGCATCAAGAGATCTGAATGCAGTTAACTTGTTTTGAAAATCAGAGAAGGCTAAGTTGACAGATTTTGGCCAGGGCCATACTAGTCTGATTTTACACTAGAACAAGCTCACTACACATACTACACTACACTACACTACACGTGCTTAAACTCTGAACATAAACAAACACCAGCAATGCAATATGTAAACTACCTCTGTTTCTAGGCAACAAGAGTTATCATCAATACTTTTGAGTTTATTAAGTACCTTCAGTTCTGAGCTTTAAATGTCAAAAGAGCTTCACAGAATCTTGAATCCTCCAAATCACTCTTAACAGTTCTGCATTGCACAAAGGCAGCAATGAGATAATGATATCAGTAGCAATAATAGGTGCTTACATTCTCATAACGTCAGTATTAGTTAACCAAAATTGAACCTACAGAGTTCTAGTACAGTGAGTAACTCCCAATTCTTTTAATAGAAGCACAATTAACAACAGAACTAAGGAGTCTAGGACAATGCCACTAGATAGAATTTGAAGGAAAACGTTCTTCCAGAACCTTCAAGCCACAATCATACATAGAGTGGCTGATCATATAAGCTATATTTAAATAAACATCAACTAAACTTGATGACAAGAAAAACTACAATCACATTGATACACACAAATCAATTCTTAAACTAATTCTAACCAGATTTATAAGTACTCATGGACACTAGTTGCATCAGCGGCACATCACTAGATTACACCACCTAAACCAGCCAAACAATCAAGCTAGAAATAGTTGGCTGAACCATGGCTAACCAAACTCCAACCTACAAAGTTAATCTGCACTGAAAGACTTTTGCATCTTTTTTTAGGGTGACTTCTACATCCTTGTAAACAGCACAGCACAATTGAAAAAAAATTGTAGAGCATCCTGTTACACAAACTTGTTTTGATCCTGCAAAGAACAGACTTGGGCGGGCGCGGCCGGTCGCCGGAGGGGTCGGGGAAGGGTGGAGAGGGAGGAAGGAGGAAGGAGGAGAGGTACCTGGGCGGGCGCGGCCGGTCGCCGGAGGGGTCGGGGTCGGGGTCGGCGGCGGCGGCGTCGAAGGGATGGCTCGAGGGCGCCTTGGTTGGTCGTGGGGAGGCCGGCGGCCGCGGTCGTCGTCCTGCACCCCGTGCCCAGACTGAGGTAGAGGTGGCGCAGGGCAGGGGCCGACGCGGGGGGCGCGGGGTTTCTAGGGTTTCGAGGGTGGAGGCAGGGCTCGGGGGGAGGCGGCGCTCGAGGGGGAGGAAGGGGAGAGGGAGGCAGCGGGGGCGCGTGGGCGGCTGCGGCGCAGTGGGTCGGGGCGGCGGCGACGCGGTGGAGGGAGGGACGAGGGAGGGAGCGGCGCGGTGGAGGGAGAGGGGGGAAGGTGCGGCGCGGTGGTGTATGGATGGGGGAAGATTACTAATGGCGCACCCCCAGGCGGTACGCCATTAGAATGTTTTTTTCATAGCAATGGCGCACCAACGGGACAGTGCGCCATAAGTATTCTTTTTTTTAGATAGAAATGGCGCACCAGCTACCCGTGCGCCATAAGTAAGAATTTTTTTTTAAAAAATGAATATGAATATGAATATGAAACAGTAATATTTTTTTATAAAAACACTAATAATTGTTGTTTAACAACAATTGTAGTCTACACTTTATTATTATTATTTTTTAAAAAATGAATATGAATATGAAATAGTAATATTTTTTTATAAAAACAGTAATAATTTTTTAAAAATATCACCAAATTTGTTATTTGAAAATATCATCGGCGGTGGCGGTGGAGCGGGGGAGGGTGCGGGGGGTGCTCGTCGGCGGTGGTGGAGCGAGGGAGGGTGCGGGGGTGCTCATCGGCAGCGGTGGAGCGGGAGAAGGTGCGGGGGGTGCTCGTCGGCGGCGGTGGAGCGGGGAAGGGTGCGGGGGGTGCTCGTCGACGGCGGTGGAGCGGGGGCGGGTGCGGGGGGTGCTCGTCGGCGGCGGTGGAGCGGGGGAGGGATCGAGATCGAGATGGAGGGGGATAGCGATCGAGATGGAGGGTGTATGCTGCTACTTCATCATCGTCGTCATGTTCGATCTTCGGGTCGCCGTACTTGTCGAAGTCTTGCTCATTGGCTACTCCATCCATTCCGATGATCTTTCTTTTGCCTCTTCTCACGACAACACGACTGGGCTTTGACGGGTCGGTAATGAAGAAGCATTGGTCCACTTGTGAAGCCAGTACCCATGGCTCATTTTTCGCGGTGACGTTTGCGCCCGCGGTCTTGGATTTGGCTCTTTCAAAGTCTATGTGTTGTAGCGCGACTATGTTTGCTCTTTCAAAGTCGACGAGTCGACCCTCGAAGTCGACATGCATTTCGCGGCGACCCTCACGGTGACCACATCCAGCGAGCCTGCCGAGGTGCCTGTTGACGGGCAGACCAACGGGGTTCTCGATGCCTAGATAATTCGTGCAGTAGGAGATGGACTCTTCGGTCAGAAAGCCCCTGGCTATACTTCCCTCTGGACGTGACATGTTGCGAACGTATCCTTTGATGACACCATTCATCCTTTCGAACGGCATCATGTTGTGCAGGAACGTCGTCTCGAGTTAGATGATATCCTCCACGATAAGGACCAGCAGATGCACCATAGCGTCGAAGAATGCGGGCGGGAAGTACATCTCAAGCTCGCATACACGATCTTTTCCTGTAGCCTTCTTGAGTTGCCTCACGCCAACCGGCTCACGTCATCTTCTTGCTTCTTCCCCTCCCTATCCGCGTGCCAACGCAGGAGCTTTGCTACCTTAGGGTCCACGAAATACCGCTGCAGACGAGGAGTGATCGGAAAGTACCACACCACTTTTCGAGGAGCTTTCTTCCTCTTCTTGTATCGAGTGACGCCGCACACCGGACATATGATAGACTTCGCGTGCTCGTCCCGATAAATGATGCAATTGTTCATGCACACATGGTATTTCACGTGCGGTAAATCCAGAGGACACACGATTTTCTTCGCCTCCTCGAAACTGGTCGGGCACTTGTTCCCCTTGGGAAGACGTTTGTGCCAGAATGACATGTTCACGTCGAAGCATGCGTCGGTCATTTTGTGTTTACCTTCATCTCCAGAGCCATGAGAGTTACTTTCAGGCAGGTATCCTCGGGCCTGCATCCTTCATATAATGGAGTAAACGCGTCTATCTTCAGTTGATCCAGCTTCGCTTTCTCTCGGGCGGCAGCTCTTGCAAAAAAGTATTAAAAATAATTTTTATACTAATGGCGCACCGTGGCACAGTGCGCCATTACTAGTTTAGTAATGACGCACTATGCAACGGTGCGCCATTAGTAGTTTTACAAAAAGGTAAAAAAAAAATACAGTAGTGGCGCACTCTATGGCTGGTGCGCCATTAGTAGTTGGTGCACTCTGACTGGATGCGCCATTAGTATGTTTGAAAAAATGAAAAAAAAAACATTTTGTCACCGTGTGCCTGGTGCGCCATTAGTGTCTTCCACACTAATGGCGCATCTCCACATGGTGCGTCGTTGGTATATAGTAGTGGCGCACCACTTCTCTGGTGCGCCATTAGTGTCAATTTCATCTTTAGCCCTTTTCCTAGTAGTGAAAAAGAAAATCGATGCTTCAGAATGCGTTTTGAAAATAACAGTTTGAAGCATCGATTTTATTGCCAGATTTTCCACGAATGTTATTTTGGTGTTGAAATTTTGCAACCTATTAAACTTTTGTCAACGGTTCACACAAAAAGGGGATTTTTTTTTGGTTTTACTGTTCACCCGAACTCACAGAACAGTCGTGCCCCTCATTCTCCATCTTTTTACTGCCTCTGATTTTCAGCCTCAATCTGGTTGATTCTCCCCTCAAGACTGATGTTTTTGATTGCAAGATCTTGAATTGCCTTATTTTTCTTCCTTGCTTCCCCTTCACTCGCAACTCATTTCATATATTCACAGGTTTTGAACCATTCAAAGGTCGACCTAGAAGGCTCCTCCCGGTGAAGTTGATGCTACGACAACGATGTCGACACGACGGTGAGGCTACCACCTGGGACGGGGTGAAGCTGCGACACACGTGTGTTGTGACTACGAATGGGGATGCTGGAATGACGGATGCTGGGATCCAGTGGTGGTGGGACGAGCTTCATCAGCGGATGCTTCGAGTGCGACGAGCTTCATCGGCGGGTGCTTCGAGCTCACCAATGGAGGGTAACATGAACATGGCTGCCTAGCCGTTGTCTCCTTCTTGTCCGTCAAGCGCCATAAGATAAGGAAGATGATCTACGTGAGGAGGGTTGACCTTGTCCGAGGAAGAGAAATTTGTCCGGCGTATGCTATTGATTCAAGGACCCTAATAGCTGGCGATTGATCATTTGGGAAATGCTCCTATCGAACGATTCTGATCGCTCACTAGGGGGCGGGCAAGGGTCGCGTTAACTGTTCTTAAAAAGATGCCATGAACAGAACAATGCTATGCTCCAAAAATAACCATAGATATTCAAAAATGTACTCCGTATTTAAACTCGTTGTGGCCATGTCAACAAAGAAGAAGAAAATGCCATCTCTTAATAATAAAAAGTGCCATGTGCAAAAACAAACTTGACTTGTGAAACAAAACAAAATAGGAAAAAAATGTTTAAATTACCATAGTGTGTGACATAGTTTGAACATGGCTCCCGTCCTCCGATCCTGCATCAAGATTCGTGCAAAGGAATCCAACGAAAGAGAGCACTTTGCTGGGATTGCCTCTCCGTTGAACGGTCGTCAGTTAGCTTTTCGTCGATTCAATCGGACGGTGGGAAGCAGGACCGATCCAGGCTGGCGTCGGTCGATGCGGCTGCTCCCTCACGCCGGCGCCACCATCTCCTCCGCCGCCTCCGTCGCTGCCAGCTCACCCTCCGCCGCACGAGCTCCTTGCCGACCGTGTGCGCACGGCCCGACGGCTTCCCGGCATGCTGCGTGCCGTGCTCCGGTGAGGCACTCGCGTGGCAAAACACACACACACACACACACAAAGGGAGAGAAAGACGGACACCCCCCCGCGCGGAACGCCAATGCCAGCGGCGGCGCTGCCCCGTGGCGTCCAGGCGGTGCTGGTGACCTCCGGCCAACTCCGCAACCTCGACCCGCAGCTCCAGGTGCCCCCGCTCCTCCTCGCCAACACCCTCATCGCCGCCTTCTCCCGCGCCGCGCTCCCTCGCCTCGCCTTCCCGCTCCTCCGCCACCTCCTGCGCCGCGCCCGCCCCTTCCGCCCCGACGCCTTCACCCTCCCGCCGCTCATCCGCGCGGCCCCGGCCCACGCCTCCGCGGCGCAGCTCCACGCCTGCGCGCTCCGGCTCGGCCTCCTCCGCCCGTGCGTCTTCGCGTCGGGCTCCCTCGTGCACGCCTACCTCCGCTTCGCCCGCGTCTCGGAGGCCTGCAGGGTGTTCGACGAAATGCCCGCGCGGGACCTGCCGGCCTGGAACGCGATGCTGTCCGGGCTGTGCCGCAACGCCCGCGCGGCCGAGGCCGTGCGCCTGTTCGGGCGGATGGCGGGGGAGGGCGTCGCCGGCGACGCGGTGACGGTCTCGAGCGTGCTGCCCATGTGCGCGCTGCTGGGGGACCGGGTGCTTGCGCTGGTCATGCACGTCTACGCGGTGAAGCACGGGCTGGACAAGGAGCTCTTCGTGTGCAATGCCATGATCGATCTGTATGGAAAGCTCGGGATGCTGGAGGAGGCTCGGCGGGTGTTTGATGGAATGGAGCGCCGCGATCTGGTGACGTGGAACTCGATCATCTCAGGGTATGAGCAGGGTGGGCACGTTGTTGTTGCAGTCAAGATGTTTCATGGTATGAGGGACAGTGGGGTTTCCCCTGACGTGCTGACGCTTGTGAGCCTGGCTTCTGCTATTGCACAGTGTGGAGATGACCGCGGGGCGAAGTCAGTGCACTGTTATGTGATGCGGCGGGGGTGGGATGTGGGTGACATAATTGCAGGGAATGCGATGGTTGATATGTATGCGAAGCTATCAAAGATTGAGGCAGCCCAGAGGATGTTTGGGATCATGCCAGTTCGAGATGCCGTGTCCTGGAACACTTTGATCACGGGGTATATGCAGAACGGACTTGCCAATGAGGCAATCGAGGCATATAGTTGTATGCAGAAGCATGAGGGTCTAAAGGCTATGCAAGGGACATTTGTTAGTGTTTTGCCTGCATACTCACAACTTGGTGCCTTGCAGCAGGGCATGCGGATGCATGCTCTGTCTGTTAAGACTGGATTCAATCTGGACGTGTATGTTGGAACCTGTCTGGTAGACTTGTATGCTAAATGTGGGAAGCTGGCAGACGCAATGCTTTTCTTTGAAAAAATGCCCAAAAGGAGTAGGAGTACAGGTCCCTGGAATGCCATCATGGCTGGCCTTGGAGTTCATGGGCATGCCGCAGAGGCTCTCAGTGTCTTCTCACGAATGCAGCAGGAAGGAGTTAATCCTGATCATGTCACATTTGTTTCACTGTTGGCCGCCTGTAGTCATGCTGGCTTAGTTGACCAAGGCCGGAGTTTCTTTGATATGATGCGTGTAACATACGGCATTATCCCCATTGCAAAACATTATGCGTGCATGGTAGATATGCTTGGCAGAGCTGGTCAGCTTCAGGAAGCTTTTGATTTCATACACAACATGCCAATTAAACCCGATTCCGCTGTTTGGGGAGCTCTGCTTGGTGCTTGCAGGATTCATGGGAATGTTGAAATGGGCAAAGTGGCTTCGCAAAACCTGTTTGAACTTGATCCAGAGAATGTTGGATATTATGTTCTAATGTCGAACATGTATGCAAAGGTTGGGAAATGGGATGGAGTTGACGAAGTGAGGTCTTTGGTCAGACACCAAAATTTGCAGAAAACCCCTGGATGGAGTTCAATAGAGGTGAAAAGATCAGTGAATGTATTTTACAGTGGCAACCAGACAGAACCCCACCCTCAACATGAAGAGATCCAGGCAGAGCTGCAGAATCTGTTGGCCAAGATGAGATCTATAGGTTATGTTCCTGACTACAGTTTTGTCCTACAGGATGTAGAGGAGGATGAAAAGCAACACATCTTGAATAATCATAGCGAGAGATTAGCTATTGCCTTTGGCAACATAAATACTCCTCCAAGAACTCCGCTCCATATATACAAGAATTTGCGTGTGTGTGGGGATTGCCACAATGCCACCAAATATATATCAAAACTAACTGAGAGAGAGATCATTGTCCGGGATTCAAATCGGTTCCACCACTTTAAACATGGTCAATGTTCTTGTGGGGATTTTTGGTAAATGCAATATAATATTTTAGTCTACCCCAACTTGCTTGGGACAAAAGGCTCTGTTTTTGTATAATATAATATTTTTGTCTGCACAGCATGTTTTCTCTAGCTAAGCACCTAGTGATCGATTATGATGTCAGAATTCATGTACTCAAGAGATTTAGGACTGAAGTGAAATAGTTTACTGATGTAAAAAAGCATATATAATTGTTTAGTTAAGCAAAACTCCTCCCATCTATTCTTGAAGTTTCTTTATATCCTTAGATAACAGTAGTATATTCACTATAAGCTCTTTTTAGAGGTTAAGAGTGATATCCTTAGATAACATAAGCATCATTTTATTTTGTGGTTTGATTATAAATTTCATTTATAGGTCCACTCACCATTTATTTTATTCTTTTGGTTCCTATAATGTCTCATGGATAAATTTAACTTCCTTGGCACAAAGATACTCAACCCTGATTTGATTTCACATATATTTTGCCAGTGTGGTATTTAGGATTTATGTCATGATCCAGGAAATAAAAGCTTCCGCTGTCTAAGGCAATTTCACGAGGTATAGGCCAAGTCAAAATGATCTACATGCTTACTGATTCAAAAGTAGGTTGTCGGATCGAATCACAAGGAGAAGCAAGACAAACTAGCAGGCATGCAATGTTTATTTTGCTTTCTGTTGTGTTATTTTGGTTCAGATTACATATCCTTGCATTATATACAAGTTACAACGGAATATTGCACTCCTAAAAATTGTGTTTTGTTATGCATGATGCACGGTTCAACAGACCCTGTTATATGGCGTTTTGAATTTAGGTATCCATCTATATGTATCACTTCTTGATATGCTTCTACTGACAAACAGACTACAAAATGCTTACATTGATAGCTACAGTTATTGTTGCTCTTTTCTTGCATATAAGGAAAAAAGTATTATGACAATTGCATGGCTTGGCCCGGCAGACATCATGGTAGCCTGCTTGGTGTTGTCCCTAATCTCCACACTGCCTGAAATGCCATCTCATTTTGCCACCAGCCTGGAAGCAACAACAAAACGTAGGCATCACACATAATTTCCTTGCATATTGCGATTCAGTCAGACTGATTCCCTCTCTCTGAATTTGCTGGCAGGCATGTGGAGTGCACTTGCTGTGCACATGTACTGTGGACGAGTCGCCTATCCTTACTGTACTCTGCAGATGGGTATTCCTTCCACATGTTCATGGAAATTTCCAGTGACATTAGTCACCATGATTATGGCCCCTGGCCCTCTACAGTAGCATCAACAAGGCCACATAGCCCTCGATATGTCAGAAGGTCAGCAGATGCCACCTTTCATCCTGGTATGACTCATTTGATTTTTTTTATTTGTTATGCCTAAATTTATCTGGAAAGATATTTCTAACCATCTTCTGCAAGTTATTTTTTTATAAATGTAAAAATAGGGATCTACATTCTAATTGATAGAACAAAAATCAACTTAATATCCTTAGACTAATGTTATGTATGGAATATTGTATATGGATTCTAATCAAGCAAGTCTTTGCTGTTTGCATAACAGATAAAGGAATCATCTGTGTTGCAATTTAAATCATTGTAATTAAGTATTCATAAATTTTAATACTAATATTTTCAAAATCGCTAGCCCACGGTGGCAGATGCATCAAAGGAGTAAATATACTGACTGTAGTTTCAAGTAGAAATGACAGCTAATGTGTCACGCTGGGAACTACAACGAGCTCTTCTCAGTGTGTCTTCTTGCCCTCCTCCCATCTGCTAAGCATGACAATTATGTCAAGGAGGATGGGATGCAAATCGGCTGGAGATGCTTTGCGTTTTTGATGGTAGCATCACCTGGCGTTCGGAGGCCAATTATGAACAAGGTCGCGAGTGATATCATCTCTGTTTTTCATATCTTACGTGAAAAATTGATACTAATAGCACTTAAGTCCTTATTGTCACGTGTTCTTTAATGTTTAGCCTGAAAACAAGACTAATTGTATCTCTGCTGATACTACAAATGTAACTCTTGATTATCATCTTTGGGATTTTATATCTCGTCACTACATGAATTTAGGTCCTATGGTCTTCCCTTTCCAAATGTTTGCATTTAGCTAATGTGCCACCTAATTGCTGCAGTTAGTCACATATGGAACAGCAATCCGAAAGTGGTATATTACAGGAAATATTATCCATGCTTTGTAGTATTTTGCAATGAGGTCAAGTTCCGGTGTTCACTTGTATGCCTTATTGTCCTCTGAGATTGTTAAAAACTCTTTGAGATATGTAATTGTCAAGACTACTATGAATGTTCGGTTCCTCTTTGTTGGAGAGTTTTGCTCTTTCTCTTTCATACCAGGATAAACTTTCGTTTCCTTTTGGCAAGCTTCTACACATGGCAAACATTGCTTGAACTATCTTTGTTAATGCCTACAACAATGTCATGTACACCAACTCTGCTGTTTGCGAATTCGACGAATGCAGCCGTAAAACTGAAGCCTTCTGAATGCATGTCAATATGTCATGTACTAGTAATGCAGTCTCTTGCCGTGTGGAATAGAAAATAATGGGTTGGGCCATTTCCCCCTTTACCTATGGAATCACCATTAGGCAATCAATTTCTCATCTTCATATCCAGATCAGCCAAATATCGCACTTTGGCATGCATAAATAATCCTCAGGCACTGTTTGGAATGTCTGTCTAATTTGTGTGGCATTTAAAATTCTGATCAAACATACTTGTATATAAAACAATGCCCAAACTCGTGTACTGGAACCGCTCAAAATCAAAGATGACATGCATAACAAGATGCAAGATATGCTATAACAACACATAGTAAATCTGGTTGAGCAAATGCGGGGTTCACCATTTTAGTGAGACAACTAATTATACAATCGATTAGGTATTTAGATACTACATAAAGGGACGGTAAAAGCCCATGGGCCAGCACACCACAGCCAAACAAAATACAGCGCCTACCCTGATCCAACCATCACCTGCTAACTCCAGCAGCCGTTTCGCAAAAGAGATTCTAAATTCGACTCTTAACGCTGATGCCACACAACCAACATATGCTCATGCTACTTACCACCATTGATTTTAAATCCGGGGGGCTCAGAGCAAGTGGTCTTACGGTGTCCGGCAACACCACAGTTACTACACCTCCCCTGCTTCCTCTGCTGCTTTGGCAGGTCACCCCTCTCCGGACAGGTCGTCTTCTTATGTCCTTGACCCCGGCAAATGCTGCAAAACCTGCCGCGTTTGCTCACTCCTCATCCGGTGCTTCCTTGCAACATGCCGGCCTTCCAGTTCCAGGCTGAGCAGGTACTCTGACGAGTTGGTATTGTGTTGCCGACACTGTATCGCTGTCGTCTCCGGAGCAATCACCTGCTGGTCTTTCATTCACCATTATTGGCCTTTCTGAGGTTTGTCGATCCTCGAGCCCTAGGCCACCTCTTGCTTCTTTGTATGGTGCCATGATCTCCATGACTTCCTTGAATATCCCCCTTAACCTGTCGCGGGCCTCTGCGCTAGCAGTTCCAAGACTGACTAGTTCAACAGCTTCGCTGTACAAGGTTGGAGCCTGCTGCACGGCATCTCGCGCATCTCTCGTCCACCTCTTCACGATGTGCTTCTTGGGGATCTCCTTGATTCCAACATAATCCATCACCTGCATTGTCGGACAGTACATATATTTATGGTAAATATCTTGCAGACATTCTGAAAACATGATGCAGAAGATCAATATTTATGATAGAAGTTAGTAGTATTCTTCTAACCTTTAGAATGTGGCAGCATAGCAAACCCATGTGATCAAATTGACCACATTCGCAGTCAAATTCAGCCCCATTATCTATCATCTTAACCTCGTAGACCACCCTGCGCCATTTCTCCCTTGTCTCTGGTTCAGTATGCTCTGTCCTGTACACCCTGTTCTTCTCAATCTCCTCCACTTGGTAAGCTCCTGCTTCATAGAGGATTTGACCAAACTGTTTGAACATCGCACGAGTATATATCTTGCTCGCATGACGCTCAATTGACAGGTTAGCCCTCATCACGGCGCCATCCTGTGGAAATATCAGATCACTTATTTCAAATATCATCCTTCTAGGAAGGTTCAATGTTTTAGAGATGAACTGAATCTTATATTATGATGAGAAATATAATTGCTTACGATCTTGGTACGTTTCTCTTCGTATATTTCTTCTGCGTCCCGGTCAAACTGCAGCCGCATGTAATGCTTCACGAACATATGCATCGGGCATACAGGTGGTATATATGTCTTCAGCATGCTCTCGGCGGTCTCTCTTCTCTGAGTACTCGTCATCTTGGCACAAAACACCCCCTTTAAATATGGCTTTGCCCATTTCTTCCTGATCTCGTAAAGTCGTGTCATGTGCGGATGTGACATTAAGTTGTACTCTTCAATCAACATCTCCCATGCTGTCTCAAACTCATCTATCGTCAGCATGTGATCGACAACCTGATGGAACTCTGCTCGGAACTCATTCCGTTTTGTGTACAGGGGTCTCAGGGACTCCTTTGCTTTCTTCAAGACGTGCCATTTGCACCATCGGTGGGCTGTGTTCGGCATCACATTCTTTATGGCCACCTCCATGGCTTGATTCTGATCTGAAACAATACAAATAACTAATTATTCAGATTTTTGTAGATGGTACACGGGGTAACACGCAAAATAAAAATGATATTCACCTGTCAGAATTGTCATCGGTGCTTCACCGCCCATCATTCTTATGAATTCAGTGAAAACCCATTCGAAGCTCTCTACTTGCTCGTCTCTAACCAACACTCCAGCCAAGATGATACTCTGAAAGTGGCTGTTTACGCCTACGAATAGTCCAAATGGCATCATGTCATGTGGGCTAGTCATGTAAGTTGTGTCAAACGTGATAGCATCTCCAAAGTACTTGTACTGCATTCGGCTGCGCTCGTTGGTCCACATGAGGTTCTTTATCCGACTCTCGGTATCTGCTTGGATCCTGAACATGAAGTCTGGATCCTTTGCTCTCATGTCTGCAAAGACTTCAATTGTCTTCCTAACGTCATCGTCTGCTTGATCTTTGCTAATTTGACCACACAGGTTCCTAAGCGTATGCTTAGTGAATGGCGCATTCTCCATGGTTCCAGAGAAACTTCCTATAATGTTGTTGACTTTCCCGACGTTCGCGTCGTCCTCCCTCAGCTGACGTACCAACTTCTTTGTATACAGATCTATATGTTTGTGGGATGGCCAGAGATCTTCGCACGTTGGAGTCAAAGGGTGGTTGTGTGTCACCCTGTGCTCCGTGATGTACCAGCCGTTGTCATCAGTACGCAACAAACGAATCAACGCCGGACATCCACACCGGCTTGACCTTGTGTTTTCGGCATTTGGTTTCCCCTGCATAAACGAAACACGGGACTTTATTTGTAATTATATGAAATACAATACCTACTTTTTTATTAAAAAAAAAGAGAGAAGTTGTTATAACATTCGGGAACTCTCTGTTCTACTCACCGAACGCCCACAAACAATTTCCTGCATGGTCTTGGTCCTCTCCACATTAAGCCGACTCTTGCCGTACCTGATGCCGAACCCATGTTCCCAGGCATACACATTGTAGAAGTCATATGCCTCACCGAGAGAATCAAAAGTTGTAGCCAACTTTGGGTTGATAACATGATCTCCCCTGTTCTCTGCATAAGCTTTGATGGATTGCTCGAGGGCTCCGATCCGGCCAGGACATGGCGTGCGGTCCGGGGGACAACGGCCAACCCTAACTCTGCAAGCATAAGCAACCAGTAAATTGACCATGTGTTGTGACTAGAAGATTTTCCACTCTACATAGTATATGCAGCAGTTGTGTGTAACTTTGCCGTTGGCCATGTTACATTCCATTTCATATCAGCCACAATAAAATCAAGCAAGTTAACATATCAAGTTGTGCTGAAGTGCATTATCATCTTGGACCTTATTTCTTAATTCATCCAATCACTGGGATAAATAATCTTGCTGCTACAATACTGTATAATCAGGTTCTTGTTGAGCATATATAGGTGGGTCTGCACACCCTTCAGCTTAACTGAAACAATAAACGCTAAGGACTAACTGAATTTAACTGAATCAGTAGTAATCATCTTGCCAAGGAGTAATTAAGCAAGCTTAACTGAAGCAATCACCTTTTGGTCCAGCCGGGAGCCTGTGGGTTCATTCTACCTGTGGACAGAGCGGCGGGCTCGGCAGGCCCGCCGTCGGCCCTGTGCAAAAGCCCTCCCGGCTCCCCGCGGATCCCCTCCTCCGCCGCGAGGATGACTGACACCGCCGGGCCTCGTTTCCGTCGCCGGCAACCACGCCGGCCTCCCCCGCCACTGGCTCAAAGATTGGTAGCATCCTGCTCCCAATACGACCCCGTAAGTGAGATGATTTCGTCAGAAAAATCACGCCAAGGAAGGAGCGTCGAAATGCGGCATTCGGCTGGAGCGCAGGCCGTACCTGTCGACTGGGTCGAGAGGGAACTCCATCTCCCGCGACGGATTGGATTCAGCTTGAGTGAGTGAGGTTGAGGACGACCGCCCTCTGGCTTCTAGCACACGGTTCCTTCGTTCCCTTGAGGGGCCCCACGTGGCTCTCCCGAAAGTTCCCTCTACTGGATCAGTGCTTTCATGGGCCACGGTACACATAGGATGAACGGAAATTCCCATAACGCCAGGGGCGCGTTTGGTAGCCATGCGACACTCTCGAACAAGTTCAGTGGATGCAAGAAAAAAATCATTTCGTAGCATACACGGAAGACTGACTTGCACACACGTATCGGCCGTTTTCAACGAGTCAGACTCAGTCGGATGCAAAAGGCGGGGAACGGCGTATGCGGCGGTGCATGTCTGGGTAGAGATGGCATGAGAAGAAAATCGACTGGTACAAGGTGGTGCACGTCAACAAGTCAGGGCCGGGAGGGGGGGGGGGGGGGGGGTGGTCGTGCGGGCCAGGGACGCCAGGGATATTGCCCTCATAAAAAAAGGTCAGTTTTGATTTTCTTTTTAAATCGAGGTCAATTCAGGATTTTTTGTTAGCACAAAAGGTTAGAACAGAAATTTCATCTGCAAGTTGCGTCACGCATAGTCCTTCACATGGCCTCCACAAGAGTAAAATGCACCTAACTACCACATTAGGGGCACATGCTCCCTAGCCGCCCCTCCTCCTCCCTCCCAACCCTAGCCACCCCTCCCCCTCCTCCTCCCTAGCCGCCCCTTCTCCTCTTCCCTTCCTCGCCGCCGCCTGAAGCAGCCGCCGGGCAAGCCCGGGGCGCCAAGGATGGTGGCGGCGAGGCCTCGGTTGCCCTGCCTCTGCGTGGGGAACTCCGGATCTGGAGCGGCGGCTCCATCGGCAAGGCACGGGCGGCTAGCAGCCGTGCGAGCGGTGGATCTGGCGTCCCGGTCGCGCGGGGCGGCGGGATCCGGTGGTCGTTGGCGGCCAGCGGCGGTTGTTGTGGTGGCCGATGCGCGTGATCTGGCGCCTTCCCTCCTCCCATGTTCGGCATTCGGGCCATCCTCGTCGGGTCGTGCTTCCTTGGTTCGCCGGTTCTGTACATGAGGCGCTCCTGGTGGCGGAGATCTAGATCAGGCGAAATCCCAGGTCGGCCATGGCCGGCCGCGTCGACTGCAACGCCTGAGGGCGTCGTTCCCCTCCTTGGAGGTGTCGGTATGGATTGATCCCCTCACTTCCCCTTCCCCTAGGTCTCCCGGGCGAAAGCCCTAACTTTGTTGGGCGGCGACGGCGCCCACGGCGTCGTTCCCTTCTTGAAGGTGCCGCTTTGGGAACCTTGGGGCTGGGTGGCGCTTGTGGATGGTGGGCGACGACGATGGTGCGGCCCTATCCTAGCATGGATCTGCGTCTGTTGCTTGGAGATGGACTCGCGTAGGTGGAGGTCGTCGTTTGGCGTCATGGTAGCGTCGATGGCGGAGGTACCTGCCAAGGTTGGCGCCTCAATCTGCTCTGAAGATGGACCAGTGGAAGATGGCGGCGACGACACATGTGAGTGCGTCGGACCGGTTTGTGACCCGGACCCGGTATGTGGCTCGGTCGGGAACTCCGGATTTAGATGTTAGGCTTAGGTGAGAGGTCTGGGTATTTGGCCCAGCTTGCACCCCTTCATCATATGGATTGGGGTAGCGGCAGATGTTGCCAACATGGCGGATTTAGGCATATTGTTGTACTACTTTGTAAGTTCCTCGAGAATAATCAAGAAAATGGCCGCATGCATCTTCCAGGTGTAGAGGCCGGGGGTCATCCTCCTTTTCTAAAAAAAGCTCTCGTAAAACCACCACTTTACAAAACGTGACACTTTGCACCGCGACACAATTTTAATAGTGGCAGAAAACACTGATTCGTTTTCTGAGTGTTTTACCCTGGCCGTTCACTCACGGGCCGACAGCGGTGACGACGAGGCACTAATGGCTGTAACTGCCGCGTCCAAAGCGATTGAGCCGGTCCTCACACCCATCGCTCATTCCCATCCCTCACTCCCATACCTAGTCGTCTATCTCTCTCCTCTCTCTCACGGGCAAGGCGTCGGCGGCTCCAGATCCATCGACGAGGGAGTGGTGGGGGGCAAGGTGTGGTGAACATAGTCTGTCACCTTGGCTGACCGGCGTGAAAGGGGGCAACTGCGTCGAGGAGGAAGATTGTGGGGCCACAACAAATTCATCCATCACACAGTTTTCATGGTCGCCACATTTGGAGGAAAATTCATTGAGCTCCTGTCATATGGTGCTGACCCAGCCTTAGGTGAGCTGCCTCCCTCTCTCTAGTAACAATTTTTGTTTGTGGAATTCTAGGGTTCCAGATATGGAAACAAGTGTTTGCTGGAATTCTAGCAAATTTTGTTGTTCACTGAATCTTGTTGTGAACTTATGCAGTTAACGGGGTATTGTTGTTTGTGACTACACAAAGTTAACTAAATCTAGCTCTCTCTCACAGAACCTAGGTGTTAATTAAAAATAGTTAACTGAATCTAGCTCTCTCTCACTGAACCTAGGTGTTAATTGAAAGTAGTTAACTCAATCTTGCTCACTGTGACTGAAGCTAAGTTAATTCAAACACCACAAATCAGTTAACTGAATCAAATCACAACAAGATTCAATTAATTGAATCTGCATTCAGTTCAGTCAACTGAATCAAATCACAACAAGATTCAGTTAACCGAATCTTGCTCACTATCACTGAATCTTTACATTTGTCAGTGAATTTTGATGTCCTATTTGATTGAATTTTAGGGTTTGCAAATGGTTAATTATTGTAGGGTTAGTTATTTCACTGATTGATAGATGTAGTTGAACTATTGTTGTGGACTGAATGAAACTAACACTAAATGTCGCTACTGAATTTTGCAGGTTGTGCAGTGTACATGAGTTGATCTTGGGTTGAGTGATGCGCGCAGTGGACAAGTTAACCATAGAAGGAGTGAGTTGGTGCAACAGGGGTTTAAGTGATCTGATTGATGTGAAGTGTCCCTAGGTGTGCTCAATTTAATGTTCAAATTGTCCCTAGCTAGGAGAGAACTTGAAATATTCAGACTTGCAATATTCAGACTTGCAATGTCCAGACTTTATTCAATCAAACCATACTGATAGGAAAAAACTATAGTAACCTGACTAAAAAGTGTCTGAAACTTAGGTTTTGTGACATTTTCTCTTTGCATTGGCACCCCTCCGACACAATTATATCTTTGCATTGACACCTACATCATCATAGTGAGCACAAAGTTTCAGATACTATGATCACAAAGATTCAGCTACTATGAGAACAAACATCCAGAAACCATGACTACAAACATTCAGATAGATAGATATCATAGATAGATGAGCACTCTAGATAGATAGATATCATAGATACATAAGTTCAGAAACCACACAGAGTGATCTGCTGCTGGATAAATTAAGTTCGGAAACTAAGTACTTGAGACACTAGGTTCAGAAACTAACTGAACCCATATATTGGTTCAGATCTTGCAACAGAAATTTAAAAGGGCAGATGCTGCATCAGACTCACTCTTGCTGCAGCTTCAGAATACGGAGAGATCATCGAACTGGCACCATGATGCAGAGCTGCTTCTTCTTCCTCGAGCTACTTGTGCCTATCTCCAACTGCATTTGTTCCTGCTCAATTTGCTACTGCTCCATCTTGGGCTCCTCCACCTGCACCTGCTGCTCCATCTGCAGTAGCATCATCTCGAACAAAGGAGCGAGGGGCATCATTGGAACTAACCTATTGAGCACGTAGTCCACGCAGAGTTGGTTGCGGTTCTGGTACATGTACCAGCGTGCCCTCTGGTATGGATCCGGGGAATCCCTCGACTACCCCATCGCCCAGACCAAGTTCTCGATCAGTGGGCGATGGAGGTCTGGCAATCAGGCGTATTCCTCATGGTTGGCAGTCGCCCTCATTGCGCGCATGGTTCTTCAGGATTTCAACGCTGGCGTACCAGGTGCTTGTTGGAAATATGCCCTAGAGGCAATAATAAAAGCATTATTATTATATTTCCTTATTCATGATAATTGTCTTTATTCATGCTATAATTGTGTTAACCGGAAATCGTAATACATGTGTGAATAACAGACAACAACATGTCCCTAGTGAGCCTCTAGTTGACTAGCTCGTTGATCGACAGATAGTCATGGTTTCCTGACTATGGACATTGGATGTCATCGATAACGGGATCACATCATTAGGAGAATGATGTGATGGACAAGACCCAATCCTAAACATAGCATAAGATCGCATAGTTCGTTTGCTAGAGTTATCCAATGTCAAGTATCCTTTCCTTAGACCATGAGATCATGTAACTCCCGGATACCGTAGGAGTGCTTTGGGTGTGCCAAACGTCACAACGTAACTGGGTGACTATAAAGGTATACTACGGGTATCTCTGAAAGTGTCTGTTGGGTTACATGGATCGAGACTGGGATTTGTCACTCCGCTTGACGGAGAGGTATCACCGGGCCCTCTCGGTAATGCATCATCATATGAGCTCAAGGTGATCAAAGTGTTTGATCACGGGATCATGCATTACGGTAACGAGAAAAGTGACTTGCCGATAACGAGATTGAACGAGGTATTGGGATACCGACGATCGAATCTCGGGCAAGTAAAATACCGATTGACAAAGGGAATCGTATACGGGATTAATTGAATCCTTGACATCATGGTTCATCCGATGAGATCATCGTGGAGCATGTGGGAGCCAACATGGGTATCCAGATCCCGCTGTTGGTTATTGCCCGAGAGCCGTCTCGGTCATGTCTGCATGTCTCCCGAACCCGTAGGGTCTACACACTTAAGGTTCGGTGACGCTAGGGTTGTGAAGATATGTATGTGCAGTAACCCGAATGTTGTTCGGAGTCCCGGATGAGATCACAGACGTCACGAGGAGTTCCGGAATGGTCCGGAGGTAAAGAATTATATATAGGAAGTGCTATTTTGGCCATCGGGACAAGTTTCGGTGTTATCGGTATTGTACCGGGACCACCGGAGGGGTCCCGGGGGTCCACCAGGTGGGGCCACCTGTCTTGGTGGGCCACATGGGCCTTAGGGGGTGCGCCTTGGCCTGCTTGGGCCAAGGGGATCCAGCCCCAAGGGCCCATGCGCCAAGGAAACTTGGAGAGGGAGAGTCCAAAGGGGGGAAGGCACCTCCGAGGTGCCTTGGGGAGGATGGACTCCTCCCCCCCCTCTTGGCCGCACCCCTTCCTTGGAGGAAGGGGCAAGGCTGCGCCCTCCCCCCTCTAATGCATCTATATAAAGGGGGGCAGGGGAGGGGGCAGCGCACCCTAATGCCCTGGCGCCCCCTCCTCCCTGCAACACCTCCTCCTCCTCCCGTAGTTGCTTAGCGAAGCCCTGCCGGAGTTCTGCTGCATCCACCACCACACCGTCGTGCTGGATCTTCCTTAACCTCTCCTTCCCCCTTGCTGGATCAAGAAGGAGGAGACGTCTCCCGTCCCGTACGTGTGTTGAACGCGGAGGTGCCGTCCGTTCGGTACTAGATCATCGGTGAATTGGATCACGGCAAGTACGACTACCTCATCCACGTTCACTCGAACGCTTCCGTTGCGATCTACAAAGTGGTATGTAGATGCTATCTAATCTGAATACTCGTTGCTAGATGAACTCATAGATGGATCTTGGTGAAACCGTAGGAAAAATTTTAATTTTCTGCAACGTTCCCCAACAGTGCTCACCTCGCGCGCGTAGTAGAGCTTGGTGCTATCGCCGTCGAAAATCTCCTGTAGCGCCTTGTCCCATCCGAGGCCAAATGTCATGACGGGATGAAGGTTTTTTGAGAGGGAAGGAGGAGGTTGGATGGAGAGGCGATGGAGAGTGGTGGTTATCTGTGCAAGGATGGTGAATGTGAATGAATGCACTCTCTCTCTCTCTCTCTGTGTGTGTGGATACTAGAGTTTTCTATAGAAACCGGACGGGCACACTGAATCGATCTAACTACTGTTGGGGAACATAGTAATTTCAAAAAATTTCCTACGCACACGCAAGATCATGGTGATGCATAGCAACGAGAGGGGAGAGTGTTGTCTACGTACCCTCGTAGACCGAAGCGGAAGCGTTGACGCAACGTAGAGGAAGTAGTCGTACGTCTTCCCGATCCGACCGATCCAAGCACCGTTACTCCGGCACCTCCGAGTTCTTGGCACACGTTCAGCTCGATGACGCACCCCTAGCTCCGATCCAGCAAAGCTTCGGGGAGGAGTTCCGTCAGCACGACGGTGTGGTGACAATCTTGATGTTCTACCGGCGCAGGGCTTCGCCTAAGCACTGCAACGATATATTCGAGGTGGAATATGGTGGAGGGGGGCACCGCACACGGCTAAGAAACGATCACGAAGATCAAGTTGTGTGTCCATGGGGTGCCCCCTGCCCCCGTATATAAAGGAGCAAGGGAGGGAGGAGGCCGGCCCTAGGTTTGGGTGCGCCAGGGGAGTCCTACTCCCACCGGGAGTAGGATTCCACCTTTCCTAGTCCAACTAGGTCAAGGGGGGGAAGAGGGGAAGAGGGGAAGGAAGGGAGAGAGGGGACGCGCCCCAAACCCCTTGTCCAATTCGGACTGGGCTTGGGAGGGGCGCGCGCCACCTCCTGGTCCTTCCCACTAAGGCCCATCAAGGCCCATTGCTTCTTCCTCGTATTCCCGTAACTCCCCGGTACCTCCGAAAATACCCGAACCACTCAGAACCCTTCCGATGTCCGAATATAGTCGTCCAATATATCGATCTTTACGTCTCGACCATTTCGAGACTCCTTGTCATGTCCCCGATCTCATCCGGGACTCCGAACTCCTTCGGTACATCAAAACTCATAAACTCATTATATAACTGTCATCGAAACCTTAAGCGTGCGGACCCTACGGTTCGAGAACAATGTAGACATGACCGAGACACGTCTCCGGTCAATAACCAATAGCGGGACCTGGATGCCCATATTGGCTCCTACATATTCTACGAAGATCTTTATCGGTCAGACCGCATAACAACATACGTTGTTCCTTTTGTCATCGGTATGTTACTTGCCCGAGATTCGATCGTCGGTATCCAATACCTAGTTCAATCTCGTTACTGGCAAGTCTCTTTACTCGTTCTGTAATACATCATCCCGCAACTAACTCTTTAGTTGCAATGCTTGCAAGGCTTATGTGATGTGCATTACCGAGAAGGCCCTGAGATACCTCTCCGACATTCGGAGTGACAAATCCCAATCTTGAAATACGCCAACCCAACAAATACTTTCGGAGACACCTGTAGAGCACCTTTATAATCACCCAGTTACGTTGTGACGTTTGGTAGCACACAAAGTGTTCCTACGATAAACGGGAGTTGCATAATCTCATAGTCATAAGAACATGTATAAGTCATGGATAAAAGCAATAGCAACATACTAAACGATCGGGTGCTAAGCTAATGGAATGGGTCATGTCAATCAGATCATTCAACTAATGATGTGACCTTGTTAATCAAATGACAACTCCTTTGTCCATGGTTAGGAAACTTAACCATCTTTGATTAACAAGCTAGTCAAGTAGAGGCATACTAGTGACACTCTGTTTGTCTATGTATCCACACATGTATTATTTTTCCAGTTAATACAATTCTAGCATGAATAATAAACATTTATCATGATATGTAAGGAAATAAATAATAACTTTATTATTGCCTCTAGGGCATATTTCCTTCAACTACCACAACGTAATTTTGTTTTTGACAAAAAAACGAAGGAGCAGAACCCGACCAAGCAGCCCAGTAAACAGAACTGAGCAAATGTTAAATTTTCACTTATTTAGACTAAACTTTTTTATTTCATTATGACTAATAATATCATTTAATGTGCCTTATTGTTATTGATACACCATCTAGGCCTTGTACAATGCAAGTTGCTTAGACATGTGATTAGTAAAATAAAATGAGTTTTCTTAAGCACATATATTTATCTTTGCATTGTACATGGCCTAAATGTGGTATATTAAATACCATATTCCAAATATTAGCAGGAAGTAATAATTTAATCACATTGAAGATATATACATATTTCCGATACGCTCTTGGCATTTATGATTAAAAATACATGTGGTTGTACTAAAATGAAGTGCGTATTGTTGCAATGAATTCATTATTATATTAGTTGAGTTTAGGAGGTCCAAGATTTTTAGTTAGAGTGGATTTCACCATAAATCTAAGAAAAATAAAAAATATATTACTCAAATTTAGTCTATACTTGCTTGTATTATAGCGCATTTATGTGTCATTTGTCATATATAGTACCCTTAAATATGTAGAAAAGAACTGGTGGAGTGTTTTGAGGTGTAAAAATCTAACAAATAACTTGGAAGAGATTTCCAGGAGCACATGACTATCATGTTTAGGTGTATCTAAATAGAGATTCTAGAATGTATGAGGTACCCTCTGGCTAATTGGAAAAACATGGTGCTCTATAGTTGGTACCAGAAATTACGTTGTCTGTGACATGCATGAATATTAACAATTTAAATTGGCATGTTGTAGTTTGTTTGAATATTACATGGATTTTTTGCCAGAACCAATTTCTTTGTATTTCTCGAACCCATTCACAAAAATCTAGTTCTCCCTAACAGACCTGATGTGACAAAAAGTATGCTAATTTTGAAAGTTATATATCTCCCTTGCTTTTTGCACATCGCCGCAACATTAGAAAAAATCCTAGTTTTCTTGGGACAGGTTGCCACGCGGTTTTGGACTTCTCTCGGTTTGAGATCACACGGTTTGGAAGTCCACTCCTTTTAAATCTCCCACTTGGTTTGGTGAACCAATGTTTTTCTTGAATACGATTATCTTGGCCATGAAGAAAGGAGATGAAATAGTATGCTTACTGGTCTTTCTCACAAAGTACATAAAGTGAAGGAAAGAAAGAAAAAAAATAAGAGATGCAAAAAGTTCTTCAGGAGTAAAATTGCTAACATTAACAATAGTTTCTGATTGAGGTGATTTTTTTATCATTGTGCAGCTCACGAGGACATAAAACGAAGGCTATAGAACATTTTGTGATCTGTTTTTTTTACCATATGCATTCACATTTGAGCACACAAGCTGAAAGTTTGACCAAATGGGTCATTCAGTTCTTCAAAGGGGACCCACAAAGTAAGGAAAAATAAAGTGTCTCTGAATTCTCTCAAAATCGATAGATCCCTTCCGTCAGTATCCCTTTCGAAAGTTTGCCACCTTTTTCAACTTCTCATATCCATGTGCAACATTATCTATTTCTGGAGCCATATTGTTTTCGTTTGTCTTCCAACTAAAGTTTTTTCACGTTTTGACTTTGTTTTAGTTCAACTGTTGTGTCTCTTAGCATTTCTACAACATATATTTCAAGCCTCCTAAAGCTCCACAGGGCATCCCATCGCCATGCAATTTTGTGCGGTGGTATGTTAGATCATGTGGAATGCTTGGAGAATTACAGTTGACCTCGAGTTAGTGTCAACAAGACAATTTGAATTCATAATGAATTGTTTGTGAGAAGGTTAAACTAATCCATGTTACCAGTGCTTGCTTTGCACTGTTTTGGCAGTAAAAATACTACTCCCTCCGTCCCAAAATATAAGAACGTTTTTAACACCAGCATAGTGTCAAAAACATTCTTATATTCCGGGACAGAGGGACACTAGTAGAAAAAGGGTCAAACGTGAAGCACATTAGTGCCGGTTTGTATTTGAGCCGGCACTAATGTATACATTAGTGCCGGTTCCAACGGCTAGCCGGGCCGCTTTCATTAGTACCGGTTCGTGGCGAACCTTTAGCACCGGTTCGTGCCACGAACCGGTAATAATGAGAGTGGTGGCAGGATGTTGTCAGTCTGGGCCCCCTCCAGCACCTTTAGTACCGGTTCTTGGCACGAACCGGTACTAAAGGTCGTCCTACATAAACCCTTCGTCCACCCGAGCTCGCTCTGTTCTTCCCCTTTCCCCTCTCCTCTCTGTTCTTCCCCTCTTCCTCTCGAGCTCATCACACATTTTGCCCAAATTTTGTCAAGATTTGAAGGCCCCCATCCATTAAAATGATCACAAAGGTTAGCAACTTTGTCCTTTCATCTCTCATTGCTAGATTTACTCTTGCAATGCTTTATATAGTGATTAATTTATGAGTTTAGTAATTTGGGAGGAAATATATATATGTGCTAGTATTTGATTTATATGCAATTTGAGGTCAAAAATAACACTTAGTTTGCATATGTAGGTGTGGTTTACTTAGTGCCTTCTAAATCTCCGTTGTAACCACCGTCGATCGCCCGCACCGTCCCGTCGCCGGCACCACCTTGTGGTGAGCCTCTTTGTTCATGAAATTTTATATAAAAATTGATGTTTATGTGATTTGGATATATAGCTAGTTACTCGTATAATTATCTTACCCGTACGTTGTTTGTTATACATATAGTGCCATGGTTTTGATATCCGTCCCCGTCGGCCCTCGTCCTTGTTATGATTCGGATGTGGTATATATATTCTCTTTTAAAACTAGTTGCATTTCGTGTTTATGACAAATTATGCCCATCAAGTTGACATAGAGATTTTTTCTAGGAGGTATGTGAACCGGAAATTCCAACCGACCCTATTGTCGAGAGGTTAAATTTAGTTGAAAGAGAAAACGAGTACTTGAAAGAAAAATTGAAAAGAATTGAGGGGGAGAAGATGGAATTGGAGTTGCATGTTGCCGATGTCGTCGATGATCACAAGATCAAAATGGAGAAAATGCGCTTGAAGATTAGAAATATTAGAAAATATGCCATCGATAGTGAGGCTTGGTATCATTATGCTGTTGGATCCATTGTTACCTTAGTTGCGATCTTGATCGCATTTGTTGTTGCATTTAAATGCTTTAGCTAGAGAGTTATTTGTTTGTTGCATTTAAGTGTTGTATGAACTTGTATTAATTTGGTCTATTCGGTGTTGTGTAATGAAGATGAGCCGGCAATGGATGTACGATGACCGATGCTCTCCCCAGTTCGTTGAGGGCGTGCATACTTTTCTGATTGCGGCTGAGGCAAACAAGCGGGCGGATGGTTTTATGCCTTGTCCATGTGCTGGCTGTAAGAATGGTCACAATTACTCTACGTCAAGAACCATTCGCGTCCACCTGTTTGAGTCCGGTTTCATGCCCGACTATAATGTTTGGACCAAGCACGGAGAAAGAGGGGTTATGATGGAAGACAATGAAGAAGAAGAGGACGACGACAGCTATCCTGGCCATGGGTTCCCTGAATACGATGATACAACAATGGGGGAAGAAGCTGAGCCGGTAATGCAGGAAGAAGCTGAGCCGGCAATGTGGGAAGAAGCTGAAGAAGAGGCATCAGATGAGCCTGTTGATGATCTAGGTCGGGCCATTGCCGATGCAAAGAGAAACTGCGCAAGTGATTTGGAGAAGAAGAAGTTGCAGCACATGTTAGAGGATCACAAAAAATTGTTGTACCCGAATTGCGTAGGTGACAAGAAAAAGCTGGGCACCACACTGGAATTGCTGCAATGGAAGGCAGAGAATGGTGTATCTGACAAGGGATTTGGAAAGTTGCTGGTAATGATAAAGGATATGCTTCCAAAGGACAACGAATTGCCCGAGAGTACGTATGAAGCAAAGAAGGTTCTCTGCCCTCTAGGGTTAGAGGTGCAGAAGATACATGCATGCCCTAATGATTGCATCCTCTACGGCCGTGAGTACGAGGATTTGAACGCTTGCCTGGTATGTGGTGCATTGCGCTATAAGATCAGCCGCAATGACCCTGGTGATGTCGAGGGCGAGCGCCCCAGGAAGAAGATACCTGCCAAGGTGATGTGGTATGCTCCTATAATACCACGGTTGAAACGTTTGTTCCAAAACAAAGAGAATGCCAAGGCGATGCGATGGCACAGAGAAGACCGTAAGAAAGACGGAAAGTTGAGAGTACCCGCTGACGGGTCGCAGTGGAGAAAAATCGTAAGAAAGTACGGGAAGGAGTTTGCAGATGACGCAAGGAGCGTATGGTTTGGTCTAAGCGCAGATGGCATTAATCCTTTTGGGGAGCAGAGCAGCAACCATAGCACCTGGCCTGTGACTCTATGTTTGTATAACCTTCCTCCTTGGTTGTGCATGAAGCGGAAGTTCATTATGATGCCAGTGCTCATCCAAGGCCCTAAGCAACCCGGCAACGACATTGATGTGTACCTAAGGCCATTAGTTGAAGAACTCTTACAACTGTGGAATGGAACAGGTGTACGTGCGTGGGATGAGCACATGGAGGAAGAATTTGACCTAAAGGCGTTGTTGTTCGTGACCATCAATGATTGGCCTGCTCTCAGTAACCTTTCAGGACAGACAAACAAGGGATACCGCGCATGCACGCACTGTTTGAACGATACCGACAGTATATATTTGGCTAATAAGTATGTGTACCTGGGACATCGTCGATTTCTTCCGAGCAGGCATCCCGTAAGAAA
The DNA here is from genome assembly GCA_032464435.1 of Aegilops umbellulata. Classification (NCBI taxonomy): domain Eukaryota; kingdom Viridiplantae; phylum Streptophyta; class Magnoliopsida; order Poales; family Poaceae; genus Aegilops; species Aegilops umbellulata. Next base: position 420,396,154 of record CP136059.1, read on the forward strand.
GAAAGGCAAGCATTTCAAAGGTGAGGCGGATCACCGAACGAAGCCTCGCCACCGTACTGGTGCTGATGTACATGATATGGTCAAGGATTTGAAGGTGGTCTTTGGAAAGGGTCCTGGTGGACAACCTGTTCCGAATGACGTTGACGGACGCGCACCCATGTGGAAGAAGAAATCTATATTTTGGGACCTGCCCTATTGGAAACACCTAGAGGTCCGCTCCGCAATCGATGTGATGCACGTGACGAAGAATCTTTGTGTGACCCTGCTTGGCTTCTTGGGCGTGTATGGGAAGACAAAAGATACACCTGAGGCACGGGAGGACCAGCAACGTATGCACGGAAAAGATGGCATACATCAGGGTCATGCAAGCTACGCTCTTACCAAAGAAGAGAAGGAAATCTTCTTTGAATGCCTGCTCAGTATTAAGGTACCGTCTGGCTTCTCGTCGAATATAAAGGGAATAATAAACATGGCAGAGAAAAAGTTCCAGAACCTAAAGTCTCATGACTGCCACGTGATTATGGCACAACTGCTTCCGGTTGCATTGAGGGGGCTTCTACCGGAAAATTTTCGATTAGCCATTGTGAAGCTATGTGCATTTCTCAATGCAATCTCTCAGAAGGTAATCGATCCAGAAATCATACCAAGGTTACAGAATGATTTGGTGCAATGTCTTGTCAGTTTCGAGTTGGTGTTCCCACCATCCTTCTTCAACATCATGACGCACGTCCTAGTTCACCTATGCGAAGAGATTAACGTTTTGGGTCCTGTATTTCTACACAATATGTTCCCCTTTGAGAGGTTCATGGGAGTCTTAAAGAAATATGTTCATAACCGTGCTAGGCCAGAAGGAAGCATCTCCAAGGGCCGTCAAAATGAGGAGATCATTGAGTTTTGTATTGACTTTATTCCTGACCTTAAGCCGATTGGTATTCCTGAATCGCGGCATAAGGGCAGACTGGATGGAAAAGGCACGCTAGGAGGGGAACAAATAATATGTATGGATGAACATTCTCTCACTGAAGCACACTACACAGTTCTACAGAATTCCGCCTTGGTGGCTCCGTATATGGATGAACACAAGAATTTGCTACGCTCCAAACACCCGGAGCGGTCTGATGACTGGATTACACGTGAACAAACCAGGAGTTTCGCCAGCTGGTTGCAAGCACGTATCATGCATGACACCTCTATTGAAGATGACCTGTACTTGCTGTCCCAGTTACCATCTTCGAATATAATGACTTTCAAAGGGTACCAGATAAATGGTAATACATTTTAAACGATCGCCCAAGATAAGAAGAGCACCAACCAAAACAGTGGTGTCCGCTTTGATGCAGAAACCAAGACGGGAAAGGAAACATATTATGGTTATATACATGACATATGGGAACTTGACTATCGACATGGTTTGAAGGTCCCTTTGTTTCGGTGCAAATGGGTCAATATGACACGAGGCGGGGTAACGGAAGACCCGCAGTACGGAATGACAACAGTGGATCTCAACAATCTTGCGTATGCAGACGAACCATTCGTCCTAGCCAATGATGTGGCACATGTTTTCTATGTGAAGGACATGTCTACCAAGCCAAGAAAAAGAAAAGATAAGAAAGCGAATGCATCGTACGATGAGCCAAAGCGGCACATAGTTCTTTCTGGTAAGAGAAACATCGTGGGAGTGGATGACAAGACAGACAAGTCAGAAGATTATGAAAAGTTTGATGAAATTGCTCCATTCACAGTGAATATTGACCCGAGCATCCCGTTAAATGATGAAGATTTTCCATGGCTACGACACAAAGGGACACACGCGAAGAAAAAGTTTCACACCCAAAGATCTGGGATGTGATCGGCTTAACTATCATCACTTTCTTCTGTGTTTCACACCCAGGAGGGAATCTCTGTAATAGTTAGGGTAGCTAGTTATGTGTTTTGGCATTTGAAACGCGAATAAATTTTATGTGCAAGCAAATTCTTTCATGCATTTACTGATTTTTTCAGCTAAATGACCCTGAAATTGAAAAGCATTTCAAATGAACTCAGAAAAGGTTGAAAGTTGGCATGGTATCATAATTTCACCCACATAGCATGTGCAAAAAGGTAGAGAGGGTTACCGCAAAAACTGGATGCACTTCGTGTACAAAATGGACAATCTATTTCGAAGTATCAGGGTTTCGGACGAAAACTCATCCGTTACAAAGGCATTTTAGTTTTTAAATAACCTAAGCATTACCAAATTGAATATAATGATAAAACACACTAATATTAAACATAAGAAAAAAGAATCACTGAAAAATTTATTTTCAAAGTTAAGTTATTCACAAAAATAAATAAAGCAAAAAAATAAGAAAAAAAAGCCCACCTACTGGGCCACAGCGGCCTGCATACGACTAGAAACCCAAATTCAAGTTGGGCCAGGATGCAGGCCCGCTAGCCCAATAGGCCCAACAGGGCATCGCAGAAGAGGTAGGCCCAGAAGGCCTGCTTAAGAGAGGAGCTCGAGACAACAACGACGGCGGGGCTTATAAGCAGGTGCGAGTGCCCCTCGGCTAGCGAGGTGAGACTAAACTTTTGTGCCCCTCGCCTGGCAGCGCACACCTTTAATACCGGGTCGTGGCTCCAACCGGTAGTAAAGGGGGGGCCTTTAGTACCGTTGGAGCCACCAACCGGTACTAAAGGGGGTCGCTTCGCGCCGCTTGGGCTAGCCAAAACAGACCTTTGGTACCGGTTGGTGGCTCCAACCGGTACTAAAGGTGGGTTCTATATAAGTAAACACTTCAAAATTTCGTCAGTTTCTCATCTCTCCCTCTGCTTCTTCTCCTCTGCACCGTCGCCCGCCGCCCCCACCGTCTCCATATCCCTCGTCGCCGCCCCGTCCCCATTGTCGCCGCCCCGTCGTCCCGTCCCCGTCGTCACCGCCACCCTGTCCCGGCCGCGTCGTCACCGTACCCGTCGTCGTCGCCGCCCCGGCCCGTACGTCCCCGTACCCGTCGTCGCCGCCCCGTCGTCGCCGTCCCCGTCGCCGCGCGCCCCCCGTCGCCGCCCCCCGTCGCCTCTCGCCTCGCCGGCCGGTGAGCACGCACACACACACACACATACATGTTAGAATTGTTAGAATAGTTAGAAATGTTAGAATTGTTAGAATAGTTAGAAATGTTAGAAATGTTAGAAATTTTTCTGTTTTTTAGTTATAGAAATAGTTACAAAAAAGTTAGAATTGTTAGAAAATTTTCTGTTTTTTAGTTATAGAAATAGTTATAAAAAAGTTAGAAATTGTTAGAAATTTTTCTGTTTTTTAGTTATAAAAATAGTTATAGAAAACTTAGAATCGTTAGAAAATTTTCTGTTTTTTAGTTATAGAAATGTTAGTTTTAGCTAGCTAGATGAATTGGATTAATTTCAAATTGTTAGACGATGATCGATGTTTTTTTAGTTTCTTAAATTTTTAGTTATAAAATTTAGAATTTGCATATATGAAATCATCACAATATCCATCATTTAAAAAATGTTACTTTACTTTTGCGGCATATAGTATTTGTTGCCGACGATGCCCGGCCCGCATCCTCGCCGTCGACACATCCGCGACGACGTCCAGCTGACCCATGTCCGGGACTGGGCTCCGCCGGGCTGGCACTGGGAGATGCTGCCTGGAGGGGCGCGCCGCTTGATGAGGAACCCGGCCCCGGGTCCCGTCGTCGACCCTGATCTCGTTTGGTGGCGTTCGCGTGGGCCAGTTTCGGTGCGGAGGGAGTCGGCCCCGCCGGAGGTGGCACGTCGTCGTGTCAGGGAGAAGGACGAGCACGTCCATCGCTACATGGTTGCGTTAAAGGGCGGCAGGTTCTCCAATACCTGGCAGTTTCTTTAGGGATCTCACTTCAGCTATGATCCTGTGAGGGTTCCTTTTCTTTGGGTGTCCACCGCCCGCGCCGCAGGAACCGCTAGTGTCCTAGATTCTTCTATAGTATTCGATCTTTAATTAGCTACCTAGCCAGTGATGTACTATTCAATATTATATATTATTCGAGACGATGTATTTGAGATTAAATCTATTATTCAAGACGATGTATTCGAGATTATATCTATTATTCGAGACGATGTATTCGAGATTATATCTATTATTCGAGATTATACTAAATTGTTTTATATTTCTTTTGGCATAGTTAAATAAAAGCTATGGCGGACAATACCGACAGAGAGAGAGAACAGACCATGTTCGATATGATACGCGGACCAGATGATGATCAGAATGAAGAAGATTATGACGGCTCTGAATTTCTAAACAACACCGGAGAGGGTGATATGATATTCGATCGCGACGACCGAATTGATGAAGTCATGAACTACGATTATGACGATGACGAAGAACATGTTGATCCTGAAACAACAAAAACCGGCGAGGTATATATATTTATATAAGCAGGAATCTGGTGATCATCGCATGTTTTAAATGAGTTGAAGATATATTAACGAATCGATCTTTCTTCTTTCAGCCATCCGGATCGAGCAAATCTTCAGGCAAAAGGACGAAACGAGGCCCGAACAAAAAGTTGAAGGAGGGCGTAAAGTACAATATCGAGGCATTCAGACCTAATGGCGAACCATTAGCGCCTAAGAAGATTGCGGACAAGTTCGTTCGTCGGTGCGGAGTTCTTGTGAAGGGCCAACTCCCGATCTCCCTTCAAGAATGGAGAAAGCCAGCAAAGCCACGTTCAAATGTTACTTTTGTCGACGAGAATAAAAAAAACTGCTTTGGGATACTCTCATGGAACATTTCACCCTACCAGATCATTTCACAGAAGCAGATGTGCAGAAAGTCAATGACGCTGCTTTTAGGAAGATGGCGATTGCATTCAAGAACCACAAGAGATGTGAATGGGGGAAGTACGTCAAGGGAGGAAGGAAGACTCCAGTATTCGAGGGGATACTAGAGAATCAAAGTGCTCATTGGGACGGTTTCGTGAAATTCAAGGATTCAGAATTAGCTAAGGAACGGTCGAGAATAAACAAGAAGAATGTCGAAAAAAAAGGATAAGTTCCATAAGCTGGGGCTAGGTGGCTACGCGGTGGCAATGCCTAAGTGGGATAAGTCTGAGAAAGAGATGGAGGGTGCAGGTGTCACTCCGGTTACTAAGAGCTGGCCCACCAGGTGCAGGACTTGGTTCTATGCGCATGGGGGGGAGTTGGACCCGAAGACAGACAATGTTTCGACGAAGGCATGTCTGAACGGAGCCGAAGATGCGATACTTGTTGCAATAGAAGAGGCTCGATCGGGGGTGTTCCAGCCCAACAAAGAGAACGACGAGCTTACCCGTGCCCTGGGAAATCCTGAACACCCGGGAAGAACACGAGGCAAGGGCGCTATTCCGTGGTATGAGGGGTTTTCGGACTAGAACGCCGACTACAGAACCCGTGCGAGAAAGAATATTGCGAAGGAGAAGAAGAGGAAGATGGAGGAGGAGCAGAGGAAGCGGGACTATGAACGCCTTCAAGGCCTAGAAGCAAGTCAAGCGGAATTGGCAGTTAAATTCCAGCGGCAGCAGGAGCAGATCGACTTACTTAGCCAGCAAAGGGGGTCTCAGCAGCTGCAGCAGCTACCGGATGATCCAGCATTGGATACCACCGCCCCATCCATGCCGAGAAGCAGCGTGGGTTCTGCCCCGGGCGACGCAGTGCTGGATAGATACCCCGTGGATGACATCACGGAGAACACTAACTGCGAGCTACACTTCAAAATGAAGAACATATCCATGAAGGTGGCGGACGGCGTTGCTTATACAAATTCCCCCGATGCAACCTTCCATTGCAACCCGATTCCAGCAGGCTATGCTCGTGTCGTGGTTGATGAGGTGGTGGACCAATATTCGGGGCTAGAGCTTGACATTCCTGGAGGTGACGAGAGCACACACTCGGAGATGCCAAACATCGTATCATCCTATGGAGAAAGGATTGCATCATCTTTCGAAGGCCACCGACACCGCGTCACCCGACTCCTCGTCGAAGTCCGCCATCGAGTCAGCAGACTCCCGCTCCTCCAAGTCCACCAACGCGTGAGGCCACTCCTCCTCCTCCAAGACCGGCAAAGTGTCAGGACACTCCTCCTCCAAGTCCGACACAGCGTCAGACGTCCACTCCTCCTCCAAGTCCGGCAAAGTGTCAGGCCACTCCTCCTCCAAGTCCGGCACAGCTTCAGGCCACTCCTCCTCGTCCAACTCAGCCCCGTCAGCCATCTCCACCGCCTCAGCAATCGCAGAAGAGACACCCCGCAGCTATGGTGCGTAGCAGTACCAGTCGAGGTCATAGTACATGAAGTACAGGCGGAGGCAGGCGATATAAATATGGTCCAAACCTCAGTACTCCTCTTCCTGAGAGGGCTTACGACAGGACCAAGGAGCAAACCAATGCCATAGTGCGGGCAGAAGTCGACGCCCATTTTGGACCGAAACCGCCACCGCCGCCAAGGGAGAAAGTGCCTGTGGAAGTTATTGACCACTTCATTCGTATGGCTGAACCACCAGCTCCTAAGCCTGTTGACATAGACTATGAGCGCCACATCAAGAAGTTACATCGACAACGTCTACAGAAGGAGGCGAGCTCGAGCTCGAGCAAACAACAAGCAGCTGTCAAAAAATGCGGGAGAACCGTTGCCCAGCTGGGAGAACAGTGGGCGCAACCGATCCCCCCGCTTGTTGTGCCGCCAACAACACGTGACAGTACGCGCGGCCAATATTATTGTGGACAAACAGTTTACGTTCCCCAGGTGGGCAATGTTGTAATAACCCAGCAGCATATAACGCAGGCTGAAGAACTCAAGATCACTGTTGGACAACTCCTCGAGATCGAGGACATGCCTGTGCTTACAGAGGAGGAAATAAAATGGAAATATGTCCGGGGCCAAACTTTGGTCAAGCCAGAAGATGTCAAGAAGCTCCCAACGAGAATGTATGAATTGCATCAATGGTACATGGACATTATCAAAAGATTCGATCGACAGTCCCTCATGGTGCAAGTCAACAAGGATCATTACTACCATGAGAAACCTGGGACCGTTGAGTATTCTGAACTGTTTCAGTTATACAATCAAGACGCACTCGACAAATCTATCGTCAGTTGCTATTGTCTGTAAGTGATTTATTTCTGTAATTTAAGTCTCAAGCTAGCTGTATTGATCCTTTTGATCAATCATTACCTGTAATTATCCTCACTATATTCTTTTCTGTGGTATTATGCAGGATGAAGATGTATGAAATAAAAAAAGGTGGACGCTATGGCATTGGGTTCATTGACCCAAACACCGTTAATGAATACACATGGAATATAAGCAACTATTATAAAAAACAGGTAGAGGACAGCATGTTCGAGTTCTTGGTGCGCCTCAAATACAATGAAGATATACTACTTCCTTACAACTTCAAGTGAGTCACACTTTCTTGTACTACAAATTCTCTGTTTTTGCCTACTAGGTAGCTAGCTACATGTTTTTGCTTACATATGCCCGCTTAATTAAGACATGCAAACGTGTGTGCATGCAGATTTCACTGGATCTTGTGTATCATTAAAGTTGACGAAGGAACAGTTGAAATACTGGACTCACTACTCAAAGAAAATAGTGAATATAACGTCTTGTTTGGGATAGTAAACAAGTAATTTCAATCATTATTAACTATATATCTCGGCCTATTTAGTTCGTCATTTCATGATATGAACTATTTAATAACCCCTTTATTCATTTTCTTTGTCGGCGGGCAGGGCTTGGGCAAGGTTCATCAGCAAAACGGAAGGCGTATGGAAACGACAGTTGAGATGGTTTCGACCCAGGGTAAGTAATTAAGTAGTGGTAGCTAGCTGCCATCTTTTTAATATTATCATGCTTGATTAATTTTTATCTGATCAAATTAAATTCCATTCTCGTAAAGGCCATAAAGCAGGCGCAGGGGACTGTTCTGTGTGCATACTGCGTTTGCGAGACCATTCGCATGATGTGTTCCGACAGGAGCAGATCTCAAAGACAGGAATGGGTACGCTTGTCAGAACACTATTCACAATTTGTGCACCATTATCGATATCTAGTCACACAACTAATACACATGCATATTGATCTCCTTCTTAACAGTTCAAAGAGGTGCGGGACAAGCTCCTAGAAACGGAGCGCGTACAAGCACTTCAAAAGGAAATAGCGGGATTTTTGCTCGACCAGGTCATAAATCCGAAGGGAGAATACTATTACCCGCTACCGCCCCCATCGACCAGGTCATGAACCACTTCCAATTTGTCATCGTGCTCCGAAGGCACCAATTAGGCTAATGCAACTGGCTCCGAAGGCAACATGCATATGTACGAGAAATTGTATATAGCTATACATGTGTGTATGTGTGAATTAATATGGTGGTTTGTGAGACATTGATTATATATATATATATATATATATATATATATATATATATATATATATATATATATATATATATATATATATATGATTGATTCTACTAGCTACCATATATATGCATAACGTGTACAATGTGTAGTATCGTAAAATACCAGCAAACGAAAAAGAATTAAAATGGAAAACACAAAATTAAATGAAAAAGAAATCATAAAACCAAAAAAAACCCCAAACATTTTAGTACCGGTTGGTGTTACCAACCGGTACTAAAGGGCTCCCGGCCCCCGGAGCTGGCTCGTGCCACGTGGTTGCCCTTTAGCACCGGTTCGTGCTGAACCGGTACTAGGGGGGGGGATTTAGTGCCCACACTTTAGTGCCGGTTATGGAACCGGCACTAAAGGGCCTTACGAACCGGTGCTATTGCCCGGTTCTGCACTAGTGGGAGTACATCAAAATTCAGATACCTTTGGTCTGAATATTGGACTCACCAACAGAAAGGATAAGTGGCTTGTTTGGTCAACTAGATATGATCGTGCTCGCTGTCTATTCCTTCAAAATCCTGATATTATCAGTATCGTGAATCTGTGAATCAGATTATGAAAAAGAAAACAAAAATGTATCTTAACTGTGATGTAACAGTGATGTGCATGTCCTGTCCTGTTTCTTGTCTCCGTCGCATTACAGACTTTACAGTCATTTGTCTTCCTGGGAATCATTACTGTTGTGCTCAAGATAAACTTCAATGTAGCAGGCAAACATTGCTTGACCTATTTTTGTTAATACATACAATAATGTCTCCCATCAACTCTACTATTTGCTCATTCGATGTACTGTAACTATAAACTGAAGCCTTCTGAATGTATGGCATGTACTAGTAAGGCATAGGCATGTAAGTTCAGCATGTTGCTCACAGCTGACATGAGTAGAAAATAATGGGTTGGACCATTTTCCCCTTACCTACAGAATCACCAGAAGGCAATCAATTTCTCATCCTCATATCTAAATCAGCAAGTATCCACATAAATTTTGCACTCATTTCAGCAGCCCCTAATATTAGTTTGCCAGGTACAGCATCTAAATGCCAATAAATCAGCACCCACACTGATTCAATTATCACCTGCTAACTCCAGCAACCGTTTCACATAAAAGAGGTTCTAAAGTCAACTCTAACCGACATATACTCAAGCTACAGACTACCACTAATTTTATTGACGGGAGGGCTCCTAAGGTGTCCAGCAACACCACAATTAGTACACCTCCCCTGCTTTGGCAAGTCACCCCTCTAAGGACAAGTTTCTTTGCTCATCTCCTCATAGGGTGCTTCCTCCCTGCTTGGTACTTTGCTGTAATGCTGTTGGCCTTCCGGGTTTAGGTTTCTTACAAGGAGCAGCTAATCCGACTAGCTGGTCTTGTGTTATCGACACTGTATCATTGTTGTGGACAGAGCAATCGCCTAGTCTTTCATTTGCCATTAGCCTTTTTGAGGTTGGCCGATCCTTAAGCCCTAAACAATCTCTTGCTTCTCCGTATGGTGGCACATTTTCCTTGAATAACCCCATCGACCCATCATAGGCCTCTGCAGTAGTGGCTCCTTGGCATGCTGCCATAGGCAGGACATCTCGCGCATTTCTCGTCCACCTCTTCACTATGTGCTTGTTGGGTATCTCCAGGATGTATAAATACTCCATCACCTGCATTGCCAAACGGTGCACATGTTTATGATGAATATCTTGCGCACATTCTGAAAACATGATGCAGGAAATGAATATTTTATGATAAAAGTCATTCTTCTAACCCTCAGCACATGGCAGCATATCAAACCCATGTGCTCAAATTGACCACATTCGCAGTCAAATTCCTCCCCATTGTCTATCATCTTAACCTCATAGGCTACCCTGATACATTTTCCCCCTCCCTCTGCTTCAATGAGCGTTGTCCTGTACACCTTGTTCTTCTCGATCACCTCCAGACTGTAAGATCCTGCATGATAAAGGATTTGGCCGAACTGTTTGAACATCGCATGAGTATATATCTTGCTAGCATGTCGCTCCATACGTAAGTTACGCCTCAGCACGACGCCACCCTGTGGAAATATCAGATCACTTATTTCAAATATCATCCTTGCAGGAAGTTGTAATGTTTGTGTTCAGAGACAACGAATTGGAGTTATATCTTATGAGAAATATAACTGCTTACAATCAGGGTCCGTTTCTCTTCATAGGCTTCATCTGCGTCCCGGTCAAACTGCAAGCGCATGTATTGCTTCACGAACATATGCATCGGACATGCAGGTGGTACATATTTCTTCAGCATACTGTTGGCAGTCTCGCTCCTTTGAGTACTCGTCATCTTGGCACAAAACACCCCCTTGAAATATGGCTTTGCCCATTTCTTCCTGGTTTCGTAAAGTTGTGCCATGTACGGATGTGACCTTAAGTTGTACTTGTCGATCAACATCGCCCATGCTGTCTCAAACTCATCTATTGTCACTACGTTGTTGAAGACCTTATGGAACTCTGCTCGGAACCCATTCCGTTTTCTGTATAGGGGTCCAAGGCACTCTTCTGCTTTCTTCAAGATGTGCCATTTGCACCATTGGTGGGCTGTGTTTGGCATCACATTCTTTATGGCCACCTCCATCGCTTGATTCTGATCTGAAACAATACAAATAACTAATTTGTTGAGATGACTGTAGATGATCCTCAAGGGAGACACAGAAATTAAAACTGATATTCACCTGTCAGAATTGTCTTTGGTGCTTCACCACCCATCATTCTTATGAATTCAGAGAAAACCCATTCGAAGCTCTCTACCTGCTCGTCTCTAACCAACACTCCAGCAAAGATGATGCTCTGAAAGTGCTCATTCACGCCAATGAATAGTCCAAATGGCATGTCGTACAAGTTAGTCCTGTAAGTGGTGTCGAACGTGATAACATCTCCGAAGTACTTGTACTGCATTTGGCTCCCCCCGTTGGTCCACATGAGGTTCTTTATCCGATTCTCGGCATCTTCTTGCACCCCAAACACGAAGTCCGGATTCTTTGCTCCTATGTCCGCGAAGACTTCGATTGTGTTCCTAACTTCATCATTTGCTTGATCTATGCTGATTTGACTACACAGGTTCCCAAACTTACAATTAGTAGATGACATATTCTTCATGGTTCCGGAGAAACTTCCTATAATGCCATCGACTTTGCCGATGTTCGCGTCGTCCTCCCTCAGTTGACGTACCAAGTCCTTTGTGTACAGATCTATATGTTTGTGGGATGGCCAGAGTACCTTCCGCCTGCAGCTTGGAGTCAAAGAGTGGTTGTGTGTCATCCTGTGCTCTTTGATGTACCAGCCGTTGTCATCTGTACGTAGCAAACGAATCATCACAGGACATCCACACCGGCATGAACTTGTGTTTTCGGCACCTGGTTCCCCCTGCATAAACCAAGCACGACTATTTATTTTTAGTTATATGAAATACAATACCTACTTTTATTTAAAAAAATGTTACGCACAGTTCCTGAACTCTCTGTTCTACTTACCGAACGCCCACAAACAATTTCCTGCATGGTCTTGGTCCTCTTTGCACTAAGCCGACTCTTGTTGTACTTGATGCCAAATCCATGTTCCCACGAATACAGATTGTAGAAGTAATATGCCTCGCCAAGAGAATCAAAAGTTGTACCCAACGCTGGGTTGAGAACATGATCTCCTCTGTTCTCTGCATAAGCTTTGATGGATTTCTCGAGGGCCCCGATCCTGTTTGGCTTCATTGAGAATTTGGATCGCGCGCGCGTGGAACCTACCGCCAAATACTGTTTTGTAATTGAAGTTTTTTTTCTCTGTTTTGCATATACACCCGTAACATTTTCTACAGCTAGCAGAATGCCTGCACATTGCAATGGATCAAATATTGTTTTTTCCGAAGATGATCGGATCTATTATAAAAGTTCCCCGAATACCAATACATGTTCCCAAATTTGAAAGCAAACACCATATTTTGATATATATCACTAAAAAATATTCTAGGTTTTGCCCGGAATCATTCATCTTATTTGTTTGGATGAGGTGAGGTAGGATGGGCTGGTCTGAAGAGATTAAGTTTTTTTTCAAACATGAGAGGTCCTTTTACAAAAAATACCACAACTTGCCTATCATACGTTAGATATAGATTTGGTGGTTGAAAATGACGAATGGTAGAGACACCATCAACCGGTCATAAAGTATCGCAGCTGTTACATCAATATAGAACATTTTTTTCTGTACGGATTTCTACTATTTCACTTCAATATTCTGGGCAATTTTGGCCACTCAAATATCCGCGGACGCATCCGGTCAATGTCCGGGGCGTGTTTGTGCCTCTATTTATCTATGCATGCAGCCATGCCTTTTACTTTTTCCCTTATATGTCCCATCACATGCATCTGCTTGGTGCGGATGGAGAGAGAAAGAAAAGAAGAAAAGGTGACCCACGGTGGGCCAAAATCCTATGTACCACTGACGGACATTCCCGGGCATCCACATATCCTCCTTATATTTGAGCTGAATATGAGGTTTTGCGGACTGCACTGACATATGAGGACCAAATGGAGGGTTCGATTGGATGACTTTTTTTTTCCTTCTGTCTCCTATTCGGGTTGTCCATCTTGACGTTTGGGGAGAATTTGAGGGGACAGTTGTAGGTGCTCTAAGAAAAATTCCAAAGTATACCTAAAAATGATAGTTTATTGGAACCAAAATTGACAGGTTGTTGTGAGCTTATTTTTACAGTTAAACAATATTCTAATAGAAACACATTTTTCAAGTGGGTGCTTTTGTGAGTCCTCTGTGTTCTTTCCGGTGTCCTGTTGTACCGAACAAATATCCACATCTCTAATTAATCACATAAAAATCGCCATAATGAAAAAGAGGGGAAATTACATTGCATTAGGGCCTATTTGGTTAATATGAAAGGTGAAGAAAAACCATATGAATAGAAATATTTGTTGGGTGACACTATTCATTCATTTTATTCAAAAGAAGTGTACACAGAAAAAATGGAGGAAATTTTCCTTTAATTTGGGTTTCAAAGGAAAAAACGCAGAAAAATACATATATTTTTTACAATACACTCAAACCTCTTTTTTGCATCCCTATGCACAACTATGCAGAACAAGATACATGACATAAGTTAAACAATAACAATATTCTCACTTTACATGTGTTTTATCCTTGGCTTGACTATACTTCTAGGATTTGCCTATTCATACAACATACAAAAACTAAACACCGAGCATTGTATTACTCTGTGTTTCACATATCTATTTTGAACGTGAACTTCTATTTTTTTATGGTTTTTATGTAGTTTGTGTTTTCAAAATCCCATAATAAATAAATAAAAACTTGATCCATTTCTATCTCTGGATATCCATTTCTACTTTTGTCCAACCACACATAATCTGCTGGATTTTCTTCATCAGTTGGGATCAATCTAATATCATTTCATTTGGCTAACTGCAAAGAAATCAATCTAATACGATTCAATCTACTGAAAATTCAGAATTCATCTAATCTAATATATGAACCGATATAATCGTTCATTGATCGGGTGCCGCATCCTCGGGGAGAGGAGATTAATCTCCCCGGGGCGATGCTGCGGAAATGATGGAGAAACCTAGGATCGGCCGTCGTTGGACTAATTAACCGCTCTAATACTATATTGAACTCATGCTTCAACCAACTCATCCAAAAGTATGAACCGATGAAGAAAGGTGGTCAATATATTCCAAACCACCCCCTCTCACTTCTATGCTTTTTTAGTCCTATACATGAGAAGCATCCCAAGGGCGTTGAGACAGTTCAAGTACAAGGAGCTTAGGGATGGGACCAAGAATTTCGATGATGAATTGAGGATGGGATATGGAGGATTTGGCATGGTGTACCATGCCAAGGCACTCGGAGTGCATAGCTGGAGCACGGAGGTGGCAGTGAAGCAATTTTCTAAGGCCAACAACGTGGGACGTGCAGACTTCCTCGCTAAGCTTTCTGTCATGCCCAATATGAAGCTCTATTGCAATCTTGTGATGAAGTCAAGATCACGGCAAAACCTCATTTTGGATCGCATAGCAAGGTGGTTTCTCAAATACATACAACATGCTGAATAGATGAGAGTACTGGATAAAGGTTTACACTCGCCACAAGCTACAACATAGAATATATCAAGTCATAATACAATCATCCAAGTGTAATACAGGGTCCAGCTATGGACGAAACCAAACGAGAAAACACCCTGCTATCAATCCTAGATCTACCGACTAGGACCCTCTACTGATCCTCCGGCAAAGTGACATACATACGTCCTCGTTCATCATGATAATTCCACAAATGACAATGTTGGAGAATACAAATAAGCAAGGAACGGTCTTGGGGTGTTACACTTTGCGTCATCAACTGTCTCCGTCATCGTAATCTTGTAAGACTTCTAGCTATGTGATGTTCTTTTAATTCATTGCGGGTGGTGGCGGACAGAGGAAGAAGAGCAACATTGCTGGTGGCTGGAGCTGCAAGACAAACTAGGATCCATCGGATCTTAATCTAAAGGGTGGGTAAAAATTGGCATGAAGGGGGTAACAGCCCTCGTATACCACATACCTCCACCATTGGATATAACCACTTGCCTTTTTCTTCTAAAAATGCAACCGACTGATGCACAAACCACAATGAATTCAATTTCAGATGCTTCTTGTTCGTTAATTTTTTTCCTTTTGTGAAAGACATTTCTTTTTCAGCTCATTTGGCTCCCTATATTTCATTTCAGTTGATATAAATGAAATAAAATCCATGTTATGATTTCATTTTGTTTGATTCCAATTCCAAATTTCATGTTTGGCTGACACTAGCATTCATCAACTGAAATGAACTACACGCCATGTTTGGCTACCATTATGAGGTGTAATCATTAACCAACACTAAAATCAGCAATAATATAGCATTGTACCAAAAAGTCACTTTGGAACCCGGGTGCATTGGAGCCCTATTTTTCGAACTGTGCCAAAATGCTATTTTGAAGTTTCAGAAAATTCTGAAAACAAATCAACATGTTTATATGAATGTATGTTACACATGTGTAAATTTTGATGCTGAAATAAGTAACCATGTGAGTTACACAAAAATGACAAAATCGCGATTTTGGAAAGATGAACAGTGCATGCATTATTCACTATTTGGAAATCACCATTTTGTCTTTTTTGTATAGGTTGCATATTTACTTATTTCATCACCAAACTTTACAGATGCGTAATATACATCCATATGATCACGTAGAAATTTGTTCAGAAATTTTTGAAACCTTAAATGCGATTTTCAAAGTATTTAAAATAAGGTCCTCCAATACACCCGGGTTCCAAAAATCCACTCTCCAAAAATTTCAATCATTGCATTACAAAAAAGGTCACAACAACATCAAATGATTATAATACAACCAAGGTTCACAACCAACACATTCAAGGTTACATAAGAAACTATATTTTTACAGAAAAGGTCACAACAACATCAAATGATTATAATACATCCATCCTTTTTTGGCCTTCACCAAATCAACTGTTTGAGTAGAAGACGTGGCAGCAAAGTCAATGTTGTCTGCCATTGTTGACATCCTCTGCGGGTAGTTCCGCTGCACTCTAGTAGCTTTGTCCTTTGCAAAGACAAGACTGAGTAAATCCCAAAACTTGATGACCTTTGCGCATGTGGCAAGCGGCTACTTTGTTTGGCTGCAAAATATGATAAGAAATAGTCTGACGTCGTACATGTAAACAATTCATGGTCAAAATTGTTTTGAAGGAACTACAACTTGTAAGAAATGATGGCGACTACAGCGGCTCATACATTTTCTAACATAGGCATGATTGTGATCTATTGCCTATTGGTGAGTTGCATTTGCCTAGTCATATAGGTTATAGCATGCCCAGCTTAATCGTGGCCTAATTACTGAATCTCGGTGTCACAACTACATGGATGATTCTCTTTTCAATTCTTTCTGAAAATGGTGCAACTAGTATAGTTGTAGTCTTGTAGAAGTCCATATGACAGGCTGCATGACTGTCAAGCATAGCACATGTATGATTCATCCACAATCATGACCGAGGGAGGCTTCAAAATCAAGTGAAAATTGACAAGGTTTGCCGTGCAAGATAGAGTAGGACTCTATCGTACCGTGTACAATAAGCTACCATGATCTCACTCTTTCAGTTGTTAACTTTGCAGAAACACAAGCATTCATATCTCACATGGGGTAAACAAGGTGTGACTCCCATAACTTTTCACTGATAACTTGCACCTGCTTTTTTACTATCCCTTCTTTGGTGCGGCTCAGTAATGTTACATTCTAAATAGTAATGAGAGATAAACAAAATAGCAGAACCAAAGCCACAAGAATATTACTATAATTTACTCAACAAGAAAGGCGTGATAGTTCCCGGGTTCCCTTACACTCTCTATGAACAGTAAATTCACAAAATAGAAAAAATCCAAAAAATTGAAACTTTGAGACATCAAATATGATCAAACTTTGTAGGTCATTGCAAGTTCTCATAACAAAATATCATGTAGAGCTCTTCGAATACAACGAGTTTCATATTTTAGTGCTAAAAGTGCTCAAAACTTCAAGCATTGAAATCTTTTTCTCGTATAGAGCTCCTCGAATACTTTTTTGGCATAAAAACTTGCAAGCACCTACAAAGTTTGATCATAGTTGGTGTTGCAAAGTTTCAGATTTTTTTTGATTTTTTCTATTTTTAATTTACTGTTCATAGAGGGTGTGGGGGCACCCGGGAGCTCAAAAACTACTCTCTTTACTCAATCCCATCCCTAGGGCTTGTAGTAGGAGTATATAATTAACTTTTGACAATGCCATGGCTTTTGAGTATTGATTAATCATTTTTCACAACTTCATGTCCAACAAAAATTCTTAAAATTTGCTTTTTTGTGACGTACGTGTGCTCTACAGTCATAACATGCAAGTAGCCCCTGGACAGGCACCTCAACTAGAAGCATAACTCAGAAAAGCTGATTGTAATCTTAAGGCACATGCAAAGATTCGAAAGATCATGAGCCTGACACAAACTATGCAACTAGCTTAGGTTTAGTCCAAAGTAAACAATGCAACTAACCCACCAGAGCCGCCACAAGGAACTTGTGCAGGAACTAGCATCTGGTTACATTAAATATAATATGGAGGTTTCTCCATAACCGCTTGATGGTCTCATGATGAGTGCATCGGTGGCCTTGCTGGGCTACACAAGCTTCTCCACCAACACCTAGTTCAGGGAAGGAATCGGCCTCTTCCCAACCCGGATCTGCTGCCGAGACAAGTGGAGAGAACTATGGTAGAAGATGGTGTTGATATGATGCCGATGCACCAAGCACAGTTGTGTAAGCATGACACCCACCTCCCTGTAGCTAATAAGCGCCGGCTCCTTCGCGTGGTCACCCTCACTGGCGGCGATGCCCTTGGCGTGCAGTCGTGGAGGTCCTGATGGCGGATGGAGTACGGTTTGAGGAGGGGTGTTACGGGGTGGTGGGTTTACCGGGCGGCGGAGCGAGAGGCGATGGGTTCCCTGGGCGGCTGGAGTGAGATGAGGGGGAGTCAGGGGCAATATGAAAGGGCGTCGGGCGCAAGCGGATTTGAGAAATGACAGGTTTTTGGACAATATTTGGTTTACATACGGTTTCAATCATCTGGAATTGTGAAATGATTTCCGACGCCCAAATACGAGACAGCCAAACATGCTGGTGTAGGAATTCGCAAATGATTTGCACGATTCCGACTCAAATGCTGGATGCCACACAAGCTGTGGTTTTTTGAGGAGGACAGACCTTCTTGTTAGTATACGGGCCAGAGCATGTAACGGCGCAGCCTATATCCAGCCCATCAACCGCGAAGCCCAACACCGCGGCCCGAGCCTACCGCCCAAAGGCGAGTAGACGCCGCCAGAATCCTCCACGCACCCACCCGACTGCGCCGCCGCCCTCGTCTCCTCCCACCTCTCGCCCCTCCGGCCGGATCGGCGAGACATCCACCCCCGCCTCCCGCCGCCCACTCCGACCACGCCGTCCCCGAGCAACAGAAGCAGCGGTCCGCGTCCGCGCGCCTGGCTAGCAGCAGCCTAGGGCTTCCGCTCAGGTATCGCCCCCTGTGACCTTGGCCACTTCGTTTCCTCCCGGTAGAGCAGAGATTCTACTGCTTGTCTTGTGTTTTTCTGGGTTGCTGCGTGCGCACGAGAGAGGAGAGGCGGGGATGGCTGGGCTGGGTGGGAACCCGTCTCGGCCAGTGGAGGAAATCTGAGAGAACACAGAGTAGTTCTTTCTTCAGATGTGACGTAGAATCGAATTCGTTTTGGAGCCATCGCCTCTTCGTGTTGATGATGGATTGTGGTAGCATATAGCTTCCGTTTTGGGCCCTGTCACCAGTCGGTGGGATTGCCCGTCTGAGCAATTCCGGGGCAGCTTGTAGCACAGGGAACTCGAAATTGTTGGTGTGCTAATAGTCTGATTTGTGCGATTTTGTGATGCATCGACTTGCTCTCCCCATGGTCTATGTACTGGAGATTTCTGAGGTAGATGCTTTTGTTCGCCATAGTATAACAGGTGAAGGTCATGGAGCAGCTCCAGGCTGCTGAGGAATTGAGAAAAAGGAACACTCCATGGTGCAGATGTGTCAGTCTTGGCGCGGTTCTGTTTCCACAGTTCTAGCGCAAGAACGCCCCTGACATCATAAACTTGGTCGCATACGCACTTGGCTGGAGCTTGATAGCCAACGCTCCAGAAATTGTTCCACTACTAGTCTTCCGACAGCCATTGCACATATTGGATGGACCCGTGCATGAGCACCTCTAGGGAAACAAATCCAACCTGGTGCTCTCCAACAGTGCTTCTACTCTGCAATTCCATGTCTGTAGGCTGTAAGCCACACATGAGTCCCCTGTTCCGGGTTATCCCTGTCAAGGTTCCTAGATAAGCTCCTTGTGTGGCCTATTTGATATTTAAAACTGTTGATGTTACTCCAAGCATATTCTGCTATTGCTGCTTAACTTTTCACAGTTCTCCCAGTGAGCTAGCATTTTTATTATTGCTTGATTACTGGAACTGGGTACCACTAGTAAACCTTATTTGTGTATATTGACCTGGGTTACATCACCACAGCGCTACTTAAATCTCATTGCTGAAATTATGGCCCTGTTTGGTTCATAAGTCCTAGGACTTTTTTTAGTCCCAACTTTAAGTCTCAAGTCCCTAAAAAGTCCCTACCTGTTTGGTTCCTGGGACTTAACATGGACTAGAAGACCATATTACAACTATAAGTCCCTATAAGTCCCTCCTTGAGAGTCTTATTTCATAAGTCCCAAATGCCCACTTTAAGTCCCTATAAGGCCCTCCTGTTTGGTTTAGATGGGACTTATAGGGACTTTTTTAAGTCCCTAAACCAATAAGTCCCTGGAAACAAACACCCTCTATATCTAGCAAATATCATCTGTGGCACTGCTTGTGCTTGTATGTGTCTGTAAATTGAAAACCTGGATAATGTATGATTTTTGTTTCTGAAGAGATGTTTGTGTGCGTATGTTTGGACTCTAGACTCTACCGTGGACTAGGTCTGTTCTGTTTGCAGTCATCTTATATTTTTCTTTGTGACAGGAACGTAAATTTCACTACAGACTTGAAGATGTACTCCGCTCCAGGCAACAATTCTTTGGCTCTTGCAGCCCCACGGCCAGGAATGGAGCTGGGCAACGTGCAGCAACATCCTAACCAGGCTTTTGGTCTTGGGCCTGGTGGGAAACAACGCTCATCCAGTCTGGAGGCGCCGATAATGCTACTCACCGGCCACCAGAGCGCTGTCTACTGCATGAAGTTCAACCCTGCTGGAACTGTGATAGCATCGGGCTCCCATGACAAGGATATCTTCCTGTGGTATGTCCATGGTGAGTGTAAGAACTACATGGTACTGAGAGGGCACAAGAATGCTATCCTTGATCTTCACTGGACCACTGATGGGAGCCAGATAATCTCTGCAAGCCCTGACAAGACTTTGAGGGTCTGGGATGTTGAAACTGGTAAGCAGGTTAAGAAGATGGCTGAGCACTCATCCTTTGTCAACTCATGTTGCCCATCACGTAAGTGGCCACCTCTTGTTGTGAGTGGATCGGACGACGGTACTGCAAAGCTCTGGGACCTGCGTCAGAGAGGTGCTATCCAAACACTTCCAGACAAGTTCCAGATTACTGCCGTGAGCTTTTCAGAGGCCGCAGATAAGGTTTTCACGGGTGGTCTGGACAACGACGTCAAGTGGTGGGATCTTCGCAAGAATGAAGTCACAGAATCTCTCAAAGGACATCAGGACATGATAACTGGGATGCAGCTTAGTCCTGATGGGTCGTACCTCCTCACCAATGCGATGGACAATGAGCTCAAGATCTGGGATCTGCGCCCTTACGCACCAGAGAACCGCAACATCAAGACCTTTACAGGGCATCAGCACAACTTTGAGAAGACCCTGTTGAAGTGCAGCTGGTCACCCGACAATCGCAAGGTCACTGCTGGGAGCGCTGATCGCATGGTCTACATCTGGGACACGACATCGAGGCGGATCCTGTACAAGCTTCCTGGGCACAACGGCTCCGTCAATGAGACCGCTTTCCACCCTACCGAGCCCATCATTGGATCTTGCGGCAGCGACAAGCAGATTTATCTCGGGGAGCTTTAGGTCGCTGCCATTTCCTCAGCTAGGACTTCCTGTAATATTTGGGTATGAAAGAGAACTGAAGACCGCAGGTACCATGTTGCTCTGTCAGACATTGAATGTTGGATTGCTGATCGAATTTTCAAACTGCTACTTGTTCAGTACCCTTACGGTTCTTGTTAAACTTGTGGCCATTCTGTCTTTTAATCACTAACTACTGTGCTATCTGAAAACCTGATTCACTTGCCTGTTCCCTGCTGAATTACGTTGTCTCATTAGTGTATCAAGTCGAATGCTGTTACAGTCTGTAAACTTACCTTTTTCTGTTGTCGCTATATATTTATAAATTAGATTTATAGTTCAACTAAACATGATCAGCTAAAAAAGTTAAGTCAGCTAAAAGATTGCCTTACAAGGGCAAACCATGTATTTATAAATTTGGTTGATCCTCTTTTAGTCAATCGTAGATTGTCAACAATGTGTCTGAACATAGCAGTCAACTTCTATTTCGTGATCTGCTGTTTCAACCTATGTTCATGTGGCTCTGTTCAAAAGAGTATGACTATCGTGCAGTGTCTTTTTTATGCACCATACTCATGGTGGCCTCCCTTGTTATTGATGAAAATAATCGGTGTTCGTCAATGGTTTCATTTCTTTCCTGTGTACAACTCATAACTAATAGCAAGATAAAAAATAATAGTAAAAATTCTCTTTAATATAAAAAATTCTGATTTTTTAAGTGTGCTTATTTGGCTGATGGTGGGGTTGATTTGTGTATATGTGAAGATATTGACTTCTGTAAGACCTTGAGACACCATGCTTTGGCAAAATGGAATCAGTTTCCTGTATACTTTCAAGACAATTCTAGCTAGGGTATGAACATTCTGACAAAATAATTGCCGTTGGATGTTACATTTTTGGTTGCGCGTGTGCTTGAACCTAGTGCATACGTGAAATCAGCCGGTAACATGAAAAGGCCCAGCGGAGACGCGTGAAACAGACGCCACACACTACTGGAGTCCTACTTTTATCTTCTATATTAATATTAATATCCAGCTAAGTATATCAAGCTGATCACTTAGCCAGAGTGGATGCAACTCCAGAGAAATCTTCTATGTTGATATGCAGCCAAGTATAGCAATCTCACTTATTAGTTAGAGGAATGTGTGTATACCTCCAGCTAAAAATCCCTCAATGCTTACTATTTGAAAGGAAAAAAAATATAGCAAGTCAACCACCTTGCCGATGAGTTATTATCGTCTTTATTTCTTCCTAGCTGTCATCTGGTGTGCATGCATATATATAGCTCTCATCCAGTGTGGTTTATAGTTCAACTACCTGCGCAGAATATCTCATCCACCATGGTTTATTGTAGTGGCCAGGAGGCGGACCACAGGTAGTTATATGTATGGGCTATTTATATCTCAACCGAGTTAGCCGGTATGGATATAGCATTCCTCAGTAGTCAAGACAAATTGCCTAATTGTATTCTATTTAAAGTGGCACACCATCACAAAATATATTAGATATGGGAAGCATTAGGAACATATAAGCTTGTGGCTACGTATGGCGCTGCAATGCTCGACGAGAATAGTGTGGACAACAGGTTGTAGAATCAAGTGTGCCTCTTTACCCTTGTCTAAGAGCATGGTTAATAAAAAAGCCTGCTGCTGGCTATATACCACTGCCATGTCACTTAAAGCCTTCCTAAAAGCCCATTAGTATAATAGATTGCCTATAAGCTAGCTATTAGACGGGAGATAGCATTCAATACTTGCATGTAAAGGAGGCAAGGAAACACATATGATTGGAAGAGAGGAAGTAGCAGCTGCTTTTTAGCTACCATGTCGCTGCATGCAGCTTACTTTTCCTGGGTTATTGCGCTATAGCCCGGCGACTAGTGAAGCGCCCGCTCTCTCCTTTTTCATTCATTCTCTCTCATCCAGCTGGGATTGTGATGACGTGTGATGGCTTATAGCCTGCTGAGTGTGCTCTATTATACTTGCTCTAAGAGATGATAGGCCTGACTTAATGACGTGAGGGGAAGCACATGGCTTGTGTTCCACGAGCAACGCCCTTATAAGAGGGTGCGTGTGCCTAGTGCGTTCGACTTCTTAGCTACAAGATCACGCTATTTCGTGGCTTTCTTCCATTGACGTTTAGCTTCGGTTGCCATGCTCTTGCCACGCTCTCCCCTATGCTGGCTGCCCTCCCCTATTCTGGCTGTCATGACCCCTCTCTAGCTATCTGCTTGTATGCCGTTGTTGTAAAACTGTGCCATTTTTGGCTATTTCAAATATAAATTCAGGTGGGGATCTCTTCTTGATGACCATTAAATTAATATTTTTGCTACACAAGTTATTAGTCATGCTTTGATCTCCAATGCATTGACTAATACTTTTTACCTGCAAACCAAGCATATGCCATAATTACGATCGAGTCAACCGGTGGCGGACAAATTTCGTGTTTTGACCCTTTTGGCATACAATTTCAGGATCTGACCCCGGTTTGAAAAATTTTCGGGATTTGACCCTTTTTCCTACCGCCAGGGTCTCTGGCGGTTGGGTTGCAGAGCCTACCGCCAGGGACCCTGGCGGTAGGAAACTTATCCACGTCAGCGCGCGGAGACGGCGCCGTCCCCCTCCGTCGCACCCTACCGCCAGGGATCCTGGCGGTAGGCTGTGTAAACTTACCGCCGGAACCCCTGGCGGTAGGGTGCGGGGCAGTTATATCGCCCGAGACCCCCGCGCCCCTTCCCTTCTCCCCGCCCTCCCCCCTCCCCCCGTCGGCAGCTCTTCTTCCCAAGTCGCCCCTCTCTCTCTCTCATCTCCTCCACTCCCCCCCTCGGATCTTCGCCGTTTGTTGACTATTTTTGCGGATCGAGATGGCCCCGAAAAGAGAAATGTAAGCTCCTCCAATCCCTCCAATTAGTTTTTGCAAACTTGCTTCCGTTTCGACGCATTATTTGCTTGAAATCCCCCATGTTTTTGAATTTAGATTTGATTTTTTCACCTAAGATTGTTTTAGCTTGATTGTAGTTGTAGTTCTTAGTTCTTTAGTAAGTAGTGGTATTGAATATGAACTCTAATCAATAGTTCATATGTTAGTGTGAAGATGAACCCTAGTTCATAGTATTTTTTGTTAAAAAAATTATGATGTAATGCATGTGGGAGCACTTGATAGTAGTTTTATGATGCATGTTGATATGATATGAAGATGTTGTTTTATGATGTTATTTTTTATGATATGATGCATGTTGATATGATGCATATTGTAGTACACAAAAAATATATGATGCAAGTAGTGGATTTGGTTGGTTTGATATGGTATGATTTTGCATTTGACACATCTTGATATATGTATTTTATTTATTTGATCCATATGTTCAGGTCTGCAATAGTGGCGCAACCATCGCCCATTCATCTCCAACACGACCCTTCTGCCTTGCCACTTCCGTACGTGTACGAGTCCTTCCCCGAGCTTCTGCTGCCGGTGACCGATTTTTCAGACGAGTTCCTACAGGAGACGAGGGCAGTGCGGTGGCACGAGAGGGCAGAACGGATCGTCGATGATGTGAAGTGTTGGGCGCAGAGTGTGAAGGAGTTGAAGAGAGTGACTGCAGAGATGGAGGGAGATCCAACTATCTGCCGTGAACGCCGGGAAGGGACCATTGAAGTTGCCAAGCAGCACTCCAACTGGGAGCTGCGCAATTTGGGCCAGAGGATCTACTTCGAGAGCAATGCGGAGGAGAGAGCCAGGATGCCGCCCCCAAGTGCATCGGCGTTCGATATCATCAACTGGGGAAGGGCGGAGGCGAAAACTCCAGCTGGCAAGGCAAGGTGGGACTGCTTGAACGGGCGGATGCCGACCAGCGTTCCGCCTCTGCCTGAACCTGTGGATCCGCTGCCGTATCTGTCTCCACGGCCAAGCCTAGTATATGAGGGGGGGGGGGGGAGGTTTGTCCAACCTATAAACATGTCTATTGGATATGCATCTATGTTTTAGTAGGGGTTGTCAAACTATGTGGACAAGTTTGCTATTTGCTATTTCCTACTTATGAAGCTATATGTGTAAACTGTTTGATATTTGCTATGTGAAACCTTTATTAATATGTGAGCTCATATATTGCTGTCATTTTTGTAAAACTTGCTGTGATATTTAAATTGAAAACAAGCAACCAAATGAACATGAAAAAACAAAACAGAGGACCCTACCGCCAGGCTCCCCGGCGGTAGGTTCGGACAACCTACCGCCAGGAAACTTGCATATTTCGTTACAGAAGGCCTGTACGGCAACCCCCCCCCCCCCAACACCCTACCGCCAGAGCCCCCGGCGGGAGTGTTAGAGAGAGTACCGCCAGGTGGCCTGGCGGTAAGGTACTTATCCACGTCACGCGCGGTGACGGCGCCGTCCCCCTCCGTCACAGCCTACCGCCAGCGCCTCCGGCGGTAGGTTGTCTAACCCTACCGCCAGGTGCTCTGGCGGTAGCAGAAGGGTCAAATCCCGAAAATTTTCCTAAGTGGGGTCAGATCTTGAAATTGTATGTCAAAAGGGTCAAAACGCGAAATTTGGCCACCGGTGGCACGAGTAGTCAGCTTCTTTGTATGTTTGTTAGACTTTTTTTTTCCGAAGAACTTGTTTGTGAAAGTTATTGGTGTCTCGTGGTGCTAAGCCAAGGATACCAAAGGTTGCCTAATTTTAGTTGCCTCTGTTAGTCTCAAGCAGTCCAGTAACTCGACTAACGATGTCACTGCATTTCGCCAAACCTTGAAGATTTCTAATTAAGTGCTCCTCATGATGTTCTTCTCCGCTGATTCCTGCAACAATAGTAGAACGCCAAAAAATCAACCAGTGTGGAGGACGCCATGGCACCTCAAGCCCCTCGATGGAGCGTGAGACGCCACTAAGTGCCGGCCATGAGACAACGAAAATGTGCCAATACCTTGACAGTACGTTAAGAACAATCCAACAAGGACCAATGGAGCTACACACGTGCAGTTCTCATCGAACTGACGAACCATATAATCCACTAAGAACATACATATCCAAGCACGTATAATTTGGAAATAAAATGAACAAATTAGCTATACCTTTCGTTTTATATCTCTAGTTTATTTAGCCACATCTTATATATTTAAAGGTTGTGTCAAGCATTTTGATCTTTGGCGTGGAGATGCACCTTCGCCCTATAGTGCTCAAGCATATATAATCCTTTTGTACCTTCACCACCGCTGCTCACATTAGAGAGTTTGTCTTCACCTGGACTGCCATGCAGAAGGTTCACCATGACCCTTCCGCTTGGAATTCCATATCCTGGACTGCCTCCGTGTGCTAGCAAAATTTATTATGCCGAGCCAGCAATAGAAGTTGCAATTTCACGGTGCAACTTCTCCCTTCATGACTCATAAATTATGGGAGGCCTCGGTTGAGCCTAAATGCAAACTCTTTACTTGGCTTCTACAACGGAAGGCTCTCACTGTTGACCGTCTTGCTATCCGTAGGCGGAGGAGGTGCATGGTTATTAAAAAACTGGGTGAAACGGTTCGATTCTTACTTTGGGTTTGATTGGTTCAGGTTTTATTGGGCTGATTTTTTTTTTAGTTTGGTTTTGGTTTGGGTATGTGAAGAAACCAATTTGGGTATAGTTGGTTATGGGCTTAAACAGTTTGGTTATTAACGGGTATAAACTATGGGTCCAAACCGGTTTCTGGGCATTGGTTATGTGCAATAAGCAACGACGCATCGACAACGAGTATCTTTGATCCGCGTACATGCTGCGATGCACTATGTAATTCTGTATTATGGAGAAATACCACATGCAAATCGAATGTGTTTGCTTGTGCTTTAGCTAAGCAATTGATTTTAATACACTTGTCAGTGAGCTTTTCAGTCGTGGGCATTGTCTTTTTGACATTTGCTGTGTGTTGATCGTATCTCAACGATAATTTTGTTCTCAAACTATTGTAGATGCACTTATGCCTTTTTTATGTCATTTGCTTCTTGACATGTCAATTTGTGCAATCATATATACATTGAAGCAAACCTATAGTTATGTATTGGCTTTAAACCCACGGTTATGTATTGGGTTTAAATTGGTTTGGGTGGAAATAATAGAGGGTTTAGTTTTGGTTGGGCTGAAAATGGCATTAAACGGGTATGGTTCAAGTATGGTTTTGAAAGATACATGTACGGGTATGGTTCAAGTATGGTTTAAGTATGAAACCATTCTTAGATTTTCGTAGGTGGCTTCATGAGGGGGTTTCCATGTGCGTTAGGGAACATGAGACTACAAGCATCTAGCATAGGGTTGTTTCTTTCTTCCTGGTGTTTGGGGCATTTTTGTGGGATGATGCTCATTTGATACCAACCTCGCTCCAGAATTCTCGCCCCTTGAAGATTGGTGGAACAGGCATATTGCTCACGTGGAGGTGACAAAGCGAAAGGTTTTTAGCAAGGTCCTCATCTATGTCCTTCGGAATGATTGGAAGGAGCGGAACCATCGAATTATTCAACAAGCATTTACATCCATGCTTGAGGTTGCTTACTGTTAAGGAGGATCTTGATCAAATGAGGTTGGCCATGTTCGCTCTCGTATAGGCCTTTTCATTATTAGGGAAAACCTTATACACAGAGGTATAGCAGTAGCGTTGGTCAAAACTCGGCGCTAGCGCTACTTAGTAGTAGCGCTTGTTGCAAAACCACGCTACAACCATTGTTTTAGCAGTAGCGCGTCTTCACGGAAAAGCGCTACTACTAAAATTCCCTCACTAATGCCGGTAGGCTAGGAATAGTAGTAGCGGTTCACCTAGAAGCACGCTACTGCTAAAAACTTTGGCGTTCTACTATTTTTTATAGCTAAGTGTTTTTTGTTTATAGCCTCTGTTAATTTAAATCTAAATGCTACTATTATTTATATACCCTCTATTAGTTTAAAGCTAAATGGAATTACTGTTTAGGCATTTTCATAAAAATTGCCCTAGCTAATTTCCTAAAAAAAATTGCTAATCATTTTTCCTAAATGCTATAAAATGCCTACTGCCCTAAAAAAAATCTAGGGTTCATATGAACATCAACACAATATCAACATATGCCCTAGCAGAGAGAGAGAGAGGAGGGTAGGGGACAGGACAGGCAGAGCCTTACAGTCGGCGGCGAGGGCAGGCCCTGGCTCGGGTAGAGAAAGACCTCATCGCCTCAAAAGATCCAGGATACCCACTCTACGTGGTTAACGTTCCGCGGCAAATGTCGTACGTCGACAGCTTCCCCGCGGATAAGTTCTTCCTCCGATTCGATTACATATTCGACATGTTTCATGTGAAGAAGCTGGATTTTACGTTTGTCCGCCTTTATGCCTTGCACATGAACTACATCATCGGGGTTGAGCAGATATCTCATATCTGTGTCGCTGACCCGTACTACATGCACGTGGGCTTCTTGGGAGTCTGCACAAAGCACCGTGAATACGCGAGGGATTACATCCTCAGTTTCATGCTTGCCAATAAGGACAAGGGGGCGATTCTCGTGCCTTATCATCCCGTGTAAGTCATCCGCGCTGCTATCCTTTCTTCGATTTCAATCATTCATTTGCATGGTGGAGGCTAATTAATTTGAGGACTTATTTTGCACAGCGGCGGGCGCGCCGTCCTCATCATCCTCTACCCCCGATTCTCCCACGCTCTTTACTTGGACTCGTCAGAGAACATTCACAAAAAGGATTACACCCACATCAAGGATGTTCTCGACAGTGCTATGTATTACTACCAATCAATGGGTGGAGAGGTCAGGGACAAGAAGATAAGGGGCGGCAGGGTCGCCTTCGGCCATAAGACCGACTTCTGGTGCATCCAGAAACCGAACGATTCTCTTAATGATGGATTCTATGTCCTACACCACATGCTGGAGTACAGACGGGATCACCAGAACCTTCGCATGTCACCTTCTTCCGGCGATGCCCATATTCTGCAATGGGCAAAGGACATAGGAGATATCGAGGATCATCGACTTCGAGCTGAGTTCTATAACATCCAGCGCGAACTTGCCCAAATCATCATGAAGGAGGTCGTCGGAAAAACAGGGATGTTCTACGGAGAAGGACAAATGTCGCGGGAAGACGTCCGAATATGGATAGCCTCTCAGCATCTCGACCTGAAGCCTTTCACTAGGCTCGGGGACTATCTCCCTGACTTGGATGGATGGAACCACATGTTGGAGTGATTGTCGATATATGACAATGTGTCCGTTTAGTCCATACTTTCTGTATGACAAAACTTTGAGTTATGCACGGTGAAACTTTATTTGTGATGTAATTAAACCGTCCTCCTCCTCGACTAGCGAAAATCACTCTAGTTAGGGCATTTTGGGGTACGATGAACTTTGTTATTTATGCTTATGATATGTTGTTTCTATTTTTGCCAAGTCTGTCTCTTTCTGTTGCTCAACTATATATGTTGCATATCATAGACTCATGTGACGATGCAGGTGCATAGATCATAGATGGCGAAGAAGTGCTACGCCAGGAGTATATATATGACAAGTGGCCAGAGTATCAGGCCCAGGTGTACCGGTTTCCGGTTTCCGAGCGACAGGCAATAGTTAGTTTAGGTTCACGCTAATGCGAGAGAGGGATACGAACTCATGTACTCAAAGTGATAGCTCTTCTCGCGTATATCATTGTTTAGATGGATGACGATGTATTTGCAAGTAATCGAGACTTGTATTGCTATTTTCGAGATGATGACGAGAGACCACTTTGTGTTGGATGATGATTATGATGATGACATGATTTGATGAGACTAATTGTATGTACATGCTATGATTACATTTGTATGTGTATGATATGCTAAAGATTATTGTATAAAGCCTATTCAAATACAAAACAAATACAAAACAAATATGCAGGAAAAAAAACTAATAAAAAAACTAGTAGTAGCGAGGGGGAAAATTTAGCAGCAGCGCCGCCTTACCAGTAGCGCGTCCCAGCAAACAGCGCTGCAGATAATATCAGTAGCGCCCTTTCCCAAAGAGCGCTACAGCTATTCATGTATAGCAGTAGCGTGGGACAACAGGCGCTACTGCTATACGTTAGCTGTAGCGCCTTATTAGTAGCGCCGGTACCCGCGCTACTGAGAGGCCCAAAACCCTCGCTGCTGCTAGGCTTTTCCCTAGTAGTGTTTCATTGTTTCGGCTTTTGCCTTTTCTTGTACATATTTTGTAACACCTTTATTTCTCTCTCTCTTAGTGAAATCACATTGATCCCGGAACACCATAATGCTTTCCATATCGTCTAGTTATCGTAATGATTATGTCAGGACTAAATATTCCTAGTGCTTTCCATAACTAATAAATTTTTTGATGGTGTGTGACCCTACTCTAATAGTATTACTTTTTATTGGTTGCGAGCTGGGCACCTCAGAAACAATATTACTTTTGGAGGAAGAAATGCATTGATCGACGCTTTCTCTGTTTTCCTTCAAAGCTATGCTAATTCCTTGCAATCGATACAAGCAGGCTCGACAAAGTTAGATAAAATATGGTGGTGGTGTGTGGGCCCAACGCCATCAATAACAGATATACTGGTGACGTGAAGTCAGCCGGCGATGTGGAAAAGCCCAGCGGAGTTGCGTAGTGGAGTCCTACTTTTATCTTCTACATTAATTTCCAGACAAGTATAGCAAACTCGCTTAGTCGGAGGAGTGGATGTAACTCTAAAGAAATATTTTATATTGATACCCAGCCAAGTAGAGCAAGCTCACTTAGTTTGTGGAGTGGATTTATACCTCTAGCTAAATCCCTTAAGGCTTACTTTGAAAGAAAAAAAATACCACCATGTTGATGAGTTATTATCGTCTTCATTTCTTCCTAGCCGTCCTCTAGTGTGCATGCATATATATACCACTAGCTCTCATCGGCAGTGGTTTACGG
Source organism: Aegilops umbellulata (assembly GCA_032464435.1). NCBI lineage: Eukaryota > Viridiplantae > Streptophyta > Magnoliopsida > Poales > Poaceae > Aegilops > Aegilops umbellulata. Next base: position 420,427,166 of record CP136059.1, read on the forward strand.
TTACCATCTAGCTAGCTAGAACATCTCTCATCCACCAGTTTATTGTAGTGGTCAGGAGGCGGACCAAAAGGAAGTTACATGTATGGGATGTTTATCTCAGTTTAGTATAAGCCGCTATGGATATATAGTATTCCTCAGTAGTCAAGACAATTTGCCTAATTTTATTCTATTAAAGTCAAACACTATCACAAATTACATTAGATATGGGAAGCATTAGGAATATTCAAGCCTGTGGTTACGTATGCTGCTGCAATGCTCAACTAGAATAGTGTTGGCAAGATATTCAACCAAGCATGTCAAAGTCCCCTTGTCCAAGAGATGCTACGGGCCTGATTAGACCGATGCAGGACACTAGCTTACTGATGTGAGGTAGATCACAAACTATTTGCACTTCTCTCCTACGAAAACATTTGGAAGCACCAGTAGCGTTCTGCGAGCAACGCCCTAACCTACATTTGTTTCTCCAGATGTGTCAGAGGATGCATGTACCTGGCGCATTCGCCTTCCCCCTGAGCATCAAGATCATGTTGCTGCCTGGCTTTCTCCCCTTGCCGTTTAGCTAGGTTGCCACACGCTCCGCTATGATGGCTGATGTTGTGATCCGTCTCTCCATCTGCCTGTCTGTCGCTGTCATAAAGCTCATCCATTTTGGGCCTTTTCTAATGTAAATTTAGATGGGGAATCTCTCCCTGGTGACCATTTATGAAATAGTTGCTACATAATTTCATTTTTGTCAAGCTTGAGTCTTCAAAGTTAGAATTATGATCTCTATCCCCCTCAGGTGTTATGCGACTTATGTCACTCAATTCTTAAAAGTTGTCTCTAATTTTATAGCATGAGCCTAGTGAGAAGTTTTGAATAGTTCTCTTGCCTGACTTTTTATAGAAACATCCAATTCTGCAATCGATCAAAGTTACCTTGTGAATTGGGAGCATACACTACTGGAATTTTCATGTACGCCGGGTGTCATACTGTTCGCCGAGTGCTAAAACACGGACACTCGGCAAAGAAAAATTTGCCGAGTGTTACTCTACGCAAACCCAGCTTCACGACAAACTGCCTTCTTTGCCGTCACTGCCTCACGGCAAAGAGGCATCGCACGGCAAACCCTGCAGACGCCGAGAGCCGCTCACGGCAAAGAGGAGCCACGTGGCATGCCCGTCCGCAATAGACGGCTCCGTTAGTTACTGCGTACATTATCGAGAGCCGTCATACGACACTCGGCAAAATATATGCCACATCCTATTTTCTTTTTTTTTTTGTGTGTTCTTTGAGGTTGGAAAAAGCGGTAGGCGTAAGCGAGGCGGTTGGCCTTTGCCTAGTGCCTAGGCGGTGCTTAGGCGTCCTAGGCGCAGCCTAGGCGGTTATATAATTTTTACTATCAGGGTGTGTATGTGGTTATTATATGTCTATTTTATTAATTCAAGGCATGTAAGTATGTTAACTACCAGCTACTACGATTGAAATATGGCTTTTTTGGCATATCAGTGCAATATGCCATGATTTCTCGCTTGTGTAGACAATTTCTTACTTGCTCTGCCTAGACTTCTACTTATGCCCTAGGCGAGGCGTTTGGCCATTGCCTAGCGCCTAGGCGTGCCTAAGCGCCTCCTAGGCACTGCCTTTTCCAACAGAGGTTCTTTCTAACTGACATGTGGTCCCACTGGTCACATTTATCAGTAAAAGTTTCAAATAACTTGCTAATTTTTTTAAATAATGATATCTTTGCCGAGAGCAGCTGTTGGCGATCCACCTGACCAGTAGGACAGCGTGACCCACAAGGCAACTGACAGTTTACATATCTTTGCCGAGAGCTTGTCTCGGCAATGCTCGCCTTCTTTTCCGAGAGGAGCTGACACGTGTCGACCTGCTACGTGCTCTCTTTGCCGAGTGGTGCTCTTCGCAAAGTTGGCCCTCGGCCTGTTCTCCTGGTCCCACATGTTAGGAGTTGACACGTGTCGACCTGCTACTGGCTCTCTTTGTCGAGTGGTACTCTCGGCAAAGTTGGCCCTCAGCCTGTTCTCTTGGTCCCACATGTCAGGAGCTGACACGTGTCGACCTGCTACTGGCTCTCTTTGCCGAGTGGTGCTCTCGGCAAAGTTGGCCCTCGGCCTGTTCTCCTGGTCCCACATGTCAGGAGCTGACACGTGTCGACCTGCTACTGGCTCTCTTTGCCGAGTGGTGCTTTTGCCAAAGTTGGCCCTTGGCCTGTTCTCCTGGTCCAACATGTTAGGAACCGCCGTCCCCGTCTGCTATCCGTTAGCTACTTTATTTTGCCGAGCTGTACTGTTTAGCTCTCGGCAAAGTCTTTGCCAAATGCCCGTGTTCTGGCTCTCGGCAAATTCCTGTTTGCCGGAGAGATGTACGCCGGAGAGATGTACGCCGTTTTTTAGTTCCATATCCTAGACAGTCTCCACTAGCGAAACTTATTATGCCGAGTCAGCAATACAAGTTGCAATATTGACGGTGCAACTTCTCCCTTCATGGCTCAAAAATTATGGGAGGCTCCGGTTGGGCCTAAATGCAACGAAACTACGAAAGGCTCTCAATGTTGACCGTCTTGCTATCCGTAGGTGGCCTCATGAGGGGGTTTGCATGTGCCTTACAGAACATCAGACTACGAGCATCTAGCATGGGGTTGTTTCTTTCTTCGTGGGGTTTGGGGCATTGTTGCGGGATGGTGCTCACTTGTTACCAACCCGGCTCGTGAATTATCGCCCCTTGAAGATGGGTGTAACATGCATATTTCTCACATGGAGGTGACAAGAGAAAGGTTTTTAGCAAGGTCCTCATTTATGTTCTTTGGAATATAATGTTGGGAAGGAGTGGAACCATCATATTTTTCAACAACCATCTTTGTCCATGCTTGAGGTTGCATACTTGGTTAAGAGGATCTTGATCAAATGAGGTTGGCCAAGGCCGCTCCCGTATAGTCCTTTTCATTGATTTGGATTTTGCCTTTTCTTGTACATATTCTATAACACTTTTATTTTCCCCTCTCTTAGTGAAATAACTGTGATCCCGCCTTCTATGTGAAAAAAAAATCATGCAAGGTCAGTTACTTTAATATCAAGGGCGAGTCCGCCAAATATCCAGTTTCGTCGGGCTGTGATTGTGGATAAGCGGACTGATTGGCTACATTCCGTACATTGTTTGATGTCGATCAACTGATTTTGCAGGAATATGATGTATTCCTCTAGAAGTTGCACTATAGTGGTGTTCTCCATAAAATCCATGCATGCCTATCTTATCAAACTCTCGGGTTGCTTTCCGCAGTATTGTCATAACTATTGGTCCTCAAGGTCGGTCAAATTGTCAAATACTGCCTCCATAAAGAAATGTAAGAACATTTCTTTACAGAGGGAGTATAACACATTAATATCTCAAGCAACCTGTTTGAGCAGACCACACATATTTAATTTAATTTCCATTGATTCAATTTTTAGAATGGCCAACAACGAAATTTTCGTCGTGTGGTGTTCAAACTTTCAGGCCAAAATTAAATATGTTGAATGGCCCACATATTTCTCATTCTTCTTACATATACTTTATGCACATCTTTTGATGGGTATTTTAGAGCAAATATTCCGCAGCAACGCGCGGGGCGTTATCAAGTTTTGCAAACGGGGGCACACCCCCTCCTCTTCGTTACCTAAGTGTGTGGTGTGGTTTGGACCGTGAATGCCTGGTTCAATCTACGCAACAATAACAACCAGCCACCCACACCTGAGGTGGTTACCTACATCTCTTTCCGTATTTTCTTCTTTCTTCTAAACATTTTTCTTTTTTTCTTGTTCGATTTTCTCTTGTTTGGGAACGACTTTGTATTCCCTTTTCTTTTGCTAAATGTGTGAACTGTTTTTATTTTCTGAAAATCGATGAACCTTTTTTCAAATCCGTAAATTTTTCCCAAAATTGCTGATTTTTCTCAATTTTTGATTTTTTTCCAAAATCAATGAAATTTTTTCAAAATTAAGTATTTTATAAAACCTACTAATTTTTTTCAAAATCGATGAAGATTTTTCAAATTTGTGAACTTTGCTTAAAAATTGATGAACTTCTTTTAAAAAATGGATGTACTTTTTCTGCATTCGTGAGATTTTTTCAAACCGAGGAATATTTTTTTATATTCACAAATTTTGAAATACTTAAAAAACTATTCCGGTTTTTTCTACCTGTATCAAAGTATTTTTTCAGAGAACAAACGAAAAATGCAATCAATAGATGAGCAAGTCGTGCGAGGGAACTCCTAGTCAGCTGCAAGCTAACCGGCGCCTGCTGCCGCGGCTGGATGGCCCGGCCCACAACGGCGCGGCGTGAAAAATGGCGGCCGAGAAAACTGTTCTCGATCGGGATGGATCTCGCGCCCTCACGCTTCCGAAGAGTGAGGCTAACCACTTGACCAGCCAAACTGTAATAATTATTAAGAGCGTGAAGTTTTAAAGAATAGAAACATAGACGCACTATAAATTTTGCATTACACTGTAGTGCTTAGATTTTCCAGTTATTTAAAAACATGTGCACGTATTAAAAATGAAGTTCATGCGCATGCAAAAAAAGTTTGCGTATTCAAAAAAGAGTTCACCAAATAAAAAAAGTTCATGTATTCAAAATAAAGTTCACAGATTCAAAAGAGTTCATTGATTTTCAAAAAATGTCCATCGAACAATAAAATTAGTTCATCAATTTGAATAAAAAAAGTTCATCAATTTGAATAAAAAAGTTCATCGAATTTGAAAAAAGTTCATCGGATTTCGAAAAAGTTCATCCAAATTAGTGAGGTAGTCAGGTTGGTCACCCCATGATCACTGACTACCAGCGACGCTGGGATCGAATCTCAGCTCACGCTGTGTTTTTGCAGTTTTCCATAGAGTTTAGAAAAAGCGGAAGAACAATGAAAGACGGGCCAGCCCACGAGATCCTGCTGCAGGCGCCGGTTAGCAAAGGCAGTAGAAACCGGCGCCTGCAGCGCTAAATAGGAATTTCCGTCGTGCGAGCGACGGATGCGGCTAGTAATGGGCTATCCCATGAGAGCGTGCCCCTTGCGCTGCATCAAACCAGTGCTCAACATGCCGAATAGGATCCCCTGAAGCCTGGCCTTCTGATTCCCCAGTTTGGGCGGGCCCGGTCGCTATGCTGTTTTTCTCCTTTCTCTTTTTATTCTTTATCTTTTCTTTTTTCTGTTTTGGTTTCTATTTATTTTCCTTTCCTTTTTCTTTTTTCATAGTTTTCTTTCTTTTTAGTGTATTATACAAAGTTCGTTGCACGTTTATACGCAAAAATATTCATCGCATACATAAGGAAATGTTCATCCTATATTAATAAAATGTTCTACATATTTTAAAAAATGTTCATCGTGTACTGCATAAAATTTCAATGTGTATCACAAAAATGTTAAAAGTGCATTTAAATAATGTTCAGAATATATAATGAAAATGTTTAATTTATATTTAAATATTTGTTCAGCATATATCTAAAAAATGTTCAGTTTGTGCTGCACAAATTGTTCAGTATATATTAGAAAAATGCTCAATGTATATTAAAAAAAATCATTGTCTTGAATTTTTTTTGTGCAACTTTCAATAGTTCTTCACATTTGAAAAGTTTGTTCTAATTTCCAAATTTGTTCACAATTCTCAAACATTATTCGAATTTTTTATGGAATTTTTTGATTTTCTTTTTGAACAAAGGGATCTGCCAGGGTACGTAGTACTTTAACTATAGCGCTGCAAAATGGTCATACTCAGTCGCTAGCTCTAGAGGTCCTGAGTTCAAATCCTTTTGTGTGCTTTTATTTGTCCTGACATTTTTTAATTCATTCTTCGCAGAGGAATGGGCCGGCCTGTTTGCACGATGCTTCAGCGAAAGCTCGACTATTGGACGCATGCAGGCATCCAATAGGAGTTCTCACTCCAAAGAGCAATCGGCCATGCCGCTTGGAAGGCAAGAAAAATCAAATTCTCTGGCCCAGTCAAGGCACAGAATCTCTCGAAGGACATCAGGACATGATAACTGGGATGCAGCTTAGTCCCCTGATGGGTCGTACCTCCTCACCAAAGTGATGGACAATGAGCTCATGATCTGGGATCTGCGCTCTTATGCACGAGAGAACTGCAACATCAAGACCTTTACAGGACACCAGCACAACTTTGAGAAGACACTGTTGAAGTGCAGCTGGTCACCCGACAATCGCAAGGTCACTGCTGGGAGTGCTGATCGCATGATCTACATCTGGGACACGACATCGAGACGGATCCTGTACAAGCTTCCTGGGCACAACGGTTCCGTCAACGAGACTGCTTTTAACCCCACCGAGCCCATCATCGGATCTTGCGGTAGCGACAAGCAAATTTATCTCCAGGAGCTTTAGGTCGTGGCCACTTCCTCAGCTAGGAGTTCATGTAATATGAAAGAGAACAGAATTTGGTACCATGTTGCTCTGACCGAGACATTGAGTGCTGGATTGTTGATCGGAATCTCGTTTATAGATTGTGTTATGGCCAGGGTGGATCTACCATTTTAAAACTGCTACTTGTTCAGTACCCTATCCAGTTCTTGTTAAATTCGTGACCATTCTGCCATTCAATTACTAAGATGTGCTATCTCGAAATCCTGTTTCACTTGCTTGTTCCCTGCTGAATTACGTTGACTAACTTATCTTTTTCTGTTACACTGAGTTTCATTCTATTGGTGCTATATATCTTATTTAGGTTAACCAGAAAAATATCAAGTCTGCTAAAATTTCCTGAATTGTGCAAAATATATATGGCCAATTATAAGCATGATTAGTAGATGGGCAACAATGTGCCTAAACATACCAATATAAGTATGTCTAATAGATGGCGAACAATGTGCCTAAACATTGGACTCTTATTAGCCGGCCGTCAACTCCTGTTTCATTATCTGCCGGTTCAACCTATTCATGTGGCTTAATTCAAAAGAGTTTGACTGCCTCTTAGTATCTTTTTTTAATTCACCATAATCATGGCAGTCTCCCTAGAAAGTTCACCGCCACGTCCCACGTGATAGCCAAATTGTACGTGATCTGATACCAAAATGAAATACTTTAGTTAAATTCTGTATAATAACAGTTTTTTTTCTCTTTTTCCAAGTGTGTCTGTCGGGCGCGGGTGGTGGGGTTGAACTGTGTATACGTAAAGTCATATATTGACTTCTGAAAAATCTTTAGACAACCTGCTTTGGCAAAAGGGAATAGGTTCGTGTGTACTTTTACCTTCCATATTAATATCCCGCCAAGTATAGCAAGCTCACTTGGTCAGAGGAATGGATGTAACTCTAGAGAATTCTTTTATACTGGTATCCAGCCAAGTATAGCAAGCTCACTTATTTATAGGAGTGGATGTAATTGAAAGAAAATTATACTCCTATATAGCAAGCCATAACTCATCTTTGGTGGTACACATCAACCACCTTGTCAATGAGTTATTATCGTCTTTATTTCTTCCTAGTTGTCATTCAACATGTGTGCATATATATGGCTCTCATCCATAGTGGTTCATAGTAATCAACTAACTAGGCATAATATCTCTCATCCACCATGGCTATCCAGAGGCGGACTAAAGAAACATCTATCTCGGGGAGCTTACTAGGACTGGAGAGTTTACGGTTAAATCCATGTATCTGGATGATATCAATTCTAACTCCATTCCTAGTTCAAAACATGTTTGGAAAGTCAAATTACCTTTGAAAGTTAAAGTGTTTATGTGGTTTGTACATAAACAAGTCATTTTAACTAAGGACAACCTGGTAAAACGCAACTGGACAGGACCTACAAGATGTAGTTTTTGTGATCGGGATGAATCCATCAAACACCTCTTTCTTGACTGTTCATTGGCAATTTTTTTATGGTGCACGGTTCACATAGCCTTTAACATTACTCCTCCGAATACTGTCAGCACGTTATTTAGGACATGGCTTGACGGGATAGATTCTGAAATAGCGAGACACATTCGCGTAGGAGTATGTGCTTTATTTTGGGCAGTCTGGAACTGCAGAAATAATTTGGTCTTTAACAGAACAACAAATATTCATTTTTTGCAGGTTATCGTCCAAGCCACTGCGTTGATCCGTATGTGGTCGCTACTCACTCCGACGGAGGCCAGAGAGCGTTTGGTTACTGGATCTATCCAATGGGAGATGGTAGCATGGGCTATTTTCAACCGGTTTGGATGGAGGTTTTGTAATAGGATAGGCAATTAGTTTTCCTATCTTTCTTATGCCAGCCAGTTGTGGCTTTACTTTTTTCTTCTGCTCTTTGTGAGCATTTTTTGTTCTTCTGTTTGAGACATCAAGACTTGTGTTGAACCTATTTGCTTATTAATTTAGTTGGCCGTATGCATCGTTCTGATGCAGAGGCCGGGGAGCTCCCCCTTTTCGAAAAAAAACTATCTCGGGGAGCGTTAGGTCGCCGCCACTTTATCAGATAGGACATCCTGTAATATTTGGATGTGAAAACCATCGGTGCCATGTTTGCCCTGTCAGAGGGTTTGAATGCTGGATTGCTGATCGAATTTTCAAATTTCTACTTCTTCGGTACCCTTACAGTTCTTGTTAAGCTTGTGGACATTCTGCCTTTTAATCACTAAGTGGTGTGCTGTCTCGGAAAACCTGATTCACTTGTTCCCTGCTGAATTACGTTGTCTAACTAGTGTATTGAGTCAAATGCTGTTATGGTCTGGCCTGTGAACTTACCATTTTGTTAGCCCAGTTTCTACCGGTGCTATACAACCAGGAAAAAGTTTAGTCAACTAAAATTCTTTTTCTTTTTTAATACAGTACAGACGCAAGCGCTCATATGAACGCGCATGCACTCACCCCTATGAACGTACATCCTACCCCTATGAGCACCTCCGAGAGAGTGAGTCGGCATATCATCTTGAGATTTTATGACCTGAACCCTGGTGGGCTGCGGGTATCACTGTCCACCTAACCGTCCCAACCATAGGTGGGTTCGCCAGCTAAAATTCCCTTAAAAGGGCACACTAATATATTAATAAATTTGGTTGATCCTCTTAGTCAATTATAAAAATGACTAATAGATTGTCAACAATGTGTCCGAACATAATTTGTCCATCCTTTGGACCGTTATTAGCCGTCAATTTCTATTTCATGACCTCCGGTTTCAACCTAATCATGTCGTTCTGTTCAAAAGAGTGTGACTGACGTGCAGTGTCTTTTTATTCATCATGCATACTCATGGGCGCAAGTGGTCTCTGTGTAGCGCAGATCTAGCGCTTGGGCGCGGCTTGGAGGCCCTGGGCGGCGTGGGGAGGTGGCTTATGGTGGTGGCTGGTCTGCCATATTCGGCGGGCGCGCGTGACTGTGGCCAGTGTTGAGTAACGTGATTGTATTAGGAAACATAGGTTAGACTAGGAAATATTCTGGCTTGCCTTGTACTCCAAGTAAATCATGTACTCTTATATATATGCCCACGAGGCTGAAGCAATACAACGAACAAACTATCTCACCAATCCCTCTCTCCCTATCTCCCTTTCAACATGGTATCTATCGCAAGTCGATCCTAAACCCTAGCCGCCGCCGCTTCCGCACCTGCGCGACGCCCCCGGGGTGGTCGGCCTCCATGACCGCCGCCGGGGGCCGCGCCGCCCGTACCTAGGGTTCGTCCGCCGGCCGTGTTGGCCGGCTGCCCTAGAGAGTCTTTTTTTCCGATCCTTTGATCCGGGTTTTCTCTCTCTCGCCGATCGCTTTGATCGGCGTGTACTTTTTGGTTTTCCGGTCTATGTGATCCGGTTTGCGTCGCCCATCGCCGCCGTCGACCCCGTGCGCCTCTACTCCAACACCGGCGCGATTGGCCGGCTTCTTCACCGATCCGGCGGCCTCGTGCGTCGTCCGCGCGTCTGCCCGTCGGTCGCCCCAACTCGGCGGCCTCGCACGTCGTCCGCGCGTCGGCCCGCCGGTCGCCCCGACCTGGCGGCCTCGCGTCATGCGGCGGCCCTTCACTGCCGCCGTTCGCGCGACGGCCCGCCCGTCGATCTACGCCGGCCGTCACCGCCCTGTTCCGACCGGGACTCCTGCATCACCCCGACCCGGCGGCCTCGTGTCATGCAGCGGCCAATCATAGACGCCCTGCTGACCGCCGCCGCCGGCTTCATCTCGGACTCCGTCGCCACCACGCCTCCACCGAGCGGCGTCCCCGACCTCGCGCGCGATCGGCTTGATCACCTGCTCGCCGCCGCGATCCGACTCATCTACGCCGCGCGACCGACCTGGCCCGTCGGTTACGCGCGCCTCCGCAGGTCCCGTGAAGATCGTCCCCGAGTTCAGCGCGCCTCTCCACCGATCGAGCATCGGGCTGCCGCTGCGTCGCCCCGTCGGGCCGCAGCGCCGCCGCCCCGTGGTTCTTCTCCCGGCTGCACCGACCTGCGTCACCGTTGCGCCGCCCCTTCGGGCCGTAGTGCCGCGGCCCGCGGTCCCCCGCCGCCCCGAGGGCGTCCGCTCTAGGCCATCCCGTGGCTGCATCGACCCTCGCGCCGCCGCTGCGTCACCCCGTCGGGCCGTAGCGAGCGTGGCACGCGGTCCACGCCGCCGTCCCGAGGCCGTCCCCGCGGTTGCACCGACTCGCGAACCGCCGTTGCGTCGCCCCTTCGGGCCGCAGCGTCGCGGCCCGCGGTCCCCGCCGCCGCCCCGAGGTCTTCCGTCGTCACCCCGACCCGCCTGCCGCCGCTGCGTCGCCCCTTCGGGCCGTAGCGCCGCGGCCCGCGGTCCACTCCGCCGGCACCGCGCGTCGACCTCCCGTGGTATGCGCCGCGCCGTCTCCCTTGGCGCGGGAACACCACCGTCCGCGCCGGTCTTCGTCACGCTGTCAGGGTTCTTCGCCTACTTCGAGCACCGCCGCCGCACTCCTAACCTAGCCGCCGCCGCCGCCGCCAGGCCGCCGCCGCCGCTCTTCTTTGGCCGCAGCCGCCGCTACCTTCGTAGCCGCCGCCGCCGCCCATCCACCCCCTTCGTCTTCGTCCAAGCACCAGCCCGTCGCCAGCGTCGCCGTCATCTACCCCGACCACTTCGTCTACTCCGACCACCGTTGGTGACATCGGCCCCGCGCCGATGGACGCCGCAATCGTCGTTGAGTTCTTCTCTGCTGGCCCCTACGACTTCTCCGACATGGCGTACAGCTCGTGCAGGTCCCTCGTCTACGCATGCCCGGTGCTGGCAACACCGATGCGTGCCTTCCTCCACGACGTGTCCCCGGGTCTGGCAAGCCTGGTCGGCGCTTCGTCAACTTCGTCTTCGTCCGTCTACGCATGCCCGGTGCTGGCAACACCGGTGCGTGCCTTCGTCCACGACGTGTCCACGGGCTTGGCAAACCCGCCGCGACGCGTCGTCAACAACATTTTCTTCCCGGCGCACCCCTGCTTCGACACCACTGCGCCCATGACTAACTCGGTGCCTCTTTGCGCCCGCGGCTCCACGGCGACTTCCTCGACACCGGCTACCCCGACTCGACATCGACCACGGCATTCTTCGCACGGCTACCTCGACCACGGCTCCACCACCCACGCTCTCGGCTACATCGACAAACGGCACAAAGGGCTACCGCCTGCTTGAGCAACCTCGTTGGTTTCCACTCCAGCCACGACTCCGCGATGCGTCGACCGTTACGACTGTGGGGGGTGTCCGTCGGCTTGCCTTCGGATTCTTCTCCAGTCTCACCGTCTGCGTCGCTACCGTTGTGACTGCGGGGGGATGTTGAGTGACGTGATTGTATTAGGAAACATAGGTTAGACTAGGAAATATTCTGGCTTGCCTTGTACTCCAAGTAGATCATGTACTCCTATATATATGCCCACGAGGCTGAAGCAATACAACGAACAAACTATTTCACCAATCCCTCTCTCCCTATCTCCCTTCATCTACGCCGGCCGTCACCGCCGTGTTCTGACCGGGACTCCTGCATCACCCCGACCCGGCGGCCTCGTGTCATGCAGCGGCCAATCATAGCCGCCCTGCTGACCGCCGCCGCCGGCTTCATCTCGGACTCCGTCGCCAGGAACTGTGGTGGTCCTTGGCCCGGGAGCTGCTCCTCCGTGCCTTGCCGGCATGGTGTTCGGTTTGGCGCGGTGGTTGGTGCCACGTCCGGTGGTGTTGCTCCTGGTCTGGCGATGATGGATTTGCTGGTCTGCGTGGTGGGTGGGCTGCCGGTGGCCTCGGCGAGGTGCGGGTGGCTGCGAGGTGGCATTCAGTGGTGGTTCGTCGACCCCAGTGGTCTCCGTGAGGTGCGGGTGGCTGCGGTGGATCTCGGTGCCTCTTCGGCGCCGCGAGGGACGATGTGTGGTCGAGGTGGTGTGGGAGCTTGGAAGGAGACCCCCTCTCGCCCTTGTGCCATGATGGCAGCGGTTGTGTCCGTCGTTGACCTTCCTAGAGGCATCACTGCTTTGCTGCCGCACCGCTCACGCACAGGTCTGGTCATCTCGGCCTCTCCGGGGAAACCCTTGATCTTATGTCGGACGATGGCCACGCCTTTGGTGTTGCTCTCCCTCTTTGGGGCTTTGTCTCGAAGCTCGGCATTGGCAAGAGGGACCCGAGGTCGGCGGCGCTTGTGGCGTTCAGACTTCTGTGGCAATGATGATGGTGGGAGCGATGTCGGCGACGTGACAATGGTTGCGGTAGTCGGCTCTTTTCCGACATGCCCGCGGGATTTCCTCGGTTTGAGTGTTGCTGTGAAGTCGAAGCTGCGGTAGCGAGGCCCTGTGGTGTACGATGACCGGCTGCAGGTGGCCTGTTCGGCGATCTTTCATGGCGCGTTGTGCTTGGTTTTGCCCTTCATAGTTCGTCGTCAGTGTCAGAGTTGCATCGTCTGGTTGTAGGTGGCTGGCCGGTTTGGCGCGGATCTTCACTCGGCCTCTACCTCATGGGTTGAGTCGGCGATCGTCTACGGCAAAGTCGAAGTCGTTTGCTTAGGGTTTAGGGATGTCGATGACAACACAGGGGAACAGTGATGACGATGACGCCTGAGTGCCGTCTCGACGAGGCCCCCTTTTGAGTGGTATGAGTGAGGTATCTTGTGTGTGCCGCCTAGCGGTTGTGATGGTTTTTCCTTTTTTTTTCTAATAAACTGGCCAATCTTATTTTTGCTCAGTTTTCCCTAATTAACTGAGCAACTCTTTTCTTTTCAACGAGTGCAAGAATCCTACCATTTTAAAAAAAAGGGTGTTGGACAGTGATTTAGTTTTTTCCTGTATAACTCATAACTAATAGCAAGGTAAAAATTATTCCTAAAGATTCTTTTTAATTAAAACATTTTAGATTTTTTTAAGTGTGTTTATGTGGCTAGCTAGTGGTGGGGTTGAATTGTGTATATGTGAAGTTACTATTGACTTTTGAAAGATCTCGAGACACCATGCTTTGGCAAAATGGAATCAGTTTCATGTATACTTATACGACAATTCTAGGGAGCGAATGTTCTGACAAAATAATCGCCGTTGGATTTAATGTTTGCGGCTGTGCGTGTGCTTGAACCTAGTGCATGAGTGAAATCAGCCGGCAACGTGGAAAAGCCCAGCGCAGTTGCGGGAAGCAGGCGTCGCGCTATACTAGAGTCTTAATTTTATCTTCTACATTAATTTCTAGCCAAGCATAGCAACCTCACTTAGTTGGAGGAGTGGATGTAACTCTAGGGATTTTTTTTATATTGATATCCAGCCAAGTATAGCAAGCTCACTTAGTTAGAGGAATAGATGTATACCTCTAGCTAAATCCCTCTAGCTAAATCTCCTATTTTTCCAGATCTTGGAGTACTGTCTGTCCATCTTATGTAATACTTTGCCTTTAATTGATGCCTCTGAATATTTGTCTCACTGTGCGGCTCTGTGCTTGCTTACTAATCAACCTAACATAATTCTGAAACTTGGATAGTTGTCATTTCGAGGAGCTTGCTTTCATGTATCTTGCCAAAGTGACACCCGCGAAAGTTAATCGAGATGTACCAGCCTGTGAAATTATTCTCGACGATGAAGAGTTTGTTTAGAGGATGGTTATCGTCTGTTGTTTCTATCTCTCAGTAAGGCCCCTTTATGGTTATGCCAGTTTTATAACTAGCCAGATAAGTGCTAGGAGCTATATGGCGTACTCTCAACCATATCATGGCAAAGCATATATGAGTTACTGTACTTCCTATGTAGTATGAAACCGTGCAATGTCCATATATTGTGGGCAACTCTGCCTACTAATCAACACTGCAAAGATATATCCAGTGAAAGGTTTCTTTACATTAGCTTATTCTGGGCATTTTTTGGGGGAAACTTTGAACTGATAGCAAAATATTTTAGATAATATCCTCTTGATTCCATATTGAATAGTTATAAATGAATATAGTCACATTTATTTGCTATGCTTATTGATGCCATTGCCCATTCGGGCATCATCACCCTATAGTTTGCTCTATGTACTCCCTCCGTCCAGAAATACTTGTCCTAAAAATACCATTGTTAGAGTCTGGACCAAAATGGAGCCTTCCCGTGCATTTGGATTTTCAGCCATCAGATCGCCCTCCCTGACGCGTCCTGTCTGTCGGATCGCGAGATGGGACGATCCTGACCATCGGATCGCGAGATGGGATGATCCTGGCCGTCGGATCGAGCCCGACACTGCTACAATATTTATAGGATGTTTTGATATTAGCTTGCCAAAATATTGACAAGGCAATCTTTGATTGTACACAAGCACGCCCCACAATCAAAAGGTTATCTGTAGTTTTCATATCATGAGCCAAGTGAGCAGCTTCAAATAGTTCTCATGCTCTACTTTTATTAAAAAATATATTCAAATTCTCAACTGAACAAAGTTTTTTTTGCGGATAAAAGTTAAATTAAGAAGTGAGCATAAAGTAGCACTGCTGGACAGTACTATCACAGTGAAAAGGGAAAACAAATAGCAATTCCATCCTTTGAATTCTAAGAACACACTAGTAGAAAACGGGCCTTTAGTCCCGGTTCTGAAATCGGCACTAAAACCCTAAACCTTTAGTCCCGGTTTGCTTACGGTTGTCTGGAGCTCCACCTTTAGTCCCGATTGATAACACCAACCGGGACTAAAAGAATTTTTTTGAAATTCTTTTTGGCTTTTTTTGGAATTTTTTTGAATTTTTTTTCTGATTTTCAAAATTTGAATCATTTGACAATTTAATCTCTAATCACCCCTCAATTTAACCTCTAATCTCTAATCACCCCCCATATTCCAAATCATCTAACTTCCCGACCGGTCACCCATCCTCTCACTACTCCAACCTGAGCACGCTTAACTTCCGAGTTCTATTCCCCCTCGTTTTCAAGTCTCCACTTGTTGTTTTCCTGACAATAGTAAGCTGTCAATCCTATTAACCCTTAGGAGTTGAACTTGAGCATGAAGAACCATTTGAGTTTGAAACTATTATTCTAAAAAATAATAATTAATTAGTAACACTAATATTTCTTGAATAAGTAGTTTGACCATAGTTTGACTAGAGTTTGACAAAAAAACTGAAATTTGAGGATAACTTTTTTCCTTTTAGAATTTGAGGATTCTAGAGATTTCTTAAATATGACCTACGGCAGTCAAAATCGGAACCGGATTTTCGTGCTGAACATTTTGATATAATATACTTTTTTTCCGACATCGTATGCAAAAGTTATAGCCGCTTTACTTTTCATAACACTTTTTTGCAAAAACATGTCCAAATTTAAGTTTTTTAATTTTCCTAACTAGTAGATGTAGTAATATAACTACATCTCAAAGGATTTTATTTTTTTGAAGTTTTTATTATTTTCTTTTTTTTTTCAAAACTAAAACGGCGATACACCGGGGGGGGGGGGTAGAGTTTGAGACACGAACCCCTTTAGTCCCGGTTTGAGACACGAACTGAGACTAAAAGGGCATCGCACCCATTAGTCCCGGTTCGTGTCTCAAACCGGAACTAAACGTCTAATCTTTAGTCCCGATTTGAGACACGAACCGGGACTAAAGGGCATGTCCCATTTGAACCGGGACTAATGCCTTCGCGGTACTCTAGCCGCTCGAACCGGGACTAATGCTCACATTAGTCCCTGTTCATAATGCAACCGGGACTAATGTGTACATTGAGCTATGACCAAAGCCCTATTTTCTACTAGTGACAACACAACATTGGTCTTTTTATTACATGCAACCTTTGTATATTGTATTACAGCCAGAGTTGCTCTATCATTTTCAATCCACTACTAGTTTTGTACCATCCAATTTCCTGTTAAACTTGTGACCATCATATCGTTTCCAGTTAATTACAACTAATTGTGTGTACTCGCTTGAAAACCTTCTTAATTTGCTTGTTCCCTCCTGAATTATCTTGCCAAATGTATCCGATTTAATGAGTTGAAAGAATTGCCAGCTTCTTTTTATGTTGTCATGCCAGTTTTTTAAACAGTATGTGAAATATATTGGTGCTTTATCTTCTTAGAGCATCTATGTCCCATGGTCAAGGGAAGGCCTGGCGCAGTTGTAGTGTCTCAACTTGTGGCCTGGAGGTCTTGGGTTCAAATGAGCCTCTTTCTGCTATTATTATGCAAGGGTAAAACTTCTAGAAATTCCCTTCCCCAGACCCCACCATGGGTGGGAGATTTCAGCACTGGGTACGTCCTTTATCCTTGTCCCATGGTGCTAAGAAGAGAAAACAGAAGAATGCTAAGTCCAATACATTCTTGCTAATGATGTAATAAAAATGAGTGACCTAACCTAGCGCCGCCGCCGCCACACAGCAGCGGCACAGCCCCGTGCTTCCTCCCTTGCTCTCCCCTTCGCCCCCCCGCCGCGTGGGAGGCCGAGGGGCCCCAATATTAGCCGCCAGTTAGTCCCCCTCCCCTCCGCCGCCGCTTGAGGAAGTTGCTGTTGTCTACTACGCAACCTTCTTCTTGTAGACCTTGTTGGGCCTCCAAGTGCAGAGGTTTGTAGAACAGTAGCAAATTTCCCTCAAATGGATGACCTAAGGTTTATCAATCCGTGGGAGGCGTAGGATGAAGATGATCTCTCTCAAACAACCCTGCAACCAAATAACAAAGAGTATCTTGTGTCCCCAACACACCCAATACAATGGTAAATTGTATAGGTGCACTAGTTCGGCGAAGAGATGGTGATACAAGTGCAATATGGATGGTGTAGATAGGTTTTTGTAATATGAAAAATATAAAAACAGCAAGGTAACTAATGATAAAAGTGAGCGTAAACGGTATTGCAATGCTAGGAAATAAGGCCTAGGGTTCATACCTTCACTAGTGCAAGTTCTCTCAACAATAATAACACAATTGGATCATATAACTATCCCTCAACATGCAACAAAGAGTCACTCCAAAGTCACTAATAGCAGAGAACAAACGAAGAGATTATGGTAGGGTACGAAACCACCTCAAAGTTATTCTTTTGGATCGATCTATTCAAGAGTTCGTAGTAGAATAACACCTTAAGATACAAATCAACCAAATCCCTAATGTCACCTAGATACTCCAATGTCACCTCAAGTATCCGTCGGTATGATTATACGATATGCATCACACAATCTCAGATTCATCTATTCAAACCAACACAAATTACTTCAAAGAGTGCCCCAAAGTTTCTACCGGAGAGTCAAGACGAAAACGTGTGCCAACCCCTATGCATAAGTTCACAATGTTATGGAACCCGCAAGTTGATCACCAAAACATACATCAAGTAGATCACGTGAGTATTCCATTGTCACCACAGATCAAACACATAGCTACTAGTACATACCCTCAGCCCCAAGGGTGAACTACTCCCTCCTTGTCATGGAGAGCGTCGAGATGATGAAGGTGGCCACCGGTGAGGGTTCCCCCCTCCGGCAGGGTGCCAGAACAGGGCCCCGGTTGGTTTTTTGTGGCTACAGAGGCTTGCGGCGGCGGAACTCCGGATCTATTCTGTTCCCCGAAGGTTTTAGGGTATATTGGTATATATAGGAGGAAGAAATACGTCAGGGGAGCCACAAGAGGCCCACGAGGGTGGAGGGCGTGCCCAGGGGGGGGGCGCCCCCTGCCTCGTGCCTTCCTTGTTGCTTCCCTTACGTACACCCCAAGTCTTCTAGATTGCTTCTGTTCCAAAAATAACTCTCCCAAAGGTATCATTCCGTTTGGACTCCGTTTGATATTCCTTTTCTGCGAAACACTGAAACAAGGGAAAAACAGGAACTGGCACTGGGCTCTGGGTTAATAGGTTAGTCCCAAAAATAATATAAAAGTGTTTAATAAAGCCCATAAACATCCAAAACATATAATATAATAGCATGGAACAATGAAAAATTATAGATACGTTGGAGACGCATCAGCTGCCGGGCTAAGCCCGGTCAACTGATGGTGGTGGCGGAGGAGCCTCTCCTTTTTCGTGCGTGAGGGTGGCGCGAGGCACCCAGGCGAGCGGAAGTGCACCCCCGGATCCGAGCCTCTGCGGCAGTGGCTCGCTCCCGGCGGCGAGTGTCGGCGGATGACGCTACTGCACCTAGCCGCGACACTGCGGCACCTCGGGTCGACGGTGGTGTGGAGGACTTTGGTGGTCTGGTCGGCCGCGAACGTGGTTAGCCCTCCAGTCAGATTAGATCTGGCCAAAGTGGATTGCTTGCTCCGCGGCGACGGAGATTGGTGGTGGTCTGTGCGCACGATGCGAGATGGAGGTTCGTCGAGTGGATCCGGGTGAAAACCTCGTTCTTGGCTTCATGCCAAGACCGGCGATGGTGGCGCTCTTTTGTGCCGTTACCTTCTTGAAGGCATCGCCATGGAAAAGCTCCAAACCTCTATCCGCTACCTCCGGGGGAAACCCTAGATCAGTAGATCGGATGGCGACAGCACTCTGGTGTCATTTCCCCCTTGAGGACATCATTCTTGGAGGTGTACACAACCTCGAGGGACCAGTGGACGGTTGCTTTGGTGGAGTGGTGCTTCAGCTTACTCATTGATGGCAGCGGATCTCGGTCGCGTGGCGCAGTGGAGACTCGGCGTCCGATGCACGAAGATGAACTCGTGCAGGAGGAGGACGCCATCTGGCGTCATGCTGGCGCCGATGGTAGAGAGGCTGGAAAGGTCGGTGCATTAGTTTTTGCTCTGAAGATGGTTTGGTGGAAGATGGTGGTGACGACACATGAGAGTGCGTCGGACCGGTTTTTACCCCGAACATAGTATGTGGCTTGGTTGGGGCCTCCGGATTTAGATGTTAGGCTTTGGTGTTATGTCCGTTTGGTATTAGGATCGTACTATCGGCACCCCTTCATCAGGTGGATAGGAGTAGCGATAGTTGTTGCTAAGATGGCGGCTTTAGACTATGCTATGTACTACTTTGTAAGGTCTTTGTGAATAATTAATAAAATGGTTGCATACATCATTCAGATGCAGAGGCCGGGGGATAATCCTCCTTTTAAAAAATGATGTAATAAACATATTGGCTACGCATGTCTATAGCAGTCGGGTACACTATAACTTGTGTCACTTTTTTTTGAATGAAAGGGGTTGCCCCCCTCCCCCTGCCCCATTTTATAGAATGAAGCAGAAAGCAACCAGTCACAAGTTTTTGCGGGAAATCAACTACTACAAAGCAGCAAAAGCGGAGATAAAACCTACAACCAATAGACAGAGTTTTGGCTATGGTCACATAAGTTTTCTAATCTATTTATTACAGAGCACCAGCGAAAAAAGAGAACACAGGAGGATGAACATCTAAGCAGATCTCAGGATAGACTGATCCATCCTCTCCCATGATTAGCTTTTCAGTTGGTCTCTTCTTGCATCACCTCCATGCGATCCGGAGGAGTTCCCCATGTCGTTTGTCCATAAGGAGGATGCATTGTTGCAGTAGAGTTTCTTGACCAGCGTCGCAGAGAACCATCCATTGGTGTAAATAGCAGCTTAGTTTTGCAAGAATGCATTTCACATTTCTCCACTTGCGCCCCTGAAAGCAAAACTCATTTCTTAGTCTCCACAGGCTCCACAAGGTAGCAAATGTCACCAAATTCAACACAGATTTCTTTCTATGCATATGCCAGAAGGACATATGTAACGCCCCAGATGTAACTTGCCATAATTGTAATCCAACTCTTGCCATTTCCGGCTATGTGTTATGACATTCCCTCCGTGGTTGGGTTCTCTTCGTTTTGCTTTTTGGTCATGTCATGCTTTTCATATCATGTCATCATGTGCATCGCATTCGCATACGTGTTCGTCTCATAAATCCGAGCATCTTTCCCGTTGTCCGTTTTGCAATCCGGCGCTCCTATGTCTCTCGGCGTCCCCGTTTACATTTCTTCTTGAGCGGGTATTAAACATTCTCGGAATGGACCGAGGTTTGACATGTGGCCTCGGTATAGCACCGGAAGACCGCCTGTCAAGTTTCGGGTCAATCGGAGTTCGTTTGGTACTCCAACGATTAACCGGGTAACCGTGAAGGCCTCGTGTGTGTTGCAGCCCAACACCCCTTCAAAACAGCCCAATAACCCATCTAAGTCACTCCCATGTCCTCCGCCGTTCGATCACGATCGCGTGGCCGAAAACCGCACTCCATTTGGAGCTTCCTAGCCCCCTCTAGCTATAAATATGTGCACCCCTCCGTCAAATCCAGGTCCAAAACCCTAGCCCCGCTCCCTCCGCGCGCCGGACACGTTCGGTCCACGCCGGACGAAACCCGCCGCCGCCCGCAGCCTACCACAGCGCGACACGTGTCCTCTCCGCCGCCGTCTCCGCCGCCGGCCCGCGAGCCCGCGTCTGGCCCGCGGGGCCCGGTCCGTCTCCGCCGCCCGCCCGTTCCGCCTCCGCCGCGCGGCCCGCGCGCCGTGAGCCGCCGCCCGAGCCGGCGCCGCCCTCCTCGCCGCGAGCCGCCTCGCCTCCCGCTGGCGCCGCCCTCCTCGCCGCGCCGCCGCCCGCGCAGATCCGCGTCGCCCCGCGCCTCCGGCGACGTCGCCGCCGCCCGCACCCGCCGGATCCGGCCACCGGCGCCGCCCCCGCGCTTCTCCGGCCAACTCCGGTGCGGATCCGGCGAGATCCGCCGCCGTCCTCGATCCGCGCGCCCGGCGGTTGACTTTTCCCCGAGCCCGTTTTCTCCAAGTCTTTATTTTTCATCATTATCATCACCTGTTTGACATGCCATAACATTGCATCCATAGCTCCGTTTCACGCGTATAATATGCCTAATTGTTCGCCTCGAAGAGTACATCTTTTCGTCCCATTGCACCATTTTCATTTGAGGTCATCTTGATGCCCTAAATGCTGTTAGAATAGGGCTAGTTGATGTTTGTGGCTGGATCTTATCTGCACATGCACTTTTGTCATTTTTTCCATGATTGATGTGTACCTACTATGTGGTTGAGTCCTACATGAGTTTTGTAATATGACATGTTAACTACCCAGAGAATTTTTCCATGTATTTTTGTGATCTATGTGGTGACTAGCACAAGCATGCAAACTAGGTCACTTGATGTTGCTGATTTCAGAGACAGTGATTTCAATGTCCCTGACTGCTGTTATTTTTATGCCATGTGTTCATGTTGTTTCCGAGAGATCTATGCATATTTGAGCATGATAAGTAAGGGTGTTTTGAACTTGAGTATTTTCTCTATCCATCCATGCCTTTGTTTGTATTTATGGAGTGTCATAGCTTGAGTCAATCGAGCTCTACTTTTGCTATAAAATGTTGCTGGCAGATTGTTTACATGTTATTCGATTTTTCCAAGCTTGGTGTAGTTGATCCTTGCATGCTATGATGTTGTTCTTGTCATGTCTAGTTCCTATGCCATGTATTCTTGATGTATGTATGCTTAGTTTATCATGCAATGCTCTATAGTGAGTGCATCGAGCTCACGAACATGCCTAGTCGTATCTGTTTTTGACATGTCTAGTTTTCTGCTAAGTCTGAAACCTGTAACGAAACTTGCTTAATTGACATGGGTGTAATCATATTTTCTGATCCTTTTTGGCTTATGGTCAGTAAGGGACTTTTGTCAAGTGCTTTGAGTAGATTCACACCATGCCTTATTTTGCTATATTCTGGACCTGTAGCATATTGTTTCATTGCTCTGAACATGTCATCCTGATGTTGGTTTCTGCTATGTTGATCATTTCACTAAGTCTGAGAACTTGTTATCGTTTGCACTTTTTCCATGATTGTTTGGACCTGTTATGATGTGAATTAGCCGTAGCTCAGTGTTCATCTTTTCTCGTGCATCTTGTGTAGATTACTGTCATATGCTTTGTTGCCATGTTTGGGTGCAATAGCTTAATTATTTGTTGCTCGCTAAGTAGCATCATGCTGTTTGTGGCAGATTCGTGTCATTCTTGTATTGCTTGCCATGTGCAAACCGTGCATCCGATTCCGGTGAACTTTATGTCGATTTCAACCGAAATCACCTCACCTATCCAGTGGCATACTTGGTTTGCCAAGATTATGCCTTTGATCACCCTTGTCCTTCCGGAGCATGCATATGCATTGCATATCACATCTCGCATAATCATGCCATGTTTTGCATCATGTTGCTTGCGCATTGCATCGTGATTGATATTTGTCCCCTTTGCTTGTTTTCTTGCTTTGGGTAGAGCCGGGAGACGAGTACGTGAACGAGGAACCTGTTGAGAACGCTTTCGAGGACCAAGCTTTCGACAACTCTGAAACTCTTGCAGGCAAGATGACCATACCCTCGAAATCACTTCTATCTTTGCTTGCTAGATTGCTCGCTCTTGTGCTATGCCTATGCTGCGATACCTACCACTTGCTATATCATGCATCCTATATTGCCATGTCAGCCCCTAACCATCCATGTCCTAGCAAACCGTTGATTGGCTATGTTACCGCTTTGCTCAGCCCCTCTTATAGCGTTGCTAGTTGCAGGTGAAGATGAAGTTTGTTCCTTGTTGGAACATGGACTTGTTGTTCCTTGTTGGAACATGTTTACCTGTTGGGATATGACAATACCTCATATTTAATTAATGCATCTATATACTTGGTAAAGGGTGGAAGGCTCGGCCTTATGCCTGGTGTTTTGTTCCACTCTTGCCACCCTAGTTTCCGTCATACCGGTGTTATGTTCCCGGAGTTTGCGTTCCTTACATGGTTGGGTGATTTATGGGACCCCCTTGACAGTTTGCTTTGAATAAGACTTTTCCGGCAAGGCCCAACATTGGTTTTACCATTTGCCACCTAAGCCTTTTTCCCTTGGGTTCTGCAGACTCAAGGGTCATCTTTATTTTAAACCCCCGGGCCAGTTCTCCTTCGATTGCTGGTCCAAACTAGAGCCCTTTGCAGCGCCACCTCGGGGCAACTCGAGGGCTGGTTTTAGTTGTACGGAGTGTTCATCCGGATGTGCCCTGAGACCGAGATATGTGCAGCTCCTATCAGGATTTGTCGGCACAATCGGACGGCTTTGCTGGACTTGTTTTGTTGCTGTCGAAATGTCTTGTAGTCCGGGATTCCGAGATTGATCGGGTCTTCCCGGTAGAAGGAATATCCTTCGTTGACCGTGAGAGCTTATCATGGGCTAAGTTGGGACACCCCTGCAGGGTATTATCTTTCGAAAGCCGTGCCCGCGGTTATGAGGCAGATGGGAATTTGTTGATGTCCGGTTGTAGAAAACCCGAAGTTGACCTTAACTAAAACACATCAACCACGTGTGTAACCGTGATGGTCTCTTCTCGGCGGGGTCCGGGAAGTGAACATGGTGTTGGAGTAATGTCTGACGTAGGTCGTTTCAGGATCACTTCTTGATCACTTCTAGCTTCACGACCGTACTTTGCCTTCTCTTCTCGCTCTCTTTTGTGCTGTAGCCACCATATGCTAGTCGCTTGCTGCAGCTCCACCTCACAAACCCCTTTCCCACCTTTAAGCTTAAATAGTCTTGATCTCGCGGGTGTGAGATTGCTGAGTCCTCGTGACTCACAGATATTATCACCACAGTTGCAGGTACCAACGATGCCAGTGCAGATGACGCGACCGAGCTCACTTGGGAGTTCGACGAGGAACGTGGCCGTTACTATGTTTCTTTTCCAGACGATCAGGAGTGGAGCCCAGTTGGGGTGATCCGGGGATCTGTTAGCATTTGGGGTAGTCTTCTTTCATTTTTGGTACCGTAGTCGGACCTTGAGTGTAATCTGTATGATGGATGTTATTTATGTACTTGTGTGAAGTGTCGATTGTAAGCCAACTATGTATCTTTTCCCTTTATTTATTATATGGATTGTGCGAAGATTACCTCACTTGCGACATTGCTTTCAATGCGGTTATGCCTCTAAGTCGTGCCTCGACACGTGTGAGATATAGCCGCATCGAGGGCGTTATAAGTTGGTAATCAGAGCCTTTCCCCGACCTTAGGAGCCCCCACTGTTTGATCGTCTTTAGTGGCCGAGTTGTGTCTAGAAAAATGTTTTGAGTCATTTAGGAATTATATATCGGAGAGTTTAGGAATTCTTTTTACTTCCCAGTCCCTTCGACCTTCTGGTAAGGCTTCCTGACGTAGAGTTTCGACTCTTCTCTTCTCAAATTTCACTAAATTTTTTTTTAGGATCACGCGGGTATATTACAATCGTTCCGATGGTTTTATGATGACAACATTGTCTTGGTTGCCTCCTGACATTTAGGGGTTGTGGCAGTGTCCCGGGGAGTTGAGCTCCGAGGTGTTGTCGTCATAATTTTATCGTTGTGGTTCTGGAATACCTGAGTTTAGTACGCCGACATCGAAAATCTCTTTTGTACAGTTGTTGGTGAGATAACCCTGATAGCCTAGTACTGTGGCGAGTGCGGGAGTATTGCCATGACTTGTATAACGGATGCTTTTCGAAGGTTGAGGTAGACGATTTCCGAAGGTTTCTTGGTTATGTGTTGAAGGATGGATATAGCTGGTTGTAGGATTTGCTAGTTTGGGTGAGATATTATGCTTCCCCTGTATCCCCAACACCTGATTGCATAACCAGACAGTTTCGGGAGTTTATAAGTGGGAATTCTTGTAGCTTTAGTATTTCTTCCGCAGATATTTGGTTTGTGATTGGGTAATCCTTACCAAGTATTTGTTCACATCCGTACCTTGTTGGTTTTATTCCATACCATGTTCTAAGTGGCTTCTCAGCTTTGGAAGTGTGACGTTTTACATTGGAATTCATTCGTTCATTCTTGTTCGAATGTTTATTGTGAAGACTATATGTTGCAATGTCGTTCCTTTGATTCAACTTCTATATATCTCTGTCAAGATGCTAATGGATGTCACCCTCTTCAGGATGGCTCCACCAACGCGTCAGAATCCGTAACGCAATGAAGGAAATCAGGCTAACCCTCCGCCACCACCTCCGCCTCCGGAAGCTTGGCAAGCCTTGATGACTGCCACAAATGCCAATGCTCAGATTCTGATTCAGCTCTTGCAAGATCGCAACCAAGGGCAAGCTAATGAGAATCAAGGCCAAGGGAACAATCAGCCGCATTTCGCTTCACTGAACCAGTTCCTTGCTAATCAGCCAAAGACCTTCAGCTACCGTGTCGAGGCCACAGACGCCGATGATTGGCTCGTGGACATCAGCAAGCATTTCGAGTGCAGCAATGTGAGACCTGAGGACTTTGTCAAGTTTGCCTCTTTTCAACTCAAAGATCAAGCTGCTGAGTGGTTCCAGCAATACAAAGATTCCAGAGGAGGTCATGTGATAACCTGGGATGATTTCCGCCGTGATTTCAAAGCGCACCACATTCCAGAAAGTGTTGTTGAGAGTAAGCGTGAGGAATTCCGCAATCTCAAGCAAGGCAACATGTCTGTCTATCAATACAACACTCAGTTCCAGAAGCTCTCTCGTTTTGCAAGGCAAGACATCCCTGATGAAAAGAGTATGATCTACCAGTTCAGGCGTGGTCTCAGAGAAGATCTGCAACTTGCTCTCGTGCTTTTCGAGCCATTAAAGTATGATGAATTCTACAACATGGCACTGAAACAAGAAGCTGCTCAGCTCAAGTGTGAGGCATCTAAGAAGAGAGTCAGAGACGCAGTCCAGTCTTCTTCTTCTTCACTTGTGGCAGCTAAGCAACAGAAGTTCTGGTTGCCTCTTCCTCCTCCGTTCCGTCAGCCTTATCAGCAGAAGAACTCAAGTGGTCGTGGATCTTCCCACCCACCCAACCCTGTCTATCAGAACAAGTCTCAGAATCAAGCTCCAAGGCCAAGTGCTCCTTACCATCGTCCGCTCTTAGAGGTGACTTGTAACAAATGTCAGCAGAAGGGTCACTATGCGAACAAGTGCTTCAACCAAAGGCGCCTTCCGCCTCCTCCTCCTGTGAAATCTTCCAGCAATGCAGTGGTCAAGCATAATTCCCAGCATGCCAAGGTGAACATGATGAATGCAGCTCAAGCGGAGGATTCTTCTGAAGTGATCATGGGTAATCTTCCTGTTAATGATATTCCTGCTAAAGTCTTATTTGACACTGGATCATCGCTTTCTTTCATTTCAAGACCTTTTGTGGCTATGCATGATTTGGGTACTCAAGTTTTGCCGAGACCGTTGTCTATTGTGTCCCCGGGCAAGCAAATGACATCTAATGTTTGTGTCCCGGATGTTTCTATCAAGATGGGCGACTACAAATTCTTGTCAAAACCAATTGTTCTTGGTGATTCTGATATTGATCTTATTCTCGGGATGGACTGGCTTTCTAAGCACAAGGCTCAGCTCGAGTGTGCTGCCAGGGAAATCAAATTGACTCACTCTTCTAACGATGTGATCATCTATGCTTCTCGTGATGATACCATTCGGTTGTTTTCTCTCAATGAGAATGATGAATTGGAGGCTATCTCTCAGATTCCAGTTGTTTGTGAGTACCAAGATGTTTTTCCAGAAGAGCTTCCGGGTATGCCTCCCCGCCGGCCAGTTGAATTCGTTACTGATCTTGAGCCTGGCACGGAACCCGTTTGCAAGCGTCCTTACAAGCTTGGACCAGATGAGCTCAAGGAATTGAAGATTCAACTCGATAAACAAGAGCGTCTGGGTCTGATCAGACCGAGTTCTTCTCCTTGGGGTTGTTGTGTTCTTTTTGTCAAGAAGAAGGATGGCACGGACCGACTTTGCGTCGACTACCGTCCATTGAACAAGAAGACTATCAAGAACAAGTACCCACTTCCCAACATCAATGAGCTATTTGAGCAACTCAAAGGTGCTAAGGTGTTGTCCAAGCTTGACCTTCGTATGGGTTACCATCAGATTCGCATTCGTGAAGAAGATATTCCCAAGACAGCATTCAGAACAAGCTTTGGTTCTTATGAATATACTGTCATGTCTTTCGGCCTCGTCAATGCTCCTCCGTATTTCACTCGCTTGATGAATTTCATCTTCAACCCCTACATCAACGAATTTGTCTTGGTCTATC
The DNA here is from genome assembly GCA_032464435.1 of Aegilops umbellulata. Taxonomy (NCBI): domain Eukaryota; kingdom Viridiplantae; phylum Streptophyta; class Magnoliopsida; order Poales; family Poaceae; genus Aegilops; species Aegilops umbellulata. The sequence continues at coordinate 420,454,514 of CP136059.1, forward strand.
TCGATGATATTTTGGTCTTCTCCAAGAATAAGAAGGATCATGCCAAACATTTGCGATTGGTGCTCGACAAGCTCAGAGAGTATCAATTATATGCGAAGTTCTCCAAATGTGAATTCTGGCTTGATGAAGTTCTTTATCTTGGCCATATCATCTCTGCCAAGGGCATTGCTATTAATCCAGAGAGGGTGTCTGCAGTTTTGAATTGGCAACCTCCTCAGAATGTCAAGCAGCTTCGCAGTTTTCTTGGACTTGCAAGCTATTGCAGAAGATTCGTTGAGAATTTCTCAAAGATTGCAAAGCCTCTTTCCAACCTCCTCTAGAAGCATGTGAAATATGTCTGGTCTCCTGAGTGTGACGTTGCTTTCAACACTCTCAAAGAGAAACTTGTCACTGCTCCAGTTTTGACTCCTCCTGACGAATCCAAGCCTTATGAAGTATTCTGCGATGCTTCTCTTCAGGGCCTCGGTGCCGTGTTAATGCAAGAGAAGAAGGTTGTTGCCTATACCTCTCGCCAGTTGAAGCCCAACGAAAGGAACTACCCCACTCACGATCTTGAGTTGGCGGCAGTGGTCCACGCTCTAATAACATGGAGACATCTCCTGTTGGGAAGGAAAGTGGACATATTCACCGATCCCAAGAGTCTCAAGTACATATTCACTCAGCCTCATCTCAACCTCAGACAAACTCGATGGGTCGAAATGATTCAAGAGTATAATCCGAGTATTGAATATACTCCAGGCAAGGCTAATGTGACTGCAGACGCTTTGAGCAGGAAGGCTTACTGCAACAGCTTAATCCTCAAGCCCTTTCAACCGGATCTTTGTGAAGCTTTCCGCAAGTTGAATCTCCAAGTTGTTCCTCAAGGTTTGCTTGCCAACCTCATCGTCTCTCCTACTTTGGAAGATCAGATTCGTGAGGCTCAATTGTTGGATACCATGGTGAAGAAGGTGAAACGTGGTATTGAAAAGAGCATCCCCAAATACAAGTGCTATCGAGTTGATGACAGAGATACTCTTTTCTTCGAGGACCGGATCGTGGTTCCAAAGGGTGATCTTCGTAAAGTCATTATGAACGAAGCGCACAACTCTCTCCTGTCTATTCATCCTGGAAGTTCGAAGATGTACCATGACCTCAAGCAGTCGTATTGGTGGACTCGAATGAAGCGTGAGATCGCTCAATTCGTGAATGAGTGTGATGTCTGCAGAAGGGTGAAAGCAGAACACCAACGACCAGCTGGACTTCTCCAACCTCTTGCTATTCCAGAATGGAAGTTTGATCATATCGAAATGGACTTCGTGACTGGTTTTCCTAAGTCCAAGCGTGGAAATGATGCTATCTTCGTCGTCATCGACAAGCTCACCAAAGTGGCTCATTTTCTTCCTATCAAAGAGTCTATCACAGCAACGCAGCTGGCAGAGCTCTACACCTCCAGAATTGTCTCTTTGCACGGCATTCCACAATTGATCTCTTCACATCGTGGCAGCATTTTTACCTCCAAGTTTTGGGATTCTTTTCAGAAGGCCATGGGCACCAACATTCGCTTCAGCACAGCTTTCCACCCTCAGACTAGTGGACAAGTCGAGCGTGTCAATCAAATTCTTGAAGATATGCTCAGAGCCTGTGTTATCTCTTTCGGCATGAAGTGGGAGGATTGTCTTCCTTACGCTGAATTCTCTTACAACAACAGTTTTCAAGCCAGCTCGGGCAAAACCCCATTCGAGATTCTCTATGGCAGAAAGTGCCGTACTCCTCTCAACTGGTCTGAAACCGGTGAACGTCAATTGCTCGGCAATGATTTGATCTCAGAGGCTGAGGCTATGTGCAAGGTCATTCGTGAGAACCTCAAAGCCGCGCAGTCGCGCCAGAAGAGCTATTACGACAGCAAACATCGTGATGTGGCATTCGAGATCAGAGACCATGTTTACCTCCGTGTCTCGCCAATGAAAGGAACTCGTCGCTTCGGTATCAAGGGGAAACTTGCCCCGCGATACGTCGGTCCCTTCAAGATCATCGGCAAACGAGGCGATCTAGCCTATCAACTTGAGCTTCCCTCCAACTTTGCAAATGTGCATGATGTCTTCCACGTGTCACAGCTTCGCAAGTGCTTCAAGATGCCTGAGCGCACCATCAACTTTGAAGAGATTGATCTTCAAGAAGATTTGTCCTATCATGAGCATCCAGTTGCCATTCTTGAGACAACTGAGCGCAAGACTCGCAACAAGTCAATCAAATTCCTCAAAGTGAAATGGTCACATCATTCAGACCGAGAAGCCACCTGGGAGCGTGAAGACCATCTACGTTCCGAGTATCCGGAGTTCTTTCAGTCCTAGATCTCGGGACGAGATCCTCTCGTAATGGTGGTGTGTTGTAACGCCCCAGATGTAACTTGCCATAATTGTAATCCAACTCTTGCCATTTCCGGCTATGTGTTATGACATTCCCTCCGTGGTTGGGTTCTCTTCGTTTTGCTTTTTGGTCATGTCATGCTTTTCATATCATGTCATCATGTGCATCGCATTCGCATACGTGTTCATCTCATAAATCCGAGCATCTTTCCCGTTGTCCGTTTTGCAATTCGGCGCTCCTATGTCTCTCGGCGTCCCCGTTTACATTTCTTCTTGAGCGGGTATTAAACGTTCTCGGAATGGACCGAGGTTTGACATGTGGCCTCGGTATAGCACCGAAAGACCGCCTGTCAAGTTTCGGGTCAACCGGAGTTCGTTTGGTACTCCAACGATTAACCGGGTAACCGTGAAGGCCTCGTGTGTGTTGCAGCCCAACACCCCTTCAAAACAGCCCAATAACCCATCTAAGTCACTCCCATGTCCTCCGCCGTTCGATCACGATCGCGTGGCCGAAAACCGCACTCCATTTGGAGCTTCCTAGCCCCCTCTAGCTATAAATATGTGCACCCCTCCGTCAAATCCGGGCCCAAAACCCTAGCCCCGCTCCCTCCGCGCGCGGGACACATCCGGTCCGCGCCGGACGAAACCCGCCGCCGCCCGCAGCCTACCACAGCGCGACACGTGTCCTCTCCGCCGCCGGCCCGCGAGCCCGCGTCTGGCCCGCGGGGCCCGGTCCGTCTCCGCCGCCCGCCCGTTCCGCCTCCGCCGCGCGGCCCGCGCGCCGTGAGCCGCCGCCCGAGCCGGCGCCGCCCTCCTCGCCGCGAGCCGCCTCGCCTCCCGCTGGCGCCGCCCTCCTCGCCGCGCCGCCGCCCGCGCAGATCCGCGTCGCCCCGCGCCTCCGGCGACGTCGCCGCCGCCCGCACCCGCCGGATCCGGCCACCGGCGCCGCCCCCGCGCTTCTCCAGCCAACTCCGGTGCGGATCCGGCGAGATCCGCCGCCGTCCTCGATCCGCGCGCCCGGCGGTTGACTTTTCCCCGAGCCCGTTTTCTCCAAGTCTTTATTTTTCATCATTATCATCACCTGTTTGACATGCCATAACATTGCATCCATAGCTCCGTTTCGCGCGTATAATATGTCTAATTGTTCGCCTCGAAGAGTACATCATTTCATTCCATTGCACCATTTTCATTTGAGGTCATCTTGATGCCCGAAATGCTGTTAGAAGAGGGCTAGTTGATGTTAGTGGCTGGATCTTATCTGCACATGCACTTTTGTCATTTTTGCCATGATTGATGTGTACCTCCTATGAGGTTGAGTCCTACATGAGTTTTGTAATATGACATGTGAAATATCCAGAGAATTTTTCCATGTATTTTTGCGATCTATGTGGTGACTAGCACAAGCATGCAAACTAGGTCACTTGATGTTGCTGATTTCAGAGACTTAGTGATTTCACTAAGTCCCTGACTGCTGTTATTTTTATGCCATGTGTTCATGTTGTTTCCGAGAGATCTATGCATATTTGAGCATGATAAGTAAGGGTGTCTTGAACTTGAGTATTTGCTCTATCCATCCATGCCTTTGTTTGTATTTATGGAGTGTCATAGCTTGAGTCAATCGAGCTCTACTTTTGCTATAAAATGTTGCTGGCAGATTGTTTACATGTTATTCGATTTTGCCAAGCTTGGTGTAGTTGATCCTTGCATGCTATGATGTTGTTCTTGTCATGTCTAGTTCCTATGCCATGTCTTCTTGATGTATGTATGCTTAGTTTATCATGCAATGCTCTGTAGTAAGTGCATCGAGCTCACGAACATGCCTAGTCGTATCTGTTTTTGACATGTCCAGTTTTCTGCTAAGTCTGAAACCTGTAATGAAACTTGCTTAATTGACATGGGTGTAATCATATTTTCTGATCCGTTTTGGCTTATGGTCAGTAAGGGACTTTTGTCAAGTGCTTTGAGTAGATTCATGCCATGCCTTATTTTGCTATATTCTGAACCGGTAGCATATTGTTTCATTGCTCTGAACATGTCATCCTGATGTTGGTTTCTGCTATGTTGATCATTTCACTAAGTCTGAGAACTTGTTATCGTTTGCACTTTTGCCATGATTGTTTGGACCTGTTATGATGTGAATTAGCCGTAGCTCAGTGTTCATCTTTTGTCGTGCATGTTGTGTAGATTACTGTCATATGATTTGTTGCCATGTTTGGGTGCAATAGCTTAATTATTTGTTGCTTGCTAAGTAGCATCATGCTGTTTATGGCAGATTCGTGTCATTCTTGTATTGCTTGCCATTTGCAAACCGTGCATCCGATTCCGGTGAACTTTATTTCGATTTCAACCGAAATCACCTCACCTATCCAGTGGCATACTTGGTTTGCCAAGATTATGACTTTGATCACCCTTGTCCTTCCGGAGCATGCATATGCATTGCATATCACATCTCGCATAATCATGCCATGTTTTGCATCATGTTGCTTGCGCATTGCATCGTGATTGATATTTGTCCCCTTTGCTTGTTTTCTTGCTTTGGGTAGAGCCGGGAGACGAGTACGTGAACGAGGAACCTGTTGAGAACGCTTTAGAGGACCAAGCTTTCGACAACTCTGAAACTCTTGCAGGCAAGATGACCATACCTTCGAAATCACTTCTATCTTTGCTTGCTAGATTGCTCGCTCTTGTGCTATGCCTATGCTGCGATACCTACCACTTGCTATATCATGCCTCCTATATTGCCATGTCAGCCCCTAACCATCCATGTCCTAGCAAACCGTTGATTGGCTATGTTACCGCTTTGCTCAGCCCCTCTTATAGCGTTGCTAGTTGCAGGTGAAGATGAAGTTTGTTCCTTGTTGGAACATGGACTTGTTGTTCCTTGTTAGAACATGTTTACCTGTTGGGATATGACAATACCTCATATTTAATTAATGCATCTATATACTTGGTAAAGGGTGGAAGGCTCGGCCTTATGCCTGGTGTTTTGTTCCATTCTTGCCACCCTAGTTTCCGTCATACCGGTGTTATGTTCCCGGAGTTTGCGTTCCTTACACGGTTGGGTGATTTATGGGACCCCCTTGACAGTTCGCTTTAAATAAGACTTTTCCGGCAAGGCCCAACATTGGTTTTACCATTTGCCACCTAAGCCTTTTTCCCTTGGGTTCTGCAGACTCAAGGGTCATCTTTATTTTAAACCCCCGGGCCAGTTCTCCTTCGATTGCTGGTCCAAACTAGAGCCCTTTGCAGCGCCACCTCGGGGCAACTCGAGGGCTGGTTTTAGTTGTACGGAGTGTTCATCCGGATGTGCCCTGAGACCGAGATATGTGCAGCTCCTATCAGGATTTGTCGGCACAATCGGGCGGCTTTGCTGGACTTGTTTTATTGCTGTCGAAATGTCTTGTAGTCCGGGATTCCGAGATTGATCGGGTCTTCCCGGTAGAAGGAATATCCTTCGTTGACCGTGAGAGCTTATCATGGGCTAAGTTGGGACACCCCTGCAGGGTATTATCTTTCGAAAGCCGTGCCCGCGGTTATGAGGCAGATGGGAATTTGTTGATGTCCGGTTGTAGAAAACCCGAAGTTGACCTTAACTAAAACACATCAACCGCGTGTGTAACCGTGATGGTCTCTTCTCGGCGGGGTCCGGGAAGTGAACACGGTGTTGGAGTAATGTCTGACGTAGGTCGTTTCAGGATCACTTCTTGATCACTTCTAGCTTCACGACCGTACTTTGCCTTCTCTTCTCGCTCTCTTTTGCGCTGTAGCCACCATATGCTAGTCGCTTGCTGCAGCTCCACCTCATAAACCCCTTTCCCACCTTTAAGCTTAAATAGTCTTGATCTCGCGGGTGTGAGATTGCTGAGTCCCCGTGACTCACAGATATTATCACCACAGTTGCAGGTACCAACGATGCCAGTGCAGATGACGCGACCGAGCTCACTTGGGAGTTCGACGAGGAACGTGGCCGTTACTATGTTTCTTTTCCAGACGATCAGTAGTGGAGCCCAGTTGGGGTGATCCGGGGATCTGTTAGCATTTGGGGTAGTCTTCTTTCATTTTTGGTACCGTAGTCGGACCTTGAGTGTAATCTGTATGATGGATGTTATTTATGTACTTGTGTGAAGTGGCGATTGTAAGCCAACTATGTATCTTTTCCCTTTATTTATTATATGGATTGTGCGAAGATTACCTCACTTGCGACATTGCTTTCAATGCGGTTATGCCTCTAAGTCGTGCCTCGACACGTGTGAGATATAGCCGCATCGAGGGCGTTATAACATAACACTTTCAAAACCAGTAATTTTGTCAATAACAAAGAACTCTGCAACGAAATCCCAAACTTGTTGGGCTACCACACAATCAAACAACAAATGTTGAACAGTTTCTTGATCAGAGCAGAATAGGCATGAAGGGTCGTTAACTTCTCTTCTTTTAGTAAGATTATCTCTAGTAAGTATCTTATTATGAACACACAGCCATAGAAAGATATGAATGTTCTGTGGACATAAGATTTTCCACATTTTATCACTAATAGCAGAACGTATCCCCCCAAAGTTGATTTGTTTATAAAAGGATTTTAATATGAATATCCCATTGTATTATAAGCCCCAAATTGGGGTGTCCACTTCATCCACAGGAGGATGTTGTTGGACCACACACACAAGTTGATCCCAGCGGTCCATACCAAAGCGATCAACACATCTTCTAAAAGTTAGTTTAAGTTCTTTACCATCCCACACCTGGGCAAATGTACTCACAGTTTGGTTACAGATACTAAACGAATCCCAAAATTGTACTTTAAGGGAACAATCCCCCACCCACACATCATGCCAAAAGCTAATGAGGTTTCCATCTCCCAACTTCCATCTATAAAAAGTTTTTGCAGCTGCCAAGGCCCAAGTAATTCTCTTCCAAAAGGTAGACCCCCCCCCTCACTTTTAGCCCATAGGAGATTGGGGGAATTAATTATGTACTTATGCAAAAGAAGTTTAGTCCTGTCCGAGTCAGGATTATCAAAGAATCTTTTACCCCAGAAAGCTAGCAAGGCCATATTATATTCTTTAATATTGGGAATCCCAAAACCTCCAAATTCCTTTTTCCTAGTAATTAATCCCCAATTGGCCAGGTGGTATTTGTGTTGATCTCCCAAGTTCCCCCAAAAGAAATGAGCCATTTGAGAATTAATGGCATTGATTACCCACTTCGGAAATTTGATAACATGCATCAAGTAAGCAGTGATGCTAATCACACAAGCACACAACAAAATAATTTTTCCTTTATAGGTGAGATATCTCCCCAGCCAGCCAGAAATGCCTTTAATGATTCTGTCGATGATAGGCTAGAGGTCTTCTCTTTTTAGTTTGTCATAGTGCAGAGGCACTCCGAAATACTTAATAGGGAATGAGCCGTTTTTACAACGGAAAATTTGTGCAAACTCATTGGCAATTGCATCATCCACATTAATAGTCATGAGATCACTTTTGTGGAAGTTAATTTTCATACCAGATAGGTTTTCAAAACGTGACAAAAGCCATTTAAAGTTTCTTGCTTTGTGAACAAAGTTTTCCAAGAAGAGTATAGTGTCGCCTGCATATTGCAGACTAAGCACACCTCCAGGGATCACATGGGGCAGAAGCCCAGAGATTAAGTTTTGATAAGTATCTTTTTTGAGCATTTTGGTAAAAACATCAGCAACCAAGTTAAACAACGGAGGGGAGTGTGGATCCCCTTGCTTGAGACCTTTCACCCCTAGAAAGTAGGGTCCAGTAGTATCATTAATTCTCACACTAAAGATGATGTTGATGAGAGTACTTTTGATCCAAGCAATCCACTTTGAACCAAAACCTCTCGAATGAAGCATATCAAACAGGAAATCCCAACTAACTCTATCATATGCTTTTTCATAGACTAGCTTAAGAACTAAACCCTCCAAGACTAATTTTTTAATCTCGTGGATCACTTCATGAGCCATAACCACGCTCTCCAAAATGTATCTCCCCTTAATGAACTTAGTTTGGTTAGAGGAAATCAATCTACGACCAATGGAGGAAACCCTATTGGTCATGGCTTTAGAATTTTTTTTAATCCCATAGTTACTTAGACTAATAGGTTCGAACTTCTTCATTTCCCTAGCATCAGGTTCTTTGGGAATGAGAACAATTATGGCAAAGTTCAAACATTGTAAATCCAACTTACCCTCTTCAAAGTCTCTGACTAGGGCCATAAAGTCAGTTTTAACCACCTCCCAAAAGGTTTGGTAAAACAAGAAGGATAAACCATCCGAGCCGGGGGCACCATGGGCATAAGACCCAAAAATTGCCTCTTTGATCTCCTCTTCAGAAAAGTTTTTTTTACAAATGATCGTTCTCTTCCTGAGTAACCAGTTCATCTTCCTCCCAAAAGGAAGGTCCAAGACAGATGTTATGCTTAGTTTCGAAAGAAAACAGGTTTTTGTAATAGGTAGTAGCCACACCTAACACTTCCTGAGTAGTATAAACAATACAATTTTCTCCAATTAATTCAGGTAAATGGTTTTTTTCTATGTCTATGGTTAGCTAGAGCATGAAAATAAGCATTATTCTTATCACCGTCAATAATACGACGATCTTGGGAGCGCTGCCATAAAGCAGTTTCCTCTTTGGTCCAGATTTGTGCAAGTTCTTTTTTAATTTCCTCCATATTGGCCCTATCTCGATCGTCAATCTGGTTCCTCTCAAAAAAGACGTTGAGAATGTCAAACTCGAGCAAAAGCTCTCTTTTTTAATATCTGCTTCAATGTTAATACTCCAACCCCTAGCTTTCTTCCTAAATAGTTTGCTTTTGTTCATCCAAATATCTAAAGCTGTTTTCCCAGGAACCGGAGTGTTCCAGGTATCAGCCACCATTTTTTAAAAATCAGGGTGGTCAAGCCACCACTTTTCAAAGCGAAAGATCTTTGGGGAGGTAACCCTCCGCGCCCCGGTGTCCAAAGTCAAGGGTGTATGATCACTACCCACACGAGGGAGCGCAGTTACTACTGACAAAGGAAAGTGAGCGTCCCAGGAGAGAGAAGTAAAAACTCTATCAATATTGGCAAAAATGGGATTATCTTGGTTCTTACTTTAAGTATATTTCCTATTCGCAACACTAATCTCCATAAGGGACCACTTATTAATCCAGTCATTGAAGGGGTAAGAAAATTGATTATTAATAACTCCATTGTTTTTGTCAGCTATGGACCTGACTAAGTTAAAGTCACCCCAAGCAAAACTGGGTATGTGAGACCATCCATGATATCATGCAATTCAACAATGAATTCTAGCTTAAATTCGTTATAATAGGTACCATAAACAACAATAAGATGCCAAATAAAACCATCCACTTTATTCTTCAATGTTGCAACAATGCAAAATTTCTTATTAACAAAACCAATTGTTTCAAACAAATCACTTTTCAGACCCACAAGGATCCCACCAGCCATGTTTATCGTAGGAAGATAATGCCAATCAAAAACCTCGCTACCAGACATGCTTTTAAGGATATGTTGTCAATATTTTCACTTTTAGTTTCAAAGAAACACATGAAATCTACATGGTTATTCGTGATAAAGTCCCCTAGGCACTGTATTTTTCCAGGTTGACCAAGACCTCGAATATTCCAAAAACCACCTATCATTTAATCTTAAATGGTTGAGATAAGTCACATGGCTTCTTCTTAGTATTCAAGCAGGGGCATTCCACAAATGAATCAGCAATGCCAACTGATTCATTATATGGTATATCACCCTTACCAGAAACAGGAGTAGGATCACTCAAGTCCATCAAATCCAAATATCAGGGAGAACAATCTCTGGGTTTTCATTAGCAAGTTGCAAACATCTAGTTTTTTCCTTGTCAACTAGATCAAGAATAATATCATTTTGTTCATTCTCATTATTACCAATACACAAGTCCACTTGAGCACTATAGGAAGCAAGTTCATTAGGATCTAGGATAGCAAATGATTTACCTTTTAATGTAGCAGGAATTTCCAAGTTTTTCTTCATCATGTATGTGGCCGCCTTATCCATGATCTTAACATTCCCGTGATTTCTTGTCATAGGTTTATCAGCAAGTACTAGGCCCCAAGTAGGTGAGCTTTTGACATTGGGTTTTTCTTAACTACTATATCAGCTCTTTCCAACGAGTCTAGTAAAGATCTCTTCACTGAATTCATCGCCAAAGTTAACTCATCTGGTAGGCATTGCATTTCAATATTGGCATTTTATTCTTCCACATCAGATTGCTCCATTCCAAACTTGCTAAGCTGTGCAGAACAGTAGTCCAGATGGACTGACAGAGCATCAGATTTTGCAAACCTCGAGATTGGTTCAGATTCCTCATCATTTTTTTCACTAGTGTCTTATCCTTGAGGTCATCCACAATTTGTACTGCATTTGTATTCATCATGTCAAGATGTTTGATCTCTACTGCAGACGCAGCCACTTGAGACATGTTTTTGTTCGAACTTGTGGAGGAGACTGTCTTGGTAGGGAAATTGGCCTTATCCAGTTCATCAATTACCTCATCGTTGTCTTCTTCGATGCCATCTGACGGTGTCCTAGACTAGGGGGTACTCACCACGTCGTCTCCCAATCTATTAGATTGGGCCGAGGACCCCCGTGGAGGTATACTCATGGGCCAGTTCGGGCAGCTGCCGCATACAAGGAAGATTCCACAAGACTTGGCGATCAATACAAGGACTTCTCCCCACCGGCGTATTCGGCTAGGACTCTTGTTAACCTAGGCCTCTGGTGCATTATATAAACCATGGCCAGGCTAGTCGATAGAACAACAATCATACCATAGGCTAGCTTCTAGGGTTTAGCCTCCTTGATCTCGTGGTAGATCTACTCTTGTACTACCCATATCATCAATATTAATCAAGCAGGACGTAGGGTTTTACCTCCATCGAGAGGGCCCAAACCTAGGTAAAACTTCGCATCCCTTGTCTCCTGTTACCATCCGCCTAGACGCACAATTCGGGACCCCCTACCTGAAATCCACCGATTTTGACACCGACATTGGTGCTTTCATTGAGAGTTCCGCTGTGTGATCGACAAAAGGATCGATGGCTCGCCTGCAGATCAACTGCGACTTCGGCATCTTCGTCACCAGGTCGACTGGTCACCTTGGTTCGACCAAGAATTGCGCCCCGTGTTCGGATCACCATGTTCAGACGAGGGCCTTCATCAAACATCAACTCCGATCTATATCAAGATCACGGAGGAATCATCCATGGAGCTCGGGGGCTCAACGTCAACATTGCCCTCAAGCGACCGTGCTGTTTTTCTGGACAGCGAACTCGTATCTGCTGCCACCACCTCCTCGAGTATCGCTTTGATGATCGCTTTGGTGAAATTGTGTGGAATTGAGTCTACAACAACCCTGGAAAATTCCGTCGAGTTCCGATGTAGGAATCTCTGGCAATCCACGATATACCGGAGCCCTGTCAAATCTAGACGGGAATTTGGATGTGTTTAGGGCGTGGTGTCCAGCTTCTAGCTCGGACGTCCTTTGGAAGATCCAACCGTTGATCGGCTGTGGAATTCCTGTATCTACCACCTCTCAAAATTTCAGCTCGATCCGACCGTCCAAACTCAGGGAACCTTCCGATTAGTGCATCACTTTTCGGCTGCGGAACACATTAACCAGCTAAGTCGCTTTCATGCTCAAAGATTTAATTTCTAACTTGTGTTCGGTTCGACCAAGCGTTATACTTTTTTGGAAAAAAAATTCTTGTAAATTTTTTCCTTGTCCAAACTTTGTTTGTTACGCATAAATTCAAATACCCCGTTTACTTGGGGGCTTCATTTATGAAGCTTTTTCTGTTTCATATGATTATACTTGTACGGCTTCGTTCCTTGTTCGTGTATTACGCTACAATATGCACTATATTGACTTAAGCGATTTGCAAGCTAGGTTGCCTCGCTCCTTTGTTTACCCCTACGTTTCCGATTGTTCGGCTAGGGAGTAAAGGGAGCACCTCTGCGATTGTCACGATCGGGTCGCCCGAGCCAGACCTCAGACTGGGTGAAGCCGAAAGCTAGCGCTCTTATAGTTTACAATGATGGTCGGCACACAACGGAACTCATGAGTACAAAAAATCTATTGCACAAGTCTCATAATAACAATGAGCACCGAAGAAAGGTATCGGTGGGGGTACTATTTTCTTCGAAGATGCTTCTTACACTTCGCAGTAATATAGCATAAGTTCCCTGAGCGCGCTTTGTCTGTTACAGCCTTATGGCCTGATTGCCTGGTTATTGGAAACACCGTTGATATTCTCGACCGATGGAGTACATAACACTTTTCGGTCCTTGACCGAAGAGGGAGAAGCCGACGGTCGGTTAAGACGTGTTTAAAGTTCGGTTGAACATAGATATGATATAAGTACTTCGGTACATGCAATCATTCTCCTACCCAAGTCACTTGGGGGCTCTTAAGTTTATTTGAGCCGTTTTATAATAAGTGTTCTTCTTCTTAGTCGTTGTAAAGTTTTATTATTATTATTATTTATCACTCCTTTTTTCGACACGAGTGTGCGGTCACTAGCCGATGAGCCTAATTTCTCTCTCAAAGCCGCTAGAGTTTAGTTTGCTAAACTGGCCTGATGAGAAGTACTCCGCCCTCGGGATAGGTGGTTAGAGACGTAGGCTGACCCGCTCGAAGTCTTGAGATAGGATGTATCATGTTAAAGCACGACAAAAGCACTTCTTTTTTCTAAGACCAATTTTTGGATTGGCACCGAACACTTGATATTGTTCGGACGTCATGTTTTTAATGACGTTTCTTGGTTTTCCAAGCTTTTTGGCACTTTTAAACTATTTGTGCTTTTCCAGCATTAGTCTCGCAGTGCAATGCCGGACACCTTTTAGGGATTCGGCAAAAACATTCTCAGATATTGCTATATATGCATCGGTTTCGAATTGTGTCTTCGGTCAATAGTTGGGTTGCCCGGCTCCTGCACTTGCTTCCTACGTTCCGTTTTGTTCGGCTAGGCGTGCAAAGGGAGAACCACTGCGATTGTGCTTCCAGCTCACATGGTTAAGCACCTCAGTGGAGAAAGCTGAAAACTGACTGTCACAATAAGCGTAAACTGGTCAGCGATCCGATGACTATGTTGAATAACATGCCGTTCATAACATTTGCCGAAGTGTTTACGGCTTGACCTCAACTGTCGCCGAACACTACCGGGGGCTATTAACTAGCCTCCCAAACTAAATCCTCGATATTTTGCTCTTACATTGGAGCTGAGGTTTTATGATCATGCTTAGCATGACAACCCAAAGAAAGGAACCGATAGCGGGACTATTTTCTTTGGAAGACATTTCTTCTGTTAAACTGTAATATAACATATCTCTCCGCGTACCTTTGTTTATAAAACCGTATGGCCAGATTGCCTTGTTTGTCGTCCTCATAAAGGCTTTATAAGGAGGTGGAAGCCGATGGTCGGTCAACAAAGTTTTATACAATGCGGATCCGAGCATTAAATGACGTAAAGTACCTGGATACATAGAGTCATTACATACAATTTGTGATTTTACTATGGATATTGATCCTTAATTCGGCCACCCGTGCCCGCATTAAGGCTCGGGGGCTACTGGGCTTTGGGCTTATTATTTAAACATATTAAAGGGGCACATCGATCCCCTGATCTGGTGTTGCCACCCGACCAGTGTCTCGGGGGCTACTTAATTGCTTGTCCAATGCAGAAAATTTTATGTGCAATATAGTTTCCGAGGAGATTTTGATCCTCAGGTTGGTCGATCGCACCCAACCTAAGTCTCGAGGACTGAGCACGCCGCTTTTAGTGTCCCGAAGTATTCTGCCGAGCTAGGACTTGATCCTCAGGCCGATTTTGCAAATCGACCTGAGTCTCAGTGGCTACTGGGATCAGCGGTCTTATGTCATCCTTCATGTGCATCTCGGGTTTTAGACCGATACCCACCTTGAGGGCTACTGGCTATATATCTCGGCAGAGAATAAATTGCACCAATCAAAAATAATGACAAAAATCGGCCCACATTCGGGGTGGTGCACCACCTCGGAAGCAGTCCGGCATAAAGCTCGGGCGCTAGTGGTTGGCTCCATAGAGGGCATTTCCGGCATTAAGCTCGGTTAAAATCCTTCAAAATTATTTGAACCAAGGTGATTTACGACACCTCGGATACAGTCCGGCGTTGGAGCTCGGATACAGTCCGGCGTTGGAGCTCGGATACATAGTCCGGCGTTGGAGCTCAGATACATTCCGGCATTAGAGCTGGGAAGCGGTCCGGCGTTGGTGCTCGGCTGCAAAGGATACCTCGAATGCAGTCCGGCGTTGGAGCTTGGACGCAACAGGACACTGCCTCCCGGGAACAACTTCAAACCAGAGGTGTGGCATAAAAATAAACAAGGCATTGATAAAGGCCGGAAACTTAAAGGGGCTCCTCGGATACCCGACGTGTAAACCCGTCGAATGCATTTCGGTGATCCTCAAGATCGAAGATAAAGAAGATTTGTTAAACCAGTTTTCAAGACCGACGACCGAGGATGAAGAACAGTTCGGAAGAATCGAGGAGCGTCCCTAACTTGAAGACCGGTTCAGGGGGCTACTGACGGTGTCCTGGACTAGGGGGTACTCACCACGTCGTCTCCCAATCTATTAGATTGGGCCGAGAACCCCCGTGGCCGTATACTCACGGGCCAGTTCGGGCAGCTGCCGCATACAAGGAAGATTCCACAAGACTTGGCGATCAAGACAAGGACTTCTCCCCACCGGCGTATTCGGCTAGGACTCTTGTTAACCTAGGCCTCTGGTGCATTATATAAACCATGGCCAGGCTAGTCGATAGAACAACAATCATACCATAGGCTAGCTTCTAGGGTTTAGCCTCCTTGATCTCGTGGTAGATCTACTCTTGTACTACCCATATCATCAATATTAATCAAGCGAGACGTAGGGTTTTACCTCCATCGAGAGGGCCCGAACCTGGGTAAAACTTCGTGTCCCTTGTCTCCTGTTACCATCCGCCTAGACGCACAGTTCGGGATCCCCTACCCGAGATCCGCCGGTTTTGACACCGACACCATCCTTACCAGAAGCATCTCTATTGTTGTTCTCATTGTTATCCTCTAAATTATCCAGATCTGGATCATCATCATCTCTATCAGACTCCTCACAATTCTGCTCAAATCCTTCCACTGTAAAGAACAGCAGATACAATTTCTTTTTCATCTCCACTAGCCTCTCAAAAGGGATTTTTCTGGGATCTCTGCAAGCAACTTTGACCCGGATTATTTCATAAAAAGCTCTTGAAAATACCATTCCAGTCGACATCTACTAGGATCCCAAAACATGTTGTGATTTGGGCAAAGACTTTCCAGGCACACCACTTGGGAGGAATCCCTTCGATCTGCACCCAAGCCTCAGTAAGTGCTCCAAATTCATCCATCATTCCTTCCCATTCACAGATTTTGACACCAGCAATAGGTATCTCAAAAGGAGGAAACTCAATTAGGTCATCCGCATTTTTACAAGGTGGAAATCTCAACAGGAATTTCTTGCTCTCTAGCTCTATGATTTGCCACGGCCACTCCTTGTTCTTACAAAAGATACCATTAAGTTGAGTCAGCAGATCCGAGGCAGAAACCTCTCCTTTAACCACCTTGAGAATAGCACAATTTTTGTAATTTAGCCAACTAGATTCGGCCACCACAAGAACTTCAATATGATAAAAACCCAGCCCTGAAGCAGCACTACCGAAATAAGTAGCAGCAGGTTGTGGTTTTGCCCAAGCAGCGCAATTGTTAACATTGTGATTCCTAGCGCAGATAACGCATTTTTTTGCCTCCACACAATTCCCCACATAGTGACCAGGCCAACTGCAATTGAAACAAATCATATCCTTGTACTTTGGGTCGAGGAATTGTACCACTGGAGGGGGGGGAGGTGGTGGGGTTGTAGCCATCAGAGGAACAACTTGGGCCTGGTTCCCCTGGCTAGGTTTGGTCGCCCCTTGTTGCCCTGGCTTCCCGGCGTTGCCCGAGGATGGGGCAGCGGTTTTCCCATATGCGGGTTGGGCTTCTTCCCCGACGGTGGCTGGCGATTTCTCTGTGCCATCTGGCCACGATTCTCCATCCCTCTCTTAACCGCTTCAACGAACGATCTAGGAAATCCTAACTCCTCAGCAGAGATTTTGAAAGTAGTAGGAATAGGATCAAAAGGACCCACAGATGAGATCGGGAAGCAGTCTTGGACCAAGAATTTTTTTGACAAGAACAAATCCTTCCTAACCCAAAACAATTTGGGGATGGCGTAGCTAGGGTTCGGGGGTGCCTGCTTAGGTTTATGTAGGCGGCGACTGTGGGTTGGGGATGGGATAACCCAAAGCTGACCAAAAAAGTCCGCCACCTCCTCCCCAATCCCGCTCACCATAGTAGAAAACATCTTCTGAGAACCCGCTTTCCTCCCGACCACACATCCTCTGATCAACGGGGATGGGGTGGGGGTCGGCCCTACAGCAGCGACTGGCTGGTTTGAACCCAGTCCCGCCTTCCTCGCAGAAGCGAGCTCGTCGGAGTCAGTACGGATCGCTGGAATCAGAATTTCATGAGGTTTTTGTGGTGATCCAAGGGTGGATGGGGAAACGCGAGAACTAATTGAAGGGACAACCCTTCCAATTGCATCAGAAACATTCGTCCTACTGGTTTCCTCTCCCAAATCAATTCGGGAATCCCCGCCCAAAGGAATTCTAGATCGAACACTCTGTAAAACGCATGAACGTGATCTGGATCGAGTATTTTGTACCTTTTTACGGGGTTTCTCGCCGCGGTCGCCCGACCATGGTGGAGGTTCAAGGGTGGATCCCTTGTTCCTCCTGCGCCCTGCTTCCAGGGCGGGGACACCCTGCAAGGCCCATGCGCCGGGTTGTTGATGCTTCAGGAGACCCTGGGGAGAACGCTCCCCGACGGCAGCTCTTCCGGTGGGATGTTGGCGATCTGCAGCACCGGTGGGGGCGGATGTTGAGCCTTGAAGGAGTCCTTGTCTTGAAGCGCGCCCATATTGCCGCCTACCTTGGATCCGGTGAATCCGCCTCCTAGATGGCCCAGAAGATGAACTCGTAGTCCATTCCTCCGCCGTTGCCCACAAAGCGAGCGCGCTCCTCGAACAATGCGAATAGGATGATCTCCAGGAGGATATCGGGCCATCTGGAGCGGTTCGGGAATCTCTCCCACAACACCTTCAGCATCTCCTCAAGCGCTTCCGGCGACGACGCGTTGATCTCTCGGAGCATCATCACCACTGGTGGCGGCTGGGACGGCGCCGCCCCCTGATGCGTGGGCCGCAGTCGCCATGCCCTCGCCCCGCGTCGCCCCCCCAACATCTCGCTCGCCGGATTTGGCCGTGGGAATATGCAGATGGCTGTGGCTCGATTTGAAATGTAGAGGGGTGGGATGGGAACAGGGGGGATAAGGTCGTGTTGGCTGTAGAACAAGGGGGGGGGGGGGGGTAAGGTCGCGTTGGCATTAATGGCGTCCGCGGCGCCATTAATTAATGTTGGCAGGTGAGGTCTCGCCTCCCCCGCTCCCGCTCTCGCCCATCTCTCAACTTGTCTCACTTGTAGTTGTCGCCGCATTACCATCCCCTAAAGGTTAACTCTTTTGCCCTTGCTAGTGTTCTTCTTGTGCTGGTTCCCCTAACCGGAACATCAAGAGCCTTACAAGGCATCAACACAACTTTGACAAGACCCTGTTGAATTGTAGCAGGTCACCGGACAATGGCAAGGTCACTGTTGGGAGTGCTGATCACATGGTCTACATCTGGGACACGACATCAAGGTGGATCATATACAAGCTTCCTGCAAACAATGGTTCCACCCCAACGTACGTGCCTATCATAGGATCTTGCAGTAGGGATAAGCATATTTACCTCCGGGGAGCTATAGGTTGCTGCCACTTCCTCAGCTAGGGATAATATCTGTTGGCACTCATGAAAACCTGATTCACTTGCTTGTTCTCTGCTGAATTACTTTGGCTAACTAATGTATCAAGCCAAATGATGGCATGGTCTATAATCTTATCCCTTTCTGTTGGACTTTATCTTCTCATATGGGGTTAATTGGAAAAAATTCAAGTAAGGTAAACATTTCTTACAAAACGCAGAACATATAATTAATTAATATTAATTCGGTGGATCCTCTTTCAACTAGATGAGCATAACTAATAGATCGTCAAGAATATGCCTAAGCCTCTTTCCCCCATGGATCATTTGAACACTTAAGAGCCACCAACTTGGGGCCGACTATACATCAGGTACTTGAAAATTTTCATCCATCAGTCACTTTCACATGAACTACTAGATCTTAATCCAACGGTCCAAAACAGATCACACACTGTTCAACTTCAACCTCCCTCTCTTCTTCCTCCTGATCATAGGGACCACATCCTGCTCCACCCTAACTGTCGGCCTCTACCACCTGCGGCCTGCGGGTGCTACCGTGCTCCGCATCGCCGCCCCGCCCTCCCGTCAACCACCCCCACCACCAATTCTGGCCGCCGCCCCAACCATCCCTCTATGCCCTCCCGCACTAGGGAAGGGTTCGAGTGATCCCCTGCGTCCCCACCCCTAAGATAGAGAGTGTGGCTCTCTTCTCCGGCGAGGTTCGGCATGCCTGAAGGAAGGAAGAAGGTGACTGACGCTAGAGAAATTTTCAGGTACCTGAGAAATAGCAAAACCGAACCAACATATATTTATTCTTCATGGTTTTCCGTTCGACCTTATGTGGATCAATTCAAAAGAATATGAATGCCTCCTAGTTTTTTATATTCACCGTAATCATGGCCGTCTCCTTCACATATATGGTGAATTGCAACGTGATAACTAAATTCTAAGTGGTTCGTATTATTGAAAGAACAATATATTTTTTACACTTGTTTCATTCTTCCCCAGATAACTCATAACTGATAGCTAGATTCAAATATTTTCATTAATTTCTTTTTGTAACATTTTTTTGTCTAACCGTGTTTGTGGGTGGGTGGTGAGGTTGCATTGTCTATATGTGAATTTGTATATTGACTTTGTAACGATAGACAACATGCTTAGGCCAGATGGAATCAATTTCTTGAATAATTCATCTTTTATACTAGTACCCTGCCAAGAGGAGTCGAGGAGTGGATGTATAAGTTCAGCAAAAAACTCCTGACAGTGTCGTTATTCTAGAAATTGTGCAACCCCTACGTCTTTGAAAGAGCCATAGTCACTGAAGCGAATTCGTTGATGCTCCATGACTCTAAGGAGCTACGACGGCTAACATGGCACACCTGTCTGCAGAGGAGACCCAACCTAAGAAGCAGAGGGATTGTAATAGCTTTACCTGAAGATATGCTAGATTTTGTTATACCTTTTAAGTTTGGTTTTGGTTTTGCTTTCTTTTCACTTTCTTTCGCATAGGATTGTACTTTTTTGCGTTGCTTCTACACTCCAGTCTAATAAAAAATGGAGTGCACATTATTGTGCGCTTGAGATAAAATAAAGAACGTGACAAAGTGTAGCAAGTCATGACTCATCTTGGTACTTAGCGCCTACCTTGTGGATGAGTTATTACGGCCTTTATTTCTTCCTAGCTCTCATTCGATGGTTATCAACTAGCCAGAACAGCTCCCATCCACCATGGGTTGTTATATGCTCAGCTACCCAGACGCAGACTAAAAGATGTATGTAGGCCATTTACCCCAAGTGAGCTAGCCACAATGGTTATAGTACTACTCAAGTGTCAAAACAATTTCCCTAATTTTATGCTGATAAAGTCACACAACATCACAAATATGTTAGATTTGGTAGTCATTAGGAATAGCACAACCTGAAGTTATGTGCAATGTTGCCATGCATCTACATTGCACCATTACTCGGTGATGTGTGTTATGTTTAATCTTGATCATGTATCTGCATGTTAGTTTGTTTTTGTTCTGCATTAGTTCACGAGGTCTAAGACAGTAGCTAGCAGGTGAAGCTTCAGCTGTGTGCATGCGAAGGAGGCGAGACGCCAGGCTGCCATGCAATGGGGAGTGCAAGGTGTGAAGCTATGTCAACGTGCGATGTAGCAAGGTTGTGAGAATTGGCAAGGGGCAATTGAGGCTAGAGCCAACGTCCAGCACCGGTGATAGCCGACAGAATAGGCTGAATCAGATGCATGCACAAGTTGGTTAGTTGCATGGGTGCGTGTGCTAGCGAGTCATGTGTTAGTGGTCTGAGTTATTGCGTGAGGTAGCCAAGAGAAAGAAGAAGGGAGCTGATGTTCAGGTCCAATAATGCTGTGGTGCTCAACGAAAATGGTGCGGACAAGAGATTTTAGAATCATGGGCAACTAGCGTCCCGATGTGTAGAGAAGCTACAGGCCTGATTTGTTTGATGCTATTGTTTGGCTTATTCAAGCAGGAGAGGGTACCACAAAATATTAGCTACTCCCTCTGTATGAATATATAAGATCTTTATTGATACAAGCGGTGTATTAAAACGTATTATATTTTGATACAAAGGGAGTACCAATTACCAAAATATTTGCTTGATGCTAACTCAGTGTAAAAACAACATCAAGACCCTTATAGGGCATCATCACAACTTTTAGAAGACCCCCTTGAAGTGTAGCTGGTCAGCCGACAATCGCAAGGTCACTGCTAGCAGTGTTGATCGCAAGTGTAGGAGGATTAGAGGGAATAGATAATTCACGTAATGCGGTGCGTGTATTATTGGGGTTCGGCTCGTCTGCAGTCGTGTAGTTACTGTACAGGTGCTGTTGCTATTAAAATCTGCCGTCCATTTCTATCCAAGGGCTCTCCTTCCTCTTTCTTAATCATGTGATTAATCGATAAAACCACCAACGACGACGGCGGTCGCCGGAAAAGGTTGAGAACACCGGGAACGCGAGCAGCAGGTTCGCCGCCGCCGGTACGTTTCGCAATGTTACTAATCTCAGCACGAGTAGGTATGGTACGCAGCCCCAGGATTCTGGAAGAAAAAGAGGACGCTAACATGGGTGCCGAGCGGCGGCTGCGCGAGCCCATCGCCATGGTGCGCGGCAGTGTGAGGAGATGAGATGGGAGAAGCGTGACATCCATGTCACGATTCATGGTGAGCCAGGGCGATACAGACGAGAAGCGCGAGTAGGTTCGATCTCAACGAGCTGAGGGAGATACACTTGCACGCGGCCATCAAAGGAGTCGGTGAACTTGCTACAAGCGCAGGCCACGGGCGTCCTTCTTGACGGCACAACCGTATGGCGGGGTGGTTCATGGCGTACAACTCGTACGCGACCGGTCCATCCGTGTGAAGCGAGGACGAGTTGGCGTACATGCGGGGGCTGTGGCTAGACCCAGCGGAGGGGACGTTCTGGCCGGAGAGCCCTTCCAGTGCATGGCGTTCGGCGTTCCATGCAAGGCCGAGGATATGCATCAAGACGGACATGGCGTACATCTAGATGAAGATGTCTATCATGGCGTGTATGCTCGAGGAGTTTGAGCTGGCGGTGGATGGAGCTTCGGCGGCGGCAGGAGGTATCGCTGACGTTGCGGATGACGGACGGGCTCCCAATTAATCACAGGATTAAGGAAGAGGAAGGTGAGCGCTTGGATAGAAATGAACGGCAGATTTTAATAGCAACAACACCTGTACAGTAACTACACGACTGCAGACGAGCCGAACCTGTATTAGTTAGCCTCGAGGGTGAGTACTCCTCCGTTTCTTTTTACTCCGCATATAAGATTTGATCAAAGTCAAACTACACAAAATTTGACCATATTTATATAAAAAATATGAACATCTACAATACTAAATTTATACAATATGAGCATCGGGACGGAGAGAATAGAAGCTGACGCACTGTCATCCCCCCGCAGTCGTAGGATGAGCGTCGTGGACGTATTGACCGTAGAAGAAACCGACAAGTTTCTCAAGTGAGGTGATAGCCCTTTGTGTCGAGGTCGAGGTTTTCGAGCGGTGTAGCCGTGATCGAGGCAGCCGTGCAAGGAGCATCGTGCTTGATGTCGATTCGGGGCTGGCCAGAGTCCAGGTAGCCGTTGTGAAGCCGCAAGCGCAAGGAAGCACATTGTAGTCAGAGACATAGTGGTGCGCCAGGAAGAAGACGTGACGTCATCGAGGCTATCATCAAGGAGGGTGTTGATGTCGAAGACGATGCTGTCCAAGCAGTTGTTCACGAGGCGCCGCACCGGGTTTGCCAAGCCCGATGACACATCATTGACGAAGGCACATGACGGTGTTGCCAGCATCGGGCATGTGTAGGCGAGGACCAGTACGAACTGTAAACCATGTCGGAGGGACCAGCAGATGAGGCCTTCAAGACGATTGCGGCATAAATCGGCTTCTGGTAGAAGATCCCTGTATTGTCCACAGTTGCTGGAGTAGACGAGGTAATCGAAGAGGATGACAATGATGCTGGCAATAAGCCTGTGTTGGACGAGGAGGTGGTTGTGAAACCAGAGGTATCCCAAGAGGGGCTGCGTTGGTCGCATGTAGAAGCGCGGTAGCGATGCTTCAAGTAGGCCAGAAGGAACCTAACAACGTGACGAAGACATTGCGCGGATGGTGGTGATCCTGCACCTAAGGTGGCGGCGCGACGGGCGCTACTTGAGACTTCACCGCGCGGGTGACGACAAGGTGGACCGTGTCCGCAGCTAAGGCCTGAAGGGGCGCAGCAGCAGCGCCCATGTTGGTAACGGCAGGAAGACCTCGGGCCGGCGGCGCTGCGGTTTGATATGATAACACAACAGTAACCCATTGCTCGATCGGTGAAGAGCCACTATATTTAAGGAAACCTACGAATACACGCACAAACAACTAATTAGATCGGTCGCGCGGCACGGATGTAATGGATCACGGGCTCGGATCATCAGTCCGATCGTGGGCAATGTCGTAGTAGCTGCTCGGCTGTAGGTGGTGAAGTGCAGATGGTCGACGATTTTGGTGCGCCGGCCGCACTATTAGGAAAAGGGCTATAGATGAAATTGACACTAATGGCGCACCAGACATGTGGTGCGCCACTACTATATATTAATGGCGCACCATGTGTTGGTGCGCCATTAGTGTCCAAATACTAATGGCGCACCACATCCACGGTGCGCCATTACTAACAAGATTTTTTTTATTCTTTTTCAAAACTAGTAATGGCGCACCACATCCACGGTGCGCCATTAGTAAATATTTTTCAATTTTTTTTCAAATATTTTTCAAAACCAGTTATGGCGCACCAGGGATAGTACGTTATTACTAGTTAAACTAGTAATGGCGCACCACATCCACGGTGCACCACTAGTAATATTTTTTTCAAATTTATTTTTAAATTTTTTTATATCTTTTGAAAACTAGTAATGGCGCACCGTGTGCGCCATTACTAATTTGGCCCAAAAATTCCCTCGCATGCATCCCCCGTGGACCGCCTTTTTAGTTTTATAAAAAATAAAAGAAAATGATGAAAATGTCAAAAAAATAAAGAAAATAAGTTTCTCATGTGATATGTGGTCTAGTTGTCGAAAAAATTACAAATATGAATTTCGACTTTATTTGCAAAATCTCTCTGGAATTTGTAAAATAGGCATAACTTTTGCATACGAACTCAGATTAAAAAGTTTTCTATATGAAAAATCATCTACTCGAAAAGTTACATCCGAATTTAACCGGGGGAACCCCGTTAAACATTATCAAAATCCTCAAAAACCAAACAGAAAAAAGTTATGAGGCTTTTAAGATCTGGAGGAAAAAAATTCAAAAAAATTCAAACTTACTAGTGGCGCACCGTATGCTAGGTGCGCCACTAGTAACAGAAAAAAATAGTTTTGATTTTTTTCGGGAATTTTTTTTCAAAATATGATACGTAATATGAACGGAAGTTTGAAATATTTTTTCAAAATTTCATCACACTCATGAACATGAACAAAGTCCTAAACATCAACAAGGTTTAATAGGATTGATATATTAGATATATCAACATGTGCCTGTGAAGTGAGCTGGTGCTGGGGTTGGATAGAACTCTGGAGTTAAGCATGTTTTGGCTGGAGTAGTGTGAGGATGGGTGACCTTTCGAGAATATGGTATACTAATGGCGCACCAGTGTTACGTAATTAGTAAAAAATACTAGTCGTGTGGTACTAATGGCGCATCAGTAGTGCGCCATTAGTAGACAAAACTGATGCGCCATTAGTAGGCATTTTTCTAGTAATGCCGGGACTAGAAGCTAGCTTCGGTTGATTGCTTTTGTGCATGTACGCGCATGCTGATAATGGGTGTTACGTGAAGCCCCTTGAACAACCAGATCTTAAGCTTTCTTGAGTCTTGTCGCATGGCTGGGGGCCGTAGAATGAGTATAGCAGCATGCAACTGGGTCTCGGAGGACACGCGCCGGTCCGCATGCTCACGGATCCACGAACAGCCAACGCTGCACGTAGGCAATGCCCGAACAGGATGTGGGAGAGGCCTGGGGCCACACGGCGCGGATCGACATGCCAGCAGAACGTAAGCGGCCTACGCAGCTCGTGCGTGACGCTCGTGAGGTGTAGGCTGGTGGCCACGCCATGCAAGGCAAGGACCAGCGGATGTACGCGCCGACGTGCATGAAGCATCGTCATGCAGCTGAGCTTGATGGAGGCGGGGTTCGTGCAGGAGTCTCGATCGGATCGTTTTTTTTTTAAAGAAGGATGATCCCCGGCCTCTGCATGAGATGCATGCGGCCACTTTATTGATTATTCTCGAGAACCTTACAAAGTATTACAACAATATGCCACTACTCCTATCCATATGATGAAGGGGCGCTAGCTGGGCCAAATACCCAGTCCACTCACCTAAGCCTATCATCAAAAGCCAGAAGCCTCAGCCGAGGCACATACCGGGTCTGGGATATGAACTGGTCAGACGCACTCACATGTGTTGTCGCCGCCATCTTCAACTGGTCTGTCTTCAGAGCAGATATTGAGGCTTCTACCTTGTCAGGCCACTCTGCCATCGACGCCACCATGGCGCCAGACAGCAACCCCCTCCTGTGCGAGTCCAACACCGCACATCTGGCGCCGAGTCTCCACTGCACCACGCCGTCGAGATCCGCCGCCAGCAATGTGCAGGATGAAGCACCGCTCTACTAAAAAAGCCGCCCACTGGTCCCTCGAACCCGTGTACGCCTCCAAGAATGACGCCCCCAAGGAGGAAACGACACCAACGCACTGCCGTCATCTGATCTACTGATCTAGGTTTCCCCCGAAGGTAGCGGATGGAGGTCTGGAGCTTCTCCACGGCGATGCCTTCAAGAAGGTAATGACACAAAAGAGTGCCGCCAACGCCGGTCTTGGCATCAAGCCGAGAACTAGATTTTCACCCGGATCCGCTCAAGGAACCTCCATCAAGCATCGTGTGCACGGGTCACCGCCGATCTGAGCCGCCGCACATTGAGCAGGTTGCACCGGCCAGATCAGATCTGTCCGGAGGGCAAACCACACATGGCGCCGACCCAACCACCAGGCCCTCCATGCCGCCACCGCCGAACCGAGGTCGGATGATCCATCGCCGCCGACCCGGCCGCCGCCGCCGAACGTAGCCAAGGTCGCTGCCCGAAGCAGGGCCAGCCGCCGCACCTGCCACCATCCGCCCTAGACCGAGGCGGCCGCCGCCGCCGCCGGTAGGCAGGCTCGCCGCGCCACCAAGGCCAGATCAGGCCGTGCCTCCACACACCGCGGGGCTCCGCACCGCCCTCACGGCGCAGGAGAGAGGGAAGGCCCCCGCCACCGCCGTCAGCCCCGAGCTATAGGCCGGCGGCGTCCTCCGGCGGCGGCGGAGGGAGGGGAAGAAGGACGGGGAGCCCCGGCGGCTAGGGTTGCGTCCCGCCCGAGTCGCCCGAGCGGGGGCGACGCGGGGGGTGTTGGGGACGGGCTTCTCGGTCGGATCATGGCGACGTCGAAGATCGGTGCAGAACGATGTGCGGACAGATGCGAGGACGACGACCATTCTTGGCTGACGTGTGTTGTGCGGGGCCGCCTTGTTGATGAAGAGGCCGGTGTTATCGACGCCGAAGTCAGAGTAGACGCGCATAAGGGTCGACGGCCGATACAAACCGATCTTAGGTTGAAAAAAAACGCCGATCAAACAACTGGTGAGAGAAAAATCTTGATCAATGGGTTGAGAAAAAGACACTTAGGACAGTCAATCAACGATATCAGCGAACGAGCCTTCCCTATGGGTTGCGCGACCCCGGATGAAGATAATCAAAATCAACCTTCCAGGGGCGGCATGGCGAGGAAGCTTTGGTGAAGCTAGGTCAGGAACCTATGGCTGATACCATCTATGAGGATTAGATGGGAGTGATAATTGCCGCATGTATTATTTAGCAAGACTATATAAGGATACAAGAGTTGAGGACAAAAAGTCTTCCAGAGATAAGATGAAAATAATTTCTACCTAATCCGGCGCAATCTCTAACTTTGAATTTTGGATTGTTGATCGATATCTTGGATGCAATCACACCAAGCTTTGCATTAATTTAATCAATTCAGTTTGCTAATTGCTAAGAGTACGTCTAATCGATTCTCTAAAAGTTAAGGGAGTAAATGGCGGAGTAAAGTTAGTGAAGTAAAATTTTACTTCTCTAACGGTGGCCGCACATAGCCGATTGCCTAAAAGTTAGTGAAGTAAAAATAAAATTATCTAGATTTTGTGTCTTAGCCGCATGAACTTCAAACACTACACAATACATATCTTAAAACATTCAAATTAAAACATGCATAGCATAACCGTCATAACATAAAGTTTCATCATCGCGTTTTTCAAAGTAAAACATGTGAAGTTCATCCAAAATAAATCATGTCAAACACAATGTTTGATCTAAAATCACCACAAACATAGCATGTATATGTTGTGGATCGAGCCCACGTTCGTCATGAACCACCACCACCCTCGGTCACCACCACTCAAACGATGTCGTTGGCGATGAAATAAACTTCACCATCCTCTCGGCCACCATCACCACCACCATCCTCCCAGCCACCACCACCATCAACACCGCCACCCCCTCGGTCACCACCAACATTCCGTAGAGAGGCTTCCAAGATATCTCCACGAGTGAGCATGATTCAATTGGTCGATGCAATGGGACCATCGGTTCCATTGGTCATGAATGGTGCTCCAATGATGCCCAAGAGAACCTTGGGTACGGCTTGATCGCACGTCCACGGGGTTATTTTAGTGGTCGGTAATCCTCTCCCAAAACATGGTCTTGGTTTGATTCGTTCTGATCGTTGCATCCATGGACATGGAGCACCAAGCGTTGAAAAGCGCAATGTCCTCCTTTTGGTTGTAGTTTTGGGTGCAGCACCTTGGGACCTTGGTTCTTGCTTCAGTTACCTCCACAACCTCCTCCTCCTCAGTCTCCTCCTCTTCCATGTCTTGGGTGGCTGAATGACCCCAAAACGAGTCATAGTTGAGCTCATCAACAGGCCAATGATGGCCGAGGACTCCAATGATGTGAGGAATTCGGCCGTGTCCATCTCCACACTAAAATATCAAAGCAAACACTATAACCAATCACCACCGATCATCAACAATCACTATCAAATACCAACAAGAAGCGATGTTTTTATTTTTACCTTGTTGGCATTTCATCGAGCACTTGGCGGCCGCGATTCTTGTTGCCAGCTGCGGTCGCCGCTCGCGGCGGAGTGGTCGCCGTAGGGGCTGCTGGAGTTGCAGCACCAGGTGTCGGCCTAGGACGGTGCGTTGCTTTGGCCTTCTTCATCTTCTTCTTCGCGGCCGCCTCGGCGAGCGCCGCAACCACCGCCGTCGGCTTTCGAGCCAATTTGCCTCTGGTAGGTCCGACGGGAGGGCGGCGTGCAATTGCCGGCGAGGCGGTGACGACCCCGGAGACCATTTGAGCGGTTCGAGGAGGAGCTTGGATGCGGTGGGTCTTCGTCATATCCAATCTCTTCTTCGGCGCCGGCGCCGGCGCGTGGGTGATTTCTGGCGGCGAAAAGCTGGCGATGGTGGCCGGTTGGTGAGAGAAGGCGTCGGGCTATCCATTCCGGCCGGCCCAGCAGTAATGTGTGGCGGCGGTGGGGCGTGGCGGCTGCGTCGGCGGGAGAGTGCAGCACGGGGGAGAGGCGCCACTTTTACTTGTCCACGGCGGGGTGGAGTAAATTTAGGTAGATTTCACGGGAAATAGGGAGGTGGAGTAATTTTTTTTCTCCACTAAGTTCTTTAAGGGATCTGCTAGGTGCGCCTTAAGGGAGTAAAACAAAAGTTTTACTCCCTTATAGCCTTTTAGGGGTCCCGTTAGAAATGCCCTAATAGAGAATAGCTGGATCAAAGGGATACATGGAGATATAGCTGAGGATCCAATCAATACTCATCAGTGAAAATGTGTAAGTGCCTTATGGGGCAAAGCACTACTCATTTCATCTTGAAACTTATTTGGAAAAGCCCAGTCAAACTCAGACATAACATCTTCTTATGGCTGCTTCTGTATGACAGAATCAACACAAGAAATCTCCTACACAGGAAATCTATGCACTTGGAAAGTTACAATTGTGCTATGTGTGGACAACACACACAAGAAACCCTTTTCCATCTACTCTGCGATTGTCCATTTGCATTTTCATGCTAGGATCTTATTTTGCCATAGAAACCAAGAGGAACTTCTAGCTTTGACGAGCTCGGTATATCATCAAACCAGCTACCAGGAGATATTTGTCTTACTATTCTCATTGCATGTTGCTGGGGCATTTGGTCTGTCTGCAATGACAAGAGTTTTAGAAGTGCTGTCTCTCATCCACACGGCTGGACCTACCACTTCAAGGATTGTTTAGAAGCTGCTAGGATCAGAGCCAAAGCCAGTACTGCAGATAAGATCAAGAGCTGGATTGAGATTTACCTTTAATTGCTATAATGTAATTGTTTCCTAGAACGGGTGTGGATGAGGACTCGATCCTCCATTATACTTTATTTTTTAAAATATTTAATTAATTAATGAAAATACAGTGGAACAATTGTCCCACCGTCACGAGTTTCCAAAAAGAAAAATCTCTCCCTTATAAATTGGATTACGGCCAGAGTGGGTCTACAATTTTCAAACTGCTACTTGTTCAGTACTGTACCCTTCGAGTTTTCCTTGTTATTAATCACTAACTGATGTGTTCCTCTATATAATCGATTCACTTGCTTGTTCTCTACTGAATCGCTGGTATCAATTAAACTGGTGGTATGGTCTAGAAGCATATATTTTTCTGTTAGTTGAGCTAAAAGTTTGATTTTATCAATGCTTTTTCTTTTTTTGGACTGATCAAAAAAGGTTAATGTGCGTTAAAAATTCAAAATAAAATAACATAATTAATTTGGTGGACCATTTTTAGTCAATGAAGCATGACTAATAGAGCCAAACTTATATTTTTCCTTCATGACTGGCCGTTCCAACCTATTCATGTGGCTCGGTGCAAAGAATACTACTTCCTGCTACTCTTTTTCGTTGTATTCACCATAATCACAGTGGTCTATCTTCATAAAGTGAATTGCTAAGTGATGCCTATTTATTTTAGGTAATAGGTTAATTAATTACTTTCCTGGACATTGCGTAGTTGATAGCTAGATTGATATTTTTTGTTAAATTCTTTTTAATAACAAGATTTTTTATTGTTCATCGAGTATGTTCTGGGGTGAGTGGTGGGGTTGGAAGTTGCACTGTGTATATGTGAAATGATATATTGATTTCTGAAAGATCTTGAGACAACCTGCTCTCGCCAGATGGGATAAATCTCTTGTATACTTTGTCTTTTATACTAATATCCAGCCAAATGTAGGAAGATCGCTTTCCTACAGTGGATGCGTAATTTGAGTGAAATCCTCTAAGGATTATTTGAAAGAGAAAGGGACACCATGTCATAACTCAACTTCATTGGTACATACCATCTACCTTCTTAATAACGAGTTACTATTGTCGTTATTTCTTCCTAGCTCCGATCCGGCGTGTATGCATATACATAGCTTCGATCTAGCATGCATGGTCTGTAGTTATCATCTAGCTGGAATATCTCTATCCACTGTGGTTTGTTATATGATCTGCTAGCTAGAGGAGGACTAAAGAAACGTACATATAGGCAAGAGGCATCTATTTCAAGCGGGTTCGCCACCATGATTTTAGTACTCCTCAAGAGTCATGAAGATACCCTAAAAAAAGAGTCATGAAGATTTGCCTGATTTTATTCTGGTATAAAGGCACACACAATCACAAATATATTAGGTTTGAGAGGCATTAGGAATAGATCAGCTCGTAAAGGATTGGATTATTGCCACACACCTACTCCGTACCATCACTCTATGGTTCTGCAATTGTCAGCGATAATGGTGTGAACAAGAGATTCTACTAGCAATAGGTTTCCAATCGGCAGTGGCCAGGCGACGATGGTGCCGCCATGCGATGGAATAAGGGGATCTGAGGGGGTTGGAACGAACAATTCGTTTGTGCTAGCAGGTTCGATCAATCGAATGAATCGTTCACTAGGAGAAAGCGGCCCGCGTAAACCCCTACCCCCCTCCACGACAAAACTATTCGATCCTGTAGTTGGGAGGAAATAAAACTCCCAGTTTCTGTGATGCTCTATTTTTATTTTGAGACAACCCTGTGACGCTCTATAAAAGGCTTGAAATGAGTATTTGGACTTTGGGCCTCATTTTGAATAGCTAAAAACAAAATCAAACAGAAATAGCCATGACATACTAGGAATATTTTCCATCTAAGCCTAACAATGCCAATGCATACAAATAGAATGGCGGTAACATTGTTTTTTTTATGTGACTATTTTACACCTTTCAATAAAAAATCCATTTCTTAGAAATGATTTTTTCTAAAAAGTTGGCACGCGAATAGAACAAAATATTTTACAATTTTCCATGATGTTGTTTTAACAGATGCAAAGTTTACAACATTTTGATTTTGGAGAAGGCACGTCAAATATATTTGTGCTATGACTCTCATGGCAATTTCCAGTAACTTTTTGCCATTTATGTACATGAACACATATTTTATAAAAGTTTGTAATGTTCACATGGCGAATTTTGTAACCCTCGCATGGCAAAACATGACATTTTTTTCTCTCTAGCCGCATGGCAATTTTTGAAATGCCCTTCCTTTTTGTACACCATGATAACTTTTCATTTTGTTTTCACAAGGCAAACTATTTTTGCCACCCTAATTATGACAAAGATAAAATGCCATGGCAAAAAAATACATCTTACATTTGCCACTTTGCTAGTATTTTTGCCAATACATCTTACATTTCCCACCCCAATTATGAGGTAGATAAAATGCCATGGCAAAAAAATACATCGTATGGAACTAAAAACAAATTGACTTCTCAACATTTGGATAACTAATTTTCCATGATAACATTGACAAAAGGAATTTGCCATGCGAAAAAGTAATCTTATCATTTTTTTATTAACGTGGGTTTTGCAATTAGAAACTGCCATGCCGGATAAATATTTAAAATTTCCATCAGTTTAAAGTAAACTTGCCATGGTTTGTATAATAAAATTTTCATATATGATTTTTTGTTCATCTAACATGGCAGGAAAACATCTGTTTCGCTGGTGGTGCCGCTGACAGAAATTGCACGGCTAAAATGAATATGAAATTTTTCGTGTCATTGAAAATAGAAATTGCATGGCAGATGGATATTAAAATTTTCCATGATATTTAATTATAATTGTCATGGTTCCTATAATAATTTTTCCATGTATGTACATAACAACATGAAAAAAAACATATTTGTCACCATTTCAACAAAGGTATAATTGGGATGATAGAAATATGTGACTAAAATGTACAACATGGCATGGCAGCTTCATCTTAGTTTTGTCATAATTGTGTGGCAAATTTTCATTTCTGTGAATTGTAGTGGCAATAGAGGTATAACTGGGATGGCGAAAAAGAGGTGATTAAAATGTACAACATAACATGGAGTATAGATTTATTTTATTTTGCATTGCATGGCAGCTAGGAAAAAAAGGATTAATGGTGTATTTAAAAAAAAATAAACACGTGGCAAATATGGCATTCCAGTCAGCAGTCCATTACCGGTTTCCATGGGCAAACTCCGCCACAGTCCCAATGCAGTCAGCGTGGTTGTTCTTGGTTTGCTCGGACCACCTATTCCGCTAGGAATCGAACCCATGTCCTAAGGAACATCCGAGGGCAAAGGATATTCCTACTAACAACCCGCTTGCCTGACTTAAGTCCTTGTCATATGGTATAAAATAACATTATTTGACCTGTTCTCAGTTCTTACTGCTACATTAGTAAAAAGAAAATTTTTAGGTCCTAGAAAACTAAGCAGTGATGCAGCGAACCGGCGGTCCGACCAGTAAAAACCTAAACAAATAAGCTCACTGGTTCAGATTTTCAAACTATGGAGAAGAAAGATAGAGGCCTTCTTTTGATCATCAGAAGGATCTCAGCATAACCTCAGAATGGGTGTGTGCACTGTGCCAGAACTAAAATACAGGTGTCCGTCGTCATCAAAATATCTTGATGCAAAACTTTGGCATACTAGCATGGGCTGAATCACAGAATATTATCTACCAAATTGACCTGCTGATCTTTACACGTTATTATTATTTTCGGCATGTTTTGATTTTGCCAAATTTATTATCTACCAAATTGACATGTTGAATACTAGCATGTTTTGATTTTGACTAGTCAATGTTAAAGTATAAACCAAGCATGCCCTACAATTTTCATAGTGGGAGCCTAGTGAGCAATTTCGATAGTTCTCCTGCCTGACTTTTTATCAAAACAATTGTGAAACCGGGTATAATATCACCATACAACTTGGCGCTGATGGTCACTCCGGCCACAACTGCTAGAGAAAATACACGAATCCCTCCCTTAAACTTTTGATCATCCTGTCATTTGGTGTTAATCAGTAATTGTGTGTCATCAGCTTTCTTTTATGTTTTTAGCCCTCGTTTTTTAATTCATCGGTGACAGATTTTGGTGCTATATTTTCTTAGAGCATTCTTACCTGATGGCGCTATGAAAATGAAATACAAAGTGGCACTACAATCTGCCCCTCGATGGAGCGTGAGCCTAATTGTGTCGACCCAGCCATATAATACGTAGCTGTGTCAATGCCTCAATTTATTGGATCCAAACCGGCAGGAGCTCTACCTTTGTATTATAGAAGTGGGGGAAAGCATAGTACAAAATAATTCCAGGGTTAACAGAAGGAGAAAAAACAGCCGCAATGGTATGTCCAGAATAGAGGATTTTTCTATTTTAAGGACGCATGTTCCTAACTTTAGGACCCATTGTATACTTTAGTTCTTATATAGTGGATGTATAACTTGAGCGAAATCCTCTAAGACTCACTTTAAAGAAGAAGAAAAATGGCAAAACATAACTCATCTTTGGTACATAGCATCTACCTTATTAATAATGAGTTATTATCGTCTCTATTTCTTCTTAGCACCCATCCACCAGGTGTATGTGCATAAATATATAGCTTCTATCCACGGTGGCTAATAATTATCAACTAGCTAGAATAGCTCCCAGATGAGCTCGGGAGCCATTTAGCCGCTCTCTCGTCCACCGTGTTTTATTATGATCTGCTAGATATAGAGGCAGACTAAAGAAATATATATGCAGGCCATTTATTTCAAGCGAGTTAGCCATCATGGATATAGTACTCCTCTAGGGTCAAGACAATATGCCTAATTTTATGCTATTAAAGTTGTACACTATTACAAAGATGTTAGGTTTGGGAGGTATTACGAACGGATCAGCTAGTATGTGCCGAAGGTCCTGCCATGCGTCTATTTTGGACCATTACTCTGATGTTGTCGCGATGCTCAAGATGTGAGAGAATCCATTCATGCCTAGAAATCCTATGGACCTGATAGCTTTGATGTAAAATTTTCTCTTACAGATGTCGATGTGGATGGAAGTACAAAACATTAGGCACCAATTAGTTAACCACATAATTGCCTTGCTCGTCTCTACATAAGTTCTTGATTTTTCGTAAGTTCTTATTTAGTAAATCTTGGTTTTCCAACCCACCGAGTAGCCAAATTTTAATCAGAAACCAAGTATTGCCCTGCAACTTTCCCCATTGCTGCCTCCCGTAGGAGTCTGGGTCGTGCGATCTCTGTACACTTCAGCAGTTATGCCATTCTCTTTTTTATAAGATGATCTCTAGTTTTATACCATGAACCTAATGATCTGGTTCAAATAGCTATCCTGCTTCCTGCCTGACTTTTTTTAATAAAAAACAACCAATTCTTGTTCTACGGTCTAGGGGTAAAAACAAACTACCAATTCTTCAACCGAGCAAAGTTAGCTTGTGAACTGAGCGCGTAGTAACACCAGCAGATAGAGAAAATGCCAACTCCACCTTTTGAAGACGGATCATAGCACATCATCCACCTGTTTATTATACACAACCTTAGCAGATTGTACTACAATTTGCAGCCAGAGTGGGTATATCATTTTTGAATTGCTTGTTCCATACCATTTCCTCGCTAAACTTATGACCATTATGCTGGCTGTTTCCTGTTTATCTTGCTTGTTCCCTGCTGAATAACCGAATAAGCTCAGCAAATGTATCGATTTAAAGACTGGAACAAGCTGTTAGCTTGTTTTTTATGTTTGTTAGTCCAGTTTCTGAAAGATTTCGGTGTTTTAGTCCCGTGGTGCTATGAAGAGGAAACATCCCCTGAAGATTCCGGTTTCTGAATGCTTGCCTATGTATGACGCGCTCATCTAATTTCATTACCATCCCCTGAAGATTAAAAATCTACTTACCGCGTCCCTACTCACTAGTGTTCTTCTCGTGCTGGTTTTTGCAACCGCACTAGAACAGAGCTAGCAATTTCTCTCACCTCTAACATCTATTCACGGTTGGAAATAAAAGAGAACACGTGTCAACACTCAACACGCATATAGATTAGACGGAACAGTTACACTGAATAAGCAACTGAACAGCAAAGAACAGGCGTTGCGGCTGCACTGGAAAATAAAAACCCGCTGGAAACAGTTGAGGAGTGCTTGTCACCAACTTCTGCCCGAGACTTGAATGTGAATGGGAACTAGTAACGTTCCAGATTTCCCGATTACTATGAAGGATCGCCCTTATTATTTGAGATAACTTGGGTGGTGCAGGATCCGTAGTTTCAGTGATCTGCAACTGTGCTCTGCTTTCTGAATGTTGGCAGTTTCTGGTGCGGTTGATTGCTTTTGTTCTTTCTTTTGTTAAAGTAAGTATAGCATGGATGTTATGGCCCCAAGTATTCGACGCAAACATTCACGTTGTTCTTAAGATAAGGCGGAATGTTTTTCTCCGGTGAAGTAAAAAAGAACCACAATTTCATATGACAGTAAGTTGCCAAGTCTGAAGTCTGAACAACAGACATAATATTCAGATGAGATCCTGTTATTCACTATGGTGTGTTAACATCCTGACAAATGTCATGTAGCTTGGCATATAGATCATCAGCTACAGTGAATGAATGGGACATCAACTGGTGTGTTTGTCACTATTATTATCCATGCATGCTCGGCTTACCTTATGGTGGGTGCATTAATATTTCCGATTTCAGGCACATCACAAGGCAGTGGAGATCGTTGGGAACAAGAGTTCCTCAGTGGAACGCCAAGCGCTTCTCTGAAGTAAAACCAAACATGTAAGAGGCTCCATGGCAACTATGTGCAGAATCATTCCACAGAAATATTCAAGATACAATGATCTTGGAAGTATTTTACTATCTTTTCCTTTTGTGTGATTATCTTGGCAGTATTATTGCAAGAAAAGCATAGAAACTCAGCAATCAACCCTGAAGATTATTCCTTACAAAGGCTGTCGATGCCACCATGACGGCAGATAGCGCTACCACCATGCGCGCGTCCATCAACTTACGTCCATAGTCGAGACCCCGCTGTGCCACGCAGCTGAGACCCGTCGTCGCCGACACGTTAGATACCACACCGCACCACCTCCTGATCCAGATCGCCGCCAACGCCAACCAAGCGGTGTCCACCAGCCAACAATCTCCCAAGGCAGCGCCTTCAAGAAGAAAATGACGCCGAAGGTGCCGTCGCCGCCCACCACAGTTAGGTATTTCACTCCCGAAACAACTGGCGTGTTGAAGATGGAAGCAAATCTGACAAACTTCTCCATGGAGAGAAAAACAGCACCCTCGGCGCCGCCATCGTGGCCCACCATTGCAGGCTAGGGATTTCGCCCGACCTGAATCCCCAACTCCAGCTCCGTCCGCATCTAGGACCGGCATCTTGCGACACAAATCCGTACGGAGAAGCACACCGAACGGGCAGGAGTGAAGCCGCTCTGATTTGGGATAAGTGGTCTGTGTGGTTGCATTTGGTTCGAAGGTGGCGCCTTCTAAATTTTTCTCTCTGAAATCTATGTTAAGTCGATCTAATAAACTCTGGTCCAGTCTTCCGATCTACGCACATTATGAAAACAAAACTATCACTCAAAATTAAGATTGCGAAATGAAGATGGTAGTGTAGTAAAAATGATGTTTCTGTGACCAGGAGAAAACACTACATCACTTGCTTATTGCAAGGCTGTTTGCTACTCTCCTATGGCATACGGTTCATGTAGCTTTTAACTTGCCTCCGCCAACCAGTACTGGAAATATGTTTGGTACCTTGTTAGGGGGGAGGGGTTGAGGCTAAAACTAGAGCACATACCATGTGGGGGTGTGTGCTTTGCCGTGGGCTCTCTGGAATGTTGTAATGATCGTATTTTTAACAGAGCGAAAGTTCACATTTTTTGCGGGTTATTTTCCTCGCTACTAGATGGATCTATATGTGATCATTACTGCAAGATGCTTACGAACTTATGATATCTGGGTGGAGGTGGTAGCACGGATACATACAACTGGTTTGGATGGCTGTGCAATACTAAGCTACGTTTGTAGGAATATATCCCTATTTTACCGGGTGTGGCTTGTTATTTTTATTATCTTAGTGTTTTGATGTTGGAGACTGAGACTTGAATTTCAATAAATTTATGACTGTGTGTGATACTCCTTTTATATAAAAAATTAACTAGTCTTCAGTACCTAGCATGTACCTCCTTAATAATGAGTTATGATCAGTTCTATTTCTTCCTAGCCCCCATTCACCATGTGTATGTGCATAAATATATAACTTCTGTACATGCTGGCTTAGAGTCATCAACTAGCTAGAATACCTCCGTTCCACTATGGTGTATTATGATCTGCTCGATAGACGCAGACTAAAGAAATATATCTGCAGGCCATTTCAAGAGAGTAGGCACACCGTGGATATAGTACTCCTCCAGAGTCAAGATAATTTGCCTAATTTTATGCAATTAAATTTGCATACTATTACAAATATGTTAGATTTGAGAGGCATTAGGAATGGACGAGCTAGTAGCTACTTAAGACCCTACCTTGCATCTACTCTGTACCATTACTCTATGACGTGGCAACGCTCGACAAGATTCGTGTCCACAAGATGTGCCAGAATCAAAAGTGGCCATAGTCCCCATGTCTAGAGAGGCTACCGGCAAAGTAGGTTTTATGCAAAAATAATGCTTACCAATTTTGATGGAAACGCAAAATATTAGGTACCAGTTACTTAACCACTAAATTGCCTTGTTAATCTATTACATAAGTTGTTGTTTTCTAGCAAGTTCTGACTGTGCCAAATATTGGTTTTTCAACGCATTGAGTAGCCAACCACAAACCAAGCATGCCCTACAACTTTCCCCACTGCTGCCAGCCATGGGAGTCTGGGTGGTCTGACCTCTTTACACCTGAGCAGTTATACCGTTATGTGGATGATCTCTAATTTTATACAACTTTTTTAACAATGGGTGGATTTTATTGTCTCAAAATGAAGCATTAATAGAATACAAACATAATAAGGACACACCTGGCCTCCGCGTAACTGGGATGCATACAACCAAAACACACACACACACACACACACA
The DNA here is from genome assembly GCA_032464435.1 of Aegilops umbellulata. Lineage (NCBI taxonomy): Eukaryota > Viridiplantae > Streptophyta > Magnoliopsida > Poales > Poaceae > Aegilops > Aegilops umbellulata. The sequence goes on from CP136059.1 coordinate 420,492,876, forward strand.
CACACACACACACACACACACACACACACACACACACAAATAAATACACCGGTAGATAGTGAACTCATACAAGACAAAAGCTATGCCTTAGTGGAAAAAATAACCCCCAAAGCAATCAACAGTAATCATCAAACTACAATGATGATCATATCCACACCAACCATCTTTTGACACTCCAAGGACAACAACGTTTGTCAACAACGATGCCTTCAGGAAGGGAATGACGCTCAAGTGCCGTCGTCACGGGATCCAACCACCAATGGCCAGATATTAGGTTTTCATCCGAAAGAACACGTCCGAGTATATCCGAGCAATGCCTGGTAATGACGCATAAACATCAGCATTGCCAAGTGACCACTTGGGTCAGACCTTGGTTTTTTACCCAGGAGCTCGAGAATAGGTACTGAAGAGGCACCACCAAATTGAAGCCAATCATGTGTTCTCAGCACCCCTTTTCTGTGATCCCATCAGCTACATGCACTGGGTTAGAAATTCCATCGCAGACGTTGCACAATAATACCCTCTGCATCAAGCCACCGCCCATAGATTGCTCCCAACATCGAAGTCGAACTAGCCAGAGCGAGACCTGCCAAAACCTAGTGGGGCATCTCGGCTGCATCCCACAAGCATGCCAGTATGAACCGCTGGCAGCAGCCACCCGGTCAGACGAGAACTCTTCGAAGATCCTTCGGTATCCATCGCAATCCGCATCTCGAGTGGCCAACCATTTCCACCACGGTCTGGTACCATTGTGCGAGAGACGAGCTAGAGAGGGCCGCGGTAGCCACCTTAATCCACATCTCAAGTGGTCAGCCATGTCCGCCACGGTCAGGTACCGTAGTGGGCAAGACGAGCACAGGAGAGCCACCAGCAGCAAAGCAGTCGTAAGATGTCTAAGCAGCTTCAAATTGTTATGACGCCTGACTTTTTTTATCAAAAACAATCAATCCTTCAACTAATAAACATTGAGTGCATAGTTTAAACATTGAGTGGTTAAATTTAAAACAGCAAACCAAGCATGGCTAGCAACTTTCTTGCACTGCTGTCTCCCATATGACTCTAGGTCATGGGAGCCCATCTCTAATTTCATACCGTGAACATAGTGGGCAGATTCAAATAGTTCCCATGCCTGACTTTTTATCAAAAAATAACAAATTCTTTAACCGATCAAAGTTACTTTCCGGTTTTCCTGGTTAAACTTATGGCCATTCCGTTGATTCCTAACTTCCTATTAATCATTAATTGCGTGTACTTGCTCGCAAACTTGCTTAAGTTGCTTGTTCACTGCTGAATAAATGAACAAGGTCACAAATGTATGGATTTAACGACTGGAACGAGTTGTCATAGCTTCATTTTTATGTTTGATAGGCCAGTTTTTTTACAATTCTGAAAGATATCGGTGTTTTTGTCCCGCGGTGGTAAGAAGTGGAAACAGAAGAATGCTTGCCTGTGTATGAAGCAGTCGAGGTCAATATAACTCAGCTCACATGCTGATGCCACTGCGTTACCAAACCCTAGCGATTAAATCTACCTACTGCCCCTGCTCACTAGTGTTCTTCTCGTTCCGGTTCCTCTCACCTCCTATACATCTACGCACGGTTGGAAATAGAAGATTCAGACTGACACTTCAAAATTGTAAACAATTATCCACATAAAGAAGAAGAGATTGTAACTAACTAGAAAAGAAATACGGAAACGATAACTGCCGAACGACCCGTTTTTTTTGCATGTCAGCCCGAACGCCCTAGCTGCTGTCCGATTATCTGCACAAATCTTAGCGCATGTCCCAGTGCCAAGTCAGCAAAAGAATTGTTCGGGATTTTCTCGAACTGGCCGAACGACCACGTCTCTCCTCCCCCTTCCCTTATCCATTCGGCCACACATACAGGCCACTCACACCCCAGTAGCAAGGCGGAGTGAGCGGCGACTCATGTATTGTGGCCGACATTTTTTGTGATCCCAGCAGCTACATGCGTAGCATTGTCTTGACGTGAGATGCCACACAAGTGAAGACCATGCCTACATAAGCAGACTGTCAAGGCACAACAAGTGACAGTCGCCAGAAAAGGCTCCAAACGACGAAGGTTCTTGTCGCTCATGCGACGAATATTGGCGATAGGTGAAGGTCACTGGGAATGTCAAATCCCAATTCAGGACAATCTAACAATTCCGAACTTTCTCATGCTCCACGTCCAGCACCTTTCAGTTGTTACGACAAGCCGACAACCACCTAGCCGCGCAGGACCACGGCGTCATCTGTGCACCTGAGCGAAGGAGGAAATATCTGGTACTCCATGTTCAAAAACATATCTTAAATGTTTCAAAAAAAATAGAAAAAAAATGTGAATGTTCGCAAGGAATGTGACTACAACCCCTAAAATTTTCATGTCCAAATTCGAAATGTACATTGAGAAACAAAAATGTGAAATCCAGATGTGTATAGTGTCAGTGTTGATTTTGTCTTTTTCTTTACACTATTCATGCCAGATTTCATTTTTTTGTTTCTTAATGTGTACTTCAAGTTTGGACCTGAAATTTTTAGGGGTTATAGTTACATTCTTTGCGAACATTCATATTTTTTAATGATTTTTTTGAAACATTTGTGAACGATTTCTTTAAACTTGGAACACCGGGAGTACCCAAGGATGGGAGTACCTGATACTTTCCCCTGAGCGAAGGACCAACTCATGAGACATTGCAGCGTCATCAAACCCCACCTTGGTGTGTGCAATCATGGCAGCAGCAAGCTACATGGCTCGAGTTTGACATCGAGCCACCTCAACCTCCTCAAGGGACAAAGCTAAAACAGAATTTGGATGGGGTCATCTTTGTTGCAATGGAGTCGGTCTATAACAATGAATAGTGATTTCTAGGGCGTGTTTGGTTACATTTTGAGTCGGCCCTAGTTGAGAGGAGAAAAATTGGATAGGCTGAACAGGGCCTAGTTGAGGAGAGGTAGGTTAAAATACGATGTTTGCGTGTTGTTTGGTTGCTTGTATATGACGTCTGTCCCCGAGATGCAATTTTCACCCGGTGTTTGATTGCATACATGCATGATGACTAGGAGTTAACAACAGCGCTAGAACAGAGAGATTACAGTAGCTAGCTGGAGTAGCCACCACAGCAGCCAGCCACCACAAATCCAAGAACCCATCGCCGTCGCATCCGCATCCGTGCCGCCGATGCAGCAGCAGACCGCGGGGCAGACAGAGGCCCTCCGCCATGGGTGCGCCGGCGTACAACGCCGTGCTCCTCTTCGCCCTCGCGCTGGCCGCACCGACGGCATCATCCATGGTATCGAGCGCCTCCTCGTCCTTCGCTCCGTGCAAGAGGACTTCAACCGCTGCCGCAACCTCGCCAAGATCTCAGCCGTGCTGCCCACTGGCGCGCCCGAGTTGGACCACAAGACGCACCACCTCAAGAAGGCCGCACTAGCTAGCCGTGCTCCCCGTCTAGGACGCCATGGCCCCCGGCCCCTCCATCGCCCTGGCGCCTGCGCCCAGCCCGGACAACGGTGTCCTCTAGCGTCTGCAGCTGGTGTTCCACCTCAAGACCAGCGGGGCCCGCCCTTTCTCACCTCATTCCCGAGGCTCTCGAGTCCGCTCGAATCGAGCTCTCCGATGGAGGTAGCAGTCGAGCTCATGCTGGCTTGAGGTTGCAGCAAAGATTGCAGCGGCCGAGCTCGTCAGTATCACGCACCTCTCCGGGTGTCCTCGCGCTCATCGCTACGCGACCGCTCGTCACCTGTTGGCCAGCAGATGGCGAGGCCATGGCGGCCCGATGCAATCAAGGGGAAGGCCAGGAAGGAGGAGGTGGAGCCCTAGAACGGGGAGGCAGGGACGGCCGCGACTAGGGCGGTGCCTAGGCGCCGCAGGGCGGCCGGAGCGGCGGCACGCATCAGCCAAGACGACCGGCATCCCGGCTCCCTGACGGTGCGGCCGCGTCCAGGTACGGTCAAAGACAAGCCACACTGCATTGGCCGCGGTGAGCATGCGGCGGGTGCAGCTCGGGGTTGCCGGCGAGCAGGTCGGCGGCGGCGGCCTCAAGCGCGAGGAGCGTACGTAGCGCCAGCCGTCGTCACCATTTTTCCTCAACCTCGTGTGCAGCTTAAATCGTCCTGTGAGATTAAGGAGGTGATTACCACAAAGCATGTGCTCACACGTACTACCAGAGCCACCCATGTGTGCTTACTCACATAGCTCGGGCCCGACTCGCTAGAAACTGCCGATTTGGCCGTTTTCAGCGATGTTGGTCCAAGAGTGTTTTAATGACCGTGCTATGCAGATGCAACAGTGTATGTATGTATCAAACATCCCGTGTCTCAAAAGATATTGCATGTAGTAGGCCTGATTGGATCTAATGCAGGCAAACAAATACGTCACTAGTGAATTACTAAAGCTTTTGCTAGTTATCACTCGTGGTCGTGACCGGTGGAGCCTGAACCAAGTGGAGGTGAAGAACGTTTTGGATCGTTGGTTTCTGGGTCGAACATCTTGCAGGGATGGTAGGCAAAGTTATAGCAAAGTGTAAATAAAAAAAAAGTCATAGCAAAGTGACCATGCAACAGCTAGCTCCATCCTTCGCCTCCATGTCATGAGTGCCTCGCAGCAAGGTGGAGAAGACCACTCCCCCCACGCCCCCCGCGGCCCTTTGCTCTCCCTAGGCTACGGCTTTGCCTACCATCCCTGCAAGATGTTCAACCTAGAAACCAACGCGGAGATGAAGGTGTTGGACACCAAAACGTTCTTGTACAGCCTCCTCCGGCCACAGTCAACCTCAACAAAACAAGATGTATGACTTATGCATTGTAATGGGAGAGTCTGATTATGTCCAACTCGTTGCCTTATGATGTCGTCGCCCCCCCCCCCCCCCGGCTAACCCTGGTCCTTATCCTCCTTCTGATATTGCAATGTGAACGAAGCATTATGTTGAGTTCTAAAATAACAACCTTTTGTATTTTTTTCTTTCATTTAAATATCTATGAAACTGTAAGTAAAATGATGCTGGTCCCATATATGTCAACCACATTATTCTATTTAGGGTCTTAGGGCATCAACAACTCCGACCCGCAAACCTCCTGCAACCATCCGGACCGCAGAAGCCTATCTACCCCCTGGCCCTCCCAAAAGGAAGGAGAAACCCGCGCTTTTGTAGCATCACCCACTGTTTTCGCGCCAAAATCCCCCAATTCTCTTCTTCCATTCCCCACCGCTCTCCGCCCACTTCCCGCTATTTTCTCCCAGCCTCTCCTTCCTTCCACCGCCGACGCATAGAACCATCGGAGAAGGAGCCAGTTTAGGTGTCGGAGGATCCGAGCATCACACTTGCCTGGAAGATTAGCTCTGCGAGACAGCAAACTCACCGCGTCAAAGCAAAGGCCGCAAAGGAGGATAAGCTCAAGAAGCGGTTATCCTGGTGGTGACGATGGAAGTGGAGGTCGCGGCGGATACTGGCACATGGGTGCGCCCATAGTATAGACGACGTCGTGGCCTGAGCCTTACAGGCCTCCGTACTACTACGCTGTCAAGCAGATCGAAACCCCAGCCGGTACGGTGCCTTACATCGTCAATGTTAACGCGGTACCGCTCTTATCCGAGTATTCTTCATCGCAGCTCATCCAGGCACGGTCGGCGACCATGGAGCAGATGGGTGCCCGCACGTTGTTCGCTGTAATGCCTAGAGCGGGGGACCCAGCCTACGACGCGGGCAGGGAGATGCTCGACATCATCCACGACGGTGTCGAGAGAGGGGGAGGGAGCTATGAGGACGGGCAGGTGGAAGACTCGGTCCCCATCCAGTTAGGCATCTACCAGCAGCAGTCGTACACCCAGATGGCCACGTAGCAGTCGTACACCCAGATTAGCGATGGCACACAACGACAACAACATTGAGTCGCCGGAGAGCAGCAACCCGATGGGGAAGAAGGGGGGGAGGATGACATCAATGGCGACGACGATGATTCGGATGATAGAGTTGGCGGTCTGAAGAAGAAGGGTAGAGGAGTAAGCTTCAACATGCGGGAGTGCGAGCTGCTGTGCGATGCATGGTTGGCCACTAGCGTCAATCCTATCCATGGCACCGGGCAAAAGGGCACAACTTTTTCAAGGAACATTCGCATATGGTTCCATGAGCACAAGCATTTCGCACCATACTCCGACGCGGTCATCCGCAACCATGAAGGGAAGTCCCTCAACCATCGATGGTACACCATCCAAGAGGCCATATCCGGATATGTTTTAGTTTTATTGATCACTAACCGGACATGTATTGTTTTGTTGCTAACTAGAAGGATATGCATTGTCGACGTAGTTTCATTTTGTAGTCTACTCGTGCTTTTGTGGTGTACAGGAAGTTGGATAAGAAGTCCTCCGCCATCATGCATTGTTGGTTGAAATTGAATGGGAAACCAAAGTGGAACATTTTCATTGCCAAAACCGCCAGCCAAGACAACGAGGAAGAAACCGGTGACCCTACCGACCCAACTCAAGAACCGCTGAAGAAGGTTAGAAGAAATCAGCAGGGAAAGAAGTGGGATGAGGAGAGGGTGCAGCGAGAAGTGCGGCGGCCAAGCTTATGGAGATGTTCGAGGACATCTTGGTGAAGAAGGAGGAGGCATGCACGAGGCACTCGGAGAACAAGGAGGAGAAGAAGGCGGAGAGGTTCGAACTCTTGATGACGTAATGGACAAGAAGTTCAAGGTCGAAGAGAGGAGGACCATGATCGAAGAGAGGAAGGCCATGCTCGAGAAAAAAAGGGTGAAGATCGCCACCAATGCAGAGGACACCGAGACCTTGACATTGAATGTCGACTCTTTGGATACTGACGCAAGAATGATCTTGCAATCTGTCCGCTACCAAATGTTGCAGCGCTAGAAAGATGCGTTGGGGGTGGCTAACAATGAGGATGTGGCAGAAGCGGACGCGGATGCGGAGGTGGAGGTTGCCTACGCGGTGGCGACGATACCTCCTTGATTGGGAGCAACTGGCTAGGATTCACTAGTAGAAAAAAGGGGTTTTTGTCCCGGTTGGTAAGGCCCTTTAGTCCCGGTTTTCGAACCGGGACTAAAGGGTCGTTACTAATACCTCTCCCCTTTAGTCCCGGTTCTTACACGTACCGGGACTAAAGGGCACGGCCACGTGGAGCTCCACCTTTAGTCCCGGTTGGTACACCAACCGGGACCAAAGGAAATTTTATGATTTTTTTGAATTTTTTTGAATTTTTTTAATTTATTTTTGATTTTCAAAATTTTGAATTATTTTAACCTCTAGTATGTAATCACCACCCCTCATCACTGCTCAATTTATCCTCTAACCACCCCTCATCATTTCAAATCATCTAACTCCCCGAACGGTCACCCATCCTTCCACTCCCTCAGCCTGAGCACGCTTAACTTTCGGCTTCTATTCTCCCTCGTTTCCAAGTCTGCACTTGTTGTTTTCCTGACAATAGTAAGATGTCAATCCTATTAACCTTCAGTAATTTTGCTTGAGCATGAAGTGACACATTTCACTGTTTGAGTTTGAAACTATTGTTTTAAAAAACAATAATTATTTAGTAACATTAATATTTCTTGAATAATTAGTTTGACCACAGTTTGACCATATTTGACCAAAATTCGAAATAACTGAAATAATTATTTAGTAACACTAATATTCTAGAATAATTAGTTTGACCATTGTTTGACCACAGTTTGACCAGATTTGACCACATTTTTTCCAAAAAAAATTTTGAAACTATATTTTTTCTGTTACTAGCGGTGCACCTAGCAAATGGTGCGCCACTAGTAAATTTGAAATTTTTTTGATTTTTTCCACTCTAGATCTTAAAAGCCCCATAACTTTTTTTCTGTTAGGTTTTTAAGGATATTGAAAATGTTTAACGGGGTTCCCATGCGAATAAAGTTGAAATTCCAGAGAGATTTTGCAAATAAAGTTGAAATTCATATTTGTAAATTTTCCCAACAACTAGACCACATATCACATGGGAAACTTATTTTATTTTATTCTTTTGACATTTCCATCATTTTCTTTTGTTTTTTCTAAAACTGAAAAGGCGGCCCATGTCGGGGGGGGGGGGGGAGTTTGAAAATGGGACCATTAGTACCGGTTCGTGCCATGAACCGGTACTAATGCCTCAAAGCCCATTAGTACCGGTTGGTGGCACCAACCGGGACTAAAGGTTGGTGCCACCAACCGGGACTAATTGGCATCACACCCTTTAGTCCCGGTTCGTGGCACGAACCGGGACTAAAGGGCCCAGGTGAACCGGGACTAATGTCTTAGCCGCACGAACTGGGATAAATGCTCACATTAGTCCCGGTTCGTGACTGGACCGGGACTAATGTGAAAACTGCCCTGTGACCAAAGCCCTGTTTTCTACTAGTGATTGCGGGTCTGACAGGGAAGAAATGCACGGACTGTCGAACTGATCTTCTTTTGGATTCAGGCATGTAAAAACTAAGCATATTTTGCTCTGTTTGGTTGTGATCGGGCATGCAATCCAGCGCGTCGTGTGGATCGGATCGGAGTATATTCGAATTTAAATTTACCGGCGAACATATACATGCTAGGGTTGGATGTGGTCCTCACGCATCAGCGTCCGCGGACCGATGCGGAAGGAAATTTGCGGGTAGCCATTGAAGATGCCCTAATAATTTTTATTCTAAGGTTTTTCATACTCGCTCCGTTCACTTTTGTAATACTTTTTAGACATTTAGGACAACATCTAAAACAGTTCAATTTCAGCTGTCTTAAACGATTTACAAAATGAATTAAGGGAGTATTTTTTTTCTTTCAAACATTAAGGACGGTGCTACACTTTGGCCGGGTGATAATCACATCACATTGGCCACCTCTTTAGCCGTTGGATGGTACGCATAATAGTCGTCTAATTCTGTCGCGTGAGCCCCAGCCGTTTGCAACATGGACCATGGTGCAGTGGGACTTTCAACGTGAGCTGTGTTGCGCTCGTCCGGTCACCATGCAACACACGTGGGTCTTTGGTCATCCACTACAACATGGATCATATTGTGATCACCGATTACAACATGGATCATCAGGCGGCATCTTGGGCGGTGCTAAGGGGGAACGAGCGGGGGCCATGCCCCCCCCCCCCCCCCCAAACCCCCAATGCGTGACAACAAAGTACGGCAATATACGTAAAGTGGATTAGGTCACATCCAGTAGATTTAGGACTAATTAGCCCCCTAACAGTGCGCTCAAAGATCGAAGCGCACGACCATGTATTTTCCCCGCAAAAAAAGCCCATGTATTTGTTGGTCGGAGCACACCAGGGGAAACAAACTCGCCACAGTCGAAAATCATGCCACGACTGTTGATCGTTTCAGCGCCGACGAACCACGCATACACGCTCACTTCGCATAGCCGCCGGCATGTTCGATGAGGGCATCCAGCATCCGTACAGACGGATCAGTGCCGGCGCAAACGGCCAAATAACCCTCCGGTTAGTCTTCTTGATTCCTTTATTGTTTTATATATAGTACTATGGAATACTGATTAATTGATCCGCATTTGCGGCGGTCCATGAGACAAGATTTTTTTTTTTTTGGTGTAGATGGATTTAATTAGGGATGCACCGATTCCATCAGTTTACATAGCACTGACTCACGCCCGATCTAAGGTATACCATCGGCTCGTCTACTTGTCTAGGCTATATCTCCCAAGTTATTACTATTATTAGATTTGCACAGATTGTTAAATGCTCGTTCCTATTCTTAGGGACAATTAGAAATCTACACACCATTTTGTATACACGATAACTTAAATATCAAATTAGCTGATACAGAAGTTACCGATCAAATATCTTGGGATGTGTAAAATTTGCAAAACAAGCTAAAATTGTAAGCGCACCATATAAGATTAACGACTTTGTTCTTTGTGTTTTAGGCCTTAGAGCCACATCCAAACTAATGAAAAAAATTGCATTTTGTAATTGCAGAATACATATTATCTTGTGTTCCTCTTGATATGGTCATTATCAGAAGAAAAAAATTGCATGTTCATTGTCCTCTTCGCCCCCCATGCTAAAATCATCGCTCCGATTTTCTCTTGCATAGCGTGGGTCTTTGCTCACCCATTGCAACATGGCCCATTTTGCGAACCATTACAACATGGACCATGTTGCGGTCAGATATGGACATAGTCTTGCATGGGGAACACCATCACTAGGCCTCGCAGTAGTGCTAACGACGATCTTGCTATAAGGCCGCATGCCCACTAGTAGAAAACGGGGCTTTAAAACCGGTTCGTAAGGGCCTTTAGTGCCGGTTTCATAACCGGCACTAAAGCCCCCCCTCCCCTTTAGTACCGGTTCGGCACGAACCGGCGCTAAAGTGCCACCACGTGGCGTGAGCTCGCGCCCTGGTATGGGGGACCTTTAGTACCGGTTGGTAACTAGTACCGGTTGGTGTTACCAACCGGTACTAAAGGTTTTTTTTTTAGAATTTTTTTTTAAATTTTGGAATTTTTTATTGTTTTTTTCGATTTTTAATTTTTCTGAATTATTTGATGATTTAGTCTCTAATCACCTCTCTTAACTGTTCAAGTGTGGATCACTTATTCCAAATCGCCTAACTTCCCGGCCGGTCACCCATCCTCTCACTCCCCAGCCTGAGCACGCTTAACTTCGGAGTTCTATTCCCCCTACATTCCAAGTCTGCACTTGTTGTTTTCCTGACAAATGTAAGCTGTCAATCCTATTAACCGTCAGCAGTTTAGCTTGAGCATTAGGTGACACGTTTCACCGTTTGAGTTTGAAACTATTATTCTAAAAAACAGTAATTATTTAGTAACACTAATATTTCTTGAATAAGTTTGACCGTAGTTTGACCATAGTCTGACCATAGTTTGACCAAATTTGACCAAAATTCAAAAAATTGAAATAATTATTTAGTAACACTAATATTCTTGAATAATTATGTAGTAACATTAATACTTCTTGAATAAGTAGTTTGACGAGATTTAACCAAATTTTTTTAAAAAAAAACTGAAATTTGACCATATCTTTTTTTCCTTTTGGAAATTGAGGATTCTAAAAAATTGCAAACAGGCCGTAGGCGGTCTCCATCGGATGCGGATTTTCGTGCTGAATTTTTTGATATACTATACGTTTTTCCGACATCGTATGCAAAAGTTATAGCTGTTTTACATTTTCCCTACACTTTTTGCAAAACATGTCCAAATTTAAGTTTTCAAATTTTCCTAACTAGTAGATGTAGTAATATAACTACCTCTCGAAGGATTTTATTTTTTGAAGTTTTTATCATTTTCTTTTGATTTTTTCAAAACTAAAATTGCGATACACCGGGGGGGGGGGGGGGTAGAGTTTGAAAATTGCCCTATAGTGCCGGTTTATGTCTTCAACCGGGACTATAGGTTAAGACTCTTTAGTGCCGGTTGGTGACACGAACTGGTACTATAGGTTAGACCTTTAGTACCGATTTGTGTCACAAACCATCACTGAAGGGGCTCGTGGGGCCCTGGCCTGACGCCAGCCTGCCACCACCCCTTTAGTACCGGTTCGTGGCACGAACCGTTACTAAAGGTTCATTATGAACCGGCACTAATGGTCACATTAGTGCCGGCTCAAATACAGGGCTAAAGGGGTTAACATTTGACCCTTTTTCTACTAGTGGCCTCTGCATCAAAGCTCTCGGTTGGCATGGATTCGAGACCACACACATGACATAAATCCATGGCGCTCAAGGTCTCCAACTGGAACTCCACCTGTGAGTTGGCCCATGGAACAATCTCTATATGGGCTGGGAGGAGGGCGCTCGGGAAGAGGGAGCATTGGGAGGTGACTCGCGGGTCTCCACCCGAGCTTAACCCCCCGATTTTATCCACAACACTAGCAGGAGGATACGGTTTAGGAAGTAAAGTGCATGGGGACCCATGAGAACCATGTCACCCGAACAAGGCCGACGACGAGGTGCGAGTAATCCGTTTGGTGATCATAAGTGTTTCCCAGATACTAAGTCTAGCAAGTCAATAGCCCATCTACGATGCCACACACCAACCCCTTGTCGATGGAATTTTATCCTATTTATTTCTTCCGAATCACCTTCGGTGTGTGTGCATATATATAGTTCTTACCCACCATGGTTTAGATGCCAACTAGCTAAACAACTCCCATCTACCATGATTTATAACGACAAGCTAGCCAGAATAGCTCATATCCATCGTTGTTTATATAATGTGTCCTTGCAGCCAGACTAAAGAAAGATTTGGAGAATGTATCTCAAGAGAGCTAGGCACCATGCAAAAGTACTCCACTACTCAAAACAATTCCGCACAATTGTTATCTTGTTATGTGGTGTGCATAGACAATATAAACAACACATGTTGCACACACACTATCACAACTAGGTTAGATTTGGGACGCATTAGGAAAAGATCAGCTTGTAGCCACCAAAGCCGTCGCGGTATATCTAGTTTGCACAGTTACTCTATTGTACCACAATGCACGTGATGGACATCAGAATCAGTGAGCATAACACGTTAAACAACCGAAGTCCCCTTCTCTAGGTAGACTACAGCTTCGATCTCTACGGAACTCAAGGAGGCTAAGCGGTATGCTAATCTCCATAGCATGATGTGATTGAGCAGACTCGAATAGTTATCCTATAGGGCAGCAGGTGCTTTCTCCCATGACGTCGGAGACAAGACACTGACAACTTTCCGGTCCTGTCAGTCTTGGATCCTAACCTTTATGGGAAAATGTGAATAATTCTTTTCTTCTAGGAATCTAATGGTAGGACCACAATGCCTTCTCTCAATTTTTTTCCATGCGTTCCTATTTTTATTAGAACATCAAATGATGCAATTAATCAAAGTTTCTACCTCATTTCTCGAAAAAAAAAAGTTTCTACCTCATGCATGAGAGCCTAGCAACACCTCTCCGTGCCAATCACATGACATGTTATTTTGTTGTATATGCAGCCGATGTCTCTCTCCCCGTGCTTTTGTCAAAGAAAAATCTTTGTTATATGCAAAGACACTTTGGCCTAAAACATATGTATAGATCAATTTTAGGACATATATATTTGTTCTTTACATTTGACAAACACCATTTTCCCTCTAAGTTGGAGGTTGGCTCCACTAGTCTCTCAATGAGCCGATGCACACCACCAGAGATTCTTTTTTTCACAGGGAACAGCAGGAGCTTTGCTTTTGCATTATAGAGAGGTGAGGGGGTGGGACCCATGTACAGATTACAAGAGGTGCGTAAGCACAACGGCACTCACACAACTGCCACCACAGATTATTGATGTATTTTACCTTCAACTAGTACTATGGACGTGCGATACTATGAAACTATAAAATGTGAGGAGTTACGTCATTGGCTTAAGAAGTTGTCAAAATATGCTGATGTCCCGCGGCCTTTGTGCGTGATTCATGATTAAAAAGTGTGAAGATACAACGAAAGACCATGCGGCGGATATTTGAATGTTGAAACATATGAGAATAGAAATTCGAAAGTTGACTGCACAAGATCGTGGATCGGGTAGGAGGACAAAAGGTCTATCGTCGGTTTTAAATCACAAATTTTTTCACTATCTTGTTCTTCATAATTGTGCTCCTCGCCACATCTGAACCTGCTACGGTGCCTTCGGTTTGCAGAATATCCGAACCTGCTAGGTTACGCATGGGGCCGATTAAATAATAAGCTATAGTGACATCTGACAACTAGTTCCACTGAATGTGCCCTCTCAAAATATTCAGGGAACGGTGGGTTGAAGATGCCTGAGAAGGCGGTGGCTCAGGCATCGATCCATTTTGCTGTAAGCTAAAAGAATCATTCGTTTATACAATGATCCATCATCTTGAGCAGAGCTTCTGCCCCCGCGTCGCTCCGTCCCCAGGGGCGACATGGGAGACGGCCCCAAGCGGGCGAAGCTCACGTGGTGCAGGCGGCAGCGGAGTCGGTGGTGGATGCTGCGAGTTGGGGAGCTGGCGCGTTGGCATGTGGAGGCCGGCGGACTTGGGCTCCGGCGTGGTGGCGCTCCTGCTGCCTGGCCCGAAGGCGTCCTGTGCTGGTGCTCGCTGGTGGCAGCAGAGCCCTGGCGGCTCGGTGGGTCGGCGGGCCCGATCTGGGTGCCGCGCGCGTGGGTGCGGACAGGAGGCGTGTGGTGGCGGCTAGGCAACAGCGGACGTCAATACTGTCGGTTTTAGTTGTTGCAAAGATACGCAATCTATACTTTGTCCATCTTCTTTACCCTATGCTGAAATCTTCTCTAATATTTTCCTTTATCCATGTAAACAAACGAACCAGCATGCGGCTTGTCCATGCAAACTGGAATGTTGTAAATTCTACACAGAGGTTCTTCTTTAAAGGACGCAATAAAATTGTGATAATGGACAATTTATCTCTTGCATGTAATTTACCCATACTTCATGGCTATCTAAAAAATGCATCTATAACCGCTCTCTTTTTACTTACGGTACAAATACAAATTCAGTATTTCAATGAAGGCTCAGTATATGCTGATTTGTTGCTTTGTATTGGAATCACAGGAGGTTCCTCACATGTATATGTTCATTATCACCTACAAAAATGTTAATTAACCAATGTTTACCTACGACCGCATCAGGGCAGTGCTTGTCTCCTAATGCAACACGATACAACAACAACAGTTCATCAACAAGAACAGTATAAGTAGAACAGAAATACAAATCAGTGAACCAACCCCATCCATGGGGAGATCAACTGCATCGCACCCAAATGAATCTTGAAAAGAATCAGTGGGCCAAACCGAAGGGAGAAGGAACTGAAAACCTAATTCGGTCTTCACCGATTTTTTCTGTAACTCTCGGGTTAGCCGAGGTAGTGCTATATGGGTATTTTTGGAGCAGTCAACCACTGGCCTCGGTTTTTTTACTGGAATAACATCCATCAGACAATTTGTCAATTTGGGGCCCAAGTAGGATAAGACAGGGAACGAATGGTCAAAATGCTTAGATCGCGAAAACGTACGGCCAGAAACGCAAATCGCTGAGGGGATCACTTTAGCCTCAGTTTTACTATCCTAATTATTAATAACTAGTTAAGTAGAGCAAGCTCACTTAGTCGAAGATCTGTTTGTTCTTTATTTTGAAAAGGAGGATGACCCTGGTCTCTGCATCACGTGATGCACACAGCCATTTTATTAGTCAAAGCGAGAGTTTCAAAACAAAGTTCTCAACCAAACCACATAAAAAAGTAAAAAAGTGCCACAACCAGCGAACAATAGAGTAAGATGACTAAACACCTATCCTATTGTTGGATTGTCATTCAAACCGGTTGTAAGTATCCCGTGTTACCGTCTCCGAGCGGTTGCTCCCAATAGCCAAAAGCTCCTTGTGTTCCGCATGGCTAAGTATCGACCACTTACACGGATCCATGCAGACGTCCGGAAGATCATCTGCAAAATATTTATGATAGTTTATATTGATATCTAGCCAAGTATAGGAAGCTCACTTAGTTAGTGGAATTGACATATACCTCTGGCTAAATCCCTCAATGCTTACTATTTGAAAGAAAACCAAAATATAGCAAGTCAAACTCATCTTTGGTGGTACATGTCAACCACCTTGTCGATGACTCATTATCGTCATTATTTCTTCTTGGGTGTCTTCTAGTGTGCATGCATATATTCGTTCACACCCATGCTGGCTTATGGTTATCAACTAGCTAGCCAGAATATCTCTCATCCACCATGTTTCTTTTTATCATCCACCATGGTTTATTGTAGTGGTCATATGGGCTATTTATCTCAATCGAGTTTGCCCCTATGGATATAGTATTCTTTGGGAGTCAGGACAAATTGCCTAATTTATTCCGTTAAAATTGCACAACCTCGCAAAATTTATTAGATATGGGAGGCATTAGGAATATATAAGCTTGTCCTTGCGTATGTCCCTGTAAAGCTTAGCGAGAATGGTGTGGAGAAGAGATTGTAGAATCAAGCAGATCAAGGTCCTGACGTGAGGGGAAGCCCAAAATAGGTGTCCTTCTCTGCTACTAGAATGTTTGGAAGCACATGAACGCAGTTTCACGAGCAACACTCTAACTTGCAGTTTCTCCTCCAAACCCATCGGGAGGACGTGCATGCATAGCGCATTCGCCACCCCCCTTAGCACCAAGATCAATCTGCTGCTCAATTTTCTTGCCTTAGCGTCTGATGACGTTTAGCTAGGTTGCCACGTTCTCCTTTTACGTTGGTTCTTGATCCCTCTCTCCATCTGCTTGTCTGTCGCTGCTGTAAAACTTGGCCATTTTGGGTTATTTTGAATATAAAACAGGTGGGGAATCTCTCCCGGGTGACCATCAAAAAACCATTTGCTACACACAAGTTGTTCATTTTTGTCAAGTTTTGGTCTTCAATGCATTGACTAGTTATTTTTACCTGCAAACCAAGCATATGCTACAACTACGGTCTCTATTCATCTCAGAAGCTATGCGGCATATGACATTCAACTTTCAAAAGTTGTTATCTAATTTTCATATTATGAACTTACTGAGCAGTTTTGAAGAGTTCACCTGCCAACCTTTTTATTGAAACATCCAATGCTGCAACGAACAAAGTTACCATCTAAACTGAGCACATAGTAGCACCGACCTAGCGCCACTAATCACTGCGGCCGTGGTGGATAGAGTGGGAAAAAAAAACCAACTCTGTCTTTTGCATTCGAAGCACACACCAGATTGTCCATCACTTCATCATGAGCAATCTTTCTGGATTATAGTACATCCAGAGTGGTTCTAGCATCTTCGGACTGCTCCTTGTTCCCTACCTTCTGCTTTCCTTCATCATATTTATGACAACTCCATTCCTTTCATGTTAATCACTAACTCTGTGTGATTTTTGGAAAAACTTAACTTGCTTGACCTCTGCTTGATCAGTTCAGCAAAATATCGAGTCAACTAGTGGCACGACTTGTGAGCTTCTTTCTATATTTGTTAGATGACTTCTCTTTCAAAATGTTTTCTGTGAAAGATTTTTTTTTGTGTCGTGGTGCTAAGTACATGATAGAAGAGGATTGAGTGAGGTGACATGGCATCGCTCCACGTTGGTCGGTTTTTGGCATCCTACTATGGTTGCAAGAACCGGCGCAAGAAGAACATTACGAGGGGCAGTTGATTAAAAATATTTAAGGGTTGGTGGTGCCGGCAGGCAGACGAGTTTGAGAGTGTACTGCCCTGCTTGGGACTAGCATAGACAACTATTCGCCAAAAAATGCTGGATGGACCATGAGCCGCCGCCAGCATCGACAACAGGACATGTAACTGTGCGACCACCCATAGAGACACTACACACACATGCAGTTCTCATGGAACCGAAAAACCGTAGAAACTTCGCCGCAAAAAACCCGCATAGACACTACTAAGAGCATTCATATCCAAGCGCCTATAGTTAGATGCAACAATGAACCCATCTACCCATTCGTAGCTTCGTACGCAAGGGCAGGCTCCCACTACTAGGACCTTATACACAGAATCTAATCACTAGCGCCTGTTAAAAGAAAGCGCTACTGCTACTTACCCGTTGCGCGTGCACATGACCCGCACTACAGATACAGTGTAGCAGTAGCGTTTCTTCTGGAGAAAGCGCTACTACTAAAATTCCCAATACTAAACCAGTAGGCTACGAATAGTAGTAGCGATCTTGGGCAAACCGCGCTACCGCTAAGATTATTGTAGCAGCGCATTTTCTGGGAAAAGTGCTACTACTAATGAAAATAAAATAAAATGAAAAACAAATAGAAAAGTAAATAAAAAAGAAAGAAATAGAAAAAGGACAAAGGAAAAAAAATGTAAAGAAAAATAAAAATAAAGGAGAAAGGCATGGACAGGCGCTATAGATAATACAGGAGCAGCTCGTTTTGTAGACCCCCGCTATAGGAAGGGAAAAGGAAAAAAGAAAAGAAAAGGCTATAGCAGTAGCGCGTTTTGCAACAAGCGCTATCGCTAACTTATGTATAGCGCTTTTTGCCTACCAGCGCTACCGCTACGTTTGACTTAACCCCCGCGCGGTTTCTCTCCCCTTCCCTCCTCCCCCCCGGCCACCACTTCTGCCGTCACCCCACTTTGCTGCCGTCTCCTGCCAGCGTCGACGCCCCCGGAACCTTCAGAGCTGCGCGCCGTCGACGCCACCAGAGCCGCCACCAACGCCACCGGAGCCGCCCTCGCCGTGGGCACCAGAGCCACCCTGGACGCCCGTGTCTCCCTTGCCACAACTGCCACCCTCGTCGTCACCGGAGACGCCCCTGCATCCCTCGCCACCACCGAAGCCATCCTCTATAAGCCCCCACCCCTCCCCTCTCTCTCATGCATAGCACAAACATTGAACCGAGAACAAGCTAGCTAGGTTAACTAGTTTAATTAGGTTAATTATCTAGGTTAGTACAAAAAATTAGTTAGGGCTTTGACAGAGAACTAGCTAGGTTAACTAGTTTAATTAGGTTAATTATCTAGGTAAACTAGGTTAACTAGCTAGGTTATCTAAATAGATTAACTAGCTAGGTTAATTAGGTTCATTAGGTTAACAAGCTAGGTTTATTAGGTTGGCTAGGTTAGAGCAAAAAATTTGTTAGGGCAGTAGGTTTAACTAGGGCAGTAGGGTTTAGAGCAAAATTTATTTGTACTATGGACCTGAATCTGGTCCAAATTTCATTCAAATTAAATTTGAATTATTGGACTATGGAAATTTTGGTGAGGTCAGAAGGGTTAGAGAAAATGGCGTTCCTTTCCAATTTAACTAGGTTCTGGCCTAGGAAGAGATGGGTTAGAGAAAATAATGTGTGTGTGTGTGAGAGAGAGAGAGAGGATTAGCTAGAATAGAATTTGAGTTCTGTCCTAGGCAAAGAAGTGTTTAGTGAGGTCATTTTGCAAAGGTTTTTTATTTTGAAAAGACCACTCTTTTTCATGGAAAATAATTTAGGCAAGTTTTATTTTAAAGATGATCCCTTCCTAGACTTTTAGCTTTAAACAAAAAACAAAAGCGTTTAGATAAAATTAAAAAACAGTAGCTATGGCATTTAGCTATAAACAAAAAACAGAATTGATGTTTTATGATATATGTCATAGATGTTCATTTGCATATTCCATTATTGTTGATTATATCTTTTCGTTGAAGTGGTCATGTTATATCTTTTCATTGAAGTGGTTCGATTGTGCCCAAGTGTCCTTTTGTTGTTTGCAGGGAATGTTTCTGAGTGGCCTATGTTTTGCCGGAATGTTGATTCATTTCCATTCTGGCAAATTTCAGGTGCTCTATTTGTCCAGTTTGTAGCAAAGTTCATGCCAACATTTTCCGTGAATTTCGGCATGACTTGTGCTACAAACTAGGACATATCGAGTGTTCGGGATTTACCGCAACGGGAATGAATCAACATTCTTGCAAAACATTGGCCATTTTAAGTCATTATTCATTTTATTAGGTCTAGAATTAATTAACTAGATTTAAGTGTAGGAAACATGGCTAGCAACGATGAAAACATGGTTCTGGTAATTGCAATGTCTACGCGACGGCGGACGCCCATTTGAACCTTCTCGATGAGCAACAGTTGTTGCAGGGGCCACCTGTCACATCCAAGACTAAGACCGACATCGAGATCGGCGCTTACACTGACACCAGCACCGAGACCGGCACCGAGTCAGGCGAAGCCGGTATAGAACCGAAACCAAAGAGGCAACGACGCCCAAACCAGCTCATCACTACTAGACTGGTGGTCACGGAGGTGCACGACGGAAATTTTGAGTCAAAAGAGCCTGCAGAAGGGCGCGCGTGCTACGGCCATCAAATATGCTGCATCCTATGGGCAACCGCCACCATCAACGACAAGAAACTAATGTAGATACCAGATATGAAGGAGTCCCTCCTAACTAAGCTGCACCAGGCATTCTTGTTCCCGGGCTGGGATGAAATCAAATATACTGATCCAGATAAAGACCCGACAACAAAGAAGATCAACAAACGCGCCCTGGGCAAGTTTAGCGGTGCATTGTCCGCCTAGAATGTAAGGGTGGAACATCGGATCATCGAAAAAGAGGAATCCTACTCCGAGATTGTAAAGTATAATCCGACAATTACGGAAGAGCAGTTTGAAATATTTAAGGCGACTTGCGTTGCTGAAGCTGCCAAAGAAAAGTCAAAGTACATGAAGGGGCTTCAAGAGAGGAACATGGGATGCCACCACCTCAGAAGCCATGGTTAAGTGGGGAGGAGGTCCATATGGGCCAAGGAGGCCGCGGAACGCGAAAGTCTCGGAATTCCAGACCTCTTGGCGGAGTTCACTGTCTCGCAGGGGCGTGACGTCATCAGGGCCCTGTACCATTCGGACCCAGTCAAGAAGGTTTTCGAGATGGACGCGGCCACGACGGAGTTCATGAGACTGCTGGTAATTTTTAATTTACCCCCTAATTTTAGCTTATGATCAATTCGACTGCATGTTTAGTCATATTTGTAAACGATCCTTGTTCCTTTTGCAGAAAGAGCAGCACATGATCGCGTCCGAAAGCGACTCGCCATCTAAGGCGTTGGCAAGGCCCAAGTGGGACACCCCATTCAACCGGGCCTTGAACATATTGAAAGGACTCCCGGTGGACACTCAACCGTCATATGGACGCGTGCACGGTGTCGGAGACGGCGCCACGTGGAAGAAATACTACTGTGAGACCACGGAGAAGAGAAAGGAAAGACAAAGGTTAAATGAAGAAAACATCGACAAGAAGGTTGCGATTGCGGTTGATAAGAAATCAACCGAGACAGCCAAAGCAGCGGTAGCTGCCGCAAAAGAGAAAATGTCAGCTTCGTATGGTGTGTTGATTCCGGCTATCGTCAATTGGAGTACGCAAAATCCAAATAAAGAGGCAGCTGACTTTCCCCTTTCCAACTTCTTCGGGAGCAGCTCGACTAGAGTTGCACCAGCAACTGCTCCTGCACCTGCACCAGCACCGGCTCCCGCACTGGCTCCTGCACCGACTCCCGCACCTGCTCATAGCAGCCCGTCCTCCGTCTTGGACGTGCTCGGCGGTGCTTCGTCTTTGGTTGAGATCGACGCCCTCACGGTACCTGTCACGCCGACCCTCTTCAATATATGTATAATATCATGTTTCCGTTGCCTTTCGGATGTCTCACGTCGCAGACATGTCATTGCAGACCGACGTAACCCTGTGCACCATCCTATACACCATCAGCAGCCAGAAGGTTGACGTGGGGAAGGCAACGATAGTGAAGCCGAAGGAACAATTGTTCCACAACCAGCCGATCCCCCCTAACGTCTTCAAGGTTTCTGTGGCCAATGTCAAACCGGGCCATGACAATTTGGCTCCTCCGGTACCAGGGGGAGATGACGACGACACCCCGTGGTTGCTTGGCGATTCGAAGCGTTGGGTCCTGTTGTGGCCGAAGAGTCTGCTTCGTCTGGAGGCGGTCGAGAGCACACCCACGACCATGCAGCATCAGCAAGGTATGAACATCAACACCCACCTACAAAGTTAGCGTCGGCTGTCGTGCTGCGTGATAGAGGACGGGGTGAGGAAGAGGCTCCATTAGTCGCTGACGACGTCGCAGCTGTCGAAGAAGCAATGCATGATTCCATCGACGAGGATGACGATGACCCTCTACAGTATCTCAATATTGGCGCCTATGACGACGGAGGATTGATGGCTCAGCAGTATGAGTACTCAGGGTTTGAGCGTGATGAGTCGGTGCCTGAATTGCCAGAGGATGAATGTATTATAGACGACCTTCCAGTACCAAAGAAGCTTCTATGGTCCATCCGCCTCCGCAACCTCGGGTTCAAGACCGTATACCTTTCATGGGTGCGGCGAAATACCATATCACCGGTGAACCAATCCTACCTAAGGCAGCGGTAGAGGCCATATACGGCGATCTTAGGAGATTTCATGACGATGTGCTGAGAGAAAAGCCTGATCGCCTCACGAAATCCAGGATACCCGCTCTATGTCATTAACATGCCGCAACAAAGGTTGTACGTCGACACATTCCCCGTCTTTGACGTGTTTCTCTTGAAAAAGCTGGATTTTACATTTGTCCACCTTTTTGCCTTGTACATGAACTAAACAACAGGATTTAGCAGATACGTTATATCTGTGTCGCTGACCCATACTTAATGCACGAGAGCTTCTTGGCAGTCAGCGAAAAGCACCATGAATACGCGAATAACAACATTACCGGTATCATGGTCCGCAATAAGGACAAGGAGACGATTCTTGTGCCTTATCATCCCATGTAAGTCATCTGCGTGGATATCCTTACTTTGATTTCAATCATTTCATTTGCATGTGTGGAGGCTAATTTGAGGTGTACTTATTTTGCGCAGCGACGGGGGCGCCGTCCTCATCATCGTTTACCCCAGATTCTCCCACGCTCTTTACTTGGACTCGTCGAAGAACATGACAAAAAGGATTACACCCACATCAAGTCTGTTCTCGATAGTGCTATCTTTAGCTACGACCTACGGGGTGGAGAGATCACGACCAGGAAGACAAGGAACCGCACGCCCTCCTTCGGCCATAAGACCGACTTCTGCTGCATCCAGCAATCGAGTGGTACTCTCAGTGATGGATGCTATGTCCTCCACCACATGTTGGAGTACATACGGGATCACCAGAACCTTCGCATGTCCATATTCTGCAATGGGCAAAGAACCTAGGAGATATCCCCGATCATCAACTCCGAGCTGAGTTCTATCACATCTAGCATGAACTTTCTCAAATCATCATGAAGGAGGTCCTCGAAAAAACAGGGATGTTCTACCAACAAGGGCAAATGTCACGGGAAGACGTCCGAACACGCGTAGCCGCTCAGTGTCTCGACCTGAAGCCTTTCACTGCGCTCAGGGACTATCTCCCTGACTTGGATGGCTGGCATGACATGTTGGTGTGATTGACGATATATGACAATGTGTCCGTTTAGTCCATACTTTCTGTATGACGAAACTTTGAGTTATGCACGACAAAACTTTATTTGTGATGTAATTAAACCGTCCTCCTCAACTAGCGAAGATCAATCTAGTTAGTGCATTTTGGGTACGAAGAACTTTGTTATTTATGCTTATGATATGTTGCTTCTATTTTTGCCAAGTCTGTCTCTTTCTGGTACCCAACTATATATGTTGCATATCATGGACTGCAATGTTTCAACTTTTTCAGAGTTCATTTGTAGTGCTTTTCAATTTCAAGGTCATTTAGCTCTCAAAACAAATCATTAAATGCATGAAAAATAGCAAATGAAGGCAGAAATGGTTGAAAGTTGATGGCATTGCTTTGAATGGTGCATACTGAATGCACAAAAAGTCTGAAGTTGTAATAAGTTCAAAAAAAATGAAATGCCTTTGTAACAAATGAGTTTTCGTTAGAAACCCGAATACTTCGAAAGAGATTGTCCAGTTTGTAAACGAAGTGCATCCAGTTTTTGCCGTAACCCTCTCTACTTTTTTGCACATGCTATGTGGGTGAAATGATGATACCATGCCAGGTTTCAACTTTTTCAGAGTTCATTTGTAGTGCTTTTCAATTTCAAGGTCATTTAGCTCTCAAAACAAATCATTAAATGCATGAAAAATAGCAAATGAAGGCAGAAATGGTTGAAAGTTGATGGCGTCGCTTTGAATGGTGCATACTGAATGCACAAAAAGTGTGAAGTTGTAATAAGTTCAAAAAAATGAAATGCCTTTGTAACAGATGAGTTTTCGTCAGAAACCCGAATATTTCGAAAGAGATTGTCCAGTTTGTAAACGAAGTGCATCCAGTTTTTGCCGTAACCCTCTCTACTTTGGCGTCGCTTTGAATGGTGCATACTGAACGCAAAAAATATAAGATCATTTAGATCATTATCTTATATTTCTTTACAGTATGAATTGTCAATATGATCTTATACATCAAAAATACTTTGATCATCAATGATCTTTTTGTGTACAATCTGAATTGTCAATATGAGTCCTCAACGATTTGTAAACCGGTGAAGACTCATATTGCGGCCACAAATTCTACACATAGAGTTCAATCAAGACCAAGTGCTTGTGATAGTTTGAGAAGTAACATATTTAAGGTGGTAAAAACCTTGTTAGGGGAGCGAGGTGGGACCAAAAAACAACTTACCATAACCTCATTAGTACTGGTTAGTGGTACGACCCGACACTAAATGGTTATGGTGGGGCCATAGACTGACCGCAGGCTGCCACAGCCTCTTTCGTACCGGTTCTTGGTATGAACCGGTACTAAAGGTTCGCCATGAACCGGTACTATTTATCGCCGCCATGAACCGGTACTATTGATCACATTAGTGCCGGTTCTGTTACAAACCGGCACTAATGTGCTTCACATTTGACCCTTTTTCTACTCGTGTAAACCTTAGATGCCGGCACATGGTAGACATCGGGTGGCCGTGATGCAGCTTTGGCTTTGTGCCCACTTCCAAGCACCACGCAGCAGGACACGGTTCTCTCGGACGCGGTGCGCTTCGCTGACCAATCCAAGTGCTACAACTTGCGCCACCCGCGTCATCTATCTGGCATGGGATCCATCTTTGATTTGAGCGGGCCCGCGCAATCACGATGCCATGATGAGCTAGCTGGTCGCTACGCCTAGATCATCTGTGGCTCCTTTCTCATCTATGCCACAACCACAGAAGATCTAGAGCTAGACAAACCGGCGCTGCTGACGCTATCAATGACTCCCTCTTGAGATCGCCAGCGACAGGATCTCTGTGCATGCCCACGGATCTTCTGTCGGCGCTACTTCTTCTGCTCTAGCACCATGGCCTACACGATTGCAACAAGAGGTAATACAACCTGTTAATTACAAAAATATACTTAAATTCACCCTAGCTTGATCGACAGGTGAACCAAACACTCTTGAAGAGGCTCTTGGTGACACAAGGTGGAAGAATGCTATGGAAGAAGAGTGCATGGAACTAAGGAAAAACAAAACATGACATTTGGTTCCCTCACAACAAAGGTAAAAATCTTATTGACTGCAAATAATGGGTATTCAGAATCAAAAGAAAATCTGTTGGGTGATCTATAGACCGTTACAAAGCTAGATTTGTTGCAAAAGGCTATAAGCAACATATGAGATTGACTATGATGACACTTTCAGTCATGTTTAAAAGCTGCCACCATCTGTCTTATTTTGTCTATTGCTCTTTTTAGGGGATGAAGTCTCAGACAGTTAGATGTGCAAAACTTGTTTCTCCATGATGTCTGGAAGAGAAAGTGTACATGGAGCAACCTTCTGGATTTGAGGATAAGAATGCACCCTTTCATGTGTGCAAGCTTGATAAAGCATTGTATGGGTTGTAGCAACATTCAAGGGCGTGGTGCTCACGTCTCTGCTGATAGGACAAAGAAATAGGAAAACTAAAAAACTGCATGCTGTAGGGTTCGAGCTTGGGACCTTTCCTGCAGGTTAGGTCGCAGAGTTTAACAGAAAGCCATTAGTTTGATGCGAAATGTGTCAAAATGTACCAGTAGTCATAGTTCACTGACTGATTTATGTCATTCTTCAATTTTATGTATTTATGTAATTT
This sequence comes from Aegilops umbellulata, assembly GCA_032464435.1. NCBI lineage: Eukaryota > Viridiplantae > Streptophyta > Magnoliopsida > Poales > Poaceae > Aegilops > Aegilops umbellulata. Next base: position 420,518,431 of record CP136059.1, read on the forward strand.
GTACGCACCAAGAAGTTAATGTAGTGTACTAGCTCTGTTCCTAAATATAACTGTTTTTTCAATATTTCAATGCAAATTACATACAAAGCAAAATGAGTGAATTTTTTTTTGCGGGTAGCAAAATGAGTGAATCTACATTCTAATATATGTCTAAATACATCTGTATATGGTTTGTATCGGGATCTCTAATTCAGCATAAACATGGTGATCTCCTTTAGTACGTGACACCCAAATTCTATTATTGAAAAAGAGCTATTTTTTTTAAATAATACATTTTTTTATTAATTTGCAGAAATAATACGCTGAAAATATTATTTTCAAAAATATTATCCAATAGGCCTGCTGCAGGCCGACTGGGCCTAATCGGCGCACAGCAGGCCGATCGGCTAGCAGCAAGCCGATTGCAGGCCCGGCTGGCACGCAGCGGGCTGTGGTTGGTCGGGCCACGTTGCGAGGGTGGAGGCAGCGGGCTGTCGGCGTGGTGCGCCCCTGTCGGCCTACCGCCCGCCGATCGGCGAGCTGCTGGCCGACAGGGTGCTGCCACCTGACGCGCTGGCCGGCCCGGCCCCAGCGCGGCCTTATCCTCTCCTTCCTCCATTCTTCTTCTCCCGTTGCTTTCTTTCTTCTGTGTTCTTCCTGCTCCTCTCTCCACAGAAAAATAGCACACATTTGTACACCAAAATGAGCAACATTTTCGCGATTTTGGCACCGTGAATGGGTTCAACTCATTTAGGGCAGCCAAAAGATGTGTCGATCTACTGACGGGGAAGCTCGTGGTGGTCGTGGTGAGCATTTTGGTGGAGGTGGTGGTGGTGAAGTTGGGGCAGTGTGGTGGTGGTGAAGTTGGGGTAGTGTGGTGGAGGTGAAGCTGTTGTTCGTCGTTCTTCGTTGGAGTCGGAGCACCGGCAGTTTTTCGTTCGTCGTTCTTCGTTCGCACGCACGCTTCAAGTGTATAGTTCAGCAAACATTTTATTTTCCGTAGGTGCTCCGGTAGTATTTGTTAATATGTTTCGATGTGAAATGAATTAGGTGTGCGATTATTGTTATTTGCCCCGTAGTATACGTAAATATATTTAGATGTCAACTAATTATTTATGTAAAAATGTGTAGTTGCTCCGGCTCCATCGTCGTTCGTCGTTCGTCGTTCGCCGTTCGTCGTTCTTCGTTCGCACACACGCTTCAAGGGTATATTTCAGCAAATATTTTATTTTTTGTAGGTGCTCCGGTAGTATTTGTTAATATGTTTCGATGTGAAATGAATTAGGTGCGCGATTATTGTTATTTGCCCCGTAGTATATGTAAATATATTTAGATGTCAACTAATTATGTATGTAAAAATGTGTAGTTGCTCCGGTGATATTCCGTACTATATGTTGATGTGAAGTATTTAGTAGTGTCAGTATTTGCAGTAGCTCCGGTAAAATCCGTATTTAGGAGTGTCAGTATTTGGAGTAGCTCCGGTAAAATCCGTAACATATTTGGAGTAGCTCCGGAAAAATCCGTAATATAGTTGTAGTTGTAGGCAGTCAAATATTAAAATCTGTAAATATTTGTAGTTGCTCCGACAAATATTTGTAATATACTTGTAGGTGTGTGAATTGTATTAGTTGCTCCGTTAATATTCTCTAACATATATATATAGACATGTGTAATATTTGATAGTGAATTGTATTTCGTTGTTGAAAAAAGATAGGTGAGCCGAGATGTCTGATGTAGTGAAGGTCAGATTTTACTACGGTCCTGGTACTGTCCAAACAACTGAGATGGGAGCAGATCTGAGTGAATTTACTCACATAGAGGTGCCAATGAGCGCACCTCAAACATGGTCACTCAGTCAGGTGAAAGAATGGATTGCGGCAAGTTTAGGTCTTGATACTGAAACACACACCGTCGGTGTTCATGCATTATGGACACGGTCAAGTACAATAATTTACTTTTATTTGAGGCCGATAGAGCAAGACTCCGATTGGGTGCGGTGGTTACAAGGTTGTGAACGAAGGAGATGCAATCATATTGCTTTAGTGCTTCCCGTCGTGAAGGAGGTCACTGCACATGAAGGTGAGGGTGGCTACGATCCTGGTCATAGCAGTGTAGGGAGGCAGTTATTTATGTCAAATGCTGGAGATGATGGTTACGAACAAGGACAGAGCAGTCAGGTACAAGGAGGAAATGCTTATGGTTATGAACCAGGGCAGAGTAGTCAGGTAGAAGGGGGAAATGCCGATGGTGATTACAATGGCGAGGTGGACGCTGACGAGGTAGATGGGCACATGCAGGACCAGATGGAAGAAGAAGACACCGATGTTGAAAGGGCTCATGCCCATGATTCTGACGAGTCAGATGAAGAAGAAAATGCAGAGGAGGTCCCGAATCCTGCATGGTGGAATCATGACTTCTCATCTGCAATGACCGTGAATGATGGACATGATTCAGCTTGGCAATATCACTAGAACAATATTGCAACGGGTGCTATGTATCCGAACAAGCAAGCCCTGAAGGATGCAATAATTAATTGGGCAATGTCCACGCAAAGGGTTTTCACAGCTCAGGTGTCCAGTCAGAAATTCCTGACAATGGTATGCAAGAACGCAGATTGTCCCGCCAGGGTCCACGGCTTTCTCCCTAAGTATGGCACAAGTTGGGTGATAAGTGACTTAGTTAATCATACTTGTCTTATTCCCTGCATCCCTCAAGATCATGCCAACCTTTCATCCACGCTTATTGCGCGGTTGTTTTACGATGAGATAGTGCAGGGCAAAGCTATGGAAGCGAAGGCAGTCCAGACAAAAGTCTTCGCCAGGTTCAAGTACAGAATTTCTTATGGAAAGGCTTGGAGGGCTAAGCATGCGGCGCTTGAGAGGAGATTTGGTTCTTATTTTGATGCATATGACTCTGTTGTCCAGCTCCTCCACACCCTGCAGCAGCGGAATCCAGCCACCTATATCGATATCCAAGACATGTTCATGCCAGAGTTCCCAACTGTGAGGGTGCTGCATCGTCTCTTCTTCTCTTTCGGTGTATGCATCGAAGCTTTCAGGCATTGCCGACCGGTGATATGTGTTGACGGTACTTTCCTCACAGGCAAGTACAAGGGTCAGATCCTAACAACCATAGGTCAAGACGGCCAAAATCAAGTCGTCCCACTCGCATTTGCTTTTGTGGAGAGTGAGAACATTGAAAGTTGGACATGGTTCTTCAGGCAGTTGAAAGTATCAGTTGTGAAGGAGAAGCCCAATGTGTGCATCCTTCATGACAGGCATGCAGGTATACTCAGTGCGATAAGGACACTGACAAACCCAGGCCCTGAGGAACAAGTTCCATGGCAGGACTTGCAGAGTCGTTAGTGCATGCGCCATCTGGGGGCTAATTTCTTCTCGCAGTTTAGAAATAAGAACCTGATGAATCTGTTCAAAAAACTCTGCAAGCAGAACCAGTTATGGAAGTACAATTTGATACGCGACAGACTTAATGTGTGCACGCAGAGACATGTGAGGGACAGGAAAGCTGCAAGAGATGCAGCGGTGAGGGCACATGTTGAAGCAGTATTTGCACAGTTGGCAACAGGAACAGCGGCCGTGGAGGAGGAGCCTGTTGGGCTATGTGACTTGCCAGGTTTTGACCCACCTGGTACTAGGAGAAGGCTTGGGAGGTCGATTAAAACCTTCGAGCAGTGGATAGAGCATGAGCCTCTGGAGAGGTGGTCTTTGCTACATGACACACATGGAGCAAGGTACGGTGTCATGACAACGAACCTCGCGGAAACATACAATTTTGTCCTCAGAGGAAACCGGGCATTACCACTTACAGCTATCGTTGAGGGTATTTTCTATGGCACCGTCAAGTATTTCAGAGATAGACGTCAAAAAGCAGAGCAACATATCTTCAACAACCCGAATACACGGTATTGTGAAAGAGTCATGAAGTACATGGACAACAAGATGCAAAAAGCTAGGTCACACACTGTAGTCGCCATCGGTAATCAAGAAAGAAGGTTTGAGGTCCGCTTAGCCAACAATAAATTTGGATGTGCAAATGAGTTGAGGACGCATGAGGTGAAAATTGGTAATGAAGCCTGGCCAACGTGTGAGTGCACATGCAACAAACCGAAATTGCTTCACCTACCTTGCTCACATGTACTTGCTGCTTGCGGGCAGCTTGGAATTTACGCAATATCGTTTGTGTCTCCATTTTTTCTGAAAGAGTCTGTCGTCAATACCTGGACCGGTGAGCTGATGGGTTTTCGATCAATGGGTAATTTCAACAGCGTTAACCCCGCTGAAAGGCGTTACATTCCAAAACCAGAGCATAAGCGTACAAGTAGAGGCAGACGATAGTGTCAGCGCATCCGGAATGATATGGATGAATCTGAAGCAGGAGGTCCGACTAGGCAATGCATTCTATGCAATGAATTTGGCCATAGGGATACTAATTGTCCCACTTTCGTCACTGGGCGTGGACGAGGCAACCGGGGAAGAAGAGGAGGTAGAGGCAGTAGAGGAGTAAGGGCGAGAGGAAGAAGCTAAGCTAGCAGTAGTATATTCTGAATTTGTATTAAGTGTGGCACTATGTTCTGAATTTGTATTAAGTGTGGCACTATGTTCTGAATTTTTATTAAGTGTGGCACTATGTTCTGAATTCTTATTAAGTGTGGCACTATGTTCTGAATTTGTATTAAGTGTGGCACTATGTTATGAATTTTTATTAAGTGTGGCACTATGTTCTGAATTTTTATTAATTGTGGCACTATGTTCTGAATTTTTATTAAGTGTGTAGGAATGTCGGGAATGTGGTTGCTGAATGGGGACATTGATAGGGGTCATCGTGCTGCGATATGGTCTGAGCGCAAGCTTGAGCCTCTGGTCACTCGTACTCCCAAGGAAAACTGGATGATACATCGAGGATGGCTTGAGCGGTACGTGCTTTGTTAATTTGCACACTGACATGCATATTAATGAGAGACACTAACCGAAATGTTCTCTGATGAAGGTTGAAATGGGCCGGCCTTTTACCTTTCGCGCGTCTGGTTGAGTCTATCTCGGGTGAGAAATGCCTCGCCATCGACGGGTCCTTGATGAGCTGCTTAGTGGACCGTTGGAGGCCAGAGACCCACACGTTTCACTTCCGATGGGGAGAGATGGCCCCTACTCTGGAGGATGTGTCACTTTTGCTCGGACTACCGTTGGCAGGTCATGCCATAGGACCGTTGGACGCACCGGCTGGTTGGGAGCGAGCTCTTACACAACGTTTTCATGGTGTTTTTCCGGATGCTCCGGATCCGGTATGGGAGCATCACGGACCAAAGTATGAGTGGTTGCTCAATTTCCGGGTAATTTCCCCTACCTCTTATCTTCAAGTTCTCGTGCATACAGTTTACAGAAAATAATTGCGGCTTACTAAAACTTTCTCTTTGCTTAATGCAGATCCAGAACTTTCGGGCGCCGTTGACTGCGGAACAGATCACTCGGAGCCTGGAGGCCTACTTAATGTGGCTTTTCGGCAAGGTGATGTTCACGGAGAACCATGTCACCACTATTAGCGCGCTCTACATCACTATGGCACTTGAGATAGCGAGCGCTCAAACGGCAGATGATATCAGACAGAGGAGTTGGGGTTCGGCGGTCTTAGCGGCTACATACCGAGGTATGTGCAACGGTTGCCAGCTTACATCGAGAAAGCCAGCCCTTCTTGGATGCCCTCTATTCCTACAGCTGTGGTCGTGGGAGAGGTTCTCTATAGGGCGACCAGATGTACGTGTTCGTGAGCCTATAGACGCCTTGTTTGATGTTGACGGCATCGACATGCCTACTTTCGGTCTGTGTTGGACACGTCGCGAGGTATGCACCGTTTTGTAGTTTAATGCAACTTTTTTCTGCACAAGAGATAGTTCGATGCCAGCGGATACTAACTTTTGTTTTCTACAGAGACGCTTTGCTAGTGATCAGACCAGGAAGGCATACACAGCATTGAACGAGCAGTTCGATGCGTACACCGGGGTCATCTGGCAGCCTTATACGGAAGCAGCCATACAAGCGAGATACCCTGGTGGTATATCTGTGCTATGCACAAGGGACCGAGATTACTGGATGACAAAATCAAAGATCATCTTTGATGTCTTCGTTGAGGAGATGGCACAACAGAGGGTTATGAGGCAATTTGGTCTTCTGCAGTTGCAGCTGCCTCCTCCTATAGAGAACCCGGTGCCAGCACACATCCACAGGTATTAACCAGTTTTTCAATGTTGCATTATCTATCATAGTACTCCATTCGAAGCTTTAGATAATTGTTGAACACACACCACAATTTTAGGACGACAAGGAAGGGCATGAACAGGACAACTGCTGACTGGCTAGTTAGACTAGAGCCGTATGTTATAGAATGGGAGACAGCAAACACAAATCTATGGCACGAGAATCACAATTTTGATATCGATGAATTCAATCTCTATTTGCGGCGCTACATGACCGGAACACGGTTACGCATCGTTGAGCACTCCCACCCAGAGGAGATACCGGATCCTACTCCGTCGGATATGTACCCGAGCTATGACACTTCGGGCTCTAGGCAGTACGCGGTAAGATATATTTTCTTTAAGTAATGTTGTCACATACTTTGACGTGCAAGAGACAAACATTATTAATCGTCATGGAAATTTGCAGGCTTCCTTGACGTACGATATCTACAACGACGTGACCATCTTTGGACGATCACTGTCGTCTGGACCTCTTCTTCAGCACCGTCCACTGATACAGCCCTTCTTGGAACGAATTCAGAACAAGATACGGTCTGCGTACGAGGCTATCACGTGCACCCGGAGAACCGACGTTGTTCAGCACCAGCAGCAGCAGCCGCGCCACTCCACGCACCGACATCAACCACGTCCACGTCTAGCACTTTAGCCGACAACCAGGCCACCCCGTCCTGATCAACCTGGCAGTTCAACTTTTCAGCAACCACAGCACTATGGTCCCACGTCGAGCTTCGTGTTTTCTCCACAGCCACAGCAACACGGTCCATCGTCGAGCTTCGTGTTTTCTCCACAGCCACAGCAGCACGGTCCCTCGTCGAGCTTCGTGTTTGAGCCAGAGCAGCCGTCACAGCCAGCAGGTATGTGTCTTCATATGTTATATTAGCAAAAAGATGTTAATCATGTATGTGAATAATGTTAAAAATGTATATGAATGTTCATGATTTATACAAAAAATGTACAAACGTTCCATCGCGCAGGAGCCTACGGATATCAGGCGTCTATGGCGGCATCACATGATACATGGGGGAGTGATCAACATCCCGAGGAGAACATACAGTCTCAGATGTCGCAGCACACCCAGTGGATGAACATGTATTCCACTCCTCCACCAGTCCCCACACAGGATACACAGCATGACCAGGTAGAGTCTGAGATTCCTCCTCATCAACTTAGGCCACCCGACAGGTGGGGATGGTCGCCGCTTCCAGATCCGCCTCCCCGCCAAGCCAGACGTCGTCACTGACGCTTCTATCTATCAGTAGAGACATTACCATCTATTTATGTGTGAGACTTATGTCTATTCTCTGTATGAGTCATTATCTATGTTAGTTTCAGACTATTCGCATATGTGAGTCAGTATTTATGTATGAGGCATGCTTCATGTATGTGTTACTATTGCACCTGCTTCTATCTGATCAGGAGACATATATCGTTTTATGTATGCGAGAGACATATTACTATTAATTCACATTGTTATTCTAGTTACATTTCCAAAGAGACTACAACCGATAATTAAGATACAAGCACATCTGAATTAAACTTAATAAATACAACTTACATACTATAAAATGAAATTAAGGTACAACATAATGCCCTACTTGTTGAGGTACAACTGGAATACAGCTTACATACTACATGAAGTCATCATCGTCATCCTACGTTGATGCAGAACTCTTGCCCTTCGACGATGAAGAACTTTTGCCCTTCGACGATGCAGAAACCTTGCCCGTCGACGATGAAGAACTCTTGCCCTTCGACGATGAAGAACCCGGAAGCGGCGGCATGAAGATATCATCTTCGTCCTCGCTCTCCTCAGTCCATAAACATGGATTATTTCTTGCAGTCCTTCTGAAAGTTTCACTCTTCGGCAGCACTACCCTCTTCCACCTATCATCCAACCTAAGAAGTTCTTTGCGTACCTCCTCATAGGTCCTTTCAGGCCACCCAGACCTACGTAATTGGTGAGCCAACTCATTCATTATGGTGTCACTACCGGTGAGTTCGTCCCATGGAACTATCCTATTGTCCATCCTGAAATCGCTAGCTAGCCTCAGAAGAGTCGCGCTCATCCCAGGGTGAAAACTACGATCGAAAGGATAATGGGACATCTCAACTACGCAACACTGGAATGCTTATCCACCTCCGTCTGAAGGGGGTTTTATAGGTGGTGGAGGTGAAGTTTCCCGCCACGTTTCCCGCCACCCGTTTCCCGCCACCCGTTTCCCGCCAACCCTTTCCCGCCACCCGTTTCCCGCCACCCGTTTCCATCCTCCCATTTCCCGCCAACCCTTTCCCGCCAACCCTTTCCCGCCACCCGTTTCCCGCCACCCTTTCCCGCCAACCCTTTCCCGCCACCCGTTTCCCGCCACCCGTTTCCCGCCACCCGTTTCCCGCCACCCGTTTCCCGCCAACCCTTTCCCGCCATCCGTTTCCCGCCACCCGTTTCCCTCCTCCCATTTCCTGCCAACCCTTTCCCGCCATACCGCAGTCGTTCTTTCCCGCCATTCTCTTCTCTCTACCTATAAAACCCCCTTCAGACGGAGCTGGATAAGCATTGCAGTGTGCTGCTGGTCAAGTTGGGGCACTGTGGTGGAGGTGAAGCTGTTGTTCGTCGTTCTTCGTTGGAGCCGGAGCACCGGCAGTTTCGTGGCCGCCGTTCGTCGTTCTTCCGTCGCAGGCACGCTTCAAGGGTATATTTCAGCCCACATTTTATTTTTCGTAGCTGCTCCGGTAGTATTTGTTCATATATTAGATGTCAACTAATTAGTGGGATATTAAGGGGTAGGTTAGGTACTCAATGCGATTTGTGTGTTGCAGATGGCTGAGGGTACTCAGTGGGTGCTTAGCCCTATTGTTCATGTCCAAGGCTTTTTCCAAGTGTTGTGCAAGTTAGTGAAGTGGACCTCACTTTTAATTGGTTGAAGACTAAATTCATGTTGAAGCAAGGGTTGAAGGAAGACGATTTTGTGTACTACGTCAGCAGGAAGCAGTCAGATGGCCCTGGGGAAAGAAAATTGATTGACATAACTGATGATGGCAAGATTCAAGAAATGCTGAGCGAATGGCAATAGAAAAGGGTTGTTGAGTTGCATTGCTACAGGAAACCCAGTTATATGTGATGAATTTGTCCTTCGAGATCCGCCTCCCCGGCAGGCCAGACGTCGTCATTGACGCTCCTATCTATCAGTATCAGTAGAGACATTACCATCTATTTCTGTGTGAGACTTATGTCTATTATATGTATGAGACAAATGACTATGTACTTATGTACGAGACATATGCCTACTCTATTTTAGTACTCTGTTATCGGAAATACAAGATCATATTTAGTACTCTATGATCATATTTCTGCGGGAAACGGGTGACGGGAACGGGTTGGCGGGAACTGGGTGGCGGGAACTGGGTGGCGGGAAAGGGTAGGCGGGAAATGGGTGGCGGGAAAAGCGCAGTTTGGAAATGTCGATAACTTTCTAAACAAATGTTCATCACAATGGAAAAAGGTTCCCGCCTTTCAAAAAATGCATGCAATTTTTTTGGAAAATATGAAAAGAATGTTAAACAATGTTTGCATAATGTAAAAAAATTGTTCGTGCCACTTAAAGAATGTACGTCACCTTTGCTCGAAATATTCTCGTGTTTCCAAAAAATATCCATGACATTGTAAAAAATGGTACTCCCTTCATCCCATAATATAAGATGATATTACAATCAATATACTCACATATCACGTGGGTTAAAAAATGTTTAGATAGATCATGACATTTTTAGAAAATATTCGCGTGTTTCTAAAAAAAGTTTATGATAATTTCAGAAAAGCTATACAATTTTAAAAAATGTGGTGTGGTTTAAAAAAATGTTATTTCCATTAAAAATGTATTTGAAGAAATGTTACCATGTATTCATAACGTGTTAAAATATATACTTTTAAAAAATATCATCATGTATTATTAAAAATAGGCATGCACCAGTCGGCCCACAGCAGGCAAACTGAGCATAGTCGGCCCACTGCAGGCCTATCGGCCAGCTGCAGGCCTATCGGCCAACTGCAGGCCGACTGGGCTTCAATCTGGTGGCCGACAGCCCAATTGGCCAGCAGCAAGCTGATGGGCCACCAGTCGGCCTGCTGTGGGCCGACTGGGCTCAGTCGGCCAGCAGTGGGCCGACGGTGTATTATTTTTGAAAATTCTTTTTTCAGCGTAATATTTCTGTAAATTAATAAAAAAATGTATTATTTAAAAAAAATTAGCTGAAAAAGAGAGGGGTTTTGACAGTGGTTTCGTTTCTTTCCTGTAGAACTCTCTGTTAGCTGGTGGGGATTGAATCGTGTATATCTCAAATTATATATTGACTTCTGAAAGATCTTCAGACAACATGCTATGGTAAAATGGAACCGGTTTCAGTATATCTCTATCTTATATATTACAAAGTCATACTAAGGTTAAGACACTTATTTTGCAACGGAGGGATTACTATCCAGCCAAGTATAGCAAGCTCGCTTAGTCGGAGCAGTGGATGTAACTCTGGAGATATCCAGCCAAGTATAGCAAGCTAATTCACTTAGTCACAGGAGTGTATGTAATTGAAAGAAAAATAATATATAGCAAGTCATAACTCATCATCAGTGGTACAGTACACGTCAACCACCTTGTCGACGAGTTATCATCGTATTTATTTCTTCCTAGTTGTCATCCATCATGCGTGCATATATATGGCTGTCATCCATAGTGGTTTGTAGTCATCAACTAGCTAGCGAGAATATCTATTATGCATCATATGGGTTATCTTTGTGGTCGGCTAAAGAAAGATGTAGCATTCCTCAAGAGTCAAGACAATTTTCCTGATTTTATTCTGTTTAAAGTCGCACACAATAAAAATTTTGTTAGATATGGGAGGCATTAGGAATGTATAAGCTTGTAGCTTCATTTGGTGCCACAGTTTTCAGCGAGAAATTTGTGTGGACAAGAGGTTGCCATCTAGAATCAAGCGCGCAAAGTCCGCATGATTAAGAGATGATGCGGCCCTGATCACTAGATTGATGCATACAGTCCATTCCGATGTGCGGGCGAAAGGACAATGTACTTGCCCTTCTATGCCACTGGAACGTTTGGAAAAATATGAACACAGACAGACAGTTGTGTTCAGCGAGCAATGACCTAACCTGCAGTTGTTCCTTGAGATGTCTCGGGAGGATGCATGTGCCTCGCGCGGTCGGCTCCCCCCGGGCACCAACATCACGCTGCTACTCTCTCTTTCTTCCGCTGGTGTCTAGGTAGGTTGCCGCACAAAAATTCAGCCATTTTGGCTATTTGGAATAAAAATTCAGGTGGGAAATCTCTCCCAGGTGACCACTAAAACCAAGCATACACTACAATTACGCTCTCTATTCACCTCAGCGGTTATGCGGCATCTGTCATTCAAACCTTAAAAGATCCTATCTTGCTTTTATAGCATGAGCCTAATGAGAAGTTTTGAATAGTTCTCTTGCACGACTGTTTTTAATCAAAACATCCAATTATACAAGCGATCAAAAATTATCTTGTGAACTGAGCACATAGTACCACTGGCATAGCGCCAGTGATCGCTCCGGCCGTGGTCGATAGAGAAAAACACACCAATTATGCCTTTTGAAGTCAAAGCACACCCCCACATTGTCCATCCTTTTATCATGCACAATCTTTGTTGATTATAGTACGTCCAGAGTAGTATAATCAACAAAATATTTTGTTTCGAAAATTAGTACAGCGAGAGTGGGTCTAGCATCTTCGAACTGCTCTTTGTTGGCTACCTTCTGCTGTCCTTCATTTAATTTATGACCACTCTGTCACCTCCATATTAATCACTAACTGTGTGTGATCTTTGCTTGTCCTCTGCTGGATCAGTTCAGCAAAATATCGAGTCAACTAGTGGCACGACTTGTGAGCTTCTTTCTGTTTTTGTTAGATGACTTCTCTTTCAAAATGTTTTCTGTGAAAGATTTTATTTTGTCTCGTGGTGCTAAGCAGAGGATAGAAGAGGATTGAGTGAGGTGACATGGCATCTCTCCACATTGGTCGGTTTTTGGCATCCTACTACGGTTGCATGAACCGGCACAAGAAGAACATCACGAGGGGCAGTTGATTAAAAATATTCAAATATTGGTGGTGCTGGCCGGCAGACGAGTTTGGTAGTGTACTGCACTGCTTGGGAGTTGGGACCATGAGCCGCCGCCAGCATCGACAACAGGACATGTAACTGTGCGAACACGTCAATTGTACGGCTAGAACAATCCAACAAACACCAATGGAGAGACTACACACACGTGCAGTTCTCATGAATCTGAAAACCCGTAGAAACTTCCCCGCAAAAAACCCCATAGAAACTACAAAGAGCATTCATATCCAAGCGCCTATAGTAAGATGCAACAATGAACCGACCTACCCCTTCGCTTGTTGCCTCGTATGCAAGGGCAGGCCGCTAGGGTTTCTCGTTTACTGTGGCCAAAATGCAGTTTTTCTATATTATATATGTAGTACTTGTTTCTCTAATTCTATATGTATTATATGATTTAAAATGCTAAACTGACAATTCTTTATGGTTATACATAGACATTTTTATAGTGAGCGTAAGGTTGGCACCCCCATGGGTCAAGGTCTAGTTCCGCCACTGCTTAGGGCTATGGAGGCAAAAGTGGATCCTTGCCTTTGTCAGCAGGAGGGCTCCATTTTTGTACGTTTTTGTTAGACTAATATGTCACGTATTGTCACATATCTCCTAATCTCCTAAATCGAGGAGTATCGATATTATTGTGATCTCCCATTTATGGTTAGGATTGTAATCCTATGTATATATTGACATGCAATGGAAAAGCCCAAGTGTGGCAAGTATTCTTAAATCTTTCATGGTATCAGCCTAAGAATCCTCTCGCTTCCGCTCCCTCCAACCCTAGCGCCGCCGGCCTCTGATCCCGCGCCGCTGGTCACCTCCCTCCCCTCCCTCCCATGGCGCTGGGCACCTCCGAACCGCCTGCACCTCACCCCAACGCCGCCCTTTGGGCGCAGGCCACCGCGATTCCCAGCGTCCACTCCCTCGTCCCCATCGTCCTCGAGTTCAAGAGCGATGTCTTCCCCAAGTGGAGGACCTTCTTCAACATCGCCGTCACTACCTACACATTCGAGGATCACCTCACCTCCGAGAAGCCCTCCACCGACCCAACGTGGCTCCGCCTCGACGTCCTCGTGCTCCGCTGGCACTATGGCTCCATGGCCAAAGACATCGTCAACCTCGTCATGCCCACCGTCACCGCCACCGCCACCGCGTACAAGGTCTGGACCGCCGTCCTCGCGCTCTTCAACGACAACCAAAAGAGCCGCGAGATTTATCTCGCCGAGGAGTTCCACAACATCAAGCAGGAGGATTGGTCCATCACCGATTACCTTCACCTGCAAAAGACGGCGGCTGACGCCCTCGCCGAGGTCGGTGCGCCCGTCTCCGATCCCGAGCTTGTCACCAACGTCATCAAGGGTCTTCACGAGCGCTTCGACAAGGTCGCCGACATCGCCCCCCTCCTCACGCCGTTACCTACCTTCCTCAACTTCCGCAACATGCTGCTACTTCACGAGATGAAGGCCTCTCGGCGCTCCAACAACACCTCGGCCTCCGCCTTCTACGCCGCCAAAGGACCAGCCCCCGCTCCTCCCAACGGAGGCGGTGCGTCCTCCGGGGGTGGCGGTGCTGCTCCTTCTGGGGCGGCCGGCGGCCAGCCATGGCGCGCTCCCGCCCACAACCCTCATGCCACCGGCTATGGCAAGAGGAAGGGCAAGAACAAGGGCTACAAGTCTGCCGGTGGCGCTCCTCCAATGTCGACTCCTTTCAACCCTTGGACAGGAGCCATCCAGATGTGGCCCATGCAGTCCCGCCCCAACAGCACCGGCAGCAGTGGCATCCGTGGACGGAGTGTGGGCTCACGCCTACATGGCCGCTCCCCCGGCTGCTCACGGCGCGCCCTATGGCGGCTATGGCGCAGCTCCGTACGACGACGTGCTGCCCTACGCCGCACCACCGACACCGGCACAATCATGGGACACCGCTGCTCTCGCCCAACACTTCACTAACATGACGTTGCAGCAGCCCGCTCCCGAGTGGGTCATGGACAGCGGCGCGACCGCCCACCTTTCCTCCGATGCTGGTATCTTATCCTCCCTTTCTCCTCATCATATATATCATCACGTGGTGGTCGGCGACGGTTCCACCGTTCCCGTCACCACATCCGGTTATTCTTCCCTTCCCTCTCTTTTTCCTAATAGAACTCTTCACTTACATCATGTCTTAGTAACACCTAGCATTATCAAGAATCTTATTTCTGTTCGTCAATTCACTACTGACAATCACTGCATCATCGCTTTTGACCCTTTTGGCTTATCTGTGAAGGACCTTCATTCCCGGCGTGAGATTCTTCGGTGCAATAGTACGCGGGAGCTCTACACGTTCACATGCCCTCCGCCTCCTCGCGCCCTCGCCACGCTCACCGCCCCTCAGGACGTGTGGCACCATCGCCTCGGTCATCCCGGCCATGATGCTTACCGTCACCTCTCGCAGCATATTTCCCTTCCTTGTATTCGACAAATAAACCACTCCACTTTATGTCATGCTTGTCAACTAGGACTTCATGTATGTTTGCCTTTTTCTGCTTCTACTACTCGTATCACTCGTCCATTCGAGTTAGTGCATTGTGATCTTTGGACTTCACCGATCTTGAGTGTTTCTGGCAATAATTTTTTTTAGTCGTTCTTGATGATTTCACACATTTTCTATGGACCGTTCCGCTTCGCCAAAAATCTGATGCTTACGCCTCGCTCTCTGCTTTTCGCGCGTTCGCTCATACTCAGTTTGGCTTACCTCTCGTGTCCATACAATGTGACAACGGTCGTGAGTTCGACAACAACAAACTCCACTCTCTTGCCGCTACGCACGATATTCATATTCGCTTTTCTTGCCCATCCACATCCCAACAAAACGGTAAAGCTGAACGCATCATACGCACTGTCAATGACATTGTCTGTTCTCTCTTATTTCAGGCTAGCTTACCACCTCGGTTTTGGGCCGAAGCACTTCACACCGCCACTCACGTTCTCAACCGTCTTCCCACCAAAACCATTAGCGCTCCCTCTCCCTACTTAGCCCTTCACAACAACCATCCCGATTACTCGTCACTACGCGTCTTCGGCTGCCTATGCTATCCCAACACCGCCTCCACTATGCCACATAAAATGTCGCCACGTTCGAGTGCTTGCGTGTTTCTCGGCTATTCCTCTCATCATAAGGGATATCGGTGCATGGATATCACTACCCACCGCATCATCATCTCTCGTCAGGTCGTCTTCGATGAGATGACCTTCCCTTTTGCCTCACTACAGCCCACTCACGCCGCCACATACGACTTTCTCACCGACGATGACACACTACCCATAGTTGTCCCGCCTCTTCCGATCGCCACTCCTACCCCTACCCCGCCACCCTCCCCTCCTCCCGCCCCTCCTTCCCCACCCGCACCACCCTCACCGCCTGCCCCTCCCTCACCAGGCGCCCCTCCCGCACCCACTCATTGCACGTGCAGCACCTCCGGCATCCACAAGGGTCCTCGCGAGCGGCTTAACCTGCATGTTTTCATCTGTCAGCAGGTACTCGCCGGTTCCCACCTCAGCCCGTGCAGCTCTCAAGGATCCCAACTGGCTCGATGCTATGACTGCAGAGTACCGCGCTCTCCTCAGCAACAACACTTGGGATCTTGTGCCCCCTCCTCGGGATGCTAACATCGTCTCCGGCAAGTGGGTTTTTCGCCACAAGCTCAAACCCGATGGCTCCCTCGATCGCTATAAAGCTCGTTGGGTGCTTCGGGGTTTCTCTCAGTAGCCCGATGATGAAGCTATGTACCTAGGGTAGGGTCATGGACCTGTCCAAACTACCCTCCCCAAGGACATCCCTAGAAGAAACCACCTTTCAATCGACTTGGAGATGTTCCACTCGACGGACTCGAAGACACTCGACTATGAAGCAATCACTCGACCAAGATCCAACCACTCGATGACCAGGAGACCTAAAGCCAGTCCGCACGCTAACGGTCGGTCATTGAGTAGCCTTTATGATCATCATAGCTCTTTATTAGAGGCGTTACCAGTAACGCCCCACCTTAATGTACCTTAAACCCCTTGTAACGTGGGCTGGCTGGGGTCCTGGCGCACTCTATATAAGTCACCCCCCTCCACAGGCACAAGGGTTCGCACCCCTGTAATTCATACACACATAATCCAGTCGACCGCCTCCGGGCTCCGAGACGTAGGGCTATTACTTCTTCTGAGAAGAGCCTGAACTCGTAAACATCGTGTGCTTACAACTACTCCATAGCTAAGATCTTGCCTCTCCATACCTACCCCCCTACATCACTGTGAGAGTTAGAACCACGACAGTTGGCGCCCACCGTGGGGCTGGTGTCTTAGCGACTTGTTGGAGAAGTTGCGATTTTTTTTCGATCCAAATCATCATGGTTTCTGGCGGAGTTTTGGTGGAGGGCCACCAGATCCGTCTCGGCGCGCTCACGTTCATCGCCGACGACTCCGCTTGGCTTCAGGAGGCTCCGCTCGACGTCGACACGCTTCCTGTCCGCGGGGCAACACACTTTCGCGCGTGTGTCCGCGGCATCCTCTTGCGGCAACCGTCGACCCATTATCGGTCGGCCCCTGCTTGTCCTCCCTCCCTGTTTACATCACCAAAAAAATGCTTTTTACGTCTTCAAAAAAGAGCCAACTCCAACAGATGATGTATATTTGTGATGTAAAATTCCAACTCCAACAGATGATGGATTTGAAGATGTAAAACTAGTGCACTGAACCTACTGTCAAAGCTCACGGCTCCCGCTGCAGCTTGTCGGGGCCGGCAGGGATGGCCGGAATCGGCCAGCGGCGGAGAGCGAATGGGTAGGGGAGGTCGAGAGGAAGCCAAACCGGTTAGCGACAGCAGGGGTGGCGCCGGAGCTGCCCGCAATTGGCCGACGATGGCGGCGGAGAAAAGGGGATCGGGCAGGTGTTGGCGGGGGACGCGGGGGGGGGGGGGGGGGGGTGAAGTCGTGGCAGGCCCGGCGGGCGTCGGGCGGGGGACGGCGACATGGGGTGGCGCCGGAGCTACCGTAATAGACCGATGACATGTCGGGCTGGGGTCGGCAGCGGCGATTTGGTGCGGATTTGGCCGGCGACGGAGTCGGGCGACTGGCGCCTAGTCGCGTGGAAGGGAAAGGAACGGCGGTTGGCGGTTGGTGGTTGGCGTGCGACCATCGTTTTTACATCTTCTGTAGGTGGAGATGCACATTTGCACCGCGAGGTGTTATAGTTTACATCTTCGGGAGGTGGAGATGTAATTTTTTTTACATCTACATCATCTGTTGGAGCAGCGTTTTTGGGCCTCGAAGATGCTAAAGATAATTATATTTCCATCTACATCATCTATTGAAGATGCTCTACGAGCATCTAGCATGTGGTTGTTTTTTTCTTCGTCGTGTGGGGCATTGCTGCGGGATGGTGCTCACTTGTTACCAACCTGGCTCCTGAATTCTCGCCCCTTGAAGATGGTTACATGCATATTGCTCACATGGAGGTGACGAAGAGAAAGGTTTTTAGCAAGGTCCTCATCTATATTATTTGGAAGGAGTGGAACCATGTTATTTTTCAACAAGCATCTTTGTCCATGGTCGAGGTTGCTTACTTGGTTAAGGATAAACTTGATCAAATGAGGTTGGCCATGGCCGCTCCCACATAGTCCTTTTCACAGTGATCCCGCCTTCCATGTGAAAAATAAAAATCATGCAAGGTCACTTACTTTAATATCAGGGGCAAGTCCGCTGAATATTCAGTTTTGTCGGGCTCTGATTATGGATAAGTGGACAGCTTGGCTACATTTAATACGTTGTTCGATGCCGATCAACTGATTTTGCAGGAATCTGATGTATTCCTCTGGGAGTTGCACTATTGTGGTGTTCTCCACAAAATCCATGCATCCCAACCTTATCAAACTCTGGGGTTGCTTTCCTCATGAAGTATACTTGGAAGATTATTTTTCATACGCTATCTTAACTATGGGGGATGGAATCTTCTCAGTGAAATCCATGTATTCGGACCTAATTGATACCGGGCCATTGTGGAGGTCGTTGCACATTTGAAAGATTAAAGTTCCGCTTCGTATTAAAATATTTATGTGGTTTGTCCATAAAGAGGTTATTCTAACCAAAAAAAACTTGGCAAAAATGAATTGGGTTGGTAATTCTAGGTGCTGAATTCTAGGTGCTGTTTTTGTGATCAAAATAAAACGATTAAATACCTCTTTCCCGAATGTCCTCTTGCACAATTATTATGGCAATCAATTCATATAGCCTTTAACGTTCAACCTCCAAGGAGCATACACACGTTATTTGAGACGTGGCTTAATGGAGTGGATGTACATTTAGCTAAATATATTCGGATAGGAGTATGTGCATTATTTTGGGCTATATGGAACACTAGAAATGATATGATTTTTAATAGAGCACAATTCACCAATTTTTTGCAGGTTATCTATAGAGCTACAACTTGGATCCGTATGTGGTCCTTACTCACTTATGCGGACATTAGGGAGCCTTTGGTTATTGCCGTTGGGAGACAGTAGCACGGGATATCTTCAGCTGATTTGGATGGCGAGCTAATAATAGGCTAGGTGTATAGGCATCGTAGCTTATTATTGATGTGGCACTTTTTTAGTTCTATATCGCCAGGTGTGGGCCGTGTGCGCTTGTCAGATTTATTGGCTTTTGACTACTGCTTAGTTTATGAGTTTTTTTGGACCTTATGACCTTGTTACGTTTTTATTTAATAATATGGCTGCATGAATCGATTAATGTAGAGGCCGGGTGTATTCCTCCTTTTCAAAAAAAAAAAAAAACTTAACCGTGGGGTGATCTTGACAAAGGATAATTTGGCAAAGCACAAAATAGCTGGGATACAAACTAAATTTTATTTCTAAGACATGAGGAAACGATCCATTGTCTTTCCTTCCATGTCGGTATAATACTTTTATTTGGTGTAAAATACACATAATTTTAATTTACCCCGCCCCTCCTCCACCCACTAACATTACAAAATTGTTTTGGAACCAGTTGCCGGTTGGTCAGGGTTCACCCCAAAATGATGGCACACATCAACCACCATGTTGATGAGTTATTATCGTCTTTATTTCTTCCTATCCCTCGTCTGGTGTGCATGCATATATAGACTACTAGCTCTCAGCCACAGTGGTTTACAGTTATCAACTAGCTAACCAGAATATCTCTCATCCACCATGGTTTATTGTAGTTGTCAGGAGGCAGAATGAAGGAAGTTATATGTATGGGCTGTTTATCTCAATTGAGCAAGCCCCTATGGGTGTTGTCAAGTCAATTTGCCTCATTTTATTCCATTCAAGTTGCACACCATTACAGAATATATTAGACATGGGAAGCATTAGGAATATTTAAGCTTGTGGTTACGTAATGGGCTGCAATAGAATGGTGGGGGGAAGAGATTCTAGAATCAAGGGTGTCAGAGTCCCATTGTCCAAGAGATGCTACGGGCCTGACTAGACTGATGCAACATTTTTGGCTTACTGACGTGAGGGGGAGCACATACTATTTTCCTTTCTCTGCCACCGGATCGTTTTGAAGCACCGGTAGCATTCCGCGAGCAACGCCCTAACCTGCGGTTGTTCATTGAGATGTGTCAGGAGGATGCATGTGCCTGGCGCGTTCATCTCCCCCCTGAGCACCAAGATCACGCTGCTGCCTCGCTTTCTTCCCATGGCGTTTAGCTAGGTTGCCACGCTCTCCCCTATGCTTTCTGCTGCCGTGATCTGTCTCTCTGTCTGCTTTGTCTGTCGCTGTTGTAAAGCTCAGCAACTTGTAAATTCATATGGGGAATCTCTCCCCGGCGAACATTTAAAAAATCGTTGCTACATAAGTTTATTTTGTCAAGTCTGAGTCTTCAAAACTAAAATTATGATCTCTATTCACCTCAGGTGTTATGCAACTTATATCACTCAATTCTTAAATTTGATCTCTATTTTTTATAGCATGAGCCTAGTGAGAAGTTTTGAATAGTTCTCTTGGCCGACTTTTTATTGAAACATCCAATTCTTCAATTGATCAAAGTTACCTTGTGAATTGGGAGCATAGTAGCACCACCCTAGCAAACAACACACTGTCCATACTTTTTATAAAACGCAACCTTTGTGGATTATATTATGACCAAGGTCTGGCACCTTCGAACTGCTCCTTGTTCCCTACCTTCTGGTTTCCTCCATTAAATTTGTGAACATTATGTCCCTTCCATATTAATCACCAACTATGTGTGGTCTTTGGAAAAACTTCTTAGCTTGCTTGTTCTCTGCTGAATCAGTTCATCAAACTATTGGGTCAACTCGTGGCATGAGTTGTCAGCTACTTTTTATGTTTTTTAGATGATTTTTCTTTCAAGAGAAGTTCTCCACAAAAGATATTGGTGTTTTTGTCTCATGGTGCTAAGCAAAGGATAGCAAAAGAATGTCTAGTTTTAGTTTCCTATGTTTTCTTCGGCGAATAGATGTCTATGTTAGTCTCAAGCAGTCCAGTACACTACCAAGCTCGTCTGCCGGCGGACATCACTGCATTTCACAACTTTGAGAAGACCCGGCTGGAGTGCAGCTGGTCACCCGACAATCGCAAGGTCACTTGCTCACTGCTGGGAGTGCTGATCACATGGTCTACATCTGGGGCACGACATCGAGGCGGATCCTCTACAAGCTTCCAGGGCACAACGGCTCCGTCAATGAGACCGCTTTCCACCCTACCGAGCCCATCATTGGATCTTGCGGCAGCGACAAGCAGATTTATCTCGGGGAGCTTTAGGTCGCTGCCATTTCCTCAGCTAGGACTTCCTGTAATATTTGGGTATGAAAGAGAACTGAAGACCGTAGGTACCGTGTTGCTCTGTCAGACATTGAATGCTGGATTGCTGATCGAATTTTCAAACTGCTACTTATTCAGTACCCTTACGGTTCTTGTTAAACATGTGGCCATTCTGCCTTTTAATCACTAACTGGTGTGCTCTCTCTGAAAACTTTATTCACTTACCTGTTTCACGCTGAATTACGTTGTCTAACTAGTGTATCGAGTCAAAATGCTGTTTTAGTCTGTAAACTTACCTTTTTCTGTTACACGAGTTTCTATTGGTGCTATATATATAACCAGAAAAAAGATAAGTAAGCTAAAAGCTTGCCTTAAAAGGGAAAATCATATATTGAAAATTTGGTTGATCCTCTTTTTAGTCAATACTCCCTCCGTCCCATAATATAAGAACGTTTTTGACACTACACTAGTGTCAAAAACGTTCTTATATTATGGGACGGAGGGAGTAGTAGATTGTCAATAATGTGTCTGAACATAATTTATTAGCCGTCAACTTATATTCATGTGGCTCTGCTCAAAAGTGTATGACTGCCATGGAATGTCATTTTATTCACCATAGTTACGGCCGTCTGCCTTGGCTGCATGACAGCCAATTCTAGGTGATACCTGTTATTGATGAAAATACTGAGTTTTGGACAGTGGTTTCATTTCTTTCCTGTATCGGTAACTCACAACTAATAGCAAGATAAAAATACTCGTAAAAATTCTCTTTAATTAAAAAAAATTATGTTTCTAAGTGCGTTTATCTGGCTTGCTGGTGATGGGGTTGAATTGTGTATATGTGAAGTTACATATTGACTTTTGAAAGATTTTGAGACAGCATCCTTTGGCAAAATGGAATCAGTTTCATGTATACTTTTACGACAATTCCAGGGAGCGAACGTTCTGACGAAGTAATCGCCGTTTGATTTTACGTTTGTGGCTGTGCGTGTGCTTGAACCTAGTGCATGCGTGAAATCAGCTGGAGAACATGGAAAGACCCAGTGGAGCCGCATGAAACTGGAGTCCTACTTTTATCTTCCCTCCGTTCGTAAATATATGACGTTTTGGCAGTTCATGTTCAACTCCCAAAACGTCATATTTTTAGGAACACAGGGAGTATTAGTAATATCCAGCTAAGTATAGCAAGCTGATCACTCAGCCGGAGTGGATGCAACTCCAGAGAAATCTTCTATGTTAATATGCAGCCAAGTATAGCAAGCTCACTTAGAGGAATGAGTGTATACCTCCAGCCAAATCCCTCAATGCTTACTATTGTAAAGGGAAAAAATGTAGCTAGTCAAACTACCTTGTCGACGAGTTATTATCGTCTTTATTTCTTCCTAGCTGTCATATGGTGTGCATGCATATATATAGATCTCATCCACAATGGTTTATAGTTATCAACTAGCTGCCCAGAATATCTCTCATCCACCATGGTTTATTGTAGTGATCAGGAGGCGGACCAAAGGAAGTTATATATATGGGCTATTTACCTCAACTGAGTTAGCCGCTATGAATATACTATTCCGGAGGAGTCAAGACAAATTGCCTAATTTTATTCTGTTAAAATTGCACAGCATCAGAAAATGTGTTAGATCTGGGAGGCATTAGGAATATATAAGCTTGTCTCTGCGCTCGACTCTGTAAAGCTCAGCGAGAATGGTGTGGCCAAGAGATTGTAGAATCAAGCACGCCAAAGTCTCATGTATAAGAGATGCTACAGACTTGACTCGATTGATGCAGAACTTGGGCTTACTGATGGGAGGGGGCACAAAATAGTTGTCGGTCTCTGCTATAATATTTAGAAGCACATGAACGTGGTTGAGTGAGCAACGCCCTAACTTGCAGTTTCGCCTCTAGATCTGTTTGCCTCCTCCCTGAGCACCAAGATGACGCTGCTGCCCAACTTCTTTGTCTTGGTGTTTGATGGCGTTTAGCTAGGATTCCACGCTCTCCCTACGTTGGTTGTCTTGATCACTCTCTCCATCTGCCTGTCTGTCGCCCTGCTGTAAAACCCAGCCATTTTAGGTTATTTTGAATATAGATTCAAGTGGGGAATCTCTCCCCGGTAACCATAGAAAATACCATTTGCTACTGCAAGTTGTTCATTTATTGTAAGCTGTGGTCTTCAACGCATTGACTAGTAGTTTTTTACTTGCAAACCAAGCATATGCTACAATTACGATCTCTATTCACCTCAGAAGTTATGTAGCTTATGACATTCAATTCTTAAAAGATGCTATCTAGTTTTAATAGTATGAGCCCACTGAGCATTTTGAAAAGTTCTTTCGCCTGTCTTTTTATCAAAAAAAAATCCAATTCCATGTCAAAATAATAATAATAATCCAATTCTGCAACGATCAAAGTTACCTTGTAAACTGAGCGCATACTGCATAGTAGCATCAACAAGCGCTACTGATCACTCTCACAGTGGTGGATATAGAAAAAATACCAACTCTGTTTTTTTTTTTTTTGCGAATAAAAAGTACCAACTCTCTGTCTTTTGAAGTTGAAGCACACATCACACTAGATTATCCGCCCTTTTCCGAAAAAACCTTCCGCCCGACCTTATATATAAAGCAACGACCAAGGATACAACACTCGGATACAACACGCCACGACCAAACACGACACACACACCCAAGGCAAGATACAGGGGTGCCGATGCACCGCAACACTACCCAATCAACCCCCAAGCACACTACAGATGATCCCACTTGGATCCGACGAGGACCTCGCGAGAACTAGTCGCCAAGGAGGGAAGCGGGACAATGACGAAGTATGGACTACAAGGCGGTGCCTTCAAGAAGGGCCCGGCACCGGGTTGTCGCCACTGCCCAATCCTGAAGATCAAGTTTTCACCCGGAGCTACACGAAAGGAAGGGAACACCACAATGGAGCCTTCATGAAGGAAGCGACGCCCGCGGCCGCCACCACCATCGGCCGAAGAGAAAACCGGGCAAGTAATGTACCCCAGTGTGCCCCTCCTCTGCCAAACCTACACATTACGCCGAACGTAACCAACATGCCACCCGCGTGAGCATGGCTGCCCTACCGCACCCAAGGCGGGTGCTCCGCCCATGAACATTGCGTCTCCCGCCACCAGGGCCGCCTCTCTGCATCCAAGCAACCCCGTGAACACCCAAAGGCCTTGGCCTTGGTCTGACCGGCAGCCCCTGACCAACGAAGCAGTCAGCAACCGCCCTGCCTCGAACATCATCAGAGATTCACCAAAAGGCACTCCGGACACACCCTCGTGTCCCCTCACTGTGGCAGCTGACGCATCTCGACACGAGGCCACCGACGACCACCTGACCATCGACAAGGACAACCAAGCCAGCCCATACACGCAGCCAAGAGAGCTCACCGGAGGGCCATCCCGCGCTGCCCACCATCGTCCAGGATCCGGACCAGGAAGATCCCGACTTGAACTGAACTTGGCCAGCACACACCGCCATCATCCCCTGTCACCACTCGCCTCGAAGCAGCCTCCGACCCGCCCCGCTGCAGCCGGCACCACCAGTCGGCCAGATCTGGCCGCCACGCGGCCCTTCACGCCCCTGCCATGCCCGAGATGAAGCAACTCACCAGCACTCCGCCACGCCGCGGTGCCCGGCGCCCGCACCTCGCCCTGGCCCGAAGAAGGTGGCCCGTGCCACCCCACCGCGCGAGAGGAAGACCGAGCACAGCCGGCGCCGGCGCCGGTCAGGCTTCGCTTGGCCGCGCCCTCTGGCGGCAGCGAGGGAGGAGTATGGAGGCGGAGGGGGGCTAGAGGAAGGGGATCGAAGGAGCCCTCCCCGCCCGCCTCGTGGGTTGCGGCGCGGGAGGGATAGGGTTCAGGGGTTCTACCAAGTCTTCAAAAATATTACAATATTTGTGGACTATAGTACAGTGGGTCTAGCATCTTGGAACTGCTCCTTGTTCCCTACCTTCCGCTTCCTTCATTAAATTTGTGACCAATCCATCCTCTTCATATTAATCACTGACTGTGTGTGACCTTTGGAAAAACTTCACTTGCTTGTCATCTGCTGGATCAGTGCAGCAAAGTATCGAGTCAACTAGTGGCACGAGTTGTCAACTTCTTTCTATGTTTGGTAGATGATATTCTTTGAACATGTCTCGTGGTGCTAAGCAGAGGATAGCAAAAAGATTGAGGTGACATGGCATCGCTCCACTTTGGTTGTTTTTGTGGGCATCTTACTACGGTTGCAAGAACCGACACAAGAAATACATCAAGAGGAGCAGTTGATTAAAAATACTCAAGGGTCGGTGAAATGCAGGGGTGCTGGCCGGCAGAGTTAATTTGGTAGTGTACTGGACTACTTGAGACTGACATAGGCAACTATTCGCCAAAAAAAATCCTCGAGGGACCGTGAGCCACTGCTCCCACAGACCACTGGACATGTAACTGTGCCAATACCTCAATGGTACATCTAGAACAAGCACCAATGTAGACTACACACACGCGCAGTCCTCATATTCTGACAAAAGGTGGATTTATTGGGTAAAAATTGAGCATCAAGAGGATACAAAACAATGAGCACACATCTGGCATCTGCATAGTTAGGATGCATACAACCAAGAACAACGCACCCACATAAAAACACGGCAATAAATAGCAAAGTCATATAAGACCAAAGTTATGTGTAGACAAGGAAAAAAACTAAAGTGCCAAAATCCACGACCAGCAAACTACAACAATGATTGTATCCACATCAACCATCTCATGACACCACAGAGACGACGAGATTCTCCAATGCCTTCAGAAAGGGAGACACACTCATGCGCCTCCATAATTAGATCCAACTACGCAAAGCCGGAATCTAGCTTTTCACCCTGAATAACGTGTTCGAGCATCTTCGAAAGGTAACGATCTAAAGACATTGTCATTGCCAGGTGTAACCAACTCGGGTCAAACCAAGGCTTTCACCCCAGAGCTCGACACCGGTGCTAAAGTAGGACCACCATCGATGTCGCGCAAGTGTTGTCACCACCACTTTTCTGTGATCTCAGCATCTACATGGAATGTGCACCAACCCACAACACTACTATCCCTATGTGTCATGCCGTCATCAATAGTTTGCATCTCATCGTCGAAATCCACCGGATCCGGAAGGAGGAACCCTCACGAAGACCTTCCGGTGGCCATCACAATACGTAGTGACCAGTTGCTATCAGATCTAGTCAGACGCGGCCAGCCACCTGCGTGAGAGGGAGCAACCTCCATCCCACCCCTCACATGCAGATGACCCTATGGATGGGCTCCAAGATCAAGTTGGACTCTCACGACCACTGCTAAGTCTATCACGAGAAGGGACATGGCCACCAAATTTGAGCGTGGTGAGTGCAGAAGCCATGGAAGGTTGGGGGGGGGGGGGAGAGTGGAGGGGGCAGTTCTCATGGAACCGAAAAACCATAGAACCTACGAAGAATATTCATATCTAAGCACCTATAACTAGATGCAAAAATGAAAAAAGTTAGTCATCTATTTCATTTATATCTCTTTATTTATGTTTTGCCACAGCGCCAACTATATGTTTTCTAAAGAGTAGAGAGCACATGAAGAGTTCAAGATTTATTATATATTTAGTTGCCGTGGCAAGGTGTAGGCTATGCATGGAGCCGCACCTTTAACCTTATTTGGCGCATGGTCTAAGTAGATTTTAATCTTCCCGCCCCATCCCCTCTAGCATTACGAATCTGTTCAGGAACTGGTTGGTTGGGGCTCACACAAAATTGAAGGCTCATATCCGAGTGGGAGTGTGTTTCTTACTATGAGCGATTTGGAATTTTCATAATGATAATGTCTTTAACAGAGCAAAGCTTCCGCCAGTGGCGGGCCTGTCAGCTCAGAAACAATAATGTTTTGGAGGCGAAAAGGCATCGATCCATGCTTCCTCTAATTTCCTTTGAAGTTATGGTT
Organism: Aegilops umbellulata; assembly: GCA_032464435.1. Lineage (NCBI taxonomy): Eukaryota > Viridiplantae > Streptophyta > Magnoliopsida > Poales > Poaceae > Aegilops > Aegilops umbellulata. Next base: position 420,545,557 of record CP136059.1, read on the forward strand.
ATTCGCTACAGTTGATACAAGCAGGCTCGACAGAGTTAGATGCAGAAGGAAAATGCCATGTGGTCGCTATCAGAGAGGAGTGTTCCTCCAAGCTGAATGTGGATGCGGGCTACATTCAAGATACGAAACAAAGAACTTGGGGAGCGGTGTTGCAAGGTGAGCATGCAGCGGTCCCGCGGTTGGTATGGCACACGGTCAGTCTGAGATGGGTCAAGCTGAGGCGTGTGTGAGAGGTTTGCGTACGATAGTACCTTTTTACTGATGACTGTGTGAGCATCACCTAGGCCCTCATCGATAGGTGGTATTACCAAGGATTCAAGGAACTTGTTGGGACAACTGCCGGGTTTCAGGTTATCTAGAATCTCCAAAAGCGGCAATGGTCGAGTTGCGCTGTTTTGTTTGAGTCAGTACCATTGTGTCTGGTTGAACGTGAGTATAATGACTCTATGTTGCTAAATTAATATAAACGATCATTTAAAACAATGATTGATCTTCGCTGGTACATAGCATTTACCATGTCTACGAGTTATTATCGTCTTCATTACCTCCAACATCCTCTCTGGAATGGGTGCATATATAGGTCCTATCCTCAATGGTTTGTAGTACACAACTAGTTCGAATATCTCCCATCCACTATGATTTATCATATGCGCAACTAGCCATAGACGGGCTAAAAAACATAATATGCATGACATTTATCTCAAGGGAGCTAGCTACCATGAATATAGTGCACCTCAAGAGTCAAGACAACTGGCCTAATTTTATGCTGTTAAGACGCGCCCTACCACAAATATGTTAGATATGGGTGGCATTAGGAATAGATAAGCTTGCAGCGGACCACAATTCGGCCATGCCCCATGCGTCTACTTTACAACATTACTCTACCGTGCCACGTTATTTAGTTGGTGAGGGAAGGACATTCTAGAATTAACGATGACTAGGGCTCCCCATGTCTAGAGAGGCTAGGACATGGTTCCTGTGATACAAATTTTTGTCCTACTGTTAGGGGAAATACAAAATATTAGGTACTAATTAATCAAATGCCGAATTCTCTTGTTAATCTCCATATAATATGTTAATATCTAGGATGTTTTGATATTAGCTTGACAACATATTGACTAGGCAATCTTTGATCGTACACAAGCACGCCCCACAGTAACTGCATTATCTGAATAACTCGACAGTTATGCCACTTGGTTCTCCAAAGATGATCTGTAGTTTTCAAAGTATGAGCCAAGAGAGCAGCTTGAAATAGTTGTCATGCTCTACTTTTATCAAAAAAAGAAAATCAAATGCTCAACCGATCAAAGTTACATTAAGAAGTGAGCATACAGCAGCACCACTCTGGCCCCGCTAGCTGGACAGTACTATCACGGTGAATAGGAAAAAAATAGAAATTCCGTCCTTTGAAGTCTAAGAACAACACGACATTGGTCTTTTTGTTAGATGCAACCTTTGTATATTGCATTACAGCCAGAGCTTGTCGATCATTTTCGGTCCACTGCTTGTTCTCTGTACCATTCCGATTCCTGTTTAACTTGTGACCATCATTTCATTTCCAGTTCATTGCTACTAACTGTGTGTAATCGCTCTAAATGTTAGCAATAATCTTGTCCTAATAAAAATAGATTTAAGCTAATCATAATCAGGGTGGCCGGTGATTAGGTGTCCTAGTTGTATACGGCTTGCATGTCGTGTGGTGTTTTGAGCAGTAGCCTAATAGGAAATTAGGAGTCCAAGTACTAGGCGTTTTTTTGGATGAATCTAGGCAGCAGCCGGCTGCTCGCTGGTCTTCGCGAGCGGTTGGCCTAAAATAGAATTCTTTTGTCTCTAAGCTATAAAAGGTAATAATTTGTAACCTTTAATTAATATAAAATAACAAATTTTAATTCATATATTTGAAAGTGTACATATAACATAAAAGTAGTACAAAAGCATCCATATAAATAAGTGTGAACACATTTAATTTGAGTTTTCAAATTTTTAAAAAGTCATAACTTTTAAACCGAGCGTCGGAATTAAGATCCGTTCTCATCGATGGAATCCTCGCGGCATGCTCTTCAAAACTAGATCCCGCATGGGTATGTTTTGACAATTTTTTTAGTGTGCAATTTAGTCCCTGTTTGTTGCAACTGTTTAGCCGTTGATGTGCAACTAGCGGACAGTCGATGTGCAACTTTTTCCTGTAACCATGGACATGCAGTTTTCACTAATGACACCACCCCATACTACTCTCTAAAAGTGAAATGTGCAATTTCGTCTGCTGCACCGATGCCCTGGCCAACTGCCAGGTAGTAGCCACGCGTGTGCAGCCCTGCGGTCGGGCGTGAGTATTACAAAAGCACATGTGAGACTATGTCGACGAGAGTGTGCAACTCCGTGGCCTGGCAGGAGCATCTCCCATAACAATTTGTGTGCGACCATGCAGACGAGATTGTGCGACTCCGTGGCCATGCATGTGCGACTATGCCGACGAGGGTGTGCAACTCCGCGGCTGGGTGTGAGCACCTACCACAATCAATTTGTGTGCGACTATCCGGATGAGATTGTGCGACTCTGTGTCCATGCATGTGCGACTATGCCGACGACAGTATGCAACTCCACGGCCGGGCATGAGCACCTCCCGTAACAATTCGTGTGCGACTATCTGGACAAGATTGTGCGACTTTCTGGCCATGCATGTGAGACTATTCCGACGAGAGTGTGCAACTCCGCGGCAGGGCGTGAGCACCTCCCACAGCAATTTGTGTGCGACTATCCGGACGAGATTGTGCGACTCTGTGGCCATGCATGTGCGACTATACCGACGAGAGTATGCAATTCCACGGCGTGAACACCTCCCACAACAATTCGTGTGCGACTATCCGGATGAGATTGTGCGACTCTATGGCCATGCATGTGCGACTATGCCGACGATAGTGTGCAACTCCGTGACCGGGCGTGAGCACCTCCCAGAGCAATTCGTGGGCGACTATCCAGACAAGATTGTGCGACTCCGTGGCCATGCATGTGCGACTATACCGACGAGGGTGTGCAACTCCGCGGCCGGGCGTGAGCACCTCCCACAATCAATTTGTGTTCGACTATCCGGACGAGATTGTGCGACTCTGTGGCAATGCATGTGCGACTATAACGACGAGAGTGTGCAACTCCAGGGCCGGGCGTGAGCACCTCCCATAACAATTCGTCTGCGAGTATCCAGATGAGATTGTGCGACTCTCTGGCCATGCATGTGCGACTATGCTGACGAGAGTGTGCAACTCCGGGCAGGACGTGAGTACCTTCCACAACAATTCGTGTGCGACTATCCGGACAAGATTGTGCGACTCTGTGGCCATGCATGTGCGACTATGCCGACGAGAGTATGGAATTCCACGACCAGGCGTGAGCACCTCCCACGGCAATTCGTTTGCGACTATCCGGACGAGATTGTGCGACTCTATGGCCATGCATGTGCGACTATGCTGACGATAGTGTGCAACTCCGCGGCCGGGCGTGAGCACCTCCCATAGCAATCCGTGGGCGACTATCCGGACGAGATTGTGCGACTCTGTGGTCATGCATGTGCGACTATGCCAACGAGGGTGTGCAACTCCGCGGTCGGGCGTGAGAACCTCCGACAATCAATTCATGTTCGACTATTCGGATGAGATTGTGCGACTCTGTGGCCATGCAAGTGCGTCTATGCCGACGAGAGTGTGCAACTCCACAGCCGGGTGTGAGCACCTCCCATAACAATTCATGTGCGACTATCCAGACGAGATTGTGCGACTCTCTGGCATGCATGTGCGACTACGCCGACGAGAGTGTGCAACTCTGCGGTAGGGCATGAGCACCTCCCACAACAATTCGTGTGCGACTATTCGGACGAGATTGTGCGACTCTGTGGCCATGCATGTGCGACTATGCCGACGAGAGTACGCAATTTCACGGCCAAGCGTGAGCACCTCCCACAGCAATTCATGTGCGACTATCCAGGCGAGGTTGTGCGACACTATAGCCATGCATTTGCGACTATGCTGACGATAGTGTGCAGCTCTGCGGCTGGACGTGATGAGCACCTCCAAGAGCAATTCGTGGGCGACTATCCGGACGAGATTCTGCTACCCCGTGGCCATGCATGTGCGACTATGCCGACGAGGGTGTACAACTCTGCGGCCGGGCGTGAGCACCTCCCATAATCAATTCGTGTTCGACTATCCAGACGAGATTGTGCGACTCTGTGGCCATGCAAGTGTGACTATGCCGACGAGAGTGTGCAACTCCACGGCCGTGCGTGAGCACCTCCCATAACAATTCGTGTGCGACTATCCGGACGAGATTGTGCGACTCTCTGGCCATGCATGTGCGACTATGCCGACGAGAGTGTGCAACTCCGCGGTAGGGCGTCAGCACCTCCCACAGCAACCGTGTGCGACTATCCGGACGATATTGTGCGACTCTGTGGCCATGCATCTGTGACTATGCCGACGAGAGTATGCAATTCCACGGCAAGGTGTGAGCACCTTCCACAGTAATTCTTGTATGACTATCCGAACGAGATTGTGCGACTCTATGGTCATGCATGTACGACTATGCCGACTAGTGTGCAACTCCGCGGCCGGACGTGAGCACCTCCCAGAGCAATTCTTGGGCGACTATCCGGACAAGGGTGTGCAATTCCACGGCTGGGCATGAGCACCTGCCACTATAAATTCATGCTTGACTATCCGGACGAGAATGTGCGACTCTGTGGCCATGCATGTGCGACTATGCCGACGAAAATATGCAATTCCACGGCCAGACATGAGCACCTCCTACAACAATTCATGTGCGACTGTCCGGACGAGATTGTACGACTCTGTGGCCGTGCATGTGCGACTATGCCAACGAGGGTGTGCAACTCCACGGCAGGGCGTGATCACCTCCCACAACAATTCGTGTGCGACTATCCAGACGAGATTGTGCGACTCTGTGGCCATGCATGTGCGACTGTGCCGACGAGAGTATGCAATTCCACGGTCAGGCGTGAGCACCTCCCACAACAATTTTTGTGCGACTATGCGAACGAGATTGTGCGACTCTATGGCGATGCATTTTCGACTATGCCGACGAGAGTGTGCAACTCCGCGGTCAGGCGTGAGCATCTCCCACAGCAATTCGTGTGCGACTATCCAGACGAGATTGTGCGACTCTGGGGCTATGCATGTGCGACTATGCCAATGAGAGTGTGCAACTCCACGACCGGGCATGAGCACCTCCCACAATCAATTCGTGTTCGACTATCCGGACGAGATTGTGCGACTCTATGGCCATGCATGTGCGACTATGCCGACGAGAGTGTGCAACTCCATGGCCCGGCGTGAGCACCTCCCATAATAATTCGTGTGCGACTATCCTGACGAGATTGTGCGACTCTCTGGCCATGCATGTGCGACTATACCAACGAGAGTGTGCAACTCCGCGGCAGGCCGTGAGCATCTCCCGCAGCAATTCATGTGCGACTATCCACACGAGATTGTGCGACTCTGTGGCTATGTGCCGACGAGAGTGTGCAACTCCTCGGCCGGGCATGAGCACCTCCCACAACAATTCGTGTGCGACTATCCGGACGAGATTGTGCGACTCTGAGACTATGCAATTCCATGGCCAGGCGTGAGCACCTTCCACAGCAATTCGTGTGACACTATTCGAACGAGATTGTGCGATTCTATGACCATGCATGTGCGACTATGCCGACGAAAATATGTAACTTCTCGGCTGGACGTGAGCACCTTCAACAACAATTCGTGTGAGACTATATGGAAGTGATTTCTACGATTTAGCAATGGGCCAATAGTATTCAGACTTAACCAACCAAACTGATAATTCTGAGTAAAATTAGCTACAGCTTATCTTAAGAATGGTTCTTGTTGCTTTTGATCCACCGCTAAGACATTGGATTGATCTACCTATGGAGCACATATTCAAGAGCACTAAGAATAGCTAAGTTAGCTATACAACAATTCCCATGCAGTGAATCCACCGCTACGTTTGCTCTTGAATACTCTCACAGATTGATCCACTGTTCTGCTTGCTCACGGACACAAAATTACAGCAGCGAAACACAGTAGCACACTTCTCTTCTGCACAACGTAGCCGTCAGCGGAGGAAAGAGGGGAAATCACTCTATGATTCGTTCCATAGAGGACATCAATTCAATCTGTGCTTCCACATCTTCTTTTTGATTTGGCTTATCCAGCGAAGCAACGCCCATGGCGGCTGCTGTATCATTGACTCTGCTCCCGCCCCGCTCATTTTTCAGCTCACGGGCTGCATGCCTGCATCTCTTCTCTGGAACTACCTCCCGCTCGACCCCATCTTCGTTCCTCCCCCTTCCCCGCACGCCTTCCTCCTCCGCGTCGCGCCGCCACGCCATTTCGATCTAGTGGTCTACGATGCCGGGTAGGAGGGACCGTAGCTGGCACCAGCAGCAGGGGCTAGAGGCGGACGGCGAGGAGCACCACCACCAGGGGCAGCACGGCGACCTCCGGTGCAGCCACCTCCTCCCCCTCCTCGACCTCCTGCCGTAGATATCCACCAAGAAGCCGGATCCGAGCAGATGCAACAACGGCCACCCACTGAGTGGACGGATCCGAGGCGAACAAGTGGCCGGCGGCATCGTCGATGGGAAGGAAGGTGGGGGTTGACGGTGGAGGACGCCGGACGTCTAGGAGGAGCAGCGCCTGTGGGTGGGATCGACAAGGAGAGGCCGGAGATCGAGCTCGGGACGCCGACAGTGCGCCCCGACCAGGTGGCACCTGGCCACGCGCGCGACGATACGAGCGATATCGTGCGGCTTGGAGCCGGCCGCTCGGTCTTGCTAAATAGTGCGCGTGCACTTTTAAGGTTTTAGGGTTTTTCTTTGCGGGGGAAGTACTAGGCGTTTAGCCATGTCCGTGTAAGCGTTTGGAGTCCAGAACAAGTACCAGTCGGTTTAGGAGGTCCTTGGATCGGCTCGTGCATATATAAGCACAGCCTAGGGCGTGATTTATTGTAACATTGGGAGAAAACAGAAAATAAAAAGAGGAGAAATAAAGGGCACGACAAGAGCCTTTGGTCAAAAGTTTTTGTGTCCGCGTGTTCATCGTGGTTTGATGTGATCGATCATGTGGGCATAATTCCAACAAGTGGTATAAGAGCTAGGTCGATTTGAAGCCGCGCTTGCCCCGGGGTCGCGATCCGATTAGCGCCTCGGGGCGAGCAATATGGTCGCTGGGTGTTGCAGCGACGATGAAGAGCGTGCCATGATGTTGCTGGGTGAAGCAGCGACGAGGAGGGATCTGGCGATCGTCGTTCGGCGGAGCGACAAGGAGCGAGACGGCAGGCTGTCGTCAGGAAGGCGGTGGAAGATCGTTGACGGGAGCGGTGGTGCCATGGTGCGGTACCGGAAAGTCGTCACATCATCCGCGGGAGATAGATGAGTCAATGAGTCGTGCAGGTTTGCATAGTCGGTCATCGTCGTCGTCGTGTCAGCGTCGTCATGTCCAAGTGCTTGTCTCTGTGAGGAGGCGTTGAGGATAAAGCATGCCCAAGTCGTCTATGTGTCTCGACGAGAGGATCAAGTTCAACTATGTGGGGGCGGTACAATGAGGCCATGTCTCTACATGAGGCTGGAGTGTATGGTGTAGTGCACGGGGTGGTGTGATCCACAAGGTGCCGGCATGTATCTCGCTAGGGTGGTTGAGTCCACCAGGTGGTGTATTCCACAGGTTACGACGAGGCTGGGTAGTCCAAGGCATATTTGAGGTGGTCCGTAAATTCGCCAAGTTGAAATTGGGGAGAGATTGTTGCAAACAATGAAGCCTAATAATTTAACTTGTCGTGGTGCGAGCAGATGAGTCGACAAGGGGTGATCTACAACGAGCCAAGACCGAGAAGCATAGAAGACGTGGAGTCAAGATTAGGGAGAGATTGTTAGCGATAATCTTGTCCTAATAAAAATAGGTTTAAGCTAATCATAATCAGGGTGGCCGGTGATTAGGTGTCCTAGTTGTATACGGCTTGCATGTCGTGTTGTGTTTTGAGCAGTAGCCTAATAGGAAATTAGGAGTCCAAGTACTGGCGTTTAGCCATGTCCGTGTAACGCGTTTGGAGTCCAGAATACTAGTCGGTTTAGGAGGTCCTTGGGTTGGCTCGTGCATATATAAGCACAGTCTAGGGCGTGAGTTTATTGTAACATCGGGAGAAAATAGAAAATAAAAAAAGGAGAAACAAAGGGCGTGACAAGAGCCCTTGGCCAAAAGTTTTTGTGTATGCGTGTTCATCGTGGTTTGATGTGATCGATTCTGTGGGCAGAATTCCAACACTAAAACCTTCCTAACTTGCGTGTTCCTTCCGAATCAGCTTGCCAAATGTATTGATTTAATGAGGGAAAGAATTGTCAGCTTCTTTTTATGTTGTTAGGCCTATTATTTAAAATGTTTGTGAAATATATTGGTGCCTTATCTTGTTAGAGCATCTATGTCCCATGTTCAAGGGCAGGCCTGGCGCAGTGGTAGTCTCTCAACTTGTGGCCTGGAGGTCTTCGGTTGGAAGGAGCCTCTTTCTGCAATTATTATTCAAGGGTAAGTCTTATAGAAATTCCCTTTCCCAGATCCCATCATGCGTGGGAGATTTCAGCATTGGGTACGTCCTTTATCATTGTCCCATGGAGCTAAGAAGAGAAAACATAAGAATGCTAATGCCAAATCCTGGCTTATACCACTCAGTTTATTGAACAAGACTACTTTCTTGCAAATGATGTAATAGAAATATTGGCTGTCTATGTCTAAAGCATTCAGGTACACTATAACTTGCCACTGCCACATCGCCGCATTACCGTCCCCTGAAGATTAACTCTTTTGCCCTTGCTAGTGTTCTTCTTGTGCTGGTTCCCCTAACCGGAACTTCAAGACCCTTACAAGGCATTAAAACAACTTTGAGAAGACCCTGTTGATCACCGTTGGGAGTGCTGATCGCATGGTCTACATCTGGGACACGACATCAAGGTGGATCATATTAATATGTACAGGCTTCCCGGGCACAATGGTCCTGTCAACGAGACAACTTTTTACCCCAACGTGCCTACCATAGGATCAGGCAGTAGAGATAAGCATATTTACCTCAGGGAGCTATAGGTTGCTGCCACTTCCTCAGCTAGGAGTTCCTAAAATATTTGGATATGGAAGAGAACAGAAAACCGCTGGTACCATGTTGCTCTGTCCAAGCTTAACGCTGATTGCTCAACGAAATATCTCCTCTGTAGATTGTGTTAAGGCTAGCGTGGGTCTACCATTCTCTGACTGTTACTTGTTCAGTACCCTTCCGGTTTTCCTTGTTCTGACATTTAATCTAGCAATGTGCCCATACGCTACAACGGATCCAATGTAGAATAATACATATTCACAAATTTGAAAGAAAACAATCTAGTTTTGATATACATATATCACTACAAATATATTATGTTTCACTCAAAATATATTTTTGGGCTGTTTTGATGAGGTAAGGGAGAAATGTGGTTGGTTTCAAGATACTAAGGGGTTAGATGCAGATCTAGTGGTCAGAAATGACGGATGGCAGACACACCATCATCACCAACTGAGTCTTTTATAGGAGTAGAGAATAGCTGTTTCGCTCTCATGAAAACCTTGTTCTCTGTTGAATTACTTTGCCTAACTAGTATCAAGCCAAATGATGGTATGGTCTATAATATTATCCCTTTCTGTTGGAATTATCTTTTTATATACGGGGTTAACTGGAATAAAAAGTCAAGTAAGGTAAAAATTTCTTACAAAACGCAAAACATACAATTAATTAATTAATTTGGTGGACCCTCTTTTAGCCAGATGAGCATGAATAATAGATCGTCAACAATGTGCCTAAGCTTGTTTTGGCCGTGGATCATTTGAACACTTAATCGCCACCAACTTGGGACACTATACGTCAGGTACTTGAATTTTTTTCATCCACCAGTCACTTTCACAGGAACCACTAGATCATAACCCAACGGCCCAAAACAGATCAGGCACTGTTCATCTTCAACCTCCCTCTCTTCTTCCTCTCGATCACGGGCTCCCCAGCCCGTTCCACCTTAACCGCCGGCCTCCACCACCTGCGGCCGGCGGGCGCTACTGCGCGCCACATCGCCACACTGCCCTCCCCTCAACCACCCCCGCCGCCATTACGGGCCGCCGCCCCGACCATCCCTCTACGGCCTCCTGCACTAGGGAAGGCCTCCGGCGATCCCCTGCACCCCCACCCCTAAGGTAGATAGTGGGTCTCTCTTCTCCGACGAGGTTCGACATGCCTGAAGGAAGGAAAGAAAGAAGGAAGAAGGTGACTGACGCTAGAGAAATTTTCAGGTACCTGAGAAATAGCAAGACGGCACCAACTTATATTTATGCTTCATGATTTTCTGTTCAACCTCATGTGGGTCAATTCAAAAGAATATGAATGCATCGTAGTTTTTAATATTCACCATAATCATGGCGGTCTCCTTCACATCCTCTATAAAACTAAGCTCCCTAGTTTTTAAGGCCTCACAATCGATTGGGGTCTCCAATTACAATTGGTTCACCTGATTTTGATTGAGTCAATAATTTCTCAAAGCTCTCTCATTTAATTATTTTATACTATACACTATGCTTCCTAATTCTTATGGTCACACTATTAATTAAGGTCTTCAATTTAGAACTAGCTCACCCGATTTTTACAGGGTTAACAATTTCTCAAGGAGCTCTCTCATTTAATTATTTTAATCACCATGTTCCCTCATTTTGAAGCTCTTTCATTTGTTTGAGGTATTCAATTTTTTATTTGGTTTATGATTTTTATCAGACCAATGATTTTTCAAATCAGTCAGCAGCAACTGACCTATAAAATCATATCAACCCCGTGCACTCTTCCACCACCTAGAAAAAAGAAGTGTCACCATGTGATACTATAACACCAATATAGTACATGCAACCACGTACGCAGAAATTTCCCCATATAAATATGGGTTGATTAGCGGATAACATAGAATCACACTGCAAAAAGCCCACCAAATAACCGCACTATAAATAAACACAAAACACACTGCATCATCTCCCGCATCTCCCAAACTAAATATTTCACCAGCTCCAATATATATGGGTTATTAGTTTTTTGGAATGTCAAATTTCATTAGCATTGACCAAGTTCAGAGCCAAAAATATCGACATCCATGATATAAACCAAAAAAATGGAAATTCATTTCATGATGAATCTAATAACACCGATTTGATATTATAGATTTTTCATATATTTCTCTACAAATTTGATCAAACATAAAGAGATTTGACTTTTTGAAAAGTAATACACCTTATATGATAACTAAATTCTAAGTGGTTCGTATTATAGAAAGAACAATATATTTTTGACACTAGTTTCATTCATTCCTGGATAACTTATAACTGATAGCTAGATTCAAATATTTTCGTTAAATTCTCTTTAGTAACAAATTTTTGTCTAAGCGTGTTTGTGGGTGGGTGGTGAGGTTGCATTGTCTATATGTGAATTTATATATTGACTTTGTAACGGTATACAACATTCTTAGGCCAGATGGAATCTATTTATTGAATAATTCATCTTTTATACTAGTACCGCGCCAAGTATAGCAAACTCACTTAGTTAGAGGAGTCGGGGAGTGGATGTATAACTTCAGCAAAAACCTCCTGGCGGTGTCGAGATTCTAAAACTTGTGCACCACCTACGTCTTTGAAAGAGCCATAGTCACTGAAGAGAATTCGTTGATGCTCCATGACGCTGAGGAGCTACGCCGGCTACCATCGCACACCTGTCTGCCAGAGCAGACCCTACCTAGGAAGCAGCAGGTTTGTAATAGCTTTACCTGAAGATATGTTAGCTTTTGTTATCCCTTTTAAGTTGGGTTTCGGTTTTGCTTTGTTTTCCACGTTCTTTAGCATAGGTTTGTACATTTTTTCGTTGCTTCTATGCTCCCTTCTAATAAAATATGGAGTGCACATTATTGTGCGCTTGAGATAAAAGAAAGAAAGAGACAAAGTGTAGCAAGTCATGACTCATCTTGGTACTTAGCACCTACCTTGTGCATGAGTTATTATGGCCTTTATTTCTTCCTAGCTCGCATTCGATGTCTGTGCATATATATATGATTATCAACTAGCCAGAATAGCTCCCATCCACCATGGTTTGTTATATGATCAGCTACCCAGATGAAGACTAAAAGATGTATGTAGCCAATTTATCCCTCGTGAGCTAGCTACAATGGTTACAGTACTACTCAAGTGTCAAAACAATTTCTCTAATTTTGTGCTGATAAAGTCACACAACGTCACAAATATGTTAGATTTGGGAGTCATTAGGAATAGCACAACCTGAAGTTATCTGCAATGTTGCCATGCATCTATGTTGCACCATTACTCGGTGATGCGTGTTAGTTTGTTTTTGTTCTGCATTAGTTCATGTAGTCTACGACAGTAGCTAGCCAACGAAGCTTCAGCTTTGTGCATTCATAGGCGGCGAGACTCCAGGCTGTCATGCAATGCGGAGTGCAAGATGTGAAGCTATGGTAACAAGAGATGTAGCAAGGTTGTGAGAATTGGCAAGGCGCAAGAGAGGCCGGAGCCAACATCCAGCACCAGTGATAGCCGAGAGAATAGGCTGAATCAGTTGCATGCACAAGTTGGTCAGTTGCATGGGTGCGTGTGCTAGCGAGTCATGTGTTAGTGGGCCAAGTTATTGCGTGAGGTATCCAAGAGAAAGAAGGGAGGTGATGTTCAGCTCCAACAATGCTGTGGTTAGACTAAAAAAAACAATGCTGTGGTGCTCAATGAGAATGCTGTGGACAAGAGACTTTAGAATCATGGGCAACTAGAGTCCAAATGTGTAGAGAAGCTACGGGCTTGATTTGTTTGATGCTATTTTTTGGCTTACTCAAGCGGGAGAGGGCAGCACAAAATATAAGCTACACCCTCTGTATGAACTAGTGACAGGGGCGCGCCCTTGCCGCGCCTCCTCTGCGATGCTCCGCGCACTAATCCTTGTGATGCACTTGTGAACGTGTATGCAGTCCAAATAAACACCAGTTGTTAAAAAAGACATAATATAACTCTAGCAGCAGAGCAAGCAAAGCAAGGTCATAGGTCTATATTGAGAGAGAGATGACAATCTTACAAGGTGTATCACAAAGCACCGAATATATGTTCCTAACTTCCTATAGGTTTCTTCATTTATTTACCCAAAGCACAAATGGCCACAATGCATCTGACTGATCCATTTATTTAGGACAACACCACACGAGCAGCTAAAAGCCAAAATTCGACGACACATACAATGTTGCATCGGAAGATCAGAGAGCGAATGTGCCCACTTTAGAAAACGCATAGCCTTCTGGTGCCTTTTTTGTAAGCATAATAGGGGTGCAGAGACATCCTCTTCAGGACCTGAAATAAAGAATTCACAAAAAGTAATAATCTTCGAGGAGCATGGGAGTGAACATGGAAATGAGAAATTATGCTATCAACTCACTATAAAATGGTCAAAGATAATGACTATTCAAAGCTGATACTCCCTTTCAAAATAAATGGGAGTTATAAATAGTCCTCATATACTAAGAGTGAAAAAAAATAATGTGATTCTCCAAGCAATAAGCATTTATAAGATTCAGTGAAAAAAGAGAGCATAGACAACTAAATCCCATGATCTGACATAGATATATGATCCTCCAAGAAAATAAACTTCAGAGAAAATGTGAAACATGTACTTGAGTGCCTAAAGGGTAACCAATCTGGAAGAGCATATGAGAAGAATGGAGAGTTAACTTAAAAAAAGAAGTGTGTCATATACACTGAAACAAAAGAATGGAAAAATAGCAGTGTGAAAACAGAGGGATAGGGTGCACATCGAAGAAAAGCATCAGGATGCCCCACTCTTCAAAGTAGCCGATGGGAAGACGAAATAAAATGGTTTCAGATAGTCTCATTGCACCTTAATTCGAATCAGCACAACTCACTGCAAAGAAGAAAGATATTTGAAAAAATTTAGGTCAGAGCCCGCATGTTTGTGAATAATTTTCAGAACCAATAGCCCTTGATAGTTGTAGAACTTAGAACACACAAAACTCAACCTGTACACCAGTCAGTTCTCAATTGCTATGGTGAAATATATATGTTGCACAAATGAGTAATAACAGTAGTATGCACATAAGCATGTTTCTTGTGTGTGGTTTGCATCATCCTTCGAATAAACCACTTGAATCTGCAAACGAGGTTGAATCCTGGATCGAGTGACAACTAACAACAATAACAGAGCATATTGTTCACATCAAGAAGGGTTTTACCAACACCTTGCAGACCTGCCCTCCCCACCCATCAGTTGTACAAGTTCATTATTCACAATCTGCATCATTCAACTATTGCTAGTCTTCCAGAGGTAGCAGTACACATATTAGATTGGTATAAGAACACATTCAACTAGTCCAAAATAATCGACGAATTACTCAACTAAGGTTACTATGGGCTGATTGTCTTGAGGCTCAGATTCTACCTTCTGTAAATGTTGTTGTTCTCATTGTCTCATGACAGTTGACACTTGAGCATTCCCATGTCTATAGATCCTATGTTAATTATGAAACAACCATGCTCAGAGAAGTGAGAAGAGCGACATTAACCCTGAAACTATGGTTGGCACTTAATAATCAGACATATAAATGATGGTTCATTTAACTTAGAAGTAGTAAATGACTACCAAGGGGCAAAGGCATTTGACGAAAGGCCACAGAAACCATAGTTAATTACTCATATATATTACCCGATAGTACACTTAAATTTAGAGGCTCTGCTTCTGCCATCCACCCGGCCACCGTCTCTTCTCTATTGGCAGCCTGTAACAGCATTCATCGGTAGTTGTAACTAAGATATATGCAAATGCTCAGTCTCGTCTCATCTTTTCTGAAGATGCAGGTACCTTCTCCGGCATGTATTTGACAACATTCTCCTTCTGTCCTCCTTCATATATGTTCCACTGACATACAATCTGCAAATGCAATGTCCGGCTGAACCGGTTCACTGTTAAATTACATAACAATAAGCCAACATTGCAAAAGGAGATGGTAACTATTCTCACATCATTTTCCTGTAATATTACAAAATGTAGTTACGGATGCATCTATCATGTCTCCTACTGTGGATTACCAATATCATGGTGAGCTTGGTTTACATGCCTAGTCAAATAGATTAATGGAATGCATTTTGTCAAAAAGTTTGACTCCTGTGTAAGATAGCTTGGTCTCCATGCCCAAGGAAATAGGGTTGACCTTTCATGTGATTGTGAGATCCTCTATGCTATTCAAAGTACCAAAATACAATTTGTACAAAAATACAACAGAATAAGAATGCCATCAACATAAATTGTAGTGTTTTTTAAAACAAAATAGCATGAACAATGACGCGGTCTGCGTCATATTAACGCCCTTAATTATCCTTAATAAAAAATGTGTGTTTGAGAAAAAAATGAACAATGAGGTGCATACAGGAGAACAGAACACATAGTTGCACTGTATCAACATTATCAAACAAACGTATTCAGTTCTGCTCTGAAGTAAGACAAGGAAAGAGACTATGCCTGGGTTTTGTTGATGAAAGAACCTTGCGTGCTTCCAAGAGTATAAAGGAAAAAACCTGCCCATCATTTCTAAACTGCAGAACAAAAATAACACAAAAAAAGCTCATGAGTGTGATGCATAAGACTGATCGAGAAAATATTATATATTATCATTGTGTAGTGCTAAATTCTTGGATCCTATTATCACCATCTCTGGTTCACAAACAATAAATAATTATCACATGTCCACAACTTGCACTCAGAGATTACTAAAAACATCATGAAAGATAATAAAACAAAGTGAACAATTGCTCATAAGAGAAAACTTTACGTAGTGATACATATAGTTCATGGCATACTTATGCAAGAAAATCAACTGCAGAACTTCAATAGAGATAACCAAGTGCATATACTATTATACTTTGTGACCTCTGCCAAAACAACATGGACAATGCACTACAAGGTTGCCTACCTCCTGTCGTTGCTGTTGGTGCCACCGACGTTGATGTCCATGTACTCCACGGTTGTGGTCCTGCCTCTAATAAGCATGCACAAGAACAAATCACTGCCCTCGATACAGAGGGACGATATGGCCGTCGAAGACAAGGAGGAGAGAAGCGTCCGCTTGGCTAGCGAGCCCTATTAACAATAATAGTATAGGCACTGAACCATAATAGTTAGCAATAATCTGAGAATTTAGACAATATTGGCAACAATGTGAACATGCATAGGAAAACCTAGTAACCAAGATGCAAGGTGAATGACAGGTACTGAACCAGAAAAATCAGCAAGAAGTGGAAAATGCACATGCTCCTACCAGGACTCACCTTGAAATTGACACCTTGCAGTAAACGCTTGTCCCCAAAGGACTTATGGACATCCCCAATCTGTTTGCCCAAATCCGAGTTCTTAGACAAGCTAGAATCCTACATCACGTTCAAAACAAAAGGCCATTCAACAAGCTGAGAAGAATTTGTAACAAGCAAGACGCAAACACCAGAGTAGCAGACGGGGTCAAATCTGATAGAAAAATATCCTAAAAAAACTGTACAGGCAAAAATACTACGGACCCGAGTACGTCAACCACCTGGAGGGACGGCTTGATGTGGGTGACTGCTTCGAATACCTTGCTCAATTGAGACCTTGCACATCCAGCAGTGAACCTCGCCAAGCTTGAATCGCCTGGCCCGACAGGTTGTTGGGCCGCAGCACGCACGTCCGCATCGTGCCAATCCCATCTGCACTCGGCACCATCATCTCGATCCACGCTCTGAGCTCTCTCCCGGACTGCAACCAGATCCAAAAGCAGAGCCGTGATCACTCCACCACCAAGAAAAAAAATCCCAAAGCCAGAGGAGAAGCAGGAAGCGGACGGCACCAAATCACAACGACGAGAGACAACGCCGGGATCCCGTAGCACGCACCTTGTCAGGGTACAGGACTGAGTCCTCGTCGACGTCGACCACCTCGAGAGCGACGGCAGCGATCGCATCAGAGACTGGCGATGAAGATGGAACTGCAGAAGCCACCATTGGGTAGAGGATGGGGTGGGTATAGGCGAGGAGGAAGGACGGGGGCAGCGGCTTCGGCTGAAGAACCAGAGAAGAGGAGACGAGGCCCGAGATAGGTTAGGATTTCTACTACTCTGGTCAATCGTGCGTGCGTGAGCGAGATGACTTGATCGCGTTCCTTTTGTCCTTTTCTCATCCGACGTGGCACGCGCGAGCGAGCGCCGTTTGTGCGACGATGAATGGGTTTAATATATATAAGATCTTTATTGATACAAACGGTGTATTAAAATGTATTATATTTTTGATACAAAGGGAGTACCAATTACCAAAATATTTGTTTGATGATAACTCAGTGTAGCAACAACATCAAGACCCTTATAGGGCATCATCACAACTTTTAGAAGACCCTCTTTAAGTGTAGCTGGTCACCCGACAATCGCAAGGTCACTATTGGGAGTGTTGATCGCATGTGTAGGAGGATTAGAGGGAAGAGATAATTGACGTAATGTGGTGTGTGTATTAGTGAGCCTCGAGGGCGAGTATATATTGAGGTACAAGACTTCGAGGGAAAGACGTCTCCTAGAGATAAGATGAAAATAATTCCTATCTAATTCGGTGCAATCTCCAACTACCAAATATATCTATAAAACCCTCCACAACCGTAATGGTAGCATTGCCAACAACAGGGATGTCAGAGAATAGAAGCCCACAGACTGTCATCCCCCGCATCATAGGATGAGCGTCGTGGACGTGTTGGTTGTAGAGGAAACCCACAAGTTTCTCAAGTGGGGTGATAGCCCTTTGTGTCGAGGTCAAGGTTTCCAAGAGCGTAGGGCGGTGTCACTGTGATCGAGGTAGCCGTGCGAGGAACGCCATGGTTGATGTCGAGTCGGGGGTGGTCGGTGTCGAGGTAGTCACCGTGGAGCCACGGGCGCAAGGAAGCACAGTGTAGTCAGAGGCGCAGTGGTGCGCCAGGAAGAAGATGGTGACGAGAGAGGCCGTTATCAAAGAGGGTGTCGATGCCAAATACAATGTTGTCCGAGCCGTTGTTCACGAGGCACCGCACCGGGTTTGCCAAGCCCGATAACATGTTGTTGACGAAGGAACGCGTCGTTGTTGCCAGCACCGGGCATGTGTAGGAGGGGACCAGCACGAACTGTACGCCATGTCGGAGGGACTAGCAGATGAGGCCGCCAGGATGGTTGCGGCACAAATCGGCTTGGAGTGAAAGGTGCCGATAGTGCCCACGGTTGGTAGAGTAGACAAAGTGATCAAGGAAGATGACGATGATGCCCACAATAAGCTTGTGTTGGATGAAGAGGTGGTTGTGAAACCAGAGGAATCCCGAGAGGGGCCGCGTTGGTCCATGTAGAAGCGCGATGGTGGTACTCCAAGTAGGCGAGGAGGAACCCAACAATGTGACGACCGACACAGAACGTTGTGCGGATGGATGTGAGGACAACGGCCATCTTGGCCGACGCGTGTCGCGCGAGGCGGCCTCTTTGATGAAGAGGGCGGTGTTATCGACGTGGAAGTCAGTGTAGAGGCTCGTGAGGGTCCACGTGCGGCGGGCAACACAAACTGATCTTAGGTCGAAAAATCCAAAAAAAAAAAGATCAAACAACTGGCGGGAGAGAGAGAGAAATCCCGATCAACTGATTGAGAAAAAGAAGGATAGCCAATCAACACGACCTGCGAACGAACCATAGCTATGGGTTGCGCTACCCCCGATGAAGATCATCGAGATCAACCTTCCCCGGGGGCGGCATGCACTACTAGGGAAAAGCCTAGTAGTAGCATGGGGTACCGCGCTACTAATACAACGCTACAGCTAACATGTATCAGTAGCGCATGTTGCCCGATGCTACTGCTATACATGGCTAGCAGCAGTGAGCTTTAGTATAACGCGCTACTGCTAATAGCTGCAGCGCTTTTAACTAGGGCGCGCTGCTGCTAACTTTATTCCCCTCGCTACTGTTAGTTTTATTAGTTTTTTTTTCTGCATATTTGTTTTCTATTTGAACAGGCTTGATACAATAATCTTTAGCATATCATACACATACAAATGTAATCATAGCATCAAATCATGTCATCATCATAATCATCATCCAACACAAAGTCGTCTCTCGTCATCATCTCGAAAACAGCGATGCAAGTCTCGATTACTTGCAACTACATCGTCATCCATCTAAACAATGATATACGCGAGAAGAGCTATCACTATGAGTGAGAATGAAACTATGAAGCACATGAGTTTGTATCCCTCTCTCGCACTAGCATGAACCTAAACTAACTACTGGCTGTCGCTCAGAAACCGGATGCGGGTACACCTAGGCCTGACACTCTGGCCACTCGTCGTATACTCCTGGCGTAGCACTTCTTCGCCATTGATGATCTATGCATCTGCATCATCACATGAGTCGATGATATGCAACATATATGGTTGAGCAACAGAAAGAGACAAACTTGATAAAAATAGAAGCAACATATCATAAGCAGAAATAACAAAGTTCATCGTACCTAAAATGCCCTAATTAGAGTGATCTTCGCTAGTCGAGGAGGACGGCTTAATTACATAACAAATACTGTTTCGTCGTGCATAACTCAAAGTTTCATCATACATAAAGTATGGACTAAATGGACACATTTTCATATATCGACAATCACTCCAACATGTTGTGCCGTCCATCCAAGTCAGGGAGATAGTCGCTGAGCTTAGTGAAAGGCTTCAGGTCGAGACGCTGAGAGGCTACGCATGTTCGGACGTCTTCCCGTGACATTTGCCCTTCCTCGTAGAACATCCCTACTATTTTGAGGACCTCCTTCATGATGACTTGGGCAAGTTCACGCTGGATGTGATAGAACTCAGCTCGAAGTCGATGATCCGGGATATATCCTACGTTCTTTGCCCATTGCAGAATATGGGCATCGCCGGATTTAGGTGACATGTGAAGGTTCTGTTGATCCCGTTTGTACTCCAGCATGTGGTGTAGGACATAAAATCCATCACTAAGAGTATCGCTCGGTTGCTGGATGCAGCAGAAGTCGGTCTTATGGTCGAAGGCGGGCCTGTCGTCCTTTTTCTTCTTGGTCTTGATCTCTCCACCCCGTACGCCGTAGTAAAAAATAGCACTGTCGATAACATACTTGATGTGGGTGTAATACTTTTTGTTCATGTTCTTCGACGAGTCCAAGTAAAGAGTGTGTGAGTATCGGGGGTAAAGGATGATGAGGACGGCGCTCCCGCCGCTGCGCAAAATAAGTACACCTCAAATTAATTAGCCTCCACCGTGCAAATGAATGATTGGAATCGAAGGAAGGATATCCGTGCGGATGACTTACAGGGGATGATAAGGAATGAGAATCGTATCCTTGTCCTTATTAGCGACCATGAAATCGACGATGTAGTCCCTCACGTATTCACGATGAACTGCGAAGACTACCAAGAAGCCCTCGTGCATGAAGTACGGGTCAATGACACAGATATAAGGTATCTGCTCAATCCCGATGATGTAGTTCATGTACAAGGCATAAAGGCGGACAACCGTAAAATCCAGCTTCTTCAAGTGAAACATGTTGAAGATGTAATCAAAACAAAGGAAGAACTTCTCCACGGGGAATGTGTGGACGTACGACCATTGCCGCAGCACGTTAACCACGTATAGTGGGTATCCTGGATTTTTCAAGGCGACGAGGCTTTTCTCTCTCCGCAACACATCGTCATGAAATCTCCTTAGATCGCCATGTGTGGACTGTACCGCTGCCTTAGAGTAGGATTGTTTCACCGGGCACTACTAGGGAAAACCCTAGTAGTAGCGCGGGTTTTGAGGCTATCAGCAGCATGGGCAGCCGCGCTACTAATAAGGCGCTACAGCTAAGTGTTGATAGTAGCGCGGTCTATACCCTCGCTACTACTATTGACTATATCAGCAACACTTTTCCAAAACGCACTACTGTTAGTTACCTGCAGCGCTTTCCTAGCCCCGCACTACTGCTATGTGTTTCATCATTTCCCCTGGCTTCCTACCTAGTTTCAGTTTCAATAAACTGCAATTTCCAGATACTAGGTCCTACTAGATATCAATTTCATAAAGTATTATAGGTATTAGGTACTACTCCCTCCGTTCCAAATTACTCGTCGTGGTTTTAGTTCAATTTGAACTAAAACCACGGCGAGTAATTTGGAACAGAGGGAGTACTAGATAACAATTTCATATACAGTCAACATGCATCCTCAAGCAGTACAAGGTGATATCGACGATGATCATCATATATAGTTCTAGATGATATCGTTGACAATCATCATATGTAGTTCTACATGATATCGACGACAATCATCATATGTAGTTCTAGATGATATAGCCACACACACATACATAGTTCTAGATGATATCAACGAGGATCATCATCCTCAAGCCTAGGCGGTGGGTGTTCCTGATAGTAATTACGATGGCCTGTCCAACACCAAGATTCTTGCTAGTGAGGAATCTCTTTCACCCAATCGAGTTTAAATGTGTGCGACCGTCTGTGTCCATGCGGTAAGTACAGGTGGTGACGGAGCCCCTTGCGGTAAGGAGTAGTCCAGCTAAGCCTTCTTCATCATGCTCGATACCACAACTCATAGATAGGTTCTTTGGCAATTTATGAATAAGAAAAACATATCAATTATAAATAGCCTTGCACATACTCTTGCAAATATATTTCTATTAAGTATAGATTTCTACACTATCAAAAGACACAGTACTACACATTTGTACTAATTAAGCATTAATTCTACTAATATGTATATATGGATTATCTACACTATTAATAGTTCCTTGGATTCTACACTAATAAGCATGTGATCAGACCCTACACTAAAGCATATCATCGACTAGATTCCACACAACATATCTTTGGACTCTACACTAAGCATATCATCGGATTCACTAAGCATATCATCGGATAATTTTCATTTGTAAGTATAACAATGAAGCATCAAATTACTACAGTCACTATAATATACCATTTCATGCCGATCGACCATGGTACTTGTCAGGTGGGTCACAAATGGCACCCCGACAAAGTCATCACGTGGCGGAATTAAGTCCCATAGGTTGCACACCTCCTCCTCGCTCGGCCTCATCCTTTGAGCTATGATGGCTTCATGAAGTGGGTTCTCGTCATCTTCATCGAATGGGTCCTCATTATCTTCATCATCTTCATCATCTTCCACTAGGTTGATATAAATGACAGCCAGCTTGGATCTTTTTCCTCTAAAGGAGAAGCTGATCAACTCACCACTAGTAAGACGCATGCGGGCGAGGAAACGGCCCATCCATCTCCTCCAATCTGTGACATATTGCGTCCTTTCTCGACCTTCATAGTGTACGGCCCCCCCAGGAGCCTCAAATGTCACGGTTTCTCCTCTCAGCATGTTGAATTTCAACCTTACATTGCATGGGACGATCTGTGTAAAAAAAGCAAGATGACACAATGCAGTAATGCCAACACTAAAAATAAAATAGTTGTTACATTTCATCTAATTTCTTACCGCCACATGACGAAAAATTGGCTGGAAGTAGATGCCGAACAACTTGCCAGTTGCAAGGCTGCTGGCACACCTTGACTTGCACAGTCGACATGGTGTTGGTGGTGGTGGCGCCATTTTCCTAAAGCAATATGAGCAAAGGATTAACGATCCACTTCGCAGGAAAGAAAAACAGTAGTATGTGATATTTTTGGTTCTTCCGCGAGAAGCAATTTGATGGACAATTATAATCCTAAGATCTAGTAACATATTAGATGACAAGGTACCACCAACCAAAGCATTTCGGTGGCACCTATTGCCGAAAAAACTTTTCACAAATATCTACCAAATCAGGGTACCACCTACAAAGACATTTCATCTAATTTGGCCACTATTGCCTAAGATGATTGATTAAAAAAACAAGCGGCAAATTTAACTAAATTGGCACCTACATTTTGCCAAAATATAACTTATTACAGAAAAACAAAAGCATCTAGCTATCCATGTACAGGAAAAAATAACAATAAAATGGTGCATACTAAATCAACTAGCCTACTAAATCAACTGAATCAAAATGTTCTAAATCAACTAGCCTACTAAATCAACTAAATCATATCAACTAAATCAAAACGTTGCATATGAACTAGCCTACTAAATCAAAATGTAGCAGGGAGGAGGGGTTATGGATGGAGGAGGAGGGAGGGAGAAGGAGGGGCGACTCGAGGAGGGAGAAGAGAGTAGGACGGAGAAGGAAGGTGGAGCGAGGAGGTTCCGGCCGGCGACGAGTGGAGGGAGGACGGAGGAGGAAGGCGGAGCGAGGAGGGGCCGGCCAGCGGCGAGTGGAGGGAGCACGGAGGAGGGGCCGGCCAGCGGCGAGTGGAGGGAGGACGGAGGAGGAGGCCGGTACCGTGTCCAGCGAGGAGGAGGAGGTGACGGCGGCGGAGAGGGAGGAGGAGCGATGGGGGAGGACTAGCGCGGGGGGGGGGGGGGTGAGGGGGAGATCTAGTGAGTGTGAGTCTGAGTGGATCGGATAGAGGAGAGTGGGGGGTGGGAGATGGAATGGCTTAGCAGTAGCAGTCTATAGAGAAAGGCGCTACTGCTAAATGACCTAGCAGTAGCGCCTTTCGCAAAGAACGCGCTACTGGTATGTGTCAGCATGTAAAAATAGACATAAAAATACATTGATCATCATGGTCTTTTTGTGTACAATCTAATTTTTCAATATGAGTCCTCACTGGTTTAGGAACCGGTGAAGACTCATATTGCAGCCAGAAATTCTACATATAGAATTCAATGAAGACAAAGTGCTTGTGAAAGTTTGAGAAGTAACATATTTAAGGTGTAGAAACTCTCTTCACGGAGCGAGGTGGGACAAAAATTTTGTAGTGAACTTAGCAGTAGCGGTTATTGAGGAAATGTGCTGCTGCTATGATACATAGTTGTAGCGCTCTTCGTATTAACGCGCTGCTGCTAGAACTAGCCTCGCGGCGGCGTCGTGGCAATTATAGCGGTAGCGCGTCTTAGAGTGAGCGCGCTACTGCTACATTTATTTTAGCAGCGAGTTTTGTGTGTGCGCGCTACTGCTACTTACCAACTACGCCTAATTTTAAAGCGCGCTGCTGGTAAGATTCGGTGTATAAGCTTTTCCCTAGTAGTGCGGGATATGCCATTTTGCTGCACCGAGGATAGGTATACGGTCTTGAACCCGAGGCTGCTGAGGCCGCTGGATCAAAGAAGCAACTTTGTTGCCTTTCCTCGTTCTCTTCCTATGCTTCTTTGCAACCGGAAGGTCTTCTATAATACGTTCAGCCTCCGGAGGCGGGAATTCAGGCACAGATTCATGACGCTCAAACCCTGAGTACTCATACTGCTGAGCCATCAATCCTCCGTCATCATATGCGCCAGTATTGAGATACTTTTGAGTGTCATCATCATCCTCATCTATGGCGATGTCATCAGCGACTATTGGAGCCTCTTCCTCACCCCGTCCGCTATCAACCAACAC
Source organism: Aegilops umbellulata (assembly GCA_032464435.1). NCBI lineage: Eukaryota > Viridiplantae > Streptophyta > Magnoliopsida > Poales > Poaceae > Aegilops > Aegilops umbellulata. The sequence continues at coordinate 420,570,182 of CP136059.1, forward strand.
GACAGCCGACGCTAATTGGGTAGGTGGGGTGTTCATGTTCATACCTTGCTGAGGCTGCGTGCTCCTGGGTGTGCTCTCGGCCGCCTCCAGACAAAGCAGATTCTTTTGCCACAACAGGACCCACCCATTGCAATTGCCAAGACATCGCGGGGTCTCGTCTTCATCCCCCTAGTACCGGAGGAGCCAAATTCTCGTGGCCCGGTTTGACACTGACCATGGGAACCTTGAAGATGTTAGGGGGGATCGGTCGGCTGTGGAACAATGGTTCCTTAGGCTTCATTATCGTCGCGTTCCTCATGTCCACCTTCTGGTCGCTCATGGTGTACAATATGGTGCACGGGGTTATGTCGGCCTGCGAAGACATGTCTGCGATGTGAGACATCCAAAAGGCAACGGAAGCAGGAGATTATACATTTATTAAAGAGGGCCGGTGTGACAGGTACCGTGAGGGCACCGAGCTCAGCCAAAGACAAAGCTCCACCGAGCACGTCCGAGACAGAGGACGAGTTGCTTTGAGCAGGTGCGGGAGCCGGTGCAGGAGTAGGTGTAGGTGCGGGTGCAACGCTAGTCGAGCTACTCCCGAAGAAGTCGGCAAGGAGAAAGTCTGCTGCATTTTTTATTGGATTTTGCCTGCTCCGACTGACAACGGCCGGAACCAAGACAGCAGACAAATCTGCAATCGCCTGTTTTGCGGCAGCTACCGCTGTTGCGACTGTCTCAGCTGATTTCTTCTCAACCGCAATCTCAACCTTCTTGTCGATGTTTTCTTCAGTTAACCTCCGTCTTTCCTTTCTCTCCTTCATGGTCTTACGGTAGTACTTCTTCCACGTGGCGCCATCTCCGACACCGTGCACGCGGCCATACGATGGCTGAGTGTCCACCGGGAGTCGTTCCAATATGTTCAACGCCCGGTTGAATGGGGTGTCCCAATTGGGCCTCGCCAACGCATCAGACGGCGAGTTGCTTTCGGCTGCAATCCTGTGCTGCTCTCTCTACAAAAGGAATAAGGATCGTTTACAAATATGACTAAATGTGCAGTCGAATTGATCAGAAACTAGAATTACCAGCAGTCTCATGAACTCCGTCGTGACCGGTTCCGTCTCGAAAACCTTCTTGACTGGATCCTAATGGACCAGGCCCTAAGGACGTCATGCTCCTGCGGGACGGTGAACTCCGCTAAGGGGTCTGGGATGCCCAGACATTCGCGTTCCGCGTCCTCCTTGGCCCATATGGACCTCTTCCCGCCGTAACCACGGTTCTGAGGTGGTGGCACACCCCATGTTCCTCCGTTGAAGACCCTTCATGTACTTCGACTTTTCTTTGGCAGTTTTGGCATCGCAAGCCGCCTTGAATATTTCAAACTGCTCTGCCGTGATTGTCGGATAATCCTTTACAATCTCGTAGTAGGGTTCCTTTTTTTATGATCCGACGTTTCACCCTTGCTTTCCAAGCGGCCAACGCGTCGCTAAACATGGTCATGTCGTGTTTGTTTATCTTCTTCATTGTCGGGTCTTTATCTGGATCAGTATATTTCTTTTCATCCCGGCCAGGGAAAAAGAATACCTAGTGCAACTTCTTTAGGAGGGAGGACCTCATATTTTCTATCTTCTTTAGTTTCTCATCGTTGATGGTGGCGGTTGTCCGTACGATGCACCCTATTTGATTGTCGTAGCAGGCACGCACTTCCGCGGGCTCTTTTGGCTCAAAATTGTTGTCGTCCACCTCCGTGACCACCACTCTAGTAGTGATGAGTTGGTTTGGGCGCCGTTGCCTCTTTGCTTTCGGTTGTATACCGGCTCCTCCAGTCTTGGTGCCGGTCTCGGTGCCGGTCTCAGTTTCAGCGCCGGTCTCGATGTCGGTCTCAGTCTCCAATGCGACAGGTGGGCCCAGCAAGAACAACCGTTGATCGTCGGCAAGGTTCAAAAATCCATCTGCTGCTCCGTAGACATCGTCGCAATCACCTGAACCCTGACCTTCATCGTTGCTAGCCATGTTTCCTAGGAAATCTAGTCAATTAATTCTAGACCTAGTAAAATGAATAATAACATAAAAAAGGCTTATGTTTTGTAGGAACATTGATTCCTTCCCGGTGCGGCAAATCCCGGGCACTCAATATGTCCTAGTTTGTAGCACAAGTCATGCCGAAATTCATGGAAAATTTCGGCATGACCTTTGCTAAAAAGTGGAAAAATCGAGCACCTGAAATTTGCCGCAACGGAAATGAATCAACATTCCAGCAAAACATAGGCCATTCGGCTTCATTCCCTAGAAACAACAAAAGGCCACTTGGGCACAATCGAACCACTTCAATGAAAAGATATAACATGACCACTTCAATGAAAAGATATAATCAACAATAAAAGTCTAGGAAGGGATCATCTTTAAAATAAAACTTGCCTAAATTCTTTTCCTTGAAAAATAGTGGTCTTTTGAGAAATTAAGAACCTTTGCAAAATGACTTCACTCAACACTTCTCTGCCTAGGATAGAACCCAAATTCTGTTCTAGACATTCCTCTCTCTCTCTCTCTCTCTCTCTCTCACACACACACACACATTATTTTCTCTAACACTTCTTTGCCTAGGACATAACCCAATTAAATTGCAAAGGAACTCCATTTCTCTAACCCTTCTGACGTTGTGCTCTAAAATAATTTTTTGCTCTAACCTAGCCAGCGTAGTTAACCTAGCTTGTTAACCTAACGAACCTAATTAACCTAGCTATTTAACCTAGTTAGTTAACCTAGCTAGTTAACCTAGTTACCTAGATAATTAACCTAATCAAACTAGTTACTCAAGCTAGTTCTCTGTCAAAGCCCTAAATAAAATTTTGCACTAACCTAGATAATTATCCAAATTAAACTAGTTAAGCTAACTAGTTCTCTATCAAAGGCCTAACTAAATTTTTGCACTAACCTAGATAATTAACCTAATTAAATTAGTTAACTTATCTAGCTAGTTCTCTGTCCAATGTTTGTGCTATGCATGAGAGAGAGAGATGAGGGGTGGAGGCTTACAGAGGATCGCTCCGGTGGTAGCGAGGGAGGCAGGGGCGTCTCCGGTGACGACGAGGGAGGCAGTTGTGGCGAGGGAGGCAGGGGCGTCGAGGGTGGCTCCGGTGGTGCCGAGGGCAGCTCCGGCGGCGTTGATGAGGCTGCGCGGCTCCGGTGGCGTTGGACGGCTGCGGTGGCGTCGACGACGCGCGACTCTGCTGGCTCCGGGGGCGTCGACGTCGGCAGGAGACGGCGGCGAAGTGGGGAGACAGCGGCGAAGTGGGGCGAGGGATTTGGGAGAGAAGTGATGGACGGGGGGAGGGAGACCGCGCGGGTGTTAAGTCAAACTTAGCGGTAGCGCCGAAGTAAAAACGCGCTATAGTTAAGTTAGCTATAGCGTTTCTTACTAAACGCGCTACTGCTATAGCTATGTATTTTCTTTTTCTTTTCTTATTTCCTTTTCTATTTCTATAGCAGGGGTCTAGAAAACGCGTTGATGCTATATTATCTATAGCGCCTCTTACGAGCACACGCTACTGCTATGCCTTTCTGCGTTTTTTCCTTTTTCATTTATTTTTCTTTATACTTTATTTTTTCCTTTCTCCTTTTTGTATTTATTTCATTTTCATTTACTTTTCTATTTGTTTTTCATTTTATTTTCTTTTCAATAGCAGCAGGCTTTCCAACATAATCGCGCTTTGCTACAATAATCTTAGCGGTAGCGCGGTTTTTCTAAGACCACTACTGCTATGTGTAGCCTATCGGGTTAGTAGTGGGAATTTTAGTAGTAGCGCTTTTCCATGGAGACGTGCTTCTGCTACGTTTGTATCTGTAGCGCGGTTATACGGCACGCGCTACTGCTATGTAGCACTAGCGCCCTTTTTTAACAAGCGCTACTGCTAAAATTCTGTGTATAAGCTTTTCCCTAGTAGTGATGGCGAGGAAGCTTTTGTGAAGGTAGGACAGGAACTTTTTTTGTGAAGCTAGGTCAGGAACTTATGCTGATACAAAGTATGAGGATTATATGGAAAACATAATTGCCGCATGTATTATTAAGCAACGTTATATATACAAGATTTGGAGGACAAGAAGTCTCATAGAAATAAGATGAAAACAATTTCTATCTAATCCTGTGCAATCTCCAATTTTGAATGCTGGATTGTTGATAGATATCTCTGGTGCAATCACAGCAAACTTGCAGCGATTTAATCAACTCAGTTTGCTACTTGCTAACAGAGAAAACGTGGAGATATAGCTGGGGATCCAATTAGTACTCATCAATGAAAATGTATAAGTGCCTTATGGGGCACAACACTGCTCATTTCATCTTCAAACTTATTTGGAAAAGCCCAGTTAGACTCAGGCATACAATCTTCTTCTGGCTGCTTCTGTATGACAGAATCAACACAAGAAATCTCCTACACAGGAAATCTATGCACTTGGAAAGTTACAATTGCATTGTGTTATGGGTGCTGATCACACAGAAGAAACCCTTTTCCATCTACTCTGCGATTGTCCATTTGCATTTTCATGCTGGGCTCTTATTTTTCCATAGAAGCCAAGAGGAACTTCTAGCTTTGACGAGCTCAGTATATCATTAAACCAGCTACCAGAAGATATTGGTCTGACTATTCTCATTGCGAGTTGCTGCGGCATTTGGTCTATTCGTAATGACAAGATTTTTAGAAGTGTTGTCTCTCATCCACACGGCTGGACCTACCACTTCAAGTATTGTTTATAAGATGCTATGACCAGAGCCAAAGGAAGTACTGCAGAGAAAATCAAGACCTGGATTGAGATTTACCTTTAGTTACTATAATGTCTGCACACACCCCCCCCCCCCACCCCCCGGCGTCGCCGCGAGCATGAATTCGCCCCTGTGCCCCAGCCCGCAAATACCCGCCGGTGAATGTTAACATTAGCGGCCACAACTACAACAATGGATACTACGTACCTGACGGTATCTACTCTCAGTGGATCACTATTGTGAAGACTGTTGGAATAAAGCCATGGCGTCAGACGAGCCGGGCGCGCGGGCGAGTCGGGTGCGCAGCGGGACGTGCTGGGCGTGTCGGGTTGCACAGCGGGACGAGCTGGGCATGGCTGGTTCGAGCCAGGGATCGACCATGGCGTGTGTGTGCGTGAACGTGGTGCACGGGGGTGTCCGTGCACGCACGGTGCGCTGGGCCTGCGTTAGCGAGATGTGCGCGAGTACCTGCGGGGCGATCGGGTCAAGCTCGCTGTGGACGGGGCGCGTACGGTGCGCGTCGTGGGCACGAGCGGATTGCGCGGCAGCGTAGGAGTAGGGGGCGTGGGTTCGTGCCCGGCTTGGGCTCCTGTATAAAGCTCGTGTTGGTCGCCATTGTAACGTGTGCTGAGTTGTGTGGAGGAAAACAGAAAACGGAGGTGTTTGTACTCCTGCAAATCTTGTGTCCACCTTGTCTTGCTAAACCGACGTGTCTCCGGTGATCACCGGCGTCGGGGGGTTCTGAGGGAGTTCTGGATTAGGGGGTGTTCGGGTAGCCGGACTATACCTTCACCGGACTCCTGGACTATGAAGATACAAGATTGAAGACTTCGTCCCGTGTCCGGATGGGACTTCCCTTGGCGTGGAGGGCAAGCTTGGCGATGCGGATATTCAAGATCTCCTACCTATGTAACCGACTCTGTGTAACCCTAACCCTATCTGGTGTCTATATAAACCGGAGGGTTGTAGTCCGTAGGACAATCATCTTCATACACAATCATACCATAGGCTAGCTTCTAGGGTTTAGCCTCCTTGATCTCGTGGTAGATCTACTCTTGTACTACCCATATCATCAATATTAATCAAGCAGGAGTATGGTATTACCTCCATCGAGAGGGCCCGAACCTGGGTAAACATTGTGTCCCTCGTCTCCTGTTACCATCCGGCCTTGACGCACAGATCAGGACCCCCTACCCGAGATCCGCCGGTTTTGACACCGACATTGGTGCTTTCATTGAGAGTTCCTCTGTGTCATCGCCTTTAGGCCCGATGGCTCCTTCGATCATCAACAACGATGAGGTCCAAGGTGAGACTTTTCTCCCCGGGCAGATCTTCGTCTTCGGCGGCTTCGCTCTGCGGGCCAACTCGCTTGGTCACCTGGAGCAGATCGAAAGCTACGCCCCTGGCCATCAAGTCAGGTTCGGAAGCTTAAACTACACGGCTGATATCCGCCGAGACTTGATCATCGACGGGTTCGAGCCACAGCCAAACGCGCCGCACTATCTCGAGGGGCACGATCTAGCTCTGCCTTCGAACAGTGTCTTGGAGGCCGCACACACACCGGTTCTGACCCTTGGTTCGGAGCCTATTTTGTCAATCGAGGATGAGCGGTTGGACTTCGCCTCGGGGGCTGCGATCTCAAAGGCGATCGAGCCGAACGCCAGCCCCGCACTCCGCGTGACCCATGACTCAGAGGGTCCGGACTCCAAACCCCCCGTGCCCCTACCAATCGAATCCGATTGGGCACCCATAATGGAGTTCACCACCGCGGATATCTTTCAACACTCACCTTTTGGCGACATCCTGAATTCTCTCAAGTCTCCCTCTTTATCAGGAGAGCCCTGGCCGGATTACGGTCAGCGAGGATGGGATTCGAACGATGAAGAAATTCAAAGCCCACCCACCACCCACTTTGTAGCCACTGTCGACGATTTAACCGACATGCTTGACTTCTGCTCCGAAGACTTCGACGGTATGGACGACGAGGTAGGAGACGAACAGGAACCAGCACCTGTAGGGCGCTGGAAGGCCACCTCGTCATACGACATATATATGGTGGATACTCCAAAAGATGGAGATGGCGATGGAACAGCGGGGGATGACACCTCCAAGAAACAGCCAAAGCGTCGGCGTCAGCGGCGCCGCTCTAAATCCCGCCAAAGCAAAAACGGTGATTCCGGCACATGAGATAATACTACCCCGGATAGCGCTGAAGAACACCCAACCCAGCAAGATTCGGCGCAGGAAGATGGAGAAGTCATCCCTCATGAGAGAGCGGCGGAACAAGAGGTTGAGGATGATAACTATATGCCTCCCTCCGAAGACGAGGCAAGCCTCGATGACGACGAATTCGTTGTACCATCAGACCCCGCCGAACAAGAGCGTTTCAAACGCAGGCTTTTAGCCACGGCAAACAGCCTAAAGAAAAAGCAGCAACAGCTTAGAGTTGATCAAGATTTGCTAGCTGATAGATGGACTGAAGTCCTTGCGGCCGAAGAGTATGAACTCGAGCGCCCTCCAAGAGTTACCCAAAGCGCAGGCCGCTACCCCGATCAGAGGAGGAAGCACCTACATCACCAGCGCACGACATGGCAGACCGGCCACCTCGCGGCCGCGACAGAGAGGCCTGTCGGCCCTCCACCCAAGCCATGCCCCGACGCCGCTCAACCAAGGCACGGGAAAATGCGCCAGACCTGCGAGATGTACTGGAGGATAAAGCAAGACAAACAAGATCGATCTATGAATCGCGCAGGCGCCCGACGACACGTGACGATGATCTTCACTCCGGACATAATAAATCCGTCTGGGCCGAACACAACAGACATAGCTCTTCCGAGCTGCGTCGTGACATAGCCCAGTACAGAGGCGCCGCACACCCATTATGCTTCACAGACGAAGTAATGGATCATAAAATCCCAGAGGGTTTCAAACCCGTGAACACCGAATCATACGATGGCACCACAGACCCGGCGGTATGGATCGGGGATTATCTCCTTCACATCCACATGGCACGTGGCGATGATTTACACGCCATCAAATACCTCCCGCTCAAACTTAAAGGACCGGCCCGGCATTGGCTTAACAGCTTGCCAACGGACTCAATCGGTTCTTGGGAGGACCTGGAGGACGCATTCCTCGACAACTTCCAGGGCACCTACGTGCGACCACCGGATGCCGACGACTTAAGCCACATAATTCAGCAGCCAGAAGAATCGGCCAGGCAATTCTGGACACGGTTCCTAACAAAGAAAAAACAGATAGTCGATTGTCCGGACGCAGAGGCCCTAGCAGCCTTCAAGCATAACATCCGCGACGAGTGGCTTGCCCGGCACCTGGGACAGGAAAAGCCGAAATCTGTGGCAGCCCTCACGACACTCATGACCCGCTTTTGCGCGGGAGAAGATAGCTGGCTAGCTCACAGCAACAACTTATCAAATAACCCTCGTAATTCGGATACCAAGGACAAAGGTGGCAGGACACGTCGAAATAAGCAAAAGCGCCGCGTAAGCAGCGACATCAATGAAGATACGGCAGTTAATGCCGGATTCAGAGGCTATAAATCCGGTCAGCGGAAAGAGCCATTCAAAAAGAATACTCAGGGCCCGTCCAGTTTGGACCGAATACTCGACCTCTTGTGCCAGATCCATGGCACCCCCGAAAGACCAGCCAATCACACCTACAGGGATTGTTGGGTGTTCAAACAGGCAGGCAAGTTAAGAGACGAAGACAAAGACAAGGGGCTACATAGCGATGACGAGGAGGAGCCCAGGCCGGCGAACAACAATGGACTGAAGGGGTTTCCCCCACAAGTGCGGACGGTGAACATGATATACGCAACCCACATTTCCAGTCGCCCCAAAGTTCAACCCATGGTCCTTTTGCCCGATCACTTTTGATCGAAGGGACCACCCCACTAGCATCCGTCATGGCGGCTTTGCCGCATTGGTTCTCGACCCAATCATCGACGGATTTCATCTCACAAGAGTCCTCATGGACGGCGGGAGTAGTCTGAACCTGCTTTACCAGGATACAGTGCGGAAAATGGGCATAGATTCATCAAGGATTAAGCCCACAAGGACGACCTTTAAAGGCGTTATAGCAGGTGTAGAGGCCAATTGCACAGGCTCGGTAACACTTGACGTGGTCTTCGGATCTCCGGATAATTTCCGAAGCGAAGAGTTAATCTTCGATATAGTCTCGTTCCGCAGTGGCTATCACGCCCTGCTCGGACGAACCGCATTTGCCAAGTTCAATGCGGTGCCGCACTACGCATACCTCAAGCTCAAGATGCCAGGCCCTCGAGGAGTGATCACGGTCATCGGAAACACCGAACGCTCCCTCCATACGGAGGAGCACACGGTGGCTCTCGCAGCGGAAGTACAAAGCAGGCTTCTTAGGCAATTCCCCTGTCCGGCCGTTAAAAAGTCGGACACTGCCAAGTGCGCCCGGAGTAACCTACAACAAGACCGCCTAGCACGCTCTGAGCAGGCGTAGCAATGCGGCCCCAACCCCGGCCCTCGCAATATAGCGAAACGAGTGCCTCGCGTACATAACTACGCCCTTGAGATACCATGGGCACAGGGGAAGGGGCACAATAACGACATGCCCAAAATACGGCTTAAAACGTACTAGGGGCTGGCGGATTCTTTTTTCTTACTTTCAGAACTCCACGTTTCGGACGACCTGTTCGGCAATTCGACTGCCGCACAAACGATGCAAGATCCAGGGAAGCAGACAAAGCCATGCCGCATTATGGAACTCCCAGGTGGTCTCTGTTACGAGCGGTATACCTGTTTCAAATACAACTCCGCGGCCTGCCCCTGGTCAGGACATGTTAAATAGTCTAGTATATTTTTGCTTATTGCACTACTTGTATCGTTCGGCTTTGATAAATAGCCTCTCTATAAACAATGCATAGTTTTTTGTCTATTTTTTGCATTATCCTGTTTGCATATATATATATATATATATATATATATATATATATATATATATATATATATATATAATCGCACCCGTACATCATGGTACAGCAAATACGCCAGGGGCTTCAGTACCCCTTATTATGGTGTGAGAAGTCCGTCCACTCTCACAAGTGCGGCACCCCGAACTTATACCACTATATGCATCGGCTCCGAATCATGATTTGGGTCAATAGTTGGGTTTGCCCGGCTCCTATGTTTTGGTGCCTTACGTTCCGCTATATCGGCTAAGGTAGCACTAGGAGAACCACTGCGATTGTGCCCCGGTTCAGCTGGGTTAAGCACCTCAGTGGAGAAAGCTAAAACTGACTGTCATGATGAGGCGAGAGACCGGTCGCTGTTCGAGAGGTTTTTCGAGTCCCTAAAGACTTATGTCGCTTCGAGCGAGGAGCTAGCTTTGTCCGGCCAAAGGCGTGTATAGCGCCCCGAACTCGGTCTTCCGAACTAGGGGCTTCGCCGAAATTTAAAATTATAAAGTTCTATGGCTAAGTGAGAGTGTTCAAGCATTATAGTCCGATTGCCTGGTTCGTTGTGCTGAGCGCCTCCCTCGAAGGACCCAACCATGGGAAAAGAGCGCTCAGGTTTATCCCGAACACCCCAGCACTAGTGGCAAGGGGGCAGAAGCCGACGACTGGCCATCTCTCAATTTTTTGATAAACGGACGCACAGAAAATAATATTTTAAATTCAATAAGCATTGCTTAGCGCATATGAACAAGTTTTCAGCGCACAGGATAAACACGAGCGAGTTCATTCAAAAATTACATCTTTGGTGCATTCATCCGCCACAAGGCGGGCACCTGCAAGAACATCCTTGTAGTAGTTCTCGGGCATGCGATGCTCCTTCCCCACCGGCGGCCCGTCTTTCACGAGCTTCTCTCCGTCTAGCTTACCCCAGTGCAACTTCGCACGGGCAAGGGCCCGACGGGCACCTTCGATGCAGACGGAGCGCTTGATGACCTTGAGCCTTGGACAGGCCTCCACCAGCCGCCGCACCAGCCCGAAATAGCTCCCAGGCAGGGCCAATCCGGGCCACAGCCGAACTATGAAGCCCTTCATGGCCTGTTCGGCCGCCTTGTGGAGCTCGACCAGCTGTTCCAGCTGGTCGCTCAAGGGCACAGGGTGTCCGGCCTCAGAATACTGAGACCAGAACACACTCTCCGTCGAGCTGCCCTCTTCAGCTCGGTAGAATGCGGCGGCGGCGGATACGCTGCGGGGAAGATCTATGAATGCCCCTGGAGAGCTCCGCATTCGGGTAAGTGACAAGTAGTTTACTTTTATATTTCTGCTTTGCATTAAAAATGCCTTACCCGCTGCTATCTTGTTCATCTCCTCCAACTCTTGGAGGGCCTTTTGGGCTTCGGCCTTGGCACCCTTGGCGGCCTCAAGGGCCGACGCGAGCTCGCATGCTTGCGCCTTTGACTCAAGCTCCAAGCTCTCATGTTTTTTCATGAGAGCCTGCAGCTCTTGCTGCACCTCGCCGACCTGAGCCCCAAGTATCTCTCGCTCGGTGCGCTCCTCGGCCGATTTCTTTTCGGCCTCAGATAGCGCCTGCTTGAGGGTCGCCACCTAGGTTGTGGCCCCTATAATAAGCAGTACGATCCTGTTATTTTTGCAATCACGCCTCTCTAAAGGCACCTTTTTCTGTAAGGTATTTCTTACCTTCTTTTTCCTTGAGCTGCCGCTTGGCAAGGCCGAGCTCTTGCTCGGTCCGCCCGAGGTCCTGTTTCAGGACACCCACCTCCGCAGTCAGTGCGACGGTGGATAGCAGCGAAGCCTGCATACACATATTGACTCCTTTTTGTTAGACTCCTGCGAAATTTATTAGATCCTCTATTCGGTTTTTCTTTCCGAACGCCAAACAGAGCATCAGGGGCTACTTTCTATGTGGTAATATTTTGATATATTTTTGCTTACCTCGAAGCCTGTCAGAAGGCTAGCGCAAGCTTCAGTCAGTCCGCTCTTGGCGGACTGAACCCTATGGATCACCGTACTCATAATAGTACGGCGCTCCTCGTCGATGGAGGCGCCGTCAAGCACCTCCAGCAGATTGTCCGCACCTCCGGTTGGACGGAGGCTGCCGGCTCAGAAGGCTTGCTCCTCTTGTAAGGAGTTCGCCTACCGCAGACCGGAACTGTTGAAGAGTCCGGCGCGGTGTCCGGCACAAACCGGACTCGGAGCCCTGGGGGGTCTTGTCCCCTTTATTCCTGGGGTCCGGGAGCTCGTTGCGACGCCACTTCGGCGTCGTCTGCAGTGCGGAGGGAGACAGCGGGTGGAATTGAGTTCACGTCCGACGAATCCAGGGAGCCGCTCGACCAATCGTCGAGTTCGGCACGGGGCGGGCTACACAATTATGTTCGGCATTATGGAAAGCCGAACGACCTAGGAATATCATGAGTCACTCTGGTATACGAATACTTACTATTTCGCCGGACGCTTGGCCCTGTTCGATCACCCCTCGTCGTCCTCGTCGGCGTCGGGGGAGTAGTCCGGCGGAGGGGTCTTCCTCTTTCTGTACCCTCCGGCCTCCCCCGTTGGGGCGGCCTTCCCTTTTTCTCCTCCCCCCGCTGGAGGGGGAGAGGTTCCTCCTTCCTCCTCCTCGTTCTCATGAGGGGAGAGCGTCTCGGACTCGTCAGATGACGAGTCCGACACCGCCACATTGCGGGCACTCTTTCGATTCCCCGTGGCCTTCTTCTCCGGCACCACGTAAGGCGCCGGAGCCAGCAGCTTCTCTAAGAGAGCAGGGGCTGGGTCTTCGGGCAAGGGAGCCGGACAGTTAATCGGTCCGGATATCGCCTGCCAAGCCTGTTAAAGGTAAGGGAGTTTAGATCCCGCATAGAGTCAAACTATGAAAGAACTTAACATCCTATAAAGGGTGAGAATAGCTTACCTCGCCAGCGTGACGCTGCGAGCTGTATCCGCGGTCCTCGGAAGCGGATGCGGGAGCCTCGGCGCCTTTGGTTAGCACCTTCCAGACGTCTTCATACGTCGTGTCGAAGAGCCTATTAAGGGCTCGGTGCTGCGCCGGGTCGAACTCCCACAGAGTAAAGTCCCATTGTTGACACGGGAGGATTCGGCGAACGAGCATGACCTGGACTACATTGACAAGCCGGATTGGCTTGTTCACCAGGCACTGGATGCAAGTTTGCAATCCGGTCACCTCTTCTTCGTTTCCCCACGATAGGCCCGTCTCCTTCCAGGACATAAGCCGCATGAGGGGTCCGGATCAGAACTCGGGGGCTGCGACCCATTTCGGATCGCGTGGCTCGGTGATGTAAAACCACCCTGCTTGCCACCCCTTTAGGGTCTCCACAAAGGAGCCCTCGAACCATAGGACGTTGGCCATCTTGCCCACCATGGCGCCTCTGCACTCCGCTTGGCTGCCGCGCACCACCTTGGGCTTGACGTTGAAGGTCTTGAGCCAGAGGCCGAAATGGGGGCGGACGCGGAGGAAGGCCTCACACACGACGATAAACGTCAAGATGTTGAGGATGAAGTTTGGGGCCAGATCGTGGAAATCCAGGCCGTAGTAGAACATGAGTCCCTGGACGAATGGGTGGAGTGGGAAACCCAATCCGCGGAGGAAGTGGGGAAGAAAAACTACCTTCTCATGGGGCCTTGGGGTGGGGAGAAGCTGCTCCTTTTCGGGAAGCCGGTGCGGGATGTCCTTGGACAGGTATCCGGCCTTCCTCAGCTTTTTTACTTGAACCTCCGTAACGGAGGAGACCATCCACTTGCCTCCTGCTCCGGACATTGTTGGAGAAGGTTGAGATGAAAAGAGCGGGCTTGGGCGCTGGAGCTCGAGTGCGCAAGAGATGGATTGGCAAAGGAGGAAGAAGGCATAGGTAAAAAGGTGGATCCTTATCCCCTTATATGGGCGGATGCGGTTATCTGTCCCCACCTGCCTAATAAAACTCGCTTGCCTCCCAAGCGCCATGGTAAATGGCGCGGTTTGGTTACCCACGTCCGTATTGATGAGAATCCCGTAAAAAGGGCACACGATCTCTGCTTTGACAAGACGTGCCAAGAAAACCGCCTCGCTAAACGTGCTTAGGTGGAAAAGTAAAAACGATTCATGTAAAGAACTTGGTCGTAGTGCGATGATGCGCTGCGGAATACGTTAGCAGATTTGATCTGTGTTAATATTATTCTCTCTATGGCACTATGTGGAAACTTATATTGCAGAGCCGGACACTATTCTTGGTGTTTACAATCTTCTATGAAGGACTTGGAGGAGGAACCCGCCTTGCAATGCCGAAGACAATCTGCGTGCCGGACTCATCGTCATTGAAGCCTGGTTCAGGGGCTACTGAGGGAGTCCTGGATTTGGGGGTGTTCGGGTAGCCGGACTATACCTTCGCCGCACTCCTGGACTATGAAGATACAAGATTGAAGACTTCGTCCCGTGTCCGGATGGGACTTTCCTTGGCGTGGAAGGCAAGCTTGGCGATGCGGATATTCAAGATCTCCTACCTATGTAACCGACTCTGCGTAACCCTAACCCTATCCGGTGTCTATATAAACCGGAAGGTTGTAGTCCATAGGACAATCATCTTCAAACACAATCATACCATAGGCTAGCTTCTAGGGTTTAGCCTCCTTGATCTCGTGGTAGATCTACTCTTGTACTACCCATATCATCAATATTAATCAAGCAGGAGTAGGGTATTACCTCCATTGAGAGGGCCCGAACCTGGGTAAAAATCGTCTCCCTCGTCTCCTGTTACCATCCGGCCTTGACGCACAGATCGGGAACCCCTACCCGAGATCCGCCGGTTTTGACACCGACAGGTTCCATTTTTGCACCAACATTTGGTACAAGAGCCAGGTTCGGAGAAGCTCGCCGGCGATGGCGCTCATCCCGTACGGCGGCGGATCGGGGAGCACGGTGTCACAGCCTGTCCCGTTGCTCATTGGTGACAATTACACCACTTGGGCGATCAAGGTGGAGGCCGAACTGGACGCTGCCGGGTTGTGGGAGGCGGTTGAGCCGGCGGAGGAAGGACAAGCAGGCGCGGGCGTACCTGTTCCGCGCGCTCTCTGAGGATCTTCTGCTGCAGGTTTCGTCCAAGAAAACGGCGGCGGAGGTGTGGGCGAGCCTCAAGGCGAGGTTCGTCGGGGCGGACCGAGTCCGGGTGGCGCGGCTAGGCACTCTTCGAGGGGAGTTTGAGATGCTGCGCATGGCGGAGGGCGACACGCTGGATGGTTTCACCGGCAAGCTCGGCGGCATGGCGGCGCGCTTCGTGGGACTCGGGTCGACGCTAGACGACACCGCGATGGTGAAGAAGCTCCTCGACTCCGTGCCAGATTGCTTATACACGGCGGTGGCCGGAATCGAGTAGCTTTGCGACGTCTCCACCATGCCGTTCGAGGACGCGCTCGGTCGCCTGAAGGCCTTCGACGAGCGGGTTCGGCGCCGTGGACAAGACAGTGGCGAACGTGGGGGCGAGCAGCTGCTGTTGACCATGGCGCAGTGGCGGGCGCGGGAGCGGCAGCGGGGAGGAGCTCGCCACGACGATGACGGGCAAAGCGTGGCGTCGGGCAACGGCGGCGATGGGAAGCGACGCGGCCGCTGTCACAACTACGGGGAGCGCGGACACTTCCGACGTGAGTGTCTGCAGCGGCGCAAGGAACCGGCGGCGGAGCAGGCGGAGCTGGGCGTCGCCGAGATCGAGCATGAGGGACTCCTCTAGGCCATGGCTTAGGGGGTGTGTTGGAATAAAGCCATGGCGTCAGACGAGCCGGGCGCGTGGGCGAGTCGGGTGCGCAGCGGGACGTGCTGGGTGCGTCGGGTTGCACAGCGAGACGAGTTGGGCGCGGCTGGTTCGAGCCAGGGTTCGACCGTGGCGTGTGTGTGCGTGAACGTGGTGCACGGGGGTGTCCGTGCACGCACGGTGCGTTGGGCCCGCATTGGCGAGATGTGCGCGAGTACCTGCGAGGCGATCGGGTCAAGCTCGCTGTGGGCGGGGCGTGTACGGTGTGTGTTGTGGGCACGAGCGGATCACGGGGCAGCGTAGGAGTAGGGGGCGTGGGTTCGTGCCCGGCTTGGGCTCCTGTATAAAGCTCGTGTTGGTCGCCATTGTAACGTGTGCTGAGTTGTGTGGAGGAAAACAGAAAATGGAGGTGTTTGTACTCCGACAAATCTTGTGTCCACCTTGTCTCGCTAAACCGACGTGTCTCCGGTGATCACCGGCGTCGGGGGGTTCCATTTTTGCACCAACAAAGACAATCCCCAATCCTGTCGGAGAGAAGAGGAGGAGATTTGCCCAATAGCAAGAGAGTGCTATGAAGGATGTCAAGCATGCCTTTGGTGTTCTACAGTCTCGATGGGGCACCGTTCGGTGTGCTGCTACAACTTGGAGCACCAAGAAGTTATGAAAGGTGATGACTGCTTTGGATTACGGCCAGATTCTACAATTTTTAAACTGTTACTTGTTTAGTATTGTACCCTTCGAGTTCTCCTTGTTATTAATCACTAAGAGCAACTTCAACGCGCCGACCCAAACAGACATGCGCTTTGTCCGCTTTTTATCCGTTTGGGTCAGCGGCCCGCTTGGCGTCCGTCCTATTTTTGGTTTGAGTCAGCAGTGCGTCCAATGCGCTAAACCCATATTTGCGTGTGCGGCTGGCTTCCCATCATTTTCCAACAAATATACACACATTTTGGCATAGTTTCACAAGCAAACAAATGTAGAATAATTCTACAACACAAATAAATATATCATCGTTTACAACTCATATAAAACTTAAATT
This sequence comes from Aegilops umbellulata, assembly GCA_032464435.1. NCBI lineage: Eukaryota > Viridiplantae > Streptophyta > Magnoliopsida > Poales > Poaceae > Aegilops > Aegilops umbellulata. The sequence continues at coordinate 420,586,654 of CP136059.1, forward strand.
GTTTCAAATACGTTAAAAAAAGATACATCTATTGGTTGCCAACATGAGCCCACATATGCTCAATCAAATCTTCCTGCAGCTGAATGTGACTTTCCCAATCACGCATTTGATGATGATATTTTGTGAACTGTGCAAATGTTGCAGCTCCTCCATGCTCAGGCACAACATTGTGACCCTGCAACTGAAACCCTTGATCGTAGATACGTTATGGGTGCTCATTCTCTACGATCATATTATGCATTATCACACAAGAAGTAATGACCTTCCACAACTTCTTGGTGCTCCAATTCTAGCAGCGTACCGAACGGTGCCCCATCGAGATTTTAAAACAGCAAAGTCATGCTTGACATCCGTCCTAGCACTCTCTTGATCTTGGGCAAATCACCTCCTCTTCTCTCTGACAGGGTTGGGGATTGTCTTCACAATAGTGGCCACTGAGGGTAGATACCGTCAGCTAGGTAGTATCATTTGTTGTAGTTGTGGTCATTGATTTTAACATTCACCAGCGGGCAGTTGCGGGCCGGGGCACGGGGGGCGACTTCATGCTCGCGGCGACGGCGAGGCAGTGGTGGCAGCAACGTGGGAGGTGGCAGTTTCCGGGGAAGGTGTGTGGGCGCAGACTGCTGGCAGGGGCATTGGAACAGGGCACCGATGGCGACACGGTGGGGTGGGCGAGGGCTTGTTGTCGATGGGGCTGGAAGAGAATGGCCTATGTGCCACCAACTACCGGGCCAGGGGGAGGAGTAGGCGGGCGTTGTGCGCGTCCGCTTCGTGTCCGTGCCGACGCAAAATCGACCCAACTCGCCGACCCAAATGGACGCGCTTTGGGTCCATTTCTCTGTTCGCGGAGACCCAAACAAACACGCGCAGATGACATGGGTCGGCGCGTTGGAGTTACTCTAACTGACGTGTTCTCTATATAATCCGATTCACTAGCTTGTTCTCAACTGAATCGGTAATATCGATTAAACTGGTGGTATGGTCTAGAATCTTATATTTTTCTGTTAGTCGAGCTAAAAGTTTGATTTTATCAATGCTTTATCTTTTTTTGGCTGATAAAAATGTTAATGTCCGTTAAAAATTCAAAATAAAATAAAATAATTAATTTGGTCGACCATTTTAGTCAATGAAGCATGACTAATAGAGCCAAACTTATATTTTTCCTTCATGACTGGCCGTTCCAACCTATTCATGTGGCTCGGTGCAAAAGAATACGACTTCCTGCTACAGTTTTTCGTTGTATTCACCACTAGTTGAATGCCCGCGCGTTGCCACAGGACAGTAAAATTAGACATGCAAATATTGATTGAACATGCCTGTAATCTAAAATGTATAAAAAACTATTGAAATATATTAAGATTTTGTCATATAGCACCTTGTAAGGGGCAAGAAAGATTTCCTAAGTAATTAGAAAAATCAGTCAAAACCACATACGAAAGGCACAACACAAGTTGTTGGAGTGAAGGAAAGGCAAGAACAAGCACACTACTAAACCCACATACACATCGGAACTAATCTCGTAAAGTAAATCTCCGTCGCATCAAGTCCTCACCTCCACCGATCATAGAAAATCTAGCACAAGGGGCATTTCAGTATACATTAAGGAAATCTTAGTTGCAACTTGGAATAGATACAGCTGAAAGTTGTTACTCCCTCCGTTCCAAAATAGATGACTTACCTTTGTACTAACTTAGTACAAAGTTGGGTCATCAATTTTGGAACGAAGGGAGTAGGTCATAGTGCATTCTCAAATCCGTGTTGGCACTATGTTTTGTAACTAAATACCAAATTCATGAAACCTACATGTTAGGTTGGGTGCAGTATCTTTCGAAGCACACTTGGCACAGCTGTTAAGCACACCAGTTTATGTCAAAATAGAAAAGAAAAAAAGTCTTTCATTGTGTACTTCTGAAAGCAGACTTGAAAGTAGGCATACATTAGTAACTTTACTTTCGGTTTTCTATTAACTGATGTGCAAACAAAAATACCCGTAACCAAAACAGAAGAAGCCAGACACTGAGGGAATAATCTAGATACAAAGAGAAGAGCCTTGGAAACAAATGTATTAACACGTCCTCACAATCCCCGCTAGGATGATACCTGTTATCTAAGAGTGGAAGGAGAGAAAAATGCAGTACGAAGCGAAGCAATTATATTCTCTATAAGCTGCCACATGCATACTGTAATGTTGCAAACAACCTTATAATCTAGGCATTCACCAATATAAACATTTGCAGACTTTCTTGCACCAAAACTGCACTCCTAGTAAATTTAGAAAAGTTAAAATAACGCACATGCAAACAAAATAGGCTTAGCATATTTAAGTTATCATGGTGGCGATGGAGCCGAGAAATTCAGTCCGTCGCGGCATGGTACTGATACCCTATACAGTACCAAATTTCTCTCCTATCTCCCTTGTTATTTACTTACTTTTTGACGAGCCTTACTTCTCCTCGGGCATATGTTGCCTCTTCGTCCACCCCTCACTGTCTATCATGCCTCCCCACCAATCCAACCGGTCTATAGACTCACCTGTAATAATGTGCATATATCAACATGATGTGCTGGATTCACAGGTTTCATGTAAATGCATATTGCATCAAACACAGATCTATATCCGAAAACCCCATTCATTCATCCTCGTCGATTCCATATACTCCCTCCGTTCGTAAATATTTGTCTTTCTAGACATTTCAACAAGTGACTACATATGAAGCAAAATGAGTGAATCTACACTCTAAAATATGTCTATATACATCCGTATGTGATAGTCCATTTGAAATCTCTAAAAAGACAAATATTTAGGAACGGAGGGAGTAGTTAAGTACACAACCGAATAACATTCGCATCATGCACCATCCACAGTGCTATGAACAGGCAATAGATATTTGCAAATTTCCTTGCACCAAGACGGCATTCAAAATAAAATTTACAAAATTAAAAAGAATGCACATGCTAAAAAATAGGCTTAGCAGATCATGCGTGTACATAATAACACCCAACTTCATTTACCTTTCCATCAAGATGCAGAGTGTACAGAATCTACACTCACCATGGACTCAGGCTATGTCACTATTGACATTCTCAGTTGAAAGGTGAGGCTCTTGTGTGCAACTGTGATTGACCTGTTCAAGCATAGTTTACCAAGATACGGTGAGGAATTATTTAGCATATGAAAAACTATGGAATTGTAAAGCACACCACACTGAGTCCAAATATATATTGCTTTTTCCTACCTCTACAACCACAATGTAAGCTCAGTTTTTGTGATCGAAAATTAGGAAGCACACTAAAGGCAAGTGCTAAGGACAGGTGTGGACTACAGTAATCATTTATTCAAGTCTACCATGCATTGCTCCAATATCAAAATGTGATAAATATAATATGAGTTTGCTTCATGAAAAAAGTAAGTTATTTGCTTGTGCTCTGGTGATAGATATACTCATTCATAATATAACCAGTGTGCATTTTGACAAACTGATGCATATCTTTTATCCACTTTCAGTTATAGTCAAGCTAAATGGGTTGAACCGAATTGGAATTGTACGCAAAAGTAGAAAGCTAGTAAGCTACAGCATTAAAATAAACATTAAACAATAGCAAAGTATTTAAGATAAGCATGGATACGAGGATGGGACCATTTTCAATTTTGTTCTGCTAGGGGGGTTCCCAGTTCAGTGTCGCAATAGCCTACTACCATGACTCATTTTAACATGAAAAATTCAATCCCGCTGACCTGCAAACAAAGTAACAAGAGCACAACTGCAGCAAAGTACTCCTAGATCCGAAGATGAAAAAACATATCAGCATTACCAAAAAACACATAGAGATGGGTGGGCGAAAAAAATGACTCTCTCCTAAGTCTAGCATAGCAAAGTATGCGCATGTATAACCAACGTAAAGCAAACCGGCATCGTTTCATCCTTACCAATTGATGTGCATTAGTAAAAAAAGTGAAACTTCTTAGTATAAAGAATGAATTTAAAATATTTTGCTGACTGATTTCTTTTGTCATCCACAAGGAAGTTGCTCTGCTCATGGAAAAAACAAAGATAAATGAATAACCATGAGAATTAATCAATTAAGCAGAAAGAAAAGTTAGAAAGTAGAAATAATCTCACCCAAGTAGGGAATGCAATTATTTAGCTACAGCAGAGAGGACTTGCGCACATGTGTTGTGCCGCGGAAGAGATAGAAAAAGACATTATCCTGAATTTTGCCGAGAATAACCAGTAGTAATTCATGCTATGATAATAATGTTGCTGATCGAGGGCCTGGCCGTCCTCGTCCTCCGTCTCCTAATTCGTCAAGCCATCAGTTGCCCCGTCGTCGTTGTACCAGGGGCAGCGCGAGGTGCTAGCAAAAATGTTGGTCGGGGTCAGCACCAATGATGATACAGGAGGCAGACGCATAGTACGTATGCAGTTCTAATTCTTCGGAAAAAAAATCAAGGATGACAAGTTCCAAGGTAGCTGACAAGTACACCTTGAGTTCATACAGAAGTCAATCCAAGTTAGACGTTGATCCATCCATCAAAAGTAACATACAACAAAAACTAATTGAGCACATTAAGCAAGAAATTAGGGGTGCCTGCAAAATTAACTTCCGGAAAGCATATAGACAAGTAGCGCCACTCTATTGGGCATTGTGCATCATCACACATGACAGATGATAAGCTAGCAAGAGCCAAAATCACATGTTTAACCATGCGTCTAACATCGCCGAAGAAATTCAGAAAGGCAAAGTTGCCTACCAGCAGCGAGGAGGAGGAGACATGTCGGGTGTGAGTCGTTGTCCGAGTACAAATTCGTCCAGGTGTGAGAATTCGAGACAATGACAAGCACGTACTGATTGGGCAGTGTCTGAGACGGATGGTGAAGTTCCCAGGTCGAGCTTGGACTGTTTGACGTGGAAGCTGTGCCTGAAGAGTCGTCGAGGGCGGACGGCATGGCACCCGCCGTGGAGGTAGTAATTGCACCAGTCGTGCCTGAACGAGTCGTCGGGGGCGGTGATGCCATGACTCGGTAGAGCGCGGCAGCGGTGATGCCGCTGGAGTAGACGACGAACTTGAACCCGCCGGGAGAGTGGTGGTGCCCATCGGCGGTGTAGGTATTCTGGCAAGCACCCTGCACACTTCCCCGAGCACTCCTCCTCGATCTCCGCCGCCGCCTCCACCGCTGCAGCTCTCGTGCCTCCCATCCTAGACCTTCATCGCTGTCTCCACCGTGCGGTGCCGGTCCTGACCATGCCTACCTTGCGGACATGGCAAAAGGAGGCGCCCATGACGAAAAGTCATGGCCAGGGCGGTACATAATGGATTGGCATAGACAGGGAGTCACACTCACGGGAAGAGGAGTCGGACGGTCTCGCCGGAGATTGCTGCGTCCATCGGAGGTGCTGGGTGGTCCTGGGAGTAGGGGTGAGGACGGATCATGTTTGGGGAGAGAGATCTGGGATGCAAACGGGAAGGTCGGGGAGGAGGTGGAGATCGTGCCAGATGTTTTTTTTCCCGCTATACTCGAACGTGGGTTCTTCCTGCGATATTTTCTAGCGAGGGGTCGTAGGAGAGGAGGTCGAACCATCACGACGTTCGATTCTCCTTTAATAGTAGAGATACTCACAGCGTTCCACCCTCATAAAGTGAATTTCCAAGTGATGCCTATTTATTTTGCACAATAGTTTCATTTCTTTCCTGGACTATTCATAGTTGATAGCTAGATTGATATTTTTTTGTTAAATTCTTTATAATAACAAGATTTTTTATTGTTCATTGAGTATGTTCTGGGGTGAGTGGTGGGGTTGCAAGTTGCATTATGTATATGTGAAATGATATATTGATTTCTGAAAGGTCTTGAGACAACCTGCCCTCGCCAAATGGGATAAATTGTCAGTATACTTTGTCTTTTATACTAATTTCCAGCCAAATATAGGAAGAATGCTTTCCTACAGTGGATGCGGAATTTGAGTGAAATCCTCTAAGGGTTATTTGAAAGAGAAAGGTACATCATGTCATAACTCAACTTATTTTTTCTGTTATGTCATAACTCAACTTCATTGGTACATACCACCTACCTTCTTGATAACGAGTTACTATTGTGTTTATTTCTTCCTAGCTCCCATCCGGCGTGTATGCATATACATATCTTCGATCTAGCATGCATGGTCTATTGTTATCAACTAGCTGGAATATCTCTATCCACTGTGGTTTGCTATATGATCTGCTAGCTAGAGGAGGACTAAAGAAACGTCCGTACATGTAGGCCATCTATTTCAAGCGGGTTCGCCACCACGAATATAGTACTCCTCAAGAGTCATGAAGATTTGCCTGATTTTATATTCTGGTAAAGGCATACACAATCACAAATATATTAGGTTTGAGAGGCATTAGGAATAGATCAGCTCGTAGAGGATTAGATTATTGCCACGCACCTACTCCGTACCATTACTCTATGGTTCTGCAATGCTCAACGAGAATGGTGTGAACAAGAGATTCTACTATAGGAGTAGGTTTACAATCGGTGGTGGCCAGGCGAGAGTGATGCCGTCGTGAGATGGAATAATTAAGGGGATCCCTCGGCCCCCTTCCTCGAGTCCTCATGATGTTGGCGTGTGCCTTGAGACCGCTCGGCTGCCTCTTGGCGGCGCTCGCATGTGTGCATGAGTTTTCAGCTGCTGTCCCATGCATGAGGGGTGGCGATCTCTTCATCCACCTCTGCTTCTTCCGTGCTCTCTCTTCTCTCTGTCTCTCCGATGTCCTGGAACTGGATCTCAGCTCCCGTCCGGTGGCACGGGTATGTATGCATGCGGCTCCTAAATCCTCTGATTAGGATGGCATGAAGGTTGGACGCGCGGCGTTCAACTTCCTACTGTCGCTGCAACAGAGATGGGGGTAGAGGTGCACAGCGGACGTGCGGCTGTGGTTGAAGATGGCGCCCTGGGCAAACAAAAACACAGAGGGGCCTCGTTGTAAATTTTCTTTTCTCTGGGGCGGTTTGTGCCAAAGTGCTTGGAGGATGCAGTGTTGTATATACATTTTTATTTTGCGAGGAATGCAGTGGTATACGTTTTTGTCTGCGTGAGCTGGCTATGGTTTGAATACATTGCACTTTCTCAAAGCAAAAAATATATATTCAAAATCGACCAACGTCCCCATTTCTTCACTGAGGTTGCGGGCTTGGCTCCTGCCGATCTTTCTCATACCGGTTATATTATATGTTGCAGCTACCGTGGTAAAATGGCAAGGTAGAAGAGAGTTGTCTCATGGAGCATTTTTCTAATAAATAAATAAATTGTTTCATGGAGCATTTTTCTATGTCAGCCGCTTATGGCTTGACTCAATGCAATGGACCAGGATATGTAGGGAATGTCAGATTGCTGAGGGGGCTGGAATGAACGATTCGTATCCACCAGCAGATTCCACAAATCAAACGAAGCGTTCCATGAGAAAACGACCCGCGCGAACCAGGAGCAACTAATCAAGGAGTACTCCTTGGGAAACTCCCGCAAATGACATTTTTTATGGGCTAGGAGCACGTCATTTGGCGTGCTCTCAGCCGTAACCCAGGTGTTGCATGCCGGCGCCCCTGTCGGATTTTTTTATCTTATTTGTTCTGTATGCTTTTCGGCTTTTAGATGTTTTCCTTAGGTTTTGGACAATTGTTTTTCGAAAAAACATGCTTTCCCCTGAGAGAGACACAGATTTGCTTCCACGAAAGGAACATCTACGCCTCTCAGAAAAAGGAAAAAAAAACACTTTCTTTTTCTACTGTGAGAGGCAAAAATTTACTTCTCGTGGAGGCAAAAAGATATGTGCCTCTTGAAAAAAAAGGAAAAAAGCGTTTTCTTATTTTTCTTTAGCGAGGTCCACAAAAAAACGAACTCCCATGTTGCGACAAGTGGCACACGGCTTATCGGCACCTCGAAATGTGGGAATGACCTTTGCAAAGAGCACTCCTTAGTTAGTGAAACATGTAATAGGTTAATTTGGATGAGCCTATTTTTGTCAAATAAGCATGACTAATAGATTGTGAACAATGTTCCTAAACATGTTTCAGCCACGGATCCGTTGGACTCCTTACTAGCCGCCCGATTCTATTTCTCCTTCCACCGTTTCAACATATTCATGTGGCTCACTTGAAAAAAGCATGACTGACTTGTATGTTCTTTTTCTTTGTTCATCATAATCATGTTGATCTTCCTACTGAGATCAATTGCCATGTGATAGCTAAATTATCAGTGATACCTATTATTGAAAAAACAAGTGTTTTAGAAAGTGCTTTTGTTTGTTTCATGACCAACTCCAGACTGATTGCTAGATTGGTTTTGTTTCTTTTTAAATTATCTTTAACAATAATTTGTTCCTAAGTGTTTTGTGGGGTGCGCGGGTCGGTTGTGGGATTACAATGTGTACATGTGAAGTTATATATTGACTACTGAATAATCTCGAGACAACCTCCTTTTTTTGCGAGGAAAACTTCCGATCTACTCGTCAACTGTCAAGGTAGTACAAAGCACACCAAAAGTAAAAGATACATCCATGTGCGTAGACCACCTAGCCACGACTACAAACACTGGAGGGAACCGAAGGCGCGCCGCTGTCATCACCCCTTCCTCATCGGAGTCGGCCAAAATTTGTTGTAGTAGACAGTCGGGAAAACGTCGTGCTAAGACCCCATAGAACTAGTATGCCAAAACAACAACCGTCTCCGATGAAGAGAAGTGGAGATCGAAAAGATCCAACCTGTAGACAAATGAACACATACAAACGAAGACCGATCCACATGGATCCACCGAAGACAAACACCGACTGAATCCCATGAGATATGACTGAGATAAACCTCCACACGCCCTCCAGTGATGCTAGAAACACCACCGGAATGGGGGCTAGGCGGGAGGACCTTATTCATCTGTAGAGAGTTGTCTCCGCCTTGAATCTCTGAGTAGGACACAAACCCTAACAAAACAAAACAAAAAAAGAGTAGAAAACGAAGCCCTCCCGACGGTAAGGGCCGGGATCCACCGCACGTCTATGGTCCTAAGACCTCAAGAGACGATGTAGACCGGCGGCAGCGCCGGCGGAAGGCAGAAGAAACCCCGTCACTTTGGGTGCAGGGTACGAGTGGCCGCCCACCGCTGTGCGTGGTGCATAGTTCTTTTTGAAACACACTACAGACAACCTCCTCATGTATACTTTATCTTTTATATTAATATATCCAGCCAAGTATATCAAATTATTTTAGTGAGAGGAGTAGATATATAACTTCAGGTGACAATATGGGAAGTTGGGAACTCCAGAAAGCGAGCATCGCTTGCTTTCTTTTAAGGAGCCTCGTACAGTCGTAGGACTGCGAGTGTTGGTGCATGCATCGTGGTAGGCATGCAGCCGGACGGCGTCCGTGAGTCCGCGAATGCCTGTCTGATGAAAATTAAGCCTAGCACGCACTATTATAAAAGTAACAAAGTTTAGTGTGTTTTCGGCTTCTCGGTGACGCCCTCCGTCTGCATCCCTACTTGCTGGTGCCAAGGCGCCACAGTGGCTAGCATATAACACACACTGAACTGCCAGAACAGAACCTGCCCTGTATAGCGCTTACCGCTGTGTTAGGTTTTGTTTTCCCTACCTTTGGTTTTATTTTCCTATTTGTGCCTAGTTGTGCTTTTGGGTTGCCACAGCTTTCTCCCTTCTAAATTCTAATACAAAATAATGTGTACTTTGGTGTGTATTCGAGAAAAAAGAAAAGAATGAAATGAAGTATAGCAAGTCATGACTCAAGTTCTGTGGTACATTGCACCTACCTTATCGATGAGTTATTAACGCCTTAATTATTTCCTAGGTCCCGCTTGGTATGCATGCATATATATTGTTTGCATCCCGGTCTTCTATAGTTATCAACCAGTTGAAATAGCTCCCATCGTGTGAACATCCATTGCTCTACGTTGTGATGCTGCTCAACGAGAATGATGCGAACAAGAATATCTATTATCACGGGCGACTAGAGTCCCCATGTCTAGAGTAACTACGTACCTGTCGGGTTTGATGTAACATTTTTGACAGTTACTACAGAAATTCCAGTAAGACTCGGCAATATCATCGGTCACCAAACGAAGTAGAGAGCGGCACGTCTGTCATCCACATGGCATGACTTCCGAGGACACCTCTAGGACCTTAGGGTTGCCGGTTCATGAGCTGGCTTGTGGTAATTAGTAAATTACACATACAAATGAACCACCATGCTTAATATCTCTACATAGCCTACTCTGGCGCACACCATCCGGTGATGATCATTTCCAATACTTTCCGGATTTCCCAATTACTATTATGTGCCCGTAATCTCGGTGATGTACAACTGACTGTTGATTATTTCTGGGTGTGTTCAAGTCTTAACAACATGCATAACATTCAGATGATATTGCGGTCTGCACTATAGTGTATTTGCAATCTGACACTCTGACAGATGTCATATCGCTTAGCATATAGATCAGCAACGAAAGAAGAAAGAAGATGACATAAACTGAATCATCTGTCAATATAATTTTCAATGAATGTCGACTTAAGATGGAGAATGAAATCCAATTTGGCTCCAGGGAACACATCCTGCTGCACGCGAAAAATGTGTTTTTAAATGTCAAAAAAAAAATCCTAACAATTTTTTTATGTATTCATAGTCACATCCAAATGCTACCTGCAATGTTTTAGGCAAAAAAATTCAAAAAATTCGATTGCACAAGAAACAAACGAATGCGGTTTTTTGTAGCTCGTCCTAGGTGGTACCCATTATCGTAGCCATCCATTCTCTGCTCAGTTCCATGTGAACGTGTGCATCGATGGAAAATTAGCAACTGGCGTCAGCCCTCAAATCTAGGACTAGTAGGGACTGTACCTGATGTGACGTTCTTTTTGCCCATCTCCTGTCAGACAGAGATGTAGTGCAGACCTCTCTCTCTTTTCTGCATGCAGCGCATCTTTCTCTCATAAACTTTACATGCAATTCTCTCTCTCTCTTTCTTCTCTCTTTCAGTAAATGTCACTTCGTTGAATAAGAAATTACTAGTAATCAATGCACATGGGACAAAGGGGTGGAGATAAAAAATTCTCCATGCAAACCCCTCTCTCTCCCGGCCTCTCTCCCGGTTGGACAAAGAATTCTGCATGGACCCATTCTCTTCTCTCTCCTATCACATTTTGGCTGCATGTGTTGCATGTTCATCGGTGAAAGTTCGAAAAGAGAGAGAGTAAACAGTGTCATGTACAGTGCAAAGCTGCTGCATGAGATCAACTGTCGCATGTGAGCCTGTGAATTCTTGACCAGCTTTAAATGCCCACTGAGACTAAGCCACCAGGAGACTAGCATACAGGCCTAGCTTGCTTTTGATTATTGTTTGCGCCTGCAACAGACATGACAGCGCCTGCAAATGACACTGCATCAAACAACTGCATGCTTGTGACGGTGCTTTCCTGCACAAATCCCAAAGCAAAACGAATGGTGTAGATAAGAGGGACCGTGGAGGCCGAGCTAGGAAGGAACTTTGCGAAAACAAAATAAATTGAAACTCCAAATGTTACCCCAAAATCTCAACCCAAATTTGCTTTTTTGGCCCGACGAAACACTACAGCTCCATTTTGCATGAAAATTGCCGAGCATATGATTGCGACACTAATACGTACATCCATAAAAAGATTCAGATTTTTTTTAAAACATTTTACCACCTTTTTGAGTTAGTGTTTATCTGGGAGCAAATGCTCCTGGGAGCCAAAACGCCTCCCCTGGAGGCATTAATATTTCCGGTTTCATACACGGCGCAAGGCAATGAAGATAGTTGGGAAAAGAGTTTCTTGGTGAACACCGACCGCTTCCATGGCAACTTTCTGTACAACGAGTTTATGGAAATATTCAAGATAAGATTATCTTGGCAGTATCATTTCCTGTTGTGTGATTATCTTTGCAGCGTTCTTGCGGCGAAAGCATAGAAATTCAGCTAATAACTAATATCTGTTGAGTATGAAGCAAATATAAATCAAGCACGAAATTGAAATATCAAAACTTTGAACACCATTATAACGCAAAGAAGAAACTGTAACTAAATCGAAAAGAAATAGAGATTCAATGTTGGGGCATGATAATGGATTGTGCATAAAATGAAATGATTTGCACGCACTCATAGCCTATCGACCATATTCACTACTAGGAAAAAGGCTAGTAGTAGTGCTGAAAAACTGCCTACTAGTAGCGCGGGTACCCGCACTACTCCTATCGCGCTACTACTAAAAAGTTAGTAGTTGCGCTGGTGCACCCGCGCTACAACTAACCTAACTACTAGTAGCGCTCACTTATTTCCCACGCTACTACTAATCTAACTACTAGTAGCGCTCACTTATTTGCCATGCTATTACTAACAATTTAGGAAATAAAAAAATAAAAGTTATATGTAGTATTCATGGATGGCAATACGTCCAGTGCAAACCAAACCAACGTCACATAGCATTCTGAAGATTCCATTTAACATCAGATACACACAATCATCATCAAAAGGTGGGTACCTTCCCTGGTGTTCCATGACCAACCTAAGATGTATCTATCAAGGCTCGGAGCTTAGATGCCGGTGGAACCGAATCCTCCATCCCACCGGACGGTGGCGTCTAGGTCCTCAACCTCGGCGACCTCCGGTGTCGAAATCACCTGGACAATCATCTACGCGACGTGGCCACCGGCTTCACGGAGAAGTCCACCTCCGAGTGGTTGAAGAGCATAGCGCCCACCGGCCGCGCTAGTCAGCGTCGATCACCCATGCGCCCACGTCGAGAAAGTGAAAACTTGTTAGTATGCAAATTGCATCAGTTCAACTAAATGGTATATTCCAATTCACAAGACCCATTAAGTTAAGATTCCTTCTCATCTAGCAATTTAAAGGGGCTGCCAAAAATATATGCTTAATTCCTCACTGGCTATTCAAACTAAATGGTCCAAGAACTTTGGGACAATCAACAGCCTTTCCACTTGATCTCCACTAGCTACTTTGGATTCAACAAGAAAAGGAACATTTATTTGAACCAAAAAGAACAAGCAGGCAAGCATGCTATCAATCTTTTGGCTAGAATTTCACAAAATGCACCTGTCAAGTGTCCTCTAACAATCTACGTGTCCCATCTCCTCATGATTAAGGACTCTAGCTGAGGCGACAACATGGAGCAAGATGTAGTCGTTTCCGAGCATGAACCCTTGGCTGTCATCAATGAACCTGCAACATCCATCATGCCCATTGTAAAATATGTTAGTTTCAGATAAGAAAAGAATTGAACTGTGAACATATGATCTAAGGTTTTCGCCCAGCCTAAATGCTAATTTAGTGGGGCAAGCAATGTGATCTTGTGGAATGTCAAGAATGTAATGGGATAGAATTAGTTTCTGATAAATTAAGAAATACTCCCTCCGTTCCTAAATATAAGTCCTTTTAGACATTTCAAATGGATTACAACTACGGATGTATGTAGACATATTTTAGAGTGTAGATTCACTCATTTTGCTCCGTATGTAGTCACTTGTTGGAATCTCGAGAAAGACTTATATTTGGGAACGGAGGGAGTAGTACCTAAGAGAGCATAAGAGATAACTCTAAACTTAAATAACTTCAGAACCAAACACATGGTCGTTTTCCATTGATCTCTTACAGAAACGACTATGAGAAACACCACAAATGAAAATTTGTGAGGTAGCATTTGAAGACACATATCACCTTTGGAGCCCATCAAATTAACTACACTGAATGGGACCATAGCACTACGTAATGTTCTCATTCTAACCAGATGCCCATGCAGAATTGCAGATGCAGCAGAGAGAGTTAGCATCGTATATATGGTCGTTCGATAGCACTTCGTCGTCTCCCTGGTTGTCACGCATACCTGCAGCCCAACCAAGGTGCAATATTTTCTCAAATAGAGGCGATTGGTGACATCTAAAACTTCATAAAATAAGTAAATATCACTCATGAATATAATTTGAACGCCGTGATTTATATAACTACGATTGCAAGCTGATGTATACAAAAATGAAATGCTTATGGTTGGTAGTAGATGAAAAGTAGTAGCCAGGCTTCAAAAAAAATATGTGAGAAAAGTTGTACCTTAATTATGATTTCATTATAGATGCCGGACTGTATACATGGATCGAGGAGTTCACCTTGCAAGCCATATTAACTAATTGTCCACATTATAATTTTCGAAGATATTGAAATGCACATAATACATATGGAAGATACATCCGGAAAACATGTTCAGTATTAACAAATCGATTTGGATGCTACACTGGATGGGAATGAAAGCCAAGCAAAATGGCCTCCGCTTATACCCCAAAATTTAGCCAAAGCTGTTGTAAAAGCTTTGTGAAGGGTTGCCTGAGATTCACCACGAAACAAATCCAGCAGCAACACATCCATACATCTGAGACTTTGTACATGACCCTGAGCCATATACCAATTGCTAGAAAAATGAGACAATAACCTGCATATATACAGTAATACACATCAAGGCCGCACAGCACATATGCATCTCGTTCTCGTCCACTACAAAAACACATACACATATACGCATTCAGGGGAACAACTTAGGCATGTGCGTCGATATCTGGACAAACAAATAACGGGAACAACTTCATCTTTCCATTCGTACGTTCCTTGGTGACAGACACACTATTTTGATTGGGATCAGGCAGACTTGTCCATGCTTAGTATCGATCTGGAGGCGCCGGGTAGAAGGAATTTGCCTGAAAACCAACAGGGAAAAGCACAAACCATGCCATCAGTGACACACACTGAGAACGAAGGGGAAACAAGAGGAGCAGAAGTGCTTGTATGTAGAGGAAGAAGATAAACAAGGCCAGCACGCAGACGCCCATGACAGGACTAGAAATGATTAGTAGCATATCCATTCCATTCCAATGTGAAACATGGGACGATGAGCATCAGAGAGGTCTAACGAGCATGTGCTTCAGTTGCAGTATCACACAGTGACGCGCTAGCAAATCAGTGACACAGAAATTGCTGCTCAAATCGAAGCTCAAAAGGGAAATGCAGAGGCTAAAATGAGCAGGGCTGGTGGCGGAGCAGGAACGCGGTGGACAGCCGGCAGCGGCAGAGCAGAATCCACAGGAGGCGTCCAGTCCAGCGGAACAAACTCTTGTGTGGCGTCCGCTCGCTACATGGCCCGCCCGCTCCAGCACTAGGCACTAGCAGCAGCGTCGCATTCGCGGATGCCCCGACGCCGACGGGGAAGGCAATAGGCGGCGGCGGCGGCAGTGCAGAGCCTGCGGCGAGCATGAGGAGTTGTGTGTGTGGGTGGGTGGATAGATACCTTGGCCGGCACCGGAGCCGGAGCCGGCGGGAGGCGGAGCAGGCGGTGGGGGCCGAGCCGCCATGGGAGCTGAACCCTAAGCCTCTGCATCCTTTCTTTCGTACCCGGGCGAGCCCGGGGGCGGGTTTCGTCGGGACCCTCCTCCCTCTCGTTTCTTACCCTGGCGGGGGCGAGGGCGGGGGCGGGTTTCGACGGGAGGAGGTGGAAAGAGGCCGGCGGTGGAGGGGATCTGGATCGGGGCTTGGGTGGATTGTTTTTTTTTTTTTTTTGAAAGGAACACATTGTATTCCGTTACATTAGAACATTTGGCATGTCGCCAACAACAGCATCGAGTACAAATTCTGGGAAATTACCAAGCCAAGTCTCAGAGCAGTCATTTTCCATGCCTAGACCATGCATAGCTAAAATGTGTGCTGCTCCGTTACACTCTCTATTACAATGTTCAAAGCTTACAACAATCAAACCTACACGCATCTGAAATTTTACATCTTGGAATAAGGATCCCAACTTTGACAAATCATACTCTGTACTGGTGATTGCCTGCTTCAGCATCATGGAATCCGTTTCGAAAATTACCTGCTGGATTGTTTTTTGAGATAAACGGGGGCGGTTGGACGGTGGAGTGGGACGCTTGGTGGGGTGGAAGTATAATAGTAGCGCGGCTGCCTCACCTGCGCTACAGCTATCCACATAGTAGTAGCACAGGTTTTAGAACCAGCGCTACTACTATAGTCTGTTCACGGGGCATGGTTGAAGATATTTACTAGTAAAGTGTTTTTCTTTTGGGCCACGCGCTACCAGTAAATATTACTAGTAGCGTGGGTCAATATAGCACGCTACTAGTAAGTAGCAGTAGCGCGGGGCAATATAGAGCGCTACTAGTAAATGTTTGTCTCTAAACTTTTCCCTATAGTGATTTTCTGAAGATACCGTGACATTCACATACTTAGACATGATAGAAGCAGTACAGTAATAATAAAGGTTCAAGTTTTACATATGATAACTTAAGGTCAGAAGCTACTACATATTTAGGTTACAACTATGACAAGTTGGTGGATAACAAAAGTTCAAGCTCAACTCGGTTCCTCCGACTGTTCTTTGGTTCCTTGATTGTCCGTAACTGATCCACTTTGAGCGCTTCACTGATCCACTTTGAGCGCTTCACTATTGAACTTCCTTGATTTCCTGTAGTCATACTCATCTTCAGTGGTACATACATGGTACCTACCTTGTTAATGAGCTATTATCACATTCATTTCTTCCCAGCTCCCACCTGGAATGAGTTATGTGTGCATACATATAGGTTCTATCCATGGTGGTGGTTCATAGTTACCGACTAGATAGAATAACTCCCATCGACCGTGGTTTATTATATGTTTTGCTAGCTAGAGGCATACTAAAGAAGGATGTATGTAAGCCATTTATTCAAATGAGCTAGCCACCATGGATATACTACTCCTCCAGAGTCAAGACAATTAACCAAATTTTATGCTGTTGAAGTCGCATAATTATAATAATTTGTTAGATTTGGGAGGCATTAGGAATATATAAACTTGTGACTGTGAATTCATGGCATGCATTTACTCTGCACCGCTGCTCTGAGACGCCGGGACCAGAATTGTGTGGACAAGAGATACATGAATCAAGAGCAGCCATGGTCCCCATGTCTAGACTCTAGAGAGGCTACCGGGCTCTAGCAGGTTTGAAACAAAATTTTCAGTTACTGACTTGGGCGGATGCACAAAACATTAGCTACTGAACAGCCTTGTGCTAATCTCTACAAAAGTTCATGTTTTTTTGCATGTTCTGATTTTGCCAAATATCGGTTGCCGCCAACTCATTCAGTAGCCAGATTTTAACTCCAAACCAAGCATGCCCTACAACTGCCTGTACTCTCCTTATTCTCCGCCCCCAACGTTCTTGTACCGCAGCCAAAGTGCGCCGGCCATGAGCCCTTGATGGCTGCGGAAACAAGTAGTCAGCTTCTTTTTATGTTTTTAGGCCAGTTTTTTTTATAAACTCTGTGAAACAGATTGGTCTATTTTTTTTTTTAGAGCATCCATGTCACACGGGGCTAAGAAGAGGAAATTGAGGAGTGCCAGAAGTTTTGGTTCCAATGCTACACACACTAGTAGAAAACCGGCCTTTTGTCCCGATTCATAAGGGCCTTTAGTCCCGGTTCCTGAACCGGGACTAAAGGGTCGTTACTAAGGGCATCTCCAGCCGGCCCCCCAAGACGCCCTCCCAGGCCACTTTTTAGCCGCCGGCGGGCAAAAAACGCCCCACTCGGGCCCCAGGAAGCTGTTTTTCGCCGGATTTGGAGAAAAACAACGCCGGCAAACTCACCCCGAACCCAGCCCCCAGGGGGCAGCTGGGCGTGCCGGCGATTACTTTTTGTTGCTGTTGGCCCACTCTCAGTCTCCCACCTCCCTCTCTCCTCTCTTTTCATCTGGGCCCCGCCCACGTGCCCCCTTTCTCCTCTCTCCTCTCCCATGCCCCTCTCTCTCTCGAGCGTGCCGACGAGGCAGCAGGGCAGCGAGGCCGGCGTCCGGCGTGCGGGGCAGCGAGGGCGCGTGGCCGGCGTCCAGCCTGCTCCCTGGCGGGGGCGCCTCCTCCTCCCACGACGAGTACGAGGAGCCGGCGACGACGACGGCGACCCCGGCGACGACGACGGCGACCCCGGCGCCGCGCGCGCGCGCCCGTCCTTCTCCTGGCGGAGCATGGCGGGAAGGGGCTCGTGGAGCTTGCATGACTAGGGCGGGGCGTGGCGGCGCACGCATGGCCGGGGCGGGGCTTGCGCTCGCGCGGCTGGTTCGGAGCATGGCCGGGGAGGGGCTTGCGCGGCCGGTTCGGAGCATGGCCGGTTCGGAGGGGCCACCAACGGGGGCGCGGTCCAGCGGCGGGGCCGTGCGCAGGAGGTGCGCACTCGAGGCGGGGCGGGCGCGCGCGCTCGAGGCGGGGCGGGCGCGCGCGACGGGAAGCTGCCAGGGCGCCACGGGCGCGGTCCAGCGGCCACGGACGCGCGGCCAGGCGCGGGTGCGGCCACGGGCACGCACGCGGGTGGCGAGCAGGGCGGGCGCGGCCACGGGCGCACGCGGCCAGGCGCGGGCGCGGCCACGGGGGCGCGCTGAGCTCGAGCAGCGTGTCGCCGCCGGCGGAAGACGAATACGCGGCCGAGGGAGTCGCCTGGTCGGCTGGGGTCGTCGCCGACGAGCTCGAGCTCGCGTGGCCCGGCAATGCCCAGAACATGTTTATTGTAATGACAAAGAAAAAAAAAGACACAACCTGGGGAGCACAACGGCTGGAAAATTTTTGCACCCAGACGCAAAGTTAGTGCCGGGGCCTCCCCAGGAGGCCGAAAAAACGCCTCCTGAGAGGCACAACGACTGGTGATGCCCTAATACCCTCACCCTTTAGTACCGGTTCAAACCAGAACCGGGACAGATGGGCCTCCACGTGGCCGCTGCCGGCAGCCCAGGCAGGGGGGCCTTTGGTCCCGGTTGATGACATAAACCGGGACCAAAAGGCTTCCACGCGTCAGCAGGAGGTTTTTTTTAAATGGCTGTTTTAGGGGTTTAGGGGGTTATTTTTAGGTTGTTATTAGCTAGCTAATAGAGAGACGTGTCCTCTCTTATATGTAGTCCTTGGTTTACCTACGTTATTGCTATGTTCATTTCACCCGCGGATATATATATAATAACTCATGCATGCTCGCATCATACATCATCATATATAATAACAAGTCCTACTAATTAATCAAGCATCATCATACAACTTCTACTCGTTATTAATAATAAGTCATACGATCATCATCCTCATAGTCATCGAACCCAACCCTACATAATTGTTCTTAGCACATGATTATCAGTATCAGGTAGGATCGGACCTAAACACACTTAAGGTAAAATAGCATAAAACAATATAGACCCTGACTCTCCATTATGAAGAATGGAGATCATCCTGTCTTCAATTCTTGCGCCTCGCTTCCTTTTGCTTCCAACAAGCTCCTTACGACTGTCCATACATTTTTCCATCCTTTTATTGTCATGTCTCCACTTGTTTTAGAAATCCGGTATGGACAGTTGAGATTCGTAGGATGACCTGTATATATGTTCAAAACACGAAGGTTGCCGCCATTCTGATACATCAAATGAGGCACACAATCCTCTGGGATTCTCTGTTGAAAAACATAGTAATAATTTCGTAGTTAGCAATGATGTACTAGTTTTAGAAGTATGCAAAAAGATGCACGGATGTCGTAATAGTAAAAAAACTTACCAGGATATCTCCATGGTAGTTACCGTAGTTCAACACGTGCACTAGTGGCACGTATTGACCATAATGTTGAGGAGTTCGATTGTAGATATTGTAATTCTCAATATCATTGCAAAATCCAACCAGATGAGTTTTCTCCTTGTAAGTTAACTAAGAGCCATCGGTGTAGTAAGTTCTATCTACCATCTTCTGCACATTCTCTGATACTTCAAAATAAGTTGTCAATGGAAATAAGGTGTCAACTATTTTGAAATGAACAATATAAGTTCTATTAATAATTAACTATGTTTGAGAAACTCACATAGCGGTAGAACTGGAGGAGTATCAACAAGGACCCAAATGTCCATATTGTCTTGCTCGATTTCAGGATCACCAAGATCCATGGTGACAAGCATACCCTCATCAAAACCATACAATTTGCAAAATGCTTCCCAATTTTTGCAACCAAAATGGGTTACACTCTCAGCATTATACAACTTTACTTTAAAATCCACATCATGATGGGTCCTTAGGTGAATTTTCTTCGTTTCAAAATTTTCATGGTCTTCAAAATCCATCCTCTCCAAGACATAGCGTCTTGCATGGCATGGGATAAACTATACTCGAATTGTAAAAGATGAAAATTACACGTTGAAATAGTTGAAGTCATGCTTAATTATGAAAAAAAAACACTTGTCGTCATTGCGTACCGTTTCAACTTCGAAGGTCTCCTCGAGCTTAATGCTGAAGCGCCGACCAACGTCCAGGTGAGGCCTGTCTCACTCACCTCGATCGTCGTGGCACCAGTCGCACTCCCCCGGGAGACTTTCGTCGTCCGATGATGACATTTCCTATATGTTCATAATTCAAAGACTAAATTAGATCATTATTATTCAACTAATCATATGCATATGCCTTGCATAGTGCTCTCCAATTTGAGCATTCAATAACAAAAATTAAATCGCAAAATTAAGTAGTATTCAAATTAGGATGCCTTCAATTATAAGAAAAACTACATCATCTCCATGTGTCCGTACATCGAATATTATCATTAATACACGTCGAATACTATATATCATACATATCGCCAGTACAGCTAGAACCGTAGCGCCCGACGGGTATCGGCGCGGGCGGTGGACACCCAAAGGGAAGGAACCATCACAGGATCATAGCTCCAGTGAGATCCCTGAAGAACCTGCCAGGTATTCTCAAACCTGCCCTCCAACGCAACCATGTAGCGACGGACGTGCTCGTCCTCCTCGCTGACACGGTGACGTACCACCTCCGCGGTGTCCGAAAGCCTCGGCACCGTCACTGGCCCACGCGACCGCCACCAAACAAGGATCGGGTCAACGACGGGCTGGCTCCTCACCAAGCTACACCCCCCGGAAGGTAGCGCCTCCCAGTACCACCCCGACGGAGCCCAGTCCCGGACATGGCCCATCTGGTCAAGCAGGTGTCGTCCTCCGCCGACTCGACGACGAGGATGCGGGATAGGCATCGTCCACGTCGATGCGGGAATAATTGCTTTAACTAAAAAAATAAACTAGTTCTATTAATTTTCTTGCTAAAAATAAACTACTTCTATAGTAAAATAAACCAGTTTTATTAAATCAACTAGTTCAACTACTAAGCACTTACTATAAATAGAATAATGTAGTACTTACTAAAAATAAACAAGTTGCCCTAGTTCTAACTAAGTCCATTAAACACTTTCTAAGTAGTACTAATTACTAAAAGTTATCGGGGAGGGGGATATATCGACAACGACATACCCGATAACAAAAATAAGAAGAGGAAGAAGAAGAAAAAAAGAGGAGAAGAAGAAATAAATAAGAAGATGAAAAAGAAGAAAAATAGAGGAGAAGAAGAAGGAATAATAGTGGAGAAGATCCTCTCCTCCTCTTCTTATTCTTCTTCTTCTTCTCCTTCTTCCTCTTCTTATTTTCCTTTTTTCTCTCCTTCTTTTTCTTCTAAATATGAACATATACGTAAATTGACAAAGATAATTCTATGAACAAAAAAAATCATAAAAATTCTATGAACAAAAGTACAACAGAAAAAAATCATAAAAAATCTATGAACAAAATTACAACAGAAAAAAATCATAAAAAATCTATGAACAAAATAAAAATTCTAACTTTTGCATATGCAACAATAATATCACCAAGAGTAAAAAATTCTAACTTTTGCATCTAAACTATACATCTAAATTAACTACAACAATTCAATTAACTATACATCTAAACTACGCATCTAAATTAACTCCACACTAAATTAACAACTCAATTAACTCTACATCCTATAAATTACGCATCTAAATTAACCTACGGTGAGGAGTGGCGATCGACGAGGAGGCCGACAACGGTGAGCGGCGCGGCGACGTCGACGGTGAGAGGCGCGGAGACGGCGACGGTGAGGGGCGCGGCGCGACGGGCGGATGAGGAAGGCAGGGGGCGGCGACAACGACGGTGAGGGGCACGGCGTCGGCGGCGAGGAGGCAGGGGGGCACGGGGCGGCGACGGCGTCTGCGGCCGCGCGGGACGGCGTCGGAGGCAGGGGCGACGGCGAGGCGCAGCCTGGCGGCGTCGTCGGGCGGGGCGAAGAACGAACTGAATCAAAAATTTCACAAGTGCTACTTATATAGACGAAGAATTGGTCCCGGTTCGTGATAGAAACCGGGACGAATGCACCCTTTAGTCCCGGTTGGTGCCACCAACCAGGACCAAAGGCCAGTTTTCGGCAGCCCAAAGGGCGGGAAGCGGCGGCCTTTCGTCCCGGTTGGTGGGACCAACCGGGACTAAAGGGTGCATTCGTCCCGGTTTCTGTCACGAACCGGGACCAATTCCCCCCTTTAGACCCGGTTGGAGCCACCAACCGGGACCAATGGCCTTGCGCTGGCGCGGTGGTGGGAGTTTAGTCCCACCTCGCTAGCTGAGAGTGGCCGGCACCTGTTTATAAGCTCCGCTGCCTCTTCCCTCTCGAACTCCTCTGAAATGCAGGCTTATGGGCCTAATTAGACACAGCAATTCCTGTGGGCCTACTGGGCCTGCTGCGGGCCTGAATCCTGGCCCATGGTTGGGTTTCTAGTCGTATTCAGGCCGTGCAGGCCCAGTAGGTGGCATTTTTTTTCTTTTTTTTATTTATTTTTTCTTTTCTACTTAGAACTAAATACTTATAGTTTTTTAGTGATTTATTTTTTCTTTTAGGTCACAAAAATTATAAACTTTCTGTTAGTGCCATTAGCTTTAAAATTTGAATAGTTTAAATTTGAATTTTTTAAAATTTGTGTGTATCACTATTTTATGAATCACTAGTTTACTAAATTTGTGTGAAAACACTTTGTGTATTATATTTACTATGTACAATCTTTCTGCACAGAGATACCAAAAATTATAAACTTTCTGTTAGTGCCATTAGTTTTCAAATTAGAATAGTTATAATTTAAATTCTTTGAAATTTGTGTGAATATCTAGTTTGTGATTAAAATTACTAGTGACATTAGTTTTCAAATTAGAATAGTTAAAATTTGAATTTTTTGAAATTTGTGTGAATCTCAAGTTTGTGATTAACTTTACTAGTGCCATTAGTTTTTCGTTTCTACTTAGAACTAAATACTTATAGTTTTTTAGTGATTTATTTTTTCTTTTAGGTCACAAAAATTATAAACTTTCTGTTAGTGCCATTAGCTTTAAAATTTGAATAGTTTAAATTTAAATTTTTTAAAATTTGTGTGAATCACTAGTTTATGAATCACTAGTTTACTAAATTTGTGTGAAAACACTTTGTGTATTATATTTACTATGTACAATCTTTCTGCACAGATATACCAAAAATTATAAACTTTCTGTTAGTGATTCTAGTTTTCAAATTAGAATAGTTATAATTTGAATTCTTTGAAATTTGTGTGAATCTCAAGTTTGTGATTAGAATTACTAAAAAAAATGAACATAGACGCGCCTATAGAGAAAATTCAACCTAAATTCATAATCAATTTCCATGAATTTCATAGAAATTCATTATGAATTTAGGTCAAATTTCCTATATGGGGGCATCTATTTTCATTTTGAGAGGAGCTCAACAATGCATAGAGGGACGGGCTTATAAACCAGTGTGGGCGCCCTTCGGTTGGCGAGGTGGGACTAAACTGTGAATCACAACGAGGACCGACCATTTAGTCCCGGTTGGTGGCATGAGCCGGGACTAAAGGTGGCCCTTTGGTCCCGGTTTAGGCCACCAACCGGGACCAATGGTGGTGGGCCAGGAGCCAGGCCCATTGGTCCCGGTTCGTCCCACCAACCGGGGCCAAAAGGTCCTGATGAACCGGGACCAATGGCCCACGTGGCCCGGCCGGCCCCCTGGGCTCACGAACTGGGACCAATGCCCCCATTGGTCCCGGTTCTAGACTGAACCAGGACTAATGGGCTGACCCGGCCTGGACCATAGCCCCCTTTTCTACTAGTGACACTATCCTCCTTGTCGTTGAATTATTGTCTCCTTTATTTCTTCCGAACCACCTTCGATATCCGTGCATATATATAGTTCTCAGCCACCATGGTTTATAGATGCAAACTCGCCAAAACAAGTCACATCTACCACAGTTTATTGCCACAAGCCAGCCAGAATAGCTCCTATCCATCATGGTTTATATAATCTGTTCTTGCAGCCAGTCCAAAGAAAGATATGGGGAATGTACCTCAAGAGAGCTAGCCACCATGTAAAGTACTCCACTACTCCTCAAAACAATTCCCGTCAATTATTATATTGTTATGATTGTGTGCGGAGACAATATAAACTACACATGTGCCGCACACACTATCACAAAATATGTTAGATTTGGGTGGCATTAGGAGAAGATCAGCTTGTGGCAACCCAGATCGCCGCGGTGTATCTAGTTTGCACAGTTACTCTGTTGTACCACAGTGCACGTGGTGTACATCAGAGCCTGTGAGCAAAACATGTTAAACAACCGAAGTCCCGTGCTCTAGGGACACTACAACTTCGATCTGTGAAGGGACACTACAACTTAATTTGGTCTATGAAACGCAAGGAGGATATGCGGTATGCGGATTTCCATAGCATGATTTGATAGAGCAGTCTCGAATACCATGTGTGAGACCAGACTCTGCTGACAACTGGTCGGCGTAGCGGTTTGGATCCTAACCTTTTTGCCAAATGTAAATAAATATTTCTTCTAATAATCGAATGGTAGAACCACATGCCTTTTCTTAATAAAAAAATTGCACGTCTGCCTTTCTTTATTATAACATCACATTACGCAATTGATCAAACTTTATACCTCACGCGTGAGCCTACCAACTCCTCTTTGTGGTGCTCACTGATATGTCTTCAATGTATCTATAATTTTTTTTTATTGTTTCATGCTATTATAGTATCAATCTTGGATGTTTTACATGTGATTATATATTATTTCTTGGGACTAACCTATTAACCTAGTGCCAAGTGTCAGTTGCTGTTTCTTGTCTGTTTTTGGTTTTCTAGGAAGTCAGTACCAAATGAAGTCCAAATACCAAGAAACTTGTTGATGTTTTTTTTCTGGACAAGAGAGACCCTAGAAGCTTCTGGAGGAGACCAGACGAGAAGCGAGGAGACGACAAGGCAGTAGGACGCGCCCGGGAGTGTGTGGTCGCACCCTAGTGCTTGGTGGGCACCTCATGGCTCGGTCTGACCTAATTCCACCTCTATAATCTGTAAAATCAGGAAACCAACAGAGAGCCGCCAAAAATACTTTTTCTGCCACCACAAGTTTTTTTTTCTTTGGAGATCCCATCTGGAGGCCTTTTCCATTACTCTGTCGGAGGGGGGAATCGATCACGGATGGCCTCTACATCAACCTTGCATCCGTTCTGATGATGTATAAGTAGTTTACCATGGACCTACAGGTCCATAGCTAGTAGCTAGATGGTTTCTTCTCTCTCTTTGATCTTCAATATAATGTTTTCCATATTGTTCTTGGAGATCTATTCCATGTAATCTTCTTTTGCGGTGTGTTTGTTGGGATCCGATGGATTGTGTGTTTATGAGCAGATTATCCATGAATATTATTTGAATCGTTTCTGAACTCTTTTATACATGATTGTTATAACCTTGTATTTCTCTCTGATCTATCTGTTTGGTTTGGTCAACTAGATTGATTTCTCGTACAATGTGAGAGGTGCTTTGTTATGTGTTCAATCTTGCAATGCTCTGTATCCCAGTGACAGAAAGGGACAAGACACGTATTTGTATTATTGTCATTAAAGATAAAACGATGGGTTTATTCATATTGCTTGAGTTTACTTTGTTGACATCATGTCATCTTGCTTAAGGCGTTACTCCATTCTTTATGAACTTAATACTCTAGATACATGCTGGATAGTTGTCGATGTGTGCAGTAATAGTATTAGATACAGGCAGGAGTCAGTCTACTTGTCTCGGGCGTGATGCTTCTATAAATGATGATTGTCTTTAATATCGTCATAACTATGTGCTTTTCTATCAATTTCTTAACAGTAATTTTTTAAACATTGTATGTTTTTTGTTTGAGAGAGAAGTCTCTTGTGAAAACTTTGGCCGCCGGTCTACCTTTATCATATATTAAAATCCAAAAATACATTGCTGCAATTATTATGTTATATTTATAACTATTTATTGTTAATTGATTAAAATGTGTTTAATAATATTATAGTTTGAGACTTCAGTAGTTTTCCTTTTTATTTCTTAGTAGGTGGTGATCATTTATATATTATATTGTATTTTTAATTTATATTATTTTAGCTGGAAATTCTGACATTTTTTAAACATATACTTAGTATTTTAATTATTTTTATTAAATTAAGAATATCTTTTTGATTTTTATTAAAGTACTATTATTATTTTTTAGTCTTTTATTTGTTTTTAGTAAAATAGAAATATTGTATTAGTTTTATTAAAGTAAATAATTTTTATGTTTGGCCTAAATTTTCTTTTTTTGCATATTGGGCCAAGCCCAAAAATAATTAGGCGATAGCGGGGGTTGAAATAGGCAACGGCCACCTTGCCCCACTCCCCCTCTTTCGCTCTCTCTCTGCCCTGCGCGCGTTCCCTCTCTCTGTTCCTCTCTCTCGTTCCCCTTTCTTCTGTCGACGCCGCCACTTCGATTTCGATGGTGAGGTAACTACTAATCTCTCTCCCTCTCTCCCTCTCTTGCCGCTCGTTGTCGTCTGATTTGATTTCATTTTGTCTTGATTTCCATCGCTAGGGTTTCAGCGATGGCAATGGCGGAAGCGACCGACTGCTAGGGTTCATCCCCCTCCACCTGCATCCCCTCCATAACTTCAGTGATTTCATCCCCTCCACCTTCTTTTGCTTTCTACGAAATCATGGTGAGTTCATCCCCTCCCGATTTGATTTCCATCGCTAGGGTTTCAGTTTGGTAGTGATTTGATTAGGCCAAATTGAATTAGAATGGGTAGGCAAAATTATATTAGAGTGAGTAGGCCAAATTGAATTAGAAACTACAATGTGTTTTTTGGCAGTGCAATATAATTTTAGAAATGTGTGGTGGTGTGGATAATTGCTGATGAAATGTCTTTGCTCTGGGCAGTTCTAGGAATGTGTTTGCTCTAGTGCATTGCCAAGTCGGTGCCACATTGCAACCAACTATGATATGTCAATAATGGTTGTTCAATGATTTCTTATATAAATTTGTTATATAGGAGAAATAATGCTATGCTAATAAAGGTAGTTGACAAAACAATTATGCTATGCCAATGTGATTTGTGTAGATACTACACTTCATCGAATGTCCAACGTGACTTGTGTAGATACTACACTTAATCCATCTTGAATTAGAATGGATAGGCAAAATTGAATTAGAGTGAGTGGGCCAAATTGAATTAGAAACTACATGTGTTTGTTTGGCAGTGCAAGATAATTTTAGAAATGTGTGGTGGTGTTATTCTGGGCACTACAATATTGTTATTGTGATCATCTATGTTGTCGATGAAATGTGTTTGCTCTGGGCATTTTTAGAAATGTGTTTGCTCTAGGGCATTGCCAAATCAGTGCCACATTGGAGCCAATTATGCTATGCCAATAAAGGTTGTTCAATGATTTCTCATAGAATTTTGTTATATAGGAGAAATAATGCTATGCCCATAAAGGAAGTTGACAAAACAATTATGCTATGCCAATGTGACTTGTGTAGATATTACGCTTCATCCAATGTTCAATGTGACTTGTGTAGATACTACACTTCATCCATATTGAATTAAAATGGGTAGGCAAAATTGAATTAGAGTGAGTAGGACAAATTGAATTAGAAACTGCAATGTGTTTGTTTAGGACTGCAAGATAATTTTAGAAATGTGTGGTGGTGTTCTTCTGGGCACTACAACATTTTTGTTGTGATCATCTATGTTATTGATGAAGTGTGTTTGTTCAGGGCAATTTTAGAAATGTGGTTGCTCTAGTGCATTGCCAAATCACTGCCACATCGTTGGCATTTTTAGTTGATACACATGTGCATAATTGCGACCCATTAACTTAGTTGCAGCCAATTATGCTATGCCAATAAAGGTTGTTCAATGATTTCTTATAGAAAATTGTTATATATGAGAAATAATGCCATATGTTAGATAATCTGATCCTGGCTTGCTATTATTTTGTAGTTGCAGCCATGAGTACCTCGAATAGCTTCGCAGCGTATGGCGAAGTCGACAAAGGTGAAGCGAGCACCAACAAGGTAAGATTAGAAAACATCCATGAGCATTGCAAACACATGCATATATCTAGCCATTCATTATTGATGATTTCAAATAATTGACTTGCCAGGACATGCTCAACCACAAGCTTGTCGTGTCACATGAGAGTACAGTGAAGGCCCTCAGGGGGTTGAATGACCCCCTCGGAATGAGAGGGATCAGATTATCGATGAGAATGCGGATTTCTACGATAATATACTAAAGCTCAATGACCAGAAGGATAAACTAGTCACTGAGATCGATGAGCTGAAGAACCATAGACAGCTTCTGAAGGACAAGAGGATGCAACTGAAGATGGTGAAAGTCCATTACAAAAAGGAGGGGTAGAACAATAGGAACAAGATACGCTAGATGAAAAAAAAAATTCAGAGAGAGATGTAATGCATGTGTAGGTAGTTTGGAGATATATTGCGATTGAAGTGATCACTTTTGCTACTAGCTAGTATATAGTACTTCTTGTGGAGTTATCACTAGAAGTACTAACCTTTTGTGAAACTAAATGTAAGTAAGTTTAAATTGTTGCATATATACTAGGTTTAAATTGCTGGGTATAAATTTTTTATTAACAAAAAAAATCTAATTGCTGGCATTGGAAAAAACATAACACCATAGCTAACACTAACATATTGCTGGCGTTAGACAGGTGGCACGCCATCAGCACTCACAATACCGCCGACGTTTGTGCCAACACCACCAGTTAAATATTTCACTGGCGCCATACTGGTGGTGTTGGAGCCCTACGCCAACAAGGGCAATTTTAGCACGTCATAGCTAGGATTTTCTGCACTAGTGCTTGATCCCCTATATTTCTCCTTGTATGCCTCTGCTGTAAAACTTAGCCATTTTGTGGGGAAACTTGCCTGGTGACCAATTAAATAATGTATTCCCACACCAGTTGTTCATTTTTCTCAAGTTGTTGGAAATTTCTCCTCTCTAGATTGTATTAAGGATGGAGCTGGTCTTCTATTTTCAAACTGCTACTTGTTTAGTACCCTTCCGGTTTTTCTTGTTAATCACTAACTCATGTGCTCTCTAAAAAGTCCGATTCACATGCTTGTTCTCCATTGAAAAACTAATATTGAGTAAACCGGTGGTATGGCATGTAAGTTCATCCGATTGTTTATGTAGATCCTTAAATGTTTTAGGGCTAATTAGGAAATAAGTTAATAGGTCGATCCTTAATCGTTTTAGGGTTGATCCTCTGGAGCTCGGTGGCCTGGCCATTCGTGATCTTCACTGCACGGGCATGGCGTTGCGGGTGCGTTGGCTCTGGTTGCAAGCTACGGACCCCACTCGCCCATGGCGTCATCTACAGCTACCCAGGGACGAGGAGACCAACCAATTCTTTTGCGCTCACGACATGAACCATTGGGGACGGAAGGACATGCCGATTCTGGTGTGACCATAGGCTACGGGGCAAATCTATTGTTGAGACCACCCGGACACATCTCTCCAATGTTCCGCGCAGACGGCGGTGCAACAAATTAGTCTGTGATGGGATCTTCGGCCAGTCTTGGATTTGGGACGTCCATGGATCCCTCGGCCCGGCTGCTACCATTGAGTACTTTGGTTTGTGGCTACAAATCCAGTAGATCCAGCTTTCTGATATGCCAATTCCCCACGGCCAATTCCCCACAGGCCCTCTTCCTCGGTTCCACCACCATGCCAAACTACTGTCCCATATGGAAGTGCTCGGCACCGATGAATGCCATGTTCTTCCTATGGCTTGCATCCCTTGGCCGTTGCTGGAATTCCGAACGAAGGACGCGCCACTGTCTACCGCATGACCTAGTGCAAGTTGTGCTGCCAGGAGCATGAGACCCTCGATCATCTACATGTCCAATGCACCTTCTCAAGGATCACCTGGCACAAAATTCTATCCTCGTGCCACCTGCCAGTGCTGCTACTAAATGACGCTGGCAGCTTCTTCCCTTGGTGATCTGCCTCCCTTAGCATTTCTCCGGCGAGATTGCAGATGGGCCTCGCAATGACGCTCTCTTCGATGACATCCGGCCATCTACCGACGAACTCATTCACACCATCAAGAAGGAGGCTCAGTTTGGGCGAGGCTGGAGCCAAAGGGCCTGAACTAGTGATCCCTATAGTCTAATCTTGATGTACCGAGGCTGAGCGATCTCCAACATGCTCATGTTACGCTCTTGGGGATGCCAATGTGGGTATACCCCCTCGAGCGCCACCATGTATGTTCACTCCACCAATTAATGAAATGATACGCCTGAATGCGTACTCACAAAAAAAGAAGTTAATGTACGCTAAAAGTTCCATAAAAAGACATAATTTATTTGTGGATCCTATATAGTCACTGAAGTATGACTAATAGAGCATCAAAAGGAGGCTCTCTTAGTTGTAATTTAAGGAGTAAAATCGACAAAACCATCACACTCATTTCACACAATGCAAAAACCACCATTGACAAAATGTTACACAATGAGCAACAATCTCTTGGTATTGGATCTTCAGTTGGGGCTAATTGAGGAACCCCCACTTGTCAAACTCTCCAAAGTCCCTATATCTCATGCATGTAACTTCTACAGATTCATTTCAACTTGGATCATTTCATCATGCAAAGTATGTGGGTGTTCCAAATGACCTACACACACAATATAAGGGCATATGCAATGACGACCCTCAAACCGCTCGCATACGTCCGGAGAATGCGGTCCAGACATGTTCTGCCTTCCAACGCGGTCAAGACGCACTTTTTCCTGCAAATTCGAAGCAAAGTGGGGGGCTTTGCGGGAGTCCGGACAGCAGCCACATAGGACTCCAACAACCCTGACCCACTGAATCCCCCCTCCTTGTCCCATTTTCTTCAAATCCGCCCCTTCACCCCCTTTCTTTACATCCTTAGCCTCCTCCTTCGTCGCTGCCGTTGTACCTGTCCAGCCACCACACAGGCTTTGCCGGACCTCCGCAACCGGCATTGACGCACCCGCTCGCATTTTACGATGGCGTCGTCGACTCAGGACCCTTCCGTAGCCAGGTACACTCCTGCCCCCTATCGACAACGTCCATGGCAGACATCACACCCGGCAGGTGTTCGGTCAAATGCCATTGAGCTATTTTTTTAATGCCATACTGTTTTTTATAGTACGAAGGATGGCAAGGTACTCTAGCATGGAAGATGAGTTGTTGTGCGATGAGTGGTTGGCCGTATCCGTGGATTTCGTAGGCAGGCAAAAAAGGGGGCTCTTCTAGCAACACGTGCATGATTCATTTCACATGCGAAAGCACATTGCACCCTACAACATGCATATCATCCAGCAACGCAATATGAGGTCATTATCATATCAATGGTATGCCGTCCAGACCACTGTCACCATGTTTTGTGACATGCTTGCTCGGTTGAAGGCAAGGTGGCCATTCCACGCGACATCTGAGGAGATCATCAGTTTTGCTTCTTCTTGCTCACCTTACCGATTGAATCGTTCGTTCACTTAATGTTTCTCTACACATTGTGTAGCCCGTATGTGCTGTCGTGATGTACCACAGAATAGAGAGACGACCATTTATGTACATATACCATTGGATGAAGTTGAAGGGGCAGTATGTGTGGACGAAATGATCGGTTCATGAGAAACTTGTTGATCATCTGTTAATCTCGTTGAATTTGAACTATTGTTGTACTAGACTTATTTTCATGTTATGTATGGATGATTTGTGCAATTTTATATTCGAACATTGATGAATTATGCTAGGTTTAAATGAATTTAATCGGGTTTGTTGAAATGTGGTTTCAATTGTACACGGGGCAACGTTGGATGGTCGGCTCCCGCATCCGTGTCCGCGTACCGGCCCCTTTTTTGTGCACAGATGCAGGAGCAAATTAGCGGGTCAGCACTGGAGATGCCCTAACAATGGAAATGCGAATCCCTCGACTTGCTTTTTAACTTGATCGAGAGCTCATCCGGTTTATAGATTTTCAAATGAAAGGAACATGAAAAGTAAAGGATTGATATGCCCTTTCCAATGTGAGGACTCACTTAATTCTAAGAATCCTTAGGAATTAGGCCGATATCACTAGTAGAAAAAGGGTCAAATCTGAAGCACAATAGTGCCGGTTTGAATTTGAGCCGGCACTAATGTGTACATTAGTGCCGACTCGTGGCGGCGATCAATAGTACCGGTTCGTGGCGAACCTTTAGTACCGGTTCATGCCACGAACCGGTACTAAAGAGGCTGTGTCAGCCTGCGGTCAGGCTATGGCCCCACCATCACCATTTAGTGCCGGTTCGTACCACGAACCTGTACTAATGAGGTTATGGCAAGTTGTTTTTAGTCCCACCTCGCTCCCCTAACAAGCCTTTACCACCTTAAATATGTTACTTCTTAAACTATCATAAGCACTTGGTCTTCCATTGAACTCTATGTGTAGAATTTGTGGCCGCAATATGAGTCTTCATCGGTTTATAAATCGTTGAGGACTCATATTGATAATTCAGATTGTACACACAAAGATCATTGACGATCAAAGTATTTTTGATGTATAAGATCATATTGACAATTCAGACTGTAAAGAAATATAAGATCATGATCTAAATGCTCTTATATTTTTTGCGTTCAGTATGCACCATTCAAAGCGACGCCATCAACTTTCAACCGTTTATGTCTTCATTTGCTATTTTTCATGCATTTAATGATTCGTTTTGAGAACTAAATGACCTGGAAATTGAAAAGCACTACAAATGAACTCTAAAAAAGTTGAAACTTGGCATGGTATCATCATTTCACCCACATATCATGTTCAAAAAAGTAGAGAGGGTTACGGCAAAAACTGGATGCACTTCGTTTACAAACTGGACAATCTCTTTCGAAGTATTCGGGTTTCTGACGAAATTAAACTCATCTGTTACGAAGGCATTTCATTTTTTTAAACTTATTACAACTCCAGAATTTTTGTGCATTCAGTATGCACCATTCAACTGCTAGGCGGGAGGAGCTCTTTAGTACCGGTTCCAACTGCTAGGCGGGAGGAGCTCTTTAGTACTGGTTCGTGGCGAACCTTTAGCACCAGTTCGTGCCACGAACTGGTACTAATGAGGTTGTGTCAGGTAAGGCTGGGGCCCCACGAGCACCTTTAGTACCGGTTCATGGCATTAACCAGTACTACAGTTTCTTAGTAAGCTGTTTTTTAGTCCCACCTCGCGAAGAGAGAGGGACTAGGAGCGGTTTATAAGCCCTGAGTACAGAGACGATGAAGAAGAGGCTCAATATGCTCACGTTGCTTAGTTTTAAGCCTTGAGGAATATGGTAGACTGCACGGAGCTATGTGCAGTGCAGTTTACACTATTCTGAAAGGCTTGAAGCTAATTAACGAGTATTGCACCTCTTTTTTATTTTTAATTACTTATTACAACTCCGGACTTCTTCTGTTATGGCAAAAACTAGTTGCACTTTGGCATTTCATTTTTTTAAACTTTGGTTATAACTCCAGACTTTGACCATCAAGTTTTAACCATCAACTTGGCATGGTATATAGAAATAAATGAATAGAAAAAAAATAAAGCAGAAAATAAAAAATAGCGGAAAAGAAAAAAACTATAGCAGAAAAGAAAAAAACTATATAAAAAACTACTCAGAAATAAATACAAGAAAATAAATATAGCAAAAAAGAAAAAAACTACTCAGAAATAAATAGAAGAAAAAATAAAGCAAAAAAGAAAAAAAATTATATTTGCTATTTTTCATAGAAGAAATAAATAGAAGAAAATAAATATAACAGAAAAAAAACTATACAAAAAACTACGCAGAAATAAATAGAAGAAAATAAAGCAGAAAAGAAAAAACTATAAAAAATTGGGGCGCTGCCCTGTGGGCCTGCTAGGCCACGGGCGTGCAATTACTGGCCCTAAAGACACAACAGACTCACAGGGCAGCGCGCAAAAGTTAGGCCCACAAGCCTGCTATATAGAGGAGTTCAAAGAGGCAGCCGTGGCTGGGTTTATAAACCAGTGCGGCTGCCTTTCGCCCGGCGAGGTGGGACTAAACTTTCTGCACCGCGGGGTGGCAGCGCTAGGCCTTTAGTACCGGTTGGTGGCTCCAACCGGTACTAAAGGCTTGGCGGGAAACGAAGCCTTTAGTACCGGTTGGAGCCACCAACCGGAACTAAAGGCCCATCCTATATATATAGCACTTACGAACATTTCAATTTTCATCCCCCACTTCATCTCCAACCGCGCGCGCCGCTCGATCCCGTCGTCGTCGTGTCGTCGCCCGTCGCCCGTCGCCCGCCGTCTGTCGTCGTCGCCCGTCGCCCGCCGTCTGTCGTCGTCGCCCGTCGCCCGCCGTCTGTCGTCGTCGCCCGTCGCCCGCCGCCGTCTGTCGTCGTCGCCACGGCGCCGCGCCCGGTACGTCTCTCCCGGCCTCCCCGTACGCCGGCGCCCCCGCCCCGTACGCCAGCGCCCCCGCCGCCGCCACGTACGACGCCGCCGCCGCCGCCCCGTACGCCGTGCGCCGCCCCCGCGGTGTGCTGTGCATGCACATACGTACACACACGTATACGTATACACGCAGTACACACACACATACACACACATACATACACATACACACACATACACATACAACATTTTTTACTAGTTGAATAATTAATATAACTAGTTTATTTTTAGTAAGAAAATAATCAAACTACTTTATTTAGGTATATATATGAGATTTGAACTAGTTGAATAATTAATATAAATAGTTTATTTTTAGTAAGAAAATAATCAAACTAGTTTATTTAGGTATATGAGATTTGAACTAGTTGAATAATTAATATAACTAGTTTATTTTTAGTAAGAAAATTATCGAACTAGTTTATTTAGGTATATGAGATTTGAACTAGTTGAATAATTAATATAACTAGTTTGTTTTTAGTGACAAAATTTAGGTATCTGAGATTTGATGATCTAATTAAAATATTATTTGTTAATGAGTTTTTCTGTTTATTTATTTATATATTTTTAGTTTATATAATTGTTAGATTAATGTCGAATGTTAGATGAATTAAATAGAAAAGTTAAATATATAGTAATGTCAATTGTTAGAGATGAATATAGTTAGATATATTAATGTCAAATGTTAGATGAATATATATTTGAATTAGCAAGATATTAATTAATGTTAGATAGTAATAAGTGTTTAATATTTCACCTATATGAACATAGGAAATGTCATCTGACGACGAAAATGATTTCATTATGTGCGAACACTGTGAAGACCAGTGTGGCCTGTGCGACAGAAATTTCCTTGTTGATGGTACGCGCTTCAGCATCAAGCTGGATGAGACATTCGAAGTGGATATAGTAAGTCACAACGGCAATTATTATTTGATTGCAAAACATGCTTCATTTGCTTTAACTTATAATTTTAAAACATGACTTATGCTTCATTTGCTTCAACTTATAATTTTAAATTTTCACTATTCTACTAGTGCATCCCCTGCCATACAAGAATTTTTGTCTTGGATAAGATAGGTTTTAGTGTTATAGATGATATGGAGGTAAAGAGAGTTACTTGAAGACCGAGCATGGGTATACTTTCAACGTCAAATTATATAATGGAGACACATACACCCATTTTAAATGCAAAACTTGGCAATCACTATGCAAGGCTTATGCATTTGAGCCTGATATGGTTATCACCTTTGATATTCGTCCGGAAGATGATATTGAAGGTAATATAGACATCTGGGTCGATGTGCAAACGCCTCCAGTTCTACCATTATGTGAGTTTTTCTCAACCATGCATGCATATGTTTATGTCTTTGATACAGTTTATTCAAAAATAGTTGACAACTAATTTGTATTGTCAGCTTATTTCGGTTCAAGCAAACATGTCCGGCGCTTGGTAGACAGGACATACTACTGCCCTGGGGCTGAACTAAACTGCGAGGAGATAAGTCATTATGTTTGATGGCTTGAGGATCTTCATACTGTCAAGACAAATTTTCTTCATGAACTTAGAAATGTTAGTACTCAAAACGTGCGACCAATAGTGATCGTATTGAACTACGGTCACATCTATAATCAAAAGATGATAAGATTTTTACTATTTGTCCTTAGTGCATCTTTTGCATACATTATTTTTGAAGCTAAACTTTCATTGCTAAGTATATTAATTACTATACGATGTTCTTCAACAGGGACTCTCGATGACAGTTGTGCCTCAGTGGATCGAGACAAAAGGTCGCATGTCAATGGTTAGCTTACGACCAAGATTTCCTACATTGCACATGAGTGCATTCAGGATTTCTGAAAACGAAGAATGCTTAATAGTGAAAGATTGGAGCAAAATTGTTAACGATCGCAGAGAAGTACTAGGGGGCAGCAAGGAGAAGCGCAACCCAAAATTAGGAGACAGATTCATCTGCATGCTCCAGTATGATGAATCAGGACAGCTATACATGTTCTATGCTATTCTACCTGAGAGGGAGCAGCAGGAGTGATTTAGCTAGTTCATGTTCTTAGTACTTGTCCTCTCTCATGTACGTATTGTCCTAAACTTAATTAATCTTAAATAGTGATTTGCTTGTGAACGCTTATAATATCATGACCATGTTGAACTCGATGATATCTTTGCTTCTGTTACAAGTGAATGTTTCTTCTTTAAGCTAGCTACTGTTAGTGATGATTAGATAGCGGTAATGACTATGATGATTAAATAGTGGTAATTAATGATGACTACGACGATTTTTAGCTAGCTAGTATATATATATACTGTTGTTGGTGATGATATGATGCAAGAGTTTATTTATTTATTAATATATGATGATGATGATGATGAGTTATTATATATATCATTTATGAAAGAAACCGCAAATTAGTTTGAACTGCATGGATCCTAGCTAAGTGATCAAGTATATATATATATATATATATATATATATATATATATATATATATATATATATATATAGTGTTACTATTCATCATCCAGGGTGCAGAATAAGTTATTCTTCACCCGAGGTAATCTTACGGTCATTTCATAATTAAATTACGTTTGGAATTGAAATACTTACATTCCTATCGATTCACGACGTAAAATTTGACATAAGAAAATAAAAATATAGGTCATAAGACAAGAAAATTTAAAGTTTATGTGTATTTTACACTATGTTTTTACGTTTATAATTTTACATAACATAAAATATTTTTTTCGACGATTATATATTTTCTTACGGTCTCTTTTTACTTCGGAAATAAGGCAAAATTTACGGAACGTAAAATTACGGTCCATTGATAGTAAAATCGAGGAGGGTGAAGAATAACTATTCCTCACCCAGGGTGACGAATAGTCAATCCCTATATATATATATATATATATATATATATATATATATATATATATATATATATATATATATATATATATATATATATATATATATATATATATATATGCCATATCCATATCCATATCAAGTATAACAACTCATTATAACGTAAAACAATTCTAAATTAAATTGATAACACAAATTTAAATGAAAAATAAGAAATGAAACAAAAACCCACAAACATTTAGTACCGGTTGGTGTTACCAACCGGTACTAAAGGGCTCCCGGCCCCCGGAGCTGGCTCGTGCCACGTGGTTGCCCTTTAGCACCGGTTCATGCTGAACCGGTACTAAAGGGGGGGGGGGCTTTAGTGCCCACACTTTAGCACTAAAGCGCCTTACGAACCGGTGCTATTGCCCGGTTCTGCACTAGTGTATGAATACAATCCTAAGGAATTCAGTACACCAGTTCCTGTTAAATGAATGCCATACATAGGAAAAAATTCTTGAGGTTCAAAATCCTATGAGAATCCTCCAAAAATCGTACAAATTGAATGAGCATTGAGAGTACTCCTAAGATACTTCTGAGGCTGAAAATTCATGGCTTAATTAAGGTTCATTGAAAAGCTTCCATAGCCATTTTGCTCACTGTGATATGTTCATAATGTTTAAGTCTAGAATACCCAACTATATATAAGTTTTTGGGAGATAAATCTTAGGCCAACCCACTAAAATTGCATTTCCTCTTAAGCTTATGACCACTCCATAACAATCCAGCCATGCTCATACCCCCTTCCTGCTTGATCCCTTGAGGAACCATTTCGAGTGAGAGCGTCTACAACGGAATGATGCCAATTACATCATGTTTTATTAGCGTAATTATAACAAAGGAACGGTAATTGAAGGGCTAGAAGACTTTAAATTTTTTGACTGATTAGGGGGTTTGAGAACTAGGAAGGACTAGGCATGGGAATTGAGACGCTAACTCTCGTTTATTAAGAGGGTTGGGGGTGGGAGTTGGAAAGGAACATTTCATTATAACTTACATTATCTTCCCTTATCTAGTCCCTCACAAATGAAGCTAGGGTTTGAGGTTCAGCTGTCAGGGACTTTTGCAGGCTCCACTCGTCTCCGACCACCGTGTTGTGAGGTGAGGGGGCCTTATGTAACACCCCAGACACACCCGCCGGTGGTTGTTACTCCTGGCGGGATCTAGACTGGCCCGACAGATCAATACTAGTCTTTCTGCGCACTTTGTCCTCACTCGTGCGCACCCGGGAGCAACTTCCCGATCAGTCACCCATCCTAAACTACTCCAAGCTGAGCACGCTTAACTTTGGAGTTCTGTCCGAATGGGCTCCCTGAAAAGAAGGAATTCCTTATTGATATGAGTAGTCTATCATCCCTAATAAGCCAGGCTATCACACCTTAGATCTTCGTAGGCATACTTACAAGTTACATTAGCATGGTTCCTATGGTCTTCATTAGCAACATCTGGGGGGAGGGTGCGATGCCATCAGAAGTAAAGGTATTCTGGTTCTTCTCCAACTATAGCGGTATCTTATCGGGTGACGCCATTGAGTTTTTGGTGTGTCTGTCATTGAGGATTTTACGCGTATGTCCTCACAGATTCCTTCATCTGGATTTGATTAGTCTGTGTTAGTACTTTTTGTTGCTTTTATTGCTATGAACCATCGTGAGTTTGGAGTCACTTGTTGTTATGTTGAAGATCTTGTGGTTCGATGACTTATACCTCCAGCGGATCATTCTTGACTCAAGTACATTCAACATGTATAGGAGTGGCAGTGTTGCTGATTCGATATGAACCGGTGTCAGTTTGGAGTCAGTTGTTGTTATGTTGAAGATCTTGTAGTTCGACGACTTATACCTCCAACGGATCATTCTTGACTCAAGTACATTCCACATGTATAGGAGTGCCAGTGTTGCCGATTCGATATGAATCGGTGTCAGTTTGGAGTCAGTTGTTGTTATGTTGAAGATCTTGTACTTCGATGACTTATACCTCCAGTGGATCATCCTCGACTCAAGTACATTCGACATGTATAGGAGTGGCAATGTTGCCGATCCGATCTAACTACAGTTTCTTTGCTGAAGCCTTGGCAATATTTCATGTTATAAAGATAGATACCCTGGAGAAGATGTTTCCGAGATATCATTGTAATTCTTACTTATATGAGTTATCTTTTTGCAAAGCTTAGTTATATGAGTTGCTCTGTAGTTTCTTGAATCTATGATCCAAAACATTGTACCTATAATATTCGTCAAGTTTGAATAAAATTACGAGTCATTCTAAAGAAGATATAGTCTTCATCATCTCCCCTGCGAACCAAACAAAGGAATAAAATTGCTCCTCTAAGTTCCACACATATTTTTTACTATGAAAATAACTATCGCATGTCTAATCCCAATACAACTCCTTTCCTAAACTCTAATTCCCTTGTTCAAATATGGGCCGCCCTACGCATCTCCTGATTGATGCCTTGAAAAGATCGACCGCTTCCCAGGCCGTTGGATCGAGGCAGAGATAACCCTCAGATCTTTCAACAAGCTCAATGTTGCGGTCGTCTCTCCACAACAACGGCCTTGGTGTAATCTTTTCTTCTTCCAATCTCCGAAACAAAATCTTTGTTGTGCTTGGTCTTTTTGCAACAAGAGTCTTGTTGCAAAAATATTTTTCATTTTCTTTTACAACAGAAGGCATTTTACATAATCCTTTTGCAACAGAGATCCTGATGCAGAAGAGGAATAAGAAGGATGGAGTTGTGCAGGATCCACACGGGACATGCGTCATTGCTGCAAAAATATTTTATATTTGCAAGGCATATTGTAGAATCCTTTTGCAACAGAGGTCGCAAACAGGGATAAGAAGGATGGAGCGGTGCGGGGTCTACATGGAACACGTGTCACGCGCTAGAGGCGGTGGAAGCCCCGCTCTGGATCGGCCGCGTGATCATTTCCCTTCAAATATTCCCAGTGAGTTGTTCTCCGCCAACATCCCACTCTGTTCTCGACCTAACAGGCAAAGCAGCCACTGTTTCTCTTTTCTCATCGACAGGGACACATCGGAGGTAATCCAGGTCGATCCCTTCGTGGGTGTGACATTCGGCTACTGTTCCGGGCGCGCCGCCGCCAGTCTCTCCGGCCACCGCGACCTCCGCCAGCTACAAGCAGGCCCCGACCTTCCCTGGACTCCAATCTTCGGCCGGCCAGCAGCAGGCGCCGCCGCCTCCACCGAGCTACTCTTTACCCCCTGCCCCTACTTGTCAAGCTGCTTTTACGGGGAAAAAACAGAGGTGCCTCTCCTTAATTCCGCTGCACCATCCACTGCCGTTGACTAGCACTAGCAGCATCCTTCTCGACTCAGGTCGTTCCCAGGTTAGCGCTTTCCCCACTCCCTCGATTTCATCGGATGATTTTGTGGAACAGCTCTGTGGTACTGTCTTGTTTGCACTTGACAACCTTTTGCTCTGTGCCCAAATCTAAATTACCATGTCAATCTTTGCTGTATGAGCTGGAAAAAAAAGTTCATGCTAAACTATCCCATTATCCTTATCTCTATTGTATTTTGGATCTTATTCGTAGAGGTAAAAAATAAGGAGAAGATGATTTAAACTGCTCAGAAGCCTGTACTGTTGCTTATTCGACCCGTAAAATATACAGATAGAAGTTTTATTTCATTCTGTAACAGCATGGAGGATGCAAATTCGGTGCCAACGGTTATGCCACTCGATTTATTACGGGAGATTACGGATGGTTTCTCCGAGGAGCGGAAGCTTGGTAGCGGTTCATATGGAAAGGTGTACTTGGTAAGATTAATTGTGTATATGGCTTGCTGACATCAGTAGTATCATACAACTATACACTACCACCATTTAGACGAACAGGAATATGGTGATTTTGTCATTGTAAAAGATCGGTGACCCTCCTTCTCTAAAAAAAAACATCCCCGTCAGCATGATGTCCCAGTGCTTCTTCAGATGAGCAGTTCCTGCACCAATGAAGAAAGCTATATCTGTTTCTCTACTGATCTTGTTAATTGATTTACTCACATATTGTCATGTAGCAGTAAATGTTTTGAATCGCCGCATTTGACCACAGCATTTTCTGTTTTACTATATGAACTGAAAATTAAACGATGTGAAATGTTGAGTAGGGAGTGCATCAAAACGGGGAAAAGATTGCTGTGAAGGTTCTCTATGATATGCCTGGAGTTGACGATAAACACTTTCAGAACGAGTTTAAAAATCTTACAAGGCTCCAGCACCCAAACATTGTGCGCTTAGTAGGCTATTGCCATGATATTCAGGAAGTACAAGTAATGCATGAAGGGAAATTGGTTCTTGCTGAAAAGACACATAGGGCGCTCTGCTTGGAGTATATGTCTAATGGAAGCCTTGAAAAGTATCTTTCTGGTAATGTTGATGTTCTCCTTTTTTCCAGTTAGTATGTTAAGGTATCGTTCTTAAAATTTACATCCTGAGAATTCTCCTTATTTGGTGCTGCAGATGAATGTGATAGATATGATTGGCATAAAGGCTATCAAATAATTAAGGGGATTTGCCAGGGTTTAAATTACCTCCACAATGAATTAAAACCTCCTATGTATCATTTTGATTTAAAGCCAGCCAATATATTGCTGGATGAGAACATGGTTCCCAGAATTGCAGATTTTGGGATATCAAGGCTCTTCAGAGATGAACAGACACGAGCTACAAAAAGTAGTTTAGGAACAATGTAAGAATTCTTCGTGTGAACTGAAAATTAAGGTAACTTTGTTTTGAATCAAATGTATAGTATAAGTAACATTTATATATGTTGTGTGATGCAGTGGGTACTTACCGCCGGAATACATTAAAAAAAATTTGATCTCAAATAAGTTCGATATATTCAGCTTAGGTGTTGTAATCATAAAGATAATGGCAGGACGTGCGGGCTACTTCAATAGTACTGACATGTCTTCCCAAGAATTCATTAATCTTGTAAGAGAATATGTTTTCTTACCAAGAGATGTGTATGCATTTCATAAGTAATACTTTGGTTATCCTAATATATTGCCATTCTTTTTGCTATAAATCTGTAGGTGCAGAAAAACTGGACGAATAGGCTAGTTGAAACATCGAATCTGAGGAACGCATATTCCGAGCAAGTAAAGATATGCATTGAAATCGGGTTAAGTTGTGTGCAGGAGGATCGACACAAAAGGCCAGCTATACATGATATTGTCCATAGACTGCACGAGACAGAAACTAAGTATTTTGCGGCAAGGATGGACTTGTTCAATTTCCAGGTATGTACTGATCGCTATTAACACAGTGTCATCGTCTTAAACTGTACTCTTCTGACAAGCTGACATGTGGGGCCAAACTGCTGCGTGTGTTGCTGTTGAACAGCTGATGCTCTGCATGTTTCTGAACTTTATTTCTTTGATGTGCAGCTGTGCATGAAGTCCTTTGTTTGAGCTATTCAATTTGTTCTTTTGATTGTGTCATGAAACTGAGTTCAATTTTGTACTTTCTATCAAATTTACTATTAGACATTTATTACAATGTTCATGCTGAGCTGCCGTTGGGTATGGGTAGACACTGGCACTTGTTAGCATGCCGGGCATGTGTATGGGGTTGTTATGCCACCCTATAACTAACCCATTGCCATCTTAAATCCAATCCAGTGGACCAGTAATATTTTGATGATTTGAAGCCCCCTTTTCTTGGCTCTGCTGTTAGTTGGCAGTTTGGCACATATAGATTTCACGTGTGTGGGTGGGCATTGCAGCTCCGAGACATGTGTGGGCATTCTTGCACCAAGATTGCAAGAAATTCACAAGTTTGTAGTTACATCAAAAAATTTGTCTTTAATCAAGGGTGCACAACTTTCATCTGAACAAAGGCTTATTGAAGTATGCTAACTTAAAAACACAAATGATTTATTGTATAATATTTATGGAATAAGTAGAATAATAGAATGGAAAGCATTTTCCCATGCATGGTTGCATTTTTAGGTGGACCTTTTCCCATGCATGGTTCCATGTTGAACATGTCTGCATGTTGAGTGAAATGGGTTAGTGGGGATCACCTATTTAGTTATATATAGGATTAGAATGCAAAAATAGTTGATCAACAATCTTACTTTTTTTTCAAGCCTCTTACTAGTTTAAAAAACTAGTTATAGATGTATAGTACGATAACATGGTCCCATAATTTGCTTCTTTAACAGTGTAGCTCTTTGTATGATTGTTTCTATTTACAGGAGGCGAATAGGAACACTTCCCCTCACTATGCTCAAGATCCAAATGATCGACACACTGAGCAAATATACCATGGACCCACTTTTAATCAGTATGCTCATTTTACATTTGAAATTCTGTTACTTATGGTTATGGGCCATCTGGTCTAATATGTTATTGACATGGAATTTTTTTTAACCTCCTTTTCTTGCCTGACACAACCTTACAGGGATACAGTAGCTACTACTTACTCTAATTGTTTTGAAGGAAATGCTGGTCCTAGTGAAGTAAGATTAGGTGATGACTCACAATTCTATTGGAATGATAATCAAGAGTACTCAGGTGATAACTAAAAAAGATTCCAGATCATATCTATTGATATATATGTACATACTTTTAACCTAGGTTATCCATTACCTGGTGTGGAGGGATTTCATATTGACGGCAATCCTAGACCAGGGTTTACTTTAACAGCATGTTGTTTCCCTACAAAAGGTGCTACAATGGGTATTTTCCAGGTATCTTCTGTTCTGACTCTGGATTGTGATTTTCTGTGAATTTGCAAATCCTGCAATGAACCTTTCACCTGGTAATGTTGTTTTCAGTGGGTTCGATATTTTGAAGATGGCACAAGGCAGCCTATTGAAGGTAAAGAAGGGATTTTTTTCTACAGCAAATGTGATAATGTTTATATAAAAAGTAATTATACTGACTAGTCCTGTATGTTCTGCAATTCAGGTGCTACAATGTATGAGTACATGGTTACGGCTGATGATGTTGGCGCTCATCTTGCTGCAGAATGCATTCCTATGGATGATATTGGTCGACAGGTTGCTAGCAAGTATACTTTAGGGACAATTCTGTGTCTCAGACTGCAAGCTCATCTGATCAATATATAAGCAATGTTTTGTGTAGTACCCAAGTCTCCAAAATACCAAACACATTATAGTATAACATTTTTTTGCAAATGGAGGAAGCAAACCCAACTTTTGACACAAAAAGTTCGTCCAAGGACCCACCTAGGAAGACACTCTTTCTCCCAGCTACAGTTGAGACCCATTTCCATCGTTTCGTTGA
Organism: Aegilops umbellulata; assembly: GCA_032464435.1. Classification (NCBI taxonomy): domain Eukaryota; kingdom Viridiplantae; phylum Streptophyta; class Magnoliopsida; order Poales; family Poaceae; genus Aegilops; species Aegilops umbellulata. The sequence goes on from CP136059.1 coordinate 420,631,592, forward strand.
AAATAATGGAAGCTAATTAATGGAAGTGGGATTTTCTCCAGTACCTTAAAAAACTATTTGCTGAACTGGTTTTTTTTTTGCAACTCGAAAATTTTATCAAGCTAACTATGGCGAGTCAGTTATCCTCCTTTTTACTTACTGAAAGCTGGCCTTTAAACTCAAAATATTCACATTTTTTACCACTATGTTGATTTGAACCTGATTTCCCAGCCTCTAGTCTTGAAATATTTTGTGGCTTATCTTGTGACTTGTATATGCTTGCTAAATCTCTCCCTTTTTGGTGTCCTGATTGGCTGATCTTGTTTTATTGTTTTTGTTTCACCATTTGTTTTGAGCTTGCAGGCAATTATATTTATTATCTACCTGATAGAAATGCAGTTGCAATTTTTTCCAAATGCCACTGACACATGAATTTTATATGCCGATAGTTCTGAATTAATTTTACCTACGGTGCTCTTCTCTGAGATGTTCTGTCTGATGAGTTGCTCCTCTTGATTGTAGGGTGATTTGGTGAGGGCGTTTGCTAATAGTGAGTACAAGATAACTTCTGGTAAGTTTCTGATGTTGCCTCTTTTGGATCCTTGATAGCATTGTTATATTGTCCCACTCTGCTCCAATATTATTGGATCAACATTAGTAGTTGATGTATTCCCACTTCCATATTTTGTATTTACTGAATATCTTTACTTGTTGTGGTTTTAGTTCAATTGAACTAAAACCACGACAAATATTTTTGAACGGAGGGAGTACTTGAAATTTCTATACATATTTTTAGTTGAAAAAACCCCTTGATGGTCGCAGTAATGCTATATGCTTGTGAGAAAAGAACATGTTAAAAGATGAGTTACAGGCCTACAATCGCCTGATAGATAGGAAACAGGGATATTGTGTTGCACTTTTGAAGTGGGAGTCTTGTAAAAGAACATCAGAAAGAACTTGAAGAGGATGGCAACGCTTGTTTATACAAACAGTACACCATGGTCTAAAAAAGGCAGAGACTTGACGAACACCAAAGTTAGTGAACTTACGTCCATACCTTTTCACATGATGATAGGGTTTCGTTCTCTACAAATTAATCATTTGTACTAAGCACTATTTTTCCGCCATGACTGACCCTTTGTGCCCATGAAATGTTGAGGTACAGCGTACATGCATTTTCTAAGTTTCCTCAATTGGCGCACTACTGTTAGCACTTAGCATAGCTCTACTGTTAGCACTTAGCATAGCTCCGCATTTAATTTACACTCCATGTTTTTTTAGAATTATGCAAGTTCCATTATACATTATGCAGATGAAGACATACAGAATTACATCACTATTTGTATTTCGATGGGGAGAGCCGACTTTGATGTTTTTGTTTTGGTACGTCTTGAGGTATTTATTACCCATCAATATGTCTGAAATATAAATAAAATTCCCTGCACCATGAAGTTAACAGAATGTTCACTTGGAAGGCTTCTTGATAATGCCATCTACCATATTATATAACTTATGATATTCATATGCTCATAATATTCTACTGTTGCATTTTGTATCTGATAATCTACAGAATTATAGTACTTTAAACTGAAGAAACTATTCCCATCTTTCTAGCTTATTTTGAATTAGAAGCTCAGACTTAAGAAGTATTCCATATAATAGAAGGGTCACAACTGGAATTGACAAAAAAGTTATTAATGGGGTCTGTTCAAAACTGACAGCATTGAGCTCAAAATCGCCTAGGCTTATTAGCTCGTTAACCATGCTTCTAGCATACTAAAGACGGTTAGCCTTCTTTTGCACAGCAGGGATATTCTCCTGATGAATGGAAAAAGGCGACATTGGTGCTTACACAAACCGGATATCAAATTAACTTCAGCCATAAGAATGAAGCTGTAATTGACCAGAAATATTCACCAAATCTACATGTACATTCTCCAACATGCACATTTATTTGCTCAGTATTTATGATTGTGCTCACAGATATTATTTGAATTTTCTATTCTATTATTTCTTTGCAGATAGAAGTTCCCAATAGACGAACTACTCAGTTTGTTTTATTAACTTCTGGGGGTGTAAATCATACATTCGAGACACGAGGAGTAACAGGGCACAATGACGTGGATAACGACGTTAGGTGCCGGCTCACTTACTAACCCTTTTTTTAATTGTATTTTATTTTGTTCACAAAGGGTGAAAATTCATAGATCTGATTAAGTGATACTTCTGCAGGCTACGTGATCTAATCATATTGGTCCTGAGAACTTTCCAATATAAGGTATTGCTTGTATAGGGCATTTATGATGTTAAATCATTGATTTTCTATGCAGTATGTGATATATGGCCAACTTTTGTTCCCTTTTTATGACTGAACTGAATTTAATGCAGGCTGACGAGGAAAGTGCGATTGTCAGTGCGTTATCAAATGTTATTGGTACTCCCTCTTCATAATTATAGCGTGTCTTAGTTTTTCACATTATAACACGTATTAGGAAATTGAGGTGCCCAGCCTAATTGGTGCCACCACACCCAATGCATATATACATGAGCATAGTATAAGGCCAATATTTATGCAGAATCAAAGAAAATGAGAAGGAAACCTTAGAGGCCGATCTATGTAACAAAAGCCCACTAGTAGAGAGGCAACTCAGGGAAGCAATCAGAACTCTGTTGCTATATCGTCTCAGAAAAGAAAAAGGAAAAAAAAAAGCTCTGTGGCTAGTTTTTTAAAAGCTCATCCCGATCTCCACATGATGTCGTCTGCTATTCTTCACCAATCCTCTCCCATTGCTCCATTAGATGACCCAAATCCGTCAATCAATGGATATTTCCATTGCACAGACTTCTTCCTTCTAGCCTTTAGTTTTTTGCTTTCAAATGGATTTCTTCTATCCTATACATATTCGCGAGGCAGTGATCGGTGAGGCCCTAGAAGCACACACTGAAGAGCAGCGGCAGCAAGAGTTGCATGCTGCAGAGCTGCCACGGCAAGGAATTGAGGCCGGCTGGTGTGGGAGGCGTAGAGCAGTGCAATCAATACGTGATTTTTTCGGTCAACTTTTTTTTTGCTCCTGCTCTACCATTGTGGTGTTATGATTCTTCACTTATCTTCTGTTTTTTGTACAACGCTTGCAGCTGCTGTTGATCCTTGGAGGAGATAGATTCTTGCTTGGATTTCAATACCGGAAGCACAGATTATTTTTCTAATTTAAACATTCAGGTGTCTGTCTCTCCTTATTTTTCTTGTGAAACACGTTTGAGAGCTCTCTGTTGACACTAGATTTTGGCAAGGAAAACTACTTAATTAAGGTGGCTTCAAACGAAGAAATGATTTACATAAAAAAGTTTCATATTGTCGACATCAACATCTTCGAAGTTTGGTCCATCGCTATCCGATCTCATCTCAAGGGCCGAAACTATGCTCAAAGTACTAAGATTTGGTATTTAGAGTATTATTCGGCTAATTAAGCCTCCAAGACGGCCTCAAATGATAAAAGTTTGTACACGAATTGTCTTCGTCTCGTCGAAACGGTCGATTTCGGTATAAATATTGTCTCAATCCAAGGTCGTATGTAAAAGTTAGGGCCACTCGAGTGCAGCCCTGCCATCGGGCAAAAAGTCGTTCGCCCAATCAGACATGGTGTAATAGGCTGTCTTGCGCATGCGATTCGGCCCTGAAGATGGCCTCGACTCGAAAAACGTTCCATATGAAAGTTGTTCGTCTCGTCGAAATGGTTAAATTTGCTTTTGGGCACATCTTCATCCAAGGTTTTTGTGGCCTGTGAGAGTCAAAAACCGAACTAATGTCTCAAACTTACCTAATCCGAGTTCGGTTAATTTTGAAAAGATTTGAACGTGATTTGGAGTCTATTTCTTGTACGGGAAGTCCATCCGCCTCTTATATCTAAGAGGTGACATCCGATTGAACAACACACAATCGAACAAACACATTACTCTCGGCGTTGGAGGTACACAGTGACGTGTTCGTGTGCGAACACACTTTTTGGTGACTCCGCTGGGGACGAATCTTTGAACGGTCTCCAGCCCGCTCTTGCTATGAAAAGATCGTAATCTAGGGTGTGCAATGTACAAAGGTAATATGAATACCCAATTCCCTACTGTAGATGCAAATAATTCATATGGTGTTACTAGATCGTTCAATGAGTATACTCTATCGACCAATCCTAGTTTTTTCAATAATGCATCTAATTATGTGAAAAGGACGATTCAAAGTAATTTACATGCTTCAACTTCTTATGATACTAGTAACATGCACCATATGTACTCCAACTCTCATGCATCGACAACCCCAGAAATCGTTATGCCGATGAACAACATGATGAGTTTGGTCAATCAAGTCGAAGCACCTCTTGTAGGAACTTCGATAGCATGTGACAAAGTGTTTCACCTTTTTATTCATCGACGACTAATTTGCAATATACTAGTTCAACCATGCCGATGGATGGGAGAATTGGCCATGCTACTACTAGCTATTCAGCCAATTACTCTAACCGTCATATGCTACACCTCATGTTAGTAATTTTTCAGCACCATACACAATTGTAGATGTTCAGAATTAGGCTTCACGCCTTCCTGGTCATAGCCGAATAAATGTAAATTTTACAGGAGCGGTTGTGCCCAATATTATAGAAGATGAGGTAGTGGTGGCTGCATTGAAGAGTCTAGCCCAAAATAAGAGGATTAGTGCTCTTTGCCTTGAACATCATGAAAATCGGCTATTTCCTGATTATACAGCAATAAAAGCTAGAGTTTTACAAGAAGATGAACCTTTGCCAATTGATAAAAAATTGGCGAGCAAAAATATGGTTCTACAACAATGCATATGCCTTCACCTAGTACTACATCATACACTAATAGAAAACGGGCCTATTGTCCCGGTTCGTAAGGGCCTTTTGTCCCGGTCGTTACTAATGCCCTGACCCTTTAGTCCTGTTTCTAACCAGAACCGGGACAGATGGGCCTCCACGTGGCCTGCGCGTTGAGCCCAGGCAGGAGGGCATTTGGTCCTGGTTGGTGGCACCAACCGAAACCAATAGGCATCCACGCGTCAGCATTTTTGTGGCTGGGGTTTTTGTTTTTTAAGGGGGGCGGTTGGGGGTTTTGGGGGTTAATTTAGGTATTTCATATATTGTGTTAGCTAGCTAATTAATAGAGAGAAGTGTCCTCTCTTATGTCCGTGCTTGGTCGACGCTACGTACTATACATACATATAGAGAGGACTAGACACGCTAGCTAGCTAGTACGCAAATGAAGGAAACAGAAGATCGTCATGAACATATATGCATACAGAGAGAAGTGATATCAACCACCTCTCCTTCTCCGAGAGATTGGTCGAACAACAAGTTCTCGTATATCTATCCGACACTACCGGCTACATATATACAATAATTATCTCTTACAAATATAATCTCCTAAATTACGGACGCATGGTCCACATAGTATTCTCCGTCTTCAGCGATCACGTGGTCAAGAAAGAATGCCGCCAATTCCTCTTGAATTGCTCGCATGCGATCTGGTGCTAGGAGTTCATTCCGCATCCGAAACATCTAATTTGAAGAAGGGGGTCAATACATATATATATATGAATGAATGAAACTCAACACAAATGATGGTAATAAAATAAAATTGTGAATATTGTTATTTATGCACTTCGTATTGTTCGTCAGAGTAGCGCCGCTCACAGGTCGTGTGGCGGATGGACTCGCAGACGTAGTATCCACATAAATCATTCCCTTGTTCCTGCCACAACCACTTTACAAGAAATAGAGGTCAATCAAACTGATAAGCAAGAATGCCAAATGGTATTGATGAAACTAGCGCTTGAATCACTAGAAGACGCGCGGAACATGCTACTATAGTACTTACTTTCGGGTGTCTAAATTCCAGCTCCTTCGGCAGTCCCGGAGCTTTTCTGGTGAATTTTCTCCAAACCCTGCCGGACAAAGAAAACAATTACTTGATATCAGAAATGAACAAAGTTGCTGATATGGTGGACACTACTAGGGAAAACCTTATACACAGAATCTTAGCAGCAGCGCGGCATAAAAAGAGGCGCTGCTGCTACGTAGTAGCAGCGCGGCTTCGGAAACCTCGCTACAGGTGCAAACTTAGCAGTAGCGCGTGACGCTTAAACCGCGCTGCTACAAAAATCCACGGACAGCACACAGCGACATAAGTTTACCAGTAGCGCGGCGACAAAAATCCACCTCGCTGCTGCTATTTTGAAATTATGCACAAGGTTGGCCCGTTTAGCAGTAGCGCGTGAAAGGGAAGAGCGCTGTTGCTACACTCTTAGCAGCAGCGCGCTTTCTCTCCCACGCTACTGCTAAGACGCAGCACCCACCTACCACCTTTTTCACCTCCCCCTCCCCATCTCCTCTCCTCCCTTTCCCCTACCTCCCACATCCTCCCTCTCTCCCTCTTCTTCTTCCTCAATACTTCTCCCCCCATTACTCTCTCTCTTCTACCTACCTTTCTCTCTCTTCATTACTCCTAGCTATAACTACACCACCTCCATTAATTCATCTCCTTTCTCTTTTTCCTCCCCCCTCCACTAGTTGAAGTTGTCTCCTCCCAAATTAGCTAGCTAGGTAGATCTAGCATTTAGTTAAGTGACCTATTTGCCCCCTAACTAGATCTTTCTTTGTCAAGAAGAGCTTTGTGCCCTTTTGACCTCCCTACATCATCCGTGTGCTCGTTCTCGAGATAGAGGTGTGATTAATATTTCATGCTTGCAAAATGGAAATATGTTTATGCATGTGTGTGTGATATTTTGATGGAAATTGTGTGTGTGGCATGAGTTGACACCAAATTGTGCATTTGAGTTGCCTATGTTTTGCCGAAATGTCGATTTATTTCCGTTTCGGCGAATTCCGGGCAAACTCTAGATCTATATATGTCCTATTTTTAAGGAAGGTCATGCCGAATTTTTGTATGACTTTGATGAATGCACGCATTTTTATAACCAATTTGTTTATTATTACCGTGCAGAGTTGACGATGGTCAGTGGAACGATGGTGGACAGGTGGTTGCGGTCGGCGGTGCAGGACATGAAGGAAAATAACCTGACAGAGGTTTTATGTCCGTGTCGAAAATGCAAAGGAATAGTTTGGCTTGACCCCCATGTCGATGGTCGTGTCGAAGCGCACCTGCTCATGACTGGCTTCATGGATGGCTATACTCGGTGGATAATTGAAGATGAGGATGACGATGTTGAGGATGCCGACGGGGCAGGCAATGATGACACGGGGCAAGACGAAGAGATGATCGATAATGGCGGCGGGGAAGAGGCCAGACTTGGCGGCGGAGAAGGGGCCGGACATGGCGGCAGAGAGAACGACATGGACTCCACGCAGCAGAGTTCGTCGGTATTAAGTTCAATCGTGCGGGACCCTCATGTTCAAGCATTGCTTCGCAAGGAGATGAGTACTAAGAGAGCTGCTTCTAGAGAGGAGGCTAAGCTGGAGCAACTGGTGGTAGACTCGAACACTCCATTGTATGATGGTTGCAATCCTGAGGTGACACGCTTGAGTTTCACGCTCCAACTCCTGAAGACGAAGGCTAAAAACAAATGGACCGACACTAGCCTCGATGAGCATCTCAAGTACCTAAAGGATGTTCTTCCCGAGGGTAATCTATGTCCTAGTAGTGTTGATGAGGCCAAGAAGATCGTGTGCCCTCTTGATCTGCCACACGTTAGATACCATGCATGCATCAACGATTGCATAATTTATCGGAAGGAGCACGCGGAAAAAACAAGTTTTCCGGTGTGCAATGCTTCTCGATACAAGAAGGCCGGGAAGAAATGTCCCCAGAAAGTGGTATGGTACTTACCGATCACTCCCTGTCTCCAGAGGTATTTTGTAGATCCCAAGGAAGCAAAGCTAATGCGCTGGCATGCGGAGAGAAAGAAGCTCGACGATGGAGATGACCCGAAGCTGAGACACGTCAAGGATGGAAGACAGTGGAGAGCGTTGAACAGCTTCTATCGGTATTTTGAATGTGATGCAAGGAACATCGTGCTCGGCGCGTGTACCGATGGCATGAATCCGTTTGGCAACCAGAGCACCAACCATAGCACATGGCCCATGTTTGTATGGATGTACAACCTCCCCCTGGTTGTGCATGAAATTGAAGTACATTCACATGAGCATGCTTATTCAAGGGCCGAAACAACCAGGAAATAATATTAATTTGTATCTGGGGCTACTTCAGGAGGAGTTAGACACGTTATGGAGAACACCGGCCAAGACATGGGACGACAGCAAAGGCGAGTATTTCAACATGAGAGCCGCGCTGATCACGACAGTGTAGGACTATCTCGGTTACGGATATGTGGCAGGCCAGGTGTGCCATGGATATTGCGGATGCACGCGGTGCATGGATGATACGACGTCTCAGCAGCTAACGTCAAGGAAAGATGGCGGGTCTGCGAAAATTGTGTACATGGGGCATCGAAGATGGCTCGAACAGGACGATCCGTGGAGAAACCGTGGAGATTTATTCAATGGTCACGCTGAGCATCGAGGACCTCCACGTAAGCGGAGCGGTGCCGAAATCGATGAGCTGTTGAAAAACTGGAAGGAGTGCCCCGCGCCGGGAAAGACGATGAGAAAGGCGCCGGAGCCGCTGCTGAAGGTATGGAAGACGAGGTCTGTGTTCTGGGACTTGGAGTACTGGTACAAACTCGATACACCTCATTGCCTTGATCAAATGCATATCTATAAGAATGTCCTTGAGAGCTTGCTCGCAACACTGATGAACATGCCGGATAAGACCAAGGATGGGCCGAAGGCAAGAAAAGACTTGCAAAATTTGAAAATCAGGGAAGATCTACACATGCCGCCCCGTAAAATGTCAGACAAGACAGAGACGGAGACAGAGGCACGGGAGAAGAAGGGCAAGAAAATAAAGAATGAGGATTATTGCCCCCCTGGTGATGATCAACTACTAGAAAAAGGGCTACTAATGGCGCACCTAATTTGGCCATTAATGGCGCATTAGTGGTGCGCCATTAGTACCACGCCATTAGTATATTTTACTAATGGCGCACCACTGGTGCGCCATTAGTATCTGGTATACTAATGGCGCACCTCAGATGCGCCATTAGTATATACAACAGTGCGCCATTAGTATGCCTCCCAGGGGCCATGTATACCCAGGTGCTTTGGCATACTAATGGCGCACGACAACAAGATGCACCATTAGTAACTTCGGCATACTAATGGCGCACTGTTTAATGATGCGCCATTAATATCCTCTGGCATACTAATGGAGCACTGTGATGTGATGCGCTATTAGTATGAATATTAGGTTTTTTTAATTTTTTAATTTTCTGTTTTTTGCACAGGTTACAAAATGTATAATTGGACAAAATATAGACAGCACACATCAACAAAAGATTCATCGAATACAATAGAAGATTAGTCTCTGAATACAATTCATCATATTAGTCTCCGAATAAAATTCATCATATTAGTCTCCGAATTGAAAAGACCGAACAAAGATAGAACATTATATTACAAGTCTCGAGACCGCGAGTAGCGAGTTTGTCTTCACATTACAAGTCGATATCGATCATCTAAACTACCATCACATAGAAGAGAGCTGCGGTCATCACGATGAGCATCATCACGATGAAACTCGTCTTCATCCGGTTCCTCCAACGCTCCCTCCCCTCTCCCGCTAGATAGCGGGCGTATCTAGATTCGGCCTCGGCCCTAGTGGTGTACCCTTTGTAACTATTACCGCTGAATCGGTGAACCTTTCTCTGACACTCCTCCCAGTCGTCGTAGACTCCGGGAACCTTACCCTTGTACATGACATACGACGACATCGCTATGCACTAGCCAAACGAAACGTTAGTACCAATTCACAGACAATACAGAAGCAATATATAAGTATGCAACAGAACGATCGGAAGAGAAAAGCAAGACATTAATAGCATCGATTACATCTAAGTTGAACGACTCTCGAAACCAAAGAGACATACTACAAGTTCATTAAAGTTTAATTACAACATGATCCAATCGATGTTTCAGAACTAGACACAGCATCACTGCTTTTGACTCGACTCAATGGACCGGAGCGTGGATGAAGCCGCCGTCTATCATGGGAGTCATGAAATTACGGGCGTTGTCAGCCTGCATTTGTAGCATTGTGTCGATGTCACTGTTGGACGATTGATTTCTGAGGTAGAACTGCCCCGAGGTACGAAGGACATCTTGATGGATGATTTCCACAGACTCCGACTGGATGCAAAAGAATTCTTGTCTGATGTCCGTGTCCTGGATTGCCGACACGCTCGCGGCCCAATCTTTGAGTTTACTCGGTAGCAGAAGTTGATGATGGTCCCGTACGATCGCCCGCATGTGATGGATGGCGTAGTAGGCACCCTTCTGACCGCCAGGCGGCTGCTTGACGCAGCAGAACGTTGTATTGTGGGAGAACACATGCTTGCCGTACTTACGAATAGGCCTGGTGAAGGTGCCTCCAGATTTGGCGTAGCCGGGGAGAACATCATCAAGAACCTTCTTGACATTTGTGTAGTCTACGTTCGACTGACGGTCCGGGTCGAAATACGTGGCCATGGAATATTTGGGGCTTAGGAGGATGAGCGTGCAATGTGTGTCACTTCAGAAAACACGGAATGTTAAAAGAAAAACGATCGAAATCTAAGAATTCATATGTTAACGGGCGGTTGAGGGGAGGACTTACTCGGGAAAGTAAGGCACGAGGAAGTTATCCTTATCTGGGTTTGCCAGAATGACGCCTTCGAGGTAAGAACTGGCGACTTGCCGGTCCCCAACGCTGCCCAAGATCTTGGCACACATGTAGAAGGGGTCGACTATCACGATGTCCGGGGTCTTGTCGCGAATGATCCTCATCTCCATACTCAGCGAAAATAGCCGAACGAAGGTGTAGTGCAGCGGATGAAGGTTCAACATAGCGTGGATGTCATCAAATCGCTGGACGATCGTACCCCCGATGGAGTTATCCACAAAGCCCTTGCCCTCTGGCACCTTGGCCACGAAAACTGGGTATGCCACATCCTTCTCTCTGAGACGCCGCTTCTCCAAAGAAAGAACACTGTCATGCAGACTCCGCATAGCACCGGCTGCAACATCGAGCATATTTCTCAGTAGCATCGGCCTACCCGCCACATGCACCCTCCTCATTCAATCCTCAGGTGAAGGTGGCCCGTCCTGAGCACGGATCGTACTCGGTGCCGGCTGGCCCGCACCCTTGTTAGTCTTTCTTTTGCATGCCTTCTTCTTCTCCTGTAATGGGACCGAGTTCTGCTCACAGACCGCCTTCTTGAGTGTGTTGGGGCTGAGAATATTTTGCACCTCGCCTATCTGAGGCTCCGTGAAGTCGGCAGCTGGAGGCGTCTCCTGAGAGCTAGATCGCGCACGTCTTTTGTTGGGTTGGGTTCTTGAGAAGGAGGCCCCATGAAGTCGGCATCGTACCCATGATCGGCAAAGTACTGATCGACGTTGGCAAATGTATTGTCGTCGTCGTTCTGATCCTGTGCCATATGCATGTTTGGATCCAGTGGCATAGGGATGTCCGGCACCGTTGCGGCGGTCTTGCCATGGGGCCGACTTGGCGCCGGCACGACTGGCGGTGTTGTCTTTGGGGTGGTGTCCCCCGCCCCCAAACGAATCTGGCTCTTCGGCCAAAGCAGGGGACAGCTCAGGCAGGCGCTGAGGGTCATCACGTCATCATCGTCGGCCCCGACGGGTCGAATCTAAGGTAACAACTCGTCGCAGCCTGGCAGCACCCGAACCAGTTGAACCCTAAACAAGTTGGGTGGCATCTGGGTACCGTGGAACAAGGGGTTGCCCGGTTGAACGATTTTGCCCTTGGCGACATCGACCAACTCGTTGTTCATGAAGTGCAGGAGAGTGCACAGAACGTCGGCGGCGCCCTGCGAAAACATGTAGGGCGTCAGGGATGCCCAGTCAAAGGCAAGGAGATGAAGTTCTCGGCCGAGAGAGGATTAATTAGTTACCGTGATGATGGCGTCGACCTCGGCTAATGTCGAGGCACCGCCAACGGCGGGCGTGCAGTTGACGGAGGGGCCGCTTGCTGCAGAGGTGCCGGCCGGCGTACACCCGGGTGCATTAAGCTACCGTGCCGGTGTCGGAGACACCAATGCCGCCTCCGCCGGAGACACCAATGGCCCCGCCATCGCGTTCTGCGAGTTGCTGGCCGTGAAGCTAGGAATCGGGGGCGGCCCCTGTTGGCCGCCCGCAATCCACGCACTCAACCCCTGGATCAAGGTAGGCACAATGGCGGTGATCGTCGCTCTGAGTTGTTGTTGCACTTGCTCTTGGACAATCTCCGGAATCCGCGCCACCTGTGCCTTGAGTTCTTGAACCTCGCGCGCCTGGCTTTCCGAGCTGGTCTTTTTCTCCTTTCGCCCACCAGTGTTATAGTATGACCCCCATTTTGCCGACAAGCCTTTGCCGGCCACACGACCAGCTGACGTCGGCTTACTGAGCTTATCCTTGTTCTTCATTACATTCAACGCCCTATTTAGAGTGGTGTCCCAAGGGTTGCTCTTAGTCGACCCCGCGCTACTGCTTTCCGTCGCCTGCGGAAGGAATGTGAACCATTTAGAAATTTGGCTTCATTAATTAGAATGCAACCATATGGAGCTAATTACGCGGGGGTGTATTCCTTACCAGAACAAGCTCAAGCGCCCTGGTCTTCGGATCCGTGGTAAGCTCCTTTGTTTTCGGGTCCTTCTTGTACCGGGCATTGACATAGTTCCTGGTCTGCTTGTCACCGTATTTATCGAAGAGGGGCGGTAGGCCTTGCTCGGCACGGTCCGCCTCCTCCTTGTCCCATATAGGCTCCGCCACTCTGTAACCGCCGGAACCGAGTGTGTGTTCCCCTAAGTTCAGCTCCCGCATTTCTTTCCCCCACCGAATTGATTTGGAGTTTGCGGTGCTCGAGCAACTGATCTTGAAGTCGTTGTAGTCATCTTCGGTGATCGAAGGATTTTTCTCCTTGATCTTCTCATAACTCTCACCTTTCTCGATCATTCTCTTCACGTTGCTTTTCCAAGTGGACAGGGCCTTGCTCATCTTCGTGAGGGCAGCATTGTTCACTTTATTCCCTTTGAGGCTTGTGTTTTCAAATTCAGCGGGGAACTTGTATCATTCATGCAGCTTCGTGAAGAGGAGGTTGCGCAAATTCCCTCGGTCAGGATGCCTCAGGTTCTCGGTGTTGATCGAGGCGGTGCTCCGGAGAATGCACCCGAGCTGAAGCGAGTACCCCTTGACTATTCGTTCGGCGCCGTTGGATTCCCGTCGGAGTCCACTTCAGTAACTTCCTCCTTGAGGGTGCGGAGCACGGTCGGGCGCCGGTCCTTTTGTTGCCTCTTCGGTTGGCTGCCATCTGTGCGTGCGCCGCCATCATCAGTGGTGGCATCCTCGGCGGCACCATCAGTGGTGGCATCAGTGGGGTCATCCTCGGCGGCACCATCAGCGGTATCAGGATCGGTGGGGAAGGCGGCGTCCTCATACAAGTGAGGTTGTTCCTCCTTCTCCTGGGACAGCTCCCAGAATGCCTTGCCGCCCGAACCCCCGGCCTCATCGTTGTTGGCCATGTTTCTCTCTAAATAGGAACAAAGTTTGGTGAAAAAGTTGGTTATTGTCAAGGAACAAGATCATGGTCTCATCATTTAGGGTTTGTCGACACCGAGGCATCCTAAAAGCTAAGATTTTATCATTGAGGGTTTTTCGACGCCGAGGCACCCTAAAAGCCTAAGCTTTCATCATTTCGGTTTTTATCGACACCGAGGCACCCTAAAAGCCAAGGTTGTATAATTAATGGTTTGTCGACACCGAGGCATCCTAAAAGCTAAGCTGGGAAGGAGAATTCTAAGTTGGGCCTAATCACTTGGCTCTATTGCCGCCTATGGTTTAATGCAGCTAGAATAAAGAGGCACTTGATCCTACTTAATTAACTACTAAGATACCCCGGCCCATGCATTAGTCACAAGTACCCCATATGTCCTATTTTTAGCAAAGTCATGCTAAAATTCATGGAAAATTTCGGCATGACCTTTGCTGAAAATAGGACATATGGAGTACCCGAATTTGCCGGAACGAAAGTTAATCGACATTCCGGCAAACTCAAGGGCCTCTCGGGGTACCTGCAAAATCATTATCCCAGGTGGACAAGGCAATGTGCTACTTGCTTAAATCTCTGTCCAATGCTCTATTTACAAGATAGACAACAGGTGGCAAAGCCCAGTGTTAAAAAAAAGGCCTCCATCACAACATGGAAAATACGTTGGCCTGTGAAGAGGTGAAACAATATATGCATCTCCAGGCAGTATCATTCAACATTTTGGACAAACCACTACAAGCAATACTGGATTGGATACAAGAAGAATGTGAGAAAATGCAAACAAATACAAATGCTGTCATGAACTAAAACAACAGGACCCCGGTATTAACGAGAACTGTAACGAGCAAGTTATGGATCTGAACTGTTTAGGAGTAACGATTAAATATCAGAAAGTACATTAAGCCTGCGTACATGTTTTTACCATGGTATTGTTGTTACTCATATTATATACAAGTATAAGGAACATGTGGATTTGCAAGGAAACTAGAGATGCACACAAGTAATGGCTTAGTAAGGTGGATGTCTTCCAGCTTTGTTTAGTTATCAGAAAATCGGTGAATGATTTCTGTTAAAGTACTATGCCAGCATATAGTATATAAATCTGAATTTGTGTTTACAAGAAGAGTGCCCATTGCAGGCTAAGCATGGCAGATAGATATTGATATGACAGATAGAAAACTGAGAATGGATAAAAAACTAAGCATGGCAACAAGACGCTGATGCTCCTTAGTTTGAAACTAATAGTTTCAGTAACACAAATCCTGTGGTGGTGCACATTTATGCATACAAAATACCGTTACCCACTAATAAGAGTGAAAGCAGCAAAAATACTGTAAAAATACTGTAAAAATTAACACTGAGCTCAACACTTTGCTTATGATTAACTCAGTGCTCTATAGAAAAGTTGTGTGCATCACTAATGCAGAGACCATGACATTACCCTCTCTCTTTTCTCATAAAACAAGAAGAAGAAATAGTGGTATTACTACTAGAACCCGCTGAATTTGGATTGCGAGTTGGCCGCAGGCCAGATAAGCACACCAGTTTTACACAGCCAAAGAAATGATTTAAACTAGAAACATCTGCAAGATTAATAAATGGTCCATAAAAGAGTAGTTTGTGATGCATAGCCATTCTTTGAACTCGTCAAATTTAGATAGCAAGAAATACAACAATTCATTAAATGCATGGCATTTTAACTATTTGGCATAGCTTTGAGGTGTTGGCTAGCATTAATAAATTCTGATTGAGGATTTCATCAGTATTCAACTACTACTTAGCCACTTAGTGTGCATAATAGGCAAGTTACGTCATACTACAAATTGAGACACAAAGTAGGGCGTGGAAATAGATGGCATCACAAAAAACTTGGCATCACAGATAGTGTTTCGGTAATTAACAACATCAACTAACTTTTGTGTGAGAAACATCTATTAGGGGCATATTTACTAATTGCAGCACTTCTGCTGCGACATATAAAAAGTTGCTTTCAACTAACTAGCGTTCCCTCTCTTCGTTGATTTAACAACTACTTACTACTTTCTAAAATTGACAAGGTTCCCAACATACACCACATATCAATACAGGTCACTGCATACTCTGTGCTGATTTGATAAAAAAATGTATGAAAAAATTGTGTACTGTGCTGATTTGATGACAAGAGGGGGAGAGGAGGAGGGGGAGCTCATGGTGGCCGTAGGGATTGGGCAGTGGGGCGCGGGGAGGATGTTGGGGACAAAGACGACGCAGGGGAGGAGGCGACGAGGTCCTGGTGGTGGTGGTGCTCCGGCGACGGTGGTGTGGACGGGGCGGCGCTGGTGTCGGGGCGGCGTCGAGGGCGGCGGGGCGATGGCGTCCAACGAGGTAGGGCGATGGGGAGAGCGGCGCCGACGTCGGGGCCTCAGGCGGCGGTGGTTGGAGACGAGCGACAGGGACGACGGGGCACCGGCGATGGGCGCAGGGGCAAGGGGCGGCGTCGAGGCGTCGGGGCGGCGTCGCGGCGTCGGGTCGGCGTCGAGGCGGCGGGGCAGCGGCGTCGGGAGAGGAGAGGGGAAGGGGATTGAGGGCGAGGGCGAGGGAGAGAGATGGGATAGGTTTGGGCCGGGGAGGGAATATGGATGGGGGCGGCACAATACTAATGGCGCACCACCCCTCGGTGCGCCATAAGTACATCCATACTAATGGCGCACCTCACCCTGGTGCGCCATTAGTATTTTTTTTTGATTTCTGCTCGAGCCAACAGGTTATCTCCCACCTGACCTGATCCACATAAAGTCCCCTCTACTAGCTCGACTGGTCAACAGCCAGTTCTCACACCAGGAGGTCCTGGGTTCGATTCCCAGGCTCCACAATTTTTTTATGCATTTAAAATGCTGTTTGATACTTATTTGTGTTTAAATATGTTCAAACTTGTTTAAATCATAACAGTAATATTTTTTTATAAGACAGTAATAATTTTTTAAAAGATATCATCAAACAGTAATGCCGGTGGAGCGGGGGAGGGTGCGGGGGGTCGGCGGCGGCGGTTGAGTAGGGGAGGGGTGCGGGGGGTCGGCGGCGGCGGTTGAGTAGGGGAATCAAGGGTGCGGGGGGTCGGTGGCGGCGGCCGGTGGACCGGGGGGTGCTCGGCGGCGAGGGGGACCGGATCTGGCGAGGTGGGATAGCGATCGAGATGGAGGGGGATCGAGATCGAGTGTCCATGAAATTTAAAAATATTCATGATAGTTCAAAAAGTGCCCATGAAATACAATCGAGAAATGAAGGCTACGATTTAAATACAATCGATCTTAGCTAGCTATCTGTTCACAATCTTCTTGCCCTTCTTTTTCGCAAATGGAGTTCTTCTGTGGAACGGACGTCCTTTAGGGGTTGTTTGGATGGAGAGTTTGTAGAAAATCAGCTCTCTAAAAGCGTGATTTCTGTTACAACCACCTAAAAACTTGTTTGGGTTATCTAACTAATCCGTGGATAAGTAATACTGAGTTTTATAAAATCTCAAAAAACTAGTTTATAGAAAAATGACTATTAGTCGTTTTTCTACAAACGCGTTCTCTACCGTCGCGCTGGCCAGTACACCGGATGGCCTATTAGGCTATTTAGATAAATCGGCGGGTTCAGCTTCATCGTCTACGTATTCATTAATTGTTTATCGTCTACTTTTGCGTCCAAATGTTGTCTTTGCTCGTAGCTCCGGCGATTGTCGCCGGCGCCGTCCAACTCCGACACCATAACAGCGACACGTCGAACTCCATGATGTTCGTCCTTTGCCGACACAACGTCGCCATAGCCGGCAACGGCTTGTCCGGCTCTCCATGTTATCTCCACCATGCTCAGCTTGGGCGCGGCCTGCACCGCCGCTGGCAGCGTCTTGCTTCATACCGGCGTGCACCCGCCCATCGCAGCCACTGCTACATCGACCTGCCGCGTGCACATCATAAACCTAGCTAGTAGGAGAGCCATACATGTGTGCCATGCAGCATGCAAGGAAGAGGACGAGAGAAACATACACAGGAAGGCTACGAGCGAGGAGCCATGGCCTCCCGGACGAGCAGAAGGTAACTGCGTAATCGTGTTTTTTCCCCTTTTCCACCCAAACAAGGAATTGTATAGACTCATCGTAACAGAAAAACTAATAAAAACTGGTTTTCCTAAAAATCCTCTAAAAACCAGTTTTCCAAAATCCCACATCTAATTCTTCATATCCAAACAACCTCTTAGGTAGGGTGGTCCTGCTTCTTCTTGTGGTGTATGCTGCTACTTCATCATCGTCGTCATGTTCGATCCTCGGGTCGCCGTACTTGTCGAAGTCTTGCTCATTGGCTACTCCATCCATTCCGATGATCTTCCTTTTGCCTCTCCTCACGAAAACACGACTGGTCTTTGACGGGTCGGTAATGAAGAAGCATTGGTCCACTTGGGAAGCCAGTACCCATGGCTCATTTTTCGCGGTGACGTTTGCGCCCGCGGTCTTGGATTTGACTTTGGGTATAAACATGGTGGTGAAATACCGGTCTTCTTTTAGGACGCTCTTGGCCCATCTGACACGGAACATCGGGACCTTCTCTCCAGCGTAGCTCAGCTCCCAGATCTCCTCGATCCTTCCGTAGTATCTGTCCTTGTAGTTACTGGTGTAGGATTCCATCGTTACCCCGGAGTTCTGATAACCATCGCTCTTCATGTCCTTGGCCTCGGTGTAGAATGTGTAGCTGTTGATATCGTACGCCTCATAGGTCATCAGGTTGTGCTCGGTGCCCTGTGACAAGGCGAATATGAGTTGTTCTTCCGCGGAAGAATCCTCATGTAAAGGGTACGACGGAAGCTTCTGCTTGAACCAACACATGAAACATGAGTTGTGCTCTTTAAGTATATCTCCGTCCGTCCTCTGTTGGCCTCGGTCATTGTACGTCTTCTTAATAAAGGTTTTGTGCTCTACCACCCAAGGATCGACCACGTCTATGTGTTGTAGCGCGACTAGGTTTGCTCTTTCAAAGTCGGCGAGTCGACCCTCGAAGTTGACATGCATTTCGCGGCGACCCTCACGGTGACCCCATCCAGCGAGCCTGCCGAGGTGCCTGTTGACGGGCAGACCAACAGGGTTCTCGATGCCTAGATAATTCATGCAGTAGGAGATGCACTCTTCGGTCAGAAAGCCCTTGGCTATGCTTCCCTCTGGACGTGACATGTTGCGAACGTATCCTTTGATGACACCATTCATCCTTTCGAACGGCATCATGCTGTGCAGGAACGTCGGCCCGAGTTGGATGATATCCTCCACTATATGGACCAGCAGATGCACCATAACGTCGAACAATGCAGGCGGGAAGTACATCTCAAGCTCGCATAGTATCACCATGATCTCTTCCTGTAGCCTTCTGAGTTGCCTCATGCCAATCGACTTCCGAGAGATGACGTCGAAAAAGTTGCATAGGCCAAATAGCGTTTCACGGACGTGCGCGTCCATGATCCCACGGATAGGAACTGGAAGTATCTGCGTCATCAGCACGTGACAGTCGTGAGACTTCATCCTGCTGAACTTCTGCTTCGCTGGGTCTAGGTATCTGCTTATCTTCCCCACGTAACCGTAAGGAAGTTTTACTCCTAGGAGGCAGGTGAAAAACTGCTCGATCTCCTCCTGACTTAGAGTGAAGCACGCTGGAGGGTAGTCATTTCCGGTCTTCTTGGCCTTTTTGCCTTTGCGACGACTTTCTGTGTCCTGCTTCGCCTCATCATCATCATCATCATCATCATCATATATATAGCGTGAAGCTCCTGCCTGATGCCCATTGATTTCAAGTCTGCCCTTGCTTTCGGCCCATCTATGGTCCTCTCTGGCATGTTGAGCAGGGTACCAAGCAGACTCTCGCACACGTTCTTCGTGATATGCATGACATCAAGGCTGTGAGGCACACGGTGGATCTTCCAGTACGGCAAGTCCCAGAAAAAAGACCTCGTTTTCCATACCTTCAGCAGCGGCTCTGCCGCCTTTCGCTTCTTTCCCGGCTCTGGCGCCTTTTGCTTCTTTCCCAGCAGTGGGCAGTCTTTCCAATTTTTTAACAGCTTGTCTATTTCCTCACCGCTCCTCGTACACGGGCGTTTTCGGGGTTCGACACCATCGAACAGATCCTTGCGTTTCCTCCACAGGTCATCGTCTCGAAGCCACCTTCGATGTCCCATGAACACGGTTTTCGAAGACCCGGGATCTCTATCTAGCTGGCGATACGTTGTGTCATCCATGCACCTTACGCATCTAGAAAATATGTGGACTACCTGCCCCGCGAGATATCCGTAACCGAGATAGTCGTGCACCGTCGTGAGCAGTGCGGCTCTCATAGGGAAATATTCTTTCTCTGCGGCGTCCCACGTATTGGCCGGCGTTTTCCACAGCGTGTCTAGCTCCTCCTTCAGCAGCCCCAGATATAGATTGATGTCGTTCCCTGGTTGTTTCGGCCCTTCAATTAGCATACTCATGTGAATGTACTTCCTGTTCAGGCACAACCAGGGGGGAAGGTTGTACATCCACACAAACACAGGTCAGGTGCTATGTGTTCTTCTCTGGCTGCCAAACGGATTGACTCCATCGGTGCTCGCGCCCAGCACGATGTTCCTTGGATCCTTCCCAAATTCTGGGTATTCGAAGTTCAACGCTTGCCACTGGCCCGTATCCTTAGGGTGACTCAGCATCTTGTCTTTTTTATCTATCTCCGGATCATTTGCGTCATCTTCTTGCTTCTTCTCCTCCCTATCCGCGTGCCAACGCAGGAGCTTTGCTACCTTAGGATCCACGAAATACCGCTGCAGACGAGGAGTGATCCGAAAGTACCACACCACTTTTCGAGGAGCTTTCTTCCTCTTCTTGTATCGAGTGACGCCGCACACCGGACATATGGTAGACTCCGCGTGCTCGTCCCGATAAATGATGCAATTGTTCATGCACACATGGTATTTCACGTGCGGTAAATCCAGAGGACACACGATTTTCTTCGCCTCCTCCAAACTGGTCGGGCACTTGTTCCCCTTTGGAAGACGTTCGTGCCAGAATGACATGTTCTCGTCGAAGCATGCGTCGGTCATTTTGTGTTTTACCTTCATCTCCAGAGCCATGAGCGTAACTTTCAGGTGGGTATCCTCGGGCCTACATCCTTCATACAATGGAGTAACCGCGTCTAACTCAAGTTGATCCATCTTGGCTTTCTCTCGGGCGGCAGCTCTTGCATTATCCGTCTGCTTGAGAAGCAGCTCTTGAATATAAGGGTCCTGCACCCAGCCCATCGATGGTCCACCGTCGTCTGCTCCGCCGGCATCATCATCTTCATGATCATGCCCGTCATCTGCTCTGGCATCTTTCTCATCATCATGTCCTGCATCTTCTACATGATGACTGTGTACAGCATCACCGTCGTGATCATCTCCTGGGGATTCATCGTCTTCTCGCCCGCCCGAGCCGCGGTGGTTGTCTTGTTGCCCTTCCTCATTTCTTGCCCGGCCCCCATGGACGACTTCGTAGTCATCTTCATCACCTTGCCACCGATAGCCATCCATGAAACCACGCAAGAGCAGGTGGTCCCGCACCTGCCCGGAATCCGGGTCCGCAATAAGGCTCTTCAGCTTGCATCTTCGACACGGACATCTTATCTCCGTCTCGTTCTTTTGAAGCATCTCGGCCTTCGCGGACCTCAAAAACCTATTCACGATGCCTTCGGTCATCGTGCGGACCATGGTCGCCTGTGGGGTAGAGCAAAACGATATTTTAGAACCAAGGAAAAATTTGGCATAACTTTCCCTAAAAATAGGACCAAAAAGAATGCTTAATGCCAAAATTATCGCCGAAACGAAAATGAATCAACATTCCGGCAAAATATTGGCAACTATCGCATTTCAAATACCGGTACACCTCCAAACACAAACACATATGCAACACCACAAACATATGCAACACCACGAACATACATAGATCTAGCTAGGCCATAAAAAGTGCATGTGCACATTGTTGTAGGGAGAACAACATAAATATAGCTTCCCCCCTTACTTACCTATCAAAACAAGGTTATTTAACCACTTAATTTGAATGAATCTATGGTGGAAATGAGGTGAAAAAGAGGAGGCACCCGAGACAAGGAGGAGGTGGAGAGAATGAAGTGGGGAGAAAGTGAGTGTGGGTAGGAGAGGTTGTCCAAAATATCTTGTTGCTGCCCACTTACTAATGGCGCACCAACAACTAATGCGCCATTAGTAATCCAGGTTACTAATGGCGCACCTTCTGCTGGTGTGCCATTAGTAGTTTTGCAAAAAAAAAAACATACTAATGGCGCACTGTTCAACAGTGCGCCATTACTAGTTTAAACTAGTAATGGCGCACGGTGGAACAGTGCGCCATTAGTAGTTTTGCAAAAAAAAGAATAAAAAATATAATAAAAAAACAATATTAGTGGCGCACTTTCCGACAGGTGCGCCATTACTAGTTACAACTAGTAATGGCGCACTTTGTCTGGATGCGCCATTAGTATGTTTGGACATGCGCACTAGTTCAAAAAAAATGTTTGATACTAATGTCGCACCCTGGGCCAGGTGCGCCATTAGTAGTTTCAACTCTAATGGCGTATCTGTATGTGATGCGCCATTAGTATATACTAATGGCGCACCGCTTGTCTGGTGCGCCATTAGTGTCAATCCCATCTATAGCCCTTTTTCTAGTAGTGGGGTTGAAGTCTCATGACTGTCATGTGATGATGACGCAGATATTACCTGTTGCCCTTAGAGGGATAATGGACAAGCACGTCCATGACACGCTTATTGGTCTCTGCAACTTTTTCAACGTCAACTCTCGAAAGTCGATCAGTGTGAAGCAGCTCCGAAGGCTACAGGAATAGATCGTTGTGATACTGAATGAGCTTGAGATGTACTTCCCGCCCGCGTTCTTTGACGTGATGGTGCATGTGTGTGTCCATATTGTGGATGACATAATAGACCTGGGGCCGGCATTCCTGCACAACATGATGCCGTTTGAGAGGATGAATGGGACCATCAAAGGATTCGTTCGTAACATGTCCCGTCCGGATGGAAGCATCGTCCAGGGCTATTTGACACAAGAGTGCATCTCTTTCTGTGAGAATTTTCTATATGGCCCAGACCAGCCGCCTGGTGTTAGTGTTGGTTTGCCCGTTAACAAGCACGATGGGAGGCTCAAAGGAGAAGGTCACTGCAACGGTCGCAGGGAACTGCACGTGGCATACTCAGATCGATGCAGCGACTTTGACAGAGCAAACTTGGTAGTGCTACAACACCTAGACGAGGTAGATCCTTTCGTGGCACTGCACAAAGAAATTATCGCAAAGAAGTATCGTGACCGGGGGGTATGCAGGACGGAAGCCGAAATTACTAGAGAGCACAACTCCACTTTCCTGCATTGGTTCAAAGAGCATATTATTGCTAATCCCCCGGAGGAGGGCTCTAAGGACGGATTGCTCATATACGCCTTAGCACATGGCCCCTCACCCAACCTCGTAACCTATCAGGCATATGATATCAACGGATACACGTTCTACACGAAGGCCAAAGATATGGACAGTGATGAATATCAGAACTCAGGGGTGACGATGGAATGCATGACCGGCAGCGACAACGGCGCAACTGAACGATTTTATGGAAGGGTCGAGGAGACCTAGGAGCTTGACTACTCTGGACTGCACAACACGGCGATGTTCCGTGTCAGATGGGCTAAGAATGTCGAAAGAGAAAGCCGGATTTTCACTACCATGACTATACCCGATGCCAAGAGCGCTACCGTGAACGCTATCGCAAAAAACGAGCCATGGGTACACGCTAAGCACGTGACACAATGCTTCTTCATAACCGACCCATGCAATCCCAGTCGTGTTGTTGTGAGGAAAGGCAAAAGAAAAATCATTGGAATGGATGGAGTCGCCAACGAGGATGACTATGATCAGTACGGCAACCCAATGAGGGAAGATGACGATGATGATGAAGTATACGTCAAAAGAAGAATCAATACTACATTACCAAAGAAAAACCGTACTCCATGGAAAAGGCAAAGTCACAATGAGGGGCTCAATTATTCTTCGACGAACAAGAAGGGAAAGAACCTGACTCAAAAACGAAAACGTCAGCGCTGAGGAATCGGTCAAATGATGTAATATATATATATATATATATATATATATATATACATACATATATATATATATATACATATATATATATATGTTCCTATTTTGTTTACACACTTAATTAGCCATTATTATGCATGGGTCCAATGATGTAATATATATATGTTCCTATTTTGTATACACACTTAGCCATTATTATGCAAGGGTCCAATGATGTACTCCCTCTGTAAACTAATATAAAAGTGTTTAGATCACTAAAATAGTGATCTAAATGCTCTTATATTAGTTTATGGAGGGAGTAATATATATGTTCCTATTATGCTGAGGAAAAGAAAAAAAGGGAAACTGGTTATAGCAGTAGCGCTTTAGTGAAAAAGAGCTACAGCTAGTCAAGGTAGCAGTAGTGGTTTTTGCAGATAATCGCTATAGCTGCTCGTAATAGTAGTAGCGCGTTTGTTGTAAACACGCTACTGCTACGTCCACTTAACCCAAAATTCTCCCTCTCCCATGCTTCATCCCGCCTCTTTTCCCCCAAATCCCCAATCTCTTCCCCGGCCCCGTCGCACCGCCGCGCCCGCCCCCGACCCCGGCGCGCTCGCTCCGACCCCGCCGCCCCCGATCGACCCCGCCGCGCCCGACCCCGCCGCGCTCGCCCCCGAACCCGCCGCCCCCAACCCCGGCGCGCCCGACACCGGCGCGCTCGCCCCCGGCCCCGCCGCCCCGACCCAGGCGCGCTCGCCCCCGGCGCCGATGCTCGCCCCCGACCCGTCGGCCCTCGCCTCCCTCTTCTGCTTCCTCCCTTCCCAACCTCGGTCGTCGTCGGGCCTGCCTCCTCGCCCTGCACCCTCTATAAACCACCCCCCTCTCTGTCTCTCTGCTAGCTAGGGTTAATTTACTTAGGTTTTACTTATGTTAATTAGGTTATCTATTTAGTTATGAATTTAGGTAGGTTTCAAAATTTGCTGAATTTATATGCAAATTTGAACTGGGCATGTGATATGTGGATATGTCATGTTTTGGACATGTCATGTTTTGTTAAATGATCCTAGTGGCCTATGTTAAATGATCCGAGTGGCCTATGTTACGCCGGAATGTTGATTCATTTCCGTTCTGGTGAATTTCAGGCGCTCGATATGTCCATTTTTTAGCAAAGGTCATGCCGAAATTTCCCGCGAATAAAGGCATGATTTGTGCTACATAGTTGGCATATCGAGTGCTGGCACATAGATTTGTTTTTTATATCATTTCTCATTTATTCATACTTTTAGAAATAAATGAGGACACTTAATCATAGGAAACATGTCGAACAACGAAGAAACTGGGCCTTCTGACCAAGATGCAAACGAGATGGATTATGAGGGTGAACAAGCCTACCTCGACTTTTTGACTGCTAAGCAAGGTTTGCAGGTCCGCCTCGATGATGGTACTGACGCCGACTCCGACACCGACGGCGCCGGCACCGATGGCGGCGCCGAGACCGCTGGGAAAGGTACCGGCGCGGAAGATAACGGCTCTGATGCCGGTACCGAAAAGAGGAAGCATAAGAAGTAGAGGATGCGAAAACCTAACAAATTAGGGATTGGCCGACTTGTGATCACAAAGATGGCACCTGGCAAGTTTGAGCCGTTAGAGCCGGAAGAACCTTGCAAGTGCTATGGGAACCAAGTAGGATGCATCCTACGGGAATGCGCAAGCATCAACGACGATGACTTAAGGAGTAAATAACATTTGACGCAATTGCTGCTAACGAAGTTGCACAAGAGATTCAAGTTCCCCGACCGGGATGATAACATAGAACAACCGTGGGATGATCCGAAGATGAAAAAGATTAACAATCACGCCATGGGCATGTTCAGCAATGATTTGGCCTCCTAGAAATCGAGGGTGAAACGAGCTATTGAGGCTGAGGAACCCCTGTCCAAGATTCTGGAGGAAAATCCGACACTTACGGAAGAGGAGTTCGAAAAGTTCAAGGACACTTGCGCTACCGAGGACGCCAAGGCTAAGGATGCGAAATTCAAGAGCCTTCAGCAAAGGAACACGGGGAAGCTTTGCCTCGGAAGCCGTGGCTACCTCGGTAAAAGGCCCATATGGGATAAGAAGGACGCGGAACGTGAAGCCGTGGGTCTCCCAGACCCCTTCGCGAAGTTCACCAACCCCTTGGACACTTCATCAGGGCCCGCTACAAGTGGGACAAGGAGAAAAAAGTTTTTTACACGGACAAGATCACGAGGAAATTGATTAGACTACTGGAGAAGCAACACCAGCTTGCAACCGAAAGCCCTACTTCTCCGATGAGGCCCAAATGGGACACCCCTCTCAACCGGGCCTTGAACGAACTTAAGGGACTCCCTTTGGGCCAGCGGCCGCAATATGGTCGTGTGCACGGCGTTGGAGATGGCGCCACGTGGAAGGTGTTTTACAACGAGGGCCCGGAGGCCAAGAAGCAGAAAAAGAAGTTTAGTCATGAGGACATCGACGCGAAGGTGAAGCTTGCGGTCGAGAAAAGAGCAGCTGAGGACGCGAAAAAAGCAGCCGAGGACAAATATGAGTTGTTACAGCAGGCAGTCAATGCAGCTGTAACTGCGTGCAGAAATGATTTCGCTACTAACTTGGTTCCAGTTATCATCAACTGGACGAAGGAAAATCCAGACAAGACGGTACATGATTTCCCGTTGCCCAGTTTCAACGGGAGCAACTCCATGAACAACAACATCATCGCACCATCACTTGCCCACGCAACCGGGCCTCCTCTCGCAGCCGCTCCCACTCATAGAAGCCCGTCCTCAGTCTCTGGCGCGCTCGGCGGGCCTTCGTCTTTGGCTGAGCTCGACGCCATCATGGTAATTACATGTCGCACCACCATATATATATATATATATATATATATATATATATATATATATATATATATATATATATATAATATTCCATTTTTGTTGCCTTTCCGATGTTTTACGCCACAGACATATGTGTTTGCAGGCGAAAGAAACCCCGTGCACCATACTCTACTTGATCAAAGGCCAGAAGGTGGACGTGGGAAAGGGGATGATAATTGACCCCTTGCAACCCACATTCCACAACCAGCCGATCCCTGTTGGGCACTTCAGGGTTAGCTTGTCCAGTGTGAAATCGGGGCACGAGGATTTGCCTCCTCCAGTACAGCATGTGGGAGCGGACGACGAGACCCCGCCGCGGATTGGAAGCTGCAAGGGTTGGGTGCTGCTATGGCCGAAGAATCTTATTCGTCTAGAGCCGGCCGAGAGCACACCAATAACCACACATCAAAAAGCATGTGCGGAGACCACCACCCCGCCTACGCAATTACCAGCTCCTGTAGTTCCGGGTGAGAGCGGCGGACGACATGATGAAGGGGGTGCAATAGTGCTGGCTGATGTAATTTGTCAACCATATGGATTACCTCAATACAAACGCGTATGACTGTGACATAGAATTGATGAGTCAACCATATGACGAATCGGGCTATCAGCTTGCTAATGAGGATATGGATGATATGCCCGGGCAGGAAGGTCGTACCAGGGATTGCAAAAAGTCTCTCTTCATGAAATCCTCACAGGACACGCCTAAAGATGCCGCCTCAACACATGCTCAACTATCCCAGCGCGAGGGTCGTATAGTACTTAGCCCGGGAACACTGGGGCAGGGGTTAAGGAAGGGTCTAGAAGGTGTGCCCCAGAAAAAGGAGAGAAAGAGATCGGGGAAGATAACTGCCTCCAAACAAGCCAGAGCACATAGCAGCCAAACGATGCATTCTGAAGAGCGTGTACCCGTGAAAGGTGCGGCCATGTTCCATCTCACGGGCGAGCCGATGCTATCTCTGAAACCGCTGGAGGCACTATCAGGAGATCACAAGAGACTGCACGACCATGTGCTGTTGACTGAGAAAAGCCTACTAGCCTCAAAGGATCCAGGATATCTGACATACGCGGCTCGTGTGCCTGAGGGAAGTGCTACGTCGAGACACGGCCCGCGGAGGTGTTCTTCCTGCGGTTTGACCATATCTTTGAGATGTTTCTGACAAGGCGGCTCGATTTTACAATCGTCCGCCTTTTTGCGCTACGTATGAGCTCCGTCATGAACAGTGAAGAAGTCTCGCAAATCTGTGTGGCGGATCTGTACTACACGCACGAGTCTTTCTTGAGTCTCGGCGACTTTGAGCGTGAAACTGCTAGGGACTACCTCCAAAACTTCATGGTACAGAATAAGGACCGGGAAATTGTCCTCGTGCCTTATCATCCAAAGTAAGTCAGTTTCGAACAACCCTTTCATACATTTCAATCATTCCTTCTCTCTCTATGGGGAATAATTTGAGGTGTCTTTTCCCCGCAGCAACGGGCGCGCAGTCCTTATCGTTCTTTATCGGCAAATCTCCCACGCCGTGTATTTTGACCCTTCCAGAGACTACGAGAAAAAAGACTACACCCACAGAATGAATATTCTAGATGATGCTCTCCAAGGCTTCAGCTTTAGAGGTCGCCACATGCAGATCAGGAAACAAAGGAACAAGAAGATGGGTTTCACGCATAAAACTAACTTCTCCTGCATCCAAGTCCCAAAACCAAGCAAGAAGGATGGATTCTACATCCTCCATCTCATGATTCAGTTCAACACGGATCACCAAAAGCTTCGCATGAGAAGCAGAAGTGATGATCATATCCACAAGTGGCTAGAATCTCATGGAGAAGCGGATTATAAACTTAGAGATGACTTCTTTCACATCCAAAGCGACATTTTGACGATCATCATGAAAGAAGTCGTCGATGAGAAGGGGATGTTCCACCACGGTCCTATATCGCGAGCTGACGTCCGAACTCGCATAGGCATGCAACGTCTAGACCTCACGCCGTTCAAGAAGCTAGGGTCCATCCTCGATGATATGGAAGGATGGAACTTCTAGTGATTTATGATGCCGATGATGATGATATGTGTCGGTTGAACTTGTACACTATTTGTAGCGATGCAACTTTGTGATGTCCACGATCCCTACCGAACTTGCGTAACGCTACTTTGTTAGTTTGCATACGATGACCTGCGTACCTCTAGTTAATTAATTTGCGTACTGTATGTTGCATCTAGTTGCTAACCCTTTCTTTTTCGGTGTTCTCTAGTATATTTTGTTGCATATATATGATTGTACATCCTCTTCATGAACATGCATCTCTAACAGGTACCAAGTTTCTTGATGGCGAGATGGAACTGCTATGTCATGTACAAAGGGAAGGTTCCGGGGGTGTACAACGAGTGGCATGAGTGTCAGGCGCAAGTGAATGGGTTCTCGAACGCCAGCGATAAAGGCTTCAAAAGCAGACAAGAAGGAGAAGCTAGTTACTTGAGGTTCACGCTAGCGCGAGAGAGGACTCGTAACCGCCATCTCATGTACTGCATAGTTCCGCTCTCACTCATAGTGATAGCTCTTCTCGTGTATACCTTTCTTTAGATGGATGACGTTGTAGTTGCAAGTATTCGATACTTGCATGTATCGCTATTTTCGAGATGATGACAAGATACCACTTTGTGTTGGATGATGATTATGACGAGACTATTTGTATGTATATGCTATGATTACATTTGTGTTCTCGCAGGCATTTGTATGTGTATCATGATGACATTTGTATGTGCTAAAGATTCTTCTATAAAGCCTTTTTAAATACAAAACAAATATGCCAAAAAAAAACTACTAAAATTAGCAGTAGCGAGTGGAGAAAAGTTAGCAGCAGCGCGGTTGTAGCAGTAGCGCGCACAGGAGAAGAGCGCTATAGATATTAGCAGCAGCGAGCTTCCTCTAAGCGCGCTGCTGCAACACTTGTGTAGCAGTAGCGCGGGTGGACTAGCGCTACTGCTATGCATTAGCCGTAGCGCCTTATTAGTAGCGCCGGCCCCCGCGCTACTAAAAGGCCCAAAACCCGCGTTGCTGCTAGGCTTTTCCCTAGTAGTGGGATAATGATCGGTTTAACTTACTTCTCGAGGATTTGAGTCATGTCCGCATACTCCTGGGGATCTTTTCGTCTAGAGTCCAAGACAGTTACTACTCCCTGCTCAAGCCTAATCTCTAGGAGAATATAGTGGTACCTGCGCACGCATGCATAACTCATCAATTACATTACTATAACCTGGACTAATATATAAGGGAAACCGAATATGCACGAGACAGTAACACTCACTTGAAGTTGTAAGGAAAGAGTATTATATCTTTGTTTTCATTTATTTTGAATGATCGTAGCAAGTTGGCCTCGGTTTCTGCGGCATGAAATTTAACTTGAGTTGCATCTATGAGATATGTGTTAATGAACCCAATATCACCGACTTGTCTTTTCTTCAATTCGGCGATCTTCAATCTGCATAATTAATATAGTGAGGATACTTATAAATACATGCAATGAAAGAGCTGAGCTATATAGAGAGACTTAATGACAGAAGTAGTAGTACTTACAGACAGTAGCAGGTGACCGTTGCTTTATTGAGGGCCAATTGATTGAAAAACTGATAGAACTCCTCAAATAGAATAGGCAACAGATCAATTCCAACGAGGTCATGCTCCTTTTTAACTCTCACATACAAAGTACTCCTCCCCCAGACTCTTTGCAGATTTTCAAGTACCAATCATGCAATCTTCGCATCATCGTTGTTAGAGATTTTTCAACTTTTACGAGAGGCTTCCCGTACTCGTATCTGTGTATCTGCACGTCCATGGGATCATAATGTACATCGTCGGGCAGGTAATCTTCAAGATTGCTATAACCGGGCACCATCCTCGGATCGACGATGTCGCTAGGCACCTTGAGTGGGGGGCACGATTGATTCCATTGTTCACCGAGCTGGGCAATTTGTTTCCCAGCTGCTCGTTGTTCTTTCATCCTTTGATCACTGACTGTACTTCCCGACCGCTCCGCTTCGGCCCATGTCTTTCCAATAATGCGCTCATAGTTGCCTTTCGGCGGAGACTTCGGTGGTTTTGCCAGGGCAGCGAGAGTGCACTTCACTTTCACCAGATCTACCTTCTCCTCCGGAGGTGGATGTCTCTTTGCTTTCAACCCTTGAAACCAGTCATCCACTTCGGTTCACGCGATCTTCGCGTTCTCCTCCGGGGTCCTCTCGTATGGTAACTTCTCTGGAGTCTTCAGAGAAGGACCGAATCTGTATGTCCTCTCGCCTCTGGCTGTACTGCTAGACGCCGGCCGAACAGACGGAGCGGCTGTCTTCTTTACTTTCTTACGAGGCGGAGGAGAAGGACTACGACGCGCCGGAGCAGCTGCCGGAGCGGCGGCGGGTCTCTTCCGCCCTTGCTGATGAGGCGGAGAAGGAGGCTGGCTGCTCGGGCGCGCAGGCGCAGGCGGAGAAGGAGGCGGAGTGCCGCCACGCGCTGGAGAATGAGCCGG
Source organism: Aegilops umbellulata (assembly GCA_032464435.1). Classification (NCBI taxonomy): domain Eukaryota; kingdom Viridiplantae; phylum Streptophyta; class Magnoliopsida; order Poales; family Poaceae; genus Aegilops; species Aegilops umbellulata. Next base: position 420,662,757 of record CP136059.1, read on the forward strand.
TCGAGGGCCCTGATTGTCACTCGCCGGAGGAGGAGGCGGTGGAGGAGGCGGAGTGCCCTGACTCGCCGGAGGAGGAGGAGGAGGCGGAGGCGTCCAGTTCGGAAGGTTGATGAGCTCCTTCCGCCATAGGCATGGAGTCTTCAGAGAAGAACCTAGCCGAGTCTCCCCTTCTCCGGTAGGGTGGTCAAGCGGGAGGTCCTCAAATCCCTCCGTTATTTCATCCACCATCACCTTAGCATATCCTTCTAGAATCGGCCGGAAGTGAAAAGTTGCGTCGGGTTCATTAGGAAAAACAGAGCCAACAACCACCTTGACCTTCATATTAATCCATTGCGTCATAAGGTGGCAATTTTGAGCCTCCGTGAAAGCATCCACAGGATAGCTGGCAGGAGCCGTCAAGACAAGCTCCGGCTGAAGCAGCTCGGTGGAAGCGACGCTGCTTCTCCGCTGAGATGGCGGGGTAGCTTTAGGGGAAGCTTCAGCAAGTCGTTTGCTGCGATTTGCTTCTCGTTCCTGTATCGCTTGTACCCTTGCGTGCAGCGCCTGCAGTTCGGTCTTCTGCACTTTCTTCCTCCTCTCGTGGCTTTTGTAACCGCCTGCGTCCGGAAACCCAGCCTTCCACGGAATGGAGCCTGGCGTGCCTCGTGTCCGTCCAGGGTGCTCAGGATTTCCGAGGGCCTTTGTGAGCTCGTCGTTCTCTCTGTCTGTAAGGAACGTCCCTTTCTGTGCTTCATCGATATAGTACCGAAGCTTCTTCAAGGGTATGTCAAGTTGCTCGTCCGTCCAAATGCACTTCCCTGTTACAGGGTCCAAGGATCCGCCAGCCCCGAAGAACCAAGTCCGGCAACGGTCTGGCCAGTTCATTGTCTCTGGATCGATCCCTTTATCAAGCAGATCAGTCTCAGCCTTTGCCCACTTAGGCCGGGCTTTGAGGTAGCCACCTGACCCAGTGCGATGGTGAAGCATCTTCTTCGCAGCATTTTTCTTGTTTGTCTCCGACATCTTCTTACTCTTACCCTATGTCTTGTGGGCCACAAATGCGGGCCATTGATCTCTGATCTTCTCATATTTGCCCTTGAATTCTGGTGTCTCTTTTTTGTCGACAAACCTTTTCCGCTCATTCTTCCACCTCCTGAATAGCTCCGCCATCTTCTTAAGAGCAGTAGACTTAATTAATTTCTCTATAACTGGCTTCTCCGGATCCTCCTCTGGCGGTAGGGTGAAATTTGCCTTCAGCTCCTTCCAAAGATCGCCTTTCTGCATATCATTGACATAAGACACCTCAGGGTCTTCTTCAGCCGGCTTAAACCATTGGTGGATGCTGATCGGGATCTTGTCCCTAACAAGAACCCCGCACTGAGCAGTAAATGCATCCTTCGTCCGGATGGGTTCAATCGGTAGGCCGTCGCGCGCGATTGCTGTGATCTCAAACCTTTCATCCTCGCGCAACTTTTTCTTCGGGCCTCGTCTCTTTACCGAAGTTGTGCTTGATCCGGAGGTCTAGAAAAAAGAAGGAAGACGAGAGTTAATTAATATGTGTACGTACCAAAACAATGAATGCATGAATTAGCTAGTCTCAGCACAAGCTTAACTAATATATTTACCTGGCCGGACTCTGTTCGGTCACCGGAGCCGTCACCCTATTCTTTCGGACCTGCTTCTTCACCTTGTTGTTCTTTCGGACCTGCTTCTTCACCCTGCTGTTCTTCCAGACCATCATTGTCATTAAGAAAACACGACATGACATCACCTCCGTCTAAGATTATGTCCCGCAACCTCTCTTCTGTTCCTCGTCTCGTCCGTGCTCCATATTGTTTCTGCAAATACATATTACAACATGGCAATTATTACACAAGCATGACATCACGTGGATATATTAGTTTGGGTGTACTCCTCGAGAGTTTTCACTATCGAAGTTATCCGGGAGTGGGTAATATCGACAATGATGAGATACATACATGGGAAAATAATATTATCGGGGAGGGGGTATATATATCGACCCCCCCATGTATTGAAGTTATCGGGAGGGGGTAATATCGACAACGATGAGATACATACACGGGAAAATAATGTTATCGGGGAGCGGGTATATCGACCCCCCCCCCCCACGTGTTGAAGTTATCGGGAGGGGTTTATATATCGACAACGACGACATACATACATGGGAAAATAATATTATCGGGGACGGGGTATATCGACCCCCCCATGTGTTGAAGTTATCGGGAGGGGGTATATATATCGACCCTCCCTCGTGTTGAAGTTACCGGGAGGGGGTAATATCGACAACGATGAGATACATACACGGGAAAATAATGTTATCGGGGAGGGGGTATATCGACCCCCCCCCCCACGTGTTGAAGTTATCGGGAGGGGTACGTATATCGACGACGACAGACCCGATAAAACATAAGAAAACAAAGAAGAAATAAAAAAGAGGAGAAGAAGAAAGGAATAGCTAGAGGAGAAGATCAAAGAAAAAAAGAAGAAAAAAAAGAGGAGAAGAAGAAAGGAATAGAGGAGAAGAAGAGAAAATAGAATATTCTATTTTCTCTTATTCTCCTCTATTCCTTTCTTCTTCTCCTCTTCTTTTTCTTCTTGTTTCTTCTTCTTATTTATTTCTCCTCTTCTTCCTCTCCCCTCTTCTTTTTCTTTCTTCCCCTTCTTATTTCCTTCTTCCTCTCATTCTTTTTCTTCTTCTTCCTTCTAAAAAATGCATGAAGTAGTATAGCCTAATTCATTGTTCATATGAATATACAAACATTTGCATATTTACAATAATTAATATCACCAAAAAATCTATGAACAGAAAAAAATCCTAATTTTTCTAAAAAACTATCTTTTGCATATATACATGAACATATATATACACAGAGAACATATATACATATATATAAAAAAACAAGCATATATATGAAAAAAAGCATATATATGAAAAAAATGCTAGCTAGGGAGGGCGCCGGCCGGACCAGGAGGACTGTGGGGTCGGCGGCGAGGATGGCGACGGGGCAGTGGGCGGGCGCGGGCGACGACGACGGTGACGGCGGGCCGGGGTGGCGCGCTTCGAGGAAGGGGCCGGCGCGGGAAACGGCAAGGGCGGGCCGGGGCGGCGCGCGTCGGGGCAGGGGCGCGGGCGACGGCGACGACGGGGGCGGGGTGGGCAGCGTCGGGGCAGCCTGGCGGCGTCGGCGTCGTCGGGGGCGGCAACTGCAAGATGAGAGTGAAAATCTCCTAAGTGTGGACTTATATAGCAGAGCCTTTAGTCCCGGTTCGTGGCAGCAACCGGGACTAAAGGTGGTCATTAGTCCCGGTTTGTGCCACCAACCGGGACCAAAGGCCACTTTTCAGCAGCCCAAAGGGCGGGAAGCGGCAGCCTTTGGTTCCGGTTGGTGGCACCAACCGGGACTAAAGGTGGTCATTGGTACCGGTTCGTAGCACCAACCGGGACCAATGCCCCCCTTTAGTCCCGGTTGGTGCCACCAACCGGGACCAAAGGCCTTGTTCTGCTGCGCCCGCGTCGAAAGTTTAGTCCCATCTCGCTAGTTGAGAGGGGTGCGCAGTGGTTTATAAGCCCCACTGCCGCACCCCTCTTGAGCTTCTCTCCATTCCAGGCTTTTGGGCCTAATTGTCACTACTATGCCTGTGGGCCTACTGGGCCTCCTGCGGGCCTGAATCCTGGCCCATGGATGGGTTTCTAGTCGTATTCAGGCTGTGGGGGCCTAGTAGGTGGCATTTTTTTGTTGCTTTATTTATTTATTTTGTTTTTTGTTGCTTTATTTATTTTATTTTATTTTGTTTTTTGTTTTATTTTTTAATTCCATATGCTTTTAGTTTATGAAAAATTATAAACTTTTTGTTGTTGCCACTAGTTTTCCAATTTGAAAACACTTTTTTTGTTTTTTTGTTTTCTTTGTTGCTTTATTTATTTTATTTTGTTTCTACTTACAACAAAATAATTATTGTTGCTATTTTTATTTTTATTTCAGTTTTTTGTTTTGTTTTTTGCATTATTTATTTTCTTTTGTTTTTTGCTTTATTTTTTAATTCTTTTTGTTTTTAGTTTTAGAAAAATTATAAACTTTCTGTTCGTGCCATTAGTTTTCAAATTAGAATAGTTAAAATTTGAATTCTTTGAAATTTGTATGAATCACAAGTTTGTTGCCCTCTTGAAAGTGTGCTTGGTGAGAACATTGTTGACAAGGAGTGAACCGGGATTAATGGTATTACGAGGGCCAAACCATGCATAAGACACTAAAATATTTGAAATGAACTCTGAAAAAGTTGGCATAGCATGTGCATGTACAAAACGGAGAATGGTATCATACTCGTTTGTTACAAAGTTGGCATGGTATCTTCATAATAGTTGCGGGAGAAATCTTCACTTTTTCTTCGCTTGTGTCATTTGCTTATTGCGCCGTAACCATGGATAATCTTCATCGTTTATCAGGATGCTTGGGTCAGCCTTGACCTTGAAGGGAGGAATTTCATGAAACTTTTCATAATCTTCAGACATCTCTGTCTTGCCCTCCACTCCCACGATGTCCCTTTTTCCTGAAAGAACTATATGGCGCTTTGGCTCATCGTATGATGTATTCGCTTCATTATCTTTTCTTTTTCTCGGTCTGGTAGACATGTCCTTCACATAGATAACCTGTGCCACATCATTGGCTAGGACGAACGGTTCGTCAGTGTACACAAGATTTTTCAGATCCACTGTTGTCATTCCGTACTGTGGGTCTACCTGTACCCCGCCTCCTGACAGATTGACCCATTTGCACTTAAACAAAGGGACCTTAAAATCATGTCCGTAGTCAAGTTCCCATATGTCCACTATGTAACCATAATATGTGTCCTTTCCCTTCTCGGTTGTTGCATCAAAGCGGACACCGCTGTTTTGGTTGGTGCTCTTTTGATCTTGTTCGATCGTGTAAAATGTATTCCCATTTATCTCGTATCCTTTGTAAATCAATATAGTCAAAGATGGTCCCCTGGACAACAAGTACAGCTCATCACAAGCAGTGTTGTCACCTCTGAGACGTGTTTCCAACCAACTGCTGAATGTTCTGATGTGTTCACAGGTAATCCAGTCGTCGCACTGCTCCGGGTGTTTGGAGCGCAGACTATTCTTGTGTTCATCGACATACGGGGTCACCAAGGTAGAGTTCTGTAAAACCGTGTAGTGTGCTTTAGACCAAGAATGCCCGTCCCTACATATTATTGAGTCCGCTCGTAGCATGGCTTTTCCAGTATTCCAGTCAGTCTCCCCTCATACGGCGATTTTGGGAGACCTATCATCTTAAGGCCAGGAATGAAGTCAACACAAAACCCGATGACATCCTCTGTTTGATGGCCCATGGAGATGCTTCCTTCTGGCCTAGCGCGGTTACGAACATATTTCTTTAGGACTCCCATGAACCTCTCAAAGGGGAACATACTGTGTAGAAATACGGGCCCCAAAATGACAATCTCGTCAACTAGATGAACTAGGACGTGCGTCATGATATTGAAGAAGGATGGTGGGAACACCAGCTCGAAACTGACAAGACATTGCGCCACATCACTCCTTAGCCTTGGTATGATTTCTGGATCGATCACCTTCTGAGAGATTGCATTGAGGAATGTACATAGCTTCACAATGGCTAATCAGACGTTTTCTGGTAGAAGTCCCCTCAATGCAACCGGAAGCAGTTGCGTCATAATCACGTGGCAGTCATGAGACTTTAGGTTCTGGAACTTTTTCTCTGGCAGATTTATTATTCCCTTTATATTCGACGAGAAGCCAGTCGGGACCTTCATACTGAGAAGGCATTCAAAGAAAATTTCTTTCTCTTCTTTCGTAAGAGCGTTGCTGGCAGGACCTTCATACTGCTTCGGAGGCATGCCATCTTTTTCGTGCGAATGTTGCAGGTCCTCCCGTGCCTCAAGTGTATCTTTTGTCTTCCCATACACGCCTAAGAAGCCTAACATGTTCACGCAAAGGTTCTTCGTCACGTGCATCACGTCGATTGAAGAGCGGACCTCTAGGTCTTTCTAGTAGGGTAGGTCAAAGAATATAGATTTCTTCTTCCACATGGGTGCGCGTCCCTCAGCGTCATTCGGAACAGCTAGTCTGCCGGGACCTTTTCCAAAGATTATGTGTAAATCATTGACCATAGCAAGTACATGATCACCGGTACGCATGGCGGGCTTCTTTCGGTGATCTGCCTCGCCTTTGAAATGCTTGCCTTTCTTTCGACATTGATGGTTGGTCGGGAGAAATCGACGATGGCCCACGTACACATTCTTCCTGCATCTGTCCAGGTATATACTTTCGGTGTCATCCAAACAGTGCGTGCATGCGTGGTATCCCTTGTTTGTCTGTCCTGAAAGGTTACTGAGAGCGGGCCAATCGTTTATGGTCACGAACAACAACGCCTTTAGGTTAAATTCCTCTTTATTGTGCTCATCCCACGTACGTACACCGTTTTCATTCCACAGCTGTAGAAGTTCTTCAACTAATGGCCTTAGGTACACATCAATGTCGTTGCCGGGTTGCTTAGGGCCTTGGATAAGAACTGGCATCATAATGAACTTCGGCTTCATGCACATCCAAGGAGGAAGGTTATACATACATAGAGTCACGGGCCAGGTGCTGTGATTGCTTCTCTGCTCCCCGAAAGGATTAATGCCATCCGCGCTTAAAGCAAACCATACGTTCCTTGGGTCCTTTGCAAACTCATCCCAATACTTTCTCTCAATTTTTCTCCACTGCGACCCGTCAGCGGGTGCTCTCAACTTCCCGTCTTTCTTACGGTCCTCACTGTGCCATCGCATCAACTTGGCATGCTCTCCGTTTCTGAACAGACGTTTCAACCGTGGTATTATAGGAGCATACCACATCACCTTCGCAGGAACCCTCTTCCTGGGGGGCTCGCCGTCAACATCACCAGGGTCATCTCGTCTGATCTTATACCGCAATGCACCGCATACCCGGCATGCGTTCAGATCCTTGTATGTACCACGGTAGAGGATGCAGTCATTAGGGCATGCATGTATCTTCTGCACCTCCAATCCTAGAGGGCATACGACCTTCTTTGCTGTGTATGTACTGTCGGGCAATTCGTTGTCCTTTGGAAGCTTCTTCTTCAATATTTTCAGTAGCTTCTCAAATCCTTTGTCAGGCACAGCATTCTCTGCCTTCCACTGCAGCAATTCCAGTACGGTACCGAGCTTTGTGTTGCCATCTTTGCAATTGGGGTACAACCCTTTTTTGTGATCCTCTAACATGCGATCGAACTTCATCTTTTCCTTTTGACTTTCGCATTGCGTCCTTGCATCGACAATGACCCGGCGGAGATCATCATCATCGGGCACATCGTTTGGTTCCTCTTGATCTTCAGCAGGTTCACCCATTGCAACATCATTGGGCACATCGTCTGGTTCCTCTTGATCTTAACCAGCTCCCCCCATTGCAGCATCACCGTATTCAGGGGGCACATAGTTGTCATCGTACTCTTCTTCTTCGCCGTCTTCCATCATAACCCCTATTTCTCTGTGCCTTGTCCAAACATTATAGTGTGGCATTAAACCCTTGTAAAGCAGGTGGGTGTGAAGGATTTTCCGGTCAGAGTAAGACTTCGTATTCCCACAATTAGGGCATGGACAACACATAAAACCATTCTGCTTGTTTTCCTCAACCGCTTCGAGAAATTCATGCACGCCCTTAATGTACTCGGAGGTGTGTCTGTCACCGTACATCCATTGTCGGTTCATCTGCGTGCGTTATATATAATTAAGTGTGTCAAAAACCATTATAGAACATCATGAATAGATAATTAAGTGACCAAATTAATATAAGTTCATCATCACATTAAACCAAAGTACATACATAGTTCTCATCTAACAACATATAGCTCTCCAGAGCATCTAATTAATTAAACCATACATTGAAACTATGTAAAACATTTCAATGCGAAAACAAACGCGATCATAATCGCAACCAAGGTAACAATTGATCCAACGGCATAATGATACCAAGCCTCGGTATGAACGGCATATTTTCTAATCTTTCTAATCTTCAAGCGCATTGCATCCATCTTGATCTTGTGATCATCGACGACATCCGCAACATGCAACACCAATATCATCTTCTCCTCCTCAATTTTTTTATTTTTCCTTCAAGAAATTGTTTTCTTCCTCAACTAAATTTAACCTCTCAACAATAGGGTCGGTTGGAATTTCCGGTTCACATACCTCCTAGATAAATAAAATCTATGTCACGTTGGCCGGCATAATTTTCATAAACATTAAATGAACCAATAGTTATAAAGATAATATATACCACATCAAAATCATAGATAGGACGAGGGCCGACGGGGGCGGATACCAAAACCATCGCACTATATAAGATGCAATAATAAAAGTAAGAAAATGATACAAGTATCTATCTAAACATACAAGTAAGAATATTTTTCCTTTCAGAAACAAGATAAGAACAAGAGGCTCACCACGGTGGTGCCGGTGATGAGATCGGCGCAGGTGATCGACGGCGGTGAAGACAGGGGGTGGGCGTGACGGACCGCTAAACCTAGACAAATATTGAGGAAAATGGAGCTTGGAGGTCGAGCTTGGAGAGAAGAAAGCTTAAGTAGTGTGGCTCGGGCATTCCATCGAACACCTTGCGTGCATAGGAGGTGAGCTAGAGCACCACCAAGCCCTCTCCCCCTCGGCAAGAAAAAACAGAGCAGTGTGCTCTCCTCTTGCGTGAGGGGGTATATATAGGGACCACCATTGGCCCCGGTTTGTGGCATGAACCAAGACTAAAAGGGGGCCTTTGGTCCCGGTTCATGTCACCAACCGGGACCAATGGTGGTGGGCCAGGAGCCAGGCCCATTGGTCCTGGTTCGTCCCACCAACCGGGACCAAAAGGTCCATATGAACCGGGACCAATGGCCCGCGTGGCCCGGCCGGCCCCCTGGCTCACGAACCGGGTCCAATGCACCCATTGGTCCCGGTTCTAGACTGAACCGGGACTAATGAGCTTACCCGGACTGAACCTTTGCCCCATTTTCTACTAGTGATATTATACACCACCTACACAATTGAGATGTTTCGGCAACACCCATGTGTCATTGCCGAAAGAATTTAAAAGCATTAGGGGGCAATCATATCCAGAGTGGGCTAAAATTGAGAACACACTTAAAGCCAGTTTTTCCGCTCGCCCCAGAAACAAACAGGAAAAGAATTGGCTCAACGAAAAGAAGCCTTGCCAATTAATATAACCGGTGAAAAGAATGATGATTCAGAAACTAAAAGTGCTTCGGTTGAAAAAGCTGAATCAAGTAGTATATATTTCGAATCCATCAAATCTACAAAGGCAAGCATCACTGAGAAAGGGCATGGCAAGCATAGGAAAACCGAGGTGTTAGATTTTTATGAAGTTAATGGAACCTAATTCCTGCCCTATGAGTACCGTGCTGTAGAAATTGACAAGCCTCAAGGACAAGAGCAGGTAGCTGAACAAAGTTCGACTGACAAGGATCTTCAAATTAATGATGCACGAAATCAAGAAAAAGATGATGATAAGGAGTTGGGGAGCCATCCAAAGATGGAGCAAGATATTTTTCAAGTCACACCACCATCATGCTCTCCCAACATATTTGAAGAGGTATGCCTAGCAAGTAATTTTGCTATTTCCAGATGTGGTCGTAACTTCATAGTTGATGCATCTATTAGAAAAATACTCATAATTAATTTTGAAAGACGAATGACGAAGGGTAATTTACTTATTATCAATAAAAATTTTATTGAGCATATCGGTCAACCCATTGCGCCATTTATAAAGACCGATAGTGAATTATTGTTGCAGCCAAGGCTTTCCCTGTTGCTTTATCTAAAGTTCATATCTAATTGGGTAGCTTTGCTTATTTATTACTTGTCTTGCATTTGGTCTCAATTGAGACATGTATGCTCTAACTATTTTCGTCTAAGAAATTTAAAGCCAAGGTTAAATTCTTTTGAGAAAACGATTATGATATCTTATCGAAAGACACCGGATATAGAGTGCATAACCGAATGGGGAGATTCCAAATCTGAACCATTCGTTTGCTTACCACTAAAGCCGTTCTCACAGCAAGACCGGCTAAACAATAAGAAGTATACCTTCAATTCAAGCATGTGTGATCAAATATTTGATTTGTTGCTGAAAAATTATTACATTAGAATTGTTGATCACCATGTCAAGCCATCAATCCAGGGATGAATGTATTGTCAGTTGCATGATTCGTCCAAGCATAATTTTGAGGGTTGCAATGTGTTTCGTCAAATAGTTAAATTGTCCATTGATAAAGCACGATTGAAATTTGTTGAAACACCAACAGATGAGCAGTCTATTCCGATTGGTCCTGATGGAATTTTTTTTGCATCGGTTGCTTAAAGCCAATCATTTAAACATGAGAAGGTAAAAACTACAGGTGACGGGATCAAGCTTTCAAGTAAATAAGTTATTGGAGAGCATAATGAACATAAACTTGCCGACAAGAATTCCAAGGAAGGTACAATGAAGAGGCGAAGGACTGGGGGGCAGCAAGAAAATACAATGATTTATGAAAGCAAACTAAAAGAAAGCAAAGGCCAAGGTAAGCACAAAGGTAAAAGGCCTAAAGTCACTTTCGCGCAACTATTCGAAAAATATCAGAAGATAAGTGAGGAGAACAGTGCTTATCAGCCAAGTAATTTAAGAGCATCAAGACCACCCCCTAGGCGCAAACCCGAGGATCGGTATTTGCAAAATGAGAATTCATATCCAATGCCAATGCCATGGATACCTTCCTGTGATCATGTAAATCCATATCCATCATGGACATGTATGATACAGGGGCGCATTATTAATCTTATTTTAGACCATCTCACAAATATTATGCAGCTCCAAAAAGATCAACATTTGAACAACCAAATGCTAAAGACTGTTTCCATCATAAGGAATCGGTTCGGAGCTCAAGGAACAAGAAACATGTGGTCAAGCAAGTTTTCCGTGTTACAAAAGATGGTCGTAAGAGTGCTACATCAGATTTGATCGCAAATGAAAAAGAGCCAATTAAGTGTTGACATTGGCTACTAAAGGCAATGAGGCAAGTCAATCAAGTGCCAAATCTGAAGAGAAGAAATTGAGAGTGCACAAGGTAAAACAAGAATTGCCATTGCTTCAAATAAAACTAGCAAGGTCACCCGCGCATTTGCGCGGCTACTCTTATTGTTGCTGTCATCTTTTATTCTAACTGTACAGAGTACTTCAATAGATGATCTTGTTATTTTGCAAAAATTACTACATGTTTCACTTTGTGTCAAAAAGTGATTTTTTAATGGATATATGCTAGAATTTTAAGTTTAAATTTTTAACTGGCTTTCTGGATTATTATGGATTAGGGACGCCAACCACTCTTGGGTATGAGTAATGCTCTCTGTTGATCAATTAGCAAATGTTTATTGGTTCTTAGTTGTGCAAATTTTGATTCCTTAGTGGAGACCACCTTTAGATGAAATAGTGATTTCTTTATTTGTATTTGATATAGCCTTAGCACTTCTCACTGCCTTGGAAAGGTTGTTCTTATTTTTTTTCCAATCATTTATATTCCTAGTAGTAGTCTCATCCTCCTCGTGTATCCTTCTGTTATGTTTCCCTATTGACCAGGGACACAATATGTTTTTTGTTTCATCATAGAAAAATCATTATTCTCACATAATACCTCATGCGTTTCTTTCTCTTTGTCGCATCTTGGTTCCTTATCCATCTGATATTGTCTTGAATCAAACAAAATTTATTGGATTTGCTTGCATTTTATTTTTCTCAATGACCGTGTCAACCCTCGAGCTTATGGTGATGGGCTGCATATGAGGTTTAGTGAGCTATATATTTTGACCATGATAGTAGGTTTGGCCACAGTCAATAATGTCCAATGATGGCAACTTAACTTACCTATGGGAATAAAAAAATTGAATGTTTTCCATTTTGCCGTTTATTTTATTTATTGTACTGTTGTGTTTGCGTCATGTGTGCTTTGTTAGCACTCAAAGTATATGATACTTCCGCATTATTATCTATGACGTGGCCCACACATTTGGATACCTTGATTTTTCTTTCTTAGAAAAATGAACAGTCGTGGCTTGATATAATATGACACCAAGAATAATATTTATGGATAATTATATTTGATATTATAATAATAAATGTTTTATAGTGCAAGCCTTTCGTAGTTGCGCCATAATGTTTGAGTATATAATGTTATTTATTTGTTTTGATGCCAGTGTTGACCTGTATCTCGGTTTGAGTTGCTGGCTTCTCATGTCCATTGACAAAGCATGTAGTCCCTTGCACAGAGATATGCATCCCTCATACTGGTCTCTAGATTGCAATCAATATAATATGGCCCTTGTTTAGAACAAAATACTAAGTAAAGTAATCCTGCAAATAGTCTTTTAAATTCTTTTGAATTAGAGTGCGACATCTAAATTAGTTCTAGTTTGTTCTTCTACTCTTGCTATATCTAGCAAAAGAAAATTGGAATTGTTATATGCTCGCTTGCATCATTTGACAACTGTTTTGTTTGTAAATTGGTTCAAGTTCGTACTACTCTTGCTATATCTAGCAGAAGTAAATTGGAATTGTTATATGCTCGGTTGCATAATTTGACAATGAATTTGTTCTTGTCCAAAATCTGGATTGTTTGGGTTGGTGGTATTTTTCGTGCGCTCCATGGTTTTTAGCTTAACCTTGAGCTAATTGAAGAGCGTAAAAATTCACACATAATCCAAACGGATCCTAAAAGAGAAAATCTGTAAATTTGGACACATATATTCATTTTTTTGTTTCGAGAATGACACATTGATAGATTTGACACACCTTGGCGAGTAACATTAAAATGTTTCTGGGTCAAATAAAAATGTTTCTGGGTGATCTACTCTGGCATGATGAAGAGGTGCAGCAGCGCACTCAAAATTCTGGCCCAATGATGATGGTCTCAGGTGTACGACGTGAGTCTGGCCAGTGATCTGATAATCTAGTGTTTTTTCTCTCGCGTGGGCGTTGTTTCGTGGCCTAGTTAGCATTAGGAACATCTTTTTTTTTTGCGAGATGAAACGATGACGACTGTCTTTCTACGTAGCCGGCCAGCTAAGGTGCGCTTTGCTCCTAGTCCCCATGGAGATCGATGGTCTTGTCTCTAGTCTATCATAGGTACATAACAGTCAATATTCGTTTCCTTATTTAATTATTAATTTCCTATAATCACAGTACGCGCAACTCTCCAACGTAAGTTATTTTTCAAATTCGTAGTCAATTGTTTTTGCCTATATGAGGAGATAAAACCGAAATATTTATTACTCTGTTTAATTTCCGAATCATATTAGGAAACTCTCTGGTCGTTTTTTCCTTTCCACCCGTTTAATAGTCAATCTCTTTTCGCTTATAATAAGGAGATAAATCTGAGTCTTATGTGCAGTCTTTTTTTTTACGGAAAGAGTCGTGAAGAGATTAGGAAACCTCTAGCCGATTTTTTTTCTTTCTAATTCCGTAGTCAATCTCTTTAATCTATTCCCATGTTGGTACGTGCCTGATTATGACAAAAAGCTTCCTTGTACATACTTTCTAGTGGTTGCACGTGTCTATTTTACATGACAATTGTTGTACACAACTATATTTGTATGTAACGCTATATATTTTAAATCTTGACTGTTGAGATATAAAATTGATGACCAAGATAATTTAATACATGTGGATGAACGTAATGTCTTGTTTGACTTCTCTATTATGTATATAATAGTTTGACTTCTCTATTATGTATACAATAGATAGATAGAAGATAGATAGATAGATAGATCACAGCCGGGGTGCTCACCCGGTTTATCATATTGGCAAAAGAAGAAATTACAAAAACTTAGTGCACAAGAACTTGAAGAAAGGAACATGGCATGGGTTCTCAAAGGAAGTACTCAAAATAAGAATTATGTGCAAGCTTCCGTTACAAGAAGTGCGGCAAAGATGAAGAAGGAAAAAAATGAAAGCAGTAAACAATTCAGTCGAAAGTTTCCATCACCCCATCAAAATATTCGGTTAGCACATCATACATATTATTCAACCGTGCCATTGATGCCTTTGCCATGGAATTCATCCTCAGGTATGATAAATTACCCTCCATGGATTTATTTTCATCCATGGACCCAACATAATTTTCTACATCATGAGAAGGTATTACTAAATCACAGTACATTTGGTTAGTTACATTTTTGTTGCTAATACAAAGGGGCCAAAATATTTTATTGCTATTTCATTTGTTTATTTTGGCTAATCATGCTTTGGTGGGTGAATTCTACATGGACCTCATGGTAATGGCCAATATTTATCTATCGCCCTAAGAATATAGCTAAGAATGGTCGTTGTGGTATTCTAATATCGTCCTTAGTTTGAGCGGAGATTGAGATAAGTGCTTGCATAGAAATTTGTCAAATTGATGCCGTTGGAGATATTATGCATAGACCAATTCACCAAAGTATGCAAAGTGCACTTATGTTTTCATTGGGTGTGCTTTGGCTTATTAGTTTTCAGAATTTACGTAAAGGCAAATCATAGTTGATTTTATTACAGCATCATATTGACACCACGCATAATACTGATTTTAGATTTATCTCTCTAGTACCATGGTGATTATATGTTGATGTTAAATTTGTAGCAATAGCCAAGGTATTGGTGTTGTTTATATATCTCCTTATGGTGCTATCTGTGAAGCCTCATGCCGCTTAAAATATTTATGCACAAATGATCAAAGCCGAATATGCATTGTTATTTGGATTGGAGGTTTTCCTTGCTATAGGTGATTTACATAGTGAGGCTTTTGGTGATTCGTTATTAGTATAGTGCAACAAATATCCAAGGGTTATCAATGTTTTGACGAATGACTTCTAAATTATCTTGAGGTATGTCTAGATGTAAATTTTACCTTAGGTTGCTTTAATACTGCTCATATAATTAGACATGACAATTGAAGAGCAAATAAGTTGGCACAGCAAGCATCTGGCTACTATGTTGATCATGGTGTACTGCATATATCTATCAGTAGCCGATGCATATTCTTGCCAATGTAGGTAAGGCTGAACCAAAACGCACTGCTTCGGCTACTAATGAATTTTTTATGCTGTAGAAAGCAAGGATTCGAGAAAGTTCATTGTTGATTATCTGCGAGGTCCTAGCTGAAGGGTGGAGAATATGGTTGATGGATGGTTTTGACATGCATATCTATGGAACTTTATAGTCGGATTAACGAAGTTGAGAAAGTTTCACCGAAGCTTGCATCAGAATATTCACACTAGCAATGTCCGATATAAACTTACCGTCCTAAGAACATGCAAAATGGCTGATGGAGTGTTGACATCGTCCTTAGAACAAGCTCGGTGCAAATTATTTTTTCGGCATGCAAGCTTTGCCAAAAAACAGGAAGACATGTGTTGACACCAGATTTTTGCAAGGTCAACTACTTAATTAAGGTTGCTTCAAATCAAGGAACAATCTACATAAAAAAGTTTCGTATTGTCGACGTGAACATCTTCGAAGTTTTGGCTTTCGCCATCCGATCTCATCTCGATGGCCGAAACTATGCTCAAAGTACTAAGATTTGGTATTCAGAGTATTATTCAGCCAATAAAGCCTCCAAGACGGCCTCAAATTAGAAAACTTTGTACACAAATTGTCTTTGCCTCGTCGAAACGGTTGATTTTCATATAATCGTCTCAATCCAAGGTTGTATGTAAAAGTTAGAGACATTCGAGTGCAGCCACCAGGCAAAAAGTCGCTCGCCCAATCAGACATGGTCTTTGATGGGTAGTGCGAGTAATATGCTGTATTGCGTGAGCAATTCGGCACTGAAGATGGCTCCTAATCGAAAAATTATCAACATTAAAGTTGTTCGTCTCATCGAAACAGTTAAATTTGCTTTTGGGAGCATCTTCATCCGAGGTTGTTTGTGGCCTTTGAGGGTCAAAAACCGAAATAATGTCCCAAACTTACCTAAATCCGAGTTTGCTTAATTTTGGAAAGATTTGGACATGATTTGGAGTCTTTTTCTTGTAAGGGAAGTCCATCCGCCTCTTATATATCTACAAGGGGTGACGGCCGATTAAACAACACACAATCGAATAAACACATTTACTACTTTTTCGTGTTCATCTATCCCGTACCCTTGTATCTTTCTTCTCGTTCTTCGTCGTTCTTCAGCAATGGAGCGCTGCGAATCCACGAGGCTCTAGGGGCGGTCAGGTCGACCTAGGGCAGCCCATAGCCGTCGCGCGCCCAGACGGGGTCCCTCCCGGGTGTGTGGGGCTTTGGGTCTGCAAAAGCACCCGCCAGATTGCTTGCGTACAGCGCTTCCGGACAGGTCTCCTTCGACGTGAGCTGCGGTGCATCATCCTCGGCGTTGGAGGTACACAGTGACGTGTTTGTGTGCGAACACTCTCCTATTTTGGTCATCTGCCGCTCCTTAAGCTGGACACGATTTATTGTTTGGCATTGTATCGAATTATTTTATTTTTAGGGTGCTATGGACTTTTCGGCTGTGTGCATCTAGCTATGCAGAGGCCGGACTTTCTTTCGATACGATTGTATCACCTCGATATATCTATTCAATGAAAAGTCCTTTATAAAAAAAACTCTATGAGTTATATTATTCTCTTTTTCCCTAGCACCCATCCACCGTGTGTATGTGTATAAATATATAGCTTTGATCCACGGTGGCTTATATAGTTATCAACTAGCTAGAATAGCTCCCGTCCAACATGGTTTGCAGACCATTTGTTTTAAGTGAGTTAGCCACCAATTAGTACACATTAAGTGAAGCTCGATATAATACTCCTTCAGGTTCAAGCCAATTTGCCTAATTTTATGCTACTAAAGTTGTAGTACACACTATTACAAAGATGTTAGATTCGGGTGGTATTAGGAATGGACCAGCTAGTGTGTGTTGATGGTCTTGCCATGTATCTATTCTGGATCATTACTCTATTATGTCGCAACACTTGGCGGCGAGAATAGGTTGGATAAGATGTGTGAGAATCGTGTTAAGCAACGTGTGTCTGCCTAGTCGTGACAGATTGATGACTTGTATTCCAAGGGTAGTCCGACGAAGATAGGTCAGGTTGTTAGCATATAGTTTATCTCTGTAACAACGCTATCTCTATATCTTCTTATCCTTGTCACACAAGTTGTAATCCTAACACTACTAGGGAAAAGCCTAGCAGCAGCGCGGGTTTTAGGCCTATCAGCAGCGCGGGCACCTGCGCTACCAATAAGGCGCTACAACTAACTCTTAGTAGTAGCGTTGTCTGTACCCGCGCTACTACTATTGACAATATCAGCAGTGCTTTTCCGGAACGCGCTACTATTAGTTAGCTGTAGCGATTTCCTGGTCCGCGCTACTGTTATATCTTTCACCATTTCCCATTCCAGCTTCGATAAACTGCAATTTCCAGATACTAGGTACTACTAGATATCAATTTCATAAAGCATTATAGGTACTAGGTAGTACTCCCTCGGTTTGAAATTACTCGTCGTGGTTTTAGTTCAAATTTGAACTAAAACCACGACGAGTAATTTGGAACCGAGGGAGTACTATATAACAACTTCATATATACTCAACATGCATCCTCAAGCAGTACAAGGTGATATCGACGACGATCAACATATTTAGTTCTTGTTGATATAGCCAAACACACTTATGTAGTTCTAGATGATATCGACGACGATCATCATCCTCAAGCCTGGGCGGTGGGTGTTCCTGATAGTAATTAGGATGGCCTGTCCAACACGAAGATTCTTGCCAACGAGGAATTTCTTCCACCCAACCGAGTTTAAGTGTGTGCGACCATCTGTGTCCATGCGGTAAGTACAGGTGTTGACGCAGCCCCTTGCGGTAAGGCGTAGTCCAGCTGAGCCTTCTTCATCAGGCTCGCTACCATAACTCACAGATAGGTTCTTTGGCAATCTCTGAATAAGAAAAACATATCAATTAATAAATAGCCTCACACATACTCTTGCAAATATATTTCTATTAAGTCTAGATTTCCACACTATCAAAAGACACAGTACTACGCATTTGTACTAACTAATCATGAATTCTACTAATAAGTATATATGGATTATCTACACTATTAATAGTTCCTTGTATTCTACACTAATAAGCATGTGATTAGACTCTACACTAAAGTATATCATCGACTAGATTCCACAAAACATATCATTGGACTCTACACTAAGCATATCATCGGATTCACTAAGCATATCATCGGATAATTTGCATTTGTAAGTATAATAATAAAGCATATATATATCATCAAATTACTACATGCAGTACGTATAACATACCATTTCATGCCGATCCACCATGGTACTTGTCAGGCGGGTCACGAATGGCACCCCGACAAAGTCATCACATGGCAGAATTATGTCCCATAGGTTGCACACCTCCTCCTCGCTTAGCCTCATTCTTTGAGCTATGGTGGCTTCATGAAGTGGGTTCTCATCATCTTCATTGAGTGGGTCCTCATTATCTTCATCATCTTCATCATCTTCATCATCTTCCACCAGGTTGATATAAATGACAACCAGCTTGAGTCTTTCTGCTCTAAAGGAGAATCTGATCAACTCACCACCAGTAAGACGCATGCGAGCGAGGAAACGGGCCCATCCATCTCCTCCAGTCTGCGACATATCGTGTCTTTTCTCGACCTCCATAGTGTACGGCCCCCAAGAGCCTCAAATGTCACAGTGTCTCCTGTCAGCTTATTGAATTTCAACCTCACATTGCATGGGACGATCTGTGTAAGAAAAGCAAAATGACACAATGCAGTTATGCCAACACTAAAAATAAAATAGTTGTTATATTTCATCTAATTTCTAACCGCCGCATGACTAAAACTCGGATGGAAGTAGATGCCGAATAGCTAGCCAGTTGCAAGGCTGCTGGCGCACCTTGACTTGCACAGTCGACATAGTGGTGCTGGTGGAGGCGCCATTTTCCTAAAGCAATATGAGCAAAGGATTAACGATTCACTTCACAGGAAAGAAAAACAGTAGTATGTGATATTTTTGGTTCTTCCATGAGAAACAATTTTATGGACAATTATAATCCTAATTTGGCCCCTACTGCCTAAGATAATTGTTTAAACAAACAAGTGGCACATTTAACTAAATTGGCACCTACATTTTGGCAAAAAATAACTTATTACAAAAAAATCAACTAAATCAACTAGCCTACTAAATAAACTAAATCGAGCATACTAAATCAACTAAATCAACTAAATCAACTAGCATACTAAATCCACTAGCATACTAAATCAACTAAATCAAAATGTTCTAAATCAACTAGCCTACTAAATCAACTAAATCAACTAGCCTACTAAATAAACTAAATCAAAATGTTCTAAATCAACTAAATCAACTAGCCTACTAAATCAAATAAATCATATCAACTAAATCCAAATCTCGCATATGAAAGCCTACTAAATCAAAATGTAGCAGGGAGGAGGGACAAGGAGGGGCGACTCGAGGAGGGAGAAGATAGTAGGACGGAGGAGGAAGGCGAAGCGAGGAGGGGCCGGCCGGCGGCGAGTGGAGGGAGGACGGATCGAGGACGAAGCCGGAGCGAGGAGGGGCCGACCAGCGGCGAGTGTAGGGAGGACGGAGGAGGAGGCCGGTACCGAGTCCAGCGAGGAGGATGAGGCGACAGCGGTGCAGATCGGGGGAGGGGCGACGGGGGAGGACCGGCAGCGCGGGGGGTGATGAGGAGGAGACCGAGTGAGTGTGTGTGAGGGTGATCTGGATTAGGTAGGTGAGTGGGGGGAGATGGAATGGCATAGCAGTAGTGCGCTATAGGAAAATGGCTACTGCTAAATGACCTATCAGTAGCGCCTTTCGCCGAGAACGCGCTACTGCTATGTGTCAGTATGTAAATATAGACATAGACATAAAAAATACATTGATCATCAATGGTCTTTTTGTGTACAATCTGATTCGTCAATAGGAATCCTCGCCGGTTGGTTTAAGAACCGGCGAAGATTCCTATTGCGGCCACAGATCCTACACATAGAGTTCAGTGAAGACCAAGTGCTTGTGAAAGTTGTAGAAGTAACATATTTAAGATGGTACAAACTCTCCTCACGGAGCGAGGTGGGACTAAATTTTTGTAGTAAACTTAGCTGTAGCGATTATTGCATAAATGCGCTACTGCTATGGTCCGTAGCAGTAGCGCTATTCGTGGTAACGCGCTGCTGCTATAACTGGCCTCGCGGCGGCGTCGTGGGAATTTTAGCAGTAACGCTTCTTGGTGCGTGCGCGCTACTGATAAATTTGTTTCAGCAGCGAGTTTTGAGTGCACGCGCTACTGCTACTTAGCAGCAGCGCCTGATTTTAAAGCGCACTGCTGGTAAGATTCTGTGTATAGGCTTTTCCCTAGTAGTGTAACCATGTACGAGATCTGGTGAGTTGTGCCCCAGTATATTAACATGAAGCCGTCGGCCAAAGCTAGGTACGACGTTAACGCCAGTTTTCACATGGTATCAGCCTAACTCTTCCACATCGCATCTGCTATCCCATCCACCACCCCCCACTTCCGCCATGGCCGCTTGCTCCAGCGACGCACCTGTTAGCCTCTCTGGTCAGGTCACTGAGAAGCTGACTCGCACCAACTACATCCTTTGGCGGACTCAGATCACGCCGCAGCTTCGTGGTGTGGGCTTCTTCGGCTACGTCGACGGCTCCATGCCCGAGCCAGCCAAAGTCGTCGTCACCAAGGACAAGGACGGGACGGAGGAAACCTCACCAAACCCCCTTCATGCGATCTGGATCCATGAGGATCAGCAGGTACTAGGATACCTCCTGAATAACCTCTCCAAGGAGGTACTTGTGCAGGTCATGACGATGCCCACGCAGAAGATCTCTGGACAGCACTGTCGAACATGTTTTCGTCACAGTCCATGTCTCGCGTCAACATCATCCGTGTTGCCCTCGCCAACGCGCAGAAGGGGACGCAGCCCGTGGCCAGCTTCTTCGGGCACATGCGCTCACTTTTAGATGATCTCGCAGCGGCCGACAAGCTGCTCGGAGATGGCGAACTCGTCTCCTACATCATCGCCGCCCTCGACATGGAGTACCAGCCCCTCGTCTCCGCGCTCGATGCCCGCACCACACACGTCTCGCTCGACGACCTGTTCGCCATGATCAGCAACTTTGACCAAAGGGTTGCCCTCTACCAAGGGGGTTACTCTGGCGGCGGCTTCAAGTCCTCCGCCAACTATGGCCATGTGCGGTCGTGGTGGCGGCTCTCGTCACCGGGGGCGCAGCAAGGGCAGGCACACTAGCGGCTCCATCACCGGCAACTGATACGTCTCCATCGTATCTATAATTTTTGATTGTTCCATGCCAATATTATACAACTTTCATACATTTTTTGGCAACTTTTTATACTATTTTTGGGACTAACATAGTGATACAGTGCCCAGTGCCAGTTCCTGTTTGTTGCATGCTTTATGTTTCGCAGAAACCCCATATCAAACGGAATCCAAACGGGATAAAAACGGACGGAAAATATTTTTGTAATATTTGGAAAATTCCGGAAGAAGAATCAACGCGAGACGGTGCCCGAGGTGGCCACGAGGTAGGGGGCGCTCCCCTGACCCTCGTGGGCCACCTATAAGGCGGTTGATGCCCTTCTTCAGCCGCAATAAAGCTAATTTTTGGAGAAAAATCTGGGCTAAGGTTTCAATCCAATCGGAGTTACGGATCTCCATATATACACGAAACGGTGAAAGGGCAGAAGACGAGAGCGCAGAAACAGAGAGAGACAGAGAGACAGATCCAATCTCGGAGGGGCTCTCGCCCCTCCCATGTCATGGAGACCATGGACCATAGGGGAAACCCTCCTCCCATCTAGGGAGAAGGTCAAGGAAGATGTAGAAGAAGGGGGGCTCTCTCCCCCTCACTTCCGGTGGCGCCGGAACACCGCCGGGGTGCCATCATCATCGCCGCGATCTTCATCAACACCTACGCCATCTTCATGAACATCTTCATCACCTTCCCCCCTCTATCTACAGCGGTCCACTCTCCCGCAACACGATGTACCCTCTACTTGAACATGGTGCTTTATGCTTCATATTATTATCCAATGATGTGTTGCCATCCTAAGATGTCCGAGTAGATTTTCTTTGTCCTATCGGTGGTTGATGAATTGCTATGATTGATTTAATTTTCTTGTGGTTATGTTGTTGTCCTTTGCTGCCCATCATATGAGCGCGCGAGTGGATGACACCATAGGGTTAGTTGTATGTTGGTAGGACTATGTATTGGAGGGCAAGAGTGACAGACGAAGCTTCAACCTAGCATAGAAATTGATGCATACGGGATTGAAGGGGGACCAATATATCTTAATGCTATGGTTGGGTTTTACCTTAATGAACGTTAGTAGTTGCGGATGCTTAATAATAGTTCAAATCATAAGTGCATGGAATTCCAAGTAAGGGATGACATGCTAGCAGTGGCCTCTCCCACATAAAACTTGCTATCGGTCTAGTAAACTAGTCAATTGTTTAGGGACAATTTCGCAACTCACATTATCACTAAACTCACATTGATAGGGAAGGTGTTTATAATTACTATGATGTTCAACAAATCAAAGAATTTGTTGCTTTTAAGGGTGCTTATGAAATTGCTTCTTTGATTGAAAAGTATGGTGCTACTCTTTACAAATCTGAAAATTTGGCCATACTTAAATATTGCTATGATAATTATGCTTCTAATGCCTATGTCGAACCATATACTGAGGACTACTCCGCTGTCCAAGAAGAGACTAATATTTTCCAGGAGTCTATGGAAGAAGAAATTAATGAAACTGTGAGCTCATTGGATGAAAAAAAAGATGAGGAGAGCGAAGAACAAAAGGAGGGAGAGCGGATTAGCTACCCGTGCCCACCTTTTAATGAGAGTAACTCTTCAACTCATACATTGTTTAATTTCCCTTCGTGCTTACCGAAGGATGATTGCTATGATGATTGATATGATCCCCTTGATTCTCTTGAAATATCCCTTTTTGGTGATGCTTGCTATGATTGTGGCCATGATGCCAATATGAATTATGCTTATGGAGATGAACTTGCTATAGTTCCTTATGTTATGAATGAAATTGTTGGTATTGCACCCATTGCTACCTCTTGAGCACTGCGTTGGATTTCCTTGAAGAGGAAAGGGTGATGCATCAGAGTAGAGTAAGTATTTCCCTCAGTTTTTGAGAACCAAGCTATCAATCCAGTAGGAGGGTACGCGTGAGTCCCTCGTACCTACACAAAACAAATAGCTCAACGCAACCAACACGATTAGTGGTTGTCAATCCCTTCACGGTCACTTACGAGAGTGAGATCTGATAGAGATGATAGATAATATTTTTGGTATTTTTTAATATAAAGATGCAAAGTAAAATAAAAGAGCAAAGTAAAAAAGCAAAGCAATAATAAAGTGATGGAGATTGATATGATGAGAATAGACCCGGGGGCCATAGATTTGACTAGTGGCTTCTCTCAAGAGCATAAGTATTCTATGGTGGGTGAACAAATTACTGTTGAGCAATTGACAGACTTGAGCATAGTTATGAGAATATCTAGGTATGATCATGTATATAGGCATCACGTCCGAGACAAGTAGACCGACTCCTGCCTGCATCTACTACTATTACTCCACTCATCGACCGCTATACAGCATGCATCTAGAGTATTAAGTTCCAGAAAATAGAGCAACGCCTTAAGCAAGATGACATGATGTAGAGGAATAAATTCATGCAATATGATAAATACCCCATCTTGTTATCCTCAATGGCAACAATACAATACGTGCCTTGCTGCCCCTACTATCACTGGGAAAGGACACCGCATGATTGAACCCAAAGATAAGCACTTCTCCCATTGCAAGAAAAACCAATCTAGTAGGTCAAACCAAACTGATAATTCGAAGATACTTGCAAAGATAACCAATCATACATAAAAGAATTCAGAGAAGATTCAAATATTGTTCATAGATAATCTTGATCATAAACCCACAGTTCATCGGTCTCAACAAACACAACGCAAAAAGAAGATTACATCGAATAGATCTCCACGAGAGAGGGGAAGAACATTGTATTGAGATCCAAAAAGAGAGAAGAAGCCATCTAGCTACTAACTATGGACCCGAAGGTCTGAGGTAAAATACTCACACTTCATCAGAGGGGCTATGGTGATGATGTAGAAGCCCTCCATGGTGGATTCCCCTTTCGGCGGAGCTCCGGAACAGGCCCCAAGATGGGATCTCGTGGGTACAGAAGGTTGCGGCGGTGGAATTAGGTTTTTGGTTCCGTGTCTGATCGTTTGGGGGTACATAGGTATATATAGGAGGAAGGAGTACGTCGGTGGAGCTTCGAGGGGCCCACGAGGCAGGGGCGCGCCCTAGGGGGGCGCCCTCCACCCTCGCACTACTAGAAAAAGGCCTATAGGTGGGATTGACACTAATGGCGCACCAGATAGGCGGTGCGCCATTAGTATATACTAATGGCGCACCACTGTCTGGTACACCATTAGTGTTGAAAGTACTAATGGCCCACCTTGCCTAGGGTGTGCCATTAGTATCCTAACTTCTTTTTTTTGAACTAGCGCGTCTGTCCAAACACACTAATGGCGCATCCTGGCCAGGTGCGCCATTACTAGTTGTAACTAGTAATGGCGCACTAGTACCAGAGTGCGCCACTAATGCTGTTTTTTTAATTACATTTTTTATTCCTTTTGTTGGAAAACTACTAATGGCGCACTGTGCAACCGTGCGCCATTACTAGTTCAAACTACTAATGGCGCACCGCTGAATAGTGCGCCATTAGTATGTTTTTTTTTCGTTTTTTTTCGCAAAACTACTAATGGCGCATCAGATGGAGGTGCGCCATTAGTAACCTGGATTACTAATGGCGCATTTACTACTGGTGCGCCATTAGTAAGTGGTCAGCAACAAGATATTTTGGGCAGCCTCTCCTACCCGCACTCACTTTCTCCCCACTCCATTCTCTCCACCTTCTCCTTGTCTCGGGTGCCTCCTCTTTTTCACCTCATTTCCACCATAGATTCATTGAAATTAAGTGGTTAAATTACCTTGTTTTGATAGGTAAGTAAGGGGGGAAGCTATATTTATGTTGTTCTCCCTACAACAATTTGCACATGCACTTTTTATGGCCTAGCTAGATCTATGTATGTTCGTGGTGTTGCATATGTTTGTGGTGTTGCATATGTGTTTGTGTTTGGAGGTGTACTGGTATTTGAAATGCGATAGTTGCCAATATTTTGCCGGAATGTTGATTCATTTTCGTTTCGGCGATAATTTTGGCATTAAGCATTCTTTTTGGTCTTATTTTTAGGGAAGGTCATGCCAAATTTTTTCTTGGTTCTAAAATATCGTTTTGCTCTACCCCGCAGGCAACCATGGTCCGCACGATGACCGAAGGCATCGTGAATAGGTTTTTGAGGTCCGCGAAGGCCGAGATGCTTCAAAAGAATGAGACGGAGATAAGATGTCCGTGTCGAAGATGCAAGCTGGAGAGCCTTATTGCGGACCCGGATTCCGGGCAGGTGCGGGACCACCTGCTTTTGCGTGGTTTCATGGATGGCTATCGGTGGCAAGGTGATGAAGATGACTACGAAGTCGTCCATGGGGGCCGGGCAAGAAATGAGGAAGGGCAGCAAGGCAACCACCGCGGCTCGGGCGGGCGAGAAGGCGAAGAATCCCCAGGAGATGATCACGACGGTGATGCTGTACACAGTCATCATGTAGAAGATGCAGGACATGATGATGAGGAAGATGGCGCCAGAGCAGACGATGGGCATGATCATGAAGATGATGATGCCGGCGGAGCATACGACGGTGGACCATTGATGGGCTGGGTGCAGGACCCTTATATTCAAGAGCTGCTTCTCAAGCAGACGGATAACGCAAGAGCCGCCGCCCGAGAGAAAGCCAAGGTGGATCAACTTGAGTTAGACGCGGTTACTCCATTGTATGAAGGATGCAGGCCCGAGGATGCCCGCCTGAAAGTAACGCTCATGGCTCTGGAGATGAAGGTAAAACACAAAATGACCGACGCATGCTTCGACGAGAACATGTCATTCTGGCACGAACGTCTTCCAAAGGGGAACAAGTGCCCGACCAGTTTGGAGGAGGCGAAGAAAATCGTGTGTCCTCTGGATTTACCGCACGTGAAATACCATGTCTGCATGAACAATTGCATCATTTATCGGGATGAGCACGCGGAGTCTACCATATGTCCGGTGTGCGGCGTCACTCGATACAAGAAGAGGAAGAAAGCTCCTCGAAAAGTGGTGTGGTACTTTCCGATCACTCCTCGTCTGCAGCGGTATTTCGCGGATCCTAAGGTAGCAAAGCTCCTGCGTTGGCACGCGGATAGGAAGGAGAAGAAGAGAGAAGATGACGCAAATGATCCGGATATAGATAAAAAAGACAAGATGCTGAGTCACCCTAAGGATGCGAGCTAGTGGCAAGCGTTGAATTTTGAATACCCAGAATTTGGGAAGGATCCAAGGAACATCGTGCTGGGCGCGAGCACCGATGGAGTCAATCCGTTTGGCAGCCAGAGAAGCACACATAGCACCTGGCCTGTGTTTGTGTGGATGTACAACCTTCCCCCCTAGTTGTGCATGAAGAGGAAGTACATTCACATGAGTATGCTAATTGAAGGGCCAAAACAACCAGGGAACGACATCAATCTGTATCTGGGGCTGCTGAAGGAGGAGCTAGACACGCTGTGGAAAACACCAGCCAATACGTGGGACGCCGCAGAGAAAGAATATTTCCCTATGAGAGCCGCACTGCTCACGACGGTGCACGACTATCTCGGTTACGGATATCTCGGCGGGCAGGTAGTCCACGGATTTTCTGGATGCGTACGGTGCATGGATGACACAACGTATCGCCAGCTAGATAGAGATCCCGGGTCTTCGAAAACCATGTTCATGGGACATCGAAGGTGGCTTCGCGACGATGACCCGTGGAGGAAACGCAAGGATCTGTTCGATGGTGAAACCGAACCCCGAAAACGCCCGTGTACGAGGAGCGGCGAGGAAATTGACAAGTTGTTGAAAAATTGGAAAGACTGCCCACTGCCGGGAAGAAGCAAAAGGCGCCAGAGCCGGGAAAAAAGCGAAAGGCGCCAGAGCCGCTGCTGAAGGTATGGAAAACGAGGTCTGTTTTCTGGGACTTGCCGTACTGGAAGATCCACCGTGTGCCTCACAGCCTTGATGTCATGCATATCACGAAGAACGTGTGCGAGAGTCTGCTTGGTACCCTGCTCAACATGCCAGAGAGGACCAAAGATGGGCCGAAAGCAAGGGCAGACTTGAAATCAATGGGCATCAGGCAGGAGCTTCACGCTATATATGATTATGATGATGATGATGATGATGATGAGGCGAAGCAGGACACAGAAAGTCGTCTCAAAGGCAAAAAGGCCAAGAAGACCGGAAATGACTACCCTCCCGCGTGCTTCACTCTAAGTCAGGAGGAGATCGAGCAGTTTTTCACCTGCCTCCTAGGAGTAAAACTTCCTTACGGTTACGCGGGGAAGATAAGCAGATACCTAGACCCAGCGAAGCAGAAGTTCAGCGGGATGAAGTCTCACGACTGTCACGTGCTTATGACGCAGATACTTCCAGTTGCAATCCGTGGGATCATGGACGCGCACGTCCGTGAAACGCTATTTGGCCTATGCAACTTCTTCGACGTCATCTCTCGGAAGTCGATTGGCGTGAGGCAACTCAGAAGGCTACAGGAAGAGATCGTGGTGATACTATGCGAGCTTGAGATGTACTTCCCGCCCGCATTCTTCAACGTTATGGTGCATCTGCTGGTCCATATAGTGGAGGATATCATCCAACTCGGGCCGACGTTCCTGCACAGCATGATGCCGTTCGAAAGGATGAATGGTGTCATCAAAGGATACGTTCGCAACATGTCACGTCCAGAGGGAAGCATAGCCAGGGGCTTTCTGACCGAAGAGTGCATCTCGTACTGCACGAATTATCTAGGCATCGAGAACCCCGTTGGTCTGCCCGTCAACAGGCACCTCGGCAGGCTCGCTGGATGGGGTCACCGTGAGGGTCGCCGCGAAATGCATGTCGACTTCGAGGGTCGACTCGCCGACTTTGAAAGAGCAAACCTAGTCGCGCTACAACACATAGACATGGTCGATCCTTGGGTGGTACTGCACAAAACCTTTATTAAGAAGACGTACAATGACCGAGGCCAATAGAGGACGGACGGAGATATACTCAAAGAGCACAACTCATGTTTCACGCGTTGGTTCAAGCAGAAGCTTCTATCTTACCCTTTACATGAGGATTCTTCCGCGGAAGAACAACTCATATTCGCCTTGTCACAGGGCGCCGAGCACAACCTGATGACCTATGAGGCGTACGATATCAACGGCTACACATTCTACACCGAGGCCAAGGACATGAAGAGCGATGGTTATCAGAACTCCGGGGTAACGATGGAATCCTACACCGGTAACGACAAGGACAGATACTACGGAAGGATCGAGGAGATCTGGGAGCTGAGCTACGCTGGAGAGAAGGTCCCGATGTTCCGTGTCAGATGGGCCAAGAGCGTCCTAAAAGAAGACCGGTATTTCACCACCATGGTTATACCCGAAGCCAAATCCAAGACCGCGGGCGCAAACGTCACCGCGAAAAATGAGCCATGGGTACTGGCTTCCCAAGTGGACCAATGCTTCTTCATTACCGACCCGTCAAAGACCAGTCGTGTTGTCGTGAGGAGAGGCAAAAGGAAGATCATCGGAATGGATGGAGTAGCCAATGAGCAAGACTTCGACAAGTACGGCGACCCGAGGATCGAACATGACGACGATGATGAAGTAGCAGCATACACCACAAGAAGAAGCAGGACCACCCTACCTAAAGGACGTCCGTTCCACAGAAGAACTCCATTTGCGAAAAAGAAGGGCAAGAAGATTGTATTTAATTAAATCGTAGCCTTCATTTCTCGATTGTATTTCATGGGCACATTTTGAACTATCATGAATATTTTTAAATTTCATGGACACTCGATCTCGATTCCCCTCCATCTCGATCGCTATCCCACCTCGCCAGATCCGGTCCCACTCACCGCCGAGCGCCCCCCCCCGGTCCACCGGCCGCCGCCGCCGACCCCCCGCACCCTCGATTCCCCTACTCAACTGCCGCCGCCGACCCCCCGCACCCCTCCCCTACTCAACCGCCGCCGCCGACCCCCTGCACCCTCCCCCGCTCCACCGGTATTACTGTTTGATGATATTTTTAAAAAAATTATTACTGTCTTATAAAAAAATATTACTGTTATGATTTAAACAAGTTTGAACATATTTAAACACAAATAAGTATCAAACAACATTTTAAATGCATAAAAAAAATTTGTGGAGCCTGGGAATCGAACCTAGGACCTCCTGGTGTGAGAACTAGTTGCTGACCAGTCAAGCTAGTAGAGAAGACTTGATGTGGATCAGGTTAGGTGGGAGATAAACCTGTTGGCTCGAGCTGAAATAAAAAAAATACTAATGGCGCACCAGGGTGCGGTGCGCCATTAGTATGGATGTACTTATGGCGCACCGAGGGGTGGTGCGCCATTAGTATTGTTAGGCCCCCATCCATACCCTTTAGTCCCGGTTGGGGAGGCGGGCCGCGACTAAAGGGTACCCTTTAGTCGCGGTTGTTGTCCCCAACCGCGACTAAAGGGTCTTTCTGCGCCCACACCTACTCAACCGTCGCCCCGCCGCCCTCGACGCCACTGTCGCCCCGCCCCGACACCACCGTCGCCCCGCCGCCCTCGACGCCACCGTCGCCCCACCGCCCCAGCGCCGCCCCGACACCACCGTCGCCCCGCCGCCCTCGACGCCGCCCCGACGCCACCGTCGCCCCGCCGCCCCAGCGCCGCCCCGACACCACCGTCGCCCCGCCGCCCTCGACGCCGCCCTGACACCACCGTCGCCCCGCCGCCCCGACACCACCGCCCCGTCCCACCCAGCCTTCTCCTCGCCGCGCTGCCGTCCGCTCGACCCCAGCTCATCCCGTCCACGAAGGAGACAGGCAGCAGCGGCGGCCCGAATCGAGGGAGGGAGGATCCTCTCAGGTGAGCTTCTCCCTCTCAAATGTGATGCCCGTGTCTCTGGTCTTCATTTGTTCTGCGATTATTAGAAAGATGACAGACTACTGCCCCGAATTTGGAGGCAGCTCAGCAACAATTTCATGCATTTGTTATAACTCCAAGTAGTCTGAACAAATTTTTTTGTGAACTACGATAGATCATGAAGCTGCTGAACTTATAGCAATTGGCTTCATCTTGTTGCAGTAAACCGACAAATGGATAGTAAGGAAAAATACCATAAGAATATAACTGAAGAAATATATACTCCCTCCGACCTAGAATAAGTGTCGTGGTTTTAGATCAGATAGCATTTTAACTGAAGATTTATTGTACTTTCTACTAATGGTATAACTTTTGTGATATGTATTGTTATGTTGGTAAAATAGACAACCTAGATTTACACGCAGGATCTCTAATCCAGAGAGGAGGGAGTATAAGATAGCAAATTTACTTGCAATAAAACAGGGGCTATTAATTGTAGTTTTGTTTTGGTCTGCAATTGCATATACGGACATTTATTTAATTACCACAAGATCTAAACCAGGATAAGAGCAAAGAGTAATCAGATCTGAACTGAAACTAGCTAGGAGCAGAGCATATTTGTGTAGAAGCAGAGTGCATAAAATATGGGGCTTTTGTGGATATGTTTTCAGTGTTCAGTGTTCTTCTTCGGTGTTCTTCTTCTTCGGTGTTCAGTGTTCTTGCACCGACAGATTAGTACTAGCTAGCCATGGTAGTTCAGTGTTCTTCTTCAGTGTAATGGAACGGCCGCATCTCGCTGCTGTCTGTTGTTTTGGTGTACTGTTACTAGCATGGAATGGAAATCTCAACATTTTATCCCTGAATTCGTCTGCAATCTCTTGCTCTATTGTTAAATCTTACCAGTGCGCTTTGTTAAATCTTACAGTTTGTTAATTCGATCGTGTTGGTGTCAGTATGCTGTTGATTCGAACCATACCTGCATTTCTACGTCAGCTGTGAAATGCCCAACCATGAGCTAATTCAAAACTTAGATGGAACTTTTCCCAATTCCATGGCTGTTATCACTTCATCTTGTGCTCAGCCAATTGAACCAAGTTTGAAATATGAGGATGTGGTGCCCTTCTGAGAAAATAGTTGTCTGACCTGAACTTTTGAATGTTCAGTGCTCTGCAATTGAACTATATGTATAACTTGTTTCATGCATAGTTGTCTGACCTGAAGTTGTCCTATATGCATAGTTGTCTGACCTGAAGTTTGAAGCATAACTTGAGGGATAGCATAACTGAATATGTTTTCATAGCATAACACAGTGCACTCTGTTATGAACTATATGTATGCTGCACTTTCTTCGTCCGAGTGCATCGATGTAGACGTTTTCCTGCTTGTTGTTGGGAGTGAAAATAAGAACCTGTTCTCCCTGGTTAGCAGTAAATACTGCATGGGCAATGCCTGCTGTTTTCTCTTCTGAAATTTATGAATGTCAGTCGATCAACATCTATGTGCCATAAATTGCATTTTCCCTTTTTGCTTGTTGAGGAAACATGTTTTCCATTTACTTGTTTGGCTCATGCTGTTCTTGCTAGGATAACAAAATGGTACCATGTAGGCTCCTGATTGCTGGTATCTGAAAACTGAATTTGTAGCAGTCAGAACTCAATTTTCAATGTGTTGAAGCAGAGCACATTTGTGTTGAAGCAGAGCACATTTGTTAGCAGAGCTCCTGGGATAATGATTTTGCAGGTACCCCGAGAGGCCCTTGAGTTTGCCGGAATGTCGATTAACTTCCGTTCCGGCAAATTCGGGTACTCCATATGTCCTATTTTCAGCAAAGGTCATGCTGAATTTTTCCATGAATTTTAGCATGACTTTGCTAAAAATAGGACATATGGGGTACTTGTGACTAATGCATGGGCCGGGGTATCTTAGTAGTTAATTAAGTAGGATCAAGTGCCCCGGGGTACTTGTGACTAATGCATGGCTTTAGGGTGCCTCGGCGTCGAAAAACCCTCAATGATAAAAGCTTAGATTTTAGGATGCCTCGGTGTCGACAAACCCTAAATGATGAGACCATGATCTTGTTCCTTGACAATAACCAACTTTTTGACCAAACTTTGTTTCTATTTAGAGAGAAACATGGCCCACAACGATGAGGCCGGGGGTTCGGGCGGCAAGGCATTCTGGGAGCTGTCCCAGGAGATGGAGGAACAACCTCACTTGTATGAGGACACCGCCTTCCCCACCGATCCTGAGACCACTGATGGTGCCGCCGAGGATGACCCCACTGATGCCACCACTGATGGTGCCGCGAGGATGCCACCACTGATGATGGCGGCGCACACACAGATGGCAGCCAGAAGAGGCAACGGAAGGACCGGCGCCCGACCGTGCTCCGCACCCTCAAGGAGGAACTTACTGAAGTGGACTCCGACGGGAATCCAACGGCGCCCGAACGAATAGTCAAGGGGTACTCGCTTCAGCTCGGGTGCATTCTCTGGAGCACCGTCTCGATCAACACCGAGAACCTGAGGCATCCTGACTGAGGGAATTTGCGCAACCTCCTCTTCACGAAGCTGCACGAACGATACAAGTTCCCCGTTGAATTTGAAAACACAAGCCTCAAAGGGAATAAAGTGAACAATGCTGCCCTCACGAAGATGAGCAAGGCCTTGTCTACTTGGAAAAGCAATGTGAAGAGAATGATCGAGAAAGGTGAGAGTTATGAGAAGATCAAGGAGAAAAATCCTTCGATCACCGAAGATGACTACAACGACTTCAAGATCAATTGCTCGAGCACCGCACACTCCCAATCAAGTCAGTGGGGGAAAGAAATGCGGGAGCTGAACTTAGGGGAACACACACTCGGTCCCGGCGGTTATAGAGTGGCGGAGCCTATATGGGACAAGGAGGAGGCGGACCGTGCCGAGCAAGGCCTACCGCCCCTCTTCGATAAATACGGTGACAAGCAGACCAGGAACTATGTCAGGGCCCGGTACAAGAAGGACCCGAAAACAAAGGAGCTTACCACGGATCCGAAGACCAGGGCGCTTGAGCTTGTTCTGGTAAGGAATACACCCCCGCGTAATTAGCTCCATATGGTTGCATTCTAATTAATGAAGCCAAATTTCTAAATGGTTCACATTCCTTCCGCAGGCGACTGAAAGCAGTAGCGCGGGGTCGACTAAGAGCAACCCTTGGGACACCACTCTAAATAGGGCGTTGAATGTAATGAAGAACAAGGATAAGCTCAGTAAGTCGGCGTCAGCTGCTCGTGTGGCCGGCAAAGGCTTGTCGACAAAATGGGGGTCATACTATAACACTGGTGGACGAAAGGAGAAAAAGACCAGCTCGGAAAGACAGGCGCGCGAGGTTCAAGAACTCAAGGCACAGGTGGCGCGGGTTCCGGAGATTGTCCAAGAGCAAGTGCAACAACAACTCGGAGCGACGATTACCGCCATTGTGCCTACCTTGATCCAGGGGTTGAGTGCGTGGATTGCTGGCGGCCAACAGGGGCCGCCCCCGATTCCTAGCTTCACGGCCAGCAACTCGCAGAACGCGATGGCGGGGCCATTGGTGTCTCCGACGTCGGCACGGGAGCTTAATGCACACTGGTGTACGCCGGCCGGCACCTCTGCAGCAAGCGGCCCCTCCGTCAACTGCACGCCCGCCTTTGGCGGTGCCTCGACATTAGCCGAGCTCGACGCCATCATCACGGTAACTAATTAAGCCTCTCTCGGCCGAGGACTTCATCTCCTTGCCTTTGACTGGGCATCCTGATGCCCTACATGTTTTCGCAGGGCGCCGCCGACGTTCCGTGCACTCTCCTGCACTTCGTGAACAATGAGTTGGTCGATGTCGCCAAGGGCAAAATCGTTCAACCGGGCAACCCCTTGTTCCACGGTACCCAGATGCCACCTAACTTGTTTAGGGTTCAACTGGTTCGGGTGCTGCCAGGCTGCGACGAGTTGTTACCTCCGATTCGACCCGTCGGGGCCGACGATGATGACGTGATGACCCTCAGCGCCTGCCTGAGCTGGCCCCTGCTTTGGCCGAAGAGCCAGATTCGTTTGGGGGCGGGGGACACCACCCCAAAGACAACACCGCCAGTCGTGCCGGCGCCAAGTCGGCCCCATGGCAAGACCGCCGCAACGGTGCCGGACATCCCTATGTCACTGGATCCAAACATGCATATGGCACAGGATCAGAACGACGACGACGATACATTTGCCAACGTCGATCGGTACTTTGCCGATCATGGGTACGAGGGCGACTTCATGGGGCCTCCTTATCAAGAACCCAACCCAACAAAAGACGTGCGCGATCTAGCTGGTACCGCGGAGAAGCCAAGTTGCAACAGGCGTCGTCTGCCGTTCAGCTCTCAGGAGACGCCTCCAGCTGCCGACTTCACCGAGCCTCAGATAGGCGAGGTGCGAAATATTATCAGCCCCAACACACTCAAGAAGGCGGTCTGTGAGAAGAACTCGGTCCCATTACAGGAGAAGAAGAAGGCACGCAAAAGAAAGACTAACAAGGGTGCGGGCCGCCGGCACCGAGTACGATCCATGCTCAGGACGGGCCACCTTCACCTGAGGATTTAATGAGGAGGGTGCATGTGGCGGGTAGGCCGATGCTACCGAGAAATATGCTTGATGTTGCAGCCGGTGCTATGCGGAGTCTGCATGACAGTGTTCTTTCTTTGGAGAAGCGGCGTCTCAGAGAGAAGGATGTGGCATACCCGGTTTTCGTGGCCAAGGTGCCAGAGGGCAAGGGCTTTGTGGATAACTACATCGGGGGTACGATCGTCCTGCGGTTTGATGACATCCACGCTATGTTGAACCTTCATCCCCTGCACTACACCTTCGTTCGGCTATTTTCGCTGAGTATGGAGATGCGTATCATTCGCGACAAGACCCCGGACATCGTGATAGTCGACCCCTTCTACATGCGTGCCAAGATCTTGGGCAGCGCTGGGGACCGGCAAGTCGCGAGTTCTTACCTCGAAGGCGTCATTCTGGCAAACCCAGATAAGGATAACTTCCTCATGCCTTACTTTCCCGAGTAAGTCCTCCCCTCAACCGCCCCGTAACATACGAATTCTTAGATTTCGATCGTTTTTCTTTTAACATTCCGTGTTTTCTGCAGTGACACACATTGCACGCTCATCCTCCTAAGCCCCAAATATTCCATGGCCACGCATTTCGACCCGGACCGTCAGGCGAACGTAGACTACACAAATGTCAAGAAGGTTCTTGATGATGTTCTCCCCGGCTACGCCCAATCTGGAGGCACCTTCAACAGGCCTATTCGTATGTACGGCAAGCACGTGTTCTCCCACAATACGACGTACTGCTGCGTCAAGCAGCCGCCTGGCGGTCAGAAGGGTGCCTACTACGCCATCCATCACATGCGGGCGGTCGTACGGGACCATCATCAACTTCTGCTACCGAGTAAACTCAAAGATTGGGCCGCGAGCGTGTCGGCAATCCAGGACGCGGACATCAGACAAGAATTCTTTCGCATCCAGTCGGAGTTTGCGGAAATCATCCATCAAGATGTCCTTCGTACCTCGGGGCAGTTCTACCTCAGAAATCAACCGTCCAACAGTGAGATAGACGGAATGCTACAAATGCAGGCTGACAACGCCCGTAATTTCATGACTCCCATGATAGACGGCGGCTTCATCCACGCTCCGGTCCCTTGAGTCGAGTCGAAAGCAGTGATGATGTGTCTAGTTCTGAAACATCGATTGGCTCATGTTGTAATTAAACTTTAATGAACTTGTAGTATGTCTCTTTGGTTTCGAGAGTCGTTCAACTTAGATGTAATTGATGCTATTAATGTCTTGCTTTTCTCTTCCGATCGTTCTGTTGCATACTTATATATTGCTTATGTATTGTCTGTGAATTGGTAC
This sequence comes from Aegilops umbellulata, assembly GCA_032464435.1. Classification (NCBI taxonomy): domain Eukaryota; kingdom Viridiplantae; phylum Streptophyta; class Magnoliopsida; order Poales; family Poaceae; genus Aegilops; species Aegilops umbellulata. Next base: position 420,698,873 of record CP136059.1, read on the forward strand.
TAACGTTTCGTTTCGCTAGTGCATAGCGATGCCGTCATATGTCGTGTACAAGGGTAAGGTTCCCGGAGTCTACGACGACTGGGAGGAGTGTCGGAGACAGGTTCACCAATTCAGCGGAAACAGTTACAAAGGGTACACCACTAGGGCCGAGGCCGAATCTAGATACGCCCGCTATCTAGCACGAGAGGGGAGGGAGCGTTGGAGGAATTGGATGAAGACGAGTTTCATCGTGATGATGCTCATCGTGATGACCGCAGCTCTCTTCTATGTGATGGTAGTTTAGATGATCGATATCGACTTGTAATGTGAAGACAAACTCGCTACTCGCGGTCTCGAGACTTGTAATATAATGTTCTATCTTTGTTCGGTCTTTTCAATTCGGAGACTAATGTGATGAATTGTATTTGGAGAATAATATGATGAAATGTATTCAGAGACTAATCTTCTATTGTATTCGATGAATCTGTTGTTGATGTGTGCTGTTTATATTTTGTCCAATTATACATTTTGTAACCTGTGCAAAAAAACAGAAAACTAATAAATAAAAAAAACCTAATATTCATACTAATGGCGCATCACATAACAGTGCGCCATTAGTATTCCAGAGGATACTAATGGCGCATCATTAAGCAGTGCGCCATTAGTATGCCGAGGTTACTAATGGCGCATCACCCTGTGGTGCGCCATTAGTATACCAAAGCATCTGGCTATACATGGCCCTGGGAGGCATACTAATGGCGCACCATGTCCTATACTAATGGCGCACCAGTGGTGCGCCATTAGTATACCAGATACTAATGGCGCACCAGTGGTGCGCCATTAGTAAGTATTACTAATGGCGTGCTACTAATGGCGCACCACTAATGCGCCATTAATGGCCAAATTAGGTGCGCCATTAGTAGCCCTTTTTCTAGTAGTGTCGTGACCGCCTCGTGGCTTTCTTGACGGAGGGTCCAAGTCTCCTGGATCATATTTGTTGAGAAAATAATGTTCCCGAAGGTTTCATTCCATTTGGACTCCGTTTGATATTCCGTTTCTTGGAAACACTGAAATAGGCAAAACAACATCAATTCTGGGCTGGGCCTCCGGTTAATAGGTTAGTACCAAAAGTAATATAAAAGTTGAAAATAAAGCCGAGTATGGTCCAAAATAGTAGATTATATAGCATGGAGCAATAAAAAATTATAGATACTTTGGAGACGTATCAGGCATCCCCAAGCTTAATTCCTGCTCGTCCTCGAGTAGGTAAATGATAAAAAGAGAATTTTTGATGCGGAGTGCTACTTGGCATAATTTCAATGTAATTGTTCTTAATCGTGGTATGAATATTCAGATCCGAAAGATTCAAGACAAAAGTTCATATTGACATAAAAATAATAATACTTCAAGCATACTAACTAAGCAATTATGTCTTCTCAAAATAACATGGGTAAAGAAAGTTCATCCCTACAAAATCATATAGTTTACTCATGCTCCATTTTTGTCACACAAGAATGCTCTCATCATGCACAACCCCGATGACAAGCCAAGCAATTATTTCGTACTTTAATAATCTCAAACTTTATAAACCTTCACGCAATACATGAGCGTGAGCCATGGATATAGCACTATGGATGGAATAGAATATGATGGTGGGGGTTATGTGGAGAAGATAAAAAAGGAGAAGATCTCACATCAACGAGGCTAATCAATAGACTATGGAAATGCGCATCGATTGATGTTAATGCAAGGAGTAGGGAATGCCATGCAACGGATGCACTAGAGCTATAAATGTATGAAAGCTCAACAAAAGAAACTAAGTGGGTGTGCATCCAACTTGCTTTCTCACAAAGATCTAGGGCATATAATGAAAAATTCCCACTAGTATATGAAAATGACAAAACAAGAGAATATCTATCATGAATATTATGGTGCTACTTTGAAGCACAAGTGCGGAAAAAAGGATAGTAGCATTGCCCCTTTTTATATTTATATTTTTTTTTCTTTTTTTTGGGCCTTCTTTCTTTTTTTCTTTAGACTTTCTCTTTTTTTATTGGTACGATGCTCTATTGAATGATGATCATCACACTTATATCTATTTACAACTCAATGATTACAAGTTGATACTAGAACAAAGTATGACTCTATATGAATGCCTCCGACGGTGTACCGGGATATGCAATGAATCACACTACAAAAAAATACACTTCCATGATGATACGTGTTTGTCACAGTAGGTCGCGTTTTTTGTCATGCATGTACATCCATGACAAATTTATGACAGAATCAAGATAGTCATACCTGTGCTGTCGTAGAAGTGTTCCATGACATTACCAAAATTATCATCATGGAAGTGTCCACTTCCATGACGATAAACCGCGCGTCACAGAAGTGCTTTCGTCAAGGGTGACCGACATGTGGCATCCACCGTAACGGAACGCCGTTAAGCTATCGGGTCGGGTTTTGGATCCGATAACCCGTTAACAGCCCCGACCAATGGGAAATTTCCACGTGTAAAATTCTTATTGGCCGGACGAAACACGTGTCAGCTCGTCAGTGGGTCAGATAGGCGCCTATTATATGTCGACACGTGGCACGGCCCAACCGTGGCCCATTCTGGTGAAAAAGGCCGGCCCAGTAAAAATTAGCAGGCCGGCCCATATAAGGCCTACTTGTGTGAGGTCCATTTAAGCCCACGGCACATACAAGATGTGCCAATTCGGCCTGTTAAAGATTTGACACCATTGCAGCCCATCGTCAGTTCGAGCCCGCTAACAGCCGCTATATACTTGGGCTCAATATCGGCCCGATGAGATTTCGGCCTGTTAACGGCCCATTTAATGGATGGGCCAATTTTCAGGATGTACATCTTTCGGCCTTTTAGCGACCCATTTAAATGTTGGGCTAATTTCCGGCCCGGTGTGTCTTTCAGCCTGTTGACGGCCCATAAATCTGATGGGCCATTTGTAGTCGGACCTGTGTTTCGGCCTTTTAGTGGCCCATTTAATTTTTGGGCCAATTTCTAGCCCGGTGTCACTTTCAGCCTGTTGACGACCCATAAATCAGTTGGGCCAATTGTAGTCGGACCTGAGTTTTGGCCTTTTAGCGACCCATTTAAGTGTTGGGCCAATTCCCTGCCCTCTGTGCCTTTCGACCTGTTAACGGACCATAAATGAGTTGGGCCATTTATAGTCGGACCTTAGTTTTGGCCTCTTAACGGCCCATGCCCTTCATGGTCCAATACCAGCCCGGTTTCTCTTTCGGCCTGCTAAAGGCCCACAACACAGTTGGGCCGCTTACAATATGACCTGACTTTCGGCCTCTTAGCGGCCCATGCTCTTCATGGTCCAATACAAGCCCGCTGTCTCTTTCGGCCTGCTAAAGGCCTAAAGTATAGTTGGGCCATATGTAGCCCAAACTTAGTAACGGCCTGTTAACGGCCCATGAAATAAATTGGGGCCACCTTTTGCCCGCTTCGATGTCGGCCTGTTAACGACCCGGGAGGTAAGAGGGCCGACCATTAACTTTCGGCCTAGTAACGGCCCATTAACTCAATGGGCCCACTAAAGTTAGTTCATGTCCTTAGGCCAAATTAGATAATTTGAGCCCATTGCGACGAGCAAAGGTACGGCATACATGGAATAACGTTGCACATCCAGAATATATTACAGGAAATTACATCCACTGGGCAATCGAAGATTGATGCCAGTGCAAATAAATGAGCAGAACCTAACCATCTACAACGTCACAATCTGCAACCTCAGCACAGATGACGCCCATAAGCATGTGGGCAAGTTCTTGCTGCTTTGCCACACTGTCTCTGAAAACATTGATCAGTTGTTGTGTCGCACGACTCTGCACCTCTGATTCATCCACCATTTCCATCATTGCTTCAGCCATTAATTTGTTCACAAACATACATTTATTCCGTTGCATTCGAGACAGAGGATACTGAACAGATTCAGATGGCGATTTTGGCAGGCTTGTATTATTGATAGTGGAGAGTGTCTTGACCACTGCATCATAACGTAAATTAGGACGGGAACCAAACAGATTAATCATGAGTTATTGCCATATTACCTGGCCTAGATTTACTGGAAAGAAACAATGGGGTTGCCTTGCTATTTTCAGAGTTTGTCTTCTTATCTTTAGCAGCCTGCACAAAATTAACACACTAGCATTGCTATCATTGGCCAAGTCAGATAATAGGAAAGCAACATTGACACAACGAACGTTTGGGCAACTAGCCTACACCAAACTAACACAATATGGCACAACTATCATCAGCCAGGTAAGGTAATATGAAAGCAACATTGACAAAATGAATGAATGGGCAACCAGAGAAGCACTACAATTCAGTAATGTGCGTGATATGAGATAGCACATTCATGTAGCTCAGTACGCAAAACTACCAGGCAGTTTTCCTTACAAAAATCAACATTGGCCCCTTTAACATTTTGCTACAACTAATTTTAGATCAGATAAAGGTTAGATTCACGCCGATTAACAAAATACATGCTGATGTAAAAATATAGTGATATACAACAGGTACTTATATCAGCACTAGAGCAGAGAGAATTCCCGCAAGATATTTTCCTCGAATACGATCCCAATGGAGGAAGTCTTGTATCGTTTAACCTTATTTTCTAAAAGAGAGATGGGTAAGAAACATGTAGAAAATATGATCAGAATGCTATAAAATTTCATGATGCGAGGATACGCACACGCTTCTTAGAATGGAGTTGACATTCTTTTGCTGGACTGGAGCACACTAGTTCTTTGGCCACTGGAATCTGCTTATTATCAGTGGGAGTTGGGTTTCTCTGTGCTGGAGCAGTATCTATGAAAAATGGAGTTGGTTTATTATCTCCTGGCGTTTGGATTTTTGCAAAGACCTTGTTTGTAACCCTTCAGATTCTAACATAGTCGTCTTCCCCTTGCATGCCTTATATAGAAGAATGGTGATTCAGTTATAAAACATGCTATAGCAGAGATGGAATAGGTACTGAAGAATAGAAAGGCATGACATATTGACATGTATTCACTCCATCCGGAAATAAATGGATGGGTCTAGGCGTATTTCAGTTCTAGATACATCCAGTTTTATCCATTTCTGCGACATTTAATCCGGACGGAGGGAGTATGATGTAAGAGCTAGGGATACCACATGACAACACAGTAAAGAAAACACTAAAAAACCCACTGCAGAACCAAAGTATTCAAACCCACTGATATGAGATAGTACACTCATGCAGCTCAGGATGCAAAACTACCAGGCAGTTTTCCTTGCAAAAATCAACATTGTGGCCTTTAGACATACAACTAGAAGAGTGGCCCGCTCGATGCGCGGGCTAGAACTTTATATAGTTCCATAATGGGAACATATGATTTGATTTATCTGAATTAAAATTGGAACCATATGTGCTGACATTTACCAATATAAGACTTCTGCTAACATAATTTTGTCTGAGTTTTTTTGAATATTTAATCATTTATAAATACACATGTTATCCAATTGATATTTACCTTCTAATTATGCATGTCATGACAGCTGTAAACACTCATGTTGTACTTATTTATATTTTGGATTACAATGTCAATCTATCTGGAATTAGAAGGTTTATCATTGTAAATTCTATACATATTAAATCTGTTCATATGACTAAAATATGGTTTCCAAAATGAGCCATCTATATCTTATTGTTGAAATATATAAAACTTATATGTGTTCAGTGCAATAAAATGATTTAATAATTAGAAAACATATTATGTCCACTTAGCAAAAGTTGTTCACTTAGAAGTAGGTGTTAAAGGCATTTCGAAGGACTAAAATCAATAAGAATGAGATGGAACTTATCATTTTCACCCCACTTTGCTTGTGGCCGTGTCGGGGGAAATCGGCCTCCTCGAACACCTATGGGGACGGAGCCCCTTTTCGGTTCGGCGGGGAGCGGAGGCTGCGCAAAGAGCAGATCGAGGCGACACACACACAACGATTTTACCCAGCTTCGGGCCGCACGGATGCGTAAAACCCTACTGCTGCTTGTCTGGTTGATTCGGGTTCTTGCTCTGGAGCGCAAGGAGCTACAGTAATCTTGGAGCTGGACATAGATGAATGTCTACTGGGCCTCCCCCCTCCCCTACATGCGCATGGGCCTCCTTTTATATGCTCAAGGGGTTACCCACAGGTGGCGACGTAGGCGAGGGCAAAAATGGCAAAAGAATGTGCGTACAGTGGCCGCACAGTGCTATCATACCTAACTCTGACGGCGGGGGACAAGGGCATTAAATGCCCGTCTGGGTCGCCCGAACAGTGCCGAGGCGGACCGTTAGGGGCGCCTCCGCTTGCCACGGTGGTGACCCTGTTAGCGTTGCATGTCACCGCACGCCTCAGGCTGCGCGGCGCCCTGCCACGTGCCTTTGGGGGATCCCCAGGGTGACGCGTGGGCAGGTGAGCTGGAGCGCAGGCCTGAGGTGGTGGCTTGCCGCGGCGGTTGTCTTGCCGCGCCTGAGAGCTTGCCGCTCGTCAGGCCTTGCCGGGGCGCGCAGTGCGCCGCGCGAGCTTCTCTTGGGGTGCCTTGGTTTGGTCTTCCCGGCGAGCTCCTCCCGCCGGGGCCTTGGTGCTTCGGCTTGGTCGTCCCGGCAAGCTCCTCTTGCCGGGGCCTCGCCTCCTTGGCCCGGCAAGCTCCTCTTGCCGGGGCCTTGTCTTCTTGGCTCAAATACTTGGCCTTCGCTCGGCCCAGAAGGGGCCGTGGAGACTTTTGGCGCTCCCCTGGCAAGCCTTGCCGCGGGGTGCTACTACTGCCCGTGCACAAGTTCGGGGTATTAAGGTACCCCTACTTTAGTACACCGACAGGAGCCCCCGGGCCTGGGCCATACACGGTGCCGAGCGTTGTTGGGCCAGGCCCAAACAGTGCACGGGCACGCGTGGCCTGGGTCGCGTTGCTCCTTAACTCCGTGCCCGTCGCGCCCTCCCCAAGTGGCGCGCGCTTATCGCGGCGTCGTGGGGGGGAGGCGTGCGTGACGTGGGTGGCGTGCGCGGGGCTGAGTCCCGCAGGCATGCGTCACGTCGAGCACGATTTCTTTATTCGGAAAGGCGAAACGCCCACTCCCTCTTTAAGTGGGGGGAGACGTGGAGGCGCGGTTCGGTGAACGAACGGGGTCGAGGCGCGGCTTTCGAGGCGCCCGCTCCCCATGATCACGGGGTGGGGAGAGGTCGCCTCATCCGTCGCCTCGGCCCTGCGCGCCTGCCATGCGGCCTCCATGCACTTGGGGTCGCGGTGGTGGAGGCAGAAAACCGGGCCGACGCGGGTCGAGGTAGTGGGTCGGCCCCCGTCGCCTGCCCTTCCTCTGCTTCGATTGGTTTGGGCGGGGCGGCCGAGCCCCCACCCCGCCCCTTTATAAGGAGCGAAAGGGGGTGACGAAGATCCACACTCCTTCATCCCTTCTTCTCCTCGATTCTTGGTCCCCTCTCTCCGACGGCCATGGAGAAAGGGAAATCTGGTCCTTCATCGGTGGCGGCAAGAGTTGCTGCTAGGCAGCGCGCCCCTCCTCCCCTTGTACCCGTGGCGGCGGAGCCAGCCGTAAGGGGAAGGGGGAGGGGGCGAGGTCGTGGACGAGGCCGTGGACGGGGCCGAGGCGCTCGAGGCGGACGGGGCGGCGCGCCGGCCTCGCCTCCGCCAGCAGCTCCCCTTCTCGCGGCGGTTCATCTCGGAGACGACCCCTGTGAGTTCATCATCAGGCTGCACCGGGCGCCTTGCCGTCGCCTCCGCCTCCCGGCTCCCTTCGTGAGCGTGTTGGAGGTGGAGCAACCCGAGATGCTGAGACTGCGCATGAGGGGCTGCGGGATCAGTGGTACGCGAGTCCACGTCGAATCCCGAGCCCCCGGCGTGATGTATCTTGGCCGAGGCTGGAAGTCGTTCGCCCGGATCCACAGCTTGATGGAGGGGTTCACCCTCCATTTTAAGCTGATGGAGGGTGATCTCCTTTCCGTCAAGGTCTTCGGGGACCTCGGCACCCGGTCCCGGTGCTGCGTGGATAGCTCCTCCGACAGCGAAGGCTCCTCCTCGAGCGAGAGTGACGAGGAGGGGAGCGACAGCGACGACTAGGGGAGTGGTCGCCGGGATGACGGGTCCGACTAGGCGCCGGTCGCAGCTCCGCGTGGCACCGGCGACCCCATCATCCGCGTCGCTGGCTCCGTGAACTCCCCGGGGTCGTCTCCTTGGGCGGCTGGCGTAGGGAGGCTGCGGAAGAGGAAGAGGGCGGGCGGCAAGGCCGCTGCCTCATCTTCCAGCTTCGCTACAGACGCCGTCATCACCCTTGCTCGCGGCGACGGCCATCGGGGTCTTCTCTCTGGCCCGGCAAGCTCCTCTTGCCGGGGCTTCGTCTTCTCGGGCGGCCGGAGTGGCGAGGCTGCGGAAGGGGAAGAGGCCGGCGGCAAGGCCGTCAACTCGGAGTACGAGGGCTAGATGCCCTCGACAGCGTGTTGACGTCCCGCTGCCTCATCTTCGAGCTCCGCTTCCGGCGTCGCCGTCTCCATCCAGCCTCCGGAGCCCCCGGGCGGAGCCCCGGACGTTCTCTTGGTGTCTTCTGCCACCCGTAGCTCATCTAGGCGCCCCTTTTGCCCTTCTCGCCTCCTTGCCCTACCTCCTGAGGAGAGAGACAAGAAAGGGATTACGAGCACCTTATCTCTTTTTATCTTGTAAGCCCTCGGGCCTTAGTTGCGTTTAAATCTTGTAATCCCATCTTTCATGTTTTTCATTCTCTCTGAACTGTACCTGAGTGGAATGTTTTTAATGAAAAGGGGATATTTGCCGGACCATTTGTCTCGCGGGTACATCCCGCGGCAAGGAGCGAACCCTTTGCATCGTTAAGATAGACACTTCCCCGCTCGGCAACAGGCCCTGCCGTCTTCCTGCGCCCCTTGACACTCCTCGCGCTCTTGGCGGAGGCAGTGAGGAGGCGGGTTCTGGCCCCTCGCTTCCTCCCCTTGCCGCCGCGACTACTATCAGAAGCGGGCCCCGGGAACGCGCTCCGGGGCTTGTCGCTTAAGAGAGCACGGTAGCTTTTAAGAGGAAGCGAGGTTTTCGTATTCCGCAGTCCATGAGAGAATGCAAGATAAGGGATGCGAAGACTTATCTGAGGTTGCAGCCCCCGGCGACTCTGGCTTGCCGGGGTGCAGGTGCTGGCTCGCCCTTCTCCCCTTCTTCGTCCTTGAGCGACTCGGCTAGGATAGACAATTCCTGCGAGCCAAAGGGAAAGGACGGGAAAAAGACGCAGACTCGACCTCTAAGTTAGGGGTTACCGACTGTTAGGCACTATCAACCCTAACCAAGGACGAGACTCGACTCAGCATGCATGCTAAAACTTGGGGCGCCAGCGCTTCATTATCTGCTGCCAGGGTCTGCGCCTGGCTTTGTACAAAGGATTACATGCAACTGCGGCAAGACTTGTACAAAAGGTTGGTTGCCAGACGGGGTCCGACAACCGCGCCTTACGGGTAAAACTTACGAAGATGCTCAATATTCCAGGAATTGCTCACCGGAGTGCCATCTTTGGTCTCGAGGCGGACGGCGCCGGGCCTCGTGACTCGTTTCACCAGGTAAGGGTCTTCCCACTTCGGCGTCAACTTGTTGTGTTTCTTGGCCGACTGAACGCGCCGAAGAACAAGGTCGCCTTCCTCGAGGATCCTGGCTTTAACTTTGCGGCTATGGTAGCGACGCAAAGCTTGCTGGTAGCGAGCGGATCGCACAACAGCCTGGAGACGATCCTCCTCGAGGAGCAGCGCGTCATCTTCACGCGACCGCTCTTGCTCGAGCTCATCATAAGCGAGCACTCGAGGTGACCCGTATACGAGTTCCGTATGGGTCCCACAGGTCAGGTTTGACCTGGACCCGCCTGTTGACCTGCTGAGGTCAGCATGACCTAGTGCTGACGCAATAAATCATTTTCTGGTTTTAAATTAAATCAGGAATATCCAGAAAATGCTGCAAACTTCAAAAATTCATAGCAATTCAACCGTAACTCCAAATCAAACAATTTATATATGAAAAATTATTAGAAAAATTCAAGGAATCTGTTTATGGCATTTGCATGCATGTTTGAACAACCTAGGGTTGCTGTACAGGGAAATTTGCATAAATGACATTAAATAAGCACATATGGAGTTTGAATTTGAATCTTAGATTCAAACAACTCCATTTAACTTGCTGCTAGTTGCATTAGCTCAAACCACATACCTTTTTGCCATGTAATATTCATGCATCATATTGTGCATTGCATTGATTGTGTTTCTTTCTCTGTTGCCGGTATTTGTCCCCCTCGATAAACGAATTCTGACGACGAGTTCGATGACACCGATGAAGAACTATATTATCTTCAGAAGTGCCAGGAAAGCAAAACCCCCTTGTTCATTTCGATAAAATCCCACTCTCTCGCTCTTGCTCTCTTTTACTGCATTAGGACAACAACGATTCAACTGTTACTTGCTGTGGTAGCTGAACCCCTTTATCCTTTGCATGACCTGTCATTCCACAGTAAATAGATGAAACCCACTAGCATGAGTAGGAGTTGTTTGAGCCCTGTTGTGCCTACTCATTCATGCTTGTTTGTCATGCCTGCTACTGCTTGGAGTGGAGTCAGGGCTGATTCATCGGGGATGAATTGGAAGGTGTGAACATGTCCTACTGTGTGTGAGCTAAGTGTGTGAATACGATTTGGTAAAGGTAGCGGTGAGAGGCCATGTAGGAGTACATGGTGGGTTGTCTCATTGAAGCCGTCCTCAGGAACTGAGTTCTGTGTTTGTGATCCATGAAACAGTTACTACCACACATTGGGATCCTTAATTGACTCTCTCGGCTTCTTAATCACCCTTGTCCTCTGTCCAGGAGTTGCAAGTAGTTTCTGGTGTTTGTAGTATGCTGGGGGCCGCACGCAGCGCTGACCGTAGGGGTGGGCTGTGTTGCGGTAGGCACGTGGCACGGTGTACCGATTCGCCCGTTTGGTGTCTCGGGAACCCTGCTTACATCGTTCGGGGCCGTATGTGGAAACCTCGGCCGGACTCCCTGCGGATGGAACCTGAATAGGCGATAAACCTGGACTAGAGACTTGAGTGTTTAGGTAGGCTGTGGCCGACACCCTCGTTGGGCTTCCGCTTGAAGGTTGCCGAGTACATGTCGTGTAAACGGCGATAAGTGGTGAGAGCCTGTGTGAAGAAGTACACCCCTGCAGGGTTAACATCATCTATTCGAATAGCCGTGTTGTCAGGACCCCGATCCTAAGCCACATCGATCCAGTGTGTAACACATCATATCACTTTGCGGCCTCACGCACGATACTCCCACGGGTGCCACCTTACCTGGCCCGGGACCGTTTGCGCCTTTTGGCTCACGTATATGATATTGTCGCTAGCATCCATATGACAGAGAACCCGGGCCGACATGGCTAGTCGTGAACCCAAAACGGCGCTAGCCTATGAGGACAGGCATACATGAATCACATCAAGCATGTCGGTGATCAACGTATTTATTCGGGCTGTAGCACTGGGATAACAGGACTCCGGTAACCCGGGCTGTAGCAGGCTAGGCAGGACTCCGAATAACAGCGCGTGACATTTCCCCGAAGGGACAGACATAGGAAAGACGTGAAAGACATGCCGGCCAGTCAAGTGTTCCAAGCAGTAGTGCTGGGCTAGCAGGACTCCGGTGATCCGGGCTGTAGCGGACTACTATCGCTCAAAAGCACTAGACTTACATTTCCCCATAAGAAAGGCTGCTAAGGATAAACAACTAGATAGTCGGATCCCACCCATACCAAGCATTTCAATCATACACACAATATGCCCGATATAAGTAAATACAACATGCCATCACAACAAAACTCTACAACTCAAGTACTTTATTTAGAAGGCTCCGGGGAGCCATACATATCATCCATACAGATAGGGGTCACATGACCCGACACTCAAGTCATACAAACATACAAGCACATGCGGAAGCAAAGTAGTCTGAGTACAGACACTAGAAAGAAAGAAGGCTTGACGAAGCCTGTCTATCTACATCGACCCTTCACAAGTCTTGGATCACCACCAGGGTGATAAGTCACTCGTCAACGTCGAGGTCTACATAAAACCCATCAGCGGGGTTGGTGCAGTCGTCTGAAAAACATGATTCAAGCAACATGAGTACGGAGGTACTCAGCAAGTCTTACAACAGGAACCTACTATACATGCACATTCTCAAGAAGGTAGTGGGGTTATTGCAGCAAGCCAGCTTTGACTCTTGGCTAAGCTATCCTACGATAGACACCACTTGTAAATCATTTGTCGCACACGAGTCCACTATCACCATCACAATACTCCACCGTGGATCCTCTCTCGCCATCCTACGAGAGGGCCATCCGCGGTACTCACACTTATCTTGAGACTTTTAGTAGTATCCATTTAAATGTCTATGAACTGTATAGGTGACCAAGTAGTCCTTTACCGCGGACGCGGCTATTCGAATAGATTTATACCCTGCAGGGGTGTACTTCTTCACACACGCTCTCACCACTTACCGCCGTTTACACGACATGTACTCGGCAACCTTCAAGTGGAAGCCCAGCGAGGGTGTCGGCCACGACATGACTAAACACACAAGTCCCTAGTCCAGGTTTATCGCCTATTCGGGTTCCATCCGCAGGGAGTCCGGCCGAGGTTTCCACTAACGGCCCCGAACGATGTGAACAGGGTTCCGAGACACCAAACGGGCGTCCGGCTGGCCCGGCCACGTGCCTACCGCCACACAACCCACCCCTATGGTCAGCGCTGCGTGCGGCCTCCAGCATACTACAAACACCAGAAACTACTTTGCAACTCCCGGACAGAGGACAAGTGCGGTTAATAAGTCGAGAGAGTCAATTAAGGATCCCAATGTGTGGTAGTAACTGAATCTTAAATCACACACACAGATCTCAGTTCTTAAGGACGGCCTCAATGTAACAACCCACCATGTACTCCTACATGGCCTTCCATCGATTCCTTTACCAAATCGTGTTCAACACTTTCACACCCTTGACAACGTCACAACCTTTCACTCTAGTTCATCTTCCCGATGAGCCAGACCTGACACAACTCTAAGCATAGCAAGCATAGCATGGTAGGAACACACACACATATGGCTCAATCAACTCCTACACATGCTAGTGGGTTTCATATAGTTACTGTGGCAATGACAGGTCATGCAAAGTAAGTGGGTTCAACTACCGCAACACACAGCAGTTTGAAATGCGTTGTCTTAATGCAGTAAAACAAGAGCAGAAGCGAGAACATGGGTTTGTATCGGAATGATCAATGGTTGCTTGCCTGATGGAGTAGTAGCAGGGTACTGCCCTTCAGTTGGATACTCGGAGATATCCTCGGAGGCAGAACCTACCACGAAGAACACGTTGGAACACAATCAACTCATGACGATATGCAACAATATGATGCATGCTATGACATGGCAATATGGATGTGTCTTGACCTAATGCAAGTTAAACCAGAAAGGAATGAACTCATTTGAACCAAAGATTCAAATGGTAGCTCATTTAACATAGCCTAATGGTGCATAATCTTATATTGCCTAAACAGCAGGTTTAACTTGTTCTGACATGCATGAAACCAGTACCAATGGATAGGTTGGATTTTTCTGATAATTTTTCATATATAAAACTTTGCATTTGGAGTTATAGATTATTTTCTATGAATTTTTGAAGTTTGAACTAATTTCTGGAATTTCCTGTATAAAAACAAATCCAGTAATTAAATTACTGCGTCAGCATGAGGTCAGTGTGACGTCAGGGTCAACGGAGTCGTCCAGGTCAAACTGACCAGTGGGACCCGCATGTCAGCAGTTAGTTTAACTAATTAATTTTAATTAGAACTAATCTAATTAGTTAACAGGGGGCCCCACCTGTCATTGACTCAGAGGAGTCAACAGGGCCCACCCAGTCAACGGTCAGCGGTCAAACTCGCCGGCGTCTAGCCGCCGGCGAGGCCAGACACGGCGGAGTAAAGTGCTTTTGCACGTTCCCGCCACCTGGGAACGAGCCGCGGCTATTGGTGGTGGTGGTTTAGCTCGAGGTGGCCGGAGACGGCGCCGGCGACGACTTTGGCGGTCGCCGGAGTCGGGTGAAAGTGAGCCCGAGGCTACGGGGCACGGCGAGGTGCGTGGAGTGAGGCATTGGGCTCCTGGTGATGCGGTGAAGTTGGTGGACAAGGTGGCGTGGCCCGTGGTTGGACGGAGACACGTCGGCGACGAGCTCCGCGGCGGTGCGTGCGGGCGAGCTCCGTGTGCTTGTTGTGGTGCACAGGGAGAAGAACGGAGAGGATGGGGAGGTGGCTATGCTCACTGCAACCACGTAGAGCCAGACAGCGTGGTCGGGGACGAGCTGGTGCGACGGCGACGGCGAAAGGGATCTCCGACGATGGTGGACTCGGGCGAGGTCGGTGCAGTGGCTTCGGGGCACGCGAGCGCTCGGGGCTCGGCTATTCGACGAAGTCGACGACGGCGAAGCGGGTGGACACGGTGGCGCGGGTGGGGTTGACGGAGAGCACGGCTACGATGGTGGAACGGCGACGGCTGCGTCGGCCATGGCGAAGGGGAGCAAGGGAGGCGAGGCAGGGGCGAATGGGCGTGTCAAGGGGCTCGGGGCGGCGACGTGGAACACATCTAGGGCAGCGGGACGGCGAGAAGGTGAAGCAGGGCGGCGGGCAGCTGCGTGGCGCACGCTGGTGCCGCCGTCGAACACCTGCCTGCCTGCCTGGCCGAGCCAAGCAGCTCGCTGGCGCGGCAGCTGGGCTGGGCCGGCAGGTGGGCCGGTTAGTAGGCGCCAGTTAAGTTTTTCCTTTTTGTTTCCTTTTTCTATTTTTTCTGTGACTTTGTGGACTTATTAAAAATACTAAAACAACTCCTAAAATCACCAAACTGCACCTGGTCCTTAGTTGGAATATTTCCAGCAAGGAACATTTTAGTTTGGAGATATTTGAGCATTTGAAATATTTTATAAATTTTAAATGCCCAAATTCAAATACTTATGCATTAATTCAAAGACCTTCTATTGACCTAGAAATATATGCACCATTTTTGCCAGAGGTTTTAACCCAAGACAAAGAGGGTGAACATTTTAGAAGGGCATTTCAGGTTCATTGAAAATATTTTTAGCAAACCCTAGTTGATTTCAGGAGGGGTGCTGGGGGTTCTGCCTTCCCCATTTCAAATTTCTGTCAAAAGTAAACATGATGCACACTCTAATGCATGAGCTAGCTAGGATGTGACAACTCACCCCCACTCAAAAGAATCTCGTCCCGAGATTTAGGATCTGTCGGAAAGAAGGCGGGGTACTCGAGTCGAAGACGATCCTCCCTTTACCATGTAGCTTCTTGCTCGGAATGGTGTGACCATTGAACTTTAAGAAACTTGATATTGTGGCGTCGAGTGGTACGCTCGGCTTGATCAAGGATACGAACGGGGTATTCTCGATAAGTGAGGTTATCTTGGAGATCAAGCGTTGCGTGGTCCACTCCACGGATAGGATCCGCGAAGCAACGCCTAAGTTGAGAAACGTGGAAGACGTCATGAACTCTGGAGAGATGCGGAGGTAGTTCCAATTGGTAGGCAACTTCTCCTCGTTTGGCAAGAATGCGAAAATGTCCAATGTAACGAGGAGCCAATTTGCCTTTGATACCGAATCGATGGGTTCCCTTTAAAGGTGTAACCCGAAGGTAAGCCATCTCGCCGACTTCATAAGCCATGGGCTTATGCTTGCGGTCATACTGACTCTTTTGTCGAGATTGGGCGGTTTTCAACTTCTCACGAATAATGCGAACCTGCTCTTCTGCATCCTGGATCATGTCCGGGCCAAAGGGTTGTCTCTCGCCGGTTTCTGACCAGTTAAGAGGCGTTCGACATTTTCGTCCATAAAGAACTTCGAAAGGAGCTTTACCCAAGCTAGCTTGATAACTGTTGTTATAAGCGAACTCGGCGAATGGAAGGCACTTCTCCCAATTCATACCGAAAGAGATGACAGAAGCTCGGAGCATATCCTCCAGAATTTGATTGACTCGTTCTACTTGACCACTTGACTGAGGATGGAAGGCGGTGCTAAAGGAAAGTCGAGTTCCCATAGCATTTTGGAAACTTTCCCAAAATCGAGAGGTGAAAAGACTTCCACGATCGGAATTAATTTCCAATGGAACACCATGGAGAGACACTATTCGAGATATGTACAAATCCGCTAGCTGGCTAGCGGTTATACTCTCGCGAACAGGTAAGAAGTGGGCTACTTTGGAAAGCCGATCGACAACAACGAAGATAGCATTATTCCCTCTTTTGGTTCTGGGAAACCCGGTAATGAAATCCATACCAATTTTATCCCATTTCCATTCAGGAATCTCCAATGGTTGAAGGGTGCCAGCAGGCCGTTGATGCTCTGCTTTAACACGACGACAGACGTCGCAATTAGCAATGTATTGAGCGATTTCTCTCTTCATCCTAGTCCACCAAAACCTCTGGCGTTGGTCTTGATACATTTTAGTACTACCGGGATGAATGGTGAGAGGGGATTCATGAGCTTCCTTAAGGATCAATTGTCGTAAATGTTGTTTCTTGGGAACCACCAAGCGGTTCTCAAAGAAGACAACACCTCGCTCATCCATGGAGAAACACTTAGCAACTCCGCTAGCGATGTTCTCCTTAATCCGAGATATACCTCTATCATACCGCTGAGCGGTTATGATTTGATCCGTAAGGTTAGGTTTCGCCACCAGGGTAGAAAGAAATCCTCGAGGAACAATGTGAAGGTTAAGCTTACGAAATTCCTCGTGGAGAACTGGTTGACTTTGTTGTAACATCAGGTTGTTACAATAAGATTTACGACTTAGTGCATCAGCCATGACATTGGCTTTGCCTGGGGTGTAAGTTATTCCTAAGTCGTAATCCGAGATCAACTCGACCCAACGTCTTTGCCTGAGATTCAAATCCGGTTGGGTGAAGATATATTTCAAACTTTGGTGATCAGTGTAGATTTCGCAACGATTACCCAGAAGGTAATGTCGCCAGGTTTTGAGTGCATGGACTACTGCTGCAAGCTCTAGATCATGTGTGGGATAATTATCCTCATGTGGACGCAACTGTCGAGATGCGTAGGCAATCACATGACGATATTGCATGAGTATGCAACCTAGTCCTTGTCGCGAGGCGTCGCAGTAGATAACAAAGTCCTTAGAGAAATCTGGTGGTACCAGTATGGGAGCAGATGTCAGGCGTCTTTTCAGTTCCTGAAAGCTGAACTCGCACTGCGGGGTCCACTCGAACTTTTTATCTTTCTTGAGGAGTTCAGTTAGAGGCTTAGCAACCTTGGAGAAATTCTCGACGAAGCGGCGGCAATAGCTCGCTAAACCAAGAAAACTCTGAACTTGCTTGACCGTTTCAGGTGGGGTCCAGTCAAGGACAGCTTGAACTCGCTCGGGATTGGCAGCAATGCCCTTGCCAGAGATTACATGGCCCAGATAGGTCACTTCTGGCAACCAGAATTCACACTTGGAGAATTTGGCATAAAGGCGATGCTCTCGAAGTTTCATCAATACTAACCTTAGATGTTCGGCATGTTCTTCCTCATTCTTGGAGTAGATGAGTATATCATCGAGGTAAACCACGACGAATTTATCCAAATACTCCATGAAGATCGAGTTCATTAACCGAGAGAAGGTGGCTGGAGCATTGGTTAAACCGAAGGACATGACGGTGTACTCGTATTGGCCGTAACGAGTGACAAAGGCCGTTTTGGGAATGTCCCCGTTCTTGATTTTGATTTGATGGTAGCCCAACCTCAAATCCATCTTGGAAAAGACTGAGGATCCCGCGAGCGGTCATACAGGTCATTGATCCTGGGGAGCGGATACTTGTTCTTGATAGTGACCAAATTGACAGGTCGGTAATCTACAACCATCCGATCCGTTCCATCCTTCTTCTTGACGAAGAGGACGGGGCAAGCCCATGGAGATGAACTAGGACGGATGAAACCCTTTTGCAAGGACTCATCGAGTTGTTTCTTAAGCTTGGCTAGTTCTAGGGGTGCCATCTTATAAGGTCTTCTAGAGATTGGGACGGTTCCTGGAACAAGGTCTATCACGAACTCAACATCTCTGTTAGGTGGAACACCTGGCAGTTCCTCTGGAAATACATCTGGAAAGTCACGGACTACCGGAATATCTTCGAGGTCTGGAAGGGGATTGGCATTTAGAGAGTAGAGCTGCCGCTCAGACACTCGGGTCAAAACATTGACTGTCTTGCCTGATGGATGGGTAAGTTGAACAGTTCTAGTTGAGCAGTCAATCTTGGCGTAATGAGCTGACATCCAGTCCATACCCAAGATGATGTTTATGTCCGAAGACTTGAGAGTTATTAGTGACGCGAGAAAGACCAATCTGTCGACAAGAATTTCATTTCCATGGCTGATTCTAGAGGTTTGCCATCTAGAACCGGGAGTTTGAATTTCCATGGAGGTGGGCATGTCACTAAAGGTAGTGTTGTGCAATCAAGCATAGCTCTCAGAAATAAACGAATGAGATGCTCCAGTATCAAAGAGAATAGTTGCCGGATGGCAATTAACAAGGAGCGTACCGAGAACGACGTTGGGGTCCTCTTGAGTCTCTTCAGCTGAGACGTAGTTGACATGGCCACGAGCAGTGGTGGCTGGCTTGGCGACGAGCACCTTTGCTGTTGGCTTACCACGGCCAACAGACTTTCCGAACTGGCTGGGGTTGTT
Organism: Aegilops umbellulata; assembly: GCA_032464435.1. Taxonomy (NCBI): domain Eukaryota; kingdom Viridiplantae; phylum Streptophyta; class Magnoliopsida; order Poales; family Poaceae; genus Aegilops; species Aegilops umbellulata. The sequence continues at coordinate 420,717,638 of CP136059.1, forward strand.
CTGGGGACACTCACGGATGTAGTGACCCGGCTCACCACACTTGAAGCAAGTTATCATATTAGGGCGTGGAGCAGCATTGGTAGTGGGGCCACCAAAAGTCTTGGGCGGCACATACTGCTGGTTGGGACGAGGCGCCTCAAAGGATGGCCTCGGGGTATACCTGGGTGGCATAGCAGAATTTGGGATCCAGACCCGGCGCTTCTGAGATCCAGAGCCGGATGAAGATCCATAGTCACGGGAGTGCTTGCGTGAAGCTTCAATATCAGTCTGCCCTGTCTCGGCACTGATGGCCTTGTTGACTAGCTTCGGAAAGGAAGTGCAATCGTGCAGACGAAGATCACGGCGGAGCTCAGGGCTAAGTCCCTTGCGGAACCTTGCCTGCTTCTTGGCGTCGGTGGATACCTCTTCGGGAGCATAGCGAGCAAGCTTTCCAAACTCGCGACTGTATGCATCCACAGTCAGCCTACCCTGGGTGAAGTTACATAAATCCTCCCTCTTGCGATCCATGAGGCCTTCCGGGATATGATGCTCACGGAAAGCAGCACTGAAATCAGCCCAAGTAGTGAGTTGGCCGACCGGGCGCATAGCTTCATAATTCTCCCACCAAAGGCTGGCAGGGCCTTCGAGATGATAGGCAGCAAAGGTAACTTTATCATCTTCAGCTACGTTAGCAGAACGTAGCTTGTGGGCGATGCTGCGGAGCCAGTCATCCGCATCGAGAGGTTCGATGGAATGGTTGAACTTTGGCGGGTACAGCTTGACAAAGTCATTGATGGACACTGGATTGATCCTCTGCTGGCGTGCAGTGTTCTGCTCAATCCGTTCTAGCAAGCGGTTGGTGTCGCGCCTGTTGCGCTCTGCCTCCAGCATCACTTCGGCCAGAGAAGGTGGTTGGGGAAGATTCTCCTCTCTTGCTGCACTAGCCTCTCCCCGCTCCGGAGCAGCAGGGTTGCTGCGAGTGTTGACCATCCTAGGAAACAAGACAACGATTTAGTCGAGGATGGCAAAATCTGGCCAAGGAAGTGCGGAATGTAATGGACAGCATGGAATGCAGAGATGTTCATCAGTATGACATGGTAATATAAAACTGCCATATATTAACCAATGGTCATACACACCATACATAGTTTAGTACAAGCCCGGCTGAAGTACCACTATGATGAAAGACGTTACATCTCATCGGAGGCATTCCAAGCTCCTATACATTAAATAACTACACCTCCGGCATTGATACACACTAAGTCATATACCACGGGTCACGCAGGACAGTGGACATACAACTGTTACAACACTAGCAAGACTACTACTAGCTCAGACGGCTCCGTAGAAGTCCTCATAGAAGTCACCACCCAGACCTGGAAGCGGAACATGGTCATCTGGGAACAGACGGTCCTGCGGTGATTGTGGACCATAGGGATTTGGGTGCGGCCTTGGTCCAACAGACGGCGGTAGGTGAGGTCCACGAGGAGGGGTGATGCCTCCCACCTCACGCCATTCCATGAAATCTGGCAGACTAGCCCGCACAGGGTACAAGTCTCTCATGTCCATGTATCCGGCTTGCACCGCAGGGGCAAACCGAGTCAAAGTGGCCCAATGATCAGCACGAGCATTAAAAAGCTCCATACGCAAGGCCCGGTTTTCACGGTCCTTGTCTTCCAACATCTCGGTAGTGGTGCAGAGGAGTGAGTCCTCATGGGATGCATCACTGTACATGCCCTGAAGGTAACTGAGGGAGTCCTGGATTAGGGGGTGTTCGGCTAGCCGGACTATACTCTCAGCCGGACTCCAGGACTATGAAGATACAAGTTAGAAGACTCCGTCCCGTGTCCGGAAGGTTTTTTCCTTGGCGTACAAGGCAAGCTAGGCGTGCGCATATTCAAGATCTTCTACCAATACAACCGACTCTGTGTAACCCTAACCCTATCCGGTGTCTATATAAACCGGAGGGTTTTAGTCCGTAGGATAGATAGAAGATTCATTATTCATAACCATAGGCTAGCTTCTAGGGTTTAGCCTCCTCGATCTCGTGGTAGATCTACTCTTGTACTACCCATATCATCAATATTAATCAAGCAGGACGTAGGGTTTTACCTGCATCAAGAGGGCCCGAACCTGGGTAAAACTTCGTGTCCCTTGTCTCCTGTTACCATCCGACCTAGACGCACAGTTCGGGACCCCCTACCCGAGATCCGCCGGTTTTGACACCGACATTGGTGCTTTCATTGAGAGTTCCTCTGTGTCGTCGCCTTCGGGTTCGATGGCTCCTTTGATCATCAGCAACGACGAGGTCCAGGGTGAGACTTTTCTCCCCGGACAGATCTTCGTCTTCGGCGGCTTCGCTCTGCGTGTCAACTCCCTTGGCCATCTGGAGCAGATCGAAAGCTACGCCCCTGGCCATCAGGTCAGGTTTGGAAGCTTAAACTATACGGCAGACATCCGAGGAGACTTGATCCTCGATGGATTCGAGCCACAGCCAAGCGTGCCGTACCATCCCGAGGGACATGATATAGCTCTGCCCCCGAATAGTGCCCCGGAGGCCGCATACGCTCCGGCCCCGACCCTCGATTCGGAGCCCGTTGCGTTCGTCAAGGGTGAACGGTTGGATGTCACCTCAGGGGCTGCGATCTCAAAGGCGATCGAGCCGAACGACAGCCCCGCACTCTGCGTGGCCCAAGACTCCGAGGAGCCAGACTCTTCCCCGAGTTCCGAAACTCCCTCGCCCCTGCCGATCGAATCAGATTGGGCGCCTATAATGGAGTTCACCGCCGCGGATATTTTTCAGCATTCACCCTTTAGTGATATACTGAACTCTCTTAAGTTTCTCTCTCTGTCAGGAGAGCCCAGGCCGCACTATGGCCCGCGAGGTTGGGATTCGGACGACGGAGAAAGTCAAAGCCAGACCACCACCCACTTGATAGCCACTGTCGAAGATTTGACCGACATGCTTGATTTTAGCTCCGAAGAATTCGACGGTATGGACGACGAATATGGAGACGAACCGGAACCGGCACCCGTAGGGCGCTGGACATCCACCATGCCCAATGACGTATTCATGGTGGATACACCGATGAATATTAACAATGAGGAATCCGGGGGCGAAAAGAAGGGTAAACCCTCCGAGAAGAACTCGAAACGGCGACGTAAACGCCGAGCCAAACCCCACCTCGATCAGGATCCAGCCATAGAGCAGGACAACCCACTAGAGGGCGAGCATGTCTCCGAACAGCCGTCCGAACAGGGTCACACGGGAAGAGAGGACGAACAGTCTTCTCCCGGTCATAATAGAACTCCGGACGATACCACACCGGACAAAATTTTGGAGCAGAAAAGTCTCCAAGAAAGGCTCATGGCTACAGCACGCAGCCTTAAAAAGCAGAAGCAAAAGCTAAAGACGGCGGAAAATGCACTCAAGACAAGATGGAGCAAAGTAATCAAGACCGCAGACAAATACGGTGGCAGCCGCTGCACCAAAAGCTACCCAAAGAGAAAGCTACTGCCCGAATTCGACCAGGAGGCCATAGAGCCCCCACACTCGAAAAACAAAAAGGCTACACGGTCGGATAGACGACCTCTTGGCCACTACAAAACGACAAACGGCGCCGCACTAGATACGGCATGCGACCCAGTCAAAGACTCGCATCTTGGCCCAGCCAGGTCCATTTACGGGCCAAAAAAGCAAGCTCTCGCAAGCAATGCAAAAAATCGACCGTCAGAATCCGGCACACCCAGATACAGGGGTGCCGCACACCCTCTATGCTTCACAGACGAGGTCCTGGAATATGAATTCCCGGAAGGATTCAAACCCGTTAACATAGAGGCATATGATGGAACAACAGACCCTGGAGTCTGGGTTGAGGACTATATCCTCCACATTCATATGGCTAGAGGAGATGATCTCCACGCCATTAAATATTTACCTCTTAAGCTTAAAGGGCCAGCTCGGCACTGGCTTAAAAGCCTTCCCGAAAACACAATTGGAAGTTGGGAAGAGCTCGAGGACGCTTTCCGAGCAAACTTTCAAGGGACATATGTCCGTCCCCCGGATGCAGACGATCTCAGTCACATGACTCAGCAGCCCGGCGAGTCAGCTCGGCAATTCTGGAACAGATTCCTCACTAAAAAGAATCAAATAGTCGACTGTCCGGACGCCGAAGCCCTAGCGGCTTTCAGGCACAATGTCCGAGACGAATGGCTAGCCAGACACCTCGGCCAGGAAAAGCATAGAACAATGGCCGCACTCACAAGCCTCATGACCCGTTTTTGCGCGGGAGAAGACAGCTGGTTAGCACGATGCAACCCCAGCGACCCAGGTACATCTGAAACCAGGGATGGAAACGGGAAACCACGGCGAAATAAAGATCATCGCCGAGTCAAAAGAAAAAGCCCGCAGAGCACGGCAGTTAATGCCGGATTCAAAGGCTCACGGCAAAATCAGACAAAGACGCCCCCTGAGGATAGTAGGGAGGATCCGTCCAGCCTAAAGAGAATAATGGACAGGATATGTCAGATACACAGTACTCCTGGGACGCCTACTAACCATACCCACAGAGACTGCTGGATTTTTAAACAGTCCGGACGGCTTAACGTCGAACACAAGGGGCTTGACGCACCAAGTGAGGAAGAGGACGAACCTCAAAAGCAGCAAACCAGGAAGCAAAAGAACTTCCCACAAGAAGTCAAAACAGTGAACTCACTTCACATAATAAATCATGCGGCACCCATAAAGGTCCGCACATTCAAGCCTGTCCCTAGGAAGTCCCGCCACTGGTCTCTAAAACCAATCACTTTTGATCAGTTTGATTATTCTCATAATATCAAACATGCAGGCCGGACTGCCCTGGTACTTAAACCAATAATAGACGGATTCCAGTTTACCAATGTCCTTATGGACGGGTGCAGTGAACTAAACCTGATATATCAGGATACAATTCGCAGCAGGGGCATCAACCCAACAAGAATTTGTCACAGCAAAACCTCCTTTCAAGGGGTAGCACCCGGCCCGGACACCCACTGCATGGGTTTTATCCGGCTTGCGGTAATATTCGGCTCTGCCAATAACTTTCGTCGCGAAAAGCTCATCTTCCACATAGTCCCGTTATCAAGTCGCTATCAAGCACTAAGGGGACGGGGAGCTTTCGCTCGCTTTAAGGCAATACCGCATTATGCGTCCCTCACGCTAAAGATGCCCGGTCCTCGAGGCATCACCTCTTTAAAGGGAATGCACTAAAATATACCTCCCCCAAAAGGAGGACTGTGCGGCCGCTTAAACGGACGCACAATAAAACAGCCTCGCCAGCCAATAGGCTTCAAGTCACAGCAGGCCATGAACCCGGACTCTATGAGTTCGGCAGGAGCCCGTCATCATTGTAGGCTTGTTATGCTGCACCAGGGGCTGCACACAGAGACAATAACGCTCGATTTCACTTATTTTTTACTTTATATTCTTTTTTTATTTTATTCTTTTTTTTGTCCCGCACGACCCATTTTCAAATTAGTTCCTCTCTTTACAGATGAACGTCGTACGGCGCCCGTCCAGGACACGGCACAGCGGAGACACAGGCGCAGACGTGCAGTAGGGACCCGCCCAAAAGGATTCTTTTTCAGATTAAGACCCTGCGTAAACCTTTTTTACTGTCTCTTGCTGCTATACATCCCCTGGTTTATTCTACGGTAACCAAGGAGGAAACTGGCGTCTTGGCATGTGGCCACGTCAGGATTATTGCTTGTACCTGGACACGAGGGGCTTTTTTCTTCTTTTTTTCAATAAAAAAGGAGGGGCGCTGTTCCGCACACGCCCACAAAAGACCGAACACCTTAGGGAGTGTTCGCCGTTGCGAGTTTTGGCACTATATGCATCAGCTCCGAGTCATGATTTTGGTCATATGTTGGGTTGCCCGGCTCCTGTGTTCGGCCGCCTTAAGTTCCGTTTTGTCGGCTAACGTAGCTCTAGGAGAACTACTGCGATTGCGCCCCGGTTCGGCCGGGCGAGCGCCTCAGTAGAAAAAGCCGAAAACCGACTGTCATGATGTAGCGAGAGACTGGTCGCCACTCGATAACTCATAGGGGTTTATCGAACTCCTCCGTTTTGACGAAGGGCCGCTTCCCGGTCAGGCAAATATGCGTCCCGAATTCGGATAAACGCAGCAGCCACTTCAGGGCTACCTAAAGTGTCCCACTGTCAAGCTCCTATGGCTAAGTGAAAGTGTTAAAGCATTATAGTCCGGTTGCCTGGCCCGTGGCACAATCACCTCCTTTGTAGGACCAAGACGTTGGATTAAGTGTGAATGTGTTTTCCGCGCGCACCCCCGCATTATGTGCGTGGGGGCTGAAGCCAACGACTGCAATCTTTCAGAATTTAAATAAAAACGGCCGCACAGGAGGTGTTATTAATACTTGAAGGAACAAGTTTAAAAATCCGACATTACAATTGATATAAATACTAATCTATGATTACATACGCTATCATAAGATAGCATCCTTCGAACACTGCGTCTCTATTATACGAGCGCCTGCGAGGACTTCCTCTAAATAGTGTTTGGCAGGCAGTCGGCCTTCGTCCGAATCACTGGACGGAACTACGGTGGGCTCCATATCCGCCCAGTATGTCTTGACACGGGCAAGAGCCAGCCGAGCGCCCTCCGTGCAAGCTGACCTCTTTAAAGCTTCAATCCGAGGCATCACGTCAAGGAATTGCTGCACCAAGCTAAAATAGCTCTTCGGCTTCGATTTCCCCGGACACAAGCGATCCATGGCGTAGCTCATGGCGAGTCCGGACAGCCTATTCAGCTCGGCCCATTGGGCCAAGCGATCGTCCACTGACAGTGGACGCTCCGGATTGGCGAACTGCGGCCAGAAGAGCCTTTCCACTTCATGATCTTTCTTCTCTTGAAAGTACCTGGTCGCATCAGCGGCACTCGCCGCCAGATCCAGATAGGCGTCCTTCACGCTCCACGCTCGGTCCAATGGGGCGAACTTCGGATCACAAAATTTTCTTCGCAGCAGGAAGGGCTTTCCATCAGCAATCAGTCCGGCTTGACGTAGTTCTTCCTTTGCCGCTCTCATAGCAGAGCGGGCATTCTTGGCGTCAGCAACGGCCTTCTCTAGGTCCGTCTGCCTGGCTCGACCCTCCTCTTCCAGAAGCTTGCAATGGTCAGTAGCACTTTTAAACTTTTCGGCAAGGTCAGCCATCTTTTCTTTGCTTCGGCAATGGGAAGCCTGTTCGGCTTTCAGCTCTTCACGGGCTCTTCCGGCAGCCGCATCGCCTTTTCTGGCTTGCTCCTTGGCTTTGGCGAGTTCGGCTCTAAGTCCTTCTACGGCCGCCGCACCATCTGCATCAAACATTTATAAGGTAAGATACTGACATAAAACTACTCTTACTAACAATCGCCAAATTCTCTTACACACCTTGAGCATCATCAAGCCGCTTGTTAACAAGCACGATGTCGGCTTCTGCCACATCAAGTTGCCGTTTCATTTAGGCCAACTCTCGAGTCCGGCTTGACCCCGGACAATTAGCCACCTGCACAGGAGAGGTACCATTTAAAGGACCTAGGACTTAGATCCTCTGCGCGCCGCACATCTTTGCGCCGCACAGAGTCTCAGGGGCTACTATCTACACAGGGCGCATTTTATTATGCGTACTTAACATTGATGTTCGTTGTTAAACGTACCTCAAAGCCTGCCAATAAACTCTTGGCGGCCTCGTTCAGCCCGCTTTCTGCGGCTGAAATCTTCTCAATCACCGTGTGCATCAACACACGATGTTCCTCTGAAACAGAGGCTCGGCCCAGCAGAACCCTCAGCTCCTCCGACCGAACACCAGATGGTGCCGGACTTGTCCCATGGCCTTCTTCGGAGGCCGGACATGGAGAACCTCGAGGGGCCGTATTATCACCTCCCGCCTCTGGCTGATCCGGAGTAACCCTCTGCGATGACACTTCGGCGTCGCCCGCATTGTTAGGCGGTGTAGAAGGGGGAAGCGTTCCGCTCTCCATCATCTCCGGAAGAAGGTCCCCCGACGATGAATTCTGCTGAGAAGGGTCGGGATCCAAACTACAAGGTAAGATTTCAGTTAAAGCTTCTTAAAGCATAAATCAAGGACTTCTCTTAAAAGAACGACTCTCTTTTTACTTACGGCTCGTTGGAGGGCAGCTCCTTTTGAGGATTTAGTTCGGCCGACGGGCTTCTCGGCTTCGGGTCCTCTGACGTGGATGTTCTCCCCCGTTTTGAAGCTTGAACTTCCGGGTTGTCAGAGGTGGCCCTTTTGTTCCCCCGAAGAGAGGAATTGCCAACTCCCTCCTTCGGAATGGCCTCTTTCGAAGAGGCCATGGTTTCCCTGTCCGTCCCATCGCCTCCTTCTAGAGGCGCTGCCTCCAACATCCGGATAAGTACTGGATCTAGTCTGGTCACGGGGAGGGGAGCCGGACACCGGATCAGCTTCGCTTTCGTCACCCATTCCTTCATAATAAGGATAAAGTGGTTAACAAAACAAGTTAATTGTGCGGATGAAAGATCCGGACTCAGGGTTACTTACTTTTGTATCCGGGCGATTGCGGCTTAAACCGGCATCCTCGGTCACGTCCGGACTCGATTCTTGCGGTCCGAAGAACTGTTTATACATCTCCGTAGGCGTCCTGCCCATGAAATTTCGAAGAACTCGCGGCCCCTCTGGGTTGAACTCCCACAAGCGAAGAGGGCGGCGTTGGCCGGGCAGAGTCCGGCGAATCAGCATAACTTGAGTCACCTTGACCAAGTTGAGGTCTCCTTTCAAGAGATCCCTTATGCGGCCTTGCAGTAGAGAAACGTCTCCAGGCAGGCCTCGGTCTAACCCCGTGCTGATCCACGATGTCAAACGTGGTGGGGGGCCCGAGCGAAAGGCAGGGGGCGCCACCCAGGTGGTGCCCCGGGGAGAGGTGATATAGAACCACTCCTGTTGCCATAAACCAAGCTCCTCTTGAAAAGTGCCCTTGGGCCACGGAGCATTGGCCATTCTTTTTATAATAGCGCCTCCGCACTTTGCGTGTCGCCCCTCGATTATCTTCGGCTCTACCTTGAAGGTCTTGAGCCATAGTCCGAAGTGGGGGGTGACGTGGAGGAACGCTTCGCACACAACTATGAAGGAGGAAATATGGAGGATGGACTCCGGAGCCAGGTCGTGGAACTCCAGCCCGTAGTAAAACATCAGCCCCCTTACAAAAGGATCCGTCGGGAAGCCTAAACCTCGGAGGAAGTGGGAGACAAACACTACGCTCTCACCGGGCTGGGGGCTCGGGATCGCCTGTCCTCGAACAGGCAGCCTATGCGGAATCTCGCTGGTTAAGAACCTAGCTTCCCTCAACTTTGATATGTCCTCCTCCGTCATCCATCGACCCTGGAGGTCGGACCCGGACGTTGTTGTAGATCCGGTGCGTCTAGAACCTGGAAGCCTAGGGTGTTGGAACTCGAGGCGAGGGGTGAGCGCGCTTTGAGTAGAAGAGGGAACGGGGCCTTGGTCTCTTTATAAAGAGGTAGAATACCAAGAGCCCACCCCGTGACCGTCTTGGACTAGCCTGTAAATTAAGCAGGACTTGCTAAAAAGGCACGGTTGGGTTACCCACGTCCGTATTAATGAGAATCCCGTTAAAAGGGGGCACGCAGTCTCTGCTTTGACAAGATGTGCCAAGGAAACCGCCTCGTTGAACGTGCTGCGGTGGAACAGTAAAAATAACCCATACAGAAGGCTTGGACGCAGTGTTATGACGAACTGCGGAATACGTCAGCAGATTTGATTTGTGCTTACATTATTCTCTATATGGCAATACGTGGAAATTTGTTTTGCAGAGCTGGACACTATTTCTTGGTGTTCATTATCTTCTTGAAGAAACTTGGAGGAGGAACCCGCCTTGCAATGCCGAAGACAATTTGCGCGCCGGACTCATCGTCATTGAAGCCTGGTTCAGGGGCTACTGAGGGAGTCCTGGATTAGGGGGTGTTCGGCTAGCCGGACTATACTCTCAGCCGGACTCCAGGACTATGAAGATACAAGTTAGAAGACTCCGTCCCATGTCCGGAAGGTTTTTTCCTTGGCGTAGAAGGCAAGCTAGGCGTGCGGATATTCAAGATCTCCTACCAATACAACCGACTCTGTGTAACCCTAACCCTATCCGGTGTCTATATAAACCGGAGGGTTTTAGTCCGTAGGACAGATAGAAGATTCATTATTCATAACCATAGGCTAGCTTCTAGGGTTTAGCCTCCTCGATCCCGTGGTAGATCTACTCTTGTACTACCCATATCATCAATATTAATCAAGCAGGACGTAGGGTTTTACCTCCATCAAGAGGGCCCGAACCTGGGTAAAACTTCGTGTCCCTTGTCTCCTGTTACCATCCGACCTAGACGCACAGTTCGGGACCCCCTACCCGAGATCCGCCGGTTTTGACACCGACAGTAACCATGCGCCCCAGGGAGGGATGCAGGCATGTAGCGAAATTCAGTGTTGCTCAACAAGGCAGTTCTGGCTCGAATAATGGTCATCATCGAGTAGGCTGCATCTTGCACGGACATCCCAATAGTAATCCCAAGTCCATAAGAACAGTGGAGTGGTTCCGTGGCTCCGGGATAAGATGGATATATCCTGACCGTGCACAGATATTGGCTCTGGTTGAAATCTCTAAACTGCTCTTCGACGGTGTATTCAGGGTACCATCGGTAACCTGCCTCAACCATCACTCAAACCAACATGGCGGTATGACCACATATACCAATGCAACGGGTCAGACGAACCACTTGGTTCTGGGGACGGGTAGCCATCTGAAAGCACAAAATAGTGCAAAGGCATTAGAATTTTCTGGAAGAAATTGGACAGCATAACGGCTGTAAATCTCAGAAAAAGAATTGGGACATCCACAACAGTTTGCAAAACCACTCAACATCATCATATCAAGGTTCTGGTTCAATTGGCAACATACTAAACTTTAGTAGAACCGAACTAGGTTGGATCCAACAATCCTATAAGTTACTACGGATTTAGTAACACGTGAACCTGATAGAGGGAAGAGAGCCTAGTCCTTAACCCACGTAGAATGAGAAGAGAATGACTCAGAATAGAGGGCATAAGGTAAAGGAGTAAAAGAGCCTTACGTTCCCTCCCACAATCAATTCCCCTAAATATAACTAAAGCATTTCTAGACTCGACATCGACCAGTTTGGCTTAGCGAACCTACAGGCAGTCCGGCTCTGATGCCAATGCTGTCAGGACCCCGATCCTAAGCCACATCGATCCAGCGTGTAACACATCATATCACTTTGCGGCCTCACGCACGGTACTCCCACGGGTGCCACCTTACCTGGCCCGGGACCGTTTGCGCCTTTTGGCTCACGTATATGATATTGTCGCTAGCATCCATATGACAGAGAACCCGGGCCGACATGGCTAGTCGTGAACCCAAAGCGGTGCTAGGCTATGAGGACAGGCATACATGAATCACATCGAGCATGTCGGTCATCAACGTATTTATTCGGGCTGTAGCACTTGGCTAACAGGACTCCGGTAACCCGGGCTGTAGCAGGCTAGGCAGGACTCCGAATAACAGCGCGTGACATTTCCCCGAAGGGACAGACATAGGAACGGCGTGAAACACATGCCGGCCAGTCAAGTGTTCCAAGCAGTAGTGCTGGGCTAGCAGGAGTCCGGTGATCCGGGCTGTAGCGGACTACTATCGCTCAAAAGCACTAGACTTACATTTCCCCATAAGAAAGGCTGCCAAGGATAAACAACTAGATAGTCGGATCCCACCCATACCAAGCATTTCAATCATACACACAATATGCCCGATATGAGTAAATACAACATGGCATCACAACAAAACTCTACAACTCAAGTACTTTATTTAGAAGGCTCCGGGGAGCCATACATATCATCCATACAGATCGGGGTCACATGACCCGACACTCAAGTCATACAAACATACAAGCACATGCGGAAGCAAAGTAGTCTGAGTATAGACACTAGAAAGAAAGAAGGCTTGACGAAGCCTGTCTATCTACATCGACCCTTCACAAGTCTTGGATCACCACCAGGGTGATAAGTCACTCATCAACGTCGAGGTCTACATAGAACCCATCAGCGGGGTTGGTGCAGTCGTCTGAAAAACATGATTAAAGCAACATGAGTACGGAGGTACTCAGCAAGCCTTACAACAGGAACCTACTATACATGCACATTCTCAAGAAGGTAGTGGGGTTATTGCAGCAAGCCAGCTTTGACTCTTGGCTAAGCTATCCTACGATAGACACCACTTGTAAATCATTTGTCGCACACGAGTCCACTATCACCATCACAATACTCCACCGTGGATCCTCTCTCGCCATCTTACGAGAGGGCCATCCGCGGTACTCACACCTATCTTGAGACTTTTAGTAGTATCCATTTAATTGTCTATGAAATGTATAGGTGACCAAGTAGTCCTTTACCGCGGACGCGGCTATTCGAATAGATTTATACCCTGCAGGGGTGTACTTCTTCACACACGCTCTCACCACTTACAGCCGTTTACACGACATGTACTCGGCAACCTTCAAGCGGAAGCCCAGCAAGAGTGTCGGCCACGACCTGACTAAACACACAAGTCCCTAGTCCAGGTTTATCGCCTATTCGGGTTCCATCCGCAGGGAGTCCGGCCGAGGTTTCCACTAACGGCCCGAACGATGTGAACAGGGTTCCGAGACACCAAACGGGCGTCCGGCTGGCCCGGCCACGTGCCTACCGCAACACAACCCACCCCTATGGTCAGCGCTACGTGCGGCCCCCAGCATACTACAAACACCAGAAACTACTTTGCAACTCCCGGACAGAGGACAAGTGCGGTTAATAAGTCAAGAGAGTCAATTAAGGATCCCAATGTGTGGTAGTAACTGAATCTTAAATCACACACACAGATCTCAGTTCTTAAGGACGGCCTCAATGAAACAACCCACCATGTACTCCTAGATGGCCTTCCATCGATTCCTTTACCAAATCGTGTTCAACACTTTCATACCCTTGACAACGTCACAACCTTTCACTCTAGTTCATCTTCCCAATGAGCCAGACCTGACACAACTCTAAGCATAGCAAGCATAGCATGGTAGGAACACACACACATATGGCTCAATCAACTCCTACACATGCTAGTGGGTTTCATCTAGTTACTGTGGCAATGACAGGTCATGCAAAGGAAGTGGGTTCAACTACCGCAACACACAACAGTTTGAAATGCGTTGTCTTAATGCAGTAAAACAAGAGCAGAAGCGAGAACATGGGTTTGTATCGGAATGATCAATGGTTGCTTGCCTGATGGAGTAGTAGCAGGGTACTGCCCTTCAGTTGGATACTCGGAGATATCCTCGGAGGTAGAACCTACCACGAAGAACACGTTGGAACACAATCAACTCATGATGATATGCAACAATATGATGCATGCTATGACATGGCAATATGGATGTGTCTTGACCTAATGCAAGTTAAACCAGAAAGGAATGAACTCATTTGAACCAAAGATTCAAATGGTAGCTCATTTAACATAGCCTAATGGTGCATAATCTTATATTGCCTAAACAGCAGGTTTAACTTGTTCGGACATGCATGAAACCAGTACCAATGGATAGGTTGGATTTTTCTGATAATTTTTCATATATAAAACTTTGCATTTGGAGTTATAGATTAATTTCTATGAATTTTTGAAGTTTGAACTAATTTCTGGAATTTCCTGTATAAAAATAAATCCAGTAATTAAATTACTGCGTCAGCATGAGGTCAGTGTGACGTCAGGCTCAACGGTGTCGTCCAGGTCAAACTGACCAGTGGGACCCGCATGTCAGCAGTTAGTTTAACTAATTAATTTTAATTAGAACTAATCTAATTAGTTAACAGGGGGGGCCCACCTGTCATTGACTCAGAGGAGTCAACAGGGCCAACCCAGTCAACGGTCAGCGGTCAAACTCGCCGGCGTCTAGCCGCCGGCGAGGCCAGACATGGCGGAGTAAAGTGCTTTTGCACGTTCCGGCCACCAAATGAGGCGCGGAAGGCATCTACGCGCTCCTGGGAACGAGCCGCGGCTATTGGTGGTGGTGGTTTAGCTCGAGGTGGCCGGAGACGGCGCCGGCGACGACTTTGGCGGTCGCCGGAGTCGGGTGAAAGTGAGCCCGAGGCTACGGGGCACGGCGAGGTGCGTGGAGTGAGGCGTTGGGCTCCTGGTGATGCGGTGAAGTTAGTGGACAAGGTGGCGTGGCCCATGGTTGGCCGGAGACACGTCGGCGACGAGCTCCGCGGCGGTGCGTGCGGGCGAGCTCCGTGTGCTCGTTGTGGTGCACGGGAAGAAGAACGGAGAGGATGGGGAGGTGGCTATGCTCACTGCGACCACGTAGAGCCAGACGGCGTGGTCGGGGACGAGCTGGTGCGGCGGCGACGGCGAAAGGGATCTCCGACGACGGTGGACTCGGGCGAGGTCGGTGCAGTGGCTTCGAGGCACGCGAGCGGTCGGGGCTCGGCTGTTCGAAGAAGTCGACGACGGCGAAGCGGGTGGACACGGTGGCGCGGCGTGGGGTTGACGGAGAGTACGGCTACGATGGTGGAACGGCGACGGCTGCGTCGGCCATGGCGAAGGGGAGCGAGTGAGGCGAGGCAGGGGCGAATGGGCGTGTCCAGGGGCTCGGGGCGGCGACGTGGAACACATCCAGGGCAGCGGGGCGGCGAGAAGGTGAAGCAGGGCGGCGGGCAGCTGCGTGGCGCACGCTGGTGCCGCCGTCGAACACCTGCCTGCCTGCCTGGCCGAGCCAAGCAGCTCGCTGGCGCGGCAGCTGGGCTGGGCCGGCAGGTGGGCCGGTTAGTAGGCGCCAGGTAAGGTGGCACCCGTGGGAGTACCGTGCGTGAGGCCGCAAAGTGATATGATGTGTTACATGCTGGATCGATGTGGCTTAGGATCGGGGTCCTAACAGCGTTGGTATCAGAGCCTGACTGCCTGTAGGATTACCAAGCCAAACTGGTCGAAGTTGTGTCTAGAAATGCTTTAGCTATATGTAGGGGAATTGATTGTGGGAGGGAATGTAAGGCTCTTTTACTCCTTTACCTTATGCCCTCTGTTCTGAGTCAGCCTCTTCTCATTCTACGGGGGTTAAGAACTAGTCCTTCTCATCTATCTACCAGGATGACGAGTTACTATAGTAGAGACTTATAGGATTGTTGGATTCGAGCCCCTGTTCAGTTTCTACTACTTTTAGTATGTTGTCAGTTGATCTCAGAACCTTGATATTGTGGTGTTGCGTGGTTATGCCACAATTTTTGCAGGATGTCTCAAATAATTTTGAGCATTTACAGCCGTTATGCTGTCCGAGTCATCCCAGGTCTCTAAATAGTCGGATGCATTTGCAAATCCTTTCTCTCCGTTCCCGATGTCCTTTTTGGTCAGAATAAGCACACTAATCGGTCTGTTGAGGTACGCCATTGCCTTGACGTATATGTTGGAGCTACTACTATGACCCTAGGTGTCTTATGAAACCTTCTAGTAATTTGTCCATTGTTTTGTGTTCCCAGTGTGAGATTCTGGCCACCATTCTCGAAAGCATCCGGTGATGCCACTTAGTAGTAGGTATTCCATTCCTGGGTTCTTGAACCCGAGATTCACCCTACTTACCTCATGTCGATAGTGTTTGCTAGTTTCTTTAGGATATTAGTAACCTTTGCATTAGTCCTCGAGGTCCGCGGTATCTCCTTCTTCCAAATACCATGAACCATTAAGGCAGAAGTTCTTTGAACCAAAAGATCACAACCAGGGTGCTCTTGAGGAGTACTCCATTGATATTGTGACTCTGCCAGTTCTATCATTCTGCATGGGTTATCCGGAAGAAATTTGTTGAACTCGTTTGACATACTAACCCATGAATCCACAACTCAGAAAGTTATTTGTTCCTTGAGTTGACCCTCCTCAGCTGTACTCCGACCCTAGTCTATCAATTGATAGTCAGGAATAGTTGTGCGTTCGTGTTCATCAATGCCTATTATTCTTGTGGTTCGTCAAGCCGTTCTATTCCGGAATGACTAGGAGAAACAAACTCTAGTACCTTATCCATTTCTAGGATTGGGTCAAAACAGTTGTATTCCGCAGATCAAAATTCCAATCCAGCTTCTGATTCTGTTCTACCCTGAAGTATTGCCCTCTTTATGTCAGGGATATCATAGGAATTGCACAACACCCTATGAACTCTTGATACAGTGATACTTCTCGCCATCATCGTTCATTCCTTGGTCTCCGTGTTGTTGTAACCGGAATGCCGACAGATGAATCGTGATGTGTGAAATCAATACTCCTAGCAACTCCGTTGCTTGGTAGTTAATGGACGATACTCTCATTCTTAGCGTATTGGTTATTAAATCATCATCCTAGGACTGATCGTGCTACCAAGTCCATTTTTGTTGGTGCACCTCTCGATCGATGAGTTAGGATAGAGTCAATCCTTTCTTATTTGATCATATCGTCTTGCCCTGAAAAGCAAGATTGATCTCGAGCTTAGTATCATATCGGTGGTTCGTGATTTTCCGAAGATCTTCTCGGAAGTATTACCTGGTTGTCACCCGACCGCTATGTTGAGTTCGTGATCAAGTTGGTTTTCTTATAAATCACCCCTTCTCCAAGAATCTGTGTTGGATATCCCTGAGCTAGTTGGTTAAGCTAGACAACAACTTGGAGAGTTGGAAGATAAAAGCTTGTCTGACTTAGTTCATGTTAGGGGATATCTTTGTGTGTGTGTGTGTTGAAGAAAGATGATATCTTCATCGACTGATCCCCGTGATCAGTTGTTGAACCTATTGTCTTGTCCAAACTTTGACTTGAGTATGGGCTATCATCAAGTCAAATCAGAACCAGCGATGTTCGTAATGTTGTCTTACTCGTGGTTGATTCCTCGATCATACACCATTACATCCTTTGGTCTGACCAATACTATCACATCGTTCACATGATGGTGGAAGTCCAGTGATATGGAAATACCGATGAGTTGTTGTTGAGCCCATCAGCAGCATTTTGTCTCCCACTTGATTCATGTTGAACGCTACACTAGTATTGGAAATTTTGTAAGCATTTCTTCGTGTTTCGTTCATGAAGCATATGCTTGAATGAAAGAAGTGACTTTCTCCAAATTCATGTGCATTTGGTGCAAGTTGCCGCCGTGAGTTGGAGAAAGATTGTTTTTGCCTCCTCAGGAATCGTCCCAAGTTGTTCACGCATGTGCGAAGTACTCCATGGTTTGATAGGCTCGCTACCTCCACTCCATGTGTAATCCCTAGCACGCCAAGCCACTGATTGATTTGTTCAAGGAGAAGTAGTTCCTTCTTAAGAGCAAGACTTATACAAGGACTTCGATATCCTCGATGATGGTTCCCCACCTGAACTCGGTAGTGTTTTGTTGTAAGACTTCTACGTGATCATGCTTGTCCTGGACATCATGTTCACAGGTATGTAGCAGAATCAGCTCATGTTTTGGAGCTTACTACCATAGTTCATCTCCCGATAATCTCGCAACGTTATCTCGTCGATTTGTGTTGCAACTCTTCTTTTCAGACATGTGAGTCTGAAGTATCCTGTTTCTAACCAGATCTGAATTTCAGGCAGATATGATGGTTGGAACACTCCCGACATTTGCATTTTGTTCCCAGCTCGCACCGCCTTGTGCCAACTTTCCATGGGCTGCCTTCTCAGCAATTGCTGTCCAGAATCATCTCCAACGTGGACTTGTCATGGGTCCCATCCATGTCCGGTGATAAGCAAAAGTCATCCATTGCGTTGTCTTCAACAAGGTAGTCCACATCATCCAACCTAGTCCGAGTATGCCATTTCTTCGAGCTCTCTCAAACGATCAATTGTAAATTGCCTCAAGTTGGTATGAAGAGTTTCAATGATCTATGGATCAAAAGTAATTATTTTTGCCACTTAAGGGAATAGTTCTTCAAGTCACCTTCTCCAAAATGCCCCATTTTGGAATCATGGCAATTTCCCTCGCCACCTTGAAACCCTCATCAAATTGTTTCTCCCGTCCCTTCTAATGCATGTTTTGCCTCTCAGCTCCAGAGATCGATGTTTCTACCTCTCATTCTGTGAGTTGATCTTGTGATCCTTGTGATGATCCTAAGTTGCTCGAACCTCAAGAAGATCGATTCTTCTAAAAATCTCCCTTTTCTCTCGTTGTCATGTTGGATGAAGTTCTCAAAGCAAGATGTCAAGATCAAGATGATGATCGAATCAACGTTCTTACGAAGTGCAACCTGGATCGTTTAGATTGTGCGAGCTTTGTGTCCCCTCTGTCTTCTTACCTCACGCCTTGAATCTCGGGACGAGATTCTTGTTTAGTAGGGGTGAGTTGTCACAGCCCTAGAATTTGCTTGCCATTAGTTGCCTTAAAGCATCCATGCATCATGTTAATTTTTCAATTAAAGTTGATAATGGGGATGACAAACCCTAGCACCAAAATTAAATCAAATAGGTTCAACTTAAAAATATTTTCAAGAACCCAGAATGCTCTTTAGAAAAGTTCATCATTTTTGAATTGATCTAGAATCTCTGACAAAAATGATGCACACCTTTCTAGGTCATTTTTGGATTTTTGAATTAAATCATAAGTATTTGCATTTGGACATTTAAATCCTATAAATGTTTTTAAATGTCCAAATAATCTTGAAAGTATTTTAAGGTTGTTGGAAATAATCCAAACATATGCCACAATCATTTTCAAGATTTTTCAAAAATGAATTAGTATTTTTACTAATTCAGAACATAATAAAAGTAATAGGAAAACTGAAACAGAAATAAAAGCAGTGAGAGAGAGAGGTTACCTGTGGCTTACCTGGCGCCCACTTGGCCCAGCGCTGTGCGGCCCAGCCCACTGGCCTGTGCCAGTCGTCATCGTCCTCCCGCCAGTCGGACAGGGCGGGAGCCCGACGCGCGTGCGTGCTCCGCGCGCCACGCGAGCTGCCTGCCTGCCTTCCCTGCTAGCGCGACGCCTCGAATGATCCCGCCACCGCCGTATGGATCGAGCCGGCCTCTCCAGTCCTCCCCATCGCCTCTCCCTCACTCCCCTCCACCCATGGCCGAAGCCGCCATGGATGCGCCGCCATAGTTCTCGCAGCCACAGCCGCCCTCAAGCCTCTCCGACCTATCCCCGAGTTCCGCCTCGACGTCCTCGACTTCCTCGCTCCGCCACTCGACGCCGGGCGCGCCCCTCTGCCTCACCGAGCTCATCCCCGACCGCCGTCGCCGGAGATCCCCCTCAACGCCCCGAGTGCCTCAGGCCCTCCCTCAGCTCGCCGTCCACTCCAAGAAGATCGCCGTGAGCTTCTGCCCGTCCTCCCCCTGTGTGTTTTCTTCCCTGTGCACCGTAGCTGCCGCGCCCTTCTTACCATTAGGTCACCCCGGCGCGCCTAACCTGCTCCCCGCATCGCGTAGAGCTCCGCTAGCACATCGCCTCGCTCATTAGCACACCGCAGCGCTAACCCGCACTGGCCCCGAACTCCGGTAGCCACCGCGGGTTCCACTCCGGCGAACTCCGGCCACCCCCGCACCTCCCGTTGGTCTCCCTAGATGCGCACGGGCACGGGCTATCCTCCGGTGCCCCTGGCGCGTCGATTCGTCGCCTCTGGCGAGTTCCGAGCGAACTCCGTCGCGGTTCGAGGTCACCGCCGGCGAGACTCCGGCGAGAGCCGACGTGGCCACCTAGTTAGCACTAATCACCCACTAATTAACTTCCTGATCCACTTACATGTGGGCCCCAGTGCCTAAACTAATTAGTTTTATTTTCTGTTAAGATTACTACTAATCTGTGTGGACCCCACGTGTCAATTTGACTTTTGTCAAGTCAACGTTGACCGGTCCCACCTGTCATACACCAAAACTAGCCTGAGACACTGACGTATGGGTCCCACAGGTCAGGTTTGACCTGGACCCGCCTGTTGACCTGCTGAGGTCAGCATGACCTAGTGCTGACGCAATAAATCATTTTCTGGTTTTACAATAAATTAGGAATCTGTTTATGGCATTTGCATGCCTGTTTGAACAACCTAGGGTTGCTGTACAGGGCAATTTGCATAAATGACATTAAATAAGCACATATGGAGTTTGAATTTGAATCTTAGATTCAAACAACTCCATTTACCTTGGTGCTAGTTGCATTAGCTCAAACCACATACCTTTTTGCCATGTCATATTCTTGCATCATATTGTGCATTGCATTGATTGTGTTTCTTTCTCTGTTGCCGGTATTTGTCCCCCTCGATAGACGAATTCCGACGACGAGTTCGATGACACCGATGAAGAACTATATTATCTTTAGAAGTGCCAGGCAAGCAAAACCCCCTTGTTCATTTCGATAAAATCCCACTCTCTCGCTCCTGCTCTCTTTTACTGCATTAGGACAACAACAATTCAACTGTTACTTGCTGCGGTAGCTGAACCCCTTTATCCTTTGCATGACCTGTCATTCCACAGTAAATAGATGAAACCCACTAGCATGAGTAGGAGTTGTTTGAGCCCTGTTGTGCCTACTCAATCATGCTTGTTTGTCATGCCTGCTACTGCTTAGAGTGGAGTCAGGGCTGATTCATCGGGGATGGATTGGAAGGTGTGAACATGTCCTACTGTGTGTGAGCTAAGTGTGTGAATACGATTTGGTAAAGGTAGCGGTGAGAGGCCATGTAGGAGTACATGGTGGGTTGTCTCATTGAAGCCGTCCTCAGGAACTGAGTTCTGTGTTTGTGATCCATGAAACAGTTACTACCACACATTGGGATCCTTAATTGACTCTCTCGGCTTCTTAATCACCCTTGTCCTCTGTCCAGGAGTTGCAAGTAGTTTCTGGTGTTTGTAGTATGCTGGGGGCCGCACGCAGCGCTGACCATAGGGGTGGGCTGTGTTGCGGTAGGCACGTGGCACGGTGTACCGATTCGCCCGTTTGGTGTCTCGGGAACCCTGCTCACATCGTTCGGGGCCGTATGTGGAAACCTCGGCCGGACTTCCTGCGGATGGAACCTGGATAGGCGATAAACCTGGACTAGAGACTTGAGTGTTTAGGTAGGCTGTGGCCGACACCCTCGCTAGGCTTTCCGCTTGAAGGTTGCCGAGTACATGTCGTGTAAACGGCGATAAGTGGTGAGAGCGTGTGTGAAGAAGTACACCCCTGCAGGGTTAACATCATCTATTCGAATAGCCGTGTCCGCGGTAATGGACTTCTGGGTTGCCTATATCAGTTCATAGACAAGTGAAAGTGGATACCCTAAAACTCGCAAGATAAGCGTGAGTGCTATGGATGGCCTTCTCGTAGGGAGACGGAAGTGGATCCATAGTGGTGTATTGATATGGTGAATATGTGGACTCGTGTGCGCCACCTCAAAGAGTTGCTTGCAGTCGTAGTTCAGGATAGCCACCGAGTCAAAGCTGGCTTGCTGCAGTCAAACTCCACCACCCCGTTTATTGATACTGATGCATATGTAGCTAGTTCTGATGTAAGTCTTGCTGGGTACATTTGTACTCACGTTTGCCTATTTTATGTTTTGCAGAGAGACTTCAGTCTCGCTAGTAGTCCCGCGTGGACTTCGACGTTTAGCTTGATGCCTCAGCTATGATCTTGTGCCCTCGGCATGATCTGGTAGATAGTCAGGCTTCTCAGCCTTTTTCATTTGTAGATGTCTGTACTCAGACATGTTAAGCTTCCGCATTTGCTTTGACTTGTATGCTCTGAATGCTGGGTCATGAGACCCATGTTTGTAATATCTCGCTCCTCGGAGCCTAATGAATAAATACTTGAGTCGTAGAGTTATGTTGTGACGCCATGTTGTATTTATACATATCGAGCATATTGTGTGAATGATTGCAATGCTTGGTATGTGTGGCATCCGACGATCTAGTTGTTTATCCTTGGCAGCCTCTCTTATGGGGAAATGTAGTCTAGTGCTTCCTTGAGCCATAGTAGTCCGCTACAGCCCGGTTCACCGGAGTCCTGCTAGCCCAGCACTACTGCTTGGAACACTTGACTGGCCGGCATGTGATTCACGTCGTTCCTGTGTCTGTCCCTTCGGGGAAATGTCACGCGGTGTTATCCGGAGTCCTGCCTAGCCTGCTACAGCCCGGGTTACCGGAGTCCTGTTAGCCCAGTGCTACAGCCCGGATTTATACGTTGTTGACCGACATGCTCGATGTGTTTCATGTATGCCTGTCCTCATGGGTTAGTGCCGCCTTGGGTTCACGACTAGCCATGTCGGCCCGGGTTCTCTGTCATATGGATGCTAGCGACACTGTCATATATGTGAGCCAAAAGGCGCAAACGGTCCCGGGCCAGGTAAGGTGGCACCCGTGGGAGTACCGTGCGTGAGGCCGCAAAGTGATATGATGTGTTACATGCTGGATCGATGTGGCTTAGGATCGGGGTCCTGACAATTCAGCAGCGGACATGTGTACCTGTGAACAGAGTATAGTTGCGAGGAATTGGAAGAGGTCATATGCGTTCTCAGAGGGTTTTTCATAAAGAACAAGTTTGAGGAATTTGACCAGATGTGTCTTGAGGAATTTCACTAAGCGTTGATTTTTATCTTAGGTTCCAGAGTTGTATAGATCGAGGATCCACACAATTGAGGAATCTTGAAGAAAATGAGGCTTAGGGAAATGAATCAAGAACAAATAGCATGTGAGGTGTTTTGTGTGTGAGGATTTGAAGAATAAAACACCTTTGAAGATTTTGTAGAAAAGTTTCGAATCAAAGAGGGCAGTAAAATTAGCTTTTAATTACCCTGAACGAAGAACACAACGAACTATGAGTTGAAATAGGGAAGTTCTTCGATGCAGATCTTCCACGCCCGAACTTGGCAGAGGAAGACGTCTACGGCGGCGGCGGAGGTGAAGATTTACGCAGTCGACGCGAGTACGACGGCGACGAGGTCGAGGCAGTGAAGCTCTTCCTCACCGGCGACGATGGAGTAGCGGCGGCGCTAGGGTTCGGAAGCTCGAGCGGGAGAGTGAGATCGAGCGGGGTAAAAGAAGTGAGGACGGCGACAGGGGGTATTTATAGTCACGGTGAAAAATAGCTCGCGCGAAGATTTAGGACGAACGTGCCCCTGGCCGTTCTCCTTCTCATGACATGTGTCACCCACGTACTGTGTAGTGGAGATCGTGTTAGATCGTGGGTGAATAGAATAATGCATCGTGGGATGCGGAAATGTTTGAGCGGCAAAACCAAAAGTTTGAATAAGATCAGTTTTAACATTACGTTCGCAATTTCTTCAGCTGACAAGGACACAGTGAAGAATTAGAACGAGTTTCAAATAGAACGCACATGAAGAATTTGTGAATAGATTGGATTGAGTATAGCATAGAGGGGAAGGGTCCGATCACATTCACTTAGCAGAAAAGATCCAACTTGAAGAAATAGCTATAAGTGAATGCTGTAGAGGACATAAACTCATATATATATATTGCCAATGAAGAAAAATGATGGAAACAGTGAAGGTTTTGCAAGTTGAAGAATTTGAAAAACTGAGGAATTTCAAAAGTTGAGGAAAAACTCAAATTGAAGATTTTCAACTTTTGTGGTGGCGTGACCCACCATATAAGAATGATTTCAGACACCGCGTACAATTGTCGTAGGGTTCTGAGAATCAAATTCTTCGTTAATATCTTCACACTTAGAGTGTTGTTCTTCACTCATTGAATAAAAACGTTTCTTCATGTGTTGCACATCTAAGTCATCAATTTTGCATAAGTGTTAGGATGAGTGCCTTTTTCAAAGTACATTCGAAGATTCTAAGATATTTAGCTCACACCGCAACTTGCTAAATCTCTTCTCATCCAAGGGCTTAGTGAAGATATCGGCTAGTTGTTCTTCAGTCTTCACATGCTCAATAGAAATGTCGCCCTTCAACACATGATCACGAAGAAAATGATGACGAATCTGAATGTGCTTTGTCTTCGAGTGCTGAACTGGGTTGTGAGCAATCTTGATGGCACTCTCATTGTCACAGAGGAGAGGCACATTCTTCACGTTGACGCCATAGTCCTTGAGTGTTTCTTCATCCATAGCAGTTGAGCACAGCAAGAACCAGCAGCAATGTAGTCAGCTTCTGAAGTAGACAGTGATACGCAGTTCTGTTTCTTCGAGGACCAACAGAACAAGGATCGTCCGAGGAAATGACAAGTACCAAATGTTGACTTGCGATCCACACGGTCACCAGCATAGTCAGAATCAGAATATCCAATGAGATCAAAATCCGAGCCCTTGGGATATCATAATCCTAGTGTTGGTGTGTGAGCTAGATATCGAAGAATATGCTTCACAACATTATGGTGTGATTCCTTCGGTGCAACTTGAAATCGGGCACACATGGAAACACTAAGCATTATATCTGGCCTAGATGCACATAAGTACAATAAAGAGCCAATCATGGAGCGGTATACCTTATGATCGGAGTCAATACCATTTTCATCAGTACATAGATGACCATTTGTGGGCATGGGAATTTTGATGCCTTTGCAATCTTGCATGCCGAATTTCTTCAGGATATGCTTGAGGTATTTCTCCTGAGATATGAATATGCCATCACGCTGTTGACGAATTTGAAGACCTAAAAAGAATTTCAACTCTCCCATCATAGACATTTGATATTCTTCACTCATCATATAGGCAAATTCGTCACTATAACGTTGGTCAGTACAGCCAAAGATGATATCGTCAACATATATTTGGCACACAAAAAGTTCACCATCATATGATTTAGTAAAGAGAGTGGGATCAAGTGAACCGGGTGTGAAGCCTTTCTTCATGAAGAATTCCTTCAAGGTATCATACCACGCCCGTGGGGCCTGCTTGAGGCCATAGAGGGCCTTGTTAAGTCTGAAGACTTTGTCAGGATGTTTTGGATCTTCAAAACCTGGGGGTTGAGCAACATATACTTCTTCCTCGAGCTTACCATTGAGGAATGCACTTTTCACATCCATTTGATATAAGATGATATCATGACGGTTAGCATAAGCAAGTAATATGCGAATAGCCTCAAGTCTAGCAACAGGTGCAAAAGTTTCATCGAAATCAATTCCTTCAACCTGTGTGTAGCCTTGAGCTACAAGTCATGCCTTATTCCTCACCACAACACCATTTTCATCTTGCTTGTTGCGGTAGATCCACTTTGTGCCAATGATGTTATGCTTGCGAGGATCGGGACGATTGACTAGTTCCCAGACATTGTTGAGCTTGAACTGATGTAATTCTTCTTGCATGGCCTGAATCCACTCAGGCTCCAGAAATGCTTCATCTACCTTAGTGGGCTCTGTGATAGAGACAAAAGCAAAGTGCCCACAAAAGTTAGATAGATGTGAAGCTTTTGAGCGTGTGACAGGACCTGGTGCTCTAATGTCATCGATGATTTTCTCCACTTGCACTTCTTTTGCAACGCGAGGGTGAGCTGGTTGTCGTTGAGGAATTTGGTCAGCATTTTCTTCAGCATCAATTTCCTCAGCATTTTCTTCAGGTTCATCAGCTCGACGTTCTTCACGTTCTGGAATGAATTCCTCAGCAGATTCTTCTGTCGGAATGACATCTTCAGTAGCCTTGTGCTTGATAGAATCCTCAGGTGCTGGTTCATCTAACACAGAAGGTAGGTGCTCTCTTTGCGAGCCATTAGTTTCATCGAACCGCACATCTACAGTTTCAACAATCTTGTGAAGAACATTGTTGAAGACTCTGTAGGTGTGTAAGTCCTTTCCGTAACCAAGCATAAAACCTTCATGTGCTTTCGGTGCAAATTTAGAGTTGTGATGAGGATCTCTAATCCAGCATTTAGCACCGAAGACTTTGAAATAACTCACATTGGGTTTCTTGTTAGTGAGGAGTTCATAGGCAGTATTTTTGAAGAATTTGTGAAGATATACTCTGTTGATGATATGGCACGCAGTATCAATTGCATCAACCCAGAAATGACGAGGGGTTTTGTACTCATCGAGCATAGTGCGAGCCATCTCAGCAAGAGTCTTGTTCTTGCACTCCACAACGCCATTCTGTTGAGGAGTATAAGGAGCAGATAACTCATGAGTAATACTAAGTTCATCAAGATAGTCATCGAGACCCGAATTCTTGAACTCAGTGCCATTGTCACTTCTGATGTGCTTGATCTTCACACCAAAGTTGGTTGAAGCCCTCGAGGAAAATCGTTTGAAGACTTCCTGCACTTCAGTTTTGTAAGAGACAAGGTGTACCCATGTGTATCGAGAGTAATCATCAACAATAACAAAGCCATATTGAGATGCTTCATTTGACACAGAGGAATAATGATTAGGACCGAAGAGATCCATGTGAAGCAATTCGAATGGACGAGTAGTGGTCATGATAGTCTTCACTGGATGCTTGGCCTTGGTCATCTTTCCAGCTTCACAGGCACCGCATAAGTGATCCTTGAGGAATTTGACATTCTCAATGCCAATGACATGCTTCTTCTTCGCAAGCGTGTGCAAATTCCTCATGCCTGCATGACCAGGTCGTCGATGCCATAGCCATCCTTCTGAAGCTTTTGCAAGTAGGCACACGGCTGGTTGTGAATCTGCAGAGAAATCAACAATATACAAGTCTCCTCTCCTAAAGCCTTCGAAGACTTTGGATTTGTCAGCTTCCATAATCACAACACAACGATACATGCCAAAGACAACAACCATATCAAGATCACAAAGCATTGAGACAGACATAAGATTGTATCCTACGGACTCAACAAGCATGACTTTGTCCATGTGTCGATCCTTTGTGATAGCAACCTTACCTAGACCCAATACCTGACTTTTGCTTTTGTCAGCGAAGATGATATGCTTCATATGTGACGATGATAAGGGAGCATCCATCAACAGATTCCTGTCACCGGTCATGTGATTTGTACATCCACTATCAAGTACACATTCAGTGGCTTTGGGTTGATCATTCTGCAGATGAATTAGTGCAACTTACGACCTCATATACTTCAGCAGTGAAGAATATGATACCACAATTCATCAGATCAATTTCATCAAGCAGTAGAACAGATAAAACAGAGGGAGGACGTGTGAAATGAAAGTTCATTTCATCATGGTTAGCCTGCGTCCTTTCAGGCATTGTGTCAGGTCCCCAGCAAATTCTTCAGACGTTACGACACGTCTGGAGACCTGACCCTGTAAAAGAGATTAGTTCTTTTTCTTCACCACCCACATCTAAAGGGGTGGCAAAGAGTTCATCACTCTACGAGCTCCATATGAGAATGGTGGCAAAGCGGCCAAACCATTTCGTTTCACATAAGAGGGGTTAGGGTAAGCATATGCATAAGCAGAGAAATTCTTCGAGGACTTGTGAACATAATGATTAGAAGAATAATGCTCATATTCATAGCCCTTGGCTCTTCCCTGCGAAACAGAGTTGTTAGCACGATGATGTTCATATGAGGACTTTGATCCATGTGAGGAATTTGGTCCGTATGAGGACTTGGATCCATATGAAGAATTTGGTCCATATGAAGAATTTGATCTGGGGTTCCTTTTCTTCACAGGTGGTGTGATGAGGACATTCACCTGAAGACTTTCAAGGCACTTTTTGGGAACCCAGATTTTCTTCATAGGGGGGCCGTTCCTGCAGTTAGTGCCAACATATCTAGCAAATACTTCACCATTCTGATTTTTGAACAGTTTATAGTTGGAGTCAAATGACTCATCAGAAGAATGAGAAGATTCACATGTATAGCCAGATAAATTAGATGGATCAACTGGAGGTCCCTTTGCAGCAACCCATGAGGTTTTGGGGTACTGCTCAGGCTTCCAATATGTACCATCCGCATTGAGTTTCCTCTCAAAGGCAATACCCTCTTTCCTAGGGTTCCTGTTGAGGATCTGCTTTTTAAGCACATCACAAAGAGTCTGATGCCCTTTGAGGCTTTTGTACATGCCTGTCATGTACAATTCCTTCAGCCCTGCATCGTCAGTGATACTAGCAATGTCCTCAGATGAGGAATTAGTGACAGCAGAGACAGGTGAAGAATTTGTAACATTAGAAGCATTAGAACATTCAGGTGAAGAATTAGCAGATTCTCGTTCAATGCACTTTAAACATGGAGGAATAAATTCTGCCTGAGCAGCGCTGATTTGTTGAGCAAGTAATGAATCGCGCTCCTTCTGAAGATCTTCATAACTCACTCTTAGCTTCTCAAGATCTTGCTTCTTTTGAAGATATTCATAAGAAAGCTTCTCATGATCAGATAAGAGAGTGTTATGATGATCTTGAAGGGAGTCATACTTAGAATGAAGTCTCTGAAGACTTTCAGCCAAAGCTTGTGATTGATCCATTTCTTCACTCAACATATCATTGCTCTTACTTAGCATGTTGTTAGCCCTTTCCAGAGCTCTTTGTTGTTTAGCAGCAAGAGAAGCAAGTTTTACATAGCTGGGTCCAAATTCATCACCAGATTCATCATCACTAGATTCAGACAGATAGCATTCAGTTACCTTTTCACTATCTGCCATAAGACATGGTGAGGAAGATGATGATTCTGGTTCAAATGTCATTGACTTGACAGATTCCTTGAAATCCTCAAACCAAGGATCATGACAGGTTCGATGGCCTTCATAGACATCGGAGACGGTCCCAGGTAAGCTTCGCCTGATCGAGATGCATGACGTTCCTGAACTGATTTCGAGACAGACAGGAGCAGATGACGTCCTTCGCCGTGAGGTTGAGAAGAGTGTACTTGCGAATGTCATCAGCTTCCGCCATCTTGCACAGGTCGGTCAGACCAATCTCAGTGACGGTCCACAGCTCATTGTTCATCACCATGAGACGCTTCTTCATCATGGCCTTCCATTTGAGATACTCGTGACCGTCAAAGATGGGGCATGGCACTTTATTCATATCCGCGATCGACATAACTAAAACTCCAGGAGGTTAAAGCAAAATCACACAGAATAAGGGAGTACCTCGCTCTGATACCAATTGAAAGTGCATTATATCGACTAGAGGGGGGTGAATAGGCGATTTTTATGAAATTCTTCACTGAGGAATTTTCTCGTGAGGAAATTCCTTAGTGAAGAACTACTAGCAGCGGAATAAGTACTCAGAAGTAAACATAGCAGATTACATGCATGGTCATCATGATGAAATGAAGACAAACACAGAGTACAGAAAGCGTAAACACAGGATAGCACAAGATGAAGACAAACAGACTAAAGAAATTGAACTAAGGAAATTGAGAAAGTCTTCAGTCAAAGTCTTCAAACACAGATATGAACAAACACATAACACAGTAATGAGGAAATGAAATTGTTGAGGAAATAGAACCAGTAAGCTTGATGAAGACAATGATTTGGTAGACCAGTTCCAACTGTTGTCTCAGTTGTACATCTAGTCCCGGACACACAGTCCTCACCGTATTCTCCTTGAGCTAAGGACACACAGTCCTCGCCCAATCACTCGTGGTAAGTCTTCAGGTGACTTCCAAACCTTCACAGACTAGGTCACTCGGCGATCCACAATACCTCTTGGATGCTCTAGACCATGACGCCTAACCGTCTCGAAGAAGCACAGTCTTCAAAGGTAACAAGCGTCGGATCCACGCAGGATCAATCTCTTTAGTGATGCTCAATCACTTTGGGTTTGTAGGTTTTTTGGGTTTGGGTTTGGATTTTCCTCACTTGATGATTTTCGCTCAAAGTCCTCGGAGGATGGGTTGCTCTCAAATGAAAAGTGTCAAGTTCTCGCGGAGCAGCCAACCAGCTAGTGGTTGTAGGGGGCGGCTATTTATAGCCTAGGGAGCAGCCCGACATGATAAGACATAAATGCCCTTCAATGATATGACCGTTATGTGGATAAGATATTTTGGGATAGCTGGCACGTAGCACAGCAACGGTCGGCAATTTGAGGTACAAATTCCTCAGGGCTATCATGTTCCTCACTGTGTAGGCAATTCGCACTGGCGAATTCCTAACTCCTCAGTCAGAGCAAAGTCCTCAGTGACCAGAAGAACTGTGTCTCTGTCACTGAAGAAATTGACTGAACTGTATGAGATTTCCAATGGCCTCACTCGAAGGGATTGGTAGGTGTAGGATTTGAGTTGAGCATCACTTGGAAATTTCTCCTTAGTATTTCCTCGACCCCCTTTAGCAGTACGGTGTTTCCTATGACTCAAGAAAGAGAAAATGAAACTACGAAAACAAAAGTCTTCACGCTTCATGTTCCTCGAATGAATACCAAGTCTTCAGGGTTACACCAATTTCTTCACTTTCAAAGTCTTTAGAAAGACTTCAAAATATCAAAGTCTTCAGTCGAAGAACTTCATTTTTAGGGGTCGACTTTCTCTGTATATAACAAACTCCTCATAGACTTGTAGACCTATGTACACTCATAAACGCATTAGATAATTAACCCATAAGTCTTCAATACACCAAAATCGCTAAGGGGCACTAGATGCACTTACAGGAAGTGCCTCCTTGTTACGCGGAAAATAATTATTCCTCATCCTGACAGCAGGGACCCAACGGACGGGACACCAGTATTTTGCGAAAAAAATCGTTTCCCCCTGACTGCTGGGACCCACCTTGGTGGGAGGCCGACTTGTGGGCCTACTAAGTTGACGGGGACGAAGGGCTTTGTCAACTTAGTCAATATAAGCGATTCTAGCTCCAGTGACCATACGATGTCCATCCAACGGGCGTAGTGCTTCTTCAACCTCTGTTTTTCTTGCTCCAGCCGCCCAAAGCAGCGCCGATCGTGCCGCATGCTCCTGCCTCCCGTGGCCGGCTGTGCTGCCGCGGAGGCCTCACCGGCCCTACTATTCCCACCGTTGGCCAGGCCCTGCGGCGACGGCAGCCTCACAACGAAGCCGAACCAGTGAACCCTCATACTCCTCTCCACGCACGCGGGCTTCCACTACCGCGTCTTCCCCGGCTCCCCGTCGTCCCCTTCCTAGGCCTTGCCGTCGTCCACCGCCCTGGTGCTGTCGGCGCGGCGTGGTCAACGTGGTCAAGGAACGACTTCCATCGGACGTGGACTGTACGTGGAGACGCTGACAGCTGGGTCCACAGCCGCAGCAAGGAAGTGCCTCCTTATTACGTGCAAAATAATTATTCCTCCACCTGACAGCGGGGACCCACCAGACGGGCCACCGTATTTCGCCCCCTGACTGCTAGGACCCACTAGCTACATCTTCGCAGGCAAGGAAGTGCTTGACAGTCGGGACCCACCTAGTCGAAGCGTACGTAGCATTGTCATTCTGGTCGCGAACGTGTACGTACATATATATTGGTGGATGTAGAGGCGCGCACTTGTTGTAGTAGAGGCGGCCAGGGTGCAAGAAAGAAAATACGGCCACATATGTGTACATACGGGCGGGGTCTCGAACGCCTACTCGCGCATACGTACGGCGAGGGCTCGTGTACATGGCTGGGTCGGAACGGAGAAACAGCGTCGTCGTCGTGTTCATGGGGAGGCAATGGAATGCGTCGTGTTCATCGGGAGGCAACGCGGCTCGGTCGGAACGGAATGTGTGGTCGTGTTCATCGGGAGGGCTTGGACGGAAGAGGCGATGGAAACGAGGCCTGGCGTACCGCACAACGGAGGAAACGGATCTCCTACCCTCGAAACGGGGGTCATGTTGATCGGGAGGGGTGTGGCATACCGCAAAACGGAGGAAACGGACCTCCTACGGTCGAAACGGGGGTCCTGTTGATCGGGAGGGGTGTGGCGTACCGCAAAACGGAGGAAAGGGACTTGTGTTGGAGCACTACGGTCGAAACGGGGGTCCTGTTCATCGGGAGGGGTGTGGCATACCGCAAAACGGGACTCCACGGGATACTGTTCATCTCCACCGTCGACCCCCTCCAGCCTCCACGAGCTACTGTTCATCCACCGTCGACCTCCTCCAGCCTCCACGGGCTCCTGTTCATCCAGCATCCACCGCGTGCTACTCCACCGGCTACTGTTCAACCACCCCTCCATCATGTACTGTTCATCCAGCCCTCCACGCCATGGGGTCCTGTTCAACCACCCCTCCACGGGCACCCCTTCACCGTCTACTATTCATCCTGCCCTCCACGGTGTGGTCCTGTTCATCCACCCCTCCACGGTGTCCTGTTCATCCAACCCCAACCGGCTCGATCGATCGGGACCTGTTCATCCAGAGGCAACAACACGAGGTCCTGTTCATCCACCCCCACCGGGAACTGTTCATCCAACCCCCCCTCCCGCAACGCTCACTGATCACCCAAAGGCAGCATCGATCGGCTTCAGTTAGCAGTAGTAGCCAAGGAATCGCTCGATCGGGCTCAGTTAACAGCCATCGATCGATCGCTCGGGTTCAGTAATGCGTAGCCTGCAGTGCAATCGCTCGGGTTCAGTTAGAGCCCAACGCCTCTCTCGGGTTCAGTTAGAGCCAATGCCTCGCACACACGCGCGTACGTGTACGAGAGAAACGCGCATCGCTCGGCCCCCGACCTCCCACCATAACCGGGAACTCCTCGAAATTTTCCTCCCCCTCGCTTCTACCACGGTTTTTTCCGTCATGGACGGCCCAAAGAATGTCATGCAGCTGCGTCTCTGGCCCGCCCAGGATGAAAAGCCCATTTTCTGTCATGATTTTTTGTCATAGAAATAGAATCCCACCACCTCTATGATGATACTGGGTTTTGTCACAATTATCGTCATAAAAGTGTCATATGTATGATAGAAAAAAATTTCGTTCGGCCCAAAATGTCACAGATGTGTCTTTTTTTTGTAGTGTCAAGAGTGACATGTATGAAAAAATTATGAATGGTGGCTTTGCCACAAATACTATGTAAACTACATGATCATGCTAAGCAATATGACAATGATGAATGTGTCATGATGAACGGTATGGTGGAAAGTTGCATGGCAATATATCTCGGAATAGCTATGGAAATGCCATAATAGGTAGGTATGGTGGCTGTTTTGAGGAAGATATAAGGAGATTTATGTGTGAAAGAGATTATCGTATCACGGGGTTTGGATGCACCGGCGAAGTTTGCACCAACTCTCAGTGTGAGAAAGGGCAATGCACGGTATTGAAGAGGCTAGCAATGATGGAAGGGTGAGGGTGCGTATAATCCATGGACTCAACATTAGTCATAAAGAACTCATATACTTATTGCAAAAGTCTACAAGCCATCAAAAACCAAAGTACTACGCGCATGCTCCTAGGGGGATAGATTGGTAGGAAAAGACCATCGCTCGTCCCGACCGCCACTCATAAGGAGGACAATCAAATAACACCTCATGTTTCAAATTTGTTACATAACGTTTACCATATGTGCATTCTACGGAACTTGCAAACTTCAACACAAGCATTTCTCAAATTCACAACTACTCAAATAGCACGACTTTGATATTGTCACCTTCATATCTCAAAACAATTATCAAGCATCAAACTTTTCTTAGTATTCAACGCACTCAGAAGAAAGTTTTACAAATCTTGAATACCAAGCATATTATTATTATTAAGCAAATTACCATGCTTTTTAAGACTCTCAAAATAATCTAAGTGAAGCATGGGAGATCAATAGTTTCTATAAAACAAATCCACCACCGTGCTCTAAAAGATATAAGTGAAGCACTCACTAGTGCAGAACCGGGCTTTAGCGTCGGTTCGTAAGGGCATTTAGTGCCGGTAAGAGTGGGTACTAAAGGTCCCCCCCCCCCGCTTTAGTACTGGTTCATCACGAACCGGCGCTAAAGTGCCACCACGTGGCAGGAGCCAGGCCCGGGTGCTGGTAGACCATTAGTACCGGTTGGTAACACCAACCGGTACTAAATGTTTGGGCGGTTTTTTTTTTCATTAATTTTGTGTTTTCCATTTAATTCTTTTTTGTTTGCTGTTATTTTACGGTATTACATATTGTACATGTTATGCAGATATATATAAATAGATTTTCTCGTAGAACCGCATATATATAAATATATATCAGGGAATGTCTCACAACCACCACCATTAGTTATTCACACATACACATGTATATATATATATATATATATATATATATATATATATATATATATATATATATATATATATATATATATATATATATATATACAATTTCTCCTACATGTTGCCTTGGTGCCTTCGGAGCACGATGACAAGTAGTTCATGGGGGCAGTAGCGGGTAATAGTATTCTCCTTTGGGATCTACGACCTGGTCGAGCAAAAATCCTGCTAATTTGAAGTGGTCGTATGCGCTTCGTTGTTAGGAGCTTCTCCCGCGCGTCATGGAACTGTTAAGAAGGAGATCAATATTGATAACCATGTAAAAATTGTGAATAGTGTTCTGTGAAACGTACCAATTGCTGTCTATCAGATCTGCTCCTTTCGGACGCCATCATGCGAATGTTCTCACAAACATAGTGTGCACACAGATCATTCCCCGGTGCATGCTTGAGGGCCTTTACGAGAATGGAATTGAATCAGATAATGATTAATCAAGCATGATAATTAATTAATGGTACTGAAACAAGAATTAAAGAGATGGTAGCTAGCTAGCTAGTACTAGCTACTTAATTACTTACCTTGGGTCGATACCAAAATAGCTTTTGTGGCCATTTTCCTGGAGTCACCTTGATGTACTTTGCCCAAGCCCTGCCCGCCGGCAAAGAAAATTAATAAAGGGGTTATTAAAAATAGTTCATATCAGGAAATGACGAACTAAATAGGCCGAGATACAGTTAATAATGATTGAAATTACCTGTTGACTATCCCCTTCACGATGTTGTAGTCACTATCTTTTTTAAGTAGTGAGTCCAGTACTTCAAATTTTGCATGGTCAACTTTAATGTCTAACAAGATCCAGTGGAACCTGCATGCGCATACGTTTGCATGTATAAATTAAGCGGGCATGTGCATAACACTAATCAATTATAACCCTAAACCTTATACACTTAACATCTAGCAGAATTTGTAGTACAAGACAGTGTGACTCACTCGAAGTTGTAAGGAAGTAATATATCTTCATTGCTATTGAGGCGCTTCAAAAACTCTAGCATGCTATTCCATACATCTTGTTCACAGTAGTCCAATTTCCATGTGTATTCATTAACGGTATTTGGATCAATGAACCCAATGCCATAGCGTCCACCTTTTTTCATTTCATACATCTTCATCCTGCATAATACCACAGAAAAGAATATATAGTGAGGATATATAATTACAGGTAATTAATGCTCAATCAATGAGCACTAGAGCTAGCTTGAGACTTAAATTACAGAAAGAAATCACTTACAGACAATAGCAACTGACGATAGATTTGTTGAGTGCATCTTGATTGAATAACTAAAATAGTTCCGAATACTCAACGGACAGAGCTTTCTTATGGAAGTAATGATCTTCCTTGACTTTCACCATTAGGGACTCTCGATTGGAAATCTTGGTAATGTTCATGTACCATTGATGCAATTCATACATTGTCGTTGGGAGGTTCTTGACCTCGTCCTGCTCGACCAAAGGTTGGCCCCGGAAATATTTCCGTTTTATTTCCTCCTCTCTAAGCGCAGACATGGGCTCGATCTCGAGGAGTTGTCCAACAGTGATATTGAGAATTTCAACCTGCGTTATATGCTCCTCGGTTATTACCACATTGCCCACCTCGGGAACGTAAACTGTTTGCCCACAATAATATTGGGCGCGCGTACTCTCACGTGTTGTTGGCACAACAAGCAGGGGGATCGATTGCGCCGCCTGTTCTCCCAGCTGGGGAACGGTTTTCCCGCATTTTTTGACAGCTGCTTGTTGGCTCGAGCTCGAGCTCGCTTCTTTTTGTAGTCATGCTCGATGTGGCCTCCTGATTTGGCGCTCATAGTCTAAGTCAACAGGCTTGGGAGCTGGTGGTCTAGCCATACGAATGAGGTGGTCAATCTTTTCCTCATGCACTTTCACCCTCAGCGGCGTTGCCGGTTTCGGTCCAAAATGGGCATCCAATTCTGCCCGCACTATGGCATTGATTTGCTCCTCGGTCCTGTCATAAGGCCTCTGAGGAAGTGGAGCGAGGCTTGGACCATATTTATATCGCTTGCCTCAGCCTGTACTTCATGTACTACCTCGACTCATACCGCTACGCACCATAGCTGCGGCGTGTCTCTTCTACGATTGCTGAGGCGGCGGAGACGGTTGACGTGGCTGAGTTGGAGCAGGAGGAGTGGCCTGACGCTGTGCCGGACTTGAAGCAGGAGGTGTGGCCTGACACGATGTCGGACTTGAAACAGGAGGAGTGGCCTGAGGCTGTGCCGGACTTGAAGCAGGAGTCTGCTCACGCGTTCGTGGACTTGGAGGACCGGACTCTGCTGACTCGGTGGCGGACTTCGAGGAGGACTCGACAGACGCGGTGTAGGTGGACTTCGAAAGGTGATGCAATCCTTTCTCCATAGGATGATACGATGTATGGCTCTCCCAGTGTGTGCTCGTCGTCACCTCCAGGAATGTCAAGCTGTAGCCCCGAATATGGGTCCACCACCTCATCAACCAAGACACGAGCATAGCCCGCTGGAATCGGGACGCAATGGAAGGTTGCTTCGAGGGTAATTGTAAAAGCAACTGCGTCCGCCACCTTCATGGATATGTTCTTCATTTTGAAGTGTAGCTTACACTTAGTGTTCTCAGTGATGTCATCCACAGGGTATGTATCGAGCAGTGCGTCGCCCGGGGCGGAACCAACGCTGCTTCTCGGCATGGATGGGACGGTGCTATCCAATGCTGGATGATCATCCGCCCGCTGCTGAGACCCCCTTTCCTGGCTAAGTGAGTCGATCTGCTGCTGCTGCTGCTGGAATTTGAGTGCCAAGTCCGCATGCCTTGCTTCTAGGCCTTGAAGGCGTTCCGCGTCCTGCTTCCTCTGCTCCACCTCCAGCTTCCTCTTCTTCTCCTCCTCCATCTTCTTTCTTGCACGGGTCCTGTAGTCATCGTTCCATTTCGAAAAGCCCTCATACCAGGGAATAACGCCCTTGCCTCGTGTTCTTCCTGGGTGTTCAGGATTTCCCGGGTGCGCGTAAGCTCGTCGTTCTCTCTGTTGGGCGTGAACACCCCCTTTTTAACATCTTCTATTGCGTCAAGTAACTTTTGACTTGCTCCTTTTAGACTTGCCTTCTTTGAAACCAGGCCTGTCTTCGGGTCCAACGCCCCCCATGCACATAGAACCAACTTCTACACCTGGGGGGACAGCTCCTAGTAACCGGAGTGACCCCTGCATCCTCCATCTCTTGCTCAGACTTATCCCACTTAGGCATTGCCACCGCGTAGCCACCTGGACCCAGCCTATGGAACTGCGTCTTTTTTGGGGCATTGGCCTTGTTTTTTGCCGACCGTTCCTTAGATAATTCTGATTCCTTGAATTTCACGAAAGCGGGCCAGTGTTCTCTAAGCTTAACCAGTGTTCCCTTGAATTCTGGAGTCTTCCTTTCTGCAGCGAGGTAGTTGGCCCATACAGTTTTCTTGTGGGTGTTGAATGCAATTACCATCTTCTTAAGAGCAGCGTCCTTGACTTTTTGCACATCTGCATCAGTGAAATGATCTGGTAGGGTGGAATGTTCCATCAGAGATTCCCAAAGCTTTTGTTTTGCTCTGTCGTCGACCCAAGTAACATCCGGACGATTAGTTTTTGGCTCTTTCCATTCTTGAATGGAGATCGGGAGTTGGTCCCTCACAACAACTCCGCACTGACGAGTCCACTTGTTCGCAATGTTCTTAGGCATGAGGGGTTCGCCATTAGTTTTGATGGACTCAATGTTGTACTTTACACCCTCCTTCAACTTTTTGCCCCGTCCTCGCTTTGTCCTGCTGTCTGTAGAAGCAGATTTGCTCGATCCAGAGGGCTAAAAGAAAGAAAGATCGATTCGTTAATATATATATATATATATATATCTTCAAATAAAAAGACATGTGATGATCACCAGATGCCTGCTTATATAAATATACCTCGCCGGTAGTCTTTGTTATTTCAAGATGAACATTGTATGCGTCATCATAATCATAATCATAGTTCATGACTTCATCAACTCGGTCGTCGAGATCGAATACGTTATCATCACCCTCCCCGGTATTGTTCAGATATTGGGAGCCGTCATCTGTTTCATTCAGATCATCTAGCCTACGAGGGCTGCGTATAATCTCGAACAATTCCTCTTCTCTCTCTCTTCCTGTATTGTCCGCCATAGCTTTTACGTAACTAATACAGAAGAAATATAAAACAATTTAGTATTCAAATTACAATGCATGGATGCAATCAATAAGGAAAACTGAATCATATATAGTACATAATATGTATCGTCTCGAATGATATATAATCTCAAGTACATCGTCTTGAATAATATATATAATCTCGAATACATCGTCTCGAATATTATATAGCGAATACATCACTGGCTAGGTAGCTAATAAAGATCGAATACTACAGAAGAATCTAGGCCACTCGCGGTTCCTGGGGCGTGAGCGGTGGACACCCAAAGAGAAGGAACCATCACAGGATCATATCTCCGGTCATCTGCCCAAAGAACCTGCCAGGTATTGGAGAACCTGACGTCCATAGCAGCCATGTAGCGATGGACGTGCTCGTCCTCGTCCCTGACACGACGACGCACCACCTCCGGTGGGGCCGGCTCCCTCTGCACCAAATGTGGCCCACGCGAACGCCACCAGAGGATATCAGGGTCGACGATGGGACCCGAGGCTGGGTTCCTCACCAAGCGGCGCGCCCCTCCAGGTACCACCTCCCAGTGCCAGCCCGACGGAGCACAGTCCCGGACATGGGTCAGCCGGACGTCGTGGCGAACGGGTCGATGGCGAGGATGCGGGCCGGGCATCGTCGAGAACAAATACTATATGCCCGCAAAAAGTAACATTTATTAAATGTGATTGGATTGTGATAACTAAAATTTATAACATATCTATATATATAACTAAAAAAAGAAAAATTTATAACATTTCTATATAACTAACATTTCAAATATTTCTATAACTAAAAAACAGAAAAATTGCTAACATTTCTATAAATATTTCTATAACTAAAAAACAGAAAAATTTATAACATTTCTATATAACTAACATTTCTAATATTTCAATAACTAAAAAACAGAAAAATTTCTAACATTTCTATAAATATTTCTATAACTAAAAAACAGAAAAATTTATAACATTTCTATATAACTAACATTTCTAATATTCTTAGTTTGTGTGTGTCTATGTGTGTGTGTGTGTACACATGCATGGCGGCTGCGGGGCACAGGAGCTCACCGGGGGCGGCGACTGGGGGTGGCGACGGCGAAGGGTCAGGGCGCAGCGATGGGGACGACGGGGACGGGCCTGGTGGGGACGACGCGACAGGAGGCCGGGGCGGGGCGCGGCGACGTGGCCGGGCGCGGCGACGGGGCAGGGCGCGGCGACGGGGACGACGGGGACGGGGACGGTGACGGCGAGGCGACAGGACGGCGATGGGGGCGGCGACGGCGACGGACGGCGACGGGGGCGGCGGCAATGGGGCAGAGGAGAAGAAGCAGACGAGAACGAAACTGTCGAATGTTTTTGAAGGGTTTTCTTATATAGAACACACCTTTAGTACCGGGTCATGGCTCCAACCGGTACTAAAGGTCTGTTTTGGCCAGGCGAAGCAGCGGGAAGTGCCCACCTTTAGTATCGGGTGGTGGCTCCAACCGGTACTAAAGACCCACCCTTTAGTACTGGTTGGAGCCATGACCCGGTACTAAAGGGTGTGCGCTGCCATGCGAGGGGCGCAGAAGCTTAGTCCCACCTCGCTAGTTGAGGAGCGCCAGGACCAGTTTATAAGCCCCGGCACGGGCACTGCATTGAGCTCCTCTCAATAGCAGGCCTTCTGGGCCTACCTCTCCTACTCTGCCTGTCGGCCTACTGGGCTTGCGGGCCTGCATCCTGGCCCAACTATATCTTGGGTTTCTAGTCGTATGCATGCCGCTCTGGCTCAGTAGGTGGGCTTTTTTATTTTCTTATTTTTTTGGTTTATTTATTTTTGGTTCATTTAATTTTTGAGTGGTTTTTTGCTTTATTTAGAGTTTCTTTGTGAATATTTTTGCTTCAGGTACAAAAAATTACAAACTTTCTGTTAGTGACGGTAGTTTATAAATTTGAATAGTTTACATTTTGAACTATTTGAAATTTGTGTGAATCACTAGTTTGTGAATAACATAACTTTGAAAATAGATTTTTCGGTGATTCTTTTTTCTTATGTTTAATATTAGTGTGTTTTATCATTATATTCAATTTGGTAATGCTTAGGTTATTTAAAAAATGAAAAGCCTTTGTAACGGATGAGTTTTCGTCCGAAACCCTGATACTTCGAAAGAGATTGTCCATTTTGTACACGAAGTGCATCCAGTTTTTGCGGTAACCCTCTCTACTTTTTTGCACATGCTATGTGGGTGAAATTATGATACCATGCCAACTTTCAACCTTTTCTGAGTTCATATGAAATGCTTTTCAATTTCAGGGTCATTTAGGTAAAAAAATCAGTAAATGCATGAAAGAATTTGTTTGCACATAAAATTTATTCGTGTTTCAAATGCCAAAACACATAACTACCTTAACTATTACAGAGATTCCCTCCTGGGTGTGAAAACACAGAAAAAAGTGATGATAGTGAAGCCGATCACATCCCAGATCTTTGGGTGTGAGACTTTTTCTTCGCGTGTGTCCCTTTGCGTCGTAGCCATGGAAAATCTTCATCATTTAACTGGATGCTCGGGTCAATATTCACTCTGAATACAGCAATTTCATCAAACTTTTCATAATCTTCTGACATGTGTGTCTTGTCATCCACTCCCACGATGTTTCTCTTCCCAGAAAGAACTATGTGGCGCTTTGTCTCATCGTATGATGCATTCCCTTTCTTATCTTTTCTTTTTCTCGGCTTGGTAGACATGTCCTTCACATAGAAAACATGTGCCACATCATTAGCTAGGACGAATGGTTCGTCTGCATACGCAAGATTGTTGAGATCCACTGTTGTCATTCCATACTGCGGGTCTTCCGTTACCCCGCCTCGTGTCATATTGACCCATTTGCACCGAAACAAAGGGACCTTCAAACCACTTCCATAGTCAAGTTCCCATATCTCCTCTATGTAACCATAATATGTTTCCTTTCCCGTCTTGGTTGTTGCATCAAAGTGGACACCACTGTTTTGGTTCGTGCTCTTCTTATCTTGGGCGATCGTGTAAAATGTATTACCATTTATCTCGTACCCTTTGAAAGTCATTATATTCGAAGATGGTAACTGGGATAGCGAGTACAGGTCATCTTCAATAGAGGCGTCATGCATGGTACGTGTCTGCAACCAGCCGGCGAAACTCCTGGTTTGTTCACGTGTAATCCAGTCATCAGACCACTCCGGGTGTTTGGAGCGTAGAAAATTCTTGTGTTCTTCCATATACGGAGCCACCAAGGCGGGATTCTGTAGAACTGCGTAGTGTGCTTCAGTGAGAGAATGTCCATCCATACATATTATTTGATCCCCTCCTAGCGTGCCTTTTCCATCCATTCTGCCCTTATGCCGCGATTCAGGAACACCAATCGGCTTAAGGTCAGGAATATAGTCAATACAGAACTCAATCACCTCCTCATTTTCATGGCCCTTGGAGATGCTTCCTTCTGGCCTAGCACGGTTATGAACGTATTTCTTCAAGACTCCCATGAACCTCTCAAAGGGGAACATATTGTGTAGAAATACAGGACCCAAAACGTTAATCTCTTAGCATAGGTGAACTAGGATGTGCGTCATGATGTTAAAGAAGGATGGTGGGAACACAAACTCGAAACTGACAAGACATTGCACCAAATCATTCTCTAACCTTGGTATGATTTCTGGATCGATTACCTTCTGAGAGATTGCATTTAGGAATGCACATAGCTTCACAATGGCTAATCGAACGTTATCCGGTAGAAGCCCCCTCAATGCAACCGGAAGCAGTTGCGTCATAATCACATGGCAGTCATGAGACTTTAGGTTCTGGAACTTTTTCTCTTCCATGTTTATTATTCCCTTTATATTCGACGAGAAGCCAGACGGTACCTTAATACTGAGCAGGCATTCAAAGAAGATTTCCTTCTCTTCTCTGGTAAGAGCGTAGCTGGCATGACCCTGAAATATCTTTTCCATGCATAAGCTGCTGGTCCTCCCGTGCCTCTGGCGTATCTTTTGTCTTTCCATACACGCCCAACAAGCCAAGCAGGGTCACGCAAAGATTCTGCGTCACGTGCATCACGTCGATTGCAGAGCGGACCTCTAGGTCTTTCCAATAGGGCAGGTCCCGAAATATAGATTTCTTCTTCCACATGGGTGCGCATCCGTCAGTGTCATTCGGAACAGGTTGTCCGCCAGAACACTTTCCAAAGACTACCTTCAAATCCTTGACCATATCATGTACATCAGCACCTGTACGGTGGCGAGGCTTTGTCCGGTGATCTGCCTCACCTTTGAAATGCTTGCCTTTCTTTCTTACGGGATGCCTGCTCAGAAGAAATCGACGATGCCCCAGGTACACATTCTTCTTACAATTAGCCAAATATATACTATCGGTATCATCCAAACAATGCGTGCATGCGCGGTATCCCTTGTTTGTCTGTCCTGAAAGGTTACTGAGAGCAGGCCAATCATTGATGGTCACGAACAGCAACGCCTTTAGGTCAAATTCTTCCCCCATGTGCTCATCCCACGCACGTACACCTGTTCCATTCCACAGTTGTAAGAGTTCTTCAACTAATGGCCTTAGGTACACATCAATGTCATTGCCAGGTTGCTTAGGGCCTTGGATGAGCACTGGCATCATAATGAACTTCCACTTCATGCACAACCAAGGAGGAAGGTTATACAAACATAGAGTCACCGGCCAGGTGCTATGGTTGCTGCTCTGCTCCCCAAAAGGATTAATGCCATCTGCCCTTAGACCAAACCATACGTTCCTTGCGTCATCTGCAAAGTCCTTCCCGTACTTTCTCTCGATTTTTCTCCACTACGACCCGTCAGCGGGTACTCTCAACTTTCCGTCTTTCTTACGGTCTTCTCTGTGCCATCGCATCGCCTTGGCATGCTCTATGTTTTGGAACAAACGTTTCAACCGTGGTATTATAGGAGCGTACCACATCACCTTGGCAGGAATCTTCCTCCTGGGGCGCTCGCCGTCGACATCACCAGGGTCATCGCGCCTGATCTTATAGCAAAATGCACCACATACTGGGAAAGCGTTCAGATCCTCGTACTCACCACGGTAGAGGATTCCGTCATTAGGGCATGCATGTATCTTCTGCACCTCTAACCCTAGAGGGCAGACAGCCTTCTTTGCTTCGTACGTACTCTCGGGCAATTCATTGTCCTTTGGAAGCATATTCTTTATCATTACCAGCAACTTTCGAAATCCCTTGTCAGATACACCATTCTCTGCCTTCCATTGCAGCAATTCCAGTGTGGTGCCCAACTTTTTCTTGTTAGCTTCGCAATTCGGGTACAACAATTTGTTGTGATCCTCTAACATGCGCTGCAACTTCTTCTTCTCCAAATCACTTGCGCAGTTTCTCTTTGCATCGGCAATGGCCCGACCTAGATCATCAGCGGGCTCATCTGATGCCTCTTCTTTAGCTTCTTCCCGCATTGCCGGCTCAGCTTCTTCACCCATTGTTGTATCATTGTATTCAGGGAACCCATGGCCAGGATAGCTATCGTCGTCCTCTTCTTCTTCATTGTCTTCCATCATAACCCCTCTTTCTCCGTGCTTGGTCCAAACATTATAGTGGGGCATGAAACCGGAATTAAACAGGTGGACGTGAATGGTTCATGACGTAGAGTAATTGTGATCATTCTTACAGACAAAACATGGACAAGGCATAAAACCATCCGCCCGCTTGTTTGCCTCAGCCGCAAGCAGAAAAGTTTGCACGCCATTAATGAACTCGGGAGAGCATCGTTCATCGTACATCCATTGTCGGCTCATCTACATTACACAACACCGAAAAGACCAAATTAATACAAGTTCATACATAAAGTTCATACAAGACTTAAATGCAACAAACAAATAACTCTCTAGCTAAAGCATTTAAATGCAACAACAAATGCGATCAAGATCGCAACTAAGGTAACAATTGATCCAACAGCATAATGATACCAAGTCTCATTATCAATGGCATATTTTCTAATCTTTCTAATCTTCAAACGCATTTTCTCCATCTTGATCTTGTGATCATCGAGGACATAGGCAACATGCAACTCCAATTCCATCTTCTCCCCCTCAATTCTTTTCAATTTTTCTTTCAAATACTCGTTTTCTCTTTCAACTAAATTTAACCTCGCGACAATAGGGTCGGTTGGAATTTCCGGTTCACAAACCTCCTAGACAAAAATATCTATGTCAACTTGATGGGCATAATTTGTCATAAACACGAAATGCAACAACTACTTTTAAAAGAGAATATACCACATCCGAATCATAACAAGGACGAGGGCCGACGGGGATGGATATCAAAACCATGGCACTATGTATAACAAACAACGTACGGGTAAGATAATTATACGAGTAACTATATATCCAAATCACACAAACATCAATTTGGTAATGTAAAACATTCATGAACAAGAGGCTCACCACAAGCTGGTGCCGGCGACGGAATGGTGCGGGCGATCGACTGTGGTTACGACGGAGATTTAGAAGGCACTAAGTAAACCACACCTACATATGCAAACTAAGTGTTATTTTTGACCTCAAATTGCATATAAATCAAATACTAGCACATATATTTCCTCCCAAATTACTAAACTCATAAATTAAACACTATACAAAGCATGGCAAAAGCTAATCTAGCAAT
Source organism: Aegilops umbellulata (assembly GCA_032464435.1). Classification (NCBI taxonomy): domain Eukaryota; kingdom Viridiplantae; phylum Streptophyta; class Magnoliopsida; order Poales; family Poaceae; genus Aegilops; species Aegilops umbellulata. The sequence continues at coordinate 420,762,492 of CP136059.1, forward strand.
GAGAGATGAAAGCACAAAGTTGCTAACCTTTGTGATCATTTGAATGGATGGGGGCCTTCAAATCTTGACAAAATTTGGACAAAATGTGTGATGAGCTCGAGAGGAAGAGGGGAAGAACAGAGAGGAGAGGGGAAAGGGGAACAACAGAGCGAGCTCGGGTGGACGAAAGGTTTATGTAGGACGACCTTTAGCACCGGTTCGTGCCACGACCCGGTACTAAAGGTGCTTTAGGGGCCCCGGACTGACAACATCCTGCCAGCAATCACTTTGGTACCGGTTCGTGGCTTGAACCGGTGCTAAAGGTCGGCCACGAACCGGTACTAATGAAAGCGGTAGGCTAGCCGTTGGAACCGGCACTAATGCACACATTATTGCCAGCTCAAAAGCAAACCGGCACTAATGTGCTTGACATTTGACCCTTTTTCTACTAGTGACTAGAGCAAAACTATAAAGCTCAACAGATATAAGTGAAGCACATAGAGTATTCTATCAAATTCCAATTCATGTATGGGCTCTCTCAAAAGGTGTGTAGGAAAGATATGATTGTGGTAAACTAATAAATAAAGACTCAAATCATACAAGACGCTCCAAGCAAAACACATATCATGTGGTGAATAAAAATATATCTCCAAGTAAAATTACCGATGGAAGTAGACGAAATAGGGGATGCCTTCCGGGGCATTCCCAAGCTTTGAATTTTTGGTGTCCTTGGATTATCTTGGGGGTGCTATTGGCATCCCCAAGCTTAGGCTCTTGCCACTCCTTGTTCGATAATCCATCAAAAGATTTCACACAAAACTTGAAAACTTCACAACACAAAACTCAACAGAAATCTCCCGAGCTCCGTTAGCGAAAGAAAACAATAGACCACTTCAAGGTACTGTAATGAACTCATTCTTTATTTATATTGGTGATAAACCTACTGTATTACAACTTATCTATGGATTATAAACTATTTTACTAGCCATAGATTAATCAAAATAAGCAAACAACACACGAAAAACAGAATCTGTCAAAAACAGAACAGTCTTTAGTAATCTGTAACTAACGCAAACTTCTCGAACTCCAAAAAATCAGCCAAAATAGGACGACCTAGGAAATTTGTTTAGTGATCAGCAACAATTATAATCACTATTTTATCACGTTCTGGTGATTTTTAACAATTGTTTTCGTGAACAGAAAGTTTCTGGAAATTACAGCAAGATCAAATAACTATCATCCAAGAAGATCCTATAGGTTTAACTTGGCACAAACACTAATTAAAAGATAAAACCACATGTAACAGAAATTAGATGGATTATTTATTCCTAAACAGAAACAAAAACAAAAAATGAAAAATAAAATTGGGTTGCCTCCCAACAAGCGCTATCGTTTAACGCCCCTAGCTAGGCATAAAGCAAGGATAGATCTATGTACTGCCGTAGTAATAAGATAGATCGGTGAAACTCATTTCGTATTCTCTATGTTCGGCAGCAAGTTTTCTTTGAGGCAAGCAAAAGTAATCAAAAGGGCTAAATTTAATAGGACAAAAGTCCCCAAGATCAATTTTAGGAGGTATAGGTTCCTCTTTCGGCCCTTCATATTGCACAACCGATTCATCATTATAAGCATTCTTTTGACAGAACCTTGTGAGCCTATACTCAAGAGAGCAACCTAGCTCATTATTTCGAACAGCCAAATCATCATTAAGTTAAGAGATTCTATCAATTAAAATATTGGTAGGCACCTTTTTTCTAAGGTTTTCATTGAAAGCAACATAGTGAATAGATTGAAAACGCACTATTTCTTCTTGATCAAAGAGGATAGATTCTATGGGAGGACGGCCAGCGTCCACCCTATAATGTGCAAAGATTTCTTTGGCCTCTTTAATTATAAATCTGAATTCATGAGCCAAAAAGATAGTAGCCGCACACTTAACAGAAGAATGCTCGATATTAGAAAATTCTAGGAAAATCCTTTGTATGCAAGGATGCATGTGCATAAATTGCCTTCCAAGTTCAACGATAAGCATGGCAATAGCATCCACAAGACTACTAGTTCTATGGAGAATAGAACCGCCCATAGAAGGCAAAGCGCCAGCACAAGTAAAGAAATCTTGAATAACTCCTTTTCCAATAATATTACCACTACCAATTCGAAATCTTTTTGTATGCAAGGTAGGGAGTTCTTAAGCAGGAGCATCAGAATTTTCTATAATATTATTATTGTCCATATCGGCAATAATTTCCCCAATTTCAGACATAGCGAGAGGCAAGAGAGAAAAAGGCAAACAGAAAAGAGAGGGCGAATAAAACGGCAAGGGTGAAGTGGGCGATAGGAAAACAGAGGCAAATGGCAAATAATGTAATGCGATAGATAAGGAATTGTGATGGGTACTTGGTATGTTGACTTTTGCGTAGACCTCCCCGGCAACGGCGCCAGAAATCTTCCTGCTACCTCTTGAGCATTACGTTGGATTTCCTTGAAGACGAAAGGGTGATGCAGCAGAGTAGAGTAAGTATTTCCCTTAGTTTTTGAGAACCAAGGTATCAATCCAGTAGGAGGCTACGTGTGAGTCCCTCATACCTACACAAAACAAATAGCTCAACGCAACCAACGCGATTAGGGGTTGTCAATCCCTTCACGGTCACTTACGAGAGTGAGATCTGATATAGATGATAGATAATATTTTTGGTATTTTTTGATATAAATATGCAAAGTAAAATAAAAGAGCAAAGTAAAAAAGCAAAGCAATAATAAAGTGATGGAGATTGATATGATGAGAATAGACCCGGGGGCCATAGATTTCACGAGTGGCTTCTCTCAAGAGCATAAGTATTCTACAGTGGGTGAACAAATTATTGTTGAGCAATTGACAGAATTGAGCATAGTTATGAGAATATCTAGGTATGATCATGTATATAGGCATCACGTCCGAGACAAGTAGACCGACTCCTGCCTGCATCTACTACTTTTACTCCACTCATCGACCACTATCCAGCATGCATCTAGAGTATTAAGTTCAAGAAAACAGAGTAACGCCTTAAGCAAGATGACATGTTGTAGAGGAATAAATTCATGCAATATGATAAATACCCCATCTTGTTATCCTCGATGGCAACAATACAATACGTGCCTTGCTGCCCCTACTGTCACTGGGAAAGGACACCGCAAGATTGAACCCAAAGCTAAGCACTTCTCCCATTGCAAGAAAAACCAATCTTGTAGGCCAAACCAAACTGATAATTCGAAGAGACTTGCAAAGATAACCAATCATACATAAAATAATTCAGAGAAGATTCAAATATTGTTCATAGATAATCTTGATCATAAACCCACAATTCATTGGTCTCAACAAACACACCACAAAAAGAAGATTACATCGAATAGATCTCCACGAGAGAGGGGCAGAACATTGTATTGAGATCCAAAAAGAGAGAAGAAGCCATCTAGCTACTAACTATGGACCCGAAGGTCTGAGGTAAACTACTCACACTTCATCGGAGGGGCTATGGTGATGATGTAGAAGCCCTCCATGGTGGATTCCCCTTCCGGCGGAGCTCCGGAACAGGCCCCAAGATGGGATCTCATGGGTACAGAAGGCTGCGGTAGTGGAATTAGGTTATTGGCTCCGTGTCTGATCGTTTGGGGTTACGTAGGTATATATATAGGAGGAAGGAGTACGTCGGTGGAGCTTCAAGGGGCCCATGAGGCAGGGGGCGCGCCCTAGGGGGGGCGTGCCCTCCACCCTCGTGACCGCCTCGTGGCTTTCTTGACGGAGGGTCCAAGTCTCCTGGATCATATTTGTTGAAAAAATCACGTTCCCGAAGGTTTCATTCCGTTTGGACTCCGTTTGATATTCCGTTTCTTCGAAACACTGAAATAGGCAAAAAACAACAATTATGGGCTGGGCCTCTGGTTAATAGGTTAGTCCCAAAAGTAATATAAAAGTGGAAAGTAAAGCCCAATATGGTCCAAAACAGTAGATAATATAGCATGGAGCAATCAAAAATTATAGATACGTTGGAGACGTATCACCCACGCATGATAGTCCTGTTATCTTTTTGAATTCTCCCGATTACACTATATCGGAGAAGTTTGCACTTATTAAGGATTACATTGATGGGTTGCCTTTTACCGTTGCACATGATTATTTTGATAGATATAATATGCATGTGCTTGCTGCTCCTACTTGCAATTATTATGAGAGAGGAACTATATCTCCACCTCTCTATGTTTCCAATACGACAAAATTGCAAGAAACTGTTTATACTATGCATTGGCCTTTACTAGGTGTGCATGAATTGTTCTTATATGACATGCCGGTGCATAGGAAGAGAGTTAGACTTCGTAATTGCTTGATATATGTTACTTTGTGCTCACTACTAAATGTCAAATCATTGCTAATTAAAATTGGCCTTGATATACCTTGGGATCCGGGTGGATTCACTACCTGAGCACTATATGCCTAGCTTAATGGCTTTAAAGAAAGCGCTTCCTGGGAGACAACCCGGAAGTTTTAGAGAGTCATTTATTTCTGTTGTGTGCTTTTGTTAAGTTTAGAAATAAAAATAATGTGCCAAGGTTTGCCTTTAGGATGTTTACGACGCTTGTTGGTTTGTGCGGTGCAGGACAGAAACTTTGTCTGTAGTGCGTGATTTTACATTTTTTACTGGAACGTCAAATGGTTCTAAAACTTTTTGCACTTTATTTCTATACAATTTTTTATTTTTTCTAATTTTGGCAGAATTTTTCAAGTATCAGAAGTATGGTGAATGTTCAGATAGTTACAGACTGTTCTGTTTTAGACAGATTGTGTTTTTGATGCATAGTTTGCTTGTTTTGATGAAACTACCAATTTTTATCAGTGGATTAAGCCATGGAAAAGCTATATTACAGTAGAAACAATGCAAAAACAAAATATGAATTGGTTTGCAACAGTACTTATAGTTGTGATTTGCTTTATTATGCTAACGGATCTTACCAAGTTTTCAGTTGAAGTTTTGTGTGGATGAAGTGTTCGATGATCGTGGAGGTCTCGATGTGAGAAGAATGAAGAGAGGCAAGAGCTTGCTACCTCTTGAGCTTGCGTTGGTTTTCCACGAAGAGGAGAGGATGATGCAGCAAAGTAGCATTAGTATTTCCCTCAGTTTTTGGGAACCAAGGTATCAATCCAGTAGGAGGCCACGCTCAAGTCCCTCGTACCTGCACAAATCAAATAGCTCAACGCAACCAACGTGATTAGGGTTTGTCAATCCCTTCATGGTCACTTACGAGAGTGAGATCTGATAGATAGTATTTTTGGTATTTTTGGTATAGAGATGCAAAGTTAAAAGTAAAAGGCAAAGTAAAAAAGCAAAGCAAGATTAAAGTGATGGAGATTGATATGATGAGAATAGACCCGGGGGCCATAGATTTCACTAGTGGCTTCTCTCAAGAGCATAAGCATTCTACGGTGGGTGAACAAATTATTGTTGAGCAATTGACAGAATTGATCATAGTTATGAGAATATCTAGGCATGATCATGTATATAGGCATCACGTCCGTGACAAGTAGACCGAAACGATTCTGCATCTACTACTATTACTCCACTCATCGGCCGCTATCCAGCATGCATCTAGAGTATTAAGTTAAAAACAGGGTAACGCTTTAAGCAAGATGACATGATGGAGAGAGATAAATTCATGCAATATGAAATAAACCCCATCTTCTTATACTCGATGGCAACGATACAATACGTGCCTTGCTGCCCCTTCTGTCACTGGGAAAGGTCAACGCAAGATCGAACCCAAAGCTAAGCACTTCTCCCATGGCAAGAACTACCAATCTAGTTGGCCAAACCAAACGGATAATTCGAAGAGACTTGCAAAGATAAACAATCATACATAAAAGAATTCAGAGAAGATACAAATATTATTCTTAGACAGACTTGATCATAAACCCACAATTCATCGGTCTCAACAAACACACCACAAAAAGAAGAATATTACCTCGAATAGATCTCCACAAGAGAGGGGGAGAACTTTGTATTGAGATCCAAAAAGAGAGAAGAAGCCATCTAGCTACTAACTATGGACCCAAAGGTCTAAGGTAAACTACTCACACTTCATCGGAGAGGTTATGATGATGTAGAAGCCCTCCGTGATGACGGCCCTCTCCGGTGGAGCTCCGGAACAGGCCTCGAGATGGGATCTCGTGGATACAGAAAGTTGCGGCGGTGGAATTAGGTTTTTGGCTCCGCATCTGTTCGTTTGGGGGTACGCAGGCATATATAGGAGGAAGAAGTACGTCGGTGGAGCTCCGAGGGGCCCACGAGGCAGGGGGCGCGCCCTAAGGGGGGCGCCCCCACCCTCGTGACCGCCTCTCTGATGCCTTGGCGTAGGGTCCAAGTCTCCTGGATCACGTTCGGTGAGAAAATCACGTTCCCGAAGGTTTCATTCCGTTTTGACTCCGTTTGATATTCCGTTTCATCGAAACACTGAAATAGGCAAAAACAGCAATTCTGGGCTGGGCCTCCGGTTAATAGGTTAATCCCAAAAATAATATAAAAGTAGAAAATAAAGCCAATATAGTCCAAAACAGTAGATAATATAGCATGGAGCAATCAAAAATTATAGATACGTTGGAGACGTATCAGGCATCCCCAAGCTTAATTCCTGCTCGTCCTCGAGTAGGTAAATGATAAAAAAGATTTTTTGATGCGGAGTGCTACTTGGCATAATTTCAATGCAAATCTTCTTAATTGTGGTATGAATATTCAGATTAGAAAGATTCAAGACAAAAGTTCATATTGCCATAAAAATAATAACACTTCAAGCATACTAACAAAGCAATTATGTCTTCTCAAAATAACATGGCCAAAGAAAGTTATCCCTACAAAATCATATAGTCTGGCTATGCTCTATCTTCACCACACAAAGTATTTAAATCATGCACAACCCCGATGACAAGCCAAGCAATTGTTTCATACTCTAACCTTTTCAAAACTTTTTCGATCTTCACGCAATACATGAGCGTGAGCCATGGATATAGCACTATATTTGGAATAGAATGGTGGTTGTGGAGAAGACAAAAAGAGGGGAAGATAGTCTCACATCAACTAGGCGTATCAACGGGCTATAGAGATGCCCATCAATAGATATCAATGTGAGTGAGTAGGGATTGCCATGCAACGGATGCACTAGAGCTATAAGTATATGAAATCTCAACAAAAGAAACTAAGTGGGTATGCATACAACTTGCTTGCTCACGAAGACCTAGGGCAATTTGAGGAAGCCCATCATTGGAATATACAAGCCAAGTTCTATAATGAAAAATTCCCACTAGTATATGAAAGTGACATAATGAGAGACTCTCTATCATGAAGATCATGGTGCTACTTTGAAGCACAAGTGTGGTAAAAGGATAGTGACATTGTCCCTTCTCTCTTTTTCTCTCATTTTTTATTTGGGCCTTTTATCTTTTTTTTATGGCCTCTTTTTTTTCGTCCGGAGTCTCATCCCGACTTGTGGGGGAATCATAGTCTCCACCATTCTTTCCTCACTTGGGACAATGCTCTAAAAATGATGATCATCACACTTTTATTTTTCTTACAACTCAACAATTACAACTTGATACTTAGAACAAAATATGACTCTATATGAATGCCTCCAGCGGTGTACCAGGATATGCAATGAATCAAGAGTGACATGTATGAAAGAATTATGAACGGTGGCTTTGCCACAATACGATGTCATATACATGATCATGCTAGCAATATGACAATGATGGAGCGTGTCATAATAAATGGAACGGTGGAAAGTTGCATGGCAATATATCTCGGAATGGCTATGGAAATGCCATGATAGGTAGGTATGGTGGCTGTTTTGAGGAAGGTATTTGGTGGGTTTATGATACCGGTGAAAGGTGCGCGGTATTAGAGAGGCTAGAAATGGTGGAAGGATGGGAAAAAGTGCGTATAATCCATGGACTCAATATTAGTCATAAAGAACTCATATACTTATTGCAAAAATCTAGAAGTTATCAAAGAAAAGTATTACGCGCATGCTCCTAGGGGGATAGATTGGTAGGAAAAGACCATCGCTCATCCCAGACCGCCACTCATAAGGAAGACAATCAATAAATAAATGATGCTCTGACTTCATCACATAACGGTTCACCATACGTGCATGCTACGGGAATCACAAACTTTAGCACAAGTATTCTTTAAATTCACAACTACTCAACTAGCATGACTCTAATATTATCACCTCCATATCTGTTGGGGATATTACTACCGGGCGTAAACCGACCTACCTGGGCCGGGTTAACTTCATCAGTAGTTCAAGAGTGTTAAAGCCCAAAAGCTAGATAAAGACCCAAGGCCGTAGTCGGTTCAATATTTGTAGCCGTAAACCGGCGTGTGTATGAACTTGTATTGTAAGTTAGGAATAAGGAGAGACCAACCCGGATACGAGTATAAACCGGAGATTGGGACTCTGTGAAACGACGGGCGTCACCCGAGTATATAAGGGGACGACTCGACAACGGTTCAAGGACAAACAACCACAACTCGAGACTTAGGCGAAGCTTGTTTGCTCCCTAGTCATTGAAACCCCATCAATTCCATCACAAACTAGACGTAGGCTTTTACCTTCATCGAAGGGGCCGAACTAGTATAAATTCTCTGTGTCCCTGTGTCCGCTTTAACCCCTTCGAGTTAACCCGTTGCGATGGCTCCACGACTAAGTCCTTTCGCTAGGACATCTGCCGTGACAAACCCACGACAGTTGGCGCCCACCGTGGGGCTATCACACGATGGTTTCAAGTTCCTGGAGGGCCGCTTCAAAGGACTCGAGGGATACGCTGTGGGCCGGATGACCAAGAGCCGTCGCGGCAAGATATACATCGACGATGCAGGCTGGGGCCCCGAGGCCAGCTCGATTTAGTACGGGTACCGGGTCCCCTTTGGTGGCATACACGTCTTCATCGGCAAGATCGGCGAACCGGGCCCTGAGCTGGACACCTATACCAACCTCGTCGAGACAGCTCAGCATGCGCGACCTGCCCGGGTTAAGCCGGCCGTGAAGCGTGCCTTCGTGGGAGTAATCCATGGAGGGAGCTATGAGGATGGATCAGGATCTGGTGGCGAAATCGTCGTCTACTCTGGCGATGAGTCGTCGACCGGAGAAACTGAGTCTTTGTATCAGCTACAGGATGGCCGGATTGGGGGCTGTTCCGATGGCGACAGTATTCCGGACCCCTCTGATCTGCCCAACCGGGTTGGAATATTCATGGCCGGTACACAAGCAGTGCCTCACTCATCGACGGCCGCAGCAATGGTTTCCGCTTCAGCCGCGGCAACGGCTGCCGGAGCAGGAGGTTCTGTGCGCCCTTCGGCTCAGGTCTTATCCGATATGTTCGATGCATTGGCTGCGCTCATGGCGGAGGCTAACCCGGCGGATCAAGATGCTCATAACGCGGAGATCGCAAAGGTGAGGGAGCAGATCACTCTGGCCAAAGCGGATCTAGCAGCTGAAGAGGTCAGGATGACTGTGGAGCGGGCCGCTTTGGACGCGCAAGCCTACAAGCTCATGCTGGAACAGAACGCATCACAGGAAGTCATGAGGAGGAAGTACCGATCTCGATTGCCTTCAGTTTTGGAAGGAAGGGACCTTTTTAATACCCCTGGAGCAGGGACCAGTAATCCGCCGGTGGTAAACCGGGCGGAGGCACTAGGCACAGGCGCGACGGTCCAGCCTCGTCTGATAGATCTGCCTCGTCATAATACAGGTGTACCGCAGGCTGTGCCCACACCTCCGGATCACTACTCCAATCCGCTGGATAACCTTGTTGCAAGTGCGGCATGGTTGGAAGCTATTCCAGTTGAAGGCGATTCATTGCAGGCGATAGAGACGCGCCGGGTCAAGGAGCTTCTTAGGACCACTTTGGTCCAACAGGAAGCGTATTCATACAGCCGTGATCGGATTCATTCCACCCCACGTCCAAGCCGGAGTTATAGTAGGCATATGGAAGAACCAGCTATGTCAAGTAATGCACGGCGTGGAGCGTCCCGTGGCAACAATCCGGCCGGTGGTGTCGACAATGCTCAGGAGGTGGTAGACCGGGCCAGAGCGCGCAGGGAAGCCGAGTTAGCGGCACATCATCAAGCTCGTGAGCTTACATCGGTTCTTCCAACCACTTCGATCGAGCCTGGGCTTACTTCTAGCGCGTTGGGGGTGCCTTGCCTTGTTCCCACTTTACGCAATGTGCGCCTGCCTAAGGATTTCAAGGGCCCGCGCAAGGTACCGAATTATACGGCGGATCAACCTCCAGAGACATGGGTGGAGAGCTATGAGATGGCCATGGAAATGCTTGATGTGGATGATGCGGCATGTGCAAAGTATTTTACCATGATGCTTGAAGGGACGACACGTACCTGGTTAAAGAGCTTGCCACCCAATTCTATCAACTCATGGGCCCAGCTACGAGCCCGGTTCATCAATAATTTCAAAGACACGTGTAAGCAGCCTATGTCGATAGTGGATTTAGCCGCCTGTGTCCTAGAGGAAGGAGAGTCAACTACTCATTGGGTGCGCCGGGTCTCGCAAGTTTTACATTCATCAGACCGCATCAACGCTGACACCACAGTTATAACTTTGGAAGGCAATTGCCGGTTTGGGCCTCTGAAGTTGAAGTTAGGACGGATGAAGCGCCACTTCACTGACATGGGGACTCTCATGGCTGCTTTGGTAAAGTACGCTGATTCTGATAGTACCAAGGATCCCGAGTCTGATGATGAGAAGACAGGGAAGGGAAAGAAGAACAGCAACTCCAAAGGTCAGCAGCATCACTCAGCAGGTAATGGTGGTGGTGGCAAGCGTAAAGCGGATGGCAACATGGACTTTGTGGCTAACACTAACGTGCAAGACAAGGCCCAGCGACGTAAAGGTAAGAACCGCAGTGGAGCGCCTAGTCCTAATCCGGACCGCCTAAACTATCTATTGAACCAGCCCTGTCCGAAGCATGGGACGAAGGAGGTACCAGCGAACCACCTTTGGAAGGATTGCTACATTATGCAGGAGTTCAAGAGCTCTAGCGCTTTCCGGTATGATCCCAGCTCCGGCGGTGGCACTGGATCCGGGCCGGGTTACGGTGGAGGAAACTCCGGTTCAGGATTTAATGGTAATCCGGGTGGACATAACAATCAGAATAATCAGAACAACCAGGGGGGTTATAACCAGCAGCAGCAGCAGTCGGGTTACCAGAGCAACCCGAAGCAATTGAATAGTGGGCAGTATCATGTATTCACCACTAGCTTGGACAAGCGAGACCGGAAGATCCAGAAGCGGGCAGTTAATTCTGTTGAACCGGCCGTGCCCCGATATCTGCGCTGGTCAGAGCAGCCAATCATATGGAGTAGAGAGGATCACCCTCCCCGGGTTGATAATCCGGGTCAGCTGGCTTTGGTGGTGGCGCCTCAGGTGGGAGGTTATAAGTTCACCAAGGTACTCATGGATGGGGGTAGCAGCATTAACATCTTGTACTATGAGACTTTCCGACGTATGGGGCTCACAGATAAAGATCTCCGACCGTCGAATACGGTTTTCCATGGTGTGGTACCTGGTAAGTCAGCATACCCCGTTGGCAAGATAGCACTGGAAGTAGCCTTTGGAGATGATCATGATTCCAGATCAGAGACGCTGACGTTTGAGGTGGTGAAGATCCAAAGCCCGTATCACGCCCTGTTTGGTCGACCGGCCTATGCTAAGTTCATGGCACGGCCCTGCTATGTGTACTTGCAGCTCAAGATGCCGGGTCATAAGGGGACCATCATGGTTCACGGAAGCCGTAAGGTCGCTTTGGAATGTGAAGAAGGAGATGCAGCTTATGCAGAGTCGGTTTGTGCCACCGAGGAACTGAAGTATTACAAGGACAATGTTGATCCGGCGGACATGACTCCTTTGAAAAAGCCTACCACGGAGCATGATCCGGCCCTGAAGTTCACATCGGCAGCTGAGACTAAGCTTGTTGATTTCGTACCTGGCGATTCGTCCAAGCAATTCAGCATCAGTGCCAATTTGGATCCGAAATAGGAAAGCGCGCTCATCGAGTTCCTCCGTGAGAATCGGGACATTTTTACATGGAAGCCCTCTGACATGCCAGGTGTACCGAGGCAACTCGCTGAGCACACTCTTAATGTGGATCCTAAAACAAACCGGTAAAACAGTTCCTCCGCCGGTTCAACGAAGAAAGACGTATGGCTATTGGAGAAGAAGTGGCCAGGCTCCTAGCAGCTGGCTTCATCATTGAAGTTTTCCACCCTGAGTGGCTTGCTAATCCGGTGCTGGTTCTTAAGAAAAACGGCACCTGGCGCATGTGTGTGGATTACACTGATCTTAATAAAGCTTGTCCAGCTGATCCTTTTGCCCTCCCCCGTATTGATCAAATTATTGATGCTACGGCGGGTTGCGAGCGTTTAAGTTTTCCGGATGCGTATTCCGGCTATCATCAGATCAAAATGGCAATTAAGGACCAGGAGAAGACAGCGTTCATAACTCCCGTTGGAGCCTTTTGCTATGTATCTATGCCTTTCGGGCTCAAGAGTGCCCAGGCGACCTATCAACGATGTGTGCAAAATTGTCTTCACAAACAGATTGGCCGCAATGTGCATGCATACGTGGATGATATTGTGGTCAAGTCAAGGAGGAAGGAGACTTTGGTGGATGATTTGAAGGAGACCTTTGATAACATGAGGACATATAAGATGATGCTCAATCCGGCCAAATGTGTCTTCGGTGTACCGGGAGGCAAGCTATTGGGTTTTCTGGTGTCCAACAGGGGAATTGAGGCTAATCCGGAGAAGATTACGGCCATCACCTCCTTGGCTAAACCGAAGTGTATCAATGACGTTCAACGTTTGGCTGGCCGGATTGCCGTGTTAAGCCGGTTTATCAGCCGCCTTGGTGAAAAAGCAATCCCCTTGTATCAGATGTTGAAGAAGACGGATCAGTTCGTCTGGAGTTCTGCTGCTGATCAGGCGTTTGAGGACTTAAAGCGGCAATTAGCCAATCCGCCCGTGCTCGCCGCTCCCATTGACAAGGAGCGATTGCTCCTGTATGTTCCTGCTAATGCTCACGCGGTCAGTGTAGCTATTGTGGTGAAGCGGAAGGAGGCAGGCAAAGATCATCCGGTTAAGCGTCCGGTTTATTATATCAGCGAGGTGCTTATTGAATCCAAACAAAGATATCCACATTGGCAGAAGCTGGTATATGGAGTTTTCATGGCAAGCCGGAAGCTGAAGCAGTATTCCCAAGGGCATCCCATCACAGTGGTCAGCTCTGCCCCCTTGGGTGATATCATCCAGAACCGAGAAGCGACGGGCCGGATTGCCAAGTGGGCTATAGAACTTGGGCCGCACGGTTTAAAATATGTGCCTCGGACGGCGGTGAAGTCCCAAGCAGTTGTTGATTTCATCAATGATTGGACGGAGCTGCAGGCCCCTGAAGAGAAACCGGACAACACATATTGGACCATCCATTTCGACGGATCACGGCAATTGGAGGGTTCGGGGGCTGGAGTCGTATTAACTTCCCCACGAGGTGATAAGTTCTGTTATGTTCTCCGCTTAATGTTCCCTTGTACTAACAATGCAGCTAAGTATGAAGCCTTGCTCCACGGTCTCCGGATGGCTAAAGAGATGAATCTAAGCCGGGTCAAGTGCTTCGGTAATTCAGACCTAGTAGCTCAGCAGGTGTCTGGCACTTGGGATTCTAAAGACCCACTCATGGCAGCATATTTTCGTGAGGTGGATATTGTTGCGGGTCACTTCAAGGGCTATCAGGTGGACCACGTGGACCGTCGGAAGAATGAGGCAGCGGACGCCCTGAGCCGGTTGGGCTCCCAGCGTAAACCGGTCCCGCCTAATGTTTTTCTTGATGTGTTGCACAACCCGTTGGTCAATCTCCCAGGTGAAGCGGACTTGGTTGTTCCTGACCCGGAGGCTCAATTGGTGGCGGCTCTTCACGTCATCCCGGATTGGACACTTCCTTACCTGGCGTACATGAACCGGGGAGAGTTACCAGAGGATGAGACTCTGGCCAGACAAATAATACGGCGGTCCAAGTCCATGACGATTGTCAATGGCGAGTTACACCATTGCAGGGTCTCGGGAGCATTTCAACGCTGTGTGTCTCCTGAGGAGGGCTGTGAAATTTTGCGTGAGATCCACGAAGGGGATTGCGGTCACCACGCCGGTTCAAAATCTCTGGTGGCTAAAGCGTTCCGCCACGGTTTCTATTGGTTAACTGCCCATGCTGATGCGGAGGATCTGGTCAGACGATGTGATGGTTGCCAAAAATTTTCAAGATGCGCTCACGTTCCGGCTCAAGAATTGAGGATGATTCCAATTACTTGGCCGTTTGCAACTTGGGGGCTAGATATGGTTAGGCCTTTCAAAAGGTCCAAGGATAAGAAGACCCACCTCCTAGTGGCGGTTGATAAATTTACAAAGTGGGTGGAGGCAGAACCTGTTAGCAAGTGTGATGCAGCCACCGCGGTTCAGTTCATCAAAAAGGTGATCTTCCGGTTTGGCTTTCCACACAGTATCATCACAGACAATGGTACCAATCTGTCCAAGGGTGCCATGAAGGAGTTCTGCGAACGAGAGCACATTCGCCTTGATGTTTCATCAGTGGCACACCCACAATCCAATGGTCAAGTAGAACGAGCTAATCTGGAGATCTTGAGAGGCATCAAGCCCCGGCTTATGGTTCCTTTGCAGAGAACGCCGGGTTGTTGGGTTGAAGAGTTGCCGTCCGTATTATGGAGCATTAATACCACACCCAACAGATCAACAGGATACACGCCGTTCTTCATGGTCTATGGAGCGGAGGCGGTTCTCCCTAGTGATATCCGTCACGATTCACCTCGTGTGGCGGCTTATGTTGAAGCGGACAACGAGACAGCTCGACAAGACGCTTTGGATCGGTTGGATGAAGAGCGAGACATAGCGGCTGCCCGCTCGGCGATTTACCACCAAGATCTTCGTCGCTATCACAGTCGTCGGGTCAGAACCAGAACCTTTCAAGAAGGAGATTTGGTGCTTCGGCTCATTCAAGATCAAACTGATATGCATAAGTTATCCCCACCTTGGGAAGGACCTTTTGTGGTCAGCAAGAATCTACACAACGGGTCATACTATCTGATCGATGTTCGAGAGCGAAAAGACTCACGCAAATCAGAAGAGGAGACCAACAGGCCGTGGAATATAGCTCATATTCGGCCTTACTATACTTGAGCCCTTGGCTCTGCTTATGTACATATTATGACAGTGTATATATTATAAATACAATAAACCGGATCCTCAGCTAAAGCGGGGTATCTGTTCTTTTACATCATTTGTGGTTACATGGAGTTGTTCTGTTTTAAAGCGGCCTCCGGTTTACCCCTTGCAAAAATCATAAATATCACTAGGGGGCTCGGTCATGTCTGAACCGATGCAACACCTTTTGACAGGCGAAAGCCACCAGATCACTTGGGGGCTCGGTCGTGTCCGAACCGATGCAACACCTCTTGATCGGGGAAAGCCACCAGATCACTTGGGGACATGGTCAAGTCTGAACCAGTCACGCCTCTTGATCGGCCTAAAGGACATAGAGTCACTTGGGGGCTTGGTCGAACCCGAAACATTGCCATGCCACTTGATCGGCATAATGCCACGGTTTCATTTGGGGACCTGGCTGACTTGAACCACAGCTAAGCCTACTGGGGGCTTGGTCGTGTCCGACCATGGTAACACCATCTGATCGGCTCAGTAAAGCCTCTTTTTTGCAAACGGTTTTATCATTGCCTTTGATTCAATATCTTTTCTTGATAAACTGCTGTTTTATCTTGGTTGTGTTTTTAAGCCGACAACGTTTTACACCGGTTCAAATAGCCAACTTGGCGGAACACGGTCCATTTTTAAACCAGAGATTATTTACCCAGTTTGATTTTTTCTGTTAAACATCCTTTTTGGGGTAACAAAAGGTTTATTATGACCAAGCACGGTTTACACAGTGAACCGGCATTATATATACAGGAGCTGTTTCTCCCACAACGGTGCAGGTTTGTCAAACAACCGTTCCAAAGTTGGCTAAGCCTACTTCGTGCCCAATGATGGCAGGTATTTTGTATCACAAAAATTTGATTATATATGTCAATCTCCTTGCATCTACATGAAGTTCATAAATCGGCTGGCGGTACAACCGCCCTGGTAGTTTAAGATTTTATGATTGCAGGAGATATAAATTGGCAGTTGCGATCTTTCAAATAAAGATATCACCACAGATGCACGAACGCATCTCATAAGCAAAAGTGTTGGCTATCCTATTACAAGGCAACATGGTGCCAAATAAGATCATTGTTTTTCTGGCAGAATAGAACAAGGCAGCCTATTAAACCGGTCTCCGGTTCAAGCCTGGTCACCGCCTTGATCGGATGGCCGTGGGTCATCCCGCGCCGCTTCAGCTTCTTCTGCCCTACCCAGCGGCTGGAAGTCAACAGTGGTCCAGTCGATTCCCATTAAAGCTTGAAAAACAACTTCTTCATGGATCAGTGAAGACGGTTCAATATCAGGAGCGTAAGTATGCTTACGGATTGGTGGGATCATATTTTCTGCTTCAGGAACTGGTGCCGCCACTCGTTTGTTCTGATCATTATACTGAGCTTGGTAATACGTCAAATTTGCTTCCTCTACCAACTGGCAAGCCAGAGGACGCACTGCCCGGTTTATTGCTCTTAGACCATCTTCATTGAATTCTGAACCGTCTTCCTTCAAACTGGGATAGCCCTGAGCTGCCTCCACAGGATCAAAGTCTGGCACCCATGCCTTTGCTCAGATTAAAGCATTGATGGCACCGGTTCGGGCAGCAGATTTTTTCAGCTCTTCAATCCGGGTGGGAAGCATGGACAATCTTTTCAGAGTATCTTGGATCAAAGTGGGTGCCGGATTGTTATGTGATGCAGTCGCAATAATCCATTGCGCTCCAGTGTACAGCTGTTCAATTAACGTATACGCAGCTTTCAGCTTCATCCGAACATCTGACCCCAAGTGGCTGATGCGGGTACCTGCAACGTGATAGAACAAGTTCACAAACCGGACCTATCATAGGAAGATCAAAATTATCACCGAAGTCAAAGGATGCTTACCAAAGATGGCGGCGGTCATGGCATGCACTTGTCGCTTTACGCTGGTCAGCTCATCTGTCACCGGTTTAAGGGCAGCTTCAGCAATTTCAATTTTCTTGATCAAAGCGTTTTTTCTCAGTGGCCCAATCCGCCCGATCTTTCTTGAAGCCCTCCTTCAGCTGTTCCATGACGCTTAAAGCGCTGGTCAGCTCCTCTTTTGCCTTGGAGGTTTCAGCTTGTTGGGATTTTAAGTTCTCTTGAAGGTCGGCGAGTTGATTTTCTTTGGTCTTCAGCTCAGCCTGCATTCAGTCAGTTATGTGCACTAGTAGAAAACGGGCCTGTAGTCCCGGTTCGTAAGGGCCTTTTGTCCCGGTTCCTGAACCGGGACTAAAGGGTCGTTACTAATGCCCTGACCCTTTAGTCCCGGTTCAAACCAGAACCGGGACAGATGGGCCTCCACATGGCCGCTGCCGGCAGCCCAGGCAGGGGGCCTTTGGTCCCGGTTGATGACATAAACCGGGACCAAAAGGCTTCCACGCGTCAGCAGTTGGCTGGAGCTGAGGGTTTTTTTTTAAGTGGCTCTTTTAGGGGTTTAGGTGGTTATTTTTAGGTTGTTATTAGCTAGCTAATAGAGAGAAGTATCCTCTCTTAAATGTAGTCCTTGCAAGGACTACATATGTTCATTTCACCTGCAGATACATATATATATATATATAATAACTCATGCATGCTCGCATCATACATCATCATATATAATAACAAGTCCTACTAATTAATCAAGCATCATCATACAAATTCTACTCGTTATTAATAATAAGTCATACGATCATCATCCTCAAAGTCATCGAACCCAACCGTACATAATTGTTCTTAGCACATGATCATCAGTATCAGGTAGGAACCGACCTAAACACACTTAAGGTAAAATAGCATAAAACAATATAGACCCTGACTCTCCATTATGAAGAATGGAGATCATCCTGTCTCCAATTCTTGCGCCTCGCTTCCTTTTGCTTCCAAGAAGCTCCTTACGACTGTCCATACATTTTTTCCATCCTTTTACTGTCATGTCTCCACTTCTTTTAGAAATCCAGTATGGACAGTTGAGATTCGTAGGATGACCTGGATATATGTTCAAAACATGAAGGTTGCCGCCATTCTGATACATCAAATGAGGCACACAATCCTCTGGGATAAGCTGTTGAAAAACATAGTAATAACTTCGTAGTTAGCAATGATGTACTAGTTTTAGAAGTATGCAAAAAGATGCACGGATGTCGTAATAGTAAAAAAACTTACCAGGGTATCTCCATGGTAGTTACCGTAGTTCAACACGTGCACTAGTGGCACGTATCGACCATAATGTTGAGGAGTTCGATTGTAGATATTGTAATTCTCAATATCATTACAAAATCCAACCAGATGAGTTTTCTCCTAGTAAGTTAACTCAGAGCCATCGGTGTAGTAAGTTCTATCTACCATATTCTGCACATTCTTTGATACTCCAAAATAAGCTGTCAATGGAAATAAGCTGTCAACTATTTTGAAATGAACAATATAAGTTCTATTAATAATTAACTATGTTTGAGAAACTCACATAGCGGTAGAACTGGAGGAGTATCAACAAGGACCCAAATGTCCATATTGTCTTGCTCGATTTCAGGATCACCAAGATCCATGGTGACAAGCATACCCTCATCAAAACCATACAATTTGCAAAATGCTTCCCAATTTTTGCAACCAAAATGGGTTACGCTCTCAGCATTATACAACTTTACTTCAAAATCCACATCATGATGGGTCCTTAGGTGAATTTTCTTCGTTTCAAAATTTTAACTATAGTTCTAGTTAGTTCAACTATTAAATCAACTTGCTAAAAATGTAGGAACAAAAAAATAAACTAGTTACTATAAATAGATCAATATTAGTAATCACGAGAACTACTTACTATGAATAGTTAAATAAACTAGTTTATTAAATCAACTAGCTAGTTCAACTATATATGAAGCACTTACTATAAATAAACTAAAATAGTACGACTTACTAAAAATAAACTAGTTTAACTATAGTTCTATTATTTTTCTAACTAATTATATTAAACACTTTCTCTTCTTATTTTTTCCTTTTTCCTCTATTCTAAATATGAACATATTCATAAATGACATATATCATTCACAATTTTCCTATACATACACAATAAATTGACAAAGAAAATACTATGAACAAAAAAATCATTAATAAATCTAAATTACAACAGAAAAAATCACAAATAAATCTGACACAATATGAACAAATTAATTACACAATATGAAAAAAAATCTAACAGAAAAATCTATGAACTACACATCTAAATTACTACACATCTAACAAAAAATCTATGAACTACAAGAAAATCTAACAAAATCTAACTCAATTATCAACTACTAGTAACATCAATTAACAAAATCTCACGGCGACGGTGTCGGGGACGGCGATGGGGACGGCGACGGCGAGGTGCGGCGCGGGGCAGGGGCGGGGCGGGTCGGGGCAGCGTCGCGGGGCGGGAGGCGCGGCGACGGCATCGATCTCGATCGGGGTGGCGCGGGGCGGGAGGCGGCGACGGCGTCGATCGGGGCGGCGTGGGGCGACGACGGGGCGGCGCGGGGCGACGATGGCGACGACGGGGCGGCGCGGGGCAGCCTGGCGGCGTCGGGCGGGCGGGGAAGAACAAACTGAACCAAAATTTCACGAGTGCTGCTTATATAGGCAGAGAATTGGTCCCGGTTCGCGGCATCAACCGGGACCAATGCCTACCTTTAGTCTTGGTTGGTGCCACCAACCGAGACCAAAGGCCACTTTTCGGCAGCCCAAAGGGCGGGAAGCGGAGGCCTTTGGTCCCGGTTGGTGGCACCAACCGGGACTAAAGGGAGGCATTGGTTCCGGTTGGTGCCACGAACCGGGACCAAAGGTATGCATTGGTCCCGGTTCGTGGCACCAACCGGGACCAATATCCTGCACCTGCCAAAGCCGCGGTGCCGTGGGATGTTTAGTCCCACCTCGCTAGCTGAGGAGCGGCCACACCAGTTTATAAGCGCAGCCTCGCCATCTCTGTCGAACTCCTTAGAATTGCAGGCCAATGGGCCTAATCTCGCACCGCTATGCCTCTGGGCCTACTGGGCCTTCTGCGGGCCTGAATCCTGGCCCACGGATGGGCTTCTAGTCGTATTCAGGCCGTGGTCGCCCAGTAGGTGGCATCTTTTTTTCCTTTTTTCCTATTTATTTTTTCATTTCTACTTAGAACTAAATACTTATACTTTTTTAGTGATTTCTTTTTTCTTTTAGGTCACAAAAATTATAAACTTTCTGTTAGTGATTCTAGTTTTCAAATTAGAATAGTTATAATTTCAATTCTTTGAAATTTGTGTGAATCTCATGTTTGTGATTAACTTTACTAGTGCCATTAGTTTTTCGTTTCTACTTAGAACTAAATACTTGTAGTTTTTTAGTGATTTCTTTTTTCTTTTAGGTCACAAAAATTATAAACTTTCTGTTAGTGATTCTAGTTTTAAAATTAGAATAGTTATAATTTGAATTCTTTGAAATTTGTGTGAATCTCATGTTTGTGATTAACTTTACTAGTGCCATTATTTTTTCGTTTCTACTTAGAACTAAATACTTGTAGTTTTTTAGTGATTTCTTTTTTCTTTTAGGTCACAAAAATTATAAACTTTCTGTTAGTGATTCTAGTTTTAAAATTAGAATAGTTATAATTTGAATTCTTTGAAATTTGTGTGAATCTCATGTTTGTGATTAACATTACTAGTGCCATTAGTTTTTCGTTTCTACTTAGAACTAAATACTTGTAGTTTTTTAGTGATTTCTTTTTTCTTTTAGGTCACAAAAATTATAAACTTTCTGTCCGTGCCATTATACTCAATTTGGTAATTTTAGTTAGTCATAACAAATATTATAGGCATTTTTTTTCTTTTTTGCTATTTATTTTTTCATTTCTACTACATAGTGTGAATCACTACTTAGTGCATATAGGCATTTTTTTCTTTTTCTTTTTTAGTCATTTCTATTTATACTAAATACTAATAGTTTTTTAGTGATTTCTTTTTTCTTTTAGGCCAAAAAAAATTAAAAACTTCTCTGTTAGTGAACATAGATGCACTTATAGAGAAAATTAAACATAAATTCATAATCAATTTCTATTTATGAATTTATGTCCAATTTTCCTCTATAGGTGCATCTATTTTTACTTTCAGGGGAGCCCAACAATGCAGAGAGGGACGAGCTTATAAACAGGTGTCGGCGCCCTTCGGTTGGCGAGGTGGGACTAAACTGTGGGTGCAGCGAGGGCCGACCCTTTAGTCCCAGTTCGTGGCACGAACCGGGACTAAAGGGGAGCCTTTGGTCCCGGCTCATGCCAAGAACCGGGACCAATGATGGTGGGCCAGGAGCCAGGCCCATTGGTCCCAGTTCGTCCTACCAACCGGGACCAAAAGGTCCGGACCAACCGGGACCAATGGCCCACGTGGCCCGGCCGCCCCCCTGGGCTCACGAACCGGGACCAATGCCCCCATTAGTCCCGGTTCTAGACTGAACCGGGACTAATGGGCTGCCCCGGCCAGGACCATAGCCCCCTTTTCTACTAGTGGTGGTTTAACAAAGGGTTCAGGAATTGAAGTACCAACCACACAACGAATTATGCACTTGGTACTTGGGGGCTAATGCCTATTTGATCTACAACCGTAAACTGATTGCAAAGTCCCAAGCTCAATACAAGTATTCAACTTGGCACTTGGGGGCTAATGGCTATTTGCTCCAAATAATTTCTGATGCTACTATATGCAGTTAAATTAAAGTCTCGGTTTAACTACATTAAGTTGAACTGACCCTTGGGGGCTACATCAGTGAACTTCGAAAGCATTCAGGTTTATATTAATAAGTCCCGGTTTAACTTCATTCAGTTGAACCGACCCTTGGGGGCTACATCAGCACGTTCTGAAGTATGCAGCTTTATATGTTACAATTCTCGATTTGGAAAAAGATTCCAAACCGATCCTTGGGGGCTAGGAGAATCATCAAAATATACAAGCAGGAAGAGGCATATGAAAGTTAGCTCAAATTTCTCCTTCATCATGTTCACTAGGCCAGCTTCGTAATCACGACTGGTATACTGTCGGTTCAGATACCCAGAGTGCAGATCTTGAGCATTCAATGCAGCATATGTTGCCAAATCAACCTTCCACTTGCCCTTGTCCATTGCGGCAAATTCATCCTTGGCAGTATGCTTGGACAGAGCGACGGGATTGCCTGGTTCGGTATGACCAACACCAGTGATCACAACTTCATCATCCTGGGCATCACCGGTTTGCACTGTGGCTGTCGGTTTACCAGTAGTCTTGGATGGACTTGTGGATTTTTCAAGCAGGACGGTACTTCTTGGCTATTCAGCAGGACAGGAGGCATCAACAGGCCTCTCTTCAGTAATAAAAACCTCATCTTGCACTGGCAGGTCATTGGGCACATCTTCATGAATAGCCGCTTCAACATCTGGGGTGGCACCCGGTTCAGGAGCAGTTTCTTCTGCGGTCGCTTTATCCAGGCGAGCTTTTTTACTCGGCCTCGGTATGGCCCTGAAAGGAGTAGAAAAATCAAACACAGTATGTGTTGCAAGTTAAAATACCAGGAATATTATGATAAATACCCAAGCACGGTTTTAAGCGGTGGCAGCTGGGTACCCGTTGACTCGCCAGAGGATGAGTGGGAGGTAACCTGATAAACGGAGTCAGAAGGGTTAAGCGGTTGATGAAAACAGCCCGCTTTAGGACATGTATTGACAAGCAAATTAGAGACCTCTGAACGACGTTTCCGAACCGGACTGTTCGGTAAACCGACGGAGTTAACTACCTGGCCGTTGTGCCGAGTTGTGCGGCGCACCTCATGCTGTTGGGTCTTCATAAGAAAGTTGGGATCCAAGTAAGCAAGAGGATGAGAAAATTTAACTTTTCGGTTGGCCTGACGGATTTTTCGTGAAGGTGGAAGACTCGAATCTGAAGAAAGAATAATTACCTCAGCATCATCAGCATGGCTAGCTTCGGCATCATCCTGACAAATATTATCATCAATAAGGTGTGTAAAAAGCAAACCAAGTGAATCAAGTTCTGCCTCAAGGTCCGGATTACCCACATCATCATCAGCGGGTGGATCAGAGGATGCAGTGGTCTTCCTTTTGTGAGCAGTTTTCTTAAGGACTTTCGTCTTGGGCCGGGTTGGCCTTTCCGGTTTGTCTGCCTTTTCCTGCAGGAGCTTCTTATTCCAAAACAGATCATCACCCTATTTCAATAGATATTGGTATCAGATAATAAGCAGATATCGTATCATCAAGGTTGGCGAAAGGGAAAATTCAGACTTACAGTCGGCGGTTTGTTGGTGGCACAGAAGGGAAGCAGACCGGTTCGGGCGCAGACATATTCCGGTTCATTCAAAATTTTCTTTACCGCTTCGGTGACTTCTTCATCAGTAAGCTGGATGTTCACGTGCCGCATTGGGTTGTTAACACTGCCTGTATATTCACACATCAAACCGGAGCGTTGGCTGAGAGGCAGTACGCTCCAAGATATCCAGCAATGGGCCAGATCAACCCCTGTTAAACCGTTGGCCATGAAGGCTCTGAGCTTAGACAGTTGGGGAGCATATTTAAGCCTCTCTTTGGCAGTATGTCTCTGTGGAAAAGGGTGCGTGTTGTTAAGCCGCTCCGGACGAAAACCGGGTAAAGGATTTTCATCAGCAGGAGAAGTATCTCTGCACTAGAACCATGTTTGGTTCCATTCTTGGGGATGACTGTGCAGTTTTGCGTGAGGGTAAGCGACCTCTTTTCGTTTCTGAATCGCCATGCCACCCAATTCCATATTGGAGCCATCAGTGAATTCAGTGCGGCGGTTTAGGTGGAAGCAATCTCGGAATAGCTCGACTATAGGTTCCTCTTGGAAGAACACCTCACAGAGCACTTGAAAATGGCATATATTGGTGACGGAATTGGGGCCAATATCTTGCGGACGAAGCTGGAAGTTGGCCAAGATGTCCCGGTAGAATTTTGAACCGGGCGGGTTAAAACCTCGGGCTAGGTGATCCGCAAAAACTACAACCTCTCCTTCTCGAGGTGTGGGAGGACTTTCTTTGCCTGGGACCCTCCAATGGATGGTATTCTTGCTGCTTAAAGCGCCAGTCAAGACTAGATTGTTCAGCTGCGTCTCTGTGACCCGAGAAGGAGCCTAGTTGCATTCATATACTTGCTTAGCCATGGGGTCTACAAAATAAGCGATTCCGGTTCAAGAGTGTGTTTGGTACAAGGTATATACTGATATGATCAATGTTAAACCGAGGATAGCTATATTCAAACCGAGGTTCTGTGAAGCAATGAATTATGGATAAAGGATCCTGGCGGTTCAAAAAGGGGACTAATGGTATATATCGGTTTATTAACTTTATCTATGGTAAGTTAAACCGCCTGGCCTAAATATTAAAAGATCTGAAGGCTGCGAGATGGCTAAGTATGAAGAAACAGGTTTCATAAAAGTTCTGTTACAACAATGGATCCGAGGCAACTTTAGGAAAACAGGAAAAATATTCAAAGGCCTAAGGCAGAGTGGAAGTGAAGCAATGGGCAGATAAACAGATGAGATCCACGGACTTGAGTACAACTCTAAAGGTGGATGCGGAAAGCTAAGTGGTATTCAGTACAAGATCTTGCAGATCCTCAGAGAGGCTAACACATGAACAGGAGCAGTCGATGAACATCACAAGAACAGTGAACCCTAGAACAAATCTAGGTTAAGAAGAACAGAGGGCTTACTGGAGCTGAGGAGGATGTGGTCAGTCACCGCAATTCTCTGGTACGTTCAGGTCGATGCAGCGGCCAAGGTCGAGGCTGGAGTGCGACGGCGTCGGCGGAGCTCCGGAGCTGACGACGCGAGGAAGATGAAGATGGGAAGGCACGAAGAGGGAAAAGGAAATGACCCTTCGGTCTTATTTATAAGGCAACAAGACATGTGTAGGTGCGACAAACCAGGGGCCACGGAACGGAGCTGTCGCCTCGATTTTTGCAACTTTATTAAAATGAAGAGGTATTATGGATACTTTCTTTATGACAGATGATGTCACCACGGTTCAACAGCAGTTGGAGAAGATGACGTAAGACGGTTCAACAATTACAAGAAGATGTTGACGATGAGGATTTCTGCTAAGGATTGACATGAATTCATTCAAATCAATCTGTGGCCTAATGTTGGGGATATTACTACTGGGCGTAAACCGGCCTACCTGGGTCGTGTTAACTTCATCAGTGGTTCAAGAGTGTTAAAGCCTAGAAGCTAGATAAAGACCCAAGGCCGTAGTCGGTTCAATATTTGTAGCCGTAAACCGGCGTGTGTATGAACTTGTATTGTAAGTTAGGAATAAGGAGAGACCAACCCGGATACGAGTATAAACCGGAGATTGGGACTCTGTGAACCGACGGGCGTCACCCGAGTATATAAGGGGACGACCCGACAGCGGTTCAAGGACAGACAACCACAACTCGACACTTAGGCGAAGCTTGTTTGCTCCCTAGTCATTGAAACCCCATCAATTCCATCACAAACTAGACGTAGGCTTTTACCTTCATCAAAGGGGCCGAACTAGTATAAATTCTCTGTGTCCCTGTGTCCGCTTTAGCCCCTTCGAGTTAACCCGTTGCGATGGCTCCATGACTAAGTCCTTTCGCTAGGACATCTTCCGTGACAAACCCACGACAATATCTCAAAACAATTATCATGCTTCAATCTTTTCTTAGTATTCAATGCACTCAAAAGAAAGTTTCACAAATCTTGAATACCAAGCATATTATTATGAAGCAATTTACCATGCTATTAAGACTCTCAAAATAATTTAAGTGAAGCATGAGAGATCAATAGTTTCTTTAAAACAAATCCACCACCGTGCTCTAAAAGATCTAAGTGAAGCACATAGAGCAAAATTATAGCGCTCAAAAGATATAAGTGAAGCACATAGAGCAAAACTACAGAGCTCAAAAGATATAAGTGGAGCACATAGAGTATTCTATCAAATTATAATTCATGTATGGATCTCTCAAAAGGTGTATACAGCAAGGATGATTGTGGCACACTAGCAAAAAAAGACACAAATAATACAAGACCCTCCAAGCAAAACACATATCATGTTGGTGAATAAAAATATAGCTCCAAGTAAATTACTGATGGAAGTAGACGAAAGAGGGGATGCCTTCCGGGGCATACCCAAGATTTGACTTTTTTGTGCCCTTAGATTATCTTGGGGGTGCCATGGGCATCCCCAAGCTTAGGCTCTTTCCACTCCTTGTTCCATAATCCATCAAAAGAATTCACCCAAAACTTGAAAACTTCACAACACAAAACTCAATAGAAATCTCGTGAGCTCCGTTAGAGAAAGAAAACAAAAGACCACTTCAAGATACTGTAATGAACTCATTCTTTATTTATATTGGTGTTAAACCTACTGTATTCCAACTTCTCTATGGATTATAAACTATTTTACTAGCCATAGATTCATCAAAATAAGCAAACAACACACGAAAAACAGAATCTGTCAAAAACAGAACAGTCTGTAGTAATCTATAACTAACGCAAACTTATGGAACTAATAAAAATCTACCAAAATTACACGACCTAGAAAATTTGTTTATTGATCAGCATCAATTGGAATCAGTATTTTATCACGTTCTGATGATTTTTAATAATTCGGGCACTGACCGAAAAATTTCTTGAAATAACAGCAAGATCAAATAACTATCATCCAAGAAGATCCAATAGGTCTAACTTGGCACAAACACTAATTAAAACACAAAACCACATCCAAACAGAAGGTACATGGGTTATTTATTCCCTAACATAAGAAAAACACAAAAAACTAAAAATAAAATTGGGTTGCCTCCCAACAAGCGCTATCGTTTAACGCCCCTAGCTAGGCATAAAAGCGAGTTTAGATCTAGGTTTTGCCATCTTTGGCAGTAGGAGAGAAAAGAGCAAATTTCCTTTCTATGAAATTTATTCTCCTATTTTGGGAAAGCACATGGCCATTAATGTAGGAAGTAAGATTAAGCACGTTATGGAAATTTGCATCTATACTAGATTTCATCTCTTTGATAATTTCATTTTGATAGAAGCATAAGAGGGTGGTAGATTCAACTTTATCGTTCATGGGATGTCCAAATATAGTTTTCATCCTTTCATAGGTATCTATAGCATCCCTTTCAAGAAAACCCTCTTCAAAAATAGAGTCTAGCACTTGTTTGAAAGAAGCAGGTAATCCAACATAGAAACCTTTTAAGTAAACCTCAATTTGATATTGTGGTATGTAGCTAGCCCTAATCCTCAGTAACCTATCCCAAGCATCTTTTAAAGACTCATCAATTAAATAACGAAAAATTCCAGAGTCATCTTCATCAAGATCATTTAAACTCTCATTAGTAACCCTGGTGGGTCTTTCAATAGCATCATTATTTTTGAGCTTGGAGAGGATAGAGGGGTCATCCAAGGTACTAAGACCCTGGAAAGGACCCTTTATTCTTTTTGATTCGGCCATGGCAACGGGAAGGAAAACAGAAAAGAAGGAGGAGAAGGAGAAGGAGAAGTAGAAGGCGAATAAAACGGCAAGGGTGAAGTGGGGGAGAGGAAAACGAGAGGAAAATGGCTACTAATGTAATGCGAGAGATAGGGATTGTGATGGGTACTTGGTATGTTGACTTTTTGCGTAGACTCCCCAGCAACGGCGCCAGAAATTCTTCTTGCTACCTCTTGAGCTTGTGTTGGTTTTCCCCGAAGAGGAGAGGATGATGCAGCAAAGTAGCGTAAGTATTTCCCTCAGTTTTTGAGAACCAAGGTATCAATCCAGTAGGAGGCCACGCTCAAGTCCCTCGTACCTGCACAAAACGATAGCTACTCGCAACCAACGCGATTAGGGGTTGTCAATCCCTTCATGGTCACTTACGAGAGTGAGATCTGATAGATAGTATTTTTGGTATTTTTGGTATAGAGATGCAAAGTGAAAAGTAAAAGGCAAAGTAAAAAAGCAAAGGAAGATTAAAGTGATGGAGATTGATATGATGAGAATAGACCCGGGGGCCATAGGTTTCACTAGTGGCTTCTCTCAAGACCATAAGTATTCTACGGTGGGTGAACAAATTACTGTTGAGCAATTGACAGAATTGAGCATAGTTATGAGAATATCTAGGCATGATCATGTATATAGGCATCACGTCCGTGACAAGTAGACCGAAACGATTCTGCATCTACTACTATTACTCCACTCATCGACCGCTATCCAGCATGCATCTAGAGTATTAAGTTAAAAACAGAGTAACGCTTTAAGCAAGATGACATGATGTAGAGAGATAAATTCATGCAATATGAAATAAACCCCATCTTGTTATCCTCGATGGCAACGATACAATACGTGCCTTGCTGCCCCTTCTGTCACTGGGAAAGGTCACCGCTAGATCGAACCCAAAGCTAAGCACTTCTCCCATGGCAAGAACTACCAATCTAGTTGGCCAAACCAAACGGATAATTCAAAGAGACTTGCAAAGATAACCAATCATACATAAAAGAATTCAGAGAAGATTCAAATATTATTCATAGATAGACTTGATCATAAACCCACAATTCATTGGTCTCAACAAACACACCGCAAAAAGAAGAAGATTACATCGAATAGATCTCCACAAGAGAGGGGGAGAACTTTGTATTGAGATCCAAAAAAGAGAGAAGAAGCCATCTAGCTACTAACTATGGACCCGAAGGTATGAGGTAAACTACTCACACTTCATCGGAGAGGCTATGATGATGTAGAAGCCCTCCGTGATGACGGCCCTCTCCGGCGGAGCTCCGGAACAGGCCCTGAGGGAGTCCTATATTAGGGGGTGTCTGGATGGCCGGACTATACCTTCAGCCGGACTCCAGGACTATGAAGATACAAGATTGAAGACTTCGTCCCGTGTCCGGATGGGACGGATGGGACTTCCCTTGGCGTGGAAGGCAAGCTTGGTGATGCGTATATTCAAGATCTCCTACCATTGTAACCGACTTTGTGTAACCCTAACCCTCTCCGGTGTCTATATAAACTGGAGGGTTTTAGTCCATAGGACAACTTCATCATACAACAATCATACCATAGGCTAGCTTCTAGGGTTTAGCCTCCTTGATCTCGTGGTAGATCTACTCTTGTACTACCCATATCATCAATATTAATCAAGCAGGATGTAGGGTTTTACCTCCATCAAGAGGGCCCAAACCTGGGTAAAACTTCGTGTCCCTTGTCTCCTGTTACCATCCGGCCTAGACGCACAGTTCGGGACCCCCTACCCGAGATCCGCCGGTTTTGACACCGACATTGGTGCTTTCATTGAGAGTTCCTCTGTGTCGTCACTTTTGGGCCCGATGGCTCCTTCGATCATCTATAGCGATGAAGTCCAGGGCGAGACTTTTCGCCCCGGACAGATCTTCGTCTTCGGCGGCTTCGCACTGCGGGCCAATTCGCTTGGCCACCTAGAGCAGATCGAAAGCTACGCCCCTGGCCATCAGGTCAGGTTTGGAAGCTTGAACTGCACGGCTGACATCCGCGGGGATTTGATATTCGACGGATTCGAGCCACAGCTGAGCGCGCCGCACTGTCTCGAGGAGCATGATCTAGCTCTGCCGCCGAACAGTGCCCTGGAGGCCGCACACGCACCGGTTCCGACCCTTAATTCGGAGCCTATTGCGCGAATCGAGGACGAGCGGTTGGACGTCACCTCGGGGGCTGCGATCTCAAAGGCGATTGAGCCGAACGCCAGCCCCGCGCTCCACACGGCCCGTGACTCCGAGGAGCCGGATTCCTCTCCGGACTCCGAGGCCCCCGCGCCCCTACCGATCGAATCCGATTGGGCGCCGATAATGGAGTTCACCGCCGTGGACATCTTTCAGCACTCGCCCTTCGGCGACATCCTGAATTCTCTAAAGTCTCTCTCTTTATCAGGAGAGCCCTGGCCGGACTACGGTCAGCAAGTTTGGGATATGGACGATGAAGAAATTCAAAGCCCACCCACCACCCACTTGGTAGTCACTGTCGATGATCTAACCGACGTGCTCGATTTCGACTCCGAAGACATTGACGGTATGGACGCCGATGTAGGAGAAGATCAAGAACAAGCGCCTATAGGGCACTGGAAAGCCACCTCGTCATGTGACATATATATGGTGGATACTCCAAAAGATGGAGATGGCGATGGAACAGCGGGGGATGACACCTCCAAGAAACAGCCAAAGCGTCGGCGTCAGCGGCGCCGCTCTATATCCCGCCAAAGCAAAAACGGTGATTCCGGCACGGGAGGTAATACTACCCCAGATAGCGCCGAAGAACACCCCCCCCCCCCAGCAAGATTTGGCACAGGAAGATGGCGAAACCAGCCCTCACGAGAGAGCGAGAGACAGAGAGGTTGAGGATGATCATTATATGCCTCCCTCCGAAGACGACGTGAGCCTCGACGATGACGAATTCGTCGTGCCATCAAATCCTACCGAACAAGAGCGTTCTAATCACAGGCTTATAGCCACGGCAAGCAGCCTCAAGAAAAAGCAGCAACAGCTTAGAGCTGATCAAGATTTGCTAGCTGATAGATGGACTGAAGTCCTTGCGGCCGAAGAGTATGAACTCGAACGCCCCTCCAAGAGCTACCCAAAGCACATGCCGCTAACCCGATCAGAGGAGGAAGCACCTACATCACCAGCGCACGACATGGCCGACCGGCCACCTCGCGGCCGCGACAGAGAGGCCTCTCGGCCCTCCACCCAAGCCATGCCCCGGCGCCGTTCAACTAAGGCACGGGAAAATGCGCCAGACCTGCGAGACGTACTGGAGGACAAGGCAAGGCAAACAAGATCGATCTACGGATCGCACAGGCGCCCCATGGCACGTGACGGTGATCTTCATTCCTGATACAATAAATCCGGTCGGGCCGAACATAACAGACATAGCTCCTTCGAGCTGCGTCGTAATATAGCCCAGTATAGAGGCGCCGCACACCCATTATGCTTCACAGATGAAGTAATGGATCATAAAATCCCCGAGGGTTTCAAACCCGTAAACATCGAATCATATGATGGCACAACAGATCCAGCGGTATGGATCGAGGATTATCTCCTTCATATCCACATGGCCCGCGGCGATGATCTACACGCCATCAAATACCTCCCGCTCAAACTTAAGGGACCGGCCCGGCATTGGCTTAACAGCTTGCCAGCAGACTCAATTGGTTCTTGGGAGGACCTGGAAGCCGCATTCCTCGACAACTTCCAGGGCACTTATGTGCGACCACCGGATGCCGATGACTTAATCCACATAATTCAGCAGCCAGAGGAATCGGCGAGGCAATTCTGGACACGGTTCCTAACAAAGAAAAACCAGATAGTCGACTGTCCGGACGCAGACGCCCTAGCAGCCTTCAAGCATAATATTCGCGACGAGTGGCTTGCCCGACACCTGGGACAGGAAAAGCCGAAGTCCATGGCAGCCCTCACGACACTCATGACCCGCTTTTGCGCGGAAGAAGACAGTTGGCTAGCTCGCAGTAACAACTTAGCGAAGAACCCTGGTAATTCGGATACCAAGGACAAAAGTGGCAGGACACGTCGGAACAAGCAAAAGCGCCACATTAGCAGCGACAACAACGAGGACACGGCAGTTAATGCCGGATTTAGAGGCTACAAATCCGGTCAGCGGAAAAAGCCATTCAAAAAGAATACTCAGGGCCCGTCCAGTTTGGACCGAATACTCGACCGCTTGTGCCAGATACATGGCACCCCCGAAAAGCCAGCCAATCACACCAACAGGGATTGTTTGGTGTTCAAGCAGGCAGGCAAGCTAAGAGCCGAAAATAAAGACAAGGGGCTGCATAGCGATGACGAGGAGGAGCCCAGGCCGCCGAACAACAGTGGACAGAAGGGTTTTCCCCCACAAGTGCGGACGGTGAACATGATATACGCAAGCCACATTCCCAAGAGGGAGCGGAAGCGTGCGCTACGGGACGTATATGCGATGGAGCCAGTCGCCCCAAAATTCAACCCATGGTCCTCCTGCCCGATCACTTTCGATCGAAGGGACCACCCCACCAGCATCCGTCACCGCGGCTTCGCCGCATTGGTTCTCGACCCAATTATCGACGGATTTCATCTCACAAGAGTCCTCATGGACAGCGGAAGCAGCCTGAACCTGCTTTACCAGGATACAGTGCGGAAAATGGGCATAGATCCCTCGAGGATTAAGCCCACAAAAACGACCTTTAAAGGCGTTATACCAGGTATAGAGGCCAACTGTACAGGCTCAGTAACACTTGAAGTGGTCTTCGGATCTTCGGATAATTTCCGAAGCTAAGAGTTAATCTTCGATATAGTCCCGTTTCACAGTGGCTATCACGCCCTTCTCGGGCGAACCACATTTGCAAAGTTCAATGCGGTGCCGCACTACGCATATCTCAAGATCAAGATGCCAGGCCCTCGAGGAGTAATTGTGGTCAATGGAAACACCGAGCGCTCCCTCCGGACGGAGGAGTACACGGCGGCCCTCGCAGCGGAAGTACAAAGCAGCCTTTTTAGGCAATTCTCCAGTCCGGCCGTTAAAAAGCCGGACACTGCCAAGTGCGCCCAGAGTAACCTACAACAAGACTGTCCGGCACGTTCTGAGCAGGCGTAGCAATGCGGCCCCAACCCCAGCCCTCGCGACATAGCGAAACCAGTGCGTCGCGTACATAACTACGCTCTTGAAATACTATGGGCGCAGGGGAAGGGGCACAATCACGGTGAGCCCAAAACACGGCCTAAACCGTACTAGGGGCTGCCGAATTCTTTTTTAATTTTCTCTTACTTTCAGGAGTCCACACTTCGGACGACCTGTTCGGCAATTCAACTGCCGCACAGACGATGCAAGACCCAGTAAAGCAGACAAGCCATGCCGCATTATAGAACTCCCAGGTGGTCTCTATTACGAGCAATATACCTGACTTGCATACAATTCCGCGGCCTACCCCTGGACAGGACATGTTAAATAGTCCAACCTTTTGCTTATCGCACTATTTGTATCGTTCTGCTTTGATCATAGCCTTTATATAAACAATGCATAGCTTTTTTCTATTCTCTGCACAACTCTCTTTTATATATGTTTATTAATGACATGTTGCACCCGTACACTATGGTACGGCAAAATACGCCAGGGGCTTCAGTACCCATCAATATGGCGTGAGAAGTCCGTACACTTTCACAAGTGCGGCACCCCGAACTTATGTCACTATATGCATCGGCTTCGAATCATGATTTGGGTCAATAGTTGGGTTTGCCCGGCTCCTATGTTTTGGTGCCTTATGATACGTCTCCAACGTATCTATAATTTTTGATTGCTCCATGCTATATTATCTACTGTTTTAGGCAATATTTGGCTTTATTTTCCACTTTTATATTATTTTTGGGACTAACCTATTAATTGGAGGCCCAGCCCAGATTTGTTGTTTTATGCCTATTTCAGTATTTCGAGGAAAAGGAATATCAGACGGAGTCAAAACGGAACCAAATCAACTGGAGAAGTTATTTTTGGAAGGAAACCCACCTGATGGACTTGGACCCCACGTCAGAAGATACGGGAGGTGCTCACGAGGGTGGGGGGCGCGCCCTCCCCCTGGGTGCGCCCCCTGCCTCGTGGGGCCCCCGTAGCTCCACCGACGTCCTCCTTTCACCCATATATACCGTCGTACCCTAAAACTTCCAGAACGGAGATTAGATCGGGAGTTCCGCCGCCGCAAGCCTCCAGAACCACCAAAAAACCAATCGGGACCCCTTTCCGGTACCCTGCCGGAGGGGTGATCCATCTCCGGTGGCCATCTTCATCATCCCGGCGCTATCCATGACGAGGAGGGAGTAGTTCACCCTCGGGGCTGAGGGTATGTACCAGTAGCTATGTGTTTGATCTCTCTCTCTCTCTCTCTCTCTCTCTCTCTCTCGTGTTCTCTCTCGTGTTCCCTCTATGGCACGATCTTGATGTATCCCGAGCTTTGCTATTGTAGTTGGATCTTATGATGTTTCTCTCCCTCTACTCTCTTGTGATGAATTGAGTTTCCCTTCTGAAGTTATCTTATGGATTGAGTCTTTATGAGAACACTTGATGTATGTCTTGGTGATCAACTTGCGGGTTTCGTGACATTGGGAACCTATGCATAGGGGTTGGCACATGTTCTTGATTCTCCGGTAGAAACTTTGGGGCACTCTTTGAAGTACTTTTATGTTGGTTGGATAAATCTGAGATTGTGTGATGCATATCGTATAATCATGCCCATGGATACTTGGGGTGACAATGGAGTATCTAGGTGACATTAGGGTTTTGGCTGATTTGTATCTTAAGGTGTTATTCTAGTACAAACTCTTATAGATTGATCCGAAAGAATAGCTTTGTGGTGGTTTCGTACCCGACCATAATCTCTACGTTTGTTCTCCGCTATTAGTGGCTTTGGAGTGACTCTTTGTCGCATGTTGAGGGCTTGTCATATGATCTATCTATGTTATTATTGTCGAGAGAACTTACACTAGTGAAAGTATGAACCCTAGGCCTTGTTTCCTATCATTGCAATACCGTTTACGCTCACTTTTACCGCTCACTACCTTGATGTTTTTATATTTTCAGATTACAAAAACCCATATCTACCATCCATATTGCACTTGTATCACCATCTCTTCGCCGAACTAGTGCACCTATACAATTTACCGTTGTATTGGGTGTGTTGGGGACACAAGAGACTTTTTGTTATTTGGTTGCAGGGTTGTTTGAGAGAGACCATCTTCCTCCTACGCCTCTCGCGGATTGATAAACCTTAGGTCATCCACTTGAGGGAAATTTGCTACTGTCCTACAAACCTGTGCACTTGCAGGCCCAACAACGTCTACAAGAAGAAGGTTGTGTAGTAGACATCAAGCTCTTTTCTGGCGCCGTTGCCGGGGAGGCTAGGTAAGTGACGGTATATCTTTAGGTCTTGCAATCGAATCTTTTTGTTTCTTGTTTTAGCACTAGTCTAGTTTATAAACGAAAACCATCAAGTTCATTCATCCCCTGTTTGAATAAAGTATCAAGATCTGAAATTATTAAATGGGAGAGTCTTCACTTGGTTGCATAATTATTCGACTACTCATTGATCTTCACTTATATCTTTCAGAGTAGTTTGTCATTTGCTCTAGTACTACACTTATATCTTTAGAGCACGGCGGTGGTTTTATTTTGTAGAAATAGATGAACTCTCATGCTGCACTTATATTATTTTGAGAGTCTTAAGTAGCATGGTAATTTTCTTAAAATCTTAATATGCTAGGCATACAAGATTTGTAAGAATTCTTATGAGTGTGTTGAATACTATGAGAAGTTTGATACTTGATGATTGTTTTGAGATATGGAGGTAGTGATATTAAAGTTGTGCTAGTTGAGTAGTTGTGAATTTGAGAAATACTTGTGTTGAAGTTATCAAGTCCCGTAGCATGCACGTATGGTTAAAGTTGTGTAACAAATTTGAAACATCAAGTGTACCTGGCTTGTGCATCCTTATGAGTGGCGGTCGGGGACGAGCGATGGTCTTTTCCTACCAATATATCCCCCTAGGAGCATGCGCGTAGTACTTGATTTTTGATGACTTCTAAATTTTTGCAATAAGTATATGAGTTCTTTTAACTAATGTTGAGTCCATGGATTATACACACTTTTACCTTTCCGCCATTTGCTAGCCTCTTCGGTACCGTGCATTGCCCTTTCTCACCTTGAGAGTTGGTGCAAACTTCGCCGGTGCATCCAAACCCCGTGATACGATACGCTCTATCACACAAAAACATCCCTATATCTTCCTCAAAACAGCCACCATACCTACCTATTTATGGCATTTCCATAGACATTCCGAGATATATTGCCATGCAACTTTCCACCGTTCCGTTCATCATCATCATGACATACATTACTTTTGTCATATTGCCATTGCATGATCATGTAGTTGACGTCGTATTTGTGGCAAAGCCACCATGCATTATTTTTCATACATGTCACTCTTGATTCATTGCACTATCCCGGTACACCGCCGGAGGCATTCATATAGAGTCATACTATGTTCTAGTATCGAGTTGTAATCATTGAGTTGTAAATAAATAGAAGTGTGATGATCATCATTCAATAGAGCATTGTTCCCCCAAAAAAAGAGAAAGGCCAAAGAAAAAAAAAGAAGGCCCAAAAAATAAATAAATAAATAAAAAGGGGCAACGCTACTATCCTTTATTCCACACTTGTGCTTCAAAGTAGCACCTTGTTCTTCATGTAGTGAGTCTCATATATTGTGCTTCAAAGTAGCACCATGTTTTTCATATAGTGAGTTGTCTTGTTCATACTAGTGGGAATTTTTCATTATAGAACTTGGCTTGTATATTCCTACGATCGGCTTCCTCAAAATGCCCTAGGTCTTCATGAGCAAGCAAGTTGGATGCACACCCACTAGTTTTCTTTTGTTGAGCATTCATATCTCTAGTGCATCCGTTGCATGGCAATCCCTACTCCTCATGTTGACATCAATTGATGGGCATCTCCATAGCCCGTTGATTATCCTCGTCAATGTGAGACTTTCTCCCTTTTGTCTTCTCCACACAATCCCCATCATCATATTCTATTCCACCCATAGTGCTAGATCCATGGCTCATGCTCATGTATTGCGTGAAGGTTGAAAAAGTTTGAGATTATTTAAGTATGAAACAATTGCTTGGATTGTCATCGGGGGTATAGAAGTTGGGAACATCTTTGTGTGACGAAAATGAAGCATAGCCTAACTATACGATTTTGTAGGGATGAACTTTCTTTTGCCATGCTATTTTGAGAAGACATGATTACTTTGATTAGTATGCTTGAAGTATTATTATTTTTATGTCAATATGAATTTTTGTCTTGAATCTTTCGGATCTGAATATTCATATCACAAGTAAGAAGAATTACATTGAAAATATGCCAAGTAGCACTCCGCATCAAAAATTATCTTTTTTATCATTTACCTACTCGAGGATGAGCAGGAATTAAGCTTGGGGATGCTTGATACGTCTCCAACGTATCTATAATTTTTGATTGCTCCATGCTATATTATCTACTGTTTTAGGCAATATTGGGCTTTATTTTCCATTTTTATATTATTTTTGGGACTAACCTATTAACCGGAGGCCCAGCCCAGATTTGTTGTTTTATGCCTATTTTAGTATTTTGAGGAAAAGGAATATGAGACGGAGTCAAAACGGAACGAAATCAACTGGAGAAGTTATTTTTGGAAGGAAACCCACCTGATGGACTTGGACCCCACGTCAGAAGATACGGGAGGTGCTCACGAGGGTGGGGGGCGCGCCCTCCCCCCTGGGCGCGCCACCCTGGCTCGTGGGGCCCCGTAGCTCCACCGACGTCCTCCTTTCACCCATATATACCGCCGTACCCTAAAACTTCCAGAACGGAGATTAGATCGGGAGTACCACCGCCGCAAGCCTCCAGAACCACCAAAAAACCAATCGGGCCCCCTTTCCGGTACCCTGCCGGAGGGGGGATCCATCTCCGGTGGCTATCTTCATCTTCCCGGCGCTATCCATGGCGAGGAGGGAGTAGTTCACCCTCGG
Organism: Aegilops umbellulata; assembly: GCA_032464435.1. Taxonomy (NCBI): domain Eukaryota; kingdom Viridiplantae; phylum Streptophyta; class Magnoliopsida; order Poales; family Poaceae; genus Aegilops; species Aegilops umbellulata. The sequence continues at coordinate 420,800,328 of CP136059.1, forward strand.
GGCTGATGGTATGTACTAGTAGCTATGTGTTTGATCTCTCTCTCTCTCTCTCGTGTTCTCTCTCATGTTCCCTCTATGGCACGATCTTGATGTATCCCGAGCTTTGCTATTGTAGTTGGATCTTATGATGTTTCTCCCCCTCTACTCTCTTGTGATGAATTGAGTTTCCCTTTTGAAGTTATCTTATCGGATTGAGTCTTTATGAGTACACTTGATGTATGTCTTGGTGATCAACTTGCGGGTTTTGTGACATTGGGAACCTATGCATAGGGGTTGGCACACGTTCTTGATTCTCCGGTAGAAACTTTGGGGCACTCTTTGAAGTACTTTTATGTTGGTTGGATAAATCTGAGATTGTGTGATGCATATCGTATAATCATGCCCACGGATACTTGGGGTGACAATGGAGTATCTAGGTGACATTAGGGTTTTGGTTGATTTGTACCTTAAGGTGTTATTCTAGTACAAACTCTTTTATAGATTGATCCGAAAGAATAGCTTTGTGGTGGTTTCGTACCCGACCATAATCTCTACGTTTGTTCTCCGCTATTAGTGGCTTTGGAGTGACTCTTTGTCGCATGTTGAGGGCTTGTCATATGATCTATCTATGTTATTATTGTTGAGAGAACTTACACTAGTGAAAGTATGAACCCTAGGCCTTGTTTCCTATCATTGCAATACCGTTTACGCTGACTTTTACCGCTCGCTACCTTGCTGTTTTTATATTTTCAGATTACAAAAACCCATATCTACCATCCATATTGCACTTGTATCACCATCTCTTCGCTGAAGTAGTGCACCTATACAATTTACCGTTGTATTGGGTGTGTTGGGGACACAAGAGACTTTTTGTTATTTGGTTGCAGGGTTGTTTGAGAGAGACCATCTTCCTCCTACGCCTCTCGCGGATTGATAAACCTTAGGTCATCCACTTGAGGGAAATTTGCTACTGTCCTACAAACATGTGCACTTGCAGGCCCAACAACGTCTACAAGAAGAAGGTTGTGTAGTAGACATCACCTTACGTTCCGCTATATCGGCTAAGGTAGCACTAGGAGAACCACTGTGATTGTGCCCTAGTTGAGCTGGGCTGAGCACCTCAGTGGAGAAAGCTAAAACTGACTGTCATGATGAGGCGAGAGACCGGTCGCTGTTCGAGAGGTTTTTCGAGTCCCTAAAGACTTATGCCGCTTCGAGCGAGGAGCCGGCTTTGTCCGGCCAAGGCGTGGATAGCGCCCCGAACTCGGTCTTCCGAACTAGGGGCTTCGCCGAAATTTAAAATTATAGAGTTCTATGGCTAAGTGGGAGTGTTCAAGCATTATAGTCCGATTGCCTGGTTCGTTGTGCTGAGCGCCTCCCTCGAAGGACCCAAATATGGGAAAAAGAGCGCTCAGGTTTATCCCGAACACCCCAGCACTAGTGGCATGGGGGCAGAAGCCGACGACTAGCCATCTCTCAATTTTTGATAAACGGCCGCACAGAAAGTAATATTTTAAATTCAACAAGCATTGCTTAGCGCATATGAACATGTTTTCAGCGCATAGGATAAAACGAGCGAGTTCATTCAAAAATTACATCCTTGGTACATTCATCCGCCATAAGGCGGGCTCCCGGCAGAACATCCTTATAATAGTTCTCGGGTTTGCGATGCTCCTTCCCCGGCGGCGGCCCATCCCTCACAAGCTTCTCACCGTCCAGCTTACCCCAGTGCACCTTTGCACGGGCAAGGGCCCTACGGGCGCCTTCGATGCAGACGAAGCGCTTGATGACATCGAGCCTTGGACAGGCCTCCAGCAGCCGCCGCACCAGCCCGAAGTAGCTCCCTGGCAGGGCCTCTCCAGGCCACAGCCGAACTATGAAGCCCTTCATGGCCTGTTCGGCCGCCTTGTGGAGCTCGACCAGCTGCTTTAGCTGGTCGCTCAAAGGCACAGGGTGTCCGGCCTCAGCATACTGGGACCAGAACACCTTCTCCGTCCAGCTGCCCTCTTCGGCTCGGTAGAATGCGGCGGCATCGGATACGTTACGGGGATGATCTGCGAATGCCCCTGGAGAGCTCCGGATTCGGGTAAGTAACAAGTAGTTTACTTTTATATTTCTGCTTTGCATAAAGAAGGCCTTACCCGCCGCTATATTTTTCACCGCATGCAACTCCTGGAGGGCCTTTTGGGCTTCGGCCTTGGTAGACTTGGCAGTTTCAAGGGCCGCCGCGAGCTCGGACGCTGGCATCTTTGACTCAAGCTCCAAACTCTCATGTTTTTTCATGAGAGCCTGAAGCTCTTGCTGCACCTCGCCGACCTGGGCCTCAAATTTCTCTCGCTCAGTGCGCTCCGCTGCCGCTTTCTTTTCGTCCTCGGACAGCGCCTGCTTGAGGGTCGCCACCTTAGTCGTGGCCCCTACAATAAGCATCCCAATCCTGTCATTTTTTGCAATTGCATCTTTCTTATACGTTTTTCTGTAAGGTATCTCTTACCTTCTTTCTCCTCGAGTTGCCGCTGGGCAAGGCCGAGCTTTTGCTCGGACCACTCGAGTCCCTGTTTCAGGGCACCCACCTCCGCAGTCAGTGCAGCGGTGGCTAGCAGCGAAGCCTGCATACGCATATTGACTTTTTTTATTAGACTCCTGCGAAATTTGATTGATTCTCTATTTGGCTTTTCTTTCCGAACGCCAAACAGAGCATCAGGGGCTACTGTCTATGTGGTAATATTTTTACATATTTTTACTTACCTCGAAGCCTGTTAGAAGGCTAGCACAAGCTTCAGTCAGTCCGCTTTTGGCGGACTGGACCTTCTGGACCACCGTACTCATGATAGTACGGTGCTCCTCGTCGATGGAGGCGCCCTTAAGCACCTCCAGTAGATTATCCGGTGTCTCCGGTTGGACGGAGGCCGCTAGCTCAATACACTACAAGAAATATGTCAACTTGTGACCACCACTATTGGTCACTGAAAGGTCACAAATTTCCATTTGCGACCTTTTTGTGACCAAAAGCAGAAGGTCAAAAGCTGGCGGTCGTAAACTGACTATAGCGACCTTTCTTCTGGAATGGTCGAAGACGTTTACGACCAAAACATTCCTACTGTGGCGTTTTGGTCACTAGCAACCTCCCCAGGCCACGTAGGCATCCAGCCTGGCAAGCTGATGTGGCACAAGATTCGGCCCGATCCGATTCGGCGTTTTACATGGGCCGAGCCCACTAATTCCAATAGATTTATGTTTTCTTATGGTCAACTAAATGGGCCAAGCCCAATTTTTGCAGGCCTTTTCTTTTTTAGGCCCTTTACTTTTTCTTGTAAATTTCTTTTTTTTTTTGGCCTTTTCATTTTGTTCTTTGCTGGCCTTTTCATTTTGTTTTTTATAACTTTTTGGCAGAATTATTATTTTCTCTATTTAAATAAAATAAACAATTCAACAGCAACATCATTAGTTGGCTGTAGCCTTTTCAGATGCAGTACACAGGAATACAGTTTTGCCCATATATATTGTTAAGAAATTTTCATAATTTTGCTGTCAAAGCAGCATGTACACAGGAATACAATTTTGCTATCAAAGCAACATTTCAAACGTACATATTCATGACATCGTACATAAAAACCAGCAATAAAAAGATTACAATATGCCATTTGGCTCAGATCTTGCATGTGCAGCATCTCACATTCATGTACATGAGAGGAGGAGGGGCTTGAGTTGTCCTGAAGGATACGCATTCCTGAAGGACACAAAAAGTAGAGATATTATTTTGGACAATAAGCTCCAAGACAACATTGTAGGCTATTAACAGAAAATAAGTTATTATTAGGTTAAGCCTCCTTAGTTTAGTGATCACCATGAGATAGATAGTAGTACATTTGTTATACAGAGCAGCAGCAATGAAAATAACAGCCAGGTAAGCAGCAGGATAGTGGAACTGAAACATTAGAAGTGAAGAATACCATGCATATTTTGCTTGCGTCTCATCTCATGGGCTTCTACTCTTGCTTTCAGTTCAAGCTGTCCATACAAGTAAGCAGCAGGTCAGTGACAACAACAGAATAAAGTGATACTGTCCAAGTAATACTAATTATACAGTAAACGCTGAAACACGAAGAGATACTGGTAGAATTGCTCCTCACAACCGAGAACAAGATCACTGGAGTTGTTCGTGTGCACTTAGAAAACTTAGATTCGGTCGAATTTCACATGATGCACATGTCAAATGTTGTACTCACTGATTTATATGCTCGCACATGTAAAAAAATCACACCAGCACTGTGCATCAACCTGGTCCCTGAATCAGAAATTCTGATCCTTAAGGCAAGGTGTACTAATAACTGAGTATACAAACTCTCAGTAGATGATTTGCTAGTCCCCCTACTAGACAAATGAATCGCCCATTCATAAGCTCAGGGGTTCTCTTCTCCCCACTTACTACAGATGTTAAAAACTTTCAGACAACAGCTACTTTGAAGAAATAGCTGCAAATCACAACAAATTCGCAGTTAACACTCCATCTAAATCCTCCAAGCAACAAGATTTTAGTTTACCCATGTAGTATTACCACAAATCTTCCCTAACTAATAAATTTAAATACTAGTTAAACTAACCAAAAAGCTAGACACACACGATACCATAGTTGAACTGCAGCAGAATGCACCCACGAATCTGAGCGGCAAATCGACCGAACCCCGAACGAAACAGCAAGAACGCAGTCGGATCCAGCGAGAAACCGGCCAGATGGCCCAGGGAACCGGTCAGCAATGGCAGGAGGCGAGCTCGGGCAGGAGCAGGCGCGCCCGGGCACCGAAGAAGAAGCAGGGGAAGCGGGTGAGAGGCAGGGGAGGAGGAGTAGACCTGCGAGATGTGAGATGTGCAGCAATGTTCCAGTTCCAGTATCCTCCTTCGTGTTGTAGTCGGTCCCATAAACCGTCAGGGCAGGCCGCCTCCCAACAGCGACTTGCTGCACATAGGGCATCAGGTTGTTGGGGACTCCAAGTGGGTCGTCCCCGATGTAGCCACTCGGGTGAGCGTCGACCGGGTTGAAGTACCTCAGCAGTATGATCTTCCAGTCAGGGTTCGAGCACTGGAGGTCATGGCAGATGTCTTCAATGACAAGCTGCACAAGCAAAATCATCGACAGGCACCAGATCAGATTCTCTCAATGTACTTAGTGAGCAGCCACGCAAGAGAAATATCATTGACAGGCGACATAAAACAAGCGCTACTATAGGCTTTGGGTGGTACCTTTGTTCGGCTGTAAGGGTTGATCGCGGAGAGTGGGAACTCCTCGGTGCAGGGCACTTCCTCGGGCCACCCGTAGACAGTGGTTGATGAAGAGAACACAAGCTGCAGAGAGGAAATGAAAGCAGTTTATTAGCATTCAGATCAGATGATGATGACAATCATTCGATTCGGTGTACTTAATCATATGCCTATACTTGTTCCTTCACCAAGTTACCAGCATAATTAATTTGTGCTAGTGGGCTGCAAATCTGCTACATTTTATTGTGCAATGTCAGTCAGTTTGTGTAGCAGAACTGGTAACAATGAACCGAGCAAGTGCATATATACTGATCGTGAGACGATCGATTTTTTAATGAGACTACCTTTGTAAGAACCATGCATCGATCTCTGTCTACTTAATAATGGCAAGTGTAATTAATGGCCAGTGCTGCCAGTATTGAATGTACCACATCGGCAAGCATTACATAGTACTACTATGTAATTGATATGCAAAAGAAGATGCATCTCCCATGTTCAACAATCCGGATCAACCATGAAGTTTCTGCTACTCCTACATCATTTTAGCTAATCATTTAAGATGATCATTTAAGATGCTAATGTTTACTTGTCAAGTACATTTATTGTTACTCTAAGATTTTAGCTAAGCAAATATAAAGATAATAAGACACTTTGCCACCAATATTTTGTGACATATGTAGAATTCGTACCTCATAAACATGCATGAAATGTCTATCTCAAAGAAGTATACATACTGATCATGTTTAATTAGGCCAGCAGCACAAAACAACCAATTATATTGCCTTACAAGAAGTACTAGCAGAAAAAACCTCTAATAACCAGGCAGAGACCATCATAAGCAGCAGGATCGCACGAAGAAACCAGAATATGCAAGCTCCATCCAAACATATGCAAGCTGCAAGACTACAGTGTCGGGACGAATCTAACTGAAAGTAGCACGATCCACACATATGCAATGTGAATCAATTGATCTGGAGCAGTGAAGAGGATGGGTGGGGTGGGGTGCTCACTTGGGGTCGGTGCAGCCCATGGTGGTGCCGAGGCCTCCGTTGAGCTTGAGCACCACGATCTTGTCGAGCAGGGCCTTCATGGCGTCGAGATCTGCAGCACACACACGATCCAGCGCTCAGCGTTCACACAAATGATCCTTCGGGAGGGGGCGCGAGGGTATCGTAGGGCACCACCACCTTATCGGTGGGGGTCTGGATCTTGCTCCACTCGATCTGCTCCGCCTCACCGCTGCAGACACACCACCCAACACAGCCGTCAGGAACCACCCGTCAGCAGATCGTCAGCGTAACCATGGAGGCGGGGCAGATTCACATTATTACCTGATGTAGCGCGAGACGAGGCTGATGAACCCGGCCTTCTCGTTCTCGCTGCGTCGTCACCGACAAAACAGAGCAGGAAAAACAGTTGAGCGGAAGCGGAGTCGGCGACTACTGGCCGCTAGATCCGGCGGAGGGGATGGCTCGGGCGGGGCACCTGACTCGCCGAGCTTGGCGACGGCGCCGCGGAGGTTGTCGATCTTGGAGTCAGTGGCGACGGCGGCGGCGGCCATCGCGATCCGGGCGGAGAGGAGCGACGCTGCTGCTTCGGGGGAAGGGGGCAGGACGGGAGCAGATGTCAGATGACTGAGATCTGAGCAGTGGGGTGGGGGCGGCGGCGCGTCGAGATCCAGAGGGAGGGATTGGGATTGGGGGCGGCGGCGCGTCGATATCCAAAAGGAGGAGTGGTGTGCGGGGCTGAGAGGGTGAGAGCGCTAGGGTAGAGAGAGGAGTGGTGGGTTTTTTTGGGGTAGCTCGCGGTGGGTGGGTGAGACCGTGAAAGGGTGAGGTGCGGGCCGTTGGATCCAGGAGGATCCGACGGTGATTTATCCATGATCCACGTGAGAGGCCCTGGACCAATCAGAACGCAGTATACAAGTATGATATTTTGACCATTTAAATTGGTCGCAATTGACTAAAAGTAAGGTGCTAAATTATGTTAGCTATTTTATTATGACCTAAAATTTTGAAAAAAAAAATTCTCATTGTGTGAACAAATTTGACTATAATTTTCAGGAATAATCATTAATTGAAATAAGACAAATACTTTTTGAAAGAGTTATGAGAAATGAGTTCTTTTAAATCACTTTTCCATTTTTCGAGTGCCCAAAAGGAGGTTTTTTCGTGAAGGACCTCCAAAATAATTGCTGCAAAATTGGACCAAATCATTTTTCTAAAATACTAGGATATATTTAATGCACAGTTGACCAAATGGTTGGGTGTAAAAAGTTATGATCCACCTGTCGTGAAAAAGACAAATTTTCGTCGATTCAGGGTGAAATTTGAACTGTAGCTGCCTTCTAGTTTGCTCTTTATTATTTCCAAAAATCATTTCTAAGTACATAAGTATCTATTTTATCAGAGAAACACCAAAAAAATCCAAGATTCAACCACTAGCTAGGAACGGTCATTGCCCCCGTTTTGACCGCATTTTGAAACGGGCATAAAAAATTAAAAAAAAACAAAAAATTGGGAAACCTTCGCATTGTGTCATTATATCTGGCCAAGTTCCCAGGAAAAATAGCAAACTTGTAATACGGCAATTATTTTAAAAGAGTGTTCTCAGAAACGAGCTATCACGTGTGGAGATCAATGGCTTTCAAGCCAAATGATTAATCTTATGGCCACATTCATGGCATAGTTTGTTCAAATGATCTCATATTGTGCACAAGGATGCATATTGGAATGGAAAACAATGTTGCCTAAGGAAGTTTTCATTTTCTTTGGACGAAAAAACCATTTTCCATTTTTCGAGTGCCCAAATGGAGGTTTTTTTGTGAAGGACCTCCCAAATAATTGTTGCAAAATTGGACCAAATCATTTCTTAAAATACTAGGCCATATTTAATGCACAGTTGACCAAATGGTTGGGTGTAAAAAGTTTTTATCCACCTCTGGTGAAAAAGACAAATTCCAGCCGATTCAGATGGAAGCGGGTCAAATTTGAACTGTAGCTGCCTTGTAGTTTGCTCTTTATTTTTTCCAAAAATAATTTCTAGGTACATAAGTATCTATTTAATCAGAGAAACACCAAAAAATTCCAAGATTCAACCACTAGCTAGGAACGGTCATTCCCGCCGTTTTGACCGCATTTTGAAACGGGCATAAAAAATTCAAAAAAAATCAAAAAATTGGGAAACCTTCGCATTGTGTCATTATATCTGGCCAAGTTCCCAGGAAAAATAACAAACTTGTAATATGACAATTATTTTAAAAAAGTGTTCTTAGAAACGAGCTATCACGTGTGGAGATCAATGGCTTTCAAGCCAAATGATCAATCTTATGGCCACATTCATGGCATAGTTTGTTCAAATGATCTCATATTGTGCACAAGGATGCATATTGGAATGGCAAACTATGTTGCCTAAGGAAGTTTTCATTTTCTTTGGACGAAAAAACCATTTTCCATTTTCCGAGTGCCCAAAAGGAGGTTTTTTTTATGAAGGACCTCCCAAATAATTGTTGCAAAATTGGACAAAATCATTTCTCTAAAATACTAGGCCATATTTAATGCACAATTAACCAAATGGTTGGGTGTAAAAAGTTTTTATCCACCTCTGGTGAAAAAGACAAATTCCAGCCGATTCAGTTGGAAGCGGGTCAAATTTGAACTGTAGATGCCTTGTAGTTTTCTCTTTATTTTTTCCAAAAATCATTTCTAGGTACATAAGTATCTATTTAATCAGAGAAACACCAAAAAATCCAAGATTCAACCACTATCTAGGAACGGACATTCCCGCCGTTTTGACGGCATTTTGAAACGGGCATAAAAAATTCAAAAAAAAACAAAAAAATGGGAAACCTTTGCATTGTGTCATTATATCTAGCCAAGTTCCCAGGAAAAATAACAAACTTTTAATACGGCAATTATTTTAAAAAAGTGTTCTCAGAAACGAGCTATCACGTGTGGAGATCAATGTCTTTCAAGCCAAATGATCAATCTTATGGCCACATTCATGGCATAGTTTGTTCAAATGATCTCATATTGTGCACAAGGATGCATATTGGAATGGCACAAAGTTGCCTAAGGAAGTTTTCATTTTCTTTGGACAAAAAACCATTTTCCATTTTCCGAGTGCCCAAAAGGAGGTTTTTTTGTGAAGGACCTCCCAAATAATTGTTGCAAAATTGGACCAAATCATTTCTCTAAAATACTAGGCCATATTTAATGCACAACTGACCAAATGGTTGGGTGTAAAAAGTTTTTATCCACCTCTAGTGAAAAAGACAAATTCCAGCCGATTCAGCTGGAAGCGGGTCAAATTTGAACTGTAGCTGCCTTGTAGTTTGCTCTTTATTTTTTTTCAAAAATCATTTCTAGGTACATAAGTATCTATTTAATCAGAGAAACACCAGAAAAACAAGATTCAACCACTAGCTAGGAACGGTCATTCCCGCTGTTTTGACCGCATTTTGAAACGGGCATAAAAAATTCAAAAAAAATCAAAAAATTGGGAAACCTTCGCATTGTGTCATTATTTGTGGCCAAGTTACCAGGAAAAATAGCAAACTTGCAATACGGCAATTATTTTAAAAAAGTGTTCTCAGAAATGAGGTATCATGCATGAAGATTCATGGCTTTCAAGCCAAATGATCAATCTTATGGCCACATTCTTGGCATAGTTTGTTCAAATGATCTCATATTGTGCAAAAGGGTGCATCTTGGAATGGCAAACAATGTTTCGTAAGGAAGTTTTCTTTTTCTGTGCACGGAAAAACCATTTTCCATTTTTCGATTGCCCCAAATGAGGTTTTTTTTGTGAAGGACCTACCAAATAATTATTGCAAAATTGGACCAAATCATTTTTCTAAAATACTAGGCCATATTTAATGCATAATTGACAAAATGGTTGGGTGTCAAAGTTTTGATCCACCTCTGGTGAAAAAGACAAATTCCCGCCGATTCAGTAGGAAGCAGGTCAAATTTGAACTGCAGCTGCCTCATAGTTTGCTATTTATTTTTTCCAAAAATCATTTCTAGTTACATAAGTACCTATTTAATCATAAATACATTGTTTGGTGGTGATACGTCGAGGTTTGGGCGGTGGCCGAGGGCCCCAACTCTAGAGCGCGTAAACTCGCATGCCCGTCGTGTGGTCACCGCATGACCGTGGAGTTGCCATGTGTTATGGGCAGCCTAGGCATGTCTAGTGGGTTGAGCACTCCCCGGATAGGTGCTAGGAACAAAATTACAACATAAGATTCTCACGAGGAGACCGATCGATGCTCAAACATGAATTAGCAGCCAAGTGTTTGATTAGCAGTACGGGAAATGTACACGGCTAATGGGCGTGAGTTTTGGCTGAGGATGATCAGTTACTAAGAAGACCGTCTTCACAAATTTTCAGCTCAAAAGGAGGAGCCTAGGTGGTACTTGCTTTGCAAACAACCACACTGGACATAAATACGAATGTTGAAGCTCGGCTCAAAATAATGAATAGATTGAGCTGCCATTTGGTGGAGGATGGTTATTTGGGCATAGGAAAGCACTGTAGAAAATGGATACTATTTGGACATGCCAAAGTGGTACTTCCTTCACAAACTGTTACTCTGAACAGAATAGGAAAATGAATATTTTTGAATTATTTTTGAACTAGGCAAGGAAGGTTTGTACATATTTGACGAAGATATGACCCAAAGAATTTATGAGATTTTTTTGGGAATTTTGGGAATGACAGAAATATAGGTTGCTTCACAACCTAGGGCAAAAACTGCCAAATGGACATGACACATAGGCAAAACCGATGAGGTGGCGCCTAGTCATAGCAACCCACCACAATTTACAAGGCTATGACCATCTATATTGGTCGTTAACAAACAGAAATAAGGCAGCGGACTAGCGTTGTTTACTTTATGACCATTTCATGTAAGGAAATTACGACCTTTCTGACCAAAATGGTCGCAATGGTTTAGGGTTTGGAGCCCCCCCGAACAGCTTTTGACCAATTGGTCTGAAATGGTCATAGATCTATGACCAATTCTTCCGGGTCACTGACAGAAGGTCACAAGTTGACATATTTCTTGTAGTGATAGGCTTGCTCCTCTTGGCAGGAGTTCGCCTGCCGCGGTCCGGAACCGACGAAGATTCCGGCGCGGTGTCCGGCTCAAAGCCGGACTTGGAGCCCTGGGGGGTCTTGTCCCCTTTACTCCTGGAGTCCGGGAGGTCGCCTCGCGGCTCCTCCAGGACCACCTCCTCTTGCCCCGGAGCTTGTCGCGACGCCACTTCGGCGTCGTCCGCCGTGCGGGGGGAGACAGCGGGCGAAACTGAATTCACGTCCGATGAATCCAGGGAGCCACTCGACGACTCGTCGAGCCCGTCCTTGGGCGAGCTGCATGATTATATTCGACGTTAGGGAAAGCTGTGCAACAAAGGAATATCATGAGTTACTCTGGTATCCGAATACTTACGATGCCACCGGACACTTGGCCCTGTCCGGCCACTCCTCGCCGTCCTCGTCGGCGTCGGGGGAGTAGTCCGGCGGAGGGACCTTCCTCTTCTTGGACCCTTCGGCCTCCCCCGTTGGGGCGGCCTTCCTCTTCTTTCCTCTCCCCGCTGGAGGGGGAGCGGTTTCTTCTTCCTCCTCCTCGTCTTCACATGAGGAGTGCGCCTCGGATTCGTCGGATGACGAGTCCGACACCACCATATGTCGAGCACTCTTTCGACTCCCCGTGGCCTTCTTCTTCTTGGCCTTCTTCTCCGGCACCACATAAGGTGCCGGAGCCAGCAGCTTCGCTAAGCGAGCGGGGGCTGGGTCTTCGGGCAAGGGAGCCGAACAGTTAATCTGTCTGGACTTCGCCTGCCAAGCCTGTCAAAGGTGAGGGAGTTTAGATCCCGCATAGAGTCAAACTATGGAAAAACTTAAACATCCTGTAAAAGGTGAAAGTAGCTTACCTCGCTAGCGTGACGCTGCGAGCTGTATCCGCGGTCCTCGAAAGCGGATGCGGGAGCCTCGGCGCCTTTGGTTAGCACCCTCCAGACGTCTTCATACGTCGTGTCGAAGAGCCTGTTAAGGGTTTGGTGCTGCGTCGGGTCGAACTCCCACAGATTAAAGTCCCGTTGTTGACACGGGAGGATCCGGCGGACGAGCATAACCTGGACTACATTAACGAGCTTGAGCGGCTTGTTCACCAGGGACTGGATGCATGTCTGCAATCCAGTCACCTCTTTTTCGTCACCCCACAACAGGCCCGTCTCTTTCTAGGACATAAGCCGCGTGGGGGGTCCGGATCAGAACTTAGGGGCCGCGATCCATTTCGGATCTCGTGGCTCGGTGATGTAAAACCACCCGAATTGCCACCCCTTCAGGGTCTCCACGAAGGAGCCCTCGAGCCATAGGACGTTGGCCATCTTGCCCGCCATGGCGCCTCCGCACTCCGCCTGGCTACCGCGCACCACCTTGGGTTTGACGTTGGAGGTCTTGAGCCAGAGGCCGAAATGGGGGCGGATGCGGAGGAAAGCCTCGCACACGATGATAAACGCTGAGATGTTGAGGACGAAGTTCGGGGCCAGATCGTGGAAATCCAGGCCATAGTAGAACAAATGGGTGGAGCCACCCAGTCCGCAGAGGAAGTGGGGAAGGAATACTACCCTCTCATGGGGCCTTGGGGTCGGGAGAAGCTGCCCCTCCTCAGGAAGCCGGTGCGCGATGTCTTTGGACAAGTATCCGGCCTTCCTTACACTACTAGGAAAACGGTTTTTAACGATGGTATATGTGGTCGCTAAAAGTTGGATTGTGGTCGTTAATGATCATTAACGGCCACAATATGCTGGTCGTAATAGGCTCCGTCGCTAAAAGTATAACGACCACATCTTGTTGTCGTTACTATTGTAACGACGGGATGATGTGTCGTCGTCAATAACGAGGCAATAACGACCACACTTAGTATTAAGTACCACTTTTTTGTAGCTAATAATGTTCTCATGGGTACGAACGTATCCTTAATGACCACTTTATAGTATTAACGACTACTCTCTTCATTTTTATTATATCCTTCAGAGTAACTTCTATTTAGTAATAACTTTTTGTTCAGCGATCACTTTATGAATCATTAAACTTTTGAATAGTAACATCCACATTGACATAGAAACATAAGAATGTGAATGAAAGGTCATAACATTTTTTGGTAATAGTAAAATTTCGACATACGACTTTGGTATTAAAATACCGTTACAAAAATCTAAGTCAAAAGCACTGCTTATATGAACAATGTACATTCTCATATCTAACTGGAAAACGAGACAACTAGAAAAGATATTATTTATTAATCTTCAGTAGAGGGACACCATCATTGCTTGAATGGATAATCATTCTTCATTGGCGATTACAATTCCTTTTGATGCTTCTAAATATTGAGGATGGACCATCAGTCCTACAAAACGTTGAGTAATTTATGAAAGTCAGTCCATGTAAATAAATTGGCACAAATTATGGCATATAAAATAGATGTATGAGAACAACTTACTTGTTCATGCCTACTTTCATGAAAACTATCACTTACAGATCTACCAAACATATGCCGCTTAATTTCTGATACTTCTTGCACCACGTCATTGGACTTTTCCTCAAGTACCAGTTTCACTTGCTCGGAAAAATTTGATATTTTTTCATAGCATCACATTCATCCACATCATTTCCTATGTCACAGTCATTGCTGGCATCAAATTCGTCTATCATAGCTGCAACATATTATGAGTAACTTGAAAACAATTAAGTGTAAAAACAGATTCTCCACAGAGTACAAACTAGTTAGAAACTCACTTTCAGAATCATCTGCATCCCAATTTGCACTGAACAAGAGTATTTGTTGGCGAATCATTTGTATCTATGAAAGCAAGTAACCATGTTGTATCATCCTAAACTAGGTAGCTTGAATAATATTTTTAGGTTTGTGTCGTACCTTTTGTAGCTAACTCGTACTTTTTTTTCATAGTTCCTCTTCTTGCATATGAGCCTCATCGTGATGCCTATACATACAGGGTTAGTTTGAAGTGTGCGCAAAGGCTCTACAAAGTAAAATTAAATTAAATAAGTGAATGGTTATGTACTGAACGCTAAAAAAAGGTAAGTACATAACTTCTTGTGTCACTCTTTATGAGGTCAAAGCAGAAATAGGAATCATATGGGTAACTACAGATTAAGGCTTACATAAACTAGTGACATCATATTGTTCTCTTACTAGAGATTAAGATTTGCATAAGTACAGAACCAAATTTTGCAGCTCGTCAATCTCTCTCAATATGCCATAATATTGTACTACTGTATTATCATGTTCCCCTTCTTAAAGTATAGCCACCCCACTGTTCTGCGTACATGAAGGACTCACAAACAACAAAAAAACAGAGGAAGGAGGAAACCAACCAACGTACAACGGAATCGCGTTGGCGAATGGCGATATGCAGGCGGTAGCTCGCGCGCACTGGGGTAGGCAACCGGCGACTTGAAAGCAGCAACGCGGACGCGTCAGGGTCGAGGCAACCGGCAAGGTGCAGGCTTCAGCGCGGAAGCGACGGGTCGAGGCGACCGGCGACTTGCAGGCTGCAGCGCGGACGCGTCGGGGTCGACGCGGCCGGCGAGGTGCAGGCTGCAGCGCGGACGCAACGGGGTCGAGGCGACCGGCGACTTGCAGGCAGCAGAGCGGATGCCTCGGGGTCGAGGCAACCGGCGACGTGGAGGCTGTAGCGCTGATGGCAGAGGAGAAGAGAAGGGAGATGCGATCTGGAGGTGTCGCTGATTGAACAGGAAGGAGAGAAGAAAGCGGCGCAGTGGATGGGATCCTATAATAGATTAGTTTTTCTTTGGCTGTTACAGACGGTTATCTAAGGAAATAGCCAGTACTTTGTGCCAACAATGTTCAGCCGTCCCATTCCTTTTTAATCGAGCACCAAATATTTGTGAAAAAGATTGGATATGCGTGTGTTACAAAACCGAACCTGGGTGCATGTACGTGCAAACAAAGGTCAGAACAATAATGACCGCATAGTTAGCTACGGATACGTATTAGGTAGCCTGATTTACCTGCGGGGAGATGTTTAACTACCAAGCGTTTTCGGGCCATCGTCGTTAAAGCTAGATTTTCTAGTAGTGTTAGCTTTTTGACATGGCGCTCCGTGACGGAGGAGACCATCCACTTGCCTCCCGCTCCGGACATTGCTGGAGAAGGTTGAGGTGGGAAGTGCGGGCTTGGGCGCTGAAGCTCGAGTGCGCGGAAGATGGATAGGCAAAGGAGGAAGAAGGCGTAGGTAAAAAGGTGGATCCTTATCCCCTTATACGAGCGGATGCGGCTATGCGTCCCCACCAGCCTAGTAAAACTCGCTTGCCTCCCAAGCGTCGTGGTAAATGGCGCGGTTGGGTTACCCACGTCCGTATTGATGAGAATCCCGTAAATGGGGGACACAATCTCTGCTTTGACAAGACGTGCCACGGAAACCGCCTCGCAAAACGTGCTGAGGTGAAAAAGTAAAAACGATTCGAGTAAAAGACTTGGCCGTAGTGTGATGTCACACTGCGGAATGCGTGAGCAGATTAGATTTGTGTTAATATTATTCTCTCTATGGCAATATGTGGAAGCTTTTTTGCAGAGTCGGACACTATCCTTGGTGTTTAAAATCTTCTTGAGGAATTTGGAGGAGGAACCCGCCTTGCAATGCTGAAGACAATTTGCGCGCCGGACTCGTCGACATTGAAGCCTGGTTCAGGGGCTACTGAGGGAGTCCTGGATTAGGGGGTGTCCGGATGGCCGGACTATACCTTCAGCCGGACTCCAGGACTATGAAGATACAAGATTGAAGACTTTGTCTCGTGTCCGGATGGGACTTTCCTTGGCGTGGAAGGCAAGCTTGGCGATGCGGATATTCAAGATCTCCTACCATTGTAACCGACTTTGTGTAACCCTAACCCTCTCCGGTGTCTATATAAACCGGAGGGTTTTAGTCCGTAGGACAACTTCATCATACAACAATCATACCATAGGCTAGCTTCTAGGGTTTAGCCTCCTTGATCTCGTGGTAGATCTACTCTTGTACTACCCATATCATCAATATGAATCAAGCAGGACGTAGGGTTTTACCTCCATCAAGAGGGCCCGAACCTGGGTAAAACTTCGTGTCCCTTGTCTCCTGTTACCATCCAGCCTAGACGCACAGTTCGGGACCCCCTACCCGAGATCCGCCGGTTTTGACACCGACAGGCCCCAAGATGGGATCTCGTGGATACAGAAAGTTGCGGCGGTGGAATTAGGTTTTTGGCTCCGTATCTGTTCGTTTGGGGGTACGTAGGTATATATAGGAGGAAGAAGTACATCGGTGGAGCTCCGAGGGGCCCACGAGGCATGGGGGCGCGCCCTAGAGGGGGGCGCCCCCCACCCTCGTGACCGCCTCTCTGATGCTTTGGCGTAGGGTCCAAGTCTCCTGGATCACGTTCGGTGAGAAAATCACGTTCCCGAAGGTTTCATTCTGTTTGGACTCCGTTTGATATTCCGTTTCTTCGAAACACTGAAATAGGCAAAAAACAACAATTCTGGGCTGGGCCTCCGGTTAATAGGTTAGTCCCAAAAATAATATAAAAGTAGAAAATAAAGCCCAATATAGTCCAAAACAGTAGATAATATAGCATGGTGCAATCAAAAACTATAGATACGTTGGAGACGTATCAGAGCTCAAGCTTGGGGAAGCCCAAGGCACCCCAAGTAAATATTCAAGGAGACTCAAGCGTCTAAGCTTGGGGATGCCCCGGAAGGCATCCCATCTTTCTTCAACAAGTATCGGTATGTTTTCGGATTCGTTTCGTTCATGCGATATGTGCAATCTTGGAGCGTCTTTTGCATTTAGTTTTCATTTTTATTTTATGCACCATGCTGGTATGAGATAGTCATTGTTTGATTTATAGAATGCTCTTTGCACTTCACTTAAATCTTTTGAGTATGGCTTTATAGAATGCTTCATGTGTTTCACTTATATCATTTGAAGTTTGGATTGCCTGTTTCTCTTCACATAGAAAACCGCCATTTGTAGAATGCTCTTTTGCTTCACTTATATTTGTTAGAGTGTGGGCATATCTTTTGTAGAAAGAATTAAACTCTCTTGCTTCACTTATATCTATTTAAAGAGATGACAGGAACTGGTCATTCACATGGTTAGTCATAAAATCCTACATAAAACTTGTAGATCAATGAATATGATATGTTTGATTCCTTGCAATAGTTTTGCGATATAAAGATGGTGATATTAGAGTCGTGCTAGTTGAGTAATTGTGAAATTGAGAAATACTTGTGTTGAGGTTTGCATGTCCCGTAGCATGCACGTATGGTGAACCATTATGTAACGAAGTCGGAGCATGAGGTGTTCTTTCATTGCTTTCCTTATGAGTGGCAGTAGGGGACAAGCGATGGGCTTTTCCTACCAATCTATCCCCCTAGGGGAATGCGTAATAGTACTTTGCTTCGAGGGCTAATAAACTTTTGCAATAAGTATATGAGTTCTTTGGATTATACGCACTCTCACCCTTCCATCATTGCTAGCCTCTTCGGTACCGTGCATTGCCCTTTCTCACATCGAGAGTTGGTGCAAAATTCGCCGGTGCATCCAAACCCTCTGGTACGATACGCTCTATCACACATAAGCCTCATTATATCTTCCTCAAAACAGCCACCATACCTACCTATCATGGCATTTCCATAGCCATTCCGAGATATATTGCCATGCAACTTCCATCATCATCATATACGTGATTTGAGCATTTATTGTTGTATTGCTTTGCATGATCGTAAGATAGCTAGCATTATGTTTTCCTGGCTTGTCCGTTTTTTGATGTCATTGCTACGCTAGATCATTGCACATCGCGGTACACCGCCGGAGGCATTCATATAGAGTCATATCTTTGTTCCAGTATCGAGTTGTAATATTGAGTTGTAAGTAAATAAAAGTGTGATGATCATCATTATTAGATAATTGCCCCAGTGAGGAAAGGATGATGGAGACTATGACTCCCCCACATGTCGGGATGAGACTCCGGACTTTAAAAATAAATAAAAGAGGCCAAAGAAGCCCAAATAAAAAAAGAGGCCAAAGAAGCCCACCAAAAAAAGAAAAAAAAGAAAAAATGAGAGAAAAAGAGAGAAGGGGCAATGCTACTATCCTTTTACCACACTTGTGCTTCAGAGTAGCACCATGTTCTTCATATAGAGAGTCTCTTGAGTTATCACTTTCATATACTAGTGGGAATTTTTAATATAGAACTTGGCTTGTATATTCCGATGATGGGCTTCCTCAAATGCCCGAGGTCTTCATGAGCAAGCAAGTTGGATGCACACCCACTTAGTTTCCAGTTTGAGCTTTAATACACTTATAGCTCCTAGTGCATCCGTTGCATGGATATCCCTACTCCTCATATTGACATCAATTGATGGGCATCTCCATAGCCCGTTGATTAGCCGCGTTGATATGAGACTTTCTTCTTTTTTGTCTTCTCCACATAACTTCCATCATCATATGCTATTCCACCTACAGTGCTATGTCCATGGCTTGCGCTCATGTATTGCGTGAGGGTTGAAAATGCTGAAGCGCGTTAAAAAGTATGAACCAATTGCTCAGCTTGTCATCGGGGTTGTGCATGATGTGAATATTTTGTGTGGTGAAGATGGAGCATAGCCAGACTATATGATTTTATAGGGATGAGCTTTTCTTTGGCTATTTTATTTCGATAAGACATAATTGCTTGGTTGGTATGCTTGAAATATTATTGTTTTTATGTCAAATGATAGACTATTGCTTTGAATCACTGGTATCTTAATATTCATGCCATGATTAGATACATGATCATGATTATTCTAGGTAGCATTCCACATAAAAAATTATCTTTTTATCATTTACCGACTCGAGGACGAGCGGGAATAAAGCTTGGGGATGCTGATATGTCTCCGTCGTATCTATAATTTTTTATTGTTCCATGCCAATATTATACAACTTTCATATACTTTTTGGCAACTTTTTATACTATTTTTGGGACTAACATATTGATCCAGTGCCCAGTGCCAGTTCCTAGTTGTTGCATGTTTTATGTTTCGCAAAAAACCCATATCAAACGGAATCCAAACGGGATAAAAACAGACGGAGAATATTTTTGGAATATTTGGAAAATTTCAGAAGAAGAATCAAGCCGAGATGGTGCCCGAGGTGGCCACGAGGTAGGGGGCGCGCCCCTGACCCTCGTGGGCCACCTGTAAGGCGGTTGATGCCCTTCTTCGGCCGCAAGAAAGCTAATTTTTGGAGAAAAATCTGGGCGAAGGTTTCAATCCAATCGGAGTTCCGGATCTCCATATATACACGAAACAGTGAAAGGGCAGAAGACGAGAGCGCAGAAACAGAGAGAGAGAGAGAGAGAGAGAGAGAGAGAGAGAGAGAGAGAGAGAGAGAGAGAGAGAGAGAGAGAGAGAGAGAGAGAGAGAGAGAGAGAGAGAGAGAGAGAGATCCAATCTCGGAGGGGCTCTCGCCCCTCCCACGTCATGGAGACCATGGACTAGAGGGGAAACCCTTCTCCCATCTAGGGAGAAGGTCAAGGAAGAAGAGGAAGAAGGGGGGCTCTCTCCCCCTCACTTCCGGTGGCGCCGGAACACCGCCGGGGGCCATCATCATCACCACGATCTTCACCAACACCTACGCCATCTTCATCAACATCTCCATCACCTTCCCCACTCTATCTACAGCGGTCTACTCTCCCGCAACCCGCTCTACCCTCTACTTGAACATGGTGCTTTATGCTTCATATTATTATCCAATGATGTGTTGCCATCCTATGATGTCTAAGTAGATTTTCGTTGTCCTATCGGTGGTTGATGAATTGCTATGATTGATTTAATTTGCTTGTGGTTATGTTGCTGTCCTTTGGTGCCCATAATATGAGCTCGCACGTGGATCACACCATAGGGTTAGTTGTATGTTGATAGGACTATGTATTGGAGGGCAAGAGTGACAGAAGCTTCAACCTAGCATAGAAATTGATGCATACGGGATTGAAGGGGGACAAATATATGTTAATGCTATGGTTGTTTTTACCTTAATGAACGTTAGTAGTTGCAGATGCTTGCTAATAGTTCCAATCATAAGTGCATAGAATTCCAAGTAAGGGATGACATGCTAGCAGTGGCCTCTCCCACATAAAACTCTCTATCGGTCTAGTAAACTAGTCAATTGCTTAGGGACAATTTCGCAAATCCTACCACCACTTTTCCACACTCGCTATATTTACTTTATTGCTTCTTTATCTTAATAGCCCCTAGTTTTTATTCTCGTGCTCTTTATTACCTTGCTAACCTATCTAGAAACACCTACAAAGTACTTCTAGTTTTATACTTGTTCTAGGTAAAAGCGAACGTTAAGCGTGCGTAGAGTTGTATCGCTGGTCGATATAACTTGAGGGAATATTTGTTCTACCTTTAGCTCCTCATTGGGTTCGACACTCTTACTTATCGAAAGAGGCTACAATTGATCCCCTATACTTGTGGGTTGTCAGCAACAACAACCCACATGGCAACAATGGCGGTGGCGGACGGCCCTCCTCCAACAAAAATCAGGGCCGCTGCAACAGCTCCACAAACCGGTCGCGCCCAGATGCCATCCGGTGCCAGACCTGCGGCAAACCTGGCCACTCGGCCAAGGATTGCTGGTATAGATTCGACGATGATGATGACCCCTCTCAAGATGAGAAGGTGTCAGCCGCTACTGATGGATCGTATGGCATGGACACAAACTGGTACGTGGACAGTGGCGCTATGAACCACATCACCGGTGAACTCGAGAAGGTGACCATGCGGGAGAAGTACCGCGGCCAAGACCACGTTCATACCGCCAGTGGAGAAGGTATGAAGATCTGTCTTGTTGGTCACTTAATTATTAAAACCCCTCATCGATCAATTCATCTTCGAAAACTTCTGCATGTCCCTAGTGCATCCAAAAATCGTCTCTCCGTTCATCGCATTGCCATTGATAATCATGTCTTCCTTGAGTTTCACCCTTTCTTCTTTTTGATCAAGGATCAGGTAACGAGGAAGGTACTGTATCGAGGTAAATGCGTTCACGGGCTTTACCCATTGATTCCGGAGCTTAGAAGAAGATTCAATAAACAAGTTTTTAGTGCCACCAAGTTATCCTCTACAAAGTGGCACGATCGATTAGGACATGCAACTTTTTCTTTAGTTGAACGAGTGCTTAGGAAAAATAAGCTCCCATATGCTGGAGAGCGGGATATTGAAACTATTTGTGATTCATGCCAAAGAGCAAAAAGTCATCAGTTCCCTTATCCAATTTCTACTATTGTTTCTACCAAACCGTTGCAACTTATTTTTTTTGATGTGTGGGGGCCTGCCCCGTCCTCTGTTGGTAGACACACGTACTATGTGAGCTTCATAGATGACTATAGCAAATATTCGTGGATCTATCTTCTCAAGAAACGATCCGAAGTATTCCAAGTTTTTGTAACTTCCAAGCACTGTTGAACGAGAGTTTGATAGTAAAATTATTGCCCTTCAATCTGATTAGGGGGGGTGTGAGTATGAGAAGCTCAACTCATTCTTTCAAGAACTTGGCATCTCTCATCATGTGTCTTGCCCTCACGCTCATCAGCAAAATGGGTCGGCTGAACACAAACATCGTCACATTGTAGAAGTTGGTTTGGCCCTTCTTGCTGGCGCCTCCATGCCCATAAACTTTTGGGATGTGGCTTTTCTCACCGCTGTTCACATCATTAATATGCTTCCAAGTCATGTCCTCAACAATTAAACACCCACCGGAAAACTCCTCCATACCAAACCAGACTACACTTCTCCCCGTGTGTTTGGATGCGCTTGGTGGCCTAACCTTAGACCGTACAACAACCGCAAACTTATGTTTCGATCCAAGTAGTGTGTTTTCATTGGCTACAGTGCTATGCACAGAGGTGTCAAATGCCTGGATGTCTCTACTGGCCGTGTCTATATTTCACATGATGTAGTCTTTGATGAAACCAAGTTTCCCTTTGCTGATCTCCATCCAAAAGTTGGTGCCTTACTTCGTCAAGAAATTTTGCTTCTGCCTTCTCACCTCACTGTTTTTTATCAAAGGGGGGATAATAATTGTGTTGATCCATCATTGACCAATCCTCATAACCGTGTGCATGAGCTCTGTGGTGATGCAGCAGAAGAAACGTTGGTGGAATTGGTGAATAAATCACCCAAAATGATCAAGAAATCAGTCCCGATGGGCAATATTTGATGTTTCCAGATTTGGGAGGTAAATCCTCCACGGCACCGCTGCTGCAGCACCTGCCCAGGCCATCCACCTTGGAGTCTGTGCAGCTGCATGGCGCCAGCATGCCAGAAACTACGTCGCCCGCCAGGCGTGGCATCGGTGTCCCTCCAGGCGACACGCGGACTCCTGGGACTCGTCAAAGCGGAGACACCGAGCCATGCCAATCTGAGGAGACCATGTCTCTGCCTGAGAGGCGCTGGCCAGCAGATGGACGCCGCTGTTACACGCACCGACAGACATCCGCGTCGGGTGCGCAACCCCGCACGGATTCGACGGGGCCCACGGGCTTGGGATCCCGCACTGGTCCCTCGCAATCATTTCCAAATGATGTGGCAGCAGCATGCGCGGGATCTTCTGTGCCGCCTGCAGCTGGCTCCTTAGGCGGTGAAGCCACAGAAGATCCTGGCACGAGGGATGTCGCTGGGACGGTGCGAGGCGCATCTAGCTCGGGATCTGGTGCGGCATCCCCTACGCCTAGAACTGGTGCGGCTTCGCCTGTGCAGCCACATACTCATCTCCAAAAAGGGGTAATTCAACCTGTTAACTATAAAACGAAGTTTGGTCTGGCTTGTTGTTCTACAGGTGAACCTAGTACGGTTGAAGACGCATTGAATGATGCATGTTGGAGAAAGGCCATGGAAGAAGAATATTCGGCACTGAAGATAAATAAAACGTGGCATCTGGTGCCTCCACGGCAAGGTAAAAATTTAATTGATTGCAAATGCGTTTTCCGCATCAAAAGGAAGTCTAATGGATCAATAGATCGTTACAAAGCACAACTTGTTTCAAAGGGATTCAAACAACGGTATGACATAGACTATGAGGACACATTTAGTATTGTCGTTAAAGCTGGCACTATTCGTCTCATCTTGTCTATTGTTATTTCCAAGGGATGGAGTCTTAGACAGCTAGATGTGCAGAATGCGTTTCTTCATGGCATTCTGGAAGAGGAAGCATACATGAAGCAACCTCCTGGGTTTGTGAACAAAAACTCTCCACTACATGTGTGCAAAATTGATAAAGCTCTATATGGATTAAAGCACGCTCCCAGGGCATGGTACTCACGCCTAAGTCAGAAACTGCAAGCACTTGGTTTTGTCCCTTCAAAGTCTGATTTTTTTTCGAAAAGGGGGGGCTCCCCGGCCTCTGCATCAGAGTGATGCATACGGCCATCTTATTAACCAAATAACAAAAAGTGCCAACAAGGTTCCAAAGTCTCCAACTGAAAAAAGAAAAAGGCAGCTCACACAGAGCCTAAAAGGCTAGATACACAAACTAGCCAGGAAAAGACGCCACAACCGGCTGGCTAAAAATAGATAGGTAAAATAATTGCCTATCCTATTACATGACCGCCATCCAAACCGGTGGAAGATATCCCGAGCTACCATCTCCCAATGGATAGATCCAGTAACCAAATGCTCCCTGGCCTCCATCGGAGTGAGTAGCGACCACGAACGGATCACTGCCGTAGCTCGGAAAATAACCTGCAAAAAATTAATCCGTGATGTGCTGTTAAAAACCAAATCATTTCTTCAATTCCAGGTAGTCCACAGCAAAGCGCAAACTCCAACCCGAATATGTCTTGCTAAGTCAGGCTTAACCCCATTAAGCCATGTCCCAAATAATGCGTTGACAGAAGTCGGTGGAGTAATATTAAAAGCAATATGGACCGTCCGCCAAAGGACTTTGGCCAACGGGCAATCAAAGAATAGGTGCTTAATCGTCTCATCCCGATCACAGAAACTACACCTAGTAGGTCCTGTCCAATTACGCTTTATCAAGTTGTCCTTTGTTAAAATAACTTGTTTATGGACAAACCACATAAACACTTTAATTTTTAAAGGAACTTTGACATCCCAGACATTCTTGGAAGTTGGAATGGAGTTCGAATTAATAACATCAATATACATTGATTTAACTGTAAATACTCCAGATCTAGTCAACTTCCAGCGTAATTCATCGGGTTAGTGAGAAAGTTGAACCTCCATCAGTCTCCTAACTAGATGGAGCCATTCTTCCCAACGATTGCCCGCTAGCGACCGTCTAAACTGAATATTAAAGGGGATAGATTGAAATACCGTTGCAATGAACACCTCACGTCGTTGAGAAATCCGATATAAAGACGGATATTGAATGGCTAAAGGTGAGTCGCCAAGCCAAGTATCCTCCCAGAAACGTGTACTTGCACTGTTTCCAATAACAAACCTCGTCCTATTGAACATTGATTGTTTGACTTTCATTAGTCCTTTCCAGAAAGGCGAATCAATCGGCCTGACTGTGACCTGGGACAATGTTTTAGTCTGGAGGTACTTGCTGCGAAGGATCTGCGCCCACATGGCCTTAGTCCCGGAAGAAAGCTTCCACAGCCACTTACTAAGAAGGCATCTGTTCTTAACTTCAAGATTTTCAATACCAAGACCCCCTTGGTCTTTCGGTCGACAGATGATGTCCCATTTAGCAAGCCGGTATTTTCTTTTAAGTTCATCACCCTGCCAAAAGAAACGCAATCGATAGAAGTCCAGTCTTTTCCTAACACCAACTGGGACCTCAAAGAACAATAAGAGGAACATAGGCATACTCGTGAGCACCGAATTTATCAAGATCAAACGGCCTTTGTATGACATGAGCTTACCCTTCCAGCAGCTCAGTTTCTTCTCAAATCGATCCTCGATGCACTTCCATTCTCTGTTTGTCAGCCTACGATGGTGAATCGGAATACCAAGGTATGAGAAAGGTAAATTCCCCAACTCGCACCCAAACAATTGCCTATAAGACTCCTGTTCGTCTCTGGCTCTACCAAAGCAGAACAACTCGCTCTTATGAAAGTTAATCTTTAACCCGGTAAATTGTTCAAAAAGGCATAACACCAGCTTCATATTTCTCGCCTTGGCCAAATCATGCTCCATAAAGATGATTGTATCATCAGCGTATTGAAGGATGGATACACCTCCATCAACAAGATGAGGTACCAAACCACCCACTTGACCACTCTCCTTAGCCCTTCCTATCAAAATTGCTAACATATCCACCACAATGTTAAACAGGATAGGGGACATCGGATCTCCTTGTCTGAGGCCTTTATGTGTCTGGAAGTAATGACCTATATCGTCATTCACTTTAATTCCAACACTCCCTTTTTGCATAAAGGATTCGACCTGTCGGCGCCAGGCTTCATCAAAACCTTTCATACGCAATGCCTGTTGGAGGAATGGCCACTTGACCTTATCATACGCTTTTTCGAAATCCACCTTAAAAATTACTCCATCTAATTTTTTTCGAGTGGATTTCATGGAGCGTTTCATGAAGAACAACCACCCCTTCAAGGATGTTCCTATCCGGCATGAAAGCAGTTTGGGATTGTTGCACCACCGAATGCGCAATCTGTGTGAGCCTATTGATCCCGACCTTGGTGAAGATTTTGAAACTAACATTGAGGAGGCAGATCGGCCTGAACTGCTGAATTCTCAAAGCATCTGTTTTCTTAGGGAGCAATGCGATAGTTCCAAAATTCAAGTGAAATAATTGAAGTTGTCCAAAGAATAGATCATGAAACATAGGTAGTAAATCCCCCTTAATAATGTGCCAGCACTTTTTATAGAACTCGACCGGGAACCCATCCGGTCCGGGAGCCTTATTGTTTTTCATTTGTGCAATAGCATCAAACACCTCCTTCTCTGAGAATGGGGCAACCAGGATATCATTATCGGCAGCAGACAATTGAGGCACATCCTCAGTCATGGACTCATCGAGGGACACACAATTATCCTCCGGAGGTCCAAATAACTGTCTATAATATTCGGTAATATCGGTTTTGAGATTATCCTGACCTAAAATAGTACCCTCATCTTGTTCAAGTTAAAAGATCCACTTCTTTCTGTGCTTACCATTAGCAATGAGGTGAAAGAATTGAGTATTCGCGTCCCCTTGGACCACTTTGCGGACCTTAGCTCGCAAAGCCCACTTCAATTCTTCTTCGTGGAGAAGTTCTTTCAACCTCTTCTCCGCCTCATTTTTTAACCTGGACTCAGGAGGTAGCAAAATCGCGGATTCGGCTTTTATGTCCAAGGCCTGTACAAGAGAAAGGAGCCTATCCTTCTCGATCTTATACACCCCACTGAGGTGCTTAGCCCAACCCCGTAAGAAACTTCTCAAATGCCTAATTTTATTCTGCCAACGCTCGACCGCCGTCCTATCTCCTACACCCTTAGCCCATTCCCTGGCAATCAGATCCAAGAACCCCTCACGTTCGAACCAGGCCATCTCGAATGAGAAGGTGTTTTTGTTTCCCATATGGTTCGGCTCCCCTGAGTCGACGAACAATGGTGTGTGATCGGATATTCCCCGCGAGAGAGCTTGTACCATAACAAGAGGGAACTTCTGTTCCCACTCCACGCTCGCGAGAACTCGATCAAGCTTTTCATATGTCGGGTTTGGCAAATCATTAGCCCAGGTAAACTTTCTACCAGAAAGCTCTATCTCCCTCAGATCGAAGCTTTCAATAATGGTATTGAACATAAACGACCACCTGCCGTCAAAGTTATCATTATTTTTCTCCTCTCTCCTCCTAATGATATTGAAATCACCCCCGACCAAAATCGGAAGCTGCTCGGACCCACAGATTCGAACAAGGTCCGCCAGAAACTCCGGTTTAAGCTCGGGTTGTGCGGCACCATAAACCGCCACCAAAGCCCTGTTGAACCCATCAACTTTAGACCTAACTCGAAACTTTACCAGGAAGTCGCCCATTACTATACTCCGGACTTCAAGGGAATCGCATATCACACCCAGTAAGATACCTCCCGATCTTCCTCGTGGATGGAGGTAATGCCAATCAAAATCAACACCACCCGCAAGAGAGGATAGAAACTGCGGCGCAAAATTATCTCTACCGGTTTCCGATAGAGCAATAAAATCTAACCGATGTTCCAGAGAAGCCTCAGCAAGAAACCTTCTTTTAGCCAAGTCTTTCAGACCTCTGCTATTCCAGAAGATTCCTTTCATATTTCGCCATGGTATTTTTTAGTAGTCCGAATCCTAGCACTCCTACGAACTGCAGAATCGGGATAAATATTCCGTTTCCACTTACGCTTTGGCTTAGTGGGCCCTGTCGCCCGGTCCTCATAACCGGGCTCAACGGAACTAACAGCGGCAACATCTAGGGGCACATCATCGTCCTCAGACTCATGATTAGAAGGTGCTAGATCCACACACAGATTATCTAGCACTCTAACCCCTAACGCATCAATCTCCTCATCATTCATGGGTTTAACCGCTGCCAGATTACGAATAGTCTCTAAGGCACGCTCCGCCTCCAAATCTAACATATCATTCACCGAATTGGCGATCTCACTATCAGTAACACCTAGTGTAACTCATAATTGGTTTGCATTATTAATAATCTCCTCATGAGAAAAATGCAATAAAGAATTAGATATGTTGACGGACATACCAGAAGAGATTGCAGCATCGTGAAGCTTGGCCGCCCTCATAGCGCACCGCTGCTGCATATCATCAACCTCCGGAAGCTCCTGAACGCGAGCACTCATCCGTCTCCCCGTCGAGACCGGGTCCGGGATCCCGCCAAAGGCAACAACCTCCTCCCTAGTAAAGCCTCACGGTGATTCCCGCAACGGGTCCACCACGGCAACCAAAGGAGGCGGCTGTGGGCTCCCAAGCCCCTCGGACAAATGCCCCACGGGTAAGACAAGAGACGGGATAGCTGGGGCCACCTGCCGGTCCCTCCTCCTGTCCCACCCACCGGCTCAGAGTGAAGTGTCGATGTCGCAGGAGGCGCGGTCCTCCTGACCGCAGACGAGGAAGGGAGGTCTAGGGTCACCTGCCCCAACCCCCCTCCCCCAGTGCCTCGGGAGACGCGGGTGCCACCGCCAGGACCTAAGGAGGAAGAGCCGAGGCCACCTGCCTCGGGCTCCCACTCCCAGCGCTGGCCGACCCCGACGTGACCGGCGTCACCGGCGTCGAGATAGGGAGTGGAGAGGTCAAGGCCACCTACCCTGACCCCCCCTCCCCCAAGGCCCACCTCGAACGTAGACGACATCACCGGAGCCACGACAACCGGTGAAGCAAGGGAAATAGAAGCGACCTCCGACTCCACTTCCTGAACTGCAGCCACCTCAAACTCCAACAAAGGAAGCGTGTGTTCAAACACATCATCGGTCTCCACCCGATCACTCCAAAGTCTTGGAGGCGCAGAGTCAGGCTCAAAGGACCCAAAACGCAACGAAGTCATAGGCACCGAAGGTGAGGGTGCCGGCTCAACCCCGGTCCCCTCCCCGGGCAACTGAGCATCTGGGCGAGACCCGGCAGACCCCTCTCGAGTGGAATCGGTCGGTGCCCCCTTGGCTCCTGCATCGCCGTCACTCTCGTGCATATCAACATCATCCCCATTAACCTCCTCAGCAAGCAGATCAGCATCCTCAAACTCTATGTCGAGCGGGAATACCTCTCCCCTATATGTCCAGTGGACCACATCAGGCATGAAATCAATATTCAGAACACTCAACAAAATCCGGGCCACTCCATGAGCACGGGTAAAAGCCATATCCACTCTCTCCGTCTTCCCAACCATGATACCCATACTGGCCACAACTCGAACATCCTGCAAAGGCTTAGATGGGCCCCAAAAAACCTCAACCAGACCTGCGCAAGCGGCTTTCCTTTAGGCTCCACCTTCGTCCACTCGTGAAACTCCAAAATACACTTAGTACCAGGAACTCTACACAAGCCAAAGTAGTAGCACGGGGTATAAAGCCCGCGTTGCTACTAAGTGGTCCTAAGTACAAGATTTTTTAACAGCTCTAAAATCCCGATCTTCTCCCCCGAATCCTTTATCTCTCATGTCCCTCTCCTACCCCTCTCCCCATCTCTCTCCCTATTGACATATAGAATGTGACTCTCTTTGTCCTGGTCCGATTAATCCACATTTTAAAAGATCTTGAAAACTTTGAATTTGAATTGAAGAATTTGATTATTCAATATTCGATTGGAGTGGATTCACAATGGCCATGCCCATGCAGGTCGTCGCCATGGACGACCAAGTGCTCTCTGCTTTGGCCACGAAGAGGAGCCCCACACCACATTTGCCCTGGATCCCCGGTCCCTCACGAGCAGCAGCCACTGGATCTAGTCTGCTGCTGCCCCTCCGCACCTTCGGCGACCCCTACCTTCGCTGGATCAAACCGTTGCCGCCATTGACAGCACCCACGAGATCGGAAAACTTGTATGCTACGTAAATACGGGGATGATTTTTTTTAAAATTAATAGTGGTAGTGCGGGTCCCACGCACGCGCTACAGATAATTAGTAGTAGCATGGGTGGCACCCCCGCTAGTAATAACAGACGTAGTAGTAGCGTCGGGTGTTACTGGCGCTACTACTACCAAATTAGCTGTAGCACGCTAGTAGTAGCACGGGTAAGCATGCAGATACCCGCGCTACTACTAGCAGTTTAACCCGTTCCACTACTAGGCTTTCCCTAGTAGTGATGGAGAAGACACCCCCTCTCCCTAGGCTACGACTTTGCCAACCATCCCTCCAAGATGTTTGACCTGGAAACTAATGAGGAGATGGAGGTGTTGGACACCAAAACGTTTTGCACCCCCACTTGGTTCAGCCTCCGCCGCCCACAACCAACTTCGACAGCAAGATGTATGACTTATGCACTGGGATTGGAGAGTCTGATTATGTCCACCTTATCGCATTCTTAAGCAAGATGTCGTCGATGCCCCCAATGGCCAAGTCTGGTCATTATATATCCTCCTTCATGATATTGCAACTTTTTGGGGTCTAGAAGAACGACCTTTTGTTTTAACTTCCTTTTTAATATCCGTGAAGTACTGCAAGTAAATATTGGGCATGGTCCCATATATGTCAACCATGTTCTTCTGTTTGGGGTCTTATAATTTATATTCTAAGGTTTTCCATACGTTTTCTTCAAAATATTAAGGATGGCGCCATGCTTCGGCCGGGTGATAATGGAATCACATCTCTCGCCTTTGTTTTTTTTTCGAAAAGGGGCGCTTTATTACTTAAAAGATTTAAGCATTACACCCGTCCTCTGCATAACTAAGATGCACACGGCCAAATAAGATCCTCTCACACAAAATAAAAATAGAAAGGTGAATTACAACGAAACATGTAGAGTCCGTATAACGCCTAATATGGAGGGGGACCATCCTTAGATCATGCTGCCACCCATGTTGGATAAAAGTATCCCTCGCCGTAGCCTCCAATCGTGTACATACCTCCGTAAACAGGCCTCAATTCTCCACGCGTTGTAGAGAGGACCATAAACGAAGAGTCCCGGTACATCTGTAGATAACCTGCAACAGAGGAGTACTTTTATCGTTAAAAACCTTATCATGTCTACATAGCCAAAGCGACCAAATAACGGCAAGCGCTCCCACCCTGAGAAGAGTTCTAGACCTGTAATCAATCCCATGTAACCAGTTGCCAAATACATTAGCAACACTACAGGGAGGATACAGGCCAGAAGCTATTTGGATGACTGACCATATAGAACGAGCCAATTTGCATTGAAAGAATAAATGTTTTATTGTCTCCTCATGGTGACAAAATACACATTGCGGGCTTCCATGCCAATTCCTCTTAATAAGGTTATCTTTAGTAAGAATGACTCCGCGACGAAGATACCATGAAAAGATTTTATTCTTAAGAGGTATCTTCATCTTCCAGATCTTCTTGTTATTAACAACTGGCACATCAGACTGAATTAACGCTCTATACATAGAATCCACTGAGAATTGTCCATTCCCATGGAGGTTCCATCGGAATACATCAGACCCATGTGACAATTGCACCGTGGACAACCGTTGGAGCAGGATATTCCACGATTGGAGTTTGGGTCCAATTAAGTCTCTTCTGAACGTCACATTTGGTGGAAATGATTCCATTACCGTGGCGATAGTATCACCTTTGTGGTGTACAATGTTGTATAGGGCCGGATATTGTTCCCGGAGTGCGGCATTTCCTAGCCACTTGTCCTCCCAGAATCTAATTTCCGAGCCGTCCTTAATCGAGAAGGACCCATAGCAGAAGAAATATTTCTTCGTAGCCATTAGACCTGCCCAAAAGTGGGAATCCTCAGGCTTCCAATATACTTGGGATATCGCCTTGGAACCCACATATTTCCTCCTTAGGAGGGTTTGCCATACACCATCTTCCGTTAGTAATTTAAACAACCATTTGCCGAGGAGGGCCCTATTCTTAACCTCAAGGTCATGAATGCCCAACCCACCTTGGTCTTTGGGACGGCAAACCACACTCCATTTAACCAGTCGATATTTCTTACTCTCGCTATCTCCTTGCCAAAAGAATCTTGATCGGAAATAATCCAATCTATGTAAAACTCCTTTCGGTAACTGGAAGAAGGAAATCATATATAGTACCATATTACTAAGTACTGAATTTATGAGTACCAATCTTCCACCCAGAGACAGCAGTTTACCTTTCCAACTGCTAAGTCTTTTTTGCAGCCTCTCCTCGACGTGTTTCCATTCAGCATTTGTGCGTCTCTGATAATGTATCGGTATCCCCAAATATGTGATCGGAAACTGACCCAACCCTCATCCGAATAGTTCAACGTACAGGTGGGCCTCGTCTTGAGCCTCTCCAAAGCAAAACAATTCACTTTTATGAAAATTGATCTTTAGACCCAAGAGTTGCTCGAATGCTGATAAAATTAGTTTCATATTTCTCGCTTTCTCGAGGTCATGATCCATGAAGAGAATCGTATCATCGGCATATTGAAGTATAGAGAGACCACCATCAACTAGATGATTTACTACCCCATCAATTTGGCCATCAACCTTGGCACGCTCAATCATGACCGCTAGCATATCCGCCACTATATTGATTAGCATGGGCGATACCGAGTCACCTTGTCGCAATCCCTTCTTCGTTTGGAAATAGTGTCCAACATCATCATTGACCTTAATGGCAACACTACCTCCAGAAACGAAGCTATGGATCATAGCGCGCCACTCTTCAGAAAATCCTTTCATTCCGAGAGTCTGTTGAAGAAAAGGCCACTTGACTTTGTCATAAGCCTTTTCAAAGTCTATTTTGAGTACCACCCCATTTAACTTTTTCCGGTGTAATTCATGGACTGTTTCATGAAGGATAACAACTCCATCTAGGATGTGTCTACCTTGCATAAAAGCTGTCTGTGAAGGCCGAACCACATGTTCAGCAACTGAATTTAGCCTAGTAGTCGCAACCTTTGTGAATATTTTAAAACTAACATTAAGGAGGCAAATAGGTCTATATTATTGTATCCGTTCAGCCTCATTAACCTTAGGTAATAAAATAATCTCACCGAAGTTTAAGCGGAACAATTCTAGTTGGCCAGCATGTAGGTCGGTAAACAAAAGTAGGAGATCCGGTTCGATGACTTACCAGAATTTCTGATAGAACTCAGCAGGAAAACCATCCGGACCCGGGGCTTTGTTATGCTCCATTAGGAAAACTGCCTTTCTAACTTCCTCCTCAGAGTATGGGGCTGTTAGAAGGTTTTTTCCTCATCAGAGACCTGAGGGATGTCATCTGTTCGAGTCTCATCCATCGAGAAGTTTCCTTCCTCTGGGGCTCCGAACAGATTTTTATAATAATTAGTGATATAAGATTTAAGTTGCTCATGCCCCTCAATCACTCCCTCATCCTGTTGTAGGGAATGAATAATTTTCTTCCGGTGTCTGCCATTGGCGACTCCATGAAAATATCTAGTATTCGAATCACCTTTTAGGATAAATTGCGAGTTAGAATGGTGGTACCATTTGAGCTCCTCTTCACGTAGCATGTTTGCTATCTGTGCATTTGAATGATTCTTGATCTCAATTTCATGCTCAGATAGAGGTCTAACCTCTGCCAAAGCTTCTAATTCATCAATGATAGATGAAAGACGAAGCTTCTCCTTTTTGAGGATACCCACCGTATGCCTGGCCCAACCACCAAGGAATTTACGTAATGCACGCATTTTGTTATTCCATCTGTGTATTGCGGTAGGCCCGACGACTGGTTTCTCCCACACTTCCTTGACCATGTCATGGAAGCCATCCCGAAGCAACCACCCAAGTTCCAACTTGAACTTGCGTCTATGTTGTGGTCGTGGCAACCCAGTAGTTAGAAGAATGGGTGCGTGGTCTGATAAAGCCTCGATACGAGGTAGAGCACGAACAGAAACCATAGGAAATTTTGATTCCCAGTCGGTATCCATTAAAACGCGATCTAGTTTCTCATATGTCTATTCCGGAAGACTGTTCGCCCATGTGAATTGTCTTCCAATCATAGAAACCACTCGCAAATCTAGACTGTCGATGACAGCATTGAAAAGGAAAGGCCAATGATTATCGAACCTACCATGGCTTTTCTCATTTGGAAATTGAAGCAAGTTGAAATCCCCACCTATAAGAATGGGATAGGGATTATCTTTTGCCAGATTAACTAATTCACGAAGAAAATCGGCCTTGAACTCATCCTGGGCTGCCCCATACACGGCGACGAGGGTCCATGTGAAGTTGTCGGCCTTGTTGCGAATATGGAGTTTAACGTGAAACTCGCCATTCGGACTAGCCAAAACATCCATAGTCCATGTATTTACGCCAAGTAAAATGCCCCCAGAACGACCTCTAGGTGGTCGCGAAACCCAAGTAAAGTCTATCCCGCCAGAAAGACGGTTGAGCAGACTTACTGACAAATCACGTCTACCCTTTTCAGAGATAGCCAAAAAATCTAAATTGTATTCCCTATTACATTCTGCAATGAATAAATGTTTAGCCAAGTCACGAAGACCTCTGCTATTAAAAAACATTCCATTCATGAGGAAACAATAGGAGATTTAGAACACTTTGCCCTCTTACGGGACTTACTATCTTTTTTCAAACATGCGGTCTTTGATTTACGTCCGGATGCTGTAAGCTCAATCAATGAACTAAGCCCGGGTTCATCTAGACCCACGCCCGAAACCGCCCCTACTAAATGAGAGAGTAGCTGACCATCTAATGTGGCATGCAGCTCTTCCTCATCAGTACAGGAGACATAAGACTTGCTAGAAACACGTGGAGTAATTTTTAATCGGTCATATTCCACATGTTTCAAAGCGTTAGTCGAAATAGAAATATCCTTCTCATTCTTTCCAAGACTGACACCCACTTTATTTAACTTAGAAACGATGGCAGTATTAGAAAAATCTAAAAAGGATTTGGGTGACGGCGTAATACCTTGGTTGTCGAGGTTTTGCGCTGCCTTACGCCGCATAGCCTTGGCCAAAGAGTCCTCATCTGTGTCCATAGAACCGTCGTCGGCAACAGAATGCCGACTACTCTGTCGTGTAGGTGTCATCCCCATTGGAGATTGTGGCGCCTTCTCTACTGCCGGTGAAGGGGATGATGGTGGAGTAGCAACCCCCTCCCCGACAATCTCAACCACAGGCTCGAACGACGAGGTCATTGTCTGAAGAGGGGCCGGACCAGTCGTACCAGTGAATGCGGTAGAGATGGACGTGGCCGGCTCCACCTGCAGCTGAAGGGCGTCCAAACTCGTAGAGTCAACTGTCTTTACAATCTATACAACAGGAGGTTGCATGGCCTTCACCTGGGGCTTAAGGTTGGTCGTAATGGTGCACCAGTTTTGCCTACTAATGGCGCATCACTGGTGCGCCATTACTAGCACGCCACTAGAATTTTTTACTAATGGCGCACCACTGGTGCGCCATTAGTATCTGGTATACTAATGGCGCACCAGGCAGTGCGCCATTAGTTTTTCCCACGGTGCGCCACTAGTGTCTGCTATACTAATGGCGCACCATACTGTAATGCGCCATTAGTAACAATTTTTTTAATTTTTTTTCTTAATCTCAGGTCACTATTTCACCTATGAGATATCCAACACATATATATACAACAAGCATCCATATAACAATCATAGCCAACATACAAGTTCCATCATATATACATAGATAGCCAACACACAAGTTCCATCATATATACATACATAGCCAACACATAGTTCCATCGTTACATATTACAAAAGTTTCACATTGTTCATCCAACACCGTTCAGTTCTCATGCATTGTTCTTCTCCTTCTTCTTCCTCAGCCTGATGCGGCAAGAGCGGCGAGGCGGTGGAGGCAGTGGGATGTAGTCTTCTACCTGAATTGGCGCGGTCATGTCGCCCAGCTGTGGGATCGCCGGCGCCACCACCAGTGCGTGGTCATTGTCAGGCACCACCACCATCGCGAGGCCACCTTCAGGCACGACCATCGCTAGGTCATCCTCAGCCACCTCCATCTCTTGCCCTTGGTCAGCCACCACCAGCGCTAGGTCATCCTGCAGCTCCTCATCCCCACTCTGCTCCTCTTCTCCCGCACTCCAGTCCGGATCATCCTTCTTGTTGTCTATGCTGCTGCCAGAATCGCTGTTGCTTTCGCTACCGCCATGGTCGCTACTGCTTTCGCTACCGCCATGGTCGCTGCTGCTTTGGCTGTAGCCATTGTCGCTGCTGCTGCTCCCATTACCTGTCCAAATGCAACAATGACCGTTAACAATCAATGTGAGACAAAGCCAAATGTAGAGGAATAAGAAGAGACAGAACCTACCGGCATCATAATCTTCAGCGTAGCGCATGCGACACATAGTCGGGTTGAACACCTTCACGATGAGCGTGGTGGCGTCGTCGTCGTACCTGAAGAGAAGGAAGTACCCCAGCCGTAGGTCGTAGGCACGGTAGAACTTCTCCCACCCACGAGACAAGTACATGTGGCCCTCCTTGATCATCAACTCCACATCCCACAGCCTGCGAAACCCGCTGCCGGCCTGTCGCACCTTCACATTATTTGGTGGATCTTGACCCATCAGCATGTTCTTAAAACTGTCAGGCAGCCTCTGCAGTTTGGGACAATGAGTGATGTAGGCAAACAACAGATATCATAATAAGATGGGTGAAGCTAGGGGAGATCTCTCATTTTATATACCTGCGTCATGGATGACACTGAAGTCCCAAGTATGATAGTGAAGAACTCGGAAGCATCCAACTCGTACTGCGGTGTCGCAGAGCAGCGGTGGCTGCTTCCCGCCATCTCTGATAAGCAGCAGAAGAGACCAATTAGTACCCTTACAACAGATCATAAAACATGCATGATAACAGGCATTAGTCGCAAGTACCCCATATGTCCTATTTTTAGCAAAGTCATGCTAAAATTCATGGAAAATTTCAGCATGACCTTTGCTGAAAACAGGACATATGGGGTACCTGCAATTTCATGATAAACTGCCAACAAAAACACATGGAGTACTTGACATAGTACTTGCCATAATAATAGTCAATGTGTTTCTGATGGAGCTTTGTGCCACTAGGTGGCCTGTTTGAAGTGAAATAATCAGCATGGGCAACTGGTATTGGATTCACAGTGTAAAAGATGGATGAAAAGGTATTGTGCCCAAGTACAATATTTAACAATGCAATGCAGATAATCATTTTTTTCTCACAGTACTTTTCCCAAGTAATAATAAACTAAATAACTGAGTAATCCAAATGAGGAAACAGAAAATAGCTGGCTGCGACAACATAGCAAGCCTTCACTTACACAAGAATTCATTTCAAGCATCATTTATTATCTGAAACAGATCATGCTAAAGATACATGATACATCATTTCAGGCATCATTTAATATCAGTACAACTAACTAGCAGTACTTAAACAAGTTAAGCTACTGACTACAGTACTGGCTACTCACTTAAGCTAGAAGCTACAAGTTAAACAGAGCATATAGAGGCATATAGAGGCAGTAAAACACAACTGGGGCTAGGTTTGTGCTCTAGCTAGGCAGTAAAACAGAGCATATAGAGGCATTGCCTGCCTCTGCTGCAAGTGTGGATCTGAGCAGGATTATCACAATTAGATCACTAGCAAGACTCACAGTTAGGGATTTCACAAAGAAACTCTGTAAAGTGCCAGAGCCTAACATCTTGCATCACAGAGCAAAGAATAGAAAGTTTGCTGCCTATTCAAACACAGAAACAAAACACTACTTGAAACTTCTGCTACATTTGGACCATGGAAATTTACTTTCATGGAGCACGACAAATGTATTTTACAGATCATGGCATTGTTTTTACTATATGCACCATGGCAAATTTCTTTCACTTCAACAGTTAAGTTCTTGGAATGGGAATATCAAAGACTTTCAGCTAGAATGAGCCTATATAACTTAGGCACAGCACAATACAAGGTGCAAAAACACACAATGTGCAGATGGTAATGATGACCAGAACATACAAACTGAAGTAGACAAACACCTAAAACCATTCAGTAGTACCATCCATTCTACTCACATAGACACATACCCATAGTTACAAAACAAAACTGACATAATTCTAGATGCCATTACTGAATTTTTTGACAGTAGCTCCTAACTGTACCTAACTGAATTTTTTGACAGTAGCTCCTAACAGTAGCTCCTAAAGTGGCAAGATGATACAATTTGTGTAACATAACCCTAGAACACATATTCTACTATAAATTTGCTGACTTTTGCTAACCCTAGAACACATCAGAAGGAAATCAAGAGGGGGAAGAGGGCTGTGGTACTCGCGGGAGGTAGCCTAGGGGGAAGGAGGGGAAGGGGGGAAAGGTGAGGAATCACCTGTAGGATAACAGCAGGCTGCCGCAGGAGGGCGCCGGCGTCGAGGAGGCGGCGGGCGGCGGCGCGTCGAGGATGCGGCACGTCGAGGAGGCAGCGCGTCGAGGAGGAGGCGGCGCGTCGAGGAGGAGGCGGCGTCTCGAGGAGGCCGCGGCGCCTTCTTGCTTCCCCGAGCCCTTCCTCGAAGACGGCCATGGAGACGGAGGGAAGGGGCTGTCGGCGACGGCGACGGAGGGCGGGGCAGGAGCTGCAGTGGCGGGGGGCGCGGGGGCGGCGGAGGCGCGGGGGCGGCGGCGGCATGGGTCGGGGCAGCGGGTGGAAGGCGGCGCTCGAGGGGGAGGAAGGGGAGAGGGAGGCGGCGGGGGCGCGTGGGCGGCGGCGACGCGGTGGAGCGGCGCGGTGGACGAATCAAATTCTGGCGAGAGGGAGGGGGAAGGTGCGGCGCAGGTTAGATTTTTTCATAGCAATGGCGAACCAGCAACACGTGCGCCATAAGTAAGATTTTTTTTTTAAAAAAATGAATATGAATATGAATATGAAACAGTAATTTTTTTTATAAAAACAGTAATAAGTGTTGTTTAACAACAATTGTAGTCTACACTTTATTATTATTATTATTTAGAAAATGAATATGAATATGAAACAGTAATTTTTTTATAAAAACAGTAAATAATTTTTTATTAAATATCATCAAATTTGTTATTTGAAAATATCATCGGCGGCGGCGGTGGAGCCGGGGAGGGTGTGGTTGGGTCGTCGGCGGCGGGTGGAGCGGGGGAGGGTGCGGGGGGTGCTCGTCGGCGGTGGTGGAGCGGGGGGAAGGGTGCGGGGTGGAGCGGGGAAGGGTGCGGTGTGGGTCGTCGTCGGCGGTGGAGCTAGCGGGAGAGGGTGCGGGGGTGGTCGTCGGCGGCGGTGGAGCGGGGGAGGGTGCGGGGGGTGCTCGTCGGCGGTGGTGGAGCGGGGGAGGGTGCGGTTGGGTCGTCGGCGGTGGTGTGGAGCTAGCGGGAGAGGGTGCGGGGGGTGCTCGTCAGCGGCCGGCGGTGGAGCGGGGGAGGGTGCGGTGGGTCGTCGGCGGCGGTGGAGCTAGCGGGAGAGGGTGCGGGTGGGATCGAGATCGAGATGAAGGGGGATAGCGATCGAGATATGGAGGGGGATCGAGATCGAGATGGAGGGGGAATTTAAAGTAATGGCGCACTCCCTGTGTGGTGCGCCATTACTAGTTAGAACTAGTAATGGCGCACTGCCTGTCTGATGCGCCATTAGTGTGTATGCGAAAATGGAAAAAAATATATTTAACATTAGTGGCGCACCCCGTTTCTGGTGCGCCATTAGTGTCTTCCACACTAATGGCGTATCACCAACAGGTGCGCCATTAGTATATACTAGTGGCGCACTGCTTCCCTGGTGCGCCATTAGTATCAATCCTATCTATAGCCCTTTTCCTAGTAGTGGTAGTATCATAGCTAGTATCATGCATGCCAACTAGGCAATTTTGATGATGTGTCATAGCATTAAATGAAGAAAGAGAGGGTGTAGTATCATATCATGATACCGTATCATATTAAATGCTATGCTACTTTATGTCGTGCATGATAATAAATAGAGTACTACATGATACTAATATATGATACTATGCATTAGGGAGGCAGTATCATACACTAGTATCATATGCATGATACTAGTATATGATACTCCCCATTACAATCAGCCTAAGAGCAACCACGGGTGCATGCATGCATGGCTGCACAGCCGAGGCCGGTCGTTCAGCACCATGGCCAGCCGGTGCATGCATCCACTCCGGTCCTGCGGCACCACGCCTAACCGCACTATGCATGCATGGTTGTACACGGGAGGCCGGGCCTTCAGCGCCACACCCAGCCAGGGCCAGCCATCTGATTACCGTCGTACTGTTGGATGGTATCCATGGCAGCCATCTGATTACCGTCGTGTGAGCAGCAGCCATTTGCAACATGGACCATGTTGCGCTCGGGGCTTTGAAACATGAGTCGTGTTGTGCTTGTGCAGTAACCATGTAACACGTGGGTCAATTGGTCACCCACTGCAACATGGACCATGTTGTGGTCACCCATTACAATATAGATCATGTTGCGGCCACCACCAGCTTGCATGGTGTGGGCCTTTGATCACCCATTGCAACATGGCCCATGTTGATGTCACCCACTACAACATGGAGGATGTTGCGATCACATATGGACATGGTCTTGTAGGGCCAACACCATCACTAGGCCTTGCAGTAGCGTCAATGACGATATTGTTGTAGTGTTGCCTGCCTCTGCATCAAAGCTTTCAGTTGGCATGGGTTTGAGATCACACACATGAGATAAATCCATGGCGCTTAGGATCTCCAACTAGAACTCCACCTATGAGTTGGTCCATGGAACTATCTCTATGTGGGCTGGGGGAGGAGGGGTGCTCGGGAAGAGGGCGTATCAAGGGATGAATCGTTGTGGGTCTCCACCCGAGCTTAACTGCCATATTTTATACATGGCACTAGCAGGTGATAAGGTTGAGGAAGAAAAGTGTGTGGGGAGCCATGAGACACGTGTCACCCGAGTGAGGCGGACGACGGGGTGTGAGTAATCAGTTACTTAATTATAAGTGCTTCCCAAATATTAAGTATAGCAAGTCAATAACCCGTCTACAATGCTACACACCATCCTCCTTGTTGATGAATTATTGTCCCCTTTATTTCTTCTCACCCACCTTCAGTGTGCATGCATATATATAGTTCTCATCCACCATGGTCTATAGGTGCCAACTAGCCACACTACTAGAAAAAAGGCTATAGGTGGAATTGACACTAATGGCGCACCAGGCAGGTGGTACGCTATTAGTATATACTAATGGCGCACCACAGTCTGGTACGTCATTAGTGTTGAAAGTACTAATGGCGCACCTTGCCTAGGGTGCGCCATTAGTATCCTAATTTTTTTTTAACTAGCGCGTCTGTCCAAACACACTAATGGCGCATCCTGGAACGGTGCGCCATTACTAGTTGTAACTAGTAATGGCGCACTAGTACCAGAGTGCGCCACTAATGTTGTTTTTTTAATTACATTTTTTATTCCTTTTGTTGAAAACTACTAATGGCGCACTGTCCCACCGTGCGCCATTACTAGTTCAAACTACTAATGGCGCACCGTTGGACAGTGCGCCATTAGTATGATTTTTTTTCTTTTTTTTCGCAAAACTACTAATGGCGCATCAGATAGAGGTGCGCCATTAGTAACCTGGATTACTAATGGCGCATTTACTACTGGTGCGCCATTAGTAAGTGGTCAGCAACAAGATATTTTGGGCAGCCTCTCCTACCCACACTCACTTTCTCCCCACTCCATTCTCTCCACCTTCTCCTTATCTCGGGTGCCTCCTCTTTTTCACCTCATTTCCACCATAGATTCATTGAAATTAAGTGGTTAAATTACCTTGTTTTGATAGGTAAGTAAGGGGGGAAGCTATATTTATGTTGTTCTCCCTACAACAATTTGCACATGCACTTTTTATGGCCTAGCTAGATCTATGTATATTCGTGGTGTTGCATATGTTTGTGGTGTTGCATCTGTGTTTGTGTTTGGAGGTGTACCGGTATTTGAAATGCGATAGTTGCCAATATTTTGCCGGAATGTTGATTCATTTCCGTTTCGGCGATAATTTTGGCATTAAGCATTCTTTTTGGTCCTATTTTTAGGGAAGGTCATGCCAAATTTTTTCTTGGTTCTAAAATATCGTTTTGCTCTACCCCGCAAGCAACCATGGTCCGCACGATGACCGAAGGCATCGTGAATAGGTTTTTGAGGTCCGCGAAGGCCGAGATGCTTCAAAAGAATGAGACGGATATAAGATGTCCGAGTCGAAGATGCAAGCTGGA
Organism: Aegilops umbellulata; assembly: GCA_032464435.1. Classification (NCBI taxonomy): domain Eukaryota; kingdom Viridiplantae; phylum Streptophyta; class Magnoliopsida; order Poales; family Poaceae; genus Aegilops; species Aegilops umbellulata. Next base: position 420,842,448 of record CP136059.1, read on the forward strand.
GAGCCTTATTGCGGACCCGGATTCCGGGCAGGTGCGGGACCACCTGCTTTTGCGTGGTTTCATGGATGGCTATCGGTGGCAAGGTGATGAAGATGACTACGAAGTCGTCCATGGGGGCCGGGCAAGAAATGAGGAAGGGCAGCAAGGCAACCACCGCGGCTCGGGCGGGCGAGAAGGCGAAGAATCCCCAGGAGATGATCACGACGGTGATGCTGTACACAGTCATCATGTAGAAGATGCAGGACATGATGATGAGGAAGATGGCGCCGGAGCAGACGACGGGCATGATCATGAAGATGATGATGCCGGCGGAGCATACGACGGTGGACCATCGATGGGCTGGGTGCAGGACCCATATATTCAAGAGCTGCTTCTCAAGCAGACGGATAACGCAAGAGCCGCCGCCCGAGAGAAAGCCAAGGTGGATCAACTCAAGTTAGACGCGGTTACTCCATTGTATGAAGGATGCAGGCCCGAGGATACCCGCCTGAAAGTAACGCTCATGGCTCTGGAGATGAAGGTAAAACACAAAATGACCGACGCATGCTTCGACGAGAACATGTCATTCTGGCACGAACGTCTTCCAAAGGGGAACAAGTGCCCGACCAGTTTGGAGGAGGCGAAGAAAATCGTGTGTCCTCTGGATTTACCGCACGTGAAATACCATGTCTGCATGAACAATTGCATCATTTATCGGGACGAGCACGTGGAGTCTACCATATGTCCGGTGTGCGGCGTCACTCGATACAAGAAGAGGAAGAAAGCTCCTCGAAAAGTGGTGTGGTACTTTTCGATCACTCCTCGTCTGCAGCGGTATTTCGCGGATCCTAAGGTAGCAAAGCTCCTGCGTTGGCACGCGGATAGGGAGGAGAAGAAGCGAGAAGATGACGCAAATGATCCGGAGATAGATAAAAAAGACAAGATGCTGAGTCACCCTAAGGATGCGAGCCAGTGGCAAGCGTTGAATTTTGAATACCCAGAATTTGGGAAGGATCCAAGGAACATCGTGCTGGGCACGAGCACCGATGGAGTCAATCCGTTTGGCAGCCAGAGAAGCACACATAGCACATGGCCTGTGTTTGTGTGGATGTACAACCTTCCCCCCTGGTTGTGCATGAAGAGGAAGTACATTCACATGAGTATGCTAATTGAAGGGCCGAAACAACCAGGGAACGACATCAATCTGTATCTGGGGCTGCTGAAGGAGGAGCTAGACACGCTGTGGAAAACGCCAGCCAATACGTGGGACGCCGCAGAGAAAGAATATTTCCCTATGAGAGCCGCACTGCTCACGACGGTGCACGACTATCTCGGTTACGGATATCTCGCGGGGCAGGTAGTCCACAGATTTTCTGGATGCGTACGGTGCATGGATGACACAACGTATCGCCAGCTAGATAGAGATCCCGGGTCTTCGAAAACCGTGTTCATGGGACATCGAAGGTGGCTTCGCGACGATGACCCGTGGAGGAAACGCAAGGATCTGTTCGACGGTGAAACCGAACCCCGAAAACGCCCGTGTACGAGGAGCGGCGAGGAAATAGACAAGTTGTTGAAAAATTGGAAAGACTGCCCACTGCCGGGAAAGAAGCAAAAGGCGCCAGAGCCGGGAAAAAAGCGAAAGGCGCCAGAGCCGCTGCTGAAGGTATGGAAAACGAGGTCTGTTTTCTGGGACTTGCCGTACTGGAAGATCCACCGTGTGCCTCACAGCCTTGATGTCATGCATATCACGAAGAACGTGTGCGAGAGTCTGCTTGGTACCCTGCTCAACATGCCAGAGAGGACCAAAGATGGGCCGAAAGCAAGGGCAGACTTGAAATCAATGGGCATCAGGCAGGAGCTTCACGCTATATATGATTATGATGATGATGATGATGATGATGATGAGGCGAAGCAGGACACAGAAAGTCGTCTCAAAGGCAAAAAGGCCAAGAAGACCGGAAATGACTACCCTCCCGCGTGCTTCACTCTAAGTCAGGAGGAGATCGAGCAGTTTTTCACCTGCCTCCTAGGAGTAAAACTTCCTTACGGTTACGCGGGGAAGATAAGCAGATACCTAGACCCAGCGAAGCAGAAGTTCAGCGGGATGAAGTCTCACGACTGTCACGTGCTGATGACGCAGATACTTCCAGTTGCAATCTGTGGGATCATGGACGCGCACGTCCGTGAAACGCTATTTGGCCTATGCAACTTCTTCGACGTCATCTCTCGGAAGTCGATTGGCGTGAGGCTACAGGAAGAGATCGTGGTGATACTATGCGAGCTTGAGATGTACTTCCCGCCCGCATTCTTCGACGTTATGGTGCATCTGCTGGTCCATATAGTGGAGGATATCATCCAACTCGGGCCGACGTTCCTGCACAGCATGATGCCGTTCGAAAGGATGAATGGTGTCATCAAAGGATACGTTCGCAACATGTCACGTCCAGAGGGAAGCATAGCCAGGGGCTTTCTGACCGAAGAGTGCATCTCGTACTGCACGAATTATCTAGGCATCGAGAACCCCGTTGGTCTGCCCGTCAACAGGCACCTCGGCAGGCTCGCTGGATGGGGTCACCGTGAGGGTCGCCGCGAAATGCATGTCGACTTCGAGGGTCGACTCGCCGACTTTGAAAGAGCAAACCTAGTCGCGCTACAACACATAGACGTGGTCGATCATTGGGTGGTAGAGCACAAAACCTTTATTAAGAAGACGTACAATGACCGAGGCCAACAGAGGACGGACGGAGATATACTCAAAGAGCACAACTCATGTTTCACGCGTTGGTTCAAGCAGAAGCTTCTGTCGTACCCTTTACATGAGGATTCTTCCGCGGAAGAACAACTCATATTCGCCTTGTCACAGGGCACCGAGCACAACCTGATGACCTATGAGGCGTACGATATCAACGGCTACACATTCTACACCGAGGCCAAGGACATGAAGAGCGATGGTTATCAGAACTCCGGGGTAACGATGGAATCCTACACCGGTAACGACAAGGACAGATACTACGGAAGGATCGAGGAGATCTGGGAGCTGAGCTACGCTGATGTTCCGTGTCAGATGGGCCAAGAGCGTCCTAAAAGAAGACCGGTATTTCACCACCATGGTTATACCCGAAGCCAAATCCAAGACCGCGGGCGCAAACGTCACCGCAAAAAATGAGCCATGGGTACTGGCTTCCCAAGTGGACCAATGCTTCTTCATTACCGACCCGTCAAAGACCAGTCGTGTTGTCGTGAGGAGAGGCAAAAGGAAGATCATCGGAATGGATGGAGTAGCCAATGAGCAAGACTTCGACAAGTACGGCGACCCGAGGATCGAACATGACGACGATGATGAAGTAGCAGCATACACCACAAGAAGAAGCAGGACCACCCTACCTAAAGGACGTCCGTTCCACAGAAGAACTCCATTTGCGAAAAAGAAGGGCAAGAAGATTGTATTTAATTAAATCGTAGCCTTCATTTCTTGATTGTATTTCATGGGCACTTTTTGAACTATCATGAATATTTTTAAATTTCATGGACACTCGATCTCGATCCCCCTCCATCTCGATCGCTATCCCACCTCGCCAGATCTGGTCCCACTCACCGCCGAGCACCCCCCGGTCCACCGGCCGCCGCCGCCGACCCCCCGCACCCTCGATTCCCCTACTCAACCGCCGCCGCCGACCCCCCGCACCCCTCCCCTACTCAACCGCCGCCACCGACCCCCCGCACCCCTCCCCTACTCCACCGGCATTACTGTTTGATGATATTTTTTAAAAAATTATTACTGTCTTATAAAAAAATTACTGTTATGATTTAAACAAGTTTGAACATATTTAAACACAAATAAGTATCAAACAGCATTTTAAATGCATAAAAAAATTGTGGAGCCTGGGAATCGAACCCAGGACCTCCTGGTGTGAGAACAAGCACCTGACCAGTCAAGCTAGTAGAGGGGAGTTGATGTGGATAAGGTCAGGTGTGAGATAACCTGTTGGCTCGAGCGGAAATAAAAAAATACTAATGGCGCACCAGGTCGAGGTGCGCCATTAGCATGTATATACTTATGGCGCACCGAGGGGTGGTGCGCCATTAGTATTGTGCCCCCATCCATACTGCCTCCCGGGCCCACACCTATCCCCTCTCTCTCCCTCGCCCTCGCCCTTGATCCCCTTCCCCTCTCCTCTCCCGACGTCGCTGCCCCGCCGCCTCGACGCCGCCCCGCCGCCTTGCCCCTGCGCCCACCGCCGCCTGAGGCCCCGACGTTGGCGCCGCTCTCCCCGCGGGACTCCACCCCCGCCGCCCCCGCGCCCTCCGAACGGGATCGGCCGCTGCTCGACGCGCTCCCGGGCGTCCGCGCCTTCCGCGCCGACCTCCGCTCCGGCGACGGCCTCGAGGCCGTCTCCGCGTCCTTCGGCCAGGTACTTGCACCCCCTCCCCATCCCGGGAGCGCCCCATTCCGTCCTGGTTACTGCTGCCGTCATTTCTGTTCATTATTCTTCGTGCAGCTAGTAAAGCATCTAGCTAGAAAGTGTAACTGTTACTGTACAGCTTGCTTTAATGCTAGGGGTTGCTCTTCTCACCAATTATTTGCTCATATAGTCACATGCTCAAGGGTTAATTACCAAATCAGTCTGTTCTTGCTCTTATTGGCATTTGTCAGTACCACACTTCGTCATTGTTCTTCTCTGACTGCGATCCACAGCATTGCATTATCTCTTTAAGTAAAATATTGAAACAGATTTCTCATTTCACTAGGGAATTCCCAGTGATGATGGCGTCCTATATGGTGGTGCGTTTGACAAGATACCATTAGGTAAGCTCTCCCACTTCACTTGTGGAAATGTGCAAATTTCCTTTCCCAGCTTATGTTTGTTTATGTTGGTAAAATTGGAGCGTTGCCAACTTTGTTTGTCTCAAATTTTTAACATATATGTGTGGATGAAGCTTGTGTAGATTAGTTAACTTGAGGTTGCACATTCCTAGCTACTCGATTAATATGTATGATGTGATATTCTGTTGAACTTTTGGACCAAGGCACGTATGCATGATAGCTGGCATGCATGGAGGCATTTGTGTTTTCGAAACATTTTTTTAAATGGGTCCTGGAGGCATTTACATGCCCGCATGGATTACATCAACGTCTTGAACCCAGGATTGGACATTTAGTGATATAAGCGCAGGTCATTTCTTTAAGTGGACTGTTTCCCATTATTTTCTGTTTATATGAAAACCCTGTTTTTTATGGGAATATGAATACCGTGTTATTCTTTTACAGAGCATATCTTCAGTTCCATACACAGATGACGCTCTATATTTTCAGGCGGTGTTATTCTTTTCTGCTTAGGCTGTCTATATGTCTTATATAATAATATGGCTGCAGCATACCCCCATTGTTAGCACACGAACATTCAGCCTAGCACTGTTAGCGTTATCTCGACCCGGACGAGCAGTTGGCTCAAGTTGTCTGCTACCTCTGGTTCAGGGTTGCAACACAGACTACAAAGAACATTGTAACATGCAGGCCAATAGTCAAGTTTCTCTTTGATAAGTTTGTAGTAATGTTGTTGCCTTTAGGTTCCCAACTAGTTTGATTGTTTTGTAGCTGGGAGAAACGGTTCAGTTTGACTGCAATGCATGATTTTAAAGAATTTTTACAGTATTTTTGCTGCTTTCACTCTTATTAGTGGGTAACGGTATTTTGTATGCATAAATGTGCACCACCTGGGATAACGATTTTACAGTGAACTCAACCATCTGATCTGCTTTTGTGTTACAAATAGAAAAATGCTGAAATTGTGATGGCCATGCAAGTTTGCAACCACACTGAAGCACAATCTTTTTTACTGCTTATGCTTTACTCAACATGGATATGGTGGTATGTAGGCTTTTTGCTGGATACAACAAAGCAATCAGAGTGTTTGACGTTCATCGGCCTGGTAGAGATTTTGAGCAATACCCTTTGCTTAAAGGGGGTGAAGGGCCAACTGGTAAGTGAAAGTTCCACTGGTTTACTTAGTACTTACTATGCTTCAAGACAGCATATGACTTCAGTTGGGGTTTGAAACAGAGAAATGCGCTAATGTTGATTTAATCTGCATGCAACTTTGGTTCTCTGTTTAAGGATTCACCAAGAAAGAAAGAAATTACTTTCCATCACATGAATTAAATTTTAATGTTCATGACCTATTAAGTTTACCAATGATTTTTTGTTTGATGAAACTGTGAATAACAATGTCAGTTTATTACCACAATACTGATGAATGAAATCTTGAGATAGTATTCATTTTCGTTATTATTTTTGCATAATCAAACTCCAAAGTAACTTTGTGCCAGGACCTTGTTTTTCCTCCTATATTATTTTTCTACAGAACTTTGCATTAGAACTTCGGAAGGACTTTCACTATTAAAAATCAGGCTATAAATTGTGACTAGGACAAGTAGTTTAAACATAAATACATTTTTCATGCAGACTGAAAGATTCTGCACAAATGCTTATTGTAGATATCTCTTGACTTGTTTTTATCAGTTCAAGTTTTGGCTAATATTGATGAATATGCTTTATTATCATGTTCCCATGGCTCATTGGACAAAGATTTAAGCAAGTAGCACATTGCCTTGTCCACCTGGGATAATGGTTTTGCAGGTACCCCAAGAGGCCCTTGAGTTTGCCGGAATGTTGATTAACTTCCGTTCTGGCAAATTCGGGTACTCCATATGTCCTATTTTCAGCAAAGGTCATGCTAAAATTTTCCGTGAATTTTAGCATGACTTTGCTAAAAATAGGACATATGGGGTACTTGTGACTAATGCATGGGCCGGGGTATCTTAGTAGTTAATTAAGTGGGATCAAGTGCCCCGGCGTACTTGTGACTAATGCATAGCTTTTAGGGTGCCTCGGTGTCGATAAAAACCGAAATGATGAAAGCTTAGGCTTTTAGGGTGCCTCGGCGTCGAAAAACCCTCAATGATAAAAGCTTAGATTTTAGGATGCCTCGGTGTCGACAAACCCTAAATGATGAGACCATGATCTTGTTCCTTGATAAGAACCAACTTTTTGACCAAACTTTGTTTCTATTTAGAGAGAAACATGGCCCACAACGATGAGGCCGGGGGTTCGGGCGGCAAGGCATTCTGGGAGCTGTCCCAGGAGATGGAGGAACAACCTCACTTGTATGAGGACACCGCCTTCCCCATCGATCCTGAGACCACTGATGGTGCCGCCGAGGATGACCCCACTGATGCCACCACTGATGGTGCCGCCGAGGATGCCACCACTGATGATGGCGGCGCACGCACAGATGGCAGCCAGAAGAGGCAACGGAAGGACCGGCGCCCGACCGTGCTCCGCACCCTCAAGGAGGAAGTTACTGAAGTGGACTCCGACGGGAATCCAACGGCGCCCGCACGAATAGTCAAGGGGTACTCGCTTCAGCTCGGGTGCATTCTCCGGAGCACCGTCTCGATCAACACCGAGAACCTGAGGCATCCTGACCGAGGGAATTTGCGCAACCTCCTCTTCACGAAGCTGCACGAACGATACAAGTTCCCCGCTGAATTTGAAAACACAAGCCTCAAAGGGAATAAAGTGAACAATGCTGCCCTCACGAAGATGAGCAAGGCCTTGTCTACTTGGAAAAGCAATGTGAAGAGAATGATCGAGAAAGGTGAGAGTTATGAGAAGATCAAGGAGAAAAATCCTTCGATCACCGAAGATGACTACAACGACTTCAAGATCAATTGCTCGAGCACCGCACACTCCCAATCAAGTCAGTGGGGGAAAGAAATGCGGGAGCTGAAATTAGGGGAACACACACTCGGTCCCGGCGGTTATAGAGTGGCGGAGCCTATATGGGACAAGGAGGAGGCGGACCGTGCCGAGCAAGGCCTACCGCCCCTCTTTGATAAATACGGTGACAAGCAGACCAGGAACTATGTCAGGGCCCGGTACAAGAAGGACCCGAAAACAAAGGAGCTTACCACGGATCCGAAGACCAGGGCGCTTGAGCTTGTTCTGGTAAGGAATACACCCCCGCATAATTAGCTCCATATGGTTGCATTCTAATTAATGAAGCCAAATTTCTAAATGGTTCACATTCCTTCCGCAGGCGACTGAAAGCAGTAGCGCGAGGTCGACTAAGAGCAACCCTTGGGACACCACTCTAAATAGGGCATTGAATGTAATGAAGAACAAGGATAAGCTCAGTAAGCCGACGTCAGCTGGTCGTGTGGCCGGCAAAGGCTTGTCGACAAAATGGGGGTCATACTATAACACTGGTGGACGAAAGGAGAAAAAGACCAGCTCGGAAAGCCAGGCGCGCGAGGTTCAAGAACTCAAGGCACAGGTGCCGCGGATTCCGAAGATTGTCCAAGAGCAAGTGCAACGACAACTCGGAGCGACGATCACCGCCATTGTGCCTACCTTGATCCAGGGGTTGAGTGCGTGGATTGCGGGCAGCCAACAGGGGCCGCCCCCGATTCCTAGCTTCACGGCCAGCAACTCGCAGAACGCGATGGCGGGGCCATTGGTGTCTCCGACGCCGGCACGGGAGCTTAATGCACCCGGGTGTACGCCGGCCGGCACCTCTGCAGCAAGCGGCCCCTCCGTCAACTGCACGCCCGCCTTTGGCGGTGCCTCGACATTAGCCGAGCTCGACGCCATCATCACGGTAACTAATTAAGCCTCTCTCGGCCGAGGACTTCATCTCCTTGCCTTTGACTGGGCATCCCTGACGCCCTACATGTTTTCGCAGGGCGCCGCCGATGTTCCGTGCACTCTCCTGCACTTCGTGAACAATGAGTTGGTCGATGTCGCCAAGGGCAAAATCGTTCAACCGGGCAACCCCTTGTTCCACGGTACCCAGATGCCACCCAACTTGTTTAGGGTTCAACTGGTTCGGGTGCTGCCAGGCTGCGACGAGTTGTTACCTCCGATTCGACCCATCGGGGCCGACGATGATGACGTGATGACCCTCAGCGCCTGCCTGAGCTGGCCCCTGCTTTGGCCGAAGAGCTAGATTCGTTTGGGGGCGGGGGACACCACCCCAAAGACAACACCGCCAGTCGTGCCGGCGCCATGTCGGCCCCATGGCAAGACCGCCGCAACGGTGCCGGACATCCCTATGCCACTGGATCCAAACATGCATATGGCACAGGATCAGAACGACGACGAGGATACATTTGCCAACGTCGATCGGTACTTTGCCGATCATGGGTACGAGGGCGACTTCATGGGGCCTCCTTCTCAAGAACCCAACCCAACAAAAGACGTGCGCGATCTAGCTGGTACCACGGAGAAGCCAAGTTGCAACAGGCGTCGTCTGCCGTTCAGCTCTCAGGAGACGCCTCCAGCTGCCGACTTCACCGAGCCTCAGATAGGCGAGGTGCGAAATATTATCAGCCCCAACACACTCAAGAAGGCGGTCTGTGAGCAGAACTCGGTCCCATTACAGGAGAAGAAGAAGGCACGCAAAAGAAAGACTAACAAGGGTGCGGGCCAGCCGGCACCGAGTACGATCCGTGCTCAGGACGGGCCACCTTCACCTGAGGATTTAATGAGGAGGGTGCATGTGGCGGGTAGGCCGATGCTACCGAGAAATATGCTCGATGTTGCAGCCGGTGCTATGCGGAGTCTGCATGACAGTGTTCTTTCTTTGGAGAAGCGGCGTCTCAGAGAGAAGGATGTGTCATACCCGGTTTTCGTGGCCAAGGTGCCAGAGGGCAAGGGCTTTGTGGATAACTACATCGGGGGTACGATCGTCCTGCGGTTTGATGACATCCACGCTATGTTGAACCTTCATCCGCTGCACTACACCTTCGTTCGGCTATTTTCGCTGAGTATGGAGACGCGGATCATTCGCGACATGACCCCGGACATCGTGATAGTCGACCCCTTCTACATGCGTGCCAAGATCTTGGGCAGCGCTGGGGACCGGCAAGTCGCGAGTTCTTACCTCGAAGGCGTCATTCTGGCAAACCCAGATAAGGATAACTTCCTCGTGCCTTACTTTCCCGAGTAAGTCCTCCCCTCAACCGCCCCGTAACATACGAATTCTTAGATTTCGATCGTTTTTCTTTTAACATTCCGTGTTTTCTGCAGTGACACACATTGCACGCTCATCCTCCTAAGCCCCAAATATTCCATGGCCACGTATTTCGACCCGGACCGTCAGTCGAACGTAGACTACACAAATGTCAAGAAGGTTCTTGATGATGTTCTCCCCGGCTACGCCCAATCTGGAGGCACCTTCAACAGGCCTATTCGTAAGTACGGCAAGCACGTGTTCTCCCACAATACGACGTTCTGCTGCGTCAAGCAGCCGCCTGGCGGTCAGAAGGGTGCCTACTACGCCATCCATCACATGCGGGCGATCGTACGGGACCATCATCAACTTCTGCTACCGAGTAAACTCAAAGATTGGGCCGCGAGCGTGTCGGCAATCCAGGACGCGGACATCAGACAAGAATTCTTTCGCATCCAGTCGGAGTTTGCGGAAATCATCCATCAAGATGTCCTTCGTACCTCGGGGCAGTTCTACCTCAAAAATCAACCGTCCAACAGTGAGATAGACGGAATGCTACAAATGCAGGCTGACAACGCCCGTAATTTCATGACTCCCACGATAGACGGCGGCTTCATCCATGCTCCGGTCCCTTGAGTCGAGTCGAAAGCAGTGATGATGTGTCTAGTTCTGAAACATCGATTGGCTCATGTTGTAATTAAACTTTAATGAACTTGTAGTATGTCTCTTTGGTTTCGAGAGTCGTTCAACTTAGATGTAATTGATGCTATTAATGTCTTGCTTTTCTCTTCCGATCGTTCTGTTGCATACTTATATATTGCTTACGTATTGTCTGTGAATTGGTACTAACATTTCGTTTCGCTAGTGCATAGCGATGCCGTCGTATGTCGTGTACAAGGGTAAGGTTCCCGGAGTCTACGACGACTGGGAGGAGTGTCGGAGACAGGTTCACCGATTCAGCGGAAACAGTTACAAAGGGTACACCACTAGGGCCGAGGCCGAATCTAGATACGCCCGCTATCTAGCACGAGAGGGGAGGGAGCGTTGGAGGAACCGGATGAAGACGAGTTTCATCGTGATGATGCTCATCATGATGACCGCAGCTCTCTTCTATGTGATGGTAGTTTAGATGATCGATATTGACTTGTAATGTGAAGACAAACTCGCTACTCGCGGTCTCGAGACTTGTAATATAATATTCTATCTTTGTTCGGTCTTTTCAATTCGGAGACTAATGTAATGAATTGTATTTGGAGACTAATATGATGAAATGTATTCAGAGACTAATCTTCTATTGTATTCGATGAATCTGTTGTTGATGTGTGCTATTTATATTTTGTCCAATTATACATTTTGTAACCTGTGCAAAAAAACAGAAAACTAAAAAATAAAAAAAAACCTAATATTCATACTAATGGCGCATCACATAACAGTGCGCCATTAGTATTCCAGAGGATACTAATGGCGCATCATTAAGCAGTGCGCCATTAGTATGCCGAGGTTACTAATGGCGCATCACCCTGTGGTGCGCCATTAGTATACCAAAGCACCTGGCTATACATGGCCCTGGGAGGCATACTAATGGCGCACCATGTCCTATACTAATGGCGCATCAATGGTGCGCCATTAGTAAATATTACTAATGGCGTGCTACTAATGACGCACCACTAATGCGCCATTAATGGCCAAATTAGGTGTGCCATTAGTAGCCCTTTTTCTAGTAGTGCCAAAACAACTCCCATCTAGTACCACGGTATATAGCGACAAGCTAGCCAGAATAGCTCCTATCCATCAAGGTTTATGTAACGTGTTCTTGCAGCCAGACTAAAGAAAGATATGACGAATATATCTTAAGAGCTAGCCAAATGAAAACTATGTATAATAGGTTAGATTTGGGAGGCATTAGGAAAAGATCAGCTTGTGGTCACCATGTTTGCAGTGCTGTATCTAGTTTGCACTGATACTCAATTGTATCACGGTGCACATGGTGTTCGTCGGAATCTGTGACCACAAAAGGTTAAATGACCGAAGTGCCCTGCTCTAGGGACACTACAACTTCGATCTCTAGGGGGAACGCAACAAGGGTATGCAGTATGCAAATCAGTGGTTAAAAAATGGTCTCTGGTTGAGCAGTCTCGGAAAATCTCCTATTGGGCAGCGGCCTTGTGCTTTCTCCCATGACGTGGGAGACCAGACTCTGACAACTGGTCCGCCCTAGCGGTTTTCGATCCTAACCTTTATGGAAAGATGTATGTACACTTTGCCCCAAAATGTACATGTATATATCAATATTATTAGCACATTAAATTCTGACAAACGCCAGGATGGGAGCCATTTCTTCTGAATTTTTGTCCTTCGTCGACCCAGCAGCGTGCGACGCCTGCCCTTTTGTACCCTCGTTGAGCAATTCCCCATTTCTCTTTCTACCGAGTCCACTCGCGAAACTCTGGTGGATCCCTCCGTCGAAGCGACTCTCTGTTACGGTTTACCAGCCACTGCCACCTCCGCCGGCCAGCAGCATGCCCCGACGCCTCACAGGACCCCAATCCTCAGCCGGCCAGCAGCAGGCGCCGCCGTCTCCACAGAGCTCCTCTTTCCTCCCCGAGCACGACAAGAAGGCCCCACTCGCCGGCCTCTTGTAGCTATCAATCTGGTTTTGCTAAAGAGGAAAAAGCTACCAAGATGCTCACTCTCCTTTATTCCCCTGCGTCAACCACTGCCGTCGACTAGCAGCATTCTTCTCGCCCTCGGCCGTTTCCAGGTATGTGCTTTCCCCATTGTATAGCTCTCCTCGAATTCCATCGATGATTTTGTGGAAACTCCATGCATCTTCGACATCATCCGTGTAAATCATCATGGATCTTTGTTGTATGAACCCGGAAAGTTATTCATTCCAAACTATCTGTTTTTATATTGTATTTTGGATCTTATTTGTTCAGTGTGTATTTGTCTACTGGTAGATGTCAGCAAGGACTCCTTGATTGCTCTCAATTAAATACTAGCCTTTTCTACCCCAAAGAAAATTACTACCTTTTGCAAGTTGTTATATATAAAAGGTATAAGTGTTCCTTCTTTCTTCCAGGAAAAACAACAGCATGGATTATGCAAGTTCAGAGACAACAGTTATGCCGCTAGATTTATTACGAGAAATTACTAATGATTTCTCCGAGGAGCGTAGGATTGGTAGCGGTTCCTATGGAAAGGTTTACCTGGTAAGGTTAATGATGTACATGGTTTCCTGAAGAAAATCATAACTACGAGATCAGTTTAGCATGCAGAGTTTTGCCACCAATCGCTAACAAAACCATAACTAGGAGTTTCCAGGTTGCCAGCTGCCTGAGGAGCCAGAAACAACAAAGCAAAGTAGCGGCGAACACAAAGGCTTTACGAACAATTTTTTATAGCAGCACATAGGGTTGCAAAAGATATATCTGCATAACCACTTATGAACACCAGTTTCCTCAAGAAGGCTTTCCACTCAGTTTAGATCATCTCCTTCATCTTCAACTCGAGCAGCCTCTGGCAACATTTGACCCTCATTTCTCAGGAGTAACTTGTCAACCACCATTCCCCTTAGCATGATGTTGCAGTGCTTCCTGTTGCAGATGAATAGATCCTGAAAGCAGAGGAAAGCTGTACTTATTCTCTACTGATCCTCATTATGATTAACTCACATAATTGATCTTGCATTGCTCTTTTAACCATCGCATAGCAGTAAATGATTTGGGTCACATTCCAACATAGCATTTTCTGCTTTACCTACGTTGTATATGTAACTATGTACAGAAAAAATAACCATGTGAAATGTTGGATAGGGAGTGCATCAACATGGCAAAAGGATTGCTGTGAAGATACTCTATGACATGCCAGGAATTGATGATGAGCAGTTTCAGAATGAGTTTAACAATCTTACAAGGCTCAGACACCAAAATATTGTGCGATTAGTTGGCTATTGCCACAATATCCAGGAAGTACAAGTAGAATACAAAGGTAAATTGGTTCTTGCTGAAAAGACACATAGAGCGCTCTGCTTGGAGTATATGTCTAATGGAAGCCTTGACAAGTATCTTTCTGGTAATGAAGATGTTTTTCTTGTTTTAGTTGGCATATTAATATATCATTTTAAAAATTTAGAGCTCGAGAATTCTCCTAATTTGGTTTTGCAGATGAGTGTGATAGATATGATTGGCAGACAGGCTATGGAATAATTAAGGGGATTTGCCAGGGTTTGAAATACCTCCACAATGAATTAAAACCTCCTATTTATCATTTAGATTTAAAACCAGCCAATGTATTACTGGATGAGAACATGGTTCCCAGAATCGCAGATTTTGGGATATCAAGGCTCTTCAGAGATGAAAAAACACGAGCTACAAATAGTTCTTTAGGAACAATGTAAGCATTCTTAATGTCAACTGAATTTGAGAAGGTAGCTTTATTTTTCATTAAATGTTTAATATTAGTAGCATTTATATATATGATGTGTGATGCAGTGGGTATTTACCGCCGGAATACATTTGCAATAATTTAATCTCAAATAAGTTCGACATATTCAGCTTGGGTGTTGTAATCATAAAGATAATGGCAGGACGTGCGGGCTACTTCAATAGCGCTAACATGTCTTCCCAGGAATTCAGTAATGTTGTAAGAGAACGTGTTATCTTTATCGAGATCATCTGTACGTATTTCATAAGTAATACTTCGGTTATACTAATATATTACCATTTTTCTGTTCTCTGAATCGGTAGGTGCAGTTAATATGGACAAATAGGCTACTTGAAACATCAAACCTGAGGAAGGCATATTCTGAACAAGTAAAGATATGCATCGAAATAGGTTTAAGTTGTGTGCAGGAGGACCGACACAAAAGGCCAACTATACAGGATATTGTTGATAAACTGAATGCCACGGAAACAAAGTGTACTTATGCATCAAGAATTGACCTGTCGTTGATGTGCCAGGTGCGAATCAAGAGTCTCAAAATATGTAGTGCACCAACGAAACATATTATACTAATGGCCATGAAATTTCTTAGTTGGATTCAGCCGTAATGTACTTTAGACAAGTTTAACTATAGGGACAAGTCTAGTTACAAACTAATATTTTCTACCAACATGTTCATGTTTCAGATTATAAAGAACGATGATCTCGAAGAGCTCCGAGTGCTCAGTTCTATTGATTATAAAATCGTATATCATGGTAAATGGAGAGGCTCGGATGTTGCAATAAAAAGAACCAATCAGCAAGAGCGATGTTCTTCCGACAGACTGGTACAGTTCTCATATTTGAGATTTCTTTGTTCTTGCTTATACTTGTCCGTTTACTGACAACTCCTGAATATTTGCAGCGGAATGAGTTTTGGAACGAAGTATCTAACCATGCAGGTCTACACCATCCCAATGTTGTGGCCTTTTATGGTATTGTTCTAGATGGACATGGGGGATCCACTGCCACAGTTACAGAATACATGGTTAATGGCTCACTTAGGACGGCTTTGTGGAAGAATTCCAAGTACGTCCGCATTTAGATGGTTAATGGTTAATGGCTCATTCTAGCATATCTCTTTTAAGTATGCCATTTCTTAATAAAAAGAAATCTGTAATCTTACATGAAGTTCAAGGATTAATTCTCTGCATACACAGGAGCCTTGGCCAACACAAGAGATTAACTATAGCCATGGACGCAGCTTTTGGAATGGAGTACTTGCATCACAAAAACATAGTGCACTTTGACCTCAAAAGTGACAATTTACATGTTAATTTAACGGATCCACGACGCCCAATATGCAAGGTAAGAATCACATTTCTTCTGTTTTATACTATTGTTACCTTGTTCAACTTCATTGCTAGACTACCATTCCGTCTCTTCTGTATCGCATTCTTGACATTTGATATTGGGAAATCCATCATATATTGACTTTCCAAATTAGGCACTAGTGATGATTTTTAGGATCATATCCCCTCATACTTGCAGTTTGTTTCTAAGTTGGAACTTATAGTGCCTACTGTGATAATCATATGGATATTTAGTTCGGTTGCACGAATGATTGCTAATAGAATTGCACTTCCATGATCCACGGTGATTCAGTGTAATTTAATCATGTTTAGAAAATCGTTGGATATGTTTGTACATCCTTTTATCTCAAGTCGATGCCATGGATCGCGTTCCAGAAAATTGGTGGCTAGATAAGAGATGCCATGGAGCCTGAGCTCCACAACAACTTCCCGCTAGTACGCGGCGTCCCCATCCACTCCCTTAATCGACATCCATTCCTCCTGTTCTCTCCATGGATGACATCCATGCTTTCGAGAAGGGAATCCCGCCGGAGCTGATGGGCTAGGGTAGCCTTGTAAAATAATCAGTAAGCGTTCTACCCTCGTGAGAAGGCCGCGTGTGTATTTATTGATATGATGGTGATGGGGCTTATCCCATAGGCGCATGCAAGTTGAGATTACATTTCCGGAGTACAAGTGATATAGAGATAAAAAAAACTTTAAACCATGAGATACTAATCGATCTCTACAACTAACTAGCTCTAACAGAACATATGCGCCCGCCTAGGATATGTTCAAAATAGTCCCTTAATTACAACTTGATCAAGTTGACATTACGCTTGAATTCTTCAAAACATCTTGTGGGCAATGCCTTGGTGAAGCCATCTGTAATCTGATCTCTTGAATGAATAAAATGAATATCCAACTGTTTGTTGCAAACACGTTCTCTCACAAGTGAAAATATATTTCAATATGTTTTGTTCTAGCATGAAAAACTGAATTAGCATAAACATAAGTAGCACCAAGATTGTCACACCAAATACAAGCAGCTTGTACTTGTGTCACTCCTAATTCCCTTAGCATAGATTGAAGCCAGATAATTTCTGCAGTGCCATGTGCTAGTGGCTTATATTCAGCCTCTGTATTAGTCCTAGAAACAGTTGCTTGTTTCTTAGCACATATATTAGATTTGGACCAAAGAATATGGCAAAGCTACCTGTGGACCTTCTGTCAAGAAGACTTTCAGCCCAGTCAACATCAGTAAATTCACTGACAAGGGTAGGCCGAAACCTACTGAATCTTACTCCAACACTTACTGTGTTGTTTACATTTAATATAGGGTGGTAGGTGCATGCCTAAACTGACACACTTTATTTCCAACAAAGGAGATATATGGTCTAGCAAGAGTTAAATATTGCAGAACACCAATCATGACTGAGTGATATTTTCCTTATTCAGATGCTAACCTTCATAAAGATAGTTTTCCTGAACTAAACAGTGGAGTTGGTGAAGACTTGCAACTCGACTGGGGAGAGGAGGGTTGAAGGGGAGGAGCCGAACAAAGGGGTGTCTTCGAGTTAGAGAAAACCAACAATGGCATCAGACTCCTAACCCGAATTAACCACAGTGCACACAGTTCTGTCCATGGAGCAGCTGCCTGTTCGTGATCCCACTATGTGCGCCCGCTATGCTAAGCATCACCAACGCTAATCAGTGGGATGCTCAGAGAATGTGGACCATGAGTACCTAGATTGGGCGGCTAAGGATGTTAAATTGCTTTAGCAGCCATAGGTGGCTCAGTTTTACTGTTTCAGGAAAAAAATATAATAAGAACATAATTAAGTATTTAAATCATAACCACATGACGTGATTACAATTGAGGTATATCTACTATATCTAATATAGACCACTTTAGCTATATGCAAGTTGCTCGAAATTTGAATTTGGGTCAGTCAATTTTCCTTTCCAATGATTGCTGCTGTAAAATTCGTGCCCCCCTTTTGTCCTGTTGTGTGGTGTGTTTGTTTTGGGTTGGGAAGCCTTTTCTTTGGGTCAGTCAATACCATAATGGGCTGAGGCCCATTAACTATGTGACCAGGCTACCTTGAGGCCCATTAACTGTGCAATCGAAGGCGAGGCTGCCATGGGGACTAGCCACAACGGCAAGTACCCGAGGCCTTAGCCTGGGCGCCGAACGACTGGTGATCGCGTTCGTCAAAACTCCATGTCGTTTATGCATGCATCGATCGTATTACTAGTTTATTAGGAGCCTCTTCCGCAACCCTCTACTCCAGAAAGCGCTCTCCGGATCGAAGACAGATCCTATTTGATGCCCGCGGGCGTCAAAAGGATGTGGCTCCGCTGAAGCCTGGCCACCCGACGCCCCAGTTTGGGCCGGCCCACGGTCGGCTGCTTATTCTTCTTTTTTTCTGTTTCTTTCATTTCTGCTTTTCTATTTCTATTTATTTTCCGTCATTTTTTCTTTTTCTTTCTTTTCGTATATTATACATTCTCATTGCATATTTATATACAGACATGTTCATCGTATATTTAAGAAAATGTTCATTGTGTATTTTGAAATTGTTCAACATATATTCACAAAAATGTTCAATGAATATTTAAATATTGTTCAGCGTATATCACCAAAATGTTCAGTGTGTATTTAAATATTTATTCAGCGTACATTGAACATGTTCAGTCTGATTTAAAAATTGTTCAGTGTATGTCAAAAAATGTTCAATGTATATTTAAAAATTGTTCATCATTTGAAATTTCAATTTTTTGTTCATGTTTTCAATAAATTTCGATGTTATTAAAAGTTTGATAAAATTTCTAAAAAAATCAAGATTTCAAACGTTATGAAAAAAATTAGGAAAAATTGTTCATTTTCCCCAAGAATTGTTGAAAAGTTTGAAAAAAGAAACGGATCTGCTGTTGTATATAGTAGTTTAATTGATCAGGCGATATACATTAGTTCTTAAAGTTGGGCGCCGAAAATCTAGAACTAGGACGTGTCTGGTCTATTGGTTTGGACGAGATAATGAATTCGAGCTCTCTTTCTGGCGCAACAGTTTTCTGGTGATTTTTTTTGCGTGCCTGGATTTCGCTAGCTCCAACTGGGCCGGCCCGTTCGCGGTTCTGTT
The DNA here is from genome assembly GCA_032464435.1 of Aegilops umbellulata. Taxonomy (NCBI): domain Eukaryota; kingdom Viridiplantae; phylum Streptophyta; class Magnoliopsida; order Poales; family Poaceae; genus Aegilops; species Aegilops umbellulata. The sequence continues at coordinate 420,861,360 of CP136059.1, forward strand.
CAGCGAAGGGTCGACAGCTTGACGCTCGCGGGCGTCATACAGGAGCTCCCCTGTTCGGCTGGCTCCACTCCGTGTGAGCATGGGCTGCCAGCCCATTCGGGTGGGCAATGGAGGCGAGCAACTGCTCACCCTGGAGAAAAGACTCGTACCGTTTCGTTGGTGGCATTTGGCGGTGGCACTTTCTGTAATTTTGAACAGATCTTGATTCTGCTGAAACGAGGAGCAAGGGTCAGGCTGCTCCGCAAAATTGTATTGCATGCCGCTCTGCTCTCGAATATCAGATCCACATCCGCCCGCTCCGGTCGTGGAGTTCGGAGCTCGAGTGTTGCCGAACAGGCTCATGTCGGTTACGAAAACCAACGCTCCAGGTACAACGTCATTTAGTGGCGCTGACGTGTAGTCGGACGCCAGCGCTATTTTGACAAAGGGCATGCGGCTGATAGAGAAGTGCTATACGCAGGTCAGCATTTCTGGAAATCGCTGCTACTTTGATGAAATAGCACCGGCGTCCAGAATCAGTGCAGCGCCGCTGACTAACTATTTCTCTACTAGTGTCCTGTGCAAAGTTGTGTGCAATTTTTTTTTATTTTTTTTTCTGAAAGTGTAATACCGATGTCCCTATTACACTCTTAGAAACTTTTGTGAAACGTTTTTTTGTAAAAAAATCAACTATTATATGCTTATTCTTGGATATTATGAAAAACCATAATTATTTGTAAGTTGTTTGCAAATTTTGTCATTATGTTTTTTATTTTCCTTTTTTCTTAAAGGGTATACTAGTGCTGCTAATTCATTCTTTCTTAGAAACATTCATTGTTTCAATTTTTTGTTTAGTTTGTATTTCATTTAGTTTTTTCTTCAAAAGTAATACATTTTACAATAATTCATTCTTTCTTTGATAATTTATTATTTTTATTTTGTCTTTGTTTTTATTTCATTTTTCTTCTTAAAAGGTAATACCAAACCACTAATTCATTCATTCCTAGGTTTTTTTCCTTTTTGTAAAAAATCTACTATTATGTGGTTATTCTTGCATATTCTACAAAAGCGCAATTTCTGTGTAAATTATGTGCAAATTTTGCCATTATGTGTTCTTTATTTTTTAAAGGGTAATATCAATGCTACCAACTCATTCATTCTTAGGACACATTTTTTTGTGAAAACTTTAATATTATATGCTTATTCTTGCGTATTAATTATATCTGTGTAATTTTTGTGCAAATTTTTTCGTTATGTTTTGTTTCATATTTTTCCATAAATGGTAATACCAATGCTACTATTTCATTCTTTTTTAGAAAACTTCATCATTTTGATTGTATTTTAGTTTCACTTTCATTTTCTTTCTTCTAATACCATTGCCACTAATTCATTCTTTCCTTCTGAATTTTGGCTTGAACTTTTTCATCTATTACTGGATCATTTACTCAACATTTAAACCAGATTAAGGCTTCCGTTTAATATTTTTCATTGCCACATGCAAATGCAACATTGCGTATGCAAACTGTCAAGAAACTGGATCGACCCATGCGAACAAATTGGCTTTCATAGTATCATTTAGGCTAACACCATTTCTTTTTATATCTAATTTTCAGTGATTCTCTTGGATGATGCAGGTTGGTGATCTTGGACTTTCCAAAGTAAAGTGCCAGACGCTCATCTCTTGTGGTGTGAGTGGAATGCTTCCATGGATGGCCCCAGAACTTCTGAATGGGACTACCAGCTTGGTCTCTGAAAAGGTCTGCTAATCCATCTCTGTCTGTATGTACCATATAGATACCTATATCCAGCCAAGTTAGCGTACAAGTCGCACATTGGATTACTGTCTGACATGTTTCCCCCAGGTTGATGTCTACTCTTTTGGGATTGTTCTGTGGGAAATCCTCACGGGAGAAGAACCATATGCAGGTTTACATTACGGTGCTATTCTTGGTGGGTACAAAATCAGCCATCGTGTGAATATGTGATTCCCTCCTAGAAATTGCATTTGCATTCAAATTTTGATAGAAGACTGTGGTTTTACTGTCAGGTGGTATTGTGATGAACACTCTGCGGCCGCCGGTGCCTGACTCATGTGACCCAGAGTGGAGATTTCTGATGGAGCAATGCTGGGCGGCAGAACCATTACAACGCCCAAGCTTTACCCAGATTGCTGCTAGATTGCGCTCCATGGCTGCAGCCAAGAAGGCGCAGCCCTACGGTAACTGAATTCTGGAGCATCGCCGACAAGTTCTTACATTTGAGAATTCAGTGTTGAAACCACTGAAATATACTCCCTCTGTCCTAAAATAAGTGACTCCGTCCATTTTTTGATAGAATGGTAGAATTTTTTGTACAGACACAAAAAATATGTTGGCAAGTAGTAGAGAAGAGGAGAATATTGTAAGTCACTTCTAGATCATTGACACGGCCCTGACCAACACAATAGAGTTGTTCCGAGTAAAACTAAAAGCGAAATTAAGACAACATGGTTGTATTTGTTGTCACTTGTCAGTGCGTGAGCGTAACCCAAGGGCATATATAGCCCTGCAGAAGAAGAGCTAGCATATAGAGAGAGAGGATCAACAGCAGGTGCATGAACATAAGAAAATGGGGCTAGGCGAGTTAACATCTGTGAGAAGACAAAATGGAGCTATTCATCACTATGTTAGGGTACAGTTGCCCCTGCTGTATCTCCGGACTCGGGAGTGACACAAAACCATAGCAAGGTAGTAGGTACCTTTAGGTAAAACACAACAAATAAAGAAGATTCTCCTTCCGATCCATATTACTTGTCTATTAAACGGATGTATCTAGCACTTAAATACATCTAGATACATCCACTTGAGCGACAAGTAATATGGATCGAAGGGAGTAGCTATTTTAAAATTAATAAATACATCTAGATACATCCCTAGCGGATTACCAGAAGTAGACACATTCCAAAAGGTGTTAATTTGATAAATGACACTCCAAATCTGGCGATTCTGAGAAATGCCCCTGCAATTTTTAAACTTTAAAAAATGTCATTTCATGCCATTTCCAATGGCATTTTTCAAAGTCTGGAGTGGCGTTTTTTAAAATTTGCACAAATTGAAGTGGCATTTTTTAAAGTTTAGAAATTGCAATGGCATTTTTATGAATCGCCATAATTGAAGTGGCATTTATCTAATTAACCCTTCCAAAAGACAAGCAATCATCCATCCTAAACGGTTGTTCGATTACCCAGCCTGGTCTTCTTTCGGGACACCTGCCTGTTCGACATTGCCAGGTAGGCTATCCAGATGCCTAGCCCCCTCGCATGATCATAAGATGGCTAGCATCTGCCACTTCGGGCATGCTCAGGCTTTCCAATGCCCAACTGTTTGGCTACACTGTCTAGTTCTTTATGGATGCGGTTGGTAGCCCACATATACCCCAGCCAGGCCAACACTACTAAAAAAAGGCATACTAATGGCGCACCGGTTTTGCCTACTAATGGCGCATCACCTGTGCGCCATTAGTACCACGCCATTAGTATTTATTACTAATGGCGCACCGACGGATACTAATGGCGCATCAGGCAGTGTGCCATTAGTATAGACCACGGTGTGCCATTAGTATAGGCCACTGGTGCGCCATTAGTATTTTTGAATTTTGAAGGCGGGAAAATAGTAGTGGCGCACCATCTAACCCCCACCGTGCGCCATTGCAATTTTTTGAATTTTGAATCTGGATCTAGATCGTGATTTTTTGCTTGTTTTTTTTGCTCGTTTTTTTGCTCGTTTTTTGGCACGACATTATTTCAAATTTTGTTCCTGTTTTTGGATCTTGTATGTTCTTTTGCCGTGTTCTTTTGCCGGAGAGGAGTTCGCCGGAGAGGAGGAGAAGGAGGTCACCGGAGAGGCGCTCGCCTACATCGCCGGAGAGGAGGAGGAGGAGGAGGTCGCCGGAGAGGAGTTCACCGGAGCATCGGAGAGGAGGAAGGAGAAACCATGAGGGGATGGGAGGAGAGAGAGGAGGAGCTCACCGGAGAGGAGGGAGGAGGAGCTCACCGGAGAGGAGGGAGAAGAAACCGTGGGGAGAGGGGAGGGGAGGAGAGGAGGGAGGAGGAGGTCGCCGAAGAGGAGGAGAGGAGGGAGGAGGAGGTCGCCGGAGAGGAGGAGGAGGTCGCCGGAGAGGAGGAGGAGGTCGCCGGAGAGGAGGAGGGTAGTATGGTGGAGGAGAGAAGGGAAGATGGAGTGGAGGAGAGGAGGAGATGGAGTGTAGGAGAGGTGGAATGAAGAGATAAGGAGGAGCGGACCACGGCCAGCCATATATACGGCATACTAATGGCGCACCGCGGGCAGGTGCGCCATTACTAACTTTTTTATTTTTTTTATTTTTTTTGAATTTTGAAGGCGGGAAGATACTAATGGCGCACCGCGGGCAGGTGCGCCATTAGTAACTTTTTATTTATTTTTTTTTGACTTATTTTGAATTTTGAAGGCGGGAAGATAGTAATGGCGCACCATGGGTAGGTGCACCATTAGTAAGTTTGAATTTTTTTGAATTTTTTTGCCTCTCCAGATCTTAAAAGCCCCGTATCTTTTTTTCTATTAGGTTTTTGAGGATTTTAAAAATGTTTATCGGGGTTTGCCCCGTTAAATTCGGATGTAACTTTTCGAGTAGAAGATTTTTCATATAAAAAACTTTTTCATCCGAGTTAGTATGCAAAAGTTATGCCCATTTTTACAAATTCTCCAGAGATTTTGCAAATGAAGTCGAAATTCATATTTGCAAATTTTCCCAACAACTAGACCACATATCACATGGGAAACTTATTTTCTTTTTTTTTTTTTTTGACATTTTCATCATTTTCTTTTATTTTTTTTAAAACTGAAAAGGCGATCCAGGGGAGGTGATGCATTCGGTGAAAGTGGTGGCCAAGTTACTAAGGGCGCACCGTGGCAACTAGTAATGGCGCACCACTCCCACGGTGCGCCATTAGTAGTTTTGAAAAATTAAAAAAATTACTTTTTTTACTAATGGCGCACCGTGGATGTGGTGCGCCATTACTAGAGTAATGGCGCACCACTCCCACGGTGCGCCATTAGTAGTTTTGAAAAAAATTGATTTTTTTGCTAATGGCGCACCCGCGGATGTGGTGCGCCATTAGTATTTGGACACTAATGGCGTATCAACACATGGTGCGCCATTAGTATATAGTAATGGCGCACCACATGTCTGGTGCGCCATTAATGTCAATTCCATCTATTGCCCTTTTCCTAGTAGTGCAACGTGGGAAGAAAATGGCCCCTTTGGTTACCCGCATTCACCGTTGGGCCTGCATAGCACGAACACTAAAGCACATCTAGGCTTGTATCCAAAGGAACGCTCAAATCAGCCGTTTTTGTGGAGCCATGCCCGAACGGTGCAACCCTAGGCACGTGGGCGTGGGCGGTTGCACGCGTGGATGCGGTATGAAGAAATCGCGTTGTTTCCCGAAGCGTCGTCATAAATTACCCTCAACTCCCTTCACTACCGCTCTCTCCCCTCTTGCCCACTCATACAGGCGGCGACAGCAGGACGATCCAAGACAGCGGGTACCACCAGAGCGACTTGAGACCTCCACCGACTCTGTAGCTTTACTGCTTTCGACTCGAGCTAGATTAGATTTGAGCATGCAATTGGAGAGTTAGGGAGGGGATTGAACACATCGGGGGTGGAGGATTTTTGCACAAACGACTTCTAGGGTTCCTAGGTCATTTTTCGATTACATCGGGGGTGGGGATTGATACGTCTCCAACGTATCTATAATTTTTTATTGCTTCATGCTATATTATCTACTATTTTGGACTATATTGGGCTTTATTTTCTTCTTTTATAATATTTTTGGGACTAACCTATTAACTGGAGGCCCAGCCCAGAATTGCTATTTTTTGCCTATTTCAGTGTTCCGAAGAAACGGATTATCAAACGGAGTCCAAACGGAATGAAACCTTCGGGAACGTGATTTTCTCACCGAACGTGATCAAGGAGACTTGGACCCTACTCCAAGAAGTAACAGAGGCGGTCACGAGGGTGGCGGCGCCCCCCCCTCTAGGGCGCGCCCCCATGCCTCGTGGGCCCCCTGTTGCTCCACCGACGTACTCCTTCCTCCTATATATACCTACGTACCCCCAAACGATCAGATACGGAGCCAAAAACCTAATTCCACTGCCACAACTTTCTGTATCCACAAGATCCCATCTTGGGGCCTGTTCCGGAGCTCCGCCGGAGAGGGCCATCATCACGAAGGGCTTCTACATCATCATAGCCCCTCTGATGAAATGTGAGTAGTTTACCTCAGACCTTCGGGTCCATAGTTAGTAGCTAGATGGCTTCTTCTCTCTTTTTGGATCTCAATACAATGTTCTCCCCCTCTCTCGTGGAGATCTATTCGATGTAATCTTCTTTTTGCGGTGTGTTTGTTGAGACCGATGAATTGTGGGTTTATGATCAAGTCTATCTATGAATAATATTTGAATCTTCTCTGAATTCTTTTATGTATGATTGGTTATCTTTGCAAGTCTCTTCAAATTATCAGTTTTGTTAGGCCTACTAGATTGGTTTTTCTTGCCATGGGAGAAGTGCTTAGCTTTGGGTTCGTTCTTGCAGTGTCCCTTCCCAGTGACAGAAGGGGCAGCAAGGCACGTATTGCATCGTTGCCATCGAGGATAACAAGATGGGGTTTTGATCATATTGCATGAAACTATCCCTCTACATCATGTCATCTTGCTTAAGGTGTTACTCTGTTTTTAACTTAATACTCTAGATGCATGCTGGATAGCGGTTGATGAGTGGAGTAATAGTAGTAGATGCAGGTAGGAGTCGGTCTACTTGTCTCGGACGTCATGCCTATATACATGATCACACCTAGATATTCTAATAACTATGCTCAATTCTATCAATTGCTCAACAGTAATTTGTTCACCCACCGTAGAATAATTATGCTCTCGAGAGAGGCCACTAGTGAAACCTATGGCCCCCGGGTCTATTCTCATCATATCAATCTCCATCACTTTAATCTTGCTTTTCTTTTTTACATTGCCTTTTACTTTTTACTTTGCATCTCTATATCAAAAATGCCAAAAATATTATCTATCATCTCTATCAGATGTCATTCTCGTAAGTGATCGTGAAGGGATTGACAACCCCTAATCGCATTGGTTGCGAGGAGCTATTGTTTTGTGCAGGTACGAGGGACTTGCGCGTAGCCTCCTACTGGATTGATACCTTGGTTCTCCAAAACTAAGGGAAATACTTACGCTACTTTGCTGCATCATCCTCTCCTCTTCGGGGAAATCCAACGCAGTGCTCAAGAGGTAGTAAGAAGAATTTCTGGCGCCGTTGCCGGGGAGTCTACGCAAAAAGTCAACATACCAAGTACCCATCACAATCCCTATCTCCCGCATTACATTAGTTGCCATTTGCCTCTCGTTTTCCTCTGCCCCACTTCACCCTTGCCGTTTTATTCGCCCTCTGTTTCCCAATCTCCTTCTCATTCTCTTTTCCCGTTTGCCTTTTCTCGCTTCCCTTTTGTTTGCTCGTGTGTTGGATTGCTTGTTTGTCGCGATGGCTCAAGATACTACTAAATTGTGTGACTTCACCAATACCAATAATAATGATTTCCTTAGCACTCCGATTGCTCCTCTTGTCAATACTGAATCTTGTGAAATCAATACTGCTTTGTTGAATCTTGTTACGAAAGATCAATTCACCGGCCTTCATAGTGAAGATGCCGCTACTCATATTAATAGCTCCGTTGATTTATGTGATATGCAAAAGAAGAAAGACGTTGATAATGATGTTGTTAAATTGAAGCTATTTCCTTTTTCGCTTAGAGATCGTGTTAAAGCTTGGTTTTCGTCTTTGCCTAAAAGTAGTATTGATTCTTGGAACAAGTGCAAAGATGCTTTTATCTCTAAGTATTTTCCTCCCGCTAAGATCTTCTCTCTTAGAAACGACATTATGAATTTTAAGCAACTTGATCATGAACATGTTGCACAAGCTTGGGAGAGAATGAAATTAATGTACGTAATTGCCCTACTCATGGTTTGAATTTGTTGATGATTATACAAAAATTTTATGCCGGGTTGAACTTTGCTTCTAGAAATCTTTTAGATTCGGCCGCGGGAGGCACTTTCGTGGAAATCACTTTAGGAGATGCAACTAAACTCCTAGATAATATTATGGTAAATTATTCTCAATGGCACACTGAAAGATCCACTAATAAAAAGTGCATGCAATAGAAGAAATCAATGTTTTGAGTGGAAAGATGGATGAACTTATGAAATTATTTGCTACTAAGAGTGTTTCTTCTGATCCTAATGATATGCCTTTGTTTACCTTAATTTAGAAGAATAATGAATCTATGGGTGTGAATTTTGTTGGTAGCAATAATTTTGGTAACAACGCGTAATGAGGGAATTTTAATCCTAGGCCTTATCCTAGTAATCCTTCTAATAATTATGGAAATTCCTACAACAACTCTTATGGAAATTTTAATAAGATGCCCTCTAAATTTGAGAATAGTGTCAAAGAGTTTATGAATTCACAAAAGAATTTTAATGCTTTGCTTGAAGAGAAATAGCTTAAAGTTGATGATTTGGCTAGGAACGTTGATAGAATTTCTCTTGAGGTTGATTCTTTAAAGCTTAGATCTATTCCTCCTAAGCATGATATCAATGAGTCTCTCAAAGCCATGAGAATTTCCATTGATGAGTGCAAGGAAAGAACCGCAAGGATGCGTGCTACGAAAGATGCCTTTATTAAAGTGTGTTCTTCCAATTCCTATGAAAATTAAGATGAAGATCTAAAAGTTATTGATGTGTCCCCTATCAAATCTTTGTTTTGCAATATGAATCTTGATGAAACTGAATATGATCTTCCTTTACCTAGAAGGCATTCCAAAAATTCGGAGTATTTAGATCTTTATGATGAAATTGATGAAAGTGGGATGGAAAGAAATAAAACCCTAGATGTTGCTAAACCCATTATATTGGATCTCAAGGAATTTAATTATGAAAGTTGCTCTTTAATTGATTGTATTTCCTTGTTACAACCCGTGCTAAATTCTCCTCATGCTTATAGTCAAAAGAAAGCCTTTACTGAACATATTGTTGATGCCTTGATGCAATCCTATGAAGAAAAACTTGAGTTGAAAGTTTGTATCCCTAGAAAACTCTATGATGAGTGAGAACCAACTATTAAAATTAAAATTAAAGATCATGAGTTTTATGCTTTGTGTGATTTGGGTGCTAGTGTTTCCACTATCCCCAAAACTTTGTGTGATTTGCTAGATTTCCGTGAATTTGACGATTGCTCTCTAAATTTGCATCTAGCAGATTCTACTATTAAGAAACCTATGGGAAGAATTAATGATGTTCTTATTGTTGCAAATAGAAATTATGTGCCCGTAGATTTTATCGTTCTTGATATAGATTGCAATCTTGCTTGCCCTATTATTCTTGGTAGACCTTTCCTTAGAATGGTTGGTGCAATTATTGATATGAAGGAAGGGAATATTAGATTTCAATTTCCATTAAAAAGGGCATGGAAAACTTTCATAGAAAGAAAATAAGATTGCCCTATGACTATCACGAGAGCCACTTATGGATTGCCTACTAAAGATGGCAATACCTAGATCTATCCTCGCTTTTATGCCTAGCTAGGGGCGTTAAACGATAGCGCTTGTTGGGAAGCAACCCAATTTTATTTTTAGTTTTTTTTTGTTTTTGTTTAGGAATAAATAATACATCTAACTTTTGTTTAGATGTGGTTTTGTGTTTTAATTAGTGTTTGTGCCAAGTTAGACCTATAGGATCTTCTTGGATGACAGTTATTTGATCTTGCTGTAATTTCCAGAAACTTTCTGTTCACGAAAACAATTGTTAAAAATCACCAGAACGTGATAAAATACTCATTCCAATTGCTGCTGATCAATAAACAAATTTTCTAGGTTTTCCTATTTTGGTAGATTGTTTGGAGTTCCAGAAGTTTGCATTAGTTACAGATTACTACAGACTGTTCTGTTTTTGACAAATTCTGTTTTCCATGTGTTGTTTGCTTATTTTGATGAATCTATGGCTAGTAAAATAGTTTATAATCCATAGAGAAGTTGGAATACAGTAGGTTTAACACCAACATAAATAAATAATGAGTTCATTACAGTACCTTGAAGTGGTTTTTTTGTTTTCTTTCTCTAACGGAGTTCACGAGATTTCTATTGAGTTTTGTGTTGTGAAAATTTCAAGTTTTGGGTGAAATCTTTTGATGGATTATGGAAGAAGGAGTGGAAAGAGCCTAAGCTTGGGGATGCCGATGGCACCCCCAAGATAATCCAAGGACACCAAAAAGTCAAAGCTTGGGGATGCCCCGGAAGGCATCCCCTCCTTCGTCTACTTCCATCGGTAATTTTACTTGGAGCTATATTTTTATTCACCACATGATATGTGTTTTGCTTGGAGCGTCTTGTATTATTTGTGTCTTTGTTTGTTAGTGTGCCACAATCATCCTTTCTGTACACACCTTTTGAGAGAGCCATATATGAATTAAAATTTGATAGAATACTCTATGTGCTTCACTTATATCTTTTGAGCTATGTAGTTTTTGCTCTATGTGCTTCACTTATATCTTTTTAGCATTGTAGTTTTGCTCTATGTGCTTCACTTTGATCTTTTAGAGCACGGTGGTGGATTTGTTTTAAAGAAACTTTTGATCTCTCATGCTTCACTTAGATCATTTTGAGAGTCTTAATAGCATGGTAAATTTCTTAATAATAATATGCTTGGTATTCAAGATTTGTGAAACTTTATTTTGAGTGCGTTGAATACTAAGAAAAGATTGAAGCATGATAATTGTTTTGAGATATGAAGATGGTGATATTAGAGTCATGCTAGCTGAGTAGTTGTGAATTTAAAGAATACTTGCGTTGAAATTTGTGATTCCGGTAGCATGCACGTATGGTGAACCGTTATGTGATGAAGTCGGAGCATGATTTATTTATTGATTGTCTTCCTTATGAGTCGCGGTCGGGGACGAGCGATGGTCTTTTCCTACCAATCTATCCCCTAGGAGCATGCGCGTAATACTTTGCTTTGATAACTTCTAAATTTTTGCAATAAGTATATGAGTTCTTTATGACTAATGTTGAGTCCATGGATTATATGCACTTTTTCCCATCCTTCCACCATTGCTAGCCTCTCTAAATACCGCGCACTTTTTTGCCGGTATCATACACCCACCATATACCTTCCTTGAGACAGCCACCATACCTACCTATCATGGAATTTTCATAGCCATTCCGAGATATATTGCCATGCAACTTTCCACCGTTCCGTTTATTATGACACGCTCCATCATTGTCATATTGCTAGCATGATCATGTAGTTGACATCGTATTTGTGGCAAAGCCACCATTCATAATTCTTTCATACATGTCACTCTTGATTCATTGCATATCCCGGTACACCGCCAAAGGCATTCATATAGAGTCATATTTTGTTCTAAGTATCGAGTTGTAATTGTTGAGTTGTAAGAAAAATAAAAGTGTGATGATCATCATTTTTAGAGCATTGTCCCAAGTGAGGAAAGGCTGATGGATACTATGATAACCCCACATGTCGGGATGAGACTCCGGACGAAAAATAAACAAATTAAAAAAAGAGGCAAAAAAAGAGAAAAGGCCCAAATAAAAAAATGAGAGAAAAAGAGAGAAGGGACGACGTTACTATCCTTTTACCACACTTGTGCTTCAAAGTAGCACCGTGATCTTCAGAATAGAGAGTCTCTCATTTTGCCACTTTCATATACTAGTGGGAATTTTTCATTATAGAACTTGGCCTGTATATTCCAATGACGGGCTTCCTCAAAATGCCCTAGGTCTTCGTGAGCAAGCGAGTTGGATGCACACCCACTTAGTTTCTTTTGTTGAGCTTTCATATACTTATAGCTCTAGTGTATCCGTTGCATGGAAATCCCTACTCACTCACATTGATATCTATTAATGGGCATCTCCATAGCCCGTTGATACGCCTAGTTGACGCGAGACTATCTCCCCACTTTTTGTCTTCTCCACAACCACCATTCTATTCCACATATAGTGTTATATCCATGGGTCACGCTCATATATTGCGTGAAGATTGAAAAAGTTTTGAAAATGTTAAAGTATGAAATAATTGCTTGGCTTGTCATCGGGGTTGTGCATGATTTAAATACTTTGTGTGGTGAAGATAGAGTATAACCAGACTATATGATTTTGTAGGGATAACTTTCTTTGGCCATGTTATTTTGAGAAGACATAATTGCTTTGTTATTATGCTTGAAGTATTATTATTTCTATGTCAACATAAAGTTTTGTCTTTAATCTTTCGAATATGAATATTCATACCACAATTAAGAAGATTTACATTGAAATTATGCCAAGTAGCACTCCGCATAAAAAAATTTCTTTTTATCATTTACCTACTCGAGGACGAGCAGGAATTAAGCTTGGGGATGCCTGATACGTCTCCAACGTATCTATAATTTTTGATTGCTCCATGCTATATTATCTACTGTTTTGGACTATATTGGGCTTTATTTTCCACTTTTATATTATTTTTGGGACTAACCTATTAACTGGAGGCCCAGCCCAGAGAAGAAGCCATCTAGCTACTAACTATGGACCCGAAGGTCTGAGATAAACTACTCACACTTCATCGGAGAGGCTATGATGATGTAGAAGCCCTCCATGATGACGGCCCTCTCCGGCGGAGCTCCGGAATAGGCCCCAAGATGGGATCTCGTGGATACAGAAGGTTGCGGCGGTGGAATTAGGTTTTTGGCTCCTATTCTAATCGTTTGGGGGTACGTAGGTATATATAGGAGGAAGGAGTACGTCGGTGGAACTTTGAGGGGCCCACGAGGCAGGGGGCGTGCCCTAGGGGGGGCGCCCCCACCCTCAGACCGCCTCTTCGATGCCTTGGCGTAGGGTCCAATTCCTCTAGATCACGTTCGGTGAGAGAGTCACGTCCCCGAAGATTTTATTCCGTTTGACTCTGTTTGATATTCTATTTCTCCGAAACACTGAAATAGGCAAAAAAAACATCAATTCCGAGCTGGGCCTCCGGTTTATAGGTTAGTCCCAAAAATGATATAAAAATGGAAAATAAAGCCCAATATAGTCCAAAACAGTATATAATATAGCATGGAGCAATCAAAAATTATAGATACGTTGGAGACGTATCAGGCATCCCCAAGCTTAATTCCTGCTCGTCCTCGAGTTGGTAAATGATAAAAAGAGAATTTTTGATGCGGAGTGCTACTTGGCATAATTTCAATGTAAAACTTCTTAATTGTGGTATGAATATTCAGATTTGAAAGATTCAAGACAAAAGTTCATATTGACATAAAAATAATAATACTTCAGGCATACTAATAAAGCAATTACGTCTTGTCAAAATAACATGGCCAAAGAAAGTTATCCCTACAAATTCATATTGTCTGGCTATGCTCCATCTTCACCACACAAAGTATTTAAGTCATGCACAACCCCGATGACAAGCCAAGCAATTGTTTCATACTTTAATATTTTCAAAACTTTTTCAACCTACACGCAATACATGAGCATGAGCCATGGATATAGCACTATATGTGGAATAGAACGGTGGTTGTGGAGAAGACAAAAAGAGGGGAAGATAGTCTCACATCAACTAGGCGTATCAACGGGCTATGGAGATGCCCATTAATAGATATCAATGTGAGTGAGTAGGGATTTCCATACAACGGATACACTAGAGCTATAAGTATACGAAAGCTCAACAAAAGAAACTAAGTGGGTGTGCATCCAACTCGCTTGCTCACGAAGACCTAGGGCATTTTGAGGAAGCCCATCATTAGAATATACAAGCCAGGTTCTATAATGAAAAATTCCCACTAGTATATGAAAGTGACAACATAGGAGACTCTCTACTATGAAGATCTTGGTGCTACTTGGAAGCACAAGTGTGGTAAAAGGATAGTAGCATTGTCCCTTCTCTCTTTTTCTCTCATTTTTTTATTTTTTATTTTGGGCCTTTTCTCTTTTTTTTGGCCTCTTTTTTTCTTTTCTTTTTTATTTTTCGTCCGGAGTCTCATACCGACTTGTGGGGGAATCATAGTCTCCATCATTCTTTCCTCACTTGGGACAATGCTCTAAAAAATGATGATCATCACACTTTTATTTTTCTTACAACTCAACAATTACAACTCGATACTTAGAACAAGATATGACTCTATATGAATGCCTCTGGCGGGGTACTGGGATATGCAATGAATCAAGAGTGACATGTATGAAAGAATTATGAATTGTGGCTTTGCCACAAATACGATGTCAACCACATGATCATGCTAGCAATATGACAATGATGGAGTGTGTCATAATAAACGGAACGGTGGAAAAGTTGCATGGCAATATATCTCGGAATGGCTATGGAAATGCCATGATAGGTAGGTATAGTGGCTGTTTTGAGGAAGATATATGGTGGGTGTATGATACCGGCGAAAAGTGTGCGGTATTAGAGAGGCTAGCAATGGTGGAAGGATGGTAAAAAGTGTGTATAATCCATGGACTCAACATTAGTCATAAAGAACTCATATACTTATTGCAAAAATTTAGAAGTTATCAAAGCAAAGTATTACGCGCATGCTCCTAGGGGGATAGATTGGTAGGAAAAGACCATCGGTCGTCCCCGACCGCCACTCATAAGGAGGACAATCAATAAACACCTCATACTCCGACTTCGTTACATAACGGTTCACCATACGTGCATGCTACGGGAATCACAAACTTCAACGCAAGTATTCTTTAAATTCAAAACTACTTCCACTAGCATGATTTAGTTTTATCACCTCCATATCTCAAAAAAATTATCATGCTTCAATCTTTTCTTAGTATTCAACGCACTCAAAAGAAAATTCCACAAATCATGAATACCAAGCATAATAATATTAAGCAATTTACCATGCTATTAAGACTCTCAAAATGATCTAAGTGAAGCATGAGAGATAAATAGTTTCTTTAAAACAAGTCCACCACCGTGCTCTAAAAAAAATCTAAGTGAAGCACATAGAGCAAATATATCACGCTCGAAAGATATAAGTGAAGCACATAGAGCAAAACTGCCTAGCTCAAAAGATATAAGTGAAGCGCAAAGATTATTCTAACAAATTTTAATTCATAGATGGCTCTCTCAAAGGTGTGTACAGCCAGGATGATTGTGGCACACTAACAAACAAAGACACAAATAATACAAGACTCTCCAAGCAAAACACATATCATGTTGATGAATAAAAATATAGCTCCAAGTAAAATACCGATGGAAGTAGACGAAGGAGGGGATGCCTTCCGGGGCATCCCCAAGCTTAGACTTTTTGGTGTCCTTGTATTTTCTTGGGGGTGCCATGGGCATCCCCAATATTAGGCTCTTGCCACTCCTTGTTCTATAATCCATCAAAAGATTTCACCCAAAACTTGAAAACTTCACAACACAAAACTCAATAGAAATCTCGTGAGCTCCGTTAGAGAAAGAAAACATAAAACCACTTCAAGGTACTGTAATTAACTCATTATTTATTTATATTTGTGTTAAACCTACTGTATTCCAAGTTCTCTATGGATCATACCCTCCAATATTGGCCATAGATTCATCAAAAAAGCAAACAACACGCGAAAAACAGAATCTGCCAAAAACAGAATAGTCTGTAGTAATATGTAACTGACGCAAACTTTTGGAACTCCAAAAAATCAACCAAAATTAGAAGACCTAGACAATTTGTTTATTGATCATTAGAAATTGGAATCAGAATTTTATCATGTTCTGGTGAGTTTTAATAATTCGGGCAGTAAGCACAAAGTTTCTGGAAATTAGAGCAAGATCAAATAACTATCATCCAAGAAGATCCAATAGGTCTAGCTTGGCAGAAACACTAATTAAAACACAAAACCACATCTAAACAGAAGGTAGATGGATTATTTTTTACTAAACAGAAGCAAAAACAAAAAAAACAAAAAAATTGGGTTGCCTCCCAACAAGCGCTATCGTTTAACGCCCCTAGCTAGGCATAAAGCGAGGATAGATTTAGGTATTGCCATCTTTGGTAGGCAATCCGTAGGTAGCTATCATGATAGTTTCATATGGCAATCTTATTTTATTTCTAGGAAAGTGTTCCATGCCCTTTTTTAATTGAAACTGAAATCTAATATTCCCCTCCTTCATATCAATAATCGTTCCAACCGTTCTAAGGAAAGGTCTACCATGAATAATAGGGAAAGAAGGATTGTAATCTACATAAAGAACGATAAAATCTACGGGCACATAATTCCTATTTGCAATAATAAGAACATCATTAATTCTACCCGTAGGTTTTTTATAGTGGAATCCGCAAGATGCAAATTTAGAGAGCAATCGTCAAAATCATGGAAATCTAGCAAATCACAAAAAGTTTTGGGGATAGTGGAGACACTAGCACCCAAATCACACAAAGCATAAAACTCATGATCTTTAATTTTAATTTTAATAGTTGGTTCCCACTCATCATAGAGTTTTCTAGGGATAGAAACTTTCAACTCAAGTTTTTCTTCATAGGATTGCATCAAGGCGTCAACAATGTGTTCGGTAAAGGCTTTCTTTTGACTATAAGCATGAGGAGAATTTAGCACGGATTGCAACAAGGAAATACAATAAATTAGAGAGCAACATTCATAATTAAATTCCTTGAAATCCAAGATAGTGGGTTTAGCAACATCTAGGGTTGTATTTCTTTCAATCCCATTTTCATCAATTTCATCATAAAGGTCTAAATACTCCAAATTTTTAGAACACCTTCTAGGTAAAGGAAGATCATATTCAGTTTCATCAAGATTCATATTGCAAAACAAAGATTTGATAGGGGACACATCAATAAATTTTAGATCTTCATCTTGATTTTCATAGGAATTGGAAGAACATGCTCTAATAATGGCATCTTTCGTAGCACGCATCCTAGCGGTTCTTTCCTTGCACTCATCAATGGAAATTCTCATGGATTTGAGAGACTCATTGATATCATGCTTAGGAGAAATAGATTTAAGCTTTAAAGAATCAATCTCAAGAGAAATTCTATCAACATTCCTAGCCAAATCATCAACTTTAAGCAATTTCTCTTCAAGCAAAGCATTAAAATTCTTTTGTGAATTCATAAACTCTTTGACACTATTCTCAAATTCAGAGGGCATCTTATTAAAATTTCCATAAGAGTTGTTGTAGGAATTTCCATAATTATTAGAAGGATTACTAGGATAAGGCCTAGGATTAAAATTCCCTCTATACGCGTTGTTGCCAAAATTATTCCTACCAACAAAATTCACATCCATAGATTCATTATTATTCTCAATCAAAGTTGACAAAGGCATATCATTAGGATCAGAAGAAACACTTTTAGTAGCAAATAATTTCATAAGTTCATCCATCTTTCCACTCAAAACATTGATTTCTTCTATTGCATGCACTTTTTTATTAGTAGATCCTTCAGTGTGCCATTGAGAATAATTAACCATAATATTATCTAGGAGTTTAGTAGCATCTCCTAAAGTGATTTCCATAAAAGTGCCTCCCGCGGCCGAATCTAAAAGATTTCTAGAAGCAAAATTCAATCCGGCATAATTTTTTTGTATAATCATCCATAAGTTCAAACCATGAGTAGGACAATTACCTAGCATTAATTTCATTCTCTCCCAAGCTTGTGCAACATGTTCATGATCAAGTTGCTTAAAATTCATAATATCGTTTCTAAGAGCGATAATTTTAGCGGGAGGAAAATACTTAGAGATAAAAGCATCTTTGCACTTGTTCCAAGAATCAATACTATTTTTAGGCAAAGACGAAAACCAAGCTTTAGCAGGATCTCTAAGCGAAAAAGGAAATAGCTTCAATTTAACGACATCATTATCGACATCTTTTTTCTTTTGCATATCACATAAATCAACGAAGCTATTAAGATGAGTAGCGGCATCTTCACTAGGAAGGCCGGCGAATTGATCTTTCATCACAAGATTCAACAAAGTAGTATTGATTTCAGAAGATTTAGTATTGGCAAGAGGAGCAATCGGAGTGCTAAGGAAATCTTTATTATTGGTATTGGTTAAGTCACACAATTTGGTAGTATCTTGAGCCATCGCGACAAACAAGCAATCCAACACACGAGCAAACAAAAGGCAAGCGAGAAAAAGGCAAACGGAAAAAAAGAAGGAGAAGGAGAAGGAGAAGGAGAAGAAGAAGGCAAATAAAATGGCAAGGGTGAAGTGGGGGAGAGGAAAATGGCAACTAATGTAATGCGAGAGATAGGGATTGTGATGGATACTTGGTATGTTGACTTTTTGTGTAGACTCCCCGGCAACGGCGCCAGAAATTCTTCTTGCAACCTCTTGAGCTTGCGTTGGTTTTCCCCGAAGAGGAGAGGATGATGCAACAGAGTAGCGTAAGTATTTCCCTCAGTTTTTGAGAACCAAGGTATCAATCCAGTAGGAGGCCACGCTCAAGTCCCTCGTACCTGCACAAAACGATAGCAACTCGCAACCAACGCGATTAGGGGTTGTCAATCCCTTCATGGTCACTTACGAGAGTGAGAACAGATAGATAATGTTTTTGGTATTTTTGGTATAGAGATGCAAAGTGAAAAGTAAAAGGCAAAGTAAAAAGTAAAGCAAGATTAAAGTGATGGAGATTGATATGATGAGAATAGACCCGAGGGCCATAGGTTTCACTAGTGGCTTCTCTCAAGAGCATAAGTATTCTATGGTGGGTGAACAAATTACTGTTGAGCAATTGACAGAATTGAGCATAGTTATGAGAATATCTAGGGTATGATCATGTATATAGGCATCACGTCCGTGACAAGTAGACCGACTCCTGCCTGCATCTACTACTATTACTCCACTCATCGACCGCTATCCAGCATGCATCTAGAGTATTAAGTTACAAACAGAGTAACGCTTTAAGCAAGATGACATGATGTAGAGAGATAAATTCATGCTATATGATAAAAACCCCATCTTGTTATCCTCGATGGCAACGATGCAATACGTGCCTTGCTGCCCCTTCTGTCACTGGGAAAGGACACCGCAAGATCGAACCCAAAGGTAAGCACTTCTCCCATGGCAAGATAAACCAATCTAGTAGGCCAAACCAAACTGATAATTCAAAGAGACTTGCAAAGATAACCAATCATACATAAAAGAATTCAGAGAAGATTCAAATATTATTAAAAGATAGACTTGATCATAAACCCACAATTCATCGATCTCAACAAACACACCGCAAAAAGAAGATTACATCGAATAGATCTCCACAAGAGAGGGGGAGAACTTTGTATTGAGATCCAAAAAGATAGAAGAAGCCATCTAGCTACTAACTATGGACCCGAAGGTCTGAGATAAACTACTCACACTTCATCGGAGAGGCTATGATGATGTAAAAGCCCTCCATGATGACGGCCCTCTCCGGCGGAGCTCCGGAACAGGCCCCAAGATGGGATCTCGTGGATATAGAAGGTTGCGGCGGTGGAATTAGGTTTTTGGCTCCTGTTCTGATCGTGTGGGGGTACGTAGGTATATATAGGAGGAAGGAGTATGTCAGTGGAGCTTCGAGGGGCCCACGAGGCAGGGTGCACGCCCTAGGGGGCGCCCCCACCCTCGTGACCGCCTCTTCGATGCCTTGGCGTAGGGTCCAAGTCCTCTGGATCACGTTCGGTGAGAGAATCACGTTCCCGAAGATTTTATTCCGTTTGGACTCCTTTTGATATTCTGTTTCTCCGAAACACTGAAATAGGCAAAAAACAACAATTCTGGGCTGGGCCTCCGGTTAATAGGTTAGTCCCAAAATGATATAAAAGTGGAAAATAAAGCCCAATATAGTCCAAAACAGTAGATAATATAGCATGGAGCAATCAAAAAATATAGATACGTTGGAGACGTATCACCTCCTACTGGATTGATACCTTGGTTCTCAAAAACTGAGGGAAATACCTACGCTACTTTGCTGCATCATCCTCTCCTCTTCGGGGAAATCCAACGCAGTGCTCAAGAGGTAGCAGGGATTGGGGTACAAACTTTCTTGTCTAGCCGCGGCAATCCTGGAGTCGCGTCGAGTGATGGAGGGGGGGGCGTACCCATCTTTTGTTCCTCATCGTCTTCGTCATCATTGTCTTCGTCAAGAACGATGGGTCTTGCACGGTCGCCTCCCGCCGACGCCCTGACCACCATCTGCACCTCGTTGTTGTCGTCCTTCGGCGACCCAAACGTCCTACTCCAGTATGCCGCGGCACGCTGGTCTTGAGGCACCCTGTACTGCCTGTACTTGACCCATCTTGACCTTTGTCCAGCGTCGCCGGAGTCTGCGTGATTCATGGCCCAACGCAGGATGTCCACTGACATTGCGCCCTTGGCTGGGTCCAGAATGAGTGTCTTTAGCTCGTCCGACATAGCCTTCTTCATCAAAGCGCCGACCTCCTTGTGCATGTCATCGACGCTGCTAAAGGTTGAGTACATTTCCATGGTGTGCTCAAACTTCTTGCGGTCACCGAGCGAGCACCCAAGGAAAAGAAGGCCCTCCATCCAATGCCCTATGGGAAAGGGTTGGGGCTGGAGTTGGATTTCATGGCGAAGGAGAGGTGGTGAAACAGAGAGGTGGAACAGGAGAGGTGGTGAAACTGAGGGGTTTGAGTGCGGTGTTGGGTTAGTAGGGTGGGCTAATATAGGAGTGTTAGGCGGATATGAATGAATGATGATCATTAAACTACGTGATGTTCATAATGCAGATTGACAAGGGCAAGGAGGTAGTGCCACCATTGAAGAAGGGCAAGAAGGTCGTGCCGCCATTGGTTGAAGTACCGATGCAGGATCACCCAAGCGCCAAACGGAGGAACTATGGCCACTACCATCAGGAGTCAGGACCAAGCAACTAGTGCAAGGTTATACTTGCTCGAAAGCTGGAGAGTTTGCCAATGCCTCTGGAGTTCACGAAGCACTTCCCTGCCGTCCCTGCAGTGTTCAAGCTTAAGAAGAACACCGGCTGTGCATGGAGGGTGACGGTGAGGATGGTTAACGACAGAGTCACTCTTGATCAGGGTTGGGCCACCTTCGTCGTCGTTCACCAGATCATGATCGGGTACATGCTGACATTCAAGCTGCTGACCTCCGACGCCATGAAGGTGACCGTCTTCAACGACGAGGGCGTGGAGGTGGTCACCAAGTGCAAGGAGCACAACAATACTTTCGCCGTGACCGCCTGAGCTCTTGTTGCCGGTTCCTTGTTGGTTGTTGGTTTAATACTTCGCTTTTGTTTGAAACGTATCATACTATGTTGGTTTAAAACTTATGATGGGTGGTTAAGATTTGTATTTGTGCCTAAGTTTGTTCTGTCGCTCTAATTTAAGGTACGTTTGGTTTCCTAACTTAGCTAGCTTAGCTAGGCCATGTTAATCTAAGCCGGTTTTGGCTAGAGTCGCCAAAAGCAAAGGCTTGGTGTTTGGAAAGACGTAAAATTGAGGCGTTAACTGCCAAAGAGCCCACGTTCGTGTTTTTTGCCAGTGCGGGAGGCTAGCTTTATTTTTCTAACCAAATGAATATCTTTGCCCGGCAAGGTTAGGAGCTGCCCTTGCCTAAGATCTAAACGCACCCTTAGTTCTTTTCGTGTGTGGCTCTGGTAACCTCATCACATCGAGGAGGAGGTTATCACACAATGGTCTTGAATGTAAACAAACAACCGTACTTGTGTTTTTCCTCAAATAAGTCCGCAACCAAACAACAAGCCTTCCATTTTGGCACATGCCGACTAAAAAGGATGCCGGCAACTAATCCACATGCAGATGTTGGTTTTTTGCCTGCGGCCCAGCTGAGACAAATATGCAAAGTGCAAAAAATGATACAGATAACCAAATGCATTCTATATACCTGCTTTATAGTTTCGCCCTGCCGGGTAAGTTACCTGATAGTAAGAAGTTCATGCAGCGGCGCGGAGCCGTCGATGCATCTGGACGTTCGAACGTTGTCGGCACTACCTGTTTTTTTAGAAAAGGAGGACGACCCACGGCCTCTGCATCTGGACGATGCATACGATCACTTTATTAATTATTGACACAAGACTGTACAGAGTCATACAACAATAAGTCTAAAGCCACCAAACTAAGCAACAACTGTCGCTATCTCTATCCAGTTGATGTAGGGGCGCTGCCAGTCTGGGCCTAATACCAAACAGACCACGCAGCCAAACCTAAACATCTAAAGACTTGAGGTCCCACCCAGGACGCCTGCCGGGTATGGGCACCCACTAGTCCGGCGCGCTTCTCAACCAGGACCCCTGCCGGGTATGAGGCCGCCGCAGCCACCTGCCACGAATCCATCTTCAGAGTTGTACTGCTGCATCAACCATGGCCGGTCCAACTGCCGCCGACGCCACCATGATGCCAGGCAGCGTCACCCTCCTGCGCGAGTCCATCTCCGCTCATGAGGCGCCGAGTTTCCACTGCGCCATGCCGCCGAGATCCGCCGTAATCAATGGAGCAGATGAAACACCGCTCCTTCTCTTGTCCCTTCCAACCAGCACTCGCTCCAAAACGATGCCCCCATGAGGGAGAACGATACCGATAGCACCGCCATCGTCCGATCCGGTAGACCCAGATCTAGGGTTTCCCCCCGGAACTTCCCGATCAGGTTGATGAGACCTGCAACGACGATGCCTCCAGAAGGAAACGACGTCTGAGACGTCGCCTTCGTCTGCCAAGACCGCAGTCTGGCGCGATTTTCACCGGAAGCCACGTCTTCCCGACCTCGTGGCTTGCTGGAACCGAGCGGAACCTCGCCACGAAGACGTAAGTTGCCGTCGGTACTCCGGCGGAGATCCGGCATCTCCTCATCGGTCCCTCCACGCGCCGCTGGTCAGCGAAAGGCCTCCCCACGACGGATCCAAACGGGGCGTTGGATCCGCAGTAGCCGTCGTCACCATCACGAGCAGGACAGCCCACCTCGCCGGATGGGGCGCTGCCACCGCCGCCGTCCATGCAGGGCCGCCGCTCCGCCGGCGATGGTGCTCGGGCCCCCGCCGCACAGCCCGGATACTCCGTCCTAGCCTCCGCCGTTGGATCGCATGAGAAGGGCCGCTCCCGCCGCTTCAGATGGGATCCGCCGCCTCCCCCCGCCCAGAACCTTTGGCACCAAGCCCGCCGCCACCACGGCCCACGCCGGCGGCAGCGGCGGCAGGAGGGGGTGGAGGGGGAGGTGCTGGCGGCGCTAGGGTTGGGGCCCCTGGCGTCGCCCGGGGGAGGCGACGCGAGGGGTCGGCACTACCTGTTTGGTGGAGCCCATTTTGTCGTTGCTCTTGCACTGTAGATCTGGTGGACGCATGTTTCAGATCGGCTCCTGATCGATCCTACTCTACCCGCACATCTGTTCAGCGCTTTCATCCTATGATACGAAAATCAATAAGCTAATTAAAGATGTGTTTATGGGCTGGTTTCAGTGTATGACATTGATACGTTGGCATGCGTACGCAACCAAAGTTCAGTTTTAGCCGTCAAGATAATGCATGCAAATCTTTTTTCTATTTTGCACGACATAATAATAGGATGCATACATATATATACTCTCTTCGTTAGATCAATTTTTTAAAAGTATTTTATCTCCATGGAAACATATTTGAACAACTAACATGTTGATGACGCACATAACGCAGCCGCCTCCTCTTCCACCAAAAGAGCTAGGGTTTGTGCCTCTGGCCGGCTCCGCCGCAGGACTGCCTCATCTCCGGTGGCCCTAGGGCCATGGAGGCGAGGTGGATCCTGGCAAGGGCCGGTGAGAGGGCTCCGTTGTTAGTCGTTCCTTTTAGATTTGTTAGGGTTTGTGTCCTGCTCAGGAAGACGAGACGACGGCGGCTTCCTGAAGATGGAATAAAGGTCTCCCCGCCTAGCCCCTGTTCCAGTGGTGCGTCTAGCATCATTGGTGGGCGTGTGGAGGTGTGTCTCCGGTGGATCTACCCGATGGATTTGCTCGGATCTGGTTATTTTTCGTCTATGTTCGTGCGTCTTCGGATTGAATCCTTTCGATCTAAGTTATCCTTTATCGGCGGCGGTTGCTGTTCTGGTGCCCTAGTCCTATGGGGCCTTAGCATGGCGACTTTCCGACTGTCTACTACAACAAGTTGTGGCCGACCCCGGCGAGGGAGGGGCGATGACAGCGGCGCGCCTTCGGTTCGCTTCAGTGCTTGTAGTCGTCGCTAGATGGTCTATGGACCTGCATGTGATTTTTATTATTTTTGGTGTTCGTTGTACTGCCATGATTGAAGATGAATAGATCAGAAGTTTTTCGAAAAAAGAATATACTTTCTTCGTCACATAATATAAGACGTTTTTTTACGGTACATGATTAGTTTTAATAGCCTATTCTGACGTGTGATATTGTAGCCCTCTGCATCCCTTATTGATTGACGTAGCCGAGTCCGTGGGGGGTTGAGTCCATAAGACCACCGCTTGTGTGAAGCGTCATGCATACATCTCTACAAATCAACTACGATAGGCTTGGAACGCCCAACAGCTCAGCATGGCTGTCCATCCAGCTCCGGGTCGGTCGATTCCGCCAACCGTGCAATCTCCGCGGCGTCCAACAGTGCATGACAATCACAGCATTGACCAGGTGTCTACGAAATAACAATCTCGGGCATCCATTACACGCTCAAATCGAGCAAGCAACAGTGCATTTTTTGCCACTCGTTACATTACAAAGCTGTCATATAAAGACAGAGGGTCGATTTATTACGGAAAATCAATTCGGCTCCCAGGTGCATTTGCACCCGGACCCACTTTTGATTTTTTTTCAAATGTCGAAAAAATTTAGACAAATTTTTTTGTCATCTTTTGTCACATACAAATGCGACCTGCAAATTTTATGACAAAAATGTCAATCATTTTGGCTTGCGCAAAAAAAAACAAATCAAAGACCAAATGTCATCCCAAATTTGTTTTTGTCGCCGACGAAACACCGCTGCTCCGTTCCGCGCGAATTTTGTCAAGCATGTTTGCGACACCAACACGATCATCTACAAAAAAAATTCAGAATTTTTTGAAAACATTTAATTTCTTTTTTCGCGGTACTGTTCATCCGGGTGCAAATGCATCCAGGAGCCAAAACGCCTCCCCCGATTTATTCTCATTTTCACACTACATATAGGCCCCGGATATGACAGGAGGGCTCCAAAAAGGGTGATGACCTGACCGCGAAGAAAAAATCGAGGTCAATGGGGCAAAGGGCACCACACTACCTTCACAAAGCGGACGCGTCCCCTCGATAGATTGATCATGACATGCCCTCGACCAAATTCTTGAATGTTATGGTCTGTTTTTGGTTGCGCATGGTCCTGTGACCTACTATAAGGAAAAAAAATCCTATACGACCTGGGTCGTATGCCCACCAGGTGAGACCCACTTCGATTTGTAACACGTGTAGACATCAATCTCAAAGAAACACCCAGCCTTAATGGCTTAATCCCGATTCCATCCTTCCTTTCTTCCACAACCGGTCTACATTCTGTGGACATGTCGCCGGCGGCGACCGTGCGGCACGACGGTTCGTCCTCCTTGCCAGGCTACTCCAGGCACAACACTGAGAGAATCCATCGTCCTGCCTGTCTGTTCCGTCACATCGTGTAGGCATGCACTCATGGCGAGGACGAACTGAGCCCTCGTCGACGGACGACGGCGGCCGCGCAGCACAAGGGCGCATAATCGTTGTTGCGCCAGATGGCACAGCGCCTACCATACTAGCTGCTCCGTGATGTCATGCAGCTGGTCATGGCGATGAGCTCTGGGCCGTCTGTCACACGCGATGGGAATTGATCCTATGTATCTTTCATCTCCTAATTTAAAAAATCCTCCGTATCTTTAGTGTCAAGGGCATGAATCTGAAGATCGATATGTGATATATGAGTGCCCTGATAAATTATGGTGGCAGTCAGATGTCGGGGAAGAGGAATGCGGTGAAGGAGTGTTTCAATGTGGTCCCACTGCTGCTGTTTCTCGATGGGAGGATAAAGAAGAGGGAACGAGAGAGGAATCAGATGTGGAAGACAGGGAGGGTGCTTTCAGATTCGTATTGCCATATGTCAACATCTAAACAAGGTCTAACGATGGGGGGCATACGACCCAGGTCGTATAGGATTTTCTCCCTATTATAACATACATAAAGAGGACAGTCCAGATGAAATCACCCATATGAAGAAACCTAGGGGTAGACGTTTCCGGGCTTACCAAATAGGATTGATTCATCAAATCATGTGAGTAAGACTCGGAACCACTTCCCTTTTGCGTGTGATCTTAATATGGGTACAGTACGGGGTGTGATACTACAAGGCGATGACAACTTTAAAGTGGCAAAGTGGCGGTAATTAGAGAGTGGGATGGAAATTGAGGGCATCAAAAGGGCAGAAATCGGAGAGTGGGTGGAAGAGAATGGGTTAGGAAAGAGGGGAAGGAATATAATGCAATAAATAAACATAAATGCAATGAAGAACATGTAAAATTCATTATTGCATTATGAAACTGCTGAGCAAATAAGATGCAAAGTGTAAGCCGAGTATCCTATTTTGTGCACTCCTCTTCTATTCCATATATGTCACGCATCTTTCAAGCACCCTCGACTCATATAGCACGCCGTGCTGTCACGCACATATGTGATGGCCACATGGCAATAACGTTGCTGAGAAGGAACTCTAAGCCGAGTGCTTTCTGGACAATATGCCGAGTGTTTTTATGTAAGTTGAGGTTCTTTTCCTGATTCTTGGCTTAGTTCCGTCTACGCTGAGGTCAGTATTTGTGTCGTGCATTTTAGGGTTTGGTACTCGGTGTACACGTATATAAGCAGAGTACCGGTGGAATAACAATCGGCTTATAGTCAGATATTAGGGAACTTATGATTTTCCTGTAGTGATTATTGCTTGGCTTATATTGTAAATTTTTGTCTCTTCTTTGCTCCTCTCAAGTCTAAATCTTAGCTCTGCCCCTGCCTACGTTTATCACCCAGTAAGTAACAACATTGGATTTCTTTCTGTTTTTTGTGGGTCTTATAACTGGCTACATTTGCAATACAAAAATATATAATTTAGTTTATCTAGCATGCATTTCCTTAGAGTTTTCACCTAACACATCCATGGTATAGAAGAATAGTTCCTAGGTTCTATCAAATCTAGGCGTGGTGCAAAGCAACGAAAGCATGCATATTCTGCATTTTTATATTCCTGTTTTTTTTTCTGCGGGGGTATTTTCCTGCTTTTATTTTTTGATAATTCTATGAATGAAAAAGACCCTATAGCAAGTACCGTTGTGGCAAACATCCATACCAGTGAGTCCAGTCTCGAGATGGCTGGCACTGCAACTATACTAGGGTTAGGTGGGGATATATTAGTGCACACGCCTGAGCATGTTTTTTGTGATAAATACATTACATATTCATGCATGTGACAGATCCAACCATTTCATTCATGAATAATTGATATGGAGATACAGAAATAAGAATCCCAAGAAGCGTATCAGAGCTTGGTGGCAGCAACAATTCTTCAAGTCTCTCAGAAGGAATTCTCCTAGCATGCGTGGAGCAAAGGGATGTCCGCATACGGGCCATTGAGCACCCCATTGGCGATGACACTGTATGCCTTTTCCGTCATGTGAACCTGGTCCCAGTTGGCGAACCTTGATGGGTCGCGGCAAACCTTTGCGTTCCGGTCGCACGGAAGGCCGGTGCCGTAGGGCCCGTTGCCACCACAACACGCCACGAGAGGGCTGTCGATGCCATTCCTGTTGGGATTCTTGACGAACTCCATGAAGGCGCCGTAGTAGTCTGCGTAGATGATCTTCACGCCGGGGTTCCGGGACTTGAGCCGGCCGATCTCCTGCTTCAACAGACGGTTGTGCCTCCGAGAGAACGCGTTGAACCACGCGAGGCAGCCGAACTGGTCGTAGTCGGCAGATGTATTGCTCTTGTGAGTACTAAGGTAGACCGGCACGCACCCGATGGGGAAGTTCCCCGGGACAAGGATCGTCTTGGCGCCGAGGTTGATCACCTTCTGCACGTCGGCTCCGATGCGGTCGATAATGTCGGGCATATACTGGAGGGGCGTGTTTCTGTCCTTGCTGAGCTCAGAGTCGAAGAACCAAAAGTTGTAGTCATTGCCCCCAATCTCACCAAAGACAACCAGGGACTCGCTCAGGAGCCTCTTTGTTGCAGCTGATCACAGCAAAAAGAAAGGAATAAGTTGACCAAGAACACATGCAGGTGCATGGTGCATGCAGAAATGTCGCGTAATTAAAATATCATAAGCTGATCATCTCCGCGTGCTAATTACGTACCATCTCCTGGAGCAATCCGTGTGAGCACTTTGTTGAAAGTAGCGAGCTGATCGTGGAGGCTCCATGGAAACGGTACACTCAAGTTATACCTGGACTTGAAGTAGTTCGGGTTCAGCGCCATAGCGCCGAACACGGCAAAGTTGGCACCAGTGGGGAACTGCCCCGTCTTCTCCTCGGGCAAGCTCGGCGGCAGCAGCGGCAGGCCCAACGCTTGCGCTGACAAAACATCACGCACCAAATTTAGCACGCGTACGAAATTGAACTGTTAGAACACACATGCTTGCAGATGTACATACCATAGAAGTCGATGATGAGACGCCCGTCAGAGGCACGGCCCGTGGGGTGGTGGAAGTAGGTCTCTCCATAAGGAAGCACCGAGGGTGGACTCGGTGGTCTGTTGCGGATGGTGTACGCGAAGTTGCCGGTGTCAATGATGGAGTCGCCGAAGGAGAAGATACGCTTGAAGCAGCCGCACGACCCTAGATCAGCGTTGAGCAGCAGGAAAGCAAAGACCAAGAGGACAGCTAATGAAATGGAGCAATGGCGATTGGCACTCCCCATCTTAGCTATCTAGCTAAGCAGGAGATATCTGGTTGCAAATAGAAGTGTTACAGATCTACGTTTCGTTTAGTATTCCACATGAGGTCCCTTCATCCCCATTTATAGTAGAACATTATGCGGTCGAATTGTGCATATCAAGATGTCTATAATTTCATTAATGATATTTTTTAGCAGTGTTTATCTTACTACCCCACAATTCTTTCCCTACAATTATATGTTTGGTGAATTGTGAAGGTATTGCTAAAATTTGACTTCTTTCCAAATGCAGTCTTTCTAAAAGATAAGATTGGATTTCTATGGAATTAATTCATGCACTATATATGGGCCCGTCTGATTTTCAGTCAGTTCCCTATATTGACTTAAATTATTTAGATTTTCAGTCAGTTAGCTTGGGATCCAAAGGCCCACCTGCCGAAAGGCCCATCTGCCTTCTTCTTCCTCTGCTTAACAGGTGATCGAATTTTTTGACATGGCAGACACTTCTTTTCCGACAAGAATATATACTGAAACTAAAAAAAATCAGAGAATAACTTTTGTATTGAATAAAAAAGAAAGAGAGTAACAAGGAAGTATATTAGATGAGCATATTGAATAAAAAACCCGGGATTTTCTAACGTTCACCTTATTAGATGAGCATATTACGAGAGAATCAAGAAAATAACAAGGAAGTATATTATGAAAGATTTTTTTTTTGCGGATAATTTGGTTGTTTTTTAGAGGTGAGAACTGACGAGGATACGTACCTAGGGTAGGGTAACTTATCATACCTGAGGTATCCAATCAAGGACATGACTCCTACAATGAAAGACATTCTAAGAAGTATCAACATTTCAGTCGACCTGGTCAGCCCAGTCGACGGACACGAGCGTACTCGACCAGAAGCACAAGCAGTCGACCATGAAGACAGCCACTCGACTATAAGAAGACCTAAAGGCACTGCCTACAAACGGTCATCTCATAAGTAGCTTTTATGGCCTTCATGGTCCTTTATTACAGGCGTTACCAGTAACCCCCTCTCTTTATGTACATTAAACTCCTTGTAACGTGGGCTGGCTGGGGTCCTGGCGAACTCTATATAAGCCACCCCCCTCCACTAGGACAGGGGTTCGCAACTTTGTAACACACACACACATAATCCAGTCGACCGCCTCCGGGCTCCGAGACGTAGGGCTGTTACTTCCTCAGAGAAGGGTCCGAACTCGTAAAACTCCTTGCGCATACAACTACTCCATAGCTAGGATCTTGCCTCTCCATACTTACCCCCATTCTTACTGTCAGACTTAGAACCACGACAGTTGGCGCCCACCGTGGGGCAGGTGTTCTAGCGATTTGTTGGAGGAGTTGGGATTCTTTCACCCCACATCATGTTTTCGAGCGGAGTCATGGTCGAGAGCCGCGAGATCCGTCTCGGCGCTCTCTCCTTCATCGTTGACAACTCTGCTTGGCTGCAGGAGGCTCCACTCGACGTGGACGCGCTTCCCGCCCGCGGAGCCACGCATTTTCGCGCATGCGTCCGCGGCGTCCTCCTGCGGCAACCGCCGACTCAGTACGGGTCGGCATTCGTTTCGTCATCGTCGTCATCAGTTTCCCACCGGCGCAAGCGCACCGGTCGGTCGAGACTCCAGCGGTGGGTGAAGCACGCACTGGCCCGCCAGTCGGCCATCCCCCAAGTCGCGGCAATCGAGCCCGACGAGTCACTCTACGGCCTGTTCGACCTGTCGACTGGCTCCGTAGAGACTGCATCCGAGTGCGACAGCAGTGATCCAGCGGCGGAAGTACTAATGGTCGACAGACCACGTAGTCCCCCCGGATTCCCCCACACCGAAGAGGTTGCCGCAGGGGGGATTCCGGTGCGGGGCCACGAAGAGTACAGGCCCGAGCCCCTTACCTCAGTGCAGAGGGAGGAACTCCGTCGCCGGAACATGGACGCCCTTCACACTCCTATCGTTGGAGAAACCCCTGAGGCACGAGCCCTGGAGGAGGTGCGCTTGGCCAACTTGGCTGAACGTACTCGACTGGAGAATCTCCAGAGAGCACTCGACGAGCGCGCACGACCGCCCGTTCCCGAGTCCAGTCGTCGTCGCCTCTTCCAGCCCCCGACCCAGGTATACCGTACCCCGATTCAGAATTTGGCAACTGCGGCTCGCATAGCGGAGTCGATCCAGCCTTCACAGTCAGAGGCAGGGAGAGGTCTGTTGCAGATCAGAGATTTGCTCCGTGCAGCGGGTGACCAGAATTCAGCCGTATCTCAGTCGCGCAACAGGATTCACAGTCGATCCGTCGCTGCGAATTCCGTTCAGTCGGCTCATAGTCCAAGGTCGCTCCCGAGGCGTGAAGGACACAGAGGCCGGCACGAGGATCAATACCAAGGGCACGAGCGATATGAACACCGATTCGATCGCAACGATCAACGTCGAGTGCCTTCTCCTGCCCCAAGAGCGGGGTCGTACGTTCCTCGACGGCAAGAGGACAGACGCCAGTTCAGTACTGGGCGAAGGGTCCCAGTCGACCCCAGGGAACCAGGCTTTGATGCGAGATCCATCATCGTTCAAGGTCTGGTCGACCGAAATAGAGCTCACCGAGAAGACCATGACAGAGGCGCGCCGTCCAGCAGCAGAGTTCACGTCTCAGGTCCCCAGTGTTTCAGCAGAGCAATCAGAGCTGCAGTGATTCCTCCCAACTTCAGGTTGGCGACTGGAGTCAGCAAGTTCACCGGAGAGTCCAAGCCGGACACATGGCTCGAGGATTACCGAGTGGCTGTTCAGATCGGAGGCGGCAATGACGAGGTGGCCATGAAGCATTTGCCCCTCATGTTGGAAGGATCAGCCAGAGCGTGGTTGAATCAGTTGGCTCCCAGCAGTATTTATACTTGGGAAGATCTAGCCCAGGTGTTTGTCAGGACATTCGAAGGGACTTGCAAGCGACCGGCAGGGTTGACAGAATTGCAGTCATGTGTTCAGAAGTCGAGTGAAACCCTGAGGGATTATATCCAAAGGTGGATCACTCTGAATCACACGGTCGAGAATGTGTCCGATCATCAGGCAGTTTGCGCCTTCAAGGAAGGCGTCAGAAACAGGGAGTTAAGTTTGAAGTTCGGTCGAACCGGGGATATGACCCTGAGTCGAATGATGGAAATCGCCACCAAGTACGCGAACGGAGAAGAGGAAGATAGACTCCGGAGTGGCAAGTATAAGGCAGCCGCTAATGAGGCCGGCGGAGGACACTACAGTCGGAAGCAGAAGCGCAAGGCCGAGCCAGTCGCCCCCGGGGAAGCCTTAGCTGTGACCCCAGGGAAGTTTAAGGGGAAACCCAAGGGTCCTTGGAACCCCAAGAAAGTGAAAGACCAGGACGGGAACGATGTGATGGACTTACCATGCCACATTCACACGAAGAAAGATGAAGAGGGAAATCTCGTTTACCCTAAGCACACCACTCGACAATGTCGACTCCTGATGCAACAGTTCCAAGGGAAGCAGGCCAAGGACAAAGAGAAAGAGTCAGACAAAGTTGAAGACAGGGAAGACAGCAGTGAAGAATACCCCCAAGTCAATTCCACTCTGATGATTTTCGCTGATGTCGAAAGTAAGAGTCGACTGAAGGTCATCAATCGCGAAGTAAACATGGTCGCTCCGGTGACACCCCATTACCTGAAGTGGTCCCAGACCGCCATCACCTTCGACCAGTCCGATCATCCGACTCATATTGCCACCCCAGGGAGGCAAGCGTTGGTGGTCGACCCAATTATTGAAGGCACTCGACTGACCAAGGTTCTGATGGACGGCGGCAGTGGGCTAAACTTGTTGTATGCAGAGACGTTGAAGGGGATGGGCATTCCGATGTCCCGACTCAGCCCCAGCAACATGAGCTTCCACGGAGTCATTCCTGGGAAGAAAGCTGAGTCACTCGGTCAAATCACTCTCGACGTCGTCTTTGGTGACTCGAAGAATTTCCGGAAAGAAAAGTTAACCTTTGAGGTCGTGGATTTTCAGAGTGCGTACCACGCCATTCTTCGGAGGCCAGCCTATGCTCGTTTCATGGCTCGACCATGCTACGTATACCTCAAGCTGAAGATGCCTGGCCCCAAAGGTGTAATCACCATCGTTGGCAATCGGAAGAAGGCAGAGGAGTGCTTCCAGAAAGGCGCCAAAATTGCTGATGCTCAGATGGCCAAGATAGAGATACAAGAGTACCAGAAGACTGCGGATCCGAGTGAGTTGTTACGAGCCAAGAAGCCCGCCACGGAGTCAGCATTTCAGTCGACTGGTGAGACCAAGCAAGTCCACATCCACCCGACCGATCCAAATGCGGCTCCAACCAACATCTCCACTACACTCGACTCCAAATAGGAAGAAGCGCTCGTCCAGTTCCTCCGTGAGAACTGGGACATCTTTGCATGGAAGCCTGCTGACATGCCAGGTGTGCCCAGGGGACTGGCCGAGCACCGCCTTCGAGTCGACCCAAAGGTCAAACCAGTCAAGGAGCATCTCCGACGGTCCGCCGTTCAGAAGAGAAAGGCCATTGGCGAAGAAGTGGCCCGACTCCTAGCAGCAGAATTCATTCGCGAGATCTACCACTCCGAGTGGCTCGCCAATGTTGTAATGGTCCCTAAGAAGGACAAATCGTTGCGCATGTGCATCGATTTTAAGCATATCAATCGGGCCTGCCCGAAAGATCATTTTCCTCTTCCTCGCATCGACCAAATAGTCGACTCGACTGCAGGATGCGAGAGGTTATCTTTTTTAGATGCTTACTCTGGATACCATCAGATCCGTCTGTATGGACCCGATGAAATAAAAACAGCCTTCATCACCCCATTTGGGTGTTTCTGCTATGTTACCATGCCTTTCGGTCTCAAGAACGCCGGAGCTACATTCATGAGAATGATTCAGAAGTGCCTAATCACTCAAATCAGTCAGAATGTAGAAGCATACATGGATGACATAGTGGTCAAGTCACGAAAAGGTTCCGACCTGCTGACTGACCTAGCTGAAACTTTTGCCAATCTCAGGAATTATGATATCAAGCTCAATCCGTCGAAGTGCACATTTGGAGTCCCTGGAGGAAAGTTACTCGGTTTTCTTGTTTCCGAACGAGGAATCGACGCTAACCCCGAAAAAGTTGGCACCATACTCCGGATGAAACGCCCCGTGCGTGTGCACGATGTCCAGAAACTTACTGGATGCTTGGCCGCCCTAAGTCGATTCATCTCCAGGCTCGGTGAAAAGGCGCTGCCTCTTTACCGACTGATGAAGAAGTCAGACACGTTCGAATGGACTCCAGAAGCTGATGCAGCATTTGCAGAGCTAAAAGCTCTGCTCTCCACCCAGACGGTGCTTGCTACTCCTGTCAGCAAAGAGCCATTGTTGCTTTACATAGCAGCCACGGGACAAGTCGTTAGCACCGTTCTTACGGTCGAGCGGGAAGAGGAAGGAAAGACCTTCAAAGTTCAATGCCCAGTTTATTATCTCTCTGAAGTTCTGACCCCGTCGAAGCAAAGATATCCCCACTATCAGAAGCTTGTTTACGGGATTTACATGACCACGAAGAAGGTTGCTCATTATTTCTCTGATCACTCTATCACAGTCGTCAGCGACGCTCCATTATCAGAGATTCTTCATAACAGAGATGCAACCGGTCGAGTGGCGAAATGGGCAATTGAACTTCTTCCTCTTGATATCAAGTTCGAGGCAAAGAAAGCTATTAAGTCCCAGGCAATAGCTGATTTCCTCGCCGAGTGGACCGAGCAGGAGCTTCCGACTCAAGTTCACTCGGAGCACTGGACTATGTTTTTCGATGGCTCCAAGATGCTGAACGGATCCGGTGCGGGGGTTGTACTGGTTTCCCCCCGAGGAGATAAGCTCAAGTATGTCCTCCAGATTCACTTTGATTCCTCCAACAATGAGGCAGAGTATGAAGCGCTTCTATACGGATTACGTATGGCCATTTCACTCGGCGTCCGTCGCCTCATGGTCTACGGCGACTCAGATCTGGTTGTTAATCAAGTGATGAAGGAGTGGGACGTCCGAAGCCCATCCATGACGGGATATTGCAGCGCAGTGAGGAAGCTGGAGAAACGATTCGAGGGGTTGGAGCTCCATCATATACCCCGACTGAAAAATCAAGCTGCAGATGATCTGGCGAAGATAGGGTCCAAAAGGGAGGCCATCCCTAAAGATGTGTGTTTGGAGCACATTCACACACCATCAGTGCAAGAAGATCCTTTCACAGAAGAGCCTCCACAACCAAAAAGCGCCTCTGACTCGACCGAAGTGGAGGTTCCAGCTGTGGTCGACCTGATTATGGAAGTTATGATCACCACTCCCGATTGGACAGTGCCGTACATTGCGTATATCATGAGAAAAGAGCTCCCAGAAGATGAAGAAGAGGCTCGACAGGTCGTCCGTCGATCCAAAGCCTTTACAGTAATCAAAGGGCAGCTATACAGAGAAAGCGCGACTGGAGTTGGTCAGAAGTGCATCACACCTGAAGAAGGACAGATAATTCTCGAGAACATCCACTTGGGGACCTGTGGCCATCATGCGTCCTCTCGGACCATCGTGGCCAAAGCATACCGAGCGGGTTTTTACTGGCCAAAGGCGAACGAAATGGCAAAGGATATAGTCGACAAGTGCGAGGGGTGCCAGTTTTATTCCAACATGTCTCACAAGCCCGCCTCCGCCTTGAAGACCATTCCACTCGTCTGGCCTTTCGCTGTCTGGGGTCTAGACATGATCGGACCACTGAGAACTGGTAGGAGTGGCTTCACCCACTTGTTGGTTGCAGTCGACAAGTTCACGAAGTGGATAGAAGCCAAACCCATAAAGGACCTCGACGCAAGCACTGCCATCAGTTTTATCAGGGGATTGATATTCAGATATGGAGTTCCGCACAGCATCATCACGGATAACGGATCAAACTTTGATAATGACAGATTCAAAGCCTTCTGCGCCTCTCAGGGCACTCGAGTCGACTACGCTTCAGTTGCTCATCCTCAGTCGAATGGACAGGCCGAACGCGCGAATGGCCTCATCCTCAAAGGACTAAAACCCCGACTGATGCGTGATCTCAAACACGCAGCAGGCGCCTGGGTCGACGAACTTCCGTCAGTTCTATGGGGGTTGAGGACCACCCCTAACCGGTCGACTGGAAGAACACCATTCTTTCTGGTCTATGGAGCCGAAGCGGTTTTGCCGAGCGACCTGCTCCACAACGCGCCTTGAGTCGAGTTATATTCCGAAGCAGAAGCAGAACAGGCCCGGCAAGATGCAGTCGACCTCTTAGAGGAGGAAAGAGAGATGGCTCTAATCCGCTCGACCATCTACCAGCAAGAGTTGCGTCGGTTCTACGCCAGAAATGTGAAGGGTCGAGCCTTTCAGGAAGGAGATTTGGTCCTCCGCGTGGATCAGCAAAAACCTCACAAACTTGCCCCGACCTGGGAAGGCCCCTTCATCATCACCAAAGTCCTGCACAACGGAGCGTATCACCTCTACAACATCGATCGACGGATCGACGAGCCTCGAGCATGGAACGCGGACCTGCTCCATCCTTTTTTCACTTAAAAACTCACTCGACTGAGATGTAATAAAAGTACCTCTGTAGTTCTTTTGTTTCAAGCAAAAGACTGCTGTTTCTTTTTCTGTTTGTTTAAATTTCCCCCAGTGGGTGACTTAGCTGCGAATCCGCTTCGCCTAAGTTTTCAGGAAATCCTACCGAGTGGAGAGCAAGTCTCCCACTCGGGGGCTTAGCTGCGAATCCGTTTCGCCTAAGAAATTAAAATCCTACCGAGTGGAGAGCCAGCATCCCACTCGGGGGCTTAGCTGCAGTCCAAGCACTCGCCTAAGTTTGAAAAAATCCTACCGAGTGGAGAGCCAGCCTCCTACTCGGGGGCTTAGCTGCAGTCCAAGGACTCGCCTAAGTAATTGAAATCCTACCGAGTGGAGAGCAAACCTCCCATTCGGGGGCTTAGCTGCAGTCCAAGCACTCGCCTAAGTAATTGAAATCCTACCGAGTGGAGAGCAAACCTCCCACTCGGGGGCTTAGCTGCAGTCCAAGCACTCGCCTAAGTAATTGAAATCCTACCGAGTGGAGAGCAAACCTCCCACTCGGGGGCTTAGCTGCAGTCCAAGTACTCGCCTAAGTTTGAAAAAATCCTACCGAGTGGAGAGCAAACCTCCCACTCGGGGGCTTAGCTGCAGTCCAAGCACTCGCCTAAGTTTGAAAAAATCCTACCGAGTGGAGAGCCAGCCTCCCACTCGGGGGCTTAGCTGCAGTCCAAGCACTCGCCTAAGTAATTGAAATCCTACCGAGTGGAGAGCAAACCTCCCACTCGGGGGCTTAGCTGCAGTCCAAGCACTCGCCTAAGTAATTGAAATCCTACCGAGGAGAGCAAACCTCCCACTCGGGGGCTTAGCTGCAGTCCAAGCACTCGCCTAAGTAATTGAAATCCTACCGAGTGGAGAGCAAACCTCCCACTCGGGGGCTTAGCTGCAGTCCAAGCACTCGCCTAAGTAATTGAAATCCTACCGAGTGGAGAGCAAACCACCCACTCGGGGGCTTAGCTGCAGTCCAAGCACTCGCCTAAGTAATTGAAATCCTACCGAGTGGAGAGCAAACCTCCCACTCGGGGGCTTAGCTGCAGTCCAAGCACTCGCCTAAGTAATTGAAATCCTAGCGAGTGGAGAGCGAACCTCCCACTCGGGGGCTTAGCTGCAGTCCAAGCACTCGCCTATGTAATTGAAATCCTACCGAGTGGAGAGCAAACCTCCCACCCGGGGGCTTAGCTGCAGTCCAAGCACTCGCCTAAGTAATTGGAATCCTACCGAGTGGAGAGCAAACCTCCCACTCGGGGACTTAGCTGCAGCCCAGTGCTCGCCTAAGCCATTTTGACAGACACCATCCCGGCGATGAGCATCGTGCAAACCAGGCAGCCTCTGAGGGAACAACGAATAGCAGCCTCTGAGGGAACAACGAATAGTAGATCAGCGGATCAAGTCACGAAGACATTCAACGTCGAGCCATGTTTGGATAAAATCAAAAGATCCTAGATCGCAAATAAAAGTACTCGAGCTGAGAGTCCGACGGAGTTTATCAAATACATAAACCACTCGGCATCCCGAGGCAAATTTAAGGTAAAGCACAGCAGTTTTTTACTCTTCTGGCGGAGGGCTTGATGGCGCAACGAATTCGTCCAAGTCGATCCCGTCTGAGATTCGAGTGGCAGCAGCTATGAAGGTCTCCATGAAATCCTGAAAATTATGCTTCCTGGTATTGGCAACCTGGAGAGCGGCCAGCTTCTCCTCTCGCTCCTCCTTGCAGTGGACACGAACCAGTGACAGAGCCACATCAGCACCGCACCTAGTAGAAGACTTTTTCCATTCTCGCACTCGACCTGGAACATCACTTAGTCGAGTGACCAAGGATTCAAGGTCGTTCTGAAGGGTCTCTTTGGGCCAGAGTGCGGAGTCGATCCGCGACACAGCAGCTTTCAGTCGAGCCAGGTAGTCCACCACACCAGCGATACGGGATTCCAACCGGAGGACATTCATGGCCACTTCATCCTTCACAGGAGAATTGATAGGGTCCAGGCGGGTCTCCACTCGACTGGTCTCTTCCTCAAAATTCCGGCAGAATTCTGAAAGAAGTTTCGGCAGAGCAAAACTGTAACCAAATGGTGAGTCGACAACAACAAGATTAATCGCACAAAGGGGGTTACCTTCAAGCATGAGGTATAGCTTCTTGGCAAGACCCCCAAGATAATCCTCCAAGTCCTTGTGCTTCCCCGCCAGCTGGACGATCTTGTCGTTCAGAGTACTCTTGTCAGTCTTCAGTCGACTCGCTTCCCTATTGGCAGACTTCAGCCTCGCGTTCTCGTTCTCAAGATGGCTGACTGAAGCAAGTTTCTCTTCAGCGAGCTTTAACTTCTCCGCAGCTGCCTTTTGCGCCTCCGCAAGGTCAAGATCTTTCTTCTTCAGGGCCTTCTCTAGTTCGTCTGCAAAGCAACAACAGACACAGAGTTCAGAACGGGCAGAGGAACAGAGATGGACGTCGAGTCCTCACCAGCCATACCTTTTGCTTCATCCTTCGCCTTCTGCACGTTTTCCTGAGCAAACTGTAAATCAAGATTAAGCTGGATCTGCTTATCCTTCAGATCAGCGAGCTGAGCAACAAGCTCACAAGACTTCTGCAAAGAGTCAATCGACAAAGGGTATCAAAGACTGATATTTCTCTTTCTGTTCGTTTAAATTTCCCCCAGTGGGTGACTTAGCAGCGAATCCGCTCCGCCTAAGTTTTCAGGAAATCCTACCGAGTGGAGAGCAAGTCTCCCACTCGGGGGCTTAGCTGCGAATCCGTTTCGCCTAAGAA
Organism: Aegilops umbellulata; assembly: GCA_032464435.1. Taxonomy (NCBI): domain Eukaryota; kingdom Viridiplantae; phylum Streptophyta; class Magnoliopsida; order Poales; family Poaceae; genus Aegilops; species Aegilops umbellulata. Next base: position 420,900,645 of record CP136059.1, read on the forward strand.
ATTAAAATCCTACCGAGTGGAGAGCCAGCCTCCCACTCGGGGGCTTAGCTGCAGTCCAAGCACTCGCCTAAGTTTGAAAAAATCCTACCGAGTGGGGAGCAAACCTCCCACTCGGGGGCTTAGCTGCAGTCCAAGCACTCGCCTAAGTTTGAAAAAATCCTACCGAGTGGAGAGCAAACCTCCCACTCGGGGGCTTAGCTGCAGTCCAAGCACTCGCCTAAGTTTGAAAAAATCCTACTGAGTGGAGAGCAAACCTCCCACTCGGGGGCTTAGCTGCAGTCCAAGGACTCGCCTAAGTAATTGAAATCCTACCGAGTGGAGAGCAAACCTCCCACTCGGGGGCTTAGCTGCAGTCCAAGTACTCGCCTAAGTTTGAAAAAATCCTACCGAGTGGAGAGCAAACCTCCCACTCGGGGGCTTAGCTGCAGTCCAAGTACTCGCCTAAGTTTGAAAAAATCCTACCGAGTGGAGAGCAAACCTCCCACTCGGGGGCTTAGCTGCAGTCCAAGTACTCGCCTAAGTTTGAAAAAATCCTACCGAGTGGAGAGCAAACCTCCCACTCGGGGGCTTAGCTGCAGTCCAAGCACTCGCCTAAGTTTGAAAAAATCCTACCGAGTGGAGAGCAGACCTCCCACTCGGGGGCTTAGCTGCAGTCCAAGTACTCGCCTAAGTTTGAAAAAATCCTACCGAGTGGAGAGCAAACCTCCCACTCGGGGGCTTAGCTGCAGTCCAAGCACTCGCCTAAGTTTGAAAAAATCCTACCGAGTGGAGAGCAAACCTCCCACTCGGGGGCTTAGCTGCAGTCCAAGCACTCGCCTAAGTTTGAAAAAATCCTACTGAGTGGAGAGCAAACCTCCCACTCGGGGGCTTAGCTGCAGTCCAAGGACTCGCCTAAGTAATTGAAATCCTACCGAGTGGAGAGCAAACCTCCCATTCGGGGGCTTAGCTGCAGTCCAAGTACTCGCCTAAGTTTGAAAAAATCCTACCGAGTGGAGAGCAAACCTCCCACTCGGGGGCTTAGCTGCAGTCCAAGTACTCGCCTAAGTTTGAAAAAATCCTACCGAGTGGAGAGCAAACCTCCCACTCGGGGGCTTAGCTGCAGTCCAAGCACTCGCCTAAGTTTGAAAAAATCCTACCGAGTGGAGAGCAAACCTCCCACTCGGGGGCTTAGCTGCAGTCCAAGTACTCGCCTAAGTTTGAAAAAATCCTACCGAGTGGAGAGCAAACCTCCCACTCGGGGGCTTAGCTGCAGTCCAAGTACTCGCCTAAGTTTGAAAAAATCCTACCGAGTGGAGAGCAAACCTCCCACTCGGGGGCTTAGCTGCAGTCCAAGCACTCGCCTAAGTTTGAAAAAATCCTACCGAGTGGAGAGCAAACCTCCCACTCGGGGGCTTAGCTGCAGTCCAAGCACTCGCCTAAGTTTGAAAAAATCCTACCGAGTGGAGAGCAAACCTCCCACTCGGGGGCTTAGCTGCAGTCCAAGCACTCGCCTAAGTAATTGAAATCCTACCGAGTGGAGAGAGAACCTCCCACTCGGGGGCTTAGCTGCAGTCCAAGCACTCGCCTAAGTAATTGAAATCCTACCGAGTGGAGAGCAAACCTCCCACCCGGGGGCTTAGCTGCAGTCCAAGCACTCGCCTAAGTAATTGGAATCCTACCGAGTGGAGAGCAAACCTCCCACTCGGGGACTTAGCTGCAGCCCAGTGCTCGCCTAAGCCATTTTGACAGACACCATCGCGGCGATGAGCATCGTGCAGACCAGGTAGCCTCTGAGGGAACAACAAATAGCAGCCTCTGAGGGAACAACGAATAGTAGATCGGCGGATCAAGTCACGAAGACATTCAACGTCGAGCCATGTTCGGACAAAATCAAAAGATCCTAGATCGCAAATAAAAGTACTCGAGCTGAGAGCCCGACGGAGTTTATCAAATACATAAACCACTCGGCATCCCCAGGCAAATTTAAGGTAAAGCACAGCAGTTTTTTACTCTTCTGGCGGAGGACTTGATGGCGCAACGAATTCGTCCAAGTCGATCCCGTTTGAGATTCGAGTGGCAGCAGCGATGAAGGTCTCCATGAAATCCTGAAAATTATGCTTCCTGGTATTGGCAACCTGGAGAGCGGCCAGCTTCTCCTCTCGCGCCTCCTTGCAGTGGACACGAACCAGTGACAGGGCCACATCAGCACCGCACCTAGCAGAAGACTTTTTCCATTCTCGCACTCGACCTGGAACATCACTTAGTCGAGTGACCAAGGATTCAAGGTCGTTCTGAAGGGTCTCTTTGGGCCAGAGTGCGGAGTCGATCCGCGACACAGCAGCTTTCAGTCGAGCCAGGTAGTCCACCACACCAGCGATACGGGATTCCAACCGGAGGACATTCATGGCCACTTCATCCTTCACAGGAGAATTGATAGGGTCCAGGCGGGTCTCCACTCGACTGGTCTCTTCCTCAAAATTCCGGCAGAATTCTGAAAGAAGTTTCGACAGAGCAAAACTGTACCCAAATGGTGAGTCAACAACAACAAGATTAATCGCACAAAGGGGGTTACCTTCAAGCATGAGGTATAGCTTCATGGCAAGACCCCCAAGATAATCCCCCAAGTCCTTGTGCTTCCCCGCCAGCTGGCCGATCTTGTCGTTCAGAGTACTCTTGTCAGTCTTCAGTCGACTCGCTTCCCTATTGGCCTCGTCAAGAGCAGACTTCAGCCTAGCGTTCTCGTTCTCAAGATGGCTGACTGAAGCAAGTTTCTCTTCAGCGAGCTTTAACTTCTCCGCAGCTGCCTTTTGCGCCTCCGCAAGGTCAAGATCTTTCTTCTTCAGGGCCTTCTCTAGTTCGTCTGCAAAGCAACAACAGACACAGAGTTCAGAACGGGCAGAGGAACAGAGATAGACGTCGAGTCCTCACCAGCCATACCTTTTGCTTCATCCTTCGCCTTCTGCACGTTTTCCTGAGCAAACTGTAAATCAAGATTAAGCTGGAACTGCTTATCCTTCAGATCAGCGAGCTGAGCAACAAGCTCACAAGACTTCTGCAAAGAGTCAATCGACAAAGGGTATCAAAGACAAGTTACTCCCGAGTGACTGAAAGAAGAGCACAACACTTCTAAGACTACAGCCGAATCAAAACATTCGACAGTAGCCTCGGGGACTACACCCAGTGGGTGCACTCAGCGTGCCCCCACCGGTTTTCCTTGATTTCCACTCGACCCAACCCGATCAGTCGAGTGAGGAAGTTTGAAAGCATAAAGACCGCAGTCGACTGCCAGCAGTCGACCGTGGCCTTGGGGACTACACCCAGTGGGTGCACTCAGCGTGCCCCCACCGGTTTTCCTTGATTTCCACTCGACCCAATCCGATCAGTCGAGTGAGGAAGTTTGAAAGCATAAAGACCGCAGTCGACTGCCAGCAGTCGACCGTGGCCTTGGGGACTACACCCAGTGGGTGCACTCAGCGTGCCCCCACCAATGAAAAATTTCAGATCAACAGCACCCAGTGGGTGTACAACGCAAGTGAAGACCAACTAACCTGGACGTTCTGCTGCAACGCCGAGCTGATGTCATAGGCCGCTTGACTGGCATCCCGAGCCGCTTTGGTCTGCTCCATCACGAGCCCCGCCTGACGTATAGCCTCCTTAGCAGCACTCACTTGATCCTCCGGGGTCTGGTAGGCGGCGAAGAACGAGGGCGGGTCGACCAGTGGGGGAGCAGTCGACGACGAAGGCCGGGCAGTCGTCAGTGGTTCAGCAAAAGTCACAGTAGTCCGGGCGGTGTTGTCACCCCCTTGGACCACCGCCTCAGCAGTCGACGCGGTCTGAGGAGCCTTGTCGACCAGGGCCCTCCGGCCTCTCCTCCTAAAAGGCCTGAGCGGCACTTCCGCCTCCTCCTCATCATCCGGAAGGTCAATAATGTTGGTCGGAGCTACAAAAGTTCAGAAATGAATATCCAATCGACTCAGCAGTTAAACAGTCGGATCGTGTCAAAGATTATACCTAAATTGGAAGTGAAGGCGTCCTCCATCATCTCATCGACATTCTGGATGGAAATCTCGGAAGTAGCGGCGCTGCACGATTCCAAGCAAATAATTTGAAAGTGAATCGACTAAGAATCCGTTCTAGTCGACTAAAGAAAGATAAAAACAGTCACTTACCCAGAGATGACAGGGATGGCGACCCTGATCTTGGGCAAGGCCTTGGGTGGCTTGGTCGGGATGGCTCTGGGCTGCTTGGGTGCCTTCTCAGTTGGGGCCGGCGACGCGGTCCGAGGGCGCTTGGATGACTGGCCCACCGGAGCACTCGACTGACTGCGCTCCACGGCGGGATCCTGAGCGTTCTTGGAGCGTCTCTCGCGTCGAGGAAGGTCGACCTCCACCTCTTCGTCTTCATCACCCGAGTCGTCGCTGGCCTCCTCCTCTACGTCACCATCAGATTCCCACTCCTCGACTTCACCTCCACCCTCACTTCCTTCGCCTCCACTCCCTCCTCCTTCAGATACTTGCTCCTGGTTCCCATTCGGCATCGAATACATGTCGTTGATCTCCTGCAAGACAACGGGCAGAGCAAAGATCAGTCGACTTATCGCAAGCCAGTTACTAGACGGAGTGAAAATTTCAGTCGGAAGAAGTAAAACGTACCTTGTCTGTCTCCATCATCCCATCAAGCGGAGCAATCCTCCTAGAACCCCTGGGGTTGTCCTTATTCCCAGTCATGCTGGTCAGCCAGCTCTCCAGTACAGAAGCCTCGACCGCCTCCGGGTGGATCCGAGTGGAGTCGTCGGACCCGGAATACAACCACATCGAGTGATCCCGAGCCTGGAGAGGTTGGATTCGTCGCTGGAGGAAGACTTCGAGCAAGTCCATGCCGGTCACGCCTTCCCGAACCAACTCAACCACTCGACTGACTAATACCTTCACCTGAGCCTTCTCCTCTGGAACCACTTTCAAAGAAGCGGGTTTCTGCACTCGGTCCAAGGTAAAAGGAGGAAGGCCGGTCGAGTGGCCAGGGGTCGGCTGGTCCTTGCAGTAGAACCAAGTCGACTGCCACCCGCGCACAGAATCGGGAAGCGTCATGGGAGGAAAACAACTCTTACCCCTCGTCTGGATCCCGAGGCCCCCGCACATCTGGATCACCTGCGTCCTTTCCCCGTCCGGGTTGAGCCTTTTAACCGACTGGGATCGGCAAGTGAAGATATGCTTGAAGAGGCCCCAGTGAGGTCGACAGCCTAAGAAACACTCACACAGAGACACGAACGCAGCAAGATAGACTATGGAGTTGGGCGTGAAATGGTGGAGCTGCGCTCCGAAGAAGTTCAGAAAGGCCCTAAAAAAAGGACTCGGGGGCAGGGAAAACCCCCGGTCGACATGGGTGGCTATCATGACGCACTCACCCTCGCGAGGTTTCGGCTCCGTCTCCTCCCAGGGAGGCGAGCAGCCTTGTAGGGAATGAGTCCCCCCTCCACCATGTCGTCGATATCCGCTTGAGTAAGGATGGAGGGCATCCAATCCCCCTGTAACCAGACGGACGGCAGAGCGGCCCGCGAGGACGACCCGCCTCGGCCAGATTTCTTCCCCTTACCCTTTGCCGCGGCCTTCTTCGCGCGTTCCGCCGCCGCCGTCTTGTCCTTCCCCATTGTCTCGAACGAGGTCTTGGCCGAGCGGCGGTGTCGAGATTGCAGCGAAGAGCGAGGCGGAGGCTTACGGAGGAAGGGAGAAGAAAAACAAGGGCGCTCAGTGAAAAAAAAATCGGAATCATTACCTTATATAAGGCCACACCCGAGTGGCTGATCAGTGGGCCTGCGCCCCCCAGTCAAATCCCGCAACAGGCGCGCGCGCAGTACGTGGCGAAAAAGGTGGCGCGGAGGTCGAGGCACCCTTGCCTTATCCAGCCGATTCGCGCGATTTTCTCCGTCCGGTGCGCTTCCCAATTTTCAAATCCCGCAAGATCCGCGATCGACAGGACGGTTTGTCAGACGAAAAGATCCGTTTCCTTAAGTCTCCCAAGAGACTCGTCACGTAAACACACTCGACGGTAATATGAAACCACTCGACGGACATCTGAATGGATCAAGGCAACTGAAGAATGGGTTCCCACCGTAACTTCCATTTATCCAAAGACAGATGCAACCGAAGCATGGAGGTTGAGTCGGAAGCATAGGCTCGGCCCCATTCTCACTTAACCCCTGACCCATTCGGGGGCTAATGACGAGGATACGTACCTAGGGTAGGGTAACTTATCATACCTGAGGTATCCAATCAAGGACATGACTCCTACAATGAAAGACATTCTAAGAAGTATCAACATTTCAGTCGACCTGGTCAGCCCAGTCGACGGACACGAGCGTACTCGACCAGAAGCACAAGCAGTCGACCATGAAGACAGCCACTCGACTATAAGAAGACCTAAAGGCACTGCCTACAAACGGTCATCTCATAAGTAGCTTTGATGGCCTTCATGGTCCTTTATTACAGGCGTTACCAGTAACCCCCTCTCTTTATGTACATTAAACTCCTTGTAACGTGGGCTGGCTGGGGTCCTGGCGAACTCTATATAAGCCACCCCCCTCCACTAGGACAGGGGTTCGCAACTTTGTAACACACACACATAATCCAGTCGACCGCCTCCGGGCTCCGAGACGTAGGGCTGTTACTTCCTCAGAGAAGGGCCCGAACTCGTAAAACTCCTTGCGCATACAACTACTCCATAGCTAGGATCTTGCCTCTCCATACTTACCCCCCATTCTTACTGTCAGACTTAGAACCACGACAAGAACCAACCAGTGGATGGATGATTAGCAGGGCAGTGTAGCTCCGCCCATCAAGGATCAAACCCCGGGTTTGAGCTTTGATATTTCATTATTGCATATTATTTTTTTCAGTTGGAGCCGACGTTTTCATCGATTGTGAGGCATCCATGGTGATTTTGTCGATCTTCAAGCTCTACAACTCCAACCCGCTCTTCATTTGGCGATATGTGTGTGGGTGTGGGTGTGTGTGTGTGGGGGGGGGGGGTGCGCACGCTTTTGTTGTAATAGGTGTTGAACAAAATGTTTTTTAGAGGTGACCTTTGTGGCGAACATGGAAAATTGCTCTAAAGTAAATCTACATCTTTTCAATTCTTTCCTGATGTAGGGTCCCTTTGTTAACAACTTTCCAAAGATATCCATGGTTCATGTACCATTGGCATGAGGGCCCAAACTAAATCTACTTGCCACTATGGGACCCAAAGGAAATTTACCGCCAAATGTGTAGAAAGACTTATGAATACAATTGCCAGTACATATATGTTGTAATTCGTATCATGATTTTGAATATGTAAAACACTTGGCATTACAGTTTTTGGACAACAAATGAGGAACTAGTATTCTTGAGGAAGGACATTTTAACTCATCGGTACCAGCTCCTTAGAAAAAACTTCTCTATCTTGGATGACCATTTCTTCAAACTGCTAGTAGATTGTGCTTTTCTCTGGAGGTTCGACAATAGATCAACTAAAAAAGGCTTGTCATGTCCTTATATGCCCTTACCCCTTCATCTCTCATGAATGCCAAGGTCTTCTAGGGTTACCTGCCTCCTGCCGACCCCGATGGTGGTCTAGCTCATCTCTCATGGCTTTAGGGCTATGGAGGCGTGGTGGACCCTGAATATGCCGGCGGGAGGGCACCTCCATATTCAGATGTCTTTTTTAGCTTAGTTAGGGTTTGTGTCCTGTTCAGGAAGGCGAGGTGGCGATAGCTCCCTGATGATGGAACAATATTCTCCCCTCCTTGTTTCCATCCAGCCGGGCATGTGGAGGTGTGCCTCCAGTGGATCTCGTGGGGTTTGGTGAGTATTTGTCTTCACTGAATCTGCTTGAATCTGGTCTTTGTTTCTTTATGTTGTATATAGGTTGGATCTTTCCAGTCTACGCATCTCTTCATCTGCGACGTTTGCTGTTCTAGTGCGCTAGTTCTGTGGGTACTTAGCACGACGACTACGCGACTGTCTACTACAACAAGTTTTGGCTAGCTTCAGTGTGGAAGGGGCAATGACATTGGCACACCATCCGCTTGCTCTTGTGCTTGTGGTCGGTGTCGTGGTTCTAAGTCTGACAGTAAGAATGGGGGGTAAGTATGGAGAGGCAAGATCCTAGCTATGGAGTAGTTGTATGCGCAAGGAGTTTTACGAGTTCGGGCCCTTCTCTGAGGAAGTAACAGCCCTACGTCTCGGAGCCCGGAGGCAGTCGACTGGATTATGTGTGTGTGTGTTACAAAGTTGCGAACCCCTGTCCTAGTGGAGGGGGGTGGCTTATATAGAGTTCGCCAGGACCCCAGCTAGCCCACGTTACAAGGAGTTTAATGTACATAAAGAGAGGGGGTTACTGGTAACGCCTGTAATAAAGGACCATGAAGGCCATAAAAGCTACTTATGAGATGACCGTTTGTAGGCAGTGCCTTTAGGTCTTCTTATAGTCGAGTGGCTGTCTTCATGGTCGACTGCTTGTGCTTCTGGTCGAGTACGCTCGTGTCCGTCGACTGGGCTGACCAGGTCGACTGAAATGTTGATACTTCTTAGAATGTCTTTCATTGTAGGAGTCATGTCCTTGATTGGGTACCTCAGGTATGATAAGTTACCCTACCCTAGGTACGTATCCTCGTCATTAGCCCCCGAATGGGTCAGGGGTTAAGTGAGAATGGGGCCGAGCCTATGCTTCCGACTCAACCTCCATGCTTCGGTTGCATCTGTCTTTGAATAAATGGAAGTTACGGTGGGAACCCATTCTTCAGTTGCCTTGATCCATTCAGATGTCCGTCGAGTGGTTTCATATTACCGTCGAGTGTGTTTACGTGACGAGTCTCTTGGGAGACTTAAGGAAACGGATCTTTTCGTCTGACAAACCGTCCTGTCGATCGCGGATCTTGTGGGATTTGAAAATTGGGAAGCGCACCGGACGGAGAAAATCGCGCGAATCGGCTGGATAAGGCAAGGGCGCCTCGATCTCTGCGCCACCTTTTTCGCCACGTACTGCGCGCGCGCCTGCTGCGGGATTTGACTGGGGGCGCAGGCCCACTGATCAGCCACTCGGGTGTGGCCTTATATAAGGTAATGATTCCGATTTTTTTTCACTGAGCGCCCTTGTTTTTCTTCTCCCTTCCTCCGTAAGCCTCCGCCTCGCTCTTCGCTGCAATCTCGACACCGCCGCCCGGCCAAGACCTCGTTCGAGACAATGGGGAAGGACAAGACGGCGGCGGCGGAACGCGCGAAGAAGGCCGCGGCAAAGGGTAAGGGGAAGAAATCTGGCCGAGGCGGGTCGTCCTCGCGGGCCGCTCTGCCGTCCGTCTGGTTACAGGGGGATTGGATGCCCTCCATCCTTACTCAAGCGGATATCGACGACATGGTGGAGGGGGGACTCATTCCCTACAAGGCTGCTCGCCTCCCTGGGAGGAGACGGAGCCGAAACCTCGCGAGGGTGAGTGCGTCATGATAGCCACCCATGTCGACCGGGGGTTTTCCCTGCCCCCGAGTCCTTTTTTTAGGGCCTTTCTGAACTTCTTCGGAGCGCAGCTCCACCATTTCACGCCCAACTCCATAGTCTATCTTGCTGCGTTCGTGTCTCTGTGTGAGTGTTTCTTAGGCTGTCGACCTCACTGGGGCCTCTTCAAGCATATCTTCACTTGCCGATCCCAGTCGGTTAAAAGGCTCAACCCGGACGGGGAAAGGACGCAGGTGATCCAGATGTGCGGGGGCCTCGGGATCCAGACGAGGGGTAAGAGTTGTTTTCCTCCCATGACGCTTCCCGATTCCGTGCGCGGGTGGCAGTCGACTTGGTTCTACTGCAAGGACCAGCCGACCCCTGGCCACTCGACCGGCCTTCCTCCTTTTACCTTGGACCGAGTGCAGAAACCCGCTTCTTTGAAAGTGGTTCCAGAGGAGAAGGCTCAGGTGAAGGTATTAGTCAGTCGAGTGGTTGAGTTGGTTCGGGAAGGCGTGACCGGCATGGACTTGCTCGAAGTCTTCCTCCAGCGACGAATCCAACCTCTCCAGGCTCGGGATCACTCGATGTGGTTGTATTCCGGGTCCGACGACTCCACTCGGATCCACCCGGAGGCGGTCGAGGCTTCTGTACTGGAGAGCTGGCTGACCAGCATGACCGGGAATAAGGACAACCCCAGGGGTTCTAGGAGGATTGCTCCGCTTGATGGGATGATGGAGACAGACAAGGTACGTTTTACTTCTTCCGACTGAAATTTTCACTCCGTCTAGTAACTGGCTTGTGATAAGTCGACTGATCTTTGCTCTGCTCGTTGTCTTGCAGGAGATCAACGACATGTATTCGATGTTGAATGGGAACCAGGAGCAAGTATCTGAAGGAGGAGGGAGTGGAGGCGAAGGAAGTGAGGGTGGAGGTGAAGTCGAGGAGTGGGAATCTGATGGTGACGTAGAGGAGGAGGCCAGCGACGACTCGGGTGATGAAGACGAAGAGGTGGAGGTCGACCTTCCTCGACGCGAGAGACGCTCCAAGAACGCTCAGGATCCCGCCGTGGAGCGCAGTCAGTCGAGTGCTCCGGTGGGCCAGTCATCCAAGCGCCCTCGGACCGCGTCGCCGGCCCCAACTGAGAAGGCACCCAAGCAGCCCAGAGCCATCCCGACCAAGCCACCCAAGGCCTTGCCCAAGATCAGGGTCGCCATCCCTGTCATCTCTGGGTAAGTGACTGTTTTTATCTTTCTTGAGTCGACTAGAACGGATTCTTAGTCGATTCACTTTCAAATTATTTGCTTGGAATCGTGCAGCGCCGCTACTTCCGAGACTTCCATCCAGAATGTCGATGAGATGATGGAGGATGCCGTCACTTCCAACTTAGGTATAATCTTTGACACGATCCGACTGTTTAACTGCTGAGTCGATTGGATATTCATTTTTGAACTTTTGTAGCTCCGACCAACATTATTGACCTTCCGGATGATGAGGAGGAGGCGGAAGTGCCGCTCAGGCCTTTTAGGAGGAGAGGCCGGAGGGCCCCGGTCGACAAGGCTCCTCAGACCGCGTCGACTGCTGAGGCGGTGGTCCAAGGGTGTGACAACACCGCCCGGACTACTGTGACTTTTGCTGAACCACTGACGACTGCCCGGCCTTCGTCGTCGACTGCTCCCCCACTGGTCGACCCGCCCTCGTTCTTCGCCGCCTACCAGACCCCGGAGGATCAAGTGAGTGCTGCTAAGGAGGCTATACGTCAGGCGGGGCTCGTGATGGAGCAGACCAAAGCGGCTCGGGATGCCAGTCAAGCGGCCTATGACATCAGCTCGGCGTTGCAGCAGAACGTCCAGGTTAGTTGGTCTTCACTTGCGTTGTACACCCACTGGGTGTTGTTGATCTGAAATTTTTCATTGGTGGGGGCACGCTGAGTGCACCCACTGGGTGTAGTCCCCAAGGCCACGGTCGACTGCTGGCAGTCAACTGCGGTCTTTATGCTTTCAAACTTCCTCACTCGACTGATCGGATTGGGTCGAGTGGAAATCAAGGAAAACCGGTGGGGGCATGCTGAGTGCACCCACTGGGTGTAGTCCCCAAGGCCACGGTCGACTGCTGGCAGTCGACTGCGGTCTTTATGCTTTCAAACTTCCTCACTCGACTGATCGGATTGGGTCGAGTGGAAATCAAGGAAAACCGGTGGGGGCACGCTGAGTGCACCCACTGGGTGTAGTCCCCAAGGCCACGGTCGACTGCTGGCAGTCGACTGCGGTCTTTATGGTTTCAAACTTCCTCACTCGACTGATCGGATTGGGTCGGATGGAAATCAAGGAAAACCGGTGGGGGCACGCTGAGTGCACCCACTGGGTGTAGTCCCCGAGGCTACTGTCGAATGTTTTGATTCGGCTGTAGTCTTAGAAGTGTTGTGCTCTTTCTTTCAGTCACTCGGGAGTAACTTGTCTTTGATACCCTTTGTCGATTGACTCTTTGCAGAAGTCTTGTGAGCTTGTTGCTCAGCTCGCTGATCTGAAGGATAAGCAGATCCAGCTTAATCTTGATTTACAGTTTGCTCAGGAAAACATGCAGAAGGCGAAGAATGAAGCAAAAGGTATGGCTGGTGAGGACTCGACGTCCATCTCTGTTCCTCTGCCCGTTCTGAACTCTGTGTCTGTTGTTGCTTTGCAGACGAACTAGAGAAGGCCCTGAAGAAGAAAGATCTTGACCTTGCGGAGGCGCAAAAGGCAGCTGCGGAGAAGTTAAAGCTCGCTGAAGAGAAACTTGCTTCAGTCAGCCATCTTGAGAACGAGAACGCGAGGCTGAAGTCTGCCAATAGGGAAGCGAGTCGACTGAAGACTGACAAGAGTACTCTGAACGACAAGATCGTCCAGCTGGCGGGGAAGCACAAGGACTTGGAGGATTATCTTGGGGGTCTTGCCAAGAAGCTATACCTCATGCTTGAAGGTAACCCCCTTTGTGCGATTAATCTTGTTGTTGTCGACTCACCATTTGGTTACAGTTTTGCTCTGTCGAAACTTCTTTCAGAATTCTGCCGGAATTTTGAGGAAGAGACCAGTCGAGTGGAGACCCGCCTGGACCCTATCAATTCTCCTGTGAAGGATGAAGTGGCCATGAATGTCCTCCGGTTGGAATCCCGTATCGCTGGTGTGGTGGACTACCTGGCTCGACTGAAAGCTGCTGTGTCGCGGATCGACTCCGCACTCTGGCCCAAAGAGACCCTTCAGAACGACCTTGAATCCTTGGTCACTCGACTAAGTGATGTTCCAGGTCGAGTGCGAGAATGGAAAAAGTCTTCTACTAGGTGCGGTGCTGATGTGGCTCTGTCACTGGTTCGTGTCCACTGCAAGGAGGAGCGAGAGGAGAAGCTGGCCGCTCTCCAGGTTGCCAATACCAGGAAGCATAATTTTCAGGATTTCATGGAGACCTTCATAGCTGCTGCCACTCGAATCTCAGACGGGATCGACTTGGACGAATTCGTTGCGCCATCAAGCCCTCCGCCAGAAGAGTAAAAAACTGCTGTGCTTTACCTTAAATTTGCCTCGGGATGCCGAGTGGTTTATGTATTTGATAAACTCCGTCGGACTCTCAGCTCGAGTACTTTTATTTGCGATCTAGGATCTTTTGATTTTATCCAAACATGGCTCGACGTTGAATGTCTTCGTGACTTGATCCGCTGATCTACTATTCGTTGTTCCCTCAGAGGCTGCTATTCGTTGTTCCCTCAGAGGCTGCCTGGTTTGCACGATGCTCATCGCCGGGATGGTGTCTGTCAAAATGGCTTAGGCGAGCACTGGGCTGCAGCTAAGTCCCCGAGTGGGAGGTTTGCTCTCCACTCGGTAGGATTCCAATTACTTAGGCGAGTGCTTGGACTGCAGCTAAGCCCCCGGGTGGGAGGTTTGCTCTCCACTCGGTAGGATTTCAATTACTTAGGCGAGTGCTTGGACTGCAGCTAAGCCCCCGAGTGGGAGGTTCGCTCTCCACTCGCTAGGATTTCAATTACTTAGGCGAGTGCTTGGACTGCAGCTAAGCCCCCGAGTGGGAGGTTTGCTCTCCACTCGGTAGGATTTCAATTACTTAGGCGAGTGCTTGGACTGCAGCTAAGCCCCCGAGTGGGTGGTTTGCTCTCCACTCGGTAGGATTTCAATTACTTAGGCGAGTGCTTGGACTGCAGCTAAGCCCCCGAGTGGGAGGTTTGCTCTCCACTCGGTAGGATTTCAATTACTTAGGCGAGTGCTTGGACTGCAGCTAAGCCCCCGAGTGGGAGGTTTGCTCTCCTCGGTAGGATTTCAATTACTTAGGCGAGTGCTTGGACTGCAGCTAAGCCCCCGAGTGGGAGGTTTGCTCTCCACTCGGTAGGATTTCAATTACTTAGGCGAGTGCTTGGACTGCAGCTAAGCCCCCGAGTGGGAGGCTGGCTCTCCACTCGGTAGGATTTTTTCAAACTTAGGCGAGTGCTTGGACTGCAGCTAAGCCCCCGAGTGGGAGGTTTGCTCTCCACTCGGTAGGATTTTTTCAAACTTAGGCGAGTACTTGGACTGCAGCTAAGCCCCCGAGTGGGAGGTTTGCTCTCCACTCGGTAGGATTTCAATTACTTAGGCGAGTGCTTGGACTGCAGCTAAGCCCCCGAGTGGGAGGTTTGCTCTCCACTCGGTAGGATTTCAATTACTTAGGCGAGTGCTTGGACTGCAGCTAAGCCCCCGAGTGGGAGGTTTGCTCTCCACTCGGTAGGATTTCAATTACTTAGGCGAGTCCTTGGACTGCAGCTAAGCCCCTGAGTAGGAGGCTGGCTCTCCACTCGGTAGGATTTTTTCAAACTTAGGCGAGTGCTTGGACTGCAGCTAAGCCCCCGAGTGGGAGGCTGGCTCTCCACTCGGTAGGATTTTAATTTCTTAGGCGAAACGGATTCGCAGCTAAGCCCCCGAGTGGGAGACTTGCTCTCCACTCGGTAGGATTTCCTGAAAACTTAGGCGAAGCGGATTCGCAGCTAAGTCACCCACTGGGGGAAATTTAAACAAACAGAAAAAGAAACAGCAGTCTTTTGCTTGAAACAAAAGAACTACAGAGGTACTTTTATTACATCTCAGTCGAGTGAGTTTTTAAGTGAAAAAAGGACGGAGCAGGTCCGCGTTCCATGCTCGAGGCTCGTCGATCCGTCGATCGATGTTGTAGAGGTGATACGCTCCGTTGTGCAGGACTTTGGTGATGATGAAGGGGCCTTCCCAGGTCGGGGCAAGTTTGTGAGGTTTTTGCTGATCCACGCGGAGGACCAAATCTCCTTCCTGAAAGGCTCGACCCTTCACATTTCTGGCGTAGAACCGACGCAACTCTTGCTGGTAGATGGTCGAGCGGATTAGAGCCATCTCTCTTTCCTCCTCTAAGAGGTCGACTGCATCTTGCCGGGCCTGTTCTGCTTCTGCTTCGGAATATAACTCGACTCGAGGCGCGTTGTGGAGCAGGTCGCTCGGCAAAACCGCTTCGGCTCCATATACCAGAAAGAATGGTGTTCTTCCAGTCGACCGGTTAGGGGTGGTCCTCAACCCCCATAGAACTGACGGAAGTTCGTCGACCCAGGCGCCTGCTGCGTGTTTGAGATCACGCATCAGTCGGGGTTTTAGTCCTTTGAGGATGAGGCCATTCGCGCGTTCGGCCTGTCCATTCGACTGAGGATGAGCAACTGAAGCGTAGTCGACTCGAGTGCCCTGAGAGGCGCAGAAGGCTTTGAATCTGTCATTATCAAAGTTTGATCCGTTATCCGTGATGATGCTGTGCGGAACTCCATATCTGAATATCAATCCCCTGATAAAACTGATGGCAGTGCTTGCGTCGAGGTCCTTTATGGGTTTGGCTTCTATCCACTTCGTGAACTTGTCGACTGCAACCAACAAGTGGGTGAAGCCACTCCTACCAGTTCTCAGTGGTCCGATCATGTCTAGACCCCAGACAGCGAAAGGCCAGACGAGTGGAATGGTCTTCAAGGCGGAGGCGGGCTTGTGAGACATGTTGGAATAAAACTGGCACCCCTCGCACTTGTCGACTATATCCTTTGCCATTTCGTTCGCCTTTGGCCAGTAAAAACCCGCTCGGTATGCTTTGGCCACGATGGCCCGAGAGGATGCATGATGGCCACAGGTCCCCGAGTGGATGTCCTCGAGAATTATCTGTCCTTCTTCGGGTGTGATGCACTTCTGACCAACTCCAGTCGCGCTTTCTCTGTATAGCTGCCCTTTGATTACTGTAAAGGCTTTGGATCGACGGACGACCTGTCGAGCCTCTTCTTCATCTTCTGGGAGCTCTTTTCTCATGATATACGCAATGTACGGCACTGTCCAATCGGGAGTGGTGATCATAACTTCCATAATCAGGTCGACCACAGCTGGAACCTCCACTTCGGTCGAGTCAGAGGCGCTTTTTGGTTGTGGAGGCTCTTCTGTGAAAGGATCTTCTTGCACTGATGGTGTGTGAATGTGCTCCAAACACACATCTTTAGGGATGGCCTCCCTTTTGGACCCTATCTTCGCCAGATCATCTGCAGCTTGATTTTTCAGTCGGGGTATATGATGGAGCTCCAACCCCTCGAATCGTTTCTCCAGCTTCCTCACTGCGCTGCAATATCCCGTCATGGATGGGCTTCGGACGTCCCACTCCTTCATCACTTGATTAACAACCAGATCTGAGTCTCCGTAGACCATGAGGCGACGGACGCCGAGTGAAATGGCCATACGTAATCCGTATAGAAGCGCTTCATACTCTGCCTCATTGTTGGAGGAATCAAAGTGAATCTGGAGGACATACTTGAGCTTATCTCCTCGGGGGGAAACCAGTACAACCCCCGCACCGGATCCGTTCAGCATCTTGGAGCCATCGAAAAACATAGTCCAGTGCTCCGAGTGAACTTGAGTCGGAAGCTCCTGCTCGGTCCACTCGGCGAGGAAATCAGCTATTGCCTGGGACTTAATAGCTTTCTTTGCCTCGAACTTGATATCAAGAGGAAGAAGTTCAATTGCCCATTTCGCCACTCGACCGGTTGCATCTCTGTTATGAAGAATCTCTGATAATGGAGCGTCGCTGACGACTGTGATAGAGTGATCAGAGAAATAATGAGCAACCTTCTTCGTGGTCATGTAAATCCCATAAACAAGCTTCTGATAGTGGGGATATCTTTGCTTCGACGGGGTCAGAACTTCAGAGAGATAATAAACTGGGCGTTGAACTTTGAAGGTCTTTCCTTCCTCTTCCCGCTCGACCGTAAGAATGGTACTAACGACTTGTCCCGTGGCTGCTATGTAAAGCAACAATGGCTCTTTGCTGACAGGAGCAGCAAGCACCGGCTGGGTGGAGAGCAAAGCTTTTAGCTCTGCAAATGCTGCATCAGCTTCTGGAGTCCATTCGAACGTGTCTGACTTCTTCATCAGTCGGTAAAGAGGCAGCGCCTTTTCACCGAGCCTGGAGATGAATCGACTTAAAGCGGCCAAGCATCCAGCAAGTTTCTGGACATCGTGCACACGCACGGGGCATTTCATCCGGAGTATGGTGCCAACTTTTTCGGGGTTAGCGTCGATTCCTCGTTCGGAAACAAGAAAACCGAGTAACTTTCCTCCAGGGACTCCAAATGTGCACTTCGACGGATTGAGCTTGATATCATAATTCCTGAGATTGGCAAAAGTTTCAGCTAGGTCAGTCAGCAGGTCGGAACCTTTTCGTGACTTGACCACTATGTCATCCATGTATGCTTCTACATTCCGACTGATTTGAGTGATTAGGCACTTCTGAATCATTCTCATGAATGTAGCTCCGGCGTTCTTGAGACCGAAAGGCATGGTAACATAGCAGAAACACCCGAATGGGGTGATGAAGGCTGTTTTTATTTCATCGGGTCCATACAGACGGATCTGATGGTATCCAGAGTAAGCATCTAAAAAAGATAACCTCTCGCATCCTGCAGTCGAGTCGACTATTTGGTCGATGCGAGGAAGAGGAAAATGATCTTTCGGGCAGGCCCGATTGATATGCTTAAAATCGATGCACATGCGCAACGATTTGTCCTTCTTAGGGACCATTACAACATTGGCGAGCCACTCGGAGTGGTAGATCTCGCGAATGAATTCTGCTGCTAGGAGTCGGGCCACTTCTTCGCCAATGGCCTTTCTCTTCTGAACGGCGGACCGTCGGAGATGCTCCTTGACTGGTTTGACCTTTGGGTCGACTCGAAGGCGGTGCTCAGCCAGTCCCCTGGGCACACCTGGCATGTCAGCAGGCTTCCATGCAAAGATGTCCCAGTTCTCACGGAGGAACTGGACGAGCGCTTCTTCCTATTTGGAGTCGAGTGTAGTGGAGATGTTGGTTGGAGCCGCATTTGGATCGGTCGGGTGGATGTGGACTTGCTTGGTCTCACCAGTCGACTGAAATGCTGACTCCGTGGCGGGCTTCTTGGCTCGTAACAACTCACTCGGATCCGCAGTCTTCTGGTACTCTTGTATCTCTATCTTGGCCATCTGAGCATCAGCAATTTTGGCGCCTTTCTGGAAGCACTCCTCTGCCTTCTTCCGATTGCCAACGATGGTGATTACACCTTTGGGGCCAGGCATCTTCAGCTTGAGGTATACGTAGCATGGTTGAGCCATGAAACGAGCATAGGCTGGCCTCCCAAGAATGGCGTGGTACGCACTCTGAAAATCCACGACCTCAATGGTTAACTTTTCTTTCCGGAAATTCTTCGAGTCACCAAAGACGACGTCGAGAGTGATTTGACCGAGTGACTCAGCTTTCTTCCCAGGAATGACTCCGTGGAAGCTCATGTTGCTGGGGCTGAGTCGGGACATCGGAATGCCCATCCCCTTCAACGTCTCTGCATACAACAAGTTTAGCCCACTGCCGCCGTCCATCAGAACCTTGGTCAGTCGAGTGCCTTCAATAATTGGGTCGACCACCAACGCTTGCCTCCCTGGGGTGGCAATATGAGTCGGATGATCGGACTGGTCGAAGGTGATGGCGGTCTGGGACCACTTCAGGTAATGGAGTGTCACCGGAGCGACCATGTTTACTTCGCGATTGATGACCTTCAGTCGACTCTTACTTTCGACATCAGCGAAAATCATCAGAGTGGAATTGACTTGGGGGTATTCTTCACCGCTGTCTTCCCTGTATTCAACTTTGTCCGACTCTTTCTCTTTGTCCTTGGCCTGCTTCCCTTGGAACTGTTGCATCAGGAGTCGACATTGTCGAGTGGTATGCTTAGGGTAAATGAGATTTCCCTCTTCATCTTTCTTCGTGTGAATGTGGCATGGTAAGTCCATCACATCGTTCCCGTCCTGGTCTTTCACTTTCTTGGGGTTCCAAGGACCCTTGGGTTTCCCCTTAAACTTCCCTGGGGTCACAGCTAAGGCTTCCCCGGGGGCGACTGGCTCGGCCTTGCGCTTCTGCTTCCGACTGGAGTGTCCTCCGCCGGCCTCATTAGCGGCTGCCTTATACTTGCCACTCCGGAGTCTATCTTCCTCTTCTCCGTTCGCGTACTTGGTGGCGATTTCCATCATTCGACTCAGGGTCATATCCCCGGTTCGACCGAACTTCAAACTTAACTCCCTGTTTCTGACGCCTTCCTTGAAGGCGCAAACTGCCTGATGATCGGACACATTCTCGACCGTGTGATTCAGAGTGATCCACCTTTGGATATAATCCCTCAGGGTTTCACTCGACTTCTGAACACATGACTGCAATTCTGTCAACCCTGCCGGTCGCTTGCAAGTCCCTTCGAATGTCCTGACAAACACCTGGGCTAGATCTTCCCAAGTATAAATACTGCTGGGAGCCAACTGATTCAACCACACTCTGGCTGATCCTTCCAACATGAGGGGCAAATGCTTCATGGCCACCTCGTCATTGCCGCCTCCGATCTGAACAGCCACTCGGTAATCCTCGAGCCATGTGTCCGGCTTGGACTCTCCGGTGAACTTGCTGACTCCAGTCGCCAACCTGAAGTTGGGAGGAATCACTGCAGCTCTGATTGCTCTGCTGAAACACTCGGGACCTGAGACGCGAACTCTGCTGCTGGACGGCGCGCCTCTATCACGGTCTTCTCGGTGAGCTCTATTTCGGTCGACCAGACCTTGAACGATGATGGATCTCGCATCAAAGCCTGGTTCCCTGGGGTCGACTGGGACCCTTCGCCCAGTACTGAACTGGCGTCTGTCCTCTTGCCGTCGAGGAACGTACGACCCCTCTCTTGGGGCAGGAGAAGGCACTCGACGTTGATCGTTGCGATCGAATCGGTGTTCATATCGCTCGTGCCCTTGGTATTGATCCTCGTGCCGGCCTCTGTGTCCTTCACACCTCGGGAGCGACCTTGGACTATGAGCCGACTGAACGGAATTCGCAGCGACGGATCGACTGTGAATCCTGTTGCGCGACTGAGATACGGCTGAATTCTGGTCACCCGCTGCACGGAGCAAATCTCTGATCTGCAACAGACCTCTCCCTGCCTCTGACTGTGAAGGCTGGATCGACTCCGCTATGCGAGCCGCAGCTGCCAAATTCTGAATCGGGGTACGGTATACCTGGGTCGGCGGCTGGAAGAGGTGACGACGACTGGACTCGGGAACGGGCGGTCGTGCGCGCTCGTCGAGTGCTCTCTGGAGATTCTCCAGTCGAGTACGTTCAGCCAAGTTGGCCAAGCGCACCTCCTCCAGGGCTCGTGCCTCAGGGGTTTCTCCAACGATAGGAGTGTGAAGGGCGTCCATGTTCCGGCGACGGAGTTCCTCCCTCTGCACTGAGGTAAGGAGCTCGGGCCTGTACTCTTCGTGGCCCCGCACCGGAATCCCCCCTGCGGCAACCTCTTCGGTGTGGGGGAATCCGGGGGGACTACGTGGTCCGTCGACCATTAGTACTTCCGCCGCTGGATCACTGCTGTCGCACTCGGACGCAGTCTCTACGGAGCCAGTCGAACAGGCCGTAGAGTGACTCGTCGAGCTCGATTGCCGCGACTTGGGGGATGGCCGACTGGCGGGCCAGTGCGTGCTTCACCCACCGCTGGAGTCTCGACCGACCGGTGCGCTTGCGTCGGTGGGAAACTGATGACGACGATGGCGAAACGAATGCCGACCCATACTGGGTCGATGGTTGCCGCAGGAGGACGCCGCGGACGCATGCGCGAAAATGCGTGGCTCCGCGGGCGGGAAGCGCGTCCACGTCGAGTGGAGCCTCCTGCAGCCAAGCAGAGTTGTCAACGATGAAGGAGAGAGCGCCGAGACGGATCTCGCGGCTCTCGACCATGACTCCGCTCGAAAACATGATGTGGGGTGAAAGAATCCCAACTCCTCCAACAAATCGCTAGAACACCTGCCCCACGGTGGGCGCCAACTGTCGTGGTTCTAAGTCTGACAGTAAGAATGGGGGGTAAGTATGGAGAGGCAAGATCCTAGCTATGGAGTAGTTGTATGCGCAAGGAGTTTTACGAGTTCGGGCCCTTCTCTGAGGATGTAACAGCCCTACGTCTCGGAGCCCGGAGGCAGTCGACTGGATTATGTGTGTGTGTGTTACAAAGTTGCGAACCCCTGTCCTAGTGGAGGGGGGTGGCTTATATAGAGTTCGCCAGGACCCCAGCCAGCCCACGTTACAAGGAGTTTAATGTACATAAAGAGAGGGGGTTACTGGTAACGTCTGTAATAAAGGACCACGAAGGCCATAAAAGCTACTTATGAGATGACCGTTTGTAGGCAGTGCCTTTAGGTCTTCTTATAGTCGAGTGGCTGTCTTCATGGTCGACTGCTTGTGCTTCTGGTCGAGTACGCTCGTGTCCGTCGACTGGGCTGACCAGGTCGACTGAAATGTTGATACTTCTTAGAATGTCTTTCATTGTAGGAGTCATGTCCTTGATTGGGTACCTCAGGTATGATAAGTTACCCTACCCTAGGTACGTATCCTCGTCAGCCGGATACTAGGTAACTTATTATTTCCCTTAGTGATTATTGCCTGGGTCATATTCTAAATTTGTGTCTCTTCTTCTATGACAGTTATCTTCTTCGCCCACCTCAAGTCTAAATCTTAGCTCCGCCCTTGCCTACGTTTATCACCCAGAAAGTCACAACATTGTATTTCTTTCTATTTGAGGTGTGTCTTATAACTGGCCACATTTGCAATCCAGCAATATATAATTTAGTTTATCTGCCATGCATTTTCCTTTGATTTTTCACGAAATACATCTATGCCGTAGAAGAATAGTTCCTAGGTTCTCTCAAATCTAGCCGTGGTGCAAAGAATGAAAGCATGCATATTCTGCATTTTTATATTCCGGTCTTTTTTGCGGGGGTATATTCCCGTTTTTTGACAATTCTATATTAATCAAGAAAACCCTATAGCAAGTTACCGTTGGGGCAAAACAGCCAGTCTCGAGATGGCTGGCACTGCAACTATACTTGAGTTAGGTGGGGATATATTAGTGCACGCGGTGTATATGTTTTTTGTGATAAATACATTACATATTTATGCATGTGACAGATCCAACCATTTCATTCATGAATAATTGATATGGAGATACAGTTATAAGAATCCCAAGAAGCGTATCAGATCTTGGTGGCAGCAACAATTCTTCAAGTCTCGGAAGGAATTCTCCTAGCAAGCGTGGAGCAACGGGATGTCCGCATACGGGCCGTTGAGCACCCCGTTGGCGATGACACTGTATGTCTTCTCTGTCATGTGAACCGTGTCCCAGTTGGCAAACCTAGACGGGTCGCGGCAAATCTTCGCTTTCCGATCGCACATATGGCCGGTCCCGTAAGGCCCGTTGCCACCACAGCATGCCACCAGAGGGCTGTCGATGCCATTCCTGTTGGGATTCCTGACGAGCTCCATGAAGGCGCCGTAGTAGTCTGCGTAGATGATCTTCACGCTGGGGTTCCGGGACTTGAGCCGGCCGATCTCCTGCTTCAACAACTGGTTGTGCCTCCGAGAGAATGCGTTGAACCACGCAAGGCAGCGGAACTGGTCGTAGTCCGCAGATTTATTGCTCTTGTGAGTACTAAGGTAGGCTGGCACGCACCCGATGGGGAAGTTCCCCGGGACAAGGATCGTCCTGGCGCCGAGGTTGATCACCTTCTGCACGCCGGCTCCTATGCGGGCGATAACATCGGGCATGTACTGCAGGGGCGTGTCTCTGTCCTTGCTGCGCTTAGGATCGAAGAACCAGAAGTTGTAGTCATTGCCGCCGATCTCACCAAAGACGACCAGGGACTCGCTCAGGAGCCTCTTTGTTGCAGCTGATCACAGGAAAAAGGAAGGAATAAGTTGACCAAGAACACATGCATGTTCATGGTGCATACTTACATGTCACGTAATTAAAATATGATAAGCTGACCGCAACATATGTTTTTGCATGCCTTACATACCATCTCCTGGAGCAATCCGTGTGAGCACTTTGTTGAAAGTAGCGAGCTGATCGTGGAGGCTCCAAGAAAACGGTACACTGAAGTTATACTTGGACTTGAAGTAGTTCGGGTTCAGCGCCATAGCGCCGAACACGGCAAAGTTGGCACCAGTGGGGAACTGCCCTGTCTTCTCCTGAGGCAAGCTCGGTGGCAGCAGCGGCAGGCCCAACGCTTGCGCTGCCAAAACATCACGAACCAAATTTAGCACGCGTACGAAATTGAACTGTTAGAACACACATGCATGCACATGTACACACCATAAAAGTCGATTATGAGACGCCCATCAGAGGCGCGGCCCGTGGGGTGGTGGAAGTAGGTCTCTCCGTAAGGAGGCACCAAGGGTGGACCCGGTGGTCTGTTGCGGACGGTGTATGCGAAGTTGCCGGTGTCAGTGATGGAGTCGCCGAAGGAGAAGATACGCTTGAAGCAGCCGCACGACCCTAGATCAGCGTTGAGCAGCAGGGCAGCAAAGACGAAGAGGACGGC
The DNA here is from genome assembly GCA_032464435.1 of Aegilops umbellulata. Lineage (NCBI taxonomy): Eukaryota > Viridiplantae > Streptophyta > Magnoliopsida > Poales > Poaceae > Aegilops > Aegilops umbellulata. The sequence continues at coordinate 420,924,005 of CP136059.1, forward strand.
CAAGGAAATGGAGCAGTGGCGATTGGAACTCCCCATCTTAGCTATCTAGCTAAGCAGGAGAAAGGAGAGACGCTAGCTATCTGGTTGCAGATAGAAGTGTTCCAGATCTACGTTTTAGTATTCCACATGAGTTCCCTTCATCCCCATTTATATTAGAGCTTTATGCGGTGGAGTTGTGTATATCAAGATCTCTATCAATTTAATTAATGATATAATTTTTTAGCAGTGTTTATCTTACTACCCCACAATTATTTCCAAACAATTATATGTTTGGTGAATTATGAAGATATTGCTAAATATCGAGTTCTATGCAAATGCAGTCTTTCTGAAAGATAAGATTGGGTTTCTATGGAATTAATTGATGCAGTATATATCAGCCCATCTGATTTTCAGTCAGTTCGCTATTGACTTAAATTATTTAGGTTTTCAGTCAATACGCTATCCAACGTCTGACTGGGATCCAAAGGCCCATCTGCCTTCTTCGTCCTCTGCTTAACAGTTGACTGAATTTTTTGACATGACTGTCATTTCTTTTCCGACAAGACTATATACTAAAACTAAAAAAATTGAGAGAACAAATTTTGTATTAAAAGAAAAAAGAAATAAAATGAAAAAACTTTAAAGAAATAAAACTTGAACAGAAATTGCACATTTTCACAATATGTAAGAATAAGTCTACAATAGTGTAATTTTTGGAAAATATTATAATTTGTGCACATATTACATAATAATTGTGCTTATGTTTAGAGATTAATCGCCTCATCTCATATTTATGACACCATCTCGCATGCACGTACACACACGAGCACGTCAAAGATGAACTGCGTTTCATATTGATACCGCATGTGAGCGCACACTAACCACACATGCATGATCACACATGACACACATGTGCTCGCCCGCACGAGCACACACACGACACCTGTGCACAAAAGCAAACGTCCGCACACAAATCCATAGGACATACACGCGTGCGTCACACACACATAAACCCACACACTCCCATACAGAAAAGGAAAGAAATAAAAAAATTGAGTAAGTAGAAAGAATAAAATAAAATAAAAGCAAACACACGTGAAAAAGGTATAAAAAAGGAAATCCATTGAACGAGAAAAATATCATGAGCCTCTGATATAGCAAAAGGGACTATATATATGTGCATGTATGATATATAGTCATCATGTAAAACGTGTTTGGAGTTGTATGTTTTTTCGACGATGCATGAGAGGATTAAGGAATTGTTTTAACGTTCACCATATAAGTTTTTTTTTTGAGAAACAGTCACTATATTAGATGAGCATATTACGAGAGAACCAAGGAAATAACTGTTCTTTAGAGGTGAAAACCAACCAGTGGATGGATTATTAGCAGGGCACTGGCAGCCCAGCCCATCAAGGATCGCCTACCTTCTCAATCAATTGTGAGGCGTCCTTGGTGATTTCCTCAATCTTGAAGATCCACCACTCAAACCCGGTCTTCAACAGGTGATGTTTGTGTGCGCGCGCGGGGGCACGCTTACATCGTAATAGGTGTTGAACAAAATGTTTCTTAGAGGTGGAAAATAGGTCGGTACTCCTAGGAGTATGTACTCCTACCCAGGTGTCTTCGGTTGATTTGTTTTTAGTAACCAGATAATGTGTGCAGAATAAGGAAAATAGGTAGTTTGTTTCCAGATTTTTAGGATATGCTATTATGTTCGGCCATCTCTTCTCATTAGCACATACGTACGTCATATTCATCTCCGTTTCTCTCTCAACAGAAAAAAAAAAATCCATCTCTTCTTCCCTGCGGACGGCGAAGCACGGTGATCTCGGTGACAGGACGCAGGATCGAGAGCGGTAGCTGGTCACAAACGGCCATGGTGACGCGCTCTTCTAATCCTCCCATCAGCGACCTGTGGAAGCTTCAATTCAAAATATACCAGTACATGCTGCGGCGGCACGAGCATCCATCGGCACACGGCTCCACGACGCAGGCACCCACCAGCATCCAGGCGTGCCATGGCTGTAACTAGCATGTTGGGGCGGTCCTGGTGGCTTCCATGGTGCTAGCAGGTGGCCATGACTCCATGAGACATACTCCTTTGAAGATGAGATTAATTACGGCGGTTGTACCAGATATACTTGATGCATAATCCCACTTTCTTTGTTGATCTCTTTTCTTTGAGGATTTGTTTCTCTTCAGATTTACGTTCTTCCGCGTTCAAAAAAGATAATGTATGGGTACTTCTTTACTGTGCTAACATACTCCCTTTTTGATTATCATACATCACATAAATTCTTCCCGTTTGTGAAAAAACGTTAGGCAGTACGTGATTGTTATTCCCAAAATGAGGTATATATTGTACTGCATCCAGAAAAAATATCCAGTATATACTCCTTCCAAAACTAAGTAGTATATGATCCATTAAAATGCAGTATATACTCCTTCAAAAATAGTAAACTCATTTTGATGGTCTAATACTAGGCTCACCGCTCACGAAGTATATACTGCCGAGATAGAGAAAATAGTAAGAGCTACTATGCACACTACAGTATATACTACTGAAATTAGGGTGGTATGTACTTCATTTCCATAATGGAGAAAAAACGCATACTAATACCAGAGAGAGATAGAGAGAGAGAGAGAGAGAGAGAGAGAGAGAGAGAGAGAGGGAGGGAGAGGGAGAGGGAGAGGGAGAGGGGGGAGAGGGAGAGGGAGAGAGGGAGAGAGGGAGAGGGAGGGAGGGAGAGAGAGAGAGAGAGAGAGAGAGAGAGAGAGAGAGAGAGAGAGAGAGAGAGAGAGAGAGAGAGAGAGAGAGAGAGAGAGAGAGAGAGAGAGAGAGAGAGAGAGAGACGTCTTAGGACTAACCACATTCAAATGCATTTTCATTGTGTGAGCACTGAGGCCACCGTCGGTAACACAAATGCGATGTCGTGCTGAAATAAAGGACATGGACCTATTAGGGTCTGCAGTCATGATTATTGGGCTAATAGTGTGTGTTATTTTCTCTTCTGTTGCAAAACATGGGCTCTTTTTGCTAGTGTATACCTAAACATAAGGGACCCTGATAAGTGCCACACGTGTGACATGAAGCAATTCCGCCGACACGTCTTTCTAGCCATCCATTGTGACAGATCAGCATTTTTGTTTTTTTCACACACGCATGCAAACAGGAACAAAAATAGATGATGTCAGCGGGAATCTTTTGGATTTTTCAAACTTTAAAATGTTTTATCTCTTAAATGTAAAATCCGATTAAAAATACGTTTTCACCATTAAATTCGTCGCGACGATGTCTTCAAAACTACATCCCATATCGATATGTTTCGACGATATTTTTTTGCGGTTAAACGTTGCAATGTTTATTGCACATAAATTGCCATGGTGTTCACAATGAAGTTGCCATGATATGTTTCAACTACTTTTTCTTCTACGTTTAAAGTAAATTTTAACATGTTATAATAAAGGGAATTAAGAAACTAAACTTGCCATGGAGAGTTACTAAAATTTGGCATGATCCATGGAATAATTTTAAGATGGTTCATCATTAAAAAGAAATCTGTCATCAATTACTTTAAAAAATGTATAGCCAATGACTCAAATTTGCCATGAACCTGAAAATAAAATTGCCATGGTGAATTACTTAAATTTGCCATGATACATGCACCAAAATTTGCCATGTTCGTATCAAACTTAATTTACATCATCAAAATACTAGAATTGCCATGGTCCAAATACTAAAATTGCCATGATGGATTACAGAAAATTGCCATGATCCTTGAATTAAATTTACCATGGTTAATTACAAAATTGTCATGGTTAATTAATAAAATTTGTCGTGAAAATTAGTTGAAATACAATGATAGCTTTAAATCTAGAAGAAAAAAAGATGAAACAAATCATGGAAACTTTTGTGTAATTATGGCAACTTTAATGTAACATCATGGGAACTTTTGGCCCCCCAAAAAAATCATAAAAACATATCAATATGGGATCTAGTTTTGAAGATCTCGTCGAGAGGGATTTAATAATGAAAACTGATTTTTAATCCAATTTTTATTTAAGAGATAAAATATTTTTTAAGTCCAAAAAAGCAAAACGGATGGTAATGAGGTTGTTTGGACCATGTTACTTCGTGATAATAAGAGGGTTATTGGTTCTGGCGATACATCATCGAAATTACCTTCAAAGTTGTAAAATATTACCCACCGATGGCATCTAAAAGTGATAAAAAAATATATCACACACGGGAATCCCCGCCTGGTGCGGCCCATACAGTAGGAATCTTCTATACTGCGCTCTTCTCTGGGAGAAGAAACAGCGCGCCTGTTTGGGCCGGCCCATGTCCACCCAGGCCTGTTTTTTTGTTTTTTTCATTTTTCGTTTTTGTGTCCCATCTTCGCTTTTTCTACTTTAAATAATACGTCACTTCAAAAAAGTTTAAAACAATTGAAAAATGACATTTTTAAGTAATTTTGTTTAATATTTCATAAATCTTTGCAGATTCAGAAAATGTTTGTGATTTTGAAAAAATATTTGCATATTCAAAAAATGTTCTCAATTTTGAAAAAAAATGTTTCAGAAATAAATAAATGTTAATGAATTTTCTAAAAAGTTTGTGTATTAAAAATGTTAATGAAAGTGAACAAAATTTTGCCAATTCATAAAACGTTCATGAATTGGAAAATATCGTAAAAAGTCAAAAAATGTTAGTGACTTACGAAAGTTTATTGATACATAAAATGTTCGTTGATTAAAAAATGATCATGCATTTCAAAAAGTATTCCTTAATTCATAAAAATGTTTGTGAATTTCAAAATTTGTTCCACCATACAATTTCCAAAAAATGTTCGTCCATTCTAGAAATGTTCGCCTATTCAAGAAAAACATTTTACAGAATTTTCACGATTAAAAAAGTTTGCATATAGTATAAAATGTTCAGCAATTATAAAAATGTTCATGACTAGAAAATGTTCGCAGATCTATAAAAATGTTCATGATTTCAGATATGTTCACGTCTTTATAAAAATCATGGTTTTCAAAAATTGTTCATGATTCGATGAAAATGAGAGTGATAGTATATCTCGGTGATGCAGAAAAATGTGGTCATGGCCATTGGAGATCATGAATTTTTTCTTCCCTTGCAATGCACGGGCTTTTTTGCTAGTTATCTATAAAAAAATGTTTTTTTTTGTTCAGACACAAAGTACTAAGGACAGCAACATTGCCCACAAAATAGCCAGCAAAGCACATACCCACCTGCCATGGTACTACTAAGGTCAAAGTCTCACCCGTGGTTGATCTCGCACAACGAGGATGATCACTGGGCCTTGTAGAAACTCTTGATTCCTCATAACACTTGAAGGCTTTAGTTATCTATTGTTGGGCCTTGTAGAAACTCTTTGTTCCTTCATAACACTTTAGGAGTTCTAGCTTTAGTTATCTATAAAAGATTGTTTTTTTTGTTCAGACACAATGTACTAAGGACAAGAACATTGCCCACAAATAACCCGCAAAGCGCATACCCACCTGCCATGGTACTACTAAGGTCAAAGTCTCACTCGTGGTTGATCTCACACGAAGAGGATGATCATCGGGCCTTGTAGAAACTCTTGATTCCTTCATAACACTTGAAGGCTCTCAAGTGCCTCCTAACTATCTAGGAAGCGCACACCCTACCAACTTAAACAAGCAAATCAAAGTCATATGGATGAACTCATCAAAATACCTTCGATCAAACATCTCCCGGAACCGATAGGATATGTCTCACAAAGATAGTCTTCAAGCAAATAGATATGAAACACAAAAGATTTGTTCAATAAGTACTTGGCTAGACCTACGGGGAAATGCTACGGAAAGTAATCTACAAAGTGATTTGGCAATGTTTACTTTGAAAAACGGGGCAACAGGGCCCACCTTGGGAATCATGGGGGAGAGGATATTGTTAGAGGGAATAGTCCGTAAGTTTCTTCCATGCGTAGCTCGTAAGTTTCACATTTTTTGGTTCAATAAAGGCATGAGTTGGTCCTTCAAACCCTAAAGGTCCTGCTCTCTTGTGTTTCACTAATTGTCACAAAATGGATGGCAACTCGCTCATCTACTCAAGGGTGTGAAGTACTATTTATATAGAAAGCAGAAATTGGCCATTACTCTGGTAAAGTAACTAATCAGAAGTTATGGAAAAATCATGAGTAGTGCCGCACATGTTCAAAAGTTGAATGGTTGGAAGGGAACACAATTCCCAGAAGAGCGCGATACTCGAGGGTACCAGACTATCCAGTAAACATCTTATTATTTATTTTCTATTTCTTTCACTTTTTTCCTCTTCACTTTGCACCATACTTTGTTTGTGTATGAAAGTTACTGTAGATATATTATTCTATGGAGTTCTACGGTTCGCAGTTCACAAAAAAAGGTGATTCATTTTCCCAGGAAAGTAATATGCTCGGAAGGTTCCGGCGATGTTTCTCGTGTCGTCAGAGGACGTGTGGAGGTGCGTCTTCGATGGATGTTTTGGGATTTGGTCAACATTTGTCTTTGGTGGAACCATTGGATCCGATCTTTGTTCGCCGGCGTCCTTATGTCTGTAGGTTGGATCCTTTGGGGCCTTAGCACGACAACTTCCCGACTGTCTACTACAATAAGATTTGTCCGGCTTCAATGATGAAGGGGCAACGACGGCGGCACGCCTTTGGCTCGCTCCAGTGTTTGTAATCTTCGTTAGGTGGTCTATGACCTGGATATATATAATTTTTAATTTTGGTGTTCGTTGTAATCCTGACAGATGAGGAATAGACAAGAAGTAAAATCCGGAAAAATGCTTGGAAGTACCTTAAAAAATTACTCTCGGAGATACGGGTCGACAGGGCAGGTCTTAGAAGGAATCAATGCAGAAATGACGAAATCACAACTCAGAGTTATCTGGATGATTTGGACCAAAATTGAACCCGTGTGTGCAGTTCGAGGACGTGTTCCACAGATTTGCGAGTTCGATAATGAGAAAGTAGTGTCTGCACCCAACTTCGGTGCACCCACGAATTGAACAGTTAATTAAAAAAAAGATCAACAAATTCTGAATCTTCGTGTATGTCATTATGAGCAAATGTTTTAGGATCTTGCAAAGTTTGGTCTGAAAACATGTGGACCAAACTGTACTTGTGTATGCCAAATGTAGAAGAGACATCTTAGTCAGCTTATCAAGATTATTGTGATTCATGTGGCTTGCGTGACACATGCCCGTACGTTGTACCTGACGTCACATCACCATGAAAAGCTAGGCTCTAGTGTGCGGCACAAATATCTAGATCAACAGGCGTGAAGAGCATGTCCTTGACGAGTCGTTTCCGGCTGTCCTTGGGCGAGGTGATGCCGTCGCCGTCTTGATAGATGCATTGGATGGTCCTCACCAGGTTGACACAGACGCGGTTGGCCGCGCTCCCGGTCCCGGTGCTGCTGCTCATGGCGACCTCCCTGTTCACCTTCTTCCAGGTCTCGGCAATGGCGTCCGCCACCGCAGCCCGGGCCTCTTCCTTACTCGCGCCACCGCCCATGCGGCAGGTGATGGCCGACGCCGCCTCACCCCGCTCCGACTCGGCCTCGTGGGTCGCGCAGTCGTTGCAGAGCCGGAAGATCATGGAACATAGCTCAACCAGCTTGGGGTACACCATGTCGTCGCCGTCGTCGTGATTGCGCAGCCATGAATCAATCTGCTCTTGCTGCTGGAGCATGGTGAAAGCGTGGAGCAGCAGCAGAGGCCCCGTGGACGTGACCCACCCGTTCTCAAGGTACTCCTCCAAGCATGGCATCTGCCCCTCGTGCTGCCACTTGGCTTCTATCAGGAACGCCTTACACAGCTCATGCCACTGCATGCATGCATCCACATGCATGTTAACCCATCGATCCTCAAAGGTATCGCAAACGAAAGAAGAAGAAAACCAATGGATCTATCTCCTCTTGTCTTACTGCTTTCTTGTAGAGCGGGAGCACATCGTATCCTTTGTCCTTGGTCACACGATCTGCTGCCTCCGTCGATGTCGACCTGATGGCCGAGTACATCGCCTTCATGTACTCCGGCAGCGCCGTCGGAAAAGCATCGTCATCCCAGCTGCCGACAGCATCGGTGAAGGCAGCCAGCTCGTCGAACGTGCCATAGAGGTCGTAGACGTCGTCGAGGTGGACGATGAGGGAGCCCACCTTGGCCAGCACCTCGCGGCAGCTAGCGAGGGGGGGTTCCGGCGCGATGCACGCCGCGCAGAAGAAGCACTCCACGAGACGGTCCCTCGCGAACGGTAGCTTCTCGCCCAACCCGGTCTCCTTCCACCATTTTGTCACCTCCACGAGCTCTGCTCCATGGACAGCCTGCACGAGGTTGAAGTCGACCACAGCCAGCTGAAGAACTGAAGGATCCATACTCAGGTGCCTCTCGTCGTTGTAGCCGTGTTGTTTCAGCGACCATATCGCCTGCAGCCTGGGAACTCTCCATTGCAGTGGGAGGTCTCTTTGTCTTTCCATGGAGATGAACATGGACGGCATCAGTTGTTCGAGTTTCTTGACGGCGAATGCTCTTGCTTCGTCGAGCATGGCCTCTCCTGGGAAGGCCAGGTAGGAAGCCTCATGGAGTGCAACGAATCCATCAATATCCTTGGGGTTGGCTGCTTTGAAATCACCATTCTCATCCCTGAATGCACTCAACATATCTACAAAAATAAACAAATTACAATCATTAGTAAGATAATCTACTCAAACTCTTAACTACAAAGATTTGGATGACGGTCTAATAAGTAGAATAATTAGTAATGCATAAGTGTTTTATATAATCTCTGTTTGATGAGGTTACTCTCCTATATATCCTTCTATCAACCTTGTAATGGATTCAAACATTTCCAATAGAGTGGTTTGGGAATTGGGTATATGACCCTATGCAGCGGAGCCTTGGGTTTGAATCAAAAGAAAAAACTATATTACATTATCTACTCCCGCCATCCCACATAAATTGAAAAACGATCTTATATTATGGGACGGAGGAAGTATTATATATGCGCATGAAAAGGAAATAGAATAATTATTGGTGTTTCTTATCTTTACCTGTGGACGCAGAGATTCCATATCCTCTGAGCATTCTAAATAGCAGTGCTGTTGATGAGAGGTCATGCTTGAGTTGAAGGTGTGCATCATGCACATGCATGGACATGAGGATGTTTCTGATCTCCTCCTCGAAATGGTACGCTACACCGAGACTTTGCAGTTGATCAATGATTATGAGTCTAGTAGCCAGCTCTTCTTCCTCCTCGAGCAGAATTCGCCTCACTTTCTGCTTCAAGCTCGATTGGAGTGAGCTTTGCTTGCTATGCTGCACCGCAAGTAGGTAGGTCAGCATCTAAATAGCTCCTTGCCTTTAAAAACTAGCTTCTTCATTTTTCAAATATGTTCCGAATACATTTTTAGAGACTGAGCCAGCAGGTCTTAAGCTTGACGAAATCGTCACATACACATTATAACCGACAGACATGTCATGAGCCAGCTGTGCCCTGTAGATTTCATGTTTTTATTGCTCTACACGTTTCGGAGGCGACTGCCTCGGGTGATTGTTAGTGTTAGGTGGCAAGCAAAAAGACAAATACTCCTTTTTCATTGTCATGGACACCCGGATTGTTTTGTTATTCTCGGGAATAATGAATTTTGTTTTGCTATTTCCATAATGTGTAGAAAGAAAGAAAAAGAAAAAATATCTACTTGTAAAGTAATTCTAACTTCTAGGTCGACTGAAAATAGCCAATTCTAAACGGGGGAAAAGAGCTTCCACACCCCCTCTCTTTCTCCTCGGCCCTTGCACCACCATCTCCATGTCCCTCGCACGATGCCACCGTAGCCTCACAAGCAATGACGCGCCACCGATAAGCCTACCTCCTTCTTACCTGTCACCGAATCAAAGCCCCTCGCGCCAACCTTGCACCCACCCTCGGGCTCACCATTGCTTGACAATAAAAAGAATGGGAGAAATTGGAAGAATAGCTGGGCTGATCGTGCATGCACCTCGTGGTCTTGTTGCGCCTGCTGCTGCATGGAGCAAATGGAGTCATAGTCCCAGGTTTTGAGCTGGTAGTCGGCCGGCCGCCGCAGCAACTCAGCCGACGGGAACCGATCCGCGTACATGGTTGCGTGAGCAGACGACGCCATTAGTTCTACCTAGCTCAGTGAACCTCAGGCTAGACAATGAGATGTGGATTTCGTGATCTTCTCCGGTCTAATTCGATATGTGTTTGCCACACAACGGTGCATATGAAACGTAGGCTATTTATAGATGCACACTACTACTGTTACACCTGGGAGTTGTGTGGAGGGTCACAGGTACCGGCTAGTGTACGTCCAGCTCAAGATATCGTGTGTACAAACTCCATGAAACATGTGCAGCTAAACCACCCAATTAAAATATCTCCGCATAGGATGGCTAACATGGATAGGGATCGACCGCCGTGTGTGTGGTCTCTATTTTCTTTTCATCTTGGTTCTCGGTGATATACATAATTTATTTCTTAATGAACGAGCATCTGTTTTTTCCAATAAATACGAAACTTAAAAAGTCAAAAATAAATTTATCTTACGTTTGCCTACCTGGTATCCTATATAACTAAATAGGAGATCCCACATCTCGCAAAAAAAAAGGAGATCCCACTAAATTATGCCTAATATGTAAACGTGACATCTCAATTTGCAACTATGCTGGGAAAATGCACAATTGTTTCTGCTCTTTAATGCTACTTATATTCAATAAATATTTTCAAATACACAACAACTAAATACAACAAATCATATGTATTTTCAGTTTCAGTTCATGTATTATTAATCTATTATAGATATTCTTGTCCATACAACGAAATCGCATTGAAATATATTACAACCAATTACCACAAAAATGCACGAGGTATTTTCAAACAATTAAAACCGTGAGCGATATCACATGTAGTGTGAATGGGATTGACATTAGAATCTTCCCAAAGATCTAGCTCGTCCATTGTCTCTTTTTTAGCAAAAGGTCCTTTAGGAATAACTTATATTTTATCTAATCATAATCATAAAGATTTCATATGCGCACACTATGTCCAATCTGCCGTGGGAGCACCGATACTTTGGCAGCGGCAGGGTGGTTGCTGCCCATCCTACTGACAAGTGGATGTTGTTGCCTCTCCCCAGGCGTCTCACCCATAGCTCATAGCAGTTGTGCACGGGCCAATTAAATCTTGGCACATAATGGCTTGTTGGGGGCGGCACATGGTTTCCGGGGCGCAGAGGCAACAGTGGCGTGAGTCGATGTGGAGGTTGCCGTTGGTGGCGCTAAATGTGATGGTGCTTCGCTCATTTAAAGCTCTTACTCACTCGCTGGCCTTCATGACCGCACGCCGCACGTCTAGGGGGTGTTGGGAGACGACTAGGATTGTGTCCCATTCATGCATTGGTAATCCGATCTGGACCGACCTAATCCGATGGTCGGCCTCCCCCGAAGCCTCCCAATCTTGATTCCTCGTCGACATTATGACCTGGAGGAGGGGTGCGTGATATGGCCACTTGGGTTTCGTGCGCCTGCTTCCTTTTTATGCTGATCTGTTAGCATGGGTATAGGTGGTTGGGTGACCAATGGAGCCGGTGGTACTAGTTGATCGGTGTCGGTTCAAGCGACTTGGGCGCCGACCTTCCTGTGATAGGCTATCCCCCCACCTCAGCCGCCCCTTGACCTTGTGATGGATCTTCTCCAACGGGTATAAGTCATCGGTGACGATCGTGATGTGCACCATATCAGCATTGGTGTTAGCATGCTCGTTGTTCTCTGAGATGGAAGATCTGGTGTCCGAGCAAAGCCAGACGTGTGAAGTTCATCCTAATATATGATTTATGTGTTGATCAGGACATTTCAGAAAAACTTCTTCTCTGGCAAGTTGGTGGTGGCAACACTTGGGACTTCGCCTTTCATGGTGCTCATCGAGTATCAGGTCTCAAGTCAGGGAAAAAACCCTAGGTGGAAAATTCACTGTTAATACCCAGAAGTGGTGGTTTACGCTTCCTTGCTGAAGTCATTGTCTGGAGTTTGCTCGAACTTTCTCTCCTCAGTGAAAACCCATGATCTGACATTTATGGTTGGATCCGGCGACGACAGTGTTAATACATTGTTGGGGAATTATGTCATAGCCTTGGTGTTGTAAAAAGTAGTGGTAGCTGTCCAAGCTTTGTTGCAACGTGTCGTTCGCCTCACCTTGACCTTTATGTTTTTTTTTCTTCTTCTTATTGTTTCCTTGTTGGCTGTGTGCGTCCAAGTGGTTTGTATGTTGGGTGCGCACTCTCCTAACATTCCCCGCACCAATGATTATCTCTCCTCAGTCGCGTCTTCCTCAAAGCAATAAGGGAGAGACTCCGTTCCCCATTGTCCGATGTCGGCGTCAAGCCCTTGAGTTATCCCCTCTTAATCCCACCTCTCCAAACATGTGAGAGGTTGGGAAACCCAGTGCCCTCAATCTCGTCTTTTAGATAGATTAGTGTTAGGGTTTCATGGCGGCGCGTCGTTGGTACTGGCGGCGGTTTTGGTCTGACGATTAAGGTAACCTCGAGCCTCCCCATCTCAACACAGTCATCTATGGAAGCGACGATGACTTAGTGGCGTAAATTTATGTTGACCGTGCTAGTCAACAAGAGCCCATTACCCCGAAGGCCAAAGCAGAAGCCCTGGAGGTTCAGGATTCAGAAAAAAGATACAGATCGTTCAATTCCAAGAGATTGCAGCCGAACAGGCAGCAAACTGGGCAACTAGCGTCTCGCGAGTCGCGATTGGCAATTCCCTAGCAATTGTGCCGGTGTAGTTCAGTTGGCTCCGATCCGATCCGGGCCATCTGGTGATCCCATCGTCCATCCGCTGAACGCTGATCATCTACTCATCTGATTGTGCCGGCGCAGTTCAGTTGCCGTGAAGACTGAAGACACAGCAGTGAACAGGCACGCCCACTGTGTTTTAATCTTCAGGACCAAGGTTATTTTTTAACCTATTTTCTTGTATTCGAATGATCTACACATTTAGTCATCTAGTTGTTACTATTTGAAACTAATTACATTTTGTTTGATCACTTGTAATTTTGTTAGGTTTTGTTCTTGGATCTTCATCATGTCTACTAGAATTTGGAAGCATGATTCTGGTGCTTAAAAAGCGTAAGAAGAAACAAAGACTATATCGTGAGGCTCGATCTCAAACAAGTTCCCTCGATAGATATGTCGTGAGAGAACCCCGACTTGATTCGAAAAATCAAATTGTGGATGTTAGTGTAGATGATGGTCATGATGACAATGACATAGAGGTTGAGGCTCATGATGCAGAAATTGATGATGGTATTGCCGAAGAAGTGGGTGATGATAATGTTGCCGATGGGGGTGATCATGTTGATACTGCAAATGAAGGTGATAATGCTAATACCATCGATGATGATAATATTGCTGATGACATCAAATATCCTTTTCCATTTGATATATTTGATCCAAGAAATTGGGATGCACTTGATCCTAAAATGATAGATGTTTTGGTGCAAAAGGGTCCTAAAAGAGACTCATCTATTCAGCATGGTAAAAAGGACAAATTGTCTAGAAGGTTTCCTGCAGTATCATATACTAGAGTTCTCTCAAATGGGGAAAAGTGTGACAGAGAATGGCTTGTGTACAACAAAGATCTTGACAAGGTATTTTGGGTTTTTTGCAAATTATTAAGAAAAAGGCTCGTGAGAGGGCAGTTAGCAAATGAAGGTTTCAGTGACCGGTCTCATCTTGGTCATAGACTCAAAGAGCATGAAACTAGTATAGAATATGTCACAAATATGACTACATGGTATGACTTGCGCCTTATGTTGGAGAAGAATCAAACAATTGACAAAGTTTCTCAGCGAGAACTTGAGAAGGAAAAGGAACATTGGAGAAATTTTTTGATTGTTAAATTTCTTGCAGAACACAATATAGCATTCCGTGGTAGTAATAGTAAGATGTACCAAGACAGCAATGGAAATTTCTTAGGACTTGTTCAAATGTTGGTTGAGTTTGAGCCAGTTATAAAATAGCATGTTGACCGCATCATGAATGGTAAAATTCATGATCATTATCTTGGTCCCTCCATACAGAATGAGTTAATCAATTTGCTCGTTGCTGCAATCAAGTCAAAAATCATTGAGAAGGTAAAAGAAGCAAAGTACTTCTCAGTTATACTTGACCGTACTCCTGATGCAAGCCACCAAGAACAAATGTCTTTGATAATTAGGTATGTTGATGCATCTCCAGATTCTTTTTGCATTGAAGAATCCTTCTTAGGTTTTTTGGATGTGAATGATACCACTGGGCAAGGATTGTTTGATGTTTTACAGAAAGAATTGAAGAGTCTTGACCTTGATGTGGACAATGTGAGAGGTCAGGGATATGATAATGGGTTGAATATGAAAGGAAAAAATAAAGGAGTACAAAACAAAGTATTGGAAATAAACCGAAGAGCCGTTTATTCAGCTTGTGGTTGCCATAGTTCGAATTTGGCACTATGTGATATCGCAAAGTCTGTCATAAAGCAACATTTTTATTGGAGTTATCCAGCATATCTATACAATATTTGCTAATTCTACTAAGAGATGGCAAATTCTCAAAGATAACATAACAGGATTGACTCTCAAGTCATTATCATCTACTCGTTGGGAGAGTCTTGTTGATAGTGTTCAGGCTATAAGGTTTCAGCTACCGGAAATAAGGGAGGCCTTACTACAAGTGGCTGAAAGTGATAAAGATTCTTCGACACAAAGTGAAGCTCAATCATTGGTGGCTTCGATTTTTTGGTATCAATCATCATCTGGTATGAAATATTATCCGCTGTTAATTTGATTAGCAAAGAGCTACAGTCAAAGGATATGCTTATTGATATTGCAATTGAATCTGTAAAAGGCTTGCTTTCCTTTTTCAAAAAGTATAGAGAAACTGGCTTTTCAAAAGCATTGGAAGTTGCCAGAAAAATTGCAGTGGAGATGGATATTCATCCAGAGTTCCGGAGCAAGCGTAAAATCAAAAGGAAAAAACAATTTGATGAGGGTGAAGATGATGCATCTATCGACTCACAATCTGCAGAGGAGTCATTTAGGGTCAATTATTTTATACGTGTTGTTGATCAAGCTATGACTTCACTTACCATTAGATTTGAACAATATGAGGGGTATGAAAAGATATTTGGTTTCTTGTTTACTTCAGATAGGCTGCGATCACTAGATGACAAGAGTTTGATGGCTGCTTGTGTTAATCTTGAAGATGCACTTAAGAGTGAAGAACATACAGATATTGTTGGACTTGAATTGTGTTGTGGGCTAATTTTCATCCAGGATTTACTTCATAAATCAATGGGTCCTCTTGACATTCTGAATTATTTGAAGAAGCGATCCACAATCTATCCTAATGTTGTTATTGCATACAAAATTTTGTTGACCATTCCTGTAACGGTTGCATCTGCTGAAAGGAGTTTTTCTAAACTCAAGTTGTTGAAGTCCTACTTGCGTTCTACTATGACACAAGAAAGACTTAATGGATTGGCGACAATAACACTTGAAAATGATGTCTTGGAGAAGATAAAGTACGAAGATATGATTGAAGATTTTATTACAAGAAATACCAGATGGATGCTTCTTTTTGGTAGAACATGAGGTTATTGGTTAGTTTATTGCTTTCCTATCCCTTTACCTTTCCAGCTTTAATATTTGATATATGCCTAAATAAGGTACAGATAAACTGATTTGAATTTATATAATAAAGTGAGAGTATGTTTTGCGAATGTTAGTTCTTTTGTTATGTGAATTGATCAAACTTTGGGCCACATTTTGGTTTTCGCCCGGGGCCCTGAATTTCTGGAGACGGGCCTGACAAGAGGTTAAAGTTTGTAGGGTTTTGCTAGTGCGATGACAGCTTCCCTTTGTAGTTGGGTCTTTCATCATCGTCTCGGAGACATTGGTGCGACCCCAAGTGATGGTGTGGAACGTGTGAGAAATTATGGACGCTTGAATCTTGTATTTGGGTCTACAACTCTTTCAACGGCGGCAGCTTCATCTCCAGAGTGTTGGTCTGGCGGGGTTGTGACCTTGGTAACTTCTCGTTTGTGATCAACAATGAGATTAATATGGCTCCCTCAATGCTTGCGACGTGTTTTGTTAGTACTAATCTTGATGCATGTAGTTGGTTAGTGTGCGTGCGTTGGAAGCGGTCGGCTGGATTAGTGAGTTTGTTAGCTAGACTAGTGCATGCGATGCGTGGAGTTAGTGGCCGGTGTGGTGGCCGGGTGGTGTGTGTGTACCTGTGTATAAACCCCCCACTATGTACTGATGAAAAGGGCGTCGGTTTGTTGCCGTGCATGGTGCGCCGGTATGAGCCGAGTGTAAGCCATGTAGCCATTGTAAAGAAGAAAAGATTGGGGCGTTTGAGTGCCCGTGGCGGCGTTCGTCGCCGGCTAGAAAATCTTGTGTGCACTTTTCTTCTTCTTCCACCTCCGTTTGAGTGAGAGAAGAGGTAGCTAAAGGGCTGCGGTTCCAGCATGTTTGCCCAGTTAGGAGGGAAGAAGATGGCTGGCGCAAGGACTTTGATGTAAATAAATTTTATCATGGGTATTTGTATTGTGGATTCGGTTAATAGATTTGTAAGATCTTTTAACGAAAAACACTTACTAGTTACAAGATAGGTGGAGCTCGTGAGGAGGAATAGAAACTGCTCCCGCGTCGTGCGACTAGCGCGACACGGGCGGCTACCCCCGATCCACTTTTCCCGGGCAGCCTTCGCGTGCGCCCTGCCTTTGCCGCCGCCGGTCGGCACCACCGGGCTTGCCCAGGCGGCCGACGGCGGCGGCGGGGCTCCGTTCCCATGGCGTTTTGATGTTGTGTGTGAGGTGAATAGTTGCTCTGAAGGCGGACATTGCAGCGGCAACACCAGTTCGTGTTTCGGCGGCTGCCTTGGATTTCCCTCACGACGTCGAGTTCAGCGAGATGTGGGTGCACCAAGCAACCAAGTCAATCTGTAGCAGCCATGGGCCATTGACCATGCTGCTGGCAGGAAGGCGGCGGTCATGATGGTCTTCTCTCGGGCTTTAGCGCAAGGCTGAGTGGCCTCTGATTCTGGCATCTGTGGGACGACGGTGGCTGGTGGGGTACTGCGGTTTCGACCATCGATCTAGCGAAAACAATATTGTTCGCCTGAATCAGTCAGATCTGCAGCCGGCGGCAAGAAGCTGTTGTTGATTGTGGCCTGGAGCGTCGCATTATTTCAGCATTGGATCGTTCCCGGTCATGCTGCCACACGAGAGGACGGTAAAGTTAGTGGTGTCACATGGTGGTGTCGTCTGATGCAGATCAACCATCAGCTGCCACTTGTGAGGATGATGCAGCACCGCCGGAGAATCTCAGGATTTTGGTGGTGCTGATGTCCTTTCCCCGTTAAAGGCTTCGTCGTGGTGAGCAGCTCTTGCGCGTATGCTGTTGCAGGGATTGCGGAAAGTGGAGGAGACAACAAAGGATGACTTTGATTGGGTAGTACCTCTCGAGTACTCGGTCTCGAGCTTCGGGGTGAAAACCCTAGGTTCGACCCTAGTTGGTTGTACCTGACAATGGCGACGTTCTTTGCGTCGTTGCCCTGATGAAGGCATTGTTTGGAGTTTGCTCGGACTTGATCTTCAGGGTGAAAACCCATGGTCTGACTTTTGGTGGTTGGACCTGGCGATGGCGTCGCTTGTGCGTCGTTCCCTTCCTGGAGGCGTCGCTTTTGAAGAACCTTTCTCATATTCCTTGTGTTGTCAAGAGATGGTGGGTGCGGATGGTCACCACCGTATATTGTCAATTCGCTTCGGGAATTTTTCTTTTTATCACTCCGTCTGGCATAGCTTCGGTCTTGTATGACTTTGCTTCACGCAGGCGTGATCATTTGTGTGTGTTAGTGTTGGCTGTGTGCATCCTAGCTATGCAGAGGTCGGGTGTGTACTCATTATGATTGTATCCCTCGATGCTACATTTTGAGTCAATAAAAAACATCCTTTATCAAAAAAAAAGTTACAAGATAGGTATGTGCATGCCAAGATTCTTTATAACGCACACTAGCCTACGTCCAAACTACAATGTCCAGTCTTCTTTTCATGAACAGTGCATGAAAAGTGTGTAGCAAATTTGCTCGATCAAAATATCTCCAGACGTCTGGTATCGGCCTATGTAGGGCTAGCAACGATGGCGAAATGACCAACCTGTTGTCTTTTGTTTATATTAACGAATCTGTGAAGCTTTGTCTGCGAGGGAAAAAAAACTCCCAGCTGGTCAATCGCTTTCTTCTCGTACGGCCGGACTGCCTAGCTCATAGAAAATTATGTCTGTGAGATAATATCCAACTGATGCGGATGTGGTTCGCATTTTAGAATCTTATAAGGATCCTTTTTTTGGCGAAATATAATTTTAAAGATCTAGTTCGTCCATACACCCCTGAAAAAATTATCTAGCTCGTCCATGATTTTTCTCTAGCGGAAGCCCCTTCCTGACCAACTATTCTTCTAGTATCAAATCATAGAAATTCCCTAAGCCGCACTTTCCTCAATATGATTATTTATTACGCAGGTGTTATTAAGATACTCCCTCCGTCCCATAATATAAGAACGTTTTCCAAACTGTTTTAGCTTAAAATACGTTCTTGTATTATGGAACGGAGGGAGTACTATTTTTTTCCAATGGTCAGGTTGCTTCATCAAGGTCTTTCTCAGGGAGTGCAGACGCACGTCCTCTTGAATGTAGAATAGCTCAGTGATTTAATTTGCAACAATTGTGAATCTCTGCTAGAGAATCAGTCCTTAGCATGTCCCTGCCTCGTCCTACAGGTCAACACATGCTGGTCAATTGGTTGTCATTTCTGCATACTCCAATTACATACTAGTCATTGACATCTACACCTAGGGCTTTGAGTTTAAGGTAGGTTCATTATCAAGACATGCATGCTAGCCACTCATTGAAGAACATTCAGTTGAACTGCTTGTTTACAACCAGATGATGTGGGTTTATTCAACTCTGCTGTGCACTTCTAAATTTGTTATGGGGGCATGCTTCAGTACACTTCCTATTTTTTTTTTTAAAAAAGGGGTAATTTCGTCTAATGTGTATTTGATGCCGGTTTGTTAGATTACACAAAGAAATCCCTATTCTTTAGGGAGGTTTTCTTCGGGCTCCACGGCTGGAGGAGCATGTTGCTGCTTGAATTTTTTATTTGGTTCTACAACTCTTTCAGCAAAGGCAGCTTCAGCTCCAGAGTGTTGGTCCGACAGGGCTCTGCCCTCCTTGATGACTTCATGTTCAAGATCAACAATGAGATCAAAATGGCTCCGCCAAGGCTTGCGACGATGCGTTTTGCCTGGTTGTGTGGAAGAAGTCGACCGGGCCCAATGACTTCGATGTAATTTTTTTATCATGGTTATTAGTACTGTGGATTGGGGTAATAGACTTGAATGATTCTTTTTAGCAAAACTAGGTATGTGCTTGTTACCACGGTAGCGAAATATGTGTTAACACAACAATATGATCATACGGGGCAAATCTTTATACAAAAAATAGAAAATAAATTATGTTTAAAAGCATAATTTTTTGACATTTCTTAAACTGGAAAATATAGGTATGTGTCCGTGATTGACCTGCCTTATTAGCTTAGCGAAAATAAAAGTTTGCTTCATATTTATTTGTCTACGGACCAAGATCTTATTCTTATTATTTTTATTGAGTTATCAAAGATGTCTGCCCGATACCAGATTTTACCATAAGAAATAATTTATTTATATATTGTAAATTTATTGCTTTATACTCCTGTAATTTGATCTGGTTTTTCGGGTAACAAAAAATTGGTTTGCTGAAAGCTAGAAGGAGATGGAAAACCACCGAAAATCGATGGAGAGTGGGAGTTTGGACGTAGGGGTGGTGGAAAGAAAACTGAGTAAAAGATGGAACCTTTGATTTATTTCCAGTTGCAGAGATGGAGAAAACTAACCAGTGACAAGACAAATACGACCACGCCAAACTTTTTTATGACGCACGTCCAAACTACGAAATCCAGTCTTCTTTTGCTCAGAGAAAAAATATCTCCAGAGGTGTGGTGTCGGCTTATTTACGGCTAGCAACGATGGCGAAGTGACCACCCTGTGGTTACCATTCTTTTGTTCATACTAACGAATATGTGGATTTTTGTCTTTTCCAGGGAATAAATTCTCAGCTGATCAATCGCTTTCTTCTCGTCCGACCGGGCTGCCTAGCTCATACAAAATTAAGTCGGTGAGATATATCCAGCTGATGTGGACGTGGTTGGCATTAGACTTTTAAATATCTAGCTCGTCCATGATCTTTGTTTAGCTTAAGCCCGTTCCCGACGGACGTGGAGTTTCTGCTCCCGGGCTCATCTGCTCCCGCGCTCAGAAAACAAATCAAAATAAATACTAAAAAAATTCAAAATATCCAAATTCTTTTTGCATGGTAGATAATTTGATGTTTGAGGTCCGCTTCAATTTTCAACTCATTTGGACATTTGAGCAGCTCTCGACAAAAAAGACAAAGTTTACTGTTCACGCACTATTCTGATCCGATTTGTCTCTTTTGCCAAGAGATACTCAAATGTCCAAACGAGTTGAAATTTGGAGGGACCTCACGCATCCAATTATCTACCACAAAAAAATGGATTTTTTTTGAATTTTTCTAGTATTTGGCATGATTTTTTTTTCTTAGCGAGAGCAGATGAGCCTGGGCACCGAGTTGGATTTCCGGTTCCTGACCACTATTCTTGTATCAGAATCATAGATGTTGAGTAAGCGCACACTTTTCCCAATATATTTATTTATTACACTAACAAAAGAGCCTTGCAACGGGTATCATAATTGCGGCCTTAAAATCAAGTCACTGAGACTACCCATAGTGGGAGTAACATAGATAGTAACATCACACATATCTAGGTTAAATAGATGATGTGGCATGCAATAAATGAAGAAAGAGATGAAAGTGGTAACTAGCTATGTGTAACCGGAGCATATGCTTACCTTTCTTTCTTCTGTGTTATTTCATGTTCTCACCTTTATTCCTGCCACTGAACTAAAGCATGTTAATTGCTTTGCAGTTAGGTTGCTTTTAACCCTGCTATGGGTGTGCGCTTGACAAGCTGTCCATGCATTCGAAACCCGCCATGTGCATGCGTGCTACCTATGGAGTGGACGCAGAGCGCTCACTGCCACGTCTGAGCCGGTGTCGGCCAAGTCGATCTTGTCCCCGCGGATTTTGAGCGTGGCGGATGAGAGGGAGAGTGGGAGATAACAGCTAGTCAAGCTACGATCTGTCCGGCCAGCCCGGCCGGATCTTGCTATCTCCACCCTCCATCGACGGCGGCCGCGAGATGTGAGGCACAACAGAGGACCCATGGGAAGGCTGAAGCTCCTCAAAGATGACACAATGGAGAGGCGAGCGTCCGCAGGAACTAGAGTAGCCTCCGCGCCAGCCGGTTTATTACGTGGTGACCTCGCGGCAAAGTAATACCTAAATTCGTGGCGCCGTTTGCCCTGGTCGCATCCCTTCTTTTTGATTTTTATGTTAGTCCATGGTGTCGTTGCCCATGCGGACACGGTTTAGAGTTCGGGTCGGGGTGGAATTATTTCTCTTTGGGATATTGAGTCGGACGGAAACACGGAGCTTAATCTGACAAATATCTAAACTCCTAATGTCTTAGTTGGTAGGTCGCGTTCCGGGTTTTATTTTCGTCCCACCTCATCCGGTCTTTTTTGGTACTTCTTTGGTACTACTTCCCACCTCCCTCTCAACCGCGGAAAACCAAAAAAAACCCCGCGATCGAGTCCCGCACACGCCCACCTCCCTCTCAGCCGCATAGAACCAAAAAAACCTCAAGCCGAGTCCCCCGCCCGCCCCCACGCACTCCAGGCCCTAACATCCCATCGCACCAAGACAGATGAACCAAAAAAATCTACGAATAGTCCGCCGGTTATTTTTCGCTGGTTTTTATTTTGCCTCACCACTTTCGTTGGTTTTATTTCGCTGGTTTTATTTCGTCTCCCTCCCACCTGTCTTTTCGCTTCACCACCCACATAAACCCATCAGATTAGTTACCATAAAAAAATAAATCGTAATCAATCAAGTATTGATGATCAGATTAGTTACCATATAAAAATAAATCACAATCAATCAAGTATTGATGGGATATTTCCTTATATTGATGTGATTTCCCTTTTTATCATCAATCATCTCTACTGCCTAAAAAAATGCGTAGCTTTCCTTTTCGCTTCACCACCCACATAAACCCATCAGATTAGTTACCATATAAAAAATAAATCGCAATCAATCAAGTATTGATGATCAGATTAGTTACCATATAAAAAATAAATCGCAATCAATCAAGTATTGATTGGATATTTCCTTATATTGATGTGATTTTCCCTTTCTTATCATCAATCATCTCTACTGCCTAAAAAAATGCGTAGCTTTCCTTTTCGCTTCACCACCCACATAAACCCATCAGATTAGTTATCATATAAAAAATAAATCGCAATCAATCAAGTATTGATGATCAGATTAGTTACCATATAAAAAATAAATCGCAATCAATCAAGTATTGATGGGATATTTTCTTATATTGATGTGATTTTCCTTTTCTTATCATCAATCATCACTACTGCCTAAAAAAATGCGTAGCTTTCCTTTTCCTGCCAACCGACCGCGTCCCGTCTCCCTACATCCGCCCTCGTTGCTCTGCCTCCCGCACGAAAAAAACCCTCTCGTTTGACCTCCCCCAAACCCCGCATGATGGAAAAACCCAACCGCCTGCTTCCCCTCCTCTCGATCGACCGCTCCATACGTCCAGATCGCGGCCCCATCCCCATCCTCCTCTCACGTCACAGCGGCCGATGGACTGCCGCCACCACCCTCCTACTCTCTCGCCGCCGCTGTCCTCCCGCTCGCTCGCCGCCGCCGTCGCCACCAATCTCGGCGAAGGCGTCGTTGCTGCTATGTCGCCTCCTTTCCCCATCCAAGCCTGACCATGGCAACGACGCCCTCTCATGTGTCCCGCGGTGAGGTTTGGGGAGGCGCGACCACAATCCAGTAGGGATCTCACCGCGGACCCGTCCGCTGGGATGGGTGTTGCCTCCGTTGCAAATGGGATCGAAGGGAGGGACTACTTCGTCGACAAGTTCGGCGAGGCAGCGGCCGATTGGGAGCCTGGTTGTGAACATGGGAGTTCGTCCCTATGGAGGCGGCGGCCGTGGAGATTGGGTGTGAAGCAACCCCACTTGCCGGTGGTGGAGGCTTGTCGTCCATGTGATCCTTTCTTCTCCCGGTATCCCCATTCCTTGCCTCCCATTACAAAAGCGAGCATAAATGAGAGCAGGGGCTGATTTTCATCACTTCATTTCTCATATTTTTAGTTGCTTTTTTGAGATTATACAAGATGCTCCCGATCTGTTTTGTCAAATTACTTGGATCGTCTTATGGAATTGACAGCCATCGTATTTTTTACCTTCTGTTATTTCTTAATCCTTGTCCCACTAGGCATCCACTACATGTTTGGTAATGACGTGATGTTGAGGCGGCTAGGAGAAGCTCAGCAGCCAGATCAAGGGCTATCGAGATGGATCTGGGAGTCAAGCAGTAGTTCTTTTGTTAAATTTTGGTTATTATCTTTTCTATTGTTACGATTGTGGGATGGTTGATTTTGACTCGGTGTAACATTTGCATTTGTTTCCCCAGCTTGTTGGCATAGATGCGTGGCACTGCGGCAACTAATCAAGAGCGAGGGCAGTGCACATCAGAGCTGCGCTGAATGTAGCGAGCCAACCACGAATTGGGTATGTTCACACGAGGGATGGGAGAGGAGAGGAACATTGACATTTTTCATGATTTGGATGAAAATTTCAGTTCATAGTTTCTCCGTACGTGGCAACACACTAGCGGTACTCATGGGCATAGGATGAAAGTAGCGCTAGCAGAATCAGTAGGTTGGATGGGAAGACGGTTGTTGCCCTTGTCCCTTGGTGCTAGCCTACCGTGGCGGCCTCACTAACTTGCTCATCGTGAATACGAGTTCGTGGGGTCGCGAGTTGCTGCAGATTTGTTTTTATCACTTTTTACAATATTTATTGATGTATCCCTAACTCATCGAGTCATTTTTAGCTTTGATTTCCCATATACGCCAGCCTAAATATCCCATGGTCAAAATATTTGCATGGTTAGTGGACATTGTCCCTTTCTTTCTAATGTTTAATATTTTATATTCACGATAGAAATAATTTTATCCGCTTGATTTAGGTAGTGCACATAGGTAGGTCAACATATTTTGTAGCTCTTTCGGATGTAAAAGCATATGTTGCATAAGAAATTATTATCTTCCAAGCATACTCACATTTCACTAACAAATAGGGGGAGGTTCAGACTTCAGAGCAATGATAAAAAGGTTTATTCCTCACTCTTTTGTTGGAATTTTAGTTCCAAGTTAACATGATTTCTTATCCGCTTCATAAGTCATGCATCTGCTTAATTAGGAGATAAGTAGAGCAAAACAATGATCATGTCATTGTGAGGATTGTTTAAACTCTAGCATAAGGAATTCTGGTTTAAGAAAAAAAGACTTTTGGCTTCTTTAATTACAAATTGATTGCAACATCGTGTTAGTATTTGATTTCTCACATCTGGTTGTAATATTTGTGAAGACGTGCATTGCACGTGCACTTGGAAGCAGGCCCGTGGCCCGCGACGGACGGCGCCGACGCTGACCCGGGCCACCTCCTCCGCGTATTCTTGGAGCTGTGGCTGGCCGATTTACATGAAATTAATTCCCTCAGTTCTGGTGGAAAATATAATACACATAATCCATATTGTTATGCACTAGCGTGTGTATGTGAAATAGATGGATTATGGTCCCGTACCCAATAAGATGGATGTGTGTGTGTGTGTGTGTTAGAGAGAGGGAGAGGGGGAGAGAGAGTGAGGAAGAGGGAGGGAGTGTGTGTGTGAGGATTTGATGGTAAAAAAGGTCGCCAATGTCGTAATATTGAACTCCTTAAATTAATGTGGCCCCGTTGCAACGCACGGGCGTTCTTCTAGTAAAAGGTTATATTCCTCTCTTTTCTCAAACTGAGTTGGCAATGTTAAACCCGAAAACCACGGGCAGAAGGGCCCACCATATAGAGCCTTGCTTCGGTATTCCCCCCCCCCCCCCCTCACAAACCGTATATGGGTGGTACGTATGAGCTGTATGTTGACGTACACAACCCCGCTCACCACAGAAAACACTCCGTCCTGGGTCTGACCCATTTCTTTTTCTTTTTTTGCCTTGGAAAAATTGGTGTGTCATGTAGGATTTGAACTCCCAAACTCTTGGCTTACTTCCACCAACTGTAACTAACTGAGGCAACTCACTTGTTGTGCCTGGTTACTTGTTTATTCTTCTTGTTGTGCACCTCCTCAGTTAGTTTTCTTCTTTTTTGGTTGTGTTTGACCTTTTTTTGCCGGTTTTATTTGTTTTTTAATTTTTATTTACTTCACTTTTTCTGCCATTTTCATTTTCTTAAATTCATGAAGATCTCCAAAAATTTATGAAAATTTTCAAATCCATAAACTTATTTTTTGAATCTATGACCTTTTTTGAATGATTGTTTCGAATCCATGAACTTTTTTGTGCAAGTGATAAGCTTCGCCCATGTATTTGACGTCCCTGCAGCACGCGCATGTCGATCGCTACATGTAGCAGAAACTTTCCAACAACAACACAAAAAAGGCAACAAATTGGTTTTTACCATTCGGTCTTTGGTCTGTCGGTTTTGATGCCCACCCCTAGCTCCATGGACGAAAAAGTTTGCGAAATTGAAAAAAGTTAATCGATTTGAAAAAAAGTTCATGAATTTGACAAAACAATTCGGGAAATTGAAAGAAGTTCATATATTTGAAAGAAAGTTCATGATTTAAATATTTAGATAACAACAGTAGTAGCAAGGACAGGCTATGCATCAGGATAGGATAAATGGAAAGCAGTAACATGTTACACTACTCTAATGCAAGTAGTAGAGAGGAGAGTAGGCGATATCTGGTGATCAAGGGGGGGCTTGCCTGGTTGCTCTGGCAAGTAGGGGTCGTCGACAGCGTAGTCGATCGGGGCACCAGCAGTGGCGTCGGTCTCGTAGTATACCGGAGAGAAGAGGGGGAAGAAACAATGAATAACATAGCAATCAAAGCATTACAAAGCAAGACGCGGGATTATGTTGTGCTAGGGGTGACCTAACGTAGGGATAGGTGATACCGGCGAAGGGGGGAAACATCCGGGAAAGTATCCCCGGTGTTTCGCGTTTTCGGACAAATAAACCGGAGGGGAAAAGTTGCGTGTTTGCTGTGCTAGGGATGTGTGGCGGATGAACGGGCTGCGTATCTAAATTCGTCTCGTCGTTCTGAGCAACTTTCATGTATAAAGTATTTTCATCCGAGTTACGAATTATTTTATATGATTTTTTAACAATATTCTAGATTTTCTAAATTACTTTTAATTAGAGTTGACCAAGTCAATTTGACTAGTCAAAAAGGGAGGTGTGACCCACATATCATAGGCTTAGACATTTTTAATCTAATTTATATTTTATCTAACAGTAGGGTCCAAATGTCATATACACTACACCAAACCACTAATTAGCCTAATTGTTGATTAGCTACTAACCTAAATAGGGCCGGTCTCATCCAGAGACGCAGCCGGCCACACACACACGCTGCACACACCCACACACACACAGGGCCGGCCAGAGGCACACAGCCGGGGCCACACACGGCGCACACACACACACTGGACACGCCACACATGGCCATGGCCAGGCAGCAGCCGGCATAGCAAGCAGCAGTGGCGGCAGGAGCAGGTAAGGGCAGTAGCTATGCAGCGGTAAAAGTAGAAGGCAGCAAGTGTGCGCGCGCGGCCGGGAACAGCAGCCTGCGGCTGCGAGCAAGTGGGCAGACGCGGCGCGCAGCGAGGGCAGCCCCGGGGAAGGCAAGGCGCGGGCGGCGCGTGAGGAACGGGGGCAGGGCGTGGCCAAGGAGTGACCCAGGGCGGCTAGGACGCGGCGGGAGTGCGGCCACGGGCGGTGAGCGCGCCGGGAGCAGAGCTTCGACTATGGCGACCACTGACGGGCACGAGAGCGGCGGTAAACTGTACGATTCGAAGGGATAAGCGAGGGAATCGACTGAGGGGCTCACCCCGATGCTCGTGGACGAGGTTGGGAGGTCGGGGGAGCTCGGGAGGCAGCAAATCTGACGACGAACGGCGGCGGCCGTGGCGGGGAAGATGGCTCGATCCAGTATGGTGCGTATCCGGTTCAACGAATGTACTGGGATGACGGAGTCGACGATGAGGAAGTCCCTGGACGACCTCCCGGTCGCCGGGGAGGCCAGTGGCCGCGGGGACGGCAACGACGCGTCGATGACAGCTCGAACACGAGGTTCAGAGGAGAAGCGCGAGTTGGAGAGGGGAATTGGGCTAGGTTCTTCAACGAGGTCGGGGTAACACTTATACACCTCCAGGAGCGCTCGGATGATCGACACGAGGCAATCCAGACGTGGATGTATGCGCGAGCACAGTGCCATGGCGTCTGTGCCTCGGCCTTCCTCCTGTACGTGAAGCAGGAGAGGCCGGAGGTGGGCTGCGCAATTTTACTGAAGCACTGGGCCTATACTGCTAGTGGTCCATTTGCTTTTTTTTTCATAGACTGTTTTGTATTTCTTATAGTAAATGACTTTTGTTCACATTCGAACTTGGCACATAAATCAAATGCAATACTTTGAAAAAGGCACCAAAAGTTTGGGATCATTTGTAAATATATAACCATTTGTTTATTTTGAAAAGGTTATTTATTTTGTTTTGCTTTAGGACCACTTTATATTTTATTAGGGATGAATTGGTGAGTCAAATGATGTTGGACATTCATGGAAATTAGTTAGTGAATATTTGCAACCCAATGAACATTTTAATTTTTTTTATGAAACTATAATTTGACTTGTTATTTGGATTTGTATTTGAACTTACTTTGAAGCAAGTGTGGTTTAGCAAAACTTTTAATTATGATGACCTAGCATCATTAACAGGTGTTTACTGTAGCTTAACTATCGGAGTGTCACACTTATATGACCAATTGAAGGCACCGTACCAAGTTGTCTTGGTTTTCGACAAATTTCACATTTTCTTGAGTTTTGTGTGTCAAAAAAGGCCGATAAATGGTCGATGTGTCGCAAGCTGCACGCAGTGTCGGAAATCATTCAAACCTGACATGCATGCCTACCATATGCATGCCACCTGCTTTAAAAAGTTGGTGTCATTTGAAGGTTTCAAACATATAGACCATCTGTCAATGGAGGGTGTTCGGGTAGGGCAGAAGGCTCCTTCTAAGAGCACATTGTTTCTCGACATCTTTGAAATGGCCTCAATTTTTTTTCATTGCCTTGTATGACCAATTCAAGGCACCATGCCAAGTTATTTGGGTTTTTGACAAGTGTTGTATTTTTCGGAGTTTTCCTGGGGAAAAAAGGACGATAAATGGTTGGACAGGTCGCAACTTGCATACGGTGTCGAAAATCATTCAAACCTGGTATGGATGCCTAACATGGGCATGCCCACCTGCTTGGAAAAGTTTGGAGTAGTCCTGAGATTTCCAAAAATACAATGCTCAATGCAGAGTGTCCGGTTAGCCAAGAAGTGTTCATTTGGGAGCACCTCGTTTCTCGACATCCCTTAAATGGCAAAACTAGAAAAAGGTTCATCGAGTTTTAAAAAATCATCTATTTTGAAATGATTTCATCTTTTTTGAAAAAATGTTCATCAATTTTGAAGAAACAAATTCATCGATTTAAGAAAAAGTTCAGGCATCGTGTGTGAATTATAAAAATGTTCACAGTTTTAAGAAAAGTTCACGAATTTCAAGAAAGGTTCGTGGTTTGAATTTTTTTGGGAATTTAAGAAAAGTTCATGATTTTTACGAACATTTCATGAATTTGAAAAAAATTACGTGTTTAAAAAAAAGGTGTGTGTGAGTTTGAAAAAAGTTCACGGTTTTTAGAAAAGTTCACGAATTTGAAGAAAAGTTCGTGGTTTGAAAGAGGTTCGCGAATTTAAGACATGTTTGAATTTTGAATTTATTTTTTTAATTTACAATATACGTCGTTGGTTCCTAGCTCATGCACTTTTCTTTTTCTGAACCGTGATTGTTCATGCACTTTTGGCAAAGCCGAGGTCAAAGGCCAAGGTGGCCCATTACAAACACAACGCGACTTGACTGGTAAGCTGTCTCTTTTTTTTGGAAAAACCTGGCAACCGATGGGAGGGTCGCGTGCGAATGAAAACCAGGCACGAGGGGCGACAACGGAGGAGCGGAGCATGTAAGTTTTTTTAGATAAGGAGAGATTGAAGAAGAGAAAAGAAGTATAAAAGCCACAACAACTAAGGTGTCCCATTGGTGACCATTTTTTGAATGCTCTCTGGTGGTATTCAGTTTGCGTTGGGCTCGTATTTTTTCAATTTTAACAGAAGAATAGAAAGGACGTAAATGGGAGGTGGAAATGTCCCGTATCAGCGCGCTTGGCGCATGCCCTTTACTATAAAGGGGTATGGTTAATCTCATCTACTCAAGGAGCGTGAGAGACTATTTATGTAGAAAGCAGAAATTGACCGTTACCCTGGTAAAGTTAACTAATTGGAAGTTGCGGAAAATCATTGGTAGTGCCGCACATGTTCAAAAATTGAATTGTTGAAAGGGAACCAGAATTCCAAGAAGAGCGCGACGCTCGAAGGGTACCACACTGTCCACTAAACATCTTATAATTTATGTTCTATATCTTTCACTTTTTCCTATTTTCTAGTTCTACAGTTTGCGGTTCAAAAGAAAAAAGCAAAGGTAATTTGTTTTCGCAGGAAAGTAATATGCTCGGAAGTACCTTAGAAAACTACTCTCGGAGATACCAGAGCATGTCTTAGGAGGAAAGGATGCAGAAATGACAATCACAGCTCAGAGTTATGTGGATGCATGAATTGGACAGAAACTGAACCTACGTGCATAGATCGACGACATGTTTCACGGATTTGCGAGCTTAATAAATTTGTGGACCAAACTGTACTTGTGTATGCCAAATGAAGAAGAGACATCTTAGTCAGCTTATCAAGATTATTGTGATTCATGTGTGGCCTGCGTGACACATGCCCGTCCGTAGTACCTGACGACACATCATCACCATGAAAAGCTAGGCTCTAACCTGCGCCACAAATATTTAGATCGATAGGTGTGAAAAGCATGTCCTTGACGAGTCGTTTCCGGCTGTCCTTGGGCGAGGTGATGCCGTCGCCGTCTTGATAGATGCATTGGATGGTCCTCACCAGGTTGACACAGACGCGGTTGGCCACGCTCCCGGTCCCGGTGCTGCTGTTGGAAGCGACCTCCCTATTCACCTCCTTCCAGGTTTGATCAATGGCGTCCGCAACCGCGGCGTGGGCCTCTTCCTTGCTCACGTCGCCGCCGCTATCCGCCATGCGGCAGGCGATGGCTGACGCTGCCTCGCCCCGCACCGACTCAGCCTCGTGGGTCGCACAGTCGTTGCAGAGCCGGAAGATCCTGGAGCATAGCTCGACCAGCTTCGGATACGCCATGTCGTCGTCGTGCTTGCGCAGCCATGAATCCATCTGCTGTTGCTGCTGGAGCATGGTGAAAGCATGGAGCAGCAGGAGAGGCCCCGTGGATGTGACCCACCCGTTCTCGAGGTACTCCTCCAAGCGTGGCATCCGCCCCTCGTGCTGCCACTTGGCCTCTACTAGGAACGCTTTACACAGCTCGTGCCACTGCACGCATCGGTTCACGTGTTAATCCACACCGATCAAATACCAGAGGAAAAAAAAATCAATAGAGATCTTCTTTAGAAATGATATTATACTATGAATGGGATATCCCGTACATGTAATACATGTATTTACCTTGCGTCACCGCTTTGCTTGGATATTGGACTATTTGTACTACGCTTATAGTTTGTGATCGACGTAGACGAATATCCAATCGATGATGGACGATGGATGCATGCACGCTATATCATATGCATGGTGGAAGAATTACTCTGCTTTCCTCATGTCTTACCGCTTTCTTGTAGAGCGGGAGCACATCGTACCGTTGCTCCTTCATCACAAAATCTGCTGCCTCCGTGGACGTCAGCCGAATGGCTGAGTACATCGACTTCATGTACTCCGGCACTGTTGTCGTCGACAAAGCATTGCCGTCCCACCAGCTGCCGATGGCATTGGTGAAGGCGGCCAGTTCCTCGACCGTGGCATAAAGGTCGTAGATGTCATCGAGTTGGATGATGAGGGAGCCCACCTTGGCTAGCACCTCGCGGCAGCCAGCGAGGCAGGGCTCGGGCACGATGCATGCCGCGCAGAAGAAGCACTCCACTAGCCGGTCCCTAGCGAACGGAAGCTTCTCGCCCAACCCGGTCTCCTTCCACCATTTGGTCACCTCCACGAGCTCTGCTCCATGGACGGCCTGCACGAGGTTGAAGTCAACCGCAGCCAGCTGCAGGATGGAAGGATCGATACTCAGGTGGCTCTGCTCGTTGTAGCCGTGCTGTTTCAGAGACCATGTCGCCTGCAGCCGGGGAACTTTCCAGTGCAACGGGAGGTCTCCTTGTCTTTCTGTTTGGCTAGCAGGCCCCATGGAGATGGAGATGGACAACATCAGTTCTTCGAGTTTCTTGACCGCGAATGCTCTTGCTTCGTCGAGCATGGACTCTCCTGGGAAGGCCAGGTAGGAAGCCTCATGCAGTGCAACGAAAGCTTTAATGTCCTTGGCGTTGGCAGCTTTAAAATCCCCGTTGTCATCCCTGAATGAACTCAACATATCTACAAACAAAATGAACAAATTACAATCATTAGTAAGATAATCTATTCCAACTCTTAACATAACGATTTGGACATGGTCCCATGGGGTATTACATTTTGCATGATGCTCTAATAATAGAATTAGTAATGCATAAGAGCTTTATATTATGGATGTGCCTAGGTCTCAGTCGACTGAGACTTAACCTAGTCTAAGTCAAGTTACCTAACATGTAAGAAAGAAAAAAAGAAAAGCTAAAAAGAAAACTTTGCATGGATCTCCACGTAAGATCTCACGAATATAGGATCGATTGAGATTTAGTCCCATTGTATTATCAGTTTTGCTAAGTCTCGGTCGATTGAGACTTGGTTATGTCTCAGTCAATGCTATATTCATTTGATCTTGCATGGAGACCTATGCAAAAATTTCTTTTTCCTTCTTATATACCAGATCACTTAACTGAGACAAGTTTAAGTCTCAGTGGACTAAGACCTAGCCGTATCCTTATATAATGTCTGATTGATGAGGTCTTATCATTCTATCAACCTTGTATGGATCGAATCATTTTCAAAATACTGGTTATGCTCAGACTTGGGTACAACCTCCATTTTCGAAAGAAAGAAAACTATGTTATATATTATATTATATATATGCGTGAAAAGAAAATAGGATAATTAATGAAGTTTCTTATCTTTACCAGTGGACGCAGAAATTCCATGTCCTCTGAGCATTCTAAACAGCAGCGCTGTCGAAGAGAGGTCATGCTTGAGTTGAAGGTGTGCATCATGGACATCCATGGATGTGAGGATGCTTTTGATCTCCTCCTCGAAATGGTATGCTACACCGAGACTTTGCAGCTGATCTATCATCATGAGCGTAGTAGCCACCTTTTCTTCCTCCTCCAGCAAAAGCTGCCTTACTCTTTGCTTCAAGCTCGTTTGGAGTGACCTTTGCTTGCTTTGCTGCACCACCAGTACGTAGGTCAGTATGTAAATAGGGCAAAATTTCGTGTTTTGACCCTTTTATGATACTTAATCGAGATCTGACCCTAGTTTTAAAAAATTCAAGATCTGACCCTTTTGCTACCGCCAGGGTCCATGGCGGTAGGGTGTAACAGCCTACCGCCAGAGACCTTGGCGGTAGGAAACATCCCTACCGCTAAACAGGCTGGCGGTAGCCTGTATAACCCTACCGCCAAGGTGCTCGGCGGTAGGCACAAGCACGCACTATGTTTAACACTTAGCAGGAATTTGCGGTAGGGCATGCAACCCTACCGCCAGGGACCTTGGCGGTAGGGCATGCAACCCTACCACCATGTACCCTGGCGGTAGCAAAAGGGTCAGATCCCGAAATTTTTTCAGACTAGGGTCAGATTTTGATTACGAAATTTAGCCGGTAAATAGCACCTTGTCAAAAAACTAGCTCCTTCATTTTTCAAATATGTTCCGAATACATATATATGGTACTCCTGCATCCTCATGCATGAATGCATGGTAATTGATATGCCTTTGAGGTAGTGCCTATTTGACACTTAGCTGCCCCAATAGCAGCACATCATCTTGGATCTTTTTGGTTGTAATTTTTTGTGATTGTCAGCACTTCTTGTCTTGTCGAGCTCTTCTTTACAAAACAGAGTATAGACGCATACACTCACAGCATGAACGCATACTTACCCATATGAATATAAACGTACACACACACATGCCCTATCGCGTCGCCTCCCCTGGGCGACGCTAGGGGCCCCTCAACCCTAGCGCTGCAGGTCAACCGTCGCGCCTCCTCCTGCTGCTGCTGCCACGGCATGGGCCGCGGTGGCGGCGGGCCCGGCACGAAAGGCACCTGGGCGGGGGAGGCTGTGGGATCCCATCTGAGGCGGCAGGGGCGGCACCTCTCATGGGAGTCCGAGGGCGGTGGCTAGGGCGGCGACCCTATACCGCACGGCGGTGGCCACAGTTCCATGGCCGGCGGAGCGGCGGCCCTGAGATGGACGGCGACGGTGGCAGCGCCCCATCCCGCGGGGTTGACTAATCTGTGCGGAGATGGTGACTGTGGTGGCTGCGGATCCAACGCCCCGATCGGATCCGCCGCGGGGTGGCCTTGCGCTGACCGGCGGCGAGTGGAGGGATCGGTGAGGAGATGACGGAACTCCGACGGAGTACCGACGGCGGCGTACGTCTTCGTGGCGAGGCTCCGCTCGGTTCCAGCCAGCCGAGAGAGATCGGGACGACATGGCTTCCGGTGAAAACAGCGCCTGATTGCGGTCTTGGCGGACGATGGCGGCGTCTCGAACGTCGTTCCCTTCTCGAGGCATCGTCATTGCAGGTCACGTCAAGCTGATCCGGATGTTCCGGGGGAAACCCTAGATCTGGGTCTACCGGATTGGACGATGACGACACTTTCGGTGCCGTTCTCCCTTTTGGGGGCATCGTCTTGGAGCAAGTGTTGGCTGGAGGGGACAAGAGGAAGAGCGGTGTTTCATCTTGCCCATTTATGGCGGCGGATCTCGGCGGCGTGGCACAGTGGAGACTCGGCGCCCGATGCAAGGAGATGGACTCGCGCAGGATGGTGGCGTGTTCTGGCGCCGGCCGCAGCTAGACCGGGCAAGGTAGATGCAACAGTATAGCACTGAGGATGGATTGGTGGAAGGTGGCTGCGGCGGCCTCATACTCGGCAGGCGTCCTGGTTGAGGAGTGCGCCGGACTGGTGGGTGCCCCATATCCGGCAGGCGTCCTGGTTAGGACCTCATTTCTTAGATGTTAGGTTTGGCTGCGAGGTCTGTTTGGTATTAGGCGCAGACTATCAGCATCCCTTCATCAATTGGATAGGAGTAGAGACAGTTTTGTTGCCTAGACGGTGGCTTCAGTCTTACTGTTGTATGACTTTGTAAGGTTTTCTATGAATAATTAATAAAGTGGTTGCATGTATCGTCCAGATGCAAAGGGCAGTGTCCTCCTCCATTTCTAAGAAAACATGCCCTATCCATATGATCAACTTCGATAGACTAAGCCAACAGGTGTTGGGATTGACGAAGTCATCACATGCACCTTGTAGCCGACACTTGTTTGGAAAATAAACCAGTCGTGTTCGGTCAGGGTGTGTGTGTTTGTGGCCGTTATGGGGCGTGTTTGGTTGCCCGCATCGAGCCCAACCAGGCCCACGCAGGAAGGGAGAGGCCTGTTTGGTTGCCCGGTTTTCCTGTTGGGCCTGCATCGCACGCTCCTCAAAGCAGCCCAGAGCCTGGCTTGCTGGAAACGCCTGGATCAGCAGTTTCTCACGAGCCAGGCTGAGTGCGGCGCGAGGTCGCACGGGCGGGAGCGAGGCGAGGGCGAGGGGGATGGCGGGAGATGGAAATCTGGCGCGCCATCCCGACGCCAAATTAGCCTCGCCCCCCTTTCACTCGCTCATCCATAGCAACTGCCCCCCTTTCCTCCCTACTGCCTCACCATCGGCGGTGGTTGCGATTTCAGTCTGAGCTATAGGCGGTGGCGGAAGAGGCGGCGGCGTTTGTGGCGGATCTGGTGTTGCCCTTGCTGTTGGCCATCGTCTGGTCGACCTAGTCTGTTCCATGGCTCCCCCTACGCCGTCCTCGTCTCCGATGCCGGTAAGCAGCACCCCCTCCCCCCCCTTTGTTAGCTCAGTGGTTAGGCTGTTAAGCTAGGTGTAGTATCGATTTCCCACTGAACGAACCGTCGACGTCGACTAGGTTATGGACGCACAGATGAGGCTGATAATCCAGGTAGCAGCACTGATTAGTGTGATTCAGGCATGGGTCATGTTCATGCACCAAAGAGCTGTTCGTCGTGCTGGGAGACCTTTAATCCGCTATGGTCCATTGTTTCCCCGGGAACAGGAGAGGATCCAAAATCTGAACTACATCTACAACTGCAATGACGTCGAGGCTCTGTGGATGCTTAGAATGAAAAGAGAACCATTTGCCAGGCTTGCCGAGACCTTCAAGAGCAGGGGGCTGTTACAAGATAGCATCAACACCAGTGTCGAAGAGCAAGTGGCCATGTTCCTCCATGTTGTTGGCCATAACCAGAGGTTTAGGGTCATTCACAACAAGTTTAGGAGATCAATGGAGACCATCTCTAGGTACTTCAAGTAGGTGCTTTATGCTGTTGGGGAGCTTAGAGGAGAGATGATCAGGAGACCATCTGAACAGACTCCACCCAAGATTCGCGGAAGCCCAAGATGGTATCCATACTTCAAGGTGAACATTGACAATATACATTTTTCATGGCTTGATATGCTTGTATCGTTCAAGTTGAGCACTAACACAGGCTTGTGATGCCATTTTCAGGATTGCATTGGGGCAATGGATGGTACTCATGTCACTGCCAGAGTTCCTAGGTCATAGTCAGTAGCATACAGGGGGAGGAAGCACTACACAAGCCAGAATGTGCTTGCTGCTGTTGACTTTGATCTGAAGTTTACATATGTGCTGGCTGGCTGGGAGGGGTCAGCGCATGATGCTAACATTCTCACTGACAGCATGAGTCGACCTGATGGGATCAACATCCCCGACGACAAGTTCTACCTTGGAGATGCTGGCTATGCATGTTGGCCGGGTATTCTTCCACCCTTCAGGAAAACAAGGTACCATCTCAACGAGTTCTCTGGTAGGAACTATCCTAGGACTGCACAAGAGTTGTTTAATCTCAGACACTCCAGCCTTAGTGTAACTGTTGAGAGGGCATTTGGAGCTCCGTTAAGATCCTGGATCAGAAGCCATTCCACCCATACTCCACTCAGATTAAGCTAGTTCTTGCTTGTTGCATTTTGCACAACTGGATCCTCGAGTGGGGCTTTGATGAACACGTGCCTGAGGAGGAAGATGTCGAGCCTGACGATGTTGTTAGCTCCGGCATGGTGTGGAGGCATTTGACAATGACGCTTAGAAAAATAAAAGGTTGGAGTGGGCAGAGGCGATGTGGCTTAACATAGGTCAGTGCAGGATTTGAAGAAGATGGAAGAATAACAAGAAGCAGCAGCTGAAGCAGAAGCAGAAGTAGAAGAAGAGGAGAGGAAGAGGAAGATATGGTAGCATCGATGAACTAGCCCCTATTTAGCCAATGGCTCTTAATAATTTGAACTGTCATTTGATAGTAGTTAGGATGAACTGTCATTTGTTTAAGTAGATGGCGCTACATGTTCAGATTCTGTATGGTAAGCTCACCACTAGTTAGAAGTGGTGACAACACCTTATGCAGGTTGCAACCAAACACCATGTCATAAGGGTGCCTAATGCAATGCGGGTAACCAAACACCGGGTTGAAATTGGTTGTCTCATGCAACTAGGGGCATGCAGGCAACCAAACTATATGCATCTGGGGTGTTTTGGCCTGCATCCCCTCAAACCGGCTCAATAGAGCCAGGCTCGTCGGGCCAGGCTGAATCGTCAATGTAACCAAACATGCCCGCGATGTATGTGCGTGTGTGTCCCGGTGGCGCGTGAGTTCATGCTTGCGTTCGTGTCCACCGTGTATGTCTAGGTGTCCGTGTGCTGGCCAAGTCTGCCCGTTACTGAAGCAACGCAGCAGGAGACTCTCTCATGGATGGCCAGACCGCTTCTTGAGGGCTGCGTAAGCTGCAGTTCCGTTGGAAGAAGAAGCAGGAGTTCCGGTGATTGATAGTGTTAGGTGGCAAGCAAAAAGACAAAAACTTCCTTTTTATTTCTGTGGCCATCATGGACGTTTGAACTGTTCCATTATTGTGAATTATAGTGAAAACAACTTCTTCTTTTCTGCTATTTTTCAAGCGACTGCAAAATAACTATTGCTCGGTTGACTGCCGGACCTAATCATGAAGACTATTGTTGAAATATATTGCCCACCTCCCTCCATCAGTTCGGATTTTTGGAGCAACTGGTCGGTGCATGAATTCAATATGATATCCGAGTCAAGAAAACTTGAGTTCAAGACCCTGCCAATGCAGTATTAAATAAAAACGGTTCTACGGCCTACATCAATCTCATGTCTAAAAACTAAAATAGCCTAGACGTGAAGGGACATCGATCCCATGTATAAGGACTAAAATAGCCTGGACGTGAGGGGGAGTATTGAAATATATTGCCCACCTCCCTCCATCAGTTCGAACTTTTGGAGCAACTGGTCGGTGCATGAATTCAATAACTATGTAGAAAGAAACATAAGGTAAATATACACGTATAAATACTTATTCTAATTCTACCGAGGAAGGGTCAATTCTGAAGTAAAACAAAAACCTCCCGCACCCCTCTCTTTCTTCTACTGGCACGTTTGTCAAATCACCTTCTGCCGCAATCTCCACGGCCCTGGCATGATGCCGCCCTAGCCTCACTAGCATTGACACGACACCGATGAGGCTGACCCCTTGGCCTTTTTCCTCGTCCCCAAATTAGAGTCCCTCCCCTAATCATAAGTTCATAACCCACCTACGCTGCTGCTCGCCATGGCCGGACAGGTAAAAGAATATTGAGAAGGGAAAAATGGAAGGAAAGTTCGGCTGATCGTGCATGCACCTTGTCGTCTTGGTGCGCCTGCTGCTGCAAGGAGCAAATGGAGTCGTAGTCCCAGGTTTTGGGCTGGTAGTCCACCGGCCGCCGGGGCAGCTCAGCCGACGGGAACAGGTCGGCGTACATGGTTGCATCAGCAGCCGACGCCATCAGCAGCCGACGCTAATTCGGCTCTTGGAAAACTCCAATTTCATATGTTTGCTACATGATGCCATAAAATGGGAAGCTATTTATAGATGCATGCTACTGTTGCCGCGGGGACTTGTGGGCAGGTAGTACGTCCAGGTAGAACTACAAAGTTCAATCCATTTCCCACGAACTATGCATGAAAAGAGTGCGGCTAAATTTACTCTATCAAAATATCTCAGGACATGTGGTATCCGCATATTGACGGCGAGCAATAATAGCGAGTGACAGCAGGCGTGTGTGGTCTCCGTTTTCTGTTCAACCTGGTCCTCGGCAGTGTACATAATATCCTTGCAATTTATTTCTAAGAATCTGCGGATCTTGTGTCTTTTTCATAAAAAAAGATCTTTGGTGGTGAGTCATTTTCTTCTCATAAAAAGGTAGTATATAATTATAAGACCATGAGAGATATTTGTCTGGTGTGAATGTGGTTGACATTAGAACCTTCCTAAAGATCTAGCTCGTTCATGATCTTTTCCTAGCAGAAGCTCTTTTGTGAAAACCTTTTCTTTATTTTATCATTATAAAAAGAAGCATGCTTCGTCCAATATA
Organism: Aegilops umbellulata; assembly: GCA_032464435.1. NCBI lineage: Eukaryota > Viridiplantae > Streptophyta > Magnoliopsida > Poales > Poaceae > Aegilops > Aegilops umbellulata. Next base: position 420,963,127 of record CP136059.1, read on the forward strand.
TTAATTAATCGGAAAATGTATCTGCCAAATCACAGTTTTATTGGTCAAACTACAGAACGACTTGCAGAACACAAGAATCGTATCCAGGACCATGATTATCTAGCCAATGTGGTAATTAATTAACCACCTCATTATGCTATAGTCATTAATTCTGTCAGCTATTAGGGTAAATATCTCATTAGCTTCTGTATAAATAACACTATAATCTAGGCACCAAAGCCTAATAACTTACCCACAAACAGTATGCTAACATTGACCCGAAAGGAAAAAAGTTGTTGCACTACAAGAAATATGTCGACTTGTGACCTTGACTATTGGTCACTGAAAGGTCATTGTTTTTCATTTGCGACCTTTTTTTGACCAAAAACAGAAGGTCAAAAGCTGGCGGTCGTAAACTGAAATTAACGACCTTCTCTGTGAGAAGGTCGTGGACGTTTACGACCAAAATATGCCTATTGTTTTGTTTTGGTCACTAGCAACCTCCCCAGGCCACGTAGGCATCCAGCGTGGCAAGCTGATGTGGCACAAGATTCACCCCGGTCCAATTCTGTCTTTTATATGGGCCGAGCCCACTAATTCCAACAAATTTATGTTTTTTTATGGTCAACTAAATGGGCCAGGCCCAATTTTTGCAGGCCTTTTCTTTTTTGGGCCCTTAAATTTTTCTTGTAAATTTCTTTTTTTTGGCCTTTTCATTTTGTTTTTTGCTGGCCTTTTCATTTTGTTTTCTATAACTTTTTGGCAGAATTATTATTTTCGCTATTTAAAATAAAATAAACAATTCCACAGCAACATCATCAGTTGGCTGTAGCCTTTTCAGGTGCAGTACACATGCATACAATTTTGCCCACATATATTGTTGAGAAATTTTCATAATTTTGCTGTCAAAGCAGCATGTACGCAGGAATACAATTTTGCTATCAAAGCAACATTTCAAACGTACATCTTCATGACATTGTACATAAAAACCAGCAATAAAAAGATTACAATATGCCATTTGGCTCAGATCTTGCATGCGCAGCATCTCACATTCATGTACATGAGAGGAGGGGCTTGAGTTGTCCTGAAGGATACGCATTCCTGAAGGACACAAAAGGTAGAGGTATTATTTTGGATAATAAGCTCCAAGACAACATTGTAGGCTATTAACGTAAAATAAGTTATTATCAGGTTAAGCCTCCTTAGTTTAGTGATCATTTTCTCATACAATTTTATTTCAACTTAATAGTATCCAGAATCAAGCAAGGAACTAAACATCAGCAGCAAAAACGTGAGAAACTGCATCAATCAACAAGATAATGGTTGTATGATTTGTTCTTCAGGAACTTGGACAGCCAATCGACCAAAAAAGTTCATGGAGCTTCACAATAAAAAGCCCATGACAGTTAGTTACTATTTGCTTCAATAAATGAATGCCATAAACATTGTGCTGACATCCTTTGCTAACACTGCTAGGCTGCTAGCTCTGTGTGTTCATCCATCTATCCATGGACCTAACTAATGTTACTTGTATCTCTAGACTAGAATCAAATGATCATTAGTGTTATTATTAACTTGATGGTGGCATCTTCTAGTAGGGTACAGATTTCACACAAGACATGAAAAATAGATGAGGCAAGCAGTATCAAACAGCACAGTCACAATCGAATTATGCATAAAAACTGAACCAATACAATGCTGCTATGTTATGGCCATAACAATTGCAACTAATGCCCACTTCATATCAAATCTGCAAGGGGTAGAAGGAGGGGTGGAGCTCACCATGTCAGGGGGGTGGAGGAGAGGAGGAGGGCATCCTGTAGCAGCCTAGAACCCTGTGACTTGCGGAAAGTGATGTTCACAATGCCCAATTCCTCATTATCCTGAACACCTGCTCAGACCAGGAGGAAACGTTAGCTGCTATCAATCAACATATCAGGGTGACAGGTATAACAAAAGACGTTGAGAGCCTGCTTAGATCTCCCAGTAGCTGCCAGGGGTGATGCTACACCTGGAGGGGCTAGCTTGATGATGTGGTGTTTCATTTTGCATTTGAGAACTTGGGAGCTGACTGTTCATCAGTTTCAGAAATGAAAGCATGATTGATTTATGCACTAGCAAGTTCAATCTTAGGTACGTTGCATTTTAGAACTTCGAAGCTGACTGATTATCAGTTTCAGAAATCAAAAGCGGGATTGATATATGCACTAGCAACTTCAATCTTAGGTACGCATTTCAGAACTTGGGAGCTGACTGTTTATCAGTTTTAGAAATGAAAGCAGGATTGATTTATGCACTACCAAGCTCAATCTTAGGTACGACGCATTTGGAGTAGTAGGATTGATTCATCCACTAGCAAGCTCAATCATACAGACTGCTGTAACAAGATAAGCAGAGCAAGCAAGGAGCGTTACCAGGGCAGTGGTTGGCATCGTACGCAGTGGCGCGCCGGCGGGGTCATCCACCTTCAACGTCCTCCCCACTCGACCCCCACGAACTCCCCCTGGTACAGCTGCAACACGACCGCACCACGCGAGAAATCTCAATCCACCGCAGCAAATTCAAAATCTACCGCAGCTCTCTGGGAGACAAGCTAAGCTACCCCTCTGGCACGAAACCCTAAGTGCACGGGCAGATCGGGGCAGGAAAATCGCAAAGGGGATCGGGACGGGAGACGGGGACGGACCTGAGCCTTGTCGGCGAGGCGGAGCGCGAGCCTGGAGACGGGGAGCGGCGCGTCGTAGACGAAGGCGTGGTTGATGCACTCGTTGCGGAGGAAGCGGGAGAGGACGCGGCCGTCGGCGGTGAGGCGGCGAGCGCGACCCCGGCATGGTCAGCGACGCGAAAGACCTTGCGCTGGTGAGAGGAGAGCTCGCTGGCGGACTTGTTGGCGGCGGCGAGGTCGAGGACACAGATCAGGTCGACGATGGTGGCGTGGATCTGGGCGCTCGACCAAACTCCTTGCCGGCTTTCCCTCCCTTCTGTTCCCTTGCTTCCCTTCCCTTGGGAGAGGAAGGAGAAGGTGGGAGCAGTGGCGCGGGGGGAGGGGGAGGGTGAGATGGCCGGCGGCAGGGCTCGGGGTGGATCGGCGATGTGGGAGACGAGGGAAGAGATCGGGGTGGCGGCGGCGATGTGGGAGACGAGGGGAGGGTCGGGGTGGGTGGCAGATCTGGAGCCCTAGGGTTCCTGGGGTGAGAAGTTGAGGGAGTTTTCTTTTTTCTTTTATTTTTTTTAGACACAGAGGGGGTGAGGGAGAAAGGGCTGTCGTCAAATCCGAGAGCATCCGACGGCGTTTGAGCATGATCCGCGTGACAAGCCCATGGACAAATCAGAACCCAATAGACGTTATGACCTTCTAAATTGGTCGTAATCGATTAAAAATAAGGTGTTGAACCATATTTTTTTCAAAAAAAGGTGTTAAATCATATAAAAAGTTTTATGATATGAGAAATTCAAAAAGAAACATTTTCATTGTGCACAAGGGTGCATATTGGAATGGCAAACAATGTTGCCTAAGGAAGTTTTCTTTTTCTTTGGACGAAAGAACCATTTTCCATTTTTCGAGTGCCCAAAAGGAGGTTTTCTTGTGAAGGACCTCCCAAATAATTATTGCAAAATTGGACCAAATCATTTTTCTAAAATACTAGGCCATATTTAGTGCACAATTGACCAAATGGTTAGGTGTAAAAAAAATTATCCACCTCTGGTGAAAAAAACAAATTCCTGCCGAATCAGATGGAAGCGGGTCAAATTTGAACTAAAGCTGCCTCGTAGTTTGCTCTTTATTTTTTCCAAAAATCATTTATAGGTACATAAGTATCTATTTAATTAGAGAAACACCAAAAAAATTTCAAGATTCAACCACTAGCTAGGAACGGTCAAGCCCGCCGTTTTGACCGTATTTTGAAACGGGCATAAAAAAATAAAAAAAATCAAAAAATTGGAAAACCTTCACATTGTGTCATTATATGTGACAATGTTTCCAGGAAAAATAATAAACTTGTAATACGGCAGTTATTTTAAAAAAGTGTTCTCAGAAATGAGCTTTCGTGCGTGAAGATTCATGGCTTTCAAGCCAAATAATCAATCTTATGGCAACATTCTTGGCATAGTTTGTTCAAATGATCTTATATTGTGCACAAGGGTGCATCTTGGAATTGCAAACAATGTTGCCTAAGAGAGTTTTCATTTTCTTTGCACGGGAAATACATTTTCCATTTTCCGAGTGCCCGAAATGAGTTTTTTTGTGAAGGACCTACCATATATTTGTTGCAAAATTGGATCAAATAAAATTTCTAAAATACTAGGCCATATTTAATGCACAATTGACAAAATGGTTGGATGTCAAAAGTTTTGATCCACCTCTGGTGAAAAAGACAAATTCCCGCCGATTCAGTTGGAAGCGGGTCAAATTTGAACTGCAGATGCCTCATAGTTTACTATTTATTTTTTCCAAAAATCATTTATAGTTACATAAGTACCTATTTAATCATAAATACATGGTTTGGTGGCGATACGTCGAGGTTTGGGCGGTGGCCGAGGCCCCCAACTCTAGAGCGCGTAAACTCGCATACCCGTCGCGTGGTCACCGCGTGACCGTGGCATTGCCATGTGTTCTGGGCAGCCTAGGCATGTCTAGTGGGTTGGGCATTCCCCAGGTAGGTGCTAGGAAGAAAATTACAACATAAGATTCTCACGAGGAGACCGATCGATGCTCAAACATGAATTAACAGCCAAGTGTTTGATTGGCGGTACGGGAAATGTACATGGCTAATGGGCGTGAGTTTTGGCTGAGGATGATCAGTTACTAAGAAGACCGTCTTCATAAATTTTCAGCTCAAAAGGTGGATCCTAGGTGGTACTTGCTTTGCAAACTACCACACTGGACATAAATACGAATGTTGAAGCTCGGCTCAAAATAACGAATGGATTGAGCTGGCATTTGGTGGAGGATGGTTATTTGGGCGTAGGAAAGAACTGTAGAAAATGGATACTATTTGGACATGCCAAAGTGGTACTTCCTTCACAAACTTTTGTTCTGAATAGAATAGGAAAATGAATATTTTTGAATTATTTTTGAACTAGGCAAGGAAGGTTTTTATATATTTGACGAAGATATGACCCATAGAATTTATGAGATTTTTTTGGGAATTTTGGGGATGACAGAAATATAGGTTGCTTCACAACCTAGGGCAAAAACTGCCACATGGACATGACACATAGGCAAAACTGATGAGGTGGCGCCTAGTCATAGCAACCCACCACAGTTTACAAGGCTATGACCATCTATATTGGTCGTTAACAACTAGAAATAAGGCAGCGGACTAGCACTGTTTGCTTTATGACAATTTTAAATTACGACCTTTCTGACCAAAATGGTCGCAATGGTTTAGGGTTTGGAGCCCCCGAACAACTTTTGACCAATTGGTCTGAAATGGTCATAGATCTATGACCATTTCTTCCAGGGTCACTGACAGAAGGTCACTAGTTGACATATTTCTTGTAGTGTTGAAACATACCTAATAACTTCGGTGTAGAAAGCATATTAATTTGCACACCACAAACCAGATAACTTACGCACAAACAGTATGGTAACATTGTCCCAGAAGGAAAAAAAATGTTGAAACATACCCCAATAACTTCGGTGTAGAAAGCATGTTAATTTACACATCGTAAATCCAAAAACTTACGCACAAACACAATGGTAAACTCGAGCCAGGAAAAAGTTGTTAAAAACATACCTCTGGTAACTTCTGTTTAAATAGCAAGGTAAATTACGCACGCAAAGTTAATAACTCACATACACAAAAATCAGGCTAACTTCTGTCCCGGGAAAAAAGTTGTTGAAAACATACCCTCGTAACTTTGTGTAAAAAAACGTGGTGATATACACACCGCAGACCAAACAACTTAGACACAAATACCGCGGGGACTTTGACTCGAGATTTTTTTATTAAAAAAGATACCCCGTTAACTTATGTGTAATAGCATTAGAATTGATGCACCATAGAGCATATAACTCATGTACAAACACCATGATAACTTTTGACCAATGAAAACATACCCCCTATAAATTCTGTGTATATAGCATGGAAATATACGCAACGTAGACTTGATGTCTTACAACAAACATCATGGTAAATTTTGACTGGCAAAGCGTTGTTGAAAACATACGGATGACAATATATGTGTAAATACCATGATAATAAACGCACAACAAACCTTACTACTCAATGACAAAAACTGTGATAATATTGTTGACCCAGGAAAAAAGTTGTTGAAAACATATCCTCGTAACTTATGTGTACATATATAGCATGATAATGTACACACCGCAAGGGTGGTAACTAACGCACAAACACTGCAGTAAATTTAACCCAAGACAATAGAAGTAGTTGAAACCATACCATGGTAACTTATTTGAGAAACACAGTATATATACCAAAGGTCAGAACACCCTAGCACACTTGCCTATATGAATGTAAGTGCGTGCGTGCTTGCGCACGCACACATCCTATGCCGAGGGTATGATGAAGAAGAAAAAGGCAAAGTTGAACAACCACAAGTGCCATGTGCCCACTAACCAGCCAAGGTTGACGTAACCAAAGTTAAGGTGTTGTCTTTGCTAGTGTTCTCGTCACGAACTGATAAGTGGGAGTGCCGAGAATTATTGCCCAACCATTGTGATCATGACCACCTTTGCGACGTGTTACCCATGTCGTTGCACCACGCAATGTTCAAGAATATATGGAAATAAGTCTGGGTAATGGGGGCGGCTCTACATGCATTGCCGCAATAACATCCTTATGATCCTAGGTGGCTCACATGTGATGTATGATATGATTCGAGTACCCTGTAATGACAAGGAAGAGAGAACATGGCGGGTTGACCTCCCTGCTAGTTCCAAGTAAGGACACTGAATGAACCAAATGATGGGTAGTTAGGATGGACGGTTGTGCACGAGGCCAACCTTAGTCTTTATGGTCATCATATAGAGTGTTCATGGCTATCATCAAAATTGATGGTTCAATGGAAGATGTTTGAAAGCACAAAAAGAAAAGTTAACATGTGTGAGTCTCCCTGAACAAAATATCATCAACGAGAGGTATGGACCGATCGACAATGATTATGACGATGACGAAGAAGAAGCGGAGAGGATTCTGAGTAATCTTGGAATACGGACGAGGACAACTTCATTGACGTGGATGAAGACACAACCACCATGAGCCTGTTGTGGGATTATAGGATTGCATCCACACAAGAATGTGCTACTCCTCAATATCAAACCCATTGATGGTATGTATCGTCTTATTACATCAAGAATGCAATATTTGGGCCAAGCACCCCATCTATGGAGCCACGTCAAGCATGCCTTTCTTTACTGCCCATGCTACATGGATGGGATCACAACAAAGAAGCATGCCTTTCTTTACTGGCCATGCTACATGGATGGGATCACAACAAAAAAGAGATGTCGCAAATCAAAATTTAGAGTACCGTTGGCTCGTTGCCACCCTCCATAACATCACCTAGACGAGTTGCTTTGTTTTATAGAAACACCTAAGCATTGGCTAATTCAGACTTCAAAGCACTAGTCCATCTCTACGTAGTTTGACTTTTTATCAAGTTCAGGGCATCTAATGTTTCTTCCATTTTTCATTGAACTCAGAGTGTCCATTTGTTGGCATATGACTCACATGAAGGAAATATGCCCTAGAGGCAATAATAAAGTTATTATTTATTTCCTCATATCATGATAAATGTTTATTATTCATGCTAGAATTGTATTAACCAGAAACATAATACATGTGTGAATACATAGACAAACATAATGTCACTAGTATGCCTCTACTTGACTAGCTCGTTAATCAAAGATGGTTAAGTTTCCTAACCATAGACATGAGTTGTCATTTGATTAACGGGATCACATCATTAGGAGAATGATGTGATTGACTTGACCCATTCTGTTAGCTTAGCACTTGATCGTTTAGTTTACTGCTATTGCTTTCTTCATGACTTATACATGTTCCTATGACTATGAGATTATGCAACTCCCGATTACCGGAGGAACACTTTGTGTGCTACCAAACGTCACAACGTAACTGGGTGATTATAAAGGTGCTCTACAGGTGCCTCCGATGGTACTTGTTGAGTTGGCATAGATCGAGATTAGGATTTGTCACTCTGACTGTCGGAGAGGTATCTCTGGGCCCTCTCGGTAATGCACATCACAATAAGCCTTGCAAGCAATGTGACTAATGAGTTAGTTGCGGGATGATGCATTACGTAACGAGTAAAGAGACTTGCCGGTAACGAGATTGAGCTAGGTATTGAGATACCGACGATCGAATCTTGGGCAAGTAACATACCGATGACAAAGGGAACAACGTATGTTATTATGTGGTTTGACCGATAAAGATCTTCGTAGAATATGTGGGAGCCAATATGAGCATCCAGGTTCCGCTATTGGTTATTGACCGGAGACGTGTCTCGGTCATGTCTACATAGTTCTCGAACCCGTAGTGTCCGCACGCTTAAAGTTCGGTGACAATCGGTATTATGAGTTTTTGTGTTTTGATGTACCGAAGGTAGTTCGGAGTCCCGAATATGATCACTGACATGATGAGGAGTGTCGGTGTCAAAACTGGCTGATCTCGGGTAGGGGGTCCCGATCTGTGCGTCAAGGTCGGATGGTAACAGGAGACAAGGGACACTTTATTTTACCCAGGTTCGGGCCCTCTCGATGGAGGTAAAACCCTACTCCTGCTAGATTAATATTGATGATATGGGTAGTACAAGAGTAGATCTACCTCGAGATCAAGGAGGCTAAACCCTAGAAGCTAGCCTATGGGTGTGATGATGGTTATGATGTGTTCGTCCTACGGACTACAACCCTCCGGTTTATATAGGCACCGGATAGGGTTAGGGTTACACAGAGTCGGTTACATTGGTAGGAGATCTTGAATATCCGCACGCCTAGCTTGCCTTCCACATCAAGGAAAGAACCTTCCGGACACGGGACGAAGTCTTCAATCTTGTATCTTCATAGTCCTGGAGTCCGGCTGAAGATATAGTTCGGCTATCCGAACACCCCCTAATCCAGGACTCCCTCAGTAGCCCCTGAACCAGGCTTCAATGACGACGAGTCCGGCGCGCAAATTGTCTTCGACATTGCAAGGCGGGTTCCTCCTCCAAATTCTTCAAGAAGATAATAAACACCAAAAAATAGTGTCCGGCTCTGCAAAACAAGTTTCCACGTATTGCCATATAGAGAATAATACAAACACAAATCAAATCTGCTGACGTATTTCGCAGTGCGTCATAACACTGCGACCAAGCCTTCTGTATGGATTATTTTTGTTGTTCCACCGCAGCACGTTCAACGAGGCGGTTTCCTTGGCACGTCTTGTCGAAGCAGAGATCGTGTGCCCCTTTTAACGGGATTCTCATTAATGCGGACGTGGGTAACCCAACCGTGCCCGTTAAGCACGTCCTGCCTTGATTAAAGGCTAGTCCAAGACGGTTACGGGGAGGGCTCTTGATATTCTGCCTCTTATAAAGAGACCGAGACCTTGCTCCCCTCTTGTGTTCTCAAAACAAGCTCGCCCATAGCCTCGAGTTCCAACACCCCAGGCTTTTAGATTCTAGGCGCATCGGACCATCGACAATGTCCGGCTCCGGCCTTCAAGGCCAATGGATGCCCTCCTCCGTTACGGAGGAGGACGTATCAAGGTTGAGGGAGGCTAGGTTCCTGACCAGCGAGATCCCGCACAGGTTGCCTGCTCAACGACAAGCGATCCCAAGCCCTCAGTCTGGTGAGAGCGTACTATTCATCTCCCACTTCCTTCGGGGATTAGGCTTCCCAACGGATCCTTTCGTAAGGGGGCTGATGTTTTATTATGGGCTGGAATTCCATGACCTAGCTCCGGAGTCCATCCTCCATATCTCCTCCTTCATTGTTGTGTGTGAAGCATTTCTCCATATCACTCCTCACTTCGGATTGTGGCTCAAGACCTTCAAGGTAGAACCGAAGATAATCGAGGGGCGTCACGTAGAGTGCGGAGGTGCTGTTATAAAAAGGAATACCGATGCTCCATGGCCCGAGGGCACTTTTCAAGAGGAGCTCGGCTTATGGCAACAGGAGTGGTTCTACATCACCTCTCCTCGGGGCACCACTTGGGTAGCGCCTCCCGCCTTTCGCTCGGGCCCCCCACCACGTTTAACATCGTGGATCAACACAGGGTTAGATCGGGGCTTGCCCAAAGACGTTCCTCTGTTGCAGGGCCGCATAAAGGATCTCCTAAAAGGAGACCTCAACCTGGTCAAGGTGACACAAGTTATGCTGATTCGCCGGACACTGCCCGGCCAACGTCGCCCCCTCCACTTGTGGGAGTTCAACCCAGAGGGGCCGCGAGTTCTCCGAAATTTCAAAGGCGTGACGCCTACGGAGATGTATAGACTGTTCTTCGGACCACAAGGAGTGAGTCCGGATTTGACCAAGGATGCTGGTTTAAGCCACAACCGCCCGGATACAGAAGTAGGTGACCTTGCGCCCGGACCTTCTATCCGTACAACTGACTTATTTTTTAACAGTACTTCTCCGTTTTACGCAGGAGTGGATAGCGAAGGCGAAGCTGGTCCGGTGTCCGGCTCCCCTTCCCGAGACCAGGCTAGATCCTGTGCTAGTCAGGATGTTGGAGGTGGCGCCTCTGGAGGAAAATGAAGGGGCGGACAAGGAAACCGTGGCCTCTTCGAAAGGGGCCATCCCAAAGGGGGGAATCGACAACTCCTCTCCAAAGGGGAAGAAAAGGGCTGCCTCTGACGACCCGGGAGCCGTAGCTCCAAAGCGGGGGAAAGAATCCGCGTCAGAGGACCCGACGCCGGGGAGCCCCTCGGCCGAACTAAGTCCTCAAAAGGAGCAGCCCTCCAACGAGCCGTAAGTAGAAAGAGAGTCATTCTTTTAAGAGAAATCCTTAATTTATATCTGAGAAGTTTTAACCGAAACCTTACCTTGTAGTTCGGACCTCGACCCTTCTCGGCAGAGCTCGTCATCGGGGGATCTTCTTCCGGAGATGATGGAGAGCGGAATGCCTCCTCCTTCATCGCCTAGCAAGGCGGGCGACGCCGAAGTGTCGTCATAGAGGATTTCTCCGAATCTGCCAGAGGCAGAAGGTGATCATGCGACCCCCGGGGTTCTCCGTGTCCGGCCTCCGAAGAAGGCCATGGGACGAGTCCGGCACCATCTGGTGTTCGGTCGGAGGAGCTGAGGGTTCTGCTCGGCCGAGCCTCTGTTTCAGAGGAGCATCGTGTGTTGATGCACACGGTGATTGAAAAGATTTCATCCGCGGAAAGCGGACTGAACGAGGCCATCAAGAGTTTACTGGCGGGCCTGGAGGTACGTTTTGAATAACGAACATTAGTGTTAATTGCGCATAATAACATGCGCCCTATATAGATAGTAGCCCCTGAGACTCTGTGTGCCGCAAAGATTGGCGGCGCGCAGAGGATCTTAATCCCAGGTCCTTTAAGTGGCACCTTTGTATGTAGGTGGCAGGTTGTCCGGAGTCGAGCCGGACTCGAGATTTTGCCGAAATGAAACGGCAACTCGATGAGGCAGAAGCCGACATCGTGCTTGTTAACAAGCGGCTTGATGATGCTCAAGGTATTGAGTTTATTTGGCGATTGTTAGTAAGAGGAGCTTTATGTCAATATCTTACCTTGTGTATGCTTGATGCAGATGGTGCGGCGGCCGTAGAAGGACTTAGGGCCGAGCTCGCCAAAGCAAAGGAACAAGCCAGAAAAAGCGATGCGGCTGCCGGAAGAGCCCGTGAAGAGCTAAAAGCCGAACAGGCTTCCCATTGCCGAAGCAAGGAGGAGATGGCTGATATAGCCGTGAAGTTGAAAAGTGCTACTGACCGTTGCAAACTTCTTGAAGAGGAAGGTCGAGCCCGGCAGACGGATTTAGAGAAGGCCGTCGCCGACGCCAAGGACGCCCGCTCTGGTATGAGAGCGTCAAGAGAAGAGCTGCGTCAAGCCGGACTAATTGCGGATGGAAAGCCCTTCCTGCCGCGGAGAAAATTCTGTGATCCGAAGTTCGCCCCGTTGGACCGAGCGTGGAGCGTGGAGGACACCTATCTGGATTTGTCGGCTAGTGCCGTTGATGCGACCAGGTACTTTCAAGATAAGAAAGATCATGAAGTGAAAAAGCTCTTCTGGTCGCAGTTCACTAATCCAGAGCGTCCACTATCAGTGGATGATCGCCTGGCCCAATGGGCCGAGCTGAATAGGTTGTCCGGACTCGCCATGAAGTATGCCATGGACCGCCTGTGTCCGGGGAGATCGAAGCCGAGAAGCTATTTCAGTTTGGTGCAGCAATTTCTTGACGTGGTGCCTCGGATTGAAGCTCTAAAGAGGTCCGCTTGCACAGAGGGCGCGCGGCTGGCTCTTGCCCGTGTCAAGACATACTGGGCAGATATGGAGCCCACCATTGTTGCATCCCGTGATTCAGATAAAAGCCGAATTCCTTCCGAGCACTATTTTGAGGAAGTCCTCGCGGGCGCTCGTATAATAGAGACGCAGTGTTCGAAAGATGCTGTTTTATGACAGCATATGTAATCGTAGATCAATATTTTGATAAATTGTAATGGCGTAATTTAGACTTGTGCCTTCAAGTATTAATAACACCTCCTGTGCGGCCGTTTTAATATATAAATTCTGAAAGATTGCAGTCGTTGGCTTCAGCCCCCACGCACATAGTGCGGGGGTGCGCACGGAGAACGCATTTTCACACTTAACCCAACGTCTTGGTCCTACAAAGGAGGTGATAGCGCCGTGGGCTAGGCAACCGGACTATAATGCTTTAACACTTTCACTTAGCCATAGGAGCTTGACAGTGGGACTCTTTAGGTAGCCCTTTAATGGCGACTGCGTTTACCCGAATTCGGGACGCATATGTGCCTGACCGGGAAGCGGCCCTTCGTCAAAACGGAGGAATTCGATAAATTCCTATAAGTCATCGAGTGGCGACCAGTCTCGCGCTACATCATGACAGTCGGTTTTCGGCTTTCTCTACTGAGGTGCTCACCCGGCCGAACCGGGGCACAATCGTAGTAGTTCTCCTGGTGCAACCTTAGCCGACAGAACGGAACGTAAGGTGGCCGAACTCAGGGGCCGGGCAACCCAACATGTGACCAAAATCATGACTCGGAGCTGATGCATATAGTGCCAAAACTCGCGACGCCGACACTCCCTAAGGTGTTCGGTCTTTGTGGGTGCGTGTGAAACAACACCCTTGAAAAAGAAAAAAGCCCCTTGTGTCCAGGTACGAGCAAGAATTCTGGCGTGGCCACATGCCAAAACGCCGGTCTCCTCCATGGTTATAGTGAGGTAAACCAGGGGATGTATAGCAGCAAGAGACAGTAAAAAAGGTTTACGCAGGGTCTTAATCTAAGAAGAATCCTTTGGGGCGGGTCCCTACTGCACGTCTGCGCCTGTGTCTCCGCTGTGCCGTGTCCTGGACGGGCGCCGTACGACGTTCATCTGTAAAAGGGAAGAACTAAATTGAAAAATGGGTCGTGCGGATCAAAAAGAATAATAAATAAAGTGTGAAGTGAGAAATAGATACGGTCGAGTTTTATTGTCTCTGCGTACAGCCCCTGGTGAGGCGTACCAAGCCTATAACAAAAATGGGCTTGTGCCGAACTCATTGAGTCCAGGTCCGCGGCCTTTTGTGACTTACATCGAAAAAGTCTTTTGGCTGGCGAGGCCATTTTGTTGGGCGGCCGTTTAAGCGGCCGCACAATCCTCCGTTTGGAGGAGATGTAGTTTAGTATGCTCCCTTTAAAGAGATGATGCCTCGAGGACCGGGCATCTTTAGCGTGAAGGATGCATAATGCGGTATTGCGTTAAAGCGAGCGAAAGCTCCGCGTCCCATTAGTGCTTGATAGCGACTTGAAAACGGGACTATGTGGAAGATAAGCTTTTCGCGACCAAAATTATTGGCAGAGCCAAATATGACCACAAGCCGGAGAAAACCCATACAGTGGGTGTCCGGGCCTGGTGCTACTCCTTGAAAGGAGGTTTTACTGTGACGGATTCGTGCTGGGTTTATGCCCATGCGGTGAATTGTATCCTGATATATCAGATTTAGTCCACTGCCACCGTCCATAAGGACGTTGGTAAACTGGAATCCTTCTATTATTGGATTAAGCATCAGGGCAGTCCGGCCTGTGTGTTTGATATTGCGAGAATAATCTAGCTGATCAAAAATGATTGGCCTTAGTGACCAGTGGACAGACTCCTGAGGGATAGGCTTGAATGTGCGGACCTTTATGGGTGCCTCATGCCTTGTTATGTGAAGTGAGTTCATTGTTTTGACTTCTTGCAGGAAGTTCTTTTGCTTCCTGGTGTTCTGCTTTTGGGGTTCGTCCTCTTCCTCACTTGGTGTGTCGAGCCCCTTGTGTTCGGCGTTAAGCCTTCCGGATTGTTTGAAAACCCAACAGTCTCTGTGGGTATGATTAGCAGGCTTTCCAGGAGTACTGTGTATCTGACATATCCTGTCCATGATTCTCTTTAGACTGGACGGATCTTCCCTATTATCCTGAGGGGGTGATTTTGTCTGATTTTGCTGTGAGCCTTTGAATCCGGCATTGACTGTCGTGCTCTTAGGACTTTTTCTTTTGATTCGGCGAAGGTCCTTGTATCGCCGTGGTTTCCCGTTTCCATCCCTGATTTCTGATGTACTTGGGTCGCTGGGGCTGCATCGTGCCAACCAGCTGTCCTCTCCTGCGCAAAAGTGGGTCATGAGTCTTGTGAGTGCGGCCATTGTTCTTGGCTTTTCCTGGCCGAGGTGTCCGGCGAGCCATTCGTCTCGGACATTGTGCCTGAAAGCCGCTAGGGCTTCGGCGTCCGGACAATCCACTATTTGATTCTTTTTAGTGAGGAATCTGTTCCAGAACTGCCGAGCTGATTCTCCGGATTGCTGAGTTATGTGACTGAGGTCGTCTGTGTCCGGGGGACGGACATAGGTCCCTTGAAAATTTGCTCGGAAAGCGTCCTCGAGCTCTTCCCAACTTCCAATTGTGTTTTCGGGAAGGCTTTTAAGCCAGTGCCGGGCTGGCCCTTTAAGCTTAAGGGGTAAATATTTTATGGCGTGGAGATCATCTCCTCTAGCCATATGTATGTGGAGGATATAATCCTCGATCCAGACTCCCGGGTCTGTTGTTCCATCGTACGCCTCTATGTTAACGGGTTTAAATCCCTCTGGGAATTCATATTCCAGGACCTCATCGGTGAAACATAGAGGGTGTGCGGCACCCCTATATTTGGGTGTGTCGGATTCTGATGGTGGATTTTTTGCATTGCTTGCGAGAGCTTGCTTTCTTGGCCCGTAAATGGACCTGGCTGGGCCATGATGCGAGTCTTTGATTGTGTCGCATGCCGCATTGAGTGCGGCGCCGTTTGCCGTATTGTAGTGGCCGAGAGGTCGTTTATTCGACCGTGCAGCCTTTTTGTTTTTCGAGTTTGGGGGCTCTAGGGCCTCCTGGTCGAATTCGGGCAGTAGCTTTCTCTTCGGACAACTTTTGGTGCGGCGGCTGCCGCCGTATTTGTCTGCGGTCTTGATTACTTTGCTCCATCTTGTTTTGAGTGCATCTTCAGCCGTCTTTAGCTTTTGCTTCTGCTTCTTCAGGCTTCGTGCTGTGGCGATGAGCCTTTCTTGGCGATTCTTCTGCTCCATGATTTTATCCAGCGTGGTATCGCCCGGAGTTCTGTTATGACCGGGGGAGGACTGTTCGTCCTCTCTGCCCATGTTACCCTGTTCGGACGGCTGTTCTGGGATGTGTTCGTCATCTGCCGGCTCGTCCTGCTCTATGGCTGGGTCTTGATCGAGGCGGGGCTTCTCTCGGTGTTTACGTCGCCGCTTTGAGTGCTTTTCGGAGGGTTTACCCTTCTTTTCGCCCCCTTCTTCCTCATTGGGAGTTTTTTCAGGTGTATCCACCATGAATACGTCGTTAAGTAGGGTGGAGGTCCAGTGCCCTATGGGCGCTGGTTCCCGTTCGTCTCCGTCTTCGTCGTCCATACCGTCGAAGTCTTCGGAGCCGAAGTCGAGCATGTCGGTTAAATCGTCGACAGTGGCTATTAAGTGGGTGGTGGGTGGGCTTTGAATTTCTTCGTCGTCCGAATCCCAACCTCGCAGGCCACAGTTCGGCCTGGGCTCTCCTGAAAAAGAGAGAGACTTGAGAGATTTCAGAATATCACCGAAAGGCGAATACTGAAAGATGTCTGCGGCGGTGAACTCCATTACCGGCGCCCAATCTGATTCGATTGGCAGGGGCGCGGGAGGTTCGGAGTTCGGAGCAGAGTCCGGCTCCTTGGAGTCATGTGCCATGCGGAGTGCGGGGCTTGCGTTTGGCTCAATGGCTTTTAAGACCGCAGCCCCTGAGGTGACGTCCAACCGTTCATCCTCAAAGAACGCAGCGGGCTCCAGATCGAGGATCGGGGCCGGAGCGTATGCGGCCTCCAGGACACTGTTCGGAGGCAGAGCTATATCATGCCCCTCGAGATAGTGCGGCGCGCTTGGCTGTGGCTTGAATCCGTCGAAGATCAGGTCTCCGAGGGTATCTGTCGTGTAGTTTAAGCTTCCCCACCTGGCTTGATGGCCAGGGGTGTGGCTT
Source organism: Aegilops umbellulata (assembly GCA_032464435.1). Classification (NCBI taxonomy): domain Eukaryota; kingdom Viridiplantae; phylum Streptophyta; class Magnoliopsida; order Poales; family Poaceae; genus Aegilops; species Aegilops umbellulata. The sequence goes on from CP136059.1 coordinate 420,979,779, forward strand.
TTGATCTGCTCCAGATGGCCAAGCGAGTTGGCCCGCAGAGCGAAGCCGCCGAAGATGAAGATCTGTCCGGGGAGAAAAGTCTCACCCTGGACCTCATCGTTGTTGATGATCAAAGGAGCCATCGGGCCTAAAGGCGACGACACAGAGGAACTCTCAATGTAAGCACCAATGTCGGTGTCAAAACTGGCGGATCTCGGGTAGGGGGTCCCGATCTGTGCGTCAAGGTCGGATGGTAACAGGAGACAAGGGACACTTTATTCTACCCAGGTTCGGGCCCTCTCGATGGAGGTAAAACCCTACTCCTGCTAGATTAATATTGATGATATGGGTAGTACAAGAGTAGATCTACCTCGAGATCAAGGAGGCTAAACCCTAGAAGCTAGCCTATGGGTGTGATGATGGTTATGATGTGTTCGTCCTACGGACTACAACCCTCCGGTTTATATAGGCACCGGATAGGGTTAGGGTTACACAGAGTCGGTTACATTGGTAGGAGATCTTGAATATCCGCACGCCTAGCTTGCCTTCCACGTCAAGGAAAGAACCTTCCGGACACGGGACGAAGTCTTCAATCTTGTATCTTCATAGTCCTGGAGTCCGGCTGAAGATATAGTTCGGCTATCCGAACACCCCCTAATCCAGGACTCCCTCAAGGAGTCTCTAAATAGTCGAGACGTAAAGATCGATATATTGGACGACTATATTCGGACACAGGAAGTGTTCCGGGTGGTTTTGGAGAAAACCGGAGTGCCGGAGGGTTACCAGAACCCCCCCCCCCCCGGGAGAAATAGTGGGCCTTATGGGCCTTAGTGGAGAGAGAGAGGGCTGGCCTAGGGCAGGCCGTGTGCCCCTCCCCCTCTGGTCCGAATTGGACTAGGAGAGGGGGGGCCCCCTTTCCTTCTCCCTCTCCCTCTTCCTTTCCCCCTTCTAGTAGGAGTAGGAAAGAGGGGAGTCCTACTCCTACTTGGAGGAGGACTCCTCCTGGCGCGCCTACAGGGGCCGGCCGGCCTCCCCCTTGCTCCTTTATATACGGGGGCAGGGGGCACCTCCAGACACACACAAGTTCATCTGTTGATCTCTCACAGCCGTGTGCGGTGCCCCCTCCACCATAATCCACCTCGATCATATCGTAGCGGTGCTTAGGCGAAGCCCTGCGTCAGTAGCATCATCATCACCATCATCACACCGTCGTGCTGACGAAACACTCCGGCGAAGCTTTGCTGGATCGGAGCTCGCGAGACGTCATCGAGTTGAACGTGTGCTGAACTCGAAGGTGATGTGCGTTCGGTACTTGGATCGGTCGGATCGTGAAGATGTACGACTACATCTACCGCGTTGTGATAACGCTTCTGCTTGCGGTCTACGAGGGTACATGGACACACTCTCCCTTCTCGTTCCCCAATAGTGGCATCCGAGCCAGGTTTATGCGTAGATGTAATATGCACAAGTAGAACACAAGTGAGTTGTGGGCGATACAAGTCATACTGCTTACCAGCATGTCATACTTTGGTTCGGTGGTATTGTTGGATGAAACGCCCCGGACCGACATTACGCGTAAGCTTACGCGTGACTGGTTCTACCGACGTGCTTTGCACGTAGGTGGCTGGCGGGTGTCAGTTTCTCCAACTTTAGTTGAACCGAGTGTGGCTACGCCCGGTCCTTGAGAAGGTTAAAACAGCAGTAACTTGACGAACTATTGTTGTGGTTTTGATGCGTAGGTAAGAACGGTTCTTGCTCAGCCCGTAGCAGCCATGTAAAACTTGCAACAACAAAGTAGAGGACGTCTAACTTGTTTTTGCAGGGCATGTTGTGATATGATATGGTCAAGACATGATTCTATATTTATTGTATGAGATGATCATGTTTTGTAACGGAGTTATCGGTAACTGGCAGGAGCCATATGGTTGTCGCTTTATTGTATGCAATGCAATCGCCCTGTAATTGCTTTACTTTATCACTAAGCGGTAGCGATAGTCGTAGAAGCAATAGTTGGCGAGACGACAATGATGCTATGATGGAGATCAAGGTGTCGCGCCGGTGACGATGGTGATCATGACGGTGCTTTGGAGATGGAGATCAAAGGCACAAGATGATGATGGCCATATCATATCACTTATATTGATTGCATGTGATGTTTATCCTTTATGCATCTTATTCTGCTTTGTTTGACGGTAGTATTATAAGATGATCTCTCACTAAAGTTCAAGGTAAAAGTGTTCTCCCTGAGTATGCACCGTTGCCGAAGTTCGTCGTGCCGAGACACCACGTGATGATCGGGTGTGATAAGCTCAACATTCATCTACAACGGGTGTAAGACAGTTTTACACACGCAGAATACTCAGGTTAAACTTGACAAGCCTAGCATATGCAGATATGCCCTCGGAACACTGAGACCGAAAGGTCGAGCGTGAATCATATAGTAGATATGATCAACATAGTGATGTTCACCATTGAAAACTACTCCATTTCACGTGATGATCGGTTATGGTTTAGTTGATATGGATCACGTGATCACTTGGATGATTAGAGGGATGTCTATCTAAGTGGGAGTTCTTAAGTAATATGATTAATTGAACTTAAATTTGTCATGAACTTAGTACCCGATAGTATTTTGCTTGTCTATGTTGTTGTAGATATATAGATGGCCCGTGTTGTTGTTCCATTGAATTTTAATGCGTTCCTTGAGAAAGCAAAGTTGAAATATGATGACAGCAATTACACGGACTGGGTCTGTAACTTGAGGATTATCCTCATTGCTGCATAGAGGAATTACGTCCTGGAAGCACCGCTGGGTGCCAGGCCTGCTGCAGATGCAAGTGACGACGTTAAGAACGTTTGGCTGAGCAAAGCTGGTGACTACTCGATAGTTCAGTGTGCCATGCTTTATAGCTTAGAACCGGGGCTTCAACGACGTTTTGAACGTCATGGAGCATATGAGATGTTCCAGGAGTTGAAGCTGATATTTCAAGCAAATGCCCGGATTGAGAGATATGAAGTCTCCAATAAGTTCTACAGCTGCAAAATGGAGGAGAATAGTTCTGTCAGTGAACATATACTCAAAATGTCTGGGTATAACAATCACTTGATTCAACTGGGAGTTAATCTTCCGGATGATAGTGTCATTGACAGAATTCTTCAATCACTGCCACCAAGCTACAAGAGCTTCGTGATGAACTATAATATGCAAGGGATGGATAAGACAATTCCCGAGCTCTTCGCAATGCTAAAGGCTGCGAAGGTAGAAATCAAGAAGGAGCGTCAAGTGTTGATGGTCAACAAGACCACCAGTTTCAAGAAAAGGGTAAAGGGAAGAAGAAGGGGGACTTCAAGAAGAACATCAAACAAGTTGTTGCTCAAGAGAAGAAACCCAAGTCTGGACCTAAGCCCGAGACTGTGTGCTTCTGTTGCAAACAGACTGGTCACTGGAAGCGGAACTGCCCCAAGTATTTGGCGGATAAGAAGGATGGCAAGGTGAATAAAGGTATATGTGATATACATGTTATTGATGTGTACCTTACTAGAGCTCGCAGTAGCACTTGGGTATTTGATACTGGTTTTGTTGCTAATATTTGCAACTCGAAACAGGGACTACAGATTAAGCGAAGGTTGGCTAAGGACGAGGTGAGATGCGCGTGGGAAATGGTTCCAAAGTCGATGTGATCGCCGTCGGCACGCTACCTCTACATCTACCTTCGGGATGAGTTTTAGACCTAAATAATTGTTATTTGGTGCCAGCGTTAAGCATGAACATTATATCTGGATCTTGTTTGATGCGAGACGGTTATTCATTTAAATCTAAGAATAATGGTTGTTCTATTTATATGAGTAATATCTTTTATGGTCATGCACCCTTGAAGAGTGGTCTATTTGTGATGAATCTCGATAGTAGTGATACACATATTCATAATGTTGAAGCCAAAAGATGCAGAGTTGATAATGATAGTGCAACTTATTTGTGGCACTGTCGTTTGGGTCATATTGGTGTAAAGCGCATGAAGAAACTCCATACTGATGGACTTTTGGAATCACTTGATTATGAATCACTTGGTACTTGCGAACCATGCCTCATGGGCAAGATGACTAAAACCCCGTTTTCCGGAACAATGGAGCGAGCAACAGATTTGTTGGAAATCATACATACTGATGTATGTGGTCCGATGAATATTGAGGCTCGCGGTGGGAATCGTTATTTTCTCACCTTCACAGATGATTTGAGCAGATATGGGTATATCTACTTAATGAAACATAAGTCTGAAACATTTGAAAAGTTCAAAGAATTTCAGAGTGAAGTGGAAAATCATCGTAACAAGAAAATAAAGTTCCTACGATCTGATCGTGGAGGAGAATATTTGAGTTACGAGTTTGGTCTACATTTGAAACAATGCGGAATAGTTTCACAACACACGCCACCCGGAACACCACAACGTAATGGTGTGTCCGAACGTCGTAATCGTCCTTACTAGATATGGTGCGATCTATGATGTCTCTTACTGATTTACCGCTATCGTTTTGGGGTTATGCTTTAGGGACGATTGCATTCACGTTAAATAGGGCACCATCTAAATCCGTTGAGACGACGCCTTATGAACTATGGTTTGGCAAGAAACCAAAGTTATCGTTTCTTAAAGTTTGGGGCTGCGATGCTTATGTGAAAAAGCTTCAACCTGATAAGCTCGAACCCAAATCGGAAAATGTGTCTTCATAGGATACCCGAAGGAAACTGTTGGGTACACCTTCTATCACAGATCTGAAGGCAAGACATTTGTTGCTAAGAATGGATCCTTTCTAGAGAAGGAGTTTCTCTCGAAAGAAGTGAGTGAAAGGAAAGTAGAACTTGATGAGGTAACTGTACCTGCTCCCTTATTGGAAAGTAGTTCATCACAAAAATCTGTTCCTGTGACTCCTACACCAATTAGTGAGGAAGCTAATGATGATGATCATGTAACTTCAGATCAAGTTACTACCGAACCTCGTAGGTCAACCAGAGTAAGATCCGCACCAGAGTGGTACGGTAATCCTATTCTAGAGGTCATGTTGCTTGATCAAGGCGAACCTACGAACTATGAAGAAGCGATGGTGAGCCCAGATTCCGCAAAATGGCTTGAGGCCATGAAATCTGAGATGGGATCCATGTATGAGAACAAAGTGTGGACTTTGGTTGACTTGCCCGATGATCGGCAAGCCATAGAGAATAAATGGATCTTCAAGAAGAAGACTGACGCTGACGCTAATGTTACTGTCTACAAAGCTCGACTTGTTGTGAAAGGTTTTCGACAAGTTCAAGGGGTTGACTACGATGAGACTTTCTCACTCGTAGTGATGCTTAAGTCTGTCCGAATCATGTTAGCAATTACCGCATTTTATGATTATGAAATTTGGCAAATGGATGTAAAAACTTTATTCCTGAATGGATTTCTGGAAGAAGAGTTGTATATGATGCAACCGGAAGGTTTTGTCGATCCAAAGGGAGCTAACAAACTGTGCAAGCTCCAGCAATCCATTTATGGACTGGTGCAAGCCTCTCGGAGTTGGAATAAACGTTTTGATAGTGTGATCAAAGCATATGGATTTATATAGACTTTTGGACAAGTCTGTATTTACAAGAAAGTGAGTGGGAGCTCTGTAGCATTTCTGATATTATATGTGGATGACATATTGCTGATTGGAAATGATATAGAATTTCTGGATAGCATAAAAGGATACTTGAATAAAAGTTTTTCAATGAAAGACCTCGGTGAAGCTGCTTACATATTGGGCATCAAGATCTATAGAGATAGATCAAGACGCTTGGTAGGACTTTCACAAAGCACATACCTTGACAAAGTTTTGAAAAAGTTCAAAATGGATCAAGCAAAGAAAGGGTTCTTGCCTGTGTTACAAGGTGTGAAGTTGAGTCAGACTCAATGCCCGACCACTGCAGAAGATAGAGAGAAAATGAAAGATGTTCCCTATGCTTCAGCCATAGGCTCTATCATGTATGCAATGCTGTGTACCAGACCTGATGTGTGCCTTGCTATTAGCTTAGCAGGGAGGTACCAAAGTAATCCAGGAGTGGATCACTGGACAACGGTCAAGAACATCCTGAAATACCTGAAAAGGACTAAGGATATGTTTCTCGTTTATGGAGGTGACAAAGAGCTAGTCGTAAATGGTTACGTCGATGCATGCTTTGACACTGATCCGGACGATTCTAAATCGCAAACCGGATACGTGTTTACATTGAACGGTGGAGCTGTCAGTTGTTGCAGTTCTAAACAAAGCGTCGTGGTGGGATCTACGTGTGAAGCGGAGTACATAGCTGCTTCGGAAGCAGCAAATGGAGGAGTCTGGATGAAGGATTTCATATCCGATCTAGGTGTCATACCTAGTGCATCGGGACCAATGAAAATCTTTTGTGACAATACTGGTGAAATTGCCTTGGCAAAGGAATACAGATTTCAAAAGAGAACCAAGCACATCAAGAGATGCTTCAATTCCATCCGGGATCAAGTCCAGGTGGGAGACATAGAGATTTGCAAGATACATACAGATCTTAATGTTGCAGACCCGTTGACTAAGCCTCTTCCACGAGCAAAACATGATTAGCACCAAAACTCCATGGGTGTTAGAATCATCACTGTGTAATCTAGATTATTGACTCTAGTGCAAGTGGGAGATTGAAGGAAATATGCCCTAGAGGCAATAATAAAGTTATTATTTATTTCCTCATCTCATGATAAATGTTTATTATTCATGCTAGAATTGTATTAACCGGAAACATAATACATGTGTGAATACATAGACAAACATAATGTCACTAGTATGCCTCTACTTGACTAGCTCGTTAATCAAAGATGGTTAAGTTTCCTAACCATAGACATGAGTTGTCATTTGATTAACGGGATCACATCATTAGGAGAATGATGTGATTGACTTGACCCATTCCGTTAGCTTAGCACTTGATCGTTTAGTTTACTACTATTGCTTTCTTCATGACTTATACATGTTCCTATGACTATGAGATTATGCAACTCCCGATTACCAGAGGAACACTTTGTGTGCTACCAAATGTCACAACGTAACTGGGTGATTATAAAGGTGCTCTATAGGTGTCTCCGATGGTACTTGTTGAGTTGGCATAGATCGAGATTAGGATTTGTCACTCCAACTGTCGGAGAGGTATCTCTGGGCCCTCTCAGTAATGCACATCACAATAAGCCTTGCAAGCAATGTGACTAATGAGTTAGTTGCGGGATGATGCATTACGTAACGAGTAAAGAGACTTGCCGGTAACGAGATTGAGCTAGGTATTGAGATACCGACGATCGAATCTCGGGCAAGTAACATACCGATGACAAAGGGAAAAACGTGTGTTGTTATGTGGTTTGACCAATAAAGATCTTCGTAAATATGTGGGAGCCAATATGAGCATCCAGGTTCTGCTATTGGTTATTGACCGGAGACGTGTCTCGGTCATGTCTACATAGTTCTCGAACCCGTAGGGTCCGCACGCTTAAAGTCCGGTGACGATCGGTATTATGAGTTTTTGTGTTTTGATGTACCGAAGGTAATTCAGAGTCCTGGATATGATCACGGACATGACGAGGATTCTTGAAATGGTCGAGACGTAAAGATCGATATATTGGACGACTATATTCGAACACCGGAAGTGTTCCGGGTGGTTTTGGAGAAAACTGGAGTGCCGGAGGGTTACCGGAACCCCCCGGGAGAAATAGTGGGCCTTATGGGCCTTAGTGGAGAGAGAGAGCTGGCCTAGGGCAGGCCGCGCAACCCTCCCCCTCTGGTATGAATTGGACTAGGAGAGGGGGGCGGCGCCCCCCTTTCCTTCTCCCTCTCCCCCTTCCTTTCCCCCTCCTAGTAGGAGTAGGAAAGAGGGGAGTCCTACTCCTACTAGGAGGAGGACTCCTCCTGGCGCGCCTACAGGGGCCGGCCGGCCTCCCCCCTTGCTCCTTTATATACGGGGGCAGGGGGCACCTCTAGACTCACAAGTTGATCTGTTGATTGATACGTCTCCGTCGTATCTACTTTTCCAAACACTTCTGCCCTTGTTTTGGACTCTAACTTGTATGATTTGAATGGAACTAACCCGGACTGACGTTGTTTTCAGCAGAATTGCCATGATGTTGTTTTATGTGCAGGAAACAAATATTCTCGGAATGACCTGAGACTCCACGAAACATCTTAGAAAAAATAATAAAAAATCCTCGCCAAAGATGAAGACCAGGGGGCCCATACCCTATCCACGAGGATGGGGGCGCCCCCCCCCCCCCTCTAGGGCGCGCCCCCTACCTCGTGGGCCCCCTGGATGCCCTCCGACGCCAACTCCAACTCTATATATTTGCTTTCGGAGAGAAAAAAATCAGAGAGAAGAAATCATCGCGTTTTATGATACGGAGCCGCCGCCAAGCCCTAAAACCTCTCGGGAGGGCTGATCTGGAGTCCGTTCGGGGCTCCGGAGAGGGGGATTTGTCACCGTCGTCATCATCAACCATCCTGCATCACCAATTTCATTATGCTCACCTCCGTGCGTGAGTAATTCCATCATAGGCTTGCTGGACGGTGATGGGTTGGATGAGATTTATCATGTAATCGAGTTAGTTTTGTTAGGGTTTGATCCCTAGTATCCACTATGTTCTGAGATTGATGTTGCTATGACTTTGCTATGCTTAATGCTTGTCACTAGGGCCCGAGTGCCATGATTTCAGATTTGAACCTATTATGTTTTCATGAATATATGTGAGTTCTTGATCCTATCTTGCAATTATATAGTCACCTACTATGTGTTATGATCCGGCAACCCCGAAGTGACAATAATCGGGACCACTCCCGGTGATGATGATAGTTTGAGGAGTTCATGTATTCACTATGTGCTAATGCTTTGTTCTGGTTCTCTATTAAAAGGAGGCCTTAATATCCCTTAGTTTCCAATAGGACCCTGCTGCCACGGGAGGGTAGGACAAAAGATGTCATGCAAGTTCTTTTCCATAAGCACGTATGACTGTTACATTGATGAATTGGAGCTAGTTCTGTGTCACCCTATGTTATGACTGTTACATGATGAACCACATCCGACATAATTATCCATCACTGATCCGGTGCCTACGAGCTTTCCATATAGTGTTTTACGCTTATTTACTTTCCCGCTGCTACTGTTACAATCACTACAAAATACCAAAAACATTACTTTTGTTGTCTTTACTTTTGTTGCCGCTACCACCACTATCATATTACTTTGCTACTACACACTTTGCTACAGATACTAAGTTTCCAGGTGTGGTTGAATTGACAACTCAGCTGCTAATACTTGAGAATATTCATTGGCTCCCCTTGTGTCGAATCGATAAATTTGAGTTGAATACTCTACCCTCGAAAGCTGTTGCGATCCCCTATACTTGTGGGTTATCAAGACTAATTTCTGGCGCCGTTGCCGGGGAGCATAGCTCTATTCTTTGAGTCACTTGGGATTTATATCTACTGGACACTATGAAGAACTTGAAAGACTCTAAGACAACAATTTATCCCTCAACTACGAGGGGAGGCAAGGAACTGCCATCTAGCTCTCTGCACTTGATTCACCTTCTGTTATGAGTAAGCTAGCGACACCTAAACCTGCTTCTGCTATTCGTTCTGATATGTCGCATGTTATTGATGATGCCACTTCTGCTATGCATGATACTTATGGTGAAACTTCTTCTATGCCTGATACTACTGTGCCCCTTAGTGAATTCCTTGATGAACAAATTGCTAGGGCTAGAGAAAGAGAAATTATTGAATCTGAATACGATGATGAGAGTGATGATGAAAATATGCCTGTTATTTCTGAGGGTTATCTTTTTGATATGGAATCTTCTGCCGCTATTTTAGCTTGCAAAGATAGATACGAGCTTAAGAGGTTATTAGTTAAATGGAACAAAGAATCACTTAGAGATAAAATGAAACCCGACCCTGCTTTTGCAACTTCACCTATATGTGTTCCTGATAAGGATTATGAATTCTCTATTGATCCTGATATAATTACTTTGGTTGAATCTGATCCTTTTTATGGCTATGAATCTGAAACTGTTGTGGCACATCTTACTAAGTTAAATGATATAGCTGCCCTGTTTACTAATGATGAGAGATCGTGTTACTTTTATATACTCAAAATATTTTCGTTCTCATTAAAGGGTGATGCTAAGATATGGTTTAATTCTCTTGATCCTGGTTGTGTGCGTAGTCCCCAGGATATGATTTATTACTTCTCTGCTAAATATTTCCCTGCTCATAAGAAACAAGCTGCTTTGAGGGAAATATACAACTTCGTGCAAATTAAAGAAGAGAGTCTCCCACAAGCTTGGGGGAGGCTTCTCAAGCTACTTAATGCTTTGCCTGATCATCCTCTTAAGAAACCTGAAATACTTGATATCTTTTATAATGGACTAACCGATGCTTCTAGAGATTACCTGGATAGTTGTGCTGGTTCTCTTTTCAGGGAAAGAACACCGGATGAAGCTGAAATTCTATTGAATAATATGTTGACAAATGAAAATAATTGGGCACCTCCTGAGCCAGCTCCCGCTCCAATTACTGAGCCTATTCCTAAACCAACTCCGAAGAAGAGAGGTGTTTTATTTCTCAGTCCCGAAGATATGCAAGAGGCAAAGAAATCTATGAAAGAAAAATGTATTAAAGATGAATATGTTAAGAATTTACCTCCTATTGAAGAAATACATGGTCTTAATATACCGCCTATTGAAGAAGTATATGATCTCAATTCTTTATTTACTGAAGAACCTCCTGATCTCGATATCCCGACACAGGTAGTAAAGGTAAATTCTCTCTATAGATTTGATGAAGGTGATATCCCTCACTATAAGTCTGCTAGGCAATGCTTTGATGAGTTTGATAATTTTATTGTCAAACAAGAAAATTTCAATGCTTATTTTGGTAGACAATTGAAATATGATTCCGATATGATTAAATACTTGGGTGATTATATGGCTAATATTAAAGGTGAACTTAAACTTGTTAGCAAACATGCTTCCATGGTTACCACTCAAGTAGAACAAGTACTTAAAGCTCAAAAAGAAGTGCTTGATGAAATGAATAGTAAGAAAAATGATTATGTTGTTAGAGTGGCTACTAGAACTGGTAGAATGACTCAGGAACCTTTGTATCCTAAAGGCCACCCTAAGAGAATCGAGCAAGATTCTCAGAGAAATAATATTGATGTTCCTAGTTCTTCTAAAAAGAAGAAAAAGGAAAATGATAGAACTGTGCAAACTTCTAGTGAACCTATTGCTGAACCACCTGATAATCAAAATGATATATCTATGTCTGATGCTGAAACACAATCTGGTAATGAACATGAACCTAATGAAAATATTAATGATGATGTTCATGATGATGCTCAACCTAGTAATGATAATGATGTAGAAATTGAACCTGCTGTTGATCTTGATAACCCACAATCAAAGAATCAACGTTATGATAAAAGAGACTTTGTTGCTAGGAAACATGGTAAAGAAAGGGAACCATGGGTTCAGAAACCCATGCCTTTTCCTCCGAAACCATACAAGAAAAAGGATGATGAGGATTTTGAGCGCTTTGCTGAAATGATTAGACCTATCTTTTTGCGTATGCGTTTAACTGATGTGCTCAAAACAAATCCTTATGCTAAATATATGAAGGATATCATTACTAATAAAAGAAAGATACCGGAAGCTGAAATTTCCACCATGCTTGCTAATTATACTTTTAAGGGTGGAATACCAAAGAAACTTGGAGATCCCGGAGTACCTACTATACCTTCCTCCATTAAAAGAAATTATATTAAAACTGCTTTATGTGATCTTGGAGCCGGTGTTAGTGTTATGCCTCTCTCTTTATATCGTAGACTTGACTTGAATAAGTTGACACCTACTGAAATATCTTTGCAAATGGCTGATAAATCAACTGCTATACCTGTCGGCATTTGTGAGGATGTGCCTGTTGTGGTTGCAAACGTTACTATTTTAACGGACTTTGTTATTCTTAATATTCCCGAGGATGATAGTATGTCTATTATTCTTGGAAGACCTTTCCTTAATACTGCAGGGGCTATTATTGATTGCAACAAAGGCAATGTCACTTTTCATGTTAATGGTAATGAGCATACGGTACACTTTCCGAGGAAACAACCTCAAGTTTATAGTATCAACTCCATTGGAAAAATTCCATCGATTATAATTGGAGGTTTTGAATTTCCTCTTCCTACTGTCAATAAGACATATGATATACTTATTATTGGGGATGTGCATATCTCCGTTGAGGTAACTTAGTGTTATTCGAAATTTCTCTGATTTCATGATTATCGGAATGAGTTTGTTAACAAGACTTGATCAACCTTGTTAGTGGATTCTTTTTTATGAGCATGAGATGGATGAAATTAGAAGCACAACTTTCTGTACCCTCTCTATATTTTCTATTAATTAGTAGAAATAAAGTAAAAAAAGTATTTTTTGTCTGTTTCCTGGCTTATCCGTGCAATATAAAAATATCCCGAAAATAAAAGTCCTCAGAATGACATGCCAATTTAATATGATTTTTTCGGGAATATTTGAGGATTTACTGTGCAAAAATTACCACGGGAGGAGCTGCCACCTGGCCACGAGGGTGGTGGGCACGCCCCCTCCCCCTTAGGGCGCGCCCCCTGCCTCGTGGGCCCACGGTGGCCCTCCTCCACTTATCCCAGCACCCATCTTCTTCCTCTGTCTCACACAAACCCGAAAAACCAACTCAAGCACGAGTTCCAGCCACTTTTGCTGTGATTTTCGATCTCCTTGCTCAAAGCACCTCTCGCAAAACTGCTTGGGGAGATTGTTCCTAGGTATGTGACTCCTCCATTGGTCCAATTAGTTTTTGTTCTAGTGCTTTATTCTTTGCAAATTTGTGCTGCATAGGTGACCATGTTCTTGAGCTTGCATGTCAAATTTATATGGTTTCAAGTAGCTCTAATCCTTGATATAGGCTCTAGGCACTTGTAGGAGTAGTTGCTATCAGTTTTATTGAAGTTGGTTCACTTTTGCTTGAAGTTACTAAAAGTTTAAGAAATTTTTCAGAGAAAAACAATATGCTTAGGAAGATGTTCCAAGGTGGTTCTTCTAAGAAGCAAGGACCCAGGATTGCTATGCGTGATGCTGACGAGGATCCACCAAGACACGCTCTAGTACGGCCTTGCGAATGGCCGTCGGAAAATTTTATGGACCGTGCGGGAATTAAAGAAGAGTTCAAAGCATATTTGCGCAATGCCGGTCTTGAGGATTTTGAGGCTAACAAATGCCCCCAGTATCATGATCTCGCAAGCTCGTTTGTGAGGAGGTTTGAGTATTCATCTTCGCGTAATTCTCCTTCAGTCATGTTTGATCTTTATGACGAATCTTATACCATGGACTTAGAGGATTTCACTTTTTCTTGCAAACTTCCATCATGGGGTAGTATTGGGGATCCCCCTAAATCTGAATTTAGAAACTTTCTTGCTAGTATAACTGTAGGGAAATCTAGAGATATAACGCAGGCTACCACAGGGAGCATTCACTTCCCTGCTATACATTATTTTGCTCTCTTCATTGGTGGATGCATAAATGCTAAGGATGAAGCATGTCACATGTGTGTCCCTGACCTTAGCATTCTCAGGAGTGTTGTGTTAGGAGACCAATCTTATCATATGGGAGCCATTGTAGCTCGTAGGTTGCATCATAATAGACATAATGGAGATTTCTGTGGAGGAATTTATGCAACCCGCTTAGCTAATTTTCTTGAGATAGACATTCGTGAGGGTGATACAGAGTTGCCTCCTGCCTTTTTAGATTATAACTCTATGGATTCGCACCAGTTTGTCGAGAGGCCTGAATCACCCCTCTTATATCGTTTATTTTTTAACAAACGGCACGTTGTCCGTATTACTCTCCATGCTCATGCCTTCTTTGATGCTCAGGCAAAACGAAGATACACTATCACCAGAGAGGAGGCATATGAGTACGAGAGGAGAGCGGAGGCAGCCCGACTCCACGCTCCAGCTCAGCAGGCGATAACCGCTGCACATCAGTATGATCCTAACTATTCCTCGTCGCAGTACGACCCTAGCTACACCTACGGGTATCCGCCAGGCTATCCCTGGCAATAGACCAACTTAGGCCAAAAGCCTAAGCTTGGGGGAGTACGCATTTCTCACCGACATTACATTTATGCTCACACATACTCATTGCTAGATGTCGGTGCTCATACTCTTTCACTGTAATATCCATGCTAGTTTATTTTCTTTTTCCTGCTTTCTTCTTGTGTGTTTGTTAAACCTTAAGAAAAACCAAAAAAATTAGTAGTAGTTTACTTTTCTGTTGTAGTAGTAGTAATTAAAAAGAAAACCCAAAAATATTTCCCGTTCTTCTTTTGCTTGTTGGGAGCTTTCCCGTGTTAATAGTTTTATTTCTTTTCTTTTCTTTGGGGGTCAGTAGGAGAAGACCATAATTAAATTGTTGAAGTGGCTCCTATATGCATTATTGTTGAATTAACTCAGAGCCCATATTGCCTTGTCTTCTCCTCTTTATTGAATGCTCGTAGATTCCAGCTTAGTCCAATGCACGTGCACTCTTATTATTATTCACATCGTTTGGTCGTGCAAGTGAAAGGCAATTATGATGATATATGATGGGCTGACTGAGATGAGAAAAGCTGGTATGAACTCGACCTCTTTTGTTTTTGTAAATATGATGAGTCCCTCGTTCTTGATTCAGCTTATTATGAATAAACATGTTTGCAATGACAATTAGAGATCATAGTTGCTTGTGCCATGCTTGATTATCTATGAGTTATAATGATTTACCTTCTGTGCCAACATGCTATTGAGATGATTATGATGTGGTATGATGGGGTGGTATCCTCCTTTGAATGATTTAAGTGACTTGACTTGGCACATGTTCACGCATGTAGTTGAAACAAAATCAACATAGCCTTCACGATATTTATGTTCATGGTGGATTATATCCTACTCATGCTTGCATCCAATGTTTATTAATTTCAATGCATGTACATGGCTGTTGTCGCTCTCTAGTTGGTCGCTTCCCAGTCTTTTGCTAGCCTTCACTTGTACTAAGCGGGAATACTGCTTGTGCATCCAATCCCTTAAACCCCAAATTTATTCCAGATGAGTCCACTATACCTTCCTATATGCAGTATCTACCTGCCGTTCCAAGTAAATTTGTATGTGCCAAAATCTAAACCTTCAAATAAACATTCTGTTTTGTATGCTTGAATAGCTCATGTATCAACCAAGGCTGTCCTTATATTCCGTGTTAGGCGGGTTATTCTCAAGAGGAGTGGACTCTGCTCCTCACTCACGAGAAAATGGCTGGTCACCGGGATGCCCAGTCCCATGCTTTATGCAAACTAAATCAAAATTAATTGCAAACAAAACTCCCCCTGGGACCTAATGTATGTTGGAGACACTCGTTGTTTCGAGCAAGTCATGGATTGATGCTTGTTGGTGGAGGGGGAGTATAAACTTTACCATTCTGTTTGGGAATCGCCTATAATGTGTTTAGCATGGAAGATATCGCCATCTCTTAGTTGCTATGTTGACAATGAAAGTATACCGCTCAAAATATAATTTATCTCTATTTCAAAACCGAGCTCTGGCACCTCTACAAATCCCTGCTTCCCTCTGCGAAGGGCCTATCCATTTACTTTTATGTTGAGTCATCACCCTCTTATTAAAAAGCACTAGCTGGAGAGCACGATTGTCATTTGCATTCATAAATATTAATCTATGTTGGGTATGACTATGATTGGATCTCTTTTACCATGAATTACAATGTCTAGTCAGTCCTTGATCTTTAAAGGTGCTCTGCATTTATGTTTTGCGGTCTCAGAAAGGGCTAGCGAGATACCATCTTGTTATATCATATTATGATTGTTTTGAGAAAGTGTTGTCATCCGAGATTTATTATTATGGCTTGCTAGTTGATTATGCTATTGATATGAGTAATTATGAGATATGAGAATTATTGCAAATGTGGTTAGTTATGATATATGTTGAAAAGTTGAATACTGGCTTGACATAGTTACAACAACAAGAGCAAACAGAGTTTGTAAAAGTTTTTCTTTCTTTCTTTCAGTTTGTCAACTGAATTGCTTGAGGACAAGCAAGGGTTTAAACTTGGGGGAGTTGATACGTCTCCGTCGTATCTACTTTTCCAAACACTTTTGCCCTTGTTTTGGACTCTAACTTGTATGATTTGAATGGAATTAACCCGGACTGACGCTGTTTTCAGCGGAATTGCCATGATGTTGTTTTATGTGCAGAAAACAAATATTCTCGGAATGACCTGAAACTCCACGGAACATCTTAGAAAAAATAATAAAAAATCCTCGCTAAAGATGAAGACCAGGGGGGCCACACCCTGTCCACGAGGGTGGGGGCGCCCCCCCCCCCCCTCTAGGACGCGCCCCCCTACCTCGTGGGCGCCCTGGATGCCCTCCGACGCCAACTTCAACTCTATATATTTGCTTTCGGAGAGAAAAAAATCAGAGAGAAGAAATCATCGCGTTTTACGATACGGAGCCGCCGCCAGGCCCTAAAACCTCTTGGGGGGGCTGATCTGGAGTCCGTTCGGGGCTTCAGAGAGGGGGATTCGTCGACGTCGTCATCATCAACCATCCTCCATCACCAATTTCATGATGCTCACCGCCGTGTGTGAGTAATTCTATCGTAGGCTTGCTGGATGGTGGTGGGTTGGATGAGATTTATCATGTAATCGAGTTAGTTTTGTTAGGTTTTGATCCCTAGTATCCACTATGTTCTGAGATTGATGTGCTATGACTTTGCTATGCTTAATGCTTGTCACCAGGGCCCGAGTGCCATGATTTCAGATCTGAACCTATTATGTTTTCATGAATATATGTGAGTTGTTGATCCTATCTTGCAAGTCTATAGTCACCTACTATGTGTTATGATCCGGCAACCCCGAAGTGACAATAATTGGGACCACTCCCGGTGATGACCATAGTTTGAGGAGTTTATGTATTCACTATGTGCTAATGCTTTGTTCCGGTTCTCTATTAAAAGGAGGCCTTAATATCCCTTAGTTTCCAATAGGACCCCGCTGCCACGGGAGGGTAGGACAAAAGATGTCATGCAAGTTCTTTTCCATAAGCACGTATGACTATATACGAAATACATGCCTACATTACATTGATGAATTGGAGCTAGTTCTGTGTCACCCTATGTTATGACTGTTACATGATGAACCACATCCGGCATAATTATCCATCACTGATCCAGTGCCTACGAGCTTTCCATATACTAGTTTACGCTTATTTACTTTCCCGCTGCTACTATTACAATCACTACAAAATACCAAAAACATTACTTTTGTTGTCTTTACTTTTGTTGCGGCTACCACCACTATCATATTACTTTGCTACTAAACACTTTGCTGCAGATACTAAGTTTCCAGGTGTGGTTGAATTGACAAATCAGCTGCTAATACTTGAGAATATTCTTTGGCTCCCCTTGTGTCGAATCAATAAATTTGGGTTGAATACTCTACCCTTGAAAGCTGTTGCGATCCCCTATACTTGTGGGTTATCATTGATCTCTCCCAGCCGTGTGCGGTGCCCCCTTCACCATAATCCACCTCGATCATATCGTAGCGGTGCTTAGGCGAAGCCCTGCGTCGGTAGCATCATCATCACCATCATCACGTCGTCGTGCTGATGAAACTCCCCGGCGAAGATTTGCTGGATCGGAGCTCGCGGGATGTCATCGAGTTGAACGTGTGCTGAACTCGGAGGTGTCGTGCGTTCGGTACTTGGATCGGTCAGATCGTGAAGACGTACGAGTACCTCAACTGCGTTGTGCTAACGCTTCCGCTTTCAGTCTACGAGGGTACGTGGACACACTCTCCCTTCTCGTTGCTATGCATCACCATGATCCTGTCTGTGCGTAGGAATTTTTTTGTAATTACTACGTTCCCCAACATCACATTGTTCATCCTCTTGAAATGAATCTTAAGTGGCACATTGTGAAGGAAATATGCCCTAGAGGCAATAATAAAGTTGTTATTTATATTTCCTTATATCATGATAAATATTTATTATTCATGCTAGAATAACAATACCGTGTGCATTAGTGTCTGGTAATTGGAATGAGTACAATCTAAATCCCTTAACGAGGATCCATATTGTATTAATCGGAAACTTGATACATGTGTGGATACATAGACAAAACATAGTGTCCCTAGTATGCCTCTACTAGACTAGATCATTAATCAAAGATGGTTAAGTTTCCTAACCATAGACATGTGTTGTCATTTGATGAACGGGATCACATTATTAGGAGAACGATGTGATGGACAAGACCCATCCGGTTGCTTAGCATAATGATCGTTAAGTTTTATTGCTATTGCTTTCTTCATGACTTATACATATTCCTTTGACCATGAGATTATGCAACTCCCGGATACCGGAGGAATACCTTGTGTGCTATCAAACGTCAGAACGTAACTGGGTGATTATAAAGATGCTCTGCAGGTATCTCCAAAGGTGTTTGTTGGGTTGGCATAGATCGAGATTAGGATTTGTCACTCTGAGTATCGGAGAGGTATCTCTAGGCCCTCTCGGTAATACACATCATGATAAGCCTTGCAAGCAATGTGACTAATGAGTTAGTTGCGGGATGATGTATTATGAAACGATTAAAGAGACTTGCCGTTAACGAGATTGAACTAGGTATGAAGATACTGACGATCGAATCTCGGGCAATTAACATACCGATGACAAAGGGAATGACGTATTTTGTCATTACGGTTTGACCGATAAAGATCTTCATAGAATATGTAGGAACTAATATGAGCATCCAGGTTCGTTGTTGGTTATTGACTGGAGATGTGTCTCGGTCTTGTCTACATAGTTCTCGAACCCGTAGGGTCCGCACGCTTAACGTTCGATGGCGATTTGTATTATGAGTTATGTGTTTTGGTGACCGAAGATTGTTCGGAGTCCCGTATAAGATCACGGACATGACGAGGAGTCTCGAAATGGTCGAGAGGTAAAGATTGATATATTGGATGATAGTATTCGGACACCGGAAGTGTTTCGGAATGTATCGGGTACGTATCGGAGTACCGGGGGGTTATCGGATCCCCCCGAGGGAAGATATGGGCCATATGGGCCATAGGAGGGAGGAAAGGTAGCCCACAATGGGTGCCCCCCCAAGGGACGAGTCCGAATTGGACTAGGGGAGGGGCGGCGACCCCCTTTCCTTCTCCTTCTCCCTCTCCTTCCCCCTTTCCCCCTCCGATAAAAGGAAGGGGCGCGAATTGGACTAGGATCCCAAGTGGGACTTCTCACACTTGGGGCGCCCCTAGGCCGGCCTCCTCCCCTCTCCCTCCTTTATATATGGGGGCAGGGGGTGCCTCTAAGACACACCAATTGTTCTTAGCCATGTGCGGCGCCCCCCTCCATCGTTTACTCCTTCGGTCATATTGTCGTAGTGCTTAGGCGAAGCCCTGTGTGGATCACTTCACCATCACCATCACCATGCCGTCATGTTGACGAAACTCCCCCTCGACACTTTGCTGGATCAAGAGTTTGAGGGACGTCATCGAGCTGAACGTGTGCAGAACTCGGAGGTGTTGTACGTTCGGTGCTTGATTGGTCGAAACGAGAAGAAGATCGACTACATCAACTGCGTTGTCAAACGCTTCCGCTTTCGTTCTACAAGGGTACGTGGACACACTCTCTCCCTCTCGTTGCTATGCATCTCTTAGATAGATCTTGCGTGAGCCACTACAAGAAATGTGTCAACTTGTGACCTTGATTATTGGTCACTGAAAGGTCATTGTTTTTCATTTGCGACCTTTTTTTGACCAAAAACAGAAGGTCAAAAGCTGGCAGTCGTAAACTGAAATTAACGACCTTCTCTGTGAGAAGGTCGTGGACGTTTACGACCAAAATATGCATATTGTTCTGTTTTGGTCACTAGCAGCCTCCCCAGGCCACGTAGGCATCCAGCATGGCAAGCTGATGTGGCACAAGATTCAGCCCGGTCCAATTGGGTGTTTTACATGGGCCGAGCCCATTAATTCAGCCTTTCTATATATTTTTTCCTGTCAATTTTTTGTCAGACTTCATGGGCCAAGCCCAACAATTCAATCTTTTATTTATTTCTTGGTCGTGGCCTTTTAACATTTGTTTGGGCCTAGGCCATTATATTTTGTTGCTGGTCCCACCAATCAGATGGATACCACTTGTCATAATCTCACACATTAGACCCACGTGACAGAAAATTCAAAAGTGATTTCATAAGTGGGCTCCATGAGTCAGGTTCCATTTCACACGCTTTGAAACCACATAATGAATATTTCAAATAGAACATAACAAATGTAGTTCGTCAAAGAAGGATAAATAAGTCAACTACAATCTGTACATAGTCTATTACAATATTATTCAAATCTTTCCAGTCTATTACACATAAGACAGAACATATAACTCTTTGCTACACGTCTTAGAACTTCAAATATACTTCCTAGTTCAATTTGCTGGAGCTCTTGTAAATGAGAGGAAACACCATTTTCGGGTATGTTTGTAGAGGCTGAACCAAGGCATCTAACAATAAACCAAAAGAGTTAGAAACAAAATAAAAACAAATATACAAAGCAGATAGGGACTAAATCCTGAAGTATATGTACATGTAACTACCACAATGAATAGCTAGTTAAGAGCAAAATAGAATAATCTTACAACAGAATATAACCACATGTCACCTCTATCTATTCTATGTGTATAAGTAAAGAAAATTATGTACCAATAATTATATTATGGGACGGAGGGAGTAGTACATATGATTACTTTCAGGTTATAATTTTTCTTCACCTACAGTCTACTCCTATATTCAGGGAACCTTAGTCAGGTATCACTAGTGAGCACAGAACAAAACAAAACAAAATAAAGGTGTTGGCTATATAAGTGAAGACTATTCATGGCTTTTTAGAACGTACAATAAACCAACAAGGACATACAAGTTGCAAATAATCAAAACTTAGTAGCCACTGAACCTTGCAAAACACATATTGTGGCATAGTTCATCGAAAAGAAAGATGATCGCAATAACAATTAACAAGATTGTGGTGGCCAGAAGACCACCACCACAGATGCAAAAACTGAATCATCGCTGGCATCATAGTAAGCCACGGCTCAATGTCCAGACCATCGCAGGACAGGGGAAGAGATAGAAGGCAAGGGACTCACCAGAACCAAGGATGGGGCAGCCACCAATGCCAAACAACAGTCATTTTGCAGAGGGAGAAGCCAAGGTAGTGGACAAGGAGGAAGTAGTCTGGCCAGCCATAGCAGCCGGCCATGGAGGTTCACATGCCTACACTAAAGAAAGAAATAGCATTTTAAACGATAGGGTTGTTTTCAACATGCATTGGTAAAAAAATACCGAAGATCAAATACCAGCTACTAGATAGTAGCAACTGTTAACAACCAAGTTCCAGAAACTAGGAGATAAAACCATGTGTAGTATCACATTCTTGACAGGTAGAACATAAATCTAAACCATCGTGTTGTCAAATCTAGGAGCAAGTGTTTTAATGGCCAAGAAGCATATCTGTTAAATTACAACTCGGTGCAAATGAAAGACTGGAAGTCCAAACAACACTTTTTTCAATGCAATCTGTGCAGGCAACATAACAACAATCAGTGCAAATGCACAACTCTACTCATAGACAAACAGATGTAGCCAGGTGACCCCCCTGATGGCCAACTGCAGTGTGGTGCAGCCATGCCAGAATCAATCATTCATTCATCATACAGTCTTACAGATGCAAGCAATGTTTGCTGGTGATGCAAGGAAACATACCACCTACTCCAAATCATCATCACTTGTAAATAGGAATGATCTTTTCCATGACACAAACACGGAAAGTACAAAAAACACCCATGCACATGAAACAGAGCAAGGTACTACTATAGCAGCACAAGAGAGGGAGCTAGAAGGTATGATATGGACTCACTACAACACATTGCGCCTAAAACAAAATATCATTCTAGTACTACCATGAAGATACATTCAACTGGCAAGATCTAACAATACTAGTCAGCAGAAGCATACTAACATCACAAAGGTAGGAGAGTATAAAGTGATGGTCTAGATTGAGTTACTTTCAGGGAGGAGGTCGATTATCTCCATGGTGTGCTTGATGATCTGCACTGCCATGATCTTCTTGCCATTGCATTCGTGCGCTCGATTATGGGGGTACCAATGCATCCAAGTAGAACAAAATCACCACATTAACCCACTGCTTCAAGTACAAGCTAAGTATATATCAAGTGGCAATGAAAATAAGTTAAGAAAAACAATGAAAATAATTATATCATGTCATGCAAAGTTCAAACCGAATAAACATATGCATGCCAAGGTGAAATATTACAAAGAAAGCACTCTTCAGGTAGCAGTGCATACAAAATCTCTGTTTTACTAGTAACAAATACTCTCAGTGTTAGCAGTACTAAAAACTCATGCAGCCAAACTCAAAGAATTTTTGTTGTAGCTAACAGAAGTATGGAACAATAGTTAACAACTCGAGTCAAAAAAGGTAGGAGACTCTCTAAGAGACAACTGATACTTATCAAAGATAATAACACAGCACAAAAATCAACCAGAAACAATATAAGATGAATTTGATTTAGACATTTCAAACCATGCATGTTCAGAACATAAATTAGTACTAGTTCTCTATATGTGGTGTTCATTGATTTCAGCATGATATATATGGACTTTGAATGTAAACAAGCAGCCAGATTTAATTTCATGCCAAAATTTCTAGATAAGGCACAGATTAGTAACACCCACACTCTCAGTAGTAAATGATAGGTTGCAGGTGTAATCCAACTGGTTAGATTGATGTTCAGGGATTCTGACTTGCACAAAGAGGAAGATAAGGGGAGAGAGAGAGAGAGAGAGAGAGAGAGAGAGAGAGAGAGAGAGCTACCCTCCATTGCATGGCGTTCGTCAAGGTCAGATCCCTCCTCTCCCGCAGCTTCTACATCGGCCAAGAACATCCTCCTCTCCGGCATGACCAGGGCCCTGCAGCCTCTCCATGGCCTGGCCCCTTCCTTCAACTGCCTCTGCGTGCACAACACACATCAGTTCGGGGGAAGAAGGAAGAAGCTGAGGAGGGAGAAGGAGAGAAGCCACTCAAGCATCAGAGGTTGGACGCGGCTCCTCCCCTGCGTGTGTGCTTCGTGGTTCCTCTGTTGGTCGCCGCAGCCCGACCACGGCGATGATGAAGAACATCGCCGTTGCTGGGGGAGGAAGACGTCCTTGTCGCTGTCGTCGTCCCTTCGAGGTGGCGGTCCAGGAGGCATCGGCGGTGGAGCTCCAGCCTCCACTCTAGGTGGAAAAGCGGATCGGATCTTGGCGCGCCATGGCCGTGCCATGGCTCACTCAATCTCCCTCCCTCTTGGATCTCTTCTGATGAGGGGAGGGGAGGGGAGAGCCGAGGTCGTGGCCGGCGGTGAGGTGAGGGAGACAAGGGCGGTTGGTGGCAGCGACGCTGTGAATGGCATGGGGGTGGGTGGTGGGTTCGCTTCGCTTTGGGGCTCGCCGGTGGATCTGAGGGGCGAGAGGAGGAGGCCATGGACAGCGGGGCGGCGGACGAGGTGGGGCGGGGGTCGCGGCGGTCAGTTGGTGGCGCGGCGGCGGGTAGGGTTTGGGAGGGACGAGGTGTCGGCGGTGTGGAAGAGATGGGATCGGGGGTGGGTGGGAGACGAGTGGGAGAGATGGGATCGGGGGTGGGTGGGTCTGTGGGGTTTCCCCTTCTCATTTTCTTTTTTCTTTTTTCTTTTTTTCTCTATAGATAAATGGATGGATGGATGTGGGATGATGGATGGATGGATGGGCGCCATGTCATCAATCCGTGTCAAACCAACTCCACCAATGGGAATAGAGTATATGTGATTTGTGTTTTTTTTTGTTTTTCTTCTACTTTTACAAATGAAAAATTCAAAAAAATGGTCTCACGTTGTGCACAAGTTTGTATCTTGAATGACAAACAATGTTGACTAAGGAATTTTTCATTTTCTTTGCACAAAAAAATCATTTTTCATTTTTCGAATGCCCAAAATGAGTTTTTTTGTGAAGAACCTACCAAATAATTGTTGCAAAATTGGACCAAATCAATTTTCTAAAATACTAGGCCATATTTAATGCACAATTGACAAAATGGTTGGGTGTCAAAAGCTTTTATTCACCTCTCGTGAAAAAAGACAAATTTCTGCTAATTCAGCTGGAAGCGGGTCAAATTTGAACTACGGCTGCCGCATAGTTTGCTATTTATTTTCCCAAAAATATTTTTTAGGTACAAAAGTATCTATTTAATCAGAGAAACACTAAAAAAATTCCAAGATTCAACCACTAGCTATGAACGGTCATGCCCGTCGTTTTGACCGCATATTGAAACGGGCATGAAAAATTCAACAAAAATCGAAAAATTGGAAATCATTCGCATTGTGTCATTATATGTGGCCAAGTTACCAGGAAAAATAATAAACTTGTACTACAATTATTATTTTAAAAAAGTGTTCTTAGAAACGAGCTATCATGTGTGGAGATCAATGGCTTTCAAGCCAAATGATCAATCTTATGGCCACATTCATGGCACAGTTTGTTAAAATGATCTCATATTGTGCACAAGGGTGCATATTGGAATGACAAACAATGTTTCCTAAGGAAGTTTCCATTTCCTTTGCACGAAAAAATCATTTTCCATTTTTCAAGTGCCCGAAATGAGGTTTTTTTTTAAGAACCTACGAAATAATTGTTGCACAATCGGACCAAATCATTTTTATAAAATACTAGGCCATATTTAATGCACAATTGACCAAATGGTTGGGTGTCATAAGCCTTGATCCACCTCTGGTGAAAAAGACAAATTTCTGCCGATTCAGCTGAAAGCGGGTCAAATTTAAACTTCACCTGCCTCATAGTTTGCTATTTATTTTTTCCAAAAATCATTTCTAGGTACATAAGTATCTATTTAATCAAATAAACAAAAAAAATCCAAGATTCAACCACTAGCTAGGAACGGTCATGCCCGCCGTTTTGACCGCATTTTGAAACGGTCATAAAAAATTCAAAAAAATTCAAAAAATTAGAAAACCTTCGCATTGTGTCATTATATGTGACAAAGTTACCAGGAAAAATAATAAACTTGTAATAGGGAAATTATTTTGAAGAAGTGTTCTCAGAAACGAGCTATCATCTGTGAAGATGCATGACTTTCAAGCCAAATGATCAATCGTATGGCCACATTCATGGCATAGTTTGTTCAAATGATCTCATATTGTGCAAAAGGGTGCATATTGGAATGGCAAACAATGTTGCCTAAGGAAATTTTCATTTTCTTTGGACGAAAAAATCATCTTCCATTTTTCGAGTGCCCAAAAGGAGGTTTTTTTGTGAAGGACCTCCCAAATAATTGTTGCAAAATTGGAACGAATCATTTTTATAAAATACTAGGCCATATTTAATGCACAGTTGACCAAATGGTTGGGTGTAAACAGTTTTGATCCACCTCTCGTGAAAAAGACAAATTTTCGCCGATTCAGGTGGAAATGGGTCAGATTTGAACTGTAGCTGCCTAGTAGTTTGCTCTTTATTTTTTACAAAAATCATTTCTAGGTACATAAGTATCTATTTAATCATAGAAACACCCAAAAAAATCCAAGATTCAACCACTAGCTAGGAACGGTCATTTCCGCCGTTTTGACTGCATTTTGAAACGGGCATAAAAAATTCAAAAAAATCAAAAAAATGGAAAACCTTCGCATTGTGTCATTATATATGACCAAGTTACCAGGAAAAATAATAAATTTGTAATACGGAAATTCTTTTAAAAAAGTGTTCTCAGAAATGAGCTATCATGCATGAAGATTCATGGCTTTCAAGCCAAACTAGATCGTTGATGGCGCGCGTTGCCGCGCCCGTCCATTTTTGCGATAGAATAATAATATTTTTCATACATATTATGCATAAATAATGTGAGGAAAGATGGGTATGGTTTTGTTTAAAATTTAAATTCTACAAAAAAGTTATACAGTATTTAAATTGTATGAATTAGATATCTGACATATCATACATCAAAATTTGAATAGTACATTACATAGAAGCACTAAGTAGTAATACCCTAGTCTAACATGCCATATATCAACAACAACATAAAGTACATGGACCGATCCTAGGTAACTAAGGAAAAATACATTGGCATCCCTACTATGGTGCTTTTTTGCATTCGCTTGTGTAGTAAATTTATACACAAAAGCCTAATCTAAAAGGTAGCTCGTATGCATAATTGCCTAACTTCGAATTCACGTATTGATTCTTTGTAGGTAGAAGAAGTAGTGTTGATATAATCTAATATATGACATTAATATTTGTCCACGTGTGATGGAATGGTCAATTCAGTTTCTCAAACTCATCCAAGGAGGTTATTAACATCATAATGGACTCAGATTAGCGACAAGTTATCCAAATTTGTAAAAGACCCACAATCAAGCATACTCTGGATGCAGCAGACGGTCAATAATCCTTTCTCCTTCCCAAGGACTTGCCGATTGTATCTGCAACAAATTAATTCTGGCAAACGTCATCAGCATGAGCCACAACTGATT
Organism: Aegilops umbellulata; assembly: GCA_032464435.1. Lineage (NCBI taxonomy): Eukaryota > Viridiplantae > Streptophyta > Magnoliopsida > Poales > Poaceae > Aegilops > Aegilops umbellulata. Next base: position 421,006,470 of record CP136059.1, read on the forward strand.
AGAAACACTAAGTTACGAACAAAGCAAATACCCAAGAGTTGCTCACCACAAGACAATCGGATTGTAGCGAAGGAAAATCTATGCAAATTTGAAGATGAAAAAGCAACCTCGCATGGATAAGCATAGCTCCTAGGATTTTATTGTCGGACGAAGAAGGCACAACATGTACCACAAAGGGTATGAATAAACATTGTGTGACATGATATAACTCATTTCAGAAAGGTACAATGTTAGGAATAGTACCCGTGATTGAGGATGCACCTCATAGATGGAGGACTATGAAATAATAGCACTACTACACAATAGCAGGAATGCTTCTAGAACACAAATAGTGAAGAATATAGTTGTGGCATCAATCCCCAATCACAAACTCATTTCAGAAAGGTAGAAGGTTAAAAAATACTACTGGTGATTGAGGATGCACCACATAGATGGCAGCCTCTGAAATAATAGCACTACTACACAATAGGAGGAATGCTTCTAGAACACAAATAGTGAAGAATATCGTTGTTGCATCAATCCCCATTCACGAGAAAGAGATCATGTGAAAAATGGACACAACAGAAATTTACAACATTATTGTAATGCAAGCAACTTTTGTTATGCACAGAACTCCAAGAACGGAAATGTCATTTTCTTGAAGTATTCTTCTAGTGGAATATGGAATATCATTATGGACTTCCTTGCATCCACACAGGTGATAAGGGCATACCTCCTAGTCTGCTCAGTTGATTGAGTGTAGCTACAAAATAAGCTTGGTTCTTGGACCTAAATTTGCTATCGGTTTATAAGAGATAGACCATTTGCACGACAATAAAGTGAAAACATCAGTCCTTTGAACCATGAAACTGGAATACCTTCTCTCTGCTCACCTGGAAGTAGAAAAAAATAAATCCATAAAAAATCATAGTATTACAAAAAGAAAAAATGTCAGATAGAAACATGGATAAACAAATAATCCATAGAATCATTTTGTTGCCTCAACGACAAATGATAGCCTCGATATATGAGCATCATGCAGCTGCAATATTACAACTAAAGTAACACACACATATACGCGGAGCGCCATCATCCTCAGATGAGGTGAAGGCCTCCTAAACATAGGAGATGCAAGGACGGTGACACTGCTTACACATATGCTTTTTTTTATAGAGTACTTCATATAGGGAACTTGTAAAAATGAACTATCATGCATGCATGGCTTCAGATAATGAAGCTTTAACATGTAAGGACGGTGACACTGCTTACACATATGCTTTTATTGTATTTTTTTATAGAGTACTTCACATAGGAAACTTGTAAAAATGAATTACCATGCATGCATGGCTTCAGATAATGAAGCTTTAACATGTAAAACACAAATTTAGTAAGGGGCCAACACTTGATTCTTTTCGAATTCAGTCTTAAGGGTAGAAAGAAATTAAGAGCTGATACAAGGAAAATATACCATCAACCTATGAACTTGGTACTGCTACCATTACAGTGAAGAAGACGTACATGATAGTAGAGTGCTACTTGTTGTCCTCTTGCTTGCTTCACCTCACACACGCAGGGGAAGGTAGAGCGGCGTGGATGTGGGGCAGAAGCGTGGTGGCCATCGCTCCTGCGAACGCCCAGGCCGCGGAGCGAGCTGATGAATCGTGGTGGGCGCCGCTGCTGGGGTCAGGGGGTGGGGGCAGGCACAATATCACTACATGTAGTTTTCTTTGAAGAAGGCCACTATCATATCTTGTGACTTGATTGCTGTCACTCCGACTTTTGGCATTTGCTGATGTTCCTCTTGCTGCCTTTTATTTTCTGTTTTTTCTCTTACAATTTCCATTACCTACTTGATTTTCATTTTCCTTCCGCAAAAGCTGTTTGAGCATGCAAACATGTCCAGTTAGATTCTTTTCTGTGTCACGATATTCCTCGTGACGGTGCAGAAATAAGCCACTTTGGCGCCACTTCGCCATCGAAATTTCAGATATTCCACATAATTGTTCATCCCTCATAACAACCAATTTTTTCGCAATTAATGTGTACAGATGTTCATCACGTCTGTCATGACCAAACACCTACAGTAAAAAAACACATCACTTATACAACATACAAATATTCTCGGTATTGAGGTCTGTAGTATTGTTCAGGATTGTTCCACACCATGTCTCAGAACATAAAGAATTAAGATCATTTTTACACACAACCAAGATTAAGGCAACCATTGATCTGTGTGACCATCTTAGACTTTTTTAGAACTCTGAAAGTTTGAGAAAAGGTTACCTTCGTTGTAGCTCATCTGCCTCATTAAGAATCAAACCTTACATTCCAGCTATGATCAACTCTACGACATTGGCATGATCTGTCAAAGCAGTGAAATACCGATGACCACCTCCAAGAGTAACAATACATTTTAATAGGTTGAGAACTCTACAGTAAAGCTTGATCCCCTGGAAAATGTCATATTGCTTACACTTAAAATAAAATCCAACACTACAAGTTAGACTGAGAGTCCAGCTTTAAGTGTAACAGCTGCCACCCGAAATCCCCCATAGTTCCGCATCAACTGTGCAGCGTCCGACCACTCCAAACCTGCAACCCGATCGCACATAACCACCGCCGCCGTCGGAATCACACGCACGCACGCACCCACTCAATTTCCGCTCGATCATGCAGGGTGCGTAACCTCGCCCTAATCGAAGACAGAAATAGAAACAGGGGAAGCGGGAGGGAGAGAGATTGAGATCATACGTGGCCCTCGAACATCGCCGAAGTGGAGGGGCAGCCGAAGGCCGGGTCCGGGGCGCCTTGTTCCAACTCCACTCACCATCCCTCCATCCTTCCGTTCTCATCTCTCATCTTCCTCCCCCTTTGATTGAGCTGGTAGCGGGGCGAAGGCAAGACCAGTGGGAAGGATCGAGGAGGAGATGGTGCGCTCTCTCTCGACGGCGGCGCACCTAGGTTACCCGTGCCCACATTGCGAGGGGGGTGGAGCTCTCGTGCAGCGCTGTACGACTGGATCGGGTTTCCTAAAATTACGCTACATGGGCTGCATCCGGGTGCCAGGCCCGGTTAACCAGAATGCTCAGATTTTTCTACGGGAATAGCTTCCCTTCAGGACAGCCAGTCAGTTACCATTCGGACGGCCAAGGACCATTAGCTCATGCGATCCAACGGACGAAAAGGCACATGGCCTGAGATGACTCGGAAATGGTTCAGTTATACTGTCCTTAATGATCAATCCTATGGCCACATTCATGGCATAGTTTGTTCAAATGATCTCATATTGTGCACAAGGGTGCATATTGCAATGGCAACAATATTGCCTAAGGAGGTTTTCATTTTCTTTGGATGAAAAAACCATTTTCCATTTTTCGAGTGCCCAAAAGGAGGTTTTTTTGTGAAGGGCCTCCCAAATAATTGTTGCAAAATTGGACCAAATCAATTTTCTAAAATACTAGAAAATATTTAATGCACAATTGACAAAATGGTTGGGTGTAAAAAAATTTGATCCACCTCTCGTGAAAAAGACAAATTTCCGACGGTTTAGTTGGAAGCGGGTCAAATTTGAACTGCAGCTGCCTCATAGTTTGCTATTTATTTTTTCCAAAAATCATTTCTAGTTACATAAGTATCTATTTAATCATAAATACATGGTTTGGTGGCGATACGTAGAGGTTTGGGCGGTGGCCGAGGGCCACAACTCTATAGCGCGTAAACTCGCATGCCCGCCGCATGGTCGCCGCGTGACCGTGGCGTTGCCATGTGTTCTGGGAGGCCTAGGCATGTCTAGTGGGTTGGGCACTCCCCATGTAGGTGCTAGGAAGAAAATCACAACATAAGATTCTCACGAGGAGACCGATCGATACTCAAACATGAATAAGCAGCCAAGTATTTGATTAGCGGTACGGGAAATGCACATGGCTAATGGGCGTGAGTTTTGCCTGAGGATGATCAGTTACTAAGAAGACCGTCTTCACAAATTTTCAGCTCAAAAGGAGGAGCCTAGGTGTTACTTGCTTTGCAAACCACACTGGACATAACTACGAATGTTGAAGCTCGGCTCAAAATAATGAATGGATTCAGCTGGCATTTGGTGGAAGATGGTTATTTGGGCATAGGAAAGCACTGTAGAAAATGGATGCTATTTGGACATGCCAAAGTGGTACTTCCTTCACAAACTGTTGTTCTGAACAGAATAGGAAAATGAATATTTTTGAATTATTTTTGAACTAGGCAAGGAAGGTTTTTACATATTTGACGAAGATATGACCCAAAGAATTTATGAGATTTTTTTGGGAATTTTGGGAATGACAGAAATATAAGTTGCTTCACAACCTAGGGCAAAAACTGCCACATGGACATGACACATAGGCAAAACTGATGAGATGGCGCCTAGTCATCGCAACCCACCACAATTTACAAGGCTATGACCATCTATATTGGTCATTAACAACTAGAAATAAGGCAGCGGACTAGCGCTGTTTGCTTTATGACCATTTCGTGTAAGGAAATTATGACCTTTCTGACCAAAATGGTCGCAATGGTTTAGGGTTTGGAGCCCCCCGAACAGCTTTTGACCAATTGGTCTGAACTGGTCAGAGATTTATGACCATTTCTTCCAGGGTCACTGACAGAAGGTCACTACTTGACATATTTCTTGTAGTGAGCGTAGGAATTTTTTTAAAATTGCATGCTACGTTTCCCAACACGTTGTTCATCCTTTGAAATGGTGAGATGATGGCGACTTTGTTTCTTTGTTTGTATGCACTGTTTAATCGATCAATCTTGTCTAATTGTTGTTTGGCAAAGCAATTACAATGCCATGTTATCAGTTTAGTTTCTTGCTTGTTCCTCTGCATATTGATTGCATTTGGTGCAGATGAAGAAGACACAACAGAAAACACAAGTTGAACACCTTCATCTACACCTGCATGATCAAGACCCTCTGATGGCTGCCGATGTGTTGCGGCGAGCTTCGTGCTTTTGGTGATGTCTTGTCTCATCTTTGATCATTGATGGCACAAGATACCTCCTCAACTTGCTAACTGTTCCGCATTTCCGTGGTGGAGCTCTCGGTTAAGGTTCGTGTTCAGTTGCACTCGTTGATTGTGGATGCTCCTGAGTTGCGCCATGGGGCTTGGTACGCATGCCGGTACGGGCGTTAGGCTGCTTGCAAAATCCTAGTATTGTGATCCCTCAACGACACCCCACTTCTACTGGTGTGCTTCACGGTGATGGTCCTTCCGTCTGCTAGCTAGGCGTGCCTTGTCCTGGGTGTTATTTTTTGTTATCTCCTCTATAACCTTGTTACTTGTATGGTTTTCGACCTAATTTCCTTTATAAACATGATCAATTTGTTTAGGTTTAATCCTCCTTTTCTTATAAACTAGATCAGCCGAAGCTTAATGGGCGACTCTTGGCTTTGGCAGCTTTTTGAGCAATATATTCAGGTGGGTAGGGATCCCCTTCCCCGTGACAGTTCAAGAAACAACAACCACACAGTAGTTCATAGACAAACAAATTCAATTGCCATTATCGATCCATCAATGGTCACAATTATTGAGCACACAAATAATTATGGAAGGAGTAGCTAGCTAGGGATAGGGCTGAATCAATCCTTCCGACTCCATCGGCAAGGGGAAATTGGATGGCGGAACGATATCCTCCCACATCTTCTGGAGCGATTCCTAAGACAGCCAGGGCGATAGCGCGCCGAGGAGATCCCGACGCACTTCCTCGGATGCTTCTCCTGTGAAAGTTAAACTGGACAAGAAGGATTCAACAAGGTGATCCACTGGCGGGGGACACACCATCCTTAGCAGGCTGCCGCCATCCTCCTCGAGCAGAAACGTCATGGGAGTAGGCTCCTCCACATCCATGGTTTCCCTTCCCTCTCCTCTCGTCGCTTGATATCCTCTCTTCTGGTGCATGTGTGGATCGACCGAGAGTTCGAGACTAGTTGTACACGACAACAAAATCATGTTGCCCACATTGACCCACAGGCACAAAGTTTGCAACACTTTGGGTTGTGTTTGTCTGGCCCGCCGGCTATTTCATAGTACTCCCTTTGTAAATTAATATAAGAGCATTTAGATCATTATTTTAGTTATCTAAACACTCTTATCTATTAGTTTACAGAAGAAGTACTTAATAATCCCAATATGACCGTCAAACAAAATCCCAATAAGTTTTGTACGATGTGCATATAAAATGGGTGTAACAAGCACGTGCTGTGGTGACATATAGAGAGCTTGGGGACCACACAATTTATTGGAGAGAAGGGCAGAGGCAGGATTTAGATATGAGGATGGCCAAAAGGAATTGATCGCATGCAAATCTTACATTCTTAGTAAGTTGGTCCCAATTTCCTCAACATGCAAAGTGTCCACCTTAATGTCCCACTAAGCAATGTATTTAAGTTTTCTCTCCCACTAAGCCATGCAAAATCTGTCACATAAGCGAGTCATGCATTTAACTTATAAATTACAATTATTTTGCATTAATCTATGCATGTAGCGGTGCCACATCATATATATTCATGTAAGTCATCCTTCACATATTTGTTCGAAATGACATTTTTAATTGCAATTAAAAAGTTTTTATTTTATTTTTAGACACTTTCTTTTATTGATTTTTAAACTTATACTTTTTTTTCATTAGATTTAGTTATTTTTGTCAACTACTTACGCATATTTTAACAAGGTTACCGCAGCAACGTACGGGGAGAGAGTCATCCTCGCTACTCTATTTCAAAGTTACATATTAAATCCAAGCCATCTTCTGCTGCAAAACATTTTTTAGTTTTATTTTCTTACTCTTTTCCTCCTTACCGTGTGCCCCTCTCTTTTAAATTATTTATTACACTGCCATCCCGCTGCAACGCGTGGGGTATTGTCTAGTTATATAAATTTTTAACTACGGCACCATAACTAAGTTTTAATAACGTATGTTTGGCAATTCAAAATAAACCCATATTTTTGTTCGTTTGAATGTAGCAAGACAATAAACCTATTAATAAAGCTTGCAGTTATATTCCTGGTGATGTATAAAATCATGTAATACTAACAAATAGTCTACAAATTTACTTTGAATGCATGCCTTGACAAGCTAGTTTCGTAGACAAAAAACCTAACTTACTGGTAACATCCTTCTCTTTATTCTTTAAGCATAACAAGGCTGAAAAACTAATAGCTGAGTTTCGGTTTGTCTCTATCCTTACGCGACGAAGTCAGCACCGCGTAGAAGTGCTCAGAAGCACAATGCCTACGCACTAGTAGAAAAACGACCTTACGTTCACCTCATTAGTCCCGGTTCGATTATGGCCCGGTCCTAATGTGACCGTTATTCCCGGTTTCAACGGCTAGCGCGCGGGCATCAGTAGTCCCGGTTCTTGGTGTACCTATAGTCCCGGTTTGTGTCACAAACCGGGACTAAAGGGGTGGTGGCAGGCTGGCGTCAAGCCGGGGCCCCACGAGCCCCTTTAGTCCTGGTTTGTGACACAAACCTAGACTATAGGTTAGACCTTTAGTCCGGGTTGAACCTACCAACCGGGACTAAAGGGGTCTAACCTTTTAGTCCCGGTTGGTGGCTCCAACCCGGACTAAAGGGGTTCTGCAATTTTCAAACTCTACCCCCCCCCCCCCCCGAGGTATCGCATTTTCAGTTTTGAAAAAAAATCAAAAAAATGATAAAAACTTCAAAAATTAAAATCCTTCGAGATGTAGTTAAGTTAGTACATCTACTAGTTAGGGAAATTTAAAAACATAAATTTCGACTTGTTTTGCAAAAAAGTGTTATGAAAAAGTAAAACGACTATAACTCTTGCATACGATGTTGAAAAAACATAAAATATATCAAAATGTTCAGCACGAAAAGCCAGTTCCGATTTCGACCGCCGTAGGCCGTTTTGCAAATTTTAGAATCCTCAAATTATGAAAGGAAAAAAATTTATCCTCAAATTTAGTCCTTTTTAGTTTGAATCAACATGTTATATGCAGAACACACCATAAAATGCCCTTTCTTATCATGTGCCCATGAGCAAATTTAAAATCGCATGTTGCATCTACACAATGGAATGCCCAAGATCAACTCCGCATCCATTGGAAGAATCGTTTAACGCACCAAATCCTCATTCCAGGTAGCTGGCCCATAAAATGCACACCTGAATGGCCTTATGGGCCAGTTTTGACCCACCATACAGACAATATATGTGCATCGGTTGAGAGCCATGCTCACATGTTTCTCTCTTTTTTTCATTGGTTTTTCGGAAGGTATTGGAACATTTTTACATTTTCAAACCATAAGCCTGAAGGAAATTCTGAAACATTGTTTAAATCCATGAATACTTTTAAAATTCATGAATATTTTCTGACTTCAGAAACATTTTGAAAATATCAAAAATTAAATTCATGAAGATTTTTGTAATTTGTGAAGATTTTCAAAATTTAGAAAGATTTTTTTAATTCATTAACAACTTTAAAATGAATGAACACCTTTTTGAATTTGTGTTTTGCTAATTCAGAATATTTTAAAAAAAATCGAAGACCTTTTTAATTCGTGCATATATTTTTATAATTTGGATAATGGGCAGTGAAGGAATATACGTTGAATTGGCTACTCATTGTCACAAAAGCAACACTTATTGCATCATTGCCAATCCCCGTTTAGATTATCATTTTATCAGGATGTTTGTTTGATCTAAATACCGAATGAAGATTTTATTTTCAACAAGACTTCCATTTTCCACATGTGTTTGCCATGGCAAGGCCGCCCATCATTGATGAGGTCCAATTACATGGATTTGAGCATAGGAAGTTGAATAAGTCTCCTTTGGACATTTGCTTTTGTCGCATGCTCTCGTCTTCCTTATTGTGCAGGACTTCGAAAGCCGTGGCAGTTAGATAATCTAAAGAGAGTTGTTGGCATTCCTGGAGCCCATCCCGCTAAGATGATGCGTTTGTGTTAGGGATCCATTGGAGGGACAATGTCTGGTCCTAGCATGGATATTGTCAGGAATTTGTTGAGACTTTAGCATGTACTCATGAACAGACACCTCTAGCTAGCTTAATTTGTCGAAGAGACTGGAATGTAGGAGTTTTTATTATGCAATCAAGATTGTTTGGATTAGCTCACTTTTCTCTAAGTTATAAGTTTACTTACGCAGTTTTGACTGAAACTGAAGGAACTACTTTCTACTTTTGAAACAACAAAAGAAAAGCAATGATTGGAGTGAAGGAGCCAGAGTCGAATATATCCCTTAATGATATCGTCCATGTAAATGAGTTGTACCATACCATACCCGCTTATTGAGCATCGACATCGACGTATCTGCAACTGACAGAAATAACTGCATTTTATGTAGCTTCTACTCGGTTTGGTACCACACTCGTGGTGCCTGCTTAAGGCCATTCAAAGATGTTTGTGACACACACATTTACTGGAAAAAGTATAGACAAACATAAAAAAGATCATTTTCATCAACAAATAAGGTCTTAGTACACCATACATGTGACTATTATAAATAAAAATGATGATTATAGGATACATGTACCCCCAATATAAACAATTATTAAAAAATACAGTTTGCTCGGGGGGGGGGGGGGACTATACCAACATTGCACCCTTACCTATGGCCGACCCTTTGTCATTGTGCTGGCGATCTTGGCTGGTCGTCAGCAACATCATTGAAATGGAAATGCGGATTGCTGTTGTGGTCGAAGTGCGGTGGTAGACTTCTTCTCTTCGTGTTGAGGGTTCCATAGCACCGACAAGGGTGCGGCGAGTTGGGATCTAGTACCGGTTGCCCGATTGTGGATGAGAACCCAGATGACTCCAAGTCTCCAAGCGATGTCGCATCAGTCCCCGCTACTCTCCTCATAGGATACTTATCAAAAGCTCAATTTTGTTGTTTGTCTGGGGTTTGGTTGTTCGCCGATGTCGTTGTATCATGTCGTTTTTATTTTCCCTCTTTGTTGTGTGTGTTTGTAGTGGTGTTGTATGGTTATCCGTAAGGGCTTCATTAATTTAATGTGGGACGATGGCTTTTTTTCTTCTAAAAAAGTCATGGTCAAAGCTTGTCACAAATTCTGAGAGGAGGTTTCATACGATGGAGCCTCTTTTCCCTTTACACCCTTGCAAACACACATTTTTGAGATACTTCACTGCACATGCACGCACACGGGGATGGTTTTTGAATGTATAAGAAACTTCAAAAAAAAAATCGAGCAAAATAAGAAACTTCGAATGGACTCATATTTTTTTTTGAGGGTTAATGGACTCGGATCGATGGATAACTCCGCAGAACGAGCCCACCGCACGCGGCCCAACAGCCCACTCCGGCCCACAGAGGAACCCTAGCCTCCATCCGACTCATACATATATCCCCTCCTCCTCCCCGCAACCCATCTCTCCTCCTCCTCCCCGCCGCCGCCGCCGTCTCCTCCTCCTCTTCGCCGCTCCCGCTCCCGCCGCCGCGCCACCGCCGTCAGCCATGGTACGTGCGCCATCCCGGCCGCCGCGCGCGTCTCCCCGCGTCGCCACACCGGACGCGCGCTGACACCCCTCTCGCTCGTGTCTCCTCGCAGGCACCGAAGAAGGAGAAGGCCCCGGCGGCGTCGTCGAAGCCGGCCAAGTCCGGCGGCGGCAAGCAGAAGAAGAAGAAGTGGAGCAAGGGCAAGCAAAAGGAGAAGGTGAACAACGCGGTGCTGTTCGACCAGGCCACCTACGACAAGCTGCTCACCGAGGTGCCCAAGTACAAGCAGATCACGCCCTCCGTCCTCTCCGAGCGCCTCAGGGTAACTAACGCCCGCTCGCCGTCCCCCCTCCTCCGGATCTATTCTTGCTTGCTTGCCTGCTTTCTTCCCGTGAGAATTGAGATCTCGGGATGGTAGATTATGTGTGTGTGTGTGATGCGCCATGGCTCCTGGTCAAGTTCTTTGATGTGATGCTCCGTTTTGGTGTCAGTCAGTCAGTAGTACTCTGTTTTGGGAGTATATGATTGTGTTATGAATTATTGCACGTCCTATTGGATGCCGGTTTTGGCTGCTCCATCTGCGCTGATAGTTTTTGTGCAGTGCGATGCTCAGTTTAGTGCATCTTCAGATTTTGCTCGGTGTGCCAATTGCATAGTGTCATAGAAATTGCACAATCTGATTTTGACATGTGCAGTATACCCATGTTCAGTGTAATTTGGAATCACCATTGATTCGTAGTTAACCGTTGCTGTTGAATGCTTCAGTAACTTGTCGCATTTTGCTGTCCACGGCTGTGCCTACATGCCTTATTATTAGATTGCAACTGTAGTAATCATGCGACGGAACATATGCTGTCGGTCTATGAATTGTTAACATGGACTAGAACTATTGATGTGTGCACAGCTTTTTGTTATCTCACCCAATTTAATAACCGAACTCTTCAGGCATGTACATTCATGCACAGTACAAACCCGATGATCTCACTCAGCCTGTGTTTATCTACCTGCAGATCAACGGGTCTCTGGCTCGCAGGGCGATCAAGGACCTGATGGAGAGGGGACTCATCAGGATGGTGTCAATCCACTCCAGCCAGCAGATCTTCACCAGGGCGACAAACACCTGATCTATCATTATCATGTGTCCTGTGTCTGTTTTTAGTCCAGTAGACTGAGGTGTTGCTGTTATATTCAAGTTCACTATGTCCAGGGGGGCACACTGTGCCACCAGTAATGTTGAATTGCTTTTGAGTTTTGGTACACTTTAAAGATCGTTTTGTCAGCGCAATGAAATCTACCTTATATATTGCCCTATTGGGTCTCGGTCTTCTTATTTGTTGCTGTCCACCCTCTATGGTTGTTTGTTCCTGGGCGCAAGTTTTTTGTTGCGGTAACGGTGTATGGTTCCAAGGGTATGGAGTTATCATGTTTGTCAAAGGTATAATAGTAAATAGGTATTAACAGAATCCTTCTTGTATCAATTGGATTGAAAATTGATGATCCTTCTTGCATCAGCTGGATTGAAAATTGATGTGAGTAGCTGCTCGTCCCAAGTACCCGAAGCAGGGTCAATCAAATCATTTACCTCTTGTGAGCTAATCAAATCATTTACCTCTGTGAGCTCCTTCTGGCTATCCCGCTCCGCACCTCCTGCGAAGCCTGTTGCTGCATCCCCTTCGGCGCCTCTGAGAGGGAAGCTGATGCACCGGTTTGTCGATATTCAAGGAGCCATTGGATGTCACCAAGATTGACGTGGTTCGTGCGATGTTGGGCTCCGGATTTCTGCAGATTGACGTGGTTCGTGCGATGTTGGGCTCCGGATTTCTGCGGGTAAGACGACCCGCTCCCTCCACACGTCACTCGAATTATAGAGTGACTTGACCTCATTAATCAATTGATTACTTCTAGATCCAATGAAAACTTTCGAGATAATACAAAAAGTGGTCATCATTTCTTCCTCTTGGTAAGTTGGCTGGTTTCTTCCCATTCTTTCTTCTTTCCACTAATCTAATGGTTTTATTCTCCAGCTCCGCACCTCCTGCGAAGCGCACACCGGCTGCCCGGACGGCATGGTGTGCAGTTGGTGAACAAGCGATGTTCTTTATCTCAAGAAGCTCTAGCTCAACAGGAACGAGCCCTGTTCTATATCTCTGTTCTTCAGGTTCAGTTCTTTCGTCAGTACTATGTTTCCGTCAAAGTCTGCCTACTTTATGTTTCGCCTCAACGTAACACTTACAAGTGTGTTTAGTTAATGGATAATTGCAATTGCGTGATTTTCAACCGGATTGTCATAGGGCTAAACAATCCAGCGCGCCACAAGGTTGAACATGAACCTATCTATTGTTTTGTCAAATTTGGAACTATGCCATGTTTAACTTGAAGCTATCTGAACTATGGTGTTGTTAAATTTGGAACTATGTCATGTTTAACTTGAAGGTAATTTATCCGCATGTGGTTATGGCTAGAAGCAGTCGATGTGTATATCCATGAAATCTTCGAATAGTAGCACACTCTAGCACACTAAATATTGTGTAAACTTTTGTTGTCTTTACCTAACAGATTACCATGTTTTTTTTTTCAAATTAGATTATATTGAAATGGGAATCCACCGTGATCCATGCTGCTCATAGTACATAACTAAAAGTTTTTCCATGATTAGAAAAAAATACTTAACAAACTAGCATCGGTTAAGCATTTGATTTCTTTCAGTTGGTTGGTGTATACAATTTTAGACATGACCATCGGATATAGTCTCACTTGATATGTTAATGCACACTTTTCAACTTTTGGAAAAAACACTCTGCTAAATAAACCCATTTGTGAATCTAGCATATTTTGCCTTTCCCCGCCGCTAAATCATGCAGGCTTATAATTTTTAAATTTTAAAAAACAAATTTAGAGTTTCCAGAAATTTTTTAAAGAATGGAAAGAGAAAAACATATGTAGAGTTTGAGAACATCTATATACATATGTAGTGGGTCTAGAATTTTCAAATCTAAAAAAGTTAATTGTGTAGATTTCAGAATTTTCATAAAAAAATGAATTTTGTAATTTTATCGTTAATATGCTTAATTAGGAATTCCAAAAGAAACGAATATGTCGATCCTAAATAGTAAATGGTATGTCGATTGTGTGGTCACATTTTTTCCTGTTTTAGATCATAGAAAAATATTTGTTTGTAAAATTCTTCATGTACGATATGTGTACACAAAATAATTGTTCAGATTTTTTAACAACAAATAAGTTTTTCTTAAGTGGGATCCATAAAGCCGGCTAGACTCATTTGTGAATTTTAACTGTACATCAGTCATAATTATTTTTTTCCGGTAATATACATTAGACAATTAACATACATGCATGTTCTGTCGCTAGCATCTATGTACTATTTTCTTTTAACCTGCAGGCACATACTGTTATGTATTCTTATTTAGGACATTTGGAGTGATTTCAGTTGGTAAAGAAATAATGCAGGATGCGTGACCAAGACTGCAGCCTGTCGCTAGCATCTACTTATAGTACTTTTTTTAAACATGCAGGCACATACTGATTTGTTTTATTATTTGGACATTTGGGTTCTCTTTGAGTGATTGAGTAGGTAAAGAAATAATGTAGCATGCGCGAGAGGTTTAAGCGTGCCTTGTATTTTTTTTTATGGAAGCGTAGATGAGATCTATGTTAAGTCTCATATTGAATCTAAGCCACTGAAATCACATAATTTAACATTGATGCATCTTAACCGTTAATTTTATATTGTTTTAATAATATACTAGACAAATGGTCGTGCGTTGCAACTGGAGAATAAAATAATACTTCCTCTGTTTCTAAATATAAGAACTTTTGAGATTTCAGTGCGGACTACACACGGATGCATATAGACATAGATTGACTCATTTTGCTTCATATGTAGTCTATATTGGAATCTCTAGAAGGTCTTATATTTAGGAACTGAGGGAGTAATCCCCAATGGCCAAGATCACCTTTTGCTGCATCACTGAGATACAATATCACTCTCAATTTAGTGAACTGATGAACATTTTTCTAAACTCATGAACATATTTGAAATCAAAAGCATTTATTTAATTCATGAACACATTAAAAAAATTTCGAACATTTTCAAAAATCAAGAACATTTTATACTATTTGCAAACATTTGTTTAAAGTTGTGGACATTCTTTTAACAATTTTCTTGAACCGGCAAATAATTCTAGAATGGACGAACATTGTTTTGGAAATTTGTAGAAAAATTTTGAAATTCAAGGACATTTTTATATTTAACAAACATTTTTTGAAAAGCATGGTCGTTTATTGAACTAGAGAATTTTTTTTGAATGAATAAACTATTTTGTAAGTCACGAACAGTTTTTAAATTGTTTAGGATATTTTTCCTTCATGAACATTTTTGAATTGGCAAAATTTAGTTCAATTTCTTTAATATTTTTAGTACATGAACATTAAAAAAATTGGGAACATTTTTTGATTTCCCAAATAGTTGGTTTCCAATTTTTGAACATTTTCTGAATACGCAAACATTTTTTATCAAATTGCAATCATTTTAATCCCAGACATTGTATGAAGCAAAAGGGTCCCTACAGCATGGGCCCTCTCAAGCGGGGGTTTGAAATGTAGAAGAAAAAGAAAAAAAGAAAAAAAGAAAAAAAGAAAAAAAAAGAAAATTGAAACAACAGGCCGCTCGGACATGGCCGGCCCAAACGGGCATGCTGCGTCTACTCCCTAAGCGCAGAGCGCAGTATAGTAGGTCCCTGCAGCATATGCCGGCTCAGGCGGGGATTCCGCTGTGTGAAATATTTTTAGCACTTATAGGTGGCATTAGTACGTCTAACAAAAGTGGCATTGGTGGGTAATATTTTGCAACTTTGAGGGCAATTTCCGTGACGTACCGCAAGAACCAATAACCCTTTATTATTACTAGCAAAAGGGTCCGTGCGCTGCAACAGAAAAATAATCTCCGCTAATGACCGTATTTTGTTGCATCACCGAGATACAATATCACTCTCAATTTCGTGAAATCATGAATACTTTTTTTAAAACTCGTGAACCTATTCAAAATCATGACCATTTTACAAATTCAAGAAAACATTTACAAATTTTTGAACATTTTACAAAATTAAGGACATTTTTCTAGTTCATGAGCATTTTATTCAATTTGTAAACATTTTTTAAAAGTGTGCACATTTTTTACACTGTTTTCTTGAATTGGCAAATATTTCTACAATCGAGGATTTTGTTTTGAGTTAACGAACATTACTTGATATGCATGATCATTTTTTGAATGAGCAAACATTTTATGAACGAATAAACTATTTGGTAAGACACGAACTGTTTTTGAATTTTGAAAATATTTTTCCATTGATGAAAACCTTTTGACTTGGCAAAATTTTGTTCGATTTTATAAAAATAAATCAGTACACGGTTTTTTTAAAATAGTCAAGAACATTTTTTTTGAAAATTTGGTACATTTTTCAATATGCAAATTTATTGGTTACAAAATCGCAATCTTTTTTTGTATACACAAAGATCTTATGATTTATTAAACATGTTATTTCATAATTATCAATTTTTTAATTTTCGAAACTTTTGAAGTTCCAACTTATCTAAATTTGATAAAATAAAAAGTAAAAAGCTAATTTTAAAAAACAAGCTGTCCAGTCATGGTCCGGCCGAAAGGGTGCGCTGCATGTTCTACCAGCACAAGAGCGCAATATAGGAAGTCCCTACTGCATGGGCCGGCCTAGGCTGGGGATTCCCCTGTGTAAAACGTTTTTTTTAATCATTTGTAGGTGCCATTGGTTGGTAATAATTTGTAATTTTGGGGGGCAATTCTCGTGACATGCGGCCAAAAGCAATAACCCCTTTATTATTAGTTAAAGACTAGCAAAACGGTCCTGCGTTGCAATGTGAGAAAAAATATTCATAATCTCTAACGGCCATGACCATATTTGCTGCATCACTCACAATAACTATAACTCTCAATTTCCAGAAAGCATGTACATTTTTTTAACTCGTGCACATATTTGAAATCATAATAATTTTCAAATTCGTGAACAGTTTTGCAAATTTTCGAACATTTTCTAAAATCTAAAAGACTTTTTGCATTCATGAACATTTTATACAATAAGAAAATATTTTTTCAAAGTTAAGAACATTTTTTAACAAATCTCTTGAATCGGAAAACATTTCTAGAAAGGATGAACAATTTTTTGGAAATTGGTGAAACCATATTTGAAATTCACGAACATTTTTATGATTCAACGAACATTTTTTGATTTAATTTTTTTTCTTAAAAGCCTAATCATTTTTTGAATCAGCGAACATTTTACGAATGAATAAATTATTTTGTTAGTCGCGGAATTGTTTTGAATTTTCTGAATATTTTTCCATTCATGAACATTTTTTTAATTTATGAATTTTTGTAAAATTTCATTACCTTTCTTTAAGACATGAAATTTAAAAAAACCATGAGCATTTTTCGAATTGCCGAACAGTTTTTAGAAAACATCGTACATTTTTTGACTAAGCAAACATTTTTAAGAAAATCATATTTTTTTCTAATTTACAAACA
This sequence comes from Aegilops umbellulata, assembly GCA_032464435.1. Classification (NCBI taxonomy): domain Eukaryota; kingdom Viridiplantae; phylum Streptophyta; class Magnoliopsida; order Poales; family Poaceae; genus Aegilops; species Aegilops umbellulata. Next base: position 421,023,500 of record CP136059.1, read on the forward strand.
TTTTATGATTTGTTGAACATTTTATTTAAAATTTCTGGTTTCTGTAATATTATGATTTTTTGAAGTCCTAAATTATTTAAAGTAGAAGAAAAGAAAATGAAAATGGAATAGAAAAAAATAAAAAAGAGGCCACCAGGGCATGGGCTGGCGCGAACAGGCACACTGTGCTTTCCAGCCTGACGAGCGCAGTATACGAGGTCCCTACTGCATGGGCTGGCCCAGCCGGAGTGTTTACCTCTGTGAAACATTTTTTATCACTTATAGATTGCCTTGGTGGATAATATTTCGCAACTTTGGGGGCAATTTTCATGATTTACCGCCAAAACAAATACCCCTTTATTATTAGGTATAGACTAGCAAAATGGCCCGTGCCTTACAATGGGGGAGAAAAATAATCATAATTCTCAATATCCGTGATATCATTTTAAACTCGTGAACATTTTTAAAATTTTGAACACTTGTAATTTTTTTGATCATTTTCTAAAATCAAGAATCTTTTTGTAATCATGAACATTCATACTATTTGCATACATTTTTATAAAATGTGAACATTTTTTTAACATTTTTCTTCAACTGATGAACATTTCTAGAATGGACGTTCGTTATTTTGGAAATTGGTGGAAGAATATTTGAAATTCAGGAATAATTTTTTGATTTAGTGAACATTTTTTGAAATGCATGATCATTTTTCGAATCAGCGAATATATTACGAAGGAATAAACAATTTTGTAAGTCACAAATAGTTATTTTTAGCATATATATATTTTTTCATTCGTGGACTCTCCTGAATTGGAGAGTTTTGTTGAATTTCATTAACATTTTTTAATACATGAACTTTTTAAAAACCATGAACCTTTTTTTTTCTGAATTCCTAAACATTTATTTCCAAAATTTCAAACCCTTTTTAATAAGATAACTGTTTTTTTATAAAATCATGAACATGTTTTGAATCCACAAACATTTCATGATTCATTAAAAATTTTATTTCAAAATTCTCATTTTCTAAACCTTTCAAAACTTATTTGAAGTCCCAAAGTATTTAAAGTAGCAAAAACAGGCCGCCCTGACATGTGTCGGCCCAAACGGGCGCCATATCTTCTCCAGCGCGCATAGCGCAGTATAGGAGGTCCCTACCACATTGGCCGGGCATGGTAGAGGAATCCCTTGTGTGCTTATATGTGGCATTGGTGGGTAATATTTTGCAACTTTAGGGACAATTTCCATGACATGCCACAAGAAGCAATAACCCCTTTATTATTTGGTATATATAGACATAAATTATTAGGTAGGTATTTGGTGTAGATATAGAATAGATGAGTGAGGTTCAGGAGTTCCGACAAACCTTTTGGGGAACGTAGTAATTTCAAAATAAAATCTTACGATCACGCAAAATCTATCTAGGAGAAGCATAGCAACGAACGGGGAGAGTGTGTCCACCTACCCTCGTAGGCCGAAAGCGGAAGCGTTTTATCAACGCGGTTGATGTAGTCGTACGTCTTCACGATCTGACCGATCCTAGCACCGAACATACGGCACCTCCGTATTCAGCACACGTTCAGCTCGATGACATCCCTCGTACTCTTGATCCAGTTGAGGCCGAGGGACAGTTTCATCAGCACGGCGGCGTGCTGACGGTGATGATGAAGTTACCGGCGCAAGGCTTCTCCTAAGCACTACGACAATATGGCCGAGGTGCGTAACTGTGGAGGGGGGCACCGCACACGGCTAAAAAATCAACTTGTGTGTTATAGGGTGCCCCCTCCCCACGTATATAAAGGAGGGGGAGGAGGAGGCCGACCAAGGGGAGAGGCGCGCCATGGGGGGGGGGGCGAGTCCTAGTAGGACTCCAAACCTAGTAGGATTCGTCCCCCCCCATTTCCTATTCCAAGTGGGAGAAGGGGGGAAGGAGGAGGAGGAGGAGAGAAGGAAGGAGGGGGCGCCACCCCCTCCTCTTGTCCAATTCGGATAGGGGCAAGGAGGGCGCGCGCCACCTCCTGGCCCGGCCCTCTCTCTTGTTCACTAAGGCCCATGAGGCCCAATAACTTCCCCCCCCCCTCGGGGGGGGGGGGGGGTTCCGGTAACCCCCGGTACTCCGAAACTTATTCGAAACGACCCGAACCATTCCGGTATCCTAATGTAGGCTTCCAATATATGAATCTTTATGTCTCGACCATTTCGAGACTCCTCGTCATGTCCGTGATATCATCCGGGCCTCCGAACAAACTTCGGTCAGCAAAACACATAACTCATAATACAAATCGTCATCGAACGTTAAGCATGCGGACCTATGGATTCGAGAACTATGTAGACATGACCGAGACACATCTCCGGTCAATAACCAATAGCGGAACCTGGATGCTCATATTAGCTCCTACATATTCTACGAAGATTTTTATCGGTCAAACCGCATAACGACATACGTTGTTCCCTTTGTCATCGGTATGTTACTTGCCCGAGATTCGATCGTCGGTATTATCATACCTAGTTCAATCTCGTTACCGGAAAATCTCTTTACTCGTTCCGTAATGCTTCATCCCACAACTAACTCATTAGTCACATTGCTTTCAAGGCTTATAGTGATGTGCATTACCGAGAGGGCCCAGAGATACCTCTCCAACAATCGGAGTGACAAATCCTAATCTCGATCTATGCCAACCCAACAAACACAATCGGAGACACCTGTAGAGCATCTTTATAATCACCCAGTTACGTTGTGACGTTTGATAGCAAACTAAGTGTTCCTCCGGTATTCGGGAGTTGCGTAATCTCATAGTCATAGGAATGTATAAGTCATGAAGAAAGCAATAGAATAAACTAAACGATCATAGTGCTAAGCTAACGGATGGGTCTTGTCCATCACATCATTCTCTAATGATGTGATCCCGTTCATCAAATGACAACACATGTCTATGGCTAGGAAACTTAACCATCTTTGATTAGCGTGCTAGTCAAGTAGAGGCATACTAGGGACACTCTGTTTGTCTATGTATTCACACATGTACTAAGTTTCCGATTAATACAATTCTAGTATGAATAATAAACATTTATCATGATATAAGGAAATATAAATAACAACTTTATTATTGCCTCTAGGGCATATTTCCTTTAGTCTCTCACTTGCGCTAGAGTTAATAATCTAGATTACATAGTATTTATTCTAACACCCATGGAGTCTTGGTGCTGATCATGTTTTGCTCGTGAGAGAGGCTTAGTCAACGGGTCTGCAATATTAAGATCCGTATGTATCTTGCAAATCTCTATGTCCCTTTCGGACACTTGATGACGGATGGAATTGAAGCGTCTCTTGATGTGCTTGGTTCTGTTGTGAAATCTGGATTCCTTCGCCAATGCTATTGCTCCAGTATTGTCACAAAAGATTTTCATTGGACCCGATGCACTAGGTATGACACCTAGATCGGATATGAACTCCTTCATCCAGACTCCTTCATTTGCTACTTCCGAAGTAGCTATGTACTCCGCTTCACATGTAGATCCCGCCACGACACTCTGCTTAGAACCGCACCAACTGACAGCTCCACCGTTCAATATAAACACGTATCCGGTTTGTGACTTAGAGTCATCCGGATCAGTGTCAAAGCTTGCATCGACGTAACCATTTACGACGAGCTCTTTGTCACCTCCATAAACGAGAAACATATCCTTAGTCCTCTTCAGGTATTTCAGGATGTTCTTGATCGCTGTCCAGTGATCCACTCCTGGATTACTTTGGTACCTCCCTGCTAAACTAATAGCAAGGCACACATCAGGTCTGGTACACAACATTGCATACATGATAGAACCTATGGCTGAAGCATAGGGAATGACTTTCATTTTCTCTCTATCTTCTGTAGTGGCCGGGCATTGAGTCTGACTCAACTTCACACCTTGTAACATAGGCAGGAACCCTTTCTTTGCTTGATCCATTTTGAACTTCTTCAAAACTTTATCAAGGTATGTGCTTTATGAAAGTCCAATTGAGCGTCTTGATCTATCTCTATAGATCTTGATGCCCAATATGTAAGCAGCTTCACCGAGGTCTTTCATAGAAAAACTTTTATTCAAGTAACCTTTATGCTATCCAGAAATTCTATATCATTTTCAATCAACAATACGTCATCCACATATAAGATTAGAAATGCTACAGAGCTCCCACTCACTTTCTTGTAAATACAGGCTTCTCCAAAAGTCTGTATAAAACCATATGCTTTGATCGCACTATCAAAACATTTATTCCAACTCCGAGAGGCTTGCACCAGTCCATAAATGGATCATTGGAGCTTGCACACTTTGTTAGCATCCTTTGGATCGATAAAACCTTCTGGTTGCATCATATACAACTCTTCTTCCAGAAATCCATTCAGGAATGCAGTTTTGACATCCATTTGCCAAATTTTATAATCATAAAATGCGGCAATTGCTAACATGATTCGGACAGACTTAAGCATCGCTACGGGTGAGAAAGTCTCATCGTAGTCAACTCCTTGAACTTGTCGAAAACCTTTTGCAACAAGTCGAGCTTTGTAGACAGTAACATTACCGTCAGCGTCAGTCTTCTTCTTGAAGATCCATTTATTCTCTATGGCTTGCCGATCATCGGGCAAATCAACCAAAGTCCATACTTTGTTCTCATATATGGATCCCATCTCAGATTTCATAGCCTCAAGACATTTCACGGAATCTGGGCTCATCATCGCTTCCTCATAGTTCGTAGGTTCGTCATGGTCAAGTAACATGACCTCCAGAACAGGATTACCGTACCACTCTGGTGCGGAACTTACTCTGGTTGACCTACGAGGTTCGGTAGTAACTTGATCTGAAGTTTCATGATCACTATCATTAGCTTCCTCACTAATTGGTGTAGGAATCACTGGAACTGATTTCAGTGATGAACTACTTTCCAATTGAGGAGCAGGTACAATTACCTCATGAAGTTCTACTTTCCTCCCACTCACTTCTTTTGAGAGAAACTCCTTCTCTAGAAAGGATCCATTCTTAGCAACGAATATTTTGCCTTTGGATCTGTGATAGAAGGTGTACCCAACAGTCTCCTTTGGGTATCCTATCAAGACACATTTCTCCAATTTGGGTTCGTGCTTATCAGGTTGAAGCTTTTTCACATAAGCATCGCAGCCCCAAACTTTAAGAAACGACAACTTGGGTTTCTTGCCAAACCACAGTTCATAAGGTGTCGTCTCAACGGATTTAGATGGTGCCCTATTTAACGTGAATGCAGCCGTCTCTAAAGCATAACCCCAAAACGATAGCAGTAAATCAGTAAGAGACATCATAGATCGCACCATATATAATAAAGTGCGGTTACGACGTTCGGACACACCATTACGCTGTGGTGTTCCAGGTGGCGCGAGTTGCGAAACTATTCCACATTGTTTCAAATGAAGACCAAACTCGTAACTCAAATATTCACCTTCACGATCAGATCTTAGAAACTTTATTTTCTTGTTACGATGATTTTCTACTTCACTCTAAAATTCATTAAAAATTTCAAATGTTTCAGACTTATGTTTCATCAAGTAGATATATCCATATCTGCTCAAATCGTCTGTGAAGGTCAGAAAATAACGACGCCGCGAGCCTCAACACTCATCGGACCGCATACATCAGTATGTATTATTTCCAACAAGTCTGTTGCTCGCTCCATAGTTCCGGAGAACGGAGTCTTAGTCATCTTGCCCATGAGGCATGGTTTGCAAGCATCAAGTATTCATAATAAAGTGATTCCAAAAGCCCATCAGCATGGAGTTTCTTCATGCGCTTTACACCAATATGACCCAAACGGCAGTGCCACAAATAAGTTGCACTATTATTATTAAACTTATATCTTTTAGCTTCAATACTATGAATATGTGTGTCACTACTATCGAGATTCAACAAAAATAGACCACTCATCAAGGGTGCATGACCATAAAAGATATTACTCATATAAATAGAACAACCATTATTGTCTGATTTAAATGAATAACCGTCTCACATCAAACAAGATCCAGATATAATGTTCATGCTTAACGCTGGCACCAAATAACTATTATTCAGGTCTAAAACTAATCCCGAAGGTAGATGTAGAGGTAACGTGCCGACGACGATCACATCGACTTTGGAACCACACGCATCGTCACCTCGTCCTTAGCCAATCTTTGCTTAATCTGTAGCCCCTGTTTTGAGTTGCAAATATGAGCAACAGAACCAGTATCAGATACCCAGGTGCTACTACGAGCATCAGTAAGGTACACATCAATAACATGTATATCAAATATACCTTTCACTTTGCCATCCTTCTTATCCGCCAAATACTTGGGATTTCCGCTTCTAGTGACCAGTCCCTTTGCAGTAGAAGCACTCAGTCTCAGGCTTAGGTCCAGACTTGGGCTTCTTCACTTGAGCAGCAACTTGCTTGCCGTTCTTCTTGAAGTTCCCCTTCTTCCCTTTACCCTTTTTCTTGAAACTAGTTGTCTTATTAACCATCAACACTTGATGCTCCTTCTTGATTTCGACCTCCGCAACCTTTAGCATTGCGAAAAGCTCAGGGATTGTCTTGTTCATCACTTGCATATTATAGTTCATCACAAAGCTTTTGTAGCTTGGTGGCAGTGATTGAAGAACTCTGTCAATGACACTATCATCAGGAAGATTAACTCCCAGTTGAGTCAAGTGGTTGTGGTACTCAGACATTCTGAGTATATGTTCACTGACAGAACTATTCTCCTCCATCTTGCAGCTGTAGAACTTATTGGAGACTTCATATCTCACAATCCGGGCATTTGCTTGAAATATTAACTTCAACTCCTGGAACATCTCATATGCTCCATGACATTCAAAACGTCGTTGAAGTCCCGGTTCTAAGCCGTAAAGCATGGCACACTGAACTATCGAGTAGTCATCAGCTTTGCTCTGCCAGACGTTCATAACGTCCGGAGTTGCTCCTGCAGCGGGTCTTGCACCTAGCGGTGCTTCCAGGACGTAATTATTCTGTGCAGCAATGAGGATAATCCTCAAGTTACGGACCCAGTCCATGTAGTTGCTACCATCATCTTTCAACTTAGCTTTCTCTAGGAACACATTAAAATTCAAAAGAACAGTAGTACGGGCCATTGATCTACAACAACATAGAGATGCAAAATACTATCAGGTACTAAGTTCATGATAAATTGAAGTTCAATTAATCATATTACTTAATAACTCCCACTTAGATAGACATCTCTCTAGTCATCTAAATGATCACGTGATCCATATCAACTAAACCATGTCCGATCATCACGTGAGATGGGGTAGCTTTCAATGGTGAACATCACTATGTTGATCATATCTACTATATGATTCACGCTCGACCTTTCGGTCTCACTGTTCCAAGGCCATATTTGCATATGCTAGGCTTGTCAAGTTTAACCCGAGTATTCTGCATGTGCAAAACTGGCTTGCACCCATTGTATGTGAACGTAGAGCTTATCACACCCGATCATCACATGGTGTCTCGGCATGACGAACTGTAGCAACGGTGCATACTCAGGGAGAACACTTGTACCTTGAAATTTAGTGAGAGACCATCTTATAATGCTACCGCCGTACTAAGCAAAATAAGATGCATAAAGGATAAACATCACATGCAATCAATATTGTCGGTGTTCTGGGAACGAGGGTCCCCAGACTTGCCTGCCTGCGGCCCACGGCGTGGCTAAACCAGCGGCCCCATACGGCCCATCTTCACCAGCTAACACTCAAGACCCTCGTGAGGGGCCAAGCCTCGCGAGGCGGATGACGCAAGACCTCCTCAGGGGCGGCCTCACCAGGCTGGCTCGCGAGGGGCGGAGAGATCAAGGCAAGGGACACCTCGCGAGGTTCCTGTGACGCAAGCCATGACGACTGGAGCCAGGCGGGCTCCAGGCGGGTGCCAGCGTGCGCAGTGTCCTCGTTTCCTCTTTGGTACTAAAGGGGCAAGCGCAGGCGAGGAGTCCCGAGGAATCAGGCAAATGTTTCCATATCGGTGCAATGAGACCAAGACCAGCAGGACGGCAGGACGGAGGTCACGTTGGAGCCCAAGATGGCGTCACCACCAGAGCCTTTGGCAGGCAAATACCACCTTTAGTCAGGATAACTTGTACTAGTTGTCTCCCTTCGAATTTGGCCGTTGTGGGATCCCTTCCCGCTCAATATTTGGGAGGAGGACCAGGGCCTATATAAATAGGACTAGCCACCACTATAGGAGGCAGCTGATCTGGGATCGGAGCCATTCCATCCATAGCCTCACACAAGTTCACCAAGCACAATAACACCTCTCCTCAGGAGGCTGTTCTTCCCTTGTAACTGTTCATCCTCAGCCCAAGAGGAAATCCACCACACCACACTGGAGTAGGGTATTACATCACATCGGTGGCCCGAACCAGTATAAACTCTTGTGTCTCTCGTTCCTTGGGTTCGTCGCGCTAGGCCTAACGATCCTTGCGAGAGCGAGCTAGAGGGAGGGAGAGATCTTAGTGCGCACCCAGTGTTCGAACCTCAAGGGTTTTGCCGGAACCCGAAACCTGACATTTGGCGCGCCAGGTAGGGGTGCGCCGAAGCTTTCCTTCCGCCAATCCGTGTTCCACCGTTCTACGGTGACCATGTCAGACGCGCGCCGAGCCTGCGCTGAGCGCCGGGCCGCGCCCGCCGCCCGTGTAGCTCGGACTGCCCCCGTCGGCAGGCCTCCCCATCGTTCTCCGTCACCCGCCGCCAACGCCGCCAACGGCCCAGCGGGGAACGAGCAGCAAGCGTCCTCGCAGCACCCCTCGGTGCGGCGGGACGGCCGCACCGCCACTCCGTCGCTGACCCCAGCCGGCTCGTCGTCCCATGCTCATCGTGCTCCCACCGATGCGCAGGCCGCGCTGCTCATGGCGTGCGAGCTCCCGTGCTACCGCCCAGTCGACGACCTTTACGAGGACTGGCTGGACCGCATCGTCGAGCTCGTCAGTGCCGCAGGGGGATCCCCTGCGCCATCCCTCTCGCTGCCTCGCCCTTCGCCAGCTGCGAGCGACGTGGCTCATGGAGCACCTCCACCGCCTCCGCACCAAGACGACACCCTGGCGCCAAGGCGCGCGCCCCATCGGCGTGGCCCACCGCGTCGGGCGCCCGCGCGAGAAGAAGGAAGCTTTCAAGAAGTTCCCCGGCCGCAAGAGAATGCTCCGCACTCCCAGCGCCACCACGACAAGACCGCGTGCCGCCTGCTGTGGCGGTGCGCGGGCACCAAGGGCAGGCCCCACCTCTACAAAGGGCCCCTGTGGCCATGGCAGGCTGCCGCGCCTTCACCCCGGAGCCGCTTAGCGTCGCTTGGCTAGGCAAGTTCAAGTGAGACCTACCTCCTCGCTACGTTGACACCCCCAACCCTACGGAGTTCCTGCAGCTCTACGAGCTGAGCATCGAGGCGGCCAACGGCGATGAAAAAGTCATGGCTAACTGGTTCCCCATGGCTCTTAAGGATGGCGCTCGCTTGTGGCTCCTGAACCTGCCCCAGGGCTCGATTTCCTCCTGGGACGAGATGCCCGACCGCTTCATCGCCAACTTCCAGGGCACTCGCGACCGCCCTCCAGTCGTGGGTGACCTACGCCACGTCAGGCAGCAGCCAAGAGAGACCCTGCAAAAGTGCATCCAGTGCTTCAACAATGTTTGCCTCAAGATCCCCAAGGTCACGGACGAGACCATCATTTCAGTGTTTTCTGATGGCGTCCGCGACGTCAAGATGAAGGAGGAGCTCGCCATCCACGAGGAGCTATGCACGACTTTGGAGCTGTTCAACCTGGTGACCAAGTGCGCAAGAGCTGAGGAGGGGCGCCTCTCCCTCCTCGAGCTCCCAGCTACCGACCTGGAGGAGAAGAAAGCTAAGGCCAAGGACGTGAAGCACAAGGGAGTGGCCGTGCTCGCGGCAGAGCCAGATACGAAGCGCGGCTGGGACCATCCCAAGTCATCCAAGAGCAGTCGGCCGTTCTACGCCTTCCACAACGTAAACAGCCACAACACCAATGACTGTCAAGAGCTCATGGCCATTCGAGATGGACGCTTTGGTCGACGCCCCAAGCGCAACGACCGGGGCTACGGCCGAGGAGGAGGACGAGGCGGAGGATGCTGGGACGATCACAACCCCCGCTAGGAGTGGCGCGACCGACCTCGCGAGGACCGCTGGCAGGACCATCCTCGTGAGGGCGCCTGGAGGGATCAGCCTCGCGAGGATCGCCCTCAGGGAAATGTCGGTCTTCCTCCGCTGCCGCCACCACCAAGAAGGAACGAAGACCACCTTCAGGACGAGGGGGTTGGGGGCTTCCAAGAACCGCGTGCCATCGCCTGCATCTTGGGCGGAGCTCAGGCCCCAACCTCTCAGCGAATCTTCAAGCAGTTTTCTCGCGAGGTGAACGCAGCCCTTCCCAGGCTTGAGGCCACACGTCCTCTCCGGTGGTCCAAGTGTGCCATCACGTTCAGGTCGGCGGACCAGCTCAACTGCGCGGCCACCGCTGGCGCTCTCCCGATGCTCTGTTCACCCGTCATCAGCAACGTACAAGTCACCAAGACCCTCATCGATGGTGGCGCAGGGCTTAACGTCCTGTCCGTTGAGACATTCGACATCCTCCAAGTGCCATACGATCAGCTTCAGCCCACCAAGCCCTTCTCAGGAGTGACCGACGACTCCACCACCCCGATAGGGCAAGTCCGCCTCCCTGTCACCTTCAGAAAACGCGACAACTACCGCACCGAGCTCATCGACTTTGACGTCGCCCACATCCGTCTATCGTACAATGCCCCTCGGGTACCCAACGCTGGCAAAGTTCATGGCAGTGACCCACCACGGCTACAACGTCCCCAAGATGCCAGGGAGCGGCGGGATCATCACAGTCCCCTGCGAAGAAAGAGATGTGGTGTGCTCCCTCGAGCGCGCCTTCCAGGCCGCAGCAATTGAAGACCCAGACATCAATGGAGCACCGTACCCTATTGAGGCCATCCCTAAGAAGAAGAAGCAGCTACTCCGTATAGGGCCTCAGGGGAGCGGCGCCTCTAGCGGTGCCACATCCAGATCGGTGCCCGCGCCTGGGGCGCCTCCCTTCCTCGCATAGGAAGGCGCGCCCGGCGCCCTCCTCGGGCAGGGATCAGGGGCTCTCTTCTGGAGGGCCTCAGACCTGGCCAACATCACGAGGCAGGGCTCTCGAGCACCACGTGGAGGCATGCTTTGCGGCACGTTTCCCTCAGGAGGGAACCGGGCGAGGAGCGCCTGGTGCTCAGGAGTTCATCACCCAGACTACCCAAGAGCTTCAAGAAGCAAGAGCCATGCGCGGCGACCGCCGCCCACCTGGTGCAGCTCCCCATCCAGGCGAGGATGGCGAGCTGCGCGTCTGCATCGACATCCCAGGGCTCAACAGGGCCGCATCTCAGGAGCTCTTCTGGCCTTCGCGCGTGGGACGTTGCGAGGGCCCACCTCACAGCTATGTTCGCATGCCATTCGGCCTGCCGGGCATGGTGGCCGCCTATCAGCGCAAACTGCAGATCGTCCTCGCGGCTCAGGAGGCCAGGCATCATGCAGTCCTGGGGGAGATGGAGAAGGTTCTCAAGGAACCACCCGGACCCCCAGAGCCTCCCGAGGCTCAAGGCTCCAGTGGATCATGAGGAGCAACCCTTTCGCCATGCATCTTCAGCTACCCCAACATCCCCTCGACAACGAAACCAGGTGACATTTTCCAAGTTTATTTAGCTGGGAGCACCCCTCGAGCTGCATCATTCCCAGGCCGCGTGGGCCTGTCCCTGCGGCACGTATCCTTTGCATCTTTAGCTTACTCTGTTGGGGGCGCCCCTCGGGCTGCATTATCCCCAGGCCGCTTGGGTCCGTCCCGGTGGCATGAATTGTTCTTGCATTTACCTAAGCTAGTTTGCTTTTCATGCATAATCTATCTATGGTTATCACCTGCTTGGTTGTCACCCACCACGGGAGCTACACATGCTGGCACAACACTTGTGCTCGGGTCCATCCCTGCAACGTCGACAAATCTGAGCGGTCGAGCTCTGGCTCGCGGCACGCATCGCGCACGCCACCTCACCAGGCCCTCAGTGCCCTCATCTTCTTGCAGTGCGACCTGCGGCAGACCGACAATCATAGTGGAGATCTATGTCCCTCCTCATGCTAACCTGCAGGGACCTCCTGAGGACGACAACGGGCGGTACCACGGGTTCGTTCTTCTCCCATGCGATTCGCTTGCGCGTTGAAAGGGGGGCTCCTGAGCATCGCGCCTCAGGAGCTCTTATTGGCTCTCCAGCCCTCACCCCCTGGCCTTGACCACGGCATTGTGACCTGGCATACCAGTGGCGGCTGAGCTCGCTCGAGGGCCGGGACCTGAGGACGCAGAGCACACCGAAGAGCATGGAGGGGAGGAGGAGACTCGCATGGGCCCAACCTAGCTGCACTACATCAGTCGACGCACAAGTCTGGCGTAACACACGGAACCAGCTCCGGACTGCCAAGATAAGTTTTCGCGCCCGGGTCGACCAAGCACTACAACATAGGATCCTCACATGTGGTGGCCTTGTTACGGCAACATCGCCACCCTCTCCTGCCTCTCGGTAGTTGCTTGAGCGCTAAAGGGGGCCTCTTGAGCATCGCGCCACAGGAGCTCTTACTGGACCTCGGGCCGCTCACCTCCTGGCCTTGATCACGGCATCGCGACCAGGCATACCAGCGACGGCTGCAGCCTGCCTGTGGATCGGGACCTGTCGGCATAGAGCACCAAGCTGCCGTGGGGTTAGAAAGGGGAGACCGAGCTGAAACAAGACATGCGTTCACAAATTTTCATAATAGGGATAATATGAACAGAAGGCATTACAGACCCTTTACACGCCCCCAAGGGGACCATTTCGATTCCTCGCAGGGAGCAAAAAGAAGGGAGTTCCTAGGAGTTCTATCTACACGCGCTAGCGCAGCCCAGCCATCATCAACAGTGGGTCACGGGAGGCCGGCGCCAACCCCATCCAGATCAGCGACGGCGGCGGCCGGACGCTGCGGCCTTGCTCCGGGCCCGACGAGAGCTCGGGGGTACGTAGTTGTCGTCGCTCGTCTCCGGGGTCTCGTAGGGCTCGGGAGAGTCGCTGGACTCCCAAGCGTCTCCGCTGGCGAAGCCGGCGACAAGCTTGGCATTGGTCGCTGCACCGTCCCGACGACCCCCTCCAGGGCAGCACTCCTGGCAGCGGCCTTCCTCATCGAATACCTTAAAGAACATGGTGGAGGCGCCGTCGTACTCAAAGTGGATGGCGAGGGCGCCTTCCACGCGGTAGACTCGAGCCACCTCGCCCCAGCCATGGGTCATGAAGATCTTGCACGGGGAAACGACTTCAACCTCCGCTCCAGTCGCCGGGGCGTCGCAGTCAGCGTGCTGCAGCCAAAGATCGAGGGGGCCCTCGGCGGCATCTCAGCGGAGAAGAACTGCGGGAAGCGAATCCAAGTGCGCAGAGGCATCGCCGCCCACATCACGAGTTCACGCAAGGAGTCCGCGGCGTGGGCTCCTGGAGAAACGGTGTGCGTCACCGCGACCACAGCCACGGCACGGACAGCAACGCTCGCCGCCTCTGCCTCCGGAGCCCTCATCTTGGGCGTACAGGTGCAGCGGGTACCCGGGAGGAGGCCGCTCGCACCAAGGCCTTGACACCTCCGGCCTCACGACTACATCGCGGCGGTGGGCCAGCCTCTTCTTCGGCGGAAGTGGCCCGGGCTCTTCACGGGGGGTTTTCCCTTCTCCGCGGCCGAGAACCTCCGAATCGGCGCCATGGGTGTCGCTTCTAGCAATGGTGCAAGGGAGGAGGAGCAAGCGGAGCAGGAAGAGATGAGCAACGGGGGCTCCACCCCCTCCTCATTTATAGCAGGAGAAGACCAACGGGCGATCCCCACGATCGCAGGTAATAATGATTTTTCTCTGTGTGCAGAAAGGACTCGTCAAGTCGGGCAGTTGCCGAGGCAGCATGGGGAAGCGGAGACGCCCATGTTCAATCAATCGCCACACGTCGACCAAGGCCGCAGGATGTTGGGGCCCGCGATGCTCCGCACTTGCCCTTTGGCTTCACCTTGAAGCCAAGTCCGAGCGCGCTAATACGTCTCCAACGTATCTATAATTTTTGATTGCTCCATGCTACTTTATCTACTGTTTTGGACTATATTGGGCTTTATTTTCCACTTTTATATTATTTTTGGGACTAACCTATTAACCGGAGGCCCAGCCCAGAATTGCTGTTTTTTTGCCTATTTCAGTATTTCGAGGAAACAGAATATCAAACAGAGTCCAAACGGAATGAAACCTTCGGGAACGTGATCTTCTCACTGAACGTGATCCAGGAGACTTGGACCCTACTCCAAGAAGTTTCCGGGGAGGTCACGAGGGTGGAGGGCGCGCCCCCCTGGGCGCGCCCCCTACCTCGTGGGCCCCTCGGAGCTCCACCGACGTGCTCCTTCCTCCTATATATACCTACGTACCCCCATTAGACCAGGGACGGAGCCAAAAACCTAATTCCACCGCCGCAACTTCCTGTATCCACGAGATCCCATCTTGGGGCCTGTTCCGGAGCTCCGCCGGAGAGGGCATCCATCACGGAGGGCTTCTACATCAACACCATAGCCCTTCCGATGAAGTGTGAGTAGTTTACTTCAGACCTTCGGGTCCATAGCTAGTAGCTAGATGGCTTCTTCTCTCTTTTTGGATCTCAATACAATGTTCTCCCCCTCTCTCGTGGAGATCTATTCGGTGTAATCTTATTTTTGCGGTGTGTTTGTTGAGACCGATGAATTGTGGGTTTATGATTCAACTTATCTATGAATAATATTTGAATCTTCTCTGAATTCTTTTATGTATGATTGAGTTATCTTTGCAAGTCTCTTCGAATTATCCGTTTGGTTTGGCCAACTAGATTGGTAGTTCTTGCAATGGGAGAAGTGCTTAGCTTTGGGTTCAATCTTGCGGTGTCCTTACTCAGTGACATAAAGAGTTGCAAGGCACGTATTGTATTGTTGCCATAGAGGATAACAAGATGGGGTATTTATCATATTGCATGAATTTATTCCTCTACATCATGTCATCTTGCTTAAGGCGTTACTCTGTTTTTAACTTAATACTCTAGATGCATGCTGGATAGCGGTCGATGAGTGGAGTAATAGTAGTAGATGCAGGCAGGAGTCGGTCTACTTGTCACGGACGTGATGCCTATATACATGATCATACCTAGATAACCTCATAACTATGCTTAATTCTATCAATTGCTCAACAGTAATTTGTTCACCCACCGTAGAATATCTATGCTCTTGAGAGAAGCCACTAGTGAAACCTATGGCCCCCGGGTCTATTCTCATCATATCAATCTCCATTACTTTATTTTACTTGTTTTGCTTTTACTTTTCACTTTGCATCTTTATACCAAAAGTACCAAAAATATTATCTCTATCAGATCTCACTCTCGTAAGCGACCGTGAAGGGATTGACAACCCCTAAGCGTTGGTTGCGAGTTGCTACCATTTTGTGCAGGTACGAGGGACTTGCGCGTGACCTCCTACTGGATTGATACCTTGGTTCTCCAAAACTGAGGGAAATACTTACGCTACTGTGCTGCATCACCCCCTCCTCTTTGGGGAAAACCAACGCAAGCTCGAGACATAGCAAGAAGGATTTCTGGTGCCGTTGCCGGGGAGGCCTACGCAAAAGTCAACATACCAAGTACCCATCACAATCTCTATCTCTCGCATTACATTATTTGCCATTTGCCTCTCGTTTTCCTCTCCCCCACTTCACCCTTGCCGTTTTATTCGCCCTCTTGTTCCCTTTGCCTTTTGTTTGCTCGTGTATTAGTTTGCTTGCTTGTTCGTCACGATGGCCTTACCTAATTTGGTGATCCTCACCTTAAAAGGCTAGAAGATATCGAAAACAATGTCAGGAAGTTTATAGTCTTGCAATTTGAGCATAATAATTTCTTTAGAAACGAGCTTAAGGAACAAAAGAGTTTTATGAGTTATATGAATAAAGAGCTCGATGATATGTCCAAAGAATTTGATGGTGTAAGAGCCCAAATTTCTCATCTTGAAAAAATGACCGCTGAAATTTCGGATATGCAAGCCACCTTAGTCAATAAGATGGCCGCTAAACCGAATAACTATGAGAATCAAGATGAAGATCTAAAAGTTATTGATGTGTCCCCTATTAAATCTTTGTTTTGCAATATGAATCTTGATGAATCTGATTATGATCTTCCCTTACCTAGAAGGCGTTCTAAGAATTCTGAGTTTTTAGATCCTGATGATGAAATTGATAAAAAAGGAATTGAAAGAAATAAAAATCTAGATATTGCTAAGCCCACTATTTTGGATATCATGGAATTTAACTATGAAAATTGCTCTTTAATTGATTGTATTTCCTTGTTGCAATCCGTGTTAAATTCTCCTCATGCTTATAGTCGAAATAAGGCCTTTACCGAACACATTGTTGACGCCTTAATGCAATCTTATGAAGAAAAGCTTGAGTTGAAAGTTTCTATCCCTAGAAAACTCCAGGATGAGTGGGAACCTACAATTAAGATTAAAATTAAAAATTATGAGTTTCATGCTTTGTGTGATTTGGGTGCTAGTGTCTCTACTATCCCCAAAGCTTTGTGTGATTTGCTAGATTTCTGTGACTGATGATTGCTCTCTAAACTTGCATCTTGCGGATTCCACTATTAAAAAGCCTATGGGAAGAATTAATGATGTTCTTATTGTTGAAAATAGGAATTATGTGCCCGTAGATTTTATCGTTCTTGATATAGATTGCAATCCTTCATGTCCTATTATTCTTGGTAGACCTTTCCTTAGAATGATTGGTGCAATTATTGATATGAAGGAAGGGAATATTAAATTCCAATTTCCCTTAAAAAAGGGCATGGAACACTTTCCTAGAAAGAAAATAAAATTACCATATGAATCTATCATGAGAGCCACTTATGGATTGCCTACCAAAGATGGCAATACCTAGATCTATCCTTGCTTTTATGCCTAGCTAGGGGCGTTAAACGATAGCGCTTGTTGGGAGGCAACCCAATTTTATTTTGTGTTTTTTGTTTATGGTTATGTTTAGGAATAAATAATCCATCTAGATTCTGTTTAGATGTGGTTTTATCTTTTAATTAGTGTTTGTGCCAAGTTAAACCTATTAGATCTTCTTGGAAGATAGTTATTTGATCTTGCTGTAATTTCCAGAATCTTTGCGCTCAGTGCCCGAATTGTTAAAAATCACCAGAACGTGATAAAATAGTGATTCCAATTGCTTCTGATCAATAAACAAATTTCCCAGGTCGCCTAAGTTTGGTAGAATTTTTCGGGTTCCAGAAGTTTGCGTTAGTAACAGATTACTACAGACTGTTCTGTTTTTGACAGATTCTGTTTTGCGTGTGTTGTTTGCTTATTTTGATGAATCTATGGCTAGTAAAATAGTTTATAAACTATAGAGAAGTTGTAATACAGTAGGTTTAACACCAATACAAATAAATAACAAGTTCACTACAGTACCTTAAAGTGGTATTTTGTTTTCTTTCTCTAACAGAGCTCACGAGATTTCTATTGAGTTTTGTGTTGTGAAGTTTTCAAGTTTTGGGTGAATTCTTTTGATGGATTATGGAACAAGGAGTGAAAAGAGCCTAAGCTTGGGGATGCCCATGGCACCCCCAAGATAATCCAAGGACACCAAAAAGTCAAAGCTTGGGGATGCCCCGGAAGGCATCCCCTCTTTCGTCCACTTCCATCGGTAATTTACTTGGAGCTATATTTTTATTCACCACATGATATGTGTTTTGCTTGGAGCATCTTGTATTATTTGTGTCTTTGCTTGTTAGTCTACCACAATCATCCTTGCTGCACACACCTTTTGAGAGAGCCATGCATGAATTGAAATTTGTTAGAATACTCTATGTGCTTCACTTATATCTTGAGTTTGATAGTTTACTCTATGTGCTTCACTTATATCTTTTTGAGCGTGATAATTTTTGCTCTAGTGCTTCACTTAGATCTTTTAGTGCACGGTGGTGGATCGTTTTAAAGAAACTTGATCTCTCATGCTTCACTTAGATTATTTTGAGAGTCATTAATAGCATGGTAATTTGCTTAATGTTAATATACTTGGTATTCAAGATATGTGAAACTTTCTTTTTAGTGGGTTGAATACTAAGATAAGTTTGATGCTTGATAATTGTTTTGAGATATGGAGGTGATAATATCATAGTCGTGCTAGTTGAGTAGTTGTGAATTTGAGAAAAACTTGTGTTGAAGTTAGCAAGTCCCGTAGCATGCACGTATGGTTAAAGTTGTGTAACAAATTTGAAGCATGAAGTGTACCTGGCTTGTGCATCCTTATGAGTGGCGGTCGGGGACGAGCGATGGTCTTTTCCTACCAATCTATCCCCTAGGAGCATGCGCGTAGTACTTGATTTTTGATGACTTCTAAATTTTTGCAATAAGTATATGAGTTCTTTTGACTAATGTTGAGTCCATGGACTATACGCACTTTTACCTTTCTGCCATTTGCTAGCCTCTTCGGTACCGTGCATTGCCCTTTCTCACATTGAGAGTTGGTGCAGACTTCGCCGGTGCATCCAAACCCCATGATATGATACGCTCTTTCACACATAAACCCCCCTATATCTTTCTCAAAACAGCCACCATACCTACCTATCATGGCATTTCCATAGCCATTCCGAGATATATTGCCATGCAACTTCCACCACCATCATCATCATGACATGCTTTACTTTTTTCATATTGCCATTGCATGATCTTGTAGTTGACATCGTATTTGTGGCAAAGACACCATGCATTATTTTTCATACATGTCACTCTTGATTCATTGCACCATCCCGGTACACCGCCGGAGGCATTCATATAGAGTCATATCTTGTTCTAGTATCGAGTTATAATCATTATGTTGTAATCAATAGAAGTGTGATGATCATCATTATTAGAGCATTGCCCAATCAAAAAAAAAAGAGAAAGGTCAAAAATAAAAAAAAGAAAGGCCAAAAAAAGAGAAAATAAAAAGGGCAATGCTACTATCTCTTTTTCCACACTTGTGCTTCAAAGTAGCACCTTGTTCTTCATGTAGTGAGTCTCATATATTGTGCTTCAAAGTAGCACCTTGTTCTTCATGAAGTGAGTCTCATATATTGTGCTTCAAAGTAGCACCATGATTTTCATATAGTGAGTCTCATAAGTTGTCTTGTTCATACTAGTGGGAATTTTTCATTATAGAACTTGGCTTGTATATTCCAACGATGGGCTTCCTCAAAATGCCCTAGGTCTTCATGAGCAAGCAAGTTGGATGCACACCCACTAGTTTTCTTTTGTTGAGCATTCTTAGCTCTAGTGCATCCGTTGCATGGCAATCCCTACTCCTTGCATTAACATTAATCGATGGGCATCTCCATAGCTCATTGATTAGCCTCGTTGATGTGAGACTTTCTCCTTTTTTGTCTTCTCCACACAATCCCCATCATCATATTCTATACCACCAATAGTGCTATGTCCATGGCCCGCGCTCATGTATTGCGTGAAGGTTGAAAAGGTTTGAGATTATTTGAGTATGAAACAATTGCTTGGCTTGTCATCGGGGGTATAGAAGTTGGGAACATCTTTGTGTGACGAAAATGAAGCATAGCCTAACTATATGATTTTGTAGGGATGAACTTCCTTTGGCCATGTTATTTTGAGATGACATAATTGTTTGATTAGTATGCTTGAAGTATTATCATTTTTATGTCAATATGAACTTTTGTCTTGAACCTTTCGGATCTGAATATTCATACCATGATTAAGAAGATTTACATTGAAATTATGCCAAAGTATCACTCCGCATCAAAAATTCTCTTTTTATCATTTACCTACTCGAGGACGAGCAGGAATTAAGCTTGGGGATGCCTGATACGTCTCCAACGTATCTATAATTTTTGATTGCTCCATGCTACTTTATCTACTGTTTTGGACTATATTGGGCTTTATTTTCCACTTTTATATTATTTTTGGGACTAACCTATTAACCGGAGGCCCAGCCCAGAATTGCTGTTTTTTGCCTATTTCAGTATTTCGAGGAAACAGAATATCAAACGGAGTCCAAACGGAATGAAACCTTCGGGAACGTGATCTTCTCACTGAACGTGATCCAGGAGACTTGGACCCTACTCCAAGAAGTTTCCGGGGAGGTCACGAGGGTGGAGGGCGCGCCCCCCTGGGCGCGCCCCCTGCCTCGTGGGCCCCTCGGAGCTCCACCGACGTGCTCCTTCCTCCTATATATACCTACGTACCCCCATTAGACCAGAGACGGAGCCAAAAACCTAATTCCACCGCCGCAACTTCCTGTATCCACGAGATCCCATCTTGGGGCCTGTTCCGGAGCTCCGCCGGAGAGGGCATCCATCACGAAGGGCTTCTACATCAACACCATAGCCCTTCCGATGAAGTGTGAGTAGTTTACTTCAGACCTTCGGGTCCATAGCTAGTAGCTAGATGGCTTCTTCTCTCTTTTTGGATTTCAACACAATGTTCTCCCCCTCTCTCGTGGAGATCTATTAGATGTAATCTTCTTTTTGCGGTGTGTTTGTTGAGACCGATGAATTGTGGGTTTATGATCCAACTTATCTATGAATAATATTTGAATCTTCTTTGAACTCTTTTATGTATGATTGAGTTATCTTTGCAAGTCTCTTCGAATTATCCGTTTGGTTTGGCCAACTAGATTGGTAGTTCTTGCAATGGGAGAAGTGCTTAGCTTTGGGTTCAATTTTGCGGTGTCCTTACTCAGTGACAGAAAGAGTTACAAGGCACGTATTGTATTGTTGCCATCGAGGGTAACAAGATGGGGTATTTATCATATTCCATGAATTTATTCCTCTACATCATGTCATCTTGCTTAAGGCGTTACTCTGTTTTTAACTTAATACTCTAGATGCATGCTGGATAGTGGTCGATGAGTGGAGTAATAGTAGTAGATGCAGGCAGGAGTCGGTCTACTTGTCACGGACGTGATGCCTATATACATGATCATACCTAGATAACCTCATAACTATGCTCAATTCTATCAATTGCTCAACAGTAATTTGTTCACCCACCGTAGAATATCTATGCTCTTGAGAGAAGCCACTAGTGAAACCTATGGCCCCCGGGTCTATTCTCATCATATCAATCTCCATTACTTTATTTTACTTGTTTTGCTTTTACTTTTCACTTTGCATCTTTATACCAAAAATACCAAAAATATTATCTGTATCAGATCTCACTCTCGTAAGTGACCGCGAAGGGATTGACAACCCCTAAGCGTTGGTTGCGAGTTGCTACCGTTTTGTGCAGGTACGAGGGACTTGCGCGTGACCTCCTACTGGATTGATACCTTGGTTCTCAAAAACTGAGGGAAATACTTACACTACTGTGCTGCATCACCCCCTCCTCTTCGGGGAAAACCAACGCAAGCTCGAGACGTAGCACACGCCTTGGGCCCGGGGGCTACTATCGGCGTTCTGGGAACGGGGGTCCTCAGACTTGCCTGCCTGCGGCCCACGGCGTGGCTCCACTAGCGGCCCCGTACGGACCCATCTTCACCAGCAAACACTCAAGACGCTCGCTAGGGGCCCAGCCTCGCGAGGTGGATGACGCAAGACCTCCTCAGGGGCGGCCTCACCAGGCTGACTCGCGAGGGGCGGAGAGATCAAGGCAAGGGACACCTCACGAGGTTCCTGTGACGCAAGCCATGACGACTGGAGCCAAGCGGGTACCAGGCGGGCGCCAGCGTGCGCAGTGTCCTCGTTTCCTCTTTGGTACTAAAGGGGTAAGCGCAGGCGAGGAGTGCCGAGGCATCAGGCAAAGGTTTCCATATCGGTGCAACGAGACCAAGACCAGCAGGATGGAAGGACGGAGGTCATCGTGGAGCCCACGACGGCGTCACCACCAAAGCCTTTGGTAGGCGAAGACCACCTTTAGTCAGGATAACTTGTACTAGTTGTCTCCCTTCGAATTTTGCCGTTGTGGGACCCCCCCCGCTCAATATTTGGGAGGAGGACCAGGGCCTCTATAAATAGGACTAGCCACCACCATAGGAGGCAGCTGATCTGGGATCGAAGCCATTCCATCCATAGCCTCACACAAGTTCACCAAGCACAAGAACACCTCTCCCCAGGAGGCTGTTCTTCCCTTGTAACTGTTCATCCTCAGAGGCAATCCACCAAACCACACCGGAGTAGGGTATTACACCACATCGGTGGCCCGAACCAGTATAAACTCTTGTGTCTCTCGTTCCTTGGGTTCATCGCGCTATGCCTGATGATCGTTGCCAGAGCGAGCTAGGGGGAGGGAGAGATCTTCGTGCACACCCCAGTGTTCGAACCTTAAGGGTTTTGCCGGAACCCGAAATCCGAAAAATATAAGTGAGATGATATGGCCATCATCATCTTGTGCCTTTGATCTCCATCTACAAAGCACCATCATGATCACCACTGTCACCGGCTTGACAACTTGATCTCCATCGTAGCATCGTTGTGGTCTCACCAACTATTGCTTCTACGACTATCGCTACCGCTTAGTGATAAAGTAAAGCAATTACATGGCGATTGCATTTCATACAATAAAGCGACAACCATATGGCTCCTGCCAGTTGCCGATAACTTTTACAAAACATGATCATCTCATACAACAATTTATATATCATCATGTCTTGACCATATCACATCACAGCAAGCCCTGCAAAAACAAGTTAGACGTCCTCTACTTTGTTGTTGCAAGTTTTACGTGGCTGCTACGGGCTTGTAGCAAGAACTGTTCTTACGTACGCATCAAAACAACAATGATTTTTCGTCAAGTGTGCTGTTTTAACCTTCAACAAGGACCGGGCGTAGTTAAACTCGATTCAATTAAAGTTGGAGAAACAGACACCCACTAGCCACCTGTGTGCGAAGAACGTCGATAGAACCAGTCTCATGAAGGCGGTCATGTAATGTCGGTCTCGGCCGCTTCATCCAACAATATTGCCGAATCAAAGTATGACATGCTGGTAAGCACTATGACTATTATCGCCCACAACTCTTTGTGTTCTACTCGTGCATATAACATCTACGCATAGACCTGGCTCGGATGCCACTGTTGGGGAACACAGTAATTTAATTTTTTTCCTACGATCACGCAAGATCTATCTAGGAGAAGCATAGCAACGAGCAGGGAGAGTGTGTCCACGTACCCTCGTAGAACGAAAGCGGAAGTGTTTTAGCGACGCGGTTGATGTAGTTGTACGTCTTCACAATCCGACTGATCCTAGCACCGAACATACGGCACCTCCGTGTTCAGCACACGTTCAGCTCGATGACGTCCCTCGTACTCTTGATCCAGTTGAGGACGAGGGAGAGTTTCTTCATCACGTCAGCGTGGTGACGGTGATGATGAAGTTACAGGCGTAGGGCTTTGCCTAAGCACTGCGACAATATGACTGAGGTATGTAACTGTGGAGGGGGGCACCGCACACGGCTAAAAGATCAACTTGTGTGTTCTAGGGTGCCCCCTCCCCACGTATATAAAGGAGGGGGAGGAGGAGGCCGGCCCAGGGGGGAGGCGCGCCATGGGGGGAGGAGTCCTACTAGGACACCAAACCTAGTAGGATTCGGTCCCCCCTTTCCTATTCCAAGTGGGAGAAGGGGGAAGGAGGAAGAGGAGAGAAGGAAGGAAGGGGGCGCCGCACCCTCCCCTTGTACAATTCTAATTGGGGCAAGGGGGGGGGGGCGCCACCTCCTGGAAGACCCTCTCTCTTCTCCATGAAGGCCCATGAGGCCCAATAACTTCCCGGGGGGAGGGGAGGGGGCGGGTTCTGGTAACCCTCGGTACTCCGAAACTTATTTGAAACGACCCGAACCATTCCGTTGTCCGAATGTAGCCTTCCAATATATGAATCTTTATGTCTCGACCATTTCGAGACTCCTCGTCATGTCCGTGATCTCATCCGGGACTCCGAACAAACTTCGGTCATCCAAGTACATAACTCATAATACAAATCGTCATCGAACGTTAAGCGTGTGGACCCTACGGGTTCAAGAACTATGTAGACATGACGAGACACATCTCTGGTCAATAACCAATAGCAGAACCTGGATGCTCATATTGGCTCCTACATATTCTACGAAGATCTTTATCGGTCAAACCGCATAACAACATACGTTATTCCCTTTGTCATCGATATGTTACTTGCCCGAGATTCGATCGTCAGTATCATAATACCTAGTTCAATCTCGTTACCCACAAGTCTCTTTACTCGTTCCGTAATGCATCATCCCGCAACTAACTCATTAGTCACATTGCTTGCAAGACTTATAGTGATGTGCATTACCGAGAGGGCCCAGAGATACCTCTCCGACAATCGGAGTGACAAATGCTAATCTCGATCTATGCCAACCCAACAAACACCATCGGAGACACCTGTAGTGCATCTTTATAACCACCCAGTTACGTTGTGACGTTTGATAGCACACTAAGTGTTCCTTCGGTATTCGAGAGTTGCATAATCGCATAGTCATAGGAACATGTATAAGTCATGAAGAAAGCAATAGCAATAAACTAAACGATCATAGTGCTAAGCTAACGGATGGGTCTTGTCCATCACATCATTCTCTAACGATGTGATCCCATTCATCAAATGACAACACATGTCTATGGCTAGGAAACTTAACCATCTTTGATTAACGAGCTAGTCAAGTAGAGGCATACTAGGGACACTCTGTTTGGCTATGTATTCACACATGTACTAAGTTTCCGGTTAATACAATTCTAGCATGAATAATAAACATTTATCATGATATAAGAAATATAAATAACAACTTTAGTATTGCCTCTAGGGCATATTTCCTTCAAAACCATATGTATAATCTCCAGCACAAGCACTAAATTATCCATGGTGTACCTCTGTAATATTCCTTACAATGGATCTCCTTCTCAGGGTGAACATACATCATAGTCAACTTAATCTTAACAGTGTCACATGAATAGAAGTAATTAAGATTACAGAAGTACCAACAACACATAAATTTCAATTAAAAACACATGGATTTACCTCCGTATAAAATGTGAGATAAATTAGGAAGGAAAAGTAGCATTCATCGGTCCTGTCCGAAATAGTGTTTTGTATATCTTGCAATTTGTTTCTATACAAGAAATATATTAGGCAACCAAGGAGGGTGCTAAAACAAACATGTAAAAGAGAGCCACGATCTCTTTTTTTGGGGTTAGTTTTAGGCGGAATATAGACTTGGTAAAATGTATGGATTAGAGCATTTATACAGCCAGACGCCTCAAACCCACCACAACCGCCCGGGCGGACGACCTGGTTACTGGCCGCTCACAAAAATGCGACCCAGACGAGCGCCTCAAACGGTCCTCAAACGCCTGGGCTGACCGGCACCCCTCATATCAAGCTCAAATCTAGGGATGTAGTTTGCTAACTAGTACTACTAGAGATTTCGTTTCTTATTTGCGTGATATGCTCTACTAGTTGATAGTTACTGTTTGGTTGATTGCAACTTAGTATTTTGTTGTACCCATGGCTATTTTTTGCCATGTGTTTTTTGGGGAAGAACAATTTTGTTTAAATCCAAAACTTGATGCCATGACAAACCAAGTTGCTACTTATGCTAAATTTGCCATGTCTCAACATTTTTGCCATGTCCCAAATTTCGTCCATGTTGCAGCAGGGATGGCGAGATCCCATCGAGCTCTGTCTAGGGTCGCGCCTTCTCCACCCTTGAACTCAGGAACTCCACGGATGCCAAGTCGACGTGCGCCGGGACGGTGAGAATGGCCATTACCTATGAATATCAAAAGTTTGTTAAACTTACCATCTCACCTTTTTACACATAAAAATTTAGGTAAATTGCCATGAATCTAGACAGTTTTCTATTAACAATTTTTTTGTAGTGATCGACATGCTGTTTTCAATAGCCACGACAATTTTTAGTTATTTTCCATACATTTCTGCCATGCTTGTTCATACAATTGCCATGATTGTTCATGCAAACAAAGTTCCGCACACTTCCCAAGTTGTTTCAAACAAAAATTCTATTACCTATACATATCAACCATTTTTGCTAAACTTGTCATCTGACCTTTTACTCATAATTTGATAAATTGCCATGAATTTTAGAAGGTTTTTCTCTAAAAAGAATACTGCCATGATCGACATGTTTTTTTTTGTGTGGATGCTGTGTTGTTTTGCGCAGTCTCGCCGAACTCATGGAAAAATATTGACTACACTTAACTTATAGACCATGTCATATTTTTTACTTATTTGCCATGGCAAATCTACTTTTCAATAGTGATCGCAATTTTCACTTATTCTGCACCATGGAAAATCTACTTTCAATAGCCATCACAAATTTTACTTTCTTTGCCATGGCAATTTTGCTTCATTTTACCATGGCAAATCTTCTTTCAATAGCCATGGAAATTTTACTTTCTTTGCCACGACAATTTTTGCTTCATTTTGCCATGGCAAATTTAAATTTTAACACTTTGTTGTCAACTTTCCTTCATGGACCATGACAATTATTTTTACTAATACTATGATGGCAAATTTTGCTTCATATTTTCCATGAAAAATCTACTTTCAATAGGCACGACAAATTTAATTTACTTGTCTTGGCAAATTCACTTTATTTTTTCCATGGCAAAATAACTTTAAATTTGCCATGGCAAATTAACTTTATTCACATGGCAAATTTACTTACATCGCCATGTCAAAACTTTAACTTTTATTGTAGTGGCATTTTCACTTTTGTATTTGCCATGGAAAATTTTACTTTCATTTCCATGGCAAATACCCCCCCCCCCCCCCCCCCCCCGCGTCCCAAATTTTTACTTATTTTGGGACGGAGGGAGTATTACTTTACATACATGGAAATATTTACTTTCATATGTTTTCTTGGGATGTTTTTATTTCATGGTACCATGTTAAATTGACTTTTAGCATGGCATTTTTTCACTTTTGTACCATGGCATTCTGGTTCAATTTTTCATGACATTTTTGCCATGTTCAAAAACAAGGCAAACTTTCCATGGCAATTTAAGATGTTCAAAAAATTGGCAACCTAGGATGTTAAGAAACATGGCAACTAAATTTAGTAAGTTTGGCAAACAAAAGCATGTCTTGTCATGAATCGTTGTTTCTTTTGCCATGTCCATCCAAAGAATGCTTTCCATGCCAGTTACACATTAGTTTTGAGAACACGGCAAGTTTGATCTTCCAAATTTGTTTTACCATGGAAAAAGTTTTGATCCTTTTGATTTGTTTTGTGAGGCATGGCAAACTCTTTTTTTCATGGAAAAATTTGCCATGTAATTTTCTTTTCTTTTTTTGCCATGTATTTTTTTGCATTCATTAACATGGGTAAAATGTATATTACTTATTTTTTTCTCTAACACAGGAAATTTCAGTTATTTCACCATGGAACATTTAGTTTTTGGGCCACGACAATTTCTTTAATTTCACTTAAAAAATCCATTCTATCTTCTTTCTCTAGCAATGCTTTTTTATTTTTAACGTTGGTAAAATTTTTCATAACATGAATTTTTTTATGCTTTCAATTTTTGCTATGGCAATTTTTTCTTTTGTTTTGCCCTGGAAATTTTGTTTTGCATTCATTGACATGGGTCAAATGTATATTATTTCCTTTGTTGCCCTAACATGGGCAATTTCAGTTATTTGACCATGTAAAAAAAAATTGGACCATGAAAAATTCTTTAATTTTTTTGACCAACGCAAATCTAGATTGTGGATCATGGCAGTTTCAGTTATTTGACCATGCCAAATTTACTTTTGGAACATGACAAATTCTCTTAATTTTCTGAACATGGAAATTCTAGATTGTGGATCATGACAATTACAATTATTTCACTGTGGTAGTTTTTCGACCACGACAAATTCTTTAATTTTTTACCGTGGATCACAACATTTCATTTATTCGACCATGCCTAATTTAGACGAAAAAATTCTTTAATTTTGACCATGACAAATCTAGATTGTGGGTCACAGCGATTTCAGTTATTTAGTATTTGGACCACGGTTTATTCATTTTAGTTGATCGTAATTTTTTTGTGCCATGTTAATTATAATGTGTTTGTCATGTCCTCCTTTTCAATTTTTGTTCCATGGCAAGCTACTTCCATTATACCAAATCTTAGTTGTTTCATACACAAAAAACCAGGTATTTTTTCTGCTTATATTTTTTAACCATGGCAAACTAATTGCTTTTTGGTCATAAAACAAGGGCATCTTTTATTTTGAAACATTTTAGTTGCCAAAGTTTCTGCTATGTGTTCTTAAATCCTGGCATTTTTTATTTTCCACGACTAGTATGGATCCTTTTTTTAACTTGATGAAAGTTTTAATACACATGTTGTGGCAACAAAATATTTTCCTATTCATAATCAGGTTCATATCCCAGCTTGAAGACTTGATAGTAGTCTTCTCGAAATTGGGCTTTTTTGATAACCTTTTTCTATTTTTGTTTTTACTTGAACTGACGTGTGGTGATGGGGAGGCCAATTACTAGGCCTGGTTGTGGGGCGACGTGGCGTGGGGCGACATGGTTTGCTGTGTTTGTGCTAGGGGGTGCATCCTGCCGAACGAAATCGATTGACGGATACCCCCTCCCACAGGTACCGAACGATTGGTTCGGCCCGGGGGTTCCCAGACCTCACGTGTGGGCGTTATCAATGTCCAAATGGTATGCAGCATTTTAGTTTGCCATGGCAAAAAAAAGTTCGGAAAATATCCATGGCAAGCACTTTTGCCATGCCATTTTGGCCGTGTCTTTTTCTGTAATATGTTTTTCCTCTATTTTTTAGTAGGGAATATATGTTTTCTATAGTATGCCTTTTTCTCTACTACGTTGGCCTTTTTTTTTTTGTATTTTTGGGCCGACTGGATTGTGCCTATTGGGCCAGTAAGATTAGTTCGCATGAAGAAAAGTTCGTTCTGGGCTCGCTCCCACACCGGACGATTTGGTTAGCCTAACCTGGATATGGTAAGACTATGCATGATACATATTCTCTTGTGTCCCACAAAATTAATATTCCTCTTGTGGTTGGATTTCCATTAGTATAGTAGAATGCCCGTGCGTTGCTACGGGCTATAATACATATAAATAAATAAAACAAATTAAGGTCGTCTCCAAGGTCGAAGCTCATTTCTCTCTCAAATGTCCGGGCGTGTTCGGACATTAAACGGGCGCCATGCAGGCTCTCAATAACCAACTGGATAGTCCGGGCTCCCCCAAATCCAGCCCATATCTTATATTTACTAATTAGAAGCACCATACGAGGCTCCACGTTAATCTTAGAGAAACAATAATAATAACCGTAGGATTGTTTAATATACGACTAGGATTAAAAAAAACCTAGACATTTCACTTAAGAGTCCCATGAGGTCACGCTACAGAAACGTGTCCGTGGCAAGTCAAAAGAAAATAAGTAACGTGTCCTAGACATGTTACGGCCAGCCTCTAAGGAAAAGTAATAAAAAAAAGAACCCATTACCAAGTACCATCACGTTTCCATGATCTATACTGGCCTGATGCACTAATTTGTTTAAATGTGCGATCCATACATAGGAATCTGCATGCGTGTAGATAGTTTAGTATACGATTAGGAATAAAAAAATCAGCCACTGTTCCGTAAAAAGATATCCTCCTTGCATAAAAGTTGGGCGCCGTAAAAGAAAAAAAACAGATCAAATCTGACACGTCCAACTTTGGTGAAATAAGGATAGAGTCCACACTGTTTCCTAAAAAGGAATACTCTCATTCCATAAAAACTGCAGTGATTAAAAAAAATCTATTTTTGAAAGTCCTCTTTTTCCGATTGAAAAGGAAAAAAACAGTCACGCAAAAAAGGAAAAATTTCTCTCCCACGACTCCTCATGGCCACAACTTATACATAATATATAATATATAGATGGACTGGCCAAAAAGAAGCACCTACACGTAATGTTGGTGACAGGAAAGAAGGAAACCATCCATGGGTTCCTTATATATAAAAATGGATAGCTTCCTTTCATAAAAACTCCACCGATGAAAAGAAAAAAAAACAGATTCATTTGATGTCCATTGAAAGTCTATAAATAAAATCCTCAACCGATTGAGAAAGGAAAAAAATAATCATGTAAGAAACGTACATCTCTTGCTCAGCAAATAAATAAGGAAAAGGAGATCTCCATCGACTCCTGTACATGGCCACTTACTCCTGTATAAGAAGAATTAACATGATTCTTCGGAGGTGCAGATTGCTAATACGTGTTTGCATATATAGTACGCATATGAATCTGTTTTTTTATCCTAATAACAAAGAGAAAAATAATAGCTATCAAAACATCATTATATACATATGAATTTCTGAATTAATAAAGAATGAATTTTATTGTATCATGCGCCCCAAAGTTCGCATATAAACAGTATAGTTTTTCTAGAGACACTACTTTCCCTCTCATATAAACATGATTGTCTATGCGATATAGATATGTATAGTATGGATAGAAAATATTAAAATATTCCCATGCAGGTTAATCATAAAAGAAATTGTTTAAAAAATTGTTGGTACAGAGTAGAAATTATAGTCGGAATATCTATGGTGTTTAGTATAATGAGATTATACATCTGCCTCTTTCTAAAGTATGTATATTATTCGCTACGATATGACGTATGTTGATAGAAAGTCTTTCATGTATGTGTCCATTATTCTATATAGACACAAAGTCTTTCTATTTCTACCGTGCTTCCGTGGCAAAAAGGAAGATGTATGTCTTTTTTATGTTGAATAAGAAAGTAAGATATATGCTACAATAGGGCACTTCATGTTTATACCTTTTAGAAACTTTTAGATCATGAGTACATGATACATGCAATAAGTTTGCGTTTGTGACCATGTTTCCTACCAACATGGGAGAATAGCACATGATACCATCATTCAAGTGCTACCATGATACCCGTTTGAAAAAAATCAATTTTAGACGTCTCAAAAAAATTAGAAAAAATTTGTGAATGTTCATCACATATGTGTCTACAATCCCTAAAAAATTCAGATCAAAATACAAAATACACATAGAGAAACAAAAAAGAGAGATCCAACATAAATAGTGTCAATAAAGACAAAAGGATGAATAGTGTAAAAGCGACACTATTCACATCTAGATTTGTCTTTTTTGTTTCTCTTTGTGTATTTCACATTTTGATCTGAACCTTTTAGGGGATGTAAACACATGTGTGATGAACATTCATAATTTTTTTGAATTGTTTTGACACATGTGAAATTTGATTTTCCAAACTGGTATCATGGTATCACTTGAATGATGGTATCATGTGATATTCTCCCCTACCGACATAACACATATATACCATTATGTAACCTTGACAAAGTAGGACATACATATTTTCACATATTGCCATAAATCTGACGTGGTTCACCATCACATAGCGATATTACTTATACCATGTGACACAATTGGGTGAAAACAATCTAATCACAAAATAGTCTACGCAATGGAATTTCATTGGACCCTATGTGCATGTGTGATAATAATAACCTATATCAACATATGCAAATTATATTTTGACATTCTCAGTTTCAAAAACTTTGTTATATGTAATATTAAAATTGCTAGCCCGTGCAGGTGCACGGGTTGACGACTAGTGGGGATAAATGTGATTGCCCAGACTATATGTCATGTTATCTTGAACACGTAGTCCCAACACAAAAACCCCACCCCATGACACACTTTTCCTTTTTCCTGCCGGACCCTCCCCTTCTCACTCATTTCCTGATGCAGCGGGCATTTCTCGTCGGAGCCCTCTCCTCTAAAACCTGATGAGACCCAGCTCATCTTCACCATGGCGCCCTCTCTCCTTTAAACCGTACTTACCCGCGGAACGCCAAGGATGAGTCCCCCGCCAACCGCCCTGCTTTCCACCATGATCACCTCTCCATGTGTTTGTGTCTATTCACCACCGCCATCAAGGGAGGGGGGGGAGGAGTGTGCTGCTCATGATGCCCCCAAGCTAAGAAGAAGGATCTGATGTCTCTTGAATCATTGTCACATTGTACCATAACGTACAATGTCATGCATTGCGACGAAACAAAAAAATGGTGTCTGTTGTTGGGCATGCAATTGACACATACCCTGCCCGTTATTAACTCTTGAAGCAACCAAACAATGCATTTACCCTTCTATCCTAACCAAGCAATTGTACGTGTTGATGAAAAAAATATGAACCGCCCGCTCATGCAGTTTGCTACAGATGGCATCTCTAATGAAATGCAATTTGCCACATTTTCTAAAGTAGGGATATTATTCCACTTAGACAGCCGTAATTGATTCGACCAATCCCAATCCACATTCGGCTCACTCTCAACCCTCACTCTTATCACAAAGTACATTAAAGGTGGATCCTAAGGGAAAGCCGCTCACTCAGGTGTGGCTGCGGCTTTCCGGCGCTCCCTCTGAGTCTTTGACAGATGTTCGAGTTGTGGCTAGTGTGGGTATAATGGTTGGAAAAACTGAGAAAGTGGATATGGCATTCACCCGCGCCCATGGGGTGGCCCGACACTTAGTGAGTGTTCTGGACATTGAGTTCGTCCCGGACGTGGTCAACTGGACTTATAGGGGAGAGGTGTTTCCTCTTGAGATTGAGTTTGAGGATACTGAGTTGTTTGCCGACGCGGTTAATGGGACTGATGTGGATATGCACGAGGGTGACGACAACGCAGGTGCTAGTGGGGATCCGACTGATGAGGCTGGACGAGAGAGGTCCAATGGATCGGGACCTGTTGCTCAATTGCCTGGGGATGGGCCGGGGGTTGAGCCGGCCCCAGCTTCGTCGGTGCCTATGAGTACTTTGCGGTTTGGGTCCTTTGAGCCAGCGTCTGCCCCTCCCAGACTTTGGAGCGACCGGGTGGAATCTGATGATGTTTTTGAGTGCACGCTTCCGGTGTTGGAGCTTGATACTGTTGATAGTCCTATGGCGGGAGGCTTGATAGGGACACACTCGGCGACGACCTTGGTGGGGGGTGGGGAGTTGGAGCCTCAGGTGGTTTCGCTCTCCCCCACCTCCCCAGTGGTCTCGGGCCGGGAGACGTCCTCTGATTCGAAGGTTGTGCATGGGTGGGGGAGTCCGAGGCAGGTGGTCGCGACCTCTCCTCCTCCTATCCTGGCGCCGGTGACGCCGGTGACGCCGACGATGACCGGCCGTGGGGGAGGCCGTCTGGGTCAGGTGGACTCGGCTCCTTCTCCTACGATGGCGGCAACAACGGCCACTCCT
This sequence comes from Aegilops umbellulata, assembly GCA_032464435.1. Lineage (NCBI taxonomy): Eukaryota > Viridiplantae > Streptophyta > Magnoliopsida > Poales > Poaceae > Aegilops > Aegilops umbellulata. Next base: position 421,056,836 of record CP136059.1, read on the forward strand.
ACAGTGGTGCTGGGTGGGGGTCTGGGGAAGGTGACCTCGACCCCTCATCCTTCTTCGGCAGTCAGGACAGCGACACCCTCAGGCCAGGGGGTTGCGGCGGGGGGAGTGTTCGTGCAGGCGGCGCCCGCACATGCCTCCCCTGGCTGCCCGTCCGTGGGGTTTGGGAGCCCGCCGCCGCTTCCTCCGGTATCCTTGGCTGACTCTTCAGCGCGAGGTTTTACTCGGGAGGAGGTCGTTGCCTTTGGTGGGATCCCTGGCCCGGTCTCTGCGGGGCGACGGATGAGTACTCGTCTCCAGGACCACCCGGAGGTTGATGACATGCAGCAGAGGTGCGCCATGAGGGCGGCCAAGCTTCGTGACATTGAGGTCACCACTGGTATGTCAGTCAACATGTCTAATTCTATTTTGCATTTTTCTAATGATGAGATTATTAATAATGCCAACCAGTTAGGAGTTTCGCTAGGGAGTACTAGTAATGAAATTTCTAACTCGGTTAATGATCACCTAGATTTGGAAGCGGAATGCGCTCTAGATACTATTCGAAACCTAGCAGTAGTAAAACCTATGAACGATGCAGAGATTGATGCGTTAGGGGTAAGAGTGCTCGATAATTTGTGTGCGGATCTTGCACCATCCAGTCATGATTCTGAGGAAGAGGATGTAGTTCTAGAGGATGCAGTAGCAAGACCAACTGATCCCGGTTATGAGGACTGGATGGAGGACCATGATAAACCCAAGCGTAAGTGGAAGCGAAAGGTTTATGCGGCTTCCGCGGTTCGTAGGAGTGCTAGGATTCGAACGGCCAAAAAATTTCATGATGACCTATGAAAGGAATCTTTTGGAATAGCAGATGTCTTAAGGACTTGGCTAAAAGAAGGTTCCTTGCTGAGGCGTCTCTTGAGCATCGATTAGATTTCATTGCTCTATCTGAAACTGGTAGGGATAATTTCGCGCCCCAGTTTCTCAATACTTTATCGGGTAGTGTCAATTTTGATTGGCATTGCCTTCCTCCGCGAGGAAGATAGGGTGGGATCTTGCTTGGAGTGAGATGCGATTCATTAGAAGTTCGTAGTGTAGTGATGGGTGACTTCGCGGTTAAATTTCGGGTCAGGTCCAAAGCCGATGGGTTTAACTGGGCTCTGGTGGCGGTGTATGGTGCCGCACAACCCGAGTTTAAACCGGAGTTTTTGGCGGACCTTGTTCGAATTTGCGGATCCGAGCAGCTCCCAATTTTGGTTGGGGGTGACTTCAATATCATTAGGAGGAGAGATGAAAAGAATAATGATAATTTTGACGACAGATGGTCGTTTATGTTCAATACCATTATTGAAAGCTTGGATCTGAGAGAGATAGAGCTTTCCGGTAGAAAGTTTACCTGGGCTAACGCGTTGCCAAACCCGATGTATGAGAAGCTGGATCGAGTTTTCGCGAGTGTCGAGTGGGAACAAAAGTTCCCTCTCGTAATGGTCCAGGCTCTCTCACGCTGAATCTCGGATGAAACACCTTTATTCGTGGACTCAGGTGAGCCAAGCCACGTGGGAAACAAAAACACCTTTTCTTTCAAACTTGCATGGTTTGAACGAGAAGGCTTCCTGGATCTGGTAGCTAGGGAATGGGCTAAAGATGCAGGAGGCACGACCTCTGTCCAGCGTTGGCAGAACAAGATTAGGCATTTGAGAAGTTTCCTACGGGGATGGGCTAAGCACCTTAGTGGGGTTTATAAAGTTGAAAAGGAAAGGCTCCTTTCTCTGATTCAGTCCCTAGATATAAAAGCCGAGTCCATGATTTTGCAATCTGCGGAGCTCCAGATTAAGCTCGATGCGGAGATGAGGTTGAAAGAACTTCTCCGCGAAGAAGAATTGAAGTGGGCGTTGCGGGCTAAGGTTCGCAGAGTGGTCCAGGGGGACGCAAACACTCAATTCTTTCACTTGATTGCTAATGGCAAGCACAGAAAGAAGAGAATCTTTCAGCTTGAGCAAGATGAAGGAACGATTGTAGGGCAGGACAACCTGAAACTTTATATCACTGAATATTATAAGCAGTTATTTGGACCTCCGGAGGACAGTTGTGTATCCCTCGACGAGTCCAGGATTGAGGATGTGCCTCAACTAACTACTCGTGATAATGATATTCTGGTTGCCCCATTCTCGGAGAAGGAGGTGTTTGATGCTATAGCGCAGATGAAAAACAATAAGGCTCCCGGGCCTGATGGATTCCCGGCGGAGTTTTACAAGAGATGTTGGCACATTATTAAGGGGGATTTACTTCCAATGTTTCACGATCTTTTCTCTGGACAGCTTCAGTTATTTCACTTAAATTTTGGAACAATAACACTGCTTCCTAAGAAAATGGATGCTGTGAGAATCGAGCAGTTTAGGCCGATCTGCCTTCTCAATGTTAGTTACAAAATTTTCACCAATGTTGGGACTAATCGGCTCACACAGATTGCGCATTCTGTGGTGTAGCATTCCCAAACTACTTTCATGCCGAACAGAAACATCCTAGAAGGGGTGGTGGTCCTGCATGAAACGCTCCATGAAATCCACTCGAAAAAGTTGGATGGAGTCATCTTTAAGGTGGATTTCGAGAAAGCGTACGATAAAGTAAAGTGGCCATTCCTACAACAGGCGTTGCGTATGAAAGGCTTTGATGAAATCTAGCGACGCCAGATTGAGTAATATACGCAAAAGGGAGTGTTGGAATCAAAGTGAATGATGAGATCGGTCATTATTTCCAGACACAAAAGGGCCTGCGACAAGGGGATCCGATGTCCCCTACCTTGTTCAACATTGTACTGGATACGTTGGCAATTCTAATAGGAAGGGCCAAGGAGGCTGGTCAAGTGGGTGGCCTGGTACCTCATCTAGTTGATGGAGGTGTGTCCATCCTCCAATACACTGATGATACAATCATCTTTATGGAGCATGACTTGGAAAAAGCGAGAAATATGAAGCTGGTGTTATGCTTATTTGAACAATTGACCGGGTTAAAAATTAACTTTCACAAAAGCGAGTTGTTCTGCTTTGGTAGAGCCAACGATGAACAAGAGGCTTATAGGCAATTGTTCGGTTGTGATTTGGGGGCTTTGCCTTTCACCTACTTAGGAATACCAATCCACCATCGTAAGCTGACAAACACAGAGTGGAAGTGCATCGAGGATCGATTTGAAAAGAAACTGAGTTGCTGGAAGGGCAAGCTCATGTCGTACGGAGGCCGTTTAATTCTGATAAATTCAGTTCTCACGAGTATGCCTATGTTTCTTTTGTCGTTCTTCGAAGTCCAAGTTGGAGTTAGGAAAAGACTGGACTTCTATCGATCGCGTTTCTTCTGGCGAGGTGATGAGGTTAAAAGAAAATACCGGTTAGCCAAATGGGATATCATCTGTAGACCGAAAGACCAAGGGGGTCTTGGTATTGAGAATCTTGAAGTTAAGAACAGATGTCTTCTCAACATGTGGTTGTGGAAGTTATCAAGTGGCATTGACGCCACTTGGGCGCAAATCCTCTGTAGCAAGTATCTTCAAACCAAAACTTTGTCTCAGGTAACAGTAAGACCGACTGATTCACCCTTTTGGAAAGGGCTTATGAAAGTAAAGCTTTCCTTGTTTAATAGGACAAAGTTTATTGTTGGTGACGGTGCCAGTACGCGATTCTGGGAGGATACTTGGCTCGGAGAGGCACCCTTAGCAATCCAATACCCGTCTTTGTATCGTATAATTCAAAGACGTGAGACTTTTGTTGCCACGGTATTACAATCGACCCTCCTTAATATTCAGTTCAGAAGGGCATTAGTGGGTAATCGTTGGGAAGAATGGCTGCATCTAGTAAGGAGACTGATGGACATTCAGCTTTCCCAACAACCAGATGAATTACGCTGGAAGCTTACTAGGTCTGGAGTTTTTACTGTTAAATCAATGTATGTTGATGTTATCAATTCAAGCTCGATCCCTAGTTCCAAACATGTTTGGGCTGTCAAAGTCCCTTTGAAAATCAAAGTGTTTATGTGGTTTCTCCATAAACAAGTTATTTTAACCAAGGACAACTTGACAAAGCGTAATTGGACAGGATCTACTAGGTGTAGCTTCTGTGATCGGGATGAGACGATCAAACACCTTTTTCTTGATTGCTCGCTAGCTAAAGTTTTATGGAGGACGATCCATATTGCTTTTAATATTACTCCACCGAGTTCAGTCAACACGTTATTTGGAACGTGGCTTAACGGGGTAGAGCCCGAGTTAGCGAGACATTCGTGTAGGAGTCTGTGCCTTGGTGTGGGCGCTCTGGAATTGCAGAAATGATTTGGTTTTTAACAGGACAACACATATTCATTTTTTGCAGGTTATTTTCAGAGCCACGGTGTTGATCCGTTCGTGGTCGCTACTCACTCCGACGGAGGCCAGGGAGCGTTTGGTTACTGGATCTATCCGCTGGGAGATGGTAGCTCGGGATATCTTCAACCGGTTTGGATGGCGATCATGTAATAGGATAGGCAATTAGTTTACCTATCTCTTTTTCAGCCAGCCGGTTGTGGCGTCTTTTATATGGCTAGTCTGTGTTTCTAGCCCATTTTGGCTCTGTGTGAGCTTTTTTCACTTTTCAGTAGGAGACTTTGAGACCCTGTTGGAACTTATTTGGTTTAATAAGATGGACGTATGCATCGTTCTGATGTAGAGGCCGCGGAATCCCCCTTTTCGAAAAAGAAAAAAAACTCATGTTCTAAGTGAGCCAATGGCCGACAACGCTGTGGCATGCTTGCAACATGGGACAAGGGCGACAATCATCCTCCTGTCTTAGTGCTACTACCTCCTGGTTCTATATTGGACTTACCCTTCATCCGGGCTCTACCATGATGGCACGACACTCATGTGTGGCCACGGAAAAAGAAAACTATGAATAGAAATGTTCTTCCAAATCATGAAAAATGTCAATGTTTCTCTCCTCTTCCCTCCCTCGTGCGCACATGCCTGATTTGTGATACAAATTTATGTACCCGTGAGAAGAGCAAGAAAAAATCCCCTCGCTTTCTATCTCCTACACCAAAAACTGCCTTGATGTCACAAAATTTACCAATTCTACGCTCCAATAAACCCAATGAAAGAGAGGGCATATCATGTTGGAACCTTGAGTTTCCCTTCAACACAAGTTGGACCCGTCAGCTAAATACAACATTCAAAATGTTCGGAGTTATCGGGGAAAACCAGCTAAAACATAATAAACAAAAATCTATACAAAGAGAAAATCTAAAGCGCACACCCAATGAACGAATCAAGCTCACATGACAACTTAATATAAGCTTATTGTAGCTATTCTAATATCTGAGAAGTGCAAACTGTAAACGATATTGTCTACTGTACGAATTCTTAAGAACAAGAGTGATGTTACTATGCAAGATACAAACTTGACAGCGACAATGTACTATGGATGCAGGATGTTGTTTATGATTGATTGGTTAGGCTAACTTGTTAGGGGCCAAAAACAATATAAAAAACTTGTTGGCTGGTTGTGATCCTCTATCGAACGGAACTACAAATGAAGCCGCCAACGCATCATCAAGAATTAAAGCCATGGCTCTTCTAGAAAAAAATTAGTGATGTATTGAAATATGTATTTGACGGATTGAAGGGAATCATAACTGGTCAACTCATTGTATCCTTCAATACCTAAGATGAAAAAGAAACACCCCAATATAATTACATATTCTCTGACCACCCTCTACACAAGTTCACAATGAGGAAAAATGATACATTCAATTCTGGACAATAGATTAAAAACCTGTTTGCTCTATGTATCAAGAAAAACCGCTGCTAGAGTTCAACAAGTAAAACAATTCTCAAGAACGGATGTGTGATTTATAATATTCTGAAGATTACGTGAAACAGAACCTTGCTGGAGCGACACTGTTCCACATACAAATGGAAATACCCACCTTGGATAATCTTTCTGTGAAACCATCCCATATCTTCTTATTAAATTCATATGTGCTGTCACCGAATTGGAATCCATGAACTCTCTCTAGTGTTGTAAGCCCACAAAAGAAGCATATATTTGAGTTTTAGAGAAAAAAATAAGTTTGTACCCATAGCGACATAAGTTGCAAGGACTCTATTGAACATAGAAGCTTCCAAAAAAATTAATTAAAAAAGGGTATCCTCTAAATCTAGCGTAGATGCATAACAACTGAAAGTGGAAAGAGTAGCAAACATACATGCACCATAATTTTACTAATAACTACTTGCCTAGACATAATGGGAGTCGTTGACAAAGGAGGTGGATCCACATCCTGCTATGTATGAGAGGAACATCAGCTATGAAATTTACCTTGAGATACTTCCATCTTATACAAGCTAAAGTTAACTTGTCAACACACCTTTGACTTGAATTAGCATGGCTCTTACAATACAGAGTGTTCACTATTTTTCTGAAACCTACTTTTCTGAATCAGAATCAACAATACAGAGTGACCACTATTGAGTACTGAACTACACATAGTTTGCAATTGACGAAAAGCTTCATCAAGTATATCTGTGTATGTAGAAGAGGCCAAGGAGAGTACTCTGGCGAGAGCGTACGTCATGGAGCGAGGCTCCAGTCCAACACTCCCAGCCCTCCCATGAGGATGCCCACCATACGTTGCAGTCCTGTAGCTTGTTAATTAAGTACAAAAACGAGAATCAATACCTAAGAGAAAAGTTGTTTTAGAGCTCGCATGCTCCTCAACTAAGTAGATGACTGGAATAATACCAATGGTACACAATCTGGGTGAAGCACAAGCCTTGCGCGTCCTCCACCATGCTCCTCCTCCTCCTCTAAGTCCAGAGCACCGGCCGGCCCCGTTTTCGTTCTGCCTAAGTATAGTCTGCCGAGGTGGCAGGCTGGCAGCAGCTTCGCGACAGCCTCCTCCGAGCTCCAGTGAACTGGCAACGTTGGTGCCGGCGCGCGGCGCAGTGGAGCTTGCCCCCGGCAGAGCTGATCTCTGAGTCCCACATGGCGCCTTGGCAGATTACGATCTCGCGTCGCGTCGAAGAGGACGACCATGGTAGTGCGCGGCCGGGTAGGGCATGGCGGGGACGAGACGTCCGCCCAGGATGCGGTTTTGTCGGCTGGCGAGTAGTTGGTCGGAGGTGGCCGACATCGACGGGAACGGCACGGTGCCGTCACGATCGGACCCGGCCGTCGAAAGGAAGGAACGCGCTGGCAAGGCGATCCGGCGCGTCCACGATGGCTGCATGAGGCAGCGCTACGCGCCCGTGGCCGGCAGTAGGTGCACCAACGAGTTCCGCTCTGCTCGCCCTACCATGTGCACGTTCAAAACTCACTTGACCATGCGCACATTCTCCGCCGCCGCCGCGTCTGCCTCGTCCAAAACAGCTTGGGGGAGAGACGAGGAGGATTTGAGGAGGCTGCGAAGGAAGGAAGCAAGATTTACGGGATAGGCGGACGAAGGGGTGGGGTTTCATTCGATCGATGGGAGGCGGGGATCCAAAGCGTGGGGTTTTCAGGAAGGTGATCCCATATGAAACTTGTGATTGTCAAGTATGGCACGCGTGATTAGTGATTTGTTATGAAGAAATATCTTATTTTATTATGGAAGATTATTGAGAAAATCTTGTGTCTGTATTTTCGGAAGGTGATCCCACATATATGGTGTAATTTCTAATTCTGAATTACTTATTGTTTACATAATTGAATTGAACCAACACCTACCAAAGGAACCATGAAACAAGATCTCTTCTTAATGGGGTTTGGTTTTTTAATGGGAGGAAGAAAAACCAATGGGAGAAGGTGGAACGAAGTAAAACCGGACGAAAAAAAGCCAGAGGAAAGTGGTGGGACTATTCAACCAACTCGTCCATTAGGAGTAGAGATTGACATCTTGAGTTTACACCGCGTCAGGTAATTATCTCACATGTCGATGCGCGTCTGGCCAATTCATAGTGGCAGCGAGTTAATGTCACTTTACGTGAACACGGGTTGTTTGGTCTCCCTCCGTTTCATATTACTTGTCGTTGTTTTCGTTCAAATTTGATAAGTACATCCCAATTGATAAATACAAAAAAACTAATTTGTATATTGCGCTCGAACATGAGAATCGAAATTGTCATGCACTTCATAAAACTTGTTAACCGACATGCAAAGTCAGTAAAAGATTGATGATTTTAGCTTTACAATGAAGGGGTATATTTTAGGGCCTTTTTGAATCATTTATGTGCGACATTCTGCCAAAAAATTGGAAATGGACCAAGCCTTGCATGCTGATTTGGATGAAGACCAAATAATTTGTGCGCCCACACGTCTACGGCAGCCCTAGTACAATTTTGAGCCAACAGTTTCGTAAGTTGTGGGAGGCGAAATCCTGCGCCAAATATTTGGTGAGCCCAAGATTGGCAGGCCAGAGCTGTCACAAACCAAACAACCTCTTAATCTCAACCATTGGTCGCTCATGCATCGGTTCCACGGAGGGCCATCTCTAGTGGGTTTTTGTTGACCCACTTGAAATTTCTGATGCGGTGTATCCTAAAATCCTTCCTCGCCATTACTCAACCCTCTCGTGCATCATGTATAAACCACAACTCAATTTTTTTTCCGCAATATGTTTTCAAATATTCAATATAGCAAATGTAAATTAGAGAATTATTTTGTTAACAGTTTATAGCTTCTAGTACTAGATTAAAATCTGGTTTCAGTTTCCCTCTTTTGTTCGGCTATTAATATTCAAATTGAGTATCGTGTATGTGTGAAAGAAAATATATATGGTGGTAATTTTGTGCCCATTGATTCACGAGACAATGTGGTTGTTGAAGCAATGCGTCCGTTTGTGGCAACATATGTATTCTCCTAGAGACACGTATACTCAACGCGACACCCTGAGGCCTATAAAGGTTCGACCATTCGGTCATTTGGTACTCATTCCCGGATAGGCGGTTCCATTCACGGCACGGAGACACTCACATAATTGTTTGGAGCATAGGAGACTGTTCATATACTGAGATGGGAGGACTCAGGTCTACACACACAACATATATACGAACGGTGGGTTGTTTATCCATTGGATCAAGGAACAGGTGAAGTGAAGAGGTATAGATGCGAGAATACACTACTAAGGATACTCTTCATTGTCGATCTTGAAGATTCCGCATGAAATATGGACATGCCAAAGTATGTAATTCAGATAGAGTTAAACGGTTGAATCGAATCTGTGAAAAAATTTCTGCACTATTTTTTTTTTGTACATTTACATGTTAAAAATCATGATACTAATTAGAAGAGACAAGTTCCTACAACTATATCCATATGTTCTATCTACATATTTGCCAGTAATTTTAATTTTGGTCCGAATTTGCAAGTAGTTTTACTCTGGGCCAACATGTTAGCCTGACATGAACCGATGATTTCACTGACAAGTATGTGAACAAAGTGTCTTACCCATATTTCTGAAAAATAATGAAAAGTATGTAAATTTTACTTCAGTGCAATTTTCCATATTCGCCACATTGTTGGCCTTCTAAAATGGTGTCCTATCACATACCTCTAGAAATCCGTTGGATCTAATCAGAGGGGGGCAATAATTTCTCGATCATCAAGTGTGGCGTATCTTTCTGTTCGATACACATGCAGTATTTCTAGAAGATTTGATCTTGCATGTCATCAATTCATCCACTCTATATATGCACATGCATGATATATGGTCATCTTGTAAAATGTATTTGTTGTTGTAAGTTTTTAATTGATGTATGACATCAGCATTAACTAATGAAATATTGAGATTATATTTTAATATACACCACATTTAAGAGTAAATATTTCCTAAATATACTCATTAAATGTTGCAAATATTAAAGTTTTTCTCAATGTACTCATTAAATGTTGCAAATATTAAATTAATTATTTCCTCAGTTAATCCTAATGTCAGCATCATCGAAAAACTTATAAGGACAACACGTTTTAAATGCCGACTATATATCATGCTTGGACAACTGCACATATATATTGCATGAGTTAATGCCTTAAAAGCCAAATCTTATCTTTCACAAATACTGCATTTGTATAGAAGTGATAGATATTTTGTCACAATGCCCACAAATTTAATTGCAGGGAAATGTCGTGGTGTAGTAAGATAGCACACCAATTTAATTGCAGAAAGACTGCATTTGTAAGTGATTCGTATTTTAATTATGATATCTTCACCATGCACAAACCATTGTGATATCTTCGCACACACGCTCAACCCTATAAAATGCGCTATAAAAGGGAAGCAAAGGACCTCATCTGGAATACAAAACCAAAACTAGATCTGCAACACTTCTAATCTTAAGACGCTAGCGTCTACCTTTTCTTCTTCTAAAATGGGGAGTACCATTTCCATGGCCCTCCTCTTCGTCTTTGCAGTCCTGTTGCTCAACGCCCATCTAGGGTCGTGCGGCTGCTTCAAGCGCATCTTCGCATTCGGCGACTCCATCATCGACACGGGCAACTTCCGCTCAGGTTCGATCTGGGCGCCCCCTTATGGAGGGACCTACTTCCACCATCCCACAGGCCGCTGCTCCGACGGGCGTCTCATTGTGGACTTCTACGGTAAGTGCACATACGCACGCAGGTGTACTTCACTTGTGCTCGTTTTCTGAATTTGGTGTGTGTGTCAGCGCAAGCGTTGGGCCTGCCACTGCTGCCGCCGAGCGGGCCCGAGGAAAAGACGGGGAAGTTCCCAACCGGTGCCAACTTCGCCGTGTTAGGCTCTATTGCCCTGAGCCCGGACTACTACAGTAAAAGGTATAACTTTAGTATGCCGCACTGGTGCCTCAACTGGGAGCTCGGTTCCTTCAAGACAGTGCTCGCACGGATAGCTCCTGGAAAAGGTACGTACTCATGCAACAAAATATAGGGGCATGCATTCATGCATCGTCCTTACCATATATCACACGTTTCTTCATGCATTAGTCAGCTAATTCCTTTTTTTTGTGTGTGGTTAATCAGCTGCCACCAAACGTCTCCTCAGTGAGTCCCTCATCGTCTTTGGTGAGATTGGTGGCAACGACTATAACTTCTGGTTCTACGATCGCCAGCGCAGCCGTGACACGCCCTATAAGTACATGCCCGACATCATCGCCCGCATAGGCTCCGGCGTCCAGGAGGTGATCAACCTCGGTGCGAAGACGATCCTTGTTCCTGGAAACTTCCCCATCGGGTGTGTCCCGGTTTACCTGAGTGGGCACAAGACTAACAAGTCTGCGGACTATGACCAATTCGGCTGCCTCAAGTGGTATAACACGTTCTCCCAGAAGCACAACCAACTGTTGAGGCAGGAGGTCGGCCGGCTCAGGTCTCGCAACCCTGGCGTGAAGGTCATCTACGCCGACTACTATGGCGCCGCCATGGAGTTTTTCAGGAACCCGAAGAGGCATGGCATCGACGACCCCCTGGTGGCGTGTTGTGGTGGCAACGGCCCCTACGGTACCGGTCGTGGGTGCGACCAGAACGCGAAGGTTTGCCGTGACCCGTCCAGGTTCGCCAACTGGGACCAGGTTCACATGACAGAGAAGGCCTACAGTGTCATCGCTAATGGGGTGCTCAACGGCCCGTATGCGGACATTCCGTTGCTCCATGCTTGCTAGGAGAATTTCCTTTCGAGACTTGAAGAAATGTTGCTGCAACCAAGATCTGTTACGCGCTAGCTTCTTGGAATTTTTAATCTTGTATCACCATCTCAATTGGTCATGAATGAAATGATTGGATCTGTTGCTAGAATTTGGCCTACTTTGGGCCAGCCCAATAGCCATTCTCATAATTCCTAAAAAATTGTACCTTAGTCCCATACTGCTAGCTTAGAGGGTGTTTGGTTACAGGAATTTATTGGTGTAGGGACTTAAAAAAATCCCTTTAAGTCCCATCTAAACCAAACATGAGCGACTTATAGGGACTTAAAGTGGGCATTTGGGACTTATGAAATAAGACTCTCAAGGAGAGTCTTATAGGCACTTATAGTTGTAATATGGTCTTTTAGTCCATGTTAAGTTCTAAGAACCAAACAAGTAGGAACTTTTTAGGGACTTATAACTTATAAGTTGGGACTAAAAAAAGTCTTATGACTTATAAACCAAACAGGGCCTTAGTAGAAGTTGGACCTCCTGTGATAAGGGAGGTTGTTTCCCCACATGTACGAGCATGAGAAGAGGAGAGACGTATGCGCGCACTCCTCCTCTGCCACCCGCCTCACCCTGACACGATGCCTGCGCGCCGCGGGAACGAGCGATTATCTAAATTTTAGCGACGCATGACTGTTATACTAAAGGTCACACGAGAGCTGAAAAGTTTTGCTGTTGTGGAGATTGAATATGAACGCTGCACCTTCGGCTGCTGTGTGTTTGCTTCGCCTCCCGTCTCTTCGTTTTATCTCCTGTCACTGCCGGTACGCCTTCTCCTGTGCCTATAAAAGAGAGGTCATTCCTCTCCAGAGAGACACACCACACAAGACTTGTAACACACCACCGAGTTGCTGAGCACTGAGTTACTGCTACGATCTTCTCCATCCCAACTTGCGGCGTGCACCGCAAGTAAGGAGAGTAGGCCTGCGAAAATCCATCTCTTTGAGTCCTGTAGGGGAAAATGGTGATGAGTGTTTGTGGGGAGCGCTCTGCGCGCCTACTAAACTCTTCGTAACGGGCGCCACGGACCAACGATCACTTCCCCAGCGATAACTTCTTCCCCGACGCCAACAACCTCTTCGACGACATGGGCGACAACGCCAATGCCAACGCCAATGCAACCGCCACTGCTCAATGTGTGTTCATATGTTTTTTGTTTGAGATCATGCTAAGTTTCTTGTTCTAGCATCTGTTCTAGATATGTTCTGTTGAAGTTCACAACTTGAGATGCTATTTGCCTACTCTCTTTTAGATTGGATGACTTGTCTTGTCTCTGTTATTGTGGTAATTTTTTATCTATTGTTTCTGTTCATTGAACCATATGATAAATTGCTCATATTTTCAACATCTGTCACATGAATATGTTTGTACTAGAGGGTAACGCGCGCTTCGCTGCACCGTTTTCACTTGGTTGACTACTTTTTCTTTTTGTTAGTGGGCTGCTCGTTTCATCTTTGCCTGTCTTGGATTGGGCTTTAGTCGCCTTGGAGTTGGAGGTATTTTCATTGGCTCTTACCAATCTGTTCTGTTAGTGCAGGCAGTGGATGTGTGAAACAACACAAGCAATGAAGTGCACAACCAGACAAAGAAGGTGTACTGCTTAACTCAACTGTTGTAATGTTAGTTATCTTAGTAATATAGAGACACATATGATTCAAATAATGAATGTAAAACATGTGAAGGAAAAGGAGACGGAGAGGATGCTGCAGAAAGAGACAACAGAAAGCTTCAGTGAATATATCAAACATTATATCATGACCGATTGGAAAAAGTGTACCGGTTAACAACTTCATCATTTGGTCTTTCTCGTTGAGATAATAATACAACTGTTGCCTCTATACTCCAAAACATATTATGTTGCAACACAATCATGGAAAACATAACCACACGACATACCTTGCAAAAGGAAGGTGTAGCTAAGGGAGCCCTAATAACTAAGTGGCATTAGGAAAGTAGGGACATTGTGAACATGACCATTCAAAACCAGACTCGATAAGCAGCTGAAGAAAGGCCACTCTATTTTTGCAAATAGTGACATCACACAATATGCTAGTACATTGCTTAAACTAATACCGCTACACAAGTACTCGTAAGGCATACCTTACAGTGCTATCCTCTGAAGTTGATTTATGTCTTATAATGGAGAAACCACAATAAAAAAACAAAGTTTTAGTTGCAATACCGACCAATATCTAAAAGTGGAAAAAGGAAAGCAAACATATTCTGCTACTACCATGTCTACAAACAGGGCATGTTCTTATCTAGTACTAGTATGATTTAGTGGGCAAGCCTCTATGTCTGCAAAAAAAAGCAGAGATAAAAATTATATCTTTTATTACTAAAACAGGAGACAACCAAGACACCATATTCTTACACACATGCTAAAATTCAATCCATAGATTGGAAATTAAAGGTCGAGATTTAAAAATTAATGCATCTAAAATATGTATGTATAGTGATATATGCAACGACATGATGGCTAATGCTAAATCAAATTGGCAAGACTCACATAGAGTCGATGTGCATGTTTGAATAAAAATAAAGGGTCGTATACGCGAGGACATGATAGCTAATGTTGGATCGTACATTAGCAAGATTCATGGAAAGAGTGTCCATGTGCGTTTCAAACCTAGGCACTTGGGGAGGTTTCGAAATGATGACCTTTGGCGAGAGCGCGGGGTTTTTCGCCAGTGGGGTGGAGAGGGGGTTGATGAACATTCGTGTTAAAACAAATTTTATATAAGCTTGTTTGTTTTTAGTTCGTCCGAAAATCCTTCATTTTTTTTACATTCCCACAGGGCAGTTTTATTATAAGAGGATGTCACTTTTTTTAGTATAGGAGGATTCCATTTTTATTATATGAGGATTGCATTTTTTATTATAAGACGATGTACATTTTATTATTAGAGGATGGCATTTTATTTATAAGAGCATGCCCTTTTTATTTTCTAATAGGATGGCATTTTTACTAATGTGAGGATGGCATTTTTATTAGGATGACATTTCTACGAGAATATGATGCCAATTTTAGAATTTTTTATTAGAGGATGGTAGTTTTATTTTATAAGAGCATGGCATTTTCAAATTTTTTGTAATAGGATGGGCATTTTAATTATAGCGAGGATGACATTTTTATTCTTTTAAGAGGATGACATTTTAATACTTAGAGGCGGCATATGTTTTACTGCTACAACTTCTATACACAAGATTTTTGGGTAGTGACTAGGAACATGGAAACTTTTGTAGCATTTTTTAAATTTCGTAGTTTTGTTCATGGTATTTTCTAAAAAAAAAACCTATTTAGTGGGCCTTTGGGCCAACTAGTGGTCACCATGGCCTAGGAGGCTCGTCCTATCGCCAGATATTGTGCGGGAGCTATATCTCGCCTTAAACGAGATGGAAGCTCCTCTCACTGAAGCGATTGCTCTTCACGCTAGATACTGGGCTGTCCCATTAACAAGAGGGAAAAGGGAGCACGGACAGGACTCGACCCCCGCACTTAGTGGTTCCTTCGCAGAACTGCTAGCCAATACGCCACGGCCAAGTTTGAGTTTGATAAATAGGGCGCGACCTACTTGACCTAAAATAGCCGGTTTTGTCCACCAATTTTTTTGTTATTTTGTTTTGTTTTTGCTTTGACACTGGTAACTTCATTTTTTCTCGGTTTTCACTGCTTTTTTCTCTATTCTTCTTAGTTTTTTCTTTTTTTGTTTCTTTCTCTGTTTTCGTTGGCTTTTTCATTTTCTTTCTTTTTTCCTTCGTTCTTTTTCTTAGTCCTTTATCATTAGTTTTTTTGTTTTCTCTCGGTTTCCACTGTTTTTTCTATATTAACTTTTTGTATATATCTAACAATATTTTTAATAAATGTTCTACATTTTTAGATACAAAATCAACATATTATATTACATGGTCATCATTTTTTAATACATGATCAACATTTTTCTATACACGTTTAACATTTTTTTCAAATGCTTATCTAGAATTTTAAAAATAATATTTTAACATTTTTAATACATGGTAGAAAAATTTCTGTAGACATTTAGCATTTTTGAAATACATGTTTAAAATTTTTTAATACATTTATATATACACGTTTAACATTTTTCAAATAAAATTTTAATATTTTTCAAAAACTTGTTTAACATTGTTTTTAAAATTCTCGATTCTTTAAATACATGGTCAACATTTTTTTCTATGCACAATTCATGTTGTATATTTTTCGTATACACTATTTGTATACGTGATAAATATTTTTTCCATACACATTTAAAATTTCTCAACTGCTTGGTCAACATTTTCAAATGTTTTTTGCATGGTATTTTTAAGAATGTAGTATGTCATAGTTTTTTAGTATATTGTTTTATACATACAGATGTGAAGGTATTTTCAAAATATACAAAAAACTATGGACTCACATACACTTTTTCATATAATTTGGTTTGAAATGTCTTAGATGAAAAATAAGAACATACTTAAAATGATAAAGTAGTATATATACTAACACATGATAATATATGGAACACGAGGATAACTACCCCGGTGCGTGAACAATAACCTTTTTTACAGACCCCGATTTTGTCTTTTTTTGCAGAGAGCTGCTCAAATGTCCAAATGAGTTCAAATTTGCTACGAACCTCACACATCAAATTATCTACCACCCAAAAAAATTTGGAATTAAAAAAAATTCTAGTATTTGTTTTGATTTTTTTCGTCAGCACGGGTGCAGCTGAGCCCGGGAGCAGAAACACCACACTCTAGAGTATTTATCATATAAAAAAATTAAAAAAAATAAATAAAAAAGAATACAAATAACGTAAAAAAATGAGGCTCTGGCCTCTCGCATGACTGGGCCGGCCTAATTCGCCCTCGAGGAACGAACAATTTTCATCCGATACAAAACGTCCACAGCCCGAACGCCCTCCACATTGGCCCTACATGCCTTTTCTTTGAAAAACGACAAGGGTTAAAAAAAGCTCGGATTTTTTTCTTTTTGCTTTGACAACAAAAAGTTTTTTGGTGTGCTATAAAAAATCGCCTAAAAGCATAAAAATGCTTTGGGTAAAAAATGATTCTTTTTTTGCATTGACCCAAAATTTTTATGGCAATTTCCCTCTGTACATACATGGTGGCGAAAAAATGTTGATTAAAATAGCCATTAACGATTATTTTGACATGTATGCAAATCTTAGAACATTACCGGGGCAACATCGTAATTTGCGATGGCAAATAATAGTAGTTCAAATTGGAATGAAAAATTTAAAAGAAAAAATTTCATAGGAAAAAAGAGGTAAAAAAGGAATTTGCCAGGCCACAATAGGTTAAATTGCTATGTCAATAAAGGTAAAATTGCCATGATGAATAAAAAGTAAAGTTTGCCATCTTTTTTTCCTTTGCCTCTTTAATAATTTGCCATGGCAAATTATTCTTGCCATGGAAACTTATTCTTAAAAGAATAATTTGTCATGGCAAATCTACCAGCGTTTTGCGTTATAATTTGGCATTTGGTCTTCATAATTTTCCGTGCCAAAAACATGGACTTTTTTTTGCCAATACTCATCTAATGTGAACATTAAAGAAGAAAAAGGAACAAAATTGCCATGCTATGGAAATTATGATTTTGCGTGCATTTGTTAGACAAAATTGCTATTCTATGTGAATTACGATTTTGTCATGGGTTTGTTAAAAAAACTGCCATGGTCCATGTGATATATTTGCCATCGTCCATGTGGTATATTTGCCATTTGCCATGCAAACAAAACGAATTGAAAACAAGAGGAAGAAAAAAGCTCTGTAGATCACGGCTCCTAAGCAGAAAAGTGCCATGGTACCAGAACAAAGACCTAATTAGCCATGGAAAATTAAGAAAAGTGTTTTTGTAAACAATAAATATCAGGGAAAAAATAGCTGTGTAGATCATGGCAAGTGTCGTGTATATGAAGTTACCAAGCTATATGAAAAAAATAAAGATTTTGGCACGGGATGTTAAACAAAAGTTGCCATGATCTTTGTAAATAGATTTGCCATGGACACGTGAAGCGAAGAGTTGCCGCTAGTTTTGACCTTGTTGTTTGTGTCTATAACTAACAAATTTTACATGCTATTAAATTTGGCCATGGAAAAACAAAACTTTAAGAAAAGCTATTTATGTGCAAAACAAAAAGATGGCCTCCCTGAGCTGTACTCATGTTTAAACTTCGCCATGGTTAAAAAATTAGTAAAGTTGACATTCTCAAACGAAAAAAATTCCATGGTCAGGTTTTTTTGCCATGGTTAAAAGAGTAAATTTGCCAAGCCCAAAAATAAATTCATCTTTAAGAAAAATTCAGGTTGGAAAAAGAAATCTAAAAAACTTGCCATGGCAGGACAACTTCAGATGTACTATCGCTAACAGTGATAATTTTCCATGGTCAGAAAAACATCTACATTGCCATGGAAACACATGTTAATTTGCCGTGACAAGTGCTAATTGGCGTGTGATTGAAACTCCAAACTTGACATGGCAAAACATCTTAATTAGCCATGACAAACAACACAACTTAAGTTGCCGATAGCATTATGGCAATTATATAATTGTAGAGCAGAAAACTTAAAACGTACCATGGCAAAAAGAACCAGAAAGATTTGCCATGTCAGAAGAATGTAGCTACAAAAACAAGATTGGTTTTGACAAATCATCTCATCCTTTATTCATAGGTACAAAAACAAGTTAAAAATGCTATCTAGAGGACAACAAAAAGAACACTAAGACATCATGCCTTGTTTCAGTGTCTAAAAATGACAAAGGCACTAACATTGTTCAAGGAAAAAGAGAGAAAAACACCATTAAGTTTGCTTTCATCGCAATTTAGCTAGTTATGTCTGAAAAGGTCAAATGGCTCGTTTAACTTATTTGTCATGATATTAAAAAATGAAGTTGCCATGGTGCTTGAAGTAAATTTGCCTACATTATGCATATGACAATTACGAAAAGAATTATCCTAAATTTTCCATGGTTTTTAAATTGCCATATATAGAACATGCCACAAATTCAGAACCAAAACATAAAAAAAAATCCTAAGTTGCCATGTAATGCATTGAAAGAGCGTGCAAGAAATGTCGGGTAATGCCTACAAAATTGCCGTGCATGTATCTATAGAAGATTCACACATTGAAGAAAAATGCATCAAAATCCTGCAATTTGCATGCATGTATTGGGTACTCATATGATGTGGTGGTGGTTGTAAGAACATGCATCGGGGATTCCTCTATGATTCCCAATGAAAGTCAGCAAGGGAAATTGCGACTACGGTGGCGACAGAGAAAATGGGTGGGTGGATGGGGCATCGGCGATTACCTCTGGCTGAGAGAGGAACAATACACGCTGGTGATTCCCCAAAAGACCGGTGTCGTCCTGCATCTCCTCATCCCAGGCGGCGCAGATCCTAGCATGCACAGCCACGGGTGCTGGTGCTTCCTGTCGAGCCTGACGACGGCGTGCAGGTCTTCATCGCAGCAACCTCGTACATGTTGCATAGCCACCAGTGCTACTGCTGCTCATCGAGCAAGTCGTTAGTGAGCAGCTCTTACACCTAGACCGGGCAGCTCATGGCGTTGTCGATCGTGCCGACCGACGCACCCCAACCGCTGGTGCGTCTCACTGACGGCTGGCGATCTGTACAGGAATGGGGTCGCGGAGGACGAGCTCCGTGGTCGTCGCGGCCGCCGGTCCTCCGAGAGGAACGCGAATGAGTCGCCACCTCCGTCGCCGCTAACCACCCGCGCAGGAGGAGCGCACCACCAGCCACCCGCGCCTACACCCGCGCGAGCAAGAGCCGCACCATCGCGACCGAGGCGTGCAGCCGCATCCAGATCATGCCAGTGCCTCCCCGTCGCACACCATCCATGGGTCACCGGCTCAAGCTGGTAAGAGCCTAGGTGGATGCTCCTCCGCGGCGTCACCGCCGGCTCCCCATGCCATCACCTCCCCCTCTTAGTTCCCGCTGCGATCCGTAGGCCGCGGGCTCCCGCTGAAGCACAACGCTGGGGGCCCCTCCCCGATGCCCCCAAAGCCAACGCTCATAGCACCACGCCCACCGCCCCCTCCCCCCGGCCATGCTCACGCACTCCTCCTCCGCATCTCCTCTTCATCGCTGCCGCCAACATTCTTCTCTCTGCAACGGGTCCTGACGCACATGGCTTCACCGAAAATATATTTTAGAGCACCTGCACCCAGACCCCTCTTATCTAGCCATCCATTCTTCGCATCAAGATCTGTGCAAATACATTTCTTTTTTTTATTTCTCTCATATAAAGCATGTCTTCAAGTTCAAACCTTTACAGAACAGTAAAGTTTTCCAACTAGAATCTAGGATAAAAATTTTAGATCGTCTAACATACATATACAAAATAAGTTTTATTTAATTAAAAAATCTTATTTTTAGTATTTACGTCGGACGAAAAATTCTGAAAGTTTTATCCCACATTCTTGTTAGTAAGTTTTGCCGCACTGCAAAGTTTGAAGTTCAAGACGTGTTCTATATGAGAGAAACAAAAAAGAGAAAATTCCATATACAAAGTTAGTTGTCTCGCACAAATCTTAAAGCAATATTGGAGAGTCGGGATAGAAGGGCCTGGGTGCAAGTGCTCTAAAAATCTGCGTCCATGGCTTCACCCCCTCGCGCAGGGAGCACACGCATCCTCTGTCATGGCTTCCTCTTCACCGTCGCCGCCTTCAAGAGCAGGTGCAGAAGCTGTGTCTGTGTGGGGTCAGGGGTGGTGGATGGGAGGGGAAAAATGAGATCTATGGGCACTAGCACTTTTTATAGAAGAAGCCCACCCTAGTGAGATCGTGGAAATTGGCCCCTAATACGAGTACAACTTCAGTCTGCAAGGTGCGCCACTGGGCTACAGCCAGGTCCTAGTGGATGGGAAGAAGAAAAGTGGGGATGTGGGGCTGGGTGGGGATTGGGGCTGTCGTGCGAGTGGATCGTTCGGGCTGTCACGCCATGTACCGAACGCTTCTACTGACGACATGGCAAGATGACGCGAGCCACGATTCGTGCTGCTGATCAGATGGCTATGAACGCGTTCGAGCTAAAATCCTAAATACCACACGTTAGGTACAAATCATTTGGGTATGAATATAAATCAAAATCCATGAAAGACAAAGCAAACAGAAGTTGCGCTCGTGTCCTATGTGACAGACCCAATCAAACCAATTGAGCCTCCAGCGAAGAAAAACCAATGGCAGCCAATGGCTCGCACTGGTGTGCACCAAGGCGGCCTCAGACTTACCATGGCTCCCGTCATTGGCGTCCATCAGGCGACCATCCTTTGGCATGGCTCCCTCTATGCATGTGGTGTCCCTCTTCGCCGCATGGCCATGCTTCCGGCGGCACGTTGCTACACAGGACGCATGACGGGTCTGCCACAGCCATCTCTCGCATACTTCCGGCGGCATGTTGGCATGTTGCTACTCAGGGCGGGGCTGCTAAGGCCATATCAGAGTCAGAGGAGAGCGTCAAACGATGGAGAGTCGCCAGGAGAGTTTGCAAACGCGTCCGCAAGAGACATGCAGCAGCACGATCATCTATTGGCTTTCCAATCCAAATAGCTAGAGCGGAAGCATTAGATGCAGATAATGTTTGACAGTATTTTTCAATCCAGTCTGGCTAATTTTACAAATGAACCGCACTAGGGTTTGATGTCACCATCAACCGTTGGACTTGAATGAATAGACGAAGTTTACCGATCTGGAAATTTTCGTGTATAACAAACAAGGGTAAGTGGTTATAAATTTCATATAATTTTTTATTTCGTCAGGAAGGACTAGGAATTATATGCATAGAATCAAGCAAATGAACTCACCGGTTACTAGATGAAGCATAATTAACTTCTTCCAATTACTTCCATCCTGATTAAGTAAGGCCTGACTATTTATTAGATTGAATCATGGTCCATATAATTAGAAGACTTTTGTTTTCGCAATTGAAAGATAATAGAGTGTGGAATGGCTAGACCATTGTTGATTCCTAAAGATATTAGCATGCTCATGTCTTTCCTTCCATGGAGCTTCGTACTCATAACTCACAATCCAACACTTATATGATGAAATAATTATCCAATTTTAGTGTAATCCTTAATAGAACAATCTTACATGTTGATATCTTCTATATACAGGAACTTACTAGCGCACCTTCCGGCTTCCATGTATTAGTTTTCATAGACGATGTGGTGTCATGTATTATATAGCCAACAGTCAATTCCAATGTTCTATTTCATGTTTTATCAAGCCTCGCCCATTACCAAATGTTTGACTAAAGAATTAAAGCTGGCAATTATTTGTCTGCCATATCATGTTCTCACTACTAGAAATCATCATACCTCTGACGGTGAAAATGTAATAGCCGACAAGCAGTCGTTTATGATAGTAATAGCCGACTGTAATCCCGATGCTGACGGTTATTATCAACTCACATGTTATAGTACTAATAACGATGGTATACTATATTGCCCGACGGTGAAAATTCAGCTCTTGAGTGTCCAGTTTAATATTTGCGTGTTCATTATAATGTCCAACGGTTTTCGCTACATCCATAGGGATTCCATGTAATGCCCACGGTTCATTAATTCTAATGTCCGACGGCTTCTGTTACCCCCACGAGGATTACATGTAATGCCTGACAGTACATTGTAATATCCGACGGCTTTTGTTACCCCCACGAGGATTACATGTAATGCCTGACAGTACATTGTAATATCCGACGTAGTTTGCTACACCCATGGGGATTACAAGTAATGCCCGACGGTCCATTCTAGTGTCTGGCGGTTTTTGCGACGCCCACGGGGATTATAGGTTATGCCCGACGGTGAAATTTATTATTCGAAGGAGAAAACAAAACACTCACCTATAAGTGAAAATGACTGACAGTACATGTGTGACACAGTTATTTGAGAAAAAAAACACCCAACGGGGGATAGCAATAACCGCGAGTTGTTTGGGAACGGAGTAATTTCAAAAAAATTCCTACACACACGCAAGATCCATCTAGGTGATGCATAGCAACGAGAGGGGAGAGTGTTGTCCACGTACCCTCGAAGACCGAAAGCGGAAGCGTTATGACAACGCGGTTGATGTAGTCATACGTCTTCACGATCCGACCGATCCTAGTACCAAAAGTACGGCACCTCCGCGATCTGCACACGTTCAGCTCGGTGACGTCCCACGAACTCTAGATCCAGCTGAGGTCGAGGGAGAGTTTCGTCAGCACGACAGCGTGATGACGGTGATGATGAAGTTACCGACGCAGGGCTTCGTGTAAGCACTACAACGATATGACCGAGGTGGAAATCTGTGGAGGGGGGCACCGCAGACGGCTAAACAATCAACTTGTCTGTTCTAGGGTGCCCCCTCCCCACGTATATAAAGGAGGGAGGGGGAGGCCGGCCGACCATCTTGGGCGCGCCAAGGGGGAGGAATCCTCCTCCTAGTAGGAGTAGGATTCCTCCTTTCTAGTCCTACTAGGAGAGGGAAGGAAGGAGAGGGGGAGGGAGAGGGAAAGAGGGGCCGCGCCTCCCTCCCCTAGTCCAATTCAGACTCCCTTGGGGGGGGGGGCGCCACTTCCTGGCTGCTGCCCTCTCTCTCCCCTAAAGCCCACTAAGGGCCCAATAACTTCCCGGGGGGCGCCACTTCCTGGCTGCTTCCCTCTCTCTCCCCTAAAGCCCACTAAGGGCCCAATAACTTCACTCGGGGGGGGGGGGTTCCAGTAACCCTCCGGCACTCCGGTTTTATTCGAAACCACCCGAAACACTTCCGGTGTTCGAACATAGCCGTCCTATATATCAGTCTTTATGTCTCGACCATTTCAAGACTCCTTGTCATGTCCGTGATCACATCCGGGACTCCGAACAACCATAGGTACATCAAAACACATAAACTCATAATACCGATCGTCATTGAACTTTAAGCGTGCGGACCCTACAGGTTCGGGAACTACATAGACATGACCGAGACGCATCTCCGGTCAATAACCAATAGCGGAACCTGGATGCTCATATTGGTTCCTACATATTTTACGAAGATCTTTATCGGTCAAACCGCATAACAACATACTTTGTTCCCTTTGTCATCGGTATGTTACTTGCCCGAGATTCGATCGTCGGTATCTCAATATCTAGTTCAATCTCGTTACCGCCAAGTCTCTTTACTCGTTCTGTAATGCATCATCCCGTGAGTAACTCATTAGTCATATTGCTTGCAAGGCTTATAGTGATGTGCATTACCGAGAGGGCCCAGAGATACCTCTCCGACAATCAGAGTGACAAATCCTAATCTCGATCTATGCCAACTCAACAAACACCATCAGAGACACCTGTAGAGCATCTTTATAATCACCCACTTACGTTGTGACGTTTTATGGCACACAAAGTGTTCCTCCGGTATCCGGGAGTTGCATAATCTCGTAGTCATAGGAACATGTATAAATCATGAAGAAAGCAATAGCAACAAACTAAATGATCAAGTGCTAAGCTAATGGAATGGGTCAAGTCAATCACATCATTCTCTAATGATGTGATCCCGTTGATCAAATGACAACTCATGTCTATGGCTAGGAAACTTAACCATCTTTGATTAACGAGCTAGTCAAGTAGAGGCATACTAGTGACACTCTGTTTGTCTATGTATTCACACATGTACTAAGTTTCCGGGAATACAATTCTAGCATCAATAATAAACATTTATCATGATGTAAGGAAATATATAAATAACAACTTTATTATTGCCTCTTGGGCATATTTCCTTCAGTCTCCCACTTGCACTAGAGTCAATAATCTAGATTACACAGTAATGATTCTAACACCCATGGAGTCCTCGTGCTGTTCATGTTTTGCTCGTGAGAGAGGCTTAGTCAACGGGTCTGCAACATTCAGATCCTTATGTATCTTGCAAATCTCCATGTCTCCCTCCTTGACTTGATCGCGGATGGAATTGAAGCGCCTCTTGATGTGCTTGGTTCTCTTGTGAAATCTGGATTCCTTTGCCAAGGCAATTGCACCAGTATTGTCACAAAAGATTTTCATTGGACTCGATGCACTAGGTATGACACCTAGATCGGATATGAACTCCTTCATCCAGACTCCTTCATTTGCTGCTTCCGAAGCAGCTATGTACTCCGCTTCACACGTAGATGCCGCCGCGATGCTTTGCTTAGAACTGCACCAACTTACAGCTCCACCGTTCAATATAAGTACGTATCCGGTTTGTGACTTAGAGTCATCCGGATCAGTGTCAAAGCTTGCATCGACGTAACAATTTACGACGAGCTCTTTGTCACCTCCATAAACGAGAAAAATATCCTTAGTCATTTTCAGGTATTTCAGGATGTTCTTGACCGCTGTCTAGTGATCCACTCCTGGATTACTGTGGTACCTCCCTGCTAAACGGATAGCAGGGCACACATCTGGTCTGGTACACAGCATTGCATACATGATAGAACCTATGGCTGAAGCATAGGGACTGACCTTCATTTTCTCTCTATCTTCTTCAGTGGTCGGGCATTGAGTCTGACTCAACTTCACACCTTGTAACACAGACAATAACCCTTTATTTGCTTGATCCATTTTGAACTTCTTCAAAACTTTATCAAGGTATGTGCTTTGTGAAAGTCCAATTAGGCGTCTTGATCTATCTCTATAGATCTTGGTGCCCAATATATAAGCAGCTTCACTGAGGTCTTTCATTAAAAAACTCTTATTCAAGCATCCTTTTATGCTATCCAGAAATTCTATATCATTTCCAATCAACAATATGTCATCCACATATAATATTAGAAATGCTATAGAGCTCCCACTCACTTTCTTATAAATACAAGCTTCTCCAAAAGTCTGTATAAAACCATATGCTTTGATCACACTATCAAAACGTTTATTCCAACTCCGAGATGCTTGCACCAGTCCATAAATGGATCGCTGGAGCTTGCACACTTTGTTAGCATCCTTTGGATTGATAAAACCTTCGGGTTTCATCATATACAACTCTTCTTCCAGAAATCCATTCAAGAATGCAATCTTTACATACATCCATTTGCCAAATTCCATAATCATAAAATGCGGCATTTGCTAACATGATATGGGCGGACTTAAGCATCGCTACGGGTGAGAAGGTCTCATCATAGTAAACTCATTGAACTTGTCGAAAACCTTTTGCAACAAGTCGAGCTTTGTAGACAGAGATGTTACCGTCAGCGTCAGTCTTCTTCTTGAAGATCCATTTATTCTCTATGGCTTGCCGATCATCGGGCAAGTCAACCAAAGTCCACACTTTGTTCTCATACATGGATCCCATCTCAGATTTCATGGCCTCAAGCCATTTCACGGAATATGGGCTCATCATCGCTTCCTCATAGTTCGTAGGTTCTTCATGGTCAAGTAACATGACCTCCAGAACAGGATTACCATGCCACTCTGGTGCGGATCTTACTCTGGTTGACCTACGAGGTTCATAGTAACTTGATCTGAAATTACATGATCATCATCATTAGCTTCCTCACTAATTGGTGTAGGAATCACAGGAACTGATTTCTATGATGAACTACTTTCCAATAAGGGAGCAGGTACAGTTACCTCATCAAGTACTACTTTCCTCCCATTCACTTATTTCGAGAGAAACTCCTTCTCTAGAAAGGATCCATTCTTAGCAACAAATGTCTTGCCTTCAGATCTGTGATAGAAGGTATACCCAACAGTTTCCTTTGGGTATCCTATGAAGACACATTTCTCCGATTTGGGTTCGAGCTTATCGGGTTGAAGCTTTTTCACATAAGCATCACAACCCCAAACTTTAAGAAACGACAACTTGGGTTTCTTGCCAAACCACAGTTCATAAGGTGTGATCTCAATGGATTTAGATGGTGCCCTATTAACGTGAATGCAGCCGTCTCTAAAGCATAACCCCAAAACGATAGCGGTAAATCAGTAAGAGAAATTATAGATCGCACCATATCTAATAAAGTGCAGTTACGACGTTCGGACACACCATTATGCTGTGGTGTTCCGGGTGGCGTGAGTTGCGAAACTACTCCACATTGTTTCAAATGAAGACCAAACTCGTAACTCAAATATTCTCCTCCATGATCAGAGCGTAGAAACTTTATTTTCTTGTTACGATGATTTTCCACTTCACTCTAAAATTCTTTGAACTTTTCAAATGTTTCAGACTTATGCTTCATTAAGTAGATATACCCATATCTGCTCAAATCATCTGTGAAGGTCAGAAAATAACGATACCCGCCGCGAGCTTCAATATTCATCGGACCACATACATCAGTATGTATGATTTCCAACAAATCTGTTGCTCGCTCCATTGTTCCGGAGAACGGATTTTTAGTCATCTTGCCCTTGAGGCATGGTTCACAAGTACCAAGTGATTCATAATCAAGTGATTCCAAAAATCCATCAGAATGGAGTTTCTTCATGCGCTTTACACCAATATGACCCAAACGCAGTGCCACAAATAGGTTGTACTATCATTATCAACTCTGCATCTTTTGGCTTCAATATTATGAATATGTGTGTCACTACTACCGAGATTCAAAAATAGACCACTCTTCAAGGGTGCATGACCATAAAAGATATTACTCATATAAATAGAACAACCATTATTCTTAGATTTAAATGAATAACCGTCTCGCATCAAACAAGATCTAGATATAATGTTCATGCTTAACGCTGGCACCAAATAACAATTATTTAGGTCTAAAACTAATCCCGAAGGTAGATGTAGAGGTGGCGTGCCGACGACGATCACATCGACTTTGGAACCATTTCCCACGCGCATCGTCACCTCGTCCTTAGCCAATCTCCGCTTAATCCGTAGTCCCTGTTTCGAGTTGCAAATATTAGCAACAGAACCAGTATCAGATACCCAGTCACTACTGCGAGCATTAGTAAGGTACACATCAATAACATGTATATCACATATACCTTTGTTCACCTTGCCATCCTTCTTATCCGCCAAATACTTGGGGCAGTTCTGCTTCAGTGACCAGTCCCTTTGTAGTAGAAGCACCCAGTCTCAGGCTTAGGTCCAGACTTGGGCTTCTTCACTTAAGCAGCAACTTGCTTGCCGTTCTTCTTGAAGTTCCCCTTCTTCCCTTTATCCTTTTTCTTGAAACTGGTGGTCTTGTTAACCATCAACACTTGATGCTCCTTCTTGATTTCTACCTCCGCAGCCTTTAGCATCGCGAAGAGCTCGGAAATTGTCTTATCCATCCCTTGCATATTATAGTTCATCACGAAGCTCTTGTAGCTTGGTGGCAGTGAATGAAGAAATCTGTCAATGACACTATTAACTGGAAGATTAACTCCCAGCTGAGTCAAGTGATTATGATACCCAGACATTTTGAGTATATGCTCACTGACAGAACTATTCTCCTCCATTTTGCAGCTGTAGAATTTATTGGAGACTTCATATCTCTCAATTCGGGCATTTTCTTGAAAGATTAACTTCAACTTCTGGAACATCTCATATGCTCCATGACGTTTCGTTGTTGAAGTCCCAGTTCTAAGCCGTAAAGCATGGCACACTGAACTATCGAGTAGTCATCAGCTTTGCTCTGCCAGACGTTCACAACGTCCGGCGTTGCTCTTGCAGCGGGTCTTGCACCTAGCGGTGCTTCCAGGACGTAATTCTTCTATGCATCAATGAGGATAATCCTCAAGTTACGGACCCAGTCCGCGTAGTTGCTATCATCATCTTTCAACTTAGCTTTCTCTAGGAACGCATTAAAATTCAAAGGAACAGTAGCACGGGCCATTGATCTACAACAACATAGACATGCAAAATACTATCAGGTACTAAGTTCATGATAAATTAAAGTTCAATTAATCATATTACTTAAGAACTCCCACTTAGATAGACATCACTCTAATAATCTAAGTGATCACGTGAACCAATTCAAGTAAACCATGTCCGATCATCACGTGAGATGGAGTAGTTTTCAATGGTGAACATCACTATGTTGATCATATCTACTATATGATTCACACTCGACCTTTCGGTCTCAGTGTTCCGAGGCCATATCTGCATATGCTAGGCTCGTCAAATTTAACTCGAGTATTCTGCGTGTGCAAAACTGGATTGCACCCGTTGTATGTGAACGTAGAGCTTATCACACCCGATCATCACGTGGTGTCTCGGCATGACGAACTTTCACAACGGTGCATACTCAGGGAGAACACTTGTACCTTGAAATTTAGTGAGAGATCATCTTATAATGCTACCTCCGAACTAAGAAAAATAAGATGCATAAAGGATAAATATCACATGCAATTAATATAAGTGATATGATATGGCCATCATCATCTTGTGCCTTTGATCTCCATATTCAAAGCACCATCATGATCACCATCGTCACCAGCGCAACACCTTGATCTCCATGGTAGCGTCATTGTCATCTCGCCAACTATTGCTTCTACGACTATCGCTGCCACTTAGTGATAAAGTAAAAACAATTACAGGGTGATTGCATTGCATACAATAAAGCGACAACCATATGGCTCCTGCCAGTTGCCGATAACTCTGTTACAAAACATGATCATCTCATACAATAAAATTTAGCATCATGTCTTGACCATATCACATCACAACATGCCCTGCAAAAACAAGTTAGACGTCCTCTACTTTGTTGTTGCAAGTTTTACGTGGCTGCTACGGGCTAAACAAGAACCGTTCTTACCTACGCATCAAAACCACAACGATTTTTCGTCAAGTGTGTTGTTTTAACCTTCAACAAGGACCGGGCGTAGTCACACTCGATTCAACTAAAGCTGCAGAAACTGACACCCGCCAGCCACCTGTGTGCAAAGCACGTCGGTAGAACCAGTCTCACGTAAGCGTACGCGTAATGTCGGTCCGGGCCGCTTCATCCAATAATACCGCCGAATCAAAGTATGACAGCTGGTAAGTAGTATGACTATTATCGCCCACAACTCATTGTGTTCTACTCGTGCATATAACATCTACGCATAGACCTGGCTCGGATGCCACTGCTAGGGAACGCAGTAATTTCAAAAAATTTCCTACGCACACGCAAGATCCATCTAGGTGATGCATAGCATTGAGAGGGGAGAGTGTTGTCCACGTACCCTCATAGACTGGAAGCGTTATGACAATGCAGTTCATGTAGTCGTACGTCTTCACGATCCGACCGATCCTAGTACCAAAAGTACGGCACGTCCGCGATCTGCACACGTTCAGCTCAGTCAAGTCCCACGAACTCTAGATCCATCTAAGGTCGAGGGAGAGTTTCGTCAGCACGACGGCGTGATGACGGTGATGATGAAGTTACCGAAGCAGGGCTTCGCCCAAGTACTACAACGATGTGACCGAGGTGGAAATCTGTGGAGGGGGGCACCACACACGGCTAAACAATCAACTTGTCTGTTCTAGGGTGCCCCCCTCCCCACGTATATAAAGGAGGGAGGGGGAGGCCGGCCGGCCATCATGGGCGCGCCAAGGGGGGAGGAATCCTCCTCCTAGTAGGAGTAGGATTCCTCCTTTCCTAGTCCTACTAGGAAGGGGAAGGAAGGAGAGGGGGAGGGAGAGGGAAAGAGGGGCCGCACCCCCCTCCCCTAGTCCAATTCGGACTCCCTTGGGGGGGGCACCTCCTGGCTGCTGCCCTCTCTCTCCCATAAAGCCCACTAAGGGCCCAATAACTTCCCCCGGGGGGGGGGGGGTCCGGTAACCCTTCGGCACTCCGGTTTTATCCAAAAGCACCCGGAACACTTCCAATGTCCAAACATAGCCGTCCAATATATCAATCTTTATGTCTCGACCATTTCGAGACTCCTCGTCATGTCCGTGATCACATCCGGGACTCCGAACAACCTTCGGTACATCAAAACATATAAACTCATAATACCGATCGTCATCGAACATTTGTGGACGCTACGGGTTCGAGAACTATGTAGACATGACCGAGACTCATCTCCGGCCCATATTGGTTCCTACATATTCTACGAAGATCTTTATCGGTCAAACAGCATAACAACATACTTTGTTCCCTTTGTCATCGGTATGTTACTTGCCCGAGATTCGATCGTTGGTATCTCAATACCTTGTTCAATCTCGTTATCGGCAAGTCTCTTTACTCGTTCTGTAATGCATCATCCCGTGACTAACTCATTAGTCACATTGCTTGCAAGGCTTATAGTGATGTGCATTACCGAGAGGGCCCAGAGATACCTCTTCGACAATCGGAGTGACAAATCCTAATCTCGATCTATGCCAACTCAACAAACACCATCGGAGACACCTGTAGGGCATCTTTATAATCACCCAGTTACGTTGTGACGTTTGATAGCACACAAAGTGTTCCTCCGGTATTCGGGAGTTGCATAATCTCATAGTCATAGGAACATGTATAAGTCATGATGAAAGCAATAGCAACAAACTAAACGATCAAGTGCTAAGCTAACGGAATGGGTCAAGTCAATCACATCATTCTCTAATGATGTGACCATGTTGATCAAATGACAACTCATGTCTATGGCTAGGAAACTTAACCATCTTTGATTAACGAGCTAGTCAAGTAGAGGCATACTAGTGACACTATGTTTGTCTATGTATTCACACATGTACTAAGTTTCCGGTTAATACAATTCTAGAATGAATAGTAAACAATTATCGTGATATAAGGAAATATAAATAATAACTTTATTATTGCCTCTTGGGCATATTTCCTTCACCAGTTAACTTCGATTCTCGGTGATATGTTTCAATGTCCACATTAATAAACATGTGGAATGACCGATGTTTTATTCTAGATAATTCCCGTATAACAAAGTTTCCATAAATTAGTATCTAAAATTACTATTGTAAGTGCATTATGTTGTTTTCACAATTAATGCTTACAAAATTGGCACTAAACAACAAAAATAGGATGGTTAAAAATGTGCACTTACAAAAGTACCATAAGGAGATAGCCCTTGAGAGTCGAAAAGAAGTAGCTGTTCTCCCAGCCACGATTATCTTCTTCGGCGGCGTCACCGCCCAGAGTAGTGCTCGACTTAGTCTTTTATATACAATGTCTAGTTCTAGGTTGGGTTGTCACCGTGTGGCATAGGGCATCTTGCCATGGAGTATATTGCATGCCCACATTGGAAGAGTGACTGGAGGCTCATGACGCTTGCGGGACCGGTGGTACTGGTTGCTGGCATGCAACACCTGTATTTTCTTAGAGATTTGATATCTTTATGTAGAGGTAAATACACTCAGTCTTAGAACTTGAATGCGACAGCCAGTTTGTTGCATAAATTTGTAAAATACGTGATTCTAGTCATCAAACTTGCACGGGCGTGCAAATACAGTCACAGTTCGCCTAAGCGGGCGTATATGTTGTCTCCGTGGCACGCCAACATAGCCAGGCCCGCTGTCAGCCATTGCAACCCTGCATGCTTGATAAAATTGCAGAAAAGCAATCAGTTTTCTTTCTATTTACATGAGAGCCCCTCAAATAAAATGGAAGGTTTCAAACCCATGACCCGTGGATAGTAACCTCGCGCGAATTGCCAACAGACCAATGATGATTCATGTTCAGTTCACACGACTAAATTTTATATCCTAGCAACCAATAGGGACCGAATAATTATAGACAAAATATAACCTAAAAGAGGTAGCTCCGTGGTGTGACCTCGTGGTCGCTCGTGCCTGAGCAAACTAACTATAATTGGAAACTGATTGTGTGTCAGTACAACAAACGTGATGGTTTTTTTTAATAGCAAACGTGCTAATGGAAGTGTCCTTCCATACGTGATTCTGATTTGCACTTCTCGGTCAGAGGCATCTCCAGTACGTGACACAGTTTGGATGTGCAAACGAATATGTGCATGTTTCACATATTATGTGAGCAAATTTTGTCAGTTCTCGGCCATTATAATTAGGATCCACAACTTGTTTGCGTCGCTTTGCTAGGCTATTTGAGTAGATAGGCGTAGTTTTCTTTTTTGAACAGGTACATGGCCGTGTAGGAATTGGACTCAACTCATTGCTTTGCATGGCAGTCTGGAAATCGTACGGGGTATGGAGACATCTACACATATGTACTTTTTAATAATATAACAGATTAGCTGTAAATGTGCCCTCCTTACTGAAGAAGATAAGAATCCATATGTGTTATGCAAAATTAACTTTGTCATCTTGTAAGCGCTCTAGGCATTGTCTAGAGGGTGAAAAATATGAGAACAAAAAATAATTACTGGATTAATTTACAACATCCATCCTTTACTTCGTCCATGTCATTGTTGTTTACCCCTGGGAGTATTTTTAACATGAGTATTTTTAACTTGAAAATCTCTGGTGAACTGCCATTTAGAGTACATTTGCTTGCTCTGTTAATTTTTTTGGGTTACTCCATCTTGCTCTGTTAAGTAGATATGTGGAGTAGCAGCAGTAAGCTAGACCCTCCATCTTGCTCTGTACATAGTCAAACCTACTCCAAGTTAGCAGCAATACTGTTAACTTTTCAATTTGCTTGGATTACATTTAAATTGTAGTACTCCAGTACTCCAGTAATTTTGCTTAGAGTATTTAACAAGATGGAATTGTATTTGTGTGGAGTAATTTTTCTTGGAGTATTTAACAAGATTGAACAAGATTTAACTTTTCAACATTTAACATTACTTTTGAGTAGGTATTCTGAACATGCTTCTGAATATTTGTAGATTCTGAACATGCAAGCAAATCTGCAGGAGTAAACAAGTTCTTGCAGTAGAAATTGCAAGTGTTTGTTCTGAACATGTACTCTCACCGAAGATATTGCAAGTGGTCTGACAAGATTTTCTCAATTTGCAAGTTTACTTAATTAACTAGACATCTTGGAGTAGTTAGAAAATCATGAATTATTTGCAGAAATCCATAGAAGTATTGTACTCCAGTGTGCATTACTTACATAAACTTGCTTGCAAGCTTATTTTCCGACTTCCATATTCTGAAACTGAAAAAGCTTAGTTAACTTGTGTTAAGTTTTAGTAATATTCAGTGGAGTGTTTACTGTAAATTTTGAACATCACAGTAATTTCACTTGCTGTTAACTGCTGTAGAATTAGGAGTAGTTTTACTGCAGTACTGCTTGAACTACTCCAAGCATTAAGAGTACTGTAAAGGGAGTAAATGCAGGGTGAGGAGTTTTTACTGCAAAGTAGGATTGCACAGGGAGTTGTTAGGAGTGGTAGATGTTGATGATCATAGTCAGGAGTAGTTTTGCCTTTGGTGATCTTCCAAAAATGTGATGTACTATTGTACTTTGAGTGAAAACTTGCACTGTGCTGGTACTTGATCATTTGCAAAATATATGTCAGTTTTCGTTGTTATGAGAATGTTATATGCATGGTTTCCTGTTAAATTTGAAGTTCTGCAGCAAATTTTCATCGTTGTGAGAATGTTATATTCACGAATTCACTTGATTATGTTTCTAACTTTTCATAATTTATTATTTGCAGATGCTGGCCTTCATTCTTCAAAAGTCGGGTGTACAGGAGCTCTAGGAAGAAGAATCCTGAAGAAAAACCACACCCAGCAATGCGTTTTAGCTCACTGGAGATAGTTATGTGCGAATCTAGTTACGTGTATATTTAGTTGTATTTTATAGCTGAATACCAGAATTGTACTATGCTTGGCCCTTGTATGAAATATTATACTTATTGGCTCTTTTTGAACAAAATTATTTAATTGCACAAATATAGAATTGACGTGTGGTACCCAAACAGAAATCCTGGTAATTGGTTCCCATTTGACTAGTGGGACCTACTTTAATATGGAAAAGAAACAAAAGAAAACTGAAAGTGGGCTGGAAAAAGGTTAAGGCCCAAAAAATGTGGACTATAAAAGGCTGTGGCCCAAAACATAAAAGTCTATTGGGCTTGGCCCATGTAGCTGACCAAACATGAATGAAAAAAATAAATGGGCTGAATTACTAGGCCAGGCCCATGTAGAACACTGAATTGGACCGGGCTGATTCTAATCAATGACCTTTTCATTTGGTTGCAATTTTGCCACGTCAGATCTGACGTGGCCTGGGCAGACAGCTAGCGACCAAAACAGAAGGTCGTTGAACCAATGACCTTTTGTTTTGGTCATTGCCTTCTACGACCTTCTCACAAAGAAGGTCGTTAATTTCAGTTTACGATGGCCAGCTTTTGACCATCTGTTTTTTGTCATAAAAAGATCGCAAATGAAAAACAATGAACTTTCAGCGACCAATAGTGATGGTCGCAAGTTGACATATTTCTTGTAGTGGACAACCTCGTGTCTGGGATCGTGAAGCGTCAACAGACAGTCTCATGCTCTAGCGCAGGGACAGAGTACATGGTCGTGGCAAACATCACGGTAGACGCATGTTGGATGCGACAACTACTCCACGAGCTCTCATGGGCCACCAGACAAGGCGGAGATCGTCTAACATGACAACTGAGCTTGATGTACCTCTCCATCAACCCTGTACAACATCAACGGACAAAGTATATCAATATTGATCTTCACTTTGTCTGTGAGCGGGTTTCTTTGGCAATGTTTGTGTTCTACAGGTACCATCTACATACTAGTTCGTCGACATCTTCATGAAGGGGCTCCCATCGACCACCTTCCTTGACTTCTGGTCCAGCCTGAACGTCCTCAATGAACCAATTGTGATTGCGCCGGGGGGGGCGGGGGGTAGCCCCACGATGTGCTCCACTTGGTCTCGCACGTTGTGCATGCCTATACATAGCTAAGTATGTTTTTTTGAGAGGTGTAGGTAAGTATATTGTTGTTCTTGGTATAAATCCCCTTAGTGGGCTGATCAATAGAATCATGGAGAGTCCTCTTCTTCAAACAAACCTAGGGTTTGATCCATGATGAGCTAGGCTACAACTGTCCTCCTAACCATCCATTGACTGGTTGGTTCTCATCTCTAAAAAACAACTGGATCACTCATAATATACTTCGTCATTATTTCCATAGTTCTCTCATAATATGCTCATCTAATATGGTGAGCGTTAAGATGATTCGTCAATCCTCTTATGCAGCGTCCAAAAACACGTTTTACATGACGGCTTCGGCTATTTATCATGCATGCACATATATATAGGGGAGGGAACTTGTGGCTCTCGGGTGCTGGTGCACCCGATATGGAAAAAAGTTAATAGTTCAAAAAAGGTTCGGAAAATCTTACATGCCCAACATTTAGTACCCATATAAAAAGTTTCGCGAAAGAAAATGAATACTATATACAAGTTACTGTACATGAACAGTACACTAGGAAATTTCAATTTTTTTCTCGGGTCACGGAAGTTTATTCCTGCCCTAAATTTTTTATACGGTTCAAGGGTAGGACAACTTTGTATCAAAACCGAAATCGATTTTTTTTGACTTTTTCTGTAATTACTAAATTGTTTTCTATTTATCAGGGGCAGCAGCACCCGAGTGCATCAAGGGATTTCCCATATATATAGGCGCTTTTGCTATAACATAGACGCCTGAATTTTTTTTCTTGTACAATCAATTTACTTTTTTTCTTTTTCATGCGCGTTTGCTTTTGTTCTTTCTTCTGAGTTGGTTTTTCCCTTCTTTGTGTGTATATGTGGGTGTATATATGTGTGTGCTCGTGCTTGTTTGTGCATGTGAGTGTCGCGTGTGTGAATCCATGTGTGTGTGCACATGCGATATCAATGTGAAACGTAAAACCATCTTCGATGTGTTCGTGTGTGTACATGCGCGTGAGTCGAACTGTCAGTATCAGATGAGGCGATTAATCTCCAAAGATAAATGCAAGTATTATGTAATCTGTGTGCACGAGGAGAAATCAAGATAATTGAAGTCAATAGTCGGCCCATATACAGTGAAAAATTTATTTTTTTGCGAAAAGTGCATAAATTAATTAATGCCATAGAAACCCAATCTTATCTTTCACAACTCCGCCGCAAAAAAATATCTTTCAGAACTCGATATATTTAGCAATTTCTACAAAAGAAAATATATGTGCGAAACGTTTTCCATCAGTAGACTGATAGGAGGAAACCATCTGGGCTGTTGATGCTAGCACGCTCATCCAACGTCACCTGCTTGCCCTATATATATACTACTCCCTCCGTTCATTTTTATATGGCGTTTAAGACAGCTGGTTTTGGACTGTTTAGAGCACTGTCTGAACAGACTTAAACGTCTTATATAAGTGAACAGAGGGAGTATTACTATCTCCTTACCACATGTCCCCAATCCACGATCATTAAACCCTAAGCACATGTTGACGCTGCTGCTTCTGATCTCCTCGACGGCGTCGGTCTCGCCAAATGCAGAGTGCCGGCAATTCCCCACAAGCCGATCAGATCTCATGCTGCTGGATGCCTCGATGACGACGAGTCGTCCTCTCCCGTCATCCCGTGGTGACGAGGATGCAAGCAGATCCGATCTCGTGCAGCCGAACGCCTCCACGATGACGAGATCGTCTATCCCCTCATCCAGTGGCGGCAAGGAGGGGCATTCTGCGGGAGGTAGCTGCCGGAGCAACGAATCCAATGCAGAGAACATCAAGGGGACAAGGTCTCCACGGTCCGCAACACCACGCTCCATCTTCCTTGGCATGTTGTCCCGCCGATGACCATCTTCCACGGTTTCTTCACCAACGGTGCAGAGCAGTCCACATGGAGCCCCTAATGCATCTTCCTCCTTCACGTCGTCTAAACTTCTTATGGTCGTCGCCGTTCCCATGCCGACGACGGCCCCTACGTTTAATCATGGGTCGTCCGGTGA
Organism: Aegilops umbellulata; assembly: GCA_032464435.1. NCBI lineage: Eukaryota > Viridiplantae > Streptophyta > Magnoliopsida > Poales > Poaceae > Aegilops > Aegilops umbellulata. Next base: position 421,094,236 of record CP136059.1, read on the forward strand.
GTGCTTCCATGGACCGGCTGGTATGTCCCTCGCGCATGTACAATCTCCATCAAGGTGGACCATGGTGACACTGCGCCAAGACAAAGCTTGCCCTATTACCATTCTTGTATACTGTAGCAAATTCGGATATCACAAGAAGCAAGCACTCTTTTTGTTGGAAGCATTGTTTCATTCAAAGAATTTTTTTCGATAATGTCATATATTTTTTATTTTTTCGTATGCAATATTGTAGATATGAGGTAATATTTATAACTTGGGAAGCAAACACTATTTTCTTTGGAAGCATGTTGATGGAAGCAAAAGTATTTCTTTTCTACGTTGTAAATTTTTTATTCATATCTTGGAAGCAATCTCGTTGAACAAGGGAAAAAAATATTCTAGGTAGGAAGCAAATTCAAATTGGATTGGATTCATCACAGTTGGAAACATTTTTTCTCGTATGGAAGCAAACTGCATGGCCCCTAATTACACGCAGCACTAACAGTAAGAATAGACGAGATTATTGGAAGCAATTATCAGGGATTGTTTCCTAAAAAGGTACTTCCATTGCTAAAAAATGCTTCCAACCATGGAAGCAAGAATATTTTTTATTTTTCGTGGAAGCAGTATCGTGATGCATTTCAAACAATATATAATTCGACACAATCTTGTTGTGTTCACCAATTGATGGAAAGCTAAATTAATACGTGTAAGATGGAAAAAATCCACATCGAAGCAGTTCCTCCGGAAGCAAAACTGAATAAAATTGGAAACAACATTTTTTGCAAGTCCGCAAATTATATCGCGTACAATGCCTATTTTCTACAATTATTACTCTCCTTACCGTTCGAAATTTGTTGCCTAAATATATGGAGAACATTGATTTAGTTTCCTAAATAACAGAAGTAATTATTAGCAAATACCACGTAATCAGCTCCGGCAGGTTTTAATTTTAGAAACTACGCGTGCGCAGGGGCCTGCTCATCTAGCGGTACACACTTCCATCCAACGGCTTGCTACTGGTCTGATAGGAAGCTAAGTAGTCCGATCCCTAGCGGTTCCCACTATATGCTTCGGCCGCTGACAATATCTAAAACAAGGCTAGCCAATAATGCTTGTCAAAAAATAAAGACTAGCCTATAATGCAAGTCTTAATTTATTTTTATTTATCCCACTGTTGCACTTTTCAATACGCATGTGGTACAAAGTAACAACCTCTAATAAAATATAAGAAGTCACCAAAAAAACGTCTTATATTTTTGTTACAAAGGGAGTATTCATTAGCCACACAATAATTATTCACATCTGAAAAATGAAGGAACTGTATTCTCCTAGCAAGTGTGGAGCAACGGGGTGTCCGCGTACGGGCCGTTGAGCACCCCATTAGCGATGACATTGTATGCCTTCTCGGTCATGTGGATTTGGTCCCAATTGGCAAACCTAGATGGGTCGGGGCAAACCTTCGCCTTCTGGTTGCACTCATGGCCTGTGCCATAGGGGCCATCGCCACCACAACATGCCACCAGAGGCTTGTCAATGCCATTCCTGAGAGGATTCTTGACAAACTCCATGAAGGCGCCATAGTAGTCACCGTAGATGATCTTCACGCCGGGGTTCTGCGACTTGAGCATGCTGATCTTTTGTTTCAGTAGCTGGTTGTGCATCTGGGAGAATGTGTTGAACCACTTGAGGCAGCCGAACTGGTCATAATCCGTGGACGTGTTGCTCTTGTAATCTCTGAGGTAAACCGGCACGCACCCGATGGGGAAGTTCCCAGGGACAAGGACAGTCTTGGCACCGAGCTTGATCACCTCTTGGACACCGGCGCCTATGCGGGCAACCACGTCCGGTATGTACTCCTGGGCCGTGTCCCGGCTGCGCCTACGATCAAAGAACCAGAAGTTGTAGTCGTTGCCGCCGATCTCGCCAAAGACAACCAGGGATTGGCTCAGAAGACTCTTGGTGGCAGCTGATCACAGACAAGAAAAAAGGAATAAGTTGACCAAGAACGCAATGTGCATGCAGACATGTGGCCTAATTAGAATATGATAAGCTGACTCTAACGTATGTTTTTGCATGCGTTACGTACCATCTCCCGGAGCAATCCGTGCGAGCACTCTCTTGAAAGAAGCGAGCTGATCGTCAAGGCACCCGCGCGACAGATTGAAGTTATACCTTGACTTGAAGAACTTGGGGTTGAGCGCAATAGAGCCAAACACGGCAAAGTTGGCACCGGTCGGGAACTTCCCCGTCTTCTCCTCGGGAGTGCTCGGCGGCAGCAACGGCAGGCCCAACGCTTGCGCTGACACAACATCAGGCACCAAATTTAGCATGCACACGAAATTCAAACTGTTCGAACACACATGCATGCATGTACGTACTCACCGTAGAAGTCGATGATGAGACGCCCATCGGAGGCACGTCCCGTGGGGCGGTGGAAGTAGGTCTCTCCATAAGGGGGCACAGAGGGCGGACCCGGCGGACCATTGAGGGTGATGTACGCGAAGTTGCCGGTGTCGGTGATGGAGTCGCCCAAGGAGAAGATGCGCTTGAAGCAACCGCACGACCCTAGATCAGCGTTCAGGAGCAGGACGGCAAACACGAAGATGACTGCAAGGGAAATGGAGCAGTGGCGATTGGAACTCCCCATCTTAGCTATCTAGCTAAACAGGAGAAGAGACAGACGCTAGCTCTCTGGTTACAAATACAAGTCTTCCAGATCTACGTTTCGTTTAGTATTCAAAATGGGTTCCCTTCATCCCCATTTATATTAGAGCGTTATGCGGTCCAAGTGCGCATATTAAGAATACTATCAATTTAATTAATGCTATTTTTTTAGCAGTGTATCTTACTACCCCACAATTGTTTCCCTACAGTTATATTTTTAGCACTAGGAATCAGATTACTGATTCCTAGCATCCCATCAGACCAGTGTGGTGCCGTTGGATCAGAGCCTGGTGGGCCGTTGGATAGTATTGACTTTGGATGCAATTTCGTTCAGATATAGAAACAGGTAATCTGAGGTAACTAATCCCAGATATTTAGCAAACCTATCGAGCAGTTTAAGGAAACAAATTAGGGAAGGATTAATGTGCCATAAAGAGTTTCGGAATGCAATTTTCTTCCTTATGAATGACATTTTATTTCCTTGCAAAGAAAAGTGTTTCCAAATATTCCTGAAAATTGCATCGACCGTAGATATTTCCTTATGAGCACTTCATGTTTCCAAGATTTCTTAAAATTGCATCGAGCGCAAATAAAATGTGCATCTATCTAAAAGATTGTGTTGCTATTTAGCAGTTGCCCACTAGAAATTTGCTTTCACGCTGAACAAAAAATTGCTTCAAATGGTACGGGTATGTCTATCTATCTGGAAGTCTCCGACGACTCAACGCCGTACGTGGCCACCGAGCATGTTTCGATTATTTATGTGTTCTTCTGCTGTGTTTTTGAACTTGCGGTTGAAGCATTACATTTGCACTTGTGTGGTGGTGGAAACATGTTTTTGCTTCGAAACCTATTTCACTTGAACTACATATATTTTTTGGATTTGGCATAATTTTATGTCCAATGCAACGCTGTATTTTTTTGTCATGTAGTAAAAATATTATCCAAAGGACTAGAGAATTGTTTCCAATGTACCATGAAATTGCTTCCAATGATTTTTTATTTCCAATCATAACTTTTTACACTGCATTGGTTTGAAAGAAACTAAACCATTGTTTCCAAAGAAATCAAAATTTGCTTCAGTAAAACAAAATGTGGCATCTAGGCACAGTTCAATCACCACTGACTCGATGGTCACCGTGCTACCTTTCGATGTTCGTCGTGCTTCCTTGCGATGGTAGCCGTGCTTCCATTTGACAGCGGACGTGCATCCTTTCTGATGGTGCTTCCGTCCAAAGTTGTGCATGTTGGTTGTGCTTCCTTCCAAAGCTTGTCGTGCTTCCTACCAAAGATGGTTCTGCTTCCAACCTGAAGCGGGCGTGCAATGGTAGATACTCCCAACAAAATTCATCGAAGAAAGCATTGCATCCAAAGTAGCTCAAATCAAAACAATTGAATGAAAATGAATCAAATATGAGATGAATTAACCCTAATTCGGGGGAGTACATACCAAGGGGACGACGCCGGAGATCCGCGTGCAGCTTCTTTGCGAAGCCGAAATGACGCACCAGCGCGGTGGAATATATGGTGACGGGGCATGATCAGGTGGGGAACCGGGGCGCCTATGGGGATTACGCGGACGGAGGTGAGAGGATGGTTCGACTGGCACACGGGGTAGGACCCGCACAGATGTATGACGTAGAGCAGTTGTAGCCGCCGTGGAGTTTTTGTTGCGGCGCATGGTGGTGGCGGAGGTTGTCGTCGCGGTGAGCCAACTCGACGTGCTCGGCGATGATCTCACCCATGGGATGCGAGACGGGGTGAGGTGGGTGGATCGGCCTGGCGAGATTTACTCGCATCAGACGTAGTGAGGTGGTTGTGGATGGGAAGCAAGCGAGATTTACTCTCAGAGTGGATCAATACGTGCGTTTAATTGGTGGGGTCAGACAATCACTACACCGTTGGATTAAAGAAGAATCAACGTTGCATTACCCGTCTGACGAAAAAATTCTGCCAGACTACTGATAAAGAGTGTTTCCCTATATCTTTGGTGCCTCGTCGAAGCCATAGGATTAGAATCATCGTGACCGTCTGATTAGTTTCCTTCTTAATTGATTGTCTCCTGTTAGTTGATCTCGTAAATCTAGCTGCTTCCCAATCGTAACCTCACAGCCACAATTTGCTTCCTAAAACTGCTTTCTAGAATATCATCTTATCCTTGATTTGCTTCCTAAAACTGCTTCGAATAATTTGCTTCCTAAAACTGCTTCAAATCCTAAAATTGCTTCCCGGAATGTCGTCAATTCCCTTTTTTGCGTACGATTAAATTTAAAAATTAATTAAGTTTTTTTTTAAATGTGTGTTTCTTCACTTATGTCAACATGATTTTCGTACCACAGAAGCACTTTTCTTGGTGCAAGGAAGCATCATTTTCTAGTGTGATGGGAACAAAACTGTTTACATGGCCAAAAACTTTCTGTTCAATTTTTTTCACTTATGGCAACATGATTTTCTACCACGGAAGCATTCTTCTTGATACACAGAAGCATCATTTTCTAGTGTGAGGGGAACAAACTGTTTGCATGGCAGAACACTTTCTGTTCGATGAATACATTCATTTGTGCTTTAGAAGCATCACTTTCTAGTGAGATGGAACATCTTAATAGCAAAAAAGCAGGTGTGGAAACGAAACAAGAAATAAGAAGAATTGGAACAAATCCACTCAGTATGAATAAAAAACTACAAATCTCTTGTTTAATAAAAAATAAACATTACTACGGAGACACTATTTTCACTTTCACCCAGCCGACATTACAATGGCTGTTGAATGGTAAGCATTCCACACAACGCAAGATCCCTGTGGCCATCATTGCAGACGTCGGCGAATGGCGATTTCCTTCTATTCACATCACACTGTACATCAATGTAGCCTTGTTGGCATATTGCAGAAACAAGAAGCATGGTTGCAGTCACCTGTAGCACAAATGTCTGCATGTTGAAAAATATTAAGAAACAAGGAGACAAACACTTGCAATGGAAAATTTATCATGATAAGCAGAATAATAGTACATTGAAAGTTTATCAGAGGATGGTATGCTCGCAGTGGTTGAAACACACATGGTTCATGGAAAATGTATGGACAATAAGAAACACACACTAACAATGGTGATGCAAAAATTCACCACCATTGGTGCACATGTCAATAAAGTGAAGCATAATTACATTGGTAGTGCTAGCAACACACAATAAGAAACACACTTTATATCGCACGTCAAACACTACCAAACTTTGCCATGATCTTTGTAAATAGATTTGCCATGGACACATGAAGTGAAGAGTTGCCCCTAGTTTTGACCTTGTTGTTTGTGTCTATAACTAACAAATTATACATGCTATTAAATTTTGCCATGGAAAAAACAAAACTTTAAGAAAAGCTATTTATGTGCAAAACAAAAAGATGGCCTCCCTGAGCTGTACTCATGTTTAAACTTTGCCATGGTTAAAAAATTAGTAAATTTGACATTGCAACTTTTGCGACGGAGTACGAATTTGCCATCCTCAAACGAAAAAAATACCATGGTCAGATTTTTTTTGCCATGGTTAAAAGAGTAAATTTTCCGTGCCTAAAAATAATAATTCATCTTTAAGAAAATTTCAGGTTGGAAAAAGAAATCTAAAAAACTTGCCATGGCAGGACAACTTCAGATGTACTATCGCTAACAGTGACCATTTTCCATGGTCAGAAAACCATCTACACTTGCTATGGAAACATATGTTAATTTGCCGTGACAAGTGCTAATTGGCGTGTGATTGAAACTCGAAACTTGACATGGCAAAACATCTTAAAACGCACCATGGCAAAAGAATCAGAAAGATTTCCCATGTCAGAAGAATGTAGCTACAAAAACAAGATTTGTTTTGACAAATCATCTCATCCTTTATTCATAGGTACAAAAACGAGTTAAAAATGCTATCTAGAGGACAACAAAAAACACTAAGACATCATGCCTTGTTTCAGCGTCTAAGAATGACAAAGGCACTAACATTGTTCAAGGAAAAAGAGAAAAAAACACCATTAATTAGCTTTCATCGCAATTTAGCTAGTTATGTCTGAAAAGGTCAGATGGCTAGTTTAACTTATTTGTCATGATATTAAAAAAATGAAATTGCGATGGTGCTTGAAGTAAATTTGCCTACATTATGCATATGACAATTACGAAAACAATTATCTTAAATTTTCCATGGTTTTTAGGACACATTTTTTTTTGAAAACTTGCCATATGAAGAATTTGCCATGGCAATAAAAATGAAGAATTTACCATGCCTAACTTTTTCCCCCTCATGGTATACTCAATGTAATCAGTGATTGTAGACTTTATTCTTGTTCATTTTCCATGCTCAATGTACTTGAAAGTAAAAATTTCCATGTCAAATTTACTGTGGTCCCATGAAAAGGAAAAAAAAATTGCAATGGCATATTAAATTGACATGTAAAAATAAAATTGTATTGCCATGCCTAACTTTTCTTTGCCTCATGCTATGCATAGTATACTCAATGATTGTGCAATTTGTTATTTTTGCTATGGTAATAAGAAAGGAAATTTGCCATGTTCCGTAAAGTAAATTTGCCATGGCCAAAGAAGCTATAATTGACATGAGCGGTTAGAGTAAAATTTGCCATGTATTTAAAGTAAATTTCCCATGGCAAAATAAAGTAAAATTTGACATGGCAAAGTAGATAGCAAAAACAAATGAATGGAAATGTAGGTAAATTTTGCATGGCAACGAAATAAAATTTGCCATGCTACAAAGTAAAAAAATTCCATGTTATTAAAAGATAATTTTTTAAGAAGAACAAATTTCCATGGCAAAAAAGCATATTAAATTTGCCACGTTATTAAATTTTTCTGCCATGGACTGTATAATAATTTTGCAATGTGAGTGGGAAAATTAGTCATGTTCATGTCAACACGATAAGGTTTAAGTTGCCATGTAAAAACATATCTTGCCATGGAAGCAAGATTTCTGGCATCAACCATCTTTCGTTGTACAATCAAATACGCCTCAAGAAATTGCCATGGCAAGAAGCCACACATTCAGAAATGATGCGACAAAAAACCCTAAGTTGCATGTAGTGCACTGGAAGAGAATACAGAAGTGTCAGGTAGTGACTTCAAAATTTTCCATGCATTATGAATAGAACATGGCACAAATTCAGAACCAAAACATAAAAAGAAATTCCTAAATTGCCATGTACTGCATTGAAAGAGCATGCAAGAAATATCGGGTAATGGCTACAAAATTGCCGTGCATGTGTCTGTAGAAGATTCACACATTCAGGAAAAAATGCATCAAAATCCCGAAATTTCCATTCATGTATGGGGTGCTCATATGATGTGGTGGTGGTTGTAAGAACATGCATCGTGGAGTCCTGCAACCATATATGATTCCCAATGAAAGACAACAAGGGAAATTGCTAGCTACAGTGGCGACAGAGAAAATGGGTGGGTGGATGGGGCATCGGCAATTACCTCTGGCCGAGGGAGGAACAATACATGCTGGTGATTCCCATCAAGCCGGGCGCCATCTTGCATATCCTCATCCCAGGTGACGCAGATCCCAACGTGCATAACCGTCGGTGCCGGTGCTTCCCGTGATCCCGTCGAGACTGACGACGGTTGATACGTCTCCATCGTATCTACTTTTCCAAACACTTTTTACCTTGTTTTGGACTCTAACTTGCATGATTTGAATGGAACTAACCGGACTGACGTTGTTTTCAGTAGAATTGCCATGGTGTTATTTTTGTGGAGAAATAAAAGTTCTCGGAATGACCTGAAAATCCACGAAGAATATTTTTGGAATATATACAAATACTGGTGAAAGAATCAAGACCAGGGGCCCACACCCTGTCCACGAGGGTGGGGGCGCGTCCACCCCCCTGGGGCGCGTCCCCTGCATCGTGGGCCCCTTGGAGCTCCACCGACCTCAACTCCAACTCTATATATTCACATTCGGGGAGAAAAAAATCTGGGAGAAGGATTCATCGGATTTTACGATACGGAGCCGCCGCCAAGCCCTAAACTCTCTCGGGAGGGCTGATCTGGAGTACGTTTGGGGCTCCGGAGAGGGGAATCCGTCGCCGTCGTCATCATCAACCATCCTCCATCACCAATTTCATGATGCTCACCGCCGTGCGCGAGTAATTTCATCGTAGGCTTGCTGGATGGTGATGGGTTGGATGAGATTTATCATGTAATCGAGTTAGTTTTGTTAGGGTTTGATCCCTAGTATCCACTATGTTCTGAGATTGATGTTGCTATGACTTTGCTATGCTTAATGCTTGTCACTAGGGCCCAAGTGCCATGAATTCAGATATGAACCTATTATGTTTTCATGAATATATGTGAGTTCTTGATCCTATCTTGCAAGTCAATAGTCACCTACTATGAGTTATGATCCGGCAACCCCGAAGTGACAATAATCGGGACCACTCCTGGTGATGACCGTAGTTTGAGGAGTTCATGTATTAACTAAGTGTTAATGCTTTGGTTTGGTACTCCATTAAAAGGATGCCTTAATATCCCTAGTTTCCAATAGGACCCCGCTGCCACGGGAGGGTAGGACAAAAGATGTCATGCAAGTTCTTTTCCATAAGCACGTATGACTATATTCGGAATACATGCCTACATTACATTGATGAACTGGACCTAGTTCTGTGTCACCCTATGTTATAACTCTTGCATGAAGAATCGCATCTGACATAATTATCCATCATTGATCCATTGCCTATGAGCTTTTCACATATTGATCTTTGCTTAGTTACTTTTCCATTGCCACTGTTATGATGCTACAAAACTGCTACTGTTACTTCTGCCACCGTTACCGTTATTTTCATACTACTTTGCTACTAAATACTTTGCTGCAGATATTAAGTTTTCCAGGTGTGGTTGAATTGACAACTCAACTGCTAATACTTGAGAATATTCTTCGGCTCCCCTTGTGTAGAATCAATAAATTTGGGTTGAATACTCTACCCTCGAAAACTGTTGCGATCCCCTATACTTGTGGGTTATCAAGACTATTTTCTGGCGCTGTTGTCGGGGAGCATAGATCTATTCTTTGAGTCACTTGGGATTTGTATCTTCTGATCACTATGAGGAACTTGAAAGACGAAAAACCAAGATTTATCCCTCAACTACGAGGGGAGGTAAGAATCTTCCATCTAGCTTTGCACTTGATTCACCTTCTGTTATGAGTAAACTTGTGACACCTACTCCTGCAACTGATTCTGATATGTCGCATCTATTGATGATGCCACTTCTGCTTTGCATGATACTTATGATGAAACTACTTCTATGCTTGATAATGCTGTGCCATTAGGTAAATTTCTGGATGAACAACTTGCTAGGGTTAGAGAGAATGAAATTATTGAAACTGATAATGTGGATGAAAGTGATGATGAAGATTTTCCCCCTAGATATGAATTTCCTGTTCTGCCTGAGGGTTATGTTATGGATGAACAAACTGCTAGAGATTTTATTGCTTGCAATGATAGATATGATCTTAAGAAATTATTAGCTAAGCTGAAAGAAAAATCTTTGAATGCTAGAGTGAAATATGATCCTGCGTTTGCTACTTCACCTATTTGTAGTACTGATAAGGATTATGATTTCTCTGTCGATCCTGAGTTAATTACTTTGGTTAAATCTGATCCTTTCTACGGCTACGAATCTGAAACTGTTGTGGCACATCTTACTAAATTAAATGATATAGCCACCCTATTCACTCATGAGGAAAAAATTCGTTACTACTATATCCTTAAGTTATTTCCGTTCTCATTAAAGGGTGATGCTAAAATATGCTTTAATTCTCTTACTCCTGGTTGTGTGCGTAGTCCCCAGGATATGATTCGTTACTTCTCTGCTAAATATTTCCCCGCTCATAAGAAACAAGCTGCTTTAAGGGAAATATATAATTTTGTGCAAATTGAAGAAGAGAGTATCCCACAAGCTTGGGGGAGGCTTCTCCAATTACTTAATGCTTTGCCTGATCATCCTCTCAAGAAAAATGAAATACTTGATATCTTTTATAATGGACCAACTAATGATTCCAGAGACCACCTGGATAGTTGTGCTGGTTGTGTTTTCAGGGAAAGAACTGTTGATCAAGCTGAATTGCTATTGAATAATATGTTGAGTAATGATAATAATTGGACACTTCCTGAACCAACTCCTAAGCCAACTCCGAAGAAAAGGTGTATTCTATTTCTCAGTCCTGAAGATATGCAGGAGGCAAAGAAATCTATGAAAGAAAATGGTATTAAAGCTGAAGATGTTAAGAATTTACCGCCTATTGAAGAAATACATGGTCTTGATAACCCGACACAGGTAGTAGAGGTAACTTCTCTCTATAGATTTGATAAGGGTGAAATCCCATCTACTAAGTTTGCTAGCCAATGCTTGGATGAGTTTGATAATTTTATGGTTAAACAAGAAAACTTCAATGCTTATGTTGGTAGACAATTGAAACATAATGCTTATATGATTGAACACTTGAGTGATTATTTGTCTAGAGTTAAAGGTGAACTTAAAATTATTAGTAAACATGCTTCTATGGTTACCACTCAAGTAGAACAAGTGATTAAAGCTCAAAATGATTTTCAAAATGAATTAAATAATAAGAAAAATGATAATGCTGTTAGAGTTATGACTAGAGGGAGTAAAATGACCCAGGAACATTTTTATCCTGAGGGCCACCCTAAGAGAGTTGAGCAAGATTCTCAGAGAACTAATGTTGATGCACCTAGTCTTGCTAAGAAGAAAAAGAAAAATGATAGGACTTTGCATGCTTCTAGTGAACCTGTTGATGACACACCTGAGAATCCCAATGATATTTCTATTTCTGATGCTGAAACACAATCTGGTGATGAACATGAACCTAGTGATAATGTTAATGATGATGTTCATATTGATGCTCAACCTAGCAATGACAATGATGTAGAGATTGAACCTGCTGTTGATCTTGATAACCCACAATCAAAGAATCAACATTATGATAAGAGAGACTTTGTTGCTAGGAAGCAAAGTAAAGAAAGAGAACCATGGGTTCAGAAACCCATGCCTTTTCCTCCTAAACCATCCAAGAAAAAGGATGATGAGGATTTTGAGTGCTTTGCTCTGATTAGACCTATCTTTTTGCGTATGCGTTTGACTAATATGCTTAAAACGAATCCTTATGCTAAGTATATGAAAGATATAGTTACAAATAAAAGAAAGATACCGAAAGCTGAAATTTCCACCATGCTTGCCAATTATACTTTTAAGGGTGGAATACCAAAGAAAATTGGAGATCCAGGTTGAGCATGAATTAAGCTTGGGGATGTTGATACGTCTCCGTCGTATCTATAATTTTTTATTGTTCCATGCCAATATTATACAACTTCCATATACTTTTGACAACTTTTTATACTATTTTTGGGACTAACATATTGATCCAGTGCCCAGTGCCAGTTCCTGTTTGTTGCATGTTTTATGTTTCGCAGAAACCCCATATCAAACGGAGTCCAAACGGGATAAAAACGGACGGAGAATTATTTTGGAATATTTGTGATTTTTGGGAAGTAAAATCAATGCGAGACGGTGCCCGAGGTGGCCACGAGGGTGGGGCCCACGCCCACTCCAGGCAGGCGTTCCCCTGACCCTCGTGGGCCCCCCATAAGGCGGTTGATGCCGTTCTTCGGCCGCAAGAAAGCTAATTTTTGGAAAAAGATCTAGGCGAAGGTTTCAATACAATCGGAGTTACGGATCTCCATATATACACGAAACGGTGAAAGGGCAGCAGAACAGAACGCAGAAACAGAGAGAGACAGAGAGACAGATCCAATCTCGGAGGGGCTCTCGCCCTCCCACGCCATGGAGACCATGGACCAGAGGGGAAACCCTTCTCCCATCTAGGGAGAAGGTCAAGGAAGAAGAAGAAGGAGGGGGGCTCTCTCTCCCCCTCGCTTCCGGTGGCGCCGGAACGCCGCCGGGGGCCATCATCATCACCGCGATCTACACCAACACCTCCGCCATCTTCACCAACATCTCCATCACCTTCCCCCCTCTATCTACAGCGGTACACTCTCCCACAACCCGCTGTACCCTCTACTTGAACATGGTGCTTTATGCTTCATATTATTATCCAATGATGTGTTGCCGTCCTATGCTGTCTGAGTAGATTTTCTTTGTCCTATCGGTGGTTGATGAATTGCTATGATTGATTTAATTTGCTTGTGGTTATGTTGCTGTCCTTTGGTGCCCATCATATGAGCGCGCGCGTGGATCACACCTTAGGGTTAGTTGTATGTTGATAGGATTATGTATTGTCGGGCAAGGGTGACAGAAGCTTCAGCCTAGCATAGAAATTGATGCATACGGGATTGAAGGGGGACCAATATATCTTAATGCTATGGTTCGGTTTTACCTTAATGAATGTAAGTAGTTGCGGATGCTTGCTAATAGTTCCAATCATAAGTGCATGGAATTCCAAGTCAGGGATGACATGCTAGCAGTGGCCTCTCCCACATAAAACTTGCTATCGGTCTAGTAAAGTAGTCAATTGCTTAGGGACAATTTCGCACACTCCTACCACCAATTTTCCACACTCGCTATATTTAATTTATTATGTATTTATCTAAACAGCCCCTAGCTTTTATTTACGTGCTCTTTACTATCTTGCAAACCTATCCAAAAACACCTACAAAGTACTTCTAGTTTCGTACTTGTTTTAGGTAAAGCGAACGTCAAGCGTGCGTAGAGTTGTATCGGTGGTCGACAGAACTTGAGGGAATATTTGTTCTACCTTTAGCTTCTCGTTGGGTTCGACACTCTTACTTATCGAAAGAGGCTATAATTGATCTCCTATACTTGTGCGTTATCAAAACCTTTTTCTGGCGCCATTGCCGGGGAGCAATAGCGTGGGGTGAATATTCTCGTGTGTGCTTGTTTGCTTTATCACTAAGTAATTTTTATTTGTTGTTCTTAGTTGTTCTTTATCTTTAGTTATGGATATGGAACACGGAATACCAAAAAAATTAGCTGTACTTGCTACTCATGGAGATGAGGAACCTCCTAAACCCCTCGATGCTCGTTATGTGACAGATATTATGTACTACTTTGATAATCCAGAGAAAACCCCATTCAATTTGGTAATGGGAGTAACGTTGGATCAACGTGAATACTTTAGGGATTATCTCTTGATACAAAAAGGGAAACTATTATGGGATCAAATTTATATATTGAAGTGGTATGCTCCGCAAGTATGCTTGAGTTATGATTATACTTGTTGTTCTAGGATGAAGGCTCCACACCTTCCCTTTTCATGCAAATTTAATGATAATGAAACCTTAGCTTCTTATGCTAATGGTATATATGATTACTATGATGTGGAACAAATAGAAGAATTTCTTGCTTTTAAGGGTGCTTATGAAATTGAATCTTTGTTTGTAAAATATGAAGCTTTTGATGATGATGTTTATAGGCCTGAAAATTATGCTATATTGAAATATTGCTATGATAATTATGAATATAATTCCTATATTAATGCGCTTATTGAGAAAGTCTCCGCTGTCCAAGAATAGACTAATATTTTGCAGGAACCTATGGAAGAAGAAATTGATGAAACTATGAGCTCACTGGATGAAAAAGATGATGAGGAGAGCGAAGAACCAAAGGAGGAAGAGCGGATTAGCTACCCATGCCCACCTTCTAATGAGAGTAACTCTTCAACTCATACATTCTTTAATTTCCCTTCGTGCTTACCGAAGGATGATTGCTATGATCCCGTTGATTCTTTTGAAATACCCCTTTTTGATGAACTTGATGCTTGCTATGCTTGTGGCCAAGATGCCAGTATGAATTATGCTTATGGAGATGAACTTGCTATAGTTACTTATGTTAAACATGAAATTGTTGCTATTTCACCCACACATGATAGTCCTATTATCTTTTTGAATTCTCCCGATTACACTATATCGGAGAAGTTTGCACTTATTAAGGATTATATTGATGGGTTGCCTTTTACCGTTGCACATGATTATTTTGATGAATATAATATGCATGTGCTTGCTGCTCCTACTTGCAATTATTATGAGGGAGGAACTATATCTCCACCTCTCTATGTTTCCAACACGATAAAATTGCAAGAAACTGTTTATACTATGCATTGGCCTTTACTTTGTGTGCATGAATTGTTCTTTTATGACATGCCGATGCATAGAAAGAGAGTTAGACTTCATCATTGCTTGATTTATGTTACTTTTTGCTCACAACTAAATGTCAAATAATTGCTAATTAAAATTGGCTTTGATATACCTCGGGATCCTGGTGGATTCACTACTTGAGCACTATATGCCTAGCTTAATGGCTTTAAAGAAAGCGCTGCCAGGGAGACAACCCGGAAGTTTTAGAGAGTCATTTATTTCTGTTGTGTGCTTTTATAAAGTTTATAAATAAAAATAATGTGCCAAGGTTTGCCTTTAGGATGTTTACAATGCTTGTTGGTTTGTACGGTGCAGGACATAAACTTTGGTTGTAGTGTGCGATTTTACATTTTTTTACTGGAACATCAAATGGTTCTGATTCTTTTTGCACTGTCTTTATATACAAATTGTTTATTTTTCCTAATTTGGGTAGAATTGTTCAAGCATCATAAGTATGGTGAATGTTCAGATTGTTGCAGACTGTTCTATTTTAGACAGATTCTGTTTTTGATGCATAGTTTGCTTGTTTTGATGGAACTATCGATTTATATCAGTGGATTAAGCCATGAAAAGGTTATACTATAGTAGACAAAATGCCAAAAAATATATCAATTGGTTTGCAACAGTACTGAGAGTAGTGATTTGCTTTATTATACTAATGGATCTTACCGAGTTTTTTGTTGAAGTTTTGTGTGGATGAAGTGTTCGATGATCGAGGAGGTCTCGATGTGAGAAGAAGGAAGAGAGGCAAGAGCTCAAGATTGGGGATTCCCAAGGCATCCCAAGTAAATATTCAAGGAGACTCAAGCGTCTAAGCTTGGGGATGCCCCGGAAGGCATCCCCTCTTTCTTCAACAAGTATCGGTATGTTTTCGGATTCGTTTCATTCATGTGATATGTGCAAATCTTGGAGCGTCTTTTGCATTTAGTTTTCTCTTTTCCTTTTTGCACCATGCTGGTATGAGATAGTCCTTGGTTGATTTATAGAATTCTCATTGCACTTCACTTATATCTTTTGAGTATGGCTTTATAGAATGCTTCATGTGCTTCACTTATATCATTTGAAGTTTGGATTGCCTGTTTCTCTTCACATAGAAAACCGCCATTTGTAGAATGTTCTTTTGCTTCACTTATATTTGTTAGAGCGTGGGCATATCTTTTGTGGAAATAATTAAACTCTCTTGCTTCACTTATATCTATTTAGAGAGATGACAGGAATTGGTCATTCACATGGTTAGTCATAAAATCCTACATAAACTTGTAGATCACTGAATATGATATGTTTGATTCCTTGCAATAGTTTTGCGATATAAAGGTGGTGATATTAGAGTCGTGCTAGTTGAGTAATTGTGAAATTGAGGTGTTGAGGTTTGCAAGTCCCGTAGCATGCACGTATGGTGAACCGTTATGTAACGAAGTCGGAGCATGAGGGGTTATTTCATTGCTTTCCTTATGAGTGGCGGTCGGGGACGAGCGATGGTCTTTTCCTACCAATCTATCCCCCTAGGGGCATGCGTAGTAGTACTTTGCTTCGAGGGATAATAAACTTTTGGAATAAGTATATGAGTTCTTTATGACTAATGTGAGTCCGTGGATTATACACACTCTCACCCTTCCATCATTGCTAGCCTCTTCGATATCATGCATTGCCCTTGCTCACCTCGAGAGTTGGTGCAAACTTTGCCGGTGCATCCAAACCCCGTGATATGATACACTCTGTCACACATAAGCCTCATTATATCTTCCTCAGAATAGCCACCATACCTACCTATTATGGCATTTCCATAGCCATTTTGAGATATATTGCCATGCAACTTCCATCATCATCATATACATGACTTGAGCATTTATTGTGATATTGCTTTGCATGATCGTAAGATAGCTAGCATTATGTTTTCATGGCTTGTCCATTTTTTTGATGTCATTCCTACGCTAGATCATTGCACATCCCGATACACCGTCAGAGGCATTCATATAGAGTCAAATCTTTGTTCTAGATATCGAGTTGTAATATTGAGTTGTAAGTAAATAGAAGTGTGATGATCATCATTATTAGAGCATTGCCCCAGTGAGGAAAGGATGATGGAGACTATGATTCCCCCACAAGTCGGGATGAGACTCTAGACTTTATGAAAAATAAAAGAGGCCAAAGAAGCCCCCCCCCCCCCAAAAAAAGAGGCTAAAGAAGCCCACCCAAAAAAAATAAAAAAATAAAAAGAGAAAATAAAAAAATGAGAGAAAAAGGGAGAAGGGACAATGTTACTATCCTTTTACCACACTTGTGCTTTAGAGTAGCACCATGTTCTTCATATAGAGAGTCTCTTGAGTTATCACTTTCATATACTAGTGGGAATTTTCATTATAGAACTTGGCTTGTATATTCCGATGATGGGCTTCCTCAATGCCCGAGGTCTTCATGAGCAAGCACGTTGGATGCACACCCACTTAGTTTCCAGTTTGAGCTTTCATACACTTATAGCTCTAGTGCATCCGTTGCATGGCAATCCCTACTCCTCACATTGACATCAATTGATGGGCATCTCCATAGCCCGTTGATTAGCCGCGTCGATGTGAGACTTTCTCCTTTTTTGTCTTCTCCACACAACCTCCATTATCATATGCTATTCCACCTATAGTGCTATATCCATGGTTGCGCTTATGTATTGCGCGAGGGTTGAAAAGGCTGAAGCGCGTTAAAAAGTATGAACCAATTGCTCGGCTTGTCATCGGGGTTGTGCATGATTTGAATGCTTTGTGTGGTGAAGATGGAGCATAGCCAGACTATATAATTTTGTAGGGATGACCTTTCTTTGGCTATGTTATTTCGATAAGACATAATTGCTTGGTTGGTATGCTTGAAGTATTATTGTCTGAATGTCAAATGATAGACTATTGCTTTGAATTACTCGTGTCTTAATATTCATGCCATGATTAGATACATGATCAAGATTATGCTAGGTAGCATTCCACCTCAAAAATTATTTTTTTATCATTTACCTACTCGAGGACGAGCATGAATTAAGCTTGGAGATGGTGATACGTCTCCGTCGTATCTATAATTTTTGATTGTTCCATGCCAATATTATACAACTTTCATATACTTTTGGCAACTTTTTATACTATTTTTGGGACTAACATATTGATCCGGTGCCCAGTGCCAGTTCCTGTTTGTTGCATGTTTTATGTTTCGTAGAAACCCCATATCAAACGGAGTCCAAATGGGATAAAAACGGATGGAGAATTATTTTGGAATATTTGTGATTTTTGGGAAGTAAAATCAATGCGAGACGGTGCCCGAGGTGGCCACGAGGGTGGGGCCCACGCCCACTCCAGGCAGGCGCGCCCCTGACCCTCGTGGGCCCCCCGTAAGGCGGTTGATGCCGTTCTTCAGCCGCAATAAAGCTAGTTCTTGGAAAAAGATCTGGGTGAAGGTTTCAATCCAATCGGAGTTACAGATCTCCATATATACACGAAACGGTGAAAGGGCAGCAGAACAGAGCGCAGAAACAGAGAGAGACAGAGAGACAGATCCAATCTCGGAGGGGCTCTCGCCCCTCCGACGCCATGGAGACCATGGACCAGAGGGGAAACCCTTCTCCCATCTAGGGAGAAGGTCAAGGAAGAAGAAGTAGGAGGGGGCCTCTCTCCCCCCCTCGCTTCCGGTGGCGCCGGAACGCCGTCGGGGGCCATCATCACGTTCTTGGCACACGTTCAGCTCGATGACGCCCCCGGGCTCCGATCCAGCAAAACTTCGGGGAGGAGTTCCGTCAGCACGACGGCGTGGTGACGATCTTGATGTTCAACCGTCGCAGGGCTTCGCCTAAGCACCGCTACAATATGATCGAGGTCTAATATCGTGGAGGGGGCACCGCACACGGCTAAGGAACGATCACAAAGATCAACTTGTGTGTCCTAGGGTGCCCCCTGCCCCCGTATATAAAGGAGCAAGGGGGGAGGCCGGCCGGCCCTATGGGGCGTGACAAAGGGAGGGGGGAATCCTCATCCTAGTGGGAGTAGGACTCCCCTTTCCTAGTGCAACTAGGAAGAGAGAGGGGGAAGGAAAGAGAGGGAGAGGGAGAGGGAAAGAGGGGCCGCGCCCCCCTGCCTAGTCCAATTCGGACTCCCCATGGGGGGGGCGCGCCACCTGCTGGGCTGCTGCCCTCTCTCCCCTCACGCCCACTAAGGCCCAATACTTCCCAGGGGGGTTCCGGTAACCCCTCCGGCACTCCGGTTTTCTCCAAAATCACCCGGAACACTTCCGGTGTCCGAATATGGTCGTCCAATATATCGATCTTTAAGTATCGACCATTTCGAGACTCCTCGTCATGTCCGTGATCACATCCGGGACTCCGAACAACCTTCGGTACATCAAAATACATAAACTCATAATGAAACTGTCATCATAACGTTAAGCGTGCGGACCCTACGGTTCGAGAACAATGTAGACATGACCGAGACACGTCTTCGGTCAATAACCAATAGCGGAACCTGGATGCTCATATTGGTTCCTACATATTCTACGAAGATCTTTATCGGTCAGACCGCATGACAACATACGTTGTTCCCTTTGTCATCGGTATGTTACTTGCCCGAGATTCGATCGTCGGTATCCTATACCTAGTTCAATCTCGTTACTGGCAAGTCTCTTTACTCGTTCCGTAATACATCATCCCGCAACTAACTCATTAGTTGCAAAGCTTGCAAGGCTTAAGTGATGTGCATTACCGAGAGGGCCCAGAGATACCTCTCCGACATTCGGAGTGACAAATCCTAATCTCGAAATACGCCAACCCAACAAGTACCTTCGGAGACACCTGTAGAGCACCTTTATAATCACCCAGTTACGTTGTGACGTTTGGTAGCACACAAAGTGTTCCTCCGGTAAACGGGAGTTGCATAATGTCATAGTCATAGGAACATGTATAAGTCATGAAGAAACCAATAGCAACAAACTAAACGATCAAGTGCTAAGCTAACGGAATGGGTCAAGTCAATCAGATCATTCATCTAATGATGTGATCCCATTAATCAAATAACAACTCTTTGTCTATGGTTAGGAAACATAACCATCTTTGATTAATGAGCTAGTCAAGTAGAGGCATACTAGTGACACTCTGTTTGTCTATGTATTCACACATGTATTATGTTTCCGGTTAATACAATTCTAGCATGAATAATAAACATTTATCATGAAATAAAAAAATAAATAATAACTTTATTATTGCCTCTAGGGCATATTTCCTTCAGTCTCCCACTTGCACTGGAGTCAATAATCTAGATTACACATTAATGATTCTAACACCCATGGAGTCTTGGTGTTGATCATGTTTTGCTCGTGGAAGAGGCTTAGTCAACGGGTCTGCTACATTCAGATCCGTATGTATCTTGCAAATTTTTATGTCTCCCACCTGGACTAGATCCCGGATGGAATTGAAGCGTCTCTTGATGTGCTTGGTGTTGGAAATATGCCCTAGAGGCAATAATAAAAGAATTATTATTATATTTCCTTATTCATGATAATTGTCTTTATTCGTGCTATAATTGTGTTAACCGGAAATCGTAATACATGTGTGAATAACAGACAACAACATGTCCCTAGTGAGCCTCTAGTTGACTAGCTCGTTGATCGACAGATAGTCATGGTTTCCTGACTATGGACATTGGATGTCATCGATAACGGGATCACATCATTAGGAGAATGATGTGATGGACAAGACCCAATCCTAAACATAGCATAAGATCGCATAGTTCGTTTGCTAGAGTTATCCAATGTCAAGTATCCTTTCCTTAGACCATGAGATCGTGTAACTCCCGGATACCGTAGGAGTGCTTTGGGTATGCCAAACGTCACAACGTAACTGGGTGACTATAAAGGTATGCTACGGGTATCTCTGAAAGTGTCTGTTGGGTTGACATGGATCGAGACTGGGATTTGTCACTCCGCTTGACGGAGAGGTATCACCGGGCCCTCTCGGTAATGCATCATCACAATGAGCTCAATGTGATCAAAGTGTTTGATCACGAGATCATGCATTACGGTAACGAGAAAAGTGACTTGCCGGTAACGAGATTGAACAAGGTATTGGTATACCGACGATCGAATCTCGGGCAAGTAAAATACCGATTGACAAAGGGAATCGTATACGGGATTAATTGAATCCTTGACATCGTGGTTCATCCGATGAGATCATCGTGGAGCATGTGGGAGCCAACATGGGTATCCAGATCCCGCTGTTGGTTATTGCCCGAGAGCCGTCTCGGTCATGTCTGCATGTCTCCCGAACCCGTAGGGTCTACACACTTAAGGTTCGGTGACGCTAGGGTTGTGAAGATATGTATGTGCAGTAACCCGAATGTTGTTCGGAGTCCCGGATGAGATCCCGGACGTCACGAGGAGTTCCGGAATGGTCCGGAGGTAAAGAATTATATATAGGAAGTGCTATTTTGGCCATCGGGACAAGTTTCGGTGTTATCGGTATTGTACCGGGACCACCGGAGGGGTCCCGGGGTCCACCAGGTGGGGCCACCTGCCTTGGTGGGCCACATGGGCCTTAGGGGGTGCGCCTTGGCCCACTTGGGCCAAGGGGAACCAGCCCCAAGGGCCCATGCGCCAAGGAAACTTGGAGGAGGGAGAGTCCAAAGGGGGGAAGGCACCTCCGAGGTGCCTTGGGGAGGATGGACTCCTCCCCCCCTCTTGGCCGCACCCCTTCCTTGGAGGAAGGGGAAAGGCTGCGCCCTCCCCCCCTCTAATGCACCTATATAAAGGGGGGCAGGGGTGGGGGGCAGCGCACGATATGCCCTGGCGCCCCCTCCTCCCTGCAACACCTCCTCCTCCTCCCGTAGTTGCTTAGCGAAGCCCTGCCGGAGTTCTGCTGCATCCACCACCACACCGTCGTGCTGGATCTTCCTCAACCTCTCCTTCCCCCTTGCTGGATCAAGAAGGAGGAGACGTCTCCCATCCCGTACGTGTGTTGAACGCGGAGGTGCCGTCCGTTCGGTACTAGATCATCGATGAATTGGATTACGGCAAGTACGACTACCTCATCCACGTTCACTCGAACGCTTCCGTTGCGATCTACAAAGTGGTATGTAGATGCTATCCAATCTGAATACTCGTTGCTAGATGAACTCATAGGTGGTTCTTGGTGAAACCGTAGGAAAAATTTTAATTTTCTGCAACGTTCCCCAACAGTGGCATCATGAGCTAGGTCTATGCGTAGTTCTTCTTGCGCGAGTAGAACACAATTTGTTGTGGGCGTAGATGTTGTCAATTCTTCTTGCCGTTACTAGTCAATCTTGATTCAGCGGTATTGTGGGATGAAGCGGCCCGGACCAACCTTACACGTACGCTTACGTGAGACCGGTTCCACCGACTAACATGCACTAGTTGCATAAGGTGGCTGGCGGGTGTCTGTCTCTCCTACTTTAGTTGGATCGGATTCGATGAACAGGGTCCTTATGAAGGGTAAATAGAGATTGACAAATCACGTTGTGGTTTGAACGTAGGTAAGAAAACGTTCTTGCTAGAACCCTAATTCAGCCACGTAAAACTTGCAACAACAATTAGAGGACGTCTAACTTGTTTTTGCAGCAAGTGCTTGGTGATATGATATGGCCAAAGTTGTGATGAATGATGAATGATCTTTATGTGATGTATGAGATATTCATGCTATTGTAATAGGAATCACGACTTGCATGTCGATGAGTATGACAACCGGCAGGAGCCATAGGAGTTGTCTTTATTTTTTGTATGACCTGCGTGTCATTGAGAATCGCCATGTAAGTTACTTTACTTTATTGCTAAACGCGTTAGCCATAGTAGTAGAAGTAATAGTTGGCGAGCAACTTCATGGAGACACGATGATGAAGATCATGATGATGAAGATCATGGTGTCAAGCCGGTGACAAGATGATCATGGAGCCCCAAGATGGAGATCAAAGGAGCTATGTGATATTGGCCATATCATGTCACATTTATTATTTGATTGCATGTGATGTTTATCATGTTTTGCATCTTGTTTACTTAGAACAACGGTAGTAAATAAGATGATCCCTCATAATAATTTCAAGAAAGTGTTCACCCTAACTGTGCACCGTTGCTAAGGTTCGTCGTTCCGAAGCACCACGTGATGATCGGGTGTGATAGGTCCTTACGTTCGCATACAACGGGTGTAAGACAGATTCACACACGCAAAACACTTAGGTTGACTTGACGAGCCTAGCATGTACAGACATGGCCTCGGAACACAGAAGACCGAAAGGTCGAGCATGAGTCGTATAGAAGATACGATCAACATGAAGATGTTCACCGATGTTGACTAGTCCGTCTCACGTGATGATCGGACACGGCCTAGTTGACTCGGATCATGTAATACTTAGATGACTAGTAGAGGGATGTCTATCTAAGTGGGAGTTCATTAAATAATTTGATTAAATGAACTTTATTATCATGAACTTAGTCTAAATATTTACAATATGTCTTGTAGATCAAATGGCCAACGTAGTCCTCAATTTCAACGTGTTCCTAGAGAAAACCAAGCTGAAAGACGATGGTAGCAACTATACGGACTGGGTCCGGAACCTGAGGATTATCCTCATAGCTGCCAAGAAAGATTATGTCCTAAGAGCACCGCTGGGTGACGCACCTATTCTCCCTGCAGAACAAGACGTTATGAACGCTTGGCAGTCACGCTGCGATGATTACTCCCTCGTTCAGTGCGGCATGCTTTACAGCTTAGAGCCGGGACTCCAAAAGCGTTTTGAGAGACATGGAGCATATGAGATGTTCGAAGAGCTGAAAATGGTTTTCCAAGCTCATGCCCGGGTCGAGAGATATGAAGTCTCCGACAAATTCTTTAGCTGTAAGACGGAGGAAAATGGCTCTGTTAGTGAGCACATACTCAAAATGTCTGGGTTGCACAACCGCTTGACTCAACTGGAAGTTAATCTCCCGGATGAAGCGGTCATTGACAGAATCCTCCAGTCGCTTCCACCTAGCTACAAGAGCTTTGTGATGAACTACAATATGCAGGGGATGGTAAAGACCATTCCTGAGGTATATGCTATGCTGAAATCAGCAGAGGTAGAAATCAAGAAGGAGCATCAAGTGTTGATGGTGAATAAAACCACTAAGTTCAAGAAGGGCAAGGGTAAAAAGAACTTCAAGAAGGACGGCAAGGAAGTTGCCGCGCCCGGTAAGCAAGTTGCCGGGAAGAAGCCAAAGAATGGACCCAAGCCCGAGACTGAGTGTTTTTATTGCAAGGGAAGTGGTCACTGGAAGCGGAACTGCTCCAAATACTTAGCGGACAAGAAGGCCGGCAAAACCAAAGGTATATGTGATATACATGTAATTGATGTGTACCTTACCAGTACTCGTAGTAGCTCTTGGGTATTTGATACCGGTGCAGTTGCTCATATTTGTAACTCAAAGCAGGAGCTGCGGAATAAACGGAGACTGGCAAAGGACGAGGTGACGATGCGCGTCGGGAATGGTTCCAAGGTCGATGTGATCGCCGTCGGCACGCTGCCTCTACATTTACCTACGGGATTAGTTTTAAACCTCAATAATTGTTATTTAGTGCCAAGTTTGAGCATGAACATTGTATCTGGATCTCGTTTAATTCGAGATGGCTACTCATTTAAATCCGAGAATAATGGTTGTTCTATTTATATGAGAGATATGTTTTATGGTCATGCTCCGATGGTTGGTGGTTTATTCTTAATGAATCTCGTACGTGATGATACACATATTCATAGTGTGAATACCAAAAGAGTTAAAGTTGATAACAATAGTCCCACATATTTGTGGCACTGCCGCCTTGGTCACATAGGTGTCAAACGCATGAAGAAGCTCCATGCAGATGGACTTTTAGAGTCTCTTGATTATGAATCATTTGACACGTGCGAACCATGCCTCATGGGTAAAATGACCAAGACTCCGTTCTCAGGAACAATGAAGCGAGCAACCAACTTATTGGAAATCATACATACCGATGTGTGCGGTCCAATGAGTGTTGAGGCTCGCGGTGGCTATCGTTATGTTCTCACCCTCACTGATGACTTGAGTAGATATGGGTATATCTACTTAATGAAACACAAGTCTGAGACCTTTGAAAAGTTCAAGGAATTTCAGAGTGAGGTTGAAAATCAACGTGATAGAAAGATCAAGTTTCTACGATCAGATCGTGGAGGAGAATACTTGAGTCACGAATTTGGCACACACTTAAGAAAATGTGGAATAGTTTCACAACTCACGCCGCCTGGAACACCTCAGCGTAATGGTGTGTCCGAACGTCGTAATCGCACTCTATTAGATATGGTGCGATCTATGATGTCTCTTACCGATTTACCGCTATCTTTTTGGGGCTATGCTTTAGAGACTGCCGCATTCACTTTAAATAGGGCTCCGTCGAAATCCGTTGAGACGACACCGTATGAATTATGGTTTGGGAAGAAACCTAAGCTGTCGTTTCTGAAAGTTTGGGGATGCGATGCTTATGTCAAGAAACTTCAACCTGAAAAGCTCGAACCCAAATCGGAAAAATGCGTCTTCATAGGATACCCAAAAGAAACTGTTGGGTATACCTTCTACCTCAGATCCGAAGGCAAGATCTTTGTTGCCAAGAATGGATCCTTTCTGGAGAAAGAGTTTCTCTCGAAAGAAGTAAGTGGGAGGAAAGTAGAACTTGATGAAGTGTTACCTCTTGAACCGGAAAATGGCGAAACTCAAGAAATCGTTCCTGAGGTGCCTGCACCAACTAGAGAGGAAATTAATGATTATGATCAAGATACTTCTGATCAAGCTCCTACTGAAATTCGAAGGTCCACAAGGACACGTTCCGCACCAGAGTGGTACGGGAACCCTGTCTTGGAAATCATGTTGTTAGACAACGGTGAACCTTCGAACTATGAGGAAGCAATGGCGGGCCCGGATTCCGACAAATGGCTGGAAGCCATGAAATCCGAGATAGGATCCATGTATGAAAACGAAGTATGGACTTTGACTGACTTGCCCGTTGAACGGCGAGCCATAGAAAATAAATGGATCTTTAAGAAGAAGACAGACGCGGATGGTAATGTGACCATCTATAAAGCTCGGCTTGTCGCTAAGGGTTATCGACAAGTTCAAGGGGTTGACTACGATGAGACTTTCTCACCGGTAGCGAAGCTGAAGTCCGTCCGAATCATGTTAGCGATTGCCGCATACTATGATTATGAGATATGGCAAATGGACGTCAAAACGGCATTCCTTAATGGTTTCCTTAAGGAAGAATTGTATATGATGCATCCGGAAGGTTTTGTCGATCCTAAGAATGCTGACAAGGTGTGCAAGCTCCAACGCTCGATTTATGGGCTGGTGCAAGCATCTCGGAGTTGGAACATTCGCTTTGATGAGATGATCAAAGCGTTTGGGTTTACACAGACTTATGGAGAAGCCTGTGTTTACAAGAAAGTGAGTGGGAGCTCTGTAGCATTTCTCATATTATATGTAGACGACATACTTTTGATGGGAAATGATATAGAACTCTTGGACAGCATTAAGGCCTACTTGAATAAAAGTTTTTCAATGAAGGACCTTGGAGAAGCTGCTTATATATTAGGCATCAAGATCTATAGAGATAGATCGAGACGCCTCATAGGTCTTTCACAAAGCACATACCTTGATAAGATATTGAAGAAGTTCAATATGGATCAATCTAAGAAGGGGTTCTTACCTGTGTTACAAGGTGTGAAATTGAGCTCAGCTCAATGTCCGACCACGGCAGAAGAAATAGAAGAGATGAGCGTCATCCCCTATGCCTCAGCCATAGGTTCTATTATGTATGCCATGCTGTGTACCAGACCTGATGTAAACCTTGCCGTAAGTTTGGTAGGAAGGTACCAAAGTAATCCCGGCAAGGAACACTGGACAGCGGTCAAGAATATCCTGAAGTACCTGAAAAGGACTAAGGAAATGTTTCTCGTTTATGGAGGTGACGAAGAGCTCGTCGTAAAAGGTTACGTCGACGCTAGCTTCGACACAGATCTGGATGACTCTAAGTCGCAAACCGGATACGTGTATATTTTGAATGGTGGGGCAGTAAGCTGGTGCAGTTGCAAGCAAAGCGCCGTGGCGGGATCTACATGTGAAGCGGAGTACATGGCAGCCTCGGAGGCAGCACATGAAGCAATTTGGGTGAAGGAGTTCATCACCGACCTCGGAGTCATACCCAATGCGTCGGGGCCAATCAAGCTCTTCTGTGACAACACTGGAGCTATTGCACTTGCAAAGGAGCCCAGGTTTCACAAGAAGACTAGGAACATCAAGCGTCGCTTCAACTCCATTCGTGAAAATGTTCAAGATGGAGACATAGAAATTTGTAAAGTGCACACGGATCTGAATGTCGCAGATCCGTCGACTAAACCTCTCCCTAAGGCAAAACATGATCAGCACCAGAACTCTATGGGTGTTCGATTCATCACAATGTAACTAGATTATTGACTCTAGTGCAAGTGGGAGACTGTTGGAAATATGCCCTAGAGGCAATAATAAAAGCATTATTATTATATTTCCTTATTCATGATAATTGTCTTTATTCGTGCTATAATTGTGTTAACCGGAAATCGTAATACATGTGTGAATAACAGACAACAACATGTCCCTAGTGAGCCTCTAGTTGACTAGCTCGTTGATCGACAGATAGTCATGGTTTCCTGACTATGGACATTGGATGTCATCGATAACGGGATCACATCATTAGGAGAATGATGTGATGGACAAGACCCAATCCTAAACATAGCATAAGATCGCATAGTTCGTTTGCTAGAGTTATCCAATGTCAAGTATCCTTTCCTTAGACCATGAGATCGTGTAACTCCCGGATACCGTAGGAGTGCTTTGGGTATGCCAAACGTCACAACGTAACTGGGTGACTATAAAGGTATGCTACGGGTATCTCTGAAAGTGTCTGTTGGGTTGACATGGATCGAGACTGGGATTTGTCACTCCGCTTGACGGAGAGGTATCACCGGGCCCTCTCGGTAATGCATCATCACAATGAGCTCAATGTGATCAAAGTGTTTGATCACGGGATCATGCATTACGGTAACGAGAAAAGTGACTTGCCGGTAACGAGATTGAACGAGGTATTGGTATACCGACGATCGAATCTCGGGCAAGTAAAATACCGATTGACAAAGGGAATCGTATACGGGATTAATTGAATCCTTGACATCGTGGTTCATCCGATGAGATCATCGTGGAGCATGTGGGAGCCAACATGGGTATCCAGATCCCGCTGTTGGTTATTGCCCGAGAGCCGTCTCGGTCATGTCTGCATGTCTCCCGAACCCGTAGGGTCTACACACTTAAGGTTCGGTGACGCTAGGGTTGTGAAGATATGTATGTGCAGTAACCCGAATGTTGTTCGGAGTCCCGGATGAGATCCCGGACGTCACGAGGAGTTCCGGAATGGTCCGGAGGTAAAGAATTATATATAGGAAGTGCTATTTTGGCCATCGGGACAAGTTTCGGTGTTATCGGTATTGTACCGGGACCACCGGAGGGGTCCCGGGGTCCACCAGGTGGGGCCACCTGCCTTGGTGGGCCACATGGGCCTTAGGGGGTGCGCCTTGGCCCACTTGGGCCAAGGGGAACCAGCCCCAAGGGCCCATGCGCCAAGGAAACTTGGAGGAGGGAGAGTCCAAAGGGGGGAAGGCACCTCCGAGGTGCCTTGGGGAGGATGGACTCCTCCCCCCTCTTGGCCGCACCCCTTCCTTGGAGGAAGGGGCAAGGCTGCGCCCTCCCCCCCTCTAATGCACCTATATAAAGGGGGGCAGGGGTGGGGGGCAGCGCACGATATGCCCTGGCGCCCCCTCCTCCCTGCAACACCGCCTCCTCCTCCCGTAGTTGCTTAGCGAAGCCCTGCCGGAGTTCTGCTGCATCCACCACCACACCGTCGTGCTGGATCTTCCTCAACCTCTCCTTCCCCCTTGCTGGATCAAGAAGGAGGAGACGTCTCCCGTCCCGTACGTGTGTTGAACGCGGAGGTGCCGTCCGTTCGGTACTAGATCATCGGTGAATTGGATTACGGCAAGTACGACTACCTCATCCACGTTCACTCGAACGCTTCCGTTGCGATCTACAAAGTGGTATGTAGATGCTATCCAATCTGAATACTCGTTGCTAGATGAACTCATAGATGGATCTTGGTGAAACCGTAGGAAAAATTTTAATTTTCTGCAACGTTCCCCAACACTTGGTTCTCTTGTGAAATCTAGATTCCTTCGCTAAGGCAATTGCTCCAGTATTGTCACAAAAGATTTTCATTGGACCCGATGCACTAGGTATGACACCTAGATCGGATATGAACTCCTTCATCCAGACTCCTTCATTTGCTGCTTCCGAAGCAGCTATGTATTCCACTTCACACGTAGATCCCGCCGCGACACTTCGTTTGGAACTGCACCAACTGACAGCTCCACCGTTTAAAGTAAACACGTATCCAGTTTGCGATTTAGAATCGTCTGGATCAGTGTCAAAGCTTGCATCAACGTAACCACTTACGATGAGCTCTTTGTCACCTCCATATACGAGAAACATATCCTTAGTCCTTTTTAGGTATTTCAGGATGTTCTTGACCGCTGTCCAGTGATCCACTCCTGGATTACTGTGGTACCTCCCTGCTAGACTTATAGCAAGGCACACATCAGGTCTGGTACACAGCATTGCATACATGATAGAGCCTATGGCTGAAGCATAGGGAACATCTTTCATTTTCTCTCTATCTTCTGCAGTGGTCGGGCATTGAGTCTTACTCAACTTCACACCTTGCAACACAGGCAAGAACCCTTTCTTTGCTTGATCCATTTTGAACTTCTTCAAAACTTTGTCAAGGTATGTACTTTGTGAAAGTCCAATTAAGCGTCTTGATCTATCTCTATAGATCTTAATGCCCAATATGTAAGCAGCTTCTCCGAGGTCTTTCATTGAAAAACTCTTATTCAAGTATCCCTTTATGCTATCCAGAAATTCTATATCATTTCCAATCAGTAATATGTCATCCACATATAATATTAGAAATGCTACAGAGCTCCCACTCACTTTCTTGTAAATACAGGCTTCTCCAAAAGTCTGTATAAACCCAAATGCTTTGATCACACTATCAAAGCGTTTATTCCAACTCTGAGAGGCTTGCACCAGTCCATAAATGGATCGCTGGAGCTTGCACACTTTGTTAGCTCCCTTTGGATCGACAAAACCTTCTAGTTGCATCATATACAACTCTTCTTCCAGAAATCCATTCAGGAATGCAGTTTTGACATCCATTTGCCAAATTTCATAGTCATAAAATGCGGCAATTGCTAACATGATTCGGACAGACTTAAGCATCGTTACGGGTGAGAAGGTCTCATCGTAGTCAATCCCTTGAACTTGTCGAAAACCTTTTGCAACAAGTCGAGCTTTGTAGACAGTAACATTACCGTCAGCGTCAGTCTTCTTCTTGAAGATCCATTTATTCTCAATTGCTTGCCGATCATCGGGCAAGTCAACCAAAGTCCACACTTTGTTCTCATACATGGATCCCATCTCAGATTTCATGGCCTCAAGCCATTTTGCGAAATCTGGGCTCACCATCGCTTCTTCATAGTTCGTAGGTTCATCACGATCTAGTAGCATGACTTACAGAACAGGATTGGCGTACCACTCTGGTGCGGATCTTACTCTGGTTGATCTACGAGGTTCTGTAGTAACTTGATCTGAAGTTCTATGATCATCATCATTAACTTCCTCACTAATTGGTTCAGACGTCACAGAAACCTGTTCCTGTGATGTGCTATTTTCCAATAAGGGAGCAGGTACAGTTGCCTCATCAAGTTCTACTTTCCTCCCACTCACTTCTTTTGAGAGAAACTCCTTCTCTAGAAAGTTTCCGAATTTAGCAACAAAATTCTTGCCTTCGGATCTGTGATAGAAGGTGTATCCAACAGTCTCTTTTGGATATCCTATGAAGACACATTTCTCCGATTTGGGTTCGAGCTTATCAAGTTGAAGTTTTTTCACATAAGCATCGCAGCCCCAAACTTTAAGAAACGACAACTTTGGTTTCTTGCCAAACCATAGTTCATAAGGTGTCGTCTCAACGGATTTCGATGGTGCCCTATTTAACGTGAATGCAGCCGTCTCTAAAGCATAACCCCAAAACGATAGCGGTAAATCTGTAAGAGACATCATAGATTGCACCATATCAAGTAAAGTACGATTACGATGTTCGGACACACCATTACGCTGTGGTGTTCCGGGTGGCGTGATTTGCGAAACTATTCCGCATTGTTTCAAATGTACACTAAACTCGTAACTCAAATATTCTCCTCCACGATCAGATCGTAGAAACTTTATTTTCTTGTTACGATGATTTTCAACTTCACTCTGAAATTCTTTGAACTTTTCAAATGTTTTAGACTTATGCTTCATTAAGTAGATATACCCATATCTGCTTAAATCATCTATGAAGGTGAGAAAATAACGATATCCGCCACGAGCCTCAACATTCATCGGACCACATACATCTGTATGTATGATTTCCAACAAATCTGTTGCTCTCTCCATAGTACCGGAGAACGGTGTTTTAGTCATCTTGCCCATGAGTCATGGTTCGCAAGTACCAAGTGATTCATAATCAAGAGGTTCCAAAAGTCCATCAGTATGGAGTGTCTTCATGCGCTTTACACCGATATGACCTAAACGGCAGTGCCACAAATAAGTTGCACTATCATTATCAACTCTGCATCTTTTGGCTTCAACATTATGAATATGTGTATCACTACTATCGAGATTCATCAAGAATAGACCATTCTTCAAGGGTGCATGACCATAAAAGATATTACTCATATAAATAGAACAACCATTATTCTCTGATTTAAATGAATAACCGTCTCGCATCAAACAAGATCCAGATATAATGTTCATGCTCAACGCTGGCACTAAATAACAATTATTTAGGTCTAATACTAATCCCGAAGGTAGATGTAGAGGTAGCGTGCCGACCGCGATCACATCGACTTTGGAACCATTTTCCACGTGCATCGTCACCTCATCCTTAGCCAATCTTCGCTTAATCCGTAGCCCCTGTTTCGAGTTGCAAATATTAGCAACAGAACCAGTATCAAATACCCAGGTGCTACTGCGAGCATTAGTAAGGTACACATCAATAACATGTATATCACATATACCTTTGTTCACCTTGTCATCCTTCTTATCCGCCAAATACTTGGGGCAGTTCCGCTTCCAGTGACCAGTCTGCTTGCAGTAGAAGCACTCAGTTTCAGGCTTAGGTCCAGGCTTGGGTTTCTTCTCCTGAGCAGCAACTTGCTTGCTGTTCTTCTTGAAGTTCCCCTTCATCTTTCCTTTGCCCTTTTTCTTGAAACTAGTGGTCTTGTTGACCATCAACACTTGATGCTCCTTCTTGATTTCTACCTCCGCAGCTTTTAGCATTGCGAAGAGCTCGGAATTGTTTTATCCATCCCTTGCATATTATAGTTCATCAAAAGCTCTTGTAGCTAGGTGGAAGTGATTGGAGAATTCTGTCAATGACGCTATCATCCGGAAGATTAACTCCCAGTTGAATCAAGTGATTACAATACCCAGACATCTTGAGTATATGCTCACTGACAGAACTATTCTCCTCCATCTTGCAGCTATAGAACTTATTGGAGACTTCATATCTCTCAATCCGGGCATTCTTCTGGAATATTAACTTCAACTCCTGGAACATCTCATATGCTCCATGACGTTCAAAACGTCGTTGAAGTCCCGGTTCTAAGCCGTAAAGCATGGCACACTGAACTATCGAGTAGTCATCAGCTTTGCTCTGCCAGACGTTCTTAACGTCGTCAGTTGCATCAGCAGCAGGCCTGGCACCCAGCGGGGCTTCCAGGACGTAACTTTTCTGTGCAGCAATGAGGATAATCCTCAAGTTACGAACCCAGTCCGCGTAATTGCTACCATCATCTTTCAACTTTGCTTTCTCAAGGAACGCATTAAAATTCAACGGAACAACAACACATGCCATCTATTTACAATCAACATAGACAAGCAAGATACTATCAGGTACTAAGTTCATGATAAATTTAAGTTTAATTAATCATATTATTTAAGATCTCCCACTTAGATAGACATCCCTCTAATCCTCTAAGTGATCACGTGATCCATATCAACTAAACCATGTCCGATCATCACGTGAGATGGAGTAGTTTCAATGGTGAACATCACTATGTTGATCATATCTACTATATGATTCACGCTCGACCTTTCGGTCTCCGTGTTCCGAGGCCATATCTGTTATATGCTAGGCTCGTCAAGTTAAACCTGAGTATTCCGCGTGTGCAACTATTTTGCACCCGTTGTATTTGAACGTAGAGCCTATGACACCCGATCATCATGTGGTGTCTCAGCACGAAGAACTTTCTCAACGGTGCATACTCAGGGAGAACACTTTTACTATGATAATTTAAAGAGGGATCATCTTATAATGCTACCGTCAATCAAAGCAAGATAAGATGCATAAAAGATAAACACCACATGCAATCAGTATAAGTGATATGATATGGCCATCATCATCTTGTGCTTGTGATCTCCATCTCCGAAGCACCGTCATGATCACCATCGTCACCGGCGCGACACCTTGATCTCCATCGTAGTATCGTTGTTGTCTCGCCAATCTTATGCTTCTACGACTATCACTACCGCTTAGTGATAAAGTAAAGCATTACAGGGCGACTGCATTGCATACAATAAAGCGACAACCATATGGCTCCTGCCAGTTGCCGATAACCCAGTTACAAAACATGATCATCTCATACAATAAAATTTAGCATCATGTCTTGACCATATCACATCACAACATGCCCTGCAAAAACAAGTTAGATGTCCTCTACTTTGTTGTTGCAAATTTTACGTGGCTGCTACGGGCTTAAGCAAGAACCAATCTTACCTACGCATCAAAACCACAACGATAGTTTGTCAAGTTGGTGCCGTTTTAACCTTCGCAAGGACCGGGCATAGCCACACTCAGTTAACCTAAAGTTGGAGAAACTGACACCCGCCAGCCACCTGTGTGCAAAGCACGGCGGTAGAACCAGTCTCGCGTAAGCGTACGCGTAATGTCGGTTCGAGCCGCTTCATCCAACAATACCGCCGAACCAAAGTATGACATGCTGGTAAGCAGTAAGACTTATATTGCCCACAACTCACTTTTGTTCTACTCATGCATATAACATCAAACCATAAAACCTAGGCTCGGATGCCACTGTTGGGGAACGTAGTAATTTCAAAAAAATTCCTACGCACACACAAGATCATGGTGATGCATAGCAACGAGAGGGGAGAGTGTTGTCTATGTACCCTCGTAGACCGAAGCGGAAGCGTTGGCGCAACATAGAGGAAGTAGTCGTACGTCTTCCCGGTCCAACCGATCCAAGCACCATTACTCCGGCACCTCCGAGTTCTTGGCACACGTTCAGCTCGATGACGCTCCCCGGGCTCCGATCCAGCAAAGCTTCGGGGAGGAGTTCCGTCAGCACGACGGCGTGGTGACGATCTTGATGTTCAACCGTCGCAGGGCTTCGCCTAAGCACCGCTACAATATGATCGAGGTGTAATATCGTGGAGGGGGGCAACGCACACGGCTAAGGAACGATCACGAAGATCAACTTGTGTGTCCTAGGGTGCCCCCTGCCCCCGTATATAAAGGAGCAAGGGGGAGGCCCGCCGGCCCTATGGGGCGTGCCAAAGGGAGGGGGAGTCCTCCTCCTAGTGGGAGTAGGACTCCCCTTTCTTAGTCCAACTAGGAAGAAAAGAGGGGCCGCACCCCCCCTCCCTAGTCCAATTCGGACTCCCCAAGGGGGGGCACCTCCTGGGCTCCTGCCCTCTCTCTCCCCTCAGGCCCACTAAGGCCCAATACTTCCCCGGGGGGTGCCGGTAACCCCTCCGGCACTCCGGTTTTCTCCAAAATCACCCGGAACACTTCCGGTGTCCGAATATAGTCGTCTAATATATCGATCTTTATGTCTCGACCATTTCGAGACTCCTCTTCATGTCCGTGATCACATCCGGGACTCCGAACAACCTTCGGTACATCAAAATACATAAACTCATAATGAAGCTGTCATCGTAACGTTAAGCGTGCGGACCCTACTGTTCGAGAACAATGTAGACATGACCGAGACACGTCTTCGGTCAATAACCAATAGCGGAACCTGGATGCTCATATTGGTTCCTACATATTCTATGAAGATCTTTATCGGTCAGACCGCATCACAACATACGTTGTTCCCTTTGTCATCGGTATGTTACTTGCCCGAGATTCGATCGTCGGTATCCTATACCTAGTTCAATCTCGTTACTGGCAAGTCTCTTTACTCGTTCCGTAATACATCATCCCGCAACTAACTCATTAGTTGCAATGCTTGCAAGGCTTAAGTGATGTGCATTACCGAGAGGGCCCAGAGATACCTCTCCGACATTCGGAGTGACAAATCCTAATCTCGAAATACGCCAACCCAACAAGTACCTTCGGAGACACCTGTAGAGCACCTTTATAATCACCCAGTTACGTTGTGACGTTTGGTAGCACACAAAGTGTTCCTCCGGTAAACGGGAGTTGCATAATGTCATAGTCATAGGAACATGTATAAGTCATGAAGAAAGCAATAGCAACAAACTAAACGATCAAGTGCTAAGCTAATGGAATGGGTCAAGTCAATCAGATCATTCATCTAATGATGTGATCCCATTAATCAAATAACAACTCTTTGTCTATGGTTAGGAAACA
The DNA here is from genome assembly GCA_032464435.1 of Aegilops umbellulata. Taxonomy (NCBI): domain Eukaryota; kingdom Viridiplantae; phylum Streptophyta; class Magnoliopsida; order Poales; family Poaceae; genus Aegilops; species Aegilops umbellulata. The sequence continues at coordinate 421,129,875 of CP136059.1, forward strand.
TAACCATCTTTGATTAATGAGCTAGTCAAGTAGAGGCATACTAGTGACACTCTGTTTGTCTATGTATTCACACATGTATTATGTTTCCGGTTAATACAATTCTAGCATGAATAATAAACATTTATCATGAAATAAGAAAATAAATAATAACTTTATTATTGCCTCTAGGGCATATTTCCTTCAACCTCCACCATCTTCACCAACATCTCCATCACCTTCCCCCCTCTATCTACAGCGGTCCACTCTCCCGCAACCCGCTGTACCCTCTACTTGAACATGGTGCTTTATGCTTCATATTATTATTCAATGATGTGTTGCCATCCTATGATGTATGAGTAGATTTTCTTTGTCCTATCGGTGGTTGATTAATTGCTATGATTGATTCAATTTGCTTATGGTTATGTTGCTGTCCTTTGGTGCCCATCATATGAGCGCCCGCGTGGATCACACCTTAGGGTTAGTTGTATGTTGATACGACTATGTATTGGAGGGCAAGGGTGACAGAAGCTTCAGCGTACCATAGAAATTGATGCATACGGGATTGAAGGGGGGCCAATATATCTTAATGCTATGGTTGGGTTTTACCTTAATGAACGTTAGTAGTTGCGGATGCTTGCTAATAGTTCCAATCATAAGTGCATGGAATTCCAAGTCAGGGATGACATGCTAGAAGTGGCCTCTCCCACGTAAAACTTGCTATCGGTCTAGTAAAGTAGTCAATTGCTTAGGGACAATTTCGCACACTCCTACCACCACTTTTCCCCACTCGCTATATTTACTTTATTGTGTCTTTATCTAAACAGACCCTATCTTTTATTTACGTGCTCTTTACTATCTTGCAAACCTATCCAAAAACACCTACAAATGACATCTAGTTTCATACTTGTTTTAGGTAAAGTGAACGTCAAGCGTGTGTAGAGTTGTATCGGTGGTCGATAGAACTTGAGGGAATATTTGTTCTACCTTTAGCTCCTCGTTGGGTTCGACACTCTTACTTATCGAAAGAGGCTACAATTGATCCCCTATACTTGTGGGTTATCACATATCCCCGTTGAGGTAACCTAGTGTTATTCGAAAATTCTTCGGTTTCATGTTATTCGGAAAGAGTTTGTTAACAAGACTTGATCAACCTTGTTAGTGGATTCCTTTTGATGAGCATGAGATGGATGAAGTTAGAAAGCACAACTCTCTGTACCCTCCTTTTACTTTCTGTTATTTACATTAAATAAAGCAAAATTAGTATTTTCTGTCTGTTTTCTGAATTATCCGTGCAATAAAAATACCCTGAAAATAAAAGTTTTCCAAATGTCCTGAAATTTATATATGATTTTTTAGAATATTTAAGAATACCTGGCACTGAGAACACACCAGAGGGAGCCACCACCTGGCCAGGAGGGTCCAGGGCGCGCCTCTGCCTCATTGGCCCCACGTGGCCCCCCTCCACTTATTCCTGCACCCACACACTTCTTCTTCCTCCAGAAAAAAATCCACACATAGCTCAAACCCGTGTTCTAGCTCGTTTTGCTGCAATTTTCGATCTCGTTGCTCAAAGCTCCACTCACAAAACTGCTTTGGGGGATTGTTCTTCAGTATGTGACTCCTCCAATGGTCCAATTAGTATTTTTGTTCTAGTGCCTTATTTATTGCAAATGTTTGCTGCTTAAGTGACTCTGTTCTTGAGCTTGCATGTTAAAATTATATGGTCCCAAGTAGTTCTAATGCATGATATAGTCTCTAGGCACTTGTGGGAGTAGTTGCTATCAATCTTGTTGAGTTCGGTTCACTTTTATTTTGAGTCACTAAAACTTTCAGAATTTTTTCAGAGGAAGAAATATGTTTAGGAAAATGTACCAAGGTGGTTCCTCAAAGAAGAAAGAACCAAGGCTCACGATACATGAGCCAGACTATGAACTACCAAGAGAAGCTCAAGTGCGGCCTTGTGAATGGCCGTCAGAAAATTTTATGGTCCAAGCAGGCATTAAGGAAGAATTTGACGCGTATGTGCGTAATGCTGAACTTGAGGGCTTCGTGTCAGATAAGTGCCCCCAATACTACTACCTAACTGATTCCTTTGTGAGAAGGTTTAAATTCACATCCTCACGCAATTCTCACATGGTTCTGTTTGATCTTTATGATAAATGTTATACCATGGATTTAGAGGATTTTAATACTGCTTGTAAACTCCCGCAGTGGGGTAATGCTAGTGAACCTCGCAAATATAAATATAAAGACTTTCTTGCTAGTATAACTGTGGGGGAATCTAGAGAAATCACACAAGCTACCATAGGGAGCATTCATTTTCCTGCCATACATTATTTTTCTCTCTTTATAGGTAGATGTATCAACGGTAAAGATGAAGCCTATCATATGTGCGTTCCAGATCTTTGTGTCCTCAAGAGTGCAGTATTAGGAGATAAACAATATAACTTGGTGGCTATTGTTGCACGAAAGTTGCATCATAACAGTATAAGTGGAGATTTGTTTGGTGGGATTTATGGAACTCGTTTAGCTAATTATCTTGATGTACCCATACATGAAAATGATATGGAGTTGCCTCCTGCTTATTTAGATTTTAATGCTATGGTTCGCCATCAGTTTATTGAGAGGAATGAACAACCCCTCCAGTACCGACTAATCTTCGACAGACGTCGCACTGTCCATGTTGCTCTCCCTACTCCTACTTTCTTTGACTTTCAGGAAAAAAGGAGATATGTTATAACCAGGGAGGAGGCGAACGAGTACTAGAGGAGGACGGAGGCAGCTTGCCTCCAAACTGCAGCTCTTGACGCAGTAGCGGCTGCATCTCAGTACGACCCCAGTTACAACTTTGGATATCCGCCGGGCCATCCGTGGGCACAAACCAACTTAGGCCAAAAGCCTAAGCTTGGGGGAGTACGTATTTCTCACCGACTTACATTCATGTTCACACACTCATGCTAGTTGTCGGTGCTCATACTTTTTCATTGTACTATCCATTCTGGTTTATTTTCTTTTCTAAGCTTCTTCTTGTGTGTTTGAAAAACCTGAAGAAAAACCAAAAAAATACTTGTAGCTTTTAGTTAGTTTACTTTTCATGCCTGTAGTAATAGTAATTAAAATAAAATCCAAAAAGATTTCTCGTTCTTCTTCTGCTTGTTGGGAGCTTTCCCGTGTAAATAGTTTTATTTCTTTTCTTTACATTGGGGTCGAGAGGAGAAGACCATGATGAAAATGTTGAGTGGCTCTTATATGCATTATTGTTGATTTAACCAAGAGCCCACATTACCCTGTCTTCTCCTATGTATTAAATGCTTGCAGATTCCAGCTTAGTCCAATGCACGTGCACTATTATTATTATCCACACCGTTCAGTCGTGCGAGTGAAAGGCAATAATGACGATATATGATGGACTGATTGAGACGAGAGAAGGTGGTATGAACTCGACCTATCTTGTTTTTGTAAATATGATTAGTTCATCGTTCCTGATTCAGCCTATTATGAATTAAACATGTTTGCAATGACAATTGGAGATTATAGTTGCTCATGCCATACTTAATTTGCTAGGAATTTATAATGGTTTACCTCGCGTGCCAACATGCTATTAAAATGGTTGTGATGTTGTATGATAGGGTGATATCCTCCTTTGAACGATTCGAGTGGCTTGACTTGACACCTGTTCACGCATAGTTGAAACAAAATCAACATGGCCTCCACGATATTTATGTTCATGGTGAATTATATCCTACTCATGCTTGCACTCAGTATTGATTAATTTTAATGCATGTTCATGATTGTTGTCGTTCTCTAGCTGGTCGCTTCACATTCTCTTTCTAGCCTTCACTTGTACTAAGCAGGAATACTACTTGTGCATCCACTTCCATAAACCCCAAAGTTATTCCATAAGAGTCCACCATACCTTCCTACATGCGGTATCTACCTACCGTTCCAAGTAAATTTGTATGTGCCAAACTCTAAACCTTCAAATGAAATTTTGTTTTGTATGCTCGAATAGCTCATGTATCAACAAGGGCTGTCTGTATCTTCCATGCTAGGTGGGTTATTCTCACGAGGACTGGACTCCGCTCCTCACTCATGAGAAAATGGCTAGTAACTGGGATACCCAGTCCCATGCTCAAATCAAACTAATTGCAAACAAAACTCCCCCCGGGATTGTTGTTAGTTGGAGGCACCCGTTGTTTCGGGCAGGCCATGGATTGATGCTTGTTGGTGGTGGGGGAGTATAAACTTTACCATTCTGTTTGGGAACCGCCTATAATGTGTGTAGCATGGAAGATATCGAGATCTCTTGGTTGTTATGTTGACAATGAAAGTATGCCGCTCAAAATATTATTTATCTCTGTTTCAAAAACCGAGCTCTAGCACCTCTACAAATCCTTGCTTCTCTCTACGAAGGGCCTATCTATTTACTTTTATGTTGAGTCATCATCCTCTTATTACAAAGCATCAGTTGGAGAGCACCGCTGTCATTTGCATCCATTACTATTAATTTACATTGAGTATAACTATGACTGGATCTCTTTTACCATGAATTACAATGTCTAGTCAGTCCTTGATCTTCAGAGGTGCTCTGCATTTATGTTTTGCGGTCTCATAAAGGGCTAGCGAGATACCATCTTGTTATATCATATTAAGTATTGTTTTGATAAAGTGTTGTCATTCGAGATTTATTATTATTGCTCGCTAGTTGATTATGCCATTGATATGAGTAAACATGAGACCTAAGTGTTATTGTGAATATGGTTAGTTCATAATCTTTGCTGAAAACTTGAATGCTGGCTTTACATATTAACAACAACAAGAGCAAACAAGTTTGTAAAAGTTTTTCTTTATCACTTTCAGTTTGTCAACTGAATTGCTTGAGGACAAGCAAAGGTTTAAGCTTGGGGGGAGTTGATACGTCTCCATCGTATCTACTTTTCCAAACACTTTTGCCCTTGATTTGAACTCTAACTTGCATGATTTGAATGGAACTAACCCGGAATGACGCTGTTTTCAGCAGAATTGCCATGGTGTTATTTTTGTGCAGAAATAAAAGTTCTCGGAATGACCTGAAAATCCATGGAGAATATTTTTGGAATATATAAAAAATACTGGCGAAAAAATGAAGACCAGGGGGCCCACACCCTGTCCACGAGGGTGGGGGCGCGCCCACCCCCGGGGCACGCCTCGCCTCGTGGGCCCCCTCGAGCTCCACCGACCTCAACTCCAACTCCATATATTCATGTTCGGGAGAAAAAAAATCAGGGAGAAGGATTCATCACGTTTTACGATACAGAGCCGCCGCCAAGCCCTAAACTCTCTCGGAAGGGCTGATCTGGAGTCCGTTCGGGGCTCCGGGGAATCCATCGCCGTCGTCAACATCAACCATCCTCCATCACCAATTTCATGATGCTCACCGCCGTGCGCGAGTAATTCCATCATAGGCTTGCTGGACAGTGATGGGTTGGATGAGATTTATCATGTAATCGAGTTAGTTTTGTTAGGGTTTTATCCCTAGTATCCACTATGTTCTGAGATTGATGTTGCTATGACTTTGCTATGCTTAATGCTTGTCACTAGGGCCCGAGTTCCATGAATTCAGATCTGAACCTATTATGTTTTCATGAATATATGTGAGTTCTTGATCCTATCTTGCAAGTCAATAGTCACCTACTATGTGTTATGATCCGGCAACCCCGAAGTGACAATAATCGGGACCACTCCCTGTGATGACCGTAGTTTGAGGGGTTCATGTATTAACTAAGTGTTAATGCTTTGGTCTGGTACTCTATTAAAAGGAGGCCTTAATATCCCTTAGTTTCCAATAGGACCCCGTTGTCACGGGAGGGTAGGACAAAAGATGTCATGCAAATTCTTTTCCATAAGCACGTATGACTATATTCGGAATACATGCCTACATTACATTGATGAACTGGAGCTAGTTCCGTGTCACCCTATGTTATAACTGTTGCATGAAGAATCGCATCCGACATAATTATACATCATTGATCCATTGCCTACGAGCTTTTCACATATTGATATTTGCTTAGTTACTTTTTCGTTGCCACTGTTACGATTGCTACAAAACTGCTACTGTTACTTTTGCCACCATTACCATTATTTCCATATTACTTCGCTACTAAATACTTTGCTGTAGATATTAAGTTTTTCAGGTGTAGTTGAATTGACAACTCAACTGCTAATACTTGAGAATATTCTTTGGCTCCCCTTGTGTCGAATCAATAAATTTGGGTTGAATACTCTACCCTCGAAAACCGTTGCGATCCCCTATACTTGTGGGTTATCAACGGTGTGTAGATCTTCGTCGCATCAACCACGTACATGTTGCATAGCCACCAGTGCTACTGCTGCTCATCGAGCTAGTCGCTAGTGAGTACCTCTTACACCTCCCCGTCGCACACCACACATGGGTCACCGGCTCAAGCTGGTGAGAGCCTAGGCGGATGGTCCTCTGCCGCGCCACTGCCGGCTCCCCATGCCATCACCTCCCCCGCTAGTTCCCGCTAGGCCGCTACGATCCGTAGGCCGTGGGCTCCCGCCGAAGCACAACGTTGGGGGCGCCTCCCCGATGCCCCTAAAGCCAATGCGCGTAGCACCGCCCACCCCCACACGCTCGCGCACTCCTCCTCTGCAGCTCCTCTTCACCGCTGCTGCCGCCGCCATTCTTCTCTCTGCAACGGGTCCTCACCCCCACCGCTTCACCCCGTCACGCAGGGAGCATGCGCATCCTCTGTCATGGCTTCCTCTTCACCGTCGAGACTCGAGAGCAGGTGCAGAAGTTGTTTCTGTGTGGGGTCAGGGGTGGTGGATAGGAGGGAAAAAATGAGATCCATGGGCACTAGCACTTTTTATAGAAGAAGCCCACCCGGGTGAGATAGTGGAAATTGGCCCCTGACACGAGTCCAACTTCGATCTGCAAGGTGGGCCACAGTGACCTTGCCCTAGTTGATGGGAGGAAGAGAAGTGGGGATGTGGGGATGGGTGAGGATTGGGGAGAGATAGGTGTGTCATGCGAGTGGATTGTGTTCGGGCTGTCACGCCATGTACCGAACGCTTCTAGTGACGACGTGGCAATATGACGTGAGCCATGATTCGTGCTGCTGGTCAGATGGCTATGAACGTGTTCGAGATGAAATCCTAAATACCACACGTTAGGTACAAATAATTTGCGTATGAATATAAATCGAAATCCATGAAAGACGAAGCAAACAGAAGTTGTGTTCATGTCCTATACGACATACCCAATCAAACCAATTGTGCCTCCAGCGAAGAAAAACCAATGGCAGCCAATGGCTCACATTGGCGTGCACCAGGGCGGCCTCAGCCTTACAATGGCTCCCATCATTGGCGTCAATCAGGCGACCATCCTTCGGCATGGCTCCCTCTATGCAGGTGAAGCCTCTCTTCGCCGCATGACCATGTTTCCCGCAGCACGTCGCTACACAGGACGCATGACGGGTCTGCCGCATCCATCTCTCGCATACTTCCGGTGGCATGTTGGCATGTTGCTACTCAGGGCGGGGCTGGTACGGCCATACCGGAGTCCAAGGAGAGCGCCAAACGATGGAGAGTCACCAGGAGAGTTTGCAAACGCGTCCGCAAGAGACATGCAGCAAGGTGCAGCAGCACGATCATCTATTGGCTTTCCAATCCAAATAGCTAGAGCGGAAGCATTGGATGCACAAAAGTATGCATGTTTGACAGTATTTTTCGATCCAGTCCGGCTAATTGTACAAATGAACCGCACTAGGGTTTGATGTCACCATCAACCGTTGGACTTGAATGAATAGATGAAGTTTACCGATCTGGAATTTTTCGTGTATAACAAACAAGGGTAAGTGGTTATAAATTTCATATAAAAAATTATTTTTATTTGTTCAGGAAGGACTAGGAATTATATGCATAGAATCAAGCAAATGAACTCACCGGTTACTAGATGAAGCATAATTAACTTCTTCCAATTACTTCCATCCTGATTAAGTAAGGCCTGACTATTTATTAGATTGAATCATGGTCCATATAATTAGAAGACTTTTGTTTTCGCAATTGAAAGATAATAGAGTGTGGAATGGCTAGACCATTGTTGATTCCTAAAGATATTAGCATGCTCATGTCTTTCCTTCCATGGAGCTTCGTACTCATAGCTCAGAATCCAACACTTATATGATGAAATAATTATCCAATTTTAGTGTAATCCTTCATAGAACAATCTTATATGTTGATATCTTCTATATACAAGAAACTTACTAGTGCACCTTCCGGCTTCCATGTATTAATTTTCATAACAATGTGGTGTCATGTATTATATAGCCACGTCCATTACCAAAATATTTGACTAAAGAGTTAAAGCTGGCAATTATTTGTATGCCATATCATGTTCTCACTGCTAGAAATCATCATACCTTTGACGCTGAAAATGTAATAGCCGACGAGCAGTCGTTTATGATGGTAATAGCCGACTGTCATCCCAATGGTGACGGTTATTATCAACACACATGTTATACTAGTAATACACGATGGTATATTATATTGCCCGACGGTGAAAATTTAACTCTTGAGTATCCAGTTTAACATTTGCGTGTTCATTATAATGTCCAATGGTTTTCGCTACATCCATAGGGATTCCATGTAATGCCCACGGTTATTTCTAATGTCCGACGGCTTTTGTTACCCCCACGAGGATTACATGTAATGCCTGACGGTACATTGTAATATCCGACGTAGTTTGCTACACCCATGGGGATTACAAGTAATTCCCGACGGTCCATTGTAGTGTACGACGGTTTTCTCGACGCCCACGGGGATTATATGTAATGCCCGACGGTGAAATTTATTATTCGAAGGTGAAAACAAAACACTCACCTATAAGTGAAAATGACCGACGTTACATGTGTGACACAATTATTTTAGAAAAAAACACCCGACGGGGGATACCAATAACCGCCAGTTAACTTCGACTCTCGGTGATATGTTTCAATGTCCACATTAATAAACATGTGGAATGACTGATGTTTTATTCTAGATAATTCCTGTATAACAAAGTTTCCATAAATTAATATCTACAATTACTATTGTAAGTGCATTATGTTGTTTTCACAATTAATGCTTACAAAAATTGGCACTAAACAACAAAAATAGGATGGTTAAAAAATGTGCACTTACAAAAGTACCATAAGAAGATAGCCCTTGAGAGTCGAAAAGAAGTAGTTGTTGTCCCAGCCATGATTTATCTTCTTCGGTGGCGTCACCACCCAGAGTAGTGCTCGACTTAGTCTTTTATATACAATGTCTAGTTCTAGGTTGGGTGTGCGGTGCTCATTGTGAGTGTGCGGTGCTCATTGTGAGTGTGCCAGACCTGTGTGGGACCCAATTCAGGTAGTGTCTTGGATGGGACACCCGGCTTTAGATGTTAGGCTTTGTTGCAATGTCTGTTTGGTATTAGGTCCGGACATTTGGCACGCCTTCATCAAGGGGATAGGAGTAGCAACGGTGTTGCCAAGATGGTGGCTTCAGGCTTATTGACGTATCACCTTGTATGGTCTTTGTAAATAATTAATAATATAATTGCATGCATCGTCCAGATGCAGAGGCCGGGGGTATATCCTCCTTTTCTAAAAAAAAATTCTAGGTTGGGTTGTCACCGTGTGGCATAGAGCATCTTGCCGTGGAGTATATTGCGTGCCCACATTGGAACAGTGACTGGAGGCCCATGACGCTTGAGGGACCGGTGGTACTGATTGCTGGCATGCAACACCGGTATTTTCTTAAAGATTGGATATCTTTATGTAGAGGTACATATACTCGCAGTTTTAGAACTTGAATGCGACGGTTAATTTGTTGCATAAATTCGTAAAATACGTGATTCTAGTCATTAAACTTGTACGGACATGCAAATACGGTCACATTTCGTCTACGCGGGCTTATCTGTTGTCTCCGTGTCACGCCAACGTAGCCAGGCCCGCTATCAGCCATTGCAACCCTGCATGCTTGATAAAATTGCAGAAAAGCAATCAATTTTCTTTCTATTTACATGAGAGCCCCTCAAATAGAATGGAAGGTTTCAAACCCACGACCCGTGGATAGTAACCTCGCGCGAATTGCCAACAGACCAATGATGAATCAGGTTCAGTTCACCCGACTAAATTTTATATCCTAGCAACCAATAGGGACCGAATAATTATAGACAAAATATAACCCAAAAGAGGTAGCTCCGCGGTGTGACCTCGTAGTCGCTCGTGCCTGAGTAAACTAACTATCTGTGTAAGAGAAGAACTTGTACTCTGATTTTTGTGGCATTTAAAAAAAATTATGCATTAAAAAATGTACGTGAAATTATAAAAAATATATAAAAAATATGTTTAGTAATTAGAAACACGTATGTTGCATTTAAAAAATGTTCACACATTTCATAAAAATGTTCGTCACATTTTAAGATTATTATACAATCTAAGAAATGTTCATGTAGTTTTAAAAAATGTTTTGCACCATTCAAAAAAGATCACTCACCCTTGAAATGATCATAGTTTCACAAATTCTTTAGACAAATCAGCAACCTTTTTGTTTGAATTTGAATAAGTTTGAATTAAAAAAATCTAGATCAAAGGAAATACAGTGTAGATAAATGAATGTATATTCTTTTGTAAAAAGCAATGAATTTGTTGTTTGAATTCGAATAATTTCAAATTTGGGAATCTAGATAAAAGGACATATAGCACAAAATGAATGTAGTGTAGAAGAATTAACTATGATTTCGGACAAATTACCTAAGTTTTCTTTTTAGTGTTCATAATTTTAAATTTAACAAACTAGATAAAAGAAAATAAAGTGTAGAAGGTATAGAGAGGGATTGACATAATGCGGTACATGATTTGGGGGTTCGGCTCCTCTGCAGTTAAGTTTTTACTGCACGGGTACTGTAGCAGCTACAATCCGCCGTCCATTGCAATCCAACCGTTCTCCTTACTCGTCGTGCTCGACCAGGCGTGCGGTGGCCCAGCTCTGCTTGTCCATTCATGGTGCTTTGCCGGAGATGTGGCGTCGATTCGTCGGAGGACCGGGAGATCACGCGGGGATTGATCTCATGGGAGCAGCAGGAATCACCCTCCTAGCAGAAGACGGACCACAGCTCAACTTGCCTCATGTCGACCTCGATCAGCCGTATCACATAATCGCCGTCGAACGACGTCCTTGTCCATCGTATGGTATTCATTCTTTGTGCACCATGAAGCAGAGGACATCGGGCTTGTCCAGGCTGACGATAGGGTACTCCGCCCTGATATGCTGGCGCATCACGAGGCCATAGCCTTGAAAGGAATAGAGCTCATCGGTGGCGCCCGGGCAGCCGCTTCACCGTCGTCAGTGGCGCCCACGCCGGTAGCATGAGCCACAACGCCAGTCGTAGCATGACCCGTGTTCAGTCTCCACGGGAAGAGACGCCTACAACAGCTGGGCGTCTCTTCCCACACATCGGAGAAGATGATGCCGAGGTCGCCGGAAGGAGCCTCCAGCTCGCGTCGTGGTCGTCGAGCTCGTGGAGCACACCATTGCCTGCTGGTCGTGGAGCTCGCCGTCAGGGGGCTCTTTCTCCTAGTATCAGGTCGTGCTCGACAAGCGAGAGAGGCAGCGAGCACTGACTTGGCCGACGGCTAGGGCGTCAGATCCATTGGCTGCCACTGAAGGGTCTTCGGCTCTGTAGTCGTTGCTCTCTGGTTAATTTAATGTTTGTTTCACGTGATTAAGGGCGACAAAGGAGAGGCCGTTGGATTGCAATGGACGGCGGATCGCGGCTGCTACAGTACCCATGCAGTAAAAGCTTAACTGCAGAGGAGCCGAACCCATAATTTGAAGGGCCAGAAGCCTCTCCTAGAGACAAGGTAGGAATCGCATAAGAAAGAATACAATCAATCTTAATGAATCCTAGCCTACCATAATCTATACTCCAACACGCGTAACCCAGGTGTGCATGTCGTGTATATGTGTCCGCGCACGGCTGCATGTGTACATGTGTGTTGTGTGGGTGACCGTGCTTGTGCACGCATGAGTGTCGCGGGTGTGCATGTGAATAGTTTGCACCCACGTGCCGTATCAGTATGAAACAAAATTCATCTTGAACGTGCTCTTGTGTACATGCACACGAGTCGGTTCCACCAATATAACATGAGGCGATTAATCTCCAAGGATAAACGCAAGTATTACGTAATATGTGTGTGAACTATACTATATTTTTTTTACCAAATGTGTGTGAACTATACTATTGTCTGAAAGTTGCATTATTATGTATATTGTTGCTGTGTAACTTGTGTTCAAGTTTTTGTTGTCATTTCCTTAAAGTTTATTTATTTCCTTTCTTTTTTTAGGGTAATACCTATGTCTTCAATTAATTCTTTCCAAAAATAAACTTGAGCTTTTATTTATTTCGGTTTTAATATATAGTCTTGTCGGAAAAGAAGTGATTGCCAGTGACCTGTTAAGCAGAGGAAGAAGATGGCAGGTGGGAGCCTAATCAGATGGTGGAGAGCAATTTGAGTGAAATCACAAAACAAATTTCAGGCGCCTATTCAATACTCGGCCCATATATAGTGCATGAATTAATGGCATGGAACCCCAAATATTATTTTTAAAGACTGCATTTGTATAGAATTCCATATTTGGCGATATCTTCACAATGCACCAACCATATAATATAATTGTAGGGTAGAATAGTGGGGTAGTAAAATACACCACTGCTAAAATTATACCATTAATTAAAATTATAGACATCTTGATATACACACTTTGACCGCATAACGCTCTAATATAAAATGTGGACCGAGGGAACTCATCTCGAATGCAAAAGGAAACGTACATCTGCAACACTTTTTTTCATAACCAGATAGCTAGGTAGCAGGCGTCCCTGTTTTCTCCTGCTTAGCCAGATAGCTAAGATGGGAAGTCCCAATGGCCTCTGTTCCATTTCCCTGGCCGCCCCCTTCATCTTTGCTGTCCTGCTGCTCAACGCCGATCTAGGGTCGTGTGGCTGCTTCAAACGCATCTTCACCTTCGGCGACTCCATCACTGACGCCGGCAACTTCGCGTACACCGGTCGTAACAATAAGAATCCGGGTCCACCCTCTGTGCCCCCTTATGGAGAGACCTACTTTCACCGTCCCACGGGACGCGCCTCTGACGGGCGTCTCATCGTCGACTTCTACGGTGAGTGCATATGCATGCAGGTATGTATATGTGTGCTCCAATCCAAATAGTCCGATTTCATACTAATGCTAATTTGGTGGGTGATGTTCTGACAGCGCAATCGTTGGGCCTGCCGCTGCTGCCGCCGAGCCTGCCCAAGGAGAACACGGGCCAGTTCCCGTACGGCGCCAACTTCGCCTTGTACGGCGCCACGGCGCTAAACCCGAACTTCTTCAAGAGGTATAAGTTCGGTGTGCCGTTTACTTGGAGCCTCGACGATCAGCTGGCTACATTCAAGAAAGTGCTCGCACGGATTGCTCCGGGAGATGGTACGTAACGCATGCAAAAGCATACGTTATGGTCAGCTTATCATTTTCTAATTTGGCAACATGTCTTCTTGGTCAACTTATTCCTTTTTTTTCGTGATGATCAGCTGCCACCAAGAGTCTCCTGAGCGAGTCGCTGATCGTGTTCGGTGAGATTGGCGGCAACGACTACAACTTCTGGTTCTTCGCAGGACACGGCGGTGACACACACACGCCCGAGCAGTACATGCCCGACGTGATTGCCCGCATAGGCGACGGCGTCCAGGAGGTGATCAACCTCGGTGCCAAGACGGTCCTTGTCCCGGGGAACTTCCCCATCGGGTGTGTGCCGGCGTACCTGAGTGGCAACAAGAGCAACAAGTCGGCGGACTACGATCAGTACCAATGCCTCAAGCGGTTCAACAACTTCTCCCAAATGCATAATCAGTTGCTGAAGCAGGAGGTCGGCAAGCTCAAGTCGCTCAACGCCGACGTGAAGATCATCTACGCCGACTACTATGGTGCTTTCATGGAGTTCGTCAAGAATCCCAGTAGGTATGGCATTGACGACCCTCTGGTGGCGTGCTGTGGTGGCAATGGCCCCTACGGCACCGGCCATACATGCAACCAGACGGCGAAGCTTTGCCCCGACCCGTCCAGGTTCGCCAGCTGGGACCAGGTCCACATGACAGAGAAGGCGTACAGCGTCATCGCCAATGGGGTGCTCAACGGCCCGTACGCCGACACACCGTTGCTAGCGCTCCACGTTTGCTAGGAAAATTCAGTTCCATCATTTTGATACTTGAATAATTACTGCGGCTGATGATACTTTGTAACATATGCGTACCAAACCGCGGGAAAAACAAAAATCAATAAAGACATATGCTATTTGCCAATCTTGTTTTAGATGTGGTCAGTGGCACAAAAGTATTATGTGTGACTTGATTATCTAAAAAAGTTCAACCGTAAAAGGAATAAATAAGATCAAATTAAACACGCATGACACATAGAAATATATACCCTACGGGCTACATAGTAATGATTATATTTTTTCTGTTCATTATCTATTGAATGTTCACTAAACCTCATCTGGAAGACCTGGGCAACGGGGCAGGTGAAGTTCTTCTGCTGGCTCCTGCACCAAAACCGGGTGTGCACTAGTAGAAAAGGGGGCAACGGTCCAGGCCGGGTCAGCCCATTAGTCCCGGTTCAATCTAGAACCGGGACCAATGGGGGCATTGGACCCGGTTCGTGAGCCCAGGGGGCCGGCCGGGCCACGTGGGCCATTGGTCCCGGTTCTTCTGGACCTTTTGGTCCCGGTTGGTGGGACGAACCGGGACCAATGGACCTGGCTCCTGGCCCACCACCATTGGTCCCGGTTCGTGGCACGAACCGGGACCACATGCTCCCCCTTTAGCCCCGGTTCGTGCCACGAATCGGGACTAAATTCTGGGTTCGCCCTCGTTGCACCCAGAGTTTAGTCCCACCTCGCCAACCGAAGGGCGCCCACACCTGCTTATAAGCCCGTCCCTCTCTGCGTTGTTGAGCTCCTCTCTAATTGAAAATAGATGCACCTATAGAGAAAAATTGGACCTAAATTCATAAATAGAAATGAATTATAAATTTATGTTTAATTTTCTCTATAAGTGCATCTATGTTCACTAACAGAGAAGTTTTTATATTAACAATAAGTATTTTGTTATAAGTAGAAAGAAAATAAAATAAATAAAGCAACAAAGAAAAAGTGTGTTTTCAAATTTGAAAACTAATGGCATTAACAAAAAGTTTATAATTTTTCTAAAACTAAAATCTTAAAGAATTAAAAAATAAAGCAAAAAACAAAAGAAAATGAATAATGCAGAAAACAAAACAAAAAATCTGGAAAAAAATACTTATATAAAAATAAATATTTTGTTATAAGTAGAAAGAAAATAAAATAAATAAAGCAACAAAGAAAACAAAGAAAAAGTGTGTTTTCAAATTTGAAAACTAATGGCATTAACAAAAAGTTTATAATTTTTCAAAAACTAAAAGCATAAAGAATTAAAAAATAAAGCAAAAAACAAAAGAAAATGAATAATGCAGAAAACAAAACAAAAAATCTGGAGAAAAATACTTATATTAACAATAAGTATTTTGTTATAAGTAGAAATAAAATAAAATAAATAAAGCAACAAAGAATAAAATTATCAAAGTATTTTCTGTTCAAATTGGAAAATTAATGGCACTAATAGAAAGTTTATAATTTTTATATTACCTAAAACCAAAAATAATAACTGAAAAACTAGTAAGTATTTTGCTGTTAGTAAAAAAACAAAAAACTGGATTTTTTTTTAAAAATGCCGCCTACTGGGCCACCACAGCCTGCATACGACTAGAAACCCGCCTCCACCTCCAAGAAATCATAATGTACATCGTCAGGCAGGTAATCTCCAAGATTGCTATAACCTGGCACCATCCTCGGATCATTAGCGACGATGTCGCTAGACACCTTGAGCGGGGGGCACGATTGGTTCGCTTATTCGCCGAGCTGGGCAATTTTTTTCCCAGCTCGTCGTTCTTTTATCCTTTGATCATAGACAATATTTCCCGACCGCTCCGCTTCAACAAATGTCTTTCCAATAATGCGCTCATAGTTGCCTTTCGGCGTAGACTTTGGTGGTTTTGTCAGGGCAGCCAGAGAGCGCTTCGCTTTCACTGGATATAGCTTCTCCTCCGGAGGTGGATGTTTCTTTGCTTTCACCCCCTGAAAGAAGTTCGTCACTTCGGCTCGCGCGATCTTTGCGTTCTCCTCCGGGGTCATCTCGTATGGTAACTTCTCTGGAGTCTTCAAAGAATGACCAATCTGTATTGCCTCCCGCCTCTGGCTGTACTGCTAGACACCGGCAGAGCAGACGGAGCGGTTGCGGCTGTCTTCTTTCCTTGCTTATGAGGCAGAGGAGAAGGACTACGACGCGCCGGAGCAGCCGGAGCGGCGGCGGGTCTCTTCCGCCCTTGCTGACGAGGCGGAGAAGGAGGAGGCTGGCTGCTCGGGCGCGCCGGCGTAGGCGGAGAAGGAGGCGGAGTGCCGCCACGCGCCGGAGAAGGAGGCCGTGTGCCCTGATCATCACTCGCTGGAAGAGGAGGCGGTGGAGGAGGCGGAGTGCCCTAACTCGCTGGAGGAGGAGGTGGAGGCGGAGGCGTCCAGTTCGGAAGGTTGATGAGCTCCTTTCGCCATAGGCATGGAGTCTTCAGAGCAGAACCCAGCCGAGTCTCCCCTTCACAGGTAGGGTTGTCAAGCTGGAGGTCCTCAAATCCCTTCGTTATTTCATCCACCGTCACCCTAGCATATCCTTCTGGAATCGGACGACATTGAAAAGTTGCGCCGGGTTCAAGAGGTCGAACAGAGCCGACAGCCGCCTTGACTTTGAAGTTCTGCCATTGCGTCATAAGGTGGCAATGTTGAGACTCCGTGATAGCATCCATGGGGTAGCTGGCAGGAGCCGTCAAGACATGCTCTGGCTGAAGCAGCTCGGTGGAAGCCACGCTGCTTCTCCGTTGAGATGGCGGGGTAGCTTCAGGGGAAGCTTTGTCAAGTCGTTAGCTGCGATTTGCTTCTCGTTCCTCTATCGCTTGTACCCTTGCATGCAGCGCCTGCAGTTGGGTCTGCTGCACTTTTTTCCTCCTCTCTTGGCATTTGTAATCGCCTGCGTCCGGAAAACCAGCCTTCCACGGAACGGAGCCTGGCGTGCCTCGTGTCCGTCCAGGGTGCTCAGGATTCCCGAGGGCCATTGTGAGCTCGTCGTTCTCTCTGTCTGGAATGAACGTCCCTTGCTGCGCTGCATCGATATAGTGCTGAAGCCTCTTGACTGGTATTTTCATTTGCTCGTCCGTCCAAAGGCACTTCCCTGATACAGGGTCCAAGGTTCCGCCAGCCCCGAAGAACCAAGTCCGGCAACGGTTTGGCCAGTTCATTGTCTCTGGTTCGATCCCTTTATCAAGCAGATTTTTCTCAGCCTTGGCCCACTTAGGCCGGGCTTTAAGGTAGCCACCTGACCCCGTGCGATGGTGAAGCTTCTTCTTCGCAGCATTTTGCTTGTTTGTCGCCGACATCTTCTTACTCTTTTCCGATGTCTTGTGGGCCACAAATGCAGGCCAGTGATCTCTGATCTTCTCATATTTGCCGATGAATTCTGGTGTCTCTTCATTGTCGACAAAACTTTTCAGCTCATTCTTCCACCTCCTGAATAGGTCTGCCATCTTCTTAAGAGCAAAAGACTTGATTAATTGCTCTTTAACTGGCTTCTCTGGATCCTCCTCTGGCGGTAGGGTGAAATTTGACTTCAACTCAGTCCAAAGATCATTTTTCTGCATATCATTGACATAAGGCACCTTAGGGTCTTCGTTCTTAGGCTTATACCATTGGTGGATGCTGATCGGGATATTGTCCCTAACAAGAACCCCGCACTGAGTAGAAAATGCATCTTTTGTCCGGATGGGTTCAGTCGGTTGGCCGTCGCGCGCGATTGCTGTGATCTCAAACCTTTCATCCGAGCTCAACTTTTTCTTCGGGCCTCGTCTCTTTACCGAAGTTGTGCTCGATCCGGAGGGCTAGAAAAAAGAAGAAAGACGAGAGTTAATTCATATGTGTACATACCAAAACAATGAATGCATCAATTAGCTAGTCAGCATAGGCTTAACTAATATATATACCTGGCCGGACTCGGTTCGGTCACCGGAGCTGTCATCACGGTCTCCTTCTTGCACCGTCATTGGGTCACCGGAGCCGTCATCAGGGTCTCCTTCTTGCACCAGCATTGGGTCAAAGGAGCCATCATAATCATAGCCTGCTTCTTCACCCTGTCCTTCCAGACCATCATTGTCGTTGAGAAACAAGAAGACGACATCACTTCCTTGTGCGATTATGTTCCCCAACACCGCTTCTTTTGCTTCGTCTCAGGGGGTGTCCATAGTTTCTACAAATATTTACAACATGGCAATTATTATTCAAACATGATAGATGGATATATTAGTGGCAAACGTATAACTAGCTAGCTAATCACAATAAGGAATCATATTAGTGGCCTCGGCGCTGCTTCTCTAGGGTTTGGGGTGGCCTCGACAACGCTTCAAGGGTTTGGGGTGGCCTCGAGAGAGTTTGTCGGGTAGCTAGGGGCGCGGCGGGAGGGGGTAGGAGACCGACATCGTTTTTTTTCTAAGTTATCACAGTCGAGAGGGGGTATATATATCGACCGCCCCTCATGTCGAAGTTATCCTGGAGGGGGTAATATCGACAACGACGACATACATACACGGGAAAATAATGTTATTGGGGAGGGGGTATATCGACCACCCCACGTGTTGAAGTTATCGGGACGGGGTTATATCGACAACGACGACATACGTACATGGGAAAATAATATTATCGGGGAGGGGGTATATCGACCCCCCCTCATGTTGAAGTTATCGGGAGGGGTATATCGACGACGACAGACCCGATAAAACATAAGAAAACAAAGAAGAAATAAAAAGAGGAGAAGAAGAAAGGAATAGAGGAGAAGATCGAAGAAAAAAAAGAAGAAAAAAAAGAGGAGAAGAAGAAAGGAATAGAGGAGAAGAAGAAAAAATAGAAAATATT
The DNA here is from genome assembly GCA_032464435.1 of Aegilops umbellulata. Taxonomy (NCBI): domain Eukaryota; kingdom Viridiplantae; phylum Streptophyta; class Magnoliopsida; order Poales; family Poaceae; genus Aegilops; species Aegilops umbellulata. The sequence continues at coordinate 421,148,967 of CP136059.1, forward strand.
CTATTTCTTCTTCTTCTCCTCTATTCCTTTCTTCTTCTCCTCTTATTTTTCTTCTTTTTTCCTCTTGTTATTTATTTCTCCTCTTCTTCCTCTCCTCTTCTTCTTTCTTCCTCTTCTTATTTTCTTCTTTCCTATCCTTCTTTTTCTTCTTTTTCCCTTCCTAGCTAGATATATAAAACTTTTCTAAAAATATACTTTTGTATATATAAAACTTTTCCATGGATCATCATTTCTCATATATATCGAATATATATCCATAGTCATATATAAAAACTTTCTATATATATGAATACAAACTTTCTATGAACAACAAACTTTCTATATATATTTAGCATATTCCAAATTTTCCTAACTTTTTTACAACCAGAAAAATTACACACACACACACACACACACACACACACACACACACACACACATATATATATATAATTAAACTAATAAAAAATAAAAAAAGAGCCTGGGCGGCACGGCGGCTCACAGCGGGGGCGGCTAGCGATGACGATGGTGACAGCAGGGGCGGCGAGGGCGACGGCGCGCGGGGGCGGGACGGTGCTGGGGCTCGAGGCGCCGGGGCGGCGCACGCATCAGAGCAGAGGAGCTCGAGGTGGGGCGGCGCGTGGGGGCAGGGCGACGGCGACGAGGACCGGGCGGCGACCCGTCGAGGCAAGGGAGTGGGGCGACGATGACGAGGACCGGGCAGCGACAGCGAACACGGGGCAGGGACTCGGGGCGCCGGGGCGGCGCGCGCATTAGAGCAGGGGAGCTCGAGGCGGGGCGGTGCGTGAGGGCAGGGCGACGGCGACAAGGACCAGGCGGCGACCCGTCGGGGCAACAGCGCGGGGCGACGGCGACGCGGAGCGGGCGGCGATGACGAGCAAGGGCAGCCTGGCGGCGTCGATGAGCTCGGCGTCGTCGGGGGCAAATGGTCGATGAGAAACTGAAATTTTCGCAAGTCCTGGTTATATACCAAGACCATTGGTCCTGGTTCGTGGCACCAACCGGGACCAATGCCACCTTTTAGTCCCGGTTGGTGCCACCAACCGAGACCAAAGGTCAGTTTTCGGCAGCCCGAAGGGCGGGAAGCGGTGGCCTTTGGTCCCGGTTGGTGGCACCAATCGGGACTAAATGTGGGCATTGGTACCGGTTGGTGCCACGAACTGGTACCAATGCCCACCTTTAGTCCCGGTTGGTGCCACCAACCGGGACCAAAGGCCTTGCGCTGGCCGCAGCCAAAAGTTTAGTCCCACCTCGCTAGTTGAGAGGGGCTCGGAGTGGTTTATAAGCCCCACTGCGGCCATAATACGCCTCCACCGTATCTATAATTTTTGATTGCTCCATGCTACTTTATCTACTGTTTTGCTCTATATTGGGCTTTATTTTCCATTTTTATATTATTTTTGGGACTAACCTATTAACCGGAGGCCCAGCCCAGAATTGCTGTTTTTTGCCTATGTCAATATTTCGAGGAAACAGAATATCAAACAGAGTCCAAACGGAATGAAACATTAGGGAACGTGATCTTCTCACCAAACGTGATCCAGGAGACTTGGACCCTACTCCAAGAAGTTTCCAGGGAGGTCACGAGGGTGGAGGGCGCCCCCCTGGGCGCGCCCCCTGCCTCGTGGGCCCCTCGGAGCTCCACCGACGTGCTCCTTCCTCCTATATAGACCTACGTACCCCCATTAGACCAGAGACGGAGCCAAAAACCTAATTCCACCGCCGCAACTTCCTGTATCCATGAGATCCCATCTTGGGGCCTGTTCCGGAGCTCCGCCGGAGAGGGCATCCATCACGGAGGGCTTCTACATCAACACCATAGCCCTTCCAATGAAGTGTGAGTAGTTTACTTTAGACCTTCGGGTCCATAGCTAGCAGCTAGATGGCTTCTTCTCTCTTTTGGGATCTCAATACAATGTTCTCCCCCTCTCTCGTGGAGATCTATTCGATGTAATCTTCTTTTTGCGGTGTGTTTGTTGAGGCCGATGAATTGTGGGTTTATGATCCAACTTATCTATGAATAATATTTGAATCTTCTCTGCATTCTTCTATGTATGATTGAGTTATCTTTGCAAGTCTCTTCGAATTATCCGTTTGGTTTGGCCAACTACATTGGTAGTTCTTGCAATGGGAGAAGTGCATGGCTTTGGGTTCAATCTTGCGGTGTCCTTACTCAGTGACAGAAAGAGTTGCAAGGCACGTATTGTATTGTTGCCATCGAGGATAACAAGAAGGGGTATTTATCATATTGCATGAATTTATTCCTCTACATCATGTCATCTTGCTTAAGGCGTTACTCTTTTTTTAACTTAATACACTAGATGCATGCTGGATAGCGGTCGATGAGTGGAGTAATAGTAGTAGATGCAGGCAGGAGTTGGTCTACTTGTCATGGACGTGATGCCTATATACATGATCATACCTAGATAACCTCATAACTATGCTCAATTCTATCAATTGCTCAACAGTAATTTGTTCACCGACCGTAGAATATCTATGCTCTTGAGAGAAGCCACTAGTGAAACCTATGGCCCCCGGGTCTATTCTCATCATATCAATCTCCATTACTTTATTTTACTTGTTTTGCTTTTACTTTTCACTTTGCATCTTTATACCAAAAATACCAAAAATATTATCTCTATCAGATCTCTCGTAAGTGACCGTGAAGGCATTGACAACCCCTAAGCGTTGGTTGCGAGTTGCTACCGTTTTGTGCAGGTACGAGGGACTTGCGCGTGACCTCCTACTAGATTGATACCTTGGTTCTCAAAAACTGAGGGAAATACTTACGCTACTGTGCTGCATCACCCCCTCCTCTTCGGGGAAAACCAACGCTAGCTCGAGACGTAGCAGGCTACCCTCTCGAGCTCCTCTCAAATGCAGGCTTACGGGCCTAATCTCACACTGTGCTGTCTGTGGGCCTATTGGGCCTTCTACGGGCTTGAATCCTAGCCCAGGTTGGGTTTCTAGTCGTATTCAGGCCATGGTGGCCCAATAGGTGGTAGTTTTTTTATTTTTTTCCTGTTTTTTTCTTTTGTTTTTTGTTTTTTTGTTTTGTTTTTTCTGTTAGTGCCATTACTTTTCAAATTTGAATAGTTAAAATTTGAATTCTTAGAAATTTGTGTGAATCACAAGTTTGTGATTAACTTTACTATAAAAATAGTTTTTTCCAGTTTTTTTGTTTTGTTTTTGCATTATTTATTTTCTTTTGTTTTTTCTTTATTTTTAAATTCTTTTTGCTTTTAGGTCAGCAAAATTATAAACATTCTGTTACTGCCATTAGTTTTAGAAAAGTTATGAACTTTCTGTTAGTGCCATTAGTTTTCAAATTTGAATAGTTAAAATTTGAATTCTTTGAAATTTGTGTGAATCACAAGTTTTTGATTAACTTTACTAGAAAAATAGTTATTTTTTCCAGTTTTTTGTTTTGTTTTTTGCATTATTTATTTTCTTTTGTTTTTTGCTTTAATTTTTAATTCTTTTTTCTTTTACGTCAGCAAAATTATAAACTTTCTGTTAGTGCCAATAGTTTTAGAAAAATTATAAACTTTCTGTTAGTGCCATTAGTTTTAAAATTTGAATACTTTGAAATTTGTGTGAATCACAAGTTTGTGATTAACTTTACTAAAAAAATGAGCATAGATGCGCCCATAGAGAGAATTCAACCTAAATTCATAATAAGTTTCTATGAATTTCAGAGAATTCACTATGAATTATGTCAAATTCCCTCTATAAGGGCATCTATTTTCACTTTGAGAAGAGCTCAACAAGGCAGAGAGGGACGGGCCTATAAACCGGTGTGAGCGCCCTTCGGTTGGCGAGGTGGGACTAAACTCTGACCGCAATGAGGACCAACCCTTTAGTCCCGGTTTGTGGCACAAACCGAGACTAATGGTCATGGGCCAGGGGCGAGGCGCATTGGTCCCGGTTCGTGCGTGGAACCGGGACCAAAAGGTCCAGACGAACCGGGCACCTGTGTACCGCCTCCACCTCCAAGAAATCATACTGTACATCGTCAGGCAGGTAATCTCCAAGATTGCTATAACCGGGCACCATCCTCGGATCATTAGCGACGATGTCGCTAGACACCTTGAGTGGGGGGCACGATTGGTTCGCTTATTCGCCGAGCTGGGCAATTTTTTTCCAGCTCATCGTTCTTTTATCCTTTGATCATAGACAGTACTTCCCGACCGCTCCACTTCGACAAATGTCTTTCCAATAATGCGCTCATAGTTGCCTTTCGGCGTAGACTTTGGTGGTTTTGTCAGGGCAGCCAGAGCGCGCTTCGCTTTCACCGGATATAGCTTCTCCTCCGGAGGTGGATGTTTCTTTGCTGTCACCCCTTGAAAGAAGTTCGTCACTTCGGCTCGCGCGATCTTTGCATTCTCCTCCAGGGTTATCTCGTATGGTAACTTCTCTGGAGTCTTCAAAGAAGGACCAATATGTATTGCCTCCCGCCTCTGGTTGTACTGCTAGCCGCCGGCAGAGTAGACGGAGCGGTTGCGGATGTCTACTTTCCTTGCTTATGAGGCGGAGGAGAAGGACTACGACGCGCCAGAGAAGCCGGAGCGGCGGCGGGTCTCTTCCGCCCTTGCTGACGAGGCGGAGAAGGAGGAGGCTGGCTGCTCCGGCGCACCGGCGTAGGCGGAGAAGGAGGCGGAGTGCCGCCACGCGCCGGAGAAGGAGGCCGAGTGCCCAGATCATCACTCGCTGGAGGAGGAGGCGGTGGAGGAGGCGGAGTGCCCTGACTCGCCGGAGGAGGAGGTGGAGGCGGAGGCGTCCAGTTCGTAAGGTTGATGAGCTCCTTCCGCCATAGGCATGGAGTCTTCAGAGCAGAACCTAGCCGAGTCTCCCCTACACCGGTAGGGTGGTCAAGCTGGAGGTCCTCCAATCCCTCCGTTATTTCATCCACCGTCACCCTAGCATATCCTTCTGGAATCGGACGACATTGATGTTGGAAATATGCCCTAGAGGCAATAATAAAAGGATTATTATATTTCCTTGTTCATGATAATTGTCTATTGTTCATGCTATAATTGTATTGTTCGGAAATCATAATACATGTGTGAATACATAGACCACAATGTGTCCCTAGTAAGCCTCTAGTTGACTAGCTCGTTGATCAATAGATAGTCATGGTTTCCTGACTATGGACATGGGGATGTCATTGATAACGGGATGACATCATTAGGAGAATGATGTGATGGACAAGACCCAAACCTAAGCATAGCACAAAAGATCGTATAGTTCGTTTGCTAGAGCTTTTCTGAATATCAAGTATCATTCCTTAGACCATGATATTATGCAACTCCCGGATACCGTAGGAGAGCTTTGGGTTTATCAAACGTCACAATGTAATTGGGTGACTATAAAGGTGCACTACAGGTATCTCCAAAAGTGTTTGTTGGGTTGGCATGAATCGAGACTGGGATTTGTCACTCCGTATGACGGAGAGGTATCTCTGGGCCCACTCGGTAAGACATCATCGTAATGATCTCAATGTGATCAAGGTGTTGTTCACGGGATGATGTGTTACGGGAATGAGTAAAGAGACTTGCCGGTAACGAGATTGAACAAGGTATCGGTATACCGACGACCGAATCTCGGGCAAGTATCATACCGATAGACAAAGGGAATTGAGTACGGGATTGATTAAGTCCTCGACATCGTGGTTCATCCGATGAGATCATCGAGGAGCATGTGGGAGCCAACATGGGTATCCAGATCCCTCTGTTGGTTATTGACCGGAGATCGCCTCGGTCATGTCTGCATGTCTCCCGAACCCGTAGGGTCTACACACTTAAGGTTCGGTGACGCTAGGGTTGTAAAGATATTAGTATGCAGCAAACCGAAGGTTTTTCGGTGTCCCGGATGAGATCCCGGACGTCACGAGAGGGTCCGGAATGGTCCGGAGGTAAAGAATTATATATAGGAAGTGTCGTTTCGGCCATCGGGAGTAATCTGGGGGTCAGCGATATTGTACCGGGACCACCAGATGGGTCCCGGGGGTCCACCGGTTGGGGCCACCCATCCCGGAGGGCCCCGTGGGCTGAAGTGGGGAGGGAACCAGCCCATAGTGGGCTGGTGCGCCCCCCCCATGGGCCTTCCCCCTGCGCCTAGGGTTGGAAACCCTAGGGCAGGGGGCGCCCCACTTGCCTTGGGGGGCAAGCCTCCCCCCCAGGCCGCCGCCCCCCCTGGAGATGGATCTCCAGGGCTGGCGCCCCCCCTTAGGGGGCCTATATAAAGGGGGGGAGGGAGGGCAGCCGCACCCTGCAGCTTTGGCGCCTCCCTCGCCCCTGTTATACCTCTCCCTCTCTCCGTAGTTGCTTGGCGAAGCCCTGCTGGAACTCTGCTGCATCCACCACCACGCCGTCGTGCTGCTGGATCTTCTTCAACCTCTCCTTCCCCCTTGCTGGATCAAGAAGGAGGAGACGTCATCCCGACCGTACGTGTCTTGAATGCGGAGGTGTCGTCCGTTCGGCACTGGTCATCGGTGATTTGTATCACGACGAGTACGACTCCATCATCCACGTTCTTCTTGAACGCTTCCGTTGCGATCTACAAGTGGTATGTAGATGCTCTCCTATCCCCTCGTTGCTGGAATACTCCATGGATAGATCTTGGTGATGCGTAGGAAAATTTTAATTTCTGCTACGATCCCCAACAATTGAAAAGTTGCGCCGGGTTCAAGAGGTCGAACAGAGCCGACAGCCGCCTTGACTTTGAAGTTCTGCCATTGCGTCATAAGGTGGCAATGTTGAGACTCCGTGATAGCATCCATGGGGTAGCTGGCAGGAGCCGTCAAGACATGCTCCGGCTGAAGCAGCTCGGTGGAAGCCACGCTGCTTCTCCGTTGAGATGGCGGGGTAGCTTCAGGGGAAGCTTCGGCAAGTCGTTAGCTGCGATTTGCTTCTCGTTCCTCTATCGCTTGTACCCTTGCATACAGCGCCTGCAGTTGGGTCTGCTGCACTTTTTTCCTCCTCTCTTGGCATTTGTAACCGCCTACGTCTGGAAAACCAGCCTTCCACGGAACGGAGCCTGGCGTGCCTCGTGTCCGTCCAGGGTGCTCAGGATTCCCGAGGGCCATTGTGAGCTCGTCGTTCTCTCTGTCTGGAACGAACATCCCTTGCTGCGCTGCATCGATATAGTGGTGAAGCCTCTTGGCTGGTATTTTCATTTGCTCGTCCGTCCAAAGGCACTTCCCTGATACAGGGTCCAAGGTTCCGCCAGCCCCGAAGAACCAAGTCCGGCAACGGTTTGGCCAGTTCATTGTCTCTGGTTTGATCCCTTTATTAAGCAGGTTTTTCTCAGCCTTGGCCCACTTAGGCCGGGCTTTGAGGTAGCCACCTGACCCCGTGCGATGGTGAAGCTTCTTCTTCGCAGCATTTTGCTTGTTTGTCGCCGACATCTTCTTACTCTTTTCCGATGTCTTGTGGGCCACAAATGCAGGCCAGTGATCTCTGATCTTCTCATATTTGCCGATGAATTCTGCTGTCTCTTCTTTGTCGACAAACCTTTTCAGCTCATTCTTCCACCTCCTGAATAAGTCTGCCATCTTCTTAAGAGCAAAAGACTTGATTAATTGCTCTTTAACTGGCTTCTCTGGATCCTCCTCTGGCGGTAGGGTGAGATTTGACTTCAACTCAGTCCAAAGATCATTTTTCTGCATATCATTGACATAAGGCACCTCAGGGTCTTCGTTCTTAGGCTTATACCATTGGTGGATGCTGATCGGGATACTGTCCCTAACAAGAACCCCGCACTGAGTAGAAAATGCATCTTTTGTCCGGATGGGTTCAGTCGGTTGGCCGTCGCGCGCGATTGCTGTGATCTCAAACCGTTCATCCGAGCTCAACTTTTTCTTCGGGCCTCGTCTCTTTACCGAAGTTGTGCTTGATCCGGAGGGCTAGAAAAAAGAAGAAAGACGAGAGTTAATTCATATGTGTACATACCAAAATAATGAATGCATCAATTAGCTAGTCAGCATAGGCTTAACTAATATATATACCTGGCCGGACTCGGTTCGGTCACCGGAGCTGTCATCACGGTCTCCTTCTTGCACCGTCATTGGGTCACCGGAGCCGTCATCAGGGTCTCCTTCTTGCACCAGCATTGGGTCAAAGGAGCCATCATAATCATAGCCTGCTTCTTCACCCTGTCCATCCAGACCATCGGTGTCGTTGAGAAACGAGAAGACGACATCACTTCCTTGTGCGATTATGTTCCCCAACACCGCTTCTTTTGCTTCGTCTCAGGGGGTGTCCATAGTTTCTACAAATATTTACAACATGGCAATTATTATTCAAACATGATAGATGGATATATTAGTGGCAAACGTATAACTAGCTAGCTAATCACAATAAGGAATCATATTAGTGGCCTCGGCGCTGCTTCTCTAGGGTTTGGGGTGGCCTCGACAACGCTTCAAGGGTTTGGGGTGGCCTCGAGAGAGTTTGTCGGGTAGCTAGGGGCGCGGCGGGAGGGGGTAGGAGAACGACATCGTTTTTTTCTAGGGTTTGGGTGTCCTCGAGAGTTTTGGTCGAGCGAGAGGGTCGGGGGTGCTCCCGTGGTATAAGTTATCACAGTCGAGAGGGGGTATACATATCGACTGCCCCTCATGTCGAAGTTATTTGGGAGGGGGTAATATCGACAACGACGACATACATACACGGGAAAATAATGTTATTGGGGAGGGGGTATATCGACCCCCCCCCCACAAGTTGAAGTTATCGGGACGGGGTTATATTGACAACGACGACATACGTACATGGGAAAATAATAGTATCGGGGAGGGGGTATATCGACCCCCCCTCGTGTTGAAGTTATCGGGAGGGGTATATCGACGAATGGTTAGTACTTATGACTACCCTGAAAAAATTAATTTCCGTTAGAGAATTTAAACCATAGAAGCGAGTGGTTCCATGTCTAGGATCTGATGGGGCAGCCTCTTCCAGTTCCATGTCTATTTTGTTTCGTCCTCTTGTACATATTCCGGGCAACTTACTGTGGGTGCTCATCATGGCAATAATTTGTACTTAGAGATGAGAGGCATGGTGTCAGACTCAATTTTTGACAAAAAGAAGATGCCCGCACACCACCCCGCCGGCTGCGCCCCCCGCTTACAGCTACCCGGCGACGCACTGGCCGATCCAGGACGCGTCGGGCCCGAGCGGGACGCCTCTGCAGCCGTTCCAGACGGGCTATACCGGCGGGCGTCCGCCGCTGCTTTACCTGCCCTGGTACTCGGTACCCGCGGCGATCGCCGGGGCCCATCCGTCGCTCCAGCCGCCGCCCGCCCCAGCGCCGTCCTGGCCGCAGTGGCCCATGCCGGTTCTCGCGGCGCCACCCGCGCCTCCCGTGCCCGCCCCAGTGTCGCAGTGGCCGCACTGGCTCGCGCCGGCCCCAGCCGCGCCAACCGCACCGCCCGCGCCGGTCCAGCTCACCGCCGCCGCCCAGCTCCAGTCTGGGCCAGTACACACCGGGAGGCCTCCCGATCCATCAGGTCCGGTTTCCACCGTCACCGTCCCCGATCTCGGCATGGCTAACCGGGACGTCGCCACCGCCAGTTTACACGGAGGCCGGGGACCCACCGGTACCCACACTGCAGTCTGGGGCCTCGTCCTGCTCCGCGGGGGCCTACGATAGCCTTCCCACTGTTCACCGGGCGCCGTCATCATCACTGCTCCGCACTGCGGAGCCGGTCGGCAATGGCGCGCCGACCCAGACGCTGCCACGGTTCGCCAAGATCGACTTCGCCACTTATGACGGCACGGAGGACCCGCTTAACTGGATCAACCAGTGGGAGCAGTTTTTCCATGGCCAGCGCACGCTAGCGTTGGAGCGCACTTGGCTGGCATCGTACCACCTCCGTGGTGCAGCCTAGACCTGGTACTACGCCCTCGAGCAGGACGAGGGCAGCATGCCCCCTTGGGAGCGCTTCCGCGAGCTCCGCCTCCTTCGTTTTTGGCCCTCGATCCACGGGAGCCGCCTGGCGGAGCTAGGCTGCCTTCCCTTCACCTCCACGGTTCAGGACTTCGCCGACCGTTTCCAGGCCCTGACATGCCACGCGTCGGGCGTGACGGCGCAGCAGCGGGCCGACCTCTTTGTCGGTGGACTTCCGGATCACATCCGTGTGGATGTGGAGCTTCGGGGACCCCAGGATCTCCAGACGGCCATGTACTACGCCCGCGCGTTCGAGCGCCGGGCCGTGGAAGTCCAGCAGGAATCACCGTTCCGGGCCGCTGGGTCTCTACCCTGGCCAGATCCCGCGCAGGGTCGGCCTGCTCAGGCTTCCGCGACACCCCTCATTGCAACCGCGGCGCGCCCGTTCCACTGGCTCACCTCGGCTGAGCTACTCGAGTGTCGCCGCCAAGGGTTGTGCTTCAACTGCGACGAGCCCTACACGCCCGGCCACGCCTGCCCGCGACACTTCTACCTAGAGGTTGCAGACTACATTCCAGAGGACGCTGTCGCCGCCGACCTTGCCGCCCGAGCTGTCACGAAGGTGTTTGACGCTGGTTGATCACTACAAGAAATATTCAACTTGTGACCTTCACTATTGGTCACTGAAAGGTCACAAATTTCCATTTACGACCTTTTTGTGACCAAAAACAGAAGGTCAAAAGCTGGCGGTCGTAAACTGACTATAGCGACCTTCTCTGTGAGAAGGTCGTAGACGTTTACGACCAAAATAAGCCTATTGTGGTGTTTTGGTCACTAGCAACCTCTCCAGGCCACGTAGGCATCCAGCGTGGCAATCTGACGTGGCACAAGATTCAGCCCGGTCCAATTCGATTTTCTACATGGGCCTAGCCCAACAATTCGGCCTATTTGTGTTTTTTTCTCATACTAATTTTGGCTAGGTAGATGGGCCAAGCCCAACAATTAAGCCTTCTCATTTTTGGGCCGTGGCCTTTTCCGCTAGAAAGTTTTAGTTTTTTTGTAATATAAAAAAGGTCCACTAGTCAAATGGGTCCCAGATGTCAGGTTCAGGTATGTGGGTCCCAGCTAGCAAGTTCATATTCTTCATATTTCAATTTAACAGTAAATAAATAACCAGTATTTAAATTGGCACAAACAAAACACACACATAATACTCCAAATATTATCAGCCAGATTCAATACAGAGCTCCTATTGTACAAATAACATATACTTTACAAGCTCTACACATAATAAGCTCTAACATATACAAGCTCTACACGTGATACATTTACAAGCTCTATACATATACAAGCTCTACAAGCTCTACAAGCTCTACAAGTTGCCCTGGTGTTAACCCTGTAGCTCTACAAGTGTCTTCAATCTTCTTCAACATGGAGCTCCTTCGGTAGCGAGCACAAACTGGGCACCTGCATCATCACAGGAAGGCAATTTTAGATCATAAAAACGAATGTTCCAAGCACAGTTTAGAGAAAAGAACCAAGTAAATTTGCCCTCAATCATACAAACAAAGTTTAGAGAAAATCAAACATGAACAAGCACTTCTTATGCAGTTTTTAAATTTTTTATACATTTATTTTCTATTAGCAAAACTGAAAATGCTAGCTACACCAGTTTGCTCTCATGCAAAACTTAGAAAGAAAAAAAGAACAACAAATAAATCAACACTGACTTGTCTAACACGTACAGCAACTTGCTGATATAACTTTCTCCTAATTGCATTCTCATATATATGACGGAGCCAACATGTGATGTTACTGTTCGGTTAAGATTTGGGCCTTCCAACTTTACTGGTCATACATACATATACAGAATTGAGCATGAATCATTGGTCTTAGTTGTATTCCAATATGTACTCAACATATTCCCATAAGACAGAAATGCACACACATGGATTCACAATTATACTATGCCTCTCTCTCACTCATTTGCAAGAAACGTTCTCTCCCTCTCTCTACTGATGACCATCAACACAATTCTGTAGGGTTGTAAACAGATTTTTGAGAGAATAGACAGTCAATTTGTGTGCTGATTGGACCTAGTTTTAAAGAAACAAAAAGGATTGGCAGCATAGGGAGAGGGAGATGGACGTGCTACCTACTGTTGTAGTGGTGCATCGTGGTGGCCGACTTGAGCTCCTCCTCCTAATGCTGCTCACTAACCTGCAGGACAAACAAGGCCATAGGTGAGCTGCAGCAAAGGCATTTCCTGATGATTTATTGAGTTCATGGCCACCTACAGAAATATTAGAGGGGCATGATAAGGAGTTGTAAAATACGAAGAGCCGCCTAGACCTATACCGAATAGTAATGCATATATTCAGGAATGTGAAGTTCAACAATTGTTCAAAAAAACAAGGAAAAATACTTCTTGATGTTCCAAGTGCAGCAGAATATATGCAAGTTCCAAGCATCCAGATGACTACTGTAGTTGATTGATAGCAGTAAATGTATACAAAAACAAACACTGCTTGACAATTGAGGTAATTAAACATTAAAGAACTCATTACATATGCTTTTCTTCATCCAGCATGATAACATGTTACTGCCATGCTGTTGTGATTAAAACAATAAGATTTCATCAAGCATATGTCAAGCATAACAGGAACATATTATAAAATACAGAATAGTAGTGCAGTGCTTCAAGTGTTGAATGACTCATGGTACAGTAATAATCACAATAAACTATCAGTACATGTGTGGCTAGTTGCAAGGTGTCTACCATCAGACACATCATCACCACACACCATCATCACAGTAGGAGTAATCTAGTGTAGACAAATACCATGAGAGGATTGTTCACTGAATGGTAAATTGAGGGATTCAGTGCTAAGTCAAACGAAACCAAACCACGCAATTGCGAGCACCAGCCAAGCAATTCAACGAAGCAACGAGCAAGGTACTCTGGAACACTGGGAGGAGCGGTGGACGACAAAACCAATGGCGCATGCATGGCTCTCTGGGGCGCAGAGCTAGCAGTTGCGTCCCTTCTGGGGTCCATGGCGCCATGCCAATTGTTGTTGCGGTTCATATCATTGACACTTCATTTCTGTTTGCAAGTAGTGCGTCAGCGGGAAGGAGGGGAAACGTGAGCCTGACCTGAAGTAAACAGGCATACGAATGTATGTCAGATGCAGCCAAAAAAAACAAGATGATTAATCATTGGCAACGAACAGTTGAAACCACACAAGCCTTCCATTTCCTTGTATGGCATGTTTGTTTAGGTTCCATACAGACATAGAAAGCATATATCAATCAAACTATACAAGTAGTAAAAATAAGAGCGTGTGCAAGCAAGCAAGCAAGAGATAATGTTCTACTGAAAAAATAGAGTATTGGCAAAGAATAGAGCATACAAGCTACACAAGTCTGTATACACTAGATTAGGAAATGAATGAAGAGGGGACACCTGAAACTATACAAGTCTGTTTGTAATTTATACACCTGAAACTATACAAGACTAGATTAGGTAGTGTTCCACTGTTTGTTTCCATTTGCTTGGTAGGAATAGATAGATACATACATAAATAGAAAAAGAGCAGCACAGGTATCAAGTGAAAAGAAATCAGTGGGTGGATTGATGTGTTCCACATGTGTTCAACCGTGGTAAAACTCCCTATGCCGATCGATTGCATACAGGTTCTGTGAGGCAATTGGAATAACATTTTCAGATGCATCTAGCTCCTCGATTGAGTGGGAAACCCTGATTAGTTTGTTCCCCATTATACTTCCTTCTAAGGAATCCCAACTATTATCCAAATTGAGTTGTGACAGAGTTGTATACAATACTACTAGGAAAATAGTAGTACAGGCAAGTAGTGTGTGTAATCCAAGGACAGCGCGAGTACTACAGTCAATCAGTCATATGGAGCAGGGGAACAAAATTCGCCGCCTCGGCGACGAGAGGAGGAGGGGAGGCAGACCTGGGAGAGCGGGTTGGTGGAGAACTCCGGGATGGAGAGGAACTCGTCCTCGGAGACGAATCCCTTGGCGCTGCGGTGGGCAACTTCACCTGGAGGGAGCACTCTGCACGCGCAGGCAGGAAGTTGCAAGTCAGACACCATGAAAGATGAGGCAAAAAACTGACTGAATCGAGGCCGATTTGAGAACTTGCTTGCCGAGGATGAGGAGGTCGGGGGTCTCCTGGAGCGCGAGGGCGGGGAGGATCTTGGCGATGGCGAGCGGGAGGACGCGGGCGAAGGCGTCGGTGATCACGCGGTAGGGCCGTGTGAGGGCGCCCCAGCGCAGCATCTCGGCCTGGTTCTGCAGCAGCAGCTTGACGCGCTCCACCGGCGCCGCCCCCGTCTTGGCCAACACCGCCGCCGCGCCGCCCTAGCAGGCGACCTGTCGAGGATGTAGTCGTCCCCATCATCCCTATCGAGGATGGAGCGCTTGGACCCACCAGATGGAGCGCTGGGACCATCGCAGTAGGAGGCGGCGCACGGCCGCAAAGAGCGCCTGGTGGGAGAGCGGCGGGAGATCCATCGTCGGGCGGGCGGCCAACCGGAGAGCCGGCGCGGAGCTGACCAAACGGAACCCTAGCGCGTCGGTCGACCTGCTCGACTTGATCTGGGGCATAGGGTAGGGAGAGATGGTGAGGGAAGGGAGGGACGAGGTCGCGGCGGTGGTGAGGAGGGCTGCGAGGTCGGCGGTGGGTGGGAGCGGCGGGTAAAGGACTGGATCGGGGAAAGGAGGCCGGGGAGAGGACTGGATCGAGGGAGGAGGTGGCGGCGGCTGCGAGGAGAGGAGTCGCGCGAGGGAGAGAGAGAGGGCTCGCGGGGGAGAAGGGCGTGGGGGAGGCCATGGACGGCGGGGAGCTCGTCCGGAGAGGGGTGGAGGTGGCGATCTAGAAAGGAGGAGGTGGCGGCTGTGATCTGGAAGGGAGGAGGAGTGGTGTGCGGGGGAGAGAGGGGCTAGGGTTCGCTGCACGGGGGAGAGGTGAGAGGATCTGAGGGGGGAGGGAGAGAAAGAAAGAAAGAATGGAGGCGGGGGCGGGTGGGTGGGTGGGTGGAAAATGTCCATGAGGACAGACCTAGGGTTTCGGCTCGGGTGGGTTTGGGCCGTTGGATCCGGAAGCATCCGACAGTGGTTGATGCGTGATCCGCGTGATATGCTCATGGTCCAATTAGAACGCAGCAAACCATTTGATGACCTTATGACCAATATAAATTGGTCGTGATCGACTCAAGATAAAAAAATTCATTCCATTTTTCAATGCTCAAAATGAGTATTTTTGTGAAAGTCCTATCAAATATTTGTTCAAATGATTCCATATTTCGCACAAGTTTGCATCTTGGAATGGCAAACAATATTGACAAAGGGAATTTTCATTTTCTTTGGACGAAAAAACCAATTTCCATTTTTCGAGTGCCCAAAAGGAGGTTTTTTTGTGAAGGGCCTCCAAAATAATTGTTGCAAAATTGGACCAAATCATTTTTCTAAAATACTAGGCCATATTTAATGCACAATTGACCAAATGGTTGGGTGAAAAAAGTTTTGATCTACCTCTGCTGAAAAAGACAAATTGCCGTCGATTCAGTTGGAAACGGGTCAAATTTGAACTGTAGCTGCCTCCTAGTTTGCTCTTTATTTTTTCCAAAAATCATTTCTAGGTACATAAGTATCTATTTTATCAGAGAAACACCAAAAAAATTCCAAGATTCAACCACTAGCTAGGAACGGTCATTCCCGCCGTTTTGACCGCATTTTGAAACGGGCATAAAAAATTCAAAAAAATCAGAAAATTGGGAAACCTTCGCATTGTGTCATTATATGTGGCCAAGTTCCCAGGAAAAATAACAAACTTGTAATACGGCAATTATTTTAAAAAAGTGTTCTCACAAACGAGCTATCACGTGTGGACATCAATGGCTTTCAAGCCAAATGATCAATCTTATGGCCACATTCATGGCATAGTTTGCTTAAATGATCTCATATTGTGCACAAAGGGTGCATATTGGAATGTCAAACAATGTTGCCTAAGGAAGTTTTCATTTTATTTGGACGAAAAAACCATTTTCCATTTTTCAAGTGCCCAAAAGGAGGTTTATTTGTGAAGGACCTCCAAAATAATTGTTGCAAAATTGGACCGAATCATTTTTCTAAAATACTAGGCCATATTTAATCCACAATTGACAAAATTGTTGGTTGAAAAAAGTTTTGATCTACCTCTGGTGAAAAAGACAAATTGCCGTCGATTCAGTTGGAAATGGGTCAAATTTGAACTGTAGCTGTCTCCTAGTTTGCTCTTTATTTTTTTCCAAAAATCATTTCTAGGTACATAAGTATCTATTTAATCATAGAAACACCAAAAAAAATCCAGGATTCAACCACTAGCTAGGAGCGGTCAAGCCCGCCGTTTTGACCGCATTTTGAAACGGGCATAAGAAATTCAAAAAAATCAAAAAATTGGAAAACCTTCGCATTGTGTCATTATATGTGGCCAAGTTCCTAGAAAAATAACAAACTTGTAATACGGCAATTATTTTAAAAAAGTGTTCTCAGAAATGAGCTATCAAGTGTGAAGATTCATGGCTTTCAAGTCAAACGATCAATCTTATGGCCACATTCATGGCATAGTTTGTTCAAATGATCTCATATTGTGCACAAGGGTGCATATTGGAATGGCAAACAATGTTGCCTAAAGAAGTTTTCATTTTCTTTGGACGAAAAAACCATTTTCCATTTTCCGAGTGCCTGAAATGAGTTTTTTTTGTGAAGGACCTACCATATATATGTTGCAAAATTGGACCAAATCAATTTTCTAAAATACTAGGCCATATTTAATGCACAATTGACAAAATGGTTGGGTGTCAAAATTTTTGATCCACCTCTGATGAAAAAGACAAATTCCCGTCGATTCAGGTGGAAGCGGGTCAAATTTGAACTTCAGCTGCGTCATAGTTTGCTCTTTATTTTTTTCAAAAATCATTTCTAGGTAAATAAGTATCTATTTAATCAGAAATACATGGTTTGACGGAGAAACATCGAGGTTTGGACGGTGGCCGAGGGCCCCAACTCTAGAGCCGTAAGCTCGCATGCCCGCCGCGTGGTCACCGCGTGACTGTGGCGTTGCCATGTGTTCTGGGCGGCCTAGGCATGTCTAGTGGGTTGGGCACTCCTCAGGTAGGTGCTAGGAAGAAAATCACAACATAATATTTTCACGAGGAGACCGATCGATGCTCAAACATGAATAAGCAGCCAAGTGTTTGATTAGCGGTACAGGAAATGTACATGGCTAATGGGCGTGAGTTTTGGCTGAGGATGATCAGTTACTAAGAAGATCGTCTTCACAAATTTTCAGCTCAAAAGGAGGAGCCTAGGTGGTACTTGCTTTGCAAACCACCACACTGGACATAAATACGAATGTTGAAGCTCAGCTCAAAATAATGAATGGATTGAGCTGGCATTTGGTGGAGGATGGTTATTTGGGCATAGGAAAGCACTGTAGAAAATGGATACTATTTGGACATGCCAAAGTGGTACTTCCTTCACAAACTGTTACTCTGAACAGAATAGGAAAATGAATATTTTTGAATTATTTTTGTACTAGGCAAGGAAGGTTTTTACATATTTGACGAAGATATGACCCAAAGAATTTATGAGATTTTTTTGGGAATTTTGGGAATGACAGAAATATAGGTTGCTTCACAACCTAGGGCAAAAACTGCCACATGGACATGCCACATAGGCAAAACTAATGAGGTGGCGCCTAGTCATAGCAACCCACCACAATTTACAAGGCTATGACCATCTATATTGGTCGTTAACAACTAGAAATAAGGCAGCGGACTAGCGATATTTTCTTTATGACCTTTTCGTGTGAGGAAATTACGACCTTTCTGACCAAAATGGTCGCAATGGTTTAGGGTTTGGAGCCCCCCGAACAGCTTTTGACCAATTGGTCTGAAATGGTCATAAATTTATGACCAATTCTTCAAGGGTCACTGACAGAAGGTCATAAGTTGACATATTTCTTGTAGTGGATCACCTCGAGGAGTTCAGCAAGCGCTTCCCCACCTTAAAGCTCGAGGACGAGCTGTTTGTGCAGGCGAGGAGAAGTGTTATGACCGGCATAGGGGCTTAGCCCAGTGGGTTATGGCCCAAGTATCTTAATTAGGGGCTTAGCCCAATTATCTTATCGTATTAGGATCGTTTGCTTAGGAGTCAAGTAAACCTCTCTATATAAGGAAAGGAGATGTATCAATCTAATCAAGCAAGAAGCAATCAATATTTGCTCGGCTTCCTTTAGGGAGCCGGGATACCTAAACCCTAGCCGCCTCCTGCCTTCGCCGCCGCAGCTCCCGTCGCAAGGACGGCGCCACGCCGCCGACCGCCGCGCACCAGCCCTCGCCCTTCCCCCTCCTTCCCCTACAACCTACGCCCTAGATCCGGTAGGGCCCTAGCTCCTACCATATAGATGCCTAGTTGTTACCAATTATAAATCCTAAATCAAGTGCAAACGATGCAGTCCAATACCTATGATTTAGTGATGGGGCTCTTCGAATAGGGAAAAAAATATTGGCAGGTTTTCCGTCCAGCCGATGCTACATCGCTGGTAATTCAGTCGACAGGTAACATGGCGAAGCACGAACTGCGTTGAGGATGGGGGCTCGACCCCCGAATGTCGGGGTACCTCACCTGTGATGTCGTGCCGAGTGTGCCATCGGAGAGGATGTGGTGGGGAGGAGCAGGGAAAGAGGATTGGCAAGTGAGGTCGCCGTGCTACTCGATGACGAAGGGAGATGGAGGTCGGTGCATGCGAGGCTTGGGTAGAAGGGGATGTTGATAGGAAACCTGGCCAATCCCACTTTTGGCAGGGGCTTATGAAAGTTAAACCTATTTTCCTGCAATACAGTAGGAAAATGGTGGGAAACGGAGAGAGAAATATGTTCTAGACTGATATATTGCTCGGAGATAGGCCTTTAGGTGTGCAATTTCCTAGACTTTTCTTGCTTACTTTCAGTGCTGGTTTTACTGTGGCAAGTGCTTTGTCTAATGGGATGAGTAAGATTAGATTTAGAAGAGTACCGTGGGGGGACACTGCTGACATGTGGCATGAATTAAAGGACTTGTGTAAGGATGTGGTCTTGACAGATCAAGAGGATAGGTGTAGCTGGCTCCTGAAGAATAAAACTGGTAGAGTCACTATCAGATCTTTGTATCTAACATTGAAATCGAGTCAGGGACCTTGGCCTCACAGAAAGCTATGGTATGCAAAAATCCCTCTGAAAATTAAAGTTTTCCTTTGGCTTGTCTTCAAGAATAGTCTATTAACCAGAGATAATTAAGCAAAGAGGAATTGGAAAGTTAAAGATATTAGCTGCAGTTTCTGCGACCATAATGAAACTATAGAGCACCTTTTTTTGTACATGTGTGGTTGCCAAGTTCGTTTGGCGAGTGGTTGGAAGTGTAACTGGGTTGGCTAATATTCCTTGCAAGATTGAAGAGTTTAGTGGACGGATAGAGAGTTTTCCTAATAAAAATCAGAGACAGGTGTTAGCAGTGGGCGTTGCGGCGGTGTTTTGGTCTTTGTGGAAAGCCAGAAACTCGGCCACTTTCCATCATGTCTACCCGCATGATCCTAGTGTTTTGTTCTTCCAAATATCTTACTATATATCGTATTGGGCTGGTCTACAGAGAAACGGTAAACAACAGATGCTTCGTGCCGTGGCATCATTGCTAGTTGATGTGGCGAATGGTTTCTTCAACAAAAGAAGCGGGTGGGCACCAATGACAAGAAGAATTGGAGTAGGGTAATCGTGCTTGTGGGCATGTTTTTTTCCTTTTAGTAATGTAACTAGAAGAGTGGCCCGCTCGATGCGCTGGCTAGAACTTTATAAAGTTCCATAATGGGAACATATGATTTGATTTATCTGAATTAAAATTGGAACCATATGTGCTGACATTAACCAATATAAGACTTCTGCTAACATAATTTTTTTTGAGTTTTTTTTGAATATTTAATCATTTATAAATTCACATGTTATCCAATTGATATTTACCTTCTAATTATGCATGTCATGATAGCTGTAATCACTCGCGTTGTACTTATTTATATTTTGGATTACAATGTCAATCTATCTGGAATTAGAAGGTTTATCATTGTAAATTCTATACATACTAAATCTGTTCATATGACTAAAATATGGTTTCCAAAATGATCCATCTATATCTTATAGTTGAAATATATAAAACTTATATGTGTTTAGTGCAATAAAATGATTTAGTAATTAGAAAACATATTATGTCCACTTAGCAAAAGTTGTTCACTTAGAAGTAGGTGTTAAAGGCATTTCGAAGGACTAAAATCAATAAGAATGAGATGGAACTTATCGTTTTCACCCCACTTTGATTGTGGCCGCCTTGACATTACACTTACTGGTAGTAATGCATATTGAGAAATACATTGTAAGCTATTTTCAGTATGCTAAATAAATTTCATAAGATCAGTGGAATAGTTGCAGGTTAACAATTTTGTAGAACAACAATTAATAGTCCACAAATCCACAAATTGAACAATGCAATTCTTTGTAAAATAACAATTGGTACGCTCGACTATAAAAGATAGTGACCTTACTACAAAGTTAGTCCAATAGCATTGACTGGTCGAGCGGAGTGTTTGTTTCTTCACTGCAGTGGAACTGTCATGTGTTTGCTCCTCCCATGGGAGCAGGCTTCTCGTTGGCGTCAATGGACTTAACCATGTTGTAATGATGTTCGAGTGGGCTTGGCCCATGATGTATTAGCCCTCACTTGGTTTTCTGCTAATAAACTCTACAACAATCTATTGGTTAGTCTCACGGGAAGTAAAATAGTAAACAAAATACCATGTTGCAAACTAATTGAGCAAGGCATCAAAAAGGAGAACTGAACATACAAATGTGTGTAGGTGAGATATAAGGTAAAGTTCAGAGAAACCATAAAGTTAGCAAATATGATGCTTAGTCCATAAGGAATGTGTAAAAAAATTGTTACTCGAAGATGGTATGAAAGTCTAATGACAATAATATGAAGTAAAATTGTGCTCATAAGAATAATAGGTTGAATAAAAGGTGAGAAAAATCGACAACTAATACTCAAAGGAGCATATCAATCCTTTCCTTGTTCCATATTGGTGCCCATATGTTCGTGTACATCAAGTGATTTTACACAAAATCTTTTTAAAAAAAATCATTGATAAGATGCTATGATGTGTAGATAGACGAATAGGTAAAAGTATATGATCACTCTGATATGAAATTTTCAATCAAAACTTTGAAGTTACACATGTCATTAGATGTGAACTCAAGTTTTTTCGTAAACACAAATATACATGTAGTTTAGTCACTATTCATTTTTTAATTTAAATTTAGCTATATTTCTAAACCTGTATATTATGGTCAATAGAGAACATACCAATTTGTACATTTATTGTGTTGTATGAAAATTTGCCATATTAGTAAATCAAGTAATAAGCCGTTGTATCACGATAATACACATGTGTGGACATCATGTGTCTAATAGGCATCTATGGTTTTCAAACAATGACACTGCCTTTTGTGAAAAAGAGAATTTTTTAATTTTAAGACATTTGGAATAAAATTGTCTGGTCTTGCTAACTGAAGAGAGGTCTACTGAGTTGATAGTGTGGCTTACTTTGTACGTATATGCTAAGATCATGTGGTGCAACCTAGTTTTGTGAATAAAGTGATTATACGTGAGTGTTATACTACTTAGAAAGCAAGTTCATAACCGATCAATCAGTAGAATAACATACACAGAAGTTAGAACCTCCTGTGGTGAGCTAGCATATTTGTGATCAACATCCACATTGTTCATTACTCATGATGCCTTTGAATATAACCTGATAGTCATGAGCCTGTAGGCTCTGTCCTTTTCCCAACTCAAACCTGAAGTGACCGAAAGAATGGATCAACCTGTACATGATCCTTTACATCACTCATAAATTTCTAGTACTGGTCTACTATATGAAAAATATGTTTAGCACAAAACTGTTTATCGTATTTCCGCATTTCTAATCAAATAAAAATTTCACTTTTACTACCCAAAGTTAGAAACGCCACAATGTTGTACTTGGAAAAGTACAAATGAAGCCAATAGCAACTATACAGTGTAGAAGTGGAAGAAAAATCAGAAGCATTTATATACAACTTTCACAATCATAGAAACCATAATATATCAAGAAGGATTCACGGTGTGTTCACTTTCATTGAAAAAATGAGTTTCCACATATGTAATATTTAATTCAGCAATTTGAATACAATTTGATACGTCCGCATGCGGAAGCACATAAGCTACAGGTGTCCTCATCGCATCGCTCAATGTCAGAAATTATAGGACAAACTTAGCACTGGAGTGCATCTAGTGTGGGGTGAGACATTAGCGTGAGCCAGGCAGCCACGTCGTTTACCGTGGTGAAGTCCACTGGCAACAATGCTTGCACGCACGTCTCTTATTCTACAGACTGAATGTACGCATGGCTTGATTGGTATGGAATTAACACCATGCGGAACACCTACTCCAATGAGGCTCATTGCATCTGGGAATCGTTGCTTATGTATATTGAATAGCAAGATGATAACTGGAAGAATGAACCATCCTCTAGATTCTAAATTTAAGAGGGCTAACCGGCTAACCATAGTAGAAGAAATGTGGAGATTCTTGCAGATTTATTTTCATCAGCCTGTACCCGCCCGTACATCCCCAATAGCCATGTAGGTGCCATGGAAGATCATGGCGTAATCACGCTGGAAAGGAATTTGGGATGGGATGAAGCTGAAACATTTCCTTGGACTGATTTTCATATGTGCTTATCAGCAAAAAAAAAAAAAAAACATTAAGATGGACTGCAACACGATACTTGGACCTGGACTCTTCGTGCAAATCTTGCTGCCCCGCTGGCAAGACCTAAATATTACGCAACACTTGTACCTGAGCTCCTCTCTAAAAATTCGGCACAATCTTCAAGGTTAAGTAATTAATGAATCCAAGACATCATCAACACTCGAAAAGGATAATAAAATATTGGAGTAATTGAATGAACATAACTAATGGCGAGATGTTACACTATTGGGTAAGCAAGAGTTGGAAGCATATTTTGTTGCTAGATTATTATATGTAAGAGGAAAAAATGCTATTGGCCATTATCTTGTTGGAAAACCATGAAAGCAACAATTCAAAAGATAAAGCTATTAATACACCATTATAGGGATGTGAATGTGTAGAGCTAGAACTATGACCGGATTTTAATCATGCGCTATAAAATAACTATAAACTTAATTACAAACTCAAAGGATGCACACACTCGGAACTATAATAGCAAATATCACAATGTGGAGTAATCTAAAAATAATCTCCTAATGTCTCAGTTGATAGGTCGCGTTCCGGGTTTTATTTTCGTCCCACCTCACCCGGTCTTTTTTGGTACTTCTTTGGTACTTGCTCCCACCTCCCGCTCAGCCGCAATTAACCAAATAAAAACCTCCAGCCGAGTACCCCACCCGCCCCCACGCGCCCAATCTCCCGTCGCATCCAACTGACCCGAACGAAAATAAACCAGCAAAAGAAAGCCGGCGGAAATTAACCAGCGAAAAAAAATCGCCCCACTCTACGCTCAGGGTGGACACGGTCTGGGCCGGTCCGGTCCCTGACCGAGCCGACGTTTGGACCGGCCGCCGGCGGGCCGGACCGGACCGGACCGACCAGCCATGCGGGCCTGTATTCACGGACCGGACCGGCGGCGTCGAAGCTCGGGCCGGACCGAGCGGACCGGCCAAGCACCACCGGCGGCGACATGCGCAGGTATAGCGACGTGGTGGGCGACGTCCGCGGGTGCTATGGCGAGTCGACAACGTGTGTGTGCGCCGGCGGCATCGTGGGCGACATGCCGTGGGAAGTGTGCTGGGTCGAGCCGGCAAGGGCGCAATCGTTAGCCATAATCCTGCGCATGTTTATTACTTAGCATTTTTGTTGTTGCATGCAAGTAATTTATGGCGTGCATGAGCCCATTATTTTCTGTGTGCGGGCCTTGCCATGATTAGGGGACGAAATCTAACGTCGAGTTGATCGTGTGACGACGCCGTGATTATCGGATCGAACCATGTTTCTCTCGTTCTTTCTTCTGCATGTTCGACTGAATAAAAGGAAACCGTAGCGTGGTGGCGCATGATTATTGGAACGAACACATTTCTTCTCGTTAGTATTTATTTAGTCACCAACAAAAGGAACGAGAGCGTGAAGTGAAGGCGCCTTAATTATCGGATCAAATCTCGTTGATCTTGTTCTTCCAATTTTTTGTTGACTGATTAAAAGGAATAAAATGGCAGCGCGTGATCTGATTCCTCTTCTATCTCTTGCCCCTGGGAAACTGCATGTCCATGTGTGACTCAGATACTATGGATCCAGAAGCTGCCGAGCTACTAGCGTGCCGGCGGGGTGTTCTTCTAGCACTAGAAAACGATGTCCAGAAGGTGATGCTCGAGTTGGACTCGCTGAACGCGGTTGGGAAGATCAACAACATCCAGAGGGATCTCTCGACGTCAGGTCAGGTCGTACAGGAGATCAAGGAGCTACTTACCCTGTTCCAGGTGGTTAGAGTTGTTTGGGTTCGTCGCTCCGCAAACGTAGTCGCTCATAGACTAGCTAGGGAGAGTTGCTGTAGGGAGTTATGCCATTCTTGGCGCCATGTAGCGCCAGACTTTGTAAGCTCAGACATTGCCTCTGATGGGGCACTAGAGCACTAGAGGAATAAGGCAACGTTCCCCTCAAAAAAAAAAGGGCGTGACTTGAGTCTTCTTCTGTACTTGACTGAAGAAAAGGAAAAAAATCAAGTCTATCTCAGATAATCACAGGCGCGTGACCGCGCTTTCTTTCTATTCTCTGTTCTCTTCTACCTCAGGAGCGGGAGAAGGTCGGCAGGGCATGCTCGTCCGTAGTGGCTGCACGGATCTCACGGCCAGAGCAGGATGTCGCCGGTGGCCGCGCCGACGAGAAACGGCCTGCAGCTTCGGTCCGCTTGGTCGGACCGGTCAAAGACCGGACCGGACCGAGGAAACTTCGGGACGAAATTTGGTAACCGGACCGGCCAATTTCTGAAGCGAGCCAGGACCGATCGGTCCGGTCCTGAACGGGCCACGAGCGGGCCGAAAAGCCCGCTCGTGCCGTCCAGCCTAACTCTGCGCCCTCGAGCGAGGTTTCGTTTCCTCGAGCGAGAAACTATCGCCCGACTCTGTGCCCTCCTTCACCCGCCGCCTCCCTTCGTCCCTTCACCGCCGCCGCCCTTCGTCCCTTCGCCGCCCCCGCTCCATCCGCTCCTCCTCTCCCGAGGATACGCAGCCGCGTCCGCCGACGCCGATCCGGGCAGACGCGGCCGTCGTGGATCACGAGGACCTGGATGATGAGGCGGAAGAGATGGCCACGGATCTGTTACGGCGACGACGGCGCCGGATCCGCTCCCGCAACATCCGGATGGAGGCCGGCGACGAACCCTAGCCTAGCCGTCAGCATCGGGATCCAACCCCTGCTCTCGGTGCCGGGGCAAGGCATATGGGGGTGCTTGCTGCCGCGGTGGACCTCGACGCCGGCGACATCTGCAGCATCTCCCTCCCATCGGGCTGCAGGACCTGTACACCCAAGGTACGCCACGGAGCGGAGCAACCTCTGGGACGCGCCGCCCTCACCCTGCCCGAGCGCGCCGCCTCGCCACCGAAGGCCCAAGGCTCCAAGCGCGCCGCAGCAGCTCGTACTTGCTTAGGATCAGCGGCGCGATGAGGAAGAACCACAATGCCTGGACGCGTTTGACTCCTGGTAAATCTCAGCGTCTCGAAGAATCAGCAGTACCTATGTTTCTGTTTGCGATGGTAAATTGGAATTGAGACTCAGTTTGGTGTCGCTGAAGTGGTTCGTATCCTAGCGACCGGGATCGCGTCCCCGACATTCCACTCGTCGACCCCGACCCTCGATTCGGGACGACGAACCCGGTTTGAGGGTCGCTGCCTCGTTCCCTGATCCCGGCAACTATGGTGCCCATGGAGGATAGGTATTGCTTCATCTTCATATCCAGTATTTCTTCTGGTATGTATCCGACTCGAGCTGCAATTTTTGTCCAGCTACAGTATCATTCTCGTCTTAGGCTAACCCATTTCTCCCAGCACTCGCTGATTGTAGTATCCCGGATTTCCTAACGCAGTCAAGCTGGAGCCTGATCCGCAGCCATTCCCGGATTAGACAATGCACTGCTCATTTTTTCCATTGTATTTTAGTTGCTCTTGATGTTGCTAAATCTTTAGTTATTTACTCCTAATACTTATATGTTGACTTTTAGGTTGTTCCCTGCCTGTCTCACATAAACATGCATATCATTATCCCTTCTATGAGTAAGCATAGTCATGCGTGCAGATGCGTGCAGATCCTTTGCTTGTAGTTCATGCTTCTTTTCAGTTATGCAATTTAGAAAGAAAAAAGTATGTTATTATGTCATTTTACCATGTAAGTATATGTCATGGAGTCCGGTAAAGTGATTATTAGTTTAGAAGTATAGGTCAAGCTTGATATGTTCTAATCTGTAGTTACTTAACCTTTGCTTCAAAGTAGTCATGCATTATGTGATTATCAAGCTTCAATTGACTGATGCTTTCATTTATTTCCAGGTTATCTAGGTTGGTAAAAAGCAAGGCCGCCTCATAGTTGAGGAAGATGATGTGCAACCAATGAAGAAGATATATTAGGATGGAACTCGAGGCATTTTGTGGATTAGTATCTATAGTTTTTTTATGCCTATAAAGCAGAGGTCTGTGTGACAAAACAGAAGTATCCATGAATTACTACTTTATAAGATTTAGGTTCCACTATAATGTTGTTGATGATAGCCAAGCCGCCGCCTCTCCGCCGAGAAAGAAGGATCCCGATCTCCGCCGTGGTCGACAAACAGCGCGACGGGCGGAGCACCCAGCCCATAGGCTCATCCCCTTCTCCGATCCACTCCGGCGGCGGCCATCGTTGGTACGTTGCGCTTGTGTCACCTCTCATTAATTTTTTTTCTGGTTTGATTCCCCATGTCTCACGGGTGTGTGGTATGCAGTTAAGGCATCAGTTCATGTGGTTTCCTGCTGCTGGCATATGTAGGTTTACCGCTCGATTCAAGTCTAGAAATGTTTTATTTTCTTAAAATTGATTTATCACATGCTTTCATGATTTCATCAGGAAAGAGATGCAGACGAGAGGAAGAGAGCCTCCCCCAAGCTCTGTCTAGGCGATGCACGGGCGACGGCCACCCTTCCTGTTATTGCCTCCATGGCTGGCTGCTCATCCCCAGGAACCTCCTCCCCTCTCACGTGCGCCACACTCTTGGATTAAGGTCTGCTCCCTGGCTGACATTTGCGCAGATCGATTCTCTGGTTTCTCTCCACCGAAGAATCAAAGACACAAGCAAGCTGATGTCTAACATATTCGTTTCGTAATAGTTGGAACACAAGTATCTAGGGCAGGGCGTGCTCACATTGCCGGCAGCGAGGAGCAGCGCAAAGTTGTCTCGGCCGTGCCCTGCATTGAGGAGGAACACAGATGTTTACAAATCGAGGAGGAATACATGTAGTTTTCTGTATTTTTCTGTTTGTTATTTTGTAACTTTATGCTTCACCTGTCCTGAATTATACGTATACTCATGTTGTCAGATACATAGGTATATAGATACATAGCTATGAAAGATACAATTTACTGATACATATCTGAATGTTATAGCTATAAAGATACATGATTGTTATAGCTGAATGTAACAAAGAAAGTGGTATGGATGAATGGTGTCGTTTCTTTACCCATGCTGTGGTTGAAATCGTTGTTTGGTTCCCAGGTTGAACAAATCCGACATCTGTAAATCATCTATGTTT
Source organism: Aegilops umbellulata (assembly GCA_032464435.1). Lineage (NCBI taxonomy): Eukaryota > Viridiplantae > Streptophyta > Magnoliopsida > Poales > Poaceae > Aegilops > Aegilops umbellulata. The sequence goes on from CP136059.1 coordinate 421,176,791, forward strand.
TTCTGGAAGTAGTACAGTAGGTTTAAGATTAGGCGATGATTCGTTCATTCGACTACTTATAATTTGGGTTTATACAGTTTCAAGAGGCTAACAATTCCATCTTGGGTGTCTTATCTCTAAGATTCTAACTATCAAATAACATTGCTTTGAAGTGTAGATGTTCCGGGATTGCTAGCTCCTACCAGGTGATCAGAATTACTGCTTTGTTTATCACTCAACGATGTCGGACACTGGTTTTCTAAATATCTTTTACAAGTACAATTTCTACTTTTTTCTGCAGAAATACTACATGGTAGTCTTGAAGTAAATACCAATTATGTGATCCGATATGTTGTTTCAGAACAATAGACCATCAATATTATTTTCGCCTCGGGTTCTAGAAGAGGACAGCTAATTAAAAGAAAACTTCGGTGGGATAGAGACAGAAGTTTGCTATATTTCACAATACCCAAACAGAATTTCATTGCTGATTCTTCTGCCCTGAACTTTGTTCATGCCAATTACATTTTGTAGACCCCTTTTTAAGGAAACTGCTTCGTTTACACCATCCCATTGGCATGTCTATTAGCAGTAATGAAACTTAAACGAACACTTCTAGGCTAGATATTATAGATCTTGCCATCTATGTTTGCCGTTCGTGGCGGCGGTGGCGTTCGTGCGCCGGCAAACCTCGCTGTGCTTCGTGTCTCCTTCTTCTTCTTTCTGTCGTTCGAGCGTAGTAAGCAGAGAGAGTGAGAGAGGCAGCAGCTAGGGCTAGCTAGGGTTTAGGGTTTGGTTCCAACAATTGGCATTAGAGCCACATTGCGGGAGGTGATCGCCGGCGATCACCTCGTCCCGTACGCCGGCGGGTCGGGGAGCTCGCTGCCAACGCCGGTCCTGATGCTCACTGGTGATAATTACACCACGTGGGCCAATCTCGACGCGGCTGGGCTATGAGAGGCGGTGGTGCTGCCGAAGGACGCGGCCGCGGTGGTGATCGCCAAGAAGGACAAGCCGGCGTGGGCGTACCTGCTCAGGGCGTAGGCGGAGGATCTCCTGCTGCAGTTAGCGTCCAAGAGGACGACGGCGCAGGTCTGGGCTAGCCTGAAGGCGCGATTCATCGGCGCGGATCGAGTCCGGGCGGCGCGGCGGGGCACTCTCCGGGGTGAGTTCGAGCTACTGCGCATGGCGGAGGCTGACACGCTGGATGAGTTCGCCGGCAAACTCGGTGGTATGGCGGTGCGCTTCCCCGGGCTCGGGTCGACACTGGAAGATGCCGCGTTGGTGAAGAAACTGCTCGACTCCGTGTCGGATCGCCTGTACGCGGCGGCGGCCACAATAGAGTAGTTCTGCGATGTGTCCACCATGGCGTTCGAGGAGGCGCTGGGTCGCCTGAAGGCCTTCGACGAGTGGCTACGGCGAGGCGGGCAACCGGGCGGCGAGCGTGCGGACGGCCAACTCATGTACACGGCGGGGCAGTGGCGTGCGCGGGAGCAGCAGTAGGGCGGCGCTCGGGTCAACGATGACGGGCGGAGCATGGCGTCGGGCTACGGTGGCAACAGAAGTGGTCGTTGCTACAAGTGCGGCGAGTGCAGCCATTTCAAACGTGACTGCCCTCAGCTGCGGAAGGCGCCGGCAGCGGAGCAAGCGTTGTTGGTGGACGTCGGCCTACTCTGAGCCGCGGCTTAGGGGGTGAGTGTTGGGCAAATAAGCCGCGGCGACGAGCCGGACGCGACCAGCGCGTGTATGGGCGCGAGCTGGGCGTGTCGGGCGTGTCGAGTCCGCGGCGTGTGTGGGTGCGCGCGCGTGCGTGTGGTGCATGGGGTGCCCGTGCAAGTGTACACCGTAGGTGTGCGTTTGTATGCTCTCTGTTGGCGAGAATAGGGGGTGCGTAGAGTTGGTCCAGGGCGGGCTCGCCGCGACCCGGACATGTGCGTGCACGTCGGGCGCGGCAAAGCGGGCCGGACCAGGCGCTCCGCGTGGGCGGGGACGTGGGGTGCGCGCCTAGACGTGGCCCAGGGTATAAGACCCCTCCTAGACGTTGTAACAGGTGTGGGCTGAGTTCGTGCTCAGGGAAAACAGAAAACGCCGCTCGTGGCGGCGGTGGCGTTCGTGCGCCGGCAAACCTCGATGTGCCTCATGTCTCCTTCTTCTTTCTGTCGTTCGAGCGCAACAAGCAGAGAGAGTGAGGGAGGCAGCAGCTAGGGCTAGCTAGGGTTTAGGGTTTGTTCCAATAAAGACAACTACATTTGTCCTCCACATATGGAGTGGATTTGTGAAAGTCCGGACTATTCAGATGGTTGGATTTGGAGGAGCCTACTGGGTGCTTGTTTGATGTGTGAACATGCACTGACATACGAGGAAGAAATAAACTTCAAACTTTGGGACGACCTTAATTATTTGTTTGATTTATTTATATACATTGTAGCCCGTAGCAATGCACGAGCATTGTACTAGTGATATTAAAGTCAAAGCAACATGCATTTCACATGAGCAGATAGGACGATCATGGATACACTCCCGAACAGAGTTTAGAAGTGAAAATAAAAAATGGAGAGATGATCATTATTTGATTTGAATAAAAAATACATTTGCAAGTGAACCTGTTTGTTGTACGGTAGTCTAATATGTGACTCGGAACTGCCATGTAGCAATACGACCATACGTTCTGAGAGCGCCGAAGGAGGGTGTAAAATGTATAACAAAAATTGATGGACAAATTTAAAGAATAATTCTTCTCAAGAAAAATTGGTGTAAACTATTACCTACCGGTTATCCCAATAATTTTGATGTTGCAACAATGTGTCGTTCTTTTATAATCTTGGCTCAACAAAACAAAACGCTAATGCATGCCTCTTCTTTTGCATGTTATACCGGACATGTTTCTTGTACATTGCCATATACACACAGTCATGATGATGTACACCTGTTGCTTTACATAGTTTATGCAAATAAAAATTTAGAAACTTTATGTTGTATTATACACGGATTCATCGACGAAGCAGTAGAAATAAGAATACTTCAGGTCGTGACTACACCAAGTACTGACCTGTGTGCATGAATTTTTTTACGATCGATCTTGTATGTATGTGTGTGCACCATAACTGCATCGTTCTGGCCGTTGCTTCTGATCAAGTATTCTTGTGTACGTGTGCAGCATCATAAGCGACCGGCGAGATATGCAACACGCATGTACAAAGCCATTGACTCTAGTCAAACCACCCTTACCCCGGCCAATTCTTGCCTCGTTTCAACAACTATCAGCGCCCAGAGTCTCCACAAGCTAGTGGGTTGTGGTGCATGCATGCGGCTCACAACCGGACATATTGGGCTGACGACCGGCTGGCCGGCGGAGCGCCCCGATGAGAAGTTGGCGGCGGCGAGAACATGTTGGAAAGAAGCACCATAACCTAATCTTTTTCTTCTAGCTAGATTGTTTAGACGGGGCTTATCTTCCAGCTAGATAAATTGAATGGCTACGATTAAAAATAATTAAGGGCATTGGTGGGTAATTTCTTTTTGAACTATTATGTAAATAGACTATTAGGAGATCCATTGGTCGTAATTAGCTAGTCCGTTTAATTGATGGCCGGATGTTTCTGATTATTGTGTGATTTTCTAGATTAATTATCTTTTTTCTGGTTAGCTCTTATATTACTTTTTATATATAAATAGATGAAGTGATGGTCTCTGCTCTGCGAGTTCTGAAGAATGTTTTTTGTGCACAGGAGTGAACCCTGCACGGTCACACTGTTGCTTTTCTTTACCTGTTGCTTAGCTGAGTATACTTTCATTCTCCTGGGTGCCATGGAAGGGTGCCTGGGCCTGTAGACTTGTATTTAACCTGTTTATCGGTCTTTTCATCTAATGAAATGAAATCGGGGGTGCGCCCCTCAATTCGAAAAAAAATATTGCAGATCTGAGGAAATATTTGTAACTTGGGAAGCAAACACTATTCTCTTTGGAAGCACCGTTGATGGAACAAAATATATTTCTTTTCTACATTGTAAACAATTTTTATTCATATCTTGGAAGCAATCTCGTTGGACAAGGGAAACAAAATATTATAGGTAGGAAGCAAATTCAAACTGGATTGGATTCACCACAGTTGGAAACATTTTTTCTTGTATAGAAGCAAACTGCATGGCCCCTAATTACACGCAGCGCTAGCAGTAAAAATAGATGAGATTATTGGAAGCAATTATCAGGGATTGTTTCCTAAAAACAGTGCTTCCATTGCTAAAAAAATGGTTCCAATCATGGAAGCAAGAATATTTTTTGTTTTTCATGGAAGCAGTATTTTTTTTGAACGTTTTCGTGGAAGCAGTATTGTGATGCTTTTGAAACAATATATAATTAAACACAATCTTGTTGTGTTCACCAATTGATGGAAACATAAATTACTGCATGTAAGATGGAAAAAAATCCACATCGAAGCAGTTCCTTCGGAAGCAAAACTGAATAAAATTGGAAACAAATTTTTTTGTAAGGCCGCAAATTATATCGCATATAATGCCTATTTTCTACAATTATTACTCTCCTTATCGTCTGAAATTTGTTGCCTAATTAAATATATGGAGAACATTGAATTAGTTTTCTAAATAATGGAGGAAATTATTAGCAAATCCCACGTAATCAGCTCCAGCAGATTTTAATTTTAAAAACTGCTATACACACTTCTATTATAAATGGGGATGAAGGAAACCCACCTTGAATACTAAACGAAACGTAGATCTGCAAGACTTGTATTTGTAACCAGACAGCTAGCGTCTGTCTCTTCTTCTGTTTATCTAGATAGCTAAGATGGGGAGTTCCAATCGCCACTGCTCCATTTCCCTTGCAGCCATCTTCGTCTTTGCCGTCCTGCTGCTCAATGCCAATATAGGGTCGTGCGGCTGCTTCAAGCGCATCTTCTCCTTCGGCGACTCCATCACCGACACCGGCAACTTCGCATACATCAGCCGCAACAGTCCACCAGGTCCGCCCTCGGTGCCCCCTTATGGAGAGACCTACTTCCACCGCCCCACGGGTCGTGCCTCCGATGGGCGTCTCATCATCGACTTCTACGATGAGTACGCACATGCATGCATGTGTGTTCCAACAGTTCGAATTTCGTGTGCATGCTCAATTTGGTGCCTGATGTTGTGTCAGCACAAGCGTTGGGCCTGCCGTTGCTGCCGCCGAGCATTCCCAAGGAGAAGACGGGGAAATTCCCGACCGGTGCCAACTTTGCCGTGTTTGGCTCCATTGCGCTCAACCCCAAGTTCTTCAAGTCAAGGTATAACTTCAATCTGTCGCGCGGGTGCCTCGACGATCAGCTCGCTTCTTTCAAGAGAGTGCTCGCACGGATTGCTCCGGGAGATGGTACGTAACGCATGCAAAAACATACGTTACAGTCAGCTTAGCATATTCTAATTAGGCCACATGTCTGCATGCACATTGCGTTCTTGGTCAACTTATTCCTTTTTTCTTGTCTGTGATCAGCTGCCACCAAGAGTCTTCTGAGCCAATCCCTGGTTGTCTTTGGCGAGATCGGCGGCAACGACTACAACTTCTGGTTCTTTGATCGTAGGCGCAGCCGGGACACGGCCCAGGAGTACATACCGGACGTGGTTGCCCGCATAGGCGCCGGTGTCCAAGAGGTGATCAAGCTCGGTGCCAAGACTGTCCTTGTCCCAGGGAACTTCCCCATTGGGTGCGTGCCGGTTTACCTCAGAGATTACAAGAGCAACACGTCCACGGACTATGACCAGTTCGGCTGCCTCAAGTGGTTCAACACATTCTCGCAGATGCACAACCGGCTACTGAAACAAGAGATCAGCATGCTCAAGTCGCAGAACCCCGGCGTGAAGATCATCTACGGCGACTACTATGGCGCCTTCATGGAGTTTGTCAAGAATCCTCTCAGGAATGGCATTGACAAGCCTCTGGTGGCATGTTGTGGTGGCAATGGCCCCTATGGCACTGGCCATGAGTGCAACCGGAAGGCCAAGGTTTGCCCCAACCCATCTACGTTCGCCAACTGGGACCAAATCCACATGACAGAGAAGGCATACAATGTCATTGCTAATGGGGTGCTCAACGGCCGCTACGCTGACACCCCGTTGCTCCACACTTGCTAGGAGAATCCAGTTCCTTCATTTCCAGATTTGAATAATTATTGGGCGGCTAATGAATACTCCCTTTGTAACAAAAATATAAGACGTTTTTTTGGTGACTTCTTATGTTTTAGTAGAGGTTGTTACTTTGTATCACATGCGTATCGAAAAGTGCAACAGTGGGAAAAATAAAAATAAATTGAGACATGCATTATTGGATATCTGCCTCCCATCAGACTCTGGAACATCGTAGGATTAGAAGTGCCGGATGCGAAAAAGTAGATGATAAATATCTAGGAGCCGCTATATATTAGCCATTCGGCACCGAAGGCTATATATGAGCCATTGAGCACTTTGTTAATATATTAGTTCAAATAAATTCTAAAATTTGCATAATTATAGTATATGGAACATCGTAGGATTAGAAGCATCATACCCGTCCAATCTACTAGTATGGCCCACACATGGACTGTTGGTTTGGAACGTTAATTGATTCCTCCTATAATTGCTTCCGCTGAACATGTCCCCTACCATCGTCCTGCACCTGTTAATTAGGAAACAATCCCTTTGTATCCTAATTCCCGCGCCTGTTAATTAGGAAACAATCCCTTTGCTTCCTAATTGATTGCTTCCTAGCTTGAACGTGAGGATCAGCGTGGTAGACTGATACTAGTACTTTGCCATTAGCTAAAAACTAGCAAAGTGGCCCGCTCGATGCGCGGGCTAGATTTTTATAAAGTTTGTGAAAATATAATTGTTTTTCTAAAGAAAAAGATAAACCAAATGTGATGGCATTTACAAATAGAAGACTTTTGCAAGTATATCAAAATATATGTGTTACCCATTTACAAATAAAAGACTAATGTGAAGAAATAGATTTATTGGAAGTGTATTTTGTTTGCTATATATAGTTAGAATCATTTATATACTATATCCATTGAAACCATCATGTTGTTTTACCCACACACAGAAAAGGAAAATGTCATTTCAGTATTTGTTTCTGTGATCATTTCTTTCAGTTAAGTTAAGACACATGGACTAAGCATGACCAATATCGGCTCATATTTTCACTAAGGAGTTATTTTCATACAATGTTACGATCATTATATCTGCTTGTGCGGAGAAGGACAGTTATTTTATACTCCCTCTGTAAAGAAATATAAGAGCGTTTAGATTACTTAAGTAGTGATCTAAGCGCTCTTATATTTCTTTACAGAGGGAGTAGGATGTAAGATTTTTTCTGCCTAATATTGGCAATAATATAAAAAAGAAGACCCTAAGTATATAAATACGTAATAGAAATTACATTTGTTATATATATAGTTTACTGAGAAAATGAGATTTATGTCGGTAAAAGGATAATGAAGAAACCATCTAGTCATAAAATAGGAATCATTACAAAAATACCAAAACATGGATCAAGAGAAAAATTCATGAAGAGTCGTAATCTAAATGGATATTCTTTAGTGATTCATGAAAACATCATCTTATGTTAGCACTAAAGCATGAATAAATGTGTTCACAGAAGACAGATTATTGCTGGTAGAAGAACAACCCATGGCACTCTCATCTCAAGTTTGTATATCTATTTACATAAACCAATCAAGGCTACAGGGTTGTCAATTCGAGAGTTTCTTTGTTGCGCAAGTCAAACATTAGTTGAAACTTCATACGGGAACAAAGAAGCACTCAAAAACATAAAGTAGTGGCATATAATGTAACCTTCAATACTTATTATGATGGTTGGAAATGGTAGCAACAAAGCCAGCAACACCCATATAAGTGAGCTAGCAAATTGTTTATGATTCAATGTAAAAAATACATTAATGCACATCGTGAAGTTACCTAAGGTTGAAGAGTATGTTAAAAATGTTTATACATTATTATTACATTTTATTAATAGGAAGAAATTTAGTGCAACTACACGAAAGAACAACAGATATATCATTTCTACATGTGAAGCACTGACATGATATCGTGACTGACAAAATAATAATTATCTAAAAGTGGGAAATTGGTAATGCATAGTCGTCCTTAATGATAATATAGAATATAGAATGATGTAATTGACATCATTAGTAGATCATCCGAGAAGGTTTTGAACCAAGAAAGATGCCGAAACAATTGCATGTGTAGAATTAGGCAAGTGCGGGAATAGTGTAGCTAAGTGCTTGGTTGTCTTAGTGTTAGGTTACCAAGCGACATGCAACACTATTGACATGATTATAAAGACACATGTGATTTATATCGAGAGTATTGCATGTCGTAACCATGTAGTATATGTACTACCTTCCTCCAAAATGGACACATAAACATACATAAGAGGCCCATAATTGAGGTATTATTGATGGAATTGGACATTTAGGTAGAAAGGAGCTTGCATAGTAATGGTCATATATATTTTTCATTCTCTATGTATAGTTGGGATACACATCGATAACCTAGTAACTCAAACCATGATTCACGTTCATACACACTGAAAAGGGAAAATATGGTTACCGAATAATCTTCAGTTTGTTGAATTTCTTGTGCGACCTAAAGAGATAGCTCTAATAAAGGTTTGCTTGAAAACTAAAGATATTTAACTTTAATAAAGGAAGTGCACATATCCACCAACGAGTTCTTTGAGATGTTTTCCAAATGGTTATTGTTAGCAGTGAAGATAACTTCTATTATGGCAATTTTAAAATAGGTATCATATAGAACAATCAAATCTATTTCACCTTGTGATTATTCTGGTTCTTTTATGTCCAACTTCTGCACATCTAGCCAGATTGCAGTATAAGTCTTGTATTTCAGCTTCACCACTTCATCTAATCATATTTACAGTGCTGAAAAATTCAATGAGGCCATCAAAGTATGTAAAAAAAATTGAATTCTTAGTACCGGTGAGAAGTGAAGAAAACTATCTACATGCACTACACATCCTCTCCTATGATGAAAAACATCTCCTTCTTTTATGGTGCTAAATGCATTTCAGTGGTATCAGTGACAATTTACGTCGAATAACATAATTACCCTACCTGGACCAATTTGCGTAAAGAGCCAAATAAAGAACATTGTATAGGCCTAAAAACATTATAAAACTAATAAATAGATTATTACTGCAATCATGTGTGAGGATTTACATAGATCCAAGTTGTATAGAGATCACAACCCATTTTAAAAAGAGGCATTAAGAAAAATGAATCATTCATAAAAGAGCGGCTAGCGTGAAGATTATTTAAAAACATATATCTAGGGATAGAGAATCATGAATACTAAACTTTTTGTATCTTTTCTCTTCCATTTTCTGTGTGTATACACATACATGTCAAGAATATACGCAAGTTGGGAATGCACAACACACTTACATATACTCAGCATAGGTAGCATACCGACAGCGCAATACCTTCCTATGTGAATTGATATACCAATGATTGGTGTAGTAAATTTAAAATTTGATATAACATCAAGCAAGTATCTAGTTTCTATATGCGATGCCCAAGAGAACATGATCCTTAAAATGTTACCAGGTAGAAGCTTCTCATCCAACTTCTTGAAGTTGTCCATCTCTTTCTGCATACAAAACGCAATTGGTTGAAAAATTGAGGAGGGACGGTCTGGTGTATATAAAAAGATATATGCAAAATTGACATTGTAAACTGCAGAATCACAGAGACATTGAACTTAATAGTTTAATCAGTTTCATATAAAACAGTACAATGGAGAACACTAACATTTCAAACATCATGTTGCATCCAATTTAAAATTGATGGTAGCAAATTTTCATTGATCAAACTTTGCACCATTATTATTTTTCCTAGCTTTTAAGAAATGACAACTCTTTTGTCCAAGTATCTCAAACTCCATGCATTGCAAATTAGAAATAATCAAGAACCTCTGACAATAGCAAGGATTATGGAAGATTTAAAGCTTTTTCTAAGCCCAACCACTTGGCCAATGGATTTTAACCAATACTAATTATCTCGGTCTTACGCAAATGTTTCCCATTCAGGAGTATTGACCTAGCGACCGTAGCGCTCGTTCTCTTTGATCCTCATACTGACATGCTGCAAGCAAATTCAGAGGAAGCCCTGATCAACTGATGATGCAACTGAAAATATTCATAACATCATAATCTAAGGTCCCTGAATACAGCAAGCATTTCCCGTATGTCATGCATCTATCTGACTTCTTTCATATAACTGTTGTACTATGTGAGGGCAAAGCCATGACCGAGGGCTTTGAGCTCTACCCGTGTAGACATGGACAATTATCACGACCTAGGTGTGGGCAAACCATAGCAATCCACGTTCAGAGTGTGGGCAGCATGCCACCGCAGGAGTAGCTTTCGCCATGTTCCCGTTACCACCCACCTACCTGCAGAACTTGCAGAGAATAGTGCAATAGAGCATGGCAAAGGCAAAAGGCGATGGAAGAGGAAGGCCAGAAGCTACAGCCATATGTGAACGTACCTTCAAACATGTATATAATTTCAGTTATAATCAATGTTTTAAATAGCGGGCTATGCCAAATAGCGGCAGACCTCAAAATTAGCTATAGCAGGCTATAGCGGGATGTTTGTACATGAAACCATTTAGCGGCACCGTGCTGAAAAGGCTATAGCAAGGCCATAGCGGGGCTATAGCCGGCTATTTAAAACTATGGTTATAATGTGTCTTTTGCTAGTAATAAACATAATTAAGTTCAAAAAAATAGAACGATGAGAATCATACATGTTTTGTAAAATATCAATTTTCTTATCCCCAAATACCATGGTATATTTATCCAATCAAATGGATTATTTAATAATAACTAACAAAACAAATCAATACATACAGGCAGGACATGTCTGCTTTCTTGATATAAGATTGCAGGTGAAGCAATTAGCATGGTAATTCATCAAACTTTCCTATACGTGTTGCTTTGTAGTTTACATGGCCTGGTCGAGACGTCCTTGCGTGCAGCACCACGGACACGAGGATGTTTCTGGGAATGTCTCACCTGCTAGCTTGATGTTTTCCAAGACTCCAACCATCCTCGCTGGTGGTTCTCCCGGTTGACCAAGTCACCAAGCTAGATTAGTATGGTGGTTGTACACACCTATAGAGGTCCATGCAGGTTGTCATCAAAGTGCTCTTCAACATCAGTCAGTCAACTGTACTGCTAAATATCAATCAATCACACAGGAATACACTACAATTCTTAGGTGCAATGGAGGGCTTAGTGTAGGTATGCCGTATGCTAGAACATATATGCAGCTTGCCTCCTTGTTTTAACGGTCACCTCCATTGCTTCAGGCAAACACGCATGTAGATTGCCGTGCAAAGCTGGCTGTTATATCGATTGCAGTGTATTAAGGTACATCCGTACATGAGACTTGATCGATTTCGTGTGTGCAGCTAGCTACCTAGCAGGAGACTCCCTTATGTGAACCGACGTGAGCTAGCTTGTCTAGATTCATTATCTCGGCGAGTGTTAGCACTAATCTTGATATTATTGTATCAGCATTTTAGTTTGGTTTTTCGTCATGCATGTAACTTAGGTGGTCTAGGGAGTAGCTAGTCATCAAGACTTCAGTTGAGTGCATGGAGAAGACGAGATGCCAGGCTGCCGTGCGATGCAGCAAGCAAGGTGGGATGCCGATGGCGCGTGAGGCTGCCATGCTGTGCGATACGGCATCGTCGTGTGATGCGCGAGGTGCACCAGGAGCTGGAGACAACCGGCTGGATGACCAAGAGAATTGGGTGAGTTTGTTAGCTGCATGCGTGTGATTATGGCCGAGTCCTGTGGATAGGATAGGCTGCGTAAGTGGAGGACGTGGGCATGCATCTAGCTAGTGATTAGTTAGTGCATGGTCCTTAGTTAGTTAGTGGACCGATGTTGTAGCGTGAGTTGGGTGGCATGGGTGCTCAACCCCGGTGTATATATGTTGCACATCAGTAATGAAAGGAAGGCCGTGAGGGCTCTGGTAGAAAAGATGTAGTCTCTCGCGTGAACCAAGGAGCTGATCTCTTGGCAAAGCTAGTAGTCGGTTTCTCCCTTGGTTGTGTGTGTGTTCTTGTGTTCTTGAGAGAAGAAGAGAGAAACCTCAGGAGAGTTGTGCGAGGCAGCTCAAGGTAGAAGAAGAAGCGGCGCTGCGTGAGGAGGCAGCGCCAACAGCCAGAACTTCTTGTGAACTCACATCAATAGAAAAGAAAGCAAGCAGATTTGTGCCATTAACAATCAGGCATGTGCTTGTTGGAATAGATTGATCACCTAATGAGTTAGGTTTGCACGTTGGTAGCTAACCTCCTGAAGAATCAATCAACCTGTTTCTACCATATTCGTGTAAGTGTTTGTGTTCCACGACCAAAGAAACTCGATGACCGCAGTCTCTGCACATGATCTCCATATAATTGTTTGGATTTCAGTATGGGGAAAAGGGAATCGTGCTTACCTGCTACCTCCATGGCCCCAACCTTGGTCATCTGCTCCTTGGCGAGTAGCTATTGTTGATCTTCCTCGTCCAAGAGCTTTAGCCTACGGGCAGCAACTCTGTTCTTGATGGCACTTCCATGGGAGGGGGCGCATCCGGTCGTTCTGCCACACGCAGGAGGAGGATGTCTCACCGCCTCGTCGCAACCGGATGTAATTCTCCTGTTTCTTGGGGTTAGGGATGAAGGGACGCTTCCCAAAGAGACGAAGGCTTGGGCAGGTTTGAGCTTTCGTGAGAAACATGTAGGGCGAGATTTATTTTCAGAGTTGGGATAAGGCACGTTAGGGATTCTCGTGGTAGGTGATTTTTCTTTTTCAGAGTTGGGTAGGGCACGTTAGGGATATGTGGTTGATTGAAAATAATGATGTTACGGACTCGTGGTAGTTTGCCACAATTCTATATTTTTTTTAGGGGCCACAATTCTATATTATATATTCTATATATGTTCCACATGACGCTACGCGTCCGCCGGCGGAAATTAAAAAAGGATCTGCCGCCTTGCTGACCATTGAATGGACACATTAATGACCGTCTGATCTACAAACGTAAGCAGCCACCCTTTGCAATAAGAGTGGTGTTTCCGTAACGGACTGCTTGTTGCAATCAGCTGAGAGTGTATTTTAAATTTTTGCAATAAAGATCTTATTGCACGAATTTTTCGCAACAGAGATCTTGTTGCTGAAATTTTAAAGGTCACCCGTGCCTGTATTTTTTTTTTATTTTCTGCAACAGATATCTTGCTTCAGAATTTTTCGCAAGAAAGTTCTTGTTGCAGAATTTTAAAGATCACGTGACACGAGCATGTACTTTTTTATTTTTTGCAATAAAAGTCTTGTTGCAATTTCTTTTTGCAACAAAGGTCTTGTTGCAATTTCTTTTTGCAACAAAGGTCCGATCTAGGTTGTCTTGGCAACAAGCGTATTGTTTTAGAAACAACAATGACTATTGTAGCAAGGGCTTTGTTTCAGAAACACATCGGTGACTATTACAACAAGAGCTTTGTTTCAGAAACATTGATGATGTTGGAAAAACATCTCTGCGTATGGCTCCCTTCTTTGCAACAAGAGCTTTATTTCAGAAACAACTATTGCAACAATGGTTTTGTTTCACAAAAAATGCCGCGCAGGGCCGGGACGGATCAGCAGGGAGGGCTACCCCGACACCGACATCATCGACGGAGGGGTCATGCGCTGTGCCGTGCGGCACTGAAAAGATGACTAGGCCGCGCAGATCTCAGGCACTTTCGCCGACGTCGGGTGGTGGCTTGGCGATGCAGGGCACGAGATGCGAGCGGTAGGGCGGCGAAAGAAAATATGAGGGATGGAATTGGGACAGCCAAGGCCTGCCTCGCCGGCGAACGACGACTGTCAAAGGGGCTGGCGGCGAGCACCCGCGTACCTGGCCATGTAGTCCGTCTACAACAAGTGCTAAGTTGCAGAAGTGCTTCTGAAACATGGGTGGGGTTGCAAGAATGTGAAGTAGATGGGTGGCTCCTGGCCATCCGATCAAAACCGATCGAACGCCCACGAAGGCGGTTGACGCGCACCGAAAGATCAGCCGGATGAATAGAAACGTTTCCCTATAAATATATAAAAAATGTTATACCAAGGCCAATTTCCATGTATGTAATGGCAATGGTGGGTAATTTAAATCACTTTAATCGAATGGCTATTAATCATTAATCCATCAAATAGACGGTTAGATGTTTCTAATTATTGTGGGAATTTCAATCAATTTCTCTTTTTTGTGGTTAACCCGTCAATTACTTTTTTTATATAAATAGATTGCTTCCCGGAAATCATGCCAAATAATTTCTGTTATCCAATTTTTCTGGGAAGTTATGATTTTCTTATAACAAAAAATATAAGAAAGTAATTATTATTGAAGATGCACTTTTGTGCTAAGGTGGCATGGAAGCATTATTCTTGGGAAAAACTTACCTTCAACCGCCTGAAAAAACCGTCCGCGTCCGCCGCCTTCTCCACGCTACACGTGGCGCTAAGGGTACGCCAAACCTATCTCCTTCCTTTTCTCAACCTTATCTCCTTCTCCGCTCGTGCGTCACTTTTTCTACTTCCACGGTCTACAGCCTAATCATCCCTTCTGGCTCATCCCCAACCCGCGCATCGCCGCCGGTGGGCATGCCGATAGCCAAGCCTCCGTCAGCCACGCCCCTCCTCTTCTTCTCTTGCCTCCATCCCGCCCAAGTTCCTCCTCCACCGCATCTGAAACAAGATCTGGAGCCGCGTCTGCCGTCACCAGGAGCACCAGTGTCCGCGTCCGTCGTTGTCCCGCTACTCGGGGAGCACCGGCGTGGACAGCCATGGCTGCCGCCTCCTCGAGCTTAGTTTCCCGCTACAAGTTTTCTGCAACAACGGTGCTTCTACATCCCCGACAGCCATGCTCGCTTCCCTCATCCATGGCTGCACTCGCTTCCCCATCAATGGCCGTGCTAATTTCGCAACATGGGTCCTGTTGCAGAAAATTAGATGCGGCAGAGATGTTGTTTTAATTTTTGCAACAAGGGTCTTGTTGCAGAAAATTAGACATAACGGAAGATGTTGTTGCAATTTTTGCAACAAGGATCTTCTTGCCGAAAATTAGACGTATGAAAGATGTGCAAAAAATTAGACGCTTGTTTCTGCAACTCGACCGTTGTTTCAGGAAAATTGTAGAAGATGAGGTTTCACAACAAGGTCTTGTTGCAGGAAATCAGAGAAGACCAGATCTTGCAACAAGAGCATCGTTGCAGGAAATTAGAGAGGAGGATTGAACGCCTCGCATCATGCATCGAATGGCTCACGAGACACATGTTTCTGCAACTCGACCGTTGTTTCAGAAATTAATGGATCGGGGGAGGAGACCGAGCCGCGCGCCAAAAGTAGATCGGACGGCTACGCGTGGGTACATCGAACGGCCGTCGAGGTGGCGGATGTTTCATACAGATCACCCGGCGGACGCGTAGCGTCTCCCATTATTCTTTGTCAATAGAAGCATCCTTTAATCTTCCAGTCGGAACATATTTTCCGGGGAGGGGCGTTTTGGTGCCCAGGCTCAGCTGCACGCTAAATCATGGTCGTCCGCTGAAGCATTGGGATGAGAGAAAGTCCAGCTGGCACAACAGTCTCAGCCCGTGGAAAATAGAGATACGGCAGCGAGTGAAGGTACTACAGTAGCTTGCGGTGGGCCTTTTCCAAATTCCCGGGCGTCCTCACGGGTTTGTTTGGGAACGTCTCTGTAACGGTGTTAAGCTGTGCCATGGGACAGGACGTCAGTAGGTAACCCGAAGTAGCTCCCTGTAGCAGCCTGTTTGGTCTGTTGAAATCTTATATTGTTTGTTTCATTTGTAGTGTGCTAAAATCTATCATCTAGATTGTCTATGTATCCGAGTAAGCATTGTTGAACGAAATATGTTGCACCTCCTCAGGCCCACATGACAGCGTTCAGGTGATGGAGATAAGGTTCGGTTGAGGAGTCCAAACCGCATAGACTAGGATCTCTAGTTAGTTGCCATATGGTTGTAATCTTCTCCAACTACTTCTATCTCTTTCTCTCCAAGTCTCTTGTAATCTGAACGATCTTGTACGCTATACCAGGAGTTGCGCCCTGGCTATATAAACACGCAGCCGTCGCCCTGGAAGGCTACGACGTTCCTCCACATGGTATACAGAGCCTGACTCTTCCCATCTAGCCCTCCTCTCCACCGCAACCTCCTGCCATGGCCTCATCCGTCGCCGCTTCCTCCCCTCTCTCCGGCCAGATCACCGAGCGTCTCACCCGCACCAACTACGTCCTCTGGCGCACCCAGATCACGCCGCAGTTCAGAGGAGCTGGAGTCTTCAGGTACGTTGATGGAAGCATGGCGGAGCCGGCTGAGTTCGTCGCCAGCAAGGACAAGGATGGAAAGGAGGAAACCACCCCCAATCCTCTCCATGCCGTCTGGTTCCGAGAGGACCAGCAGGTACTGGGTATCTTCCGAATAACCTATCAAAAGAAGTGCTGGTGCAGGTGACCTCCATCGCGCATGCACGAGAGCTCTGGACAGCGTTGGCGAGCATGTTCTCGTCAACGTCGCTGTCCCGCATCAACAACATCCGTGCTGCCCTCACCAACACGCAAAAGGGGACGCAGTCGGTGGCTACCTTCTTCGCGCACATGCGGGGACTCGCCGACGAGCTCGCCGCGGCTGGTAAGCCGCTACAGGATGGTGAGCTCATCTCCTACATCCTCAATGCGCTGGACATGGAATACCAGCCGCTGGTGTCTGCTCTTGACACCAGAACCACCCCGATCACCCTCGACGAGTTGTTCGGGCAGATGAGCAACTTTGATCAGAGGGTGGCTCTGTTCCAAGGCGTGGGCGGCGGATTCAAGTCATCTGCCAACATAGCCACCCGCGGCCGAGGCGGGGGCTCTCGTTACCGTGGGCCACCATGGAACGGTAAGGGCAGGGGCGCCAGCAGCGGCAACAGCAGCGGCGCCAACAACAACAACATGCGTGGCGGCCGGCCCTCCTCCTCCAACAACAGAAGCAGGCGCAACAGCAGCTCCAACAACAGATCGCGCCCTGACACGATCAGGTGCCAAATCTGTGGCAAGACGGGTCACTCGGCAAAGGACTGCTGGTATCGCTTCGAGGAAGATGAAGACGACTCATCTCAGGATGAAAAGGTGGCCGGAGCTGCTGATGGCTCCTACGGCGTCGACACCAACTGGTACGTCGACAGCGGCGCCACGAACCAGTTGGGGAACGTAGTAATTTCAAAAAAATTCCTACGCACACGCAAGATCATCGTGATGCATAGCAACGAGAGGGGAGAGTGTTGTCTACGTACCCTCGTAGACCGATAGCGGAAGCGTTATGACAACGCGGTTGATGTAGTCGTACTTCTTCATGGCCCGACCGATCAAGCACCGAAACTACGGCACCTCTGAGTTCTAGCACACGTTCAGCTCGATGACGATCCCCGGACTCCGATCCAGCAAAGTGTCGGGGATGAGTTCCGTCAGCACGATGGCGTGATGACGATCTTGATGTTTTACCGCCGCAGGGCTTCGCCTTAGCACCGCTACAATATTATCGAGGATTATTGTGGAGAGGAGCACCGCACACGGCTAAGAGAACGATCACGAAGATCAATTTGTGTGTCTATGAGGTGCCCCCCTGCCCCCGTATATAAAGGAGCAAGGGGGAGGAGGCCGGCCCTAGGAGGGGCGCGCCAGGGAGTAGGATTCCTACTCCTAGTTGGAGTAGGTTTCCTCCTTTCCTAGTCCAACTAGGAGAAGGGGGGAAAGGGGTGAAGAGGGGAAGGAAGGGAGAGAGGGGCCGTGCCCCAAACCCCTTGTCCAATTCGGACTAGGCTTGGGAGGGGCGCGCACCACCTCCGGGTCCTTCCCACTAAGGCCCATTAAGGCCCATTGCTTCTTTCCTCGTATTCCCGTAACTCCCCGGTACCTCCGAAAATACCCAAATCACTCGGGACCTTTCCGATGTCCGAATATAGTCGTTCAATATATCGATCTTTACGTCTCAACCATTTCGAGACTCCTCGTCATGTCCCCGATCTCATCCGGGACTCCGAACTCCTTCGGTACATCAAAACTCATAAACTCATAATATAACTGTCATCGAAACCTTAAGCGTGCGGACCCTACGGGTTCGAGAACAATGTAGACATGACCGAGACACGTCTCCGGTCAATAACCAATAGCGGAACCTGGATGCTCATATAGGCTCCTACATATTCTACGAAGATCTTTATCGATCAGACCGCATAACAACATGCGTTGTTCCCTTTGTCATCGGTATGTTACTTGCCCGAGATTCGATCGTCGGTATCTCAATACCTAGCTCAATCTCGTTACCGGCAAGTCTCTTTACTCGTTCTGTAATACATCATCCCGCAACTAACTCATTAGTTGCAATGCTTGCAAGGCTTAAGTGATGTGCATTACCGAGAGGGCCCAGAGATACCTCTCCGACAATCGGAGTGACAAATCCTAATCTCGAAATACGCCAACCCAACATGTACCTTCGGAGACACCTGTAGAGCTCCTTTATATTCACCCAGTTACGTTGTGACGTTTGGTAGCACACAAAGTGTTCCTCCGGCAAACGGGAGTTGCATAATCTCATATTCATAGGAACATGTATAAGTCATGACGAAAGCAATAGCAACATACTAAACGATCAGGTGCTAAGCTAATGGAATGGGTCATGTCAATCACATCATTCTCCTAATGATGTGATCACGTTAATCAAATAACAACTCTTTTGTTCATGGTCAGGAAACATAACCATCTTCGATTAACGAGCTAGTCAAGTAGAGGCATACTAGTGACACTCTGTTTGTCTATGTATTCACACATGTATTATGTTTCCGGTTAATACAATTCTAGCATGAGTAATAAACATTTATCATGATATAAAGAAATAAATAATAACTTTATTATTGCCTCTAGGGCATATTTCTTCAGTCTCCCACTTGCACTAGAGTCAATAATCTAGTTCACATCGCCATGTGATTCAACACTAATAGTTTACATCACCATGTGATTAACACCCATAGTTCACATCGTCATGTGACCTACACCCAAAGGGTTTACTAGAGTCAGTAATCTAGTTCACATCGCTTATGTGATTAACACCCAAGGAGTACTAAGGTGTGATCATGTTTTGCTTGTGAGATAATTTTAGTCAACGGGTCTGTCACATACAGATCCGTAAGTATTTTGCGAATTCTATGTCTACAATGCTCTGCACAGAGCTACTCTAGCTAATTGCTCCCACTTTCAATATGTATCTAGATCGAGACTTAGAGTCATCCAGATCTGTGTCAAAACTTGCATCGACGTAACTTTTTACGACGAACCTTTTGTCACCTACATAATCGAGAAATATTTCCTTATTCCACTAAGGATAATTTTGACCGCTGTCCAGTGATCTACTCTTAAATCACTATTGTACTCCCTTGCTTAACACAGTGTAGGGTATACAATAGATCTGGTACACAGCATGGCATACTTTATAGAACCTATGGCTGAGGCATAGGGAATGACTTTCTTTATCTTTCTATCTTCTGTCGTGCTCGGGCTTTGAGTCTTACTCAATTTCACACCTTGTAACACAGCCAAGTACTCTTTTCTTTGATTGTTCCATTTTGAACTACTTCAAAATATTGTCAAGGTATGTACTCATTGAAAAAACTTATCAAGCGTCTTGATCTATCTCTATAGATCTTGATGCTTAATATGTAAGCAGCTTCCCTGAGGTCTTTCTTTGAAAAACTTCTTTCAAACACTCCTTTATGCTTTGCAGAATAATTCTACATTATTTCTGATCAACAATATGTCATTCACATATACTTGTCAGAAATGCTGTAGTGCTCCCACTCACTTTCTTGTAAATACAGACTTCACCACAAGTCTGTATAAAACTATATACTTTGATCATCCCATCAAAGCGTATATTCCAACTCCGAGATGCTTGCACCAGTCCACAGATGGATCGCTGGAGCTTGCATATATTTTTTAACACTTTTAGGATTGACAAAACCTTCTGGTTGCATCATATACAACTCTTCTTTAAGAAATCCATTAAGGAATGCAGCTTTATTTATCCATTTGCCAGATTTCATAAAATGCGGCAATTGCTAACATGATTCGGACAGACTTAAGCATAGATACGAGTAATAACCTCTCATCGTAGTCAACATCTTGAACTTGTCGAAAACCTTTTGCGACAATTCTAGCTTTGTAGATAGTAACACTACTATCAGCGTCCGTCTTCCTCTTGAAGATCCATTTATTTTCAATTGCTTGCCGATCATCGAGCAAGTCAACCAAAGTCCATACTTTGTTTTCGTACATGGATCCCATCTCAGATTTTATGGCTTCAAGCCATATTGCGGAATTTGGGCTCACCATCGCTTCTACATAGTTCGTATGTTCATCATGATCTAGTAGCATGATTTCCAGAACAGGATTACCGTACCACTCTGGTGCGGATCTTACTCTGGTTGATCTACGAGGTTCAGTAATAACTTGATCTGAAGTTTCATGATCATCATCATTAACTTCCTCACTAATTGGTGTAGGTGTCACAGAAACCGTTTTCTGTGATGAACTACTTTTCAATAAGGGAGCAGGTACAGTTACCTCATCAAGTTCTACTTTCCTCCCACTCACTTCTTTCGAGAGAAACTCCTTCTCTAGAAAGGATCCATTCTCAGCAACGAATATCTTGCCTTTGGATCTGTGATAGAAGGTGTATCCAACATTTTCTTTTGGGTATCCTATGAAGACGCACTTCTCCGATTTGGGTTTGAGCTTATTAGTTTAAAACTTTTTCACATAAGCATCGCAACACCAAACTTTAAGAAACGACAACTTTGGTTTCTTGCTAAACCACAGTTCATATAGTATCGTCTCAACGGATTTAGATGGTGCCCTATTTAACGTGAATGCAGCTGTCTCTAATGCATAACCCAAAAACGATAGTGGTAAATCGGTAAGAAACATCATAGATTGCACTATATCCAATAAAGTACGGTTATGACGTTCGGACACACCATTATGCTGTGGTGTTCCAGGTGGCATGAGTTTGTGAAACTATTCCACATTGTTTTAATTGAAGACCAAACTCATAACTCAAATATTTGTCCCCGCGATCAGATCGTAAAAACCTTATTGTCTTGTCACGATGATTTTCCACTTCACTCTGAAATTCTTTGAACTTTTCAAATGTTTCAGACTTATGTTTCATCAAGTAGATATACCCATATCTGCTCAAATCATCTGTCAAGGTCAGAAAATAACGATACCCGCCGCGAGCCTTAACACTCATCGGATCACATACATCAGTATGTATTATTTCCAATAAGTCAGTTGCTCACTCCATTATTCTGGAGAGCGGAGTCTTAGTCATCTTGCCCATAAGGCATGGTTCGCAAGCATCAAGTGATTCATAATCAAGTGATTCCAAAATCCCATCAGCATGGAGTTTCTTCATGCGCTTTACACCAATATGACCTAAACGGCAGTGCCACAAATAAGTTGCACTATCATTATTAACTTTGCATCTTTTGGTTTCAATATTATGAATATGTGTATTACTACGATCGAGATCCAACAAACCATTTTCATTGGGTGTGTAACCATATAAGGTTTTGTTCATGTAAACAGAACAACAATTTATTCTCTTATTTAAATGAATAACCGTATTGCAATAAACATGATTAAATCATATTTATGCTCAACACAAACACCAAATAACACTTATTTAGGTTCAACACTAATCCCGAAATTATAGGGAGTATGCGATGATGATCATATCAATCTTGGAACCACTTCCAACACACATCGTCACTTCACCCTTAACTAGTCTCTGTTTATTCTGCAACTCCCGTTTCGAGTTACTAATCTTAGCAACTGAACTAGTATCAAATACTGAGGGGTTGCTATAAACACTAGTAAAGTACACATCAATAACATGTATATCAAATATACTTGTGTTCACTTTGCCATCCTTCTTATCCGCCAATCACTTGGGGTAGTTCCGCCTCCAGTGATCAGTCCCTTTGCAGTAGACGCACTTAATCTCAGGCTTAGGACCAGACTTGGGCTTCTTCACTTGAGAAGCAACTTGCTTGCTGTTCTTTTTGAAGTTCCCCTTTTTCCCTTTGCCCTTTTCTTGAAACTAGTGATGTTGTCAACCATCAACACTTGATGTTTTTCTCGATTTCTACCTTCGTCAATTTCAGCATTACAAAGAGCTTGGGAATCGTTTCCATTATCCCTTTCATATCATAGTTCATCACGAAGTTCTACTAACTTGGTGATGGTGACTAGAGAATTCTGTCAATCACTATCTTATCTGGAAGATTAACTCCCACTTGATTCAAGCAATTGTAGTACCCAGACAATCTGAGCACATGCTCACTAGTTGAGCGATTCTCCTCCATCTTTTAGCTATAGAACTTGTTGGAGACTTCATATCTCTCAACTCGGGTATTTGCTTGAAATATTAACTTCAACTCCTGGAACATCTCATATGGTCCATGACGTTCAAAAACGTCTTTGAAGTCCCGATTCTAAGCCGTTAAGCATGGTGCACTAAACTATCAAGTAGTCATCATATTCAGCTTAGCCAAACGTTCATAACGTTTGCATTTGCTCCTGCAATAGGTCTATCACCTAGCGGTGCATCAAGGACATAATTCTTCTATGCAGCAATGAGGATAATCCTCGGATCACGGATCCAATCCGCATCATTGCTACTAACATCTTTCAACTTAGTTTTCTCTAGGAACATATCAAAATAAACACAGGGAAACAACAACGCGAGCTATTGATCTACAACATAATTTGCAAAATACTATCAGAACTAAGTTCATGATAAATTTAAGTTCAATTAATCATATTACTTAAGAACTCCCACTTAGAAAGACATCCCTCTAATCTTCTAAGTGATCACGTGATCCAAATCAACTAAACCATAACCGATCATCACGTGAAATGGAGTAGTTTTCAATGGTGAACATCTTTATGTTGATCATATCTACTATATGATTCACGCTCGACCTTTCGGTCTCAGTGTTCCGAGGCCATATCTGCATATGCTAGGCTCGTCAAGTTTAACCTGAGTATTCTGCGTGTGCAAAACTGGCTTGCACCCGTTGTAGATGGACGTGGAGCTTATCACACCCGATCATCACGTGGTGTCTGGGCACGACGAACTTTGGCAATGGTGCATACTCAGGGAGAACACTTTTATCTTGAAATTTAGTGAGAGATCATATTATAATGCTACTGTCAATCAAAGCAAGATAAGATGCATAAAAGATAAACATCACATGCAATCAATATAAGTGATGTGATATGGCCATCATTATCTTGTGCTTGTGATCCCCATCTCCGAAGCATCGTCACGATCACCATCGTCACCGGCGCGACACCTTGATCTCCATCGTAGCATCGTTGTCGTCTCGCCAAACTTATGCTTCTACGACTATCGCTACTGCTTAGTGATAAAGTAAAGCATTACAGGGCGATTGCATTGCATACATTAAAGAGACAACCATATGGCTCCTGCCAGTTGCCGATAACTCGGTTACAAAACATGATCATCTCATTCAATAAAATTTAGCATCATGCCTTGACCATATCACATCACAACATGCCCTGTAAAAACAAGTTAGACGTCCTCTACTTTGTTTGTTGCAAGTTTTACGTGGCTGCTACGGGCTGAGCAAGAACCAATCTTACCTACGCATCAAAACCACAACGATAGTTTGTCAAGTTGGTGATGTTTTAACCTTCGCAAGGACCGGGCGTAGCCACACTCAGTTCAACTAAAGTTGGAGAAACTGACACCCGTCAGCCACCTGTGTGCAAAGCACGTCGGTAGAACCAGTCTCGCGTAAGCGTACGCGTAATATTGGTCCGGGCCGCTTCATCCAACAATACCGCCGAACCAAAGTATGACATGCTGGTAAGCAGTATGACTTATATCGCCCACAACTCACTTGTGTTCTACTCGTGCATATAACATCAACACATAAAACCTAGGCTCTGATACCACTGTTGGGGAACGTAGTAATTTCAAAAAAAAATCCTACGCACACTCAAGATCATGGTGATGCATAGCAACGAGAGGGGAGAGTGTTGTCTACGTACCCTCGTAGACCGATAGCGGAAGCGTTATGACAACGCGGTTGATGTAGTCGTACGTCTTCACGGCCCGACCGGTCAAGCACCGAAACTACGGCACCTCCGAGTTCTAGCACACGTTCAGCTCGATGACGATCCCCGGACTCCGATCCAGCAAAGTGTCGGGGATGAGTTCCGTCAGCACGGCGGCGTGGTGACAATCTTGATGTTTTACCGTCGCAGGGCTTCGCCTAAGCACCGCTACAATATTATCGAGGATTATGGTGTAGAGGGGCACCGCACACGGCTAAGAGAACGATCACGAAGATCAACTTGTGTGTCTATGAGGTGCCCCCTGCCCCCGTATGTAAAGGAGCAAGGGGGAGGAGGCCGGCCCTAGGAGGGGCGCGCCAGGGAGTAGGATTCCTACTCCTAGTTCGAGTAGGTTTCCTCCTTTCCTAGACCAACTAGGAGAAGGGGGGAAAGGGGGGAAGAGGGGAAGGAAGGGAGAGAGGGGCCGTGCCCCAAACCCCTTGTCCAATTCGGACTGGCCTTGGGAGGGGCGTGCGCCACCTCCTGGTCCTTCCCACTAAGGCCCATTGCTTCTTTCCCCGTATTCCCGTAACTCCCCGGTACCTCCAAAAATACCCGAATCACTCGGGACCTTTCCGATGTCCGAATATAGTCGTCCAATATATCGATCTTTACGTCTCGACCATTTCGAGGCTCCTCGTCATGTCCCCGATCTCATCCGGGACTCCGAACTCTTTCGGTACATCAAAACTCATAAACTCATAATATAACTGTCATCGAAACCTTAAGCGTGCAGACCCTATGGGTTCGAGAACAATGTAGACATGACCGAGACACATCTCCGATCAATAACCAATAGCGGAACCTGGATGCTCATATTGGCTCCTACGTATTCTACGAAGATATTTATCGGTCAGACCGCATAACAACATACGTTGTTCCCTTGGTCATCGGTATGTTACTTGCCCGAGATTCGATCGTCGATATCTCAATACCTAGTTCAATCTCGTTACCGGCAAGTCTCTTTACTCGTTCTGTGATACATCATCCCGCAACTAACTCATTAGTTTCAATGCTTGCAAGGCTTAAGGGATGTGCATTACCGAGAGGGCCCAGAGATACCTCTCCAACAATCGGAGTGACAAATCCTAATCTCGAAATACGCCAACCCAACATGTACCTTCGGAGACACCTGTAGAGCTCCTTTATAATCACCCAGTTACGTTGTGACATTTGGTAGCACACAAAGTTTTCCTCCGGCAAATGGGAGTTGCATAATCTCATAGTCATAGGAACATGTATAAGTCATGAAGAAAGCAATAGCAACATACTAAACGATCAGGTGCTAAGCTAATGGAATGGGTCATGTCAATCACATCATTCTCCTAATGATGTGATCCTGTTAATCAAATAACAACTCTTTTGTTCATGGTCAGGAAACATAACCATCTTCGATTAATGAGCTAGTCAAGTAGAGGCATACTAGTGACACTCTGTTTGTCTATGTATTCACACATGTATTATGTTTCCGGTTAATACAATTCTAGCATGAATAATAAACATTTATCATGATATAAGGAAATAAATAATAACTTTATTATTGCCTCTAGGGCATATTTCCTTCAGAACCACATCACCGGTGAGCTGGAGAAGGTGACCATGCGCGAGAAATACCGTGGCAAAGATCACATCCACACGGCAAGTGGAGAAGGTATGAAAATTAGTCACGTTGGTCACTCAATTGTTAAAACCCCTCATCGGCATATCCATCTTAGGAAAATTTTGCATGTCCCTAGTGCTTCAAAAAGTCTTCTTTCAGTCCATCACATTGCTATTGACAATCATGTCTTTCTTGAGTTTCACCCCTACTTCTTTTTGATCAAGGATCAGGCAACGAAGAAGGTGCTCTATCGAGGTAGATGCATTCGTGGGCTTTACCCTTTGATCCCGGAGATTAGAAGACTCAATAAACAAGTGTTTAGTGCCACCAAAGTGTCTTCAACACGATGGCACGATCATCTAGGACATGCATCTTTTTCTTTAGTTGAGCGTTTGCTTAGGAAAAATAAGCTCCCATATGTTGGAGAGCGTGATGTTGAAACAGTTTGTGATTCATGTCAAAAGGCTAAGAGCCACCAATTACCATATCCAGTTTCTACCAGTATTTCTACCAAGCCTTTGCAACTTGTTTTCTCTGATGTGTGGGGGCCAGCCGCCTCCTCTGTTGGTAGACACACGTATTATGTCAGTTTCATTGACGACTATAGCAAGTTTTCCTGGATTTATCTTCTTAAGAAGCGATCCGATGTGTTTCAAGTTTTTCTCAACTTTCAAGCTCTTGTTGAACGCCAATTTGGTTGCAAAATCCTTGCTCTACAATCCGACTGGGGTGGAGAGTATGACAAGTTGAACTCATTTTTTCAGAAAATTGGCATATCCCATCATGTATCTTGTCCACACGCTCACCAACAAAACGGGTCTGCTGAACGCAAACACAGACACATAGTTGAAGTTGGTCTAGCACTGTTGGCTGGTGCCTCCATGCCCCTTAAGTTTTGGGATGAGGCTTTTCTTGCGGCTGTTCACATCATCAACATGCTACCTAGTCGTGTAATCAACTATGAAACTCCTATTGAGCGTCTTCTCCACACTAAACCGGACTATACCACTCTCCGTGTGTTCGGTTGTGCTTGTTGGCCCAACCTTCGTCCCTACAATCCTCGAAAGCTCATGTTTCGCTCTAAACAATGTGTTTTCCTTGGTTATAGCGCTCAACACAAAGGGGTCAAGTGCCTTGATGTCTCTACTGGTCGCATCTACATCTCTCGAGACGTTGTTTTTGATGAGACTAAATTTCCCTTCTCTGATCTTCACCCAAATGCCAGAGCTCTCCTTCGCAAAGAGATACTTCTCTTGCCCTCTAGTCTCACTGGCATCACCCAAGGGGAAAATAATTGTAGTGACTCAATGTTGACTAATGCTCATAACCACGTCTCTGAGTTGTGTGATGATGCAGATGATGATAGCTGTGAAGAAACAGGTGCAAAAATCATCAAAAATGGTGCAGAAATAGCCACCAACACGGCACATTTTATGTGTCCAGAGATGGGGAGCAGATCCTCCTGGGGATCGATTCCCCCGCAGACTGCCAGCGGATCGACCTCGGGATCCGGCCCGCCCCAGGAAGGCAGTGCGCAGGATTCCGTGTCGCCTGTCCATCGCGGATCCCCATCTGCCACGAGGCGCTCCGCTCCTGGCCCGGATGCTCCCTCCGGCTGGCGCCACTCGGACGCCCCCATGCGGCGCACCGAGACCCGCTAGGACACTGCTGGGCCCCTCCACTACGAGCGTCGTCCGCCGACCGGGGCGCAGCCTCGCCTGGTGCTAGGCGCGGGCACGGACGCAGGCACCAATACCGATCCTGGCGCGCGATCCGGTGCGGATTCGGCAAGGCCTCCCTCATCATCGTAGCATGATGGGCCTGCGCTAGATTTGTCCCGCAGCCTCGAATCTTCTGCGCCGCGTTCTGCCTCGACTCTCAAGCCTCACGCTCCAGATGCCGCAGACAATCCGTCTGGCTCGGATGCAGACGAGGCGGTCGGTGCAGGAGGATCTATCCCGGGATCTGCAGCCCCTGACTCATCCGCCGCGGGATTTCCTGCGCCGGATCTCTCTGCTGCACCTCCTGTTGCTTCACGCACACGTCTCCAAAAAGGTTTAACTAAACCAGTTAATTATAAGCAAATGACAAAATTTGGTCTTGCCTGCTCCACAGATGGTGAACCACGTTCTCTTGGGGAGGCACTCAGTGATACAAAGTGGAAAAAGGCCATGAAAGAAGAACACATGGCCCTTCTGAAAAATAAAACATGGCACTTGGTTCCTCCATGGCAAGGTAAAAATTTGATTGATTGCAAGTGGGTTTTCAGAGTAAAGAGGAAATCTGATGGAACTGTAGATCGCTACAAAGCAAGACTAGTTGCAAAAGGGTTTAAACAACGGTATGGCATTGACTACGAGGACACCTTTAGTCCTGTTGTTAAAGCTGCAACTATTCGTCTCGTGCTCTCTATTGTTGTTTCCAGGGGATGGAGTCTTCATCAGCTAGATGTCAAGAATGCGTTCCTTCATGGCGTTCTGGAAGAGGAAGTATATATGAAACAACCTCCTGGGTTTGAAAACAAAAACAAGCCTTTTCATGTATGCAAACTTGACAAAGCTCTCTATGGATTGAAGCAAGCTCCCGGGGCATGGTATTCTAGACTTAGTCAGAAGTTACAAGCTCTTGGTTTTGTTCCTTCTAAGTCTGACACATCTTTGTTCATTTACAATAAGCTGAAAACATCAATATTTGTTCTCATATATGTTGATGATATTATAGTCACAAGTTCATCTGATGAAGCCATATCAGGACTGCTGAAGGATTTGAGTGCTGAGTTTGCCCTCAAGGATGTAGGAGATTTGCATTTCTTCCTAGGAATTGAGGTCAAGAAACAAGGAGATAGTCTGCATCTCTCTCAAGAGAAGTATGCTGCTGATCTGGTAAGAAGAGTTGGGTTACAAGGATGCAAACCTTCACCAACTCCGCTATCTAGCACGGAAAAACTGTCACTTGCAGAAGGGGAACCTCTGAGTCATGATGACAGTACCAGGTACAGAAGCTTGGTAGGAGCACTCCAATATTTGACTTTGATACAGCCTGATATTTCCTTTGTTGTGAACATAGTTTGTCAGTTTCTTCATGCACCCACTAAAACTCATTGGACTGCTGCTAAACGTATTGTGAGATATATGAAAGATACCATGAATCTTGGACTTATTTTTACTAAGTCTTCGTCCACACTTGTCAGTGCATTCTCTGATTCTGACTGGGCAGGATGTGTAGATGACAGACGCTCCACTGGTGGATTTGCAGTATTTCTTGGTCCAAACTTGATATCATGGTGTGCAAAGAAACAAGCCACGGTGTCACGTTCCAGCACAGAAGCTGAATACAAGGCCTTAGCCAATGCCACAGCAGAGATCATTTGGGTTCAGTCCATGTTGAGAGAGCTTGGTATTAGAAACACACAAGCCCCATGCTTGTGGTGTGATAATCTTGGTGCCACTTATCTATCTGCTAATCCCGTTTTTCATGCAAGGACAAAACATATTGAAATTGATTTCCACTTTGTTCGAGAACGAGTTGCCAATAAACAATTGGAGATCCGCTTTGTTCATTCTCGAGATCAGGTTGCAGATGGATTCAGAAAAGCTTTGCCCACAAGAAACTTTAAAGAATTCAAGCGTAATCTCAACTTGACAAAGTTGTGATTAAGGGAGGGTGTTGAACTAAATATGTTGCACCTCCTCAGACCCACATGACAGCGTTCACGTGATGGAGATAAGGTTCGGTTGAGGAGTCCAAACCGCATAGACTAGGATCTCTAGTTAGTTGCCATATGGTTGTAATCTTCTCCAACTACTTCTATCTCTTTCTCTCCAAGTCTCCTGTAATCTGAACGATCTTGTACGCTATACCAGGAGTTGCGCCCTGGCTATATAAACACGCAGCCGTCGCTCTGGAAGGGTACGACGTTCCTCCACAAGCATTTTATCGTCAGTGCTAACATATGTAGACTTGAAGGTTTAGATAAGGTCTCTGGCATCCCCTGCACAAATCGCAATATCAAAGGGTGCGACGCCCTAATTAACCCTGAAGCAAGTCAGTTCATTAAGGGTACACTGGGCATGGATAAGACCGGAGTCCACAGCTTCAGGGGGGCAGTCGAGGATTTTTTTGATGTGCGACATCAACGAGAATTCTATCAGACTAGAGATGGACTGCTTTCAAACAGCCTTTGTCATATTTGCCATCGACCATGTTCTCGCGCCGACAACTAAGCACAATTATTCTATAATTGACTTTCAGACTTTTGGGGCGCCAGCGCCGTAGCACTGAGAATATTTCTCAGTTCAGTTGGTACGAGTGTGTTCTTTAGTACTTGCTTGATTTCGTTCCCAAACTCAAGAAAGACATGTTGTCTAGCATTGCAAGCACAAACCCCAGCCGGATCCGGTGTTGCCATCGCTTGCAGGCGCTGAGGATTCTTCCTGTGCTGTGGTCGTGGTGCAGGGGTGAATTGGTAGTAGTACAAAGCAAGAATCAGGAGGTAAGGGATGGACATGAGCAACGCCTGTTGCTGCACCGAGGATGAAGAACTGGATTCAGACAGCATGTTGGTAGCGAGGTGCTGCGGAGAAAGGGGATGGACTGAATAAAGAGAGCGGCTTTTCCTAGCTGGGGCAACGTGGTATCGTCTATGTCAGCCTTCCATTCTTGCCCTTGTTTCATCTTGCGCGAAGTCTAAGCATTTCTAATGTTGGGCGGGCCTTATTAGGCTAGTCATAGTGGAGAGTAACTCAGACTAGTAACATACATATGTTACTAGTCTATGTTACTATCTTTATAGTGGGTAGTGTCATAGGTGTGGTAACATAGTTGCCTTCATTTATTACTTTGTAGACTCATTATGCATTGGAAAGCGCTATGTGATGATAACATATTACTCCCTCCATCATAGTATATAGGGCGCGGATGGCGTCGCTCTGGGACCAAGGTGCCTTCTGATAGGCAGGGATTAAGGAGTCGATTGTGCTGCGAAATTGATGGCAAGGCGCCTAATGAATCGCTAAAATGACGCTTGGTAACCTCCCCGTCCAATAAAAACTGAAACAGAGCGCATGCATTAGTGGAGCCGTTTCTGAGCGAAATTTTAGCGGGTTGCATGCGGGAGCCGAAGGAGAGAGGGAGGGAGAAACTGCATGCAGGAGTAGGCTCATGTTCACACTTGCATGCCTCACATGCACTCATGTTCACACCTGCATACGGGAGGCAAAAGAATTCATGTTCTCACTAGCCAAACCATGCATGCGGGAGTACTAATGCTAAATAATTAATATCTTAATTAAGAAGGTGCGCCCTATTTCAAAGGGATTGTGAAAAAATCTGGTTTTAAAACTGCGCCCTATATACTGTGATGGAGGCAGTATGTTACTCTATTTGCCTCTCTCCTCATTAACTACTTGCCACATCATTATTTTTGTTTATGTGGCATCTATGTTATTACCTATGTTACTCCCATTATGACCAGCCTTAAGC
Source organism: Aegilops umbellulata (assembly GCA_032464435.1). NCBI lineage: Eukaryota > Viridiplantae > Streptophyta > Magnoliopsida > Poales > Poaceae > Aegilops > Aegilops umbellulata. Next base: position 421,208,151 of record CP136059.1, read on the forward strand.
CACTGTTCACGACATGACCTGACGTGCGCTGCTACAGCTGTCTTGCCCCGCTCACCTCTTTATTTCCCCAATCGACACCTCTATTCTCGTGCTTTCCATCAGACAGCTCTCCTCTTCCCCGCCTCTTCCCCTCCGCCATGAACGAGGACACACCCGGCACAGTTTTGGACCTAGACGATCCTCCTAGTAGCTACAATAGCTTGGGGAAAATCACTACCGCCAGGGCGGAGGAGGGATTCAGATGTGGAGGTGCTGAAAAGGAGGCGGGGATGGGTCTTGGGCGTTCATCTCCACTGTCAGCCGGGGCGGAGCAGAGCATCCCGGGCGCAGGAGTTGCTGAGAAGGTGGCGGCGGTCGGTCTTGAGGGCTCATCGGCACTCTCGGCCGTGTGCCTCTCGTCCGGAAATCTCAGGTTCGTTCGAATCCCAAACTTCCAAAATTCGTTTTCCCCAAACTCTGTTTTTGGATCAGTGTTATCTCCTCCTACAACTTGTATCAGATCTGGTATTGTGCTATCCTAAAAAACTTATTGCTGTATGTTCACTTGGTTTTATGTAAAATGCAGCTTTTTCTAAATGGCCTCATAAATTTCACATGGGTGTCGTACGTCATTGACTTCATCGACAACACCATTGTCATATACGACCCATCCATGGTCTCAGGGCAATGTGGTCAGCTTGAAAAGTTGCACCTCGAGATTTGCAGCCAGCTTAAATCTGGCCTGTCAGAATGTGCGACAGAATTATTTGAAGGTTGGGACTTCAATTGGGACTGCCTCGAGCCTGTATTCCACTTCGACCAATTTTGTATGCCAGCCAGGTGCTAAATGTTATGAATTATCTATCATCTGCATATTCCTACATTTATTGGTGGTTGATACCAAACTGATGTGGGAATTCTACAACATCACCATGTGTGTGCAGACACTTGACAGGTTTTCACACCATCCACTTCTGCAAACACTTTGATGGGGCGCGCATCAGGCACGACAAGGTGAGCGTAATAAGCTTCAAATTGCCCAGTTGTAGTCTTTTTACATCTTCCATCGTTTGCCTGACTATATATGCTTGCAATTTTGGCCACGATTTCAGATCCAGACCGGGGACATCGTTCCTTTTTACGTGTATGACTTGATGCACTTGAGGGGGAATAGTGGTGTCCGGCTGAGGCAATTCATGGAGACTATCGATGACGACTGAAATAATGTTGTGGTGACTTGCTTCGAAAAAGATGAAGATTTTGCACCAATGAAGGTATGGTTTACCATAATAGCCTAATCTTTGCTATATGGTAATTGTTGGAGAGCAAATGGCTGGTAATATCTGTTCTGATGTGCTGAACTCGAATAGCTGATGTATGAAGAATGGTCTTTTGTATGATATATGAATGATCTAATATCGCGGGCCACGCCGTAATCTTTAGTAGCTGAACCTCGAATCTTTGTCATGTGTGGCAGACCCTCATCTAAAATTGTAATATTCAGTCGTTCAGCCTTGACTATTTGTCATGTGTGTCAGACACTTGTATAGAGCTGTGCACCGCGCTGTATAATTTCCATCCTTCCATCTTTTACATTTTCTTATATGGTATGTATAATCATATATGGTACGTATGACGATGATATATGTAGTGGGTACGTATAATGACGAAAAAAGTCGAAAACAAACCTTGAATATGTAGGTGAAAACTAAACCAAACCTCGAACTCTTGATCCCTGTAATCAGCACACCAAACTCTCCAATCCCGGTCTATTTTAAACCTTGAGATGACTTCGCAGGTATTTACATTGTACAAAAAGTGTTAGCACTTTAAAATTTTGTTCAGGTTTCAGAAAAAATTATGTTTCAAAAAATGTTTGCACTTTAAAATTTTGTTCAGGTTTAAGAAAATGTTTATGTTTCAAAAGGTGTTCTCTTTTTGAAAGATGTTGGTTTTTTTAAGAGGTGTAAGTCATAGTCGTCATGTACGAAAAATGCATCACAATTCTGAAAAAACCAGAAAAAAAATCATAGCATGTGAAAAACGGGTGTAATTCTGAACGTTTTTTGACAAATGCGATTTTTTAAAATCGCGAGCAGTTCTTTTAGAGTGCAAACAAAGTTTCAGAATTCCAATTACTTTTTGAAAAACACAAAATGGATTGAATTCATAACAAAAATATAAACAAGAACATTTTTTAACTTCTGAACAATTTTAGAAATGTGTGAACATTTTTTTAAACTTTATGAATTCTTGTTGTGTTATAGTGGGCCTGCCCAAATTCATGTTTGTGAGAGTAACTGCTTATCCCGGCCGGGTTTGTTGTATTTTTTTCAAAATGGATGAACATTTTTTAAATTGGGTGTTTTTTTCGAAATTCCAAACTTTGTTTGAATTTGGCAAACCTTTTTGTTTTTTGTGAACATTATTCTTTTTTCAAGTCATATTCTCTTGGAAGTCGCGATTCAACTGCGACCACAAACCGATAAAACTAACGACTCCTCGAACCAGCGACCGCCTCATTTTATTTTTTGAAACTGGAATTTGCACCAAAAGCCTACATAATTTTGAATATATTTTTTCCCATAAATTACCATGTATAATAAGCTGCCATCATGTTAGAAATGGATCCGAACTTGAAAAACTTAGCAATTATGGTTTAAAGCCATGTTGGTACGAATATATCAAAACAATTATGAAACTACAAAAACAAAGTGCCAAAAATTTAAATACATAGAAAAACCTTTGGCAAAATTGTGCTTGAACTAAAAGTTTGTCATTGTTTCAAAAAAAAATGTTTGCCAAATTGCCATGTCGTATCATAAATTTTGTCATGTTCCAAAAAATAGTTTACAGAAACGTCGACGTCCTGTCCACGGAGATAAAGAGCACGTCGGTCCTTGACTTGAAATCTACTAGCTCGACTTGGCGAAGCGGCCATTGATCCTCATCCTGCCATCGGCGCGGGCCTTGCAGGACTCGACCGGATCTGCTTCCCGAACCTGTTCCTCCTCTTCACCGCGTAGGACGAGATCGCCTTGCCGCGGTGGGTGGACCATGTCGTAGCCGCCGACCTTCTTCGTCGTCTGAGCTGCTTGCGCCTGCGCCGGCGTCGCCAAGTCGACCGGTGATCGTGTCCGCCGTTGGCGGCGTCGTCGACGCTGCGCCGCTGCGGCTCAGGCCGAGGCAGACCTCCGACACCTCCAGAAACGACGACAGGCTCGATTATAATACTAACACCGGCTGTGCGGGTGGACCCCGAGTCCGATACATGACTGGGACAGCGCTGGACCACTGGGAGCCTAGTGGGGACCTGACGGGAACAGCGATGGGTGTGGCACTCAATACCTACGAGGGAATCAAATCCACTGTTCATCTAGCCTTAGTAATCACTCTGTGGCTACTGTAATAATACTGCGCTAGCACATATCTCAATACGGCGACCAACGGCAGTGATAAAGGGCACCGCGTAGGACGGGCTACAAAACTTTGCGCCTGTCCTATGGTAGCGAGGAAATCGGGGGAGATGAGGGGAAATGCCGCTAGGTTTTGACTCCGAGCGTTTTTTGCTCCGCCCGTGGAGGATCGGAGCCGTTGGCTTGATCCAATCAATGGCGAGGCCGACGCGCAGCTCAGAACGGCCCTTCGGGAGCTTAACAGGCCCCTTTCGTGGCTGGGCTGAGGCCCATGTTGAGTTAACCTCGCAGGAAACGTTTTTGTTATTGTTATTGTCTGCTAGGCTGGGCTGAATGAATTAAGAGTAGCCGTGGGTTGTTTTGAGCCAAGATAATTAGGTCCTGCACATTTTTTCTTTTATTCTGTGCTTTTCTGTAATTATGATTATTCTAAGACTATCTTTTGCACTGTTATAGATAGACAATTGCCAGAAACATTATGTTGTTAATTGTGATTTAATTTCTTAGTAAAATGGAACCAACGAGAAGTTTTGCTTAGAAAAATTAATGCACAATTAATGTTTATGTGATTTTCATGGCAATCCTTTAATGATGAAAAATTATTAATAGAAAGCAATGGATTATTATAGGTCAAATTATGTTTAAGGAATTTTATGCAGTTTTAGTGCTTTTGTTAAGTTAATAATGATGTTTTTTCCACTAAAAGTTTCAAATTGCCTATAATTACGTTTAAATTTTCTAAATAAAATGGAACTAACAGGAAATTTTATTTTGGAAAATTTAATGTGAAATTAATGTTGATGTCATTTAATGGCACCTTTTATGGTCATTACTTTTCATGTAATTTTTTTAATGTTGACGTGTTAATGTTAGAATATTGAGGATTCTTCATTCACTTAATTAAGTTTCTAAATATTTTATTTGGAAACTTTATTTGAGTGTGAAGTTTGTGGTGATGCCATCCTAATGGCATTTCTTTCTAATGGGCTGAGGCCACCTCAAGAAGAATGTGATGATCGCATGGTTTGGTTTTCCGCATCGCACTATGCCTCGTAATAAAATTGCGGTGATATGTCTACTGTGCAAAACTGAAGTTTTTGGATGGTGCATTTCATACCATTTTATTAGAGTAAATTGCACAGAAGTACCACAATTGGGGCATTAGAAGCAGATTGATACCAAGATTGGTAATTTTTACATGTCAGTACCAAGTTTGGGGCAAACCGTTACAAAAAGGTCTAAATAGCGTATAAACACGTATTGACGGTGTATCTGACCGGCGGGCCCCGCATGTCGGGTGCCGACGTGGCATCTTTTTCGCAGAAAACCCCCTGTTTCGCTGGCGCTGCTGTTCTTCGTCTCCACGCGGTGGCGCACGATCTGGATCGAGGGGAGGAGCCCCTCGAGCCCGAGCTCCTTCGCTTCCCGTAACCCCCGCCCCGCCCTAGCCTCCTCCTCGCCTCGCCGCCGGCCGGCCATCGGAGCATCACCACCGGCGACCAGGACCAGGTCATCCCCGCACCCTGCCTCTCTCCTTCTCTTCTTCCTTCCATTTTTTCTTCTCTCTCTCTCACCCGGAGCTCTCTCTCTCTCTCTCTCTCTCTCTCTCTCTCTCTCTCTCTTGCCCATTGGACAGGAGCCCGACGTCAAGCCGCCATGGATGGCCTCCCGTAGCTCCAGCCTGACGCGTCGCCTTGGTTCCCGGCCAATCCGCGCCGGGGAGCCTCAGATCCGTCCATCCCCTTCGTTCCTCGACGCCGGAGCCCCTGCATCGCGCCGCCTCCTCCCCTTTGACCGCAACGCCCCAGCGCCCTACCTCGCCGGATCCGGCCTCCTCTGCGCCTCCCATTCCCGCGCCCTACCTCGCCGGATTCGGCCTCCTCTGCGCCTCCCGTGCCCTACCTCGCCGGATCCGGCCCCCTCTGCGCCTCCAGTGCCCGCGCCCTACCTCACCGGATCCGGCCTCCTCTGCGCCTCCTGTGTCCGCGCCCTACCTCGCCGTATCCGGCCTCCTCTGCGCCTCCCGTGTCCGCCTGACCTCATCCCAGCCAGCGCCAAGTTCCCTGTTCGCGCCGCTTGAAGACGACGAACAGCAGTGCCAGCGAAACAAGGGGGGTTTCTGCGAAAAACATGCCACGTCGGCACCTGACAGGCGGGGCCCGCCGGTCAGATACACCGTCAATACGCGTTTATACGCTGTTTAGACCTTTTTGTAACGGCTTGCCCCAAACTTGGTACTGACATGTAAAAATTACCAATCTTGGTACCAATCTGCTTCTAATGCCCCAATTGTGGTACTTCTGTACAATTTACTCATTTTATTACGATATGCATCATTGAAATATGCATAAAGCCTCAAAATAATGTTTAGGGAATTTGTTTTTTCCAAAGTACATGTTGTTTCCAAATATTTTTATTTGTGAATCCTTACGAAAATTTGTGTCCAAATTTGTTGAAAATGTTATGATATTCTGGCGATAATATTAATGTTATTTTTAGACCGAATGTAAGTTTATATTTATATGTTAATTCCAATGTCACTTTCATTGTATGTCATTGAGAATTTTAATGATAATTTTGACACTTTTGTTTATCGATATTTTCAATGTCCATTAAGTGTTAAATTTGAAGTTCAAGATGTCTAAAGCGCGTTATGAATCCTCATATCCTATGATACAATGGATTGCGCTATATTGTAGCTTTATGTTAATGATGGTTATTAATTTAGTTAATGTTCTTGCTGGTCATTATGTGATTTATGTCTCTCTAATCAAAATTGAACCAATGAGAAGTTTTGATTAGAGATTTAGTGAGCAAAATTCATAATGGCATCCGATGATATTCCGACCAATATTGACTATTTTCATAAAATGAATGAATAACATTATTTTCCGTTTCTGCCCAACGGTAATACGGATTAGAAGAACAACTAAGTTTTTTATTCATCTCGTTGCATGGCTAATTCATGCTTAATGTTTTGCTGTGATGTTCATAATGATGTCTCTTTTTATGTATAGCAATGAACATTAATAATGATGCCAAATTTCCATTTTGGCATAGAAAAATCTTATGTAAATAATTTTCCCACATGAAGAGTGGAGAACATGTCACATGTAAGGAATCTCCCAAAGTTTTCTGCTACTAAGGTTGAATCATGTTGAGGCAGACATTGGGATAGGTCTCAAGATGCATTTGACATCATGCACATTACTAATGCAATGGAGTTTAAAGTCAAAACTATTGGATTTATTCCACTAGGATTTGGAGATACTTAATCTACATCTTATTGATGATGTTTGATCGTGCTCCTGGTGATTGGAGAATTTCTCTCTCTCTCTCTCTCTCTCTCACAAATGACATGATTTTGCATGTTATTAAGTCAACTCCAATTATGTCTCTCTCTCTCTCTCTCTCTCTCTCTCTCACAAATGACATGATTTTGCATGTTATTAAGTCAACTCCAATTATGTAATGTTAGTCCCACCCTAGGGTGAAAGAAGTTATGTTTTCATTGAATGAATCATTTATAGTGATTGCTATGTTACAATTAAAGATGTAAGAGAAGTGCATATAACGAGACCGCATCGAAATTGTGGTTTTAAACCACATTCCGAGGGGGAGAATGGAAGTCTCGTTTAATATGAGATATCACGTTCACTTCTCCTACTTAGATCATAGCATATAAAACTAAGCAAAATATGTATGTTCATTCTCTAATTAAGATGGAACCAACGAGAAATCTTTGTAGGAGAATTTATGAAAAGCAAACTAATGTTAATTTTTTGATTAAGATGCAACAAGTCTTATTTAGAAATTTGAATGAAATCACACTAATGTTCTGACACCTTTTATTATGGTTGTGTACTTACCCCTTGTGAATAATGTATGAAGCACACATTGATGCTAAAGTGGTAAGTTTGCCAGTCTAATGTCTATTATGATATTACTGTAACATGTGGCTTGTGGTTATATTTCCGACCAACGTCGTTTGTAATCATGTGCCATAGTTCATTAAGTTATTTTCCATCTTCTTCCCAACGGTGTTGTGGTTTAGAACCGAGATGATTGTTATCAAGATTTTGGATATATTTTCCAACTTCCAAATGAAGTGATCATCAGGAACCTGGAGCATATGAACATAAATCTTAAGGATAACTCCATTAGATCTTTGTTCATATGCATAAGGTAAGTTGAGAAGATATACCTATTGCAACACTTAATGTTGAGACTAAATAATTTTCCTGCGATTTATAATGTGTGTGAACGATCATCTTAGGGGCTTGTGTGATAATGAGCTCTAATGATGTATGGAACTCAATAGAGTTTCCTCAATGAATTGTGGTGACACTTGTGTTATTATTATAACATGCTCTTGTGTTGACTAAGTTAATGATGTATGTATGACTCAACCATCATGTTTTGTCAAATATATGAAGTTAACATAAGGTATGTTGCCTTAAGAAATTCAATAATGAAATAAGATGTGCATTGGGACAAGGGTGAGCAAGTTCACTAAATGTGAAGAAGGAATATTTTTTGGTTGGCCAAGAAATTTCTATCTTCTACTGACATAAAGGATCTTGGTGATGCCTTATACTTTATTCGTATCGAGTTTCGCTAACATATACGTCCAAAAGGAGTATAAGTTATATTATGACGACATACGTTGATAGAGTACGAATGAAAATATTATGTGGTAGTAATCTACATGCTACTAAAATCAAGGGCAACAAAGGTGGACATTCTAGTGTCCAAGGAACCATTATGAACTGATCAGATAATGTCGGCTCCTTATGCTTCAGTTATGAACGTGCCATTGCTTGTGATCGGGATAATTGGCAAATATACAAGTAAGTCCAGAAATGGACCAGTGGAAAAGCCGCTAAAAGTCTTGTAGATATGCAAGACAATAAAGTTTAGATGCTCACTAATAAGAAGTCTGATAACCTCGATATTCTGGGTTATTCGTACATTGTTTCTGCGAGATGTGTGGATATTAAAGTTTCCACATCATGAAACATCCTCACTCTTGCATATGGAGCTATATTGTGGAAAAGCTCCATAATGACACTGATGGCATTAGAAATAATGCACTTAATGATGTGGCATATTACGAGGCTATTGGGCAGGTTGTATGTCAAGAAGTTTTATTCCCGAAATTAAGGTGGTAGACAACATTTCTAAACCACCTACTGCATTATGAACACGCAGTTTTCTATCACTAGTAGAAAACAGGGCTTTGGTTCGGGCCTGGCCAGCCCATTAGTCATGGTTCAGTCATGAACCGGGACCCATGGGGGCATTCGTCCCGGTTCGTGAGCCCAGGGGGCTGGCTGGGGCCTCGTGGGCATTGGTCCCGGTTCGTATGGACCCATTTGTCTCGGTTCGAGGCATGAACCGGGACCAATGGGCCTTGCTCCTGGCCCATAACTATTGGTCCCAGTTCTTGGCTTGACCCGGGACAGAAGGCTTGTCTATTCATAAGAGCTATATGTTGCCTTCAATTTGAGGGTCTTATAGCTCAAATAATCAGTAAATGCATGAAAAATAACAAATGAAGTCAGAAAGGGTTGAAAATTGATGATGAGGCTTTGAAAGGTGCATTTTGAACACACAAAAAGTCAGGAGTTCAAATAATTTTAAAAAAATGAAATCCCTTTGTAACAGCCGAGTTTCCGTATGAAATCCTGATACTTCGAAAGTGATTGTCCGTTTTGTACATGAAGTGCATCCAGTTTTTGCCGTAACCCTCTCAACTTTCTTGCACAAGCTATGTGGATGAAATGATGATACCATGCCAACTTTCAACCTTTTCGGAGTTCATTTGAAATGCTTTTCAATTTCAGGGTCTTATAGCTCAAAATAATCAGTAAATGCATGAAAAATAACAAATGAAGTCAGAAAGGGTTGAAAATTGATGATGTGGCTTTGAATGGTGCATTTTGAACACACCAAAATTTAGGAGTTCAAATAAGTTTTGAAAAATGAAATCCCTTTGTAACAGACGAGTTTCCGTATGAAATCCTGATACTTCGAAAGAGATTGTCCGTTTTGTACACGAAGTGCATCCAGTTTTTGCCGTAACCCTCTCAACTTTTTTGCATATGCTATGTGGATGAAATTATGATATCATGCCAACTTTCAACCTTTTCAGAGTTCATTTGAAATGCTTTTCAATTTCAGGGTCTTATAGCTCAAAATAATCAGTAAATGCATGAAAAATAACAAATGAAGTCAGAAAGGGTTGAAAATTGATGATGTGGCTTTGAATGGTGCATTTTGAACACACCAAAAGTCAGGAGTTCAAATAAGTTTTGAAAAATGAAATCCCTTTGTAACAGACGAGTTTCCGTATGAAATTCTGATACTTCGAAAGAGATTGTCCGTTTTGTACACGAAGTGCATCCAGTTTTTGCCGTAACCCTCTCAACTTTCTTGCACATGCTATGTGGATGAAATGATGATACCATGCCAACTTTCAACCTTTTCGGAATTCATTTGAAATGCTTTCCAATTTCAGGGTCTTATAGCTCAAAATAATCAGTAAATGCATGCAAAATAACAAATGAAGTCAGAAAGGGTTGAAAATTGATGATGTGGCTTTGAATGGTGCATTTTGAACACACCAAAAGTCAGGAGTTCAAATAAGTTTTGAAAAATGAAATCCCTTTGTAACAGACGAGTTTCCGTATGAAATCCTGATACTTCGAAAGAGATTGTCCATTTTGTACACGAAGTGCATCCAATTTTTACCGTAACCCTCTCAACTTTCTTGCACATGCTATGTGGATGAAATGATGATACCATGCCAACTTTCAACCTTTTCGGAATTCATTTGAAATGCTTTCCAATTTCAGGGTCTTATAACTCAAAATAAAATAAAATATATAAGTATAAACAAAATAAATTAAATTAAATTAAACGTTAATAACATAAATAAAATCAGTAAATGCATGAAAAATAAATAAATAAACTTTAATAAAATAAATAAAACAAACAAGAAAGCAAAAAAACTGGAAAAAAATTAATGGCACTAACAGAAAGTTTATAATTTTTATTACCTAAAACCAAAAAGAATAACTTAAAAACTAGTAAGTATTTTGCTGTAAGTAGAAACAAAATAAAATAAATAAAACAAAAAAGAAAGTAAAAGAACTCGAAAAAAATAAAAAAAGTGCCACCTACTGGGCCACCACGGCGTGCATACGACTAGAAACCCACTACTAGGGCCAGGATGCAGGCCCGCAGTAGGCCCAATAGGCCCACAAGCACAAAAAATGATGTCCGTCTCCTACCCCCTCCCGCCGCGCCCCTACCCGACAAACTCTCTCGAGGCCACCCAAATTTACCAAGTTAAAAGAGCGTTGTCGTCGAGGCCACCCCAAAACCTTGAAGCGCTGTCGAGGCCACCCCGAACCCTATAAGCGTTGTTGAGGCCACCCCAACCCTAGAGATCAAGCGTCGAGGACACTAATATGATTCCTTGTTGTGATTAGCTAGCTAGTTCTCCGTTTGCCACTAATATATCCACCTGCTGTCATGTTTGTATAATAATTGCCATGTTGTAATATTTGTAGAAACAATGGAGCACGGACGAGACGAGGAAGTAGAACAGGTGTTGGGGGACATAATCGCAGCCGGAGCTGATGTATTGTCGTATCTCAACGACAGCGGTGATGGTCTGGAAGGACAGGGTGAAGAAGCAGGATACGGTGATCGAACAATGGAGGAGGAGGGACCTGATCATGATGGCTCTGTTGAACCAATGCCGGTGCAAGAAGGACACCGTGATGATGGGTCCGGTGACCGAACGGAGTCCGGCCAGGCATATATATTAGTTAAGCATGTGCTGACTATAGCTAATTGATGCATTAATTGTTTTTGGTATGTACACATATTAGTGAACTCTCGTCTTTCTTCTTTTTTCTAGCCCTCCGGATCAAGCACAACTTTGGTAAAGAGACGAGGCCCGAAGAAAAAGTTGCGCTCGGATGAAAGGTTTGAGATCATAGAAATCGCGCGCGATGGCATGCCGATTGAACCCATCCAGACAAAGGAAGCATTTGCTGCTCAGTGCGGGGTTCTTGTTAGGGAAAAGATCCTGATCAGCATACACTAATGGTTAAAGCCAGCTAAAGAACACCCTGAGGTGTCTTATGTCGATGATATGCAGAAAGATGATCTTTGGACCGCGCTTAAGGAAAATTTCACCCTACCGCCAGAGGAGGATCCGGAGAAGCCAGTTAAAGAGCAATTGATCAAGTATTATGCTCTTAAGAAGATGGCAGAACTATTCAGGAGGTGGAAGAATGAGCTGAAAAATTTTGACGACAAAGAAGAGACACCAGAATTCATCGGCCGGTATGAGAAGATCAGAGAATACTAGCCCACATTTGTGGCCGACAAGACATCGGAAAAGAGTAAGAAGATGTCAGTGACAAACAAGAGGAATGCGGCGAAGAAGAAGCATCACCATCGCACAGGGTCAGGTGGCTACCTCAAAGCCCGGCCGTTGTGGGCCAAGGCTGAGAATGACCTGGTTGATAAAGGGGTTGAACTAGAGGCATTGAACTGGCCAGACCGTTGCCAGAGTTGGTTCTTTGGGGTTGGCGGAACCTTGGACCCTGTATCAGGGAAGTGCGTTTGGACGGACGAGCAACTAAGAATACCCATCACGAGGCTTCAGGAGTATATCGATGCAGCGCAACAAGGGATGTTCATTCCAGACAGAGAGAACGACGAGCTCACAATGGCCCTCGGGAATCCTGAGCACCCTGGACGGACATGAGGCACGCCAGGCTCCGTTCCGTGGAAGGCTGGGTTTTCGGACGCAGGCGGTTACAAATGCCAGGAGAGGAGGAATAAATTGGAGCATACCCAACTGCAGTCGCTGCACGCAAGGGTACAAGCGATAGAGGAACGAGAAGCAAATCGCAGCAAACGACCTGTCGAAGCTTCCCCCGAAGCTACCCCGCCATCTCAGCGGAGAAGTAGCGTGGCTTCCACCGAGAAGCTTCAGCTGGAGCCTGTCTTCACGGCTCCTGCTAGCTACCTCATGGATGCTATCATGGAGTCTCAACATTGCCACCTTATGACGCAATGGATGAAATTGAAAGTCAAGGCGGCTGTTGTGTTTGTTTTACCTTCTGAACCTGGCTCAACCTATCACCGTCGGCCGACCAGAAGGATATGCTAGGGTGATGGTGGATGAAATAACGGAATGATCTGAGGACCTCGAGCTTGACCACCCTACGGGTGATGGGGAGACTCGGCTGGGTTCTTCTCTGAAGACTCCATGCCTATGGCAGAAGGAGCTCATCAACCTTCCGAACTGGACGCCTCCACCTCCTCCTCCTCCTTCGGCGAGTCAGGGCACTTCGCCTCTGCTTCCTCCTCCTCCTCCGGCGAGTGACCAGGGCACTCTGCCTCCTTCTCCGGAGCATGGCGGCACTCCGCCTTCTTCTCTGCCTGCGCCGGCGCGCCCGAGAAGCCAGCCTCCTCCTTCTCCACCTCATCAGCAAGGGCGGAAGAGACCCGCCGCCGCTCCTACTGCTCCGGCGCGTCATAGTCCTTCTCCTCTGCCTCGTAAGAAAGGAAAGAAGACAGCCGCAGCCGCTCCATTTGCTCCGGCGTCTAGCAGTACAGCCAGAGGCGGGAGGCAATACAGATTCGGTCCTTCCCTGAAGACTCCAGAGAAGTTACCATACGAGAGGAGCCAGGAGGAAAACGCGAAGATCGTGCGAGCCGAAGTGACAAACTTCTTTGAAGGGGTGAAAGCAACGAAACATCCACCTCCAGAGGAGAAGGTAGATCCGGTGAAAGCGAAGCGCACTTTGGATGCCCTGAGGAAACCACCAAAGTCTCCGCCAAAAACCAACTATGAGCGCGTTACTGAAAAGGTATATCTCGAAGCGGAGCGGTCGGGAAGTACTATTAGTGATCGAAGGTTAGCAGGACGACGAGCTGGGAAAAAAATTGCCCAGCTCGGCGAACAAGTGAACCAATCGTGCCCCCCGCTCAAGGGGTCTAGCGATATCGTTGCTAATGATCCGAGGATGGTGCCCGGTTATACCAATCTTGGAGATTACCTGCCCGATGATGTACACTATGATTTCTTGGAGGTGTACGAACACAGATACCATTACGGGAAGCCTCTCGTCAAAGATGAAAAATCTCTAACAAGGATGATGCGAAGATTGCATGATTGGTAAATGAAAACCTGCAGAGTGTCTGGGGGGACGAATACTTCGACGTTGAGAGTTAAAAGGAGCACGACCTCGTTGGAATTGATCTATTGTCTATTCCATTTGAGGAGTTCTTCCAGTTTTACAATCAAAAGGCCCTCGATAAATTACCTGTCACTTGCTACTGTCTGTAAGTACAACTTCTGTCATTAAGTCTCTACATATAGCTCACCTCTTTCATTGCATGTATATATAATTATCCTCACTATATTATGCAGATTGAAGATCGTCAAGTGCAGAAAAGCATAAATGTATGATATTGGGTTCATTAACACAAATCTCATAGATGAATTTACGGTTAAAAAGAGCGCCAAAGAAGCCGAGGCCAACTTGCTCAAATAATTGATAATAAATCAAAAAAAATATAAAATACTCTTTCCTTACAACTTCAAGTGAGTGTTACTGTCTTGTGCATATTCGGTTTCCCTTATTACTCAAGCAAGGTTATAGTAATGTAATTGATGACTTATGCATGCGTGCGCAGCTTCCACTATATTCTCCTAGAGATTAAGCTTGAGCAGGGACTAGTAGTCGTCTTAGACTCGAGACGAAAAGATCCCGAGACCTATGCGGACATGACTAAAATTCTCAACAAGTAAGTTCAATCGATCATTACCGCACCATATCGGCAACTTTTTGTTCATTTCCTGATATCTCAAGTAATAATTATTTTCTTTGTCTTGCAGGGTTTGGAAAAAGTTCACCGCAGAAGCTCCGGGACTGCCAAAGGAGTTGCGATATACATACTCGAAAGTAAGTACTACTAGCTAGCTAGTTCCACGCATCTCCCGTTGATTCTAGCTACTTTCATCAATGCCATTTATAATGCTTCATTATCAGTTTGATTGACCTCTATTTCTCGTAAAGTGCTTGTGGCAGGAACAAGGGAATGATTACTGTGGATACTACGTGTGCGAGTTCATCTACAACGCGACTTGCAAAGATAAGCGGGGTTACTCTAAAAGACAATATGAAGTGTGTAAGCAATAATATTCAGAATTTCATTTTATTACACCATCATTTCTGTTGAGTTTCATTCATATATATGTATTAACCCCCTTCTTCAAATTAGACGTGAAAGATGCAGAATGAAGTTCTACCAGAAGATCGTATGAAAGCAATTCAAGAGGAATTGGCGGTATTTTTTTCTTGACCGCGCCATCAATAAAGCCGGAGAATACCATGTGGAACTTGAGTTCAGATGCTAGGGGATTGTAAGAGATCTTACGTATTGTATATGTATGTAGCCAGTAGCGTCGGATAGATAATACGAAAACTTTTTGTTCGACCAATCTCTCGGAGAAGGAGAGGTCGATCACTTCTCTCGGTATGCATGACGGCTTCTGTACTTAATGGTTTCCTTCATTTGCTTACTAGCTAGCATGTCGAGGGCCTCTCTATACGTATAGTATGTACCGTCGACCAAGCACAGAGATAAGAGAGGACACTTCTCTCTATTAATTAATTAGCTACCTAAAACAATATATGAAACACCTTAATTAACCATACAAAAACCCCAAATCCTCCCCCCCCTTTCAGAAAAAAACAAAAAACCCTAGCCCCTGAACAGCTGACGCGTGGATGCCTTTTGGTCCCGGTTGGTGCCACCAACCGGGACCAAAGGCCCTGCTGCCTGAGCTAGCAGCACCAGCCACGTAGAGGCCCATCTGTCCCGGTTCGTGTAAGAACCGGGCTAAAGGCCTAGGGCTTTTGTAACGACCCTTTAGTCCCAGTTCAGGAACCGGGACAAATGGGCCTTACGAACCGGGACAATAGGCCCTTTTTCTACTAGTGTATGCGAGTAACAACAAGTCAAGTGGTGTACCAAAACCATTGACATTAAGTTATATATATGTTGTGAATGATAGAATCCATGATCAAGCTAATGATGTTAAGTATATAAAAATGGATTTTATGTTTTAGGGATTTGTTTATCGAAGGTTACAACCCATTATTTTATGATTATTTTGCCGGCATGGGTTTTGAAAGCCTTTTGATCCTGGATAATAGGACCACCGAATAAACCAACTCCCAGAAAGTAAAATGTTATCCATTTCGAGATAGAATACTATACTATAAGTACTGAGGTTCAGTGACACTTCTTGGGTCATTGTAACACTTTACTTTGGTGTATTATTTCTATTAAGAGTGGGCTTATGTTAATTGTTAGCCTTACGATCAAGGGGGAGAATGTTGGAATTGATCTCAGGCTGTTATTGACTGAGAGAAAAAGGGGAGTCTTTTCCCACGATGGTGTTCTGATCGGGCGCACCCAGAACCAACGTCTGGTTTTGGTCCCTGGCCCATCAGCCCCTCTCATATATAAAGAAGAGTCACGTACCTCTTGAGGAGAGGACACAAATACGAGTTAAACCTCTAACTACCTGTCAGGACCCCGATTCCAAGTCACATCGATCTAGCTGGTAACACCTCATATCACTTTGCGGCCTCACGCACGGTATTCCCACGGGTGTCGCCTTACCATGGCCCGGGACCGTTTGCGCCTTTTGGCTCACGTATATGATAGTGTCGCTAGCATCCATATGACGGAGAACCCGGGCCGACATGGCTAGTCGTGAACCCAAGGTGGCACTAACCCATGGAGACAGGCATACATGAATCAACTTCGAGCATGTCGGTCAGCAGCGTGTGAATCCGGGCTGTAGCACTGGGCTAACAGGACTCCGGTAACCCGGGCTGTAGCAGGCTAAGCAGGACTCCGGATGTCACCGCGTGACATTTCCCCGAAGGGATAGACACAGGAATGAAATGAAACACATGACGGCTAGTCAAGTGTCCTGAGCAGTAGTGCTGGGCTAGCAGGACTCTTGTGAACCGGGCTGTAGCGGAATACTATGGTTCAAGGAAGCACTAGACTACATTTCAATCATAGGAGAGGCTGCCAAGAATAAACAACTAGATTGTCGGATCCCACACATACCAAGCATTTCAATCATACACACAATATGCTCGATATGTGTAAATACAACATGGCATCACAACATAACTCTACGACTCAAAGTATTTATTCATTAGGCTCAGAAGAGCCAGATATTACAAACATGGGTCTCATGACCCAACATTCCGAGCATACAAGTCAAACACATGCGGAAGCTTAACATGTCTGGGTACAGACATCTACAAATGAAAAAGGCTGAGAAGCCTGACTATCTACCAGATCCTGCCGAGGGCACAAGATCGTAGCTGAGGTATCAAGCTAAACGTCGAAGTCCACACGGAACTACTAGCGAGACTGACGTCTCTCTGCAAAAACATAAAATAGGCAAACATGAGTACAAATGTACCCAGCAAGACTTACATCAGAACTAACTACATATGCATCGGTATCAACAAAGGGGTGGTGGAGTTTAACTGCAGCAAGCCAGCTTTGACACAGTGGCTATCCTAAACTATGACTACAAGTAACTCTTTTGAGGTGGCGCACACGAGTCCACATATTCACCAAATCAATACACCACTATGGATCCGCTCCCGTCTCCCTACGGGAAGGCCATCCATAGCACTCACGCTTATCTTGCGAGTTTTAGAGTATCCACTTTCACTTGTCTATGAACTGTATAGGCAACCCAGAAGTCCATTACCGTGGACACAGCTATTCGAATAGATGATGTTAACCCTGCAGGGGTGTACTTCTTCACACACGCTCTCGCCACTTACCACCATGTACACATCGTGTATCTCGGCAACCTTCAAGCGGAAGCCTGGCGAGGGAGTCGGCCACGACCTGACTAACCACACAAGTCTCTAGTCCAGGTTTATCGCCTATTCGGGTTCCATCCGCAAGGAGATCCGGCCGGGGTGTCGCTCATGGCCCCAAACGATGTGTGCAGGGTTCCCAAGCCCACCTCGACGGGTGGATCTACGCTTGGTACACCGTGCCACGGTGCCTAGTCTGTCCCAAGCCCACCTGTACCAGGTACCACTTGGTAGACTACTAACACTACCTAGAAACACCAGAAACTAGTTGCAACTCCTGGACAGAGATCAGGTTGATTAATAAGTCAAGAGAGCTTGGAGCGCCCGGAGCCCAATGTGTGGTAGTAACTGTTCATGGATCGCAAACACAGAACTCAGTTCCTGAGGACGGCCGCAATGAGACAACCCACCATGTACTCCTACATGGCCTCTCACCGCTACCTTTACCAAATCGTGTTCACACACTTAGCTCTCAACAGTAGGACATGTTTCAGCACATTCCAATTCATCCCCGATGAACTAGACATGACTCAACTCTAAGCAGTAGCAGGCATGGCAACAAGCATGAATGAGTAGGCACATCAGGGCTCAAACAACTCCTACTCATGCTAGTGGGTTTCATCTATTTACTGTGGCAATGACAGGTCATGCAGAGGAAAAGGGGTTCAGCTACCGCAGCATGAACAGTGGAATCGATGTTGTCCTAATGCAGTAAAAGAGAGCAGGAGCGAGAGAGTGGGATTGTATCGGAATGAACAAGGGGGTTTTTCTTGCCTGGCACTTCTGAAGATAGTATAGGTCTTCATCGGTGTCATCGAATTCATCATCGGAACATACGTCTACCGAGGGGGACAAATACCGGCAAACAGAGAAAGAACACAATCAATGCAATGCAACAATATGATGCATGATCATGATATGGCAATATGCTGTGTTTTGGGCTAATACATCTAGCAACCGGATTAAATGAAGTTGGTTTGAACCAAAGGTTCAAATTCAAACTCCATGTAAGGCATTTCAAATGCCATTTATTGATTTGTCCAATTTAATAGCTATAAGTTGTTCTATCATGCATGAAAATGGTACAGATGGATAGATTGGATTTTCTGATCATTTTTCATATATAAATCTTTTCATTCTAAGCTATGGATTAATTTCTATGATTTTTAGAAGTTTTGAGTATTATTCTGAAATAAATAAATCATTTAAGATTTATTTAAATTCCAGAAAACCTTTACTGCGTCAGCATGACCTATGTGTGATGTCAGCAAGTCAACACGGTCCGGTCCAGTCAAACCTGACACTGGGTCCCACATGCCAGTGAGACAGAGAGTTAACAGGGGTTATTTAACTTAACCCGTGTCTTTAACAGTAGGGTCCCACAAGTCAATGACGTGTGGTTAACTAAACAATGATTAGGCCCTAATATAATTGCTGCCACGTCGTCACCACCGGAGTTTAGCCGGCGGCGACCATTCCGCGCGGCGGAGGGCGTCGGGGCTGAGCTACGGTCGACGGTTTGAGGCGGGGTTTGGCTCGTTGGAACGCCCGCAGTGCGGCACATCTAACGGTGGTTGTCGCCGGAACTGAGGTGCTCTGTAGCGGCGGTGGCGACGACGAGTGCGGTGGTCGGAGTGCGGCCTCAGGTGGCGGGGAGCTGTGGGGCACGGGGAGGGCGGATGTGGTGTGCTATGGCCTCCTGGGTCCACCTGGAGCTCGTCTACGAGCTCGGACGTGATGGCGCTAAGCAGAACGACGGCGGTGAAGAGGTGCGGCGGCGGCGAGCCTCGGCCATGGCGGGGGATGGGGCTAGAGCATGCGAATGCGAGGGGGAGAAGAGGGGTTCGGGGTAGGGGCTCACAGCGAGTCCAATGAGCGCGAGAGCGAGGTCGGGGACGCCCGGTAGCTCCTGAATCGACGGCGAGGATCCACGGTGGCCGGCGATGGAAACGGCGATGCTGGTGATGTTGTGGTATGTCCGTCGTTCCATGGCTCGGTGGAGAGGATGAGGAAGACGACCCGGAGCTCTTGGATACACTGGATGGGCGAGAGAGGTTCGGTGGCCGCGGCGAACGGTGTCGGTGGCGACGAGCTCCGCTCGGTGGTGCTCGGGGGAGAGGGGCAGACGAGGGAGAGACACGGGAGGGAGTGAGAGGGCGCCAAGGGGTCGCATGGCATCCTCAGGGCGATGGGGAGACATGCAGGGAGGCAGGAGGGCGCCGGCGCGTGCCGGCGCGCGGCGAGCACACGCCCCTGTCCTACGGTCCCGAGGAGGAAGACGACAGGGAGGGCGTTGGTGGGCTGGGCCGGCTGGTTACGGTGCTGGGCCAAGGTAAGTGGCCAGGTACTATCTCTCTCTCTCTTTTCCATTTATGTTTCAGTTTTTCTATTACTTTTATTCTGTTTTGAATTAGTAAAAATACTAATTCATTTTGAAAAATCTTGAAAATGATTGTGGCATATGTTTGGGTTATTTCCAACAATCTTAAAATACTTTCAAGATTATCTAGACATTTAAAATTATTTATAGGATTTAAATGTCCAAATGCAAATACTTATGATTTAATTCAAAAATCCAAAAATGACCTCGAAAGGTGTGCACCGTTTTTGTCAGAGGTTCTAGACCAATTCAAAAATGATGAACTTTTCTAAAGAGCATTTTGGGTTCATGATTTAATTTTGGTGCTAGGGTTTGTCATCCCCATTTTAACTTTAATTGAAAAAATTAACATGATGCATGGATGCTTTAAGGCAACTAATGGGAAGAAAATTCTAGGGCTGTGGCAACTCATCCCCACTAAACAAGAATCTCGTCCCGAGATTCAAGACGTGGGGTAAGAAGACAGAAGGGGACACAAGCTAACACGATCTACATGATCCAATTGCCCTTCTCGAAGATGTTGATTCATTGCTCCAGTTAATGTTGGCGTCTTTGCCTTTGAGACCTTCATCTAGCATGATGACGATAGAGAAAAACTCTACAAGATTTGATCTTCATAAAGATCGAGCGAGTCACGAACAACTCATGGAATTGGATGAAAGAATGCCTCTTGAGCTAAAACACAAGAGACTCATCGGGGTGAAAGGAAATAGATGGCGATGGCTCGATTTGGTAGGAAACAATTCCACGCTTAAGAGGGTGGTGAGCGGTTGTCGACGTAGCGAGGAGTTGAGTTGCCATGATCCCAAAACGAGACATCTTAAAGAAGGTGACTCGCAGAAATATTCCCTTAAGTGGCAAAAAGAATTACTTTTGATACAAAGATCATTGAAACTCTTTATACCAGCCAAAGGCAATCACAAACGATCGTGTGAAGGAGCTCGAAGGAATGGCATACTCGGACTAGAATGAATGATGTGGACTACCTTGTTGAAGACAACGTAATGGATGACTTTGCTTATCACCGGAAATGGAAGGGACCCATGGTAGGACCACCTTCGAAGATGATCTTGGACAACAAGAAATTGGCACAACAGTGGCACAAGCTGGGAACAAAATGCAAATGTTGGGAATGTTCCAACCATCATATCTGCCTGAGATTCAGATCCGATTGGTGACAAGATGCTTCAGACTCAGCATGTCTGAAGAGAAAGGTTGTAACACAAATCGACAGGATGACGTTGCGAGATTCTTGGGAGATGAACTACGATAGAAAGCTCCAAAACATGAGCGGGTTCTGCTACTCGCATGTGAACACGTTGTCCCAGACAATCATGACCACGTAGTAGTCTTACGACAAAACACTACCGAGTTCTTGTCGGGAACCATCATCGAGGATATCAAAGTCCTTGTGCACATATCGATGAAGTTCTTATCCTTGAACAAGTCAATCAGTGGCTTGGTGTGCTAGGGAATACATATGGAATGAAGGTAGCGAGCCTATCAAACCATAGAATACTTCGCACGTATGCATGACTGATTTAGGATGATTCCAGAGGAAACAAAACAAACCTTTCTCAAATTCATGGCGGCAACTTACACCTAATGCACGTGAACTTGGAGAAAGTCACTTCTTTCACCAAAACATATACCTCATGAGCGGAACACGAAGGCAATGCTTACAAAGTTTCCACACTAGCTTGATGTTCAACATGAATCATGGACAAGATGAAATTGTTGTCAATAGGCTCAACCACAATCCATCCAGGCTTCCATCTAGGTGGAATTCCACAATTATGGGAACACGGTAATAGTATTGGTCAGACCAAAAGATGTAATGGTGTATGCTCGAGGAACAACCACAAGTAAGACAACATTACGAATATCATGAAATGGTCATAAACCAAACAGTGCTAGTCCGCTGCCTTATTTCTAGTTGTTAACGACCAATATAGATGGTCATAGCCTTGTAAATTGTGGTGGGTTGCTATGACTAGGCGCCACGTCATCAGTTTTGCCCATGTGGCAGTTTTTGCCCTAGGTTGTGAAGCAACCTATATTTCTGTCATTCCCAAAATTGCGAAAAAAATCTCATAAATTCTTTGGGTCATATCTTCGTCAAATATGTAAAAACCTTCCTTGCCTAGTTCAAAAATAATTCAAAAATATTCATTTTCCTATTCTGTTCAGAACAACAGTTTGTGAAGGAAGTACCACTTTGGCATCTCCAAATAGTATCCATTTTCAACAGTGCTTTCCTATGCCCAAATAACCACCCTCCACCAAGTGCCAGCTCAATCCATTCATTATTTTGAGCTGAGCTTCAACATTCGTATTTATGTCCAGTGTGGTAGCTTGCAAAGCAAGTACCACCTAGGCTCCTCCTTTTGAGCTGAAAATTTGTGAAGACGGTCTTCTTAGTATCATCCTCAGCCAAAACTCACGCCCATTAGCCGTGTACATTTCCCGTATCGCTAATCAAACACTTGGCTGCTAATTCATGTTTGAGCATCGATGGGTCTCCTCGTGAGAATCTTATGTTGTAGTTTTCTTCCTAGCACCTACCTGGGGAGTGCCCAACCCACTAGACGTTCCTAGGCTGCCCAGAACACAAGGCAAAGCCATGGTCATGCGGTGACCACGCGGCGGGCATGCGAGTTTACACGCTCTAGAGTTGGGGGCCTCGGCCACCGCCCAAACCTCAACGTATCGCCACCAAACCATGTATTTATGATTAAATAGGTACTTATGTAACTAGAAATGATTTTTGGAAAAAAATAGCAAACTATGAGGCAGCTGCAGTTCAAATTTGACCCGCTTCCAACTAAATCGGCGAAAATTTGTCTTTTTCACGAGAGGTGGATCAAAACTTTTTACACCCAACCATTTTGTCAATTGTGCATTAAATGTGTCCTAGTATTTTATAAAAATGATTTGGTCCAATTTTGCAACCATTATTTTGGAGGTCCTTCACAAAAAACCTCCTTTTGGGCACTCGAAAAATGGAAAATGGTTTTTTCATTCAAAGAAAATAAAAACTTCCTTAGGCAACATTGTTTGCCATTCCAATATGCACCCTTGTGCACAATATGAGATCATTTGAACAAACTATGCCATGAATGTGGCCATAAGATTGATCATTTGGCTTGAAAGCCATTGATCTCCACACGTGATAGCTCGTTTCTGAGAAGACTTTTTTAAAATAATTGCAGTATTACAAGTTTGTTATTTTTACTGGGAACTTGGCCACATATAATGACACAATGCAAAGGTTTCCCAATTTTTTGATTTTTTTTGAATTTTTGATGCCCGTTTCAAAATGCGGTCAAAACGGCGGGAATGACCGTTCCTAGCTATTGGTTGAATCTTGGAATTTTTTAGGTGTTTATCTGATTAAATAGATACTTATGTACCTAGAAATTATTTTTGGAAAAAAATAAATAGCAAACTATGAGGCAGCTGCAGATCAAATTTGACCCGCTTCCAGCTGAATCGGCGAAAATTTGTCTTTTTC
Organism: Aegilops umbellulata; assembly: GCA_032464435.1. Lineage (NCBI taxonomy): Eukaryota > Viridiplantae > Streptophyta > Magnoliopsida > Poales > Poaceae > Aegilops > Aegilops umbellulata. The sequence goes on from CP136059.1 coordinate 421,231,401, forward strand.
ACGAGAGGTGGATCAAAACTTTTTACACCCAACCATTTTGTCAATTGCACATTAAATATGTCCTAGTATTATAGAAAAATGATTTGGTCCAATTTTGCAATCATTCTTTTGAAGGTCCTTCACGAAAAACCTCCTTTTGTCACTCGAAAAATGGAAAATGGTTTTTTCGTTCAAAGAAAATAAAAACTTCCTTAGGCAACATTGTTTGCCATTCCGATATGCACCCTTGTGCACAATATGACATTATTTGAACAAACTATGCCATGAATGTGGCCATAAGATTGATCATTTGGCTTGAAAGCCATTGATCTCCACACGTGATAGCTCGTTTCTGAGAACACTTTTTTAAAATAATTGCAGTATTACAAGTTTGTTATTTTTACTTGGAACTTGGCCACATATAATGACACAATGCGAAGGTTTCCCAATTTTTTGATTTTTTCGAATTTTTTATGCACGTTTCAAAATGCGGTCAAAACGGCGGGAATGACCGTTCCTAGCTAGTGGTTGAATCTTGGAATTTTTTGGTGTTTCTCTGATTAAATATATACTTATGTACCTAGAAATTATTTTTGGAAAAAATAAATAGCAAACTATGAGGTTGCTCCAGTACAAATTTGACCCGCTTCTAACTGAATCGGCGATAATTTGTCTTTTTCACGAGAGGTGGATCAAAACTTTTTACACCCAGCCATTTTGTCAATTGTTCATTAAATATGTCCTAGTATTTTAGAAAATGATTTGGTCCAATTTTGCAACCATTATTTTGGAGGTCCTTCACAAAAAACTCTCCTTTTGGGCACTCGAAAAATAGAAAATGGTTTTTTGTCCAAAGAAAATGAAAACTTCCTTATGCAACATTGTTTGCCATTCCAATATGCACCCTTGTGCACAATATGACATCATTTAAGCAAACTATGCCATGAATGTGGCCATAAGATTGATCATTTGGCTTGAAAGCCAATGATCTCCACATGTGATAGCTCGTTTTTGAGAACACTTTTTTAAAATAATTGCCGATTACAAGTTTGTTGTTTTTCCTGCGAACTTGGCCACATATAATGACACAATGCGTAGGTTTCCCAATTTTATGATTTTTTTTAAATTTTTTATGCCCGTTTCAAAATGTGGTCAAAACGGCGGGAATGACCGTTCCTAGCTAGTGGTTGAATCTTGGATTTTCTTTGGTGTTTCTCTGATTAAATATATACTTATGTACCTACAAATGATTTTTGGAAAAAATAAATAGCAAACTATGAGGCAGCTGCAGTTCAAATTTGACCCGCTTCCAACTGAATCGGCGAAAATTTGTCTTTTTCACGAGAGGTGGATCAAAAGTTTTTACACCCAACCATTTTGTCAATTGTGCATTAAACATGTCCTAGTATTTTAGAAAAATGATTTGGTCCAATTTTGCAACCATTATTTTGGAGGTCCTTCACAAAGAAACCTTCTTTTGGGCACTTGATAAATGGAAAATGGTTTTTTCGTCCAAAGAAAATGAAAACTTCCTTATGCAACATTGTTTGCCATTCCAATATGCACCCTTGTGCACAATATGAGATCATTTAAGCAAACTATGCCATGAATGTGGCCATAAGATTGATCATTTGGCTTGAAAGCCAATGATCTCCACACGTGATAGCTCGTTTCTGAGAATACTTTTTTAAAATAATTGCCGTATTACAAGCTTGTTATTTTTCCTGGGAACTTGGCCACATATAATGACACAATGCGAAGGTTTCCCATTTTTTTGATTTTTTTTGAATTTTTTATGCCCGTTTCAAAATGCGGTCAAAACGGCGGGAATGACCGTTCCTAGCTAGAGGTTGAATCTTGGAATTTTTTTGGTGTTTCTCTGATAAAATAGATACTTATGTACCTAGAAATGATTTTTGGAAAAAATAAAGAGCAAACTAGAAGGCAGCTACAGTTCAAATTTGACCCGCTTCGAGCTGAATCGGCAAAAAATTGTCTTTTTCACGAGAGGTGGATCAAAACTTTTTACACCCAACCATTTGGTCAATTGTGCATTAAATATGGCCTAGTATTTTAGAAAAATGATTCGGTCCAATTTTGCAACAAATATATGGGAGGTCCTTCACAAAAAAACCTCCTTTTGGGCACTCAAAAAATGGAAAATGTTTTTTTCGTCCAAAGAAAATGTAAATTTCCTTAGGCAACATTGTTTGCCATTCCAAGATGCAAACTTGTGCGAAATATGGAACCATTTGAGCAAACTATGAGGCAGCTGTAATTGAAATTTGACCCGCATCATACTGAATCGTCGAAAATCCCACCTAGTATGAAACTACCTCTAGTTATTTGAGAGAACCGTACTTAAACATTGTCATAAAAAGAGAAGGGAACTTACCGCCGGGTGTCGTGGTGCTGCGTTGGATCTCCTCGATGCTGCAATGGAGCTTTTTCATGCTCGGTGCTGTCGTGACATATTGATGTGATCGAATGATAGCCAATGCGCAGATCGGGCGGCTAGCTAGGCGGATGATTTCTAGACAAAATCATCTGGACGACTCGTAGTTCCTTGCTTATTGTTAATCGATTAAGACCAATTTACATGGTCATAACATCATCAAAGCCTATACTTCCTTCTGATTGGTCCTGGACATGTTCACGCGGATCAAGCATCAGAGACCGTCAGATACTCACAGATCCAACAACCCACACCCACCTCACCCTCTCATCCCTCGTCCCACCCGCAGTCCAACCACCCAAACCCTAACTCAGATCCCCACCCACTCCAGCCGCCGCTGCCCCCTTCTCCCTCCCAGATCCAATCCAAGTCAGAACCACTCGCCCTCCCGCCCCCGACCCGCGTCTCCATTCTTGCGTGCGTCGGCCACCTCCCTCCGGCGGAGCTCGAGCCCACCCCCCAAGCGCCGCTGCTCCACCCTCTCCCGCGCCCATCCACCGCGCGCGTCGTCGGACTCACCATCCTTCGCTGCACCGTGGAGATGGGCGCGTGTGTGTCCGCCCTCTCGGTGGAGGCAGAGGGGCGCCGCGGCGGTGATGGGGAACAAGATCGCGTCGCCAAATACATCCAGCGAATCCTCGAAACCCTAGCAGCGAAATCGACTCGATCGAAAAAGTTCTTCGTCTTCCTTGATTTGGTGCTGATTGTGGTTTGTTGGCGCGCGCGCAGGAGGATGTGACGGGGGAGAGGACGCCCGAGGAGGAGGAGGCCAGGCTGAGGTAGCTCGAGTTCGTGCAGCAGGCGGCCGCGCAGGCTGTCTTGTTGATTTGCTGTCAAGATTTGCTTAGCCTGAATACATGGTTATGTTTTTGTGTACTCCTATCCTGTTGTCTCTGTTGGATGGACAACATCCCAGTACAAGTACTTCCTAGGTTTTACCTATTCATGCAAATCTTATTGTGTGTTGCAAGTCATTTTAGTACTACCTAGTTAAGTCATCTACTGTCATGTGCCTGCGCAATGTTTCCTCCTTATATCACCTTTAATCCAAGGTAAAATCTGGACCAACGAGTACCTATTGCACTAATGGGTGATTAGTACGCTGACAGAGATATTTGGAAATAGGAATTCTAAAGCGCATACTATTCAGAGCAGAACGGTAATTTCCTTAATGAAGTAGGTGACTGTAATTTGTATAATAACCACACAGGCTACTTTAATTAATGTTTCCACTTTTCTTTGATGAAATGGTTTAGTTTTGATTAATAACTCATTGGACTTTAAACATGGCATTGGGTTAATTAACACAAATCTCATAGATGAATTTACGGTTAAAAAGAGCGCCAAAGAAGCCGAGGCCAACTTGCTCAAATAATTGATAATAAATCAAAAAAAAGATAAAATACTCTTTCCTTACAACTTCAAGTGAGTGTTACTGTCTTGTGCATAGTCGGTTTCCCTTATTACTCAAGCGAGGTTATAGTAATGTAATTGATGACTTATGCATGCGTGCGCAGCTTCCACTATATTCTCCTAGAGATTAAGCTTGAGCAGGGACTAGTAGTCGTCTTAGACTCGAGACGAAAAGATCCCGAGACCTATGCGGACATGACTAAAATTCTCAACAAGTAAGTTCAATCGATCATTACCGCACCATATCGGCAACTTTTTGTTCATTTCCTGATATCTCAAGTAATAATTATTTTCTTTGTCTTGCAGGGTTTGGAAAAAGTTCACCGCAGAAGCTCCGGGACTGCCGAAGGAGTTGCGATATACATACTCGAAAGTAAGTACTACTAGCTAGCTAGTTCCACACATCTCCCGTTGATTCTAGCTACTTTCATCAATGCCATTTATAATGCTTCATTATCAGTTTGATTGACCTCTATTTCTCGTAAAGTGCCTGTGGCAGGAACAAGGGAATGATTACTGTGGATACTACGTGTGCGAGTTCATCTACAACGCGACTTGCAAAGATAAGCGGGGCTACTCTAAAAGACAATATGAAGTGTGTAAGCAATAATATTCACAATTTCATTTTATTACACCATCATTTCTGTTGAGTTTCATTCATATATATATGTATTAACCCCCTTCTTCAAATTAGACGTGAAAGATGCAGAATGAAGTTCTACCAGAAGATCGTATGAAAGCAATTCAAGAGGAATTGGCGGGATTTTTTTCTTGACCACGCCATCAATAAAGCCGGAGAATACCATGTGGAACTTGAGTTCAGATGCTAGGGGATTGTAAGAGATCTTACGTATTGTATATGTATGTAGCCAGTAGCGTCGGATAGATAATACGAAAACTTTTTGTTCGACCAATCTCTCGGAGAAGGAGAGGTCGATCACTTCTCTCGGTATGCATGACGGACTTCTGTACTTAATGGTTTCCTTCATTTGCTTACTAGCTAGCGTGTCGAGGGCCTCTCTATACGTATAGTATGTACCGTCGACCAAGCACAGAGATAAGAGAGGACACTTCTCTCTATTAATTAATTAGCTACCTAAAACAATATATGAAACACCTTAATTAACCATACAAAACCCCCAAATCCTCCCCCCCTTTCAGAAAAAAACAAAAAACCCTAGCCCCTGAACAGCTGACGCGTGGATGCCTTTTGGTCCCGGTTGGTGCCACCAACCGGGACCAAATGCCCTGCTGCCTGAGCTAGCAGCACCAGCCACGTGGAGGCCCATCTGTCCCGGTTCGTGTAAGAACCGGGCTAAAGGCCTAGGGCTTTTGTAACGACCCTTTAGTCCTAGTTCAGGAACCGGGACAAATGGGCCTTACGAACCGGGACAATAGGCCCTTTTTCTACTAGTGTATGCGAGTAACAACAAGTCAAGTGGTGTACCAAAACCATTGACATTAAGTTATATATATGTTGTGAATGATAGAATCCAGGATCAAGCTAATGATGTTAAGTATATAAAAATGGATTTTATGTTTTAGGGATTTGTTTATCGAAGGTTACAACCCATTATTTTATGATTATTTTGCCGGCATGGGTTCTGAAAGCCTTTTGATCCTGGATAATAGGACCACCGAATAAACCAACTCCCAGAAAGTAAAATGTTATCCATTTCGAGATAGAATACTATACTATAAGTACTGAGGTTCAGTGACACTTCTTGGGTCATTGTAACACTTTACTTTGGTGTATTATTTCTATTAAGAGTGGGCTTATGTTAATTGTTAGCCTTACGATCAAGGGGGAGAATGTTGGAATTGATCTCAGGCTGTTATTGACTGAGAGAAAAAGGGGAGTCTTTTCCCACGATGGTGTTCTGATCGGGCGCACCCAGAACCAACGTCTGGTTTCGGTCCCTGGCCCATCAGCCCCTCTCATATATAAAGAAGAGTCATGTACCTCTTGAGGAGAGGACACAAATACGAGTTAAACCTCTAACTACCTGTCAGGACCCCGATTCCAAGTCACATCGATCTAGCTGGTAACACCTCATATCACTTTGCGGCCTCACACACGGTATTCCCACGGGTGTCGCCTTACCATGGCCCGGGACCGTTTGCGCCTTTTGGCTCACGTATATGATAGTGTCGCTAGCATCCATATGACAGAGAACCCGGGCCGACATGGCTAGTCGTGAACCCAAGGTGGCACTAACCCATGGAGACAGGCATACATGAATCAACTTCGAGCATGTCGGTCAGCAGCGTGTGAATCCGGGCTGTAGCACTGGGCTAACAGGACTCCGGTAACCCGGGCTGTAGCAGGCTAAGCAGGACTCTGGATGTCACCGCGTGGCATTTCCCCGAAGGGATAGACACAGGAATGAAGTGAAACACATGACGGCCAGTCAAGTGTCCTGAGCAGTAGTGCTGGGCTAGCAGGACTCTTGTGAACCGGGCTGTAGCGGAATACTATGGTTCAAGGAAGCACTAGACTACATTTCAATCATAGGAGAGGCTGCCAAGAATAAACAAATAGATTGTCGGATCCCACACATACCAAACATTTCAATCATACACACAATATGCTCGATATGTGTAAATACAACATGGCATCACAACATAACTCTACGACTCAAAGTATTTATTCATTAGGCTCCGAAGAGCCAGATATTACAAACATTCAGAGCATACAAGTCAAACACATGCGGAAGCTTAACATGTCTGGGTACAGACATCTACAAATGAAAAAGGCTGAGAAGCCTGACTATCTACCAGATCCTGCCGAGGGCACAAGATCGTAGCTGAGGTATCAAGCTAAACGTCGAAGTCCACACGGAACTACTAGCGAGACTGACGTCTCTCTGCAAAAACATAAAATAGGCAAACATGAGTACAAATGTACCCAGCAAGACTTACATCAGAACTAACTACATATGCATCGGTATCAACAAAGGGGTGGTGGAGTTTAACTGCAGCAAGCCAGCTTTGACTCAATGGCTATCCTAAACTATGACTACAAGTAACTCTTTTGAGGTGGCGCACACGAGTCCACATATTCACCAAATCAATACACCACTATGGATCCGCTCCCGTCTCCCTACGGGAAGGCCATCCATAGCACTCACGCTTATCTTGCGAGTTTTAGAGTATCCACTTTCACTTGTCTATGAACTGTATAGGCAACCCAGAAGTCCATTACCGTGGACACAGCTATTCGAATAGATGATGTTAACCCTGCAGGGGTGTACTTCTTCACACACGCTCTCGCCACTTACCACCATGTACACATCGTGTATCTCGGCAACCTTCAAGCGGAAGCCTGGCGAGGGAGTCGGCCACGACCTGACTAACCACACAAGTCTCTAGTCTAGGTTTATCGCCTATTCGGGTTCCATCCGCAAGGAGATCCGGCCGGGGTGTCGCTCATGGCCCCAAACGATGTGTGCAGGGTTCCCAAGCCCACCTCGACGGGTGGATCTACGCTTGGTACACCGTGCCACGGTGCCTAGTCTGTCCCAAGCCCACCTGTACCAGGTACCACTTGGTAGACTACTAACACTACCTAGAAACACCAGAAACTAGTTGCAACTCCTGGACAGAGATCAGGTTGATTAATAAGTAAAGAGAGCTTGGAGCGCCCGGAGCCCAATGTGTGGTAGTAACTGTTCATGGATCGCAAACACAGAACTCAGTTCCTGAGGACGGCTGCAATGAGACAACCCACCATGTACTCCTACATGGCCTCTCACCGCTACCTTTACCAAATCGTGTTCACACACTTAGCTCTCAACAGTAGGACATGTTTCAGCACATTCCAATTCATCCCCGATGAACTAGACATGACTCAACTCTAAGCAGTAGCAGGCATGGCAACAAGCATGAATGAGTAGGCACATCAGGGCTCAAACAACTCCTACTCATGCTAGTGGGTTTCATCTATTTACTGTGGCAATGACAGGTCATGCAGAGGAAAAGGGGTTCAGCTACCGCAGCATGAACAGTGGAATCGATGTTGTCCTAATGCAGTAAAAGAGAGCAGGAGCGAGAGAGTGGGATTGTATCGGAATGAACAAGGGGGTTTTTCTTGCCTGGCACTTCTGAAGATAGTATAGGTCTTCATCGGTGTCATCGAATTCATCATCGGAACATACGTCTACCGAGGGGGACAAATACCGGCGAACAAAGAAAGAACACAATCAATGCAATGCAACAATATGATGCATGATCATGATATGGCAATATGCTGTGTTTTGGGCTAATGCATCTAGCAACCGGATTAAATGAAGTTGGTTTGAACCAAAGGTTCAAATTCAATCTCCATGTAAGGCATTTCAAATGCCATTTATTGATTTGTCCAATTTAATAGCTATAAGTTGTTCTATCATGCATGAAAATGGTACAGATGGATAGATTGGATTTTCTGATCATTTTTCATATATAAATCTTTTCATTCTAAGCTATAGATTAATTTCTATGATTTTTAGAAGTTTTGAGTATTATTCTGAAATAAATAAATCATTTAAGATTTATTTAAATTCCAGAAAACCCTTACTGCGTCAGCATGACCTATGTGTGATGTCAGCAAGTCAACACGGTCCGGTCCAGTCAAACCTGACACTCGGTCCCACATGCCAGTGAGACAGAGAGTTAACAGGGGTTATTTAACTTAACCCGTGTCTTTAACAGTAGGGTCCCACAAGTCAATGACGTGTGGTTAACTAAACAATTATTAGGCCCTAATATAGTTGCTGCCACGTCGTCACCACCGGAGTTTAGCCGGCGGCGACCATTCCGCGCGGCGGAGGGCGTCGGGGCTGAGCTACGGTCGACGGTTTGAGGCGGGGTTTGGCTCGTTGGAACGCTCGCAGTGCGGCACATCCAACGGTGGTTGTCGCCGGAACTGAGGTGCTCTGTAGCGGCGGTGGCGACGACGAGTGCGGTGGTCGGAGTGCGGCCTCAGGTGGCGGGGAGCTGTGGGGCACGGGGAGGGCGGATGTGGTGTGCTATGGCCTCCTGGGTCCACCTGGAGCTCGTCTACGAGCTCGGACATGATGGCGCTAAGCAGAACGACGGCGGTGAAGAGGTGCGGCGGCGGCGAGCCTCGGCCATGGCGGGGGACGGGGCTAGAGCATGCGAATGCGAGGGGGATAAGAGTGGTTCGGGGCAGGGGCTCACAGCGAGTCCAATGAGCGCGAGAGCGAGGTCGGGGACGCCCGGTAGCTCCTGAATCGACGGCGAGGATCCACGGTGGCCGGCGATGGAAACGGCGATGCTGGTGATGTTGTGGTATGTCCGTCGTTCCATGGCTCGGTGGAGAGGATGAGGAAGACGACCCGGAGCTCTTGGATACACTGGATGGGCGAGAGAGGTTCGGTGGCCGCGGCGAACGGTGTCGGTGGCGACGAGCTCCGCTCGGTGGTGCTCGGGGGAGAGGGGCAGACGAGGGAGAGACACGGGAGGGAGTGAGAGGGCGCCAAGGGGTCGCATGGCATCCTCAGGGCGACGGGGAGACATGCAGGGAGGCAGGAGGGCGCCGGCGCGTGCCGGCGCGCGGCGAGCACACGCCCCTGTCCTACGGTCCCGAGGAGGAAGACGACAGGGAGGGCGTTGGTGGGCTGGGCCGGCTGGTTACGGTGCTGGGCCAAGGTAAGTGGCCAGGTACTATCTTTCTCTCTCTTTTCCATTTATGTTTTAGTTTTTCTATTACTTTTATTCTGTTTTGAATTAGTAAAAATACTAATTCATTTTGAAAAATCTTGAAAATGATTGTGGCATATGTTTGGGTTATTTCCAACAATCTTAAAATACTTTCAAGATTATCTAGACATTTAAAATTATTTATAGGATTTAAATGTCCAAATGCAAATACTTATGATTTAATTCAAAAATCCAAAAATGACCTGGAAAGGTGTGCACCGTTTTTGTCAGAGGTTCTAGACCAATTCAAAAATGATGAACTTTTCTAAAGAGCATTTTGGGTTCTTGATTTAATTTTGGTGCTAGGGTTTGTCATCCCCATTTTAACTTTAATTGAAAAAATTAACATGATGCATGGATGCTTTAAGGCAACTAATGGGAAGAAAATTCTAGGGCTGTGGCAACTCATCCCCACTAAACAAGAATCTCGTCCCGAGATTCAAGACGTGGGGTAAGAAGACAGAAGGGGACACAAGCTAACACGATCTACATGATCCAATTGCCCTTCTCGAAGATGTTGATTCATTGCTCCAGTTAATGTTGGCGTCTTTGCCTTTGAGACCTTCATCTAGCATGATGACGATAGAGAAAAACTCTACAAGATTTGATCTTCATAAAGATCGAGCGAGTCACGAACAACTCATGGAATTGGATGAAAGAATGCCTCTTGAGCTAAAACACAAGAGACTCATCGGGGTGAAAGGAAATAGATGGCGATGGCTCGATTTGGTAGGAAACAATTCCACGCTTAAGAGGGTGGTGAGCGGTTGTCGACGTAGCGAGGAGTTGAGTTGCCATGATCCCAAAACGAGACATCTTAAAGAAGGTGACTCGCAGAAATATTCCCTTAAGTGGCAAAAAGAATTACTTTTGATACAAAGATCATTGAAACTCTTTATACCAGCCAAAGGCAATCACAAACGATCGTGTGAAGGAGCTCGAAGGAATGGCATACTCGGACTAGAATGAATGATGTGGACTACCTTGTTGAAGACAACGTAATGGATGACTTTGCTTATCACCAGAAATGGAAGGGACCCATGGTAGGACCACCTTCAAAGATGATCTTGGACAACAAGAAATTGGCACAACAGTGGCACAAGCTGGGAACAAAATGCAAATGTTGGGAATGTTCCAACCATCATATCTGCCTGAGATTCAGATCCGATTGGTGACAAGATGCTTCAGACTCAGCATGTCTGAAGAGAAAGGTTGTAACACAAATCGACAGGATGACGTTGCGAGATTCTTGGGAGATGAACTACGATAGAAAGCTCCAAAACATGAGCGGGTTCTGCTACTCGCATGTGAACACGTTGTCCCAGACAATCATGACCACGTAGTAGTCTTACGACAAAACACTACCGAGTTCTTATCGGGAACCATCATCGAGGATATCGAAGTCCTTGTGCACTTATCGATGAAGTTCTTATCCTTGAACAAGTCAATCAGTGGCTTGGTGTGCTAGGGAATACATATGGAATGAAGGTAGCGATCCTATCAAACCATAGAATACTTCGCACGTATGTATGACTGATTTAGGATGATTCCAGAGGAAACAAAACAAACCTTTCTCAAATTCATGGCGGCAACTTACACCTAATGCATGTGAACTTGGAGAAAGTCACTTCTTTCACCAAAACATATACCTCATGAGCGGAACACGAAGGCAATGCTTACAAAGTTTCCACACTAGCTTGATGTTCAACATGAATCATGGACAAGATGAAATTGTTGTCAATAGGCTCAACCACAATCCATCCAGGCTTCCATCTAGGTGGAATTCCACAATTATGGGAACACGGTAATAGTATTGGTCAGACCAAAAGATGTAATGGTGTATGCTCGAGGAACAACCACAAGTAAGACAACATTACGAATATCGTGAAATGGTCATAAACCAAACAGTGCTAGTCCGCTGCCTTATTTCTAGTTGTTAACGACCAATATAGATGGTCATAGCCTTGTAAATTGTGGTGGGTTGCTATGACTAGGCGCCACGTCATCAGTTTTGCCTATGTGTCATGTCCATGTGGCAGTTTTTGCCCTAGGTTGTGAAGAAACCTATATTTCTGTCATTCCCAAAATTGCGAAAAATATCTCATAAATTCTTTGGGTCATATCTTCGTCAAATATGTAAAAACCTTCCTTGCCTAGTTCAAAAATAATTCAAAAATATTCATTTTCCTATTCTGTTCAGAACAACAGTTTGTGCAGGAAGTACCACTTTGGCATCTCCAAATAGTATCCATTTTCAACAGTGCTTTCCTATGCCCAAATAACCACCCTCCACCAAGTGCCAGCTCAATCCATTCATTATTTTGAGCTGAGCTTCAACATTCGTATTTATGTCCAGTGTGGTAGCTTGCAAAGCAAGTACCACCTAGGCTCCTCCTTTTGAGCTGAAAATTTGTGACGACGGTCTTCTTAGTATCATCCTCAGCCAAAACTCACGCCCATTAGCCGTGTACATTTCCCGTATCGCTAATCAAACACTTGGCTGCTAATTCATGTTTGAGCATCGATGGGTCTCCTCGTGAGAATCTTATGTTGTAGTTTTCTTCCTAGCACCTACCTGGGGAGTGCCCAACCCACTAGACGTTCCTAGGCTGCCCAGAACACAAGGCAAAGCCACGGTCATGCGGTGACCACGCGGCGGGCATGCGAGTTTACACGCTCTAGAGTTGGGGGCCTCGGCCACCGCCCAAACCTCAACGTATCGCCACCAAACCATGTATTTATGATTAAATAGGTACTTATGTAACTAGAAATGATTTTTGGAAAAAAATAGCAAACTATGAGGCAGCTGCAGTTCAAATTTGACCCGCTTCCAACTAAATCGGCGAAAATTTGTCTTTTTCACGAGAGGTGGATCAAAACTTTTTACACCCAACCATTTTGTCAATTGTGCATTAAATATGTCCTAGTATTTTATAAAAATGATTTGGTCCAATTTTGCAACCATTATTTTGGAGGTCCTTCACAAAAAAACCTCCTTTTGGGCACTCGAAAAATGGAAAATGGTTTTTTCATTCAAAGAAAATAAAAACTTCCTTAGGCAACATTGTTTGCCATTCCAATATGCACCCTTGTGCACAATATGAGATCATTTGAACAAACTATGCCATGAATGTGGCCATAAGATTGATCATTTGGCTTGAAAGCCATTGATCTCCACACGTGATAGCTCGTTTCTGAGAACACTTTTTTAAAATAATTACAGTATTACAAGTTTGTTATTTTTACTGGGAACTTGGCCACATATAATGACACAATGCAAAGGTTTCCCAATTTTTTGATTTTTTTTGAATTTTTGATGCCCGTTTCAAAATGCGGTCAAAACGGCGGGAATGACCGTTCCTAGCTATTGGTTGAATCTTGGAATTTTTTAGGTGTTTATCTGATTAAATAGATACTTATGTACCTAGAAATTATTTTTGGAAAAAAATAAATAGCAAACTATGAGGCATCTGCAGATCAAATTTGACCCGCTTCTAGCTGAATCGGCGAAAATTTTTCTTTTTCACGAGAGGTGGATCAAAACTTTTTACACCCAACCATTTTGTCAATTGTGCATTAAATATGTCCTAGTATTATAGAAAAATGATTTGGTCCAATTTTGCAACCATTCTTTTGAAGGTCCTTCACAAAAAACCTCGTTTTGTCACTCGAAAAATGGAAAATGGTTTTTTCGTTCAAAGAAAATAAAAACTTCCTTAGGCAACATTGTTTGCCATTCCGATATGCACCCTTGTGCACAATATGAGATTATTTGAACAAACTATGCCCTGAATGTGGCCATAAGATTGATCATTTGGCTTGAAAGCCATTGATCTCCACACGTGATAGCTCGTTTCTGAGAACACTTTTTTAAAATAATTGCAGTATTACAAGTTTGTTATTTTTACTGGGAACTTGGCCACATATAATGACACAATGCGAAGGTTTCCCAATTTTTTGATTTTTTTGAATTTTTTATGCACGTTTCAAAATGCGATCAAAACGACGGGAATGACCGTTCCTAGCTAGTGGTTGAATCTTGGAAGTTTTTGGTGTTTCTCTGATTAAATATATACTTATGTACCTAGAAATGATTTTTGGAAAAAATAAATAGCAAACTATGAGGTTGCTCCAGTTAAAATTTGACCCACTTCTAACTGAATCGGCGATAATTTGTCTTTTTCACGAGAGGTGGATCAAAACTTTTTACACCCAGCCATTTTGTCAATTGTTCATTAAATATGTCCTAGTATTTTAGAAAATGATTTGGTCCAATTTTGCAACCATTATTTTGGAGGTCCTTCACAAAAAACTCTCCTTTTGGGCACTCGAAAAATAGAAAATGGTTTTTTGTCCAAAGAAAATGAAAACTTCCTTATGCAACATTGTTTGCCATTCCAATATGCACCCTTGTGCACAATATGACATCATTTAAGCAAACTATGCCATGAATGTGGCCATAAGATTGATCATTTGGCTTGAAAGCCAATGATCTCCACACGTGATAGCACGTTTTTGAGAACACTTTTTTAAAATAATTGCCGATTACAAGTTTGTTGTTTTTCCTGGGAACTTGGCCACATATAATGACATAATGCGTAGGTTTCCCAATTTTATGATTTTTTTTGAATTTTTTATGCCCGTTTCAAAATGTGGTCAAAACGGCGGGAATGACCGTTCCTAGCTAGTGGTTGAATCTTGGATTTTCTTTGGTGTTTCTCTGATTAAATATATACTTATGTACCTACAAATGATTTTTGGAAAAAATAAATAGCAAACTATGAGGCAGCTGCAGTTCAAATTTGACCCGCTTCCAACTGAATCGGCGAAAATTTGTCTTTTTCACGAGAGGTGGATCAAAAGTTTTTACACCCAACCATTTTGTCAATTGTGCATTAAACATGTCCTAGTATTTTAGAAAAATGATTTGGTCCAATTTTGCAACCATTATTTTGGAGGTCCTTCACAAAGAAACCTTCTTTTGGGCACTTGATAAATGGAAAATGGTTTTTTCGTCCAAAGAAAATGAAAACTTCCTTATGCAACATTGTTTGCCATTCCAATATGAACCCTTGTGCACAATATGAGATCATTTAAGCAAACTATGCCATGAATGTGGCCATAAGATTGATCATTTGGCTTGAAAGCCAATGATCTCCACACGTGATAGCTCGTTTCTGAGAATACTTTTTTAAAATAATTGCCGTATTACAAGCTTGTTATTTTTCCTGGGAACTTGGCCACATATAATGACACAATGCGAAGGTTTCCCATTTTTTTGATTTTTTTGATTTTTTTATGCCCGTTTCAAAATGCGGTCAAAACGGCGGGAATGACCGTTCCTAGCTAGAGGTTGAATCTTGGAATTTTTTTGGTGTTTCTCTGATAAAATAGATACTTATGTACCTAGAAATGATTTTTGGAAAAAATAAAGAGCAAACTAGAAGGCAGCTACAGTTCAAATTTGACCCGCTTCGAGCTGAATCGGCAAAAAATTGTCTTTTTCACGAGAGGTGGATCAAAACTTTTTACACCCAACCATTTGGTCAATTGTGCATTAAATATGGCCTAGTATTTTAGAAAAATGATTCGGTCCAATTTTGCAACAAATATATGGGAGGTCCTTCACAAAAAAACCTCCTTTTGGGCACTCAAAAAATGGAAAATGTTTTTTTCGTCCAAAGAAAATGTAAATTTCCTTAGGCAACATTGTTTGCCATTCCAAGATGCAAACTTGTGCGAAATATGGAACCATTTGAGCAAACTATGAGGCAGCTGTAATTGAAATTTGACCCGCATCGTACTGAATCGTCGAAAATCCCACCTAGTATGAAACTACCTCTAGTTATTTGAGAGAACCGTACTTAAACATTGTCATAAAAAGAGAAGGGAACTTACCGCCGGGTGTCGTGGTGCTGCGTTGGATCTCCTCGATGCTGCAATGGAGCTTTTTCATGCTCGGTGATGTCGTGACATATTGATGTGATCGAATGATAGCCAATGCGCAGATCGGGCGGCTAGCTAGGCGGATGATTTCTAGACAAAATCATCTGGCTGACTCGTAGTTCCTTGCTTATTGTTAATCGATTAAGACCAATTTACATGGTCATAACATCATCAAAGCCTATACTTCCTTCTGATTGGTCCTGGACATGTTCACGCGGATCAAGCATCAGAGACCGTCAGATACTCACAGATCCAACAACCCACACCCACCTCACCCTCTCATCCCTCGTCCCACCCGCAGTCCAACCACCCAAACCCTAACTCAGATCCCCACCCACTCCAGCCGCCGCTGCCCCCTTCTCCCTCCCAGATCCAATCCAAGTCAGAACCACTCGCCCTCCCGCCCCCGACCTGCGTCTCCATTCTTGTGTGCGTCGGCCAACTCCCTCCGGCGGAGCTCGAGCCCACCCCCCAAGCGCCGCTGCTCCACCCTCTCCCGCGCCCATCCACCGCGCGCGTCGTCGGACTCACCATCCTTCGCTGCACCGTGGAGATGGGCGCGTGTGTGTCCGCCCTCTCGGTGGAGGCAGAGGGGCGCCGCGGCGGTGATGGGGAACAAGATCGCGTCGCCAAATACATCCAGCGAATCCTCGAAATCCTAGTAGCGAAATCGACTCGATCGAAAAAGTTCTTCGTCTTCCTTGATTTGGTGCTGATTGTGGTTTGTTGGCGCGCGCGCAGGAGGATGTGACGGGGGAGAGGACGCCCGAGGAGGAGGAGGCCAGGCTGAGGTAGCTCGAGTTCGTGCAGCAGGCGGCCGCGCAGGCTGTCTTGTTGATTTGCTGTCAAGATTTGCTTAGCCTGAATACATGGTTATGTTTTTGTGTACTGCTATCCTGTTGTCTCTGTTGGATGGACAACATCCCAGTACAAGTACTTGCTAGGTTTTACCTGTTCATGCAAATCTTATTGTGTGTTGCAAGTCATTTTAGTACTATCTAATTAAGTCATCTACTGTCATGTGCCTGCGCAATGTTTCCTCCTTATATCACCTTTAATCCAAGGTAAAATCTGGACCAACGAGTACCTATTGCACTAATGGGTGATTAGTACGCTGACAGAGATATTTGGAAATAGGAATTCTAAAGCGCATACTATTCAGAGCAGAACGGTAATTTCCTTAATGAAGTAGGTGACTGTAATTTGTATAATAACCACACAGGCTACTTTAATTAATGTTTCCACTTTTCTTTGATGAAATGGTTTAGTTTTGATTAATAACTCATTGGACTTTAAACATGGTAGTAAGAAGTTGCAACAGTGCTATGTGGCGTTTGCACAAATTCCTTGATTTTCTAGCATAGCAGGTGCTGGGACTTGTCAAACAAGAGCTTAGTTTCCATAGAAGTATACTCAGTTATATGAGATACTTGGTTGGCATAGTAAACCAAACCCTGTTACTGATAATTTTTTTGTTCCTTCTCAGGACTGCTCCCGTGTGGTGGCCTCCTTGAGACTTGGCACTTAGCAGCAGAATCTAATTAATTATACTGATTTTTTTGTTCTTCCAGAATCTTGGCACTTTGCTTGTCTATGGATCATCTTCCACTTGAGAGCTGGTAGGAGGTCATTATTCCGTTGCTGCCTCATCACTTACCTCTAGTTCTGAATTTGTGTGATAAATTCTTCTGAATTTGTGTGATAAATTCTTCTGAATTCCAATGACAAGTGCTACTGAAAATTTTCTGTTCTTGTTCCTTTAATACGCATGTTCATGAATAATCGCTTTAGTTATTTGTTCTTCTGAAAACTTCAGTATGCAAGTACCTATTCCTGGTACAGCAAGTACCAGTTCTTGAGCATTTGCACAGTTTTCATTATTTGTTCTTCTGAAAATTTGCTCTAGTGTGAATCATTGTAGTATGCACTAGCAGCAATCTGTCAATGTTTGATTCAAGCTTACTCTCGTTATAATGTATTGTGTAGTTGTTGTTTCAAACTATTTTGCTACATGTACCATAATTTGCATTGAAGATATTGTATTCTGCTGCTGTATCATTGTTTAATAAAACCCCAGCATGATGCTCACATGAGATATCCACATGTTTTTGTGCTGTTTCTTTCCAGCATGATGCTCTCGTTATAATGTATTTTGTTGCTGTTTTGCTACAAGCTGTGTGTTGATTTGATAACAGGAGTTTCCTTGTCCTGGTCCTATACTGCATTTTGACTCCTATGTTTCTGTGCGCGTGTGTTTAATTGATGTTGTTTCAACTTTGAACTGCTTCTGCATATGGCCTATACTGCAATTGAGATTTAAATTTGTGGTTGTTCCTCTTTTACAGATGCTCAAGTGTGAAGTGTGAAGCAAGTGTGAAGCCGTGAAGTGTGAAGCCGTCAAGTTCTACTTAGTGAAGAGTAGCATATTGTTAGCATATATGTGTTGTAAAGATTGTAATAGATTTATTTAGTGGTATATTTGATGAAATTTATGTGTTCTTTTTGATTATGTATGTGATCTGAAAACTTGTGAAATGGAAACTTGACCAATGGGTCCACTTATGAAAATAATTTGTACATTTCTGATATGTGGGACCAATTTGAGAGATGATCATGACAAGTGGGACCCATCTGACTAGTGGGACCAGCTTGAATATATAACGACTGAAAATAGAAAAGCAATAAATAATAAAAGGCCACGGGCCAACAATAAAAAAGGCTACAACGTTGGGCTTGGCCCATGAAGCGGACCAGAATTAACAAGGAAAAAAAATCCTAAAAGGCTGAATTAATGGTCTCGGCCCATGTAAAACGCAGAATCGGACTGGGCTGAATCTTATGCCACATCAGCTTGCCACGCTAGATGCCTACATGGCCTGGGCAGACAGCTAGTGACCAAAGCACAACAGTAGGCTTATTTTGGTCGTAAACGTCTACGACCTTCTCACAGAGAAGGTCGCTATAGTCAGTTTATGACCGCCAGCTTTTGACCTTCTGTTTTTTGTCACAAAAAGGTCGCAAATGAAAAACCATGACCCTTCAGTGACCAATAGTGGTGGTCACAAGTTGACATATTTCTTGTAGTGATTGTTTATCATACGGGTAAGGTTGGATGAAGGGTGGTAGGAACAAATGCTCCGCCTAGAGCATGTGTGTGTGAGATGGAGTCTTAGTGTGTTTGTGTGGTGTGTGTGTGTGAGAGAGAGAGAGAGAGATGGAGTCTTAGTTTGTGTGTGTGAGAGAGGGAGAGAGATGGAGTCTTAGTGTGTGTGTGTGTGGGGGAGCGGGCGTGCGTGCTTGTGTGTGTGTGTGTGTGTGTGTGTGTGTGTGTGTGTGTTTGTGTGTGAGAGAGAGAGAGAGAGATGGAGTCTTAGTGTGTGTGTTGGGGGGGTGCGTGCGTGCGTGCGTGCGTGTGTGTGTGCGTGTCGCGGGGTCCTCTATGGCGGATGTAATTTAAGTGTCCATGGCTTTCATCATAGAGAGGTGATGTGTATGGCAGAGGCCACCAACGATGGGGTGAGAGAGAGAAAATGCCCGTAGAGAGGGAAGAGAAGGTGTGTGCGCATGAGAGGAGTCGACTTCGAGAGAACATGTTTGTTCGAGAGACACCGAGAAAGACTACTATATATCGATGGTGCATGTAGGCGGGAATTAAACTAAGGGATGGTCTTATTGGTTTCGGGGATTTAGGGGAAGAGTGAGAGGCGGCGGGGGGGGGGGGGGGTAGCTAGAAGGAGATTGTTAAGTGTGAGTGTGTGTTTTACCCATCCAGGCGGAAGTTATGTGCACAAAAGAGGAGAACGATTCGATGTGGCGTTAGGATTGAGGGTAATTAACTACGTATGGAGACATAGAGACCTTGAACGTGCATGTGTGAGAGGTATACATGTATACGTGGGATGTGTGTGTGTGTGCGCGCGCATGATCGAGATAAAAGAAAGAAGACATAAGTCATAAGATCAACGACATGGGAGAGACGGATCAGTATGACAATATGCATGCATGTGAGAATGCATGGAAGAAGTCCCGACAATTGAGCATGTGTTTTTGTGTTTAAGCGATAGTGGCGTGGGCTGGAGCATGCATCTATGGCGAGCAGAGGGAGTGAGGCGCAACGATTGTGCAAAAGAGACCAACCTGTAAATGCATATGTTTGGAGAGACATATATAGTGTGGGTGATAGGAAGCAAGACTCCGTGCGAGAAAGAAATGTTGACGGAGAAACTACAGATAGATACAGAGATGGAGATGCTAGCTAGAGGGACATCCGCTAGTTTGGGTGTTGGAGATGACCGTCGGGTGGTTTAAAGGGTGAAGTTATATATGTGTGTGAGAGGGCACTTGACTGCATGTAGAGAGAAACGTATGTAGTGTGCATGATAGGAATCAAGAGTGAGGGCGAGAAAGAAGGTTGATGGAGAAACAGATAAATAGAAAGATAAAGATGCTAGCTAGTGTGCGTTAGAGATAGGAGTCTAGTGGATCAGAAGGCTGGGTTATGTGTGTGGGTGTGAGAGAGATAGAGAGAGGGTGCGTGTGAGTCACATACAAACAGATATCAGAGAGAAATGAGATCCAGAGAGACAGAGTTTTGTGTCTGCGAGAGAGAAAGATATTCACAACGAGAGTGATAGCTAGAGAGACATACGAGGGAACGCAAGATATCTCTAGGGAGAGAGGGTGTGTGTGAGCGACATATAAGAGAACAATGGAGAAATATGAGACCCTAGGAGACAGAGTTTGTGTTTGTGTGTGAGTAAGAGATATTGAAGAGGAAGAGTCGTAGGTTCTCATATCTAAGGAGCGAAAGTCATCTCTGTATGAGGGGTGTGCGAGTGGTACACATGGGAATAGTAGAGAGAAATGAGATGTTGGGAGACAAAGTTTTGTGTTTGTGTGAGAGAAAGAGATTCCACATGGAAAATCATAGTTAGAGACACATAGCAGGGAGCGAGATATACTTAGAGAGAGATAGAGTGATGAAGGTCGAGGGAGAGAGTACCGTCAGTGTGTTACGAAGATAAAAGATCATTGTCGACATACAGGTAGCACGAGAGATACCTGAGAGACGATGAACGCGTATAGGTCCAGAGAGATAGTCCTATATGAGACGAATATCTGGATTAAAGGGGATTCAAATATTTAAACTGGAGATCACGACATCGGTAATATCATAACGCAAATTGGTGTATCAAACATGCATATTCATTTGAATTTGGGCACACATGTAATGTTGTATAGTTTATCAATATTGGTGATCCATAGATTCTTCAATTACAAACAATGCATGGTTTATATGCAAATAATGTCTAAACGGGATTACACTATATGTTGCGTGTGTGAAACACATTATACATGTTTGAGAAGTAAAAAAAAACCCGCATGAAACACACATTAATTGGAGACAGTTAGCGAGGAATGCATACATTGGATTTCAACATAAAGTGGTTTCAAATATTTGAAAATCCAAATTGATGGATACAACCTTATGAATCTGAGATCATGCCATTTGTAAACCATATTTATGCATAAATGGTGTTGTGCTTTTGAAAGTATATATAAAAAAATGATGTATATAGAATGTAATTCCAATTGAAAATGGATCCCGCCCGAAAAAAATAGAATACAAACGGGATTCGAATTGAGTTGGCACGGTAAACATGCACTCTACAAAATTTGAACGAAGCGGGGAAAGTCGCAGTAACTATATGCTGGATTTCTATAGGTTTTGATAGGGGTAGGTTTGTACTTTCACCCAAACATGACGTAACCGCCTCTCACCCGGATTCATACACGGTTGGCGCCAAAACACAGTGTGTCCTCGGCCGAAATCGACTCCCTCCCCGATTCATATCCATACACGGTGGGCACCAAAAACAAACTCTCGTCAGCAAATATTCGTTGTCAAGATTACCGTCCTATCCCCAACCGACTAGAGTTGCTGTGATGTAGTAGAAGTTTGAAACGGGGGCTAAGTTTGTAAATTTCCTCGCATTTGAGACAAGCGCGCCCTGAATACATGGTTCCCCCCTTCCTCTCTATCTCCCTTTTCCCCATTCATACTCCGTGGGCGCCAAAACACCCTCTCCACCCCACCCTCCTCCGTCCGCCACCACCCGCCACCCCATCCACCGCCGTTCTCCTCCACCATGCTGGAGCTGATACCCCGACGCGCCGTCCATTACAAGAGATCGACCTCTCTCATCCACGGCTTCGGACCGGGATCCTTGCATCCCGTCCTCTCGCTTCATCCCCGCCGTCGTCCACCTTGCCGGCGCCGCTCCTACGACCGTCTCGCCCACCGCGCCCCACCGCCACCGTCTACCCTCCTAGATCTACTTCCACGCCGCAGACAGCCATCGCTACCGCAGCACCGTCAAATTCTCAGCAGATGCGTACACGGCGCCGCACCAGAGGCGGTACTCTTTCATATCTGCTCAACTTATTTATCGCAGCAAGGAAATGGATCGCCACTGCTTTACTCCGATTTCTTGTCTTGGTTCGAAGTTGCCTTTGTCCGGTTTGCACCTTCAGTTTCGCCATGGCACGCTCAACACCATACTCGCAATTCTTATGGTTTTCCCCTTTTATATTCCATACTAGTTAAATCACAGTAGACTAAATTTTAAAATTGGGTCAGTCGATTTTTCAGAGTTCGCCGGAGTTCGCCGGTGCGATCGAAGGGGCTCGGGTGGGGACGGTGGTTGTGGGGGGCGGTGCTGGGGCCTCGTAGAACGAAGAAAACTCGAGGCAGGTGGGGGCGGGGGTGGGGGTGGGGGTGGCGGAGGAACACAGGCGGTGGGGCCGGTGGTTCGGCCGGCGGCCCGTGCGGTGTTCTGTATGGGAAGCACAATATGTTCCTTGTCAGGAAGGGGATCAGGGACATCAGCAGTCAACAGATGGTAGAGCTGGCCTGTACGTGATCGATAGCCTTTCAATTACTAGCGGCAATACAACACCGTAATTTCCAGCCAGTTCCACTTTCCCGATTTATATATCCTGGTTATGGTGTACCCCTGTTATGTACACTATGATCTACCTAGTTGATGTGTGCTCTTCTTATCATGGTTTGGCAATAAACTCTCTATACAATATATTATGAACCTATCATCTGCCAGCTATCCTTACTTCTAGAGCCTATTTTTTTGTGTACTTGTGCTTGATTATATAAATGCACGCACCATATTACAGCACACATGAGCTCTCCCATCAGAATCCAGTGGTAGCACACAAGTGTTTACAGGGGCGCCCCTATATTAGAATATCATCTGCATTACAAAGATAATCGCACAACTATTTATGTTTTCATGGTTCTCAGATATTATACGCAATTACAGTGAATTTCAGAATCCACGCATTAGAAGAATATTGTGGAACACTGCAATGACTTACAAAATTGGCAGCAAGGTATTGAGTGCCATTCTGGAAGCAATGAAACTCGTAAGCTCCCCACTTGTTGATTCTTGTTCAGAATATCATCCTAATGACTATTTTAACCTCGAGGAGTCAAAGGCAGATGGCCTGTCCTGTTCACCCATCAAGGTGCTTGTTCTAATTTGGCAAGGTTGTATTGATTGCGCGTATCTTGCATATGTTGTCTTGCATTTCTTCTACTTTGTTGCACCGCCATCTGCTTAGTTTACTCATCATATATGTCGAGATGCCATGCCCAACCATTATCAATACATATTCCATCTGTCATCGTACCATGTTTTTTCACTCAAATGCTGTTCTTGTGCATCAGACATCAAAAAGGAAGAGGGTGATTGTCGAACCTGAAGAAGCACCAGCAAAGTCCTTGAAAAATGTGGTGGTGCCGGAGAAATCAGACAGCACCCCACTTATATTGGCTGTACAACCAGTGACACAAAACATAGGACCGACTCCAGCAGACTGTACCCATACTTCATTGGCCACACCACTAGCCCCACCACACAGGACCTGCACTCCAGCAAAAGGTATACCGATTTCATTTGCCATAGCACCAGCTGTACCACAGAAAAATCCAACTCCACCAAAAGGTACAGCAAGTCCACCGGCCGAAGACCTATCCCAACTACAGAGACGGCCAATTCCTGTAGATTGGAATCCCATTCCATTTATTCCCATTTTAAAAGACAATGCTTTCAATGTTGTTAGGGACTACGTGCGTATATTCCCATCATGGGAAGATTATTGTGAATACAAACACCATTTTCACATATTCCTGTCCAACTTACGTGTAAGTGCTATACTCATGGTTATTATTTTCCTGTTTTCTGCTGATTGAACACGTCAATGATTTACATTACATTGTTGTAACTAGGCGAGGGTCAATCTGGATAGTCATGACGAGCAAAGCTTGCTTGTGCTTTTCAAGGAAGCATTGCAGCAGTATCGGTGTTACCTGAGGAAATCACACTTTGATGGCAAGTCTATAAACGAATTTCCGGTGAAGTCTCCTGTGCTAAATTTAGAAGACATTGAATGGAAAAACCTTGTTATGCACTGGTCTCGTTCCCAGGATGAGGTACTGTCTATGAAATCACATGACAATTTGAACTTCTACTTTTCCGCATGTGCCTTACGGATCTTTTTTGCAGGAAATCTGCTCGAAGAAGAATTCCGGTTTGACAAGAACAACAGGATATCGCAAATATGCTGCCCGCTGCTTTGCTATTGTTAGTACCTGTTATCCTGTATCACTGTACATGCATACATACCTAGTTCATTATGTGACAGCAGTATGCATGATAGCTTGCTTATCAATTGTTCGCTCCAAATTATCTCATCTGTACGAATGGTTACATTAGTGTAGAATATATCCAATGCTAATGTTTATTTAGCTCTGCATTGTTCTTCTAAGTACATGTTGTCCTTTATTAGTGTACTTATAATGACAGGTAGGTGTTCATGTACCATCACTCTGCAGCTTATTTTCCTTTGCCCTCCATTTTCTACACATCAGATCTATATTTACTCTTACCATAAGATTGGTACTAAAGAAGTTTAGCTGTGCATTGCTCTTGGCTGTACCTTCTGCCTGTATCGCTGCACTTACATTTATAGCTACTTGGTTATGTAGCATCACTCTTCATCTTATCTTAAATATTCTCCATTTTTTCGTATATTATCACATCTATATTTACTCTTAACAAAATGTAGAATAAAGGCAATGCTTTTGAAGAAGATTATGTGGTAAACTTCTTGAATTGTCCCCCCATCAGCATGGACAAGGCCTTTATAGAGCCTGTCTTCACCAATAATGTAAGTTTGTCTATCTCAAGCCTTCAAACTTTGTTGTATATATTTGGTTAGGCATGACTGCAACATCTGTTTATTTTTGGTGTTTGCATCAAATTGCTTGTTTAAAGTGTATTATATGTAGTTCATAAACAAAAGTTTGTCCTTTCTGAATTTAAGTTTTCAGTTGTACAACCAAGTTCCTTCTTCATACCATGTAAATTAAACTATACAGAGCAAGTGATCTTCTTTTGCACTGCATGTATGCTTCTGTTCTTCATCCGTAATCCAGTGGTGTGGTGAACCTACCCACTACAACACAATGTCATATTCTGCAATGTCTTAACTATGAACAATGTCATATCATTCTACTATTATTTAAACCGTCTCTTAATTTGCTAATCTGAAATGCTATAAATTGACAGCACACTAACCATTGATACTTATGAGTTCTTGATCTGTAATCCAGTGGTGTCGTCAAGCTGCCAACTCCTTCACAATGTCATTTCCTGCCATGTCTTGACCTGAACAATACCATATTGTGTTAATGCAAATTTAAACTGTGTCACTTTATTCGTAATTAAGAAATGTGATGAATTGTCAGCACTGATACTTTTATGTGCAAAACCTGTCATCTGTCTGCTAGTTTATCTTTCAGAGTGAGGAAGATGTAAGTGTTGAACAAGCGCAGTCTCATCATCTTGCTCAGCTGCTTGCGCTGCAGCTCCCCACCAGGGCTAACCTTTCTTGAACTCTATTGAAGTGCTGTCGGTTTTGTATATTATTTTGTCGGCGTGTTTATTTGCACTGGTGGCGATCTTTGATGCCCAGTGTATGTAATCTACTATCTTCTTGTGCTTTATTATCATAGTGGCGAACTTTGATGCCCAGTGGATGTAATATGCCGTAATTTCTTTATTGCATAGTCTAGATTGTTTCTTATTCACGATGCTGCAGTTATTTTACTGTATATATATCCTGTCTTCGCAGTAAACATGCCAAACCGTAAAATTACGGTACATAATCGGGCCGTCATGCAATCACGATGTAGGTTGGGCCTGAAACGTGCCGAACAGCTCACGGGCTGGCAGCAGCCCGAAATGAACCCATGCCCATGATTGTGCGAATCAAATCACGGGCTTTTAACTGGCGAAAAACTTGTCTCGGTCCTTGTTTGGCCCAATCAGATATCGTCTGCGAGGAGGCCGGATGCAAACCGAGCCTTAGTTAGGCCCAACTATATGACGGGCTTTTAACAGGCTGAAATTAATATAGGGACGAAATGTTAAACGGGCCCTTAACAGGGCAAAACTAATATTAGGCCGAATTACTAAGTGGGCCTTTAGCAAGTGGGCCCAAAGGCATAGTGTCCAGTTGACGGGTCGAATCTGATATGGGCCATAATTGAGCCCAAAGCCACTTAAAGGGCCGGACCTGATCTGGGCCGTAATTTGGCCCAGAACATGGTAGGCCTTTAACGGTCCGAATCTCATATGGTCCACTATTAGGCCCGGAGCGTGGCAGGCAATTAATGGACCGGATCAAATATGGGCCGGCATTTGGCCCAAAACATGGCAGCCAGTTAATGGGCCGACCTACTAGGGTCCTCAAAATCTTGTGGCCTACAGCTGGGCCGGCCCATTAATGTCGGCGAACTCTCGTGGGCCTTTAGCTGGGCCGGCCCATTATGACCCGCAAGAATCTTGTGGGCTTTACCTGGGCCAGCCCATTATGGCACACAAAAATCTTGTGGGCCTTTACCTGGGCCGGCCAATTATGGCCCGCAAAATCTCTTGGGCCATTAGCTGGGCCAGCCCATTATGGTCCGCCAAATCTCATGGGCCTTTAGCTGGGCCGGCCCATTATGGTCCGCAAAATCTTGTGGGCCTTCAGTTGGGTCGGCCCATTTAAACTTGATAGGCCGGTCCACGTGTCAACATATCATAGGCGCGTCTCGCCCATTGGATGAGTTGACACGTGTCTCCTCCAGCCAATGATGATTTTACACATGGAAAATCCCCATTGGTCAGGGCTGTTAACGGGTTATCGGATCCAAAACCCGACCCAATAGCTTAACGGCGTTCCGTTACGGTGGATGCCACTTGTCGGTCACCCTTGACGAAAGCACTTCTGTGACGCGCGATTTATTGTCATGGAAGTGGACACTTCCGTGATGATAATTTTGGTAATGTCATGGAACACTTCTACGACAGCACAGGTATGACTATCTTGATTCTGTCATAAATTTGTCATGGATGTACATGCATGACAAAAAAGCGACCTACTGTGACAAACACGTATCATCACAGAAGTATATTGTTTTTGTAGTGTAATCACCTGCGATGGTGGTGTGGGGGAATTACGGTGATCAACTAGAGAGCTAAGTTGACTATCTTCATTTAGCCTTGCTGTTTCTTGAGAATCATGTGGGGAGGATGACACTGCACTCTTTGAACGAAGAGGGCGTCTCACAGTAACCCACTCGGGTTACTGTCTCATCATAAGTGATTGACGAGGGATACAAAAGAGCATTAGTTTGATGTATGAACATGATTAATAGACATATGTAGTATGTATCAAAAATAGGAAGGCATGTCATTATTAAAGGTATAATGTGTAAAGTAAGCAGATGCAATTTAACCAAATTGGAAGCAATACAAGCTAGAGACCATATGCAACATGCAACCACATTTGACAGCGCAAAGTTAAAGGAAGGACCTGGGATGGTTGTGTGTGGCAATTGAGATCATCAACTGCAGAGCTACATTTACTGTCTCCAACTGCTGACACTGCACCCATTGGAGCGCTGAAACGCTTGGTGCTTATCTTCAAATTACACTGGAGCGACTTCTGTCTTTTCTTTTCCGCATTCATCAACACTGCGTCAGAGTCTGAAATACCCATGCATAAAAAAACAATAGTGTGAGTATGGGTGAAGTGTGTGCACAATTAGTATAGTGTAAAGGTAGCAGATAGCAGGTCGGTGATAAATAAATGACGGGAGACATATGACAGCTCTACAACATGCATGGCACACTAAATTACTACATGATTCTATGAAAATAACAGTCGACTGAAAGAAAATAAGTCAGTCCATTTTTTCTGCACCGTCTGATGTACAAAGAACGGGCAGATCGCCTTCATCTACCTCCAACCAGTCAGTGTTGACGATCTTCCTCGAAACGCCAGCAACCACCGGCCCAGTATTCCTCCCCTGCCTGCACCCTCCCCTCGACCTCACCACACCGCCAAGCTTGGCACCACCCCCGGCCATCCATTCTAGCCCCATCGACCTCCAGATCAGGCACAAGCAGCTGCTGCGCCCCACACCCCTATGATAGACACCGATGCGCCGCTTCCCCGGGGAACAGGCGGGCTAGGTGCTCCGCGCACCTAAGCTGGTGCTGCTTCTTTTAATTGCGGTTCGTCTGACCCTGAATTGAAATCCAGGCGGGCTACTGACCTCTAGCAAAGGTGAAATAGTAAAAGGGAGGAAACCTTGAGCATTTAGTATCACGAAGAAGATGAAGTAAGAAACGCTCAACTAGTTTCTTTCGTGGGATGAATATGGTGTGAGTGGAGACGTAAGATTTGCACGAATAAGGGAAGAGGAGTACCTCTTTCTGCTAACAGTGTTGTGTCATCCTTCTGTTTTTCCGATGATCTTCTTGTTGTTCGCCGGAAACCAGAAGTTGTGGAGGACGGTGCAGCCTTGGACAAACCCATGGCCAAGTTGTTGAGTGTGGTGCGGTGGCCGTCTGTCGGCGGCAGGGAAGCAGATCCGAGGCGGCAAACGATGGCGTAGCGGGAACAGCTCCGGTGCGGTGGACGGTTGCGATAGTGGAGCCGCAGCAGTGAGGCGCAGGACGGCGTGGTCGGAGTGGTTCTGGTACGGCGCATGTCGGCGTCGGCGTCGTGGAGGCAGCTCTGCCTCGGCTTCAGCTGATAAGTCCTTGAGGGCGTTGCAGTTGCGGTTGTGTTGGATGACGACGTCGGGGTACCGGCTCCGGCGTGATGGAGGAGGGCGGCGGTGGATTGGCCGCTATGGGGTGGAGGACGGAGGAGGCTGGGGTTTCTCGGCTGGTGGAGAGGGCGTTTTCGCGCCCACGGAGTATGAATGGGGAAAGGGAGGGAGGCGGGGAACTAAGGGGGAACAATGTTTCGGTTTGAGACACGCTTGTTTGAAATTTGGGGAAAGTTACAAACTTTGCCCCCATCTAAAATTTCGGACATATTGTGGGTTGGGGGTAGGACAGTCATGTCACGTGTCCCAAATGTGGGCGGGATAGATTTCGGCCGAGCGCATGGGTAGGCGCCCACGGCGTATGAATGCTTCTCGGAGGCGGTTGAGACTGGCGTCTTGGTGAAGTTACAAACCTACCCCGGTTTAGACCTTTGGACATCAGGCCGATAGGCTACACGGGCCAGAGTCAGGACAGTAATTGCCTACCACCAAAACATTAGTCTGGCGCAGTTTCGGGTGACCAGAGGCCTATTTGGCGCTTCATTCAATATTTCGGAGCAGAAGCATTAACATTTTCGGTTCTCTTGAATTGAACTTTCAGGACTTGTCAAACTTCACAAATCTTTACTCTTGAAAATCCTAAAGCTACGATTATTTTGGAATGCAGGGGGTACATTTGAATATACATTGTACACGAGTATATATTAAAAAATATGCAACTTACCTCAGTTCATTCATGGTTCCAGATATAATCTCCTTGGTTGCAAAAAAAATTTAGATATGCGTATGAATATATATACACTAGTAGAAAACCGGCCTTTTGTCCCGGTTCATAAGTGCCTTTAGTCCCGGTTCCTGAACCGGGACTAAAGGGTCGTTACTAATACGTCCCCCCTTTAGTCCCGGTTCAAACCAGAACCGGGACAGATGGGCCTCCACGTAGCCGCTGCCGGCAGCCCAGGCAGGGGGGCCTTTGGTCCCGGTTGATGACATAAACCGGGACCAAAAGGCTTCCACGCGTCAGCAGCTGGCTGGAGCTGAGGTTTTTCTTTTTTGTAAAACAGTGGCTGTTTTAGGAGTTTAGAGGGTTATTTTTAGGTTGTTATTAGCTAGCTAATAGAGAGAAGTGTCCTCCCTTATATCTTCATCCTTGGTTTACCAACGCTACTGCTATGTTCATTTCACCCGCAGATATATATATATATAATAACTCATGCATGCTCGCATCATACATCATCATATATAATAACAAGTCCTACTAATTAATCAAGCATCATCATACAACTTCTACTCGTTATTAATAATAAGTCATACGATCATCATCCTCATAGTCATCGAACCCAACACTACATAATTGTTCTTAGCACATGATCATCAGTATCAGGTAGGACCTAAACACACTTAAGGTAAAATAACATAAAGCAATATAGATCCTGACTCTCCATTATGAAGAATGGAGATCATCCTGTCTCCAATTCTTGCGCCTCGCTTCCTTTTGCTTCCAAGAAGATCCTTACGACTGTCCATACATTTTTTTCCATTCTTTGATTGTCATGTCTCCACTTCTTTTAGAAATCCGGTATGGACAGTTGAGATTCGTAGGATGACCTGGATATATGTTCAAAACACGAAGGCTGCCGCCATTCTGATACATCAAATGAGGCACACAATCCTATGGGATTCTCTGTTGAAAAACATAGTAATAACTTCGTAGTTAGCAATGATGTACTAGTTTTATAAGTATGCAAAAAGATGCACGAATGTCGTAATAGTAAAAAAACTTATCAGGGTATCTCCATGGTAGTTACCGTAGTTCAACACGTGCACTAGTGGCACGTATTGACCATAATGTTGAGGAGTTCGATTGTAGATATTGTAGTTCTCAAGATCATTACAAAATCCAACCAGATGAGTTTTCTCCTTGTAAGTTAACTCAACGCCATCGGTGTAGTAAGTTCTATCTACCATCTTCTGCACATTCTTTGATACTTCAAAATAAGTTGTCAATAGAAATAAGCTGTCAACTATTTTGAAATGAACAAATAAATTAGTTAATAATTCTCTATGTTTGAGAAACTCACATAGCGGTAGAACTGGAGGCGTATCAACAAGGACCCAAATGTCCATATTGTCTTGCTCGATTTCAGGATCACCAAGATCCATGGTGACAAGCATACCCTCATCAAGACCATACAATTTGAAAAATGCTTCCCAATTTTTGCAACCAAAATGGGTTACGCTCTCAGCATTATACAACTTTACTTCAAAATCCACATCATGATGGGTCCTTAGGTGAATTTTCTTCGTTTCAAAATTTTCATGGTCTTCAAAATCCATCCTCTCCAAGACATAGCGTCTTGCATGGCATGGGATAAACTATACTCGAATTGTAAAAGATGAAAATTACACGTTGAAATAGTTGAAGTCATGCTTAATTATGAAAAAAACACTTGTCGTCGCTGCGTACCGTTTCAACTTCGAAGGTCTCCTCGAGCTTAATGCTGAAGCGACGACCATCGTCCAGGTGAGGCCTATCGCACTGACCTCGATCGTCGTGGCACCAGTCGCACTCCCCCGGGAGACTTCCGTCGTCTGATGATGACATTTCCTATACGTTCATAATTCAAAGACTAAATTAGATCATTATTATTCAACTAATCATATGCATATGCCTTGCATAGTGCTCTCCAATTTGAGCATTCAATAAGGAAAATCAAATCGCAAAATAAAGTAGTATTCAAATTAGGATGCATTCAATTATAAGAAAAACTACATCATCTCCATGTGTCCGTACATCAAATATTTTCACTAATACACGTCGAATACTATCATACATATTGCCAGTACAGCTAGAACCATAGCGCCTGACGGGTATCGGCGCGGGCGGTGGCCACCCAAAGGGAAGGAACCATCACAGGATCATAGCTCCAGTGAGATCCCTGAAGAACCTGCCAGGTATTCTCGAACCTACCCTCCAACGCAACCATGTAGCGACGGACGTGCTGGTCCTCCTCGCTGACACGGTGACGTACCACCTCCGCTGTGTCCGGAAGCCTCGGCACCATCACTGGCCCACGCGACCGCCACCAAACAAGGATCGGGTCAATGACGGGCTGGCTCCTCACCAAGCTACGCCCCCGGAAGGTAGCGCCTCCCCGGCGGAGCCCAGTCCCGGACATGGCCCATCTGGTCAAGCAGGTGTCGTCCTCCGCCGACTCGACGACGAGGATGCGGGATAGGCATCGTCCACGTCGATGCGGGAATAATTGCTTTAACTAAAAAAATAAACTAGTTCTATTAATTTTCTTGCTAAAAATTAACTATTTCTATATATAGTAAATAAACTAGTTTTTCTAAATCAACCAGTTCAACTACTACTTATTAAATCAACTAATTCAACTACTAATGAAACTAGTTCAAAGCACTAACCTAGAATGTACTATCCTAAAATGCACTAACAGTAGAACTAATAACCTCAATTTCATTAAATCAACTAACCTTAAATGTAACTTTTGCAACACAATTTTTTTTTCTGAATATGCACATATATACATATGAACATATATATACATAAATTGAAAAAATATTCTATGAACAAAAAAAATCATACATCAATTCATACATATCAATGGATCATACATACATCTGCACATATATACATATACATACAACATCCATATATACATGTCGGGGCCGTGGATCATCCAAAATATATATGAAAAAAACAGAGCGCAGGCCGGGGCGGCAGCGGCGGCGCGCGGCAATGCAGAGCAGGCCCGGGCTGTGGCGGCGGCGCGCGGCAAGCAGAGAAGGCAGGGGCGGCGGCGTGGGGGAAGGGAGGGGCCGGGGCTCACTGGGCGGCGATGACGAGGCGCGGCAGAGAGTGGCGACGGTGAGTTTGGTCGGGGCAGTGGGCGACCACGTCGGGGTGGCGCGGGGCGGCGACGGCGTCGGGGCGGCGTGGGACGGCGTCAGAGGGGCGCGGGACGGCGCACGGCGACGATGGCGACGGCGAGGCGCAGCCTGGTGGCGTCGTCTCGGGCGGGGAAGAACGAACTGAATGAAAAATTTCGCAAGTGCTACTTATATAGACGAAGCATTGGTCCCGGTTCGTGACAGAAACCGGGACGAATGCCACCTTTAGTCCCGGTTGGTGCCACCAACCGGGACCAAAGGCCACATTTCGGCAGCCCAAAGGGCGGGAAGCGGCGGCCTTTGGTCCCGGTTGGTGGAACCAACCGGGACTAAAAGGGGGCATTGGTCCCGGTTGGTGCCACGAACCGGGACCAAAGGTATTCATTGGTCCCTGTTCATGGAACCAACCGGGACCAATATCCTGCACCTGCCAAAGCCGCGGTGCAGTGGGATGTTTAGTCCCACCTCGCTAGCTGAGGAGCGGCCACACCTGTTTATAAGCGCTGACTCGCCATCTCCATCGAACTCCTCAGAACTGCAGGCCTATGGGCCTAATCTCACACCGCTATGCCTGTGGGCCTGTTGGGCCTTCTGCGGGCCTGGATCCTGGCCCATGGATGGGCTTCTAGTCGTATTCAGGCCGTGATGGCCCAGTAGGTGGCATCTTTTTTTCTTTTTTCCTATTTATTTCTTCATTTCTACTTAGAACTAAATACTTATAGTTTTTTAGTGATTTCTTTTTTTCTTTTAGGTCACAAAAATTATAAACTTTCTATTAGTGCCATTAGTTTTCAAATTAGAATAGTTAAAATTTGAATTCTTTGAAATTTGTGTGAATCTCAAGTTTGTGATTAACTTTACTAGTGCCATTAGTTTTCAAATTAGAATAGTCTAAATTTGAATTCTTTGACATTTGTGTGAATCTCAAGTTTGTGATTAACTTTACTAGTGCCATTAATGTCAAATTAGAATAGTTAAAATTTGAATTCTTTGAAATTTGTGTGAATCTCAAGTTTGTGATTAACTTTACTAGTGCCATTATTTTTTCATTTCTACTTAGAACTAAATACTTATAGTTTTTTAGTGATTTCTTTTTTCTTTTAGGTCACAAAAATTATAAACTTTCTGTTAGTGCCATTAGCTTTGTAGAATAGTTAAAATTGATTTTTGAGTCAATCTTTTTCCTACTATTTAATAATAGGTGGCACTTTTTTTTGTTTTGTAGTGATTTATTTTTTATTTTAGGTCATAAAAATTATAAACTTTCTGTTAGTGGCGTTAGTTTTGAAATTTGAGTAGTTTAAATTTGAATTTTTAAAAATTTGTGTGAATCACTAGTTTATGAATTACTTTACAAATATTATAGGCATTTTTTTCTTGTTTGCTATTTATTTTTTCATTTATACTTAGAACTAAATACTTATAGTTTTTTAGTGATTTCTTTTTTCTTTTAGGTCACAAAAATAAAAACTTCTCTGTTAGTGAACATAGATGCACTTAAAGAGAAAATCAAACATAAATTCATAATTCATTTGTATTTATGAATTTAGGTCCAATTTTCCTCTATAGGTGCATCTATTTTCACTTTGAGAGGAGCTCATCAACGCAGAGAGGGACGGGCTTATAAGCAGGTGTGGGCGCCCTTCGGTTGGCGAGGTGGGACTAAACTCTGGGTGCAACGAGGGCGAACCCGTTAGTCCCGGTTCGTGGCACGAACCGGGACTAAAGGGGAGGCTGTGGTCCCGATTCAGGCCACCAACCGGGACCAATGGTTGTGGGCCAGGAGCCAGGCCCATTGGTCCCGGTTCGTCCCACCAAGCGGGACCAAAAGGTCCTGATGAACCGGGACCAATGTCCCACGTGGCCCGGCCGGCCCCCTGGGCTCACAAACCGGGTCCAATGCCCCCATTGGTCCCGGTTCTAGACTGAACCAGGACTAATGGGCTGACCCGGCCTCGACCATTGCCCCCTTTTCTACTAGTGATAGCATGTTCAAACTCACAACAAAGATTGATGCCCACTTTTACATCTTATTTACAAATGCCATTATCTCGGGTTCAAATAGATGAATGCACTTCCTATGAAATCGAATCTTCGAAACCCCCTTTATGTTGAATTCGACATGTATTCTATTTCGTAGCTAGTAATTTGGAATGTATCCATGCAAGTGACAAATGTATAAAGTGCTTCACACTAACAACATGGAGTGAACTAATTAATGTTTATATATGAATTGCAAAAGCATCCATTGCCTGTATTTCAAACCGCTCTCACTCTATGGATCGATAATATGAAATAAACACATGCACATGCTAGAATTCAATAGAGTATGGGTGTCTCATAGACCGATTTTCGTCCATACGCAATTTGCAAAATTCATGATCTCATCCAAAAATAATAATGGCATTTATATTTTAATTTAATGCGTAGAACCGCCTTTTACACGTAGATGCACTATGCCTCGCCCCGTTCTCACAAACGCGTTATATATCTCTCTATCTAACGCATAAGTGCACACACTTTATATGCATCGGCATTTCACTTTCACACATGCTCACAATCTCTCTCAGGGTGTCGGGGTGTCTCACGCACATGCTCTCTCTGTTTCTCTCTCTCTCTCTCTCTCTCTCTCTCTTTCTAACTACTATGTACCACTCCTTTCACTAATCTCAGTTGGAAAACACTATTTCTCTCACATGCATATATACACATTGAAGGAAATATGCCCTAGAGGCAATAATAAAGTTATTATTTATTTCCTCATATATCATGTTAAATGTTTATTATTCATGCTAGAATTGTATTAGCCGGGAACATAATACATGTGTGAATATATAAACAAACAGAGTGTCACTAGTATGCCTCTACTTGACTAGCTCGTTAATCAAAGATGGTTATGTTTCCTAACCATGAACAAAGAGTTGTTATTTGATTAGCGAGGTCACATCATTAGTTGAATGATCTGATTGACATGACCCATTCCATTAGCTTAGCACCCGATCGTTTAGTATGTTGCTATTGCTTTCTTCATGACTTATACATGTTCCTATGACTATGAGATTATGCAACTCCCGTTTACCGTAGGAACACTTTGTGTGCCACCAAACGTCACAACGTAACTGGGTGATTATAAAGGTGCTCTACAGGTGTTTCCGAAAGTACTTGTTGGGTTGGCGTATTTCGAGATTAGGATTTGTCACTCCGATAGTCGGAGAGGTATCTCTGGGCCCTCTCGGTAATGCACATCACATAAGCCTTGCAAGCATTGCAACTAATGTGTTAGTTGCGAGATGATGTATTACGGAACGAGTAAAGATACTTGCCGGTAACGAGATTGAACTTGGTATTGGATACCGACGGTCGAATCTCGGGCAAGTAACATACCGATGACAAAGGGAACAACGTATGTTGTTATGCGGTCTGACCGATAAAGATCTTCGTAGAATATGTAGGAGCCAATATGGGCATCTAGGTCCCGCTATTGGTTATTGACCGGAGACATATCTCGGTCATGTCTACATTGTTCTCGAACCGTAGGGTCCGCACGCTTAAAGTTACGATGACAATTATTATGAGTTTATGCATTTTGATGTACCGAAGTCAGTTCGGAGTCCCGGATGTGATCACGGACACGACGAGGAGTCTCGAAATGGTCAAGACATAAAGATTGATATATTGGAAGCCTATATTTGGACATCGGAATGGTTCCGAGTGAAATCGGCATTTTACTGGAGTACTGGGGGTTACCGGAACCCCCCGGGGGTTAATGGGCCCATATGGGCCTTAAGGGAAAAGAGGAGGGGCGGCCAGGGCAGGCCGCGCGCCGCCTCCCCCCCTAGTCCGAATAGGACAAGGAAGGGGGGGGGCGGCACCCCTATTTTTCCTTTCCCCCTCTCTCCTTCCTTCTCCTACAAGGCAAGGGAGAGGAGTCCTACTCCCGGTGGGAGTAGGACTCCTCCTTGGCATGCCCCTCTAGGACGGCCGCCCCCTCCCCCTTGCACCTTTATATACGGGGGCAGGGGGCACCCCAGAACACACAAGTTGATCTTCGTGATCGTTCCTTAGCCGTGTGCGGTGCCCCCCTCCACCATATTCCACCTCGGTCATATCGTTGCGGTGCTTAGGCGAAGCCCTGCGTCGGTAGAACATCATCATCGTCATCACGCCGTCGTGCTGACGAAACTCAACCCCGAAGCTTTGCTGGATCGGAGCCCGGGGAGCGTCATCGAGCTGAACGTGTGCTAAGAACCCGGAGGTGCCGGAGTAACGGTGCTTGGATCGGTTGGACCGGGAAGACGTACGACTACTTCCTCTACGTTACGTCAACGCTTCCGCTTTGGTCTACGAGGGTACGTAGACAACACTCTCCCCTCTCGTTGCTATGCATCACCATGATCTTGCGTGTGCGTAGGAATTTTTTTGAAATTACTACGTTCCCCAACAGTGGCATCCGAGCCTAGGTTTTTATGGTTTGATGTTATGCACGAGTAGAACACAAGTGAGTTGTGGGCGATATAAGTCATACTGCCTACCAGCATGTCATACTTTGGTTCGGCGGTATTGTTGGATGAAGCGGCCCGGACCGACATTACGCGTACGCTTACGCGAGACTGGTTCTACCGCCGTGCTTTGCACACAGGTGGCTGGCGGGTGTCAGTTTCTCCAACTTTAGTTGAACCGAGTGTGGCTCCGCCCGGTCCTTGCGAAGGTTAAAACGGCATCAACTTGACAAACTATCATTGTGGTTTTGATGCGTAGGTGAGATTGGTTCTTGCTTAAGCCCGTAGCATGCACGTAAAACTTGCAACAAACAAAGTAGAGGACGTCTAACTTGTTTTTGCAGGGCATGTTGTGATGTGATATGGTCAAGACATGATGCTAAATTTTATTGTATGAGATGATCATGTTTTGTAACCGAGTTATCAGCAACCGGCAGGAGCCGTATGGTTGTCGCTTTATTGTATGCAATGCAATCGCCCTGTAATGCTTTACTTTATCACTAAGCGGTAGCGATAGTCGTAGAAGCATAAGATTGACGAGACGACAACGATGCTACGATGAAGATCAAGGTGTCGCGCCGGTGACGATGGTGATCATGACGGTGCTTCGAAGATGGAGATCACAAGCACAAGATGATGATGGCCATATCATATCACTTATATTGATTGCATGTGATGTTTATCTCTTATGCATCTTATCTTGCTTTGATTGACGGTAGCTTTTTAAGATGATCTCTAACTAATTATCAAGAAGTGTTCTCCCTGAGTATGCACCGTTGCGAAAGTTCTTCGTGCTGAGACACCACGTGATGATCGGGTGTGATAGGCTCTACGTTCAAATACAACGTGTGCAAAACAGTTGCACACGCAGAATACTCAGGTTATACTTGACGAGCCAAGCATATACAGATATGGCCTCGGAACACGGAGACCGAAAGGTCCAGCGTGAATCATATAGTAGATATGATCAACATAATGATGTTCACCATTGAAACTACTCCATCTCACGTGATGATCGGACATGGTTTAGTTGATGTGGATCACGTGATCACTTAGAAGATTAGAGGGATGTCTATCTAAGTGGGAGTACTTGAGTAATATGATTAATTGAACTTAAATTTATCATGAACTTAGTCCCTGATAGTATCTTGCTTGTTTATGTTGATTGTAGATAGATGGCCCGTGCTGTTGTTCCGTTGAATTTTAATGCGTTCCTTGACAAAGCAAAGTTGAAAGATAATGGTAGAAATTACACGGACTGGGTCCATAATTTGAGGATTATCCTCATTGCTGCACAGAAGAGTTATGTCCTGGAAGCACCGCTGGGTGCCAGGCCTGCTGCTGATGCAACTGACGACGTTAAGAACGTCTGGCAGAGCAAAGCTGATGACTACTCGATAGTTCAATGTGTCATGCTTTAAGGCTTAGAACCGGGACTTCAACGACATTTTGAACGTCATGGGGCATATGAGATGTTCCAAGAGTTGAAGTTAATATTCCAACAGAATGCCCCGATTGAGAGATATGAAGTCTCCAATAAGTTCTATAGCTGCAAGATGGAGGAGAATAGTTCTGTTAGTGAGCATATACTCAAAATGTCTGGGTATTGTAATCACTTGATTCAACTGGGAGTTAATATTCCGGATGATTGCGTCATTGACAGAATTCTCCAATCACTTCCACCAAGCTACAAAGGCTTCGTGATGAACTATAATATGCAAGGGATGGATAAGACGATTCCCGAGCTCTTCGCAATGCTAAAAGCTGCGGAGGTAGAAATCAAGAAGGAGCATCAAGTGTTGATGGTCAACAAGACCACTAGTTTCAAGAAAAAGGGCAAAGGGAAAAAGAAGGGGAACTTCAAGAAGAACATCAAGCAAGTTGCTGCTCAAGAGAAGAAACCCAAGTCTGGACCTAAGCCTGAAACTGAGTGCTTCTACTGCAAGCAGACTGGTCACTGGAAGTGGAACTGCCCCAAGTATTTGGCGGATAAGAAGGATGGCAAGGTGAACAAAGGTATATGTGATATACATGTTATTGATGTGTACCTTACTAATACTCGCAGTAGTACCTGGGTATTTGATACTGGTTCTGTTGCTAATATTTGCAACTCGAAACAGGGACTACGGATTAAGCGAAGATTGGCTAAGGACGAGGTGACGATGCACGTGGGAAATGGTTCCAAAGTCGATGTGATCGCGGTCGGCACGCTACCTCTACATCTACCTTCGGGATTAGTTTTAGACCTAAATAATTGTTATTTGGTGCCAGCGTTGAGCATGAACATTATATCTGGATCTTGTTGAATGCGAGACGGTTATTCATTTAAATCCGAGAATAATGGTTGTTCTATTTATATGAGTAATATCTTTTATGGTCATGCACCCTTAAGGAATGGTCTATTCTTATTGAATCTTGATAGTAGTGACACACATATTCATAATATTGAAACCAAAAGATGCAGAGTTGATAATGATAGTGCAACTTATTTGTGGCACTGCCGTTTAGGTCATATCGGTGTAAAGCGCATGAAGAAACTCCATACTGATGGACTTTTGGAACCACTTGATTATGAGTCACTTGGTACTTGCGAACCGTGCCTCATGGGCAAGATGACTAAAACACCGTTCTCCGGTACTATGGAGAAAGCAACGGATTTGTTGGAAATCATACATACAGATGTATGTGGTCCGATGAATATTGAAGCTCGTGGCGGATATCGTTATTTTCTCACCTTCACAGATGATTTAAGCAGATATGGGTATATCTACTTAATGAAACACAAGTCTGAAACATTTGAAAAGTTCAAAGAATTTCAGAGTGAAGTGGAAAATCATCGTAACAAGAAAATAAAGTTTCTACGATCTGATCGTGGAGGAGAATATTTGAGTTACGAGTTTGGTCTACATTTGAAACAATGCGGAATAGTTTCGCAACTCACGCCACCTGGAACACAACAACGTAATGGTGTGTCCGAATGTCGTAATCGTACTTTACTTGATATGGTGCGATCTATGATGTCTCTTACAGATTTACCGTTATCATTTTGGGGTTATGCTTTAGAGACAGCCGCATTCACGTTAAATAGAGCACCATCGAAATCCGTTGAGACGACGCCTTATGAACTATGGTTTGGCAAGAAACCAAAGTTGTCGTTTCTAAAAGTTTGGGGCTGCGATGCTTATGTCAAAAAGCTTCAACCTGATAAGCTCGAACCCAAATCGGAGAAATGTGTCTTCATAGGATATCCAAAGGAAACTATTGGATACACCTTCTATCACAAATCCGAAGGCAGGACTTTTGTTGCTCAATTCGGAAACTTTCTAGAAAAGGAGTTTCTCTCGAAAGAAGTGAGTGGGAGAAAAGTAGAACTTGATGAGGTAACTGTACCTGCTCCCCTATTGGGAAATAGCACATCACAGGAACCGGTTTCTGTTACGTCTAAACCAATTGGTGAGGAACTTAATGATGATGATCATGCAACTTCAGATCAAGTTACTACAGAACCTTGTAGATCAACCAGAGTAAGATCCGCACTAGAGTGGTACGGCAATCCTGTTCTGGAAGTCATGCTACTAGATCATGATGAACCTACAAACTATGAAGAAGCGATGGTGAGCCCAGATTCCGCAAAATGGCTAGAAGCCATGAAATCTGAGATGGGATCCATGTATGACAACAAAGTATGGACTTTGGTTGACTTGCCCGATGGTCGCCAAGCAATAGAGAATAAATGGATCTTCAAGAAGAAGACTGACGCTGACGGTAATGTTACTGTCTACAAAGCTCGACTTGTCGCAAAAGGTTTTCGACAAGTTCAAGGAATTGACTATGATGAGACCTTCACCCGTAGCGATGCTTAAGTCTGTCCGAATAATGTTTGCAATTGCCGCATTTTATGATTATGAAATTTGGCAGATGGATGTAAAAACTGCATTCCTGAATGGATTTCTGGAAGAAGAGTTGTATATGATGCAACCTGAAGGTTTTGTCGATCCAAAAGGAGCTAACAAAGTGTGCAAGCTCCATCTATCCATTTATGGACTGGTGCAAGCTTCTCGGAGTTGGAATAAACGCTTTGATAGTGTGATCAAAGCATTTGGGTTTGTACAGACTTTTGGAGAAGCCTGTATTTACAAGAAAGTGAGTGGGAGCTCTGTAGCATTTCTGATCTTATATGTAGATGACATATTACTTATCGGAAATGAGATAGAATTTCTGGATAGCATAAAGGGATACTTGAATAAGAGTTTTTCAATGAAAGACCTCGGTGAAGCTGCTTACATATTGGGCATCAAGATCTATAGAGATAGATCAAGACACTTAATTGGACTTTCACAAAGCACATACCTTGACAAAGTTTTGAAAAAGTTCAAAATGGATCAAGCAAAGAAAGGGTTCTTGCCTGTGTTACAAGGTGTGAAGTTGAGTAAGACTCAATGCCCGACCACTGCAGAAGATAGAGAGAAAATGAAAGATGTTCCCTATGCTTCAGCCATACGCTCTATCATGTATGCAATGCTGTGTACCAGACCTGATGTGTGTCTTGCTATAAGTCTAGCAGGGAGGTACCAAAGTAATCCAGGAGTGGATCACTAGACAGCGGTCAAGAACATCCTGAAATACCTGAAAAGGACTAAGGATATGTTTCTCATATATGGAGGTGACAAAGAGCTCATCGTAAACGTTTACGTTGATGCAAGCTTTGACACTGATCCGGACGATTCTAAATCGCAAACCGGATACGTGTTTACATTAAACGGCGGAGCTGTCAGTTGGTGCAGTTCTAAACAAAGCGTTGTGGCGGGATCTACATGTGAAGCGGAGTACATAGTTGCTTAGGAAGCAACAAATGAAGGAGTCTGGATGAAGGAGTTCATATCCGATCTAGGTGTCATGCCTAGTGCATCGGGTCCAATGAAAATCTTTTGTGACAATACTGGTACAATTGCCTTCGCAAAGGAATCCAGATTTCACAAGAGAACCAAGCACATCAAGAGACGCTTCAATTCCATCCGGGATCTAGTCCAGGTGGGAGACATAGAGATTTGCAAGATACATACAGATCTGAATGTAGCAGATCCATTGACTAAGCCTCTTCCACGAGCAAAACATGATCAGCACCAAAACTCCATGGGTGTTAGAATCATTACTGTGTAATCTAGATTATTGACTCTAGTGCAAGTGGGAGACTTAAGGAAATATGCCCTAGAGGCAATAATAAAGTTATTATTTATTTCCTCATATATCATGATAAATGTTTATTATTCATGCTAGAATTGTATTAGCCGGAAACATAATACATGTGTGGATATATAAACAAACAGAGTGTGACTAGTATGCCTCTACTTGACTAGCTCGTTAATCAAAGATGGTTATGTTTCCTCACCATGAACAAAGAGTTGTTATTTGATTAACGAGGTCACATCATTAGTTGAATGATCTGATTGACATGACCCATTCCATTAGCTTAGCACCCGATCGTTTAGTATGTTGCTATTGCTTTCTTCATGACGTATACATGTTCCTATGACTATGAGATTATGCAACTCCCGTTTACCATAGGAACACTTTGTGTGCCACCAAACATCACAACGTAACTGGGTGATTATAACGGTGCTCTACAGGTGTTTCCGAAAGTACTTGTTGGGTTGGCGTATTTCGAGATTAGGATTTGTCACTCCGATAGTCGGAGAGGTATCTCCGGGCCCTCTCGGTAATGCACATCGCATAAGCCTTGCAAGCATTGCAACTAATGTGTTAGTTGTGAGATGATGTATTACGGAACGAGTAAAGAGACTTGCCGGTAACGAGATTGAACTAGGTGTTGGATACCGACGATCGAATCTCGGGCAAGTAACATACCGATGACAAAGGAAACAACGTATGTTGTTATGCGGTCTGACCGATAAAGATCTTCGTAGAATATGTAGGAGCCAATATGGGCATCCAGGTCCCGCTATTGGTTATTGACCGGAGACGTATCTCGGTCATGTCTACATTGTTCTCGAACCGTAGGGTCCGCACGCTTAAAGTTACGATGATAGTTATTATGAGTTTATGCATTTTGATGTACCGAAGTCAGTTCGGAGTCCCGGATGTGATCA
This sequence comes from Aegilops umbellulata, assembly GCA_032464435.1. Lineage (NCBI taxonomy): Eukaryota > Viridiplantae > Streptophyta > Magnoliopsida > Poales > Poaceae > Aegilops > Aegilops umbellulata. The sequence goes on from CP136059.1 coordinate 421,274,604, forward strand.
CGGACATGACGAGGAGTCTCGAAATGCTCGAGACATAAATATTGATATATTGGAAGCCTATATTTGGACATCGGAATGGTTCCGAGTGAAATCGGCATTTTACTGGAGTACCGGGGGTTACCGGAACCCCCCCGGGGGTTTATGGGCCCATATGGGCCTTAAGGGAAAAGAGGAGGGGCGGCCAGGGCAGGCCGCGCGCCGCCTCCCCCCCTAGTCCGAATAGGACAAGGAAGGGGGGGGGGCGGCGCCCCCCTTTTTCCTTTCCCCCTCTCTCCTTCCTTCTCCTACAAGGCAAGGGAGAGGAGTGCAACTCCCGGTGGGAGTAGGACTCCTCCTTGGCGCGCCCCTCTAGGCCGGTCGCCCCCTCCCCCTTGCTCCTTTATATACAGGGGCAGGGGGGCACCCCAGAACACACAAGTTGATCTTCGTGACCGTTCCTTAGCCGTGTGCGGTGCCCCCCTCCACCATATTCCACCTCGGTCATATCGTTGCGGTGCTTAGGCGAAGCCCTGCGTCGGTAGAACATCATCATCGTCATCACGCCGTCGTGCTGACGAAACTCATCCCCGAAGCTTTGCTGGATCGGAGCCAGGGGAGCGTCATCGAGCTGAACGTGTGCTAAGAACTCGGAGGTGCCGGCGTAACGGTGCTTGGATCGGTTGGACCGGGAAGACGTACGACCACTTCCTCTACATTGCGTCAACGCTTCCGCTTCGGTCTACGAGGGTACGTAGACAACACTCTCCCCTCTCGTTGCTATGCATCACCATGATCTTGCGTGTGCGTAGGAATTTTTTTGAAATTACTACGTTCCCCAACACACATGCACGGTCTCTACTAGCCCTCTATATGCACATATATGTGCCTACGTGTCTCCCGCACGCACATTATCTTTAGGCCTCTCTCGCACACATTGCCCCCCCGACACACCTCTCTCTTAGTAGTTGGCAGATATGATTTCATCATATCATTCTGTAGGACATCCCTGGCTGTTAGGCTGGATGCTAATATGAGGCAAAGTTTTACCCTAGTTCGTATCGGACCCTTGCAGTTGAAGAAAGAGCCTACTCCTGGTACTGTATATTAGTGATAGGGGTGTGTACAAAGTACACGTGAATACCAGGCATTGTGCGTGTGTGTATACTATCGACGAACTAGCCCCCATGCTTGTATAACATACTAAGGGCCTAGGGTTACAAACCATATATAGTCGGCTTATCACCAGTGGCGATAGAGTCCTCCGCGACTCTGGTAGCTTCGTGTTGTACGCCGAGTCCTCCACATGGGTCTTCGTATAACACGTCTCGGTCCAACCTATATGTGGCGCAGGATGGAACCGACCCATGAGTCTTCATGTTGACCCACCACAACTAGAAATGATGTGCCCACCACACCACACACGCAATCGGCCACTAAGAAAATAAGCATATACAATAGTACAATGGTATCTAGCTCACGATACGTCTCCATATTTTGTTGATGACACTGACGGACTTTGCATTTGATGCATGTTCCGTATTTTGTTGACGACACTTACAGTCATTGTATTTGAAGCGAAAGCACGATATGGTCACTGGACTTAAGAATAAGCTCATCACAGTCACCACATACATTTTGTCGTGCTAACCAACATGTGGTTGGATGGTTAGAGGACAGTGGTTTCTCGAGCCCACCAAGGTTAAAGTCCCGGTGCTCGCATTTATCTTGTGTTAATTTCAGTATTTTCTAGCGAGTTACGTTCAGTGGGAGGAGTCGTTCCACTCGACTACGAGGCACCTATGGTGACTTCATAAAATCTCAAGATCATATATGCTGGCCCACTCTCTCGAAGGTGCTCATAGGGGTAGGGCTCGCGTGTGTGCGCTTATAGCGGTGAGTGCTTGCGCGTATATATGAGCCCTTGCGTCTGTACCGTGTTCAACAAATACGTATCATGATTATACGGTCACTGGCTCACCCGTACAACTGCGTATTTTGTTGATGACACAATCAATTGACCAGTCAAACGTTCCACGCGGCGCAACTAGTTTTGCACCATCAGGGCGCGTAACCGTGGGGCCCACCTGTCAGCCCGTATATGAAATAAAGAAATGGTAGTTTGAGTCTGTACTGTGTTAATAAAGTAGGAGTACATTTTAGGGTGATCATATGGTCATTGGATCACCATACAGCTCTGTAATTTCTTGATAACACGATCAATTGACAAGTCAAATGGTCCACATTCAGCAGCGCACATTACCATAGGGCCCACCCGTCAGCGCGTATATGAAGGACAGAAATGGTAATAAATTAGTGGTCGCTGGGTATTTGAAGTCGTGAGACCTCTAGCTGGCAGTCACCGATGGTTGGGGGGTCGTTCATTAGGCGGTGGGGCGGGTATCCCCGGAGAAAAAGCTCGGTGGTGGGGGGTGGGGGGGGCTTGTGGGATGGCCGGTGCGGCGGCGGACCGGTGGTGGGGAGTGTTTTTGGGGAGGGCGGGCCGGCCGCGGGTGGCGGGGGCTGGCGGCTCAGGGGGGTGGAGTTTGATGATAAACTGGAGGCACTTGATTTCGTATCGAACGGCTGGAAAATCTAATGACCAGAGATGAAAAAGTCAGTCGACTGACCTGTAGCCTCACCCCGCACGTACACATGCACGCACGCAAGACACGCACGCATGTAGGCGTGCAACACTGACACGTACACACGCACGCATGCTGGCGTGCAACACTAACACGTACACATGCACTGACGAACACACGCACGTACGCACCCATGCATGCAACACTGAAACATACCCTTGCACGCCTGCATGCACACAACACACGACACAAGACACATGCTCAACCTATACGTGCGTGCACCCTTTATTAAGGACATGGATTGTTATGGTTATTAATCAATCTTATCCGTGATAAGCAGAACATTGATGTTTGCAGCGCTCTTTATGAATCACAACATATCGAACGGGCTATCAACATAGTAGGCTTATCTACATGAAAAAGATGACGTCACCAGTGGCGGTGCTAGAAATGTTGTCTTGTGTAGTAAATTTGAAATTGTGTAGTCAAATATATGAAATTATACAAATGTGTTCCAATATTTCTACATTTATATGCTAGTTTGATCAAAAAGCTGTGTAGTCAATTGAGTACCCAACTTGTACGTGGCTTCGGCACTGGACGTCACACTCAATGAACAATCATCGGTTTATGAAATGCCCGCTTCTGACCGCCCTGGCCCACCAAAGGTTCCTCTGTTGTGCGCTGCCTGCGTTGGGTCACTAACATGCAGGCCATGCACCAAAAGAGCCCACACGTCAGTGGAAGAACGGTGTGGTGTCCTAGGTCATAGTTGAGGGTGCCACTCGCGGCATGCCCGGGTGAACACGCCTCCGTGCCGCATTCAGACGCCTCCATGAACCCGCCCGTGTGGAAGCCGAGAAACCCACTCTGGACACACGTCCGTTCATGACCGGGTCGGCGTTAAACGCAACGCTGGCCGAGCTCCTCCCGTCCGCCATCTATTTAATCTCCTATTTAAACGAGGCCAAACGCCGGCCAAGAATCGCACACCTCCGCCGCTCCCCTATCTCCTCCACCATTTTGTCCACTCTTACAATGGCTTACGAAGAGTAGTTATTCCGCATCCAAGCCGGCTGGGTAGCCCGCCGGATACGAGCTATGCAGCTCGCTGATCCACCTCCCTCCCCTCGCCTGACGGACCCAGTTGCCGCCCCAAGCCGGCGTGCGGTTCAGCAACTCACCGCTCCAGGCCAGCTCGAGAGGAGCGGCGCACGGGCGTCGTTGCTCCCGTCCACGCCGCCGCCTCGTACCGCATGTCCCGTTTCTGTGGCCGAGACTCCCATGCCGGCGGCCGCGCCATGCAAGCAGCGACAGAAGGTCAGCGCCTCCGCGTCCGCCGCCATCATCGAGGAGAAGTAGAACACGGGAGGCCGCCGCCGCTTGGGTCCCATGAAGGCCACCGCGGAGGCGACCCCGGCGTACATAGCAGGTGTCTTGCCAGATCGTTTTGTTGCGAGGACCTTCGTCGACCCCGCATGGGCTCCACGGAAGAGGGGAATGTTAGGATGAACTCGAGCCGGTGCCGGCCATGGCAAAGTAGTGGACGGTGATGAACTCGAACCGGTGCTGGCCACCATCATCTTCGGCATGAGCCAATGATATCAGTTGGGCAGTGGGGAAGCGAGCCGTCCTTTGCGCTGAAGCATATACCTCCGGGGCTCTCGGCAGTCCGGTGATCGTGCTGCCGGACATGAGGAACAGAAATCGATAGGCGGCCGACCATTTAGGCCAGGTATTATATACCTGTGCTGTCCAGAACTAGCACCGCGTAGTTCATTTGAATGTAATGAAATCCTTCATGTTTGTATGAAAATCCGGTATTTTATATGATTTCCGTCATTGTTTATATGAAATATCAGTTTTTCTACGTGTTTGCGTGAATTTCGTCCGGTTGGTTGAGTTGTTGTCATAATGTGTGCGGCTACGGTTGGATGGCGTAATTTGCGGGTCGCCGGTCGGTCTGCGGGCGGTTCGGGTGGCGTTGTGGGACAAAAAAACACAGCTCGTCTCCAACGTGCGCGCTAGAGGATGCATGACAGCATGAGCACCCGAGCCATTCCTCGTTCATCAGTGGCAAAGGCATCGGTGGACAAAAAGGTCGCCAATATTTTGGCTACCCCGGGCAAGATCCAAACAGCCCCTCCCAACAGATTCAAATCCTTCGTTCGCCGTGGAATTTTGCCATGTATTGTTTTCATGGACTAGCAAGATGCCCGTGCATTGCACAGAACATCAAGATGCATTTTTTACAAACTCCCGCATGCATGCAAGGGATAATTAATGTCCTCCTTTTCTAGTACCACGAGGCAAACACCATTAATATTGCATCAATTGGTGTTAGTGGCCTTGTATATCTGCAAATGGAGGGAGAAAGATGAGAGATAAGGTGAGGAGGAGTGGGGCGTGGTGGTGACTGGTGGTCGGACTGGGCGGAGGCATGGGGATGGACGGCGCATTATGTGTAGGTTTGTATCTCTCTCACACACACCCATGTAGATGGGGGAGGTGAACGAAGAGAAGAGGTGCACGAGGGCAGCCGACGTGGTAATTTCGCACGTGTACTGGTTGTCCACTTGGTGGAGGGAGGATCGTCTACCACGGGTGAACAAATAAATTGTGACTTGACGCGTTATGTTAAATTAAAAAAAGAGGCAAACCATGTGGGGCCTACCTTAGAGCAAGGCTCTATACACTGGAGTACTTTTGATGTGTCCCGTCAACTCGCAGAACGAGGAGAAGCTTGCTTAGTACGTGGTCTCCCCCGCCCACGGGCGCGGTGGCTCACAGGATGAGGTGAAGCATGCTTACGAGTACTACTACTACTACTACTACTGTACGCCTTTACGCCCGCTCCCTCGCCCACGCGCGTGGTGGCTCGCAGCACGAGGAGAAATTTTTACTACTCCCTCCGTTTACTCCTCGTCCCTACTACGTACTTTGGTTAGTACTCCCTCCATTTACTTATACAAGGCCACTATGAAAAAATACATTTTGCATCTATACAAGGCCACAAATAGTAATCAAGACAAAAGTTACTACTCCCTACTTTCCAGTTTATGGCGCAATTTCAAAATCTCTCCAACCAAGGTAGACAGTGAGTGGTCGAATTAATTTCGTAGTATGCACAAGTAATTAGTACGCTCATTTTTCTCAAGAAGTTATGTTTACTGAGGCATTAATTAGAACGAATGCATGAATGACCACTAAATTTCCATGAACTTGTACATGCATTGGTTAGTTTCCTCTTGACACTACTTGCGTCGGGTGATCTAACGCACCTCGAAATCCAACATGTAATGGTTACTACTAGTATAGTAGATATGAGACTTACCAAACGGAAAAACGAATGTTTTTTAGATGAGCCCTATAAACCCTAGTGGGTACGTACTCCGTAAAAACAGATTTTTCCAAAACTAAGTCGCTCCCTTTCATGAATTCTATAGTATACTCCTCCGTCGACGCTCCCTTTCATGAATAATGTACTTCCTGTCGCCGACATCTGGGACATATAGCAACCGGGTCGATGTGTCAAGCACCAAATAACAGTGCAGATGTGATAGCCTGGCTTAATAGGGATGATAGACTACTCATATCAATAGGGAATTCCTTCTTTTCCGGGAGCCCATTCGGACAGAACTCCAAAGTTAAGCGTGCTCAGCTTGGAGAAATTTCAGGATGGGTGACCGACCGGGAAGTTGCTCCCGGATGCGCACGAGTGAGGACAAAGTGCGCAGAAAAGACTAGTATTGATCTGTGAGGCCAGTCTACATCCCACCATGAGTAACGGCCACCGGCGGGTGTGTCTGGGGCGTTACAAGTTGGTATCGGAGCCGACCCTCACGGTTACACGGATGTTTGCGGACAGGTGTGCGGTCATGTTGTGCATGACGTTTGTGACCCATCGTGGCACACGGCATGGCACATGTGCTGGACTGGAAGCACAGACGTATGTGCCAAGAGGGAACGTTCCTGTGGCCCGACGAGGACGTCGGTTCCTCTGAGTGGGGGTGTATGTGATAGCCTGGCTTAATAGGGATGATAGACTACTCATATCAATAAGGAATTCCTTCTTTTCCGGGAGCCCATTCGGACAGAACTCCAATGTTAAGCGTGCTCAGCTTGGAGAAATTTCAGGATGGGTGACCGACCGGGAAGTTGCTCCCGGGTGCGCACGAGTGAGGACAAAGTGCGCAGAAAAGACTAGTATTGATCTGTGAGGCCAGTCTACATCCCGCCATGAGTAACGGCCACCGGCGGGTGTGTCCGGGGCGTTATAGCAGAACAGCAGGGGGACACACCCCACTCGTACCGGCCTTGTAGTAGTAATGAGCAATGAGACGTCAAATCACAATGCCGCACCTTCCCAGACGAACGAAGCAACCATTATTACACACTTCGGTTCGCCATCATCTCAAACCACGTAGTATTGTTTCTGCCTCAAGAGGGACACGCGCATCGCCTTGGTACATCATGACACGTGGGACCGCATGACAGACCATGCTCCCCCGCCGATCGCTCGGTAAAATCACCTCATTTTTACTATACTTCCTCCGTATCGGTTACTACATGGCATGCACGTCGTTCTAGGTTGAGAATTTAACTGGCTATATATGTGATGAACAGTACTCTAGCCTTTTAAAAATGTATACTTTTGTATAGTAGTACTATCGATGGATTGCGCCATGGAGCAAAAATTGAAATTATAAAAAGGTGGTAATATAGAGAGCGCTCGTCGCCAAATTATGCATATAGTACTATTAAAAAAGCTAGTACGTGCTTAATTGGGATGCTAAATTCTATTAAAGAAATACTAGTAGTATGTACATACTGAAGAGTTAAAGTAACAAGAAGAAACATAACATAGTTCTGCTGTTGGCTCAGCACAACACACCCCTCAAATTAAACTAAGCACACCTGAAATTAAACTATGCAACTAATCCGGTAGACACTGCATTAGAAGTTTAGAACCACCATGAGCAACGACACTGCCACCTTACTCGGACTCCTCGTCCACGTCCTCGACTTCGTCCTTGTCCCTCTTCCTCTTGGCCGATACTTCTTTGCTTGAACCGCACACTTGGTTGTTGCTCTTCATCCAACCCTTGTAGATATTGAAACAAAGGTAGCCATCCATTGCAGCGTAGTGGATGTGGTCTATATCTAGTACATTCCGCTGCCATGCATGACGATGAAATGTGTAATGAGGTTTCTCCAGTTTACGGTACGAAGGATGAACCATGGCTCCTGTCAGGGTCAGCATTGAAGGCTGACGAGAGGGCACCAGCCGATTCTTCTGGAGGTCGAAGGGGTTGCCTACAACGAGGCCTATCCGACCCAGGACTTCTTTGTCGTTCTTAAAGGCTACAGTAACAAATTTCACTGTTTTGTCCTTGATGAAGTTCTTAAAATCCTGGCACTCAACGTCGTCATGGCATATGTGGTAGACCAAGCAAACGTTATGTATGCAAACCTAGATCACGGCGGGCTTCTTCCTCTCTTCGTCCTTTAGATCCTTCTCTCGTCCCAGGACTGTGGTGTACTCAACATCTAGCCCAGCGACCCACTCATCATCTGAGTCTTCGAACATGCGTCCGAAGCGAGAAAGGCATCCTTTCACCATCGCGGAAGAACGGGTGTAGATGACGTCGAACTCATCGCCGGTGATGGTTCTAACCTTGGACTCACCGCCGATCGTGGAGATTTGGGACACCATGGATTTGGGAGGAGGGTTAGGATTAGTGGAACTGCCGTAATGCGAATGGATGGGACGACTAGGAGCGAACCGCCGTAGTATTGAAGGACGTGCGGGGACGAGTAGGAGCGAACTGCCAGCGTGCGAACGGCATGGTAGTGGCTTTCCATTCTCCCATGATATGGGCTTCCGAGAGCCCTTGGATCTAAGATCGAACGGTCACATGGCGTGATTCTAGACCTATGGGTGAATATCCTATCCTGGAGGGTTATTCTGCAAATTTTTAGCAACTTAGCATGCGACTGTTTGATCTCAGGTCCAAGGGCTACCAGCAGCCCGTATCATGGTTGTCGGTGTCAAAACCGGCGGATCTCGGGTTGGGGGTCCCGAACTGTGCGTCTAGGCGGATGGTAACAGGAAACAAGGTACACGAAGTTTTACCCAGGTTCGGGCCCTCTTGATGGAGGTAAAACCCTACGTCCTGCTTGATTAATATTGATGATATGGGTAGTACAAGAGTAGATCTACCACGAGATCAAGGAGGCTAAACCCTATAAGCTAGACTATGGTATGATTGTTGTATGTTGAGGTTGTCCTACGGACTAAAAACCTCCGGTTTATATAGACACCGGAGAGGGTTAGGGTTACACAAACTCGGTTACAATGGTAGGAGATCTGAATATCCGCATCGCCAAGCTTGCCCTCCACGCCAAGGAAAGTCCCATCCGGACACGGGACGAAGTCTTCAATCTTGTATCTTCATAGTCCAAGAGTCCGGCTGAAGGTATAGTCCGGCTACCCGGAACCCCCTAATCCAGGACTCCCTCAGTAGCCCCCGAACCAGGCTTCAATGACGACGAGTCCGGCACACAGATTGTCTTTGGCATTGCAAGGCGGGTTCTTCTCCAAATTCCGTGTACCTGTTGAATAATGTCCGATTTTTGTAATGTGGCGCTCCTTGGCTTCTACGCCCAATAATGGTCGTCTTCCACGTGTCAAACGAATACAAAAAGTCTGGGCGTTTTTACATTCACACCCCTAGCCGCGTAAATGAGCCGCCTATTTAAAGAGATGGGGATTTATATCCAAACCGCACCTTCCCCCCCCCCCCCCGCGCGAGTAGTCATCAGAGCGCATCCAGCAAAGGTCCATTCCACCATGGCCGACGGTCGCAACTCCTCCTCTCGCCCTTCCAGTCCTAAGCCTGGAGATTGGGAGAGGTGCTCCATCCCGCATAACGAGCTAGTATCGCTTGAGACCAAGGGATTCCTTCCTCCGGCCTATATGGTTCCGGTCCGAGCCGGACTCGCCACCTATAATGGCGCAGAGCAAGCGGAGAGCGCCCCCAATCCCTCCAAGGGAGGGCGGGTATGCCTCGTCCCTTATCTAATAAGAGGACTTGGATTTGCAATTCATCCGTTTCTCCGGGGGCTTCTGGAGTTCTATGGCCTCCAGCTGCACAACCTCACGCATGCCTCCATATTGTATATCACGGACTTCGTCGCCCTTTGCGAGCTATTCTTAGGTGTTGAGGCTCATTTCGCGTTGTGGAAGAGGCTATTCTGCGTGGTGCCCCGTTCTCAAGAGGGGTCAATATATCAAGTGGGTGGAGCCGAAGTGTGGCGCGTCGCCGGGACCGGATATCTATCCGGAACCCCGAAGAAGGCATCCGAGGACTGGCCTTCAGAATGGTTTTATATGGAGGATGTCCCATTGCTGGATCCTATCCAGATTGGCCTCCCCGAATTCAACAGTGCTCCCCTAAAGAAACGCTTAAGCTGGCGTCCACAGAGCTCTCAGAGAGAAAGTGACAGGGACGTCCTTTACCTGATGGGCCGGATAAGACTATTGGCTCATTCCGGACTAACCATGATTGGAGTCATGGCCGTATGCATCATGCAGGGGGTGCAGCCGCTTCAGTATAGAGGCCACCCCATGTGGGATTTTAACGGGGAGGATGATGCCAGTCGTTACGGTCGTAAGGGGCCGGACTCAGGTGCCACTCTATTAAAGATCTTGTCCTCTTTGTATAAGGGAGAAGAGGAGGAATTCCTCCGCGTCAACCCACAGGGTGGATTTACTACGTACAACCCTCCAAGTTGGGTAAGGGGACAATTTTGCTTGCCCATCCATTTTATATTCCCATGATTAAATATATAGTCTAACGACTCCAACGCAGGAACTGCGTCAGGAAGTAAAGGATATAAGCAACCGTCCTCCATAGCCCGAGGACCCTGAATGGTCCCTCGATCCGGCCTCCGAAGAGGATCCGGACATATCGGTGGAGCTGATTGACGGGGTGTTTTATCAGCTGAACAACGACAATACCTTGGTGGCCATTACGGCCGATTACCCAGGGTTAATCCCGTCCTCCCAGGTAACTGAGACCGGAGTCCCATCACCTTGGAAAGGGATCCATCCTCACGTGTTTTCAGTTTTCCTGACAACAACCGTGTTTTGCAGGGGAGGTTCCTGAGGCGGGAGGCCGAGCCTGCGGCGGCTAGCCAACGAGGGGCCGCAGGGCCCCGTGGGGTAAAAAGGAATGTAGTCCGGACTGAGGCACCGGCGCAAAGGTATAGCTCTCCTTTTTATTCCAGGTGTTATTCCTTCAAGGCATGTTAATACTCGTGCTCGGTGCAGGACAAAGAGGCCTCGCTGGACTATATCCGGAGAGGCTGCCAATCGCGCCTTCACCAGCCAGTCTCCATAGCCCGGCCTGGAGGCGGAGGCAAACACGAGGCACGCACCGGACGCTCCTCCGACAGAGGATGCGGACAGGCTGTCTGCCACCCATTCTGAGGTGGAGAGTGCCATGAATCACCGGCGCCGCCGGACAGTTCTCCGTGACGCTTGTTTCTCCCAAGAGGCATTGGATGCCTTCAATTTGGGAGATGCGTATCTCCGTGCCGCTCAAAACGGTCTAGCCAGAGCCACGGAGCAATATGTAAAAGACATACGGGTGAGAAAATTTGATAGTTATATGTATCAGTAGCCTCCGAGACTTGAAACAGTTAGAATAGCTGATTCAAGGATCATGAAACATGCAGGTTCTTTCAGAGATGAATACCCAACTGTCCCAGGAGCTAAAAGAGTGCAAAGCCCAACTTGAGGCCGCACTAGCCGCGACAGGGGAGCCCAAGGAGACCCCCTCTGGTAATATATGCTTCAAAAAGATGAGTATTATGCGAAATGCGGCGTATGTGCTAATCTGACAAATGAAATTGCAGATGACGTCGGACTGGATCCGGAAAAGGAACAACTTCTACGCCAGTTAAAGGCTGGTGAGAGCATGCTGACAAAGGTGAGGCGGGAGAAGAATGATCTTCAGGATGCCAACACCAAGCTGGACGTTAAACTAAAAGATGTTCGTGCCCAGCTATCGGACTCCACTAAGGAGAATCAGTGGCTTCGACGCGGCATATTTAGTAAGTGCTTAAGCGAACTCTGAAAAAGGAGTTCGGCAAGGAAGTCGACTAATAGAGTTATGTCTGTAGGTATGCTAACAGGTCGTCCTGCAGAGGAGATGCCCGGTTCTACGGGTGACCTTCTTCCCGAGCTCTCGCAACTGCACGAGCGAGTTCGGCAGGCCATGTAAGGCGTTGCCCACGCCTTATGGCCTTCCCTCTCCATGCCCGATGGCCTCGGAGAGCTTGCAGAGAAGCTGAAGGGAGCGCGGCGGCGCTTCCAGTTGTGGAAGATATCGGCCTGCCGTCAAGGTGCTAGGGAGGCCTGGGCCATGGTGAAGACGCGGTACACAAAGGCTGACTCAAACCACATGGCCGAGGTCGGACCAGTGGGGCCCAATGGGAAGGAGATCCCTGTAAGCTTAGTGTACGGCCAAGTAGAATTGGCCACAAAGTATTCCCAGCAGGACTGTAAGTTAGACAACCTGTTGGATGGTATTGAAGAGGAATACAATCAGTCATAATGACTATGTAATTTTAATTGACATGTGTAATGCCTTCTAGTCGGATTGTAGATCGTTTGTCGTTGCCGACCTTTTCGCTTCAACCTCAGGACTTGACGGTCCGGAGTGTGTCCGAATACCCTTGCGGTTATATAAGAACCGGGGTATGCATGGAGACCAGGCGTAGGGGTCATTAGTGCTTTATCAGACAAGTACCCAACTAGTTATGTTATATTACATGGTTAGTAAGAAACATCTTCCAGAGAGAATAGTTCCGTTAGGGGTTCCTTTCTCTAGGGGGGCATGCCCTAAAGTGCATGTACGGACTGCGAACGCAGTCTGGGGGCACATAAATAAGTAAAAAAGGTCATCTTTAGTTCACCGACCGAATATTTCCTTAAGAACGCTAGCTTTCGGCTTCACCCAGCCTGAGGTACACATCCGGCTGACCCGGTAGTAACAATCGCAGAGGTGCTCCTTTTACCACCTAGCCGAACAATCGGGAACGTAGGGGTAAGCACAGGAGCCAGGCAACCCAGCTTGGCCAAAACTTAAGTCATATCGATGCATATAATGGTGAATAAAAGGTACATGCGGAAGCTTGACACATGTGTTGGGCCTGAAGCCCGTATAAATAAGCTTCTGTTTAAAGAAGCCCCCAGGTTTAGTGAGCGCGGGTAGCGCGTCACTTGATGAGCCTTTAAGGGATAGAGTCCGGCGCTAGGCATAGAATCTTCGGAGACGGGCTGCGTTCCATGGGTTCGGCTCGAGTCGGTTATCCGATGCATCTCGCAGGCTGTACGCTCCACCAGTCAGGAGTTGGTCAATTATGAAGGGACCCTCCAACTTGGGCTTGAGTTTGTCCTTTTTCTTGTCCGGCAGGCGTAGGACTAGTTCGCCAACATTGTAAGTTTTGGCCTGTACTTCTCTGCTTTGATATCTTCGAGCCTGTTGTTGATAGAATGCGGAACGGGCTTTTGCCACGTCACGCTGCTCCTCCAAAGCGTCCAAAATGTCATGCCGATCGAGCTCGGCTTCTCTTTCTTCGTACATGCGCAATCAAGGTGAGTCATGAATTATGTCGGAAGGCAAAACTGCCTCTGCGCCGTACACCATGAAGAATGGTGTGTATCTGGCGGTGCGATTTGGCGTGGTCCGCAGCCTCCAGAGTACGGAGTCGAGCTCCTCTACCCAGTGCATGTTAGATTCCTTGAGGGACCGCACTAATCTGGGTTTGATGCCGCTCATGATAAGACCATTTGCACGTTCGACCTGGCCGTTAGTCTGTGGGTGATAGACGGAAGCATAATCGAGCTTGATGCCCATGTTTTTGCAGCAGAGTTTTACCTCGTCGACCGTAAAGTTCGTGTCGTTATCAGTGATGATGCTGTGGGGGACGCCGTAACGGTGTACAACCCCGGATATAAAGTCTATCACCGGTCCGGATTCGGCCGTCTTAACAGGCTTGGCTTCTATCCATTTGGTGAACTTATCCACCATGACCAGTAAGTATTTTTCTTGTGGGTTCCGCCTTTAAGGGGTCCAACCATGTCAAGCCCCCAGACCGTGAAAGGCCAAGTGATGGGGATAGTTTGGAGGGCGGTGGGTGGCATATGGCTTTGGTTTGCAAAAATCTAGCAACCTACGCATCGTTGGACCATGTCCTGGGCGTCTGCCCGGGCCGTCGGCCAATAAAAGCCTGTACGGAAAGCCTTGCTTACAAGGGACCGAGCTGCAGCGTGATGACCACCGAGTCCGGCATGAATTTCAGCCAGCAAGTTCCGCCCTTCCTCTTTGGAGATACACCTTTGAAGGACTCCGGTAGTGCTTTTCTTATAAAGTTCTCCCTCATGGACTTTATAGGCTTTAGATCGCCACACTATGCAGCGTGCCTCGTTTTGGTCCTCTGGGAGTTCCTGCCTAGTAAGGTAGGCTAGGAATGGTTCTGTCCATGGGGCGATGACGGCCATTATTGCGTGGGCTGAAGTTGTAATTTCATTGGTAGAACCTTCAATTATGTCAGATTGTTCGGTGTCGAGCAGTGCGGCTGGGTCCGGGCTGTTATTGTCAGGTTCCCCTTCCCATACTACGGATGGCTTGAATAGCCTTTCCAAGAAGATGTTGGGGGGGGGGGGGCCTGCATCGCGTTTTGCGCCGATGCGTGCCAGGACGTCTGCTGCCTGATTGTTTTCTCGGGCTATATGGTGAAATTCGAGTCCCTAGAACCGATCTGACATTTTTAAGACAGCGTTGCGGTAAGCTGCCATTTTTGGATCCTTGGCATCGATGTATCCATTTATTTGGGATATCGCAAGGTTCGAATCCCCTCGCACCTCTAGGCGTTGAATGCCCATGGATACTGCCATCCAGAGACCATGTAAAAGGGCCTCGTATTCGGCTGCATTGTTGGAGTCTGTGTACATGATCTGGAGTACATATTGAACTCTGTCTCATGTGGGGGACGTCAAGACGACGCCAGCCCCCAGTCCGGCCAACATTTTGGAGCCGTCGAAATGCATGATGCAGTTTGAATATGTGTCGTGCTCTTTAGGGAGTTCGGCCTTCGTCCACTCTGCGACGAAGTCGGCCAAAACTTGCGACTTAATAGCTCGCCGTGGCTTATAAGTTATGTCGAACGAGAGGAGCTCGATGGCCCATTTTGCAATCCGGCCCGTTGCGTCGCGGTTGTTTATAATATCGTTGAGTGGTACTTCCGAGGCTACTGTTATCGCACACTCATGAAAGTAGTGTCGTAGCTTCCGGGATGCCATGAATACCGCGTATGCAATCTTTTGATAATGCGGGTACCGTGATTTGCATGGAGTGAGGACAGTGGACATGTAGTAGACCGGTTTTTGAAGGGGGGATTTGTGTCCGTCCGTTGCCCGCTCGACAACGAGTACTGCGCTGACAACCTGATGGGTTGCTGCAATGTACAATAGCATTGGTTTGCCAATGTTTGGCGCGGCCAGGACTGGGTTTCACTAGTAGAAAAGGGGGCAACGGTTCAGGTCGGGGCAGCCCATTAGTCCCGGTTCAGACCAGAACCGGGACAATGGGGGCATTGGTCCCGGTTCGTGAGCCCAGGGGGCCGGCCGGGCCACGTGGGCCATTGGTCCCAGTTCGTCTGGACCTTCTGGTCCCGGTTGGTGGGACGAACCGGGACCAATGGGCCTGGATCCTGGCCCACCACCATTGGTCCCGGTTGGTGGCCTGAACCAGGACCAAAGGATCCCCTTTAGTCCCGGTTCATGCCACGAACTGGGACCAATAGTGCTGCCTATATATACCCTCGCCCGCGAGCAGATCACTCCAGTGCTCTGTTTTACTGGGTCGGCAAGGGGATGTGTTTGTGGTGCTCTAGCTCACCTCCTATGCACATGAGGTGTTCGATGAAATTCCCGAGCCACACTAGTTAAGCTTTCTCCTCTCGAAGCTCGACCTCAAAGCTCCATTTTCCTCACGCCCCACCCCCGTCTTCACCGCCGTCGATCACCCGCGCCGATCTCATCACCGAGACCACCGTGGTGAGCCTCTTGTTCTTATCTTCTTTCTGAAAGGAAAAATATTGTTACTTCTATGTTTAGATAGATACTTGTATCACTTTCTTACTTTTATTATTGCATCTTATATAGAGTGATGGTTTTGGTATCCGCCCCCGTCGGCCCTTGTCCTGTCTATGATTCGGATGTGGTATATACATTAATCTTTATAACTATTGGTTCATTTATTGTTTATGAAAATTATGCGGACCAACGTGACATAGATTTTATTTGTCTAGGATGTATGTGAACCGGAAATTCCAACCGACCCTATTGTTGAGAGGTTAAATTTAGTTGAAGAAGAAAACAATTTCTTGAAGAAAAAAATTAAAAAAATTGAGGAGGAGAAGATTGGAGTTGCATGTTGCGGATGTCGTCGATGATCACAAGATCAAGATGGATGCAATGCGCTTGAAGATTAGAAAGATTAGAAAATATGCCATTCATACCAAGTCTTGGTATCATTATTCCGTTGGATCAATTGTTACCTTGGTTGCGATTATGATCGCCTTTGTTTTCGCATTAAAATGTTTTACATAGTTTCAATGTATGGTTTAATTAATTAGATGCTCTGGAGAGCTATATGTTGTTAGATGAGAACTATGTATGTACTTTGCTTTTAATGCATGTGATGATGAACTTCTATTAATTTGGACACTTAATTATATATAATGCACGCAGATGAACCGGCAATGGATGTACGGTGACAGACACACCTCCGAGTACATTAAGGGCGTGCATGAGTTTCTCGATACGGCTGAGGCAAACAAGCAGAATTGTTTTATGTGTTGTCCATGCCCTGATTGTGGGAATACGAAGTCTTACTCTAACCGGAAAATCCTTCACACCCACCTGCTTTACAAGGGTTTCATGCCACACTATAATGTTTGGACGAGGCACGGAGAAATAGGGGTTATCATGGAAGATGACGAAGAAGAAGAGTACGATGATAACTACGTGCCCCCTGAATACCGTGATGCTGCAACGGGGGGAGCTGGTGAAGATCAAGAGGAACCAGACGATGTGCCCAATGATGCTGCAACGGGTGAAGGTGTTGAAGATCAAGAGGAACCAGACGATGTGCCCGATGATGATGATCTCCGCCTGGTCATTGTCGATGCAAGGACGCAATGCGAAAGTCAAAAGGAGAAGCTGAAGTTCGATCGCATGTTAGAGGATCACAAAAAAGGGTTGTACCCCAATTGCGAAGATGGCAACACAAAGCTCGGTACCGTACTGGAATTGCTGTAGTGGAAGGCAGAGAATGCTGTGCCTGACAAAGGATTTGAGAAGCTACTGAAAGTATTGAAGAAGAAGCTTCCAAAGGATAACGAATTGCCCGACAGTACATACGCAGCAAAGAAGGTCGTATGCCCTCTAGGATTGGAGGTGGAGAAGATACATGCATGCCCTAATGACTGCATCCTATACCGCGGTGCATACAAGGATCTGAACGCATGCCCAGTATGCGATGCATTGCGGTATAAGATCAGACGAGATGACCCTGGTGATGTTCACGGCGAGCCGCGCAGGAAGAGGGTTCCTGCGAAGGTGATGCGGTATGCTCCTATAATACCACGGTTGAAACGTCTGTTCAGAAACGGAAAGCATGCCAAGTCGATGCGATGGCACAGTGAGGACCGTAAGAAAGACGGGAAGTTGAGAGCACCCGCTGACGGGTCGCAGTGGAGAAAAATCGTGAGAAAGTACTGGGATGAGTTTGCAAAGGACCCAAGGAACGTATGGTTTGCTTTAAGCGCGGATGGCATTAATCCTTTCGGGGAGCAGAGCAGCAATCACAGCACCTGGGCGGTCACTCTATGTATGTATAACCTTCCTCCTTGGATGTGCATGAAGCGGAAGTTCATTATGATGCCAATTCTCATCCAAGGCCCTAAGCAACCCGACAACGACATTGATGTGTACCTAAGGCCATTAGTTGAAGAACTTTTACAGTTGTGGAATGGAAACGGTGTACGTACGTGGGATGAGCACGGACAGGAGGAATTTAACCTAAAGGCGTTGTTGTTCGTGACCATCAACGATTGGCCCGCTCTCAGTAACCTTTCAGGACAGACAAACAAAGGATACCACACATGCACACACTGTTTAGATGACGCTGAAAGTATATACCTGGACAAATGCAGGAAGAATGTGTACCTGGGCCATCGTCGATTTCTTCCGACCAACCATCAATGTCGAAAGAAAGGCAAGCATTTCAAAGGCGAGGCAGATCACCGGAAGAAGCCCGCCATGCGTACCGGTAATCACGTACTTGCTATGGTCAATGATTTACACGTAATCTTTAGAAAGGGTCCCGGCGCAGTAGCTGTTCCTAATGACGGTGAGGGACACGCACCCATGTGGAAGAAGAAATCTATATTTTGGGACCTACCCTACTGGAAAGACTAGAGGTCCGCTCTTCAATCGACGTGATGCACGTGACGAAGAACCTTTGCGTGAACCTGCTAGGCTTCTTGGGCGTGTATGGAAAGACAAAAGATACACCTGAGGCATGGTAGCACCTACAACGTTTGCACGAAAAAGACGGCATGCCTCAGAAGCAGTATGAAGGTCCTGCCATCTACGCTCTTACGAAAGATGAGAAAGAAATCTTCTTTGAATGCCTGCTCAGTATGAAGGTCCCGACTGGCTTCTCGTCGAATATAAAGGGAATAATAAATATCCCAGAGAAAAAGTTCCAGAACCTAAAGTCTCATGACGGCCACGTGATTATGACGCAACTGCTTTCGGTTGCATTGAGGGGGCTTCTACCTGAAAACGTCCGATTAGCCATTGTGAAGCTATGTGCATTTGTCAATGCAATCTCTCAGAAGGTGATCGATCCAGAAATGGTACCAAGGCTAAGGTGTGATGTGGCGCAATGTCTTGTCAGTTTCGAGCTGGTGTTCCCACCATCCTTCTTCAATATCATGACGCATGTCCTAGTTCATCTAGTCGACGAGATTGTCGTTCTGGGGCCCGTATTTCTACACAATATGTTCCCCTTTGAGAGGTTCATGGGAGTCCTAAAGAAATATGTCCGTAACCGCGCTAGGCCAGAAGGAAGCATCTCCATGGGCTATCAAACAGAGGATGTCATCGGGTTTTGTGTTGACTTCATTCCTGGCCTTAAGAAGATAGGTCTCCCTAAATCGCGGTATGAGGGGAGACTGACTGGAAAAGGCACGCTAGGAGCAGACTCAATAAAATGCAGGGACGGGCATTCTTGGTCTCAAGCACACTACACAGTTCTACAGAACTCTACCTTGGTGACCCCGTATGTCGATGAACATAAGAACAGTCTGCGCTCCAAACACCCGAAGTAGTGCGAC
This sequence comes from Aegilops umbellulata, assembly GCA_032464435.1. Taxonomy (NCBI): domain Eukaryota; kingdom Viridiplantae; phylum Streptophyta; class Magnoliopsida; order Poales; family Poaceae; genus Aegilops; species Aegilops umbellulata. The sequence continues at coordinate 421,293,644 of CP136059.1, forward strand.
GACTGGATTACATGTGAACACATTAGGACTTTCAGCAGTTGGTTGGAAGCACGTCTCAGAGGTGACAACACTGTTTGTGATGAGTTGTACTTGTTGTCCAGGGGACCATCTTTTACTGTATTGATTTACAAAGGATACGAGATAAATAGGAATACATTTTACACGATTGACCAAGATCAAAAGAGCACCAAGCAAAACAGCGGTGTCCGCTTTGATGCAACAACCGAGAAGGGAAAGGACACATATTATGGTTACATAGTGGACATATGGGAACTTGACTACGGACAAGATTTTAAGGTCCCTTTGTTTAAGTGCAAATGGGTCAATCTGTCAGGAGGCGGGGTACATGTAGACCCATAGTACGGAATGACAACAGTGGATCTGAAAAATCTTGGGTACACTGACAAACCGTTCGTCCTTGCCAATGATGTGGCACAGGTTATCTATGTGAAGGACATGTCTACCAGATCGAGAAAAAGAAAAGATAAGGAAATGAATACATCATACGATGAGCCAAAGCGCCACATAGTTCTTTCAGGGAAAAGGGATATCCTGGGAGTGGAGGGCAAGACAGACATGTCTGAAGATTATGAAAGGTTTCATGAAATTCCTCCCTTCAATGTCAAGGCTGACCCAAGCATCCTAATAAACGATTAAAATTACCCATGGTTACGGCGCAATAAGCAAATGACAAAAGCGAAGAAAAAGTGAAGACTTTCTCCCACAACTATTATGATGATACCATGCCAAATTTGTAAAAGATGAACATGCTATGCCAACTTTTTCAGAGTTCATTTGAAAACTATGAATTTAGGTCGAATTTTATCTATAGGTGCATCTATGTTCATTTTTTTAGTAAAGTTAATCACAAACTTGTGATTCACACAAATTTCAAAGAATTCAAATTTTAACTATTCAAATTTGAGTTTATAATTTTTCTAAAACTAATGGCACTAACAGAAAGTTTATAATTTTGCTGACCTAAAAGCAAAAAGAATAAAAAAATAAAGCAAAAAACGAAAGAAAAATGCCTATAATATTTGTTATGACTAACTAAAATTACCAAATTGAGTATAATAATAATAAAACACAGTAATATTAAATAGCAGGAAAAACAATGACTCAAAAATCAATTTTTGTTGTAAAGTTATTCATAAACTAGTGACATAAAATAAAAAAGAAATCACTACAAAACTATAAGTATTTAGTTCGAAGTAGAAATGAAAAAAATAGCAAAAAAAATGCCACCAACTGGGCCACCACGGCCTGAATACGACTAGAAACCCAGCCATGGGCCAGGATTCAGGCCCGCAGCAGGCCCAGTAGGACCACAGGCATTGCACTGACAGATTAGGCCCGAAAGCCTGCAGTTGAGAGGAGCTCGAAAGGGTGCACGCAGCAGCGCTTATAAACCACTCCCGAGCCCTCTCAACTAGCGAGGTGGGACTAAACTTTTGGGCGCGGGGCAGCACAAGGCCATTGGTCCCGGTTGGTGCCACCAATCGGGACCAAAGGCCGCCGCTTCCAGCCTTTTGGGCTGCTGAAAAGAGGCCTTTGGTCCCGGTTGGTGGCACCAACCGGGACTAAAGTGGGGCATTAGTCCCGGTTTACGCCACCAACCGGGACTAAAGCTTAGACTATATAACAAACACTTGTGAAAATTTTCAGTTTGCATCGCCAGTTCCCCCCTCCCCCGCCGACGATGCCCTGAGGCTGCTCCACCTCACCGTCTACGCCGCCGCCGCCAACGTCGTCGCCTCCCCGAGCCCGCGCCGTCCTCATCACCGGCATCCCCGAGCCCGCCGTCCTCGTCGTCCCCGTCGCTGCGTGCCTCCCCGAGCCCACACCTCCTCGTCCCTGTCGCCGGCTACGCGCTGTCCCGAGACCGCCGTCCCCGTCACCGCGTGCCGCCCCGAGCCCGCCGTCCTCGTCGCCGGACTCCTGCCATCGCCGCCACCCTCGAAGTGAGCCCCCCCCCCTTTCCCATGCATGCATGGTCCCGATCAAGTGCGGCCCTTGCTCTCTGGCCCTGCTCCATGGTCGCCGCCGGCCCTGACGCATTGAAGAGCAGAAGGAGAGGAGAAGGAGAGGAGAGGAGAAGGATCGAGTGGAGCAGCAGCAAACTTTTCTGAAATTTCTGAATTTTTTTACAGATATGAACAGTGCATATAGAGGGTGTTTGATCAAATGCTAGATGGCTTTGGGCATTTTGAGGATTTATGATATTTTTTGTGGTGAGGTACTGATGCAAGACAAATGAAGTGTGGGTACTGTCATGAAGTTGGAGTAATTTTTTTGGTTGTAAAAGAGTTAGGAAAATTTAGAATGTGCTAAATATGTCAAAAATGTTTTTTTGTTCATACAAAGTTTTTTGTTCATACAAAGTTTTTTGTTCATAGGCAGAAAGTTTTTATATATGACTATGGATGTATGAGCAATGATGATCCATGGATGTATGCATTGATATATATGAGAAACGATGTTTCATAGAATATTTACCAAGTATATATGTATTTTTGTTCGTAGCATTTTTTTTCCATTTATATATGTATGTGGCTATAGATGGATATATATGAGAAATGATGATCCACGGAAAAGTTTTATATATGCCAAAGTTACATTTTTAGAAAAGTTTTATATATCTAGCTAGGAAAGGAAGAAGAAAGAAAAAGGAAAGGAAAAACAAAAATAAGAAGAGGAAGAAAGGAGAAGAAGAGGAGAGGAAGAAGAGGAGAAATAAATAAGAAGAGGAAAAAAGAAGAAAAAGAAGAGGAGAAGAAGAAAGGAATAGAGGAGAAGAAGAAAAAATAGAAATTTCTATTTTTTCTTCTTCTCCTCTATTCCTTTCTTCTTCTCCTCTTTTTTTTTCTTCTTTTTTTTCTTCGATCTTCTCCTCTATTCCTTTCTTCTTCTCCTCTCTATTCCCTCTCCCGATAACTTCAACACGAGGGGGGGTCGATATACCCCTCGGATAACTTCGACATGAGGGGCGGTCGATATATATACCCCCTCTCGACTGTGATAATAACTTATACCGCGGGAGCACCCCTCGACCCTCTCGCTCGACCAAAACTCTCGAGGACACCCAAACAATAGAAAAAACCGATGTCGGTCTCCTACCCCCTCCCGCCACGCCCCTACCCGACAAACTCTCTCGAGGCCACCCCAAACCCTTGAAGCATTGTCGAGGCCACCCCAAACCCTAGAGACGCAGCGTCGAGGCCACTAATTAATATATATGATTCCTTACTATGATTAGCTAGCTAGTTCTACGTTTGCCACTAATATATCCATTTGTCATGTTTGAATAATAATTGCCATGTTGTAAATATCTGTAGAAACTATGTACACCACCCGAGACGAAGTAAACGAAGTGATGTTGAGGGACATAATCGCCGAAGGAAGTGATGCCATCTCGTTGTATCTCAACGACACCGATGGTACTCTGGAAGGAGAGGGTCAAGAAGTTGGCTATGGTGACCTAATGCCGGTGCAAGAAGAAGAACGTGAGGACGGCTCCAGTGACCCAATGCTGGTGCAAGAAGGAGACCGTGATGACGGCTCCGTTGACCAAACCGAGTCCGGCCAGGTATATATATTAGTTAAGCCTGTGCGGACTAGCTAATTGATGCATTCATTGTTTTGGTATGTACACATATTAATTAAGTCTTTGCTCTTTTTTCTAGCCCTCCGGATCGACCACAACTGAGGTAAAGAGACGAGGACCGAAGAAAAAGTTGAGCTCGGATGAAAGGTTTGAGATCACAGCAATCGCGCCCGACGGCCAACCTATTGAACCCATCCGAACAAAGAATGCATTTGTTGCTCAGTGCGGGGTTCTGATTAGGGACAAGATCCCGATGAGCCTCCAGCAATGGTTCAAGCCGGCTACAGAAGACCCTAAGGTGTCTTACGTCAATGATATGCAGAAAAATGATCTTTGGACTGAGCTGAAGACAAATTTCACAATACCGCCAGAGGATGATCCGGAGAAGCTAGTTGGGCAATTAATCAAGTCTTTTGCTCTTAAGAGGATGGCAGACCTATTCAGGAGGTGGAAGAATGACCTGAATAGGTTTGTCGAGAAAAAAGAGACACCAGAATTCAAGGGCATATATGAGAAGATCAGAGATGACTGGCCTGCATTTGTGGCCTACAAGACATCGGAAAAGAGTAAGAAGATGTCGGCGACAAACAAGAAAAATGCTGCGAAGAAGAAGCTTCACCAACGCACGGGGTCAGGTGGCTACCTCGTAGCCCGGCCTAAGTGGGCCAAGGCTGAGAATGATCTGCTTGCAAAAGGGATCGAACCAGAGACAATGAGCTGGCCAGACCGTTGCCGGACTTGGTTCTTCGGGGCTGGCGGAACCTTGGACCCTGTAACAGGGAAGTGCATTTGGACAGATGAGCAACTTGACATACCCTTGAAGAAGCTTTGGTACTATATCGCTGCAGCGCAGAAAGGGACGTTCCTTTCAGATAGAGAGAACGATGTGCTCACAAAGGCCCTCGGAAATCCTGAGCACCCTGGACGGACACGAGGCACGCCAGGCTCCATTCCGTGGAAGGCTAGGTTTCCGGACGCAGGCGGTTACAAAAGCAAGGAGAGGAGGAAGAAAGTGCAGCAGTCCGAACTGCAGGTGCTTAAAGAAAGGGTACTCGGGATAGAGGAACGAGAAGCAAATCGCAGCAAATGAACTGCCGAAGCTTCCCCTGAAGCTAACCCGCCATCTCAGCGGAGAAGCAGCGTGGCTTCCACCGTGCTGCTTCAGCCGGAGCTTGTCTTGACGGCTCCTGCCAACTATCCCGTGGATGCTATCATGGAGGCCCAAATTTGCCACCTTATGATGCAATGGATGAATATGAAGGTCAAGGCGGCTGTTGGCTCTGTTTTTCCTAATGAACCTGACGCAACTTTTCACTCCCAGCCGATTCCCGAAGGATATGCTAAGGTGATGGTGGATGAAATAACAGAGGGAATTGAGGACCTCCCGCTTGACCACCCTACCGGAGAAGGGGAGACTCGGCTGGGTTCTGCTCTGAAGACTCCATGCCTATGGCGGAAGGAGCTCATCAACCTTCCAAACTGGACACCTCCGCCTCCTCCTACTCCTCCGGCGAGTCAGGGCACTCGGCCTCCTCCACCGCCTCCTCCTCCGGCGAGTGACGATCAGGGCCCTCGGCCGGCTCCTTCTCCGGCGCGTGGCGGCACTCCGCCTCCTTCTCCGCCTGCGCCGGCGCGCCCGAGCAGCCAGCCTACTCCTTCTCTGCCTCATCAGCAAGGGCGGAAGAGACCCGCCGCCGCTCCGGCGCGTCGTAGTCCTTCTCCTCTGCCTCGTATGCAAGTCAAGAAGACTGCCGCTCTGTCTGCTCTGCCGGCGTCTAGCAGTACAACCAGAGGCGGGAGAAAATACAGATTCGGTCCTTCTCTGAAGACTCCAGAGAAGTTACCATACGAGATGACCCCGGAGGAGAACGCGAGGATCGCGCGAACCGAGAAGGATGACTGGTTTCAAGGGTTGAAAGCACGGAGACATCCACCTCCGAAGGAGAAGGTAGATTCGGTGAAAGTGAAGCGCACTCTGGCTGCCCTGGCAAAACCACCCAAGTCTCCGCCGAAAGGCAACTATGAGCGCATTATTGCAAAGACATGGGCCGAAGCGTCGCGGTCGGGAAGTACAGTCAGTGATCAAAGGCTGAAAGAACGACGAGTAGCTGGGAAACAAATTGCCTAGCTCGGCGAACAAGCAAAGCAATCATGCCCCCCGCTCAAGGTGCCTAGCGTCGATCCGAGGATGGCGCCTGATTATAACAATCATGACGATTACCTGCCCAATGATGTAGATTATGATTTCCTGGACGTGCAGATACACACATACGAGTACGGGAAGCCTCTCGTCAAAGATGAAAGATCTCTAACAATGATGATGCGAAGATTGCATGATTGGTACATGAAAACCTGCAGAGAGTCTGGGGGGAGGAATACTTTGTATATGAGAGTTAAACCAGAGCATGACCTCGTTGGAATTCAACTGTTGCATGTTCCATTTGAGGAGTTCTATCAGTTTTTCAATCAATTGGCCCTCGATAAAGCAATGGTCACCTGCTACTGTCTATAAGTACTACTACTTCTGTCATTAAGTCTCTCTATATAGCTCAGCTCTTTCATTGCATGTATTTATAATTATCCTCACTATATTATGCAGATTGAAAATCGCCGAATTGAAGAAAAGACAAATCGGTGATATTGGGTTCATTAACATAAATCTCATAGATGTAGTTCAGGTTAAAGATCATGCCGCAGAAACCGAGGCCAACTTGCTACGATCATTCAAAATAAATGAACACAAAGATATAATACTCTTTCCTTACAACTTCAAGTGAGTGTTGTCTTGTGCATATTCGGTTTCCCTTATATATTAGTCCAGTTTATAGTAATGTAATTGATGAGTTATGCATGCGTGCGCAGTTTCCACTATATTCTCCTGGAGATTAGGCTTGAGAAGGGAGTAGTAACTGTCTTGGACTCGAGACGAAAAGATCCCCAGGAGTATGCGGACATGATTGAAATCCTCAAGAAGTAAGTTAAATCGATCATTATCCACCATATCAGCAAATTTGTTCATTTCCTGATATCAAGTAATTGTTTTCTTTTCCCTGGCAGTGTTTGGAGAAAATTCAGCACAAAATCCCCGGGACTCCCGAAGGAGCTGGAATTTAGATACCCGAAAGTAAGTACTATAGTACCATGTTCCGCACGTCTCCTTGCTATTGATTCAAGCGCTAGTTTCATCAATACCATTTGGCATTCTTGCTTATCTGTTTGATTGAACTCTATTTCTTATAAAGTGGTTGTGGCAGGAACAAGGGAATGATTTCTGTGGATACTACGTCTGCGAGTCCATCCGCCACACGACCTGTGAGCGGGGCGGGTACTCTGAGAAACAATATGAAGTGCGTAAGAAATAATATTCACAATTTTTGTTTATTACCATCATTTGTGTTGACTTTCATTCATTCATATATATATATATATATATATATATATATATATACCCCCTTCTTCAAATTAGATGTTTCGGCAGCGGGATGAACTCCTAGAACCAGATCGCATGCAAGCAATTCAAGAGGAATTGGCGGCATTCTTTCCTTACCACGTGATCGCTGAAGACGGAGAATACTATGTGGACCATGCGTCCATAATTTAAGAGATTATATTTGTAAAAGATAATTATTGCATATATGTAGCCGGTAGTGTCGGACGATAGATATATGAGAACTTGTTGTTCGACCAATCTCTCCGAGAAGGAGAGGTGGTCGATATCACTTCTCTCTGTATGCATATATGTTCATGATGATCTTCTGTTTCCTTCGTTTGCTTACTAGCTAGTTAGCGTGCCTAGTCCTCTCTATACGTATGTATAGTACGTAGTGTCGACCAAGCACGGACATAAGAGAGGACGCTTCTCTCTATTAATTAGCTATCTAACACAATGTATGAAATACCTAAATTAACCCCCCCCCCAAAACCCCCAAACCCCCCCCCTTCAAAAAAAACCAAAAACCCCAGCCACAGAAATGCTGACGCATGGAGGTCTATTGGTCCCGGTTGGTGCCACCAACCGGGACCAAAGGCCCTCCTGCCTGGGCTCGGCGCGCAGGCCACGTGGAGGCCCATCTGTCCCGGTTCTGGTTTGAACCAGGACTAAAGGGTGAGGGTATTAGTAACGACCCTTTAGTCCCGGTTCGGGAACCGGGACTAAAGGCCCTTACGAACCGGGACAAAAGGCCGGTTTTCTACTAGTGTTTGTTGCCAATATGGCTTTTATTTCTTCAAGTTCGGCCGTGGCGGCATCCGTCCACTCGAAGTGTTCGGTGCGCCGAAGGAGGCGACAGAGGGGTAGTGCCTTTTCTCCCAAGCGGGAGATGAAGCGGCTTAGAGCCGCCACGCATCCTGTTAATTTTTGTATTTGTTTGAGGTCCTTTGGGATATCCAATTGTGACAAAGCTCGGATCTTGGCTGGATTCACTTCGATTCCTCTACCGGATACGATGAAGCCCAAGAGCTTTCCGGCTGGAACACCGAAAACGCATTTTTTTGGGTTAAGCTTCATGTCATATGTTCGGAGGTTATCAAATGTAAGCCTCAAGTCGTCTACTAGAGATTCGACATGTTTTGTTTTGACGACCACATCATCCACGTATGCCTCCACTGTTTTGCTGATCTGGTTTGCCAGACATGTCTGATTCATGCGCTGATATGTTGCGCCGGCATTTTTGAGCCTAAAGGGCATTGTGTTGAAGCAGAATGGGCCGTATGGTGTGATGAATGCCATTGCAACTTGGTCTGACTCTGGCATCTTGATTTGATGGTAGCCGGAGTATGCGTTGAGGAAACACAACGAATCGTGTCCTGTGGTGGCGTCGATAATTTGATCAATGCGGGGGAGGGGGAAGGGATCCTTTGGGCAAGCCTTGTTAAGGTCTTTAAAATCAACGCACGGGCGCTAGGATTTGTCCTTCTTTGGTACCATCACCAAGTTTGCTAGCCAGTCCGGATGTTTTATATCCCTGATGAATCCGACCTCCAGTAGCTTGGCTAGATCCTCTCCCATGGCCTGTTCTTAGGTTCGGAAAAACGCCGAAGAGCTTGTTTGACTGGTTTAAATCCTTTTAGGTATTTAAGCTGTGTTCGGCCAGCCTGCGTGGGATTCCTGGCATGTCTGAAGGTTGCCAGGTGAAGATGTCCCAATTTTCACGTAGGAATTCTCGCAGTGCGGCATCCACATCAGGTTTTAATTGTGCCCCGATGGAAGCTGTTTTATTGGGGTCCGTTGGATGGACCTGGAATTTGACTATTTCATCCGTTGGTTTAAAGGAGGTGGACTTGGATCTTTTGTCGAGTATCACATCGTCCCTGTTTACCGTGGAGCGCAGTGTAGTCAGTTCCTCAGCCGCTAGGGCTTCGGATAGTGCCTCAAGGACCAATGCGGCTGTCTTGTTTTCGGCGCGGAGCGCTATGTCCGGATCACTAGCGAGAGTGATAATTCTGTTTGGCCCGGGCATCTTGAGCTTCACCTACCTGTAATGGGGTATTGCTTGGAAGATTGTAAACGCTTCCCGCCCTAGCAGAGCGTGGTATCCGCTACTGAACGGGGCCACCTGGAACGTGACCTCTTCGGACCTGTAATTATCCGGCATGCCGAACACCATGTCTAGTGTGATTTTTCCTGTACAGTGCGCTTCCCGACTGGGGATTATTCCTCTGAAGGTTTTGCTGCTTCGCTCGATGCGGTTTCAGTCTATTTCCATTTTTTGAAGGGTTTCCTCATAAATGAGGTTCAATCCGCTGCCTCCGTCCATGAGTACCTTGGTGAGGCGAAAGCCATCCACTATCGGACTGAGGACCAATGCGGCTGGTGCTCGGGCTGTTTGGAATTTAGGTTCATCACTGGCATTAAAAGTAATAGACGTATCACTCCATGGTTTTATTGTTGCTACTTGATAAACTTCGGCAAGGTTGCGGAGTGTTCTTTTTCGCATATTATTTGATGCGAAAGTCTCGAAGACTGTGAGAACTGTACTGTTGTCCCTGGGGTGGCTTTCTGCGGCCTCCGGAATTAGGAGGTCTTCGCCAATTTTGGCCACCTGCCGGAGTATCCAACATGCTCTAAGGCTGTGAGTTGGTGTGGCGTCCTCTGTACTATGAATTTTACATGGTCCCTTAAGCCATCCTTCCAGTACGGTTCCATGCCCTGTAGAGGGTTTTAGTTTTTTGGTTTTTGACCCGGGTGTCCGACGATGATGCACCCTTTTATTTCGGACGAGGTTTCTATTCAGGGCCGGATTGTCCCAAAATTTTATTTCGGTTTTCCAGGCGCTTTCCATCGCACAGTACTTTTGTACTATGGACGCCAAGTCTGCGAAACGTGTAATATCACGACGACTTATGACGTTAAGGATTCCCTTGTCCGTGCAATTATTGCAGAATATTGAGATTGCGTCTTCCTCGCGGCAGTCCTTTATCCTGTTTATAACCAGGAGGAATCTGGCCCAGTAATGATGTACTGTTTCTTCGGGCTTTTGCCTGATTTGGGATAGATCGCTTACGTTTGGGTGGGTGGGTGGAATTAAATCCAAAACCTCACCCAATCTGAGACTCAAAGGCCAAGGAGTTTCCGAACTCTGAAGTTTGGATTCTTGGAAGTTGTCCAATGAATCTAGCCCGTTGCCTGATTCTAAGTTCAGGTCTTGAGTTACATCCTCCCCTCTGCGGGTATCCAGCTTGGAGGGATCGGGAATCCGGACGTAGCTAGTCCTTAAGATAGATGAAGGGTCGCCGCACTGCGCCTCTACCATGGCAACAGGATGGGTGGCTTGAGGAGAGCTAATTTCTCTTAGATCGGGTTTAAGCCCAACCTGGTCGTAATCCGTAGCGAACCCCAGGGCGGCGATGTGATCCAAGAGCTCGTTTACGGAAGAGAGCTCCATTGGATCTAACTGCTCCACGAGTTCCGAGTTGATGTGAAGATTGCTTTTGATGACCCGAGAGGTCACCGTCGGCGCAACAGCCGAACAGGCGGTCATAAGAAAACCACCTAGCCGGAGAGTTTGGCTGACAGCCAAAGCTCCCTTAGCAATGGCGCCGTCTTTGAAGACGGTAAGAGGCATCCTTCCTGATTGCGACGGCACAGAGGAACTCTCAATGAAAGCACCAATGTCGGTGTCAAAACCGGCGGATCTCGGGTAGGGGGTCCTGAACTGTGCGTCTAGGCGGATGGCAACAGGAAACAAGGGACACGAAGTTTTACCCAGGTTCGGGCCCTCTTGATGGAGGTAAAACCCTACGTCCTGCTTGATTAATATTGATGATATGGGTAGTACAAGAGTAGATCTACCACGAGATCAAGGAGGCTAAACCCTAGAAGCTAGCCTATGGTATGATTGTTGTATGTTGAGGTTGTCCTACAGACTAAAACCCTCCGGTTTATATAGACACCGGAGAGGGTTAGGGTTACACAAAGTCGGTTACAATGGTAAGAGATCTGAATATCCGCATCGCCAAGCTTGCCCTCCACACCAAGGAAAGTCCCATCCGGACACGGGACGAAGTCTTCAATCTTGTATCTTCATAGTCTAGGAGTCCGGCTGAAGGTATAGTCCGGCTACCCGGACACCCCCTAATCCAGGACTCCCTCAATCGTCGTGCCTACCACAACCGTCGCGTCACTCGCGCATTCGCGCCCTTGGAGATTTAACACGGTGCATTAGGCTATCTCATGTTGGCATGTCATACATAGTCATCACTTAGTCACTCATACTACAACAAGGTTGGCTATAAGGTTGGCTATAAGAATATTATTTTTACTCCTCTCTATCTCTTTCTTCGTACACCCTCCGTCCCATAATATAAGAACATTTTTGACACTAGTGTAGTGCCAAAAATGTTCCTATATTATGGGACAGAGGGAGTACTAGTATTTATTGCATTTGCCAAGGAGTGACCTCTTCCAATTAAATGGTGTTGCTAAGTTTGCTTCATTTAATTAGCTATAGACTCAAAATTGTCTTTTCACCTAGGTACACGTGCTTAGCACCATTTGTTCCTTGGGTCACCAAACTAGTCTCTCTCTTCTTGATTAACTAGCCACATCAGACTTTATGCCTATGTGGCAAGCTTAAGCACCTGTAGGAGCAAGTAAAAGTATGTACAATAGTGCGCTTTACATGGCATTTTTGCATACGTGGAGGAAAGATAGGCAAGGAAAAAGTGGAGAAGTGGGCTCTCATGCAAGAGCCAGCCTCTACTACATGATGGAGCATTGGGAGAGGCACCTGTATGGAGGTGGTCAAGAATCGGGAGACTCACGCCAGTCGTAGCGCCGCAGTTAAAATGATAATGGCAAGTCAAATTACGGGGCTCCACCTGTCCAGCAGTAACTCGATGTCAAATCACACAGCCCTACGTTTGCAGCAGCCTACTCCCTCGTCTTCTCGCGTCTCTTTCGAACCGAGTAGGCGGAACTGCCCCGCCTACTGCGCAGGAAAAGCCCCGCCCTCGACTTTTAAATACAACTACATCTGCTTAAGAATCCAATGATATACTTTTTGTGACATAGTAACTCATATTTAGTTAGTCAATTGGATGACCTAGAACTACGTGCAGGCCCTATAAACCGAGACGCCTAAAAAACGATACGGAGTGGGTAGTTCAGCATGTATCTTTTTATATCAATATAGTCGGGATTCACCAAGGAGGAAAACCAAGTGGTAGGTTGCTCCTGTCGTGTTGGCGTAGCAACTCAAGCAGGGTCAGTCCGCACACGAAATGGCGACACACTTAACAGGACCCCTTTGGCTGACATGTGGCTGATACACCGTCTTGTTCCATGTGTGATGCACCAAATTACAGTTCGGAGCAGCGGTTGGAATTGGAGGCACCCCGGTCGTAGCGCCCCAGTAGTAGAAAATGAGCAATGAGGGGATAAATCACAAAGCCCCACCTTTCCCGCATTAAGCTGGACGGACAAAGAAACCATCATTTCACTCTGGGGCGCAAGAGCATAAAGAAAAAAGAAAACAATGATGCGTGCGGCAGCTACCTAGGGCACCCTAGGGTAGGGGTCTCCACTACAGATCCTTTTTTTTGAAAGCGCCTCCACTACAAATCGGCTTCTCCCTCGTCCTCTTGAAGAAAACTGATGATGAGTGCGGCGGTAGGGTTTGTAGGAGTACTACGGCGTGCGGGGCCACGTCGTAGTAAACGGGTTCGAGTCGACGCCTTAAATATGTGTGGGCCGCTTGGTTTTACTTGAATGAGGCAGCATTTTGGGTTCGGGGACCAGTGGAGATATAGTACGTACAAAAAATTGTGGACGTAGGTTCGACCGAAAGGCAATGATGCATGGGCCCTGCATTTTGATATACCCAGGGCCGCGTGAAATTTGCTACTCTACTCAAAACTAATAATGTACACATGTATTGAACGCATGAGATTTTGAAACCAAATTATGAATAAATACACATTATAGCATGTAAAGCTTTGAGTCATATATGCATGATGTAGATGTTTGTTTAGTTCTTATAGTTCATCTCATTCAAAATCAATTAGTTTTATAAAAATGTTAAGATTCATGGGGTTGTGCATTGTAAATCATAAAGTAAAAAACAAATAATGGCAATTCATTTAGAAAAAAATAATCAATTACGATACAGAAGATTCTAGAACAAAGGAGAAGTGCTTGTGTTTTGAGGTTTGTGCATTATGCTTAAGTTCAACCATGGAGTCTTCTAAATTGTACATGTGGCAGATCTGGTGGAATGTTGATGATATCCAACGGCCAGTAGTGCTCGGATTTGCCTATCTCTGCACTATCATGTTAGCTTCATCCAGCGACCATCTTTCAAAGTTATTGGCACACAATATAGTTCTTGTGCCATAGTTGCATGTTTTGGAAAAAAGCTACTAGTGGGTTGTACTATCTATTTAGGAAAAGAAGATGTATACATGGAAATTGTAGGGAAAGAGATGAAATGGAGCATCTCAATTCCTATGAGTAAGGATTGGAAAAGAGATGTCATTTGGTTCACATCATAGGAACTTTTCTATTGAATCTAGAGATGACATGTATCTCAATTCCTATGAGGAGGGATTAGAAAAGAGATGTAATTCGGTTCATAGCATAGGAACTTTTCAATTGAATATAAGCTAATGTTTATTTCCTTTTGAAATTAAGGGAGTATAGGAATCCATTCGTATGAACCAAGTGGCTCTAAAGCTATAGAAATGATATCATGTTTATTTCCTTTGAAATGTGGATTATATGAATCTATTCCTATGAACCAATTGGCTGTAAAGGAAAAAATCATATAAAAATCATATCATATATAGTTCCTATGATATTCCTCGACACTAAAGGATGCTTGAAGTTGCTGCGGGTGATACGATGGACTTTCTTTGTAGACTCCTCACCCATCTTTATAGTTACCTCTCGAAGATGATTGAAATGATATATACATGGTATTCTACATGTGCAATTTGGTACACGAAAACTCGGTAAAAGTTTGCGAGGTTCGAATTTTCAATAAAGCTATATGCACTGCATTTCAGAACGGAAATAGCATACGGCAGTTGCTAACACTCACGTGGAAGATTTGTGTGTAGGAGGAGTGGCCGTTCTGTTAAATGACATGGCAAAACTGACACTGTCGGATGCCGATCTAACGGTTCTTACGGCGTTCGTCAGGAAAAGGCTTGTGGCGAACGTTTGTCGGATAATGATTTACGGACACATGCATTGCATTGATATGTGCCCCCCCTCTATCTCACGCACACGCACCCTCACGAGTTACGACTCTCCCGAGTCCTCTCGCAGTGTCACAGCCCCAGTCCGGTCCTTTCCTGACTCTGCTTGCTCATCATGCCATCATGTTTAAACTTTGAAAGAAACTTGAAATGGGGATTGCCTAAGCCCTAGCATTAAAGGAATTCACTAGGTTCAACCAAAATATTTTCAGTAAATCCAAATGGCTTTCAAAAATGTTCATCATTTATGGAAAAAGCTGTAACCAGTAACCAGAGGTGATGCACATTTTTCCATGACCTATTTGGGCTCTGAATTAAATCATAATGTATTTGCATCTGGACATTTCAATGCTATAAAATATTTTAAATGTCCAAATATTCATGAACTGAAATGTTTGCTGTTGGAAATAATCCAAACAGTGGCCACAAGCAGTCTCATGATTTTTGAAAATGCTCCGGCATTTTTAATAAATACAAAACAATTATAGATAATAGGAAACAGAAAGAATTAAAAAGAGAGAGAGAGAGAGATAGAAAAGCCAACCTGGCCACTTACCTGTGCGGCCCATGAGCCGGCCCAGCCCACCTGGCCGTTGCCAGTCGTCTCCCACCTCTGCCAGTAGGCAGAGGCAGAGACAACGCACGGTGCGTGCGAGCGCCACGCCACCAGGCTGCCTGCCTGCGTCCGAGGACAGCGCGGCACCGCGAATCCCCTCCTCGGCGTCGTCCCAATCCCTCTAGCTCGCTCATTCTTCCCCCTGCTATCTCCCTCATCGTTCCCGATCTCACCGAACGCGTCCGTCACAGCCGACAAGCACCACCGCGGCCACCGCCTCCCCCTCGACCCCTCGCCGTGCCTGCGAGCTCCGCCTCGACGTCCCCGACCTCCTCAACGACCCACGACGCCCCGGACGCGCCGCAACACCGCCCCCGTCGCCGTTTCCCTCGTCGGCCGCCGGAGATCCCTCTCGCCGCCCCGCTCGCCTCGATGCTTCCCCAAGCACGCCGAGGCCACCTACAAACTCGCGGTGAGCTCCTCTACCAACCCCCCTAATCCCATGCCCACTAGCTCATCGTAGCCCTCATTTCCGTCGAGACCGAGACCTCACCGGTGCCGGACTTGTCGCCACCGTTGTTTTGGTACGCCCCCTTCGAACCGAGCGCGTCATTGCACTCAGTGCACCCCCAGGAGCACGTTTCACCCACCGGCTCCTCCTCCCGTGCACCACAACGCCAAACCCGCAGGTGCCCGAACTCCGGCGGCCGCAACCGAGCTCGCCACTGTTGACTCCGGCCACCCCAGGCCCAGCCACGGCCACCAACGGACGCGCCGTTGCGCCAGCTACCCGTAGAGCCCAACGACGCCTCGAACGGTGCCCTGTAGGTGAAACCCGCACCTGCACCGCCGCGTTTGGCCTCGCCGGCGGCTAAACGCCGGCGAGTTGACCCCACTAACCCCGTTTGACCACGGGTGGGCCCAGTTTGACCCCTGGGTCAATGACAAGTAGAGCCCAGCCCCGTTGGCTAATTAGGATTAGTATTAATTAATATTTTAGTTAAACTATTTACACTGACACGCGGGACCCACTGTCAGGGTTGACCTGGATCGCGCCCGTTGACCGCTGACATCACAGTGATGTCATGTTGACTCAGTAACTCATTTTCTGGATTTATTCTTATATAGGAAATTCCAGAAAATGTTGCAAACTTCTAAAATTCATAGTAAATCAACCGTAGCTACAAATGAAAAAAGTTATATATGAAAAATGATCAGAAAAATCTAATCTATCCATCTGTACTAGTTTCATGCATGTTAAAGCAACCTAACCTTGCTATATAGATGAAACATGATAATGCACTTATATGAGTTCATAGTTTAGGCTTGTATTTGAATCCTTGATTCAAATAAGCTCAAAACCTTCTGATTGTAGTTGCATTAGCCCAACACACCCATTTTACCATGTCATGATCATGCATCATATTGTGCATTGCATTGATTGTGTTTCCTTCTCTGTTGCCGGTATTTGTCCACTCTCGATAGATGTGGTTCCGACGACGTGTTCGATGACACCGATCAAGAACTAGATTATCTTCAGAAGTGCCAGGCAAGCATAACCCCCTTGTTCATTCAGATACAATCCCACTCTCTCGCTCCTGCTCTCTTTTACTGCATTAGGACAACAACGATTCATGTGTTACTTGTTGCGGTAGCTGAACCCCTTATCCTCTGCATGACCTGTCATTGCCACAGTAAATAGATGAAACTCACTAGCATGAGTAGGAGTTGTTTGAGCCCTGATGTGCCTACTCATTCATGCTTGTTTGTCGTGCCTGCTACTGCTTAGAGTTGAGTCAGGTCTGATTCATCGGGGATGAATTGGAGGTGTGTAAACATGTCCTACCGTGTGTGAGCTAAGTGTGTGAATACGATTTGGTAAAGGTAGCGGTGAGAGGCCATGTAGGAGTACATGGTGGGTTGTCTCATTGAAGCCGTCCTCAGGAACTGAGTTCTGTGTTTGTGATCCATGAAACAGTTACTACCACACATTGGGATCCTTAATTGACTCTCTCGGCTTCTTAATCACCCTTGTCCTCTGTCCAGGAGTTGCAAGTAGTTTCTGGTGTTTGTAGTATGCTGGGGGCCGCATGCAGCGCTGACCGTAGGGGTGGGCTGTGTTGCGGTAGGCACGTGGCATGGTGTACCGGGCGCCCGTTTGGTGTCTCGGGAACCCTGCTCACATCGTTCGGGGCTGTATGTGGAAACCTCGGCCGAACTCCCTGCGGATGGAACCTGAATAGGCGATAAACCTGGACTAGAGACTTGAGTGTTTAGGTAGGCCGTGGCCGACACCCTCGCTGGGCTTCCGCTTGAAGGTTGCCGAGTACATGTCGTGTAAACGGCGATAAGTGGTGAGAGCGTGTGTGAAGAAGTACACCCCTATAGGGTTAACATAATCTACTCATTTAGTCGTGTCCGCGGTAAAGGACTTCTGGGTTGCCTATAACAGTTCATAGAAAAGTGAAAGTGGATACTCTAAAACTCGCAAGATAAGCGTGAGTGCTATGGATGGCCTTCTCGTAGGGACACGGGAGCGGATCCATAGTGGTGTATTGATATGGTGAATATGTGGACTCGTGTGCGCCACCTCAAAAGTTACTTGTAGTCATAGTACAGGATAGCAACCGAGTCAAAGCTGGCTTGCTACAGTTAAACTCCACCACCCCCTTTTGATACTGATGCATATGAAGATAGTTCTGATGTAGGTCTTGCTGGGTACATTTGTACTCATGTTTGCCTATTTTATGTTTTTTGCAGAGAGACTTCAGTCTCGCTAGTAGTACCGCTTGGACTTCGACGTTTAGCTTGTTACCTCAGCTACGATCTTGTGCCCTCGGCAGGATCTAGTAGATAGTCAGGCTTCTCAGCCTTTTTCATTTGTAGATGTCTCTACTCAGACATGTTAAGCTTCCGCATGTGCTTGTTGCTTGTATGCTCTGAATGTTGGGTCATGAGACCCATGTTTGTAATATCTCGCTCCTCGGAGCCTAATGAATAAATACTTTGAGTCATAGAGTTATGTTGTGATGCCATGTTGTATTTACACATATCGAGCATATTGTGTGTATGATTGAAATGCTTGGTATGTGTGGGATCCGACAATCTAGGTGTTTATCCTTGGCAGCCTCTCTTATGGGGAAATGTAGTCTAGTGCCTCCTTGAGCCATAGTAGTCCGCTACAGCCCGGTTCACCGGAGTCCTGCTAGCCCAGCACTACCACTCAGGACACTTGACTGGCCGGCATGTGTTTCACTTCATTCATGTGTCTGTCCCTTCGGGGAAATGCCACGCAGTGACATCCGGAGTCCTGCCTAGCCTGCTATAGCCCGGGTTCCCGGAGTCCTGTTAGCCCAGTGCTACAGCCCGGATTCACGCGCCGCTGACCGACATGCTCGAAGTTGATTCATGTATGCCTGTCCCCATGGGTTAGTGCCGCTTTGGGTTCACGACTAGCCATGTCGGCCCGGGTTCTCTGTCATATGGATGCTAGCGACACTATCATATACGTGAGCCAAAAGGCGCAAACGGTCCCGTGCCAGGTAAGGTGGCACCCGTGGGAATACCGTGCGTGAGGCCGCAAAGTGATATGATGTGTTACATGCTACATCGGTGTGACTTAGGATCGGGGTCCTGACTGCCTGTAGGATTACCAAGCCAAACTGGTCGAAGTTGAGTCTAGAAATGCTTTAGTTATATAAGGGAATTGATTGTGGAAGGGAACGTAAGGCTCTTTTTACTCCTTTACCTTATGCCCTTCTGCTCTGAGTCAACCTCTTCTTTTCTACGGGGGTTAAGCACTAGGCTTCTCTTCTATCTCTTAGGATGACGTGTTACTAAACCATAGTTACCTAGGATTGTTGATTTCAAGCCTCAATTCAGTTCCTACTACTTCCATATGTTCACAGCTGGCCTCAGAACCTTGATATCGTGATGTTGAGTGGCTATGCCACCATTTTTTGCAGGTTGTCTCAAATCATTTTGAGCATTTACAGCCGTTATGCTATCCGAGTCATCCCAGGTTTCTGAATAGTTGGATGCATTTGCAAGTCCTTTCTTTCCGTTCCCGATGTCCTTTTTTGTCAGAATAAGCACACTAATCGGTCTGTTGAGGTACTTCGTTGCCTTGACATATATGTTGGAGTTAGTATTATGACCCTAGGTGTCTTTGAGAACTACTTAGCAATCTACCAATGTTTTATATTCCTAGTATGATGATTCTGGCCACCATTCTCGAAAGCATCCCGTCATGCCATTAGTAGTAGGTATTCTACTCCTGGGTTTTTGAACCCATGATTCACCCTACTTCGTGTTGATAGTGTTGCTCGTACCTTCAGAATATTAGTAACCTTTGCGATAGCCCTCGAGGTCCGTGGTATTTCCTTCTTTTGAATACCATGAACTTCTTATGGCAGAAGTTCCTCGTTGAACCAAAAGATCACAACAAGAGTGCTCTCGATGAGTTCTCCACTCTATTTTGTGAATCTGCCAGTTCTACCTTTCTGCATGGGTTATCTGGAAGAAATGATGAGCTTTGCTCGACATACTAACCTATGCATCCACAACTCAGAAACTTATTTGTTCCTTGAGTTGACCCTCCTCAGCTGTATTCCGACCCTAGTCTATCAATTGATAGTCAGGAGTATGTGTGCATTCGTGTTCATCGATGCCTAGTATTCTTGTGGTCCGTCAAGCAGTTCTATTTCGGAATGGCTAGGACAAACAAACTCCAGTACCTCATCCATTTCTAGGATTTGGTCAAAGTAGTTGTATTCCGCACATCAAAATGCAATCCAGCTTTTGATTCTGTTCTACCCTGAAGTATTACCCACTTTATGTCAGGAACGTCATGAGAATTGCACCTTCTCTTATGAATTCTTGATGCAGTAATACTCTTGCCATCATCGTTCATTCCTCGGTCCCGTGTTGTTGCAACCGGAATGCCGATAAGTGAACCATGATGTGTGAAATCTATACCCCTAGCAACCGTGTTGCTTGGTAGTTAATGGGCAATATTCTCATTCTTAGCGTGTTGGTTATTAAATCACCATCCTAAGATTGACCATGCTACCTAGTCCTTATTTCTGGAGTACTCTTCAATCAAGGAGTCAGGATTGTGCCAATCCTTTCTTATTTGATCATACCGTCTTGCCTGAGAAGCAGGATTGTTCTCGATGCTTAGTAACATATTGGTGGTTCGTGATTTTCTGATTATCTTCTTGGAAGTATCACCAGGTTGTTCCCTGATTGTTATGTAAGCTCGTGATCAAGTTGGTTTCTTGTGAACCACTCTTTCTCCAAGAATCTGTGTTGGATACCCTGAGCTAGTTGGTTGAGCTAAACAACAATTTGGAGAGGTGGAAGATAAAAGCTTAATCCACTTAGTTCATCAGTAAGGGATATCCTTGTGTGTGTGTGTGTGTTGAAGAAAGATGATATCTTCACCAATTGGTCCTCGTGATCACTTGTTGAATCTATTGCCTTGTCAAAACTTAGACTTGAGTATGGGCTATCGTCAAGTCAAACCAGAACCAACGATGTTCGTAATGTTGTCTTACTCGTGGTTGATCCCTCGAGCATACACCATTATATCTTTTGGTCTGACCAATGCTATCACCTTGTTCACATGATGGTGGAGGTCCAGTGATATGGAAATTCCGATGAGTTGCTGTTGAGCCCATCAGCGGCATATTGTCTCCCCCATGATTCGTGTTAAACATTAAGCTAGTGTTGGAAACTTTGTAAACAATGCCTTCATGTTCCGTTCACGAAGCATATGCTTGGATGGAAGAAGTGACTTCCTCGAATTCATGTGCATTTGGTGTAAGTTGCCGCCATGAATTTGAGAAAGGTTTGTTTTGTTTCCTCTGGAATCATCCCAAGTTAGTCACGCATATGTGCGAGGTGCTCTATGGTTTGATAGGTTGGCCGCATCCACTCCATAGGTGTTTCTTAGCACCCCAAGCCACCGATTGACTTGTTCAAGGAAAGGAAGTTCCTTCTTAAGAGCATGCCTTATGCAAGGACTTCAATATCCTCGATTATGGTTCCCCACCTGAACTCGGTAGTGTTTTATTATAAGACTACTACGTGGTCATGCTTGTCTGGGACAGTGTGTTCACCTGTATGTACCAGAACCAGCTCATATTTTGGAGCTTGCTATCATAGTTCATTTCCCGAGAATCTCGCAACGTCATCTCGTCGGTTTGTGTTGCAAACTTTCTTCTTCAGACATGCTGTCTGAAACATCCTGTTACCAACCAGATCTGAATCTCAGGCAGATATGAAGGTTGGCTCATTCTTAGTATTTGAGTTTTGTTCCCAGCTTGCACCCGTCATTATGTCAGTCTGCCATGGGTCCTGATAGATGATTTAGTGGTCCCATTCATTTCAGGTGATAAGCAAAAATCATCCATTGTGTTTTCCTCAACAAGGTAGTCCACATCATCCATTCTAGTCCGAGTACGTCATTTCTTCGAGCTCTGTCAAACGATCATTCGTAAATTGCCTCAGGCTGGTGAGAAGAGTTCCAATGATCTATGGATCAAAAGTAATTATTTTTGCCACTTAAGGGAATAGTTCTTCGAGTCACCTTTCCAAGGTGCTCCGTTACGGGATCATGGCAATTATTTCCCCGCCACCCTGACACCATTCACCATCTTACTAAGCGTGGAATTGTTGCCCACCAAATCAAACCCCGTCATTTGTTCTTCCATCCCTCTCGATGTGTTTTCTGTCTCAACTCGAGATGTTTCAACATCTCATTCCGCGAGTCGGGATTGTATAGTTCGATCTTTGAGAAGATCAATCCTAGTAGAGTTTCTTTCCGCCGTCACCGCGTGGATGAAGATCTCAAAAGCGAGGATGTCAAGATCAACGTATGCAATGAATCAACCACCTTATGAGGTGCAACCTAGATCGTGAAGATTATGATAGCTTGTGTTTCCCCCTTCACCTACCCTACGCTTGAATCTCGGGACGAGATTCTTGTTTAGTGGGGGTGAGCTGTCACAGCCCCAGTTCAGCCCTTGCCTGACTCTGCTTGCTCATCATGCCATCATGTTTAAACTTTGAAAGAAACTTGAAATGGGGATTGCCTAAACCCTAGCATTAAAGGAATTCACTAGGTTCAACCAAAATATTTTCAGTAAATCCAAATGGCTTTCAAAAATGTTCATCATTTATGGAAAATGTTGTAACCCAGTAACCAGAGGTGATGCACATTTTTCCATGACCTATTTGGGCTCTGAATTAAATCATACTCTATTTGCATCTGGACATTTAAATGCTATAAAATATTTTAAATGTCCAAATATTCATGAATTGAAATGTTTGCTGTTGGAAATAATCCAAACAGTGGCCACAAGTAGTCTCATGATTTTTGAAAATGCTCTGGCATTTTTAATAAATCCAAAACAATTGCAGATACTAGGAAACAGAAAGAACTAAAAAGAGAGAGAGAGAAAATCCAACCTGGCCACTTACCTGTGCGGCCCATGAGCCGGCCCAGCCCACCTGGCCGTTGCCAGTCGTCTCCCACCTCTGTGTCAGGACCCCGATCCTAAGCCACATCGATCCAGCATGTAACACATCATATCACTTTGCGGCCTCACGCACGGTACTCCCACGGGTGCCACCTTACCTAGCCCGGGACCATTTGCGCCTTTTGGCTCGCGTATATGATAGTGTCGCTAGCATCCATATGACAGAGAACTCGGGCCGACAAGGCTAGTCGTGAACCCAAGGCGGCACTAAAATCACATCGAGCATGTCGGTCAACAACGTATAAATCCGGGCTGTAGCACTGGGCTAACAGGACTCCAGTAACTCGGGCTGTAGCAGGCTAGGCAGGACTCCGGATAACACCGCGTGACATTTCCCCGAAGGGACAGACACAGGAACGACGTGAATCACATGCCGGCCAATCAAGTGTTCCAAGCAGTAGTGCTGGGCTAGCAGGACTCCGGTGAACCGGGCTGTAGCGGACTACTATCGCTCAGAAGCACTAGACTACATTTCCCCATATGATAGACTGCCAAGGATAAACAACTAGATAGTCGGATCCCACCCATATCAAGCATTTCAATCATACACACAATATGCCCGATATGAGTAGATACAACATGGCATCAGAACATAACTCTACGACTCAAAGTATTTATTCATTAGGCTCCGGGGAGCGAGATATTACAAACATGGGTCTCATGACCCAACATTCAGAGCATACAAGTCAAACACATGTGGAAGCTTAACATGTCTGAGTACAGACATCTACAAATGAAAAAGGCTGAGAAGCCTGACTATCTACCAGATCCTGTCGAGGGCACAAGATCGTAGCTGAGGTAACAAGCTAAACATCGAAGTCCAAGCGGTACTACTAGCGAGACTGAAGTCTCTCTGCAAAAACATAAAATAGGCAAACGTGAGTACAATTGTACTCAGCAAGACTTACATCAGAACTAACTACATATGCATCAGTATCAATAAAGGGGGTGGTGGAGTTTGACTGCAGCAAGCCAGCTTTGACTCGGTGGCTAACCTGAACTACGACTGCAAGTAACTCTTTTGAGGTGGCGCACATGAGTCCACATATTCACCAAATCAATACACCACTATGGATCCGCTCCCGTCTTCCTACGAGAACGCCATCCATAGAACTCACGCTTATCTTGCGCATTTTAGAGTATCCACTTTCACTTGTCTATGAACTATGCAAGGGGTCCAAGTTTCCATATCCGAGGAATCCGGCTATTCGAATAGGTAATGATAACCCTGCAGGGGTGTACTTCTTCACACATGCTCTCGCCACTTATCGCCCTGTACACGTCATGTACCTCGGCAACCTTCAAGCGGAAGCCGGGCGAGGGAGTCAGCCACGACCTGACTAACCACACAAGTCTCTTGTCCAGGTTTATCGCCTATTCGGGTTCCATCCGCAAGGAGATCCGGCCGGGGTGTCGCTCACGGCCCCAAACGATGTGAGCAGGGTTCCCAAGCCCACCAACCGGGTGCCACTTGGTACACCGTGCCATTGTGACTAGTCTGTCCCAAGCCCACCTGTACTGTGTGCCACTTGGTAGACTACTAACACTACCTACAAACACCAGAAACTAGTTGCAACTCCTGGACAGAGATCATGTTGATTAATAAGTCGAGAGGGGCCGAGTTACCGGAACCCAATGTGTGGTAGTAACTGTTCATGGATCACATACACAGAACTCAGTTCCTGAGGACGGCTGCAATGAGACAACCCACCATGTACTCCTACATGGCCTCTCACCGCTACCTTTACCAAATCGTGTTCACACACTTAGCTCTCAACAGTAGGACATGTTCACCACATTCCAATTCATTCCCGATGAATCAGACCTGACTCAACTCTAAGCAGTAGCAGGCATGACAACAAGCATGAATGAGTAGGCACATCAGGGCTCAAACAACTCCTACTCATGCTAGTGGGTTTCATCTATTTACTGTGGCAATGACAGGTCATGCACAGGATAAGGGGTTCAACTACCGCAGCATGTAACAGTTGAAACGCTGTTGTCCTAATGCAGTAAAAGAGAGCAGGAGCGAGAGAGTGGGATTGTATCGGAATGAACAAGGGTGTTTTGCTTGCCTGGCACTTCTGAAGATAACATAGCTCTTCATCGGTGTCATCGATCACATCGTCGGAAACATCGTCGACTGAGAGGGGACGGTTACCGGCAAACAGCGAAGGACACAATCAGTGCAATGCAACAATATGATGCATGATCATGACATGGCAATATGCTGTGATTTGAGCTAATGCATCTAGCTATGATTTAAATGAAGTTGGTTTGAATACATGATTCAAATTCCAACTCCATATATGACTATTTAAATGCCCTTTATTTGTTTTTTCCAAAACAGGGTACAAACATTGTTCAAACATGCATGAAAATGGTACAGATGGATTCCTTGAATTTTTTTGATAATTTTTCATATATAAATTATTGCATTTGGAGCTACGGTTGAATTTCTATGAATTTTAGAAGTTTTGGGCATTTTCTGAATAAATAAATAAATCATTTAGATTTATTTAATTTCTAGAAAAGCCTTATTGCGTCAACATTGCGCAAGGCTGATGTCAGCGGGTCAACTGGGCCGGCCAGGTCAAACCTGACCAATGGGGCCCAGTCGTCAGTGGCTCAACTAATTAACGGGGTTAATTAGTGCTAGGTTAATACTAACCTAAGTTAATTACGGCCTGGGCCCACATGTCAAAGACTTAGTGGGTTAACTAAGTTTTATTTAGCACTAAGCTAGGATTAGCAGGGCTCTGGGCCCACCTATTATTGACCCAGGGAGTCAAACCCTGGTCCACTCGGGTCAAACCCGCCGGCGACTCGACGCCGGCGAGGCCAGACACGGCGGGGAGGCTCGGGATTCCTCCTCCGGCGACCAAAATGGACGGCGGAGGCATCTACGTGCAGCTGGGAGGGCGCCGCATCTAGTGGTGTAGGTGGTTGGGCGCGGGGAGGCCGGAAACGACGACAACGACGACAACAGCGGCAGCCGGAGTTCGGACCTCCACGGGAACGGCGCTCCGGTGCATGGGGAAGCTAGCGGAGGGCTCAGCAGACTCCAGGCGATGCGGGGAGCACGAACACGTGCTCGGCCGCGATGGATACTAGCTCAAACGGCGGCGAGCTACACGGCGGCGACATTGAGCTCTCGGCCAAGGCGGGGCTACGGCGTAGAGGGCAGGCGCGACCAGGGGAGAAGGGGGAGACGATGCGGGTGCTCACAGCGCGTCTGATGGCGTTGTCGGCGAGGTCGGAGACGGTCAGGTCGCCGCGAATCGACGACGACGGCTGTCGGTGCAGAGGACGAAGACAACAGCGATGGCGGCGCTGCGGGGCGCTCCGGCATCGTTTGTCTCGGCGGAGATGAAGAGCAGGTCATGGTGGAGCTTTGAGATGCGTCGGGGAGGTGTAGCGGTGGTTGTGGCCGCAGTAGCAGTGAGCGGCGGCGATGAACTCGCTCGGTGGGAGGGAGAGAGGGATCCAGAGGAGGGGGAAGGCACATGAGAGAGTGAGGGGGACCTGGGGGGGTGCGTGGCGATGCCAGAGAAGGCCAGGACGAAGCGGCAAGCAGGAGGTGGCCGGGGCCGCGTGCACGCGTGCGGGGCACACGCCCTCGCGTCCTTCTGTCAAGAGGAGGACGACGACTAGCAGATGGCTGCGTGGGCTGGGCTTCAGGGTAACTGGGCCGAGGTAAGCTACAGGTAAGCTTGTGTTCTGTTTTATTTCCTTTTGTTTTCTAATTTGTTTTTGTTTTAGTTTTAAGCACTAAACCATTTTGCTTTCTTCTGATAATTTTGCAGGGACTAAAAGGATTATTCCAAAGCCCCTCACAATTTCTCAGAATTATTGGACACATATTCGATATATAGCAAATATAAATCCAATGCAAATAATTATTGCATTAGCTTCAGATGCCCAAAATAAATATTTATGAGCTCCTAAAAATATTGGTTTCAGTTTTACTTCTGTCCAATATTTTCATAGAGAAACATGAACATTCTCTTGGACCCATTTGAAGCAATTTTTATCTTGGTCATTTTCAGAAATGGTTTTTGAGGCTTTCACATGTCCCCATTTCAAATTCATTGAAATTTAAACATGATGCACACATGACTAGCTAGCCTAGAGCAAACCAGAGTTAGGGATGTGACACTCTGCCAGTAGGCAGAGGCAGAGACAACGCACGGCGCGCGCGAGCGCCACACCACCAGGCTGCCTGCATGCGTCGGAGGACAGCGCGACACCGCGAATACCCTCCTCGGCGTTGTCCCAATCCCTCTAGCTCGCTCATTCTTCCCCCTGCTATCTCCCTCGTCGTTCCCGATCTCACTGAACGCGTCCGTCGCCGCCAACAAGCACCACCGCGGCCACCGCCTCCCCCTCGACCCCTCGACGTGCCTGCGAGCTCCGCCTCGACATCCCCGACCTCCTCGATGACCCACGAGGCCCCGGACGTGCCGCAACGCCGCCCCCGTTGCCGTTTCCCTCGTCGGCCGCCGGAGATCCCTCTCGCCGCCCCGCTCGCCTCGGTGCTTCCCCAAGCATGCCGAGGCCACCTCCGAACTCGCGGTGACCTCCTCTACCGATCCCCCTACTCCCATGCCCACTAGCTCATAGTAGCCCTCGTTTCCGTCGAGACCGAGACCTCAAAGGCGCCGGACTTGTCGCCACCGTCATTTTGGTAAGCCCCCGTCCGAACCGAGCACGTCACTGCACTCAGTGCACCCCTAGGAGCACGTTTCACCCACCGACTCCTCCTCCCGTGCACCACAACGCCAAACCCGCAGGTGCCCGAACTCCGGCGGCCACAACCGAGCTCGCCACCGTTGACTCCGGCCACCCCAGGCCCAGCCACAGCCTACAACGGACACGCCGTTGCGCCAGGTACCCGTAGAGCCCAACGGCGCCTCGAACGGTGCCCTGTAGGTGAAACCCGCACCTGCACCGCCGCGTTTGGCCTCGCCGGCGGCTAAACGCCGGCGAGTTGACCCTGCTGACCGCGTTTGACCACGAGTGGGCCCAGTTTGACCCTTGGGTCAATGACAGGTAGGGCCCAGACCTGCTGACTAATTAGGATTAGTATTAATTAATATTTTAGTTAAACTAATTACACTGACACGCGGGACCCACTGTCAGGGTTGACCTGGACCGCGCCCGTTGACCGCTGACATCACAGTGATGTCATGCTGACGCAGTAACTCATTTTCTGGATTTATTCCTATATAGGAAATTCCAGAAAATGTTGCAAACTTCTAAAATTTATAGTAAATCAACCGTAGCTCCAAATCAAACAAGTTATATATGAAAAATGATCAGAAAAATCCAATCTATCCATCTGTACTAGTTTCATGCATGTTAAAGCAACCTAACCTTGCTATATAGATGAAACATGATAATGCACTTACATGAGTTCATAGTTTAGGCTTGTATTTGAATCCTTGATTCAAATAAGCTCAAAACCTTCTGATTGTAGTTGCATTAGCCCAACACACCCATTTTACCAAGTCATGATCATGCATCATACTGTGCATTGCATTGATTGTGTTTCTTTCTTTGTTGCCGGTATTTGTCCCCTCTCGATAGACGTGGTTCCGGCGAGTGTTCGATGACACCGATGAAGAACTATATTATCTTCAGAAGTGCCAGGAAAGCATAACCCCCTTGTTCATTCATATACAATCCCACTCTCTCGCTCCTGCTCTCTTTTACTGCATTAGGACAACAACGATTCATGTGTTACTTGTTGCGGTAGCTGAACCCCTGATCCTCTGCATGACCTGTCATTGCCACAGTAAATAGATGAAACCCACTAGCATGAGTAGGAGTTTTTTGAGCCCTGATGTGCCTACTCATTCATGCTTGTTTGGCGTGCCTGCTACTGCTTAGAGTTGAGTCAGGTCTGATTCATCGGGGATGAATTGGAGGTGTGTAAACATGTCCTACTGTGTGTGAGCTAAGTGTGTGAAGGCGATTTGGTAAAGGTAGCGGTGAGAGGCCATGTAGGAGTACATGGTGGGTTGTCTCATTGAAGCCGTCCTCAGGAACTGAGTTATGTGTTTGTGATCCATGAAACAGTTACTACCATACATTGGGATCCTTAATTGACTCTCTCGACTTCTTAGTCACCCTTGTCCTCTGTCCAGGAGTTGCAAGTAGTTTCTGGTGTTTGTAGTATGCTGGGGGCCGCACGCAGCGCTGACCGTAGTGGTGGGCTGTGTTGCGGTAGGCATGTGGCACGGTGTACCGGGCGCCCGTTTGGTGTCTCGGGAACCCTACTCACATCGTTCGGGGCCGTATGTGGAAACCTCGGCCGGACTCCCTGCGGATGGAACCTGAATAGGCAATAAACCTGGACTAGAGACTTGAGTGTTTAGGTAGGCCGTGGCCGACACCCTTGCTGGGCTTCCGCTTGAAGGTTGCCGAGTACATGTCGTGTAAACGGCGATAAGTGGTGAGAGCGTGTGTGAAGAAGTACACCCCTGCAGGGTTAACATCATCTATTCGAATAGCCGTGTCCACGGTAAAGGACTTCTGGGTTGCCTATAGCAGTTCATAGAAAAGTGAAAGTGGATACTCTAAAACTCGCAAGATAAGCGTGAGTGCTATGGATGGCCTTCTCATAGGGAGACGGGAGCGGATCCATAGTGGTGTATTGATATGGTGAATATGTGGACCCGTGTGCGCCACCTCAAAAGTTACTTGTAGTCATAGTTCAGGATAGCCACCGAGTCAAAGCTGGCTTGCTGCAGTTAAACTCCACCACCCCCTTTTGATACTGATGCATATGTAGATAGTTCTGACGTAAGTCTTGCTGGGTACATTTGTACTCACGCTTCCCTATTTTATGTTTTTTGCAGAGAGACTTCAGTCTCGCTAGTAGTACCGCTTGGACTTCGACGTTTAGCTTGTTACCTCAGCTACGATCTTGTGCCCTCGGCAGGATCTGGTAGATAGTCAGGCTTCTCAGCCTTTTTCATTTGTAGATGTCTGTACTCAGACATGTTAAGCTTCCGCATGTGCTTGTTGCTTGTATGCTCTGAATGTTGGGTCATGAGACCCATGTTTGTAATATCTCGCTCCTCGGATCCTAATGAATAAATACTTTGAGTCGTAGAGTTATGTTGTGATGCCATGTTGTATTTACACATATCGAGCATATTGTGTGTATGATTGAAATGCTTGGTATGTGTGGGATCCGACAATCTAGTTATTTATCCTTGGCAGCCTCTCTTATGGGGAAATATAGTCCAGTGCCTCCTTGAGCCATAGTAGTCCGCTACAGCCCGGTTCACCGGAGTACTGCTAGCCCAGCACTACCGCTCAGGACACTTGACTGACCGGCATGTGTTTCACTTCGTTCCTGTGTCTGTCCCTTCGGGAAAATGTCACGCGGTGACATCCGGAGTCCTGCCTAGCCTGCTACAGCCCGGGTTCCCGGAGTCCTGTTAGCCCAGTGCTACAGCCCGGATTCACACGTTGCTGACCGACATGCTCGAACTTGATTCCTGTATGCCTGTCCCCATGGGTTAGTGCCGCTTTGGGTTCACGACTAGCCATGTCGGCCCGGGTTCTCTGTCATATGGATGCTAGCGACACTATCATATACGTGAGCCAAAAGGCACAAACGGTCCCGGGCCAGGTAAGGTGGCACCCGTGGGAATACCGTGCGTGAGGCCGCAAAGTGATATGATGTGTTACATGCTAGATCGGTGTGACTTAGGATCGGGGTCCTGACACGAAGACTCGCACGTCGCACCCACCCTCTATCTGCAGGTAGACGTCACGCACATATGTGCTCTTCACACAATACCCTCAGAACTTCTAAAAAATAAAAGACGGCGCGCACATTTTATTTTAGCTCACACATCACACACTTATACTATTACTCTTGCGGCGAACGTTCTTTGGGCATAGTATATTGTACTCTCACAAACAGAAGCGGTGCACGCACGCACTAGTTCTCTCACACACACTCGCGGGTACACGTAGGAGCCCATTTTTTGAAGCTGGTACAACAAAATCACTCCACTATATATAAAAGCAGGAGCCTTAGCGCTTGCTTTACTAGGGTTCCTCTCGTTCACTCTCTCATGCTCTCCAGATCTAAGAAACACATAGGTGGCCACACTCTCTCTTAGCTCACAGCTGGTCACAAATCCGGCTGGGCAACCTCGACCGGGGCAGGGGTGTAGGTGCATCGTTCACGCTGTCTTCGGCGGCAAGGGAGGAGACCAACGGCTGCCCACGCGTCCCGATCGGCGGCCTTGCCGTTCTCTCCGAGAGAGCGCCGGCTCGGGAGGGCCTCCGACCCCTTCTTCCTCCCTGCAGTATTGTGGCTAAGATGCGGCCTCCCAACGCCGTCTTTGCCACATGCCGACGACCCTCAGGTATATATTCCTTCGAAACCTGCCTTGCTCTACTTCCCCAGCTCCCTTCGTGTGGATCCTTTTCTACTTCCGTCCGTTGTTCCAAAGCCACCTAGACTTCTACTATTATTAGAAGTAAAGCTAGTTCATATAGTCGACTCAAAGCGTTGGTTCAAATAGGGAAGAAAGTGGGAAAGCTGTAGCATGAATCTAGGACTTGGTTCCAAGAGGAAACGGGGGAAAGTAGTAATATTTGTCACTGTTTAAATAACCGTATTTCGTATTTGCGCAAACAGGGATGTATGTCTCCATATCGTTTCGGGATGTCTGTCTCCGTATCGTTTCTATCCGCGCAATCAAAAGCACACACCTCAGTTTTAGTACAACTGCGCAAAATGAGATGGCTATCCCTCGTTGCCGTCGTCTAACCTCCCGTCTTGAAGGTATCCCTACATTGGTAGTAACTAAGGTAGAATGACCAACGCAACCTAAAAGAAGTTGATTCATACGTTTTACTTCCTGATTGCAATGCAGGGACGAGCGAAAACAACTGCATCCTAGTCCGGAATGCACTTTCTACCAGTTCATCCATGGACCGAGGACTAGCTGGCACGGCTGCACGACGGTTTTTTGGACAGGTGCGCGGACAAGAGGCATTGTGGTCTGCTTATTTCTGCAAATAGCGGTGCTTAAATTTAGTGGAATGCACAAGCATTTCAGTTGGTCAGTAC
The DNA here is from genome assembly GCA_032464435.1 of Aegilops umbellulata. Lineage (NCBI taxonomy): Eukaryota > Viridiplantae > Streptophyta > Magnoliopsida > Poales > Poaceae > Aegilops > Aegilops umbellulata. The sequence continues at coordinate 421,325,152 of CP136059.1, forward strand.
ACTGCATGGTTCAGTTCAGCATTCCAGCTGAGACCATAATTATAATTGGTTATTCTGGAATGAGAGAACCTAACCCTGGATGGTGGCAACAAGAAAAAACCAGAGTGAACTCCAGGAAATTTAAGCCCGCCGGGATGCCCTTTGCTCAGAGTAGCCTTGCTTGTTTTTTCCTAATTTGTAAACCTTCTCATAACTTTGTCTTTTTCTGTGAACTAGTATATGTTTGTTATGTTCTATGATTCATTGACATGTATAAAATTGCTTAACTTATGCTTTTCAAGTTTTTTATGAAGACGAGTTTAATGTGAGTGTTCCACATGAGCGGTGGACTAGCGTGTGAACGTTTGGAATTTATTACATTGTGGCCTCAATTAACTGCATGAACCACTGTAACAAGATACATAGTTGCTTATATGTCAGACAACAGATTGTTGATTGTTAGCTAGTCGTTAGCCTAGTGTTGAAGCGAGCTGAGCCAATGTGTCGTGTTTTGCACAACTGCTTACAAGTGGGGTAGCACCAACAGTGTTTACAAGTACTTATGTATACGTCAGCGCACGGTTCTCGAACGAGTGCTCTATTTCATCAAAACACACACTGCTCGTATGATAAAACATGACAACTTATGTTTTACCATGCCATATTCATGAAAAAACTAGTGAGGACGGATCTATTTCGGCAACAATTACGATGGTTCTCACATGATTCACGGGCACACAAAAGTAGCAGCAGTTCCCATAGACGGATTCAAACAGAGTACTAGCCCCAGAGGGGTCGATAACAGGAAAGGTTCGGATATTTAGACACAATCCAAACTACTATTAAACACTAGCTGGGGCAACTATTTCATGCCTCGATCTAATTTGGGTTGGACACAAGACAGACCTTGCCATGAACATCATCGAGGACGTCCCGCAGCAGCTCAATCCTGTGTACCTTCATGAAGACAACCTTGTGGCCTTGCCACTGATAAACTTGTTTGTGGAGGCATGTGCTACCTCTTGAGCACTGCGTTGGATTTCCCTGAAGATGAGTGGATAATGCAGCAAAGTAGCGTAAGTATTTCCCTCAGTTTTTGAGAACCAAGGTAGCAATCCAGTAGAAGGATACACGCAAGTCCTTCGTACCTACACAAAACAATAGCTCAACGCAACCAACATGATTAGGGGTTATCAATCCCTTCACGGTCACTTACGCGAGTGAGATCTGATAGAGATGATAGATAATATTTTTGGTATTTTTGGTATAAAGATGCAAAGTGAAAAGTAAAAGGCAAAGTAAAAAAGAAAAGCAATAATAAAGTAATGGAGATTGATATGATGAGAATAGACCAGGGGGCCATAGGTTTCACTAGTGGCTTCTCTCAAGAGCATAAGTATTCTACGGTGAGTGAACAAATTACTGTTGAGCAATTGACAGAATTGAGCATAGTTATGAGAATATCTAGGTATGATCATGTATATAGGCATCGCGTCCGAGACAAGTAGACCGAGTCCTGCCTACATCTACTACTATTACTCCACTCATCGACCGCTATCCAGCATGCATCTTGAGTATTAAGTTAAAAACAGAGTAACGCCTTAAGCAAGATGACATGAGTAGAGGGATAGTTTCATGCAATATGATAAAAACCCCATCTTGTTATCCTCGATGGCAATAATACAGTATGTGCCTTGCTGCCCCTTCTGTCACTGGGAAAGGACACCGCAAGATTGAACCCAAAGCTAAGAAATTCTCCCATGGCAAGAAAAACCAATCTAGTGGGCCAAACCAAACTGATAGTTCGAAGGGACTTGCAAAGATAACCAATCATACATAAAAGAATTCAGAGAAGATTCAAATACTATTCATAGATAGACTTGATCATAAACCCACAATTCATCGGTCTCAACAAACACGCCGCAAAAAAGAAGATTACATCGAATAGATCTCCATGAGAGAGGGGGAGAACATTGTATTGAGATCCATAAAGAGATAAGAAGCCATCTAGCTACTAACTATGGACCCGAAGGTCTGAGGTAAACTACTCACACTTCATCGGAGAGGCTATGATGATGTAGAAGCCCTCTGTGATTGATTCCCCTTCCGACGGAGCTCCGGAACAGGCCCGAAGATGGGATCTCATGGATACAGAAAGTTGCGGCGGTGGAATTAGGTTTTTGGCTCAGTATCTGACCGTTTGGGGGTACGTAGGTATATATAGGAGGAAGGAGTACGTCGGTGGAGCTTCGAGGGGCCCACAAGGCAGGGGGGCACCCTCCACCCTTGTGACCGCCTCGTGGCTTTCTTGACGGAGGGTCCAAGTCTCCTGGGTCTTATCTGATGAGAAAATCACGTTCCCAAAGGTTTCATTCCGTTTGGACTCCGTTTGATATTCTGTTTCTCCGAAACACTGAAATAGGCAAAAAAAACAGCAATTCTGGGCTGGGCCTACGGTTAATAGGTTAGTCCCAAAAATAATATAAAAGTGGAAAATAAAGCCCAGTATAGTCCAAAACAGTACATAATATAGCATGGAGCAATCAAAAATTATAGATACGATGGAGACGTATCAGGCATCCCCAAGCTTAATTCCTGCTCGTCCTCGAGTAGGTAAATGATAAAAAGAGAATTTTTCATGCGGAGTGCTACTTGGCATAATTTCAATGTAAATCTTCTTAATTGTGGTATGAATATTCAGATCCAAAAGATTCATGACAAAAGTTCATGTTGACATAAAAATAATAATACTTCAAGCATACTAACAAAGCAATTATGTCTTCTCAAAATAACATGGCCAAAGAAAGTTATCCCTCCAAAATCATATAGTCTGGCTATGCTCTATCTTCACCACACAAAGTATTTAAATCACGCACAACCCCGATGACAAGCCAAGCAATTGTTTCATACTTTAAAATTTTCAAAACTTTTTCAATCTTCACGCAATACATGAGCGTGAGCCATGGATATAGCACTATATGTGGAATAGAATGGTGGTTGTGGAGAAGACAAAAAGAGGGGAAGATAGTCTCACATCAACGAGGCGTATCAACGGGCTATGGAGATGCCCATCAATAGATATCAATGTGAGTGAGTAGGGATTGCCATGCAACGGATGCACTTAGAGCTATAAGTATATGAAAGCTCAACAAACGAAACTAAGTGGGTGTGCATCCAACTCGCTTGCTCACGAAGACCTAGGGCATTTTGAGGAACCCCATCATTGGAATATACAAGCCAAGTTCTATAATGAAAAATTCCAACTAGTATGTGAAAGTGACAAAATGAGAGACTCTCTATCATGAAGATCATTGTGCTACTTTGAAGCACAAGTGTGGTAAAAGGATAGTAACATTGTCCCTTCTCTCTTTTTCTCTCATTTCTTATTTGGGCTTTTCTTTTCTTTATGGCCTATTTTTTTATTTTTCGCCGGAGTCTCATCCCTACTTATGGGGGAATCATAGTCTCCATCATCCTTTCATCACTTGGGACAATGCTCTAAAAATGATGATCATCACACTTTTTATTTTTCTTACAACTCAACAATTACAACTCAATACTTAGAACAAAATATGACTCTATGTGAATGCCTTCGGCGGTGTACCGGGATATGCAATGAATCAAGAGTGACATGTATGAAAGAATTATGAATGGTGGCTTTGCCACAAATACGATGTCCACTACATGATCATGCTAGCAATATGACAATGGTGGAGCGTTTCATAATAAACGGAACGGTGGAAAGTTGCATGGCAATATATCTCGGAATGGCTATGGAAATGCCATGATAGGTAGGTATGGTGGCTGTTTTGAGGAAGGTATATGGTGGGTGTATGATACCGGCGAAAGGTGCGCGGTATTAGAGAGGCTAGCAATGGTGGAAGGAAGGAAAAAGTGCGTATGATCCATGGACTCAACATTAGTCATAAAGAACTCATATACTTATTGCAAAAATCTAGAAGTTATCAAAGCAAAGTATTACGCGCATGCTCCTAGGGGGATAGATTGGTAGGAAAAGACCATCGCTCGTCCCCGACCGCCACTCATAAGGAAGACAATCAATAAATAAATCATGCTCCGACTTCATCACATAACGGTTCACCATACGTGCATGCTACGGGAATCACAAACTTTAACACAAGTATTTTTTAAATTCACAACTAATCAACTAGCATGAATCTATTATCACCATCTTCATATCTCAAAACAATTATTAAGCATCAATCTTTTCTTAGTATTCAACGCACTCAAAAGAAAGTTTTACAAATCTTGAATACCAAGCATATTATTATTAAGCAAATTACCATGCTATTAAAGACTCTCAAAATAATCTAAGTGGAGCACGAGAGATCAATAGTTTCTTTAAAACAAATCCACCACCATGCTCTAAAAGATCTAAGTGAATCACATAGAGCAAAATTATAAAGCTCAAAAGATATAAGTGAACCACATAGAGCAAAACTATAAAGCTCAAAAGATATAAGTGAACCACATAGAGTATTCTATCAAATTAAAAATTATGTATGGCTCTCTCAAAAGGTGTGTACAGCAAGGATGATTGTGGCACACTAACAAACAAAGACACAAATAATACAAGACGCTCCAAGCAAAACACATATCATGTGGTGAATAAAAATATAGCTCCAAGTAAAATTACCGATGGAAGTAGACGAAAGAGGGGATGACTTCCGGGGCATCCCCAAGCTTTGACTTTTTGGTGTCCTTGGATTATCTTGGGGGTGCCATGGGCATCCCCAAGCTTAGGCTCTTGCCACTCCTTGTTCCATAATCCATCAAAAGATTTCACCCAAAACTTGAAAACTTCACAACACAAAACTCAATAGAAATCTCATGAGCTCCGTTAGCGAAAGAAAAAAAAAGACCACCTCAAGGTACTGTAATGAACTCATTCTTTATTTATATTGGTGTTAAAACTACTGTATTCCAACTTCTCTATGGATTATAAACTATTTTACTAGCCATAGATTCATCAAAATAAGCAAACAACACACGAAAAACAAAATCTGTCAAAAACAGAACAGTCTGTAGTAATCTGTAACTAACACAAACTTCTGGAACTCCAAAAAATCTACCAAAATACGACTACCTAGACAATTTGTTTATTGATCAGCAGCAATTAGAATCAGTATTTTATCTTGTTATGGTGATTTTTAACAATTGTTTTCGTGAACAGAAAGTTTAGGGAAATTACAACAAGATCAAATAACTATCATCCAAGAAGATCCTATAGGTCTAACTTGGCACAAACACTAATTAAAACATAAAACCACATCTAAACAGAAGGTAGACTGATTATTTATTCCTAAACAGAAGAAAAAAAAACTAAAAAAAAATTGGGTTGCCTCCCAACAAGCGCTATCGTTTAACGCCCCTAGCTAGGCATAAAAGCAAGGATAGATCTAGGTTTTGCCATCTTTGGTAGGAAATCCATAAGTGGATATCATGATAGATTCATATGGTAATTTTATTTTCTTCCTAGGTAAGTGTTCCATGCCCTTTTTTAATGGAAATTGTAATCTAATATTCCCTTCCTTCATATCAATAATCGCACCAATCATTCTAAGGAAAGGTCTACCAAGAATAATAGGACAAGAAAGATTGCAATCTATATCAAGAACGATAAAATATACGGGCACATAATTCCTATTTGCAACAACAAGAACATCATTAATTCTTCCCATAGGTTTCTTAATACTGGAATCCGCAAGATGCAAGTTTAGAGAGCAATCATCAAAATCACGGAAATCTAGCAAATCACACAAAGTTTTGGGAATAGTAGAGACACTAGCACCCAAAACACACAAAGCATAAAACTCATGATCTTTAATCTTAATTTTAATAGTTGGTTCCCACTCATCATAAAGTTCTCTAGGGATAGAAACTTTCAACTCAAGTTTTTCTTCATAAGATTGCATCAAGGCATCAACGATATGTTCGGTAAAGGCTTTATTTTGACTATAAGCATGAGGAGAATTTAGCGCGGATTGCAACAAGGAAATACAATCAATTAGAGAGCAACTTTCATAATTAAATTCTTTGAAATCCAATATAGTGGGTTTAGCAACATCTAGGGTTTTATTTCTTTCAATCCCACTTTTTTCAATTTCATCATCAAGATCTAAATACTCCGAATTTTTGGAACGCCTTCTAGGTAAAGGAAGAGCATATTCAGTTTCATCAAGATTCATATTGCAAAACAAAGATTTGATAGGAGACACATTAGATCTTCATCTTGATTTTCATAGGAATTGGAAGAACACGCTTTAATAAAGGCATCTTTCATAGCACGCATCCTAGCGGTTCTTTCCTTGCACTCATCAATGGAAATTCTCATGGCTTTGAGAGACTCATTGATATCATGCTTAGGAGGAATAGATCTAAGCTTTAAAGAATCAACCTCAAGAGAAATTCTATCAACGTTCCTAGCCAAATCATCAACTTTAAGCAATTTCTCTTCAAGCAAAGCATTAAAATTCTTTAGTGAATTCATAAACTCTTTAACACTATTCTCAAAATCAGAGGGAATCTTATTAAATATTCCATAAGAGTTGTTGTAGGAATTTCCATAATTATTAGAAGGATTACTAGGATAAGGCCTAGGATTAAAATTCCCTCTATACGCGTTGTTACGAAAATTATTCCTACCAACAAAATTCACATCCATAGATTCATTATAATTCTCAATCAAAGTAGACAAAGGCATATCATTAGGATCAGAAGAAACACTCTTAGTAACAAATAATTTCATAAGTTCATCCATCTTTCCACTCAAAACATTAATTTCTTCTATCGCATGCACTTTTTTATTAGTGGATCTTTCAGTGTGCCATTGAGAATAATTAACCATAATATTATCTAGGAGTTTAGTAGCATCTCCTAAAGTGATTTCCATAAAAGTGTGTGGGGACCCCGACTCATAAGTCGAGATCACCGAATGCATGTGTACAGTGATCCCAGAGATCAATGTTCACTGAACACACAGAAGCTGAATAGCAAGAGTCTTACATCCATACATACTGTTTTACACAAGTAGGACCATTATGGTCAAGTCTTGAGTGTATCATCGCAGCGGAAATCTTCAATAACAACTTGGACCCATGCCATCTGCCTTAACCCTGCAGGCATTCTGACTGGGAAGCGTCCTAGCTCGCATGTTCGTCGCCGAAGTATTCTTCATTATATCTTGTTCTTTCATGCCTGGCCAATAAAATAACCAGTGGCAAGCCAATGAGTACTTTGAATGTACTCGCAAGCAACCCAAGGGTGATAACAGAATAATTATGCAAGGCACTACTGCTAATTTGGCATTTTTGCGAAAAGCTAGTTTTTCACATGCAAGTATGATCAAAATTTATCAAGGATATGAATGCGTCTGCAACAAGTATCAGGAGGTTTCAGACATCAACATCGGGAGAGAGTTATGAACAACACATGCTCAAGCTCATCATGAGTTCCTAACGAATCACGTCAATAGATTTACCAAACCGTGTTGTTTGTCAGAAACGTATGGACGTAGTCTAAGCAGCACCACCCAACTGTCCTTGACAGTGGACACGGCTATTCGAATAGTTTTACACTCTGCAGAGGTTGCACCCTTTACCCACAAGATTCGGGGAACTTCCATGTCATCCATGACCCGTGGTACCTCAAGTACCCGAGGTAAGCACCCGATCACTATCTTTCCCTAGACGACACTAACAAGGAGTCCACTCGTTGTTCCATATCCTCACGATGTACATCATACGAGACTCACTCGAGATCGTAACATCCGAGAGGGGACACAACGGTGTATCCGGTGCCCTGTGAAAACAGTCATGGCCGCCCTACCTGGCACGACCCCATCCCGAGAGAGAGCACAAACTCTCCCCCATCACTAGTAATGCGGGCTCCAAGCTAGTATCGGCCTAGGTAATCAATAATGCCCTTTCCCATACAAGGGAAGAGTGGTTGCGCATGTAAGGTTGGGACAGTCGACAAATCTTAAATCTAATCCGTCTCTGTAAACAACACTTTTATCGAGCCTCGGTACACTACCTCTCCACCAAGTAGTGACCTAGTTTATCATCATCTCCCAGGGGCATTAGTGGCACCCACTATGCTGTTTGCAAGTATGTCAAATGACACTTGTTTCTTTCCATGCATAACCCTGACCCACTTTGCGTAGCCATTTACTATAGCATATTTCTACGACCCACTAACACAACTCTAAGCAAGGGTAGAGTCATGAACAATGCAAGTATCAATGGAGTATGCAATGGAGGCAAGCCTAGCAAGGTTGCCATTCAAGGCATATCATGCACTCAGTGAAGCAACGAAAATGCCATCATGATGTAAAATGGTTCATCATGATCAAAGGGTTGCTTGCCTGTTTTAACAAAGTCTTCCAGGTCTTCAAATATCTCTGTTCCAGCTCCAAGCATTTCGTCTACTTCGTCAACTATCGTTGAAAGCAACCATAATAAGCAACACAAAAAGGCTGGAAATAAAAGTGCTCAAAGAATATTAATTTAACTTTTCTAGGACATCTCTGGTTATATGAAAAATAACCAGAGTGGTTTCATTGGAATTGGGTCAATGGATATTTCTAAACATATTGATATGATGGAATCAAGGGGTTTATGGATTTGCAAGAAGTGTACAGAAATATTTTTTGGAAAATGAGCAAAGGCACCCATTTAACAAGGAATAATTTTAGAAGCATCTAGGAGTTGGTTTCACTGGATTTGGAGTTCAAATGAATTTCCTATGAATTTGCAAAGCTGGCTAATATGTAGAAATAGCTCATTATTTTCTGTGGCACATAAAGTATTAGGAAAAATGTTTAAAAACTAATTTATGAACTTAGAAGTATCAAGGATTTTGAATCATGGCATTTGGATGAATTTTGAGCTCTTTGTGATTTTCTAAAGTTCATCATAGAATTGGAAAATGGGGTTTTATTGGATTTGTGTGAAGAGAGGTGTTCTGGAAAAATGTGCATCCTGCACCAACAGGTAGAGCATGATTTATGGAGTCACCAGAAATTTGAATCATTCAATTTCGAGTTAATATGAATATCTGGGATATTTTACAAATTTCTGGAAAAAGAAAAAGACAGAGGAAGTGGAGGGTGGGGGTTATACCTATACCGCGCACCGAGCGCAGCATAGCGCCGCAGCGCATTGGGCCGGCCAAGTGGCTCGGCCACGCGGATGACAAGGCGACGTTGAAGGCGCCCAGGCGGAGTACGCCTTCGCGGCGGGGACGCGGGAGAAGCCGAACGCACCTCCACTTGTCAGCGTGGCCCGGTGGCTGGGCCACTGACGAGTAGGGCACGCCTGCAGGTTCGTCCTCAACCTCCAACGCGGGCGCGATGGGAGGCAGATGAGGCGTTCAACACCGGCCACCGGCGCTACAGGGCGTCTCCGGCGATGCTCCACCCACTTGCGTGCTCAGGGGACCCGGCCGCGTCCAACCGTGGGTGGCACTGTCGCCTAGGAGCACCGGGTTGAGCAGGGTGCTCGCCGTGGCGGATGAGGCCGGCGGTGAGATTCGGGCACGGCGATGCAGGCATGGGGAGTAAGGACAGATGTGCGGGTGAGGCTCCTAGGGGCCATGGGGGTCCTATGGTATGGTTCAAGGGAAAGGAGAGGGTCGGGACGACGCAAATTTTGGGGATGGACGGCGGCTCGGCTCCGGCCATGGGAAGCGACGGAGCGGCTCTAGAGAGGAGGAGATGGGTCCGGGAGAGTGTTTGTGGGGCGGTTAGTTGAATGGTGACCTTGAAGGAGGTCGGGAGGGTCACATAGGGCGAGGCCGAGGTGCACCATGAGCGGAGCTCACGGCCGCGTTCCGGGGCATCGCCAGAGGCCAAACGGGCGCTCTGGTGCGTGCCTGGGGTGCTCGTGGGCGTGGTCCATGGCTCTCTTAGGGGAGAGGAGAAGGAGAGCGAGCTCGAGTAGGCCCCGCACGAGTGCGGCGGCTGGCGGACGTGAGCGGCACTCGGGCACGCGTGTCAGAGGTCGCCGGAGAGAGAAGGAGGAGGGGGCCGACCGTCTTGCGTGTCCCGGACACCGAGGCGGCCTCGGGGGACACAAGGGGAAGGCCCTAGGTGGTCATATGCCTCGGGCAGGACGCGGCTACAGTGCCCTGGTGCAGTGTAGCACGCTCCAGAGCACGCATATGGCTGGCATTGGCATATTTTTGGCGCCCAGGGCGTGGCCACTAGTGTCTAGGGGGTCAGGGGAGGAGTAAACAAAGGGGTGGTGGCCTTGGATGCCCTGGTGACCCAATGGGAGAGAGGTGGGGTTGAGAGAGAGAGAGAGAGAGAGGGAAATGGGCTGTCCAGAGAGAGAAAGTGGGGTTTTACCCCTCCAATAATTGAGCTATGGATTTGTCATTGTTACTGGAGGTGTAAGGGGACTAGGAGGGGCTCTGGTAAAACTTTGAGCCCATGGAGATTAGTGGAAGGGGTCAAAATGGTGTTTTTGGAAAAATGGCAGAAGGTCTTTGTTGTTGGTTTGGGCAAGGAAATGAACTACAATTGTTATGATGCTTAACAGGATGGAATGACACTTAGAATAGGGTGTGCCACCAAATTTGAGCTCATTTGGGCAAATTTGCCAGTGCAACTTTTGTAAACCCTAGAAATCAACATAATGGGTTTTCCAAGATCTAGTCATGTAAAACTATTCTCCTTGATGCACCACTTGGTGTAGTGTCATCATTTGAGGACTTGAACATGTCCACAAAAATTCAGATCAAAAGGACACACTTGTCAATGTAGAGTTGTTCAAATTTGGTTCTGGACAGAAAGGGTTTTGGGGTACTTTGATCAAGATAACATTCTCAATGGAAAAGTTGTTGTACTATGTCCATCAAGATGTTTGCTTGGCTTGTTATAATGGACAGGGTTAACACCAAGGACATGATTCAGAGGAGGCATTGGAGGATTAATGAAGGACCAGAATATGTTCTTTGCCCGACTGGAATACTGGAGGACAGAAAGCACCTCTTTTTCCTATGCAATTTTAGTGTTCGCGTCTGGAACTATCTGCAAATTGAATGGAAAGATTGTGATGATATGGTGGAAATTTCTCGTCATGCTAGGAAGGATTTCAACAAGCCTTTCTTTGGGGAGGTGGTTTTGACGGCTTGGTGGAACATTTGGAAGACCAGGAATGATAGAGCTTTCAGGAACATCCAACCATCTTTCAGGGCATGGAGGAATGGCTTCATTCATGATCTTACTCTGCTCTCTCATCGAATCAAATGGAAATATAGAGACGCCCTTCTTAAGTGGATTGATTTTCTTCCTCCTTGAGGAGAGTTGCTTCTTTGTTTCCTTGTAATTATTAGGTATAGTGCACCCCTTCTCTGTATAGCCTTCTTTAGAGCCTTCCCCTTTTCTTTCTTTCTTTTTTCTTTTCCTCACCTTGAGGAAACCCTTTATGCTTTTGCTTTTAGTAATACAATGCTGTGGCGTGCAAGCCCTGCAGTCTTCATGGTCAAAAAAAAGATAACATTCTCTCCAACTTGTTCCATTTGGTCTAGATGCATTATTACACCATTTGAGCATGTGCACCAAGTTTGAGAGCATTTGGACATGTTTGACAGTGCAAAAATGTTCAAACTTGAAAAAGGACAGAAGTGGTTTTGAGAGGGTTTCATGGGGTTATACTATTTTCCATGAAATGTTACTTGGCAAGATCATCAAAAATTTCATATGTGACATGATAGAATTTTCCTGGATTTATTTGAAAATATTTCTTATAGAAATATTTCAAATATTTGAAATGAGCTGAAATGGTTCTGGAGGGTTTTGTCCAATATTTTGATCATGACCATATGTTGAAACTCATATATATGGAAAATATATGTCCATTGAGTCTCCCTAATTTTTCTCAATTATTTTTAAAGATTTAAAATAATTTTAACCTATTAAAGACCATTTATGGCCTTAAGAAAAAGCCTTTAAATAAAATAGGAAAATAACTTCTAAAATTATATTTTTGTGGTTTCTAGGTATCCTATATCTAATAGGAGTCAAAAATATTTTTGGAAAGATTTTTACTGCCCCTAATTAAGTACTTGCAGTGCAAACCTCAATTCAGGGGTTTTTGAAAAACTAATTTTTTGAAAATACTATTTGGCCAAATTATTTTTGTAAGAAATTATTTTTATGTCCTATACACATGGCATGATCATTGGTTCCAGAGTTTGGAGCAAGGAGATGAAGTATAGGAGTTGGAGGATTTTATTTGATTTTTAGAACACTCGCAAACAGCAGTCAAACATTCAATCAAAGCAAAGACAAAACACTCAAAAGTTTTTGTCAAACCACATTTTATCATGATTTATTAGCTTAAGTGTTGTGACATGGAAATCAGGGTGTGACAGACCTACCCCCCTTACAAGAATCTCGTCCCCGAGATTTCCAGACTAGGCGCGGAAAGGAATACGGAAACTTGGATTTGGGGTAGTCTTCACGTCCTCATACTGCTTCTGCTTTCGTTTGGTGCTCCATTGAACCTTGAAGTACTCGATGGCGTGCCTTCGTGTTTGTCGTCCTGCTTGATCCAGATTGCAATTGGGGTCTCTCGTGTAGGTCATATTGGGCTGGAGGTTGATGGCTCGGTGATTGATGTCCTTGTAGAGGTCGGGCTAGTTAGGAAGTTGGAAACACTCCCGAGGTTGTGTTGTGTGGGAAAATGTTGTGCACAGTGGGTAACTCAGGTGGCAACTCTAGCTGGTAACTGTCTTCTCTTCGTCTCGTAGTTATCTCAGAGCGGGTTGTTGAACCTTGGAGTGATCTCGAAGAGTGCCGATGAATCTTGGTGTGGGTTTCCTTGTCATGAAAATGCTTGGTTCCCTTGACAGGAGTGGTTTGTAGATATGCACGGTCTTTGACAAGGAAGTTCACTTCTTGACGATGATGGTTGGTATAGTTCTTCCTCCTTGACATGGCGGTCTTCAGATGTTCCCTAACCAGCTGAACGGTTCTTCTTCCGTCTTTGGGTAGGCAAGTATGTCATCAAGGAAAGATTCCAACTAAGTTGTCCGAGTACTGCGTGAAGACTTTCCCACGGGGTACATAGGGTATAGGTTGGGGTATCGGTGGTGGTCATTGTTGGGTATTGGCCAAGGTTTCCTTGTCCTAGAGCCAAAGCCCATGGTTGTGATTCCGACCATATCGTGGCTTGGTGGGGCTTAAGAGTTTCAAGGATTCTAGTGTGCGAGCGAACGTTTGTCACCTTATCCTTAAGCACGGTTCCTGAGATGCCAATTGTTCTATCTAGTCCTTTAAACAAATAACCTTATACCACCGAAAGCATCAACTCTTGTAGGTCAGCTCCAATCATCACTCATGCTATTATTATCCTCATGACTCCAAAGAGGAGGTCTAACAAAACTATACATGTCAACTATCCCCAAACTCATATCTATGCAAAAATAATCCATGGGCAGAACATACAAGCTGCTAAGCTTGAATTAAACATCACAATCCAAGAGCTCAGCCTATTCTTTCAAGGTCTAAGATAAAGCATCTCTATCCTAAGGAAACACGTCGTATACCACTCCAAGATCTTGTTTCCTTCCTATGAATCAACTCCATAAGCCCATTAATTACATAATTCATTAATTCTACAAATCCAATGTCTATGGTGTTCCACATGATCTCCTAAAGTCCCTATAATCCCCAAATACTTGAAAGGGCTACCTTACTGTAGTCAGTCCACCAATTTCCATTATCATGTTCAAGTAAACTCCAAGGTCAAGCTTATATAGATCCCTAAATCAACTCCGACAATTAATCCAATCTCTTAGTTTATCGTTCACCGAGAAACATGGTACCATGATCAAGATCATCAGTCTAAATACAATTTACTCCGAACCATGTAGAATTACTCTGCATCCATACTCCACTAGGATAACCTATTGAATCCAAATCTCATGTCCAACAAGAATTCCTATATATTCCCCCAAGTCATTTTCGTAATGTCAACTATCTTCTATCATATCCCCTGGCTCAGTCAAATCCTTATACTTCAAGAATTTCATCTTGCGGTTATAATTGTCCTACAAAATCCAATTTACTCCAGGGGTAATGAAAGTTATGCTACTCTATCAACATGATCCCACCAAGTTCAACATGAAAGCCTTATAATCCAACAAAGAGTCTTAGATAGCTCCTCAAGGTCACTGATATAAACTCATCAAGTCATTTGTCCCCTATTCCTATATCCTCAAATTGGTCTTCCCTATCGCATCATCAGTTCTGGTGCTATCTTAGGATGATAATGTGCTTGTTCACTATGCCCATTAGTTCCATAATGAACCCAGTGATAAGCAAGGCTTGCTGCAGCTTAACATGTTCTCTTGTGATTCCGTATGTTAAGCTCATGGTCAAGGTTTCGAGCTGGGGTATCTCTTGAAGTCTTGTAGGGTCTAGGGATAGGATTCTAGTCTTGAGGTGTAAACACAGCTCTACGGGGTTCCACTTGGTCGAGGAGGCTGTAGAAAAATTCTTCAGTGCTTGTTGGTCGCCAAGGTAGAATCCTTGGTGTATCTTATCTTGCTGGCCTTCAGTTGAGGAGAGAGATGATAGGGAAAAGTAGCATAGAGGAGGGGAATGCCTAAAGGGGGTTCTATAGTGCAAGTGCAAATAAACAAGTGACGAAAGGGTCAAACAAAAGAAGGAAGGTAAGGAAGGTAATATAGTCGCGTACTTGTTGCCTAGGGCAAAAGTGCGACCTATATCAAAACACAAACAATTAAAAACAAGCAACACACAATCATGGTTCTATTCGAACCATAATACGGACTCGACTGCGCATAGGGGGTACACGACTCATCCTACCCTAGGGGTTCTCGGATTCAGTAGTTGTGCCTTGTGCCTCATGCAGTCTTATGAATTTTCCTCAGGTGTTTCTACGTGTCTTGTAGTTGTTCGATTAAACGATCTTGGTTGAGCCTGAGGAGTCTTCAACAACTTCTCGCCTGTTGAAGTGATGGGGTGAAGGTGGCTCTTCGTAGCTGGCATTGACTCGGTCTTCTATTGTCTTCTTAATCATGACGATCCCTCTTTCCTTTTAAGGCGTCAAGGGTTTTGGGTAAGCAATCATTTATGCAATGACATTAACAAGGCATAGTAGAGGTCCAACCTATCGGTTACATTGATGACAACATCGTCACCAAGAGCGGGGGACAAAGAGAACCATTTTCCTGCTCACTATTGTGAGGGGGACCAAATGGCGAGGTTCTCACCCACCGGTGGTTGTCGATACAACAACGGTAAGGACATGGTTGCTCTATTAACGATGTACATCATGATCTTGCATTTCCTATGCCCTGGTAATCATAGGCTAAGGTCGCATTATCTTGGAGCAATTTCAAGGATGTCACCATCTTCTGGGCCTTCACGTCCTCATTCCTCGAGGATGTATCTTCTGTTGGTATCGTCTTGTTGTGGTGTCGCCAATCTTGTGTTCAGAAGAGGTGGGTGAGTGTTTGGCAAGGTGTACTCCTTCGAGGATTACAAGGAATCCCGTGGTCAGGGGCTTGAGGGTGCTAGCGACCGTTGCAATAATTTTGAAGGGGAAGAGATCAAATAAGGTAAGTATATCCTAGTTTTTGAAACACTCAGAAGGGAAGAGAAGTATAGTCAGTTTTTTGAAAACTAGCGATAGTTTTGAAAATAGTTTTGCCCTAACTAACGACCATGCTAACTAAGGCTTCCTAAAGTCAGGATGGCTCCGATACCAGCTCTGTGGGGACCTCGACTCATAAGTCGAGATCACCAAATGCACGTGTACAGTGATCCTAGAGATCAATGCTCACTGAACACACAGAAGCTGTACCGTTTTACACAAGTAGGACTATTATGGTCAAGTCTTGAGTGTATCATCGCAGCGGAAATCTTCAATAACAACTTGGACCCATGCCATCTGCCTTAACCCTGCAGGCATTCTAACTGGAAAGCGTCCTAGCTCGCATGTTCGTCGCCGAAGTATTCTTCATTATATCTTGTTCTTTCATGCCTGTCCAATAAAATAACCAGTGGCAAGTCAATAAGTACTTTGAATGTACTCGCAAGCAACCCAAGGGTGATAACAGAATAATTATGCAAGGCACTACTGCTAATTTGGCATTTTTGCGAAAAGCTAGTTTTTCTCATGCAAGTATGATCAAAATTTATCAAGGATATGAATGCATCTGCAACAAGTATCAGGAGGTTACAGACATCAACATCGGGAGAGAGTTATGAACAACTCATGCTCAAGCTCATCGTGACTTCCTCACGAATCACGTTAATAGATTTACCAAACCATGTTGTTTGTCAGAAACATATGGACGTAGTCTAAGCAGCACCACCCAACTGTCCTTGACCATGGACACGGCTATACGAATAGTTTTACACTCTGTAGAGGTTGCACACTTTACCCAGAAGATCCGGGGAACTTCCGTGTCATCCACGACCCGCGGTACCTCAAGTACCCGGGGTAAGCACCCTATCACTATCTTTCCCTAGACGACACTAACAAGGAGTCCACTCGTTGTTCCATATCCTCACGATGTACATCATATGAGACTCACTCGAGATCGTAACATCAGAGAGGGGACACAATGGTGTATCCGGTGCCCTATGAAAACAGTCATGGCCGCCCTACCTGGCACGACCCCGTCCCGAGAGAGAGCACCAACTCTCCCTCGTCACTAGTAATGCGGGCTCCAAGCTAGTATCGGCCTAGGTAATCAATAATGCCCTTTCCCATAAATGGTAGAGTGGTTGCGCATGTAAGGTTGGGACAGTCGACAAATCTTAAATCTAATCCATCTCTGTAAACAACACTTTTATCGAGCCTCGGTACACTACCTCTCCACCAAGTAGTGACCTAGTTCATCATCATCTCCCAGGGGCATTAGTGGCACCCACTGGGTTGTTTGCAAGTATGCCAAACCACACTTGTTTCTTTCCATGCATAACCCTGACCCACTTTGCGTAGCCATTTACTATAGCATATTTCTACAACCCACCAACACAACTCTAAGCAAGGGTAGAGTCATGAGCAATGCAAGTATCAATGGAGTATGCACTGGAGGCAAGCCTAGCAAGGTTGCCATTCAAGGCATATCATGCACTCAGTGAAGCAACGAAAATGCCATCATGATGTAAAATGGTTCATCATGGTCAAAGGGCTGCTTGCCTGTTTTAACAAAGTCTTCCAGGTCTTCAAATATCTCTGGTCCAACTCCAAGCATTTCGTCTACTTTGTCAACTATCGTTGAAAGCAACGATAATAAGCAACACAACAAGGCAGGAAATAAAAGTGCTCTAAAAATATTAATTTGACTTTTCTAGGACATCTCTGGTTTTATGTAAAATAACCAAAGTGGTTTCATTGGAATTGGGTCAGTGGATATTTCTAAACATTTTGATATGATGAAATCAAGGGGTTTATGGATTTGCAAGAAGTGTATAGAAATATATTTTTTGAAAAATGAGCAAAGGCACCCATTTAACAAGGAATAATTTTAGAAGCATCTAGGAGTTGGTTTCACCGGATTTGGAGTTCAAATGAATTTCCTATGAAGAAACGGCTCATTATTTTATGTGCCACATAAAGTATTAGGAAAAATGTTTAAAAACTAATTTATGAACTTAGAAGTATCAAGGATTTTGAATCATGGCATTTGGATGAATTTTGAGCTCTGTGTGATTTTCTAAAGTTCATCACAGAATTGGAAAATAGTGTTTTATTGGATTTGTGTGAAGAGAGGTGTTCTGGAAAAATGTGCATCCTGCACCAACAGGTAGAGCATGATTTATGGAGTCACCAGAAATTTGAATCATTCAATTTGGAGTTAATATGAATATTTGGGATATTTTACAAATTTCTGGAAAAAGAAAAATACAGAGGAAGTGGGGGGGGGGGGTTATACCTATTCCGCGCACCAAGCGCAGCATAGCGCCGCAGCGCACTGGGCCAGCCCAACGGCTCGGCCACGCGGACGGCAAGGCGACGTTGAAGGTGCCCATGCGGAGTACGCCTTCGCGGCGGGGACGCGGGAGAAGCCGAATGCGCCTCCACTTGCCAGCGTGGCCCGGTGGCTGGGCCACTGACGAGCAGGGCCCGCCTGCAGGTTCGTCCTCAACCTCCCGCGCGGGCGCGAAGGGAGGCAGAGGAGGCGTTCGACACCGGCCACCGGTGCTACAGGGCGTCTCCGGCGATGCTCCGCCCACCTGCGTGCTCAGGGGACCCGACCGCGTCCAACCATGGGTGGCATGGTCGCCTAGGAGCACCGGGTCGAGCAGGGTACTGGCCACGGCAGACGAGGCCGGCGGTGAGATTCGGGCACGGCGAGGCAGGCACGGGGAGGAAGGACAGATGTGCTGGTGAGGCTCCTTGGGGCCATGGGGGTCCTATGGTATGGTTCAAGGGGAAGGAGAGGGTCGGGACGACGCAAATTTTGGGGATGGATGGCGGCTCGGCTTCGGCCATGGGAAGCGACGGAGCGGCTCTGGATAGGAGGAGATGGGTCCGGGAGAGTGTTTGGGGGGCGGTTAGTTGAACGGTGACCTTGAAGGAGGTCGGGAGGGTCATATAGGGCGAGGCCGAGGTGTACCATGAGCAGAGCTCAGGGCCACGGCCCGGGGCATCGCCAGAGGCCAAACGGGCGCTCTGGTGCGTACCTGGGGTGCTCGTGGGCGTGGTCCATGGCTCTCTTAGGGGAGAGGAGAAGGAGAGCGAGATCGAGGAGGTCCCGCACGAGTGCGGCGACTGGCGGACTCGAGCGGCGCTCGGGCACGCGTGTCAGAGGTCGCCAAAGAGAAAAGGAGGAGGGGGCCAACCGTTTTGCGTGTCCCGAACACCGAGGCGGCCTCGGGGGACACAAGGGGAAGGCCCTAGGTGGTCAGAAGCCTCGGGCAGGACGCGGCTACAGTGCCCTGGTGCAGTGTAGCGCGCTCCAGAGCACGCATATGGCTGGCATGGGCATCTTTTTGGCGCACAGGGTGTGCCCACTAGTGTCTAGGGGGGTCAGGGGAGGAGTAAACAAAGGGGTGGTGGCCTTGGATGCCCTGGTGACCCAATGGGAGAGAGGTGGGGTTGAGAGAGAGGGAGAGGGAAATGGGCTGTCCAGAGAGAGAAAGTGAGGTTTTACCCCTCCAATAATTGAGCTGTGGATTTTTCATTGTTACTGGAGGTGTAAGGGGACTAGGAGGGGCTGTGGTAAAACTTTGAGCCCATGGAGATTATTGGAAGGGGTCAAAATGGTGCTTCTGGAAAAATGGCAGAAGGTGTTTGTTGTTGGTTTGGGCAAGAAAATGAACTCCGATTGTTATGATACTTAACAGGATGGAATGACACATAGAAATAGGGTGTGCCACCAAATTTGAGCTCATTTGGGCAAAGTTGCCAGTGCAACTCTTGTAAACCCTAGAAATCAACAGAATGGGTTTTCCAAGATCTAGTCATGTAAAACTATTCTCCTTGATGCACCACTTGGTGTAGTGTCATCATTTGAGGACTTGAACATGTCCACAAAAATTCAGATCAAAAGGACACACTTGTCAATGTAGAGTTGTTCAAATTTGGTTCTGGACAGAAAGGGTTTTGGGGTACTTTGATCAAGATAACATTCTCTCCAACTTGTTCCATTTGGTCTGGATGCATTATTACACCATTTGAGCATGTGCACCAAGTTTGAGAGCATTTGGACATGTTTGACAGTGCAAAAATGTTCAAACTTGAAAAAGGACAGAAGTGGTTTTGAGAGGGTTTCATGGGGTTATACTATTCTCCACGAAATGGTACTTGGCAAGATCATCAAAAATGTCATATTTGACATGATAGAATTTTCCTGGATTTATTTGAAAATATTTCTTATAGAAATATTTCAAATATTTGAAATGACCTAAAATGGTTCTGGAAGGTTTTGTCCAATATTTTGATCATGACCATATGTTGAAACTCATATATATGGAAAATATATGTCCATTGAGTCTCCCTAATTTTTCTCAAATATTTTTAAAGATTTAAAATAATTTTAACCTATTAAAGATCATTTCTAGCCTTAAGAAAAAGCCTTTAAATAAAATAGGAAAATAACTTTTAAAATTACATTTTTTGTGGTTTCTGGGTATCCTATATCTAATAGGAGTCAAACATATTTTTGGAAAGATTTTTACTGCCCTTAATTAAGTACTTGCAGTGCAAACCTCAATTCAGGTGTTTTTGAAAAACTAATTTTTTGAAAATACTATTTGGACAAATTATTTTTGTAAGAAATTATTTTTATGTCCTATACACATGGCATGATCATTGGTTAAAGAGTTTGGAGCAAGGAGATGAAGTATAGGAGTTGGAGGATTTTATTTGATTTTTAGAGCACTTGCAAACAGCAGTCAAACATTCAATCAAAGCAAACACAAAACACTCAAAAGTTTTTGTCAAACCACATTTTATCATGACTTATTAGCTTAAGTGTTGTGGCATGAAAATCAGGGTGTGACAAAGTGCCTCCCGCGGCCGAATCTAAAAGATTTCTAGAAGCAAAATTCAATCCGGCATAAAATTTTTGTATAATCACCCACAAATTCAAACCATTAGTAGGGCAATTACGTATCATTAATTTCATTCTCTCCCAAGCTTGTGCAACATGTTCATGATCAAGTTGCTTAAAATTCATAATATCGTTTCTAAGAGACATGATCTTAGCGGGAGGAAAATACTTAGAGATAAAAGCATCTTTGCACTTGTTCCAGAATCAATACTATTTTTAGGCATAGATGAAAACCAAGCTTTAGCACGATCTCTAAGCGAAAAAGGAAATAGCTTCAATTTAACAATATCATTATCGACATCTTTCTTCTTTTGCATATCACATAAATCAACGAAGCTATTCAGATGAGTAGCGGCATCTTCACTAGGAAGGCCGGCGAATTGATCTTTCATAACAAGATTCAACAAAGCAGTATTGATTTCACAAGATTCAGTATTGGCAAGAGGACCAATCGGAGTGCTATGGAAATCATTATTGTTGGTATTGGTGTAGTCACACAATTTGGTATTATCTTGAGCCATCGCGACAAACAAGCAATCCAACACACGAGCAAACAAAAGGCAAGCGAGAAAAAGTAAAAACGGAAAAGAGAGGGTGAATAAAACGGCAAGGGTGAAGTGGTGGAGAGGAAAACGAGAGGCAAATGGCAACTAATGTAATGCAAGAGATAGGGATTGTGATGGGTACTTGGTATGTTGACTTTTGCATAGACTCACTGGCAACGGCGCCAGAAATTGCTCGTTGTCGGTAGTCCAAATCTTCACTTGACCTTGCGTAAGCCTCCCCGGCAACGGTGCCAAAAATTCTTCTTGCTACCTCTTGAGCACTGCGTTGGATTTCCCCGAAGAGGAGAGGATGATGCAGCAAAGTAGCGTAAGTATTTCCCTCAGTTTTTGAGAACCAAGGTATCAACCCAGTAGGAGCACTACTAGGAAAAGGCCTACTAATGGCGCACTGGTTTTGCCTACTAATGGCGCATTACCAGTGCGCCATTAGTAGCACGCCACTAGTATATCTTACTAATGGCGCACAACAGGTGCGCCATTAGTATCTGGTATACTAATGGCGCACCAGACAGTGCGCCATTAGTTTTGCCCACGGTGCGCCACTAGTGTTTGCTATACTAATGGCGCACCAGACTGTAATGCGCCATTAGTAACAATTTTTTTAATTTTTTTTCTTTATCTCAGGTCACTATTTCACCTATGAGATATACAACAAGCATCCATATAACAATCATAGCCAACACACAAGTTCCATCATATATACATAGATAGCCAACACACAAGTTCCATCATATATACATACATAGCCAACACATAGTTCCATCGATACATATTACAAAAGTTTCACATTGTTCATCCAACACCGTTCAGTTCTCATGCATTGTTCTTCTCCTTCTCCTTCCTCAGCCTGATGCGGCAAGAGCGGCGAGGCGGTGGAGGTAGTGGGATGTAGTCTTCTACCTGAATTGGCGCGGTCATGTCGCCCAGCTGTGGGATCGCCGGCGCCACCACAAGTGCGTGGTCATTGTCAGGCACCACCACCATCGCGAGGCCACCTCCATCTCTTGCCCTTGGTCAGCCACCACCAGTGCTAGGTCATCCTGCAGCTCCTCATCCCCACTCTGCTCCTCATCCCCACTCTGCTCCTCTTCTCCCGCACTCCAGTCCGGATCATCCTTCTTGTTGTCTATGCTGCTGCCAGAATCGCTGTTGCTTTCGCTACAGCCATGGTCGCTGCTGCTTTCGCTACCGCCATGGTCGCTGCTCCTTTGACTGTAGCCATTGTCGCTGCTGCTGCTCCCATTACCTGTCCAAATGCAACAATGACCGTTAACAATCAATGTGAGACAAAGCCAAATGTATTGGAATAAGAAGAGGCAGAACGTACCGGCATCATAATCTTCAGCGTAGCGCATGCGACACATAGTCGGGTTGAACACCTTCACGATGAGCGTGGTGGTGTCGTCGTCGTACCTGAAGAGAAGGAAGTACCCCAGCCGCAGGTCGTAGGCACGGTAGAACTTCTCCCACCCACGAGACAAGTACATGTGGCCCTCCTTGATCATCAACTCCACATCCCACAGCCTGCGAAACCCGCTGCCGGCCTGTCGCACCTTCACATTATTTGGCGGATCTTCACCCATCAGCATGTTCTTAAAACTGTCAGGCAGCCTCTGCAATTTGGGACAATGAGTGATGTAGGCAAACAACAGATATCATAATAAGATGGGTGAAGCTAGGGGAGATCTCTCATTTTATATACCTGCGTCATGGATGATACTGAAGTCCCAAGTATGATAGTGAAGAACTCGGAAGCATCAGAAGAGATATTGCGGTGTCGCAGAGCGGCGGTGGCTGCTTCCCACCATCTCTGATAAGCACCAGAAGAGATATTTTTATGATACAAGAAGAAAGCAGCCACAACTACAGTAAAAACAAGCAACTACACACACTAGAGTTGTAAAATATCCCTGCTATTCTTTTTTACATAAACATGTAATTAGTCAAGACTGAAACATAAATATCCCTGCTATTCTTTTTAGTAGCAACTTTTTTGTATCCTTCATATACACTGGAGTACAATGCTTTATAATGTTCCATCATCATTACATAAAATTGACAATTGTCCATAACAGTTCACTGAAATTTTTGCCTCATAGCTTGGGTGGGTTAAGTACTAGGAGACTATTTCAGTTTTACATGCAGATTTTGACCAAAAAACACATGGTCTTTTTAACAGTTTTCAGTTTGGACAGAATACTGAAAACTACAGTTTGGAAAGAATTCCTAACACTTTGTTATTCTATTTACAAAACATCCAAAAGGATTTGATGCATGTGCCGGGGTATCGGAGGAGGAGCCGATGGAAGAAGTGTCGCGGCTTGTCATAGTAGGCACACTGGATAATACTACAACCGCAAAAGCTATGTTTTTTTCTCAATTCAGATATCTAACCACAGAAGCTATGTTTTTCTTAAATTCAGATGAATCTAAACACAAAAACTATGCTTTTTTTCAGTTCAGATGAATCTGCCACATCATTACAGCTATGATAAGGAAGGTAAGCAATGTTTAGCTTTGTACCGTCACAAAATTTTCTAATGATAGAGTGGAATCCCGTGTGTACCCAGCTTCTTCCAACACCTTTGTTAGTACTTGCTGAAAGGCATCAATTCAAATCGTGTTAATTTGAGACTGTACTGCTGTACATAAGCTTGAACAAAACATTATGCATTATGCAAAGCAATACTGACATGTTTAAAAAAAGCAATACTGAAACTATTCACTACGAATATTCAGAAACAACACAGATTTCAGGCTAAGTCTTGTGGATGTACAAATATTATAAAATCTGGATATTGTAGAGCTTTTAGAAACAACACAGAATTCCTACTCTTATCCTTTTCTACTCTGCACCGACATCCAGGTACGCAGCTCGACGTTGGCTGAATTAGAACAGAAAGTGAGGAAGTCAGGCAACCACTGGAAAAGATTAATAACTTAAGTATCACTGTTTTGCAGAGCTAACGAAGAAGACTGCATATGCACAAAACCTGAAAAACAACAATATAATGTGCAGAAACTAGCTTTTATGGAATACTATACTAGTATACAACCTGAATTTGGTTCAAAAAGTTACTCAGAACATTTACATTTACTCCCAACAAGCTTCAGACCACGTTTTGTACACACCTACTGGCTATTAATTGTTTTATTTAGTGTTTCTCTGAAGAAATCTGAACATTATTTCCATTTAACATGCAAAACAAGTTCAAGACCAAAAATATGTGTTTCTTGCTATTTACTCAACTGAACCAGATTTGGGTTTTCTGCTAACAGCATACAGATTAAATTGAAGAGTTGGATTCATCTAAATCATGGACAGTTCAAAACCAGATTTGGGTTTTCTGCTAACAGCATACAGATTAAACTGAGTGTGAATACGTGTTTATAAAATGTTTTTCTCCCAACAACTAATACTTCTACTTATATCAAACACAACAGTTCAGACAAACTCCCAAGTCTTAACTGAAGCAGAGTAGCAGAGTGGCAACAGTTTCAGTAAACTATTTTTGGGACTAACAGTTTCAGTACAGTATGATTTTCATATATCAAAGACACTATGATAGCAGAACAAAAAAATCGATTGGACATGACAAATATCTCCTATGGACCATGGGCAAGGAATGGGGAGGAAGGGTGGCGAGGGAGGAAGGAGGAAGGAGGAGAGGTACCTGGGCGGGCGCGGCCGGTCGCCGGAGGGGTCGGGGTCGGGGTCGGCGGCGGCGGCGGCGAAGGGATGGCTCGAGGGTGTCCGCGCTCGTCCGGGTCCTCGGAGTTGAAGAGGAAGACGGCGGCGGTCCTCCTGGGTGCCAGGACTGAGGTAGAGGCGGCGCAGGGCAGGGGCCGACGCGGGGAGCGCGGGGTTTCAAGGGTTTCGAGGGGGAGGCGGGGGTAGGGGGAGGCGGCGCTCGAGGGGGAGGAAGGAGAGAGGGAGGCGGCGGGGGCGCATGGGCGGCAGCAACGCTATGGAGCGGCGCGGTGGAGGGAGAGGGACGAATCAAAGTTGTCTGGCGAGAGGGAGGGGCAAGGTGTGGCGCGGTGTGGATGGGGTTAGATTACTAATGGCGCACCCCCGGCGGTGCGCCATTAGAATGTTTTTTTTATAGCAATGGCGCACCAGCCACCCGTGCGCCATAAGTAAGAATTTTTTTTTTAAAAATGAATATGAATATGAATATGAAACAGTAATATTTTTTTATAAAAACAGTAATAAGTGTTGTTTAACAACAATTGTAGTCTACACTTTATTATTATTATTTTTTAGAAAATGAATATGAATATGAAACAGTAATAATTTTTTATAAAAACAGTAAATAATTTTTTTTTAAATATCATCAAATTTTTTATTTGAAAATATCATCGGCGGTGGCGGTGGAGCCGGGGAGGGTGTGGTTGGGTCGTCAGCGGCGGTGGAGCGGGGGAGGGTGCGGGGGGTGCTTGTCGGCGGTGGTGGAGCGGGGGAGGGTGCGGGGGGCTGGTGCTCGTCGGCGGCGGTGGAGCGGGGGAGGGTGCGGTGTGGGTCGTCTGTGGCGGTGGAGCTAGCGGGAGAGGGTGCGGGGGGTGCTCGTCGGCGGCAGTGGAGCGGGGGAGGGTGCGGTGTGGGTCGTCGGCGGCGGTGGAGCTAGCGGGAGAGGGTGCGGGGGGTGCTCGTCGGCGGCGGTGGAGCGGGGGAGGTTGCGGGGGGTGCTCGTCGGCGGCGGTGGAGCGGGGGAGGGTGCGGTGGGTCGTCAGCGGCGGTGGAGCTAGCGGGAGAGGGTGCGGGTGGGATCGAGATCGAGATGAAGGGGGATAGCGATCGAGATATGGAGGGGGATCGAGATCGAGATGGAGGGGGGAATTTACAGTAATGGCGCACTGTCTGTGTGGTGCGCCACTACTAGTTAGAACTAGTAATGGCGCACTGCATGTCTGATGCGCCATTAGTGTGTATGGAAAAATGGAAAAAATATATTTAACACTAGTGGCGCACCCCGTTTCTGGTGCGCCATTAGTGTCTTCCACACTAATGGCGTATCACCAGCAGGTGCGCCTTTAGTATATACTAGTGGCGCACTGCTTCCCTGGTGCGCCATTAGTATCAATCCTATCTATAGCCCTTTTCCTAGTAGTGGATGCTACACGCAAGTCCCTCGTACCTACACAAAACGATAGCTCAATACAACCAACGCGATTAGGGGTTGTTAATCCCTTCACGGTCACTTACGGGAGTGAGATCTGATAGAGATGATAGATAATATTTTTGGTATTTTTGGTATAAATATGCAAAGTGAAAAGTAAAAGGCAAAGTAAAAAAAGCAAAGCAATAATAAAGTAATGGATATTGATATGATGAGAATAGACCCAGGGGCCATAGGTTTCACTAGTGGCTTCTCTCAAGAGCATAAGTATTCTACGATGGGTGAACAAATTACTGTTCAGCAATTGATAGAATTGAGCACAGTTATGAGAATATCTAGGTATGATCATGTATATAGGCATCGCGTCCGAGACAAGTAGACCGACTCCTGCCTGCATCTAATACTATTACTCCACTCATCGACCGCTATCCAGCATGCATCTAGAGTATTAAGTTAAAAATAGAGTAACACCTTAAGCAAGATGACATGATGTAGAGGGATAGTTTCATGCAATATTATAAAAACCCCATCTTGTTATCCTCGATGGTAACAATACAATACGTGCCTTGCTGCCCCTTCTGTCACTGGGAAAGGACACCGCTATATTGAACCCAAAGCTAAGCACTTCTCCCATGGAAAGAAAAACCAATCTAGTAGGCCAAACCAAACTGATAATTCGAAGAGACTTGCAAAGATAACCAATCATACATAAAAGAATTCAGAGAAGATTCAAATATTATTCATAGATAGACTTGATCATAAACCCACAATTCATCGGTCTCAACAAACACACCGCAGAAAAGAAGATTAGATCGAATAGATCTCCACGAGAGAGGGGGAGAACATTGTATTGAGATCCAAAAAGAGAGAATAAGCCATCTAACTACTAACTATGGACCCGAAGGTCTGAGGTAAACTACTCACACTTCATTGGAGAGGCTATGATGATATAGAAGCCCTCCGTGATCGATTCCCCTTCCGGCGGAGCTCCGGAACAGGCCCCAAGATGGGATCTCGTGGATACAGAAAGTTGCGGCGGTGGAATTAGGTTTTTGGCTCCGTATCTGATCATTTGGGGGTACGTAGGTATATATAGGAGGAAGGAGTACGTCGGTGGAGCTTCGAGGGGCCCATGAGGCAGGGGCGCGCTCTAGGGGGGGGCGCCCTCCACCCTCGTGACCACCTCATGGCTTTCTTGACGGAGGGTCCAAGTCTCCTGCGGCTTATCTGATGAGAAAATCACGTTCCCGAAGGTTTCATTCCGTTTGGACTCCGTTTGATATTATGATTCTCTGAAACACTGAAATAGGCAGAAAACAGCAATTCTGGGTTGAGCCTCCGGTTAATAGGTTAGTCCCAAAAATAATATATAAGTGGAAAATAAAGCCCAATATAGTCAAAAATAGTAGATAATATAGCATGGAGCAATCAAAAATTATAGATACGTTGGAGACGTATCAGCATGCCACGTCATCTTCCTGCGTAAGCTTGACAAGAACAGTATGCCTCACAAATGAAGGAGTAGATTTGAACTTCTTGTGCTTCAGTACACCCTGGGCAACACGCCTGACAACAGTGAGGCTGGAATACAACTCTTCATTGGTATAACCGCAAATGGCTTCCAGGATCCAACAGCCTAAGAACTCTGTTTTCCCAGTGCGTATATTCAGGTCGTCCGCCTCATAGCAAGTGACATGTACAACCACACAATCCTTGTCTACATCAGGGCTCTAATTGAAACAGAAACAAATTCTGAATTACTTTTCAGTATAAGAAACACAAGTTATTTAAACCACTATGTATAGCATGGCATCGAAGCTAATAAAATTTTGCATTATTAATCACCACATACTTCCTTTTCTAAAAAAATCACCACATACTTAGATGAAAAACCACAATCGAGATCGGCAAAGAAGGAAATGACCTTGGGCAGCTCAGCGGGGGGGGGGGGGGCACATCCTCGAAGGGGGAAAACTACTCCTGCAGTGCCACGGGGGCTGTAACCTCAAACGGGGCGTTGACCATCTCAGTAGTGGCCGTGAGCGTATCTGGGGTCGGCTCGGTGGTTGCCTCCATCTTCTTGGAGCTCTCTGTCTCGTGGGGATCAGCCTCCCTCGTCTGCTCCAATATCGGCAGATCTTTACCTGGTTCTCCTTGGTCCATCATGAAACTGACAAATACTAGGAGACCACTGAAAGGAAAACACAATCGCAATGACAATAAAACAAAAAAGAGAGTGAGGATCGGTTACTGCTTTGCAAAAGTTATTATTTTTTCTCTGAACGAAAATATACCAACTTCACGGATCCGCTTACCTTGCCTTCGTTCGGAGAGAAGAATAGTGGCAGATGCGAGTGTTGCCTTTCTTGAAGACTGTGAGGGAGAAGGGGATTCAGCGAAGAGTGAAATGACGGTTGCTTCATCCGTCAAACTTAGACTGTGGGGAGGTGGGGTTTTGTGATACGACGGCTCGTTACTGCGCACTACGACTGGGGTGACTCTCGGCCTGCATACTGACTTCTAATTTGGTGGATGGCATTTGGGCCCGCGCGCTGCATGGCCCGCATGTCGGTGAACAAAAGTATAATGGCATTTAGTATAGGGAGACGTTTCAATGACCTAGGAGGAGCCAGAAGCGGTAGAGTGTCTCCACTGTACTAGTAGTAATTGTTTTTCTGGGTAGCTGTAGAGTGTCTCCACTGTACTAGTAGTAATTGTTTCTCTGGGCCCATGACAAAACAGCCCATCCACACTAGTAAATAGTAAAATCAATTCAAAAGCTCATATATTTACTAAATGAAAGGCGCTACCCACACCCAGCACACCGTCCCAACCCCCCCTCCCCCCAAAAAAAAACTGGATGCTCTTCTTCCTCCTCGCTCCCACCCACCTCACGTCAGCCCGCTCCACTCGTACCCCCAAATTCCTCACCTCACTCCTATAGAAAACCCCAGCTCCCCTTCTTCCTCACTCCTACAGAAAACCCCCAGCTCCCCTTCTTCGCTTGCACTAAAACTAGGCTCGTCATTCGTTACTCTGCTCAAATCCGTGAGCGCGACGCGACGCCCTCGAGGAAAATGGAGTCGGCTGACCCCAGCGCCAAGAAGATGAGGCTCCCACCAGCGGCGATGCCTGTTGTAGATCCCGCACCCGGCAGCGTGGGGAGAAGCGGCGACCCCGCCCCCACCGGATCCAAGGAACTCGTAGAATCTCGGGTGGACCGCATCAGCGATCTCCCAGACGTCGTCCTTGCGGAGATCATCTCGCTTCTCCCCATCAAGGATTGCTGCCGCACCCAAGTCCTCCCAATTCGGTGGCGCCCTCTATGGCACGCTGTGCCCCTTAATCTCTACTATCGTCAGCTATCTCTCTTCAATGATTTTGAAATCCCCAGAGCCATCATCTCCTCCCACCAAGGCTCCGTTCAAAGCCTCTGCATCCCGTCATGCTATCTGAGCAAGCATACCACGCCCTCCACGGTGGACGCCTGGCTGAAATCGCTTGAATTCACATAACTACAGCTGCTTGAGTTCTACTATTCCCCTGGAAATCACATACCACATACCGAACGCCACGAACTCGTGCCCTCAGCACCGATGTCCATCTCGCGGTTTTCGTCCTCTCTCCACACTACCACCTTTGCGTTGTGCTACCTACCAGACAATTTGGTACTAAACCTTTGACTCCCATTTCTCAAGAACCTTTCACTTGCGCGGGTTCATATATTGGAGGCCTCATTGCACAACATCATCCACTCCAGTTGCCATGCGCTGGAGTGCTTGCTGCTTGTTTTCACAGTTAGAATTGGTTGTCTCCAAATAAAGTCGCCTAACCTTGTAAGAATTGGAATTTCTTTTGACGGAAGGCAGCTCATCATCCAAGATGCCCCTTCACTTCAAAGGTTGATCCTTGATTCTAGTTATTCACCGTTGCAAATAACCGTCCTCTCTGCGCCTAAACTGGAGACCTTGGGTGTAATACATGATCTCTGTGCTCATTTCAATATGGTGTTTGGCTCCACAGTTCTTCAGGTACTTTATATTATCATCTACACTTGTAACCATAAGCTGCATTTTAAATTTCTACGCATAATTTATATATCATCTTGGAGTACACATCTTGTACTAATATTGTGTTCTATCCTCAATAAAGAGTTTCTCCTTGGATGGCCCATCAATGGTGCTGGATTCTGTCAAGATCTTATATATCCAAATGAATAGTTTTGATCTGAACAAGATTATTAGCTTGCTGCAGTGCTTTCCATGTCTGGAGAAGTTGTATATAAAGGTGATAATTTCACGCACATTGGAAGCCCGCATATAGTGTACTAGAATTAACCGTTCAGCTATTGCTCTTTCAACACTCTTCTTCTAGACCTTAACTGTTTTCAATCTTCATGTCTATTTAGGCAATAGGACGGGGTAAGAACGTTATAACCAATCAGTGGATTCGTAAACATCGGGATTTTCTCACTTCTCATGAGATTCGATTGAAGACAATAACGCTAGAACGATATGTAGCCAACCGTGCAAACATAAGATTTGTCACATTCTTCCTGCTGAATGCGAGGTTACTATTGTCCATCAGGCTTAAGTTTGTCAGCAGCATGGTTTTGACGGATGGGTATGTCGAAGAGCAAAAAAAGGAGTTTCAGGTGGGCAAAAGAGCTTCTGAACGTGTCGGGCTTCTATTTACAACATATTGTGGTCATAATCCAGTAAATTTTACGACCCAGGATGTTCATTCTATGGACCTGACCGATCCATTTGACTGTGACTGCCCAAAACAGTGCTGGAGTTAGATGTTGTTGCCCTTTTCAATCTGGTTTTTTTGTAAACCTGATGAACAATTAACCCTCGTGCTTTTGTACAGTTTGTAAGCTGGAGTTAGATGTTCCTGCCCTTTTCAACTCGGCTATGACTGTCATATTTTCTTTGAAACAAGGCAAATGGCTTGCCATTCGTTTAATTTAGAGTGAAATATTGTAACAAATCCCAACCAAGGGAAATAACATCACTCTCGCCGGCTGCATGAGCTCACTGTGCATTACAGAAGCCAAGTGATTACCCCCACCAGCACCCACAAACTTATTTCGAACTAGCACATCAAATGGGCTGTAAATTTTCATAGGAAAGGCTGCATGACTGTGACAGATTTGGATTCTGACATTTGGGACCCGCGAGGAAATAGCCTATCCAAGGTGGTGTCGACTTACTAGCCAGTCAACAAACGATTCTGCCTACCAGCCGTTGGATTGACATCAACATCTGTCGTGTATCTTCTATCTCTTGTCTTCTTCTTCCTCCAACCGCCCAAACCAAACCATCCCGTCGGCTCCGCCTGCTCCCACCTCCCATGGCTGGCTGCGCCTACGCCGCCCTACCGTACGTACCCTCCAACGTTGGCCACTCCCTCCCTCTCTTCCCGCACACGTCCTGTTATTCTCCGGCGATGTCAGCCCCAACACGCACCCGCGCCCGAACTAGTCAACCCTCGTACTCCCCTCCGCCTGCGACTGGACCGGCGCATCTTCAACCGCTCATGTTCGTTCCGTCCGAGGCCTCACCGTCACCCTCCGCCTTGAGACCTTGGTTCGCTCGCCGTGCGCAGTGCGCCGCCCTCTTGCGTTGTCAACGTCGTCAACAACCGAGAGGAACAAGGAGATGACTGTACGTGGAGAGGATGACAGTAGGGACCCACCAGCGTCATGGCAGTACGCAAGCAAGTGCCTCTATAGTACAAGCCCAAAAATATGGTTCCTCCTAATTGTTGGACATCTGGGGCTCAAGCCATTGTCAACGTAGTCAATAAACGAGAGAATTACACTATGAGCGGCTGACACCAGGGACCCAGCAAGTCGCGCAACTTTTTTTAGGAACAAGCAGTTGTTATTTATACTAGTTTTAGCGACGGATCAGGGTAACAACGGGGCTGTGGCCCGTCTAGCCAGGGTTTTATTTATGTTTACCACATCATGAGCCAAGTTGTGTTTTTTTCTTGCTGAAAATGGCTAGCCCAGTTCTATTTTTTAAAAAGAAATACCCAAACAAGGCCTAGTTGCTTTATCGGCCCTGCTGGGCTGCAAAATCTTTCAAGATGAGGAGAGTTTCATTCGTTTTGCCCAGAAATGGGCTGTACATTTTTAAAACACATCAAACCGGGAATTACTTTCAATTTTTTTTCATTACAAGATCTTAAATTCCATTGATATTTATGCGTAGACAATTATTTGGATTTTATATTTATATAAATTATTTTTCAAAATAGATTGAATGTGAATCGATATTTTTGGATAAAAAACAGTTGACCGCACCGAAATATGCAAAATTTCGTATACTTTTTATCCATGGCCACAATATGGGGTGTAATGCTAACAAAAAGAAGATGGGCTCCAAAAAATTCTTAAGAATTAGCAAATGGGTTGTACATTATTAGAAATAATGGCAGATGGGCTGTATGCTGTTTTCCACAGATTTGAGGCTGACTTGTGCGCCTACTATAGGTTGACGCGTATGCTTTCATAAAAAAAATGTTGACGCACACGCAACGCCCTGTTAACTTAGTCAACACACGAGAGCAGTGACTGTTGGATGTCCATCCAACGTCTGATGTGCTTCTACAATCTCTGCTCTTCATGCTCCAGCCGCTCAAACAAGCGCTGGCGGGACTGCCTGCTCCCTCCTCCCGCGGCCGGCTATGCTGCCACGCAGGCATCACGGCCCCACCGTACTCTCATCGCTGGCCTAGCCATCCCTCTACTCACCCACACATGTTGTTATTCTCCGGCGATGGCAGACAAACCGGTAAACCCTCGTACTCCTCCGTGTGGGAAACAACTGCCGAGTATTCCCTGGCTCCGTGTCGTTCCCTTCCTAGGCCTCGCCGTTGTCCACCGCCCTGGTGCTCTCGGCGCGGCCTGGTTAACGTGGTCAATGAACGACATCCATCGGAAGTGGACTGTACGTGGAGAGGCTGACAGCTGGGTCCACGGCCGCACGCAAGGAAATGCCTCCTTATTACGCGCAAAATAATGATTCCTCCATCTGACAGCTAGGACCCACAGGAAGGGCCTCTGTATTTCGCGAAAAAAACGTTCCCCCCGCTGACAGGTCGGACCCACCAGCTATATCTTCGCACGCAAGGAAGTGCCTCCTTATTACGCCCCAAAAAAATGAATACCCCCTGCTAGCTGGGACCCACCATATTGTTGGACTGACTTGTGGGCCTACTAAGTTGACGGGGACGGAGTGCTTTGTCAACTTAGTCAATACCCCAGTGACCGTATGATGTCCATCCAATGGCCTTAGTGCTTCTTCGACCTCTGGTCTTCTTGCTCCAGCCGCCCAAAGCAGCGCCGGTCGTGCCGCCTGCTCCTGTCTCCCTCCCGTGGCTGGTTGTGCTGCCGCAGAGGCCTCACCGCCCCCTACTATTCCCACCAATGGCAAGGCCCTGCGGCGACGGCAGCCTCACACCGCAGCCGAACCAGTGAACCATCGTACTCCTCTCCGCGCGGGCTTCCACTGTCGCGTCTTCCCCGGCTCCGCGTCGTCCCCTTCCTAGGCCTCGCCGTCGTCCACCGCCATGGCGCTCTCCGCGCGGCGTGGTCAACGTGGTCAAGGAACGACTTCCATCGGAAGAGTACTGTACGTGGAGAGGCTGACAGCTGGGTCCATGGCCACAGCCCAGTTTTTTTGTGATTTGCCAAGTAAGTCTCTTTGTCAGGCCTGTTGGGCTGCAAATCTTTCAAGACAAGGAGAGCTTTCATTCGGCTGGCCGAGAAAATTGCCCATCAGTAATGAGAAATGGGATGTACATTTTTAAAACACATCAAATCGGCAATTAGTTTCAAATATCTTTTTTTTATTTCAAGATTTTAAATTACATTAATTTTTATGCATGGAGAATTTGTTGGATTTTATATTGATATACATTTATTTTTAAAACCAGTTTGAATGTGAGTCGAAATTTCGGGATTAAAAACAATTCGGACCCCACCGAAATATGCAAAATTTCGTATAATTTTTTAACCGTGGCCACAATATGGGTTGTAATGATAACAAAAAGAATATGGGCTCAAAAAAAACCTTAAGAATTAGCAAATGGGCTGTAAATTAGTAGAAATAATGGCAGATGGGTTGTATGTTGTTTTCCACAGATTTGAAGATTTCCTAAAAAAAGGATGATGCACAAGCACTGACTGTTGGATGTCCATCCAGCGGCCGTCGTGCTTCTTCAATCTCTGCTCTTCCTGCTCCAGCCGTTCAAACAAGCGCCGGCGGGACTGCCTGCTCCCTCCTCCCCTCGGCCGGCTGTGCTGCCGCACAGGCCTCACCGCCCCACCGTACTACCATCGCTGGCCTAGCCATCCCTCTACTCACCCACACATGCTGTTATTCTCCGGCGACGGCAGACGAACCAGTAAACCCTCGTACAGTTGTACTCCCCTCCGCGTGGGAAATAACTGCCGAGTCTTCCCTGCCTCCGTGTCGTCCCCTTCCTAGGCCTCGCCGTCGTCCACCGCCGTGGTGCTCTCTGCGCGGCGTGGTCAATGTGGTCAACGACCGACTTCCATCGGAAGAGTACTATGCGTGGAGACGCTGACAGCTGGGTCCATGGCCGTAGCAAGGAAGTGCCTCCTTATTACGCGCAAAATAATTATTCCTCCACCTGACAGCGGAGACCCACCGGACGGGCCACTGTATTTCTCAAAAAAACGTTTCCCCTCTGACTGCTGGGACCCACCAGCTACTTCTTCGCACGCAAGGAAGTGCCTGACAGTCGGGACCCACCTGGTCGAAGCGTACGTAGCATTGTCATTCTGGTCGCGAACGTGTACGTACATGTATACTAGTGGATATAGAGGCGCACACGTAGCATGTACATGTACGTACAGCGGCCAGGGTGCAAGAAAGAAAATACGTCCACGTATGTGTACATGCAGGCGGGGTCTCGAACGCCTACTCGCGCATACGTACGGTGAGGGCTCGTTGACATGGCTGGGTCGGAACAGAGAAACAGCATCGTCGTTGTGTTCATGGGGAGGCATCGGAATGCGTCATGTTCATGGGGAGGCAACGAAATGCGCCGTGTTCATCGGGAGGCAACGGAACACGTGGGAGCCAACCGGCTGGGTCGGAACGAAATGCGTGGTCGTGTTCATCGACAGGGCTTGGACGGAACACGCGATGGAAACGAGGCCTGGCGTACTGTAGAACAGAGGAAACGGCCTTGTGTTCGACCAGCCACGTTCGAAATGGGATCCTGTTCATCGGGAGGGGTCTGGCGTACCGCAGAACGGAGGAAACGGACCTCCTACGGTCGAAACAGGGGTCCTGTTGATCGGGAGGGTGTGGCGTACTGCAAAACGGAGGAAACGGACCTCCTACGGTCGAAACAGGGGTCCTGTTGATCGGGAGGGGTGTGGCGTACCGCAAAACGGACGAAACGGACCTCCTACGGTCGAAACGGGGGTCCTGTTCATCGGGAGGGGTGTGGCGTACAGCAAAACGGGACTCCACAGGATACTGTTCATCTCCATCGTCGACCTCCTCCAGACTCCACGGGCTACCGTCGACCTCCTCCAGCCTCCACGGGCTCCTGTTCATCCATCCTCCACCGCGCGCTACTCCACCGGCTACTGTTCAACCACCCCTCCACGGGCACCCCTCCACCGTCTACTGTTCATCCAGCCCTCCACACCATAGGGTCCTGTTCAACCACCTCTCTACCGTCTACTGTTCATCCAGCCCTCCACACCACGGGGTCCTGTTCAACCACCCCTCCACGGGCACCCCTCCATCGTCTACTGTTCATCCAGCCCTCCACCACACCACGGGGTCCTGTTCATCCAGAGGCAACGCCACCACTCACTGTTCATCCAACCCCCCCCCCCCCCGCAACGCTCACTGTTCATCCTAGAGGCAGCATCGATCGGCTTCAGTTAGCAGCAGTAGCGAAGGAATCGCTCGATCGGGTTCAGTTAACAGCCATCGATCGATCGCTCGGGTTCAGTAACGCGTAGCCTGCAGTGCAATCGCTCGGGTTCAGTTAGAGCCCAACGCCTCGCTCTTGTTCAGATAGAGCCAACTCCTCGCTCTTGTTCAGTTAGAGCCAACTCCTCGCACACACGCGCGTACGTGTACGAGAGAAACGCGCATCGCTCGGCCCCCGACCTCCCACCGTAACCGGGAACTCCCCGAATTTTTCCTTGCCCTCGCTTCTACCATGGTTTTTTCCGTCATGGACGGCCCAAAGAATGTCATGCAGCTGCGTCTCCGGCCCGCACAGGACAAAAAGCCCATTTTCTATCATGATTTTTTGTCATAGAAGTAGGAGGCCACCACCTCTATGATTATACCGGGTTTTGCACAATTATCATCATAGAAGTGTCATATGTATGACAGAAAAAATTCGTTCGGCCCACAATGTCACGGATGTGTCTTTTTTTGTAGTGATAGGAGGAAGGAGTACATAGGTGGAACAACATGGGGCCCACGAGGGTGGAGGGCACGCCTGGTGGGGGGTAGGCCCGCCCCCCTACCTCGTGGCTTCCTCTTTGATTTCTTGACGTAGGGTTCAAGTCCTCTGGATCATGTTCGTTCCGAAAATCATGTTCCCGAAGGTTTCATTCCGTTTGGACTCCGTTTGATATTCTTTTTCTGCGAAACTCTGAAATAGGCAAAAAAAACAGCAATTCTGGGCTGGGCCTCCGGTTAATAGGTCAGTCCCAAAAATAATATAAAAGTGAATAATAAAGCCCAATAATGTCCAAAACTGATGATAATATAGCATGGAGCAATAAAAAATTATAGATACGTTGGAGACATATCAAGGCGTTATGTCGAACACCCCTGTAGCATCTACGTGGGGGCTGAAGCCGACAACTGACAACTTTCAGAAATAGCACAAATAAATGGCCGCATAGGAGGATCGCTTGAAACAAAAGACGCAAGCATAGATATATCACAACATGGGTTCATAACATAGTTTGTACAACCCGAACACACTTAATCAAATATTACATCCTTAGAACATTGGCCCTCTACTACTCGAGCTCCTTCTAGGACGTCGTCAAAGTACCTCTCCGGCTTCCGACGATCTTTGCCTTCGGGCGGGCCTACGGTTGCCACTTTGGTGGCCTTCATCTTCGCCCATTGCATCCTGACGCGGGCGAAGGCCATCCGGGCACCCTCTATGCAGGCCGAATGCTTTACAACATCAATCTGAGGCCGCACATCGATAAGTCGCTTCAGTAAATCAAAGTAGCTGCTAGGAATAGGCTCGGCCAGCCAGAGTTGGACTATTAGGTCCTTCATGGCCAAGCCTGCCATCCTATGCAGCTCCGTCAGCTGCTTCAACTAGTCGTTCAGAGCCGTCGGGTGTTCCGGCGCGAGAAATTGTGACCAGCATAGCTTCTCGGTTAAGTTCCCCTCCT
This sequence comes from Aegilops umbellulata, assembly GCA_032464435.1. Classification (NCBI taxonomy): domain Eukaryota; kingdom Viridiplantae; phylum Streptophyta; class Magnoliopsida; order Poales; family Poaceae; genus Aegilops; species Aegilops umbellulata. The sequence continues at coordinate 421,362,816 of CP136059.1, forward strand.
GGGATTGGAAGAACTGTGCGGCATCGGCGGCACTCCTCGAAAGATCCACAAACAAGCCGGGAGAACTCCTCACTTGGGTGAGCAAAGCATACCTCTGACCTCCAAAGATACTCTGCAAAAGAAAGGCCTTACCAGCCACTATCTGCCTCGCCTGATGGATCTCGTCACAAGCACTCCGAGACTCGGTCCGCGCATATTTGGCATCATGGAGAGACTTGGCAAGCTCGGACGACTGGTCTGAAGTTTTCTGCTCCAAAGTTTCGCATTTGCTGATGGCATCCTTCAGCCCCAGCTCGACTTCGGCCACCCGAGCTTCGTGTTGGCGGCGGGCAGCTTGTTCGCTCTTTAGTTCACCAGCCGCTTTGTCAGCGGCTGTCGTATTCGCCTCCGCCTCTTTTTGGGCTGGGCGAGAGCGCCTTTGAGGGCCTCGACCTCGGCCGCGCCAGCTGTGATCATAATTAAAGCATTCCATGTGTTAACCTCTAAATATACATATACTTCTGATATAATTTTTTTAACATTACACGCATACCTTGCGTCCCGTCGAACCGCTTATTAATGCGGTCGATTTCCTCATCGGCCAGTTGAAGCTACCGATTGAGCTCGGAAACTTCTGCAGCCTAGGCGGTTGCCGCGAACAGGGAAGCCTATTACAATAACAGCACAGCATGTTACTCTTGGATCCTCTGACCAGTTTCTTTTAAACCGGACAGAGCCTCAGGGGCTACTGTCTGTACACAGGGATATTCCTCTATATGAAAAGTTTTTAGAACATTACATCGCATACCTCAAAGCTTGTCAGTAGGCTGGTGAAGGCTTCGTTCAGTCCGCTCTTAGTAGACTGAACCTTCTCCACCACTGCACCCATCATGGTGCGGTGCTCCGCCACGATGGAAGCACGCTGCAGGGCTTCCTCCAAGGTGTTGGGCGCCTCCAGATTAGTGGAGGCCACCGATGGAGCTGATGCTCCCCCTCTTTTGAAGGGGGCTGCTTATCTGATCCCGGAGCCGCGGCGGTCTCTGGAATGGTGTTCGGCTGGGCCCTGGATTGTTGGCGCTCCTTGTCGATGGTTGTCATAGGGGTCACCTCACCTAGCTCTTCGGCGACCGAGGTATTAACCTCGGGCGCCTTCTCATAGGCCTCGCCCGCCCCCCTCGGCTAGGAGAAGTCCTTTGGGATGACACGTCGATGTCCTCCATGGTGATAGGCGAGGGGGCTCGCGGCGGCATCTCGCTCTCTGCCATTTTGGGTGGCAGAGAGTTACCCTCTGATAATGAAGTTTGCAGGAGCTCGCGGGGAGGGCTGTAAGGCAAAATAACAAAAATCTTATATAATGAAAGCAGCTAGACTGAAGATAAACAAGTAAGTTTCTGAATACTTATGATTCGGCCAAGGGCTTCACGCTGGGAGGTCTCTTGGGGACTAGTTCGGACTCTGAGTTTGAACTATCCAGGAGGGTCACCTTCCCTCTTTTGGGCGCCTCCCACTTCGGGTCCTCAGAGGCTGCCCTCTTCTTCTTCTTCCCCTTATGGGGGATGTCGCTTTCCACCTCCTCCTCCTCTTCATCCTCGTCTCCCTCGTGGGAAGAGAGGGCTTCGGTCTCTCCGGACACTGTGTCCTAAGGACCTTTGTGGCGGGGGCGGCCCTTGGCCTCCTTGCCTTTCTTCATCTTGACCTTCTTCTCCGGCGCCTGATACCGCGCCGAGACCAGCATCTCCATTAGCTGGGGTGTGTTCGGATTCTCAGGCAGTGGCGCCGGACAGTTGATCCGCTCCGCCTTCGCTATCCAGCCCTGTATGGAAGACAGGAAATATAATCTTACTATATCTGAAATATTTACCGAAAAGTCTTCAGAAGGACTATGCTTACCATCGAGGCTGGGTTCTCGATGTCGATTCCAATGTCCTCGGTCTTCATCGGCCAGCTTTTCTGGGCCTTGAGGAGCTGCTTCCATATATCTTCATGCATGGTGCCGACGAAGCGCTTCAAGGTTCGTGGCTCCTCCGAATTGAATTCCCACATGGGAGAGGCCCGGAGTTGGCAGGGAAGGATACGGAGGAAGAGCGTCACTTGAATCACGTTTGTGAGACCAGTGTTCGTACCCAAACTGATGGAGATGCATCTCTGTAGCATCTTCACCTCCGGTTGGGACCCCCAATCAAGGCCCTTGGCGGTCCATGAGGTGAGTCTCGTGGGGGGTCCGGATCTGAAATCAGGCGTGGCCGCCCATTTGGCATCGCGGGGTTCGGTGATGTAGAACTACTCCTGCTGCCACACTTTGACAGTCTCAATGAATGCCCCTTCGGGCCAGATGGCATTGGGGAGCTTGCTTACCATGGCCCCGCCATAGTCCGCATGTTGTCCGTCGACCACCTTCGGCTTCAGATTGAAAACCTTGAGCCATAAGCCGGAGTGTGGAGGGATGCGGAGAAGAGCTTCACACACGACGATGAACACCGATATGTGGAGGAAGGAATTTGGGGACAGATCGTTGAAATCTAGACCACAGTAGAACATGAGACCTTGGACGAAGGGGTGGGGGGAAAACCCTAGCCCTCGGAGGAAATGGGGGATGAACACAACCCTCTTACCAGGCTCTGGAGTAGGGATAACCTGATCTTTGTCAGGGAGCCTATGCGCGATATCCGCGGACAGATAACCCACACTCCGAAGATCCTTGATGTCCTTCTCGGTGACGGAGGAGGCCTCCCACTTGCCTATGGAGCCGGACCCGGCCATTGCTGGAGAAGGTGGCGGTGGTGGAGGAGATCAGAGTTGTGGGTGATGGAGCTTGGTGGTTGGGAAGCAGGAGTTAGAAGAAGGCGTGGGGGGAAAAGGAGGGATCTTTTTCCTCTTATAGGTGGTGAATATACCAAACGTCCCCCTCTCAAGCCATAAAACTCGCTTGTTCCCAATGAGGTTGTGCGTCAGGTGCGGTAGGGTTACCCAAACCACATTCATGAGAATCCTGTAATTTGCGGGCAAGATCTCTGCTTTGACAAGATGTGCCAATGGAGGCTAAGCCTCGAAACACGAAACGGGAGGCGTGAAAACGGTTCGAAATGTTAAAGAGTCAAGCGTGACGCTTCACTGAAAAAGTTGTCAGTTAAAGACACTGTAACTATTTTGACATATTTCCTTCATGGCTAAGGGTTGTATTAATTATGCAGAGCCGGACACGGTTCCTTTATGGAGGGAGCTGACTTAAAGTATTAAAGAGAAGGAACCCACCTTGGAATGCCGAAGATAATCCGTGTGCCGAACACATCGTCATCGAAGACTGGTTCAGGGGCTACTGAGGGAGTCCTGGATTAGGGGGTCCTCGGGTGTCCGGACTAATTAATATGGGCCGAACTAATGGGCCGTGAAGATAAGACAGAAGGCTATCCTCCGTGTCCGGGTAGGACTCCTATATGCGTGGACGACAAGTTTGCTGTCTGGATATGTTATTCCCTTCCTCTGCAAACTGAATCTGTACAACCCTAGGCCCCTCCGGTGTGTATAAACAGGAGGGTTTAGTCTGTAGAGGCTATCAGAACAATCATAGGCTAGACAGCTAGGGTTTGGCCATTACGATCTCGAGGTAAATCAACTCTTGTAACCCTTATACACACCGAATATAATCGAGCATGACGTAGGGGTTTACCTCCATTAAGAGGGCCCGAACCTGGGTAAACGTCGTGTCCATACTGTCCCTTGCTACCATCTATCCTCATACACCTAACTTGGGACCCCCTACCCGAGATCTGTCGGTTTTGGCATCGACAACCGGTGTGATGGGGGAGGGCTAGCGGAGCAGGAGGCTTAGCACAGACGCCCTCCCATTGTGCACCCACGGATAGCTGCCTGCAGCCCACGGTCGCCGCCTTCGGGTTATACCATACCTGTGGAGATGGAGGCGGGCGCGGTGTCTCTGAGCGGGCTGTTGACAGATGGACCGAGGGAGATTGGCCCACTTGCCGGTCGGGCAGGAGGCCTTACCCAAGCAGGCCGACGCGAGATGAGGTCGTCGCTTTCGAAGGGATTCTGGATCCCGTTTCTGAGGATCGACGGATGAGCTGTCATCTCCAGGATCAGTCGGATGTTGATGACTTGCAGCTAGGGCGCGCCATGCGGGCGGCCAAGCTTCGTGACATTAAGGTCACTACCGGTATGTCTGTCAACACTTCCAATTCCATCTTGATTTTTCTGATAATGAGATTACTACTAATGCAACTCAATTGGGAGTTTCACTCGGTAGTAATGAACAAGAAGTTGCTAAATCTGTTAATGATATCCTTGATCTTGAAGTGGAGCGAGCTTTAGAGATGATTAGAAATTTAGCGGTTGTTAAACCTATGAACGATGCAGACATGGATTGTTTGGGTGTTAGGGTACTTGATAGCTTTTGTGCGGATCTTGCACCCTCAACTCCTGAAACTGAGGAGGATGAGTGTTCTATATCTCCAAGGGGTTCGAATGTAGATTCTCAGACGGTTAGGCCCACGGAGCTCGGTTGTGTGGACCGGGTAGGGGACCAAAACAAGCCTAAGTGAAAGTGGAGCCGGAAGATTTATCCGGCCTCAGCTGTGCGTAGAAGTGCTAGGATCCGGACAACTAAAAAATTTCATGATGAAATATGAAAGGAATCTTTTGAAATAGCAGAGGTCTAATGGACTTGGCTAAACAAAGGTTTCTGGCGGATGCTTCTATAGCACACAAGTTGGATTTTATCGCCCTCTCTAAAACTGGAAGGGACAATTTTACCTTTCAGTTTCTTAGCACCTTATCGGGAGGAGTTGATTTTGATTGGCATTGCTTACCCCCAAGAGGAAGGTCCGGTGGGATTTACTGGGGGTTAAATGCGATACGTTGGAAGTCCAGAATGTTGTCATGGGAGATTTTGCACTTAAGATTCGTGTCAGATCGAAGGTTGATGGTTTCCAATGGGCACTGGTGGTAGTATATGGAGCCGCACAGCCTGAGCTCAAACCAGATTTTTTGGCAGACTTAGTTCATATATGCGGAAGTGAGCAGCTCCCTATTCTGGTTGGGGGCAATTTTAACATTATTCGAAGACGTGAAGAAAAAAACAATGATAACTTTGATGGCAGATGCTCGTTTTTGTTTGATACAATTATTGAAAGCATGGATCTCAAATAGATCGAGCTTTCTGGTAGAAAATTCACTTGGGCCAACACGTTACCAAACCCAATGTATGAGAAGTTGGATCGTGTCCTCGCCAGCGTGGAATGGGAGCATAAGTTCCCTCTGGTGAAAGTCCAAGCGTTGTCGCGTGCGGTCTCTGATCATACCCCATTGCTTGTTGACTCTGGGGAGGCGACGCATGTGGGAGATAAAAAACATCTTCTCATTTGAATTAGCGTGGTTTGAAAGAGAAGGTTTTTTGGATCTGATAGCACAGGAGTGGGCTAAAGATTCAGGAGGGAGATCGAGTATAGAAAGATGGCAGAAAAAGATTAGGCACTTAAGACAGTTCTTACGTGGCTGGGCCAAACATTTGAGTGGGGTGTATAATGTTGAAAAGGAAAGGCTCCTTGACCTTATTAATTCCTTAGATTTAAAAGATGAGACCTCCATTCTAAAAACCAGGGAGCTGGAAACTAAAGTGGAGGCGGAAATGAGACTGAAAGAACTGTTTCGAGAGGAGGAACTAAAGTGGGTGCTAAGAGCTAAAGTAAGAAAAATCGTCCAAGGGGACGATAACACCCAATTCTTACATATGATTGCGAATGGCAAGCATCAAAAGAAGAGAATCTTTCAGCTCGAGCAAGACGAGGGGACGATTTTAGGGCAAGAGAACCTAAAACTTTACATTACCAATTATTACAAGCAGCTTTTTGGGCCGCCTGAGGAAAATTTTGTGTCCTTAGACAATTCGAGGGTTGAGGATGTCCCTCAACTTGCATCCGTTGAGAACGATATTTTGACCGATCCATTTTCGGAGAAAGAGGTGTTTGAGGGAATTTCACAAATGAAGAATAATAAAGCTCCTGGGCCGGATGGTTTTCCAGCTAAGTTTTATAAAAGGTGCTGACACATCATTAAGGGTGATTTGCTTCCAATGCTCCATGATTTGTTTTCTAGACATTTGCAGCTATTTCACTTAAACTTCAGAACGATTACTTTACTTCCAAAAAAAACAGAAGTGTTGCGGATTGAGCAGTTTAGACTGATCTGTCTTCTTAATGTCAGCTTTAAAATCTTCACCAAGGTGGAAACTAGCAGGCTTACACAAATTGCACACTCTATGGTCCAGCCTTCTCAAACTGCTTTCATGTCGGACAGAAACCTCCTAGAAGGGGTTGTAGTCCTGCATGAAACGCTCCATGAGATCCACACGAAAAAACTAGATGGGGTGGTTTTTAAGGTGGATTTTGAGAAATCCTACGATAAGGTTAAATGGCCATTTCTTCAGCAAGAATTGCGGATGAAAGGATTCGATCAGTCCTAGAGAAGCCAGGTTGAATCTTTCATGCAAAAAGGGAGTGTCGGAATCAAAGTGAATTATGACATAGGTCATTATTTCCACACACAAGGGTCTGAGACAAGGAGACCCGATGTCCCCTATTTTCTTCAACATAGTAGTTGGCATGTTGACGATCCTAATAGGAAGAGCTAAGGACAATGGCCAGGTAGGCGGTCTCATCCCGCATTTAGTGGACGGAGGGGTGTCCATTTTACAGTACGCTGATGATACTATCATCTTCATGGAGCATGATTTTGCCAAGGCAAGAAATATGAAGCTAGTGGTATGCTTGTTCGAACAGTTGTCGGGGTTAAAGATTAACTTCCATAAAAGTGAATTGTTCTGCTTTGGAAGAGCTAAAGAAGAACAAGAAGCTTACAAACAATTGTTCGGATGTGAATTAGGTTCGTTGCATTTACGTATTTGGGCATATCAATTCACCATCGTAAGCTATCTAACAAAGAATGGAAGTGCATTGAGGATCAATTTGAAAAGAAACGAAAGTACCGACTAGCTAAATGGGATATTATCTCAAGGCCAAAAGACGAAGCGGGTCTTGGTATTGAATATTTAGAGGTGAAGAACAGATGTCTTCTCAGCATGTGGTTGTATAAGTTATCTATAGAGACCGATGCCACGTGGGCCCAGATTCTGCGTGATAAGTACCTACATTCTAAAGCTTTGTCCCAGGTCATGGTCCGACCGACTGATTCACCGTTTTAGAAAAGACTGATGAGAGTGAAATCAGCCTTCTTCCATAGGACAAAATTTATCGTTGGAAAAGGTACTACCACGAGTTTCTGGGAGGATACATGGTTAGGGGCGACGCCTCTAACTATCCAATATCCTTCTCTCTATAATATTGTTCAGCGTAGAGATGCTTACGCTGCAACAGTATTACAGTCCAACCCTCTTAATATTCAATTCAGGAGGACTTTAGTGGGAAACCGTTGGGAAGTTTGGCTCCATCTTGTGAGAAGATTGATGGACGTTCATCTTTCTCAACAGACAGACCAGCTGCACTGGAAACTAACCAAGAATGGAGTGTTCTCGGTAAAATCCATGTATTTGGATATTATCAACTCTGGCTCTATCCCTGGATCGTTGCATATTTGAAAAGTCAAAGTGCCCTTAAAAATTAAAGTGTTTATGTGGTTTGTCCATAAACAAGTCTAACTAAGGATAATTTGGCAAAACGTAACTGGACAGGATCCCGAAGATGTAGCTTTTATGATCATGATGAATCTATCAAACACCTCTTTCTTGATTGCCCAATGGCAAAAATATTATGGCGGTTTGTTCACATAGCGTTTAATATTGCCCCTCCATCTACCATCCAAATGTTATTTGGGACGTGGCTTGATGGAATAGAGACAGAAACGGCGAAACATATCTGTGTAGTAGTATGTGCTTTATTATGGGCAGCATGAAATTGCAGGAATGATCTGATTTTTAATAGAACAACACATATTCATTTCTTGTAGATTATTTTTCGGGCCACTACACTGATCCGTATGTGGTCGCTGCTCACTCCGACGGATGACAGGGAGCGTATGGTTACTGGGTCTATCCGTTGGGAGACGGTAGCACGGGCTATCTTCAACCGGTTTGATGGCGGTCATGTAATAGGATAGGTGTTTAGTTTCTAATCTATTTTTATTCCGCCGGTTGTGGCTATCCTGTTTTATCTTCTTTTTGCTCTTTGTGATACTTTGTACCTTTTTGAGACATGAAGACTTTGTTGAATTTTTTTGCTTATTAATAAGATGACCGTATGCATCGTTCTAATGCAGAGGCCGGAATTAACCTCCTTTTCAAAAAAAAAAAAGCCGGATTAGGACTTTTACTTGATGCTGAATCATGTGGCCTGAGGGAGCACCAATCCCTAACTCTGTAACTGAACCTTATTTGCTCCTCTCCTAAAATGCAATGGCAGTGCACCTGCTTTTTCCCTCAAAAAAATTTTTCGCCCCGGTGCTCTTTTCCGAGCACTCCACCAACCGCTCGCCGAGGAGGCAGATGGTCAAACGCGGCATCGATATTCAGTTTCACATATCCTCTACCTTTAATTAGTCTATGGATTAATTAGAGGATCAGATAAACAAATGCAGAGGCGCCGGGCACATACGTAAAAGCGCGTGCCCTCGGCAAAGTTAGAGTGCGGGTCGCCCCAGGCTGAGCATGTGTGAACGAGGCGGCAGAGCGGAGCAGAGAGACAACACGCGTGTGGCTTGGTCCTGCCGAGCCTTGCAATATTTTCTAACGCCCGCAATCTCTTCCGTATCCAAACTGAGGAGGCGTATGACCAGGCCCGCAATCTCTTCCGTATATATCCAACCAAACTGAGGAGGCGTATGACCAGAGCGGTAGCAAACCCCAAGTCAGACGAGATAAATCAAAGGAATCATTAGCAAAGCTTGATTAGTCAAAAAGGACAAAGCCATATTCGACTTTCCGATAAAGAAAACAAGGAGAGGAGAATTAGCCTGCATGCGTGCTTGTCACTAGATTTTGACTCTCTGGAGGCCTGGGTCGCTGTGGTCCTATATATATTATCCCTTAAAAGCCGACAACGATTCCTCGTGCCAACAAAGGAGGCCCGGACTGCTTTTTCCCGTGGCCCGGGGAGAGTTTGATGCATGTAATTTTATCCTTGATTTAAAGCTAGGAGAAGAAATTATAAAGCTAAGTTCATGTACAACGGTCGCATATGGATACAATGCTCCACGAGAAAACGCAGTTTGAGGCATCTACATTGATTTTTTCTTTCCAACGCAAGCTACTACTAGTAACCCTTATCAAAGAATAGAAAGTAGACTCACTTCAATTTGTTTAGCTGTATGCATCGGACCACTATTTTTCTTCCCTAGCACCCGTCTCTTGCCGAGGATCCTGTTACACCACCCGAACGTATTTTTTCTGACATCCGATCCTACATGGCCTGCGGGGCATCACCTTAGGACTATGCATTGGCCATGCCCAAATAGCCTGGCAAACTTCTCCATCTCTTTAGATCTTGGCAGGGCATATTTGGCTGGGTGTTTCACGTGACCTTGTAACAACTTATATGGACACCGTCGATCAATAAAGTTCAACGTGGTTACCCAAACGAAAAGTAACGACTACACAGCGAAACCCAAGGGTTGTATCAAGCGGCGGCCTTGAAAAGTAATGACCATAGATGAATTCGATGAAGATGTCGGTAAATTCGTTTTGACGAGATCAGAGTGCCGTCCATGAGGCTGGTCATAGTGGGGAGTAACTTAGACTAGTGTCATGCATATGACACTAGTCTAAGTTACTAACTTCATAATGCAAAGTAACATAATAGTATTATCATAGATGGCTTTATTTATTAGCTCATAGACTGATCTTGTCTTGGAAAGCGCTATGTTATAGTAAAATATTATGTTACCACCTCTCATTAATTACTCGCCACATAAGCAGAATTTTCTCGAAATGCGCTATGTTACTAGCTAAGTTACTCCCACTATGACTAGCCTGACTAGTCATTTGTTGCGGACGCATGGAATTTCCACCATGTATAGGAGGGTACCAAAGATCCAAGACCATTGAAAAGGACCCTTTGACTGACTTTGGCGAGATGGAGGTACATGATTTTACCCAGGGTGGGTAATATCTTTAGTATCTGCCTTATATGATCTTTGTTATATGGGAGATTACAATAACGATGGTGGTACACAGTGTACATTGGATCTACTCCCTCTAGATGGTGTAGCTTCTCTTTTGACCATTGTGAACTCGATGGACTTGAGATACTCCTCCTTACAAGGTGTGGAACTAGTCCTGCAATTTGGTCATCCTATTTGGTGGGTTCAATCATAATAAACAACATGTCAGCAGCATTAAATAACATTGGAGACGGAGGGTTACCCTGATGTAGTCCATTTTTTCTGGAAGTAATAACCTACATTATCATTGATTTTGACAGTCACACTGCCTCTCGTAGTGAAATTTCGGATCCAGTTGAGCAATTTCTCTAACCTATTCCTTTGAACACGCAAGTTACGTAATTTATGTATTTTCGGATCCTATATTTTGCAGTTTCATTCGTATCTCATTTCCTAACCAAACATGCCAAGAGAGAGAGAGAGGGGGGGGGGCAATTTTTGACAAGAGATTCAGGTAGGTAGGTAAAGGTTTGATAGAAATCCCCACTAGAGGCGGACACGGTTGTTCTAATCCCAAAGTCATGTGAGCTTGGGTGAACAATAAAATCCAAAAAAATGATAAAAAAACAAAAGTCCTTAAAAAATTGTGAAACATTGACAAATGTTTTGATAGCTTGCAAAAATTTCATCATTGGATAACATTCAAGGAAAATGTGGCAAAAAACTAAATTGATCCTCCAAAATGTGTCAGGACCCCGATCCTAAGTCACACCGATCCAGCATGTAACACATCATATCACTTTGCGGCCTCACGCACGGTATTCCCACGGGTGCCACCTTACCTGGCCCGGGACCGTTTGCGCCTTTTGGCTCACGTATATGATAGTGTCGCTAGCATCCATATGACACAGAACCCGGGCCGACATGGCTAGTCGTGAACCCAAGGCGGCACTAACTCATGAGGACAGGCATACATGAATCACATCGAGCATGTCGGTCAACAACGTATAAATCTGGGCTGTAGCACTGGGCTAACAGGACTCCGGTAACCCGGGCTGTAGCAGGCTAGGCAGGACTCCGGATAATACCGCGTGACATTTCCCCGAAGGTACAGACACAGGAACGACGTGAATCACATGCCGGCCAGTCAAGTGTTCCAAGCAGTAGTGCTGGGCTAGCAGGACTCCGGTGAACCGGGCTGTAGCGGACTACTATCGCTCCGGAAGCACTAGACTACATTTCCCCCTAAGAGAGGCTGCCAAGGATAAACAACTAGATAGTCGGATCCCACACATAGCAAGCATTTCAATCATACACACAATATGCTCGATATGTGTAGATACAACATGGCATCACAACAAGACTCTACGACTCAAGTATTTATTCATTAGGCTCCGAGGAGCGAGATATTACAAACATGGGTCTTACGACCCAACATTCAGAGCATACAAGTCAAACACATGCGGAAGCTTAACATGTCTGAGTACAGACATCTACAAATGAAAAAGGGGCTAAGAAGCCTGACTATCTACCAGATCCTGCCGAGGGCACAAGATCGTAGCTGAGGTATCAAGCTAAACGTCGAAGTCCAAGCGGTACTACTAGCGAGACTGACGTCTCTCTGCAAAAACATAAAATAGGCAAACGTGAGTACAATTGTACTCAGCAAGACTTACATCAGAACTAACTACATATGCATCAGTTTCAATAAAGGGGGTGGTGGAGTTTGACTGCAGCAAGCCAGCTTTGACTCAGTGGCTAACCTGAACTACGACTGCAAGTAACTCTTTTGAGGTGGCGCACACGAGTCCACATATTCACCATATCAATACACCACTATGGATCCGCTCCGTCTCCCTACGGGAACGCCATCCATAGCAACCCAGAAGTCCATTACCGCGGACACGGCTATTCGAATAGATGATGTTAACCCTGCAGGGGTGTACTTCTTCACACACGCTCCCACCACTTATCGCCGTTTACACGACATGTACTCGGCAACCTTCAAGCGGAAGCCCAGCAAGGGTGTCGGCCACGGCCTACCTAAACACTCAAGTCTCTAGTCCAGGTTTATCGCCTATTCGGGTTCCATCCGCAGGGAGTCCGGCCGAGGTTTCCACTAACGGCCCCGAACGATGTGTGCAGGGTTCCCGAGACACCAAACGGGTGAATCGGTACACCGGGCCACGTGCCTACCGCAACACAGCCCACCCCTACGGTCAGCACTGCGTGCGGCCCTCAGCATACTACAAACACAAGAAACTACTTGCGACTCCTGGACAGAGGACAAGGGTGATCAAGAAGCCGAGAGAGTCAATTACGGATCCCAATGTGTGGTAGTAACTGTTTCATGGATCACAAACACAGAACTCAGTTCCTGAGGACGGCTTCAATGAGACAACCCACCATGTACTCCTACATGGCCTCTCACCAATACCTTTACCAAATCGTGTTCACACACTTAGCTCACACACAGTAGGACATGTTTATCACCATTCCAATTCATTCCCGATGAATCAGACCCGACTCAACTCTAAGCAGTAGCAAGCATGACAAACAAGCATGAATGAGTAGGCACATCAGGGCTCAATCAACTCCTACTCATACTAGTGGGTTTCATCTATTTACTGTGGCAATGACAGGTCATGTAGAGGATAAGGGGTTCAACTACCGCAGCAAGTAACAGTTGAATCGTTATTGTCCTAATGCAGTAAAATAGAGCAGGAGCGAGAGAGTGGGGATTGTATCGAAATGAACAAGGGGGTTTTGCTTGCCTGGCACTTCTGAAGATAATATAGTTCTTCATCGGTGTCATCGAACTCGTCGTCGGAATTCGTCTATCGAGAGGGGGCAAACACCGGCAACTTAGAAAGAACACAATCAATGCAATGCGACAATATGATGCATGATCATGACATGGCAATATGATGTGGTTTGAGCTAATATAGCTAACAACCAGATTAAATGAAGTTGATTTGAATCCATGATTCAAATTCAAACTCCATATGTGGATATTAAAATGCCATTATATGATTTGTGCTAAGCAGCAACTATAAGTTGTTCTAACATGCATGAAAATGGTATAGATGGATTCCTTGAATTTTTCTGATAATTTTTCATATATAATTTATTTCATTTGGAGTTACGGTTGATTTTCTATGAATTTTAGAAGTTTTGGATATTTTCTGAAATTTATAAATCATTTCTGATTTATTTTAATTCCAGAAAACTTTACTGCGTCAGCATGACGTCGGTGTGACGTCACAAGTCAACTGGGGCGGTTCAGGTCAAAGCTGACCAGTGGGACCCACTGGTCAGTAGTTAGTTAACTAACTAAATTCAGTTAGCGCTAAACTAATACTAACCCTAGTTTAGTAAGTGGCCTGGGGCCCACATGTCAGTGACCCATTGGGGTCAAACTGGGCCGACCAGTCAACGGTCAGCGAGGTCAACTCCTGGTCAGCAGGGTCAATCCCGCCGGCGTTGAGTCGCCGGCGAGGCCGAGACGGCGGAGGGGCTCAGATTTCGCCTACCGACTGCGGTTTGAGCCGCGGTTGGTCTCTACGGCGAGCTGGAGCTCGCGCGCATCTATCGGTGGCAGTGGGAGGGCGCGAGGTGGCCGGAGTTGAGCACGGCGTCGACCTCCGCGGCGGCCGGAGTTCGGGTTAGTTCGGGCTCGGCGTTAGGGTGCTCGGGAGGAGGAGCTGGTGGGAGCGGCGTGCTCCTGGGAAGGCACCGAGCGCGTTGACGCGCCCAGGCGCGAGCTGTGGTGACTAAAACGAAGGCGGCATCATGGCCGGCGGTGACGAGCTTCGGCTTCGGTCGAAACGGCGGCTACGGTGATCGAGAGGCAAGGGGAAGAGGGGCAAACGACAATGGAGCTCACAACGGTTGCAGAGGGCGTCGAAGCGGGCTCGGGGAAGGCCAGACGGCGACGTACGAGCGCCGGCGATCTCGGACTCTCGCTGTTGAAAACGGCGGCAACGAGGTCGAGGTAGGGCGTCCCCAGCTGCGTGGCTTGATGAAGACGAAGAAGGCGACGGGGCGGAGCTCTAGGACACAGCAGCGAGACAAGGGGAGCACGGTGGGCACGGCTATGGCGAGCGGCGGCTACGAACCCGTTCGGTGGGTGGGAAAGAGAGGTCCAGGGAAGGGGGGAACGCTCGAGAGCGAGAGAGAGAGAGAGAGAGCCAGGGGTGCGTGGCGTCGCGAGGGTGGCCCAGGGCGACGAGGGGGAGCGGCAAGCAGGAGGTGGCCGGGGCGCGTGTGCGCGCACGGCGGCCACACGCCCTCCTGCCCACTGGCAGGAGGTGGAAGACGACAGGGAGGAGCCCCTGGTGGGCTGGGCTGGCTTTGCCTAGCGGGGCTGCTACAGTACCCGACCGGGTGGGCTTTGCCAGGTAAGTTCCTTTCTTTTTATTATTACCTGTTTTCTATTATTCTGCTGTTTGTTTTGATTTAGTAGAAATACTAAACCAGTTTATTAAATGTTGAAAATATTCATGGGCACTTCTGAAATTAATTCCAACAGCCCAAAAATACTTTCAAGATTGTTTGGACATTTAAATATTTATAGGATTTAAATGTCCAAATTCAAATACTTAAGAATTTAATTCAAAAATCCAAAATGGACCTAGAATTATGTGCACCATTTTTGGCAGAGGTTTTCAACCAATCCAAGAATGATGAACTTTTCTGAAGGCATTTTGGGTTTATTGAAAATGATGATTTTTTTTTATTTGAACCTAGTTGGATTCATTTGTGCTAGGGTTTGGATCAATCCCCATTTCAAGTTTAATGCAATTTAAACATGATGCAACACATGACTAGCTAGCCCAGAGCATAGCAGAACTAGGGATGTGACAAAATGTTATTTTCAAATGCAATTTGGAGCATTGATTTTTTGCCATGTTTTCTACGAATGTCATCTGGTGATGAAAATTTGTAGCCTATCTAAAAATTCTTCAATGTTTCACACACCAAAAAATTAGAATTTATTGAATGTTTTTCAATTGGTTTTACTGCTCACCTGAGCTCACATGAGCTCGGGGATTAGAACAACACTTTCGACTAGTAGCTTTCTTTTACTCTGTTTCTTAGTATTGGAACACCACTTCACATTCGGTTTGAAAAATCGTGCGTTCGCCTTTATTTGTCGGGCTCAGCAACGATGAACAAGCGTCATTATCTTGTTGAAGGTGGTGTTTATTTGGTGTTGTGCCGGCCTTTATCGGTTGCTCGCGGCAACTGAATTTTCTTGTCTAACCCATCTCTAGGTGGATGGGATGGTGATGGCCCGGGAGCCTATTCCTTATTGAAAGCGTTGTTGCGGGAGAATTCAACTTGGTTGCAGGTGTTCACTTCGTATCTTGTAATGGTTTGGTTGTTGTTGCTTTTGTTTTGTAATCTATAGTTAATTAAGATGGTTGTGTGCATGGCAATAATATAGACGCCGGAGGTTCAACTTCCTTTTACATAAAAGAAAAAAAAGGTCACACGATTGTCATGTATTCTGACAAGTTTCTACATTGACCTACACCCATAAAGTACTAGGTGATTTCCCCGCGCCTTGCTGCAGGATTTTAAAGATTAATTTTGGATAAATTTTATATGAATGAAATGATCTAAATCAAAAGCTATTATTTTCGGAAGTAATTGTGTGTGAACAAAGAGTATGCCTGTATGCTGGACCATTGGAGATGGAACAATTAAATTGGAGTATGTATGTGTTGCAAAATAGATTTAGTGAATGATGACGTGACACATTTGATGATGTGGGGGCTGCATGTTGAGAGCATTAGACTGGTCATAGTGGGGAGTAACTTACTAGTGTCGTGCATAACACTAGTCTAAGTTTCTACCTTTATAGTGCAAAGTAACATAGAAGTAGTATCATAGAGAAATTTATTTATTAGCTTGTAGACTTATCTTGTATTGGGAAGCGCTATGTTACATTAACATATTATGTTACCACTTTTCATTAACTACATGTCAAGCAAAAAAAATTTGGAGTGCGCTATGTTACTAGCTAAGTTACTCCTACTATGACCAGCCGTAGTGGGGATCAACTATTTAAGTATCGTAGATGCCCTAGAGAACTCTGAAATAATACAGTTTTTAAATAACGGTGAAAATAAAGCACGCATGGTCATAGCGTAGATTGTTGTGCCAAGGGAAAAAAAACGTAAGCTCTGATGAGACTTTACGGCCGGCTGCACTGGTCGCATGTTCGCCGGAGCTGCTCGGCGTTGCACGTTTTGCACGCCGCGCGGCCATAGCACTTTCCTTTAAATAATAGAGTGCTGTGGCAACTAACTGTATAAAACCTTCCACTACCTCCTTTTCTTGAAGTTGCATCAATCCATCTTGCTGTTAGGCACATGCATCTTGAGCAATTCCCCATTTTCTTCCTACCGAGTTCTTCCGTGAACTTCTGGTGAATCCCTGGGTGGATCTGACAGTGGCACTCGGCTACGGTTTAGGGCCGCCACCGCGGGCCACCGGTCTGTCTAGCCACCGCCGCGTCCACCTACCACCAGCAGGCTCCGACGACTCCCCGGACCAGCCAGCCAGCAGCAAGTACCGTCGCCTCCGCCGAGCACCACAAGGCGCTACCAAGCTGCTCTTACGAAAAAAAGAGCTACCACAACTATCATTAATTCTACTGTACCAGTCACCGCGTCGACTAACATCATCCTGCTGGCCCCAGGTTGTTCACAGGTTAGTGCTTTCCTCCATAGCTCTCCTTCGAGTCAATGGGATGATTTTGTGGAAAGTTTATGCATCTTTGATATCATGAGCTCTGTGTTAGTATTTTTGTTGGTCATTAGCTCTGTGTTAGTGCTTATGTTGTATCTGCACAAGACTACCTTTCACTCTATTTCTAAACATCATGTAGATAGTAAAAATGATACTCCGCACTTGCTGCAGGAATTGGTTGCAATATATTTCAAGGTTTGACTGTGCAAATTATAAATATTTCAACTGTAATCTAGGAACTTTAAATTAAATACATATGATTTACAGTTTATTTATTATAATAGAATTGCTGAATATTTATTATATATAGGTATTTCCTCCACGCCGGTGCATTATAGGCGCTGCAGCGCGACCAAGGCAAAACACACAAAAATTGAAGCAAAAAAGTAGCCAACCACCACCTTTTTCTACCCTAATTACTTGACTAATCTCATTCAAAATCCCATAATTAAGGGGTTGGAGCCAATGATGATCTCAGGAAGTGGGCCACATGAGTGTGAAAGTTAGTGTGGATGCAGACTAGCCAATACGTGAGGAGGACGAGAGTTACTGAGAAAATCCCATTGTTTTGATCGCTATCAAAACTAGATGATACCGCGCACGTTGTTGCGGAAATGTCTTGCAATATATTTCAATGAAAATTTCATGCATGGAACATGAATATTTAGGGTAATAATACGGGAACTAAATCTGAAAGTAAATATGATTTATGGTTTTTGATTATTTATAAGATACATATCATTACGAAATGGATATTCTCATGCATGATGTGGTGGCTTTTTCTTTATGCATGGTTGCATGTTATGGTGGGCCTTTTCTCATGCATGTTGAATGTTGAGGTGGTATACTTACATGTCAAGAGAAATAGGTTGGTCGGGGCTAGCTATTTAGATATAAAAGATGCATGGCGACTTCTGTACCGATTTTTCTCAATTTTGTTGGGCGCCCTTTGCCTTGGAACGAATGTACTACCATAATATCAAGCGGGTTAAATCATTTATCATGCATGGTTGCATACTGATGTGAGTCTTCTTCCATGCAAGGTTGCATGTTGAGTAGACCTTTTTCCGTCCATATCATTGCATATTCAGGTGTTGCATGTGCAGAGAAATTGGTTATTGGAAACCAACTATTTATTTTTATAGAATTTGTTGTATTAACTAGAAAAAATGTTCAGGAAAAACCCTTCAGTATCCCTCTTTGCATTGTATATTGTATATTTTTTGTGGAAGTTATATTCATCTACTGGTAGAGGTCAATAAGTAGAAGACGAATTTAACTAGAAACTGGTTTTTCTACACAGGAAACAGTAAAAAAATAGCCAAAAAATCCTGAAGCTTTATGACTATGATTATGACTACACGCTTGCAAAAACTGGTGCCAAATGATATCTAAGGAGATCCATACAAAAACAACACATTTTCTG
This sequence comes from Aegilops umbellulata, assembly GCA_032464435.1. NCBI lineage: Eukaryota > Viridiplantae > Streptophyta > Magnoliopsida > Poales > Poaceae > Aegilops > Aegilops umbellulata. Next base: position 421,381,102 of record CP136059.1, read on the forward strand.
CTCATTTGAGCAATATTTGCTTTGTTTGTATGGAGCTCATTTGATGTTATTTGGCTACCAAATGTTGCATGCACCTAAAACATTTGATCATAATGGAGGGCCACAAAGTTTCCATTTTGTTTAATTTTTGTTCTATTTTACTATTCATGGGTGCAATGCATATGGGTGTAGCCACAAATTTCCAGTTAAACTGCCTAGGACTCAGAAGTCCGTAATGCTAGACTGTCAAAATATAAATATGTCTATTTCCTTTTTCCTACAAGAGCATGGACGGAGAAAATTCAGAGCCGGTGGTTATGCCACTTGATTTATTACGAGAAATTACAGATGGTTTCTCTGAGGAGCGGAAACTTGGGAGCGGTTCATATGGAAAGGTTTACTTGGTAAGACTAATTATGTACATGGCTTCCTCAAAACAATGATATCATATGAGACTATCATGTTTTTTATAAACAGTTATATGTTGATTTTGTCGACATATAACATCCTTGATCCATCTTTAGTAGGTGTCGCATGAGTGCGTATGAGTGCATGTATCTGCTTTTTGCATGTTGTATATATGATTAGACCATTAAACAATGTGGAAATGTTGGATAGGGAGCGTACCCTGACGGGAAAAAGATTGCTGTGAAGGTGCTCTATGATATTTTAGGAGTTGACAATAAGCATTTTCAGAACGAGTTTGAAAATCTTACAAGGCTCCGGCACCAAAATATTGTGCAGTTAGTTGGATATTGCCATGATATTCAGGAAGTACAAGTAAAGCATGAAGGAAAATTGGTTCTTGCTGAAAAGACACATAGGGTGCTCTGCCTGGAGTATATGTCTAATGGAAGCCTTGAAAAGTATCTTTCTCGTAAAGATTATCTTCTCCTTATAGTTAGCATGTTAAGGTATTATTCTTACAATTTACATCTCAAGAATTCTCCTTATTTGGTGTTGCAGATAAATGTGATAGATACGATTGGCAAAAAGGCTATCGAATAATTAAGGGGATCTGTCAGGGTTTAAATTACCTCCACAATGAATTAAAACCTCCTATTTATCATTTGGATTTAAAGCCAGCCAATGTTTTGCTGGATGAGAATATGGTTCCCAGAATTGCAGATTTTGGAATATCAAGGCTCTTCAGAGATGAACAGACGCAAGCTACAAAAAGTTCATTAGGAACAATGTAAGCATTCTTTACGTAATCTTAAATATGAGAAGGCAACTTTCTTTTGGATTAGACACATAGTATCATTAACATTTATATATGACACATAATGCAGAGGGTACTTTCCGCCGGAATACATTAACAAGAATTTGATCTCAAGTAAGTTTGATATATTCAGCTTGGGTGTTGTAATCACAAAGATAATGGTAGGACGCACGGGCTACTATAAGAGTGCTGAAATGTCCTCACAGGAATTCACTAATCTTGTAAGAGAATATGTTGCCTCTGTCGACATCATGTGGACATATTTTGTAAGTAAATAATACTTTGGTTATTCTAATATATCACTCTTTTTATGCTCTAAACTTGTAGGTGCAGGAAAACTGGACGAATAGGCTACTTGAAACATCAAAACGGAGGGCTGCATATTCCAAACAAATAAAGATATGCATTGAAATTGGTTTAAGTTGTCTGCAGGAGGATCGGCACAAAAGGCCAACCATACAGGATATTATGAATAGACTGAATGAAACAGAAACTGAGTGTACTCAGGCAGCAAGAAAGGACTGGTTGCTGATTTTCCAGGTGTGAACTAGCCACTATTGATATTGTTTATTTTCTTGAAATTTGCTCTTCTAGTCTTTGCATATGGATGGAATAAAAAATAATCTGAATGTGATGCACCATGGTAAGTATAAGCTAATGCCCATTATTTCTTTTGTTTAATTCACCCATGATCCATTTTAGACAAGTTTAATTTGAGGTACGAGGTTGTTTATGTGTCTTACAATATGGCATGATAACTTGGTCATTTGACTAGCTTATTTAACATTATGGCTTTATGTATGATTGTTTCCTATTTCAGAAGGCGAAGAGGAACACTTTCCCTCTATATGATCTAGATCCAAATGATCGGCACCCTGAAAAAATATACCATGGATCTACTTTTAACCAGTATGCTCAGTTTAGATTATGAAATCTTGTTACTTGCTAGCTATCTTGTCAAGTACGTCCTCGACGTGGAAATAGGCTCACCTCTGTTTCTTGCCTGAAACTACCTTTCAGGGATATTGTAGCTGCTACTCACTCTAATTATTTCAAAGAAAATGATGGTCGTAGAGAAGTAAGATTAGGTAATGACTCGCAGTTCTATTACAATGTTTATCCAGACTACTTAACTTATGGTAAATAAATAGCTAAATGTTGAACTAGAAAAGTTTCCAGGCCATCTATTGACATATACATATTTTCAATGTAGGCAATCCTTTACCTGGTATTGAGAGATTTCAAATGGCTGGTGATCCTACACCAGGATTTACTTTAACAACATATGGTATCCCTACATATGGTAATACACATTGTAATTTCCAGGTGTGTTGTGTTCTGACTTTGGATTACGATTCTGTTTTCTTGGTTGTGAATTTCCAAATCCTTCAACAAAATTTTGACATGATTTTTTAGTGGGTTCGGTATCTTGATGATGGAAAGAGGCAACCTATTGAAGGTAAACAAGGGAATCTGTACTACGACCCATGTGGTAATTTACATAGGTAAGTAATTATCCTCACTAGTTCTATATTTTCTGCATTTCAGGTGCTAAGATGGATGACTATGTAGTTACTGCAGATGACGTTGGCACTCTTGTTGCTATAGAATGCACTCATGTGGATGATAATGGCCGACAGGTTGTTATACTTTTTGTTGCAATTTATAGTCGCATTCTGGAAGCCCAAATGGTCAATCTAAGTTTCATGTAGTGCTCAAGTCTCACAGTTACCGAACACATTATAGAATGACAACTTTTGGACAATGGAGACACAACTTTTGACAAAATGGTTCTTCCAAGGAGCTATGCAGGAAGATGCTCTTTCTCCTAGCGAGAACTAAGACACAATTGCACTATTTCATTGAAAATAATGGAAGCTAATGGAAGTGGGATTTATTGCATGATATTAAGAAAAAAATGAACCTATAAAAAACTTTTTTGGGGGAAAATTCAGTAAAATTCCCTTTGCTCTAGAAATGTATTAAGCTAACTATGGAGGGTAAGCTGTCCTCACTTACTAATATGGAAGCTAGACTTGCAAATTGAAATATCTGCATTTTCTACCACTATCCTAATTTTAACATGATTTGCCACCCTCATGTTTTGAAGCATTTTGGGGCTTCTCTTGTTATTTATATATACTTGCTAAGCCCACCTTCCATTCTTATAAACTTGTTCCGGCATATATAACACTCTTGGTGTCCTGATACGCTGATTTGGTTCTTTTTTTTTTGCACCATTTGTCGCATCAGTGTGTGAACCGCAGCCTGCTAAACAGCTTGTGGAGTGCACCTATCCTTTAAAATGATACTTCTTGATTTCAAAGAAACATCGGACTTTATTTACAATTGCATGTTTAGCTGTGTGTTTCTTGGCTCTTATATATTTTTAACCTATAATTTGTGCGGGAAGTCCAACATGATAATATTTATTATCTAGCTAATATAATGAATTGAAGTTTTTCCCAAATGCATGGGTCCGAAATGAAATTATGTGCAAAACTTATACATGCATTTATAGGGTGATTTGGTGACGGAGTTTTCCAACAATGCGACCAAGATAACCTGTGGTAAGTTCATGATGTATATATTGTTGCCTCTTTGGGATCTTTGATAGCGTGAATTGTAATACTATTGTCATGATCTATCTGCTCTAATGATATTGGGTAAAATTGTAATTGATGTTTTTCACTTTCATATATACGTTGAATTTTACAAAATTTCTGGTTCACTACTAGTTACTATCTTGTCGGTGAAGTGGAAGGTTCGTCCACATTTTTTTATGTATGATACAGTAACCCCTCATTAACATTAAGTTAATGTAAATTAGCCATAGACAATACTTTAGCTATTTGTACTGTTGCACATTTACATATATAGATACCTACTCCCAACATCGGGATGTGATAAAACTAATAGTACTTTGTCAAAGAACACTACAATATATACTATATATTTTTTCGCAAAAAAGAACACTATCGTTTTGAAGAAAACAAATGAATGAACGCTTCTGCAATTGTACATGCTTGTGCTAAAAGCATATTTATTAGAACATGAGTTCAGACCATTGTATATTGATAGATAGGAGACATGGATGTTTGTGTTACACTATTTTGAAGTGGATCTTATAGCAGCGCCTTAGAAAGAATTTGAACAGTATGGCAGTGATTGTTTACCCATATAGTAGACAAGGTCTAAATGAGGCACAAACTTGATGAACACCAAAGTTATTTAACTTACATACATATCTGATATTGGGGTTTCACTTTTTGGGTCCTACAGAAAATAATGATCTATAATAAGCATTATTTCTTAATCATGTCTGGCTTTTTGTGCCAGCGAAATGTTGAGGTATGGTGAACACACCTTTTGTGAGTTTTCCATAATTTAGTTCAATACTGTTAATATCGCTCTGCATTTCGTTAAACATCTTCATTTTCGTAGAATTATCCAAAATTTATTTTAGGGATAATTGGTTGTACGCCCCTAGTTGGGTCACACTCGGCAGGTTTACCCCTGGTTTTTGAAAACACATGTTCCCTCCCAAACCAGTTTGCTCGTCTTACATGTTTTCCTTTTGACCGTCGCTTTGAAAACTTCATAAAAAATACATACTAACTCAAAAAATAGAAATAATTTATCAAAATGTTCAGAAAAACATCACCAATATGTACATGTAATTTGTATTGATGACATAAGTGTTGGAAACTCTCCATCTTATTTTGAACTCATACGATCTCAACATGAACAGTATAATCCGTAAAAAAAATTAAAACAAATTCTATAAAAAAATTGGTGGCAAACATTTACCAATGTATTGAGTCCTTACCAAGTTTAATAAGGGAATGACATTCGTGGTAGTGGTGGCAAAAAAACAAAATTAGCACTCCAAAATGCTTTTGTTTTAGAGCATCGATTTTTCTCCACGACTTCCACAAATGTCATTCCCTTACGAAACTTGGTAAGCACTCAATACATTGTTCAATCTTTGCCACCAAACAAATTAATATTTTTCGAATTTGTTTTCATTCTTTTCAGATTATACTGTTCATGGTAATATCATATGAGCTCAAACTGAGATGGCGTGTTTCCAATACTTTTTTCATGAATGCGAATGACATACACATATAGGTGATGTTTTTCTAAACATTTTGATATCTTATTTGAATTTTTTGAGTTAGTATGAATTTGTTATGAAGTTTTCAAAGTGATGGTCAAACGATCAAAGGGCAAAAGCATAAGACATGCAAAGTGGTTTGGGCGGGAACGCGCGTTTTCAGAAACTAGGTGTAAACCTGCCCAGTGTGACCCAACACTAGGGGCATAAAACCAATTATCACTTTATTTTATATTGAGCAGATCCAGCTATGCAACATGAGATTGATACATATATCTCCAGGAGAATTGCCCAGTTCGATGTTTTTATCCTGGTATGTGCTGATGTATTTCGTACCAATTCATCTCTGTGTATTAGTAAATTAAAATTCCTTGTGATTACACTTGCATCATCATCAAATTCATAGTGCCAAAATTAATAAATAGCTTACCATGCAATGCACACTAGAAAACATTCAGGAAAGAGATGTTGGATGTTTTTCTTGTCTATAAGAAAAGCCAAGACAGGTGACCCTTGCAACATTTATGTTTTGTTGTTAGTAACTTAAACTTCTGACCCTTGCTACTTCTTGAGCTTGCGTTGGTTTTCCCTTGAAGAGGAAAGGGTGATGCAGCAAAGTAGATATAAGTATTTCCCTCAGTTTGAGAACCAAGGTATCAATCCAGTAGGAGAAAACACACAAATCACTGAATACCTGCACAAACAATCAAACAACTTGCACCCAACGCGATAAAGGGGTTGTAAATTCCTTCACGGTTACTTGCAAAACTGAGATCAGATAGAGATAGATAAACGATAAAGTAAATATTTTTGGTATTTTTGGTTTATAGATCGGAAAGTAAAATATTGCAAAATAGTTGATTGGAAACTTATATGATGGAAAATAGACCCGAGGCCATAGGTTTCACTACAGCCTTCTCTCAAGATAGCAAATAATACGGTGGGTGAACAAATTACTGCCAAGCAATTGATAGAAAAGCGCAAAGTTATGACGATATCTAAGACAATGATCATGAATATAGGCATCACGTCTGTGTCAAGTAGATCGAAACGATTCTGCATCTAGTACTATTACTTCACACATCGACCACTATCCAGCATGCATCTAGAGTATTAAGTTCATAAAGAACTGAGTAACACATTAAGTAAGATGACATGATGTAGAGGAATTAACTCAAGCAATATGATGAAAACCCCATATTTTTATCCTCGATGGCAACAATACAATACATGCCTTGCTGCCCCTACTGTCACTGGGGAAGGACACCGCAAGATTGAACCCAAAACTAAGCACTTCTCCCATTGCAAGAAAAACCAATCTAGTTGGCCAAACCAAACCGATAGTTTGAAGAGAATTACAAAGATATCAAATCATGTATATAAGAATTCAGAGAAGATTCAAATAATAATTCATAGATAAGCTGATCATAAATCCACAATTCATAGGATCTCGACAAACACACCGCAAAAAAGTATTACATCGAATAGATCTCCAACACTAGTGCAGAACCGGGCAATGGCACCGGTTCGTAAGGCCCTTTAGTGCCGGTTCCATAACCGGTCCAGCACGAACCGGTGATAAAGGGAAACCACGTGGCACGAGCCAGCTCCGGGGGCCGGGAGCCCTTTAGTACCGGTTGGTAACACCAACCGGTACTAAAATGTTTGGGGGGGGGGGGGGTTGGTTTTATGATTTCTTTTTCATTTAATTTTGTGTTTTCCATTTTAATTCTTTTTCGTTTGCTGGTATTTTACGATACTACACATTGTAAACGTTATGCATATATATGGTAGCTAGTAGAACCAATCATATATATATATATATATATATATATATATATATATATATATATATATATATCATCAATGTCTCACAAACCACCATATTAATTCACACATACACACATGTATAGCTATATATACAATTTCTCGTACATATGCATGTTGCCTTCGGAGCCAGTTGCATTAGCCTAATTGGTGCCTTCGGAGCACGATGACAAATTGGAAGTGGTTCATGACCTGGTCGATAGGGGCGGTAGCGGGTAATAGTATTCTCCCTTCGGATTGATGACCTGGTCGAGCAAAAATCCCGCTATTTCCTCTTGAAGTGCTTGTACGCGCTCCGTTTCTAGGAGCTTGTCCCGCACCTCTGTGAACTGTTAAGAAGGAGATCAATATGCATGTGTATTAGTTGTGTGACTAGATATCGATAATGGTGCACAAATTCTGAATAGTGTTCTGACAAGCGTACCCATTCCTGTCTTTGAGATCTGCTCCTTTCGGACGCCATCATGCGAATGTTCTTTTTTTGACTATAAACAGTAGGGTAAACACCCCACTACAACTTTTATTAAGGTAGATGAAACAGAGTAGTCTTATGGGCTTGAGGTAAGCCTAGGAAAACAAAAAACAGGAAAGAAAAGAAAAGAAAAAGAAAAGAAACTAAAAAAACTAAAAAAACTACAGACAAAAGAAGAAGTAAAAGAGATTACAGCAGAGAATCCAGCCAGTTAGAGAACATTCTCTCATGCTTAGTCTTCATTCTAAATTTCAGAAGTTTGAGTTCCTCTAAATATATGCACTTCCAGCCTTGGAAAGTTGGAGTAATATTCTCAAATATCTTATTGTTTCTGGATATCCAGATGGCCCATGATCCAAGAATTATGATCTCCATGAAGAAGGGGAAGTGTAGCTTATTCTTAAGGTCTTGGAAGGCTTCGAGGACTGATAAATTTAGAGTCCTAGTAGGGCAGATGTAGTTCCAGCATTGTTGAGCAAAGGGGCAATCCCAAAACAGATGATGCAGAGTTTCTTCCTGTTGACAATCTCTAACAGCACAGTTGTAAACTTCCAACACAAAGTTTTTCCTCCTTAGCAGATTCCTTGTATTTACTCTATCATGAAGTAGCTTCCAGAAGAATACCTTATGTTTTGGTTGACAGGATGAGTTCCAGATCCAATTGAAGTGTGGTGGGACTTGCTTGTGTCCAATCAGTACTTTGTAGGCCTTGATTGAGGAGTAGAATTCATTCCCCCAAATGTAACTCCAGGTGTCCAGGGCATCTATATGTTCAGATTGTCTTGCTTGGATGCATATGTCTTCCATTTGCAGGAATTCCTCATAGGCTTCAGTTGTGAGTGGTAGATGAAACAGGTCCTGGAGGTATTCTGTGTTGGTAACTGTTTGTATAGTTGTATGTGGGTTTCTGACAAAGGAGTGTAAGTGTTGTAGAGAATGTTTGAGAATTGAAGTATGCCACAAGTCATCCCAGAAGAAAGCAGTTCTTCCATCTCCCACATTGCGTCTTGCCAGGGCTTTGTATTGGTCTATAAGAGCCAAGTTTGCTTTCCACCAGAAAGAGCCAATCATATTATTTCCTGGTAATTGTCCTTCAGAGTAATAACTTTCCCATATAAGTTTTACCCAAGGTATATCATGTCTATTGAAGAATTTGTGCAGATTCTTCATCAAAAGTGTTTTATTGTGAGTGTAAATGTCTAAAATGCCCAGACCTCCCTGATTTTTTGGCCTGCAAACTGTGTGCCAAGCTACCAAAGCTGGTCTTCTATCCTCCATGTCAGAGCTTCTCCAAAGGCAGTGTCTCAAGTACTTAATAATCTGTTTCTTAATGGTTACAGGAATGTCTAGGCAGCTCATGAAGAAGATGGATAATGAGGAGAGGACTGATTTGACCAAGAGAACTTTGCCTGCTTGGGTCATGAAAGTAGAGAGGCCTGCAAGCCTTTTTGCAATTCTGTAAACAAGAGGTAGACACTGCTCTACAGTTGGTTTATGAATGCCCAAAGGTAGCCCTAGGTATGTAAAAGGGAACTGTCCCCTAGCACATTGCAGTGTGTTAGTGAAAATCTCCACTCTGTCTTCTCTAATGTTGAGAGGTACCATTATAGACTTTGCATAATTAACCTTGAGTCCAGTAGCTGTAGCAGAAGTATTTAAAAGTGCTTTGAGACACACTAGGTGCCTGGCATTAGCTTGCATGATGACCAGAGTATCATCTGCATACTGAACAATTGGGAAATCTGGGCAGGAATTGACCTGTAGTGGAGATGCAATAACATTCAGTCTCATGGCCCTGTTCAAAATACTCTGAAGTAGATCTGCAGCAAGAACAAAGATCAAGGGGGAGTAAGGATCTCCCTATCTCACTCCTCTCTTGATATAAAATTTCTTCCCAGGCACTCCATTGAGCATGACAGCAGAGGATGCTGTAGTAAATAGCATCTGCATCCATGTGATCCATCTTTCTCCAAATCCTTTTGCTCTAAAAATCTCAATGATTGCTTGATGTTCAATTGTGTCAAATGCCTTTTCAAAATCTAGTTTAATAACCAGCAGTTCCTCTTTTGATTTATGGCATTGGTGTATATATTCATATGCCCATCCTAGGCAGTCTTGAATTACTCTGTCCTTGAGGAATCCATATTGGTTGATGTGAACCAATTTGAGGATAATTTTTTGTAATCTATTAGCCAGCAATTTTGTAATGATTTTAAGAACCCCATTTAGCAGAGAGATTGGCCTGAAGTCATTGGGTGTTATAGGAACTTCAATTTTTGGAATCAGAGTAATGTAAGATGTGTTTATACTCTCCAAGTTCACAGTACCAGCATGGAAGGCCATGATGAGGTCAATAACATCTTCCTTAATAATATCCCAGCAAGCTTTAATGAACTCATTGTTGAAACCATCAGGTCCTGGTGATTTATCTGATGGTAGGTTTTTGACAACCTCCTCAATTTCCTCCCTGGTGAACTGTTCCTCTAATTGAATAAAAATGGCAGGATCCACTGCTTGGTTATATAAATCATGGAGATCAAAATTCATAGTGTGTCCATTAGATTGTCCCAATCTTCTTTTGAAAGTATCCCATAGGATAGCAGCTTTTCCTTCATGCTCAGTAACTTCCACTTGATCTGAATTTAGCAACATTGCAATTTTGTTATGCCTATGATTAATGGAAGCCTTTGTGTGAAAAAATTTGGTATTTTCATCTCCAAACTTAACCCCTTTTGTTTTGCCTCTCTGTTTCCAGTAAATCTTCTGATTATTCAGAACAGTCAACAAGTATTCCTTGAGCATAGATCTGCAGTTGGCCTCAAATAAGGAGAGGTTTCTGAATTCTTCAACCCAGTCCCAAAAGAATATGCATGCATTGAGATCCTCAATCTGTTTTTTCATGCAGGACAGACTTCTAGCCCATAACTTCAGAGCTCTTCTTAAATTTTTGAACTTAGCATTAATCTTTTTGGCTTGATCAGTATAACCTACTGGAATGTTCCAAGCTGATTGCACAACTTGTTTGAAGGAGCTGTGCTTTAACCAGTAGTTTTCAAACCTAAACACCTTTGATTTAGGAATATTTGTGCAAATTTTTATCATGCAAGGTAGGTGATCAGAAATTGGCTTTGCCAAAGGAAGGGCCATGGAGTTAGGGTAGCTTGTCATCCAGGAAGCAGAGGTAAAGAACCAATCCAATTTTTCAAGGAGGGGGGATTCCTGCATGTTGCTCCAGCTATATTGTCTTCCTTTCAAAGGTAGCTCAATCAATCCCAAGCTACTGATGGCTTCATTAAATAATAGCATCTCATTGACATCTCCACCTGGTTTGTTTCTATTCTCTGGTGTTCTGATAAAATTAAAGTCACCCATGATTATCCAATCCACATCATTGGGCATTTGAATGTTGCTAAACCAGTCAATAAATTCAATCTTTTCCTCATGTCTCCAAGGCCCATATATGTTTGAGAGGATCCACCTGTTTGAAGAAATATTACATGTGAATTGAATGGAAATAGAGAACTTGTTTTGAAAGAGTAGCTCTCCTGTGAACAAAGCACCATTCCAGGCAGTGAGGATGCCACCAGATGCTCCAATGGAAGGGAGGAATTCAAATTTGTTGAATCTCTGTGGACAAAAGTTGTGAAGGTATGCAAGGTCAAAATTTTCCCTTTTTGTTTCCTGAATACAAACTACACCAGCAGCACTTTCCTCCAATTTCTGTCTAATTGCCAGCCATTTGTCTTGGGCATTAATGCCTCTAATGTTCCAGTTAAGAATGTTCCAAGATCTGTTGTTATTCATGTTTAACCAAGAGGGGGTTATATTCCTTTATCAAGATCCATCTCTTGATATCCTCATGAGCCATGCATTGTGATAGTAAGCATAATTGTGAAGCAGTAGTGCATAGAATTTTTCCATTTAACATCCATGATGTATGAATCACATACAGCCATTTGAGAGGAACCATACTGACAAGTAACTTAGTCTCATAAGATTTACTGTAGTGACAGGATTCAGTTTGCAGCAAAAGATGTCTCATAGGTCCAGAATTTCTCACATTACAAAAGCTACTACATCCAGCACACATAACACATGCAGTCTTAGGATACCAGAACAAAATGCAACAGCAGGGACTATAACTATTGCAGCACTCTATCATTAATCAAATCTTGGTTGTGCTTCAGCTCCAGTGGCTTTGGACACCTTGGCCACCTCCTCTAGCCCCTTGTTTTTGGGTCTCTTGGATAATTTTTCCTGGAGCTCATCCTCAGACACCTTAAAGAAAGATCTTGTCAAGTTCTTAACCACTTTTTTGGGAATAATAGGAGGAATGGCATTACAGGGTAAGCAAGATTTAGCATCACATGTTTTCGTCCTATAGCCATTATTATCTTTCTTAATTCTGTCACTTCTTCTTACCTGAGTTTCTACCAATGGCTCTTTCTCTCTCCTTTTTTTGGAAGTGGCTTCTCCAGGAGGCAGTAGGATGACTTTGTTGGGTGACACCTGCAGTAAGGGGCTGCCAGCTCCACTGGAAGAATGGGCAGCTGGACTACTCCCTTCATTTTCCTTACCCACATAATGTAATATCTCTTTACATGTTATGGCCTGTGAGGTTAAGCAGCCATCAGGAATATGGAATAGGAATGTCTCTTCATTATGACAGTTTTCAGTAAGCAAATTCCACAAATTAGACTTAAGCAGGTGTATTGTCCATCCAAACTGATCTGGTGTCAGTAACAGGTGTATTATGAAATTGAACCAACTTACAGGTATTTCAATCTTGAAAGTACTTTTGTTTCCTTGAGTAGCAGGGGCAAAGTTTTGTATCCAAAGGTCCAGACCTTCTTCAGAAATTAAGTGAGAACCATCAATAATATCCAAAGCATGTTGCTTAGCAATTGAGTGAAAATCAAACATATGGGAGGGAGTAGAAGGAAAAGTCCTCTCTGCAATACCTCTAGTACTGAAATTGGATGATGATCCTCCCTGATGGACTGGCACATCCTCTTTCCCTTTGTCTGAAGCAGACAAAACCAGTGGCTGAGAAACAGGTGCCTGAGCAGAAATGTGAGCAGCAGTAGCAGAAACTTGTTCTGTGGGAACAACATCCATCTTCTCAACTGTCAGTGGCTGCTCCAGCTGATTATGTTGCACAGTAGAAGATGGTTCACCCCTTTGTACAACAAGAGGCTGGATAGGAGCTTCAGAGTCAACCTGTGGCTCTGCTGAAGGATTCTGTTGCCCATCCTGAGCTAGCAAGTTGTTATTTAACTGAGGATCTTCTTCTTCATCATCTGCCTAGTAAGCTAGAGCAATGTTAAGCAGACCCAAAGCCATAGGTTGTACTTGCACTGCCTGATTTACCTCTTCACTTGCTGAATGAGTGAGAGACAGTAATCCATCAGACAGAGATAGAGTCGTAGTGATACTGCTATTTGGGTGTCCATCATCATGCTGCACAGGAATTTCCATTTGTTGCTGCATTGGCACCACCAGGTCTTGCTGTGGGAAAGCCCAATGCTGCTCTTGCTCCTCTTGTTCGATCGGACCCTCCCAGGCCCCCCAACCCTCATTTGGAATGTTAATATTGTGCACTGGCAAGGGTTGGAAACCTGGGAAGTCATTAGCATGCTGTGGCACAGGGTGAGGGTCCACACCCTCTGGAGGAATAGGATCCTCATCTGCTGGGCCCCCTCCCAGCATTTCCTCCAAGAGCACTTCAACTAAACTAGTCCATGATTCCTCCTCAAATCTCTCACCCTCAGACCACCTTATACTTTTGGGTATTTCAATAAGATCAGTCACTCGTGCCTTAACCAGAATCTTCCCTCTTAAAGCATCCTCTCTTTCCCAGCTTATGATTCTTCCCCATTTGGAAATTGCAGCAGCTATGTCATCAGTATTGCAGAAATCAAACGGAACACCCACAAACAGGAGCCAACAAGTCCTATTGAAATTGAGCCTACGCCAGTTTCTTCCCTCGTTGTGTTTTGTAAAGGAAATAAAGACATCTCGGAATGCATGCGGACTTTGTCTAATGAGTCTGTCTCTATCTCTGACATGCAAGAACTGCACGTATGCTTCTCCGAAGGGACAGGGTTGGATCTCTCTAAACCCAACATGCGCTTCCTCTTGAAAGAATTCCTCTAGGACATCACGGACATTAGGGAAGAATACCTCATCAGGATGCGGATGGATGGAGGCTATCGCCCAATCTTCATGTCGTCGTGGTCGGTGTGGAAGAATGGCTCGCGAAACCCCTGTTCTTCCCTCGATTTCTTGTATCTGAAACCCTTCTGGCACAAACGGGAGAGGGTCTATCGGAATGTTGGCCATCAGATTGCACACCGCTGAAGTGGCAACTACAGCCCTCGCCGGCGACAAGGACGAACCAGGCGGGTTTGTCAAGGTGGTAGCAGCGGAAGAAGCAGAGTTGGTAGGTGTAGTGGAATGCGAGGAGGCAAGCGTCGGTCTCGGTTGGAAATTCGGAAAATGTTCCTTGACCAGCTCCTTAAATGACGAGGCTTGCCTTATTGGTGCTTCTGGCCCAATGCAATGGAACCAGGCCTCAACGGCACCCTCGGCCCAGGCTTCGTCCGGTGGGCTAGGGAAAGAATCAAAATAAATGAAGGGCCACAGCCCAGGAAGGTTTGGGGTGGTACAATTACGTGCGAAATGCCCCGAGTCGCCGCATGCATGGCACGTAACGTACGTTCTCCCATGCATACCCGCAGAGTAATGAGGTTCAATTGGAGGCTCTTTAACACCATGATTAGGCTGTGATGAAGAAGCGGAATTTGCTGAAATAATACTGTCATGAATAGGCCCTGATAAACGCTCGAACACTGACCGGCCATGTTGGACCACCAAGCTGTAACTCCGGTGATCACCGGGGTTAGGGACGACGGCACGCCCATTTTTACCCACTAGAGTCCATTCGTTGTCAAGTTCAGCATAATAAGCACGCTCTTCTCTAATCCAATTAGGACCACCAAAATTCCAAAGACTAAAAACCATCTCAAAGTCTTTTTCCACAATTTTGCCTGCATTGTAGATCTCGAACCCCACTGACTTTGAAGCCACCGAAAATTTGTAAGATCTATTTCGTAAGAAACGGACTCTAAATCCTTGCGTATAGCCTCCAAACGTAGCAAGGAGAGAGACACTAACCGTGTGAACATCAAGCTTGAACGATGCTCGCGAGAAAGAAACCACCATGGTGAACTCCTTTTGTCGAAAGCCCGGAGAGAAAACCACCGGATGACCAAACTTGGATCTCATATCTGCCTGGAATTTCTTCCCACGCTCAAAATTGAGGGAAAAAGGAGCCATCGCGGATCTGAAGGTGGTTGCGCCGTCGGCAGGAAGGTGGGTGGCTGTCGGGGCCGGAGTGGCCACCGGCAGGAAGTAGGGTGGCTGCCGGGGCCGGAGTGGCCACCGGCAGTAAGGTGTGTGGCCGCCGGGGCCGAAGTGGCCACCGGCGGGAGGGGCTAGTGGGAGGGGCTAGTGGGAGGGGCTAGTGGCAACTGCCGGTTTGTGGCAAGTACTAGATACTCAAGACGTCCACAACCGGGGACACGGCTAATCATATGTTCTCGCAAACGCAGTATGCACACTGATCAGTCCCCTGCGCCTGCTTTATGGCCTTTACGAGAATGGAATTTAATTTGATCAGATAATAATTAATCAAGCATGATAATATTAAAAAGATGGCAGCTAGCAACCACTACTTAATTACTTACCCTGGGTCGAAACCATCTCAGTTGTCGTTTCCATTCGCCTTCCGTTTTGCTGATGAACCTTGCCCAAGCCCTGCCCGCCGACAAAGAAAATGAATAAAGGGGTTATTAAATAGTTCATATCATGAAATGATGAACTAAATAGGACGAGATATATAGTTAATAATGATTGAAATTACCTGTTGACTATCCCAAACAAGACGTTATATTCACTATTTTCTTTGAGTAGTGAGTCCAGTATTTCAACTGTTCCTTCGTCAACTTTAATGATACACAAGATCCAGTGAAATCTGCATGCACACACGTTTGCATGTCTTAATTAAGCGGGCATATGTAAGCAAAAACATGTAGCTAGCTAGCTAGTAGGCAAAAACAGAGAATTTGTAGTACAAGAAAGTGTGACTCACTTGAAGTTGTAAGGAAGTAGTATATCTTCATTGTATTTGAGGCGCATCAAGAACTCGAACATGCTTTCCTCTACCTGCTTTTTATAATAGTGGCTTATATTCCATGTGTATTCATTAACGGTGTTTGGGTCAATGAACCCAATGCCATAGCGTCCACCTTTTTTCATTTCATACATCTTCATCCTGCATAATACCACAGAAAAGAATATAGTGAGGATAATTACAGGTACGTAATGATTGATCAAAAGGATCAATACAGCTAGCTTGAGACTTAAATTACAGAAATAAATCACTTACAGACAATAGCAACTGACGATAGATTTGTCAAGTGCGTCTTGATTGTATAACTGAAACAGTTCAGAATACTCAATGGTCCTAGGTTTCTCATGGTAGTAATGATCCTTGTTGACTTGCACCATGAGGGACTGTTGATCGGATCTCTTGGTAATGTCCATGTACCATTGATGCAATTCATACATTCTCGTTGGGAGCTTCTTGACATCTTCTGGCTTGACCAAAGGTTGGCCCCGGACATATTTCCATTTTATTTCCTCCTCTGTAAGCACAGGCATGTCCTCGATCTCGAGGAGTTGTCCAACAGTGACCTTGAGTTATTCAGCCTGCGTTATATGCTGCTGGGTTATTACAACATCGCCCACCTGGGGAACGTAAACTGTTTGCCCACAATAATATTGGCCGCGCGTACTGTCACCTGTTGTTGGCGGCACAACAAGCGGGGGGATCGGTTGCGCCCACTGTTCTCCCAGCTGGGCAACGGTTCTCCCGCATTTTTGACAGCTGCTTGTTGTTTGCTCGAGCTCGAGCTCGCCTCCTTCTGTAGACGTTGTTGATGTAACTTCCTGATGTGGCGCTCATAGTCTGTGTCAACAGGCTTAGGAGCTGGTGGTTCAGCCATACGAACGAAGTGGTCAAGAACTTCCACAGGCACTTTCTCCCTTGGCGGCGGTGGCGGTTTCGGTCCAAAATGGGCGTCGACTTCTGCCCGCACTATGGCATTGGTTTGCTCCTTGGTCCTGTCGTAAGCCCTCTGAGGAAGAGGAGTACTGAGGTTTGGAACATATTTATATCGCTTGCCTCAGCCTGTACTTCCTGTACTATGACCTCGACCGGTACCGCTACGCACCATAGCTGCAGGGTGTCTCTTCGTGGATTGCTGAGGCGGCGGAGACGGCTGACGGGGTTGAGTTGGACGAGGAGGAGTGGCCTGAAGCTGTGCCAGACTTGGAGGAGGAGTGTCCTGACACTTTGCCGGACTTGGAGGAGGAGTGGACGTCGGACGCTGTGTCGGACTTGGAGGAGGAGTGGCCTGACACTTTGCCAGACTTGGAGGAGGAGGAGTGGCCTCACGCGTTGGTCGACTTGGAGGAGCGGGAGTCTGCTGACTCGGTGGCGGACTTCGACGAGGAGTCGGGTGACGCGGTGTCGGTGGCCTTCGAAAGATGATGCAATCCTTTCTCCATAGGATGATACGATGTTTGGCATCTCCGAGTGTGTGCTCCTCGTCACTCTCATTAGTACCGGTTCGTGGCACGAACCGGTGCTAAAGGTTCGCCACGAACCGGTACTAATGAAAGCGGCCCGGCTAGCCATTGGAACCGGCACTAATGTACACATTAGTGCCGGCTCAAATACAAACCGGCACTAATGTGCTTCACGTTTGACCCTTTTTCTACTAGTGCAAGAAGATCGAGGAGAACATGGTATTGAGAATCAAAGAGAGAGAAGAATCCATCTAGCTACTAGCTATGGACCCGTAGGTCTCTGGTAAACTATTCATGCTTCATTGGAAGGGCAATAGAGTTGAAGTAGAAGCCGTCCGTTATCGAATCCCCCTCCGGCAGGGTGCTGGAAAAGGTCCTTAGATGGGATCTCACGGGTACAAAAGGTTGCGGCGATGGAAAAGTGTTTTCGTGGATGCCTCTGGTGGTTTGGGGATATTTGGGAATATATAGGCGAAAGAATTAGGTCAGGAGGGTCACGGGGGCCCCACAAGGGTGGGCACACACCCTCCGTCCTTGTGGCCGCCTCGTGGCTCCTCCGACTTCATCTCCAAGTCTCCTGGTTGTCTTCTGGTCCAAGAAAAATCATCACGAAGGTTTCATTCCGTTTGGCATTCCTTTTCCGCGAAACTCAAAAACAAGGAAAAAACAGGAACTGGCACTGGGCTCTAGGTTAATAGGTTAGTCCCAAAAATAATATAAAATAGCATATTAATGCGTATAAAACATCCAAAACAGATAATATAATAGCATGGAACAATAAAAAATTATAGATACGTTGGAGACGTATCAAGCATCTCCAAGCTTAATTCCTGCTTGTCCTCGAGTAGGTAAATGATAAAAACAGAATTTTTGATGTGGAATGCTACCTAACATATTTATCCATGTAATTTTCTTTATTGTGGCATGAATGTTCAGATCCATAAGAATCAAAACAAAAGTTTAATATGGACATAAAAACAATAATACTTCAATCATGCTAACAAGGCAATTATGTCTTCTCAAAATAACATGGCCAAAGAAAGCTTATCCCTACAAAATCCTATAGTCTGGCTATGCTCCATCTTCACCACACAAAATATTCAAATCATGCACAACCCCGATGACAAGCCAAGTAATTGTTTCATACTTTTGATGTTCTCAAACCTTTTCAACTTTCACGCAATACATGAGCGTGAGCCATGGACATAGCACTATAGGTGGAATAGAAGGTGGTTGTGGAGAAGACGAAAATAGGGAGATGGTCTCACATCAACTAGGCGTATTAACGAGCTTATAGAGATGCCCATCAATATATATCAATGTGAGTGAGTAGGGATTGCCATGCAACGAATGCACTAGAGCTATAAGTTTATGAAATCTCAAAATGAAAACTAAGTGGGTGTGCATCCAACTTGCTTGCTCATGAAGACCTAGGGCAATTTGAGGAAGCCCATCATTGGAATATACAAGCCAAGTTATATAATGAAAAATTCCAACTAGTATATGAAAGTGACAACATATGAGACTCTCTATCATGAAGATCATGGTGCTACTTTGAAGCACAAGTGTGGTAAAAAGGATAGTAACATTGCCCCTTCTCTCTTTTTTTGGGCCTTCTTTTTTATTTTGGCCTTTTCTTTCTCCCTTTTTTATTTTTTATTTTCTCACATGGGACAATGCTCTAATAATGCAGATCATCACACTTTTATTTACTTACAACTCAAAAAATTACAACTCGATACTAGAACAAAATATGACTCTATATGAATGCCTCCCGCGGTGTACTGGGATGTGCAATGAATCAAGTGTGACATGTATGAAATAATTATGAGCTGTGGCTTTGCCACAAATACGATGTCAACTACATGATCATGCAAAGCAATATGACAATGATGATGCATGTCATAATAAACAGAACGGTGGAAAGTTGCATGGCAATATATCTCGGAATGGCTATGGAAATTCCATAATATGTAGGTATGGTGGCTATTTTGAGGAAGGTATATGGTGGGTGTATGGTACCGGCGAAAGTTGCGCGGTACTAGAGAGGCTAGCAATGGTGGAAGGGTGAGAGTGCGTATAATCCATGGACTCAACATTAGTCATAAAGAACTCACATACTTATTGCAAAAATCTATTAGTCATCAAAACAAAGTACTACGCGCATGCTCCTAGGGGGATAGATTGGTAGTAAAAGACCATCGCTCGTCCCCGACCACCACTCATAAGGAAGACAATAAAAAAATATCTCTCCAACTTGGTTACATAACGGTTCACCATACGTGCATGCTATGGGACTCACAAATCTTAACACAAGTATTTCTCAAATTCACAACTACTCACTAGCATGACTCAAATATCACCATCTTCATATCTCAAAACAATCATAAGGAATCAAACTTCTCATAGTATTCAATGCACTTTATATGGAAGTTTTTATTATATCCCTCTTGGATGCCTATCATACTAGGACTAAGTTTATAAACAAAGCAAATTACCATGCTGTTTATAAACTCTCAAAATAATATAAGTGAAGCATGAGAGTTCATTAATTTCTATAAAATAAACCACCGCCGTGCTCTAAAAAGATATAAGTGAAGCACTAGAGCAAAATTGCCTAGCTCAAAAGATATAACTGAAGCACATAGAGTATTCTAATAAATAATGATTCATGCGTGTACCTATCAAAAGGTGTGTAGAGCAAGGATGATTGTGGCAAACTTAAAAAGCAAAGACTCAAATCATACAAGATGCTCCAAGCAAAACACATATCATGTGGTGAATAAAAATATAGGCTCAAGTAAAGTTACCGATAGACGAAGACGAAAGAGGGAATGCCTTCCGAGACATCCCCAAGCTTAGGCTCTTGGTTTTCCTTGAATATTACCTTGGTGTGCCTTGGGCATCCCCAAACTTAGGCTCTTGCCACTCCTTATTCCATAGTCCATCAAATCCTTACCCAAAACTTGAAAACTACACAACACAAAACTCAACAGAAAATCTCATAAGCTTCGTTAGTATAAGAAAATAAATCACCACTTTTGGTACTGTTGTGACCTCATTCTTTATTTATATTGGTGTAATATCTACTGTATTCCAAATTTTCCATGGTTCATACCCCCCCCCCCCCGATACTACCCATAGATTCATCAAAATAAGCAAGTAACACAAAGAAAACAGAATCTGTCAAAAACAAAACAGTCTGCAGTAATCTGTAACTCTCGAATACTTCTGTAACTCCAACAATTCTGAAAAAATAGGACAACCTGAGAAATTCGTGTGCCAATCTTGTGCAAAAAGAATAAGATCAACAGCACACTTATGTGAATTATTAAAATTATTTTCCTGGGCGCAAAAGTTTTTGTTTTTCAGCAAGATCAAAACAACTATCACCGTAAGCTATCCCAAAGGCCTTACGTGGCACAAACACTAAGTAAAACATAAAACAACATCTAACCAGAGGCTAGATGAATTATTTATTGCAAAACAGAACCTAAAAAGCAAAAACAAAAATAAAATTGGGTTGCCTCCCAACAAGCGCTATTGTTTAACGCCCTTAGCTAGGCATTGATAATTTCAATGATGCTCACATAAAAGAGAAGAATTGAAGAAAGAGAGCATAATAAAACACGTGACAAACACATCTCAGCCTAACATAATTCCTATGCATAGGCATTTTATAAGCAAACAAATTATCAAGGCAAGAAAAAACTAGCATATGCAAGGAAGAAGAAAGAGACGATAGCAATCTCAACATGAAGAGAGGTAATTTAGTAACATGAAAATTTCTACAACCATATTTCCTTCTCTCATAATAATTACATGTAGGATCATAAGCAAATTCAACAATATAGCTATCACATAACATATTCTCAAGACAATCCACATGCATGCGAAGTTGACACTCTTCCAAAATAGTGGGATTAACATTTGCTAAAGTCATGACCTCTCCAAACCCACATTTATCAAAAATTTCATAAGATTGAACATTCTCCAAATACGTGGGGTCTAAAGATGACACTCTTCCAAACCCACTTTCAATATTATTGCAAACATTATTATCAATCTCATATTCATCATGGGGTTTAAATAAATTTTCAAGATCACAAGAAGAATCACCCCAATCATGATCATTGCAACTAGTAGTAGGCATAGCAAAACTAGCATCCCCAAGCCTGGGGTTTTGCATATCATTATCACAATTGATAAAATTCATAACAACATCACTGCAATCATGCTTTTGATTCAAGGAACTATCAAGTATGGGTGCAATAGCAATAATCTCATGTTTAACATAAGGAACTATAGTAAATTCATCTCCAGAAATATTCGCATCATGGCCATAAGAATAGCAAGCATCATGTTCATCAAGGGATATTTCAATAAAATCATCGGAATCATAATTACCTATAGATTCATGCATATCATTATTTTCTTCCAAAGCAACGGTCATTCTCTCAATAAATTCCTTAACATAGGCATTATGAGCGTAGTTTTCATAGCAATATTTAAGTATGTCGGAATGTTCAGATTTGTAGAGAGTAATATCATACCTTTTAATCAAAGAAGCAACTACATGAGCACCCTTAAAAGCAACAAATTCTTCAATTTGTTTGATATCATAGTAACTATAAACACCCTTTTCATAAGAAGATAAGATTTCGTTATCATTAAACTCACATAGGTAGGGAAGATGTTTTTTAGGGTTCTTAGAGCAACAAGTAAAATCATAAATTTCACAAAGATTCCAAGCATAACACAGCAAACTGTTTATTTGATTCCATAAGAGTCTCCCTTTTTCAGACAAACGGTGATGCACAAAATGAGCATACTCATCTAAAGATTTTCCCTCAACTAAACTAGTTGGGGTTTCAGCAAAGTAGAGATAAGTATTTCCCTTAGTTTGAGAACCAAGGTATCAATCCAGTAGGAGACAACGCACAAATCACCGAATACCTGCACAAACAATCAAACAACTTGCACCCAACACGATAAAGGGGTTGTCAATCCCTTCACGGTAACTTGCAAAAGTGAGATCTGATAGAGATAGATAAACGATAAAGTAAATATTTTTGGTATTTTTGGTTTATAGATCGGAAAGTAAAAGATTGCAAAATAGTAGATCGGAAACTTATATGATGGAAAATAGACCCGGGGCCATAGGTTTCTCTAGAGGCTTCTCTCAAGATAGCAAATAATACGGTGGGTGAACAAATTACTGCCGAGCAATTGATAAAAAGCGCAAAGTTATGACGATATCTAAGGCAATGATCATGAATATAGGCATCACGTCCGTGTCAAGTAGACCGAAACGATTCTGCATCTACTACTATTACTCCACACATCGACCGCTATCCAGCATGCATCTAGAGTATTAAGTTCATAAAGAGCGGAGTAACGCATTAAGTACGATAACATGATGTAGAGGAATTAACTCAAGCAATATGATGAAAACCCCATATTTTTATCATCGATGGCAACAATACAATATGTTTCTTGCTTCCCCTAGTGTCACTGGGAAAGGACACCGCAAGATTGAACCCAAAGCTAAGCACTTCTCCCATTGCAAGAAAAACCAATCTAGTTGGCGAAACCAAAACGATAGTTCGAAGAGAATTACAAAGATATCAAATCATGCATATAAGAATTCAGAGAAGATTCAAATAATATTCATAGATAAGCGTATCATAAATCCATAATTCATCGGATCTCGGCAAACACACCGCAAAAAAGTATTACATCGAATAGATCTCCAAGAACATCAAGGAGAACATGGTATTGAGAATCAAAGAGAGAAAAGAATTCATCTAGCTACTAGCTATGGACCCGTAGGTCTGTGGTAAACTACTCACGCTTCATCGGAAGGGCAATAGAGTTGATGTAGAAGCCCTCCGTGATCGAATCCCCCTCCGACAGGGTGCCGGAAAAGGCCCCTAGATGGGATCTCGCGGGTGCAGAAGGTTGCGACGGTGGAAAAGTGTTTTCGTGGATGCCTCTGGTGGTTTGGGAATATTTAGGAATATATAGGCGAAATAATTAGGTCAGGAGCATCACGGGGGGGCCACAAGGGTGGGGGTGCGCCCTACCCCCCTGGGTGCACCCTCCGTCCTTGTGGCCGCCTCGTGGCTCCTCCGACTTCATTTCCAAGTCTCATGTTGACTTCTGGACCAAGAATCATCGCGAAGGTTTCATTCCGTTTGGACTCCATTTGGTATTCCTTTTCTGCGAAACTCAAAAACAAGGAAAAAAACAGTAACTGACACTGGGCTCTAGGTTAATAGGTTAGTCCCAAAAGTAATATAAAATATCATATTAATGCATATAAAACATCCAAAACGGATAATATAATAGTATGGAACAATAAAAAAATTATAGATACATTGGAGACGTATCAACCCTCCATATGCTTACTGTTGTAAACTAGAGTTAGCAGTTATGTTGAAAGAAATGGTCCCCATATTTCTAGTTTATTTTGAATTAGAAGCTTGGACTTCAGTAATTTGCTGAAGGAATGTTCGCAAATTGGTCGTGCAAAAAAAATTGGGGTCGGCATTAAGCTTAGAATAGGCTCCACCGGATAGCTCATTAACAATTAATGTTCTAGGAGCAAGATGTTACGCTCAGAATCGAAAGGGTTTCGCCCTTCTTTATAAATAAAGCAACAAACTTGGAATCGACTCTTCTTAGCTCGATAACAAAAAGTTCGAAACTAAGATTGTTTTAAATAAAATTGCCTGAGTTTTGGAGGAAAGCTTAGTAGCAGAATTGCTCACAGTAATCCCAAGAAAATAATTGCTCATGGTCCAATAGATATTATAGTTGAAATATTTTAGTAAAACAAAGTTCAGAGTTTACGGAATTATGGGGACTTCCATATGAATTAACTAACAGGACCAAACTGTATTGTTAGTTCAAATTATCAGATAAATTGCATTTTAATTAGATGATAAAAGTCACTTAAAATTTTCTGTTCACCAACGTCACCCTTTCAAGTATCATAATTTGTGATTTATTAAGATGGGATTAAGAGATCACACTAACACCATAACTATACTTACAGCAAGTTAGTTGACTGATTATTGCATTGTGTCAAGCACAGATTGTACCCATGACGAATTTAATGGTTTGATCAATCAATATATGCATAATTCGGGGCTGACATCTCTTCCTTTGCACAGCTGGGATATTCTCCTGATGAATGGAAAAAGGCCATGTTGGTGCTTACACAAACTGGATATCGAATTTACTTCAGCCATAAGGATGAAGCTGTAATTAATCACAAATATTCATCAGATCTAGAGGTAAATTCTCCGTTACGAACATATATTCGCTCAGTATTTTTGATCGCACTGACAAATTCGGCCCAGAAGAACTTGTTTCCAGAAAATCTCAGAAACTTGGTTTTTTTTGCCCGAATGTATTCAACCAAATTTGGACTTATTTTTGTGGGGAAAACAAATTTGGAATAAAAAAAACACATCAACAGTGTATGCTATATACTCCCTCCGTCCCAAAATAAGTGCATCAACTTTGTACTTGCTTTAGTACAAAATTGTACTAAGCTAGATACACTTATTTTGGGGCGGAGGGAGTACTATACCATGTTTTAGAAGTCAGCACACTTCCAGTTGTCCCCGAAGGTTGCAGCTCAGTCCTATTTTTTTCCCAAGACCATATGTAAGAGCTAAAGAAATGTCGTTTTTTCAACAATGATTTAAAAGCTACAAAAATGCCAAAACATTTAGTGGAGAAGAGAGGAGACATATCGAGGACCACGCAAAATAAAACCTCTTTCAACGATGCCAATCAGTCCGTTATGGTTGTACATGCAAGCGAGTCCTATTTGTTCTCTTTTTTTTCAATGTTTAATTCCGAATTCACCCAAAATAACGAACACTATCAGTATTTGGGGCGGGGGTCAATCTTCGGTTACCAGAAATTCCAACCAAAACCAAACCGTTGGCGCTAACTGATATTATTTGGTCTTTCTGTATTTATTTCTTTGCAGATAAAAATTCCCAATGGACGAAGAAGTACAGAGTTCGTTTTAGTAGGGTCTGGGGTTGTACATCTGCACGTTAATACACAAGGAATAACAGGGCTCAGTAATGAGGATAACGATGTTAGGTGCCAACTCACTTACTGGCCTTTTTGTTTAATATATTTTCTTTTGCTCACGGACTACATCTGATTAAGTGATACTTCTGAAGGCTACGCGATCTAATCGTATTGGTCATGCGAACTTTCCAGAATAAGGTACCCCCTCCTTTTTAAATTAGTGTGCACATAACTTCTATTTTAAGATCCCCGCAAAAAAAATACTTCTATTTTAAGATGGTTCCAGATGGTTCTGGTATGTTCATTTGTACTGTTTCATGGCTAGGATACTCTATTAACTTGTAGGGGGTAAGAGATGATTTATACTCATGTTTACCTTGTCAAGGCTAATAGTTTGTTTGCACTTCGATGGTTCCCATTAAGTTGCCGAGAATTAAATTGTAAAATTAAACATAGGTGGAAAGGAACCTGTAGTCAAGTAATGATATATACACAATAATGCTCATGCAAAGTCAAAGTATTAAGGCTGGCCATAGTGGGACTTAGCCGGTATCATGCACCCGGGAATAGCAAACATGATGATGTGGCATAGAATTAAAAAAAAAGAGGGTCGGAGCAAAATAGGTAGTAGATGTCGTATCATAATAAATGATACGCTACTTTGTGTTATGCATGTCTATAAATAAGATCATCTATGATACTACTCTATGATAATATGTATTATGAAGGTAGTATCAACTATGAAGGTAGTATCATACACTAGCTAGTATCATATGCATGATACTAGTCTATGATACTCCCCACTATGAGTAGCCTAAGAATATGGATGTTCTATAGTATCAAGTAGATAAACCCGCTATCGTGGCCGTTGGCTCAGTATGTGACCACCTAGAGATATGTGCACGATGCTTTGTAGTTAATGGGATGGCTCGCATATGCTATTTAATTTTAGGATGGTCCCTTAGCCACAACTTTCCCCGTTACTAATGGGACTGATATGGTATGAAACCATGTAAAAATATATTATCTCTTTTTTTGCGGGCCGGGGAGGAGAGATATGATTTCTTAATTATTCTTTTTGGGTTCGGTTCAAATCTTGTTGTTTGAGAGAAAAATCTAGATTAACTTTGACAAACATTTCGTACAACCATTTCTAAATGACACTAACTTATTTTGGAATTTTATGGCAACATTTAGAATTATATTTGGTGAAGATCTTTCTTCTCTATTTATACAATTTCTAGATATAACATGTTGTTTCTTCCGTACTAACGTACATAAGATGTCCTAATTTTAAATAGAGGTTGCAACCAGTACAGTCGTATAGTTAAGAAACAGAGAAAATAGAAAATATTGATAAACATGTACAGATGTGCTGCAGCAAAACATGTACAGCAACCATGTGCACACTTTTTTTCAGATCTTTATCATTCTTTTTTTAGAATGATCTTTATCAGTCATTATGGTGAGATATTAGATTATTCAATTCTTTTCAAATTACCTTAATATTTCCTTACATATAGCCAAAAATTACCCTCTTTAGACCTACAGCTCAGATTAAAACATTGTCTTTCCTCTGCGGAAGTAAGAAGGACCATGTTATAAGAGCTCTTCCCCGTTTTATTCATACTAGTGATTGGGGCGTCACTTGTGGCGCCATTTGAGAGGAAGCTGTGTGCACGTTTCCATTTAAAAAACTACATAGAGTCTCGGTTCCGTCTAAAAACACATCTAAAAAAATCCTTACCTTCATCTAAAAAAGAAGTAAAAAAGAAAAAATTACCACAACATCCTACCAGTGCGTGCCAGTTTGCATAACCCTTCATTTAAAAAATACCAGAGATCCTTATCTCCATCTAAAAAAATACATTTTAAAAATAATCCACACCTTCATCTAAAAAAAATTACAAAAGATTTCTCACCACGGCCAACCAGCTTGCGTCACCTGGCATAGCTGGTTGGCCACCCTTCACGCGTAGCTTAATGATTTTAATTGCTGTGTCTATGTGCATTCCTCAGTTTCTTAATCCCGGTGGGGAGACCCCAGACCTAGGCGAATGCATGGTGACGACCCTAGGAGGAGACCAGCCAATGCATCAATCGCTGGCTACCAGGGCCTTCCCTATCATGGTATGTGTGACTTTCATTGTAGTATAGGAAATGCTTGACTTTCAGAGTACAAATGTCCATTTTATGACCGAACTGAATTTTAATGCAGCCGCCTACAGATGATGGCACCATGATATTATTCCCGCTAAAAGAAGAACATGCTCGCCCGCAAAAAAAGAGAAAAGAAGAACATGCTAAACCACCATATCATAAATGGGAGAGCCTTTTAAACTGGACAACTTCAGTTACTAGATCCCGGTGGCGCATGGCAGTCAGTGCAGTCATCAACAGGCGCAGAGTCGGAATTTGGACATAGGGGGGCAAAATAAGACAATGATCACACAAGTGATAACACTTCGGCGAGTATAACATACACTTATACAAAAGCATAGGACAATATATTTATACCAAAGTATAGAGCATATATTTGACAATAAATTTCCTTTTTATTAGATTAACTTTAGATCTACGACGACTAAGCTCACTGAAAAACTCCATAATATCATCTGAATTTTGCAACAATTTCTTTTGAATAATTGATCATATGATTGATGATAAAGGGTTCCCCGCTTTATATTATAAAACAACGACCAAGCACATGATACATCAAGCTCGCCAAGGTTGGGGCACAACAAAGCCCAAAGAGAAAAAAAGAGAGAAAGAAAAGAGAAATAAATGCCAACACCGGCAGATCGACAAAAACGAAGACAACCGAAGCCGTTGCGCCCACCGGAGAAGTCCCACCACACTCCTAGCACTCCAAAGCACCGTGTACCGAGCAGCACCTTCAACAAGGAAAGCGAGGACGATGCCACTGCTACCCGGACTGATCCTAGGGTTTCCCTCGGTACGCAGAGGGCAGTGGAGAAGGGGTACATCCAAGGCCCTCCAGGAAGGAAAGGCGGCACCCGCAGGCGTCACCGCGTCGGAGCCAGATAAGCCGATAGGGATTTCTCCCGACCCCAAAACACCACCACCGCTCCTGCCAATCCGGAATGCTCCACCCAACTTGCCGCCCACTAGCATGCGCCACCATGGCCACGGCGCCCTCCGCAACGCCTGCTCACAATGGTCACCGACACGAGGCCTAGAAGAAAGAGGCGATGACGGCAAAAACCAGGGACAACACCCATGGCAGTCGAGCGAGACGGGACAGCTTCCGCCGCCCTCACGGAAACCGACCGGTGATTTCCAAATTAATGGAAGTAATCTCCCATAACATAAGAAAGACACGCCTAGGGTTTCTTTACATTGCAGAAATATAGAAACGTGGGATTGAGATGTCATATCCTTGTATTTCTACTCCCTTCATTCGAAATTACTTGTCACAAAAATGGATAAAAATGAATGTATCTAGTACTAAAATACATCTAGATACATTCATTTCTTGGACGGGTAATTCCGAACGGAGCGAGTATAAGATTTCAAAACATAGAATTCTATAGAGAAAGAGAGTGATTTGTCTATACCCACTCTCGGTGCACCCACGTTGCAGACACCCATGGATAAAAATACATTTTTCGTCCCTCACATTTATGAAAACTATATATTTAGTCCCTTAAGGTTTTTTAGACTACATTTGGTCCTTCATGTTTTCAAGCCGGACATGAACCGTCCAAAACCAGACTGAGGCTGACGTGTCCCGGTTTGAATCCTACTTTGCCACATCACGATCAACGGTCAACGTCAATGACGTCACTGCCATGTCATATTTCTTCTTCTTCTCTGTCCGTGTAGACATTTTATCGAGCACCTTGTGTGCCTTTGCCACCCGTGCATATTCTCGTCGCCGGCTGTCCTCTTACGGCTCACCAGTGCGGCACCTCGATCCCCCACACGTGCTAGCTCGAGCTCCGCCACCATGTGTGCCACCTTGAGCTCTTACGAGGAGGCAGCGGAGGTCGAGGGCCACACGAATGGATAGAGGGTTGCACGACGATCCTGGATATGTGTGGCATGCAAGGTGGGGGGAGCCGGAGACGACAACGGCGTCATCCTAAGAGCAACTTTAGCAGACCCCGCATCCGTTTCCGACCCGCAAAATAACCACCAAAATGCTGGTACGGGCCGAAAAGCCTGCCCGACCAGACACCGCATCCCGCCTCGGCCCACAAAAAATTTTAGGGGGCGCGGCAAATTTCCGGCCCCAATCCGGGAAAACGCGGGTTTCCCCCTCGCGGCTGCGGTGCCCTGCATCACAGAGAAACAGTTGGCGGGAGGACCATTTCAGTCCGCGCTCTTTTCCCCCTTCCTTCCGCCGCCGCCCGCCCTTGCTTCCGCCCGCCCGCCGCCGGCGATTCTGGCCATATCTGCGGGCGGAATCGCTCCGCGGGGCCGCCCCACACCCTCCCGCGCCGAGCCGCTGCACCGCCCCTCCGTATCTGGCGAGAAGAGCCGCCCCCCAGTCGCCGCCGCCGCTGGGATCGACCACCGCCGAGCGCACCACCCTCGTCGCCGCCCGGGATCACTCGCCACCGGTTAGTCCCTTTTTTGTGATTTTCGCGAGCTGTATAGTAGATTGAAGCGCCGGCTTGCGTGTAGATGGAGTTGACCACGTGCGAGAAGTTTTTTCTATCCGATTCGTTCGAGTCGGACGACTCGGATGTGGAGACCATGCTTGCGACCTTTTGGCAGCAAATCTTGGTCATGGCGCTTGCCGTGAAGGAGTATGAAGACGAGTACCGAAAGAGGAGGCGAGGATCTACTGTCGGGCGTCTATGCATTCCGCGGAATGGCCATCTTGGAAATGAGATGTTGATGCAAGATTATTTCTCGGAGAATCCTAGATATCCTGCGCACCTCTTCCGCGGAAGGTACCGAATGTGCTGATCCCTTTTCGTGAAAATTATTGAAGCTTGCGAGGCAAATTGCCGGTATTTCACTCAGAGAAGGAATGTCGCGGGTTTAAAGGGATTTAGTGCATATCAAAAAATCTCCGCAGCTATGCGGGTGATTGCATATGGCGTTCCGGCTGACTATGCCGATGAGTATCTTCGCATTGGTGAAGATAGCACAATTAAGTCTGTGCGTAGATTTGCAAAAGTGATCGTGCGTGTCTTTGGTCCCGAGTATCTTCGGGCACCAAATAAAGATGACACAAAGAAATTGATGGCAGCTAATGAGAGGAGAGGTTGGCCTGGGATGCTAGGTAGCATTGATTGTATGCATTGAAATTGGAAAAATTGCCCCAAGGCTTGGCAAGGAATGTATTGTGGCAAGTCTCGTGATGCAACAATTGTGCTAGATGCTGTAGCATCTGAGAATTTATGGATTTGGCATTGCTTTTTTGGTATACCCGGCACACTCAATGATATCAATGTGTTGCAAGGCTCTCTTTTGTTTGCTAGGCTTGCTAGTGGTGATGCTCCTGCTTGCAACTACACTATCAATGGGCATGAATACACAAAGGGATACTATCTTGCAGATGGTATATATCCTCCTTGGTGCACATTTGTCAAGAGTATCAAAGAACCCAAAACAAAAAAACAATGTGAATTTGCAAGGGTGCAAGAGGCAGCCCGAAAAGACATTGAAAGAGCATTCCATGTTTTGCAATCTAGGCTTGCCATTGTCCGAGGTCCTGCTCGTTTTTGGGATAAGAAAACCCTGAAGAACATCATGATTTGCTGTGTTATCCTGCACAATATGATTCTTGAAGATGAGAGAGGAATGGACTTAGAATTCTTTTACGATAATGTGGATAGCCGTGTCAAACAAGCTAGACACCTAAACCGCATTAGACCTTTTCTTCAGACATACAAGGAGATTGATGCAGACACACACTTTCAACTTCAGGAAGATCTCATTGAGCACCATTGGCAAAGGGCTGGACAGTGACTCATTTTTGTATTCATTTGTATTTGTATTCATGACAAGTTTTGTATTGCATTATTTTAAGTTTGCTACGGTGATTTGAATAATTATTTGTAATGCGGATGATTATTGTTTTATGTTTGATTTGAATAATTCAGCTTGTTTTCGATTGTTGAATTATGTTTGATTTGAGATTTGCGGGCTGATGATTTGCGGGGATGCAGCGGCGCAAAGAGCAGAACCCGCATAGCCGACCCGTAGAAAAACATATTCCACGAATATACTTTTTTACGGATTCGTTTGGGGGGTCTGCATCTGTGCTAGCCCGCGCCGGACCGCAAAAACTGTTTTGCGCGAACTGCATACGTGTTTTGCCGGCCGACGTTTTTTGGGATCTACTAGAGTTGCTCTAAGCGGATGCCAACCATGGTGATGGTGTAGCATTTGCCGGAGCTTCATTGACGTCAGCCAGGCGACGTGGAGACGATTGCCGATCGAGGATGCGTCGCTGCCTTGGGAGCTCGCCCGTGTCAGGTCATCTCCGCTGCAATTGAAGGATGTTGGAGGTGTGTGAGGTCGAGTGGATGATGCAGGACATAGGAATTAGAGGAAGATGAGCTGAGTGGCTAGCCATTGACGGCGAGGCCGTTGCAGCAATTTCTGTTGGAGCTAAAGGAGAAAACCCCTGTACCACGGTTTAGAGAGGTGGGGAGCTCCAGGCAGGGCCGGTCCTAAGATTTTAGGGCTCGGGGTGATTTTTCTTACCCGGGCCCTTTTATAAAGCAAATGATAATTAACATATGTCGTGCTTACATATTTTTTTAACAAAAGTTACTCTTAATATTTTATTGATGGGGTGCAAAACCAGCATGTCGAACCGAGTTCCATGATCTAATTATATATGATTATATTAAGTTTATCTTATATTTGTTAAGATTTGGACAAGTTTCATGCGTATATTTCACAGTTTGCCACACAAAAGTTATTTGAACTGCTCCTGGTGGCGTGCAGCTAGAATTAGATTTATAATTGGCAACACGAAAATTAATTTGGCCACCTAATTAGATTAGAGAGACCATGCATTCTCCAATTAGTTTCAGCTCGACTATCATCATTAATCCACGAAACCTAGTCATTCTCTCCCATTGTCTTTCATCAATCTCTATCAGTCAGATTAATTAGTCAGAAGGACAACTACGTCCAACTCTTCTTCTCCGCTAATTCGCTAGCTCTCCTAATTAGCCACTAACTTGTCACCTGGCTAGCTCTTGGCGACGAAGATGAAATTATCCGAGCCGCCGTTGGAGGAGGAAGCATCAGGAAGGCCTCCGCAGGAGGAGGCTGTGGCGGCGGGGTCGCCCTCGAGCAGAGTCCTGCGTAATATGTAGCTTGGTCAATCGCTCATGTCATCATGCGCGGGCCTATGAGAGGCAAACGGAAATTCCATGAAATCAGCGACCGCTGATTTACTTAGGGCATGACCAATGCATAGCCCCAGGGTGATGCCCTGTATGCCATGTATGATTGGATGCTAGAAAAAGTAAGTTCGGATAAAGCAATGGGATCCCCTGCAGGAGGCGGGTGCTTGGGGGAAAAGAAGTGTGGTCCGGTGCATAAATCTGAAAATGTTGAAGTTGAGAATAAAGATGCATGTGTAGTGAGAGTCTTTATTTTCTGTTCTTTGACGAGGCCCACTAGTGATAGCTTGTATTGAAAAAAAAAATCAATGTACTTACATGCCTTAAGCTATCTTTTGTTATGGGGCATCTGTATCCCTATGCCATTGTTGTGCATGCCTTTATTCTGTTCCCTGTGTGCTGCTGCATGTACACGTCGGTGTATCTAAAATTAGCCCAGAATCATTTTTTTTCACGGGCAATATAGAACACAGAGCACACATACGTGGCAGCCCCTCTGTCTCAGGGCCGGGCCTGGTTAAGAGTCCGCATGCTACCAAATGCAGTCACTAGTGTATACTGACGGTTGCAAGTTTGAAGTGCTAGGAATAAAAGAAAATTGAAAGGCTAAGGTGCTTTCTATACACACGTGGAGCTCGTCCAGAGATGTGAAAGGCGACGTGCTACGAGAATCCTTTAAACTTGTTCGAGTTATTTTAATTTAAAGTTTCATTCCACCACCCCCAGCCGAAGTCCCGAGTCAACAATCAACGAATAAAAATCAGAGCCGCTGCATCTCCAAATCCAGATCTGCGGCCCACGAGCTCCTCGCCATGGTCTGCCCAGCACCGGAGCTGCCCGCCAGTGCCAGGGCGCGCGTGTATCATCGCCCTTGCTCGCGCTGCCGCCGGCCGCTGCCAGCCCCGCCCCCCATTAGATGCCGGAGGAGAGGGTTCTTTCGAGTGTTTCTGCTCGGGATTGTGCTCATTAGAGTGCGGATGCAATGGGATACTCGGCTGCTTGTTGCGCTACTTGCATCCCTTCTGCAGTTTTCGTTCAAGGGCATTCAGGTCTTTTCTCTGTGACAGCAACGGTCTCTGCCATGCCGCACCTTTACTCTGTTTTTTGTTTTCAATAGCAAATGGGCCAACTTGAGACGAAACGATGCCATCATTGTCAACCCCCCTCCAGTCAAGTCAAGTCAACTGCGTCGGCAGCAAGCCTGCAGCTGCATCTCAAGAACTAGGCCTCTCAGCTCATCATTTGGAGCCAACCACTCGTTCTACTAACACTGCATCAACCAGCTCCATCCTTCTGGCCGCAGGAAGTCTCCAGGTTAGTACTGCTCAATTTTCCTCATGTTTCTCACTTGGATGTTGACCCCCAACTATC
The DNA here is from genome assembly GCA_032464435.1 of Aegilops umbellulata. Lineage (NCBI taxonomy): Eukaryota > Viridiplantae > Streptophyta > Magnoliopsida > Poales > Poaceae > Aegilops > Aegilops umbellulata. The sequence continues at coordinate 421,415,142 of CP136059.1, forward strand.
CCTGCTTATATTGTACTCCCTCCGTTTCAAATTACTTGTCTTGCATTTGTCTAGATACGGATGTATCTAGCACTAGAATGAGTTTAGATACATCCGTATCTAGACAAATCCAAGACAAGTAATTTGGAACGGAGGGAGTATTTTGGATCTGATTTGTGCAACTTCAGTTCAACTGTTGTAAGAGGTGAACAAGGAGAAGGGGATCTGATTTGTGCAACTTCAGTTCAACCCTTGTAAGAGGTAAGCAAGGAGAAGAGGAGTTAAAATTGGTTGCAAGCTAGCTTATTCTAGGTGAAAAATATGAACATGCAATTCTTCCTCCTCTCTACCAGGAAAAATCAATTGCATGGACGATGCAAGTGCAGAGCCACTGGTTATGCCGCTCAATTTATTACGAGAAATTACAAATGATTTCTCTGAGGAGCGGAAGCTTGGTAGCGGTTCATTTGGAAAGGTTTACATGGTAAGATTAATGATGTGCATGGCTTTCTTATAACTGTGAACGGAGGGAGTACAATACAATCGGACAACTATTAGTATCTTTCTGACAAAGATATATACTCCCTCCGTTTCTTTTTACTCCGCACATAAGATTTGGTCAAAGTCAAACTACACAAAGTTTGACCAAATTTATATAAAAAAATATGAACATCTATAATATTAAAACTATATAGTATGAAAATACATTTCGTGGTGCATCTGATAATGTTGATTTTATATTGTCAATGTTTATATTTTTTAATATAAAGTTAGTCAAACTTTACAAAGCTTGACTTTGACCAAACCTCATATGCAGACTAAAAAGAAACGGAGGGAGTATATGGTGATTTTGACAGTATGTAAGATCTGTGATCCTGCCTTTAGTAGTTGTTGCGTGAGTGCGTACTTCCGCACATGTTTGCGAGTTGTCTATGTTATTGCAGACCTTCAGGATGGGTTCCACTATCTACCAACCAGTAAGGAAACAAATATCAACTGAATCTGTATCAGGTTCAGTTGAGCATAAGGAATTTTGCCGCCTATTACAGCCACATGCGAACATAGCAATTTCTGCTTTACGCATGCTGTATATTTGAACAGAAAATTAAACCATTGAATTGTTCGACAGGGAGTGCATCAGGACGGGAGAAAGATTGCTGTCAAGATGCTCTATGATATGCCAGGACTGGACGATGAGCTATTTCAGAACGAGTTTAAAAACCTCACAAGGCTCAGACACCAAAATATTGTGAGGTTAGTTGGCTATTGCCACAATATTCAGGAAGTACAAGTAAAGTACAAAGGAAAACTGGTTCTTGCTGAAAAGACACATAGGGCACTCTGCTTGGAGTATGTGTCTAATGGAAAGCCTTGACAAATATCTTTCGGGTAATGATACCCTTGTTTTAGTTAGCATGTTCGGATTTCATTCTTAACAATTACATCTTGAGAATTCTCCTTATTTGGTGCTGCAGATGGATGTGATAGATATGATTGGCATACATGCTATGGAATTATCAATGGGATTTGCCAGGGTTTGAAATACCTCCACAGTGAATTAGAACCGCCTATTTATCATTTGGATTTAAAGCCAGCCAATGTATTGCTGGATGAGAACATGGTTCCCAGGATTGCAGATTTTGGGATGTCAAGGCTCTTCACAGATGAACAAACACGAGCTACAAGAAGTTCTTTAGGAACATTGTAAGCATTCTTCATGTGAACTGATATTTGAGAATGTAACTCTATTTGGATTATATTTATATTATCGGTAACATTTATATATGATGTATGATGCAGTGGGTACTTGCCACCGGAATATATACACAATAATTTAATCTCAAAGAAGTTCGACATATTCAGCTTGGGTGTTGTAATTATAAAGATAATGGCAGGGCGTGCAGGCTACTTCAATAGTGCCGAATTGTCTCCCGAGGAATTCACTGATCTTGTAAGAGAATATGTTGTCTTTATCAATATCATGTGTACATTCCATAAGTAATATAGTATGGTTATTCTCATGTATGACCATTATTTTTGTGCTCTAACTGCGTAGGTCCAGGAAAATTGGACGAATAGGCTACTTGAAACGGCGAATCTAAGAAGGGCATATTCTGAACAAGTAAAAACATGCATTGAAATAGGTTTAAGTTGTGTGGAGGCGGATCGACACAAAAGGCCAACTATACATGATATTGTCAATAGACTGAATGTGTCAGTAGCTAATTGTACTTATGCGGCAAGAAAGGACTTGTTGATTTACCAGGTGTGAACTGATTGCTATTTACAAAGTTTTTCCCTCTTAATCTATGTTCTTGTTCTTTTTCCTATGAAATAAAAACAAGAGTCTGAAAATATGTGGTGGTGCAACATAGAAAATATTATGCTAATTGCCATGAATTTTCATAGTTTGGTTCAGCCATAATCTAGTTTAGACAAGTTTAATTATAGATGTGATCTGATGTTTATGGAGTAGTTATGTATAACATTGAAGAAAGATAAACAAAAGGCAAAGAAAGAAGAGGAACCGGAGGATTGGATAATTTGCCCAAATTACCACTTGGTATTAGCACTGTCTGACCAGGCTCAGAGGAGAGGTAGTGACAGCGGTGAAAAGCATTGAGCATGCACAAAACATGCGTCGGCAGCTGTGAATTCAATTGATCTCAACAGCCCTTTCTTTTGGCTCTGCTGTTAGACATTGCCAAATAAGGATTTTGCATGTGTATGTGGGTACTGAAGCTCCTTGACATGCCGATGTGCATACTTACACCAAGATTGCTAGAAATCCACAAGTTCGTAATTACATCAAATTGTGCATTTAATCAAGTTGGCACAAAGGATCAGAATATAGTCAGTACTCAGTACCTCTTTTTATTTGAACGGATGCTTATTGAAGTATGTTGGTTTGCTGAATAGCTTTTGTGCGACTCTGCATGCCTGCATGTTGTTGTGTCTTTAATTGTCGGTTACAACAGCTTTTTTACCGTCTATATTGCTGAAGTCTGTTATTAGTAAAAAAAATGAGAATCTGTTATTAGTATTTCTTAACAAGCCCAGTTGATTGTCTATACTAATGCAGGACAATTTAGGCAATATAACTCAAGCTGGAAACATTACTAATCCCTTTCATCAACAAGAAACTCCATCGGAAAATCAATCTTCCTCACCTTTGGTATAGTATCCTGGTTCCCTAATTAGCTTCTTTCGAAGTTGTAGCTCTATGTATGATTGTTTCCTACTTGCAGGAGATACATAGGAACATTGTCCTTCAGTATGCTCAAGATCCAAATGTTCGTCATGCAGAGCAAATATACAATGAATCCACTTTAAATCAGTATGCTCAGTTTATATTTCGAAATCCTGTTTGTTATAGGCCATCCAGTTGAAGATGTCATCCACATATAGAAAGATGTTGAGCCTTGTTTCTTGCCTGGAACTACTTTTCAGGGATATAGTAGATACTACTCTCCCTATTTGTTTTGAAGATGCTGGTCCTACAGAAGGAATATTAGATGGTGACCCAACGAACGATAATCAAGAGCACTCAGCTGATGGTAAATAAATAGCTGACTTCGTAACTAGAAAATATTCCTGATCATATATATTGATATATGCATTCACTTAATCTAGGTGATCTATTACCTTGTATTGAGGGATTTCAAATTGTCGGCGATCCTCACCCTGGATCTATTTTAAGAGCATGTGGTTTTTCTATAAATGGTACTACACTTTGTAATTTCCAGGTATGTTGTGTTCTGACTCTGGATTGTTGATTGTTATCTTTCATATGAGTTCCAAAGTCTGCAATAAACCTTTCTCATGGGAATGTTATTTTCAGTGGGTTCGTGGGCTTGAAAATGGCACATGTCAATCTATTGAAGGTAAAAGGGGGAATTTGTCCTACAAGGTGATGGTGTTCAGCGAGAAAAGACTGACTAGTTCTTTGTTCTGCAATTCAGGTGCGACGATGTATGACTATGTGGTTACTGCAGATGATGTTGGCGCTCTTCTTGCTGTAGACTGCACTCCTACGGGTGATAATGGTCGCCAGGTTGTTAGCAAGTATAGTTTAGCACGATTTTGTGTTGCAGACTGCAAGATCATGTGGTCAATAAAAGCTTCCAGGCAATCGTATTTATTATCTAGCTGATAGAAATGTACTTGCATTTTCTTTTTCCAAACGACCACCGACACATTAATTTGTTATGTTGATAGTTTTCCCCTAAGTGCTCTTGTCTGAAATTTTAAGTTTGGTGAGTTGCTCCTCTTGATTGTAGGGTGATTTAACGAGGGAGTTTGCTAAAAATGGGAAAAAGATAACATGTGGTAAGTTTATGCTGTATGTATTGTTGCCTCGATCCCGGTAGGATGAATTGCGATCTTGTTATGCTCTGCTCTAATATTATTGGATCAACATTTGTAATTGACGTATTCTCACTTTCATATGTTGAAATTTGCAAAAATATCTAGACACTACTACTTATTAGTTCATTGTGTCTTGCTAGTAAGGTGGAAGGTTCATACATAAAATCCCATTTTCTTACATTTAATAAATTATTACTCAATAACATTAAATTAATGTAACTTAGCCGTAGAGAGCATTTTAGCCTTTCCTGCTGTTGTATATTTACCTATACATACCTCCTCCCAAGGTACGGCCGGGATACACAGGTACTAATTTGTCAAAGGCCACGATAATTTTGAAAGGTTCAGATTTCTATGATTTTTTTGTTTATTTGATGAAAAAACTGAATGGTCTTTGTTACAATGGTAAATGCTTGTGCGAAAAGAAAATTCTATTAGACGATGAGTTACAGACTTGTGGTCACCTGATAGGCAGGAGACATGGATGTTTGCGCGTTACACTATTTCGAACTGGGAGTCTTGTAGGAGCAAATCAGAAAGAACGTCAAGGGGAGGACAATGCTTGTTTACCCATACAGTAGATCAAGGTCTAAAAAGGGGCACGAACTTGGTATGAATATGAAAGTTAATGAACCTACGTCCATGCCTTGTCAGACATGATAATGGGGTTTGGTTCTTTTGGTTCTCTAGAAAATAATGATTTATTATAAGCAATATGTGTTCACCATACTGACATTTTGTGGCTGTAAAATGTTGAGGTATGGTGAACACTCTTCTTCTAAGTTTCCCTTAATTTAGTGCAGTACTGTTAGCATAGCTCTGCTGTTCATTTACACTTTTTCACTTCCTTAGAATTATCCAAGTTCCATTCTATGTTGCAGATCAAGAAATGCAGAATGACATCAATATATTTATTTCGAGGGGGAGAGCTGACTTTGAAGTTTTTGTCGTGGTACATCTTGTAGTATTTATTTATTACCTATCAGTCTGTCTGAACTATAAGTACAATTTGCTACCCTATGAGGTTAACAGAATGTTCACTTGGAAGGCTTCTTGATAATGCCATCAGTCATATTTTACAAGTTCTGCATTGTTGTTAATGTAACTTAAACTTGTGATCCTCCAGATGCTTACATTATTCTACTGTTTGCATTTTGTGTCTGATAAACCACAGAGGTCCTTATCTTTCTAGCTTATTTTGAATTAGGAGCTTAGACTTAAAAGAATTGCCCAATTTGCTTAAGGGTATTCCGTAGAATAGAAGGGTCAGAAGGAGGGCTGGCAAAAAATATTGTTCATGGGGAACTAACAGCATAGGCTCGAAATCGCCTCGGCTTTTTAGCTCGTGAATGATGTTTCTAGTGTACTAAGATGGTTATGCTCGAAATCCACTCTCATTAATGTACTATAAATCGAGGCTGACATCTGCCTTTGCACAGCACGGGTATTCTCCAGAGGAATTGGAACTTGTCACGTTGGTGCTTAGACCAACTGGATATCAAATTAACTTCAGCCATGAGGATGTTGTAATTGCCGGGAAATATTCACCAAAGCTACAGGTACATTGTCCATCAGGCACATTTATTCACTTAGTATTTGTGATCTTTTTTTGAAACTCACTCAGTATTCTTTTATGATTGCTCCTGACACATATTATTTGACTTTCTATATTTATTTCCTATGCAGTTGAAAATATCCAATGGACGAACTACCAAGTTTGTTTTAGAGAGTTCCCCAGGTATATCTCTACCACTTACTACAGAGGGACTCACTAAGCCCAATAGTGAGGATAACGATATCAGGTGCCAACTGATGCCTTACCTTCTCACTTACTAACCTTTTGTTTGATGCTTTCTTTTGTTGGCAAAGGGTGAAAATTCATAGAACTGATTAACTGATACTTCTGCAGGCTACGCGACCTAATCGTATTGGTCATGAGAAGTTTCCAGAATAAGGTATCTGCTGTACAATTGTATTATTGTATATGGTATTTCTGATGTTAAACCTTTGATTTTCTCTGCACAATTTTTGCCCGCACATGTTAAACATTTTGTTCTTTTTTATTATAACCGAGTTGAATTTAATGCAGGTCAAACAAGAGATTCCACTCTAAAAGAGTTCTGCTCATTGTTTTCTGCAGTGCTCATTTTGTCCACGAGGTTGACTGGAGTTCTTGATTATACCGCGCATTCTAAGATTTGTTTACAGGCGTGAAGTTACCGAAGAGGTTGGGTGGTCCTGCTAGCTAGTCTAGGTTATTATGTATAATAACAACTCCAACGATCCCCCAAATTTGCCTTTTTCCTCCCATTTTTTGCTTCTTTACATTACTTTTTAACTCCATTGTGTTAAATTGTGATCCAAATTCTAGTACCGGGTTGGACTAGACGTAGTACAATCGGTGTGGGCTTTTGCGTTGGCGTCGACGCGTACGAGTACAACTCGTTTACTTGTCCTACAAGGACTCCTATGTGTTGCCCCTCTTATATACCCCATGTAGTCGCACCTCAGACGGCCTGTCGTCTCGTGCTTGTAATACTCCTCCTCATAGTGATTGCGCCTTCGTGCGTCCGTGGTTTTCTCCCGCAAGGGTTTCCACGTAAAAATCTGTGTGCTCTTTGTCTCGTTTATTTCTCGTTATTATCTAACAAGTGGTATACAGAGCCAAGTTTACAGATACGAGATTTGAGATCGAGAGTTAGGGTTACATCGTGCGTGCCGCCGCACGTCCAGGCGATCCGTCGATCCGAGGCGGATCGATTTTCTGATACAGCCGAGACCGACTGGAGTTCCTACGCGCACGCCTCCCGTGTTGTTGTCTGATCCGGCAATCTCCACTGCTGATCTCGAGGATAAATCAAGACCAGAGAAGCAGGTGCAGCAGAAAACGCATCAATCGGTCAAGTCGCCGCCGAGACAGTCAATTTCCCTTGCCGTGGATTGTTTTGCTGGATCAAGTCCCGAGGCAATTTGTTTTGCTGCTGCTACTCGGCGCGTGCGCATTGATCCGTTCAAGTACTGTTTCAACCAGTACTTCTCAGGCACTAGTACGTGACGAAGCTAGTACTAATTGAGTACTAGATCATCAATTGCTACAGTTTGGTTTTTTACTGCTTCCTCCACATCAGACGACTGCCAGATTTGTTCGACTCATGGCATCCATGAAGTATGATTTTCCGCTGCTGGATCGTGACACAAGGTTTACCCTATGGCAAGTCAAGATGCGGGCGTTGTTGGCACAGGCCGACTATGATGTAGCACTGGATAGTTTTGGGAAGAACCGAATTGAGGACTGGACTGCTGAGGAGAAAAGAATTGATTGTAAGGCTTTGTCACAAATTCAACTCCATTTGCATAATAATATTTTGCAGGAAGTTTTGAGCGAGAAAACTGCCGCCGCTCTATGGTTAAAGCTGGAAGGGATTTGCATGACTAAAGATCTCACCAGCAAGATGCATCTGAAGCAAAAATTATTCCTGCACAGGTTACCCGAGGGAGGTAATGTTTTGAATCATATTTCAGAATTTAAAGAGATTATATCCGATCTAGCTGCAATGGAGGTTAAGTATGAAGAGGAAGATACTGCTTTAATGTTACTTTGTTCACTGCCAAGTTCTTATACCAATTTTAGAGACACCATATTATACAGTCGTGATACTCTCACGCTTAATGAAGTTTATGAAGCTTTGAACTCTAAGGAGAAGATGAAATTAATGGTGCCTCATGATGGTTCGAGTTCATCCCAAGCCGAGGGATTATCTGTTCGTGGCAGGACAAAGGAAAAGAACTCCAATAATGGAAACAGAGGCAAAAGTAAGAACGGCTACAGGGGCCGGTCGCAATCCAGAGACAAGAAGTATTGCAGGTATTGCAAGAGAGACGGGCATGACATCTCTGAGTGTTTCAAGTTGCAGAATAAAGAAAAGAGGAAAGGTAACAAACAAGGTGACAATTCTGCTAATGTTGCTCGTGATGATAGTTCCGATGATGCTCTTGTCGTTATTGCTGGATGTGCTGAGACCAATGATGAGTGGGTACTTGACACTGCATGTACTTTTCATATGTGCCCACATAGAGATTGGTTTAATACTTTTGATTCCACTACTTCTGCTGGTTCCGTTTTGGGTTTTGATAATTCACCATGCAAGATTGAAGGCATAGGTTCTATTCGAATCAAGATGTTTGATGGCATAATCAGAACTTTGACAGATGTTCGGTATATTCCGAAGATGAAGAGAAATCTTATTTCTATGAGTGCCCTTGATGCAAAGGGATACAAGTATTCAGGTGGAGATAGTGTTTTGAAAGTCACCAAAGGTTCCTTTATTGTGATGAAAGGTGATTTAAGTTCGACCAATGGTCTTTATTACCTTCGAGGTTCTACCGTTTCAGGTAACGCTACTCCAGCTATTTCAAAGAATTTTGATTGTGATGCTGCTAACCTTTGGCATATGCGTCTTGGACATATGAGTGAACTTGGTTTGGCAGAGTTAAATAAGAGAGGTCTTCTTGATGGATATGAACCTGGTAAATTGAAATTTTGTGAGCATTGTATCTTCGGCAAACACAAGAGGGTGAAGTTCAACACTTCGGTTCATACAACTGAAGGTATTCTTGATTATGTTCATTCTGATTTATGGGGACCATCTCGCAGAAAGTCACTAGGTGGTGCTAGTTACATGCTGACAATTATTGATGATTATTCGAGAAAAGTTTGGCCTTATTTCTTGAAGCATAAATATGAAGCATTCTCAGCATTTAAGGAGTGGAAGATTATGATTGAAAGACAAACTGAAAAGAAGGTAAAGATACTTCGCACTGATAATGGTATGGAATTCTGTTCTAAGCAATTTAAGAATTATTGCAAGTCTGAAGGCATTGTCAGACATTACACCGTTCCTTATACTCCTCAACAAAACGGTGTTGCTGAGCGTATGAACAGGACCATTATTTCCAGAGCCCGTTGCATGTTGTCCAATGCAGGTTTGCATAGGCGTTTTTGGGCTGAGGCCGCTTCCACTGCTTGTTATCTCATTAACCGTTCACCATCTATTGCTATTAATAAGAAAACTCCAATTGAGGTATGGTCTGGTTCACCTGCTGATTATTCACAGTTGAGAGTTTTTGGTTGCACTACTTATGCTCATGTTGATAATGGAAAGTTGGAGCCTAGGGCTGTCAAGTGCATCTTTCTTGGTTATAAGTCTGGTGTTAAAGGTTTTAAATTATGGAATCCTGAAACCCAGAAGGTTGTTATTAGCAGAAATGTTATCTTTAATGAATCTGCTATGTTACATGATGTTTCATCTACTAATGTTCCCGTTGAGAGTGAACAGCAGCCTATTGTTCAGGAGCCTACTGTTCAGGTGGAGCATGTTATTGATTCAGGTGATACATCTGGTAATGAAATTGTTGATGCACATGATGAACCCGTCGTTAATGATGATAATGTCACTCCCACTCCAAATCAGCCTATTGTTCCACCCAGTTGGAATCTCGCACGTGACAGAGTTAGACGGGGTATTAATAAACCTGACAGGTTAATTGAAGAGTGCAATATTGTTTCTTTTGCTTTATCTGTTGCAGAAGAAATTGAAGGTAATTCTGAGCCTTCTTCATATTCCGAGGCTATTATTTCTGGTGATAGTAATAAGTGGATGACTGCTATGCATGATGAGATGGAATCACTTGAAAAGAATGGCACTTGGGATTTAGTAAGATTACCTAGAGAGAAGAAACCTATTCGTTGCAAGTGGGTTTTCAAGAGGAAAGAAGGTGTTTCTCCTAATGATGAGACAAGATATAAAGCAAGGTTAGTTGCTAAAGGTTATAGCCAGATTCCAGGTATTGACTATAACAAAGTCTTTTCTCCTGTTGTGAAGCATAGCTCTATTCGCACTTTACTCAGTATTGTTGCCATGCATGATCTTGAGCTTGAACAATTGGATGTTAAAACTGCATTCTTACATGGAGAATTAGAAGAGGATATTTATATGGAACAACCTGAAGGTTTTGTTATTCCTGGAAAAGAAAAGCTTGTCTGTAAGTTAAAGAAATCTCTTTATGGATTGAAGCAATCCCCAAGACAGTGGTACAAGAGATTTGACACCTTTATGCTCTCTCAAGGTTTCAAAAGGTCTAATTATGATAGTTGTGTTTATTTGAAAACTGTCAAAGGTTCAACTATTTATTTGCTCCTTTATGTTGATGATATGCTTATTGCTGCAAAGAGTATGTCAGATATTAATGAACTAAAGAAGCAATTGAGTAATGAATTTGAGATGAAGGATTTGGGTGCAGCAAAGAAAATACTTGGCATGGAAATATCCAGAGATAGACCGTCTGGAAAAGTATATCTAAGTCAGAAGGGATATATTGATAAAGTTCTTCGTCGTTTTAATATGCATAATGCCAAGCCGGTGAGTACTCCGTTAGCTGCACACTTCAAATTATCATCAGCTTTATGTCCTAAGTCAGATGCCGATATTGAGTACATGTCTAGAGTTCCCTATTCAAGTGCAGTTGGTTCACTTATGTATGCCATGGTTTGTTCTCGTCCGGATTTATCATATGCATTGAGTGTTGTCAGTAGATACATGGCTAATCCTGGAAAGGAACATTGGAAAGCAGTTCAGTGGATTTTCAGATACCTGCGTGGTATTTCTAATGCTTATTTACAGTTTGGGAAAACTAGAGATGGACTTGTTGGTTTTGTTGATTCTGATTTTGCTGGTGATTTGGATAAGAGAAGATCACTCACAGGTTATGTTTTCACCATTGGTGGTTGTGCTGTGAGTTGGAGAGCAACTTTGCAGTCTATTGTGGCTTGTTCCACTACTGATGCCGAGTATATGGCTATTTCTGAGGCATGCAAAGAAGCTATCTGGTTGAAAGGTTTGTACACTGAGCTTTGTGGAGACTCATCTTGCCCTACTGTATTTAGTGACAGTCAAAGTGCTATATATCTTACAAAGAATCCAATGTATCATGAGAGGACAAAGCACATTGATGTCAGATTTCATTATATTCGAGATGTTGTTGCTGAAGGCGATTTGAAGGTATGCAAGATAAGTACTCATGATAATCCAGCTGATATGATGACAAAGCCAGTTCCGACCAATAAGTTTGAGCTTTGCTCAGGCTTAGTTGGTATTTCTCACTAGTCCTATGGACTTTGACGCACAAGGTGTTTATGCTGATTTGGATGGAGTTATTCACTTTCTTCGACTACTGAAGGGAATTTGGCTCAAGGTGGAGATTGTTAAATTGTGATCCAAATTCTAGTACCGGGTTGGACTAGACGTAGTACAACCGGTGTGGGCTTTTGCGTTGGCGTCGACGCGTACGAGTACAACTCGTTTACTTGTCCTACAAGGACTCCTATGTGTTGCCCCTCTTATATACCCCATGTAGTCGCACCTCAGACGGCCTGTCGTCTCGTGCTTGTAATACTCCTCCTCATAGTGATTGCGCCTTCGTGCGTCCGTGGTTTTCTCCCGCAAGGGTTTCCACGTAAAAATCTGTGTGCTCTTTGTCTCGTTTATTTCTCGTTATTATCTAACACATTGCCTGCTCTAGGTTATTAGACGCGGGACTGCCATTGGTTTTAAAACTTGAGCCAGCTGATTAACGTAATCAATCTGTGATGTATTTGATAGCAGAGATAAATTATCATTACAACTGAAATATGTTGCTACATGCTGTAATATGTGTATTGTTACTGTCATGATGAAATGACATCCTAATATGTTTGTCATTGCCTTTCCTGGAACAGATATTGAATCCACTTGTTCAAAGATGAAGAGTTTTTTATCTGCGTGCTTACTCGTTCTGCATGTGGAATAGTCTAACAGAAAGAAAGAAAAAGTATGTTTTCCAGCCAAATCTATGCAAGGATATCTCTGAATTTTTACAAGAGGTGTTAAATCTCTCGATCAACCAAAGTTAGTGATGCTACAATTGCTGATATTTCTGAGATTCATCCGAACCAAAGATAGTTAGTGCTGCTACACTTGCTGACCTTGGAATCTGACCGCTAACTGGATCGTCCTCCTTTCGGGACAGGGGGCCGCGTTTCTCCTATCTCCATCGACAGCGAGGTGGGGGACTCGTTTGCTGCGGCTGTCCATGTGACTTTTCTTATATCCAACATGTACTGTCACACGGTGGCCCCAATCAAGGATCATGACGATAGATCTGGATGAAACTGTGGTGCCGAGGCCCTCTAACCGCCTCCTGATTAGCATACGGTTCCTATAGTTCTTCTTTCTTGCGAAGAATGTATCTCAGAAAACTTCATCTGAGGCCAAGAAGGATGTTGAATAAGTTCAACACATAGAGTGGCCATCATGGATTTATTACTGCAGGGATGAATGCACACGGGTGTTCTAATTGTCGCTTTGCAAGGAATAGAAATTCAGGGAAGGTCAACTGAAGTTCAAACACATAAATAAATTCAGCCAGCTACACCTGAATTTAGCACAGGCGAAATGGCGGTCGTCGCCATTTGGTCTCATCCACAACACACTACGGCTGATGACATTTCATTGTCAGACAAATAGAATCCGCTTCAAAGAACAGCCGAGCTCACACCCATGAAGACTGACGGGGAGCCATGGAAGCAGCCTCTTCCCCGCGACGATGAAACAGCTATCGTCGAGGTCTCGCACCTCCGTCAGGTTACCGTGCTGCTCAATGACCCGTGCTGAAAACAGCACTGATAACCCTACGTCCATGCCATGCCGTAGCCATGACAACAATGGAGATGACGACTGTGATGAAGAGTTCGGGGCACCAGCACATAGCTTCTAAATTGCTGATAAGATGTCAAGATTAATATATAGCTCATCTTAGCTGAGTTCGTCCAGCTTCTGCAGGTCCCGGGGCTTCTTGATATGGCTCAGATTTCAGAATGTTATTAGAAATAGCTGCCGGCTGTTCTGCCTTGGATTACTGATACAGACATGCTAAGTAATGGGCATAAGGGATAACTAGATCAAAATTCAGTTCAACTGGGAAGCCCTCGCCTAAAAATACAGATTCTTCCCTAAAAAAACAGAATCCAGAGCAGAGTTTTGTGCTGTCAGCTTATCACATGTACCCCTTGTCTGGATCTCGTATCACTTTCTTTTTTACGAAATAACCTCTCTTGATTATTAGATGAAATAAAATGAGCAAAATTGGTGTTGAAAATGTGAAAGGTGCCATACTAGGAGTGTCAGGTTCAGTCTTAAGAACTGACCAAACACTTCAGTTAAGCATGAGAAGTAACAACTTTGACTAGAGGCTTCTCTCTCCAACAAAAAACATACGGTAGGTAAACAAATTACTGCTGGGCAATTGATAGAAAAGTACAGAGTTATGTCGATATTCAAGGCAGCGATCATGTATCACTGGTAGAAAAACGACTTTATGTGAGCCCCATTAGTCCCGGTTTGATAACGACCCGGTACTAATGTGACAATTAGTCCCGATTCCAACAGCTAGGGGGCGGGCATCATTAGTCCCTTCGTGGCATGCCTCTAGTCCCTGTTCGTGTCACAAACCGGGACTAAAGGGGTGGTGTGTAACGCCCCGGATTCGATGCGCCAGGTGTTCGCCAGTTATTCGCCGTCGTTGCCATGTCATGCGCTTGCGTGTTGCACTTTGCCATGTCATCATCTGCATTTCATATCATGTCATCATGTGCATCGCATTTGCATACGTGTTCGTCTCATGCATCCGAGCCTTTTCCCCGTTGTCCGTTTTGCAATCCGGCGCTCCTATGTTCCCCGGCGTCCCCTTTTACCTTTTTCCGTGAGCGGGTATTAAACCTTCTCGGAATGGACCGAGGTTTGTCAAGCGGCCTTGGTATAGCACCGGTAGACCGCCTGTCAAGTTTCGGGTCATTCGGAGGTCGTTTGATACTCCAACGGTTAACCGGGTAACCATGAAGGCCTCTTTTGTAATGCAGCCCAACACCCCCTCCAAAGTGGCCCAAAACCCATCCTAACCCCCTCCATATTCTCGGTCGTTCGATCACGATCGTGTGGGCGAAAGCCGCACTCCATTTGAAGCCTCCTACCTATAAATATGTGCACTCCTCCGAATTTTCGGGTCCAAACCCTACCCTAATCCTTCCCCCGCCGCCACCGGACGCGTCCGCGATGGCCGGACACGTCCGCGCCGCCGCCCGCACCCAACCCCGCGCCGCCACCTGTCCGTCGCCTCGCCCCCACCGCCGCGGGCCCGCGCGGCCCAGATCCGGCCCGCCGGGCCCGGATCCCGCGCCGTCGCCGCCGACCAGGGCCGCGCCCGGCCTCGCCGCTGCCTCGCCGGGGCGCGCCCGCGCGCCGCCCACGCGCCCGAGGCCGCGTGCCCGTGCCTCCATCGCCGGCCGCCGCTCGCCGGTCTGCGCGCCACCGGCCCCGCCGCCCGTTCGCCTCCTCCCGAGCTCCGCCGCTGGCCGGCCCCTCGCCGGAGGCCGCGCCCGACCCCAGCGACCTCCGCCGCCAAGCCGCGCCTTCGCCGGAGCGCCGCCTCCCGGCGCCTCTCTGCCTTAGCCCGGCCTTGCCCCGACCTTCCCTGCCGCAGCCGGCCTCCTCCTCGCCGGGGACGTCGCGCTCGCGTCGCCGGCATTCCGGATCCGCGCCTCCCGCGTCGCCCGGAGCTCGCCGGAGCCTCCGCCCCGCTCGCCGGATTTCCCTCTCCGGTGGATCTGGAAAAGGTGGACCAGATCCACCACTCCCTCCTACAAAACGCCTCCCCACGCCCGGATCCCTCCGTCCCGGGTCGAACCCGTCCCGCGTTGACTTTCGCGGAGGTATAATTTTCTCTAAGTCCCCAGGATTGCATAATATGTGTGCAACTTCATCATGTAATATCTCTTTGCATATTGCTCCGTTTTGGGCGTGTAGCATATCAAGTTGTTCCCCTCGATGCGTTCATCATTTCATCTCATTGCATAATTTTCATTTGAGCTCATCTTGATGCCCGAAATGCTGTTAGAAGAGGGCTATGTGATGTTAGTTTCAGATCTGTTTCAGTACATGCACTTTTGTCATTTTTGCCATGATTGATGTGTGCATCCTATGAACTGGAGTCCTACATGTGTTTTGTAATATGCCATGCCATCTTTCCATAGGTTTATGCCATGTATTTTTGTGATCTTTTTGGTGATTAGCACAACCATGCAAACTAGGGATCATAATGTTGCTGATTTCAGGGACTTAGTAATACTAAGTTATTCCTGCTGTTATTTTTATGCCATGTGTTCATGTTGATTCAGAGAGATCTATGCCTCTTTTGAGCATGATCAGTAAGGGTGTTTTGAGCATATGGATTTGCTCTATCCATTCACGCCTTTTTTGATAATTATGGAGTGCCATAGCTTGAGTCAATCGAGCTCTACTTTTGCTATAAAATGTTACTGGCAGATTGTTACATGTTATTCGATTTTGCCAAGCTTGTTGTAGTTGATCCTTGCATGCTATGATGTTTTTCTTGCCATGTCTAGTTTCTATGCCATGTCTTCTTGATGGATGTATGCTTAGTTTATCATGCAATGCTTTGTAGTGAGTGCATCGAGCTCGTAAACATGCCTACTTGTTATCTGTTTTTGACATGTCCAGTTTTCTGCCAAGTCTGAAATCTGTAACGAAACTTGCTATGTTTACATGGGTGTTATTATATTTTCTGGTCCTTTTTGGCTCATGGTCAGTAAGGGACTTTTGTTCAATGCTTTGAGTAGATTCATTCCATGCCTTGTTTTGCTATGTCCTGTTCCTGTAGCATGTTGTTTGCTTGCTCTAAACATGTCATCCTGATGTTAAATTCTGGCATGTTAGTATTTTCTCTAAGTCTGTGAACCTGTTATCTTTTGCACTTTTGCCATGCTTGTTTGAACCTGTTATGGTGTGATTTAGCCGTAGATCAGTGTTCATCTTTTGTCAAGCATCTTGAGTAGATCACTGCCATATGCTTTTCTGATATGTTTGGGTGCAGTTGCTTAATTTCTTGTTACTTGCTAAGTGGCATCATGCTGTTAATCGCAGAGATATGTCATTCTTGTTTTGCTTGTCATTTGCAAACCGTGCATCCGATTCCGGTGATCTTTATATCGATTTCAACCAAAATCATCTCATCTTTCCAGTGGCATACTTGGTTTGCCAATATTATGTCTTGTTCATCCTTGTCCTTCCGGCGCATGCATATGCATTGCATACCACATCTCGCATATCACGCCATGTTTTGCATCATGTTGTTTGCGCATTCATCGTGGTTGATAGTTGTTCCTTTGCTTGTGTTCTTGTGTTGGGTAGAGCCGGGAGACGAGTATGTGAATGAGGAACCTGTTGAGAACGCTTTCGAAGACCAAGCTTTCGACAACTCTGAGAACCTTGCAGGCAAGATGACCATACCCTCGAAAACACTTCTATCTTTGCTTGCTAGATGCTCGCTCTTTTGCTATGCCTATGCTGCGATACCTACCACTTGCTTATCATGCCTCCCATTGTTAAACCAAGCCTCTAACCCACCTTGTCCTAGCAAACCTTTGTTTGGCTATGTTACCGCTCTGCTCAGCCCCTCTTATAGCGTTGTTAGTTGCAGGTGAAGATGAAGTTTGTTCCTTGTTGGAACATGGAGATGTTGTTCCTTGTTGGAACATGTTTACTTGTTGGGATATCACAATATATCTTATTTAATTAATGCATCTATATACTTGGTAAAGGGTGGAAGGCTCGGCCTTATGCCTGGTGTTTTGTTCCACTCTTGCCGCCCTAGTTTCCGTCATATCGGTATTATGTTCCCGGATTTTGCGTCCCTAACGCGGTTGGGTGATTTATGGGACCCCCTTGACAGTTCGCTTTGAATAAGACTTTTCCAGCGAGGCCCAACCTTGGTTTTACCATTTGCCTCACCACCACCTACTTTTCCCTTGGGAGTAATTAACCCAAGGGTCATCTTTATTTAGTCCCCCCCCCCCGAGCCAATGCTTGTCTAAGCGTTGGCCCGAAACGAGTAGACTGCGGGGCCACCTTGGGGAAACTTGAGGCCTGGTTTTACTCATAGGATGTCTCATCCGGTGTTGCCCTGAGAACGAGATATGTGCAGCTCCTATTGGGATTGTCGGCGCATCGGGCGGCTTTGCTGAACTTGTTTTATTACTGTCAAAATGTCTTGTAGTCGGGATTCCGAGACTGATCGGGTCTTTCCGGGGAGAAGGAATATCCTTCGTTGATCGCGAGAGCTTATCATGGGCTAAGTTGGGACACCCCTGCAGGGTTTGAACTTTTGAAAACCGTGCCCGCGGTTATGTGGCAGATGGAAATTTGTTAATGTCCGGTTGTAGAAAACCCGAAGTTGATCTTAATTAAAATACACCAACCACGTGTGTAATCGTGATGGTCTCTTCTCAGCGGAGTCCGGGAAGTGAACACGGTGTTGGAGTTATGCTTGACGTAAGTAGTTTCAGGATCACTTCTTGATCATAGTTGTTCGACCGTGCTTTTGCCTTCTCTTCTCGCTCTCATTTGCGTATGTTAGACACCAGATATGCTAGTCGCTTGCTGCAGCTGCACCTCATACATTTTACCCTACCTATAAGCTTAAATAGTCTTGATCTCGCGGGTGTGAGATTGCTGAGTCCCCGTGACTCACAGATACTTCCAAAACCAGTTTGCAGGTGCCGATGAAACCGTGCAGGTGACGCACCTGAGCTCAAGGAGGAGCTCGATGAAGATCTTGTTCATTGTGTTGTTTCGTTTCAATTGATCAGTAGTGGAGCCCAGTCGGGACGATCGGGGATCTGTGTAGCATTTGGGGTAGTCTTCTTTTATTTTGGTTCCGTAGTCGGACCTTGATTGTATCTGTATGATGTAATGCTTTACTCATGTATTGCGTGAAGTGGCGATTGTAGGCCAACTATGTATCTCTTTCCCGGACGTGAAGTTTCTACACCCAGGAGCAAATGCTCCTGGTGTGAACAGTAAAATCAAAAGAATTGAACAAAAGTTCAAAAAAAATCTGAAATTTATTTGAGGAATACTTTCACACATGTTTGTTGTGCATGCAAACTTTCATCACAAAATCACATTGGTGGAAGGTGTGGTAAAAAAAACAAAATCGATGCTCTGAAAATGTTACTTACAAAAGCATTTTGGACCTCCGATTTTGTTTTTTTTGGCACGGCTTCCACCAATGTGATTTCGCGATGAATTTTTGCGTGCACGACAAACATTTGTGTAAGTATGTCACAAAAAAAATTCAGAATTTTTTGAATTTTTTTTTCTATTTTTTTGATTTTACTGTTCACTCCAGGAGCATTTGCTCCTGGGTGTAGAAAGGCACTTTCGCTCTTTCCCTTATGTATTACATGGGTTGTGTGAAGATTACCTCACTTGCGACATTGCTTTTAATGCGGTTATGCCTCTAAGTCGTGCTTCGACACGTGGGAGATATAGCCGCATCGAGGGCGTTATAAGTTGGTAATCAGAGCCATCCCCGACCTTAGGAGCCCCCACTGATTGATCGTTTTTAGCGGTCGAGTTGTGTCTAGAAAAATGTTTTGGGTCATTTAGGAATTATATATCGGAGAGTTTAGGAATTCTTTTTACTTCCCAATCTCCTCATCGCTCTGGTAAGGCATCCTGACGTAGATTTTTGACTCTTCTCTTCTCAAATTTCACTAAAAAAAACTTTAGGATCACGCGGGTATCTTATAATCGTTTCGATGGTTTTGTGATGACAACATTGTCTTGGTGCCTCCTGTCAGCAGGGGTTTAGTGAAAGTGTCCCGGGGAGTTGAGCTCTGAGGTGTTGTCGTCATAATTTTATCGTTACAGTTCTGGAATACCTGAGTTTAGCACGCCGACATCGAAAATCTCTTTTGTACAGTTGTTGGTGAGATAACCCTGATAGCCCAGTACTGAGGCGAGTGCGGGAGTATTGCCATAACTTGTATAACGGATGCTTTTCAAAGGTTGAGGTAGACGATTTCCGAAGGTTTGTTGGTTATGTGTTGAAGAATGGATACAACTGATGTGGGAATTCAAGTAGCTCCTAGAATATCTTCCCGACAGATGCATGATATGGGATTGGGTACATCTCTATCATATGTATTTGTTCCGGCTTATTCTGCATGCCAAATCCTTGTTTTGTTGCTATTTGTGGTATTCGAGTTGCTTCGATGCCAAATGTGGAATCCATACCTTTCCTAAACGGTGTTCTCATATTTCTATGTGAATACTAATCCTTCTTGATCATTGAGGTTGTCTTCTCAATTCTTTCCAACCGGTGTGTCTCTCTTCAAGTGGATCCGATCACTTCAACATTCGCAAGATCAATTATCAGTTCTTCTCAACGGTGTTTGCTTCATCCGTTCCAAGTTGTCTTTGTTTTCCCGCCCTCCCACCCTTATTTCTTCAAGGACGCAGATTTCGTAATCAAGTACCCATTTTATTCTTGTGAAGTCTCCATTTTTTTTCCGTCAATGTTTCTTATCCGGTGATTCTCATGAAGATTCTAACGGAGCTTCAAGTTTATCATTCTTCATTCTTTTCTTCTCCGGTGGTTTCAATTCAAGCTTTGTCAATCATATCCTTTTCCTCGTTTCAAATGCTTTCTCATACCGGTGCACCTCTTAATCATTCACTTCTCGCTATTCATTTGTTCTGGAGTGCTAAAGATATCTCACAAGGCTCGTCTTTTCATTCAAGATTCGTTCAAGCTATTTGGAGATTATGATCTCATTCAAGCCATTTAATTCAACCGGTGCAATCTCTCTTTTTAAGCAATCGTTCAACGGTGTTTCTTTTGAGTGGGCCCTAACCCACAGGTCTTTTTCCAGGTTCTTACCTGACTCTTCTAATTTTTCGGAGCTATTCCCAAATTCATTTCAAAGTTTGACGTAAGAATGAATTTTCATCAGTCATATGTCTTTCTCCAAGATTTTCAAATTCTTTTCATCATTGGTTCAACCTTTCCGATTCTCATTCCGGAGTGCCTCAACAATTCTTGGTGGTGTTTCTCGTCATCATTCTCAACATTTGAAGACCGAAGAAGAGTTTCTCTTAAATCTTGCCCCATTCTCTTCAAGATTCATTGTTCTAGCTTCATGCCATCCTCATAATTGTTTTTGACTGTGAGAATTCTTTTCATACCCATCCGGAGCATTTCATGAGTTGTTTCCACTTCTTTTCTCCGGAGCCATCATCTCAGAATTATTCATTCAAGCTTTCATCTCTCGTTCTCCAAATCTTACCGGTGCATCTTTCAATATTCTCTAATCAGTTCATGATCTCTTCGTTCTCATGTATCTAAATCCTAGCAAGCATCTTCGTTCATTTGCTAATTCTTCCCGGTGTTTCCTTATCTTTTCTTCGTTCGTTTTCAATTTTTACGGTGTTTCGTTCAACATTCCTCTTCCATTGTTAGCATACCAATTAATTCATTCTTCCCAAATCCTACCGGTGGTTCCATCAATACCTTCTCAAGTTTGCGCTATATCTCTCTTAATCTTTTCTACGAGAATAAGTAGTATGCCAAATCCATTGCTTGTCATCAATTTAATTGATGAAGGTTGAGCATAATGTAATTCTTATTCTTGTTTCATCGAATAAATTCTATTCCTTATTCCGGAGGTTCTTCAAATTCTTGATTTCAATTGTTTCATCTTGTCTTCCTCGGAGTTCCAAGCTCTCGCAATTATATCACCACGGAGATCCATCTAATCATTGCAAGGCTTCACCTTGTGTTCAACTTCTCTTTCTTTTATCATCCTTTCATTACCGGAGTTCTCATGAAGGCTCTACATGGTGGTTCGTCAAGGATTCTTTTCATTCTTCAATTGTTCTTCAAGATTTCTCTCAGAGTTAAGACCCGCCGAACCTTACTCTAAAATAAACATGTTGTTCAGCACATGTTGTATTTTGAGGAGTTCAAGCATTCTTCATCTTGCATTCCGAAGTGCAATTCTTTCTACCTTATCTTTTGAGGTGGTGTTATGTCGTTCTTGACAATTTCCCTTCGTGTTTCATGATTCACATGTTGTCAAGAATGAGGTATATTAAATCCGTCAATTTCTTCCTTGGAGTTATCTTGGTTTAGATTTCACCTAAAGCTTTCCCTAAGGTTTGTTGCTATTTATGGTGCTTATAAATGACCCAAGTTCTTCATTTGTCCTCTCGGTGAAATAAGTTTCTCGTCTCCTTGTTGATATCAATCCAATCGTTTGTTTCCGTTGGTGGCAGAAGCTCACCTCATAATGTTGAGATGTTTCCATAAGTCCACTACAAGCTTATTCTTTTCGTTGTTGGTTTTCCAACAACTCCGTTCAATCCCTCTTGTCAGGATGCTTTTCAAATTCAATTGTGGTAGAAGTTATCATTTCCTTCTCCGTTCTCTTATTCCGACGATCTAGCTTCTATCCGTTCGTTCCATTCCATTCTTTCATTTCTTCCGGAGGCATTGTGATGTTGCTCTCTTCACTCATCATCTAGAATTGTGAGGATCATGTTCTTTTCCTTGCTTATCCATTTAACCGGAGTGTCGTGTTTTCATTCGAGCTCTCTCATCTTATCAAGTCTTGCATCTCTTCTCAACCGGAGTGTTGTCTGAAATTTTTCTTACCCCTTGCGCCATTCTTTTAATAGTACCACCAAGAATTGTAAGGCCCTTTAGTGCCGGTTTAGGAACCGGCACTAAAGTGTGGGCACTAAAGGCCCCCCCCCTTTAGTACCGGTTCAGCACGAACCGGTGCTAAAGGGCAACCACGTGGCACGAGTCAGTGCCGGGGGCCGGGAGTGACGGGGACATGTATTGGGGGTAGGGTAACAGGCCTGACCTAAAGGCCCTACCCATGGACACCGTATACTTTGTACTGGGCCCCTGGGCCAGATCGCCGTCCAGATGTACCGCAACTTAAAAGTCTCTCGGACAGCGATCACCACTCGGAGCACGGCACTTCACTCGACGAGCTCATTCCACTCGACCATGTAACTCACTCGGATATGCGAAGATCAATAGTCAGCATGACGGTTTTGTAGTGGGCAAGCATTATGGCATTGATGCTCCACCGTGTAACATAAGGGGTGAGGGGTGGCGCACTCTATATAAGCCACCCCCCACCACAGGACTAGGGGCTCTTTTTCGATCTCTCTCTCTCTTTTTCACCATTAGTCTCAGGACTACGGGGATCCGTTCCCCTCTCATTGTAATCTCTGGATACATACTAAGATAAAACAAAGCCTCTCCGGAGCACGAGACGTAGGGTTGTTATCTCCATCGTGAGAGGCCCGAACTCGCTAAAACCACCGTGTCACCCATATGCATCTCGATAAATCATGCTCCGTTACCCTATACCTTATTATTGTCGGAATCGTTCCCACGACAGTTGGCGCCCACCGTGGGGCATGTCGTTTATCGAGCCATGATGTAAATGGTTTTCTTTCTTCAATGTTCGCCCGCTGATCAACAATCATCAATGGAGGATCTGATCCAGGATGTTTCGGACATCGCTCCATTCACAGGGCAGTCATGATACTCTTCATACAGAGGGATCAGGAAGTCCCATTCCATACTATCTTATTCTTTACAGTCGATCTTTAATCTAACAATGGTTGTTTCTCTCCTGTATGTACATGTACTCATGAGGAGGATGGCCGCATCATCTTCTTCACATCAACCAGAAAGCGCGAACAACAGCGGCATGGGGGCCGAGCTCCCGACATGGCCGGTCCACCGAGTCAACTGCCGCCCGTCCGGCTTCACCGACCTCTGGCGCGTCCATCTGCGCCGGAACCGCACCTCCAGCGGTGTTCCTGAGTCGCACGGCCGGCATAATGCGATGGTGCAGCAATCCTCCCTTTCTGCTCAGCAGAGACACAAGCCTGGCCGGCAACGGGGAACTCCTCGGTCCGATCGCCCGCTCGGCAATGATCTCCATGGTGGAGGCGCCTCTCCCGCCGGCGTCGCAGGCGCGATGCGTTCCTCCCTCATCAGCTTCTCGGGCATGGTTGTTGCGGTGTACGCGCAGACCCCCTGCGGCGCCGAAATAGGAAGCCGGTCACGCCTCCGGGCGCGGCGGTTCTTGCTCCGTTCCCGTCTGCTGGCCATGGCCCTTTTTTCCTTTAACCATGCAAGGTGAGTGGGCCACCTTCCCCTTGATTACCTGCATGCAGGTAAATGCGCGCAAGTATAGGAAACGGAAGGACGTGGTGATCTTCAACGTCAGATTAATTGGTTGCCTCATTATGCGGCCAATTGATGAGGATTACTAACGCCACTTAATTGCTGGGGCCAGAACCAGGCAGCTGTTTCCACGACTTCCACAGGTTCCACACCAATTAATTCGTGCATGCATGCTTGTATGACCATCCAGCCTTCAACTTCGTGGCCGTATTTGCTAGTGCTAACTTGCAGGGTCGCCCGATGGATATTTCACTCGGACAGCTGCGAACCAGATTCGCTCATAGTTCAAACAGATGAATCCACTCGGCGACTCGTACACAGACTCAAGTTCACTCGGCCACGGACCCAAATTCACTCGAACTACTAATATGCAGGGTAACTCGGATGGACTTTGCATCCAGACGACTAACTTGCAGGGACGTTTTTGATCCAGCAGAAAATGTATTCGTAGCTATACTTGCTACTAACTTGCAGGGTCACTTGTCCCATCGTTGTCCACCGACAGCAGTTCACTCGGACGAAGGTTTCGTTCAGACGAATAACACGATGACAGGCAGACCGTCGCTCAACTGGTCACACCAGCATCACTTGGTCGCGCGCGCATCGTCACTCAACGTCCCGCGCGTCACCACTCCACTGTACGCGTCTACTTCACCCGGACGCCCCGCGCGTCGCTACTCTGCGGGACGCGTCTACATCAGTCGGACGTCCTGCTCGACATCATTCCACGGCACACGTCTACATCACTTGGACGCCCCGCTTGACATCATCAGTCCGCGGGACATGTCTACTTCATTCGGCCGCCTCGTGCGTTGCCATTGGTTGGTCACTTCATCACCATTCGGCCGCTTCGTGCGTCGCCCATCGGTTGGTCACCTCATAACCACTCGGCCGCTCCGTGCGTCGCCTCTCGGTTGGTCACCTCATAACCACTCGGCCGCTCCGTGCGTCGCCTCTCGGTTGGTCACCTCATAACCACTCGGCCGCTCCGTGCGTCGCCTCTCGGTTGGTCACCTCATAACCACTTGGCCGCTCCGTGCGTCGCCCATCGGTTGGTCACCTCATAAACCACAAGGCCGCACCGGGCGTCGCCATCGCCAAAATCCCCCAGTGGGTGACTTAGCTGCGAATCTGTTTCGCCTAAATTCGAGAAATCCTACCGAGTGGAGAGCAAACCTCCCACTCGGGGGCTTAGCTGCAGTCCAGTACTCGCCTAAGTTAAAAAAAAATCCTACCGAGTGGAGAGCAAACCTCCCACTCGGGGGCTTAGCTGCAGTCCAGTACTCGCCTAAGTTTGAAAAAATCCTACCGAGTGGAGAGCAAACCTCCCACTCGGGGGCTTAGCTGCAGTTCAGTACTCGCCTAAGTTTGAAAAAATCCTACCGAGTGGAGAGCAAACCTCCCACTCGGGGGCTTAGCTGCAGTCCAGTACTCGCCTAAGTTTGAAAAAATCCTACCGAGTGGAGAGCAAACCTCCCACTCGGGGGCTTAGCTGCAGTCCAGTACTCGCCTAAGTTTTAAAAAATCCTACCGAGTGGAGAGCAAACCTCCCACTTGGGGGCTTAGCTGCAGTCCAGAACTCGCCTAAGTTTGAAAAAAATCCTACCGAGTGGAGAGCAAACCTTCCACTCGGGGGCTTAGCTGCAGTCCAGTACTCGCCTAAGTTTTAAAAAATCCTACCGAGTGGAGAGCAAACCTCCCACTCGGGGGCTTAGTTGCAGTCCAGAACTCGCCTAAGTTTGAAAAAAATCCTACCGAGTGGAGAGCAAAACTTCCACTCAGGGGCTTAGCTGCAGTCCAGTACTCGCCTAAGTGTTTGAAATCCTACCGAGTGGAGAGCAAGCCTCCCACTCGAAGGCTTAGCTGCAGTCCAAGGACTGGCCTAAGTAGCCAAAATCCGACTGAGACAAGAGCAAACCTCCAATTGAAGGAGCTGCATCACAAGTATAATGTGCGCTCCATCCCTATCCGCAAAGACACCGAGACGAAGGTCGACTGTCACCATCGCCTCGTCATCACTCGGACGCCCCGCGCGTCGCCACTCGGTTGGTCGCCTCATCACCACTCGGCCACTCGCGTGCCTTCAGACAGCTAAGTCATTCTAGGACTACATTCTGTTATTTCCCCGTGCCTGAGTATCCCGTAATTCACAAATCATGTTCACTCGGAGGCCACGCCACCGAGTGTGCCCCTACGCTCGGTTTCTTATTTTTCACATACTTGCTTAGTACTCACTCCTGAGTCCAACTTCCATTTTTAATGCATACGTCATTCACGAACACCATGTGTTCTTCATTTCGAGTTTGCATCAGTCCTCGGGGGCTGCAACTCAGTCGGAACACTACACTTCCATTTTATTTGAGCCAGCACTCCAACATGTCCAGTTGGATCCTTCACTTCGTCAAGTTCGACTAGATCCTTCACTCTTTTAGAATCTTGTTGGTTTTGAACCAGCAAGCCCCTTGCACTCCCAGTGGGTGTCTATGGGTGTTATTTACATAAATCATTTCAGCACAGATCAAATTTCCTCGAGAAATTATTTTGTTGGCTTGTGCCATTTTTTACACAAGTTACGCGATCACTCGACGGCCCTATGCGCCAACTTCATCGCTACTCGGACTCGGTCACCGTGCCGGCCCTAGCGCACCACAACACCAACATTGTCGCCCTATTGACTTCAAACACATTCAGCCAACCCCTCAGAGGAATCCTCTTCATCATATCAATGACATAGACCTTGTCAGGCATGAGACTGATAAGTTCCTTTTATAATTAAACTGCACCCTTCACTCCTTGCGAGTTTGCCTCTTTCGAGCATCACTCGGAAGCTTCTCCTCATGTTTACCCAAGTCCGACTCGATTAATTACAAATTATCCATTCAAAACTATATTTCTCGTATTCCGGCACGTCCGTTGTCGAAGCCTATAGTACGCTCGGGGGCTATGCCGCACTCGGGAGCTGCAGCTCATTTGGAATGATACTCTCCTAAGTGGTCGAGTACTTCATCACCAGTCAGACCCTTCACTTCAACAAGTACATTCGATCCGTCAAAAACAAATTACATAATCACCCAGACACTCTGCATGCCATCTTCGTTCCTACTCAGACTCAGTTGTCGCGCCGGTCTTGTTGCGCCACAGCCACACAACACCGACCTCGTCACTACATCAGCTTCGAAAGCATCTGGCTAATTCCTTCGAAGACCATTTCAGCCACTTGGCTGGACACACAGTCCTTCACTCGACCGCCCCGCGCGTCGTCACTTGGTTGTGCACGTCTTCACCACTTGGCCGCTCCGCGCGTCGCCTCTCGGTTGTGCATGCCTTCACCACATGGCCGCCCCGCGCGTCACAACTTGGCTGGACACATAGTCCTTCACTCGGCCACCTCGCACATCCTCACTCGACCGCCCCGCGCGTCGCCACTTGGTTGTGCACGTCTTCACCACTTGGCCGCTCCGCGCGTCGCCTCTCGGTTGTGCATGCCTTCACCACATGGCCGCCCCGCGCGTCACAACTTGGCTGGACATATAGTCCTTCACTCGGCCACCTCACACATCCTCACTCGGCCGCCCCGCGCGTCGCCATCCGTTGGTCACCTCGTCACCACTCGGCCACCTCGCACATCCTCACTCGACCGCCCCGCGCGTCGCCACTTGGTTGTGCACGTCTTCACCACTTGGCCGCTCCGCGCGTCGCCTCTCGGTTGTGCATGCCTTCACCACATGGCCGCCCCGCGCGTCATAACTTGGCTGGACATATAGTCCTTCACTCGGCCACCTCACACATCCTCACTCGGCCGCCCCGCGCGTCGCCATCGGTTGGTCACCTCGTCACCACTCGGCCGCACCGCGCATCACCATCGGTTGGTCACCTCATCACCGCTCGGCCGCCCCGCGCGTCGCCACTCGGTTGGTCACCTCATCACCCCTCGGCCGCCCCACGCGTCGCCACTCGGTTGGACACCTCATAACCACTCGGCCGCCCCGCGCGTCGCCACTCGGTTGGTCACCTCATAACCACTCGGCCGCCCCGCCTTGGCTGTGCACGTCTTCACCACTCGGCCGCCCCGCGCGTTGCCACTCAGTTGTGCACGTCTTCATCATTCGACCACCTCGCACATCATGACTCGGCCGCTCCACGCGTCGCCACTCGGTTGTGCACGTCTTCACCACTCGACCGCCCCACACGTCGTCACTCGGTTGTACACATCATCGCCCATCGGACACCTCGCGCGTCTCCATCATTTGGACATGTCTTTACCTCTACACCCAGCGGGTGCACTCAGCGTGCCCCCACTGGAAGAGAACTCAGAAAGAAACATTTTGCTCGATGCAAAACCAGCTCCAGAATTACTCGACCTCCGAGTCAGAGAAGAACAAGTTCGATCAGTACCATCTAAGAAGAGTTTTAGTTCTCTCAGACCCCCGCCGACTGCCCGCAGTCGACGGCGGTCTCGGGGACTACACCCAGTGGGTGCACTCAGCGTGCCCCCACTGGAGTAATCTCCACTCGGTACGGCCTGACCAGTCCGAGTGATGAACAACAACAAAAAAGACAGGCTCTAAGACTCTTGCCGACTGCCCGCAGTCGACGGCAGTCTCTGGGACTACACCCAGTGGGTGCACTCAGCGTGCCCCCACTGGAATGGTATCCACTCGGAACGGTCCGCCCGGTCCGAGTGACGGCCAAACAATAAAACAAAGACACGTTCCAGGCGTGAAGAAATTCCGAGTAACCAGTTACTCAATGCAGGACCAGCTCCAAATCACTCCAAAAAAAATTGCTATAAGGTGAGTTTAACGCTCCTCCGCGGACCCGTTTGAGCTCATTTCACTCGGACACCATACAGTCTGGAATCCGTCAAGGCAACATGCGGAGATAAGATCGCCGGATGACCAGAGGGAGTTCATAAGTGCCTCTGCAGCACTCAACTCATCTGGGAATTCACCTCGACTCGACCCGCTCAACCTCGACCGATTCGGGGGCTAATGACGGGGACATGTATTGGGGGTAGGGTAACAGGCCTGACCTAAAGGCCCTACCCATGGACACCGTATACTTTGTACTGGGCCCCTGGGCCAGATCGCCGTCCAGATGTACCGCAACTTGAAAGTCTCTCGGACGGCGATCACCACTCGGAGCACGGCACTTCACTCGACGAGCTCATTCCACTCGACCATGTAACTCACTCGGATATGCGAAGACCAATAGTCAGCATGACGGTTTTGTAGTGGGCAAGCATTATGGCATTGATGCTCCACCCTGTAACATAAGGGGTGAGGGGTGGCGCACTCTATATAAGCCACCCCCCACCACAGGACTAGGGGCTCTTTTTCGATCTCTCTCTCTTTTTCACCATTAGTCTCAGGACTACGGGGATCCGTTCCCCTCTCATTGTAATCTCTGGATACATACTAAGATAAAACAAAGCCTCTCTGGAGCACGAGACGTAGGGTTGTTATCTCCATCGTGAGAGGCCCGAACTCGCTAAAACCACCGTGTCACCCATATGCATCTCGATAGATCATGCTCCGTTACCCTATACCTTATTATTGTCGGAATCGTTCCCACGACAGGGAGCCCTTTAGTACCGGTTGGTAACACCAACCGGTACTAAAATGTTTGGGGGGTTTTTGGTTTTATGATTTCTTTTTCATTTAATTTTGTGTTTCCCATTTTAATTCTTTTTCGTTTCACCCGCAGATATATATATAATAACTCATGCATGCTCGCATCATACATCATCATATATAATAACAAGTCCTACTAATTAATCAAGCATCATCATACAACTTCTACTCGTTATTAATAATAAGTCATACGATCATCATCCTCATAGTCATCGAACCCAACCCTATATAATTGTTCTTAGCACATTATCATCAGTATCAGGTAGGATCGGACCTAAACACACTTAAGGTAAAATAGCATAAAACAATATAGACTCTGAATCTCCATTATGAAGAATGGAGATCATCATGTCTCCAATTCTTGCGCCTCGCTTCCTTTTGCTTCTAAGAAGCTCCTTATGACTGTCCATACATTTTTTTCCATCCTTTGATTGTCATGTCTCCACTTCTTTTAGAAATCCGGTATGGACAGTTGAGATTCGTATGATGACCTGGATATATGTTGAAAACATGAACGCTGCCGCCATTCTGATACATCAAATGAGGCACACAATCCATTGGGATAAGCTGTTGAAAAACATAGTAATAACTTCGTAGTTAGCAATGATGTACTAGTTTTAAAAGTATGCAAAAAGATGCACGGATGTCGTAATAGTAAAAAAACTTACCAGGGTATCTCCATGGTAGTTACCGTAGTTCAACACATGCACTAGTGGCACGTATTGACCATAATGTTGAGGAGTTCGATTGTAGATGTTGTAATTCTCAATATCATGACAAAATCCAACCAGATGAGTTTTCTCCTTGTAAGTGAACTCAGAGCCATCGGTGTAGTAAGTTCTATCTACCATATTCTGCACATTCTTTGATACTCCAAAATAAGCTGTCAATGGAAATAAGCTATCAACTATTTTGAAATGAACAATATAAGTTCTATTAATAATTAACTATGTTTGAGAAACTCACATAGCGGTAGAACTGGAGGAGTATCAACAAGGACCCAAATGTCCATATTGTCTTGCTCGATTTCAGGATCACCAAGATCCATGGTGACAAGCATACCCTCATCAAAACCATACAATTTGCAAAATGCTTCCCAATTTTTGCAACCAAAATGGGTTACGCTCTCAGCATTATACAACTTAACTTCAAAATCCACATCATGATGGGTCCTTAGGTGAATTTTCTTCGTTTCAAAATTTTCATGGTCTTCAAAACCCATCCTCTCCAAGACATAGCGTCTTGCATGACATGAGATCAACTATACTCGAATTGTAAAAGATGAAAATTACATGTTGAAATAGTTGAAGTCATGCTTAATTATGAAAAAAAAAAACACTTGTCCTCGTTGCGTACCGTTTCAACTTCGAAAGTCTCCTCCAGCTTAATACTGAAGCGCCGCCCATCGTCCAGGTGAGGCCTGTCGCACTCACCTCGATCGTCGTGGCACCAGTCGCACTCCCCCGGGAGACTTTTGTCCTCCGATGATGACATTTCCTATACGTTCATAATTCAAAGATTAAATTAGATCATTATTATTCAACTAATCATATGCATATGCCTTGCATATAGTGCTCTCCAATTTGACTAAAAAAGAAACTAGTTCTATTAATTTTCTTGCTAAAAATAAACTAATTCAACTAGTTTAACTAGTAAGCACTTACTATAAATAGAATAATGTAGTATTTACTCAAAATAAACAAGTTGCCCTCTAACTAAGTCCATTAAACACTTTCTAAGTGTAGTACTAATTACTAAAAGTGAACATAATACAAATTCTATGAACAAAATTACAACATTAAACACCTATATATATCTAGCCAAATATATATTCATCTAACATTTGACATTAGTATATCTAACTATATATTCATCTATAACAATTGACATTAATTTTCTATCTAATTCATTTAACATTCAACATTAATCTAACATTTATATAAACTCAAATTATATATAAAAAATTAAATAAACAGAAAAATGCATTAACAAATAATATTTTACTTAGATCATCAAATCTCAGATACCTAAATTTTCTTACTAAAAATAAATTAGTTATATTAATTATTGAACTAGTTCAAATCTCATATACCTAAATAAACTAGTTCAACAATTTCCTTACTAAAAATAAACTACTTATATTAATTATTCAACTAGTTCAAATCTCTACTACAAATATCTAGTACGGGTATATATATGTGTGTGTACGTATGTGTGTGTGCATGTACGTACGTGTACGTATATATGTTTGTGTATATGTGTGTGTGCGTACGTACGCCGCCGCCCCGTACGTACGAGCGGGCCGGGGCGCCGGCGTACGGGGCGGGGCGGCGTACGTATGGGCGGCGGACGGCGGCGGCGACGAGACGGGCCAGGGCGAGCTAAAGACGTACCGCGCCCAGGCGGACGGCGGGCGACGGGCGGCGGCGGCGACGACGGGCGACGGGCAACGGCGGCAGCGACGGGCGACGACGACGACGGACGACGGGCGGCGGCGGCGACGACGGGCGAGGGCGCGCGCGAGAGAGTCGACGAAATAAGAGGAGATCTAACTGAATTTTCGCAAGTGTTGTATATATAGGAGATGCCTTTAGTACCGGTTCGTGCCACAAACCGGTACTAAAGGCCAACTTTGGCCAGGCAAAGAGGCGGGAAAAGCAGGCCTTTAGTACCGGTTCGTGCCACAAACACCACCTTTTAGTACCGGTTCATGCCACGAACCGGTACTAAAGGCCTCGCGCTGCCACCCCAAAGTTTAGTCCCACCTCGCGGGGCGAAGGGCAGCCGCACTGGTTTATAAACCCAGCCGCGGCTGCCCTTTCGAACTCCTCTATAAGCAGGCTTCTGGGCCTAACTACTGCGCCTTTGGGGCCTGTAATTGCACGCCTTTGGCGTAGCAGGCCCACAGGGCAGCGCCCCAATTTTTTTTATATTTTTTCTTTTCTGCTTTATTTTCTTCTATTTATTTCTGCGTAGTTTTTTGTATAGTTTTTTCTTTTCTGTTATATTTATTTTTCTTCTATTTATTTGTGAGTAGTTTTTCATCTAGTTTGCCAAAATTCAACATTTTCAGAGTTCATTTTGTAGTGACTTTCAATTTCACGGTCATTTTGTAAATGATTGAAAAATAGCAAATATTTTTTTTCTTTTCTGCTTTATTTTTTCTTCTATTTATTTCTGAGTAGTTTTTTTCCTGCTATATTTATTTTCTTCTATTTCTTCTTTTCTGCTATTTTTTCTTCTATTTCTTCTTTTATGCTATTTCTTCTTTTCTGCTATTTTTTCTTTTCTGCTATTTTTTCTTTTCTGCAGAACTTGACGTGCAATTAGTTTTTGCCATAACAGACGAAGCCCGGAGTTCTAATAAATTATTAAAAATAAAAAAGAGGTGCAATGCTCGTTACTTTGCTTCAAGCCTTTCGGAATAGTGTAAACTGCACTGCGCGTAGCTCCGTGCAATCTACCATATTTCTAAAGGCTTGAAGCTAAGCAACATGAGCATTGAGCCTCTTCTTCACCGTCTCTGCACTCAGGGCTTATAAACCGCTCCTAGTCCCTCTCCCTTGGCGAGGTGTGGCTAAAAAACAGCTTACTAAGAAACTGTAGTACTGGTCACCCTTTAGTACCGGTTGTAGCCACCAACCGGTACTAAAGGTGGTAATAAGTTTAAAAAAAATAAAATGTCTTTTTAACAGATGAGTTTAATTTCGTCAGAAACCTGACTACTTCGAAAGAGATTGTTCAGTTTGTAAACGAAGTGCATCCAGTTTTAGCCGTAAGCCTCTCTACTTTCTTGCACATGCTATGTGGGTGAAATGATGATGCCATGCCAAGTTTCAACTTTTTCAGAGTTCATTTGTAGTGCTTTTCAATTTCCAGGTCATTTAGTTCTCAAAATAAATCATTGAATGCATGAAAAATAGCAAATGAAGGCAGAAATAGTTGAAAGTTGATGGCGTCGCTTTGAATGGTGCATACTGAACGCAAAAAAATATAAGAGCATTTACATCATGCACTTATATTTCTTTACAGTCTAAATTGTCAATATGATCTTATAACATAAAAAATACTTTGATCATCAATGATCTTTGTGTGTACAATCTGAATTGTCAATATGAGTCATCAACGATTTATAAACCGATGAAGACTCATATTGCGGCCATAAATTCTACACGTAGAGTTTAATGAAGACCAAGTGCTTGTGATAGTTTGAGAAATAACATATTTAAGGTGGTAAAAGGCTTGTTAGGGGAGCGAGGTGGGACTAAAAACAGCCTGCCACAACGTCATTAGTATCGGTTCGTGGTTCGAACCGGCACTAAATGGTAATGATGGGGCCATAGCCTGACCGCAGGCTGACACAGCCTCTTTAGTACCGGTTCGTGGTACGAACCGGTACTAAAGGTTCGCCACGAACCGGTACTATTGATCGCCGCCACGAACCGGCACTAATATACACATTAGTGCCGGCACTAATGTGCTTCATGTTTGACCCTTTTTCTACTAGTGGGAGGAGGCACCAGATCCCCCGCCGCCACCTTCACCGGGGCCGCGTGCGAGTGCAGCGAGCCCCTCTGGAAGCTGCGGAGGGTACGGAGAGAGCGGAGGGAGCACGAGCGGCGGGGCTAGGGTTGCTCGCCTCAGAGGAGACCACGCGGGGGGGGGGGGGGGCTATCTATGGACAGTACTTGAGACAACGCTCGTAATTTTGGTTTGCTCAAGTCAAGTTCCGAGGAAATATAAAACAATCATTGTGTCACACACGCAACCCCATCACATATACGTTAGATTTGGGAGTCATTAGGAGAATGCCAGCTTGCAGCTGGCTGATTCCCAGCAGTGGATCTAGTCTGTACCATTGCTCAATGAAGCCGACTAGACGAGAAACAGGTGTAGACAGTGATAGGAAATACTCTAGCTATACTAGAACCAATAGGAATCGGAGTCCCCCGTTGATCTATACAGTTCAGAGCTTGTCTGCAGTGTGCAGTTCCCGTCATATTTTCGTTCTTATCATGACATCAAATTCTTCCAGCGACCAAAGTCCAAGCTAAAGGCGTGTTAAAAAAGGTCAGAGCACAATATGAAGTACTCCCTCTGTAAAGAAATATAAAAGCATTTAGATCACCAAACTAGTGATGTAAAAGCTCTTATATTTCTTTACGGAGGGAGTACGTCCTTTCTGTTAGAGGAACCATGTCTCTCTCGACGTGTTTGCAAGAAAGAGAAGTGTAGGAAAACACTTAGACATAGGAACATGTCAATAGATACGTATGGGCATATATAATGTGAAGGGAGGATAGACATACACTGCCCAAAAACACATTTATCTTTAGTCAAGTTAATCTTATACTCCCTCCGCCCGGAAATACTTGTCATCAAAATGAATAGAAAGGGATGTATCTAGATATATTTTAGTTTTAGATACATCTATTTTTGTCCATTTTGATGACAAGTATTTCCGGACGGAGGGAGTACATACGTAACGACCCGAGATGGACAAGACTACTCACTGGACATATCCCCAGACCATGCATGTTTCAAGAGAGAGCAAACAATCGGTGAGCCCGACTAACCTTGTGACTACAATTTATAAAAGAAAAATAGCAAGCCAATCACTCGTCTTAAATACTACACACCATCCACCTTGTCGATGAGTTAGCACCCTGTGTAATTTCTCTAACCTACCCATCAAGTTTTCATCCATATATATGCCTCCTGTCGATACCTATCGTGTGTTAAGCATATATTATCCTTTTCTTGTGGCATTGCTTATTTTATCTCAAGTGAGCTTCCTGTATAGTACCCAAAATACAGTCCGTAGTTTGCTTTTGTT
Source organism: Aegilops umbellulata (assembly GCA_032464435.1). Classification (NCBI taxonomy): domain Eukaryota; kingdom Viridiplantae; phylum Streptophyta; class Magnoliopsida; order Poales; family Poaceae; genus Aegilops; species Aegilops umbellulata. The sequence continues at coordinate 421,450,125 of CP136059.1, forward strand.
AAAGTTGAGGCAATAAGAACATATGCTCGGAACACATTCAAACTATGACAAAAATATGTTGATTTGAGAGGCATTAGGAAAATATCAGCTTGTATCTACCAAACATCTGGTGGTGCATCTACTCTACATCATTACTTTCAATGCGTTAGTGACATCGACAAGCACTTTTACAACACATAAAGTCTTTGCAGAAGATCTTGTCAGTGATGAACGGCTACAGAGAGGTTTTAGTGCATGCCATCCACGTGAAAGTAACTAAGCTAGCTATGAAGTAGCTAAGATAGGGAGAGACGAGATTAAAACGACCTGGTTACGATCAGGTCCTGAAAGAGGTAGTAAACATTTGAGCAATGGATCGGCTTGGTACAGTTTAATCTTTCCCTAATAATCTATATCTATACCTCTATACCCCTAATAATAAAGTAAGGTGTGTTTCTCCAATTTTTTCATCCTTTCACCGTCGAAATTTATTATTCTATCCGAGGTGGTACTAAATATTTGTGCGTCCGCCTGTTTTTTATTTTAGCAATCAAGATTTTTCGTATTTGGGCCGCACATGTTGTGGCTCAACATAGCCAGCCCACTTATTTGCCTGCTCAGGAAGCTGCGAAGACACTATTTGACGCCCGGTGCGGCAGATAGTTCGACCTTCGCACAGGGCGCACAAAACCGTGCCGGCCCGTTTCATTTTTCCTTCCATTTATTTATTTCGACTATCTGCTGCACTGGGAGTAAAAAGTTCAGAATTTTATTTTTTTTAAAATTTTTTTGAAAAATGTTCAGAATTACAATATTGTGTCCTCGTTTCTGAAAATGTTTGGAACAAATTCTCGATCCCATTTTTTCGAAATTAAGGACATATTAAAAAAATGGTATTTTCGAACAAAATGCATTTTAAAATATTTCAAATTCAGAAAATATTCTTGTTTTAGTAAAATGTTAACAAATTCAAAATAATGTCCGTGTTTAAAAATGAATTTTATAAAATTGTTCGGAATTTCAAAACATGTTCCATTTTAAAAATTCGGTCACAACTTCAAAAAATTGTTTGTGTTTTCATAAAAGGTTCAAGTCTTCAGAAAATGATGCGGTTTCAGATTTTGTTCATGCTTTTTTTTCAAATTGATGGAATATTAAAAACATTGTTCGTAATTTAAAAAAAATTGTCCAATTTCCAAGAATATTCGGCAATTCATATTTTTAAAAAAACTAAAAATAAATAAATCTGATGTTGTAGTATCTTCTTAAATATTCGTGTTCGCAATTCGTTAGCTGTAGGTGTTTGTTGCCATCGCTAGCAGCACGTGGTCGAGTCTTTAAGGTCATCTTTTTGGTCGTTCAACCTGTTGTTTTTCTGGATTATTAGTCGTGCCCTGCAAAGACAGGTCATTTTGGTGCCTGCCAGTAGCTGGCACAGACGGGATAGGTTGTGCGTTCCACGCGCTATTAGGTGCAACTAGCGTCATATAGTAGCTCCCACATAGCTGCCCCACGAAAAGCAAAAAAATACGTATAGATTTTGTTCCGTCCATTCCACACATAGTTCCCCATTTTTTCGCTTATCCCCAACCGGGCCTACCACAAGTTTCTTTTTTCTGTCACACTGACAAGCAGTAAAATATTAAGGGCGCGAGGGAATTGAACTATGAACTTTCCATATTGTGTCGACGGACAAAGCCACAAGCAGTCTCACCTTGGAATTTTATACTAAATCACATCCGTTTTTATATGTGCCTAAGTTGTCTCGAAATAAGAAGGTTGTGTGACAATAAGGAAATTGTCTCGAGAATCATGTGCAGAACGTGGTACTCCACAAATTATTCCCGGAGGTAACTTGCACATGCCAATAAAAGAAAATATGCTGGTTGGCTATAGCCTATAATTAAAAAATCGTGGGCAGGTGCTAATAAAAGATAATCTGCTGGTTTTGCTCTAATTAATAAAAAATGTGGGCACATGAGCGCAAAAATAGTCAAGGAGAATAAACCCTGGTAATGAAGGGACATTCATGCCTGGTTATGCGCTAATTATGCCAATCAAACAAAATTTATGCGCTGCAATTAGTAATCCTCCGGTTACATCGTCGTAGGAGAGAATAGTCGAAGCAACCGTGCCTCGAAGGTCGCCATGTAGCAACCAAATGAGAATGCAACCACAACTTCGGGACGGAGGTGGACTCGGAGGAGAAAAGGGCATCAGTTGGGTGGTCGCCACCACACCGACCAACCCCACCACTATCAAGATCTCGCGGGCCAACGATGGCAGAAAGAAGGCTAAGAGACAATATAGATCGGGCGTTGTGTTCACATAGAGGACGTGAAAGAGTGTGGGCGGGGATATGGGGAATGCTGAGATATTATTTTCCTCTCATTGCAACGCACAGGCATATTTCCTAGTAATAATAAAGCATCGATTGACTCTGTCGGGTTCATCGTCACACACCTTTTGCAAAAAAGCCCTTGTGTTTTCGGTAATTGAACCCGCGGTACCTTTTAAAGTGAATATTTCTGAGAAGTCATTTCATTTTTATAAAAAGAACCCTGCATTTTTCAATATTCAACCCTACGTTGCTCTCTTTTTTGGGCTGCTTGATGCAGAACGTCGGCGGAGGCTGAAGCTTGCAGGGGCCGAATACGTGCATGACGGGGGGCTGGGGTGGCGGGGGTCGCCGGTGACGACGAGGAAGGCCGGACGCGGCTTCCCGGACGGATCCATGCACTACTAGGGAAAACCTTATACACAGAGGTATAGCAGTAGCGCTGGTTAAAACAAGGCGTTACTGCTACATGGTAGTAGCGCTTTCTAATAAAGCGTGCTATAGCTACAGATATAGCAGGAGGGCGTGTGCTGGAAAAGCGCTACCACTATAATTTCCAACGTGTTGGCGCGCGGTAGGCTAGGAATAGTAGTAGCGATGCCACAGAAAGCGCGCTACCACTAAGTGCGTTGTAGCAGCGCGTTTCCTAGATACAGCGCTACTACTAAGAAAGAAAATAAAATGGAAAAAATAGAAAAGTTAATGGAAATGAAAAAAAGTAGGAAAAAGAGAAATGAAAAAAAAAGAAAATGTAAAGATAAACAAAAGAAAAAGTAAATAAAGGAGAAAGGCATAGCAGTAGCGCGTTCCACAAGCCAGCGCTATAGCTACGATCCTTAGATAAGAGAAAAAGAAAAAAGGAAAATAAATAACTGGTTCCTATAGTAGTAGCGCGTTTGGCTTGAACCCGCTATAGCTAACTTAGCTATAGCGCGTTTTTCTACCACTGCTACTGCTAATTTGACTTAACCACCCGCGGGCTCAAAATTTAGCTAAGTCCTTTCCCCCTCCCCCTGTTCCCCCAACTCCTCTGTCGCCGCCATCGATCGCGCACGCCCTCAAACTCACTGCCGCCGCCAGTGGCCGCCCTCAACCTCACCGCCGCCGCCCGAGGCCGCCCTCAACCTCATCGCCGCCGCTCGAGGCCACCCTCAACCTCACCGCCGCCGCCCGAGACCTCACCGTAGCCGCCTTCGACCTCACCGCCACCGCCCGAGCCCGCCAGGACCACCGCCGCCCGAGCCTGAGACCGCCCTCGCCGCCCCTGCCTCCGTCGCCGAGCACCTCCCCGCCACCGTCTCTCCCCTCTCCGTAAGCACCCCCACCCCCCCTCTTCATTTTCTTCCTGCCATGTTAATTAGCAGTAGTAGTAGATGTTAATTACTAGTTGGGTTCATAGATAATGATTTTTAGTAGTAGTAGTAGATGTTAATTAGTAGTGGTGATGGTACTAGTTAACTAGGGTAGTAGGGTTAATAGTAGATGTTTTCTAGTTAGGGTAATAATAGATGTTAAGTAGTAGATCATGTAGATGTTAATTAATTCGGTAGGGTTTAGTTTTTGAATTGAGTTTGTTTAACTACATGTTAATTAGGGCAGTAGGTATTAGTTTAGAGTAAAATTTAGTTCAGTAGTTAACTAAATATAATCTATATTTGGTTTTTGAATTGAGTTTGAGAGAGCATGAGATTTGTGTAGATTTTCTTGAAGTGTCAAACACTAGGAGATGCAAATTTGAAGTGGTCATGATATATGCAAATTCCTCAATTGTGTTTGCTCATGTTTATCTACTATTGTAGTTTCTCATGTACATATTCTTAAGTGGTCATGTTATATCTTTTCATTGAAGTGGTTCGATTGTGCCCCAGTGGCCTTTTGTTGTTTCCAGGGAATGAAGCCGAGTGGCCTATGTTTTGCCGGAATGTTGATTCATTTCCGTTCTGGCAAATTTTAGGTGCTCAATTTGTCCACTTTTTAGCAAAGGTCATGCCGAAATTTTCCGTGAGTTTCGGCATGACTTGTGCTACAAACTAGGACATATCGAGTGCCCGGGATTTGCGGCACCGGGAAGGAATCAAAGTTCGCAAAATCATCTAAGGGGACGATAACACTCAATTATTCCATATTATAGCAAATGGCAAGCATCGAAAGAAGAGAATCTTTCAGCTCAAGCAAGATGAGGGGACAATCTTAGGACAGGAGAACCTAAAACTATACATCACCAATTACTATAAACAGCTTTTGGGGCCACCTCAGATGAGTCGCGGGTTAAGGATATTCCTCAACTTGCAACGGATTAGAATTATATTTTGATCGCCCCATTTTCGGAGAAAGAGTTGCTTGAGGCAATTTCACAAATGAAGAATAATAAAGCGCCCGGGCCGGCTGGTTTTCGGGCTGAGTTTTATAAAATATGCTGGAACATTATTAAGGGTGATTTGCTTCGATGTTCCATGATCTGTTTTCTGGACATTTGCAGCTATTTCACCTGAATTTCGGAACGATTACATTGCTTCCATAGAAAACAGAGGCGGTGCGGATTGAGCAGTGCAGGCCGATCTGTCTTCTTAATGGTAGCTTTAAAATTTTCACCAAGGTTGGAACTAACAGGCTTACGCAGATTGCGCATTCTATGGTGCAGCCATCCCAAACTGCTTTCATGCCGAACCGAAATATCCTAGAAGGGGTTGTGGTCCTACATGAAACGCTCCATGAAATCCACACGAAAAAGCTAGATGGTGTGGTTTTTAAAGTGGATTTTGAGAAAGTGTACGATAAGGTAAAATGGCCATTTCTTCAGCAGGCCCTTCGGATGAAAGGTTTCGATCAGTCCTGGAGAAACCAGGTAGATTCTTTCACGCAAAAAGGGAGTGTAGGAATCAAAGTGAATGATGGCATAGGTCATTATTTCCAGACACACAAGGGTCTGAGGCAAGGAGATCCGATGTCACCTATTCTGTTCAACATAGTGGTAGACATGTTGACAATTGATACGTCTCCAACGTATCTACTTTTCCAAACTCTTTTTCCCTTGTTTGGACTCTAACTTGCATGATTTGAATGGAACTAACCCGGACTGACGCTGTTTTCAGCAGAATTGCCATGGTGTTATTTTTGTGTAGAATAAAAAGTTCTCAGAATAACCTGAAAATCAACGGAGATAACTTTTGGAATTAGTAAAACATATTGGCGAAAGAATTAGCAGCAGGGGGCCCACACCCTTGCCACAAGGGTGGGGGGCGCGCCCTCCGACCTTGTGGGCCCCTTGGACCTCCACCGACCTCAACTCCAACTCCATATATTCACTTTCGGGGAGAAACAAATCAAAGAGAAGGATTCATCTCGTTTTACAATACAGAGCCGCCGCCTGTCGTGGTTCTAAGTCTGACAGTAAGAATGGGGGGTAAGTATGGAGAGGCAAGATCCTAGCTATGGAGTAGTTGTATGCGCAAGGAGTTTACGAGTTCGGGCCCTTCTCTGAGGAAGTAACAGCCCTACGTCTCGGAGCCCGGAGGCAGTCGACTGGATTATGTGTGTATGTGTTACAAAGTTCCGAACCCCTGTCCTAGTGGAGGGGGGTGGCTTATATAGAGTTCGCCAGGACCCCAGCCAGCCCACGTTACAAGGAGTTTAATGTACATAAAGAGAGGGGGTTACTGGTAACGCCTGTAATAAAGGACCATGAAGGCCATAAAAGCTACTTACGAGATGACCGTTTGTAGGCAGTGCCTTTAGATCTTCTTATGGTCGAGTGGCTGTCTTCATGGTCGATTGCTTGTGCTTCTGGTCGAGTACGCTCGTGTCCGTCGACTGGGCTGACCAGGTCGACTGAACTGTCGATACTTCTTAGAATGTCTTTCATTGTAGGAGTCATGTCCTTGATTGGGTACCCCAGGTATGATAAGTTACCCTACCCTAGGTACGTATCCTCGTCATTAGCCCCCGAATGGGTCAGGGGTTAAGTGAGAATGGGGCCGAGCCTATGCTTCCGACTCAACCTCCATGCTTCGGTTGCATCTGTCTTTGGATAAATGGAAGTTACGGTGGGAACTCATTCTTCAGTTGCCTTGATCCATTCAGATGTCCGTCGAGTGGTTTCAGATTACCGTCGAGTGTGTTTACGTGACGAGTCCCTTGGGAGACTTAAGGGAACGGATCTTTTTGTCTGACAAACCGTCCTGTCGATCGCGGATCTTGCGGGATTTGAAAATTGAGAAGCGCACCGGACGGAGAAAATCGCGCGAATCGGCTGGATAAGTCAAGAGCGCCTCGATCTCCGCGCCACCTTTTTCGCCACGTACTGCGCGCGCGCCTGCTGCGGGATCTGACTGGGTGGCGCAGGCCCACTGATCAGCCACTCGGGTGTGGCCTTATATAAGGTAATGGTTCCGATTTTTCACTGTGCGCCCTTGTTTTTCTTCTCCCTTCCTCCGTAAGCCTCCGCCTCGCTCTTCGCTGCAATCTCGACACCGCCGCTCGGCCAAGACCTCGTTCGAGATAATGGGGATGGACAAGACGGCGGCGGCGGAACGCGCGAAGAAGGCCGCGGCAAAGGGCAAGGGGAAGAAATCTGGCCGAGGCGGGTCGTCCTCGCGGGCCGCTCTGCCGTCCGGCTGGTTGCAGGGGGATTGGATGCCCTCCATCCTTACTCAAGCGGATATCGACGACATGGTGGAGGGGGGACTCATTCCCCACAAGGCTGCTCGCCTTCCTGGGAAGGAGACGGAGCCGAAACCTCGCGAGGGTGAGCGCGTCCTGATAGCCACCCATGTCGACCGGGGGTTTTCCCTGCCCCCGAGTCCTTTTTTTAGGGCCTTTCTGAACTTCTTCGGAGCGCAGCTCCACCATTTCACCCCAACTCCATAGTCTATCTTGCTGCGTTCGTGTCTCTGTGTGAGTGTTTCTTAGGCTGTCGACCTCACTGGGGCCTCTTCAAGCATATCTTCACTTGCCGATCCCAGTCGGTTAAAAAGCTTAACCCGGACGGGGAAAGGACGCAGGTGATCCAGATGTGCGGGGGCCTCGGGATCCAGACGAGGGGTAAGAGTTTTTTTTGCCTCCCATGACACTTCCCGATTCCGTGCGCGGGTGGCAGTCGACTTGGTTCTACTGCAAGGACCAGCCGACCCCTGGCCACTCGACCGGCCTTCCTCCTTTTACCTTGGACCGAGTGCAGAAACCCGCTTCTTTGAAAGTGGTTCCAGAGGAGAAGGCTCAGGTGAAGGTATTAGTCAGTCGAGTGGTTGAGTTGGTTCGGGAAGGCGTGACCGGCATGGACTTGCTCGAAGTCTTCCTCCAGCGACGAATCCAACCTCTCCAGGCTCGGGATCACTCGATGTGGTTGTATTCCGGGCCCGACGACTCCACTCGGATCCACCCGGAGGGGGTCGAGGCTTCTGTGCTGGAGAGCTGGCTGACCAGCATGACCGGGAATAAGGACAACCCCAGGGGTTCCAGGAGGATTGCTCCGCTTGATGGGATGATGGAGACAGACAAGGTACGTTTTACTTCTTCCGACTGAAATTTTCGCTCCGTCTAGTAACTGGCTTGCGATAAGTCGACTGATCCTTGCTCTGCCCGTTGTTTTGCAGGAGATCAACGACATGTATTCGATGCCGAATGGGAACCAGGAGCAAGTATCTGAAGGAGGAGGGAGTGGAGGCGAAGGAAGTGAGAATGAAGTTGAAGTCGAGGGTGAAGTCGAGGAGTGGGAATCTGACGATGACGCAGAGGAGGAGGCCAGCGACGACTCGGGTGATGAAGATGAAGAGGTGGAGGTCGACCTTCCTCGACGCGAGAGACGCTCCAAGAACGCTCAGGATCCCGCCGTGGAGCGCGGTCAGTCGAGTGCTCCGGTGGGCCAGTCATCCAAGCGCCCTCGGACCGCGTCGCCGGCCCCAACTGAGAAGGCACCCAAGCAGCCCAGAGCCATCCCGACCAAGCCACCCAAGGCCTTGCCCAAGATCAGGGTCGCCATCCCGGTCATCTCTGGGTAAGTGACTGTTTTCATCTTTCTTGAGTCGACTAGAACGGATTCTTAGTCGATTCACTTTCAAATTATTTGCTTGAAATCGTGCAGCGCCGCTACTTCCGAGACTTCCATCCAGAATGTTGATGAGACGATGGAGGACGCCGTCACTTCCAACTTAGGTATAATCTTTGACATGATCCGACTGTTTAACTGCTGAGTCGATTGGATATTCATTTCTGAACTTTTGTAGCTCCGACCAACATTATTGACCTTCCGGATGATGAGGAGGAGGCGGAAGTGCCGCTCAGGCCTTTTGGGAGGAGAGGCCGGAGGGCTCCGGTCGACAAGGCTCCTCAGACCGCGTCGACTGCCGAGGCGGTGGTCCAAGGGGGTGACAATACCGCCCGGACTACTGTGACTTTTGCTGAACCGCTGACGACTGCCCGGCCTTCGTCGTCGACTGCTCCCCCACTGGTCGACCCGCCCTCGTTCTTCGCCGCCTACCAGACCCCGGAGGATCAAGTGAGTGCTGCTAAGGAGGCTATACGTCAGGCGGGGCTCGTGATGGAGCAGACCAAAGCGGCTCGGGATGCCAGTCAAGCAGCCTATGACATCAGCTCGGCGTTGCAGCAGAACGTCCAGGTTAGTTGGTCTTCACTTGTGTTGTACGCCCACTGGGTGCTGTTGATCTGAAATTTTTCATTGGTGGGGGCACGCTGAGTGCACCCACTGGGTGTAGTCCCCAAGGCCACGGTCGACTGCTGGTAGTCGACTGCGGTCTTTATGCTTTCAAACTTCCTCACTCGACTGATCGGATTGGGTCGAGTGGAAATCAAGAAAAACCGGTGGGGGCACGCTGAGTGCACCTACTGGGTGTAGTCCCCGAGGCTACTGTCGAATGTTTTGATTCGGCTGTAGTCTTAGAAGTGTTGTGCTCTTTCTTTCAGTCACTCGGGAGTAACTTGTCTTTGATACCCTTTGTCGATTGACTCTTTGCAGAAGTCTTGTGAGCTTGTTGCTCAGCTCGCTGATCTGAAGGACAAGCAGATCCAGCTTAATCTTGATTTACAGTTTGCTCAGGAAAACGTGCAGAAGGCGAAGGACGAAGCAAAAGGTATGGCTGGTGAGGACTCGACGGCTGTCTCTGTTCTGCCTGTTCTCAACTCTGTGCTCATTGTTGCTTTGCAGACGAACTGGAGAAGGCCCTGAAGAAAAAAGATCTTGACCTTGCGGAGGCGCAAAAGGCAGCTGCGGAGAAGTTGAAGCTCGCCGAAGAAAAACTTGCTTCAGTCGGTCAACTTGAGAGCGAGAATGCTAGGCTGAAGTCTGCTCTTGACGCGGCCAATAAGGAAGCGAGTCGACTAAAGACTGACAAGAGTACTCTGAACGACAAGCTCGGCCAGCTGGCGGGGAAGCACAAGGACTTGGGGGATTATCTTGGGGGTCTTGCCAAGAAGCTATACCTCATGCTTGAAGGTAACCCCCTTTGTGCGATTAATCTTGTTGTTGTCGACTCATCATTTGGTTACAGTTTTGCTCTGTCAAAACTTCTTTCAGAATTCTGTCGGAATTTTGAGGAAGAGACCAGTCGAGTGGAGACCAGCCTGGACCCTATCAATTCTCCTGTGAAGGATGAAGTGGCCATGAATGTCCTCCGGTTGGAATCCCGTATCGCTGGTGTGGTGGACTACCTGGCTCGACTGAAAGCTGCAGTGTCGCGGATCGACTCCGCACTCTGGCCCAAGGAGACGCTTCAGAACGACCTTGAATCCTTGGTCACTCGACTAAGTGAGGTTCCAGGTCGAGTGCAAGAATGGAAAAAGTCTTCTGCCAGGTGTGGTGCCGATGTTGCTCTGTCGCTGGTTTGTGTCCACTGCAAGGAGGCTCGAGAAGAGAAGCTGGCCGCCCTCCAAGTTGCCAATACAAGGAAGCATAACTTTCAGGACTTCATGGAGACCTTCATCGCTGCTGCCACTCGGATCTCTGATGGGATCGATTTGGACAAATTTGTTGCGCCATCCAGTCCTCCACCGGAGGAGTAAAAAACTGTTGTTCCTTGCCTTAAATTTGCCTCAGAATGCCGAGTGGTTTATGTAACCGATAAACTCCGTCGAGCTCATAGCTCGAGTACTTTTATTTGCGATCTAGGATCTTTTGATTTTATCCGAACATGGCTCGACGTTGAATGTCTTCGTGACTTGATCCGCCGATTTACTATTCGTTGTTCCCTCAGAGGCTGCCTGGTTTGCACGATGCTTATCGCCGCGATGGTGTCTGTCAACATGGCTTAGGCGAGCATTGGGCTGCAGCTAAGTCCCCGAGTGGGAGGTTTGCTCTCCACTCGGTAGGATTCCAATTACTTAGTCGAGTGCTTGGACTGCAGCTAAGCCCCCGAGTGGGAGGTTCGCTCTCCACTCGGTAGGATTTCAATTACTTAGGCGAGTACTTGGACTGCAGCTAAGCCCCCGAGTGGGGGGTTTGCTCTCCACTCGGTAGGATTTCAATTACTTAGGCGAGTGCTTGGACTGCAGCTAAGCCCTCGAGTGGGAGGTTTGCTCTCCACTCGGTAGGATTTTAATTTCTTAGGCGAGTACTTGGACTGCAGCTAAGCCCCCGAGTGGGAGGTTTGCTCTCCACTCGGTAGGATTTTAATTTCTTAGGCGAAACGGATTCGCAGCTAAGCCCCTGAGTGGGAGGCTGGCTCTCCACTCGGTAGGATTTTTTCAAACTTAGGCGAGTGCTTGGACTGCAGCTAAGCCCCCGAGTGGGAGGTTTGCTCTCCACTCGGTAGGATTTTTTCAAACTTAGGCGAGTACTTGGACTGCAGCTAAGCCCCCGAGTGGGAGGTTTGCTCTCCACTCGGTAGGATTTTTTCGAACTTAGGCGAGTGCTTGGACTGCAGCTAAGCCCCCGAGTGGGAGGTTTGCTCTCCACTCGGTAGGATTTTTTCAAACTTAGGCGAGTACTTGGACTGCAGCTAAGCCCCCGAGTGGGAGGTTTGCTCTCCACTCGGTAGGATTTTTTCGAACTTAGGCGAGTACTTGGACTGCAGCTAAGCCCCCGAGTGGGAGGCTGGCTCTCCACTCGGTAGGATTTTTTCAAACTTAGGCGAGTACTTGGACTGCAGCTAAGCCCCCGAGTGGGAGGTTTGCTCTCCACTCGGTAGGATTTTTTCAAACTTAGGCGAGTACTTGGACTGCAGCTAAGCCTCCGAGTGGGAGGTTTGCTCTCCACTCGGTAGGATTTTAATTTCTTAGGCGAAACGGATTCGCAGCTAAGCCCCCGAGTGGGAGGCTGGCTCTCCACTCGGTAGGATTTTCTGAAAACTTAGGCGAAGCGGATTCGCAACTAAGTCACCCACTGGGGGAAATTTAGACAAACAGAAAAAGAAATAGCAGTCTTTTGCTTGAAACGAAAGAATTACAGAGGTACTTTTATTACATCTCAGTCGAGTGAGTTTTTAAGTGTAAAAAGGACGGAGCAGGTCCGCGTTCCATGCTCGAGGCTCATCGATCCGTCGATCGATGTTGTAGAGGTGATACGCTCCGTTGTGCAGGACTTTGGTGATGATGAAGGGGCCTTCCCAGGTCGGGGCAAGTTTGTGAGGTTTTTGCTGATCCACGCGGAGGACCAAATCTCCTTCCTGAAAGGCTCGACCCTTCACATTTCTGGCGTAGAACCGACGCAACTCTTGCTGGTAGATGGTCGAGCGGATTAGAGCCATCTCTCTTTCCTCCTCTAAGAGGTCGACTGCATCTTGCCGGGCCTGTTCTGCTTCTGCTTCGGAATATAACTCGACTCGAGGCGCGTTGTGGAGCAGGTCGCTTGGCAAAACCGCTTCGGCTCCATAGACCAGAAAGAATGGTGTTCTTCCAGTCGACCGGTTAGGGGTGGTCCTCAACCCCCATAGAACTGACGGAAGTTCGTCGACCCAGGCGCCTGCTGCGTGTTTGAGATCACGCATCAGTCGGGGTTTTAGTCCTTTGAGGATGAGGCCATTCGCGCGTTCGGCCTGTCCATTCGACTGAGGATGAGCAACTGAAGCGTAGTCGACTCGAGTGCCCTGAGAGGCGCAAAAGGCTTTGAATCTGTCATTATCAAAGTTTGATCCGTTATCCGTGATGATGCTGTGCGGAACTCCATATCTGAATATCAATCCCCTGATAAAACTGATGGCAGTGCTTGCGTCGAGGTCCTTTATGGGTTTGGCTTCTATCCACTTCGTGAACTTGTCGACCGCGACCAACAAGTGGGTGAAGCCACTCCTACCAGTTCTTAGTGGTCCGATCATGTCTAGACCCCAGACAACGAAAGGCCAGACGAGTGGAATGGTCTTCAAGGCGGAGGCGGGCTTGTGAGACATGTTGGAATAAAACTGGCACCCCTCGCACTTGTCGACTATATCCTTTGCCATTTCGTTCGCCCTTGGCCAGTAAAAACCCGCTCGGTATGCTTTGGCCACGATGGTCCGAGAGGACGCATGATGGCCGCAGGTCCCCGAGTGGATGTCCTCGAGAATTATCTGTCCTTCTTCAGGCGTGATGCACTTCTGACCGACTCCAGTCGCGCTTTCTCTGTATAGCTGCCCTTTGATTACTGTAAAGGCTTTGGATCGATGGACGACCTGTCGAGCCTCTTCTTCATCTTCTGGGAGCTCTTTTCTCATGATATACGCAATGTACGGCACTGTCCAATCGGGAGTGGTGATCATAACCTCCATAATCAGGTCGACCACAGCTGGAACCTCCACTTCGGTCGAGTCAGAGGCGCTTTTTGGTTGTGGAGGCTCTTCTGTGAAAGGATCTTCTTGCACTGATGGTGTGTGAATGTGCTCCAAACACACATCTTTAGGGATGGCCTCCCTTTTGGACCCTATCTTCGCCAAATCATCTGCAGCTTGATTTTTCAGTCGGGGTATATGATGGAGCTCCAACCCCTCGAATCGTTTCTCCATCTTTCTCACTGCGCTGCAATATCCCTTCATGGATGGGCTTCGGACGTCCCACTCCTTCATCACTTGATTAACAACCAGATCTGAGTCGCCGTAGAACATGAGGCGACGGACGCCGAGTGAAATGGCCATACGTAATCCGTATAGAAGCGCTTCATACTCTGCCTCATTGTTGGAGGAATCAAAGTGAATCTGGAGGACATACTTGAGCTTATCTCCTCGGGGGGAAACCAGTACAACCCCCGCACCGGATCCGTTCAGCATCTTGGAGCCATCGAAAAACATAGTCCAGTGCTCCGAGTGAACTTGAGTCGGAAGCTCCTGCTCAGTCCACTCGGCGAGGAAATCAGCTATTGCCTGGGACTTAATAGCTTTCTTTGCCTCGAACTTGATATCAAGAGGAAGAAGTTCAATTGCCCATTTCGCCACTCGACCGGTTGCATCTCTGTTATGAAGAATCTCTGATAATGGAGCGTCGCTGACGACTGTGATAGAGTGATCAGAGAAATAATGAGCAACCTTCTTCGTGGTCATGTAAATCCCGTAAACAAGCTTCTGATAGTGGGGATATCTTTGCTTCGACGGGGTCAGAACTTCAGAGAGATAATAAACTGGGCGTTGAACTTTGAAGGTCTTTCCTTCCTCTTCCCGCTCTACCGTAAGAACGATACTAACGACTTGTCCCGTGGCTGCTATGTAAAGCAACAATGGCTCTTTGCTGACAGGAGCAGCAAGCACCGGCTGGGTGGAGAGCAGAGCTTTTAGCTCTGCAAATGCTGCATCAGCTTCTGGGGTCCATTCGAACGTGTCTGACTTCTTCATCAGTCGGTAAAGAGGCAGCGCCTTTTCACCGAGCCTGGAGATGAATCGACTTAGGGCGGCCAAGCATCCAGTAAGTTTCTGGACATCGTGCACACGCACGGGGCGCTTCATCCGGAGTATGGTGCCAACTTTTTCGGGGTTAGCGTCGATTCCTTGTTCGGAAACAAGAAAACCGAGTAACTTTCCTCCAGGGACTCCAAATGTGCACTTCGACGGATTGAGCTTGATATCATAATTCCTGAGATTGGCAAAAGTTTCAGCTAGGTCAGTCAGCAGGTCGGAACCTTTTCGTGACTTGACCACTATGTCATCCATGTATGCTTCTACATTCCGACTGATTTGAGTGATTAGGCACTTCTGAATCATTCTCATGAATGTAGCTCCGGCGTTCTTGAGACCGAAAGGCATGGTAACATAGCAGAAACACCCAAATGGGGTGATGAAGGCTGTTTTTATTTCATCGGGTCCATACAGACGGATCTGATGGCATCCAGAGTAAGCATCTAAAAAAGATAACCTCTCGCATCCTGCAGTCGAGTCGACTATTTGGTCGATGCGAGGAAGAGGAAAATGATCTTTCGGGCAGGCCCGATTGATATGCTTAAAATCAATGCACATGCGCAACGATTTGTCTTTCTTAGGGACCATCACAACATTGGCGAGCCACTCGGAGTGGTAGACCTCGCGAATGAATTTTGCTGCTAGGAGTCGGGCCACTTATTCGCCAATGGCCTTTCTCTTCTGAACGGCGGACCGTCGGAGATGCTCCTTGACTGGTTTGACCTTTGGGTCGACTCAAAGGCGGTGCTCGGCCAGTCCCCTGGGCACACCTGGCATGTCAGCAGGCTTCCATGCAAAGATGTCCCAGTTCTCACGGAGGAACTGGACGAGCGCTTCTTCCTATTTGGGGTCGAGTGCAGTGGAGATGTTGGTTGGAGCCGCATTTGGATCGGTCGGGTGGATGTGGACTTGCTTGGTCTCACCAGTCGACTGAAATGCCGACTCCGTGGCGGGCTTCTTGGCTCGTAACAACTCACTCGGATCCGCAGTCTTCTGGTACTCTTGCATCTCTATCTTGGCCATCTGAGCGTCAGCAATTTTGGCGCCTTTCTGGAAGCACTCCTCTGCCTTCTTCCGATTGCCAACGATGGTGATTACGCCTTTGGGGCCAGGCATCTTCAGCTTGAGGTATACGTAGCATGGTCGAGCCATGAAACGAGCATAGGCTGGCCTTCCAAGAATGGCGTGGTACGCACTCTGAAAACCCACGACCTCAAAGGTTAACTTTTCTTTCCGGAAATTCTTCGAGTCACCAAAGACGACGTCGAGAGTGATTTGACCGAGTGACTCAGCTTTCTTCCCAGGAATGACTCCGTGGAAGCTCATGTTGCTGGGGCTGATTCGGGACATCGGAATGCCCATCCCCTTCAACGTCTCTGCATACAACAAGTTTAGCCCACTGCCGCCGTCCATCAGAACCTTGGTCAGTCGAGTGCCTTCAATAATTGGGTCGACCACCAACGCTTGCCTCCCTGGGGTGGCAATATGAGTCGGACTATCGGACTGGTCAAAGGTGATGGCGGTCTGGGACCACTTCAGGTAATGGGGTGTCACCGGAGCGACCATGTTTACTTCGCGATTAATGACCTTCAGTCGACTCTTACTTTCGACATCAGCGAAAATCATCAGAGTGTAATTGACTTGGGGGTATTCTTCACCGCTGTCTTCCCTGTCTTCAACTTTGTCTGACTCTTTCTCTTTGTCCTTGGCTTGCTTCCCTTGGAACTGTTGCATCAGGAGTCGACATTGTCGAGTGGTATGCTTAGGGTAAATGAGATTTCCCTCTTCATCTTTCTTCGTGTGAATGTGGCATGGTAAGTCCATCTCATCGTTCCCGTCCTGGTCTTTCACTTTCTTGGGGTTCCAAGGACCCTTGGGTTTCCCCTTAAACTTCCCTGGGGTCACAGCTAAGGCTTCCCCGGGGGCGACTGGCTCGGCCTTGCGCTTCTGCTTCCGACTGGAGTGTCCTCCGCCGGCCTCATTAGCGGCTGCCTTATACTTGCCACTCCGGAGTCTATCTTCCTCTTCCCCGTTCGCGTACTTGGTGGCGATTTCCATCATTCGACTCAGGGTCATATCCCCGGTTCGACCGAACTTCAAAGTTAACTCTCTGTTTCTGACGCCTTCCTTGAAGGCGCAAACTGCCTGATGGTTGGATACATTCTCGACCGTGTGATTCAGAGTGATCCACCTTTGGATATAATCCCTCAGGGTTTCACTCGACTTCTGAACACATGACTGCAATTCTGTCAACCCTGCCGGTCGCTTGCAAGTCCCTTCGAATGTCCTGACAAACACCTGGGCTAGATCTTCCCAAGTATAAATACTGCTGGGAGCCAACTGATTCAACCACGCTCTGGCTGATCCTTCCAACATGAGGGGCAAATGCTTCATGGCCACCTCGTCATTGCCGCCTCCGATCTGAACAGCCACTCGGTAATCCTCGAGCCATGTGTCCGGCTTGGACTCTCCGGTGAACTTGCTGACTCCAGCCGCCAACCTGAAGTTGGGAGGAATCACTGCAGCTCTGATTGCTCTGCTGAAACACTCGGGACCTGAGACGCGAACTCTGCTGCTGGACGGCGCGCCTCTGTCACGGTCTTCTCGGTGAGCTCTATTTCGGTCGACCAGACCTTGAACGATGACGGATCTCGCATCAAAGCCTGGTTCCCTGGGGTCGACTGGGACCCTTCGTCCAATACTGAACTGGCGTCTGTCCTCTTGCCGTCGAGGAACGTACGACCCCGCTCTTGGGGCAGGAGAAGGCACTCGACGTCGACCGTTGCGATCGAATCGGTGCTCATACCGCTCGTGCCCTTGGTATTGATCCTCGTGCCGGCCTCTGTGTCCTTCACGCCTCGTGGGCGACCTTGGACTATGAGTCGACTGAACGGAATTCGCAGTGACGGATCGACTGTGAATCCTGTCGCGCGACTGGGATATGGCTGAATTCTGGTCACCCGCTGCACGGAGCAAATCTCTGATCTGCAACAGACCTCTCCCTGCCTCTGACTGTGAAGGCTGGATCGACTCCGCTATGCGAGCCGCAGCTGCCAAATTCTGAATCGGGGTACGGTATACCTGGGTCAGCGGCTGGAAGAGGCGACGACGACTGGACTCGGGAACGGGCGGTCGTGCGCGCTCGTCGAGTGCTCTCTGAAGATTCTCCAGTCGAGTACGTTCAGCCAAGTTGGCCAAGCGCACCTCCTCTAGGGCTCGTGCCTCAGGGGTTTCTCCAACGATAGGAGTGTGAAGGGCGTCCATGTTCCGGCGACGGAGTTCCTCCCTCTGCACTGAGGTAAGGGGCTCGGGCCTGTACTCTTCGTGACCCCGCGCCGGAATCCCCCCTGCGGCAACCTCTTCGGTGTGGGGGAATCCGGGGGGGCTACGTGGTCCGTCGACCATTAGTACTTCCGCCGCTGGATCACTGCTGTCGCACTCGGACGCAGTCTCTACGGAGCCAGTCGACAAGTCGAACAGGCCGTAGAGTGACTCGTCGGGCTCGATTGCCGCGACTTGGGGGATGGCCGACTGGCGGGCCAGTGCGTGCTTCACCCACCGCTGGAGTCTCGACCGACCGGTGCACTTGCGCCGGTGGGAAACTGATGACGATGATGACGATGACGGCGCAACGAATGCCGACCCGTACTGGGTCGACGGTTGCCGTAGGAGGACGCCGCGGACGCATGCGCGGAAATGCGTGGCTCCGCGGGCGGGAAGCGCGTCCACGTCGAGTGGAGCCTCCTGCAGCCAAGCAGAGTTGTCAACGATGAAGGAGAGAGCGCCGAGACGGATCTCGCGGCTCTCGACCATGACTCCGCTCGAAAACATGATGTGGGCTGAAAGAATCCCAACTCCTCCAACAAATCGCTAGAACACCCGCCCCAAGGTGGGCGCCAACTGTCGTGGTTCTAAGTCTGACAGTAAGAATGGGGGGTAAGTATGGAGAGGCAAGATCCTAGCTATGGAGTAGTTGTATGCGCAAGGAGTTTACGAGTTCGGGCCCTTCTCTGAGGAAGTAACAGCCCTACGTCTCGGAGCCCGGAGGCAGTCGACTGGATTATGTGTGTATGTGTTACAAAGTTCCGAACCCCTGTCCTAGTGGAGGGGGGTGGCTTATATAGAGTTCGCCAGGACCCCAGCCAGCCCACGTTACAAGGAGTTTAATGTACATAAAGAGAGGGGGTTACTGGTAACGCCTGTAATAAAGGACCATGAAGGCCATAAAAGCTACTTATGAGATGACCGTTTGTAGGCAGTGCCTTTAGATCTTCTTATGGTCGAGTGGCTGTCTTCATGGTCGACTGCTTGTGCTTCTGGTCGAGTACGCTCGTGTCCGTCGACTGGGCTGACCAGGTCGACTGAACTGTCGATACTTCTTAGAATGTCTTTCATTGTAGGAGTCATGTCCTTGATTGGGTACCCCAGGTATGATAAGTTACCCTACCCTAGGTACGTATCCTCGTCACCGCCAAGCCCTCTTCTTCCTGGGAGGGAAGATCTGGAGTCCGTTCGGGGCTCCGGAGAGGGGAATGCGTCGCCATTGTCATCATCAACCATCCTCCATCACCAATTTCATGATGCTCACCACTGCGCGTGAGTAATTCCATCGTAAGCTTGCTGGACCGTGATGGGTTGGATTAGATTTACCATGTAATCGAGTTAGTTTTGTTAGGGTTTGATCCCTAGTATCCACTATGTTCTAATATTGATGTTGCTATTACTTTGCTATGCTTAATGCTTGTCACTAGGGACCGCGTGCCAAGAATTCAGATATGAACCTATTATGTTTTCATGAATATATTTGTGTTCTTGACCCGATATTGCAAGTTATAGTCACCTACTATGTGTTATGATCCGGCAACCCCGGAGTGACAATAGTCGGGACCACTCTCGGTGATTACCATAGTTTGAGGAGTCCATGTATTCACTAAGTGCTAATGCTTTGGTCCGGTACTCTATTAAAAGGAGGCCTTAATATCACTTAGTTTCCAATAGGACCCCGCTGCCACGAGAGGGTAGGACAAAAGATGTCATGCAAGTTCTTTTCCATAAGCACGTATGACTATATTCAGAATACATGCCTACATTATATTGATGAACTGGAGCTAGTTCTGTGTCACCCTATGTTATAACTGTTGCATGATGAATGTCATCCGACATAATTATCCATCATTGATCCATTGCCAACGAGCTTTTCACATATTGATCTTTGCTTTGTTACTTTTCCGCTACCACTATTACGATTGCTACAAAATTTCTACTGTTACTTTTGCTACCGTTACCGTTACTTCCATATACTTTGCTACTAAATAATTTGCTGCAGATATTAAGTCTTTCAAGTGTGGTTGATTTGACAACTCAGCTGCTAATACTTGAGAATATTCTTTGCCTCCCCTTGTGTCGAATCAATAAATTTGGGTTGAATACTCTATCCTCGAAAACTGCTGTGATCGTCTATACTTGTGGGTTATCAACAATCCTAATAGGAAGAGCTAAGTATAATTGCCAGGTAGGCGGGCTCGTGCCGCATCTAGTGGGCGGAGGTGTGTCCATCTTACAGTACGCTGATGATACTATCATCTTTATGGAGCATGATTTGGCAAAAGCAAGAAACATGAAACTTGTGTTATGCTTATTCAAACAATTGTCGGGGTTAAAGATTAACTTTCATAAAAGTGAATTATTTTGCTTTGGAAGAGCTAAAGACGAGTAAGAAGCTTACAAAAAATTGTTCGGGTGTGAATTGGGTTCTTTGCCCTTTACGTATTTGGGTATACCAATTCACCATCGCAAGCTTTCCAACAAAGAATGGAAGTGCATTGAGGATCGATTTGAAAAGAAACTAAGCTGTTGGAAGGGCAAGCTTATGTCATATGAAGACCGACTAATTCTCATTAACTCGGTACTCACGAGTATGCCTATGTTTCTATTGTCCTTCTTTGAGGCACCAGTTGGAGTTCGAAAAAGACTGGACTTCTATCGATCGCGCTTCTTCTGGCAGAGTGATGAGTTAAAATGAAAGTACAGACTCACTAAATGGGATATAATCTGTAGGCCAAAAGACCAAGGGGGTCTTGGCATTGAAAAATTAGAGGTGAAGAACAGATGTCTTCTCAGCATGTGGTTGTATAAGCTATCTGTAGAGACCGATGTCACATGGGCCCAGATTCTGCATAGTAAGTACCTACATTCCAAAACCTTATCCCAGGTGACGGTCAGACCGACCGATTCACCATTTTGGAAGGGACTGATGAGAGTGAAATCAGTCTTTTTCAGTAGGACAAAATTTATCGTTGGAAATGGTACTACCACGAGATTTTGGGAGGATACATGGTTAGAGGAGACGCCCCTTGCACTCCAATATCCTTCTCTCTATAATATTTTTCAGCGAATAGACGCTTACGTTGCAACAGTATTACAGTCCACTCCTCTAAATATTTAATTCAGGAGGACTTTAGCGGGAAACCCTTGGGAAACTTGGCTCCATCTTGTGAGAAGATTGATGGATGTTCACCTTTCTCAACAGCCAGACCAGCTGCACTCGAAACTGACCAAGAATAGAGAGTTTTCGGTTAAATCTATGTATTTAGATATTATCAACACTGGCTCTATACCTCGATCGAAACATGTGTGGAAAGTCAAAGTGCCTTTAAAAATTAAAGTGTTTATGTGGTTTGTTCATAAACAAGTCATTTTAACTAAGGACAACTTCGCAAAACCAACTGAACATGATCTAGAAGATGTAGCTTATGTGATCATGATGAATCTATCAAACACCTCTTTCCTGACCGCCCAATGGCAAAAAAATTATGACAGTATGTCCACATAGCATTTAACATTACTCCTCCGAATACCATCCACACGTTATTTGGGACATGGCTTGATGGAGTAGAGCCCGAAACGGCGAGAGATATCCGAGTAGGAGTATGTGCTTTATTATGGGCAATATGGAACTGCAGGAATGATTTTGTTTTTAACAGAACAACACGTACTCATTTCTTGCAGGTTATTTTTTGGGCCACTGCACTGATCCGTATATGGTCGCTACTCACTTCGACGGATGCCAGTGAGTGTATGGTTACTGGGTCTATCAGATGAGAGACGGTAGCTCGGGCTATCTTCAACCGGTATGGATGGCGGTCATGTAATAGGATAGGCGTTTAGTTTCCTATCTATTTTTTTTGCCGGCCGGTTGTGGCTATCCTATTTTTATGTTTTTTTGCTCTTTGTGAGCACTTATTCCTGTTTTTGAGACTTGGAGATTTTGTTGGACCTTTTGCTTACTAATAATATGACCGTATGCATCATTCTGATGCAGAGGTCGGGGATAATTTTTTTTTAAAAAAAACTCCTAATTTCAAAGATAAACATAATTATATTTTAACACATATGACAAGTCTTAGGGCCAGCAACCCGGCCAATGCAAAAGGTCGAATGACGCGTAACGCTGACCTTTTTATATCCACACAGAGTTCCGTTCAAAGATGTGAAAGGTGCCGTGATAGGAGAGGAGTCTTATTAAACTTTAATTTAGTTTTCGGGAAAGAAAAACTTTAGTTTAGTTTTCGGGAAAGAAAAACTTTAGTTTAGTTTTCTTTTTCACACATGAACAAGCCATCACATTCGCTGTGACCTCTGATTGCTCATTGCGCGTGGAAATTTCTAACCAGCACCGTGTGGTCTCCCGTCTGCCACCAAATATGTTTCCCGTAAATATCAAAGCGTCAAAAGACTGAGAAAGAAAAATGAATTAATGCCGACTTTGGGGAGGGAAGTGGAAGCCACAAAAATCAGCCCAGCTCTTACCGGCCGTCACAGAGTCTGGAGGTAGGCGAAACTGAGAGCAACTCCAACGAGACAACACATTTCGTCCACGCGTGTTTTTTTTGGATCAAAACGGACAAAAGCGTCGATTCAACGAGCGGACCTATTCCCATTTCTTGTCTGTTTTGTGTCTGCGCAAACCAATTTCAGTCTCAAATTTTGGTTGCATTTGGGTCTGTGACGGACACAAAGCGGACGCTTTCTGCGTTCTCTTCATCCGCCTCCTTCTACTGTATGCGAGGTATGGCCTATCTATCATAGGCTCACTTCTCTGTACTACTTTTCTCTCCACTGGCACACCACCCACTCACCGCATCTCGTGAAGCGCTCCTCCTCGCCGGCGCCCAGAGCTACTCCCCACCCGACGCCCGTCCCCGTCCCCTGCCGGAGCCACTCCTGCCCGGGCCTTGCGTGCATGCGAGCTAGCTCCCAGGCCCGGCCCATAGGCCGGGCAAACGGGGCGCCCGCCCTGGGCCACCAGGAAGTAGGGGCCCCCGACCCACGTTGTAGTATTCCGTCCTGGGCCCAACAAATTCAGAAATAAAAAAGTCAAAGTTAATGCCCACCAGGATTCTCTCACGAAGGTGTTCGCTTCGCTACTGTACTGGACCCAAAACTCTATCGTTGTCGTCTGTACGCAGCTCTGCGACTCCTCTCCTTCCCCAAATCCTAGATCCAGTCTCCAAGAACAGCGTCGTTGCTTACTTCCTCTCTGGTTCCGAGGTCGTGGTTGGAAATTAACGGGGACAACCGGCGCAAATTTGTTCTCCAATCGGCTCTCCTTCGTTTCCCGGTGTTCTGATCATTCCCATCAACTAGACGTCTGAAAGATGGTGCGTATTCTTCATTCCCTTAATTCCGTTTCTCAATTCAAAGATTCATCCTTGAATAGCTCTGCTCTCCTGTACTCACCGGCCAGATCTGCTCAGGTCTTCTTTTGGTCTTCATTGGATTTGTGAGTGAGAGAGTACTCGGGAGATTAAGAGAAGGGCAGGGGGACTTAATCAGGTCACGAGGTCGTATCCTTGTTCGTGGTGATTGTCGCGGTCTACGGATCAAGCCACCTACATTTGCATCAATCAATATCCAGGTGTTTTTAACTTTTTATTCCCTGTATTAGATAGTTTTATGCAACTTATTTGATGAAATCATAAATTATTTATCCAGTAGCGATAAAATGGTGAAAAGAATATATAAACAGGTACAATGTCAAGAAGGATCAATTGCCAAACTTCTCAATTCTAGTAGTTCTTCTAGGGATTTCCTGCTGTTGTCCATAGTAAATGTTGAAGGGCAACCAACTAAGAATATAAATGCATTACTTTTACATATCATGGTAGCACAAAAGTTTTCAGCAGCAAAATCTTTGATTTTTGTTTTGTTTTGCAGTAGGAATGAAATCTCTCTTGTCATAATCAAGAAAAAATCAAACTTTTTTAACTATATATTTCAATACTAACATAGTGTAGTTCTCTTGATAGATTTTTTTAGTTTCAGAGTTCAAATATCATCAATCTATGTGATGTACCATACATATTTTTATCTGCTTTTGAAATACAAAATACGTAAAGTTTTTGTGTATCAAGAGGGCCGCTAGTTGTTGCCTTGCCCCAGGGCCCCGAATATTTGTGGGCCGGCCCTGCTAGCTCCTAGCAGCTAGCTGCGCGCTTGCGTGCACCGCTACGTGCGTGCATGCGAGCTAGGAGTAGCTAGCAGCAGCCTGCCGCGACGCGCCGCCGCGCTCGCCCTGCACCACCGCACGCGCCCCACGGCGCTCGCCCCGCCACGCTTACCCCGCTCGCCATGCACCGCCGCGCTCGTGCCGCGTGGTGGCCGTGGTGCAGCTCCGGAACCCACCGCGCATGTCCAAGCCTCGGGTGCTAAGCTTCATGGACGGCCCTCTGTGCTACTGGCCGTTGCGCGCGCGTGCTACCTAGCTAGTCGCCGCTAGCTGAGCGCGTGACGCGGGGAGGCGAGCTCGCGGGCGCGCGCGCAGGCGGGCAGCGGACGCGGGCGCGGCGTGGTAGCAGGTGAGCGCGACGCGCGCGGGCGGCCGACGCGGACAAGGCAGGATGCGGACGCGGCGGCAAGCGCGGCAGGACGCAGGCGTGGCGGCGAGCACGGCAGGAGCACAATGGGACGCGGGCATGGCGGCAAGCGCGGCAGGAGCACAATGGGACGCGGGCGTGGCGGCGAGCACGGCAGGAGCACAAGCGCGACGGTGGGTGCGTCAGGAGCATGACGGGCGCGGCGGCCCATCAGGTGTTTGATGAAATGTCTGGACGTACATGTCCAAAATGAGTTTGTAGCCCACTGGGCACATCCACTGACCCAAATAAAAAAACAGACATGGATGTCCGTTTGTCCGACCCAAATGGACAAAAAAGGATAAAATCTGCGTCGATTTGGGTCCTGCCGTTGGAGTTGCTCTAAGGGCCCCTGTGTTTCTGCTCGGGATTGTGCAATTTTCGTTCAAGAGTATTCGAGTCTTTTCTCCCACCGATAAGACTTCAAGATTTGTCAGGTCTCCGGTCAATCCTATTGCATAATTCATCACTCTTGCAGGCCTCGGCTCATTTGTAGCCAGCCACTCATCTCTCATCTGCTCCTAGGCCTTATCTACCAAAGCTGCTCACTGTACTTCCACTGCATCAACCAGTTCCATTCCATCTTTCCGGCCCCAACAAGTTTCTAGGTTAGTAGTGCTAAGCTTCCTTGTTTATATTGTATTTTTGGATCGGATTTGTGCAAGTTCAGTTCAACTGTTCTAAGAAGTGAACAAAGAGAAGAGGACCTGCTTGTAAAGCTTGCTTAATTCTGCTGAAATTTTTTGAACATGCAATTTTCCCTTCTTTCTACCAGGAAAATCAACTGTGCACATGGATGATGCAGCTGCAGAGCCTCTGCTCATACCGCTTGATTTATTACGAGAAATCACAAATGATTTCTCTGAGGAGCGGAAGCTTGGTAGCGATTCGTTTGGAAGGGTTTACAAGGTAACGTTATAATGATGTACATGGCTTTCCTTAACAATCTTTAGATCTGAGATCCAACTATCAACAAAGACCTGTCTTTTTTTTCCGAATATCGACAAAGAGCTGTCAATATATAAGGTCAGTGATCTAGTCTTTGGCAGACGTCGTGTGGGTGCGTTTGTGTGCACCTGTCTACAAGTTGTATATTTGATTCACATATGACCATTAGACCGGATTTCACTACACTTCTCCTTCGCTACATCCCCTCTTAACACATCTGTTGAAAATCATATGAGATTTGACTGATTTGAGCTAGGGATTTGAGGGAGCATGAAGAAGAGGATTTGGGGAAACTCTGGATCGTTCCACACCGATCCCTTCTCTCTGTACTCATTTATATTTGTTTGTATAATTTACATTTTAGTCCCTAAGAAGTCACCTAATTACAGTATTCATACACCAACACTCCCCCTCAAGATGGAGCAAATATATCGTACAGACCCATCTTGCTACAAAACATGGAAAATATTTTTTCTGGGAGTCCTTTGGTAAGAACATCTGCTACTTGACTTGCTGAAGTTACATATGGAAGGCAAACGACTCCCCTATCAAGCTTCTCCTTGATGAAGTGATGATCAATCTCTATGTGCTTGGTCCGATCATGCTGAACAGGGTTATTAGCAATGTCAATAGCAGCTTTGTTGTCACAGTATAGCATCAGAGGCTTGTACCTGTACAACCTCAACTCTGCTAAGAGAATCTGCAACCATAATAACTCACATATGCCATGAGCCATGGATCTAAACTCAGCCTCCGCAGTAGATCGAGCCACTACACTGTTTTTTGCTTCGCCATGAAACTAGGTTCCCTCCAACAAATGTGCAGTAACCTGACGTTGAGCGCCGATCATCAAGAGAACCTGCCCAATCGGCATCGGTATAGCATTCAACTTGCAGGTCCCCTTGTCTCGTATATAAGAGGCCTTTTCCTGGGCACCCCTTAAGATATCGCAGTATCCTAATCACAGCTTCCATATGAGCTGACTTTGGGTCATTCATATATTGGCTAACTACACTCACAACAAAGGCAATATCTGGACGGGTATGAGACAAATATATCAACCTTCCAACAAGTCTTTGGTAGCGTTCCCGATCAACCGGTGTCCCTGCATCACTACTTAACCTATGATTTTGTTCAATAGGTGTAGCTACAGGTCGACAACCAAGCATACCTGTTTCCTTGAGTAGATCCAAGATATACTTCCGTTGTGAGAGGAAGATACCCTTTGATCCTCGTGAGACCTCTATACCAAGAAAGTATCTTAGTTGTCCCAAGTCTTTCACTTCAAACTCCTGTGCAAGGTGATGTTTCAGGCCTGCAACTTCTTTGGAATCATCTGCAGTAACCACAATGTCATCTACATACACTATAAGGATTGCCACTCTGCCATCAGTGTGCTTATAAAATAGTGTATGATCGGCATTGCTTTGAAGATAACCCCTTTTTAGCATGGCTTGTCTAAACCGATCAAACCAAGCTCGTGGTGACTGCTTTAAGCCATACAAAGAGCGATGCAAGCGCATCACCTTTCCAATGGTTTCACTCGACTCAAACCCAGGTGGAATATGCATATATACCTCCTCTTGAAGATCACCATGAAGGAAAGCATTCTTCACATCCATCTGATAAATATCCCAACCTAGGTTTACAACACATGATATTAGCGTCCTTATTGAATTCATCTTTGCCACTGGTGCGAAGGTCTCTTCATAATCGATTCCATATGTTTGTGTGTAGCCCTTTGCAACAAGGCGTGCTTTATATCTCTCCACCTTACCCTCAGGAGTGTGCTTAATAGTGAAGACCCACTTACATCCTACAGGTTGCTTGCCTGGTGGTAGATCCACGAGCTCCCAAGTCTCATTCTTCTCCAAGGCTTTCATCTCATCAAGCATTGCTTCCTTCCATTTTGGGTCCTCTATAGCAGTTTTCCAATTAGATGGTGTGGACACAGAGTCTAAAGAGGCAATAAAGCTTTTGAATGGTAGACTACAGTAATCATAGGAAATGAAATTCGCTATGTCATGTTTAGGTCCAACAAAATCTTTGAGGTGTCCTGGGATGTTTCGATTTCTAATTGGTTTCCTCAAAGCAATAGGTTGATCATCTTGAGGAGTATGAGTAGATAATTGGCTATCACTTTGCCCTGCGGTGCTAATAGGAGCAATGGAACTAGAAGAGTTAGTGTTAGTACCTGGGTCCTCATGCATGGTAAGCTCACCCTCTTGAGAAGGAAGTGAAGTATTTTCCATTGTATCTTGTACGTCTCCATGACCAGAACCATTAATACACCCATCATTATTTGTCTCCTCCCCCTGATTTTGAGCATTATCAAGAATGGGTAAACCACCTGAAGTGGAAACAAGAATAGGGCTTAATGGAGGGCCTCCATCATCACTCTCCCCCTCTTGTTGCACTTCAGGTGGGGATAATGCAATGCCAGTGTCATTTGTTGGTCCATAATATGATTCATGTTCACGGAACGTCACATCCATGCTCACAAAAAAACGACGCTCCGAAGGACACCAACATCTATAACCCTTTTGGGAGGCAGAATAACCCATGAAAACACATTTGAGAGCACGGGGGTCTAATTTTCCAACAGAGTTCCTATAGTCGTGCATAAAGCAAACACACCCAAAGACCTTCGGAGGAACTACAAAATCATTAGATTTCAAGAGACACTCAACAGGAGTCTTATGACCAAGAACCCGCAGAGGCATACGGTTTATCAAATATGTTGCAGTTTTTATTGCTTCCCCCCAAAGAAATTTAGGCACATTCATTGTAAACATAAGTGAGCGTGCAACCTCAAGCAGATGTCTGTTTTTATGCTCTGCAACACCATTTTGCTCTGGAGTGTTAACACAGGTCGTTTGATGTTCAATGCCATTTGAGGCAAGGAACTGTCCAAATTCTTGGTTGACATATTGAGTTCCGTTATCTAAACGCAGAGTTTTAATAGTTGCCCCATGTTGATTTTTAATAAGAGCACATAGATCTTTAAAAACCGAGAACACGTCACTCTTACGCTTCAAAAGATAAAGCCAAGTGTAACGACTAAAGCAATCTATAAAAGTTACAAACCATCGATGTCCAGAAATGGAGTGAACCTCACAGGGTCCCCAAACATCAGAGTGAATCATTTCAAATGGTTTGTCACTCCTTAAACCTATACTAGGATAGGAACCCCTTGTATGTTTAGCCAATTCACAAGCATCACATACCAGGAGCTCACTGGGAGACAGCTTAAAAAGAGAAGGGTAAATACGAGATAATGCCACAAAAGAAAGATGTCCGAGCCTGCGATGGTGTAGTAGTAGTTCTTGACCAGGAGACAGACATGATGCAAAAGCAACTTCATCACTTACTTCATCAAGATAGTAGAGTCCATCATGCACGGTCCCAGTCGCCAACAATCTCCCTGTGTCCATCTCCTGAAAAGCACAACAGGTAGGATCAAACCAACATCTACAATTAAGGGATTGAGTAATAGAGCTAACGGACAAGAGATTGACTGGAAATTTTGGAACATGTAGGACAGGGGATAAGGACAATGTCTTAGTGCACCTGACAGATCCACGTCCTGTAATAGGTGCCATGGATCCATCAGCTACACGTACCTTGTCCCTACCAGAACAAGGAGTATAGGAAGTGAATAAATTCGAGACTCCTGTCATGTGGTTAGTAGCTCCTGTATCAATAATCCAAGATATTGGTTGTGCTCGAGAAGTGTGGACCTGATGATTTGGCATACCTTGGTCAGAAGTGACATGAAGGCTAGACTCAACTTTAGATGAACCTTGAGAGGAAGAGGAGCCTTCTGAGAGTCTAAGCTTGGAAGTGAAATCCTCAAGAGCTCGCACATCTACCACTGGCAGCTCCCTGGTGCATGTAGTGAGATTAGCATGTCTTTTACTTGCTCCCTGAACTCCCCCTGGCCGAGACTTCCCTTTTTCCCACCAAGATGGATAGCCATGCAGCTCAAAACACATATCCTTTGCGTGTCCGGTCCTTTTGCAATGGTTGCAAAATAGTTTGCTTTTATCTATTTTACCAAACGGCCTTGGAGCATGACGAGCTTGTATGGATAGGGCTGCACGTGCATCTGAATTTTGCTGACCATGCTCCTTGGGTTGAATAAGACGAGTCTCCTCCTCAATCACACTAGAGATGATATCGTCAAGGCTTAGCCATTCGGTTTTGGAGAATATTAGCTGACGACGGAGGTCAAATTCCTGATTCAGGCCATCAAGGAAGAGCTTGCCCACAAATGGTCCAAACCAGGTGTGGTGAATAGCCATGTCATTCTTGTCAACAGGTTGAAATGGATGGTAATAATGCAACTCCCTGTACAATCTCTTTATCTCACCAGCATACTCAGTCACTGATTTTGAGCCTTGCTTTAAGTGAGTCAACTCCTGCATGATGCGAGTAGCCTGCATCTTATCTGATTTTCCTGAGAATTCCTTCTCCAAAGCTCTCCACACTTCAGATACAGTGGTCATAGTCTCAACTTGCTCTCGAATTGATGGTTCCATGCTTCCTAATAACCAGACCAACACTCTGTCATTGATCTGTTTTGTGCTAGTGCCACTTTCATCAGCACTAAGCAATTCTTCGTAACCATGAGAACTCAGGATTAACTGGGCATGTCGTGCCCAACTAATGTAATTGCCCGGTCCAGCCAACTTTACCGGATTAGGCTCAAGCGCATACTTGACTGCTTCAGGAACCAATTTGAGTTGTTGTTGCTGCTCAAATACTTTGCTAAAAATTTCATATAACTTGTCCACACTACTATCCCCTGACTTCTCCTTGCTTGGATCTGCCATGATTTACCACCACCAAAAGAGCCAGTCACACAAGACTTCTTTTGCAGCACTCCACCAGCAACAACACACAGGCAACACAAAAGCAGAGTACTAGCAGAGTCGATGTCAACTAAATGTACTAGTACTCTCGAATGCACACAAGCAGCAGAAGTATTTTAATCTGGACACCAAGCAGAGATGAGATATACGGCAACACTAATCACAGTTGATCAAAAGCAACCACAATCAGCAACAACAAGCCAGCTTACTCCCTCGGCAGGAACAGCCGAACAGTCGCACCAAGCAGTTTCCCAGCGTCAGAGTACGGCAAATACCAGGAGTACGCTCAGCCACACCGGACGGCGGTCGGTACGCAACAGGAAGCAGTAGACCGGTCGCGGCGCTCCTTGCCGCAGCTTTGAGATAACCTCGCAGGTCCCGGCAGCAGCTCGAGTGCGCAGCAATCACCACCGATAGCCGCAAATCACGGCGACACAGCACCGCAATAGGTTGAAATCACAGCAAAAAACAGAGAAGATTAACCTGCTCCGATGCCATGTTGAAAATCATATGAGATTTGACTGATTTGAGCTAGGGATTTGAGGGAGCATGAAGAAGAGGATTTGGGGAAACTTTGGATCGTTCCACACCGATCCCTTCTCTCTGTACTCATTTATATTTGTTTGTACAATTTACATTTTAGTCCCTAAGAAGTCACCTAATTACAGTATTCATACACCAACAACATCAACAGTCAAGATTGATCTGTACCCCTTCATAATAAAGCACATGATGGGAATTAAGAGAAAAAAATGAAGATAATCCCCGTAATTCTTGTCCCTCTCTCATGCGTATTACTTCTCCGGCACACACGGCCAGCAATGGGGCACATCGCCACGCATCCAGCGCCTAGGCAGCAAGCAGCAGTTGCAGCGGGATGTCTAGTGGCGTTCATACATAACCACAGCTTAGAATGTGGACAACGTCGTGAACGCAACCATGATCTACAAGTTCACGGCCTTTGACCCGCAAAATCCGTCTTGCCGCCCGCGAAGCGTGTACGCCATGATTGCGACATTGCCGAGGACATGCACCGTTAGCAATCTGGCAAGGATGACGAAGAATAGTGTCGCGGCATCGCGCTGCAGATTCGCTTCGTCTAAGTATTGGCGATCGACATCGGGTTCTGGCGGCAGCCACGGCCGGTGGCATCTCAAGCTCTGTCATTCATATATCTTGACATGCTGAGATCTGTGTGTTGGCGCCGCTCCTCTCGCAGCGCCGCTTATTCTTCTACCTCGAGCTGCCTCACACAACTCTCCTGAGGTTTCTCTCTTCTTCTCTCAAGAACACAAGAACACACACCATGGAAACTCACACGCACACACACTTCACCAAGGAGAAAGCTGGCTTTGCCTTGTCTCCCGATGAAAATCACAGGCGCTACATGTTTTCTGCTCAGCCCTCTCGGCCCTTTCTTCTCATTCATTTTCTTAACTTAAGTAGGCAGTACAAGATAAGACCATGCATCCCTGGAATCAGTGGCGGAGACAAGGGGGGGCGAGCAGGGGCCTGGCCCCCCCTAATGATCGAGCGATGCATGTAATTAGCGATACAAAAGCAGATATTCTCCACGTATATACATACTCGCCCCCCCCCCCCCCCTATCTCTCTCAACGCTAATTTTTAAACAAAGGGAAAAAGGCCCAAGTGAAGCCCACTAGCGGCCAGGTTGGCGATTGCAATCTCTCCTGGTTTGGGCGTTGCGTTCCCACTTCCCATGTGAATAGCCTGTACGTGGATTAGAACGCAGAAAGTAGTACTAATTGATCAGATTTTGCCGTCACGCCGTACTGATCAGATCTACTAGTACTGTAATTAGTTCTGTGCCCTCGCCGCCCGGCCGCCTCCGCTGTCCATAATGCCTCGCTGCTCTCAATCCTAGTCATATGGCGACGACGCGACGCAGGCTTCTTCACTTGTCAAACCTTCCGGATCCAACCAACAGAAACTAGCCAGGACCAAGGTTTAACACTTCGGTACATCACACCATTTACTAATCTCAATTCATCTTGTATCACTGTTGAACTTATACATCCATTTTTGTTGTTTAATTGTTTTGGTTGTGTGATTTGTGATGCTATGATTTGATGAATAATTCCTATCTTGTCCTAAAAATTATCGTGATCGTGACGCAAATTATTTTGTATGAGTTTTCCTATTTGTGATTGGAAATTTTCCTATGTCGAACTTATCCTATATAGCTAACTGAAATATTGCAATTCAGCAGCTATGAAGAGAAAAGCGCTGCCAAACACCGTTAAGATTAATTCATTTTTAAGCCGGCTGCTTCAACTTCTCGAGCTACTGAAATTGCTAATGAGGCTAATGTGCAAGTTACAAATCCCAGTCCAATTGACACTCATGATCAGGATATGCCAGACCTGGTAAATGTTGCTGAACAAGCAAAAACATGTAAAATTAGGGATATCACTGGACAATCAGGATGAAGCTCGAATTTTCTATATATTTGAGGGACCATATAAGCCAAGAAGTCCCCCACAAACACTGTAAATGTTAATTTATATTTTAAGCACCACCAAATGCGAGACGACTTACTTTGGTATTGCATGATCATATATGTTGAAGGCAATTTACCGGTTAAGTTCTTTTTCCAATGAATTTTTCTTCATCTTATTGGCAGTTGTAGAGGTTAAATTTAAACTCATACAATCGTATCCATGTTTTGTAGCGTGCGGCGCATATTACTGTATGCTAATAGTTATTTTTTCGGTTTATAGAAAAGTTATGAACTTGACTTGGCCCCCCCTATACCAAAATCCTGGCTCCGCCCCTGCCTGGAATCTCTTCACGATGCACAAGACTCGGCCTCCACGCACTAACCAACTGGCTACATGCACGCGCGCCATCCTTTCTCAACGCCCACGCAACCTGGCCATGCAACTCATGCATGCAGCCACTAACTAACTAACTTTTGCATGCACAAATCCTAGCCACTAACACATGACCCAGCCAACACACGCAGCTAACTACCTTGCCGGATCACCCAGCTCCTCCTCATCGTGCAGCTGGTCACGCTCCAGCTTCATCACGTCTTGCCGCTTCTCACGGCGGTCTGGCATCTCGCCTTCTCCACACATCTTTGTTGAAGCTTCGCCGGACTTGCTACTCCCTAGACATCTAAGTTACAAGTAGGACTCAAAATAAATATGCAGATACATAATCAAGATTAAAAAACCTAACACTGTGCACAGTTTCAGCCTTTCAGCTTGAACCAGCTGGACGGTGGACATGCTCGACAACGTGGTGAAGATCAGATCGATTCTGCCGGGCGCCTCGTCCCTTGCCACCGAGAACGTGTAACATGAGCTGTACGAAGTACAGGACGAGCGAGCGAGCTAAGCCTACGCGCGGCCAGACCCATCCGGCGAGCAGCCGAGCACTCGCCGCCAGCGCGCCATGGGCTCCTTACGTGGTGCTGCGCAAATAACCAGAAGAGCAACTAAACAACGGACTGAGGTTGGAGCCATGTGTGTTGCAGCCGCTCCGTGAGGTTATGATGAGCTCCGGCCATGGCCTTCCTGGATGCTTCATGACGATGACTGCCGTTGGTGCGAAGATGGCGCCGGCCAACCGTTGCATGAATGGGTTTTAGGACGCCGATAACTGCCACACGTATGGCGTATGGCATATAGTAACACTGTCGACATGTTTCTTTTATAAAGTTGTCATCTAAAAAAACAAATCTCAAAAAAATGAAACTTGCCATCCAAATAGAAAATTGCCATACTTCACAACTAAAGTTGCCATCCACTTGTAACTAAAATTGCCACCAAAAAACATGTGGGCGAAATTGCTTTGTACGGCACATATGGGCGTTATCATTTCTGTTTTCATTAATACAAGCACAAAAATACCCTTCTGTACCATTTCAACACGCGCGGGGGAGGGGGGAGGGGGTCCTACGGAAGCACGCCTTCGACCAATAACAGAAACAAACATCAAACAATATGTATTAGATTCATTTGATCATTAGGATTCTGCTGCCTACCGCTGACCAAACCGTAAATAGTACAGCCAATGGTCGGTTATATGGAGTTGCCATGTCATCTAGAACCATCCTCATAGCCGGCATATATGAGTTAGTTTTAAATGTGTGCTACTTTATTAGTAGTTGGCCCACCTTTCAACCTCACCAAACTTATTATGGCTCATGTTGCAGGCGTCTACTAATAAAGAGCCCGCTTCCATTCTCTCTTCTCCAACTAAGAAAAGATATAATAATTTAGTCCTCATAGCCTGTTTATGTCACCTTATTCTACTTGCTCTAATTAGGAATTCCTTGCTTCAAGCTGCCCGAGGAACCCATAAATAAAGCAAGTAGTGGCAAACACAAACTCTTCATGAACATTTATTACAACAACACACGGGCCATCAGCACTTAAGAACCCAGTTCCTTCAATGTCATCTGCTTCATCTTCAAGTCTAGTAGCCCCCAAAAACATGTCGATGAGCAGGTCCCTAAGCATGATGTCAGAGTACTCCAAGCGAGCACTCAAGCAGCCCCTGCAAAGCAGAAGAAAGCTATACTTATTTCTCTACTAATCTTATCTCGATCCAATAATAAAGTACGCATTGTCCATCACATTTTTTGCAAAAGAGTCCCTGCAGTTTGTTGAAATCAACCCACCGTCCATTTTAAGTCGGGACGAATGTATTTTTCCGTTTTACATAAAACTCCCCAAAGTTTATACCAATCAACCCGCAGTCCAACATTAAGTCACAGTGAACCATTTTCTGAAGTTTTACATAATAACCACTAATATCTGCGATAAGCAACCCGCAGTCCATCTAGATTAATTTTTTTTCATAATAATTATATCTTTTAAACCCTTACTTCAACTTTAACATGTTATACATGGAATTTGATTAAAAAAATGTGTAGAATCTAGTTATGATGTTATCTTTATCTATTAACTATTAAAAAAATCTATTTAGGGTGAAACATAAATCAATTACGATCGCTGATTACAATCTGTAGGGATGTTGTACTTCCAACAACTTCTCTCTTTGTACATGTCCCATGATCGAAGACCCTACATACATATTTTTTCTGGCGAAAACCACACGCATACTTAACAAACGGAGTACACAATTCATTTTTATAGAGAATACACAAATAATTTTTATAGCATATACATACACTTTTAAAATCCATGTACATCAAAAGTACATGAAGATATATTTTAAAAATATCCAAACAATAATTCTTGTGATAGTCATGAACGTTAATATTGAAACCGATACATAGGATCTTAATTTTTATTATATCCGCTGCATGTGATGGTGACACATATAGACTTTCTTAAGTAGATTCAATTTATAAACGCTGCCTCCTTAATGTCGAACGACACCGGCCGGTTGCTATCTGAGTCTGGCCATAGGTGCACGCCATCAGTATTACGAGTCAGAACCAAATTTGAATCAAAATGAAAACAGTTGCTCGATAAAAATATATTTACTCTCCCGATGCAACGCACCGGCATGTTTGCTAGTTAATGATTAACTCACATACTGTCATGCATCAGTAAATTATTTGGGTTGCCACATATGAGCATGGCATTTTCTGTTTACTATACAAAGAGAAAATTAAACCTTGTGAAATGTTCGATAGGGAGTGCATCAAGACGGGAAACAGATAGTTGTGAAGATGCTCAATTGCGTGCCAGGAGTGAACGATAATCATTTTCAGAATGAGTTTAAAAATCTTTCAAGGCTCCGGCACCAAAATATTGTGCGGCTCATTGGCTATTGCCAAGATATTCAGGAAGTACAAGTAAAGTACGAAGGGAAATTGGTTGTTGCTGAAAAGACACATAGGGCGCTCTGCTTGGAGTATATGTCAAATGGAAGCCTTGAAAAATATCTTTCTGGTAATGTTGATGTTCTCCTTTTTTTGTCAGTTTGCATGTTAAGGTATCATTATTATAATTTACATATGAGAATTCTCCTTATTTGGTGTTGCAGATGAATGTGATAGATATGATTGGCAGAAAGGCTACCGAATAATTAAGGGGATTTGCCAGGGTTTAAATTACCTCCGCAATGAATTAAAACCTCCTATTTATCACTTGGATTTAAAGCTAGCCAACATATTGTTGGATGAGAACATGGTTCCCAGAATTGCAGATTTTGGGATGTCAAGGCTCTTCCGAGATGAACATACACGAGCTACAAAAAGTTCATTTGGAACATTGTAAGCATTTTTCATGTGAACTGAAAGTTGAGATGGTAATTTTATTTTGGATTAGAGATTTACCGTATCAGTAACATATATACATGATGTGTGATGCAGTGGATACTTACCGCCCGAATACATTACCAAAAATTTGATCTCGAGTAAGTTCGATATATTCAGCTTAGGTGTTGTAATCATAAAGATAATGGCAGGTCGTGCGGGCTACTACAATATTGCTGAAATGTCTTCTCAGGAATTCAGTAATCTTGTAAGAGAATGTGTTGCCTTTATAGACACCACGTGTATGTATTTCATAAGTAATACTTTGGTTATTCTAATGTATTATCATCATATTTTTATTTTGCTCCAAATCTGCAGGTGCGGGAAAACTGGACAAATAGGCTACTTGAAACAACAAAACGGAGGAATGCATATTCCGAACAAGTAATATGCATTGAAATTGGTTTAAGTTGTGTGGAGGAGGATAGACACAAAAGGCCAGCTATACAAGACATTGTCGATAAACTGAATGAGACAGAAATCAAGTGTACCTATGCGGTAAGAAAGGGCTCGTTGTTTTACCAGGCGTGAACTATGATGTTCTTATTTTTCCTATTGAATAAAAACAATAGCCTAAAAAGATGTGGTGCTCCACGGAAAATATTATGCTAATGGCCATGAATTTTCTCAGTTTGATTCAGCCATAATCTATTTTAGACAAGTTCAATTATAGATACGAGTCTGTGTACGTATGTTAGGAGCTGAGCCCATGAGGCCGATGTTTATGGATTTGTATGTATAGGGCGCAACGAAGAAAGATAAATAAAGTGAAGAAAGAAGTGTAGCCCAGACCATTTGATAATTTTCCCCCAAATTACGACATGGTATTACCCTGAGGATCTAGCTTCAGGGGAGAGGTAGCGTTGGTGGTGAAGAGGCATGCACTTAGGTGAGGTCGTCCAGGCAAGGAGCTGAGCGCCTTAGGGCATCTTCGATGTAAGGGACTTGTTTAGGCGCTTAACTAACTAAAATAAATGATTTAAATTCCTAGCATCTGTGCAAGAATCGGTGTCTCCAACGGTAGGAGAGATCCAGTAGGTGCCTGGGCCTATTCTTCCTCTCCTAGTGTGTTAAGAATTCCTTGTACGCCCAGTGGCTCAGTTGCCATCGACGCCAAAGAAGATCCCTGGATCGGACGTCATGGCCTGGGAAATAATCCTAGCGTCGGGCATTAGCGCCCGCATTGGAGATGCCCTTACAGTCAGGGTGCGACCTGCGTCCGTAGCCACGAACTCAATCAAGCGCATCAGCAATCCTTACACCAAGATTGGTAGTGTTCACAAGTTTTTAATTACATCTAAATGGCACCTTTAATGTAGTTTGCACAGAAGAGAATAATATAGTCAATACCACTTTCAATTGAATAAATGTTTTTTTTCTCGAACACGCATCAAAATTCATATATTTTTGTGTTATAATGGTCACCGAGAGGGTGCAAAGCATACAACCACTACGGGCAACCAAAGTCACCCATGGGTTACTATCTAGCACCATGCATGAATGGTGGGCTAGGCAGGCTGGGTTTGATCCACAGCTATCCTACTACTCCCTCCCTCTCGAATTACTTGTCGCAGATATTGATGTATCTAGAACTGAAAATACGTCTAGATACATCCATTTCTTCAACAAGCCTAGTTCCTCCTAGACATCGGTCATCGGAACAAACGTGTAAAGAAGTACTTTGCTTTGCTGAATAGCTTCTGTTTACGACTCTAAATGACTGCATGTACTTGCCTCTTTAATTGTCACTTACAAGTTACAACATCTATTTCACCATCTGTATCTACTAAAATAGTTGATTGATTATACTGATGCAGGACAGTTTAGGAGATGTACCTCAACCTGCAAACATATATAATCCCAATCATCAACAAGCTACTCCGTCGCAAAACAACGCTTCCTCATCTTGCAGTATGGTATGATATCATGGTCCTATAATTAGCTTGTTTGACGTTGTAGCCTTGTGCATGATTATTCCTACTTTCAGGAAACGGGTAAGAACACTTTCCCTCAGTATGATCAAGATCCAAATGATCAACATGCTGAGCAAATACACAATGGATCAACTTTTAATCGGTATGCTCAGTTTTTATTTTGAAATTCCGCTAGTTATCAGTCATCCAGTCAATTATGTCATCAACATGGAATAATGTTGACATCTGTTTCTTGCCTGGAATTACCATTCAGGGATATAGTATGCACTTCTCACACAACTCGTTTTGAAGAAAATACTGGTCCTAAAGAAGCAAGACTAGATGATGACTCGCCGAATGATAATCAAGAATACTCAGTTGATGGTAAATAAATTATCTAACTACTTCAACAAGAAAAGATTCCAGATCATATATATTTGATATTGGCATATGCTTAATCCAGGTGATTCATTACCTGGTATTGAGGGATTTCAAATTGTCGGTGATCCTAGACCGGGATTTACTTTAAGAGCATGTGGTTTCCCTACAAATGGTACTACACTTTGTAATTTCCAGGTATGGTGTGTTCTGACACTGGATTGCGATTCTTTTATCTTTGCTGTGAATTTCCAAATCCCGCAATAAATCTTTCACTTGGTAATGTTGTTTTCAGTGGGTTCGCTATCTTGAAGATGGTACCAGGCGACCTATTGAAGGTAAAGAAGAGAATTTGTCCTACAACCCATGTGATAATGTTCGGAAAAAATAATAATTATACTGACTAGTTCTATATGCTCTGCAATTCAGGTGCTACAATATATGACTATGTGGTTACTGCAGATGATGTTGGTGCTCTTCTTGCTGTAGACTGCACTCCTTTGGATGATGATGGTCGCCAGGTTGTTAACAAGAACAATTTAATTAGCGCAATTTCATGTCACAGAATGCAAGATAAAAACTTTGTGTGGCGCCCAAGTCTCGAAGTTAGAAAACAACATTTCTTTGCACATGGAGGAAGGAGAGTAGGTGACACAACCTTTTGAAAGAAAAAGTTCGTTCAAGGACCCCACATAGGAAGATAGAGACAGTTGAGAGATAAGCCGAGGGCCGCCGGGGCTCCTGTTGCCTGCCCCGCTCCTCGCCGCCGCTGCCGAGCTTCTCAGCTGGCTTAGAGTGCGGGCACCGGGGCAGCGGCTCAGGATCTCAGGCAAGGCATCATAGGGTGGCCGTGGCCTGTAGCCGGCGTGGATGGCGCAGAGCAGCGTGCGGCATGCCATGGTTGATAGCTGCTGGCTTCTGCTCGGGCGTTCCCATGTCGTCTGTGGTCGTGGTCGTCCTCGTCGGCATGAGGACTGGTGGATGTGGAATCCGAGACAGTGGTCCAGGACAATTGCTCATCAGCGTAGAGGAGGCCCCGACGTTGCTGCTTGGTGGGCTGTGCGGGTGCCAGGATCTCCGGATCTGCCCGCGCGGGCTTGGCGCGCGGTGGTGGCTTCGGCCAGCAGCAGGAAGGGAGGATGGCGGTGACATGGACATGGGTGGTGGATGGCGGTGGCGAGGTGTCTTGCGCGTATGGCTGTGTGACTAGGGTGATGTCGGTCAGCAGGCTGCCAGTGGCGGTTGGCTATTCAGGCTGCCTTGACGTTGGGTTTGTTGAGCTCTGGGTGATAGCCTAGCTCGATCTCCACTGATGCTGGTGTTGAGTTCCACTATGCCGTTTCTTTCTTTGTGATAGAGCCTCTTTACCTCCCTTGTTTTGTCGGTCTCCAGTTTTCCGGGTGAGAAACTAAGTTTTGACCTTGGTCGAAGCAGGCGTCAGTGGCGTTCTCATCACTTCCCTCTTTGGGGCAACGCCTTTTGAGGTTCGATCTATCGCCAATGGTTGTGGCTTGTCTGGCCTAGTAGTTTCGTCAGCGCGCGGTCAGATGGTTGCGTGGCCTCGGGCT
Organism: Aegilops umbellulata; assembly: GCA_032464435.1. Classification (NCBI taxonomy): domain Eukaryota; kingdom Viridiplantae; phylum Streptophyta; class Magnoliopsida; order Poales; family Poaceae; genus Aegilops; species Aegilops umbellulata. Next base: position 421,490,100 of record CP136059.1, read on the forward strand.
GGTGTGGAAGTCAGAGCGGCAGCTCCAGAAATCACCGGTATCCTCGGGGCTAGTGTGTGCAGTAGTTGTATCGGTTTTCGGCTGATTTTCCTTATTAACTGGTCAATTCTTTGCTTCTTAATGAACATGCAAAGCTCCTTCTGGTTGCTCCAAAAAACAAAAGACAATTGCGACTATCTGCACCATTTTGTTGAAAACAATTGAAGCTAATTAATAAAAGCTTTGCAAATTTATTTGCTGAATGGGATTCTTTTTCAACCCTGATAAAGTGCAATTTACTCTAAACTAGTAAGATTGCACGTGCAACGCACGTTATAAGCTTAGCAAGAAATTTTCTGAGGCCCCTCTCAAATATTTTCGAACAAAAAATCAGCTACTAATCGCTCTTAAATCAGACCAGTGTTCCCTTGATCAATTGAACTTTTCTGCAAATTTGGTACAATGAGTAACTACTAAGGGTACATTGGACTTGGTACAATGAGTAACTACTAAGGGTACATTGGACTTATTAGATATCTTCTCCGAATATAAAATGTATATCTTTGTCAAAGTCTTGTAAGCTGTAAATCAGCTCAGGTGCACCTATTTCCTAATGTAGAAGCAATGGGACCATTACTGCACAACAACCTTGACAACAATATTCATCCTATTTATCGATTGCTCACTTTCTGTGTCGCCACCATTGACGGCAAGTTCGCCACACTGCACTAACTCTGGCAGCCATGAAGGCGATGGTAGAGTGAGCAAAATCTTGCAATATGTAGAAAAGAAGAAAAATACGATGGATCAAAAAAGTAATGGGAAGCTTATACATTTTGTGTTGGCTACTATGAGTCAAGGAAATGGAAAAGGTATGAAAGGAAAAATTATCCCAACTTGCACGATCACACACATCGAAAGGCAACCGTTAACTCGAATCAGTTTAGTGTTACATAACATGGCAACAAAAAAGGAAGCATACTATATGTGCAGATTTCTCAGAATAATAGTAAAAATGAAGTGCATAACTAAAGTAAGAGAGCTAGCCTCGAGAGGATGTTTCCTCAATTAATACATGTTTTCGAGAGAGAACACACATAGTAAATGGATGTCACTCTCAACAAAGCAAAAATTGTAGGAATCTGAACACTTGCCTATTAAGTATTAACCAATCACTTTTGCAAAAGCATGACAAGCCAACATGACCTTTACTTGCAAGTACTCCAACAAACACAAAAATATATGGCATGATTTCTAGGTCTTTGTTCCTGTATTCTGAACGATATGTGCATAAGAGGCCAAGGAACACCAAAAGATGGACAATAAGCAGATTACACATCTGAGAAAGAAAAGGAGAGTATCTTGAAGATTACCTAGGTAGTCCTCCAGAAAAATAAGAAGCACCTGAACTAACACAGCAGAAACGTGTCCTGAAATAGAATCCCAGATACGGAGGTCATTAGCATAATTTCCATCAAGTATGTGGAGCACATAATAGTTTACATCTAAATATTAAATCCATCACCTCAATAAGTAAGAAACTGACGTTGGATGCATCTTCATTTCACATCCATTCATGATGAAGCTGCCTAGTAGGATTTGAAGATTAATACATGCTATTCTTATTTTAACAAACATGGCCTGCAATTTTGAGAGTTGGAGACATCAATGTAGATGCAACATGTCTAGTAATAAAGACTGCACAAAATATTAGAGGGCGGTGAATGGAGATTCATAGCATGAAAATTGACAAAAAAGGGGGCTGGTCAATAAAAACAGAGCTCCTTATGCATCCTTCTTCTGCACTTCGTGTGCCAAAACTGCAGTTTTCATGAACATCAGTAGGCCGCACCCTAGCTCGTCAGGCAGGTGACAAAAAAACATCAACGCATCAGTTCACCTCCAAATTTGACTAATTCTGGTAGTTGTGATACAGTTTTCAGCTCTCACAATTCATCAACCTGAAGAATGCTATGCTTCAGAAAACATTAACATCTAGACGATTTCAAAGCCAGGAAACACCGGTAAATTACCAACGGTTGGTGAAAAAAATACTCGTGGTAGTGGGTAGTGGACGTCGTCGTCGTCTTGCTCGATATGGGCAACGGCCTCTTGCTCGAGGTTTGGCGATGTGGGCAATGTCGAAATCTCAACTCTGTTGAAGGGCGAGTGCGGGACAAGCAGTGAGGGTGGAGAGGAGGGGACGGCTAGTGACGGGAGCGCTGGGGGGCGGCACGGGAGCGGCGGCGCGGCGGATAGTGCTCCCTCATCTGCGCAGCGCGCGGCATGCTGCGGGCGGCACGGCCGCTCCTGCTCCCTCGACTGCGCGGCGCGCGGCATGCTGCGGGCGGCACGTCGGTTCCTGGTCCTTGTGCGGCGTGACGGCGGCGCGGCGTGCGGCATGCTGCAGGCGGCACGAGGCCGGGGGCGCGGCGGCTCCTGCTCCCTGGGCGGCACGGCGGCGGCGGAGAGGGGGCGTGGGGATGTTGCATGATTATATTAGGATGAGCAATTTCCATCCGATTCATTTTTCTCCCTTGCGTGATTACCGGGGGTGCGTTTTGCGGGCGTCAAGTTTCCTCTGCGGTGGAATTTGTTCAGTCAATCCAAATTGCTAAGTACACACAAGAAAATGGATTAGATTAACACAAGCCGTTAGATTAAGTTTAGTGGGCCTAATCATGTGATGGTAATCAATCCGTGTACGTTTTATAGCGTGTCTTTAGAGAAGTTTATGTTTGATCTTTTATTAGTAGTAGAGATTTTATCAAGCTAATTAGCTAACCATGGAGGGCCAGTTCACATTTTGTTACTGAAATGCAGGCCATGCAATCTAAAATATTCACATTTTGTCACCACTATGTTGATTTAAACCTGATTTTCCACCCTTCAGTCTTGAATTATTTTGTGGCTTATTGTTATTTGTATATGCTTGCTAAGTCTCCTTACATCGTGGTATTTTGTTTTTGCGTATTTTACATTCTTAGAGCATCTCTAACAGCCGTCCAATGCGTCGCTCGCTAAAAACTACTTTGCCGCACGCCCTTCGCCTGGTTTTGCGCGGCCGGCAGCGCTGGCTCCAACAGTCGCGCTATAAAGTAGCGCGCGCGCGCCGCTCCAGCAGCGCGCAAAAAATGCAGCCCGCTCGACTCGCCGTGGCATTCCATAAATTGCATTTTGGACACAAAATGGATTTCAAACATTCAAAATGCAATGAACATGACATATAAATTTCACACAAACAAGTTGATGAATAAAAGTTCATGCCCACAAGTTCATCCAACCAAGTTCAAAATGCAAACCAAGTTCATGACACAAACGAAAGACACATCAAGCCTCATCCTCGTCTTCGTCCTCATCTTCGAAAGACGATTCTTCCTCATCCGAAGATGATTCTTACTCCTCATCATCATTGTCGCGCACCGCATCACGTGAAGCTCGGACGGTGTTGGGAAGATCTTCAACGACATCTTCATGGGAAGGTGTGTGAGGCACACCGGAACACATTCCGCCCATGGCGGCCGGAGGTGGACCCATGCCTTCCATGAGAGAAGCAAAACTCATGCCTCCCATGGCAGCCATAGCGTCGGGGGTCTTCCAAAGCCACCCATGCCTCCCATGGTCTCCATGGTAGCTCCAAAGCCACCCATGGCACCTAAGCCGCCCACGGTACCTCCGAAGCCACCCATGCCTCCCATGGCGCCAAGGCCACCGCCACCCATGGCGCCAAGGCCACCGCCACCCATTGCGCGAATCATGGCTCTTCTTTGGATCAAGACTTCTTCACGGGCAAGATTGACATACTCCTTTTGCTCCTCATTGAGGATAGATGTGTCCAAGAAGAACAAGTGCTTCTCCCATTCCAACAATCTAGTTCGCTCCTCATTGCTCACCTTCCTCTCCTCCAAAGCCACCTTCCTCTCCTCGACCGGCACCCTCCTCTCCTCGGCCGCCAACATCCTCTCCTCGGCCATGGCATCTTGGTTCCTTGCCATTTTCCTCACCTCGTTGGCTTCTTTTCTTGCCTTCACAATAGCTTCCATAGTATTTTTGATCTCATCATCTCCTTTCCTCTTCTTCTTTTCTTTTGCGTCCTTCTTGCACCCATCCGGTCGTTTTGGCTTCGAGTATGAAACCGAGTTGGGTGTGGGGCTTCTCTTGCCGTCATCACTTGATGCATCCTCCTCCTCCTCCTCCTCATCATCCAACTCAATTGTTCGCTTGCGTTTGTTGCTCAAATCCAAATCATCACACTTCTTCCATTCTCATCATCCTTCAACACTTCATAGCAATGAGGCAAGGTAAATATCCTTCATTTCATGATCTTCCCCTTCTTGGTTCTCTTCTCCTCTCCTTTGAAAAAGTCTTGTGCAACGTTGTACTACATGAAAACAAAGCAAGTTAGCACTTCAAACACCAACAACAAGTATGATGAACATGGATGAAATTCCACTTACTCTATCGTCCTCATTGGTGCCACTTGGGTTCAACTTGTCAACCGCCTTTTGTGCGGCCGCCCACTTTTGACAATCCTTGTTGATTGTCGACCACCGGGACCGAAGTGATCTCTCGGAGTGGTTAATTCCACTCATGTTGCGGATATCAAAGTGTTCTTTCATCCGCCCCCAATAAGCATCTCTACTTTGATCACCCCCAATGGATGGATCCTTCGACACTTGCAACCAAGTATTGCATAGTAAGATGTCTTCGGCGTTGGTGTAATTGCCCGCTCTTCCTTTCGGCGCGTTGACAATGCCCTTACCATCCTCGTCCACCTCAAACTCATGGTCTTCGAAATGCGTGTCATTGGTTTGAGACCAATGTGAATTGTTGGAGCCAACACCCATAGTTGACAGGTATGCATCATCGTTGACACTACAATATATATATATATATATATATATATATATATATATATATATATATATATATATATATATATATATATATATATAACAATGCAAATAAGCTATCTATATGAATGCATTCCAAAAATAACAAGAAAAGAAAAGTTGGAAATTTTTTCTACCTTTGGGGCATATCGCCGAACACGTTGTGCGCGTCAGCCGCCGGCTCAACGAGTGAGCTCGCCGGCGCTTCGGTAGCTGCCGCGCCCGTCACACGCCCTGCAAGCTTCTTTCTCCTCGCCATCGAGGTGTCGGAGCCGTCCGCCGCCTTGTTCTCCTTCGCGGATGTGTTGCCCTTCTTCGGCCGCGCCGCATTGGCGAGCTTCGAGGCGGGGGGGGGGGGGGGGCACAGGGCGGCCGCGCCGAGGTCATCTGCGGCGGCACGAAGAGGCCGCGCGCGAGGCCGATGCTCGGAGGAGCTCCGGCGGTGGCGAGGCCAATGCTCCCCGCGCTAGGGTTTCCGGCGGCGGCGGCGGCGGCAGTGGGGGTCGTGGCTGTAGGATGGGGTGAGCGGGGTGCCGGCGCGTGCGTTCATCGGGGAAAGTTCGCCGGCGCCGGCCCGCGCGGGGCGAAGGTGGCGGGGAGGAGAGAGTGCGGCGCGAGCGCTCGTGTGTGCCGCGCGCGGAAGCGGGCGTCCCGAATACACAGCGCGAGTTGGTGATTCGGACCGCGCGCCCAACTCCATATGCCACGCGCGCGGATAATGCGGCCCGCTGGAGCTTGTCTACAGGTTGCGCGCGCGCTAAAATAGAAAAATTTGGGGCGCGGCGCTTGTTTAGTGCAGCTGTTGGAGATGCTCTTATAGCATTCTGATAGGCTGATCTCTGTTGTTTTTGTTTCACCATTTGTTGCATTGGTCTGTGAGATAGCCCGCTGAATAGCATATAAAGCACAACCCTTTATTTTGAAGAGCAATTTATTGATTTGATATAGGCACAAGCCCACAACCATCTGACTTATTTACAAAAGCCTGTTTGCGCAGGAACTGCACATGCTAATCTTCATTGATGGTTTCTTTTAAACTTGCAGGCAATCGTATACACCACTGATACATGAATAGTGTTGTGCCAATAGTTGTGAATTGGTTTTACCCAGAGGCGTTTTTCTTTGAGATTTTGAGTTTGATAAATTGGTCCTCTTGATTGTAGGGTCATTTGGTGAGGGAATTTGCTAACAATGCCAACAAGTTAAATTGTGGTAAGTTTAAGGTGTTGCCTCTCCCTGACAGCATATATTGTCATATCGTCACGCTCTGCTCTAGTATTTTTATTGGGTCAACAGTTGTAATTGATGTATTCTCACTTCCATATTTCCAATTTACAGAATGCCTAGACACTATTACTCTTGTTAGAAGAAAACACTATTACTTGGTATTGTAGGGAAGGTCCATCTACACAGAATGCCCATTTTAATCTTTCTTATGTTTGATGAATGAATTCTCAGTAACATTAAATTAATGTAAATTAACCATAGACAGCAGTTTGGCCATTTTTGCTGTTACATATTTAACTCTATACATATCTCCTCCCAAGGTAGGGCTGTGAAGTGCTCAACTAATGTGTCAGAAGACGTCTTTTTCCTTGAAATAAAAAAAAGATATGGTCATAGTTTTTCTTTAAAACAAAAACGTTAGATGCGTCCGGCTTTAAATTAATAAAGCCCACAACCTAGGCAGCGTAGCATGGTTCCAAATCTTACAGACACAAAAGCCCTCAGGCCGACAAACGGGAGGAAGGCCATAGGGTTCAGGCCAGAAGACCCCAAGCGAGATACAAGGCGCGAAGGCCATGAACTGAGCACGCGGGCTCGCTAGACAAACAAAAGGGGCCACTCCTTTAAGTAGTAGTCAGTCGCTCCCTAGCCATCACAAACACGTGCTAAAGACGGGCTTGAGCTTGCATCATCATCTCAGCATCGTTGCGTCTCTCCAACGGACTCCACTGCTGTAGAAACATATTTTATTTGTAGATAACATTAGCCAGGTGAGACGGGAAAATCCCTTCTATAGTTAGTTTGTTTCGAGTCAGCCAAAGAGCCCAGAGCAGTGCCCCAACACAACTCCACAATACACGATTGCCGCTCCCCTGGGCCGAGTTAAGGATGGCACCTAGTTCGCCAGTGGACTGAGGGTCCCACTCAACACCCGCCGTGGCCCGCACAACGCTCCAGCCTCCAGGCGAACCTGGCCAATGAGCATCGAAAAAGGACATGGTTTTCGTCCTCAGCTGCCCCGCACACCATGCAGGAACCTGTCGTCGGCCCCTGCTATTTTCCCACTTTCTCAGACGTTGGTAGTCTGTTATGAAACAGTTGCCACATAAAAACTTTGATTTTTAGTGGGGTGCGACGACCCTTGACCACTAGCTAGGCTGGCCCTTGGCATAGCTTGTGGTACAACGATTTGACCGTGAATCTACCCGACGCTGTAAGTGCCCATGTCACTGTTCGGGCACGGTGGACAGCGAGGACGAGCTAATAAGTTCTAGCATCGCTGTATAACTCGCCCGCTCTTGGCTGTTAAGCTGGCGACGGAAGTGGACCGCCGGAAGGGACGAGGCTAATGCGTCCGCCACTGTCATGTTCAGGTCTACGGCTAAGGCTTACAAGTTCTGGTATTCCGCCAAAGAGGGTGAGAGCCGACCCAAAACTCAAGCCAGAAACAGCCCGATCGACCATCTCCGATGGAAAACTTTGCCCCCGTGGAAAAGGCCGGCTTGATGGCTTAGATGTCATTCCAGAATGGTGAGCCCCTTGTGGCTCCTTCAAAAAAGTTCCTACTCGGGAAATACTTGGCGCGGAGGAGATCCACCCACAGGCCCGTCGCCCCTTGCGACAACTTCCAAATCCACTTGCACATGAGTGCGATGTTAAGTAGCCTGGTGTTTGTGATCCCGAGACCCCCCAAGGCCTTGGGCCGGCAGACCGCCGCCCACTTAACCAAGTGGTATTTCCGTTTTGGGCCCGTTCCTTCCCAAAAGAAGCGGGACCGCGGCGTATCCATTTTGGCATGGACTCCTCCAGCAAGGAGAAAGAGACCCATCGCAAACATGGCTAGGGAGGAGAGGCTCGAGTTCGTGACCACAAGCCTCGCGGTGGAGGAAAGAAACTTGCCGCGCCAAGGGCTCGCCCGTCCCCCTACCTTAGCGCAAAGCGGAGCCCAATCGTCTATCGTTAGACGTTTAGTGTCTAAAGGTAAGCCTAAGTACGTAAAGGGGAACTTCCCAACTTTACAGTTGAGCAGGTCTGCAATACGCCGTCCCTCCCCCCTGTCCAAACCCATGGACAGAACTTTGCATTTATGGAAGTTGATCTTGAGCCCAGAAATGAGCTCGGAGCTAAGGAGAAGGGCTTTGACCGTTGCTATGCTGTGGAGGTTCGGCTGGAACACCAGTAACGTGTCGTCGCCATACTGAAGGTGGTAGACCCCCCTGGATGAGGTGTCCAACACACCTTTGATGTGACCGGCCTCAGTGGCTTTCCGTAGCATAACCGCCGGTGCGTCGACCACAAAGTTGAACATGATCGGGGACATGGGGTCGCCCTGACGTAACCCGCGCCTATTCCGGAAGAAGTGCCCTACTTCTTCGTTGATCGAGATCGCAGTCTGACCTCCCGAGACCGGCTGCATGACTCGGTGGACTCAAACAACCAAGAAACCACGACTAAGGAGTACTTAACGCAGGAAATCCAATTAACCCGGTTGTATGCCTTTTCAAAGTCGAGTTTTAGCAAGATGGCCGGCTCTTTTGTACGTTTGAGCTCGTGGATTATTTCCTATAGGGCTAAAGGGCCCTCCGGGATGTTTCGGCCGCGGATGAAAGTGGACTGCGTTTGGCTAATCGTGCGGTGCGCTATCAGGAGGAGTCGCATCATACAAGCTTTGGCACAAATCTTGAAAGGTACATTAATCAATGCAATGGGTCTAAACTGGCGAATATTGTCAGCCCCCGCCACTTTGGGGATAAGCAAGAGAATGCCATAGTTAAGTCTAGCAATGTCTACCGTTGCCCGCATAAAGCCATTGCACAACTCAAAAATGGGTCCTGTAAGCAATGGCCAAAAGTGTTTAAACATCGCCACCGGCCACCCATCCGGCCCGGTGCAGTGTCCGACTTCATGCTCATGAGCGCCTCATCGATCTCCATGGGGTGGAACCCAAGTCCAGGCTCCACGTTCTCACCGTCAAGGACGATCTGAGAGGGCGTCCAAACACTCGCGCGCAGGCCAGCCTTCTGGTCCTCGCAGGCTCCCGTCAACTGGATCTCGTAGTTAGGGTTTATGCTTCTGGGAAAAGAACATTTTGTTAGAAGATGAGTTACAGGCTTATAAGCGCTACATAGATAGGACACGTGGATGTTTGTGTTATACTTTTTTGACGTGGGAGTCTTGTACAAGCACATCACAAAGAACTTGAAGAGAATGTCAATGCTCATTGACACAAGCAGTAAATTGAGGTCTTTTTTTAGAAGGAGGAAGACCCCCGGCCTCTACATCTGGACGATGCATGCAACCACTTTATTAAGTATTTACAAAAGACATTACAAAGAAATGTAGCAGTAGGTTTGAAGCCACCGTCTAGGCAACATCCGTCGCTACTCCAATCCAGTTGATGAAGGGATGCTGATAGTCCGGGCCTAATACCACAGACCTCGCAGCCAAGCCTAACATCTAAGACCTGAGGCCCGAACCAAACCATTTGCCGGGTATGGGGCACACACCGGTCCGGTGCGCTCTCAGAGGCCGCCATCGCCAACTGACACCACTCCATCTTCAGAGCTGTATTGACGCATCAGCCTTACCCGGTCTAGCTGCCGTCGACGCCACCACGGCGCCCAACGTCACCACCTCCCTATGCGCGAACTGCTGAGCACGTCGCAGTCGCCGCCGTACACCTCAGCACCATGCCGCCAAGTACCACCAGCTGACACAGCTTGAAGTCTCTCGAAGATCTGTCATGCGTAGCACCTGCCGAGTAGGCATGACAAAGCGTAGCACCTGTCGGCCAGGCATGACATGACATCTCCACCGAAGCTCCGTGCAAGACGAAGCCGCTCCACCTCCTACCTCTGACTTCCAGCGCTGCTCCACAAACGGTGCTCCCAAGGGAGAAATGACACCGCAGTGTCGCCATCGTCCGATCTGGAAAACCAGATCCTAGGGTTTTCACCGGAGCAGCACGAGTGGGTCGTCAGTAGTTACAGGACGATGCCTTCATCAAGGTAATGGCGCAGAACGCCGCCATCGTCCGCCGTCGGCTCGGTTTTCACCGGCAACTTTGTCTCCCCGACTCGCAGCTGGGAGTATATTACAGATCTCGAGATTCGATCACCCAGCCTTAGGTCGACCACCTCCGATGTAGGAGATGACCACCACCACCATAATCCTTGTGATGCGATGCAAACCCGGAGTGCTTCAGCGAGCCATCACCGAATCCGATGAGATGCAGCAGTTTGAGGATGTAACGGCAGCCGCCTACCTAGACCCCGAAGGTCCTAGATCGAGCCCGGGATGCGCCCTGGCCGCTGCTGCCGCCATCTCCTACTAATCCCGCTAGCGGCAGCCAAGCCCCCCGTCGCGCTCCGGCTGCCGCTGCCCTCCATCCTCGTTGAGAGGGAGATCCAAATCAGGCCGCCGCCGCCTCAGATCTTGGGATGCCAGAGGAGGTCCGCTGCGGCCGCGCCATAGGGCCTCCGCCCAGCAACGTTGCCGGCGGCGGTGGTAGGAGGGGGATGCGTGGGGAGTCGAGGGGAGGTTGCCGGCCGGCGTCGGCCGCACAGGGTCGGGAGGGAGGGGTCGGGCACCAAACTTGGTGATTATCAAAGTAGTGAACTTAGGTTCATACCATGTCACACGTGTAATGGAGTTTCGTTCTTAGAAAATAATGAATTATAATAAGCAATGTTTGATTGTTTGTTCACCATGGCTGATTGTTTCTGCGAAAGGTATTGTGAACACACTTCTTTTGAGTTTTCCTTAATTTAGTTGACTACTGTTCGCATAGCTCTGCATTTCATTTACACTTCACTTTCTTAGAATTATCCAAGTTCCATTGTATATTATGCAGACTCAGAAATGCAGAATGACATCAATATATGTATTTCAAGTGGGAGGGCCGACTTTGATGTTTGTGTTATGGTAGGTATTGAAGTATTTCTTGTCCATCAATCTGTCTGAACTAGGATTACAATTCGCTGCCCTGTGAAGAGAATGATCACTTGGAAGGCTTCCTGATAATGCCATAAGTCATGTTTTAAAAGTTCTGCATTTGTTGTAAGTGTTACTTAAACTTGTCAACCTCCAGATGCATGCGTAGATTATTCTACTGTTGCATTTTGTGCCTTATAAACTGGAGTACAGAGGTACTCCCTCCATTCCAAAATAAATGACCCAACTTCGTACTAAAGTTAGTACAAAGTTGAGTCATCTATTTTCGAACGGAGGGAGTAGCAATTTAAGTCGAAGAAACTGTCCTCATCTTTCTAGCTTATTTTGAAATAGTAGCTTAGACTTAGAACTATTGCCCAATTTGATTAAGGGTATCCCATGGTCCGTACAATATAAGGGTCACCATTAAGCTGGTAAAAAAGACTGTTAATGGTGTCTGTTCAAAACTGACAGCATTAGGCTCGAAATCTCCTCGTATGTTTCTACTGTACTTAGTGTTAGCCTAAGTAATCTCATGCAGTAGTGTAGTTTTCTTTTTGTTGTGAAATAATGCATGCATGGACATGCACGTAGTGGAGAGCTGCGTCTCTCCGTAGGATACTCCCACCTCCTGGTCGTGGTCTCTGGTCGATCCAGTCGCTGGATGGAGCGACACTTGCGGATCGCGGGTCAATAACTCCTGTGCGACGTTTTTCATTCGGATTGAAAGGAGTGCGATGTTGTTGGAATGAATGGCTGTGATGCGACGTTTTAGAAGCAAACAATAGCTTCAATGCGACATGGCTCTGTTTAACCATGAAATGAAAAACACGAGGGGTTAGCGATTCGAGTTATGACACGCGGGACCTAGCAGTTACTTGCATGCGGGTGGGACCCACAACTTATCCACGCAAGCATGCCCGTGCCCATCAGTGTGCCCCGAGCAGAGCCAGCCCACCCCACCCCCCCCGCCCTCCATTGCTTGCCCTGCCCCTTTCCTTTCCCACCTTCTTCTTTATCTGCTCCGGCAACGAAGCGCGCCGCCGGCGAGTGATGTCTAGCTCGACTTCGGCCTCCTGCCAATCATGGACGTAGTATGGTCCACTGCCGTTGACAAGATGCCCCGATTGCCCACGCATGGAGCCTTTGAAGCACTTGACTTGTGTGAGGGAAGAAAATGGCAACCGTGGGCGCGAGTTTGTGAAATGCTTGAGCAAGCCATAGCCGGGGCAGGTTAGATCTGTGTTCTTGACAAATCCTACGGTCTAATTTCTCCTGATTTCTTTCTTTTTTTCCTCGAATTGGGGCGGTGGATCTGGGTGGTGGATCTAGGATTCATGCGCCTCCGGCCCCCTGTTTTTCAGGTTCTGAAGAAATGTGGGCATTTTGAGTGGCTCGATGACTATATTTAAAGGTTGAAATTGGAGGGATCAACCGGAACCCAAGAGCTCAATTTTGGGGGGCGGCTTGCCGTGGAACAAGTCCCCAATTTGGCGGACAGAGCCGATCCGATGATGCACAGTGCAGAACTGAAGTGTGAATTGAAGAAAATTGGCAAGCAACTAAAGCATCTGATCGATTTGAAGCAGCAAGCAAATATGATGGCTGGAGCATTTTATGGTCGTGTCATTGCTATGCGTTTATTTGACTTGATGTTCATCAATCGCTAGAATTTGTTAGAGTTTCAGTTAGTGTGTCAACTAGTTTCAGGGGTGCCCAGTAGTTTGAGTTAGCCAGGGACCATTTGTTAGATAAATTTGAATTAGTGTGAAGCAAAACTTGCTTGAATTATTGTAATGATATTCTCAGGGGCCCTATTCAGTGTTCATGCTCTGTTTCCTCTGTTTTTGTTCTTCAGTTAACAGACTACACACCCAAATTCAGTTTCTAGTAAAAAATAAAACTAGGCTGCCGAATAGTTGTTGGGCCGTGAGAAAATGGGCCCTGAGAAAATAACCATGCCCAAGACTAGCCCACCCACGTAGGGGCACCAGCCCACCTCTAACTTTGGCAAATAAAATGGGGCCCAATGAAATGTTACTTGTCCTTTTATTTTTGCCTTTTTCTTTCACTAAATTTTGTGATGGATCACTTTTTGATGCACTAAAACTAAATGTTAATTGTTTTTATGCATGTCTACGGTTCCATGAACTAAATGAGTTGCATGCTTGCATGAAGTGCCCGAAGTAAATTAGTTTGCATTTCCTAGTTGCACCCATGTCCATAGTGGGTTTGCATGGGGCTCCTAGTTGCATGTCCATGGTTTGGGTGTGGTGATTGGGGTGTAGAAACCCGGGCCCGTAGCAACCCATAGCAATACACGAACAATAAGCGAAAACAAACCATAGCAATCCACAAATAATAGCACGAAACACACAATATATATAGTAGCATAACGATTATATAAAAGCATAACGATTGCAACCCATAGTTCCACGATAGCCTTACAACTCCATGATAGCCTTACAACTTAAAGTACTAATAAAACTTAATAATAGTAGCATAACGATTACAACTTAAAAAAACTAATACGACAGATCTAGATAGATAGGGGGCAACAAACGCGGGTTCTTCTTCTCCTCCTTCTCCGGGGCCACCTCGCTCCTCCGGGCGCCGCCCTTCACTCCTCCACGTTGTTGATGGGGTACGGGAGCGTGTGCATAACACCGTTGTTGGGGAAGATGGCGTTGAAGTCGGTGAAGATATTGTAGGTTGTGAAAGCTATGAACTCACAACCAACCCAATATGCTCGCCCGAGGAGATGGAAAGCATCGAAAGGGTTAGTGAACGTGGCGAGGAGCCCAACCACAACGCCGTTGTGGTTGACCTCCTCAAGATGGTACATCCGAGGAGAGCCGCGGGGGAGGTGGCGGAAGCCGGCCGCAAGGAAGAACTCCGTTAACTCCCTTGCGCCCCTCCACCTCGAGATCGCCCAAACCCTAAGGGTTCTCTCTACAAACACTCCGGTCGGGTATAGCCTTTCCGGCACGGTTGGGGGGAAGCGGTAGTTGGGGGCCTTGTACTGCATGGTGGCGGGGTGGCTCGAGGGCTCGATATGGTTTGATGGAGAAGAAGGAAGAAGGAGGGCAGAGAAGGCAGAGGATGGGGTGTGGATGAGGGGGTGAGGGAGAGGAAGATGATAGTGCCTGGCTTAAATAGCCCAAGCGCGACGTGGTTTCACCCCGTAGAATTAATGGGCGGGCGGCGTTTGGTGGCGCCCCATGAAAGTGTGTACACGAGCGTGGGAAACGGGCTGCGATCCTTCTGTGCCACCGGTCGCGGGTCAAGGGGGACGGGCTCACGCACGCGTCTGTGCCGTCGTGGGTCAAGGGGACACGCCTGCCCCGGGTTCTCTGCGTGAGCCGCCCGTGCATTCATGTTGTAGCCCATTAATTTGCACATCTTGCTAGGCCCTGGCTAGAGGGCAACGTTCGGTCGATGGGAGACGTGACAATAATGGATGCCTTCATTTGCTCATCTTGTAATGGGCAGCACGCCGTTTGAACTGCATCGATACCCACATCAATACCCCATGCCAGTATTGCGTCCTCAAAGAGGAGCACGCCTTGTACAGCACGCCATGCAGTGTTGGCTTTTTGGTTGTCTTCATCGGGCTGATGCATTGTGGTCGGGTGCATGCTTTGATACGACGATGCATCGGTTATAATGGTAGGCATGCGACAGCTTACTGCGTCGATGGGGGTGGCGGAGCTGGGCTACGTCGAGGGCATGCATGCAACGCACGGGCGCAGTTCTGCGGGTGGACATGCATGCTGCGGGTAGGCACGGGCACACATGCAACGATGGAAAGGGCACTGCGTAGGCTTGGTCCATGCACCGCGTCAACTCTTGCCGTTGGATTCAAATGAACGGTCCTGGTGCCCCAACGAGAGAGGCTGATCCAAACCCCACCGATTCAACCAATCAGCGCGTCTCATGCAGATCGATGCACATTGATTCAACCAATCAGCGTGTCTCATGCGGATCGATGCACACTGTAGCTAACCCTAGCACCTGATCTCAACCGTCCACGCACAAGATCGACGACCCGGTAGTGTGCGGGGTTTTGAGGGGTTTTGAGAGGGGTTTTGAGGGGTTTTGACTGATTAGGGTTGAGCATAACTAATTCAAAAAAAATTAAAAAAATATAAAACTTGCGCACATAGTCTTATTATGTCGTATAGTAACAAGAAAAAAATATAAATATGGTTTACATACTTTTTTACGAAAAAGCCTTCACAAAATTGTCATTCCTCGAACAATGTAGTATGTAGTTCAAGGGAGAGAGTAGTGGACACCCGAGAGTAGGTGGGTTTTGAAAATGAAAAGTGTGAAAACCTCATCAAAACTTCATTTTGGATTGACTAAGAAAGATCTTAACTTACTTTTCTCATTTTCATGTTTTAAACTTGTTTTATATATAATTTTCTATTAAATCTTGTTTTTTCAAAAAATAATAATAGAAAAGTAATTCAATAAATAGTGAGACTTTAGATTTACAGTATATAGGTAGAATAGATGTGTAGAAAAATTATTTGGCTGGTTTAGACAAGGTGCCAAAAAAACTTGCTTAAATATGAGGCCGTTTACCCTATCTTTGGAGGTCATTTGAGACACACTTTTCATGACTATGAGTTCAACTTACCAAAAGGGCTCGGAATGATCAGCAAGCAAACATATTTCAGTTGAGGTACATTAGATAGCATTAAAACATCAATACCCATCCCTAATTCAAATTTGAGCCCAAATTTGAATTTTATTTGGCTGGTTTAGACAAGGTACCAACAAACAAGTTCGAATAGAAATACGGGATACATAGTGACTACCAGTATGCGCCAAGTTACAAAAATTATTACATGCTCCAAATTTTCAAACTGTTCTCTGTTCTACCTCTTCCTACCACGTCGCGTGCCCTTCTTCGCCTTACCACTTCTTGTTTTTTGTTCTACTACACACACAAGTTCACTGATCAGCTTGGTTTTCTTTACTGGTCTTTTCAACACCTCGCCAACACCCTCGTGATCAGTGTCTTCAGTCTCAATGTTGATAGCAGTTTCAGTTTCTTCGATGTGTACCTCAGCATGGGTTTCTTCAGTCTGAACCTCGACACACTCAGGTTCAGTTTCAACCTCGAGAGCAGTTTCTTCAGTTTGAATGTTGACTGCAGCAGGATTTTCTTCAGTCTGCTCAGGCTCGGGCACACTTCTCTTCTTTCTACCGCCATTGACTCTTGCTTTTTTTGTTGGCCAACACTGTTCAACAACATGGGGCTGACTTGCTCGCTTCCTCCTGGCCATTGGGAAAATGTTATAGATATAGTAATTGGAAAAAAGCACCAAATCAAAACACAGACAAATAAACAAGAACATACTTTGGCTTATCAGGAGTGTAACGGCATTTGACAGATCCCACTCTGTGCCCAAGTTCCTGGCACAACTTGCATATGTTTTTGTTACCTTTTTGGGCCCTTTTTGGCTTTCCATCTTTCTTTCCCTTATTACTACTCCCACCTTTCTCAAACCATGCCTTGAATCTACTCTGTTTAGGCCTGCCAGCCTTTCCCGTCGTCAAGGGAGGACACATGGAAAATTCAGTGTCCACTTCAGGCCACTGAGACTGATCTGTAAGTGCTGGAATTGGAATAGCATATGCAGCTTTGAATCTTGCTACCGGATAATATTCATGCAAATATGGGTGCATGTTTATCTTCGGTTGGGACGCTAAGAAGAGAATGGCATGCTCACATGGTTTACCAGTGTGTTGCCACTCGAGGCAAGTGCAATCATGCAATTCAGTGTTAATAACATGTCTCCTTCCAGTTTTGTTATCTCTAACTGCAGCACCCCAAGGTGAAGATTTTTCAACAAACAAATGTGGAAGACATCTGCTCCTATTGACCACCTGTTGTACCACTGCTGGAAGCTTATCACCTTGCAGACAATCACCTATCCTTCTTCTCAATTCCCACAACCGCATGAGCATGATCCTGATTTGGTCAACCATGTCATGCACATGCAAATCTTTTAACTCCTTCACCTTATTGTTGAAACTCTCTGCCAAATTATTGTTGATGTGGTCACACTTGATGGCAGTGTTGAATGCTGACTTGTACCATAACAAAGAATGGTAGGTGTTCAGCCATGGGCCAAACTCATCACATGCTGCCATTATCTTATCAAGATGATATTTGTGTGTCTGTCTAGTGTAAGATCTTGCTGCTAGCCACATGCGCCCAAATTCTTCTCCTCTAAATTTTTTGATCAAATTCATCCACAAATGACCGAAGCACTCCCTCTGCTCAACCTGTGGGAAAACACTTTTCACTGAATTTTTAAGCCCCTTACATGCATCTGTGTGTATAGCCAAAGGTGACACTGTCCCTAGGCATCTTTTCAACTGGATCATGAACCATGTCCATGAAGCCTCTGTTTCTGACTGAAACAAGCCAACAGCAATAGGAAACATCCAGTTATGTCCATCTAGAGCATTGCATGCTGCCAACTGACCATTCCACTTGCCTGTCAAAAATGATTAGTCTATGCTCAAATATGGACGGCACCCTGCTTTGAACCCATCGATGCAAGGCTTCAAAGCCATAAAAAACTTGGAGAACTTGACTTCACCTTCGGCTGATACCTCTGTATCTATCTGCACAACACTGCCAGGTGACCTCTTTTCCACTTCTGCTTTGAAGTTGTAAAGCATCATAAATGTATTTGCCCAATCACCATATAAAATTTTCATTGCCCTTTTTTTGCCTTCCACACTGTGGTATATTTTAGTTTAATGGGGTACATCTTTTCCAAGTCTACTTTGAGTTTCTTGGCAGTAGTGTTTGGTGTTTTGGCTAAAATTGGGGTGATCTTTTCTGCAACCCAAAGTTGTGATGTCATGGTTGATACTCTCTGTGAACTTGTAATACAAGTATGTTGATTGGGGATTTCGTTAACCCTGACAGTACTTCCATCAGGTTGCAGTCTAGCAGATATGTACCACTTGCAAGGCTTCACACTACCATCAAATCCTCTGCACCTCGCATAAAACTTCTTTCTATCAGTCCAAACAGTCTTGGCATCAAACTCATGTTTCACTGCATAAGTCTTGAAACACATCCTAAACTCCTTCATGCTTGGGAACAACTTGCCTACTTCAATGACAGGGTTTTATTTGTCATACACATGCACCAACTCATCATCATGTGCATCATCTACCTCATCTGCAGCTTGTTCCATCAACTGTCCATCTACTTCTTCATCAGCATTAGTATGCAAACTAGATTCACCCCTCTCCTGCTTATCTCTATCATCGACTGGAATGCCAAAAAGTTTGGCCATCTCAATGTCAAGCATTGGTGCAATGACCAAATCAGTAGGCTCATCTAATTCAACTACATTCCAATCAACAGTTGCTGCAGTTTCAGTTTCAGTTTCAGTTCCAGTCACCTGTCCCTCTTCGGGTATTACTATAAGTTCAGTACACATGGGAATCAATGGCCTCTGTGTAGCCCAATCATCATCTACCATCTCCGCGGCCAATTGTGATGGCACATATCCAACCTTCGAAAAAATGTTCAGATCAACGAGCTCAGCAAAAAATTTTAGCCCGTTTGCTTGTCCAGCCGTTTTGCCGATCGATTTCTTCAATAATCTGTTCACCATCTTCTATTCTCACATACTCTCCTTTCCAATCATCAAACCGCAACAGTGATACTTCTTGCTCTGCACCCCAAACAATATTCTCGCCAATTTTTTCCACCCATTTCTTCACTGCTGTCTCTCCCATGTTCTGTAGAATTTGTGGATCAATCTCTGTAAACTCAACCTCCCATTTAACAATAGTGTCTCTCTCAATGTTCTGTATGCTACCATCAACTAATTTTGCCTTTGATGGAAAGAAATTGACTGTCAATTCGAAGGTCCGAGCGGCAGCATCCCCTCTGTCACTGGCAGACAGTGTGAGCCCGTGAGAAAAAGCAGACGAGGCCACCCCCTAATTGCATGCAAAATTGGATCGGAGAGAGGCGCATTACCTATCCGAAGTTGAATCTGGCGGCTCCATCTCAGTATGCCCACGGGCTCCCCTCACAACCTATCGATTCCGCAAGAGAAAACAGAGGAAACGAGGGTTTGAATTCACTCACCATTTTCTGAGGACGAAGGCTCCGCTGCCGTTGAGAACGAGGGCTCTGCCGCCGCCACCGAGAACGCAAGATCCGCCGCCACCAGAGAAGAAGGGGGGCAGAGTGGTGGGCCCGTCACGGTCGGGCGGCAGGGCACGGTCAGCTGTTTTGAGGAACAATTAAGTTGGACCCACATGTCCTAACATAAACGGACGGGCTTGGTTGATGACCAATTTAACCACATTTAACAGCCATGTCGTGCGTGGGCTATTTGCCTGCTCAAAATTGTCGCACCATAGCCATTTGCTCGAACAACGTCGCACTCTTGCCAATTCACCTCAAAAACGTCGCACAGGAGCTATTGACCCGCAGATCGCAGTAGCCTGGCCGGGAGGTGGTTAGTGGAGTCATGTATGATGCATAAGATGAGGAATAATAGAACAGAAAACGCTGCGCGTGTGTGGCAGCACAAAACCTCTCGCGAGTTCATCTTCCTCTACTGCCTCTCTCTCTCTCTCTCTGTCTCATTTGATCGGCAACTACATTTGGCATCAGAGCCTAGGTGTTTGATCCTTGGCGCGGCGGCGGTGTGTGATCCGTCGTGGTGATGTCCGGTGATGAGTCAGACGGGAAGAACAAAGGCGGTGGCAAGTCGCCGCCGAAGACGCCACCATCCAAAGCTCCACTCGCGCGCCTCACCGGCAGTAGCAGCGGCGAGATCAGGGTGGTAGGGCGCATCGTACCCGAGGAGGCGGGGGCGTCCATGATGCTCACACACAGCAACTGCATGGAGTGGGCGCTTGTGATGCAGGTTAAGCTGCAGGTCGCCCGGGTCTGGTCCGCGGTGACCGATGACGTCGCCGACGAAAACGACGACCGGCGTGCGCTGCAGATCATCCTCACCAGCGTCCTGCCGGAGATGCTGCGCATGCTGGCCGCCAAGGACTCGGCGAAGACGGCATGGGAGACGATCCGGACGATGCGGATGGGCAGTGAGCGTGCCCGCGAGGCCAAGGCGCAGGTGCGCCGGCGAGAGTTCGAGGATCTCCGGTTCAAAGACGGAGAGTCCGTCGAGGATTTCGGGCTGCGTCTCGCCACCCTCATTGCGGATCTGGAGCTGTACGGCGATCCCATCACCGAGCACAAGGCCATTCAGAAATTTCTCCAGGTGGTGCCGCGGAAGTATCGCCCGATAACCACGGCGATTGAATCCCTGATCGATCTGAAGACCATGACGATCAAAGATCTCGTCGGGCGCTTCTCGGCTTGCGAGGATCACTATGACCTCGACGACGCCACGCAGTCCACCGGGCGCCTCATGCTCACTCACAAGGAGTGGGTGGCCAGAGAAAAGCAAGGCGGCGGTGGAGAGTTGACATCCAGTGCAGGCAGCAGCAAGAATAAGTCACCCGCTAAACCCAAAGGCGCGGGCGGCGGCAAGCCTGCGTCAGGAAACCAGGGCGCAGGCGGATCGGGCGGCTCAGGCGGCAAGAAGAAGAAAGGGAATGCCATCACTGCGGCATCCCGGGACACTGGAAAAAGGAGTGTCGGACGTGGCTCCGTGAGCAGGAGCAAAAGGGCACCTAGGAGCAGGCAAACCTGGTGCAAGGCGGCGCAGATCACGACCCAGGTCTGTACATGGCTGTGGTCACCACCGTTTCCACGCCTCAGATCGCTGCGCCGCAGGAGGTCTTCCTCAACGAAGAAAAGGTTATGCCAGTGCCCTCTCCAGACGGAGTGTGGTACTTCGACACCGGCGCCAACAGCCACATGACGGCGACATGGGAGTCTTTGCGTTGCTTGACGAAACTGTGCACGGCACGGTAAAGTTCGGCGACGGCTCTGTGGTGGCCATACGCGGACGCGGCTCGGTAGTCTTCCGCTGCGAAGGCGGAGGGCAGCGCGTGCTCACGAGTGTTTTTCACATCCCGAGCCTGTGCATGAACATCGTGTCAGTTGGACAGCTGGACGAAGCGGGCTGCACCGTCAACACCCAAGACGGCGTGATGACCATCCAAGACCCAGGGCGGCGCACACTGGCATACATCCGTGGCTCTGGAAACCGCCTGTATACTGGCATGCTCGAGATCGACACGCCCAGGTGTTTGCTGGCGCTGGGAGACGACATGACCTGGCGTTGGCACACGCGCATGGGGCATCTGCATTTCCATGCTCTCCGCGCAATGTCATCGAAGCAGCTGGTGCGGGGCATGCTAGTGATCGACCGCGTCGAACAATACTGTGATGGGTGCGCTCTCGGAAAGCAACATCGCACGCCGTTCCTGCAAGTCGCCGTGTATCCCGCACAGCGCGGGCTGGAGCTCGTGCACACTGACCTTTGTGGGTCGATCGAGCCGACAACACCTGGAGGAAGCAAGTATTTTCTGCTGATCGTGGACGACTATAGTCGATACATGTGGTTGGAGCTGCTCAAGTCTAAGGACGAGGCCTTTGCAAGGTTCAAAAAGGTGCAAACTCTCCCGGAGGCAGAGGGAAACTGCAAGCTGCGCGCATTCAGATATGATCGCAGCGGCGAGTTCAACTCCGGCGAGTTCAAGGTCTACTGTGAAGCGATCGGTGTCAAACACTACACCACTGCTCCGTACTCGCCGCAGCAAAATGGAGTGGTAGAGCGGAGGAATCAGACGGTCGTGAAAATGGCCAGATGCATGTTGAAGAGCATGGACATGCCGGCGTACTTCTGGGCGGAGGCGGTGAGAACCGCCGTGTATGTGCTCAACCGCGCGCCCACGCGCAGTCTGGAGGGTGTCACGCCTTATGAAGCGTGGCACGACCGTAAGCCCAGCGTGCAACACTTGCGCACGTTCAGGTGCACGGCTCACGTCAAGAACGTTGGCCCCGGCGTCACCAAGCTCAGCGACCACTCAACGACAATGGTGTTCATCGGATACGAGGAAGGTTCCACGGCCTACCGTGTCTACCATCCAAGAACGAAGAAGGTGCAGGTAACACGAGACGTGATCTTTGAAGAGAGCAGGCCCTGGACATGGCGTGCACCGGGCGCGGCAGAGAACCGTGCCATGCCGACCACCTTCACAGTCGTGTACACCACTGCCAGTGGGGTGCACGAGATAGACACAGGGTCTCCAGCGTGTGCCTCGACACCGCAATGGTACCCATCGCCAACAACACCTGCATCTGCGGCCTCTCCTGCTGGGGCGATCACGCCCGCCTCGAGTGCATCAGGGACAACACAGTCCGCTCCGGCGACACCTGCAGCAGCAAGCGAAGATTGCTCGGCCATGCCTCAGTCACACGACTCCAGACACGACGTGCCAACAGGACATCCGGTTCGCTACCGGAGCTTCACAAGTGTGCTGGAGGAGACTGAAGATCAGGTAGTGCGCGAACAGTTTGAGCCCTGCCTGCTCGTGCGCTGTCTGTTCAGCGCGGAGGAGCCGCATGACGTGGATGAAGCGCTAGCCAACAAGGCGTGGAAAGACGCCATGGATGTAGAAATGCAGTCTATCGTCGACAATGGCACATGGAAGCTCGCTCAGCTCCCGGCTGGGCACAAGGCGATAGGACTGAAATGGGTTTTTCGTGTCAAACGTGATCCGGCAGGCAATGTCGTCAAGCACAAAGCTTGCCTCGTCGCAAAGGGGTACGTCCAGCGTTAGGGGTACGCCCCCGTAGCTCGCATGGAGACAGTTCGGTTGCTGCTGGCCCTCGTCGCGCACTCTGGCTGGGAAGTTCATCACATGGATGTGAAATCAGCCTTCCTCAACGGCGATCTCACGGAGGAGGTGTACGTTGCTCAGCCACCCGGGTATGAAGTTGCAGGCCAGGAAGGAAAGGTACTCCATCTGCACAAAGCATTGTATGGTCTGCATCAGGCACCGCGGGCGTGGTATGCAAAGTTGGATGAAACACTCACCTCCCTTGGTTTCACGCTGAGCGCTCTGGAGCATGCAGTGTACCGACGAGGTAACCACAATCATACTTGTTGGTTGGAGTGTATGTAGATGATCTGATCATCACAGAACCGCAGCAGCAGACATTACCTCTTTCAAAGAGCAGATGCAGAAACTCGTCAAGATGAGTGATCTCGGGCGGCTAAGTTACTATCTGGGCATTGAGGTAGAACAAAGCAGTAGTGGAATTACTCTGAGTCAGAAGAGCTACGCGGGCAAGATTCTGGAGATAGCAGAGATGAGCAACTGCAACAGTTGTCACACGCCGATGGAGTTTCGCTTGAAACTGAAAAAGGAAGATGACGGTGAACTGTTTGATGCCACTCTGTACCGCAGGGTAATTAGGAGCCTGCGCTATCTTGTGAACGCAAGGCCAGACATTGCACTTTCAGTGGGTATTGTAAGCCGATTCATGGAGAAGCCAAGCACTCATCACTGGGCAGCAGTCAAACAGATACTGAGGTATATCAAGGGCACAATGCACTACAGGTGCAGCTAAAAGAGAGGACCTGGAGCCGCTGAACTGCTTGGATTCAGCGATAGCGATCATGCTGGGAACGCTGGAGATCGCAAAAGTACTTCTGGACATGTTTTCTTCCTCGGTAAGAATCTGGTTACTTGGAGCTCTCAGAAGCAAAAGATTGTTGCTCTCTCTTCCTGTGAAGCAGAATACGTTGCAATAGCAGCTGCCACTTGTCAGGGACTGTGGCTGAGCCGGCTGCTGGTGGACATCACAGGTACCTCGCCGGCGCAGTTCAAATTACTGGTGGACAATAAATCAGCCATAGCTCTGAGCAAGAACCCAGTTCAACATGATCAAATCAAACACATCGACGTTAAGTTTCACTTCGTGCGAGATTGTATGGAGAAGAAACAGTTGGAGATAGATCATGTTGGGACACAGGATCAGCTTGCCGATGCACTCACCAAGGCCCTCGGGCGCGTCCATTTCATCGAGATGCGGCAAAGATTTGGGATGATCGGCGTAGTGCAGTGAGATTAGGGGGAGAAATGTTAGCCTAAGTAATCTCATGCAGTAGTGTAGTTTTCATTCTGTTGTGAAATAATGCATGCAGGACATGCACGTAGTGGAGAGCTGCGTCTCTCTGTAGGATACTCCCACCTCCTGGTCGTGGTCTCTGGTCGATCCAGTCGCTGGATGGAGCGACACTTGCGGATCGCAGCAGCCTGGCCGGGAGGTGGTTAGTGGAGTCCTGTATGATGCATAAGATGAGGAATAACAAAACAAAAAACGCTGCGCGTGTGTGGCAGCACAAAACCTCTCGCGAGTTCATCTTCCTCTACTACCTCTCTCTCTCTCTCTCTCTCTCTCTCTCTCTCTCTCTCTCTCTCTCTCTCTCTCTCTCTCTCTCTCTCTCTCTCTCTCTCTCTCTCTCTCTCTCTCTCTCTCTCTCTCTCTCTCTCTCTCTCTCTCTCTCTCTCTCTCTCTCTCTCTCTCTCTCTCTCTCTCTCTCTCTCTCTCTCTCTCTCTCTCTCTCTCGATCGGCAACTACACTAAGATGGATATGCTCGAAATCGATTGTCATTAGTGTACTATAAGTCGAGGCTGACCTGTGACTTCCTTTGTACAGCAGGGGCATTCTCCTGAGGACTGGGAACATGCCACGTTGGTGCTTAGACGAACTGGATATCAAGTTAACTTAAGCCAGGAATATAAAGTTGTAATTGATGAGAAATATTCGCCAAATGTACAGGTACGTTGTCCGATAGACACATTTATTCACTGAGTATTTATGATTGCGCCTAACAGATATTCTTTGATTTTTCTATGTTTATTTCCACTGCAGACGAATATTCCGATTGGACGAACTACTCAGTTTCTTTTAGTAAGTTCTGCGGGTGTAAATCTATCGTTTAATACACAGGGCATAGCAGAGCCCAATAGTGAGGATAATAACATTAATTAGGTGCCAATTGTTACCTTGCCTTACTTTTGTTTAATGTATTCTTTCCGTTCCGCGCCTCTGCCAAGACACACCAATCCAACCGCGGAGCCGCCGGTCGCCTTCAAATTCAGTCACCTCCGTTGTGGGCTGCTGCCCTGTCCGGCAAGGGATTTTACCCATGTACACTCTTGTTGAGTTAGCATTGATTTTATTTGTTGCAACAGCAACAGTGGAAAGGACATTCTCAGCAAAGAGTATTATCAAGACTGGATTGAGGAACAAGATGGGTGATGATTGGATGAACCATAGAATGGTATGTTACATTAAGCGAGATGTATTTGTTAGCATCGAAGAATCAAAGATCATCGAGCGATTTCAAGGTTATCGCACATGCAAAGGCATTTTGCCTCGCCCTAGACGTAAATTTTCACATTTTGCATCTGTTATTAACTAGTTCTACATGCTATATTATGCACTGATTGGCATTTCAAAATTTATCATTGAAGGTTTAGCTTCTTGTCCTATATATGCTGCATAATGTATTTTGATTCGCCTTGCTTTGTTAGTTGACCCATCATGGAACAAATGCTGCCATTGAATATCATGTTTGGCTTCTTATTAGTTATGAAACATGGATTGACTTTTGTATAATTCGAAACTTGAGTTTTTTGTGTATAGTTTTTAGCCCTAAATTTCTCGCCTGGGACGTCAGCCAATCCGGGCTCCACCACTGAATATATTAATACAGCTGCCGATTTTGTCTGTCCTGCTACCTCCTGTAATGTGTGTACTTTTTACTAGTGTTACAGGAATTAATGCCATGTTTTGTTTCTGAACTTTATCCAAAAAATATATGTTTTGTTTCTGAAAGCGAAGTATCTTCCTGGAACAGATATCCAATCCATTTTTTTGAAGAAAAAGATATTTTTATCTGCATGCTTACTTCCAGTCTGTTGGCAAAGCTGGTTTAATGGATTATATTGCCGAGTTATCTCTGTATTTACTGTAAGAGGTGTTAAACTTGTGCACTCGCTGATAACTCTGGTCGAGATTCACCCCAGCCAAAGTTGATGCAGCTAGTTGCTGGCGCCTCTTACTCCATCTCCAGCCGCCTATTGTATCAATCGATAGGGAGGTGCAGGATTAGCTTGCTGCTCCACCATGCTTCGATGTGGTCGGCTGTCTTCAGACCCGGCCGATCCGGCACGCACATGATTTTTTGGTCGTCGATGGAATTCCCTGTGAAGGCGTGAAGGTTTCTGGGAGTGTGGAAGCAGTGTGGATGACGGAGACACGAACAACGTACAGTTCCGTCGCGGCGGCGCGGTCACTCCGGCCGGCGTCTCTGGATACTGCTGATGACATGAGCTGGCAGCGAGAATATAGACACTGCAGACACCAGTGCACGCGGCCTCACACGCTAGTGACGGGAACATCCAGACTGCAGGCCGCCGGGTGCTCTAACATTTGTTCCATTTGTTGTCGCAAGTATATGATAGAAGCTCACTTTATTGCATGAGGGGATGTACAAACTCATCTAAACCTGTACGATTTATTAAAGTGTAGTGACACACCATTCGCCTCAACACGATTTATTATCATCCTAGCTCCTACCAATGGTGGTGTCTATATGTAGCTCCCTTCCACAGTGTTTTGTAACGACCAACAAGCTAGGGCAACTAACACTTCCCCGTCGTTCATTCTCGTTCCCCGAGGAAAACTAAAGAAAGTTATATATAGGCCATTTCTCCAAGTGAGACAGATATAATGCATGGTAGTCCTCAAGAAACGTTCCTTCATTTTCATTTTGTCGACGTCGTGTGGAAGAAATGTGAAACATGTTTCATGGATACACGCAAACTGTCACAAACAAGTTAGATTTGGGAGGCATTAGGAACAGATAATGTTGCACTTACCTCACATCCAGTGGTCCATCATCTGCTATAAGTGAAACTGATTGATCTCAAGCTTGTGATTATTTTTTTAGGGCAAAGCCCTTTTATACAAACTAGTGATTCTATTAATATTGGGCAAAGTCCTTTTTATACAAGGTTTAGGACACCTCCTCTATAGAGGTGTCTGTCTATAAAAGACGCTTGTTGGCATGAGAAGGCATCTGTACGGACCTCAGTTCGGTGCTTTCTACACTACTACTAGGACAAATGCCCGTGCATTGCAACGGGCTAAAAATATCGTAAAACATGCTCTCTGTGACAGTACACATCATTTTTTATATCCAGTTCTGATAAACATCGGTAATAAGTTTATAATGTTATTGTCTTTCAGAGTATGACGTGTGGACGTAAAGAAGTCACTGAGAGCATCTCTAGCAGACCCCGTGAAATGCCCCGACCCGCAAAATAACCACCAAAATACGGGTCAAAGCGCAATATGCTGCCGACCAGACCCCGCAAACGCGTCGGACCTGTAAATTTTTTCATGGGCGCGGTAAAATCCCTTCCCCAACCAGCGAAAACGAAAGTTTCCCCCTCGACCTGACGGTGCCCCGTATCACAGGAAAGCGGTTGGCGGGAGGGACATTTCAGCTCGCGCCATTTCCCCACCCCCTTCGCCGCCGCCCACCATTGGTTCCGCCCGTCCGCCGCCGGCGATTCAGGCCAAATCTGCGTGTGGAATCGCGTGCAGGGGGGGGTGCCCCACCCTGTTCCACCTAGCCGCTTCACCGGCTCCCCGGATCCGCCGATCTAAGCTGCCCCTAGGCGCCGTCGCCACCTCGGGATCCACCGCCGCAGAGCCACCGTCCCCAAGCCGCCCCTAGTGGTCGTCGCCGCCCTGGGATCCACCGCCGTAGAGCCACAGCCCTGAGCCGCCCCTAGTCACTATCGCCGCCTCGAGATCCACCGTCGTAGAGCCGCCGGTGAGTACTTGTGCTTGTGCTTTGGGATGCGGTATGAATAGTTGGTTAATGCGACATTCGTATTTGTGAATTTAGATGGAATTGAGCCCCTGTGAGAAGTTTTTGCTTGAGGATTTGTCTGATTTGGATGACTCGGATGTTGAGACGCTGCTTGTCAGCTATCGGCAGCAGACGTTGGTGATGGCCCTCATCGTGAAGGAGCACGAAAATGAGAACTGATAGAGATGGCAAGGATCGACCGTCGGTCGCCTTTGCATTCCTTGAAATCGCAATCTCGGGAACGAGATGTTGATGCAAGACTACTTCCCGGACAATCCAACATATCCGCCGCACCTCTTCCCGAGAAGGTACCGAATGCGCCGATCCCTCTTTCTAAAACTAGTGCTAGCTTGCGAGGCCATTTGTCGGTATTTTACTCAAAGAAGAAATGCCACGGGCTTGAAGGGATTTAGTAGATATCAAAAAATCTGGGCAGCTATGCGGGTAATTGCATATGGCATTCCAGCTATGAGTACCTTCGCATTGGTGAAGATACGACAATTGAGTCAGTGCATAGGTTTGCCAAAGTGATCATCCATGTCTTTGGTCTTGAATATCTTCGGGCACCCAATGAGGAAGACACAAAAAATTTGATGGCATCTAGTCAGAAAAGAGGTTGGCCTGGCATGCTAGGAAGCATTCATTGTATGCATTGGACTTGGAAAAACTGCCCGAAGGCATGACAGGGAATGTATTATGGTAAGTCTCGTGATGCAAAAATTGTGCTAGAGGTCGTAGCATCCGAGGATATATGCATTTGGCATTGTTTTTTTTGGTATGACAGGTACTCTAAATGATATCAATCTGTTGCAACGATCTCATTTTTTTGCTAGGCTTGCTAGTGGTGTGGCTCCTGCTTGTAACGACATTATCAATGGGCATGAATACACAAAGGGATACTATCTTGCAGATAGTATCTACCCTTCTTGGTGCACATTTGTCAAGAGCATCAAAGACCCACAAACTAGGAAACAATGTGAATTTGCAAGGGTACAAGAGGCAGCCCGAAAAGACATTGAAAGAGCATTCGAGATTTTGCAATCTAGGTTTGTCATTGTTCATGGTCCTGCTCATTTTTGGGACAAGCGATCCTTGAAAAACATCATGACATACTGTGTTATTCTTCATAATATGATTCTCGAAGATGAGAGAGACATAAACTTGGAGTTCTTCTGCAACAATGTGGGTAGCCGTGTCAAACCAACTAGAGACCATAACCACATTAGAGCTTTTCTTCAGACCTACAGGAAGATTGAAAATGCAAGCAACCACTTTTAGCTTCAGGAGGATCTCATTGAGCACCATTGGCAAAGGGCTGGGCAGCAACACATTCCATTTTTCTATTCATTTCATTCAATTCATGTGTGATTTGTATTTGGGACAAGTTTTATATTGAATTATTTCGTTTGCTTTGGTTATTAGAATAATTATTGTACTTTGGATGATTGTTGTATTGTGATATTGACATTTTTTCTTATATTAAATTAGTAATTCTGAATATGAAGCATATATGTCAAATTCCGATAAAAAGCATCTCATTTGTGGGCCGGCGCGGGCGCCGGCAGAGCAGACACAACATAGTGGAACTATAAGACGGAATATCCACGTATATTCTGTTTTATAGTTTCACAATGAGGGGTCTGCTCGTCCGGCGCCCGTGTCTGCCCGCAAAACCGTTTTTCCGTGAACTGTAAACGAGTTTTGCGGGTCGGTGATATACAGGGTCTGCTAGAGATGCTCTAACATCTTTCATCTGATGAAAGAGTAGTGGTGCATGTAACAGTCTAGTAATCGGTTTTATTTTTTACTTTTTGGAAAAACACAAATATTTCATTATTTTAGATTAATTAAAGAATTCTGATTTTTTTATCTTTTTATTATAATTGAAACAAGTTTTGAGATCAACATTTTTGGAACACGTGTTTTTAATTTTGAATTCTGAAAATTTTCTGATCAATTTTAAATTATTTAAAAAAAATTGGAACATTTTTTGGTATTTTGTGCATTTTTTAAAAATCATGAACATATTTAAACATATGATTTTTCTTAAATAAATAAGAAGAATTTGAAACACTCTTTATCTCACACGCTCGGTGTCCGCAATTAAAAAAAGGATTGTTGGTGTCTAGACCGTGTAGTATAAAGTTGAGAAAGTCGTCGAGATGTGCTTTCATCGCTCCTCCTTCATCTTAGCACTAACATCGGGTGGAAGAGGAATAGTGTAAATGTTTTTAGCGGGATATACAGAAGGTGGAATTGTTGTACACTATTCAAGAGTTTAATCACTAATTCAAAATTTTTTCTTAGAATTTTTAAAAGATCTGAATGCAAACAAATTTATTTTGGATGGAAGGGTAGTGGTGCATTGAAGAAGGGTTGTTTATATACAGTTTTGTGTGTGTTAATACTCAAAAGCAAACATGTTTTTACTATCTTGATTTTTTTTAAATGTTCGTTGTTTGGTTGCAAGATATTTCTTTTTGTGCTGCACTATTCCAAAGACTGAACCGCACGTACTCCCTGTCATCAACATAAAAAAAAAGCAAACATTTTTCGGTAAATTTCATATGAAGGCCACGTACACCCACGTGTACGGCTCGTCCAATCTAGTCAAATTCGCTGGCAAGCCAATCCTCATCTCTTTTTCTCACCCATCCATCGATCCCCTCGTCCTCCTCTCGTTCGTAGCACCATCCTCCTTCCTCACTCCCCTCGCTCGTAGCGCCGTCCACCAGGAGAACCTAGCGCCGATCTGGCGGCCACCCGCCATTGCCATTTGCCTCTCAACCCTCTAGCTCTCGTGCTTCTCTTTCTCTGGCTGCTCATGCGGCCGCGCTGTTGCCTCTGATACTCACCCTCCGAGCGCCTCCGCTACTTGTCTAATATTTGTTTTTATAAAAAAAAGTGTGGGCCATGGTGACGAGCAAACTCAGGTCTCGGTTCATCGACCGATGGGAGCTGCTCCGTGTGGCAAAAGGACTGCGGGTTCTATTATGAAAAACTACAGGAACTTCTTTTAAAAAAATACCGAGACGGTGAACCCGACTAAAACAATGCGTGCTTTGTTTAAACACAATACATATGCAAGCGCTCATATACACACGGATACACTCACCCCTATGAACGCATACAAACACACCCTATCGCTATGAGGACCTCGAAATACTGAGCCGGCATAAACAATGCGTGCTTTATTAGTAGATAAAGAAATAACACTTGACTATAAACCTAATATCAGTTTGTTAAATGTTAATGACGGTACGTTATGGGTCACGTTTGTTGATTCTTAACACTCACCCTTGTAGCATTTTGTGTTTTATGAGCTATAGATGTAGGCAATTAATTCTAAGAAATTGTCTTCATCTTTCTAACTTATTCTGAAATAGGAGCTTAGACTTAAAATGATTGCCAATTCCATTAAGGGTATTTCCTAGTCCATACAATATAAGGGTCACAAGGAGGGCTGGCATGGAGGTCTCTTCAAAACTGACAGCATTATGCTCAACATCGACTCTCATTAGTGTACTATAATGCTGAGAGCAACTACAGCAAGATACAGTATATCCGACCCCTCAAACGTGTCCGTGGACATTGACCGGTCAGTTCTCAAATAATCTCTTCACAACCGGATACTTCAATTTAGAAACCACAAATCCATACTATTACATTCAATGTAAAACCTAATCTAAGCGGAGCTCGTCCGACTCCGCCGTGCCCATGTGCGGCGGCTTGCTGCACCCCTCAGAGTGTTGGTCCGGCTGCTGGCGAGGTAGAGTTGGACACTGGACACGGTCTGGCTCGCGGGACTCAAGGAGCCTCCCCCATGCCCTACTCTCATAGTTGGAGCACGGAACCTTGACGGTGCCGGCAGACATCTTGGGAGGAGCCGGCGATATGCACCATGACGCGATTGCGGCATCCAGACTGGTGCACCATATGAGGCGCCAGAGAATGCGACTCCGCCAAGCCAATGTCCATCGCTGCGAAGGCTGCCGCCATATCCCGCTCCGCTGCCTCGCATGGCGGGCATGCCGCACCATATTTGTATCAGACGACATCCATGTGTTAACCTCCGCCTCGGCACGCCAACAGAGGCGTTCCGCGTCCGCCACCATATTTGTACGCCAGACGGACCGCACCACCTCCGGTGAGCCAGTGGCGACACACCCTGCGGTGGATCCATGCGCCATTTTGGCGGACGCAATGGATTCCTAAGGGAAGGATTCCAAGCGCTATTGTCAGGCGGTGGAGCGCAAGCCGGGCGGTCATCTCCTGCTCGGGGCCACGTGGTATGAGCTCGGGGTTGATGGATATGAAGGTATAGGACTCGATCCGCAGCCCGCCATGCCGGAGAAGGCCGGACGGGAGGTTGGGTGGCAGAGGGGAGTGAATGGAAGTGGAGTGGAGTGGCTAGGGTTTCGTCCGGAAAGCGGATGGGGATGAATAAATGCAGGATCCGGTGGGCCAGCGTAGGCCGGGTCACGGTGGACACGCACGGTCATGTCCGGACCTCCTCATATCCGCCTCATATTTGAGCTGGATATAAAGGGTGCCGATCAGCCCAGACATTTGAGGCCGGTTTGAGATGCCGGTCTGGGTCACATTTTTTGACCGGTCAGTAACCGGACCGTCCTCCTAGTCGTGTGAGGGAGGTTTGAGAGGCCCGGCTATATATGCTCTGTCATCTGACTTCCTTTGCAGATCAGAGGTATTCTCGTGAGGAATGGGAACATGCAACATCTCGACAAATCCCATCTCTGAGCCTCCAGCCCACTCGTCCTCCTAAAAAGCGTCTTATATTTTTCAAAAGGAACGACAAGGCCTAGCTAGATGTGACAAACAAGAAAGTCCCAGTTTTAGAAGGGTTGTGCTCATTGTTCTGTGTAGGAGTTCATTTTTTGCCACGAGGTGAATGGCAAAGATTATTTCTCGTGTTTTATTTCCTCCGATTTTATTTTATTTCGGAGGTAAATTTGAGCAAACCGACATGTTGTAACCAACTTCTTATCTACTTCCTCCGTCCGGAAAAGCTTGTCCCTTAAATGTATGTATCTAGCACAAAGTTAGTGCTAAATACATTCATTTGAGAGACAAGTTTAGGACAAGCTTTTTTTGGACGGAGGTAGTATTCGATAGTAGAGATAATTAAGAACAGTAAAACTGCACCTAAACCGAGCTCTCTCACGCCATCAGCAATTTCGGCTGTCGGATTTTGCTTTTGAATCATTTTTGGCCGTCAGATCACTGTTTCAGCGCCAGTTTACCGCGACCTGGGCCGCCTGTCCAAATGGGCTGCTACTCTCGTGACTTTTTCTGAGGCCTGTGGTTGATTGGGCTTGGTTGGGCTGGTGTGGAAGCCCATTTGTCTAACCGATCGAGATACACGAGCGACTTGTCGTTGCAATCTTAAAAAGAAAAATGCTCGCTCGAGAAAAAAAGAGGTGCTCGATACAGAGGCGGCGACGTAGGCGGTCTGCCTCCATCCAGCCAAGGCGAGGGTGAGGTTCAAGCCGTGGCGAGGCTTGCGAGGGGGTCCGGCTCGGGAGGGGGTCAAACCGAGGCGAGGCACGCGAGGGGATCCGGTGCTCGAGGGGATCCATCCGAGGCGAGGCACGCGAGGGGATCCAGCTGAGCAGACGCGGGTGAGAGGGTTACCTCGCGAGCACTGAAGAGTCGCCGGAAATCAAGGAGGTAAATTACCGTCCATTATAGGACCTTAATGGCGATTGATGTGCGATGAATAATTGCAGGGCAGTTGCCACTTACCACATATATATATATATATATATATATATATATATATATATATATATATATATATATATATATATATATATATCGGTGCTCCTTTTTTACTCTCCGTTCGTCCATATAGAGCTCTCGGATCCATTGTTCTTTCCCATGTAGAGCTCTCGGATCGACAACCGAAGGTACAGGATGGCATCGATTGCAACTGGTGGTAGTTCGGTCCATGGCGCCGCTCCATATCCAGATTCATCTCCACCCCCCCTGGTGACTTTCAACCCTTCTTCCTAGCCGTCAGCCCCCCTAAAAATTTCAGATTGTTGTATCGTGACTGTGAGACAAGATTCTGCCATTCAGCGGCAAGATGAATTGTTTGAGATGAAATGATCTTCCCATCTTTCAAGTAAGCTATCTCACTTTTGTCCTTCTATGTTTTCCTCTGTATTCTTTTCACCTGTTGGGGTGATCTGTGCCAGTTGTGACCTTTTCTGAACATGTGCTATCTGGCTACAGATTCTTGGGTGGATTAGGAATTGTTTGATGTTTCAATCATTTGGAATTTTATGCCCCCTCTATATTTTAAGCACTGCGTACAAAGGTATTATGGTCTAAAATAAGCAAGCAATCCTAATTTTCATTGTAGATTATAAGATTATCTCATGACATTCTTAGTTGAATCACACATCAGTTGGTTCAGACCTTAATCTTGATATAATAGACCTGATGGCATCAAAGTGAATAAGCCAACCAAAAACATAAGCACTTGCGTACAAGCCTCCTACCTCATGTAGATGTCAATTACGATTTCTGCCAACTAGCAAATGGTTGAAAATCAGCAGGTCAGGGTGTATATTTGAAATACAGATAATTATTTCTTGTTCCAAATTTGCAATGGAAGAGAACAAACCAACAAATGTGTAAACATTAATGAATATCATTGATATGAAATCTTCTTTTTCCTGATACTCCTCGCTTGATTACTACAGGACCAGAACTTACGTTTCACTTAGCGCTTGTGAAGCAACTTCTATATACCTGACTTTCTCAAGTAGAAGAAACATAATGTTTGATACTACCTCTACAGTTCGTATATTTCTCGATCGATATAAAGTACAACTTCATTTAGTGAACCTGAAGTTGCACCTTCTGGAATCGGCTGCGACTGAACAAAATCTAAATCCACCTAGAATTACCAAAACCATTACTTCTATGTGGAAAATTAGTACAATGATCATTGATCAGAGGTACATGCTTATTACATCTTCTTATAATGCATTTTACACTTGTGGAATTTAGACTAGGAAATTATGTGACCTGTCGTAAAGGTAGTGTACTACACTAAAGCATAGTTTTCAATCTAGCTGCTTGGCTTGGGTTCATCCTTACAAATGATGTTTCTCCACTTTAATTTATAGTTCTTGTTTCCTGCAAATTCATGTTTCAGGTTGCTGCCAATCTTCCATTCATCCCACTCAGTGGAGGCTAGCTATTTCTCTAGATCATGGTATAACTATCAGATGAGTTTTGGACTATGTTCATACACTACAAGAATATCCCTTACAAAGCAACACACATTCTACAACATTTTAGCTATACGTTGTAAAATTCACAATAGATACGCATATTAAAGGTTGCAGATATGCGTTGTAGATTGCATCGCTTGCCTTATCGTGGGACATATGCAAAGAAAAAAAAAACAGGAAAGGAGGAGGGATGCGCGAGAATCAAATCCCCCCGATGCCCCTCCTCTCTCCCAAATCGCCGCCACCAACCGCCTCGTCACCCTTCTCCTCCCACCTCGCCGCCGGCCCTCCCCTGCCCTCCTCCCACCTCGCAGCTCCGGAGGCTAACCGATCCGCCGCATCACCCACCCACCAACTTATCCCTCTCACATCATCTCTCTCTCTCTCTCTCTCTCTCTCTCTCTCTCTCTCTCTCTCTCTCTCTCTTGATGCAGCTCCTCGTGGCGCCACCACACAGGCGACGTCCGGCGAATCCCTCCATCGCGAAGCACTGCCCGGCGTCCCCTCACACCACGGCGCCCTCCCATGCGGCTAGATCCGGCGGTAGCGGCCACCAAAGCCCACCCACGACCTTCCCCCGATGGCTAGGGTTTCGGACGTCGGCCGGTGGCCATGTCGTCCCCTCGTCCGGTGAGTGAATCACCTTCCCTGGCTTCGTCCTCTCTCTCTTCCCCTTTCTCCAACCTCTGTTCTTCTCTTCTCCTGTAGACGTCTAGTTTGATTCGCTCAGTTGCTTATAATCAGTTGTAATGCCTGCCCTGAAAGATCTTTGATAGACTGACCATTGAACTGTTACTTGCAAAGTTGCAATAGTTTAGGATGACATGTTTTGGGAAGTCAATCTAGTGTTTGTTTCTTCAGTTCAGATTATAAATTTCTTGTCTGTATTTCCAAGGGGGCAACTCAATAATTTGTTTCCATCATATCCTTTTGCCTGCAGCGAGAGCATGTATGAAGAGACGAGTTTGACCAGAGACAGCTAGCTGCACTAGTTGTCTCTAAGGTAGGATCTCATGTTATTTTATACCTTTTCTAGAAGCGGCGTATTTTGCATTGCTTATATTGATGACTGCTGCGTATCATTATCATGTAGGTGTTTTACTACTTGGGCGAGTTAAATGATGCGCTGTCGTATGCACTTGGTGCTGGACCTCTGTTTGACGTTTCTGAGGATTCAGATTATGCTCAGGCTCTTTTAGGTGAGGAGTTGTCTTTATTTCTCAATCATTCTGGATGTTATTTTACATGAATTTCTTTTGCTCATTGTATTGAATTGGTGGTTCTTTTCTTTCAGCCAAAGCATTAGATGAATATGCGATTTTCAAGACAAGAGCTTCTAAAGCTATGGAGGAAGAAGAGAATGTGAATCCTAGACTAGAGACCATAGTGGAGAGGATGTTGGAGAGGTATGATAATATATCCTACCATTTGCGCATGTCCTCTTATTTATCAGATGGAGTATTCAGCTAATGTTACTCTTTGCTGCAGGTGTATTCTTGATGGGAAATACCAACAGGCCATGGGTATGGCTGTTGAATGCAGGAGACTCGATAAGCTGGAGGAAGCAATTGTTCGGTGTGCTAATATTCCCGGGGCTCTTTCATATTGCATCAACCTTCCTCATCAATATGTTAGTCACTGTGAATATCGTTCTGAGGTAGGGGCATGTTATATATCCTAATTTTTCGATGTTAAAAATTATTTGGCAGTATGGTTGGTTTATTAAGTTAAAAGCAACTAGTAGTATTAGTTTAGAGTAATCAAAAGTTAACATTCTTTATGTGTTGATCTAATAATTCATTTTATTGCCAGGTTCTTCTTTGTCTTGTTAAAATATACCAGACTTTGCCGCATCCAGACTATCTGAGCATCTGCCAGTGCCTTATGGTTCTGGGCGAGCCTGAAACTGTTGCGAATATATTGGACACACTACTTTCTGGAAGCCAGGTATATGTTTGTTCTTTACTCTGCCCACCACACTACTTACATTGTGGTCTCTGTTTCTTACTTGAGATATTGTGTTCATTATGCAGGATGATGCTCTCATTGCATACCAAATTGCTTTTGATCTAGTGGAAAATGAAAACCAGGCCTTCTGAATGTGGGGAATCGCCTGGACTCACAGACTCCTGGTCAGTCATCTTTACCGGTTGATCAGACTGTTAACACGGGTACAACTAGCACAGAACCAGCGGGTGATGTTCAGATGGGAGATGACACAACTACGGCAAACGGAAATGCTCACCCAGTGGATCCAAAGGAGGCAGCGCATGCTGATAGGCTTGCAAAACTTAAAGGGATACTGTCAGGGGAGAAGTCTATTCAGCTTACGCTGCAATTTTTGTATAGCCACAACAGGTACACTTATTATGTCCTAAACGTTGAACCCTGGTCTCTTGCAACGTTTATATCTGACAGGTATGCACCCCCGATTCTATTGCAGCTAAATCTCTGTCAAAAAAGTTTGGCCCTTGTGCAATTCATTGACGAACATTGATAGTCCTGCAGACTGACTTCCGATCTCCGTTGATTTACATTTATGCACTGATTGCTATTCTATTAAATTAGTATTATTAGATATCAATGGAGCATCAAAAATTTAAAAATTCTTACACGCTGCTAAGTGCTAACTCATCCATCCTTGATAGATGAGTCGTTAATCCTTTCTATTTTTTATGTAGAGAAGCACTAATTCATATATGCAGACCCCATATTAAATAGTCTATTACAAGAGTTACAATATTTAAGGAGGGATCTAGTCTTAATAGGTCTCTGTATTGCAGTTTTGATGAGTTACTAATCAAAGCTTTTGTTGCAATTTCACACTTTTCAGGAGTCTGATGGTCAGGTTATTTAGGTGGAGGTAGTAGCTTGCTAATGGTGGCTTTCACGTCCAGCTCAAATACTAGAGGACGTGGACCTGTTGGGGAAAGCACATCCACCTTTGTGTTTAGTGAGCAGGTGAATTAATAATCTACATTGTTTCTTCTATGATGTTGCTTTGATGCTGTTGATATGATTCAGAACACTGATAAATAAGATAACATTCTCTTTGTCATTTGGTTATGTGATTGTCCTCTCATACACTGACGGAGGGTAGTGGAGGCGAAACTGGGCCACAACCCCCGCTTCCAAAATTACAAAAAGAATTTTATACTTGGTATATTCACTACATTAGCACAGCCCTGTAGATAATGCCCAGTAGCAGTCTAGGAACAGCGTCCATCCCCGATTCTCCAAGGCTCCGATAGACTGCTACTGCAGGGCTAGATCACTACCAGGCCATAGCTATTGTGAACTATATGTTAACAACGGTGTTCATAGTCATGGTTCTGGTAACTGTCTGCGATCTCCACATGTTAACTGTTTGCGAAGACGGAAATGCATGTAGATGCTCTTGCCCTTTTGATTTGTACATTGCTAAACTGACTACTGAGCTCATACCACTTTGATTCATAAATTGCTGAATTACCCACATGAACTCGTGCTGTAATGGTTCGTAAATTGCTGAAATTCCCATTATGTCGCTTGCACTGTTTCATACAAGCAGTTTCTATTGTGCTTTTAATCCGTCAACTAAGTAGGCACTATGTTATTACTGGCTTGCTTTTAGGCCACAACCACATCTGTTTATTTTTCTCTGAGTCTGTTTATGTTTGTTTTGTGACCTGAAGTAGTATATTGAGTTGTAAGGGAATACTTTCACGTCGCAACTTTTCTTTGTAATAGTTAAATCTATGCGGGCAACCAATGTTTCGAAAGTAATGAGCCATTGTAAGAAGTAATGTTTCTTATTTGCTGGGCAACCCATCAGTATTTGCATCATGTCAATGCATTTTGTATTAAGTTATTAACAGTTCATTTTGTTATTTTGTTTGTAGATACAAAAGATGTATGGACGATTATATGGGTGCGTGGCAAGTATACTGCAATGATGATGATGATGTTCCGGTTCACGATGATGACGATGATGGCTGTTTTCAGTTTTAGTTTAGTTGTAGGGATGCTTTTCCTGTTGGATGATGTTCCTCGGTTAAGTTGTAGGGATGTTGATGGATGATTTCAGTTTAAGTTTTGCTGTCAAGAGAATATTCAGATTATGCATCACATTTGAATGTTATTCCTCCTGTAATATCAACTATTGTAATCCCACAGTTTTATTCAATATATGATTTCTTCCTCTAGTGCGTATAGTTTTTCTTCCGACTTGATATACATACTTATCACCGTGGAGCATTAACTTAATTGTTGGCAATATACAAAATATTATTCACATTTTATATGTAAAACACTCAAAGCCTTGCAAATTCTTTGTGGCCAAGCAATGGGATTTGAAACCCTGTAGATGAGATTTGAATTCCTGTACATTAACCACCAACGTATATGAGTGTTGTAAAAGTCGGTTTTATGTGTTGTACTCTTGCAACGGTTCCTTTTACCAACGAATGTATAACAGTTGCATTATGCGCTAGCAACACTGGATAAGGCTACGCATCTCAAACCGTTGGTACAAACCCTAGCAACGCATATATGGACTTTTAGATACGGAAAAATGCGTTGCTATATGTGGGGTCTTCTTGTAGTGATAGTCCAGTAGTGAGTATAACTCAAATCGGGCTACGGTGTTCATAGTTAAGTAGCAAGTATAACTCAAATTGAGCTACGGATGGACATGTACAACTAAATAAACCTCCCAGCTCAGTATTTTTCTCTTTTGTGTTATTACTTACTACTGATTAGAGTACCTCGCATTTAAAAAAGAATAGGAAAACTTCTACTCCCTCCGTCCAGAATTACATATGCAATATTCCGTTGCCATGACGTTGATGTATCAAGAACTTGAGAACTTGCTTAAAGTTTGAGTGTTGTCCATTCGACTGTAGGGTGACAGTCAACAAAAATTTGTCCATAAGTGCAGATCAGATGTATGCTGTATATTACCTATCAATTTGATTCCTACTGCGCATTACGTATCAATTATAGGTGCGAGTTCATTTTATCCTATTTCAGAGTAATGCAGCATATGTTAGAACCTTGACTTACAGAGACTGCTTCTGTAGTATATATGTTCATTTTATTAATACACATAATATTGCCTGATCAAAATAATTGCCAAGTATGTATGACCTTAGAAGTGTGGTACACTATGCTGTTGTGAGTTTTTGGGCAGATGATACATTACTTCATAGTGTAATACCGTGTAGGCTTCTTTCTCTAGAAAATAATGCACTCCTTTACTGTCAACGACCAATTCGCCTCTTCTATTACTGTCCAATACATGGATCATATTTACAACTTATCATTTTTCTGCCTCTATATACTTATACAGAAGTAACTATCATTCTATTGAAAGAAATTACGGGCGCGCCTAAAGCGAGCTCTCTCACACCCTCAACGATTTTGGCCGTCGGATTGTGTGTTTGAATTATTTTCGGCCGTCAGATTTGCTTCGTTGGGGCGTGCTGTAGCGTCCGGGCCTTAACTGTTCTAAGGGCTCCTACTCTGAAAGAAAAAACGAAGGCCTGTGGTTAATTGGGCCTTGAGATAGCCCATTTATCCGACAAGGCCCGACTCTGATCGCCGGCTCGCGCTATGCTGGGTCGATCCAGCCTCAGACTCGAAGAGAGGACACGCTGGCTCGGTCAAATCCAGCCTCTTCGCTGACGCGGACTGGAACAGAGGAGGCGGTCGAGGCAGCCCAGTCGCGCGAGGGATCGAGCGCCAGGATCCCAGCCGAGCCAAGGCGAGCGAGAAGGCGCGCGAGGATCGAGCGCGACGCGGTTCAGCCGAGGTTGCGAGCGAAGCCGATCCAGCGGACGCACCGGATGCGTATGAATCAGGGGCCTGCCGATCCAGCTGGGGAACGCGTGTGATAATGGCTGGCATAGCCCAGTGGTTGGGGGCGCATGATTGTAAACCTAACGACCAGAGTTCGATCCACGTCGGGGACGAATTTCTGAAATTCTCATGAGGGATGCTTCTTCTATATCAATAAACCGTGGGTGCTAGTGCCCATGGAGTTTTCATTTTTTTTTTTGATAATGGCTGGCAGTGGCGCCTCATCTCCTGGAAACTGCTCACAATCAAACTTCAGTTTCTAAGATCGCATTCATGGCGATTCATGTGATAATCCTTTCAATCTCGAGTGGTACTTCTATATATTCTTCCTCCCCCGATACTCTTTACTCATCCTCTCTACACCGCATGAATTTAAAAGAAATACAGGGAACCCTACCCGAGCATGATCATGGTTTTGGGTACCGGGCGGTAAATTCGGTTACCGCCCGGTAACCGCGTTTCTCGGTACCCCACGATAATTATGTATCTCGAGCAAAAAAAATCGAACTTTTGAATTTTTTGAATTTAAACTCGTAACGTATAGTTAAATAAGGTATATCTCTAGTTCAAACACAAGCTTAGTTGTGTCCTGGTGGTAATAAGCCTTGCCCAGCAACAGCGCGTCATGTGTTCGAGGACAGCCGGCCGCATTTTTTCCTTTTTGATTTTTGAAGAATGCACGCCACACTGTATGCTGTAATTTTTACAAAAAATATGTGCGTGTGAGGGTCGAACTCGCGACCTGCATGTGCGTGGATTGAAGCAGATCTGTTACCAGTATGTTCAGTGTTCCAAACTTATGTATTCTGGCCTTAAAAAAATTTGAATTCAAAATTGAAGTTTAAATTTCGCTCGAATTTTTTTCGGTATTTCGTGGTTACCGTGGTAACCGAGTTTACCGCCCCCCCTCGAGAAAAATGTTTCATTCGGAATCCAAAACCTTGAGCATGATACACAAAGATTGCTCCAAATTCAGGATCACTTTGAGCACAAATTCACATATATTATATGGTCATCTGTAGGTTGCAATTTAGGTTATATGAGCATAGCAGGTTAGATGATCTCATAGCCATTTAGAAGTCATTGCTATTCTCTATTCCAGGCCATATTATTTTTGCAAAAGTAGCAGAGAAGCTAACACCTCTGCACGTATTATTGCTTATTATATATTTATACGTAGTCTTCTATTCTGCAAAGCAATTATCCATATAATTGCTTATTATATATTTATGCTTGGTCTTCTATTATGCAAAAGTAGGTCGGCGCATTGACCTGCAAGGAGAAGCAGGACAAACTGACAGACATTTAATGTTTATTTTGCTTTCTGCTGTATTGTTTGCTTCAGACTACAGAACCTGCATTAGATACAAGTTTCAAACAAATAGCGTACTCCGAAATTGCGTTTTGTTATGCGTCTTATATGGCGTTCTGAAGCTAGGTGTCCATCACTTCTTGAAATACTTCTGTTGTTGCACTATCACATGGATCAAACACACTAAAAATGCTTACATTCATAACAATAGTTACTGTTGCTCTTTTCTTGCATAGAAGGAAGAAAGTGTTGCCGCGTAACTATAGTTATTGTTGCTCGGTACACAATGATCATGGTAGCCCACTTTGTGTTCCTAGACTCCACGCACCCTGGAATACCATCTTATTTTACCACCAGCAGCCTAGCAACGACAAAATGTAGGCATCACGAATAATACATTTGCATATAAGGCATGACTAATAACTTTCTTACATATTGCTCGACTGCCTGTCTGAATTTGCTGACAGCCACATTTGACTGCAATTGTTGCGCGCATAAGTGTGGATAAGTTTGCTATCCTACCGTATTCTTTAGGTATGTGTATTCCTTCCACATGTTCACAGTAATGTCCGGACAAAACTCACCTGGAGTTTGGCCCATGGCCCTCTATAGTAGCATCCACTAGGTCATTATAGCCCTCTGTATTTCAGAAGGTCGGTGCATGCCACCTTCATCCTGGAATGTGGTGGTGGGTTTATGACTCATTTGATTATTTTAATTACTGGTACTGTAACTCTATGTTACCATCTTTGGGAAGTTATATCTTTTGTCGTTACATGAATTTAGGTTTGATGGTCTTCCTTTTCAAATGTTTGCATCTAGCTAACTTGCCGTGTAATTGCTGGAATTTTGTCACAGGTGGAACTGCTGTCCAGGATATTAAGGATGGCTTGCTATCCAGGGTATGTAATTGTAGTGGGATACTGTGATTTATATTATATTACAGGAAATATTATCCATGCTTTTTCTTATTCCACAATGAGGTCAAATTCTGGTGTACTCTTTGTCCTTATTGCCCTCTCTGATACTGGCAAAAAAACTTCTTTGAGATATGTAACTGCGATGGTCCATGAATGTATATATTTCGCGTGACTCAGCTCCTCATTGTTCAAGAGTTTTGCTCTTTCTCTTTCATATAGTGAGCATGAAAAAGGTTCACTCTCCTGTATATTTGGATTGAATAAACTGGTGTGTGTAGAATGCAAAATAATATCCCTACC
This sequence comes from Aegilops umbellulata, assembly GCA_032464435.1. Classification (NCBI taxonomy): domain Eukaryota; kingdom Viridiplantae; phylum Streptophyta; class Magnoliopsida; order Poales; family Poaceae; genus Aegilops; species Aegilops umbellulata. The sequence continues at coordinate 421,533,646 of CP136059.1, forward strand.
AGTCATCACAAACATCATGATATCAGTATTATAAGTGCATATTGGTAGACAAGAAAGAGAAAGGCCAATATGACCTGAACATTATAAAAGATGACAATTATGTAAAATGATAAATATTTGGTTTGCGTGCATGATGGTGTAAAAGTTCTTTCACTGGAAATAGGAATTCAGCTCTTTCATGTCTAAAATTTTGTTAAAATTACAATCACTATTGAAAAAATAGACGGGCGCGGCAACGCGCGCCAACCATGATCTAGTTTACTACAACAGCTGCTGATATCTTCTGTCCTTCTACAAGCTGTAACATGTGTACTGTTACTACTCTTGCACTGGTTTCCAGGCATGTTTCTGAAGTTGAAGTACCTTCCTGGATGTGGCCGACTGTCTTCAAACCCGGCCAACCCGGCACGCACATGATATTTGGTCATCCATGGAATTCCCTGTGAAGGTGTCGAGGTTTCTGGGAGTGTGGAAGCAGTGTGGATGGCGGAGACGCGGACATACAGTTTGGTCATGGCGGCATGTCACTCCCGTGGGCGTCTCTGGATACCGCTGGTGACATGAGCAAGAGCGAGAATGCAGACACCGCAGACAACTGCCCAGGTGGCCTCACACGCTAGTGACGGGAACATCCAGACTGCAGGCACCGCTTGGTGCTCTAACATCGTTACATCTTGTTTTCGGAAGAATATGATGGAAGCTCACTTTATTGGGCGACTGGATGTACAAACTCATCTAAATCTATACGATTTATTAAAGAAGTGTAGCAAGTTAATTCCTCATTTTTCATCAATGCTACACACCATTGGCCTTGTCACATGTTATTATCATCCTAGCTCCTACCAATGCTGGTGTCTATATGTAGCTCTATTCCACCGAGGTTTAGTGACCAACTAGTCAGAGTATAGCCCCCACTTCCCGAGGTTCATTCTCCAAGGAAGACTAAAGAAAGTACTAACATATAGGCTATTTCTCCCAAGTGAGTTAGCTGCCATGGATAGTAGTCCTCAAGTAATTTCCCCTCATTTTCATTTTGTTGAAGTTGTGTGGAGGAAATACGGAACATGTTTCGTGAACACACACAAACTGTGACAAACATGTTAGATTTGGGAGGCATTAGGAAAATATCAGGTTGTCCTTGCGTGACTTACGGCGGTCCATGTACATAGCTGTGTACATCAAAAAGAGACATGACAAGAGATCATTGAAGGCAGAGTAAATTAGAGTCCCATTAGGCAGTACAACATGGACACACACGATGGTTTCAAACAATCAACCCCGTGATGGAGGCTTTGCTTGCCGCACAACCACAAGTTGATGTGGCCAGTCATCTTCAACCACGATGTCAATCGATTCTGTTTCCTCGCATAGCAGAACTACTGATTCCGAAACCTAAGGGCATCTCCAGCCGTAGAGCCCCCCAGGAGGCATTTTTATCGCCCCTTGGGGGGCTGCCGGCGAATTTTTTTGCCTGCGATCTAGAAAACATCCACTCGTTCCGCCCCCCCCACACCGTCTCCACCACCATCGAGAACGTCCGCCACCGTCCGCCACGCACCACCAGCCGCCCGGCCTCCCAAGCGGACGGGCGCGGCCGAGCTCCGCCACGCACAGGCGGGCGCGGGTGTGGGACGCCCCGGCCACGCGTAGGCGTGCGCGGGCGAGCTCCGCCCCGGCCACGCACAGGCATGCGCGGGCGAGCTCCGCCCCGGCCATGCACGGCGACTGCGAGCTCCGCCACGGCTCCTCCCCGTGCACCTCGACGTGCAGAGGTGGCCGGTTCCGACGGCTGCTATCCTCTGCGTGGACGACTTCTGCGTCTCGCCGGCCTTCCGCGGCCGCTTCCGCCGCGACGTCCCGCAGCTCGCGCGTCCGCCACGCCGGGCGACGAGGAGGAAGCAGGGCGCGCGCGTCCGCCCGGCGTCCAGGAAGCAGGGCGCGGCGCCGTCCGCCACGCGATGAGGCGGGGAGGAAGCGGGGCGCGGCCAGCCCGTCCGCCATGCCGGCCACGCCGGACTCGGCGAGCAGCGACAGGGGCGTGCTCCTGGGCTGGAGCTCGACCCCAACCCGTCGGCAGCATGGACGGGGGAGCGGAGGAGGCTGCCCGTGGCGAGCACGCCGTGCTGCGGGAGGGGGGGCGCCCGACACGCCACGCCCCACGCGCCGCCCAGCCTCCCGCCCTGGCCGCTGCCAGTCGTGCCCGTGCGAGGGGCTGGTGCCGCCCGTGCGTGGCTCGTCGTGGCCGGGGCCGCCCGTGGCCGGCGCGCTCGGGGCCTCCTCCTCGTTCATCTCCAGGTCGCCGACGAAGCCTCAGCCATCCGAGGCCCCAGTCCCACCAGCGCTTGAGCGGGCCGCCCGCGAACTCGGCGGCGAGCGACGACGCCAACCGGGTCCGCCGGAACGCCCACTCGGCGGACGCGGAGGAGATGGGCTGGATCTTGCGAGGATGGTGGCCATGGCGCCCAAGCAAGGAGGAAGGAGATGGTCCGCGAGCCCTGCCCCGGCCATGCGCGCTGTGTGGAAGGAAAGGGAGAGGAGAGGAGAAAGAAAATAAAGAAAGGCGAGGAGAGAGGAGAGAGAGGGGAGAGAGGGGCTGACGAGTGGCCCTGTGCATGCAAAAGTCATCTGCCGGCGTCCCCATCTGCCCCCCGGGGGGCTGGGTTTGGGGTGGTAGCGCCGGCCGTAAATATCGCGAAATCCGGCGAAAAACGTGTCTCTGGGGGCCCGAGTGGGGCATTTTTTGCCCGCCGGCGTCCAAAAAGTGCCTTGGGGAGGCTTTCTGGGGGGCGGCTGGAGATGCCCTAAGGGGGAGCACTTGCTAGATTCACTGGGACTCCCGGCAAAGGCATCAAGGTTTCTTGGAATGGAAGTTGTGTGCACGATGAGTCGTGGATGTACGGTCACGAATCTTCTGGTGGTATAGGCGCGGGGACACCGGCAGCGTGCATGACATCAAGCTCGCAGAAGGGCTGCCGCCTTGCCGGCAATGAGACCATTTATTCTTAATGCCTTCTCCAAGTACAAAATTATTTATAGAGTTTTTCTTTTAGTGACACTAAATATATCAAATATGTTAGATCCAGGAGTCATTTGGATAGGTCAACTTGTATCTTCATGAAACCGGGTGGGTGGGGGAGGGGGGGGGGGGCATGTACTTTCCACCATTACTCTATGATGTTATGGTGGACAGTGAGAATGGTTGTCACAAGAGATTCTAGAATCAAGAGTGACTAGAATATCCATGTTTAAAGACACTACATATCAAATTAGTCTGGTTCAACGATTTGTCTTACATTTGTCGGAGAAAGCACAGAATACCTGTCCACATAAATTAGTAGTTTGTCTACAGAGATTCCCAGTATTTATGTGGAATAGCTGCAAAGGATGGTAGCTCACCGAGATGCCTCTGGATTTGTTGTCAGAGGTGTCAAACTTATGCACTTTCTGATGCCTCTGAGATTCATCCCGACCAAAGTTGGTGCTGCCACACTTGCTGGTGCTTTTGCTTCCATCTCCGGCTGCCGTGTGGATCAATAGCGGGGAGGGTGATTCTTTAGCTTGCCAACCCACTCCATCGATGTGCCAGCCATCTTCAACCCTTGCTTGATCCAGGACAAACAGTTTTTGTTTTAGACAGACATGCAGGGATTTTTGGTTGTTGGATCAGATTCCCAGCAAAGGCATTGAGATTTATGGAGTGTGGGGGCGTGATGTGGACTATGGAGACACGGACGTACAGTTTGATCCCGGCGGCGCAGTCACTCCCGCTGACGTCTATGAATCTGCTGACTGCTGGTGAAATGAGCCAAACGACAATGCTTTGACCTTTGTGTTCGAGTGATCATGGCAGCACCCTACCGTCTGAATCCTCCCTAGAGGTGTGGTATGGGAGATGCATCTCACCTCGCTGGGGTTCTGGGCGAACTCTCCGACGACTATGCTGCCCTTCTTGAAAGCATCGCTTGGAACCCCTACCTTTGCCATTGACGCGGGACAGCGGGACCTCGTGCTTGGTTGCCGACGGCAATTGGGAGTACGGTGAAGCCTCCGTGTCATCCACCACTTCCTCTACCCCATTGTGTAGTGCCTCGACATTCGCTTCGTGACACTGTCCATGCTGAAACCCTTCCCATGGTGAACGATGTGTTGCAGTGAGCTTCACGTTCTCAGCGCTGTCTGGGTTGATCTTTACTCTTCCACGGTGCATGATGTCTTTCCCACCTTGGAAATTGCGTTGATTGTCCCTTCAACAGAGCTTGCAGTTATGTTAGTTGTGGTCTCACGGCTTGCACCGCTCTAGTATCAATCCCCTTGTGGCAGCGTTTGTGATCAATGCCGGCGACACTCGTTGATTGTGTTTGCTCTTGTATCATGTCGTGGGGATACCAACACGTGCGCAGGTGCTGTTGTGTCAACTTGAAAAGTCTTGGTATTTTGACACCCTTCAACGTCGCCCTCGCCCGTCACTGTTCTAATGGTGATGGTAGATGTGTACGCCGGTTGGGATGTGCCTTGTCATTGGCACCCACCCTTTTCATTCCTTTTTTCCTTCTCTTGTAATCTCCAAAGGCTTTTGTGTTTTTTGGCCAGGTTTCCTTAGAGCATGGTTAATAGTATAGCCCGTTGATGGCTATATGATCTTGCAACATCGTCTATAAAAATATGTACTACTTTGTTGATACATGTCCCACCTTTCTCTCTCACAAAGTGTCTAGGAGAGCATATGCTACACCCGACTGTTAATCAGTAGCCTGCTTCTCTTCACTCTCCTTTAGCTCAAACTCATCAACAATATAATATTTAAAATCTTACAGCCCGCCTACGCCATCCTATTGTACTTGCTCTTATAAAAATGTCCACTATGTTGATGTTCGAATCGGTCTCTTTTTTGAAACATAACCCCCCCCCCCTCCCCGGTGAGTGTTTTAAAAAAAGTCAATTTCTCATTTTTAATGCTGCACACCATCACCTAGGCACCGAGTTATTACCATTTATTTTCTTCCTAGCTCCCCTCAGTGGTGGGTGCATTTTTTTTGAAAAGGACAGCGGTGGGTGCATATATATAGCGTGTCTCCTCCAAGGTTCATAGAATTGTCATATAGCCAGAGTAGCTCCTCCTCTTCACTGTGATTTATTGCAATGGTCAGCTAGCAAGAAGAACACTAAAGAAAGTTATATATAGGCCATTTCTCTCTAATGAGATAGCTACCATGGATAGTACTCCTCAAGAAAATTCCCCTTATTTTCATTTTGTTGAAGCTGTGTCGAGGGAATATGTTTCATGTGTCGTGCAACAAAACATACGTGAATTGTCCTAAAATTGTTAGGTTTGGGAGGCATTGGGAACAAATCAAGGGGAGTCATATGCACTAGCACAACCGGTGAACGTCGCGAGATGAGTCGGGGAAGAGCGACAATCACAGATGAAAGTCGTGAGAGGAGTCGGTGTAGAGTGACAATCACCATGTGCAAAAGACACAAGATGATCCGCAGAAGACGGACCAACACAGTCTGCCGGAGATGCTGAAGCAGATGACGTCATAGACAGACGAGCACCAAGCGTTGTGAGATCATGCATGTGCGAGACAATGTCAATCCAAGACATACTCTCAATAGCCAGCGGGCAGCAAGGAGGGTCATTACCCAATGCCATCTTTTTTTTTGATTGAAGTAAACGAGGAACACGAGCCAACACTGAGGCCAATCGTACAGACGGCTGGCTTTGAAGAGCGGCACATCTGCGTAGCTAGGCAGGATCACAGCGAGCCGGAGCAGAACAGGGCAGCACCACCACAGGTCGGTCCAGGAGTGAGCAACGCTATGCCTGTGTGTGATACACGCGAGAAGACCATTATACATGGGTGAGCGGACAGGCTCGCCCCAATCCACACGCGGGAATCAGGAACAGCTTGCGCAGAATCAGCGGCGGCCAGCGGTCTACGTGGAATGATGGCTGGTGAGCCTCACAGGCGAGTGGATCGGACGGGTGGGCCGGCTCGAGCGAGTTCGAGGAGACATCGATCGTGTTCGATCCAGAGGAGGCAAAGAGGCGACGCGATCCAGCAGGGGAGAGTAGCCATGGAGGACGGCGGCTACGAGAGAGAAAGAAAATAGTGCTGGCCATGGAGGACGGCGGTGACTCGAGGTGGCTCCATAGCATAGTTGCAGCATGCAAAAAATTAACCTAGCTCTATTACAGTGTTAGAAACATGAAACTTGTATTACTGTGTGGCCATAGGCCAGTATATATACATATACAAGTGTAGGAAATATGTAGAAAACCCTTATACAATGGGCCGTGCTACACGTCGGCCGGCGGATCCGGTCTATGAGCCATGCGATCTGAAGCAATCTCCCAATCAAGCATCGTTGTCACTTTTGCAAACAAAAGTCGTGTTGCGAAAACCCTTTTGCAACACTTATCTTATTGCAGAAATATCTGTAACAAAGGTTGTGTTCCATGTATTTTTTGCAACAAAAATCTTGTTGCACTTGCAAAATATTTTTGAGAGTTTTTTTAAACCTATCTCTTGATGTAATATATTTTTACAACAGATGCCGCTTTGCATTGCTTGCCATCATGGCCTCGAGCAGAAGCTCGGTGTTGTTGGGGAAGGGAGAAGGCCTGTTGCGTGTGCGATGATGGTGCTGGTGGAGGCGACGTAGCATTGGGCTGGAGTGGCATAGCTGGGCAACGACGGCTGGAGCAGAGCTTGGGCGTGCGCGCTACTGATCGTGAGCGGACACAAGGAGACGTGGAGAGGTGAACTCGTCCACGTGCTTGCCGGCAGCCTCGTCCGCGTGTTGACTTGAGCGAGCAACGGTGGCGGCAGTTGGAGCAACACGGGGAGGTGTCGGCTTGACAGTGAGATCGGAAGAGGATGAGAAGATCCAGATCCAGATCCCGCGACACATCACACGTTGCGGTGGAAGGATTGCAACTCAATTGCCGAAACTAGTCTAGTTAATGCGTTGCTCTCAAGCCATCTAATCAACATCTGATGTGACGGCCACGGAGCCGACGGACGCATGCGTTGTTATTGGCCGGGTAATTTGAATAAGTTCCCTTATACAATAGTGTAAATATAAGAGTCAACATGACTATATATATAGTACTCTAACAATAGTTACCTGACTCCCTGTGCTCTATCTGCAGTAATATGTATTTAGTAATATGTACTTTAATAGGAGGCATGGAGAGGGATTATTGAAGCCAGAGTAAACAAGAGTCCCATTAGGCAGTACACGATGGACATACACACGATGGTTTCAAATACTCAGCCCTGCCATGGAGGACTCGATTGCTGCACCACCACATGTCTATGTGCCCAGTCGTGTTCAACCCCGATTGATCATGCCTCCTCCATAGTAGAATGGTTGATTTGGGAATCTAAGGAGGAGCATTTCCTATATTCATTGGATCCCTGGCAAAGGCATCAAACATTCTTGGAGTGGAAGCGGTATCCACGACGAATACGACAATGTATAGTTTGGTCGCGGCAGTCGAGTCAATGGGTTTGGGGACACTGGTGCCTGTAGAATGCATGGCATCAAACTCGTAGTAGGACCGCCGCCTACGCGGCCTACCCCCCCCCCCCCCCCCCTCTCCTCAGAGTATCATAGGTATCACTTTTTCTTGTTTGGATGTAAAAAATATCATATGATCAAGTTTAGCATGATCATCAAATAAAGTACAATGTAAGCCTACCAGGATTCGGAAGGTCCCAGTGGTGCAAGAGCAAACACAATCCCTTCTATGTTTTGTTGTGATCAGATATAATTTAGAAGTTAGCCACACTCCTCACAATGATTAGAGGTTATTAGCCATCAGATACGCACACAAAAACCCACTAGATCTATATGTAGTCCCACTAAAGTCGCTACTACAATTGTTGATGTCTTATGACTCATGTGTGATGTGTCACCCGTCATTGCCGTGATCCCTGAATCCATATTTGATCATTGAGTGGATCACCTTGCTTGCTTCCACCAGAGGACGGTGTTTGTACTATATCGATTGATGTGAGGTGGAGGTTTTTTTTTGCTGCACCGCGGCACGTTGATGTGCTGGACCGGTAAATTCAACAACCTATAAACATTTATGTGTAGAAAGTTACAGTCGACTTGATTCTGAGGATCAATGTTTCAATGATGTTGCTATACAAAATCTGAAGACCATCATCTACTATAGCAATGTCGACCTAATGGACCGATGAAAATGTACATGTACAATGTTAAATGTCTACTAGCCATGCTCTATTGAGTAAAATGCTATCCTGAAATAAATTAATGACCGGATCACCGTGACAAAACACTATCGGAAAGAGGTCCTGGACTCACACCCTCTTTCAATGGCAAGCTGTTGGCTCAACTCGGATACATACATTTTCATGGCGGGCCCTTTAGGAAAGCCTCTATGATAGAGGCCTTTCGGAGAGGCTAATGGGGAAGGGCCCATGTCTAACTTCCAATGATACCTCGTTACTAAAGACAAATGTCTCCGTGTTTTTGTTTCCTAGCTAAATGGTAGCTACATTGAAATATTTCAGTTGAAGTTTCTCGGATAGCAAGGTTTTCGATTTTGTATTAAATGTGAATGTGCTCAGGGGAAGGGCCCGGTTGGTGGGTGTTGTAATGTTTGACCATACAGACCTAAAAAAGGCTAATGGAATGATATGTTGTGGGGTATGCAACTAAATGAATTCAGTTTTTTTAGCATAGTTTATCTTTGATCTTGATATCAATCCAAGTATGGTGAGCTTGCTTGGTTGTTGGAGTGAATATATAATCTCATGAAACTCACTATTTTGTAAGAAAATGTATAGCAATTCAATAACTTGTCATCGAAGTTACACACCATCAGCCATCTGATAAGTTATTATCGAATTTATTTCTTCCTGGCTCCATTCAACTTGCAAGTATATACATAGCTCCCGCGCACCATGTTTTTTGAGTGGTCAGGCTGCAACCTGCAAGCAACAATGTAAAGATACATATAGGCCATTTATCTCAAGTGAGTTAGCCATTATAGATATAGTACTCAAGACAATTTCCTTCAATTGACTCCGTGAAAGACATGTTTCGACGAAATACGGAACACATGTTGTAGCACACATGCACATTACTACACATATGTTAGATTTGGGGTGCATTAGGAAAGTAGTTGCTTGTTGTTCTTCATTATCATGCACATCAATCCTCAAAAAAATGATCGTGCACATCATCTTATCTTGTGTCATTACTATAAGTTCCTACGTGGACACCATCACCATGTTGGGCTGGGGTAAACTAAATTTGGGCTGGGATCAAACGCAGTTTTGATGGACGTAGTTAGCTTCAAATACTCGAAAGCATTGGGGTCAATTGACCCCAGCGTCAGTACTAGAGCTTCGTCCCTGCAGCGGATGGAGGAGCTGATGGAGCCATTGCAGGCGCAGATCCAGAGGGTGGACGGCCTGACCGCTCAAGAGTTCATGAGCCTGAGGTAGTGGCACAAACTAAATAATATTGTTGATGCAGTAGATGCAGTTCCCTGCCGCCCACCAGAGACAGAGCTTGAAGTTGGAATATTATTGCCTCATGGTGCACATCAGTGTGGCACGAGCGGTGGTTCAGGGTCAAAAGAATTTCCTCCATGGATGATCACAAAAAGGATGGATTTTACAAATCAGACTCGTGGAAAAGTAGAAGCGGATGAAAACTAGATGATAAAAAGGTGAACTCAAACGAAGAAGAGAAGTGTATATTGGAGCAAGAATATGCCAATGCTTTTTATGAAGCCCTTTGGAAACATCAAATGGGCACAAATATCAAACGTGAGGATGAAGGCATGGACGAAGAAGCTGGGATTGAGTGGGAAGATGGCTAAAGGGCACAGTCAACATCAGAAGAAAAAAAAACGGCTTCTATGCCGCCTATTTTTAAAGTCATAGTTGATAAATTGAACATTACTAAATTAACTTGCTATTTCACTATCACCTACTCCCTTCGTAAACAAATATAAGAGCATTTAGATCAGTACTTTAATGATCTAAACGCTCTTACATTTTTTTACGGATGGAGTATTTTCTAAATTCCATTGTCAGCACCATGATCTAGATGAAAAATGGTCAAGTTTCTCAGTGGTTGGCCGTTTGCCGAGTGTAAACTCACGGACACTCGCATATACGTTGTTTGCCAGTGTTCCACAAGAGAAGCTCTGCAAACAAATTACAAATACTCGCCATATAGACATTGCTCGGCAAAGGACGCGAAAGACACTCGTAAAACATTCTTCCATTTTTAGTGCACAAACATTTTCCCTTTTCCCTTTCATTTGTATTTTATTGTATTTTCTTTCTTTCCCCATCTTTCTCACCAATTCTTGTCGTGTTTCTCTACTGCCTCTTTTTACCTGCCCTTTCTTTTCCGTTTGTTTTCGTCCTCTTTCTTGACCACCACTTTGCCACTTTAAATTTAGGTCCCTCATTTATAAGGTGAAGTGTTGTAGATCGTTCCTCACACAATTTGATGGGCTTTACTGGTGTCCACGATAGCTTTTCCTTTGTACATGCTGGGAGTAGGTGGAGGACCTCGAACGTGTGTAAGGAGATACTCATGGCTGGAGTGGAACCGGCTCCTCTACCGTGGTGAAGGCACGGTAGGGTGCTACAGTAGCCTACCTTTGGGCCACCTATCAGCCTTCAGATCTAGTATAAATGGCTCAGATTTCTTGCTACAGAACATAAACAGTGTACATGCTACAGTGTGGAAAAGGTACATCTTGCTACAGGGTCCAAACAGTAAAATACGTAAAGCACGGCAGGGTCCAATGTATACCTCTGAAAATTTTCATGATAACATACATTTTGATGCGGTCTACACACAAAAAACAAATTCGTGATTTTTTTGTGTAGCAACATGGTAGGATGTTTTCAATCATGAAAATTTACAGATATGTAGTATATACATCCCTATATGTGCATGTAATTTTTTTCAAAATGGGAAAATGGCCTAGCTATTATAACAATACTAACGGTCCGCCGAAAGGTTCTTCATGCAACCGGAAGAGAAGTTCCTAACACCATGTCTTTTGCTTTAATTGACTGAAATCAAATAAAGAGGGGTCAAGTATTGCTGGCCAAAGGAAAATTTTATGGTACTGTGCAAATTCCAAGCGCTCACCTCATTCTCCCAGTTGATGGAATGTACGATCCACACGAGCAACACAAGCTTAGTGAGGCTTCCGCAAACGATGCCAAGCCAAAGCCCCTATTTGTAACCGCAACAATTTTGTTATTTCAGGCATGCTGTATTCATGTGGCCAGTGAAATGTTAAATTCATGCTGACATATACTTCATTTGTTCCTAAATATAAGTCTTTGTAGAGATTCAACTATGAACCGCATACGAATGTATATAGATGCATTTTAAGTGTAGATTCATTCATTTTGCTCCATATGTAGTTCACCTAGTGAAATCTCTACAAAGACTTATATTTAGGAACAGAGGGAGTAGTACATACCATTCCGTTCATATGCATGATGAATGCAAGCAACACGGCCAAGGGGATGCCTGCCAAGTAGAACGCGGCGAGATTGACCCGTGCACCAATCTTCTGCTCACCGCATCCATATAGCACACCTGTGATGTCCAGGAAAAAGATCATGTCAGCATGTTCCAGATTGTAGTAAATACTCCCTCCGTCCCATAATATAAGAGCATTTTTGAAAGAGATGTCCAAAACGCTCTTATATTATGGGATGGATGGAATACGTGGCAATGTGGGAATTTCACTCATGTTACCTGAAAGAGATGTGTGGATTCCATCAATGAAGAAAGATACCCCGAGGACAGGTATCATCCTGGCAATGTATGTCACGACTTCCTCCTCGTTGCTGTACATGTAACCCCAAGATTTGCGTAGCAAAATCATTGTGATGGAGATCACTGAGCCTGCAAACATGGCCATGCATATGACCACTCTAGTTGCCAGCCTCGCTACCTGAGGCCTACCAGCACCAAGTTCGTTGGAAACGCGTGTGCTGTATTGTATATGCAGGAAAAGCAGAGACACCAATTAGCATATATGTATACAGCATTCCGCATTTTGTTTGTGAGTTTCACGGCACCTTATGGCTGCGCAGAGACCGGATGGCACCGTGAACATAAGGGCGCCCGTATTAAGACTGCAGAATCCAGTAATGCACAACTTAGAAAAGAAAAAATGGTGAATTGTGTATCGCAAAAAAGTGGTCTTGATTCGATTACCATATCGACAATACCGAGGTTTCGAGCTTAGGATTAGGCAGAAGACCAGAGAGCAGCACAAGCAGTTCAAACGACCACCATTCCAAGCTGCACATTTCAGAAAAAAGTAATTTCTCATTTCCCAAATTAAAATGCATACGTTGAGATGCTACAACAGGAAGGCTCGTCTCACCAAACCATCATGGCGGACGGCACGGCGAGCTCGGCGAACTGGCGCAGCTCCTTGAAGGCCTCCATGGAGAACCCAGTCCACGTCCTCTTGCAGGCGCCGGAGAGCCTCGTGTACAGGCACAGTATGCCCAGGTTTGTGGAGTAGGAGACGGTGCTGGCCAGCGCCGCGCCTTTGCTCCCCATGCCCACCTTGTGCACCAGCGCCCAGCACACGAGGATGTGGCTCAGCGCCGTGACGGCGGAGCTGACCATGACCGGCACGACGATGCTCTGCGTCTGCAGGAAGCGGATGTGGCAAACGAGAGGGACGTACGGGACAAGGGCCGGGAGGAGCCACCGCGCGTAGGCGCCGGCTTCGGCAGCGATGGCCGCATCCTGGCCGAGGAGCAGGAGGATCCGGGTGGTGTTGGACCAGACGAGGGCGATGGGGACGCAGGCGAGCGCCAGCACCACCATCGCCTGTTGCTTGTAGAGGCCGAGGAGGTGGTACTGCCGCGCGCCGAACGCCTGCCCGCACAGGGTGTCCAGGGCGCTCGACATGCCCACCAGCAAGCTGAAGCCGGTCACGTTAGCGAGGGAGGTGGCGAGCGAGGCTCCGGCGAGGGGAAGCTCGCCGAGGTGGCCCACGAACATCACGGACACCAGCTGCAGCGCGGACCGGAGGATGCCGCCCGCCGCCAGCGGCCCGGCCAGCCGTAGCAGCCGCTTCGCCTCCTCCAACGCCGCCACATGCTCGCTCCTCTCCACGGGTCCGAGCAGGGGCTGGTCGTCCACGCTTGGCTTCTGCATTCTTGTGAGCTCTAGTTTACTAGCTTCAGCAGATGAGAACTGGGCGCTGAGTAGACATTTGTTACATTTCCTACAGTCGTTTCCAAGCATTAGATGTTGGTGCAAGTAAACCCAAACAACAACAGACAATGTGAAGTGTAACTTTCCCTGCAAAAAAAGGACAATGCGGAATGCAACTTGGTAGCCACTTTGGCTTTCGGTTGAATTAGCTAAGCAAAGTAAGTCATAGATTCACAGAGTATGGTGAGTGTTGTTCTTACTAGAATGCTTCCAAGAGCTAGCTCATGGTGCTCTGATTCTTTCTCCATGTATTCCAGGGGAGATCCTCCAAACGAAGTCTGCTAAACATGTGCTACATACTAGTATCATTTTCATGCTGGGAGAGTTGTATTTCATATTCTCAAGTGGTGAGCCGTCGAATGAAATATTGTCAGTTGCTGCATGCTGCTTGAGTGTGTCGCACCACGAGTCCACGACCCCATCAAAATCTCACACAGATTAGGAAGCCAAGAGCAACTCTTCTTCGGTTGTAGGCGCAGTGCCGAGACGGCAAAGAGATCTGAGGCCCTATGCAAACTCTAAAATATATATTGTATCTTTTACTCCACTATGCCCCTAATTTAATTGCAAGTCCAAGGGCCGACTGTTAGAAGAGATAGAGAGAGATTGGTGGAAATCATTGATTTATTGCTTGAGCTTCGTGGGCATATATATAGGAGTACATAGTCATCTTGGTATACAAGTCAAGGTAGAATAAATCCTACGCTATCCTATGTTTTCTAAACAACCCTTATACTCAACACCGACGCATTTCGTCCGCCCGTACTAGTTTTTGTCCACGTGGACAAACAAGACAGCCCAACGCACCATATCACGGATGTAATGAATGCATGAGATTATACATAATCATAAATATAAATATTACAATTTAATCGCTGTCCAACTTTAATTTGTTTACCACACTACGCTGTTATGCTTGAAGAGAAGCTACTAGTGAACTTATGGCCCTGGGGGTCTACTTTGCTTTACTTAAAACCTCATGAAAAATACTTTACCTTGTTGTACAGTTTCTTTTATTTTATCTATATATTAATTTCTATCATACCGTGCAATTTAATCTTGTAACTAGCAAGACAAGAAGCTTGACAACCTTCTTAACGTGTTGGGGAAAAATTGGTTTTGTGTTTTATATGCAGGCACTACTGACTTTGTTTGGTGGAAGAACTCTTCTTGGTTCTATAAACCTAGGTTCCCTACTGAGGGAAATGCTTATTGCTAGGTTAGTTCACTCTTATACTTTGGGGTTACTAAACCACTTTTATTAGAGAGCAAAGAGTGCAGATGTCGTGGACACCGAAACAAATAGCTAAGAACATTAAGTTCTGTAGGGGGCTGCCGTCTCACGCGCTGGCAGTGAGCCAATCCTGACAGAAGCTCATTTAGTATGGTGGATGGATGTAAAAACTATCCAAATATTTTTTCAAGAACACGCGATCGCATGCTTTTTGTATTAAGATGGGGAAAACAAAAACCTGAGTGAAAAACATATTTACATGTCTAGGATCCAATCAAAAGTTATTTCTCAAGCTCACCAAGATAGGGTAAAAAAGATTCCTAGACTCCCACCGTGCATGCACGAGCAAGCTTCGACATCGACAACTCTGCTCAAATTTTGTGAGCAACTGAGAATGAAAAGGTCGTTGTCTTATCAAATACACAACTGTTTCGTTCAAACCAAATGAACCATGCCGTTAGGATCACGAAGGAGTTTACTAGAGGGTGGCTACACGTCAGAACCACAACGGAGAGATCCGACTACTAATTAGCAAGGGCCTCATGGCCAATAGGAGTAAAACGGCGGAGAAACACATCGAGGAGAACATGGTACTAGACTTCTCGAGCGAATAAACAACCTAAGAGCATGTGTTGTAGGATCTCCGGCTCCTAAGGGCAAAGAGGGTAGCATGGAGGATGATGAAACTACCTCGTCGTGAGTTTGTCTATGGTCCAGCGACAATTGCATTGGCAAGCCAGTCAAAGGTGTTCATCTCGAGGGGTTACCAAGACCTCCAAAGCTTATGAGCACATGGGATGACGTCTAAGGAAGAATGTGTTGTACGTAGATTTGGCCGAGTACTTCCCATTGGAGGTGGTCCTCCAAGTGAATAGATCCTCCCACACCCCCAAATGGATCTGCTGAACCCTAGCCCAAGAAATTATACAATGGCGTGAATGGATGGTGTGCCTCGTACATATTTGAGCCATGTGTTGTCATGCAAGGCTTCCGCAACAGTGCAATCATGAGCAACATCTTCAGGAAGTTCATCAAATTTGGAAGGAACTGTGCGACACTAGACTGTGGGCCCACAAATCTGAATAGAAGACTCGTCTCACCATTGCCCAGCGTGCAACAAAGGCACGCAAACTCGCTTACGCTTTCTGCGTGATAGAGATAGAAAGCCAAACCCATGGTTGACCACCACCACCTTCTCCAACCACTACTAGCGCAATCGCAAAGCCGGATTGACGAGAAACAGAATATGCACCTAAGGCCTCCACATTCCTTGGGCGAGCATACCGTTTCCAATCACACCAGACAGTTACCACCATAAACTTCATCCAAGCTTGTATGATTTATAAAGAAGGATCGCAAGATGATAACTCATTTTAATGTTGTGCACCATTCACCTTGTTGTGAGTTATTATCACCTAACTGGATGAGTGAATGTACAAACTCATCCAAACCTCTAGCAATTTATGAAAGAAGTACCGTAGCTAAATAACTCATTTTTCAATGCTGCACACCCTACACCTCGACACCGAGTTATTATAACTTATTTCTTCCTACCCCCATCAGTGGTGGATGCATATATATATAGCTCCCCTCCACCGTGGCTTGTAGTGATCAGCTAACTAGATTAGCTCCCATTCACAGTGGTCGTTACAGTCATTAATTAGCTAGCCAGAAGAATATTAAAGAAACTTAGATATACTCCATTTCTCCCAACTGTGATAATTATACCATGGATAGTACCACTCAAGAAAACTCTCTCCGTTTTCATTTCGTTGCGGTCGCACCGAGGGAAATACGAAACATGTGTCATGACACGTGCAAACTGTCATAACCTTGTTAGATTTGGGAGGCATTAGAAATTGATCAACTTCTACCTAGGGTACCTCATGTGGCACATCTAGTCTGTTATGCACATCATGAAAATAGATGGCGAGAGATTATTGAAGCCAGAGTAAACCAAAGTTTCCTTTGGCAGTACAATGTGGACACGCATGATGGTTTCAAACATTGAACCACATGAACATTGAGTTTCTTGCTGCACCTGCACACTTCAATGTGCCCGGTTGTCTGCATCCCTGATTGATCATGCATTGTCGCTAGCAGAATGGTCGATCCCAACATTGAAGGAGGCACACTTGCTAGATTTTTGTTATCGCGGGATTCCCCACAAACTTGAGACATGGACGTATTCTTGGTCACGGCAACCTGGTCACTAGTTAGCATGTGTGAATCTGCCGGCGTCATTGGCGTGTGAGAATGCAAATGCTGCGGGTGGATGGCATCAAGCTGGTTGGGCCACTATCGTGAGCATAAGCACGGTCTTTAGCAGTGGAAGAGGTGGATAATTCCGTCGATGCTAGTTCTGTTGTCTTTCCACAATGGTAAAGATATAACGGGTCAAGGGTCCTCCTCGTCACCACTCTACGCTACACCACATGGAATAGCCACCACCATTAGACCCGACCATGGTGCCGGCCTCCGCTAAGCGTCACCTTCAGCGTATACATGGCACTACATGGTAAACTCGCTTTTTAAAGCATAATGCATGGTTGCACCACCCTTTTCTTGTGACACTGTTCTTCATTCTAATAGCGTACAAGGGTTTTATTACTTTTCTGGGTTTAAAATCTCAATAAAAACAAGGGTTTTACCATGTTTTCCTGGATAACAAACAACCGTATTCGTTTAAAGATATTTTAAGCATCATTTTGATACTCAAGTATCTACTACTTCCACCATTTAGATGATATCGTGCTATCATTATATAACTGGATTACCAAACAAATTTTGCAAGAAAATTTCCTATATGCAAAAATGTAGAAAAATCAACGTCTTCAGTCAAGAAAGTTATACATGAGAAAGATACGAGAGCTTATGTTACAAATCAGTGAAGCTTATGTAGTTTATGTTGTTTTGTAGAAGTGTTACAAGTCAATGAAGCATAACCATGTCATTATGTTGATGTATAAATGTATCGTCTAGTCTTTTCTGTCAAATCGGTCGTTTGGTTGCATTGCCTAGAGCATGCACGTTACATGGTATCCGAGCCAAGAGGACTTGAGTTCAAGACCCGGCTGGCGCAATTAAATTGCAACCCACTTTCGGGCCACGTTTAGGCCTGAGGGAGCCACACGTGAGGGGAGGGGGTTGTTGACATATAGATAATCCAATTGGCCAGCATGTATACCTGTAGGACGAGGCAAGAACATCCAAGGACTGATTGTCTAATAGAGATTCACAATAGTTGGAAAAAAATTCCTGACCTATTTTACAACCGTATTGTTTTCTGGTTGTCGAATGAAGTTATTTGACACAAGGGTATAGATGCACATCCGATTGGACAAGTCCCTACACTGCCAGAGAAACACCTTGCTGAAGCTCTACCTGACCACTGATAGACAAAACGACAAAAAAAGCCAAACACTTTCAGAGTGCTAACTACATATATATTCAACTGGTAAGAAACAATGAATCCACTAAGCAAGTGCGATAACATGAAGTTCAATCATGTTTGGTGTGGTTTTGATGCAGAGCGAAGTTATTAAACTGCAAAGTAGCAAGATGCACTGATTTTCATTGGTTTATATTAGCCATCGAGATGGGTCAGGTGTCAATGGCTAAATATTGCTAGCAGTTCACATTCTCCTCTACTAAATGTCGTTATTGCTTGTTACCTTCCCAATAGGCACACTATGCTTACCAACAACCCATTGGTAAAGTTATTTTTTTGAATTGTCACTGGTGGGGGTTCATCAGTACATATAAGATAAGCAGAGCATTCATACATGTAGTCACACATACACAAAGCAAGTACTAAGCAAAATTACCTTCATCTTTAGTAAGATATTTGGAGATTTCACTGGTGCATGTACGTGTATTGGTGAAATCTTTTCCCGTAACAAGATTAGCCACTCCCTGAAGCGCCTTCTTGCTCATATCAACAGCAATCACCACTTCCATCTGGTCCTCGGGGCAGGCCTTTGAGAGCATGTACACAACATCATCGTCCATGCTCAAGGTGGGGAAACCAATGATGAGGCGTTGCAGTAATGTTGCTTGGGTGAGGTTGTCGCTCATGCTGCACGTCCTAGGTAGCTGCTTAGAATGGATTGATTGGACATCGATATCAGCAACATTGAGGGTGCAATCAAGGCGCCAGTCCTTCCATATCAGCAACATCGATATGCAGTGCGGAGCCGGCAAAGTGATCTAAGGCCCTATGCAAACTCTAAAATATATACTGTATCTTTTACTCCACTATGCCCCTAATTTAATTGCAAGTCCAAGGGCCGACACATTTTGTCCACCCGAGCCAGTTTTCGTCCAAGTGGACAAACAAGACAGCCTAACGCGTCACGGACATAATGACTGCATGATATTATACAATGAATGATCATATTCATAAATATAAATATTACAATTGGCCTAACGCTGTCCAACTTTAATTTGTTTACCACACTACGCATTTATGCTTGAAGAGATGCCACTAGTGAACCTATGGCCTGAGGGTCTACTTTGCTTTACTTAAAACCTCATAAAAAATACTTTACCTTGCTGCACCGTTTCTTTTATTTTATCTATCTATCAATTTCTACCATACCGTGCAATTTAATCTTGTAACTAGCAAGACAAGAAGCTTGACATCCTTCTTGACGTGTTGGGGACAAATTTGTTTTGTGTTTTATGTGCAGGCACTTGTGACTTTGTTTGTTGGCAGAACCGTTCCTTGTTCGATAAACCTAGGTTCTCTACTGAGGGAAATACTATTGCTAGGTTACTTCACTCTTATACTTTGTGGTTACTAAACCGCTCTTATGGGAGAGCAAAAAGTGCAGATGTTGTGAACACCGGAACAAAATGGCTAAGGACATCATGTTTTCCATAGGGGGCTGCCGTCTCACGCGCTGGCAATGAGCCCATCCTGGCCGTAGGCATGTCTCGGTTGTCTTACTCTTTTTTCCATGACAGAAGCTCATTTAGTAAGGTGGATGGATCTAAAAGTATCCAAATCTTTTTTCAAAAATACATGACCACATGCCTTTTGTATTGAGATGGGGAGAACAAAAACCAGAGTGACAAACATATATATTTAGATGGCTAGGATCCAATCACAAGTGATTTCTCAAGCTCACCAAGATAGGGTAAAAAAGATCCCTGGACTCCCACCGTGCATGCACGAGCAAGCTTCCACAACGACAACTCTGCACGAATTTTGTGAGCAACCGACAAGGGAAAGGTCGTTGCCTTGTCGAATACACAACCAAATGAACCATGTCGTTAGGATCACGAAGGAGTTTACCAGAGACGCGTCAGAACCAAAACAGAGAGATTTGACTACTAATTAGCAAGGTCCTCATGGACAATAGCAGTAAAACAGTGGACATACACATGGAGGAGAACATGGTACTAGACCTCTCGAGCGAAGGAACAACCTAAGAGTATGTGTTGTAGTACCTCCGACGCCTGTGCGTAAAGGGGGCAGCATGTATGCTACTTGTGAGCTGCGTTACGATTTCCTATAAGAGGAGCGGATGATGTAGTACATTAGATATAAGTATTTTCGTCGATTAAAAACCAAGGTTATCAATCCAGTAGGGGAACCACGCGAAACCTCGTGAGCAGCACCTACACACACAAAAGCAAATACTTGCTCCCAACGCGATAAAGGGGGTTGTCAATCCCCTCGGCGGTTATTTGCAAGGATCAAATCTCGTAGTGATTGATAGATAAAGTAAAATACAAAATAAAATAACGGCAAATAAATTGCCGCAAGGTATTGTTGGATTTTATATGTGATAAAAGTAGACCCGGGGGCTATAGTTTTCACTAGAGACTTCTCTCTCGAACAAAAAACATACGGTGGGTAAACAAATTACTGTTGAGCAATTGATATAAAAGAACAGAGTTATGTCGGTATTCAAGGCAGTGATCATGTATCACTAGTATAAAAACGGCTTTACGTGAGCCCCATTAGTCCCGGTTTGATAACGGCGCGATACTAATGTGACCATTAATCCCGATTCCAACGGCTAGGGGCGGGCATCATTAGTCCCGGTTCGTTGCGTGCCTCTAGTCCCAATTTATGTCACAAACCGGGAATAAATGGATGGTGGCAAGCTTGTGTCAGGCTTGGGCCCCCATAAGCACATTTAGTCCCGGTTCGTGTTACAAGCCGGGACTAGAGGTGCATCTTTAGTCCCGTTTGTATAACCAACCGGGACTAAACAGATCACTATATATAGTGCTTCGTCCAGCCTGAGCCGAAGCCCGCTGTTTTTCCACTTTCCTCTCCCCTGTTTCTTTCCCTCTTGCTTGAGCTCACCTTCATTTTTGCCAAAATTTGTCCAAGATTTGAAGGCACCCGTCCATCCAAGTGTTGACAAAGGTTAGCAACTTTGTCATTTCATCTCTCATTGGCAGATTAGCTCTTGCAATGGTCTATAAGTATAGTGATTTGTGGGTTTTAGTTTGGGAGTAATTATATGTGGTAGTTTATTTGATTTATATGCAATTTGAGCTCAAATTAACTTCTAAGTTTGCATATGTAGGTGTGGTTTACTTAGTGCCTTCATGTCCCTGTCCTAACCACCATTGATCGTTTGCACCGTCCCGTCGCCGGCACCACCTTGGTGAGCCTCTTGTTCTTATCATTTTTATAAAATAAAAAATATGTTTGTGTGATTTAGATAGTTACTTGTATAATTTTCTTACCCGTACGTTGTTTGTTATATATAGTGGTATGGTTTTGATATCCGTCCCCGTCGGCCCTTGTCCGGTTTATGATTCGGATGTGATATATTCTCATTTATAACTATTTGTTACATTTCGTGTTTATGACAATTATGCCTATCAAATTGACATAGATATTTTTATTTAGGAGGTATGTGAACCGAAAATTGCAACCGGCCCTCTTGCCCAGCAGATGAGGATGTGGTTTAGCGCCGTGACGGCGGAGCTAACCATGACGGGCACCACGACTGCAGGAAGCGGATGTGACACACGAGACGGACATACAGGATAAGGGCCGGGAGGAGCCACCGCGCGTAGGCGCCGGCCTCGGCAGCGATGGCCGTGTCCTGGCCGAGGAGCAGGAGGATCTTGGAGTTGCTGGCCGAGACGAGGGCGATGGGGACGCTTGCGAGCGCCAGCACCACCATTGCCCGTTGCTTGTAGAAGCCGAGGAGGTGGTATTGCCATGTGCCGGAGGCCTGCCCGCACAGCGTGTCCAGGGTGCTCGACATGCCCACCAGCAGGATGAGGCCGGTCACGTCCGCGAGGGAGGTCGCGAGCGAGGCGCCGGCGAGGGGAAGCTCGCCGAGGTGGCCCACGAACATCACGGACACCAGCTGCAGAGCGGACCGGAGGATGCCGCCTGCCGCCAGCGGCCCGGCCAGCCGCAGCAGTCGCTTCGCCTCCTCCAACGCCGCCACATGATCGCTCCTCTCCACGGGTTCTAGCAGGAACTGCTCGTCCAATTTCGGCTTCTGCATTCTTCTCAGCTTCAGTTTACGTGCTTCAGCAGATGAGAAGTGGGCGCTGCCTAGACTTTGTTACATTTGTCGATATCGTTTTCTACAATCGTTTGCAAGCATTTGATGTTGGTGCGAGTAAACCCAAACAACAACTGACAACGTGAAATATAACTTTTTGGCTTTCAATTGCATTAACTAATCAAAGCAACTCATAGATTAACAGAGTATGGTGGGCGTTGTTCTTACTAGGATGCTTCCAAGAGCAAGCTAGTATGATGGTTTGATTCTTTTTCCCAGCAGAAAAAGTATGGGAGATTGATTTTTTCCCATGTATTCCAGAGGAGATCCTCCAAACATGGTCTGCTAAACATGTCTTACATCCTACTACCTCCGTTTCAGTTTACAAGTCCTACACGTATACCTAGGTTGCCAATTTTATCACCCTAATATAAACTATATAACACAAAAATTATACATTTTGAAAATAGAAACTCCAAAGTTTATGTTGGTACATTTTTTGTAATATATGACTTGTATTATGTTGGTCAAATTAACGACCTAGAGGTACGCGCACGCCCTGTGAACTGAGAGAGATGTAGTAGTATCATTTTCTTCTTGGGAGAATTGTATTTCATATTGTCCAGTGGCGAGCCGTCAAAAGAAATGTTTTCGGTTGCTGTTTGGGTCAAACCAGATCGAGGATATCACGTGTGTCGCACCAGGCAATTTGCATTGCTAGCCTCACTAACTACCACGAGTCCACGACCCATCAAATCTCACACAAACTAGGAAGCCAAGAGCTAGTCTTCTTCGGTTGCAAGCGCAGTGCTGAGCCGACCAAAAGATCTGAGGCCCTATGCAAACTCTGAAATATATATCATTTAGTCCACTATGCTCCCTAATTTAATGGCAAGTACAAGGGCCGGCGCATTTCGTCCGCCCGCATCAGTTTTCATTCACGCGAACAAGGAGCACGGCCCAACATGCCATATCATGGACGTAACGACTATATAAGGTTATACCATGACTGATCATAATCATAAATATAAATATTCCAATTCAATCGTTGTTCAACTTTAATTTGTTTACGCCACTATACTGTTATGGTTGAAGAGATGCAACTAGTGAACCTATGACCCCGGAGGTCTACTTTCCTTTACTATAAACCTCATCAAAACACTTTTCCATGTTGTACCGTTTCTTTTATTTTATCTATCTGTCAATTTCTATCATACCGTGCAATTTAATCTTGTAACTAGCAAGATAAGATGCTTGACAACCTTTGATGTGTTGGGGACAAGCTTGCTTTGTGTTTTATGTGCAGACACTTGTGACTTTGTTTGTTGGATGAACTCTTTCTGATTCGATAAACCTATGTTCTCTACTGAGGAAAATACTTATTGCTAAGTTACTTCACCCTTATATTTCGTGTGTCAAACCGGGACTAAAGGGGTTCGTGCCTCAACTCAAACCACCCCCCCCCCCCCGGTGTATCGTCATTTCAGTTTTGAAAAAAACAAAAAAAATGATAAAAACTTTAGAAAAAAAAAATCTCGAGATGTAGTTATATTACTGCATCTACTAGTTAGGAAACTTTAAAAACTTAAATTTGGACATGTTTTGCAAAAAATGTAGGGAAAAAGTAAAATGGCTATAAATTTTTCATACGATGTCGGAAAAAAGGGTATAATATATCAAAATGCTTTGTAGGAAAATCCGCATCTGATTTTGACTACCGTAGGCCTATTTGCAAAATTTTAAAATCCTCAAATTCTTCAAGGAAAAAAAGATATGCTCAAATTTCAGCTTTTTTGAATTCTGGTTAAATCTGGTCAAACTACTTATTCAAGAAGTATTAGTGTTACTAAATAATTATTCAAGAATATTAGTGTTACTAAATAATTATTTCTGTTTTTTTTTAATTTTGGTTAAATCTTGTCAAACTGTTGTCAAATTGGGGTCAAACAATGGTCAAACTACTTATTCAAGATGTATTAGTGTTACTAAATAGTTATTCAAGAATGTTAGTGTTACTAAATAATTTTGTCAGTTTTTTTGAATATTGGTCAAATCTGGTCAAACTGTGGTCAAACAATGGTCAAACTACTTATTCAAGAAATATTAGTGTTACTAAATAATTACTGTTTTTAGAATAATAGTTTCAAACTCAAACAATGAAACGTGTGACTTCATGCTCAAGCTAAACTCCTGAGGGTTAATAGGATTGACATCTTAGTATTGCCAAGAAAACAACAAGTGCAGACTATGAAACAAGGGGGAATAGAACCCGAAAGTTAAGCATGCTCAGGCGGGAGTAGTGAGAGGATGGGTGACCTACGGGAAAGTTAGATGATTGGGAATGATGGTGGGTGATTAGAGATTAGAGGTTAAATTGAGCAGTGATGAGGGTGATTGGAGATTAAAGGAAATCGGGAAAAAATTCAAAAACAAAAAAATTCTTAAAATTTCCTTTACCAACCTGGACTAAAGGTGGAGTTTCAGAACCGGGACTAAAGGCCCTCTGGAATCGGGACTAATGGTCCTTTTTCTACTAGTGCTTCCACATCGACAACTCTGCCCGAATTTTGTGAACAACAGACAAGGACAAGGTTGCTGCCTTATCAAATACACAATATTTTGATCCAACCAAATGAACCAAGACGTTATGATCATGAAGGAGTTTACCACCGGGCGGCAACGCGTCAGAACCACAATGGAGAGATTGGACTACTATTTAGCAAGCTCCTTGTGGCTAATAGGAGTGGAACAGTAGAGATACATGACGAGGAGAATATGGTACTAGAGTACTAGACCTCTCGAGTGAAGGTACAACCCAGGAGCATGTGTTGTAGGCTCTCCAGCTCCTGAGCGCAAAGAGGGCAGCTCTATGGTCTTGAGACGGTTGTATAGGGTAAGCCAGTCAAAGATCTTCAACTCGAGGGGTTCCCAAGACCTCCAAAGCTCATGAGCACATGGGATGACGTCCGAGGTAGAATGTATTGTACGTAGATTTGGCCATTGGAGGTGATCCTCCAGGTGAATAGATCCTCCCACACCCCAATTGGATCTGCTGAACCTCAGCACAAAGATCAACAAATTCCACAATGCTGTGAAAGGATGGTGTGCCTTATACATATTTCAGCAATGTGTTGTCGTGCAAGGCTTTCGCAACAGTACAAGAATGAGCAACAAGCTTCAGGAAATTCATCAAATTTGGAGTGAGCTGCGCCATACTATGGCCGTGGAGCCAGAAATCTAACCAGAAGAGCAATGTCTCACCTTTGCCAGCGATCATCAAAGGCCAGCGCGCAAACTTGCTTCCGCTTCCTGCGTGACAGAGATAGAAAGGCCAGCCCATGGCTTATCACCCCCCACCTTCTCCAACCACTTCCAGCACACTCGCGAAGCCTGATTGAGGAGAAACATAATATGCACCTAGCTAAGGCCTCCATATTCCTTGGGCGAGCAAACCGTTTCAAATCACACCAGGCAGCTACCACCATAAAATTCATCCAAACTTGTACGATTTTACAAAAGAATAGCAAGATGATTTTAATGTTGCGCACTGTTCACCTTGTCATGAGTTATCATCACATAATTGGATGAGTGAATGTACAAATTCATCCAAACCACTAGTAATTTATGAAAGAAGTACTACAGCTTAATAACTCATTTTCAGTGCTTACACACCCTTCACCTCTCCACTGCGTTATTATAACTTGATCTCTTCCTACGTACCCCCATAAGTGGTGGGTGCATATATGTATAGCTCCCCTCCACCGAGAAGTATAGTGATCAGCTAGCTAGAGTAGTTCCCATTCACCACGGCCATCACAATGATTAATTAGCTAGCCAGAAGAATATTAAAACCAAGTTACATATACGCCATTTCTCCCAAGTATGATTGTTATACCATGGATTGTAGTGCTCAAGAAAATTCTCCTGTTTTTTCATTTCGTTGCAGTTGAATGGAGGGAAAAACATGTGTCGTGACACACATGCAAACTGTCATAAACTTGTTAGATTTGGGAGGCATTAGGAACAGATCAGCTTGTACAAACTTGGTCCCATGTGGCGCATCTAGTGTGTTATGCACATCATGTAGAGAGATGGCGAGAGATTATTGAAGCCAGAGTAAACCAAAGTTTCCCTTGGCAGTACAACGTGGACACGCATGATTGTTTGATTGTTTCAAACACTCAACCACACGATCAATGATTTGCTTGCTGCACCTGCGCACATCGATGTGCCCAGTTGTGTGCAGCCCTAATTGATACTGCATTGCCGCACAGCAGAATGGTCGATCCCAAAATCGTAGGAGGCACACTTGCTAGATTTTTTTTATCTTTGGGATTCCCCACAAAGTTGAGACGTCATGGCAACCCGGTTACTCTAGTTGGAATGTGTGAATCTGCTGGTGTCATTGTCGTGTGAGAATGCAAATGCTGTCAGTGGATGGCATCGAGCTCGTGGGGCCACTATCATCACCATAAGCACAATATTTAGCAGTGGAAGAGCTGGATAGCTACTTCCGCCGATGATAGTTCAATTCTCTTTTCACAATGGTAAAGCTATAGTGGGTCAGGTGCCTCGTGGTCGCCGCTGTACGCTATGCGAGATGGAGTAGCCGCTACCATTAGGCCCGGCCATGGTGTGAGCCTCCGCTCAGCGTCCCCTTGAGCGTACACATGGCACAACATGGTGAACTCGCTTTTTAAAGCATAGTGCATGGTTGCACCACCCTTTTCTTGCCACACTCTTCTTCATTCTGATAGCGATGGTATGCCACTATGGTTTCATTGCTTTTCTGGATATAATGAAATAAAAAAACAAGGCTTTTACCCTGTTTTCCTAGATAACTAATAGCAATATTCGTTAAATATTTTTAAATAACATTTCGGTACTCAAGTATCTACTACATCCAACCTTTATATGATATCATGATATTATTATATAATTAACTGGATTACCAAACAAATTTTGCAAGAAATTTCTCTAAATGGAAAGACTTTAGAAAAAAACAATGTCTCCAATCAAGAAAGCTATACATGAGCAAGATATAAGAGCTTATGTTAGAAGTCAGTGAAGCTTATGTTGCTTTGTTAGAAGTGTTACAAGTCAATGAAGCAGAACCACGCCATTATTGTACTAAACATCTTCATATCATCCACCGGGTGGTCACTTCTATAGATGTTCATATTGCATGGCCAAATTATGTTTCCTTTGTTCTTCTTAATCGAGTAGATTTAATGTAGAACATGAGGTGGTATATTGACTTCTAAAGATCCACACATGACTCGTGGCTAACTAAAGGTAGTTCTTGCATATTAATTTTATCTTCGAGCTTAATATGTTGCCAAATGTAGCAACCTCATTTGGCTGGATGACTGGATACACAATCTCACAAAAAAATGCACTTCATTTAACAAAAAATATAGCACGTCAATAGCTACATTCAGTACTAACCATCACCCTCCTATCTAGTGTGGAATACATAGCTCCCATCCGTCTAGGTATATACATGCAAGAAGCTAGTCTATGCCGGTTCACCGAACCCCCCCCCCCCCCCGACCTAACCCTTCCTCCACACCCCATGCGGCGGCACCACGTCGCACCGGGGCTTCCCCTGCCCGCGCCCAAGGAGCACTCCCCCTCACCCCCACTCGTCCCTCCGTCGCCGTCGGGCAAACCCCGCGTGACGTGGTGGTGGAGGGGGGCTTCTACTAGTCATGGCAGTGCGTAGCAGTGGTAGTGTCCGCTCCCACTCCTGCTGCTGCGGTGGTGCGTGGTGGCGGCGGTGGGGCGGACTTGATCTACTCCCTCATGGGCCTAGCGGGCCCTGGTCTCGCACCCTGTTGTTTCATGTGCGTGGCATCGATGGTCTATGGATCCGCCCGCATCAGTTGGGCACCCAGGTGGCGGCTTCCTCCTTCAGCATGAGGTGGGAATCGAGATATGGTTGATCTTGGGATTTCATGTCCCGTAAAATAATCGGTCAGGCGGTGGCTATAGTGGTCTTCGTGTGTGAAGTCGCAATTCTACATGTGATCACTCCTCTTTGCTCTGGCCATCGGCGAGTTATGGACTTCTCGTTCGAATTGAAACAAGGATTGGCGTATATGGCGCTCTTTGGACACTTTGATTGCATAGGGGTTTGTCGTGTGCGCCCACATCGTTAGCATAACTAGCTTCACCAGGGTATCACAAAGCTCTGTCTTTGTTGACACCTTGGTACATGACTGCACCAAGATTTTCAAGGGATCAACATATGCGGAGAATGCCATGGCGTGATTGGAGGACCTGCAAGTGGCGAAGGCGGGGTCTTGGATGCGTTGAAGACTTTGCTTCACAGGCAGTTGTTCAGACTTGGCTTGCGGGATATGTTCCCGACTAGACCAGGCATAAGTTCCTGTGAGCCTGGTGGTCCATGACTTGTATTAGTAGCCTTCGCAAGTGGGGACGGCCGCATTGGAGGACTTCTTTGTTGGTGGTACTCCTTTGAGGACCAAATTTGATTTCCTGGCTGAAAACGCAAGGTCCGTCCTTTGTTGATTGTGCCTGGTAGTGACCTTTTTGAAGGCATTGTTTTTGGAACACTGTCTTTCTCCAGGGTGAAAACCTACGATCTTTGATCGGGCAACAACAGCGCTTGTGCATTGTTTCCTTTCTGGAGGCGTTGCTTTTGGAGAACCTTCTTTCTAGTTTGGGTGTTGTCTTTGGTGGCGGTTAGAGTGCTGCTACTGCCGGTGATCGATCACCGTGGCAGAGTCTTCTCTTCTTCTTTTTTCCTCTTTTTATTTTCTTTTTTGGCTGTGTGCATCCTGAATGTTCTTAAGCATGTTGTTGGTGCAGAGACTAGATGTAATTAGTATTTACTTGATATTAGTATATCCCCCTTAAAAAAAGAACGTCTATGCCGGTTATCTTCAGTAAGCGAGCCACTATGGACAGTACTTGAGACGACCCCCTTAATTTTGGTTTGCTGAAGTCATGTTCCGAGGAAATGTAAAACAAACATTGTGTCAGAAACGCACACGCGTACCATCACAAATCCGTTAGATTTGGGAGTCATTAGGAGAAGGTCAGCTTGCAGCTGGCTGATTCCTAGCAGTGGGTCTAGTCTGCACCATTGCTCGATGAAGACGAGTAGACGAGAAGCATGTGTAGACAGTGATAGGAAATAGATACTACTCCCTCCGTTTCAAAATAGATGACCCAACTTTCTACTATTTATTGGGTCATAGTATAAAGTTGGGTCATCTATTTTGGAACGGAGGGAGTAGAACCAATAGTAATTGGAGTCCCCTGTTGATCTATACACGGTTCAGAGCCTGTCCGCAGTGTGCAGTTCCGGTCATACTTTCGTTCTTATCATGACATCCAATTCTTCCACCGGCCATAGTCCAAGCTCAAGACGTGTTAAAACAAAGTCTGAGCAAACAGGAAGTATGTCCTTTCTGTTATACGAGGAACCCACGGCTCTCTCAGTATGTTTGGAACAAAGAAAAGTGTACGAAAGCACCTGCACCTAACTAGGAACATTAGACACTTCCCCACCGGGAAGATATGTACGGGCATATATAGTCTGAAGGGAAGTTAGACATACACTGCCCTAAAATACATGCATCTATATTCAAGTTCATTTAATAGTACATACGTAACGACCCCAGATAGACAAGACCTTACGTGTACTCACTGGACACATCCTCAGACCATGCATGTTTCAAGGGGGAGCAAAACAATCAGTGAGCCCAACTAGCCTTGTGACCAATCGGCTCGTAGGCAAGGAATTTTGGACTTGAGCTCAGTGGAATGAATAAACCCGGTGGTTCCATCTGAGCTCAGAGGAGATGAAGCTTTGAAGAATAGGAGAGATGCAAGCATGGTCATGGAGTACGTAGCTAGTTTGTTGCATTGCATATGCATCACGGACATTCAAAGACATGAATGTTGGGCCGTATTCGCTAGGTTCCTTTTTTGTCCTGCCATTGGGATGATTGCCCTATCGTCCTCTTTGATATTGGTGTTCAAGTGTACCCATCACAATCTTTCGGTGCAATACTTGGAAGGACACAGAAGCCAAGGTTACACTGACCCCGTCTGCTGAAAGTGAATTTTTGTTCTTGTCACTTATTTTCCAAAAATACGTTTGCGGCGGGCCAAAATTACATGAAAGAAAATCAT
The DNA here is from genome assembly GCA_032464435.1 of Aegilops umbellulata. NCBI lineage: Eukaryota > Viridiplantae > Streptophyta > Magnoliopsida > Poales > Poaceae > Aegilops > Aegilops umbellulata. The sequence continues at coordinate 421,563,805 of CP136059.1, forward strand.
GTGAGCGACGGAAAGAATTCAAGACGAGAACCATCCGGGTTTGTGAAAAGCAATATATATTGATTTCAGAAAACTCTTGACACAACATAGTAAGTCCTAATAGATCCAGTTTAGCATATACTTTTGTTCATACTTTATATATGGTCTTAGTATCCATCCAAGTACAATAAGCTCACTTGGTTGAAAAGCGGATGTGCAAACTCCAACAAACTTCTACAATTTATAAAAATAGAATAGCAAGCCAATCACTCGTCTTAAATACTACACACCATCCACACCTTGTCAATGAGTTAGCACCCTGTGTAATTTCTCTAACCTACCCATCAAGTTTCCATCCATATATATGCCTCCCGTCTATACCTATATATCTGGTGTGTTAAGCATATATTATCCTTTTCTTGCGGGAATGCTTATTTTATCACAAGTAAGCTTCCTGTATGGTACCCAAGATATAGTCCATTTTTTGCTTTTGTTAAAGTTGAGGCAATAAGACATATGCTGGGAACGCACTCAAACTATGACAAATATGTTGATTTTTGAGGCATTAGGAAAATATCAGCTTGTACCTACTAAACGTCTTGTGTTGCACCTACTCTGCATCATTACTTTCAATGCATGGAATTAGTGACATCGACAAGCACTTTTACAACACATCAAGTCTTTGGAGAAGATCTTGTCAATGATGGACAGCGACAGAGAGGTTTTAGTGCACATGCCATCCGACATGAAAGTAACCAAGTTAGCTATGAAGTAGCTAAGATAGGGAGAGTTGAATTGGAATGATCCCCCCCCCCCCCCCCCCATGAAAGTAACCAAGGTAACAATCAGGTCCTGAGACGGTTGTAAGCATTTGTGCTATGGATCGGCTTCGTCCAGTTTAATTAATTCAATAACCTCCCCCCCACCCCCCAAAAGAAAAACATCAAGTCTTAGTGGACCATTTATTTTCATGAGTTCATGGCCCGAATACAACAATACTACTCCCTCCGTCCCATAATGTAAGACGTTTTTTGACTCTAGTGTAGTGTCAAAAAAAGAAGGAGTACATCAGAATTCCGGTAGTATATTCTAGCTTCAAGGGTATATTGGGTAGTTCACTGTTATTAACCCTGCAGAGCCAGCCTCCCTTAAAAATAGAATGGGGATAGCCCAAACGATTCATTTGGCTTCCCCATCTCGCACCGTCTCCGATGTCGGCGCCTGCAGCGAGCAACGCTAGGTTTGTAGCGGTGGTTGACCATTGCCATCCCGCCCCTACCTTAGTTGTCTTCTGCCTGCACCCAAGCATCGACCTCCCTGTCACCACCACCCCACGGTAGCCGGGCATCGTGACAAAGGACGATCACCCTTCACCATCGCGAGGCGTATTGCTGCCAGATTGCCGCATGCATGCACACACCCCCGGCGAAGGATGGAGGGAGGCCATGGGAGTCATGGTTTGCGGTGTTGGGGGAACTACATTAAGGGGATGAGCATGGTGGGAGCACCATGGGAGGTGCTTGTCTGGGGTTGCCAAGTCACTGGCTACCGATCACTGGCTACGGATGAGGAGAGGAGGAGCCGCAGAGTGCCCGGGATCCACCGAAGTAGCCACAAGAGCGAGATGGACCTGCCCATGCTTGCCAGCATCTTTCTTGAGAGCGGCAGTGGCGGGGACTCATGCCGCGGAGTGCTCGGGATCCACCTAAGTAGCCGTGAGAGCGATATGGACCTGCCCATGCTCGCCAGCGTCTTCCTTGAGAGCGGCAGTGGCGGGTACTCACGCCGCAGAGTTCATTACCTAGTGACTGGTACGGTATGAAAATGTCCAGTTATTGGTGCTTTGCAACTTGGTGGCGTTCCATTGTTTCACTCTAAATTTACTCCGTAACCAAGGTACAAGATAACATCAACAACAATTTTGCAGACTTGCAGCTATTTACCATTTCAGTTGCTATCTCTAAAGCTTTGAGTGCATGGATCTGTCATTGTTATTTATGATACGCGACCTTTACCAACTAATTTCAGTGCGGGTGGAGATCGCGCTCACCACACTCCAGCTAACTTCAGCATCCATACTCAGTTAGGATGAAGGTGTCGGGGACAATTGTTCGGCACAACAAACAAATTGGTCTATTTGTATTTATCCGCTTGGTATGTATTGAGCAATCCCTTGTTCACAAAAAGCGACCTAAACTCATAGCCACGATGAACCCGTGGGAGCTAATTACCTGACACAACGCAAATAAAACATGACAATAGAAAAATTGTAACGGAAATGAAACCACAAGAGGAATATCTATCAGTCTCATCATAAGTAGGTTTGGTTAACCTGGTTATTAAGTGCCATCAAAATAGTACACTTCTAGTAATATATATCCGAGGAAATTGTGATTTGAGTTTCTTGCCAAGAAGAACTTTGTACTCCCTCCATTCCATAATTCTTGTCATGGCTTTAGTTCAAACTAGAACTATGGACGACAACTATGCAGGAGGCAGTAGAGGGGGGGGGGGGGGGGGGCGCATGCACCCATAGACACAGAGATAAGATGGTGCTTGGTGCAGAACAAACTAACTACAGTCGTAATTACGAACCTGGATATTGCACAGCATTCTCCTCCAGCCGTGGAACCCGAAGCAAACTCATCTAATACTCATTAGAAAAAATTACCCTTTGTAAAACAATTATGGAGGATCAATCATGTCCCAGAACAAATTTACAGGTGCACCACATAGTTGGACAAACACACATCATTGGGTTGTAAAGTAAGCAGTCGAACTAAAATTTTTGTCAATGAATGGCTAGCATGCCTGTCTTGATTATATATAACCCAAACTCAAAATCCTAGATTTTTTATTAGATTTCAATGAAGTATGTAAGAGGAGTATGCAGAAATGACGGCCAATTGGCCAGCATGTATACCTGTAGGACGAGGCAAGAACATCCAAGTACTGATGGTCTAATAGAGATTCACAATAGTTGGAAAAAAATTACTGACCTACTTCTCATTCGTATTGTTTTCTGGTTGTCGAATGAAGTTATTTGACTCAAGGGTATAGATGCATATCCAATTGAACACGTTGCGGAAGCTCAGAGTGCTAACTACATATATATTCAACCGGTAAGAAAAATGAATCAACTAAACAAATGTGATAAAAAGAAGTTCAATCATGTTTTGGTTTGGTTTTGATGCAGAGCTAAGTTATTAAACTGCAAAGTGGCAAGATGCACTGATTTTCATTCGTTTATATTAGCCATCTAGATGGGTCAGGTTTCAACGGCAAAATATTGCAAGCAGTTCACATTGTCCTCGACTAAAGGTTGTTATTGGTTGTTACCTTCCCAATAGGCACACTATACTTAGCAAGAACCCATTGTATAGTTAATTTTTTGAATTGTCACTGCTGGGGGTTCATCGGTACATATAGTACACTCGTGCAGAGCATTCATACATGTGGTCACACATACACAAAGCAAGTACTAAGAAAAATTACCTTCATCTTTACTAAGATATTTGGAGATTTCACTGGTGCAGGTACGTGTATCGGTGAAATCTTTTCCGTTAACAAGCTTAGCCACTCCCTGAAGCGTCTTCTTGCTCATATCAACAGCAATCACCACTTACATCTGGTCCTCGGGGCAGGCCTTAGAAAGCATGTACACAACATCATCGTCCATGCTCAAGGTGGGATAACCAATGATGAGGTGTTGCAGTAATGTTGCTTGGGTGACATTGTCGCTGATGCTACTCGGGCTAGGCAGCTGCTTACAATGAATTGGTTGGACATCGATGTCAGCAACATCGAGGGTGTAGTCAAGGCGCCAGTCCTTCCATGAAGTAACCGTGGTGGTCGATAGGATCCATTTCCTGGCCTTCCAGCCCGTACAAGGTGCATTGCACCGTTTGTCACGGCGCTTTTGGTGAAACCAGTCCACATAGGACTCATTAGGAGGAGGGTTTCTTGGTGGGCAGACTTCAATCTCAATGTACTTGATGGTATCCTTGAGCGGGCTGACGGTGATGTCCCGATATTTGTACGAGCTGGATTTGTGGTAGAGTCTCCAGTTACCCCTCGCCGGTAGCGGTAGCGGTATGTCAAGGAGAAGGGGATTTCCCTCGAGCACATTGCAGAGGAGGATGCCACGCCAGAGGTCAACCCAGCAGACCATGCCATGCCCAAGCGTGATCACCTTGGTTGTCTCATGTTACGGCGCACAATCCACAGGGCACACCGCGTCCCTCAGTGGATCTGCCACCGACAACACCTTGGAGGTCCATCCCTCCTGGGCTCTGGAGGAGCGGTACAGGCAGAGATCGAACTCGGTCTCGTTGAGCGTACCATCCTCCTTGAGGCTCACCTTTAGGCACCTGCTTGTGAGAATGGCGATGGCGTACTCGGCCCCGTCGTCGCTGAGGCTCAGGAGGGCGACCTCCTGGTCGCGGAGGTGGTGCGGGTACGGATGGGGAAGAAGCTCCAGCACCGGGCACCGAGGATGCGCCTTGTAGAGGAAGTAGTCGCAATACAGCGGATTGAAGAGGATGGAAGGGCGGACAGACACGCAGAAGAGGATGAGATCGGCCTCCGTGCTGATGATCGTTGGAGCCAAGGAGAAATCGGCGGGCCCGAGGCCCGGGCAGTGGACGCAGAAGTGGGAGACGTGGGGAGGACGGGCCGTGCAGAAGGACACCTTGATGCGTTGGCCGGTGCTGGTGGAGCTCTGGGCGAAAGTGGCGTTGGGGTATTCTGCGATGTAGCCCAGGGTGTCCAGGAGGATCCAGTTTGGGGGGTCGTGGCCGTCTCCCTCGCCGTCGGGTAGTGGAGGCGGACTAAGGACGGTGGAGGAGGAGGCGGCGGCCATGGCTTCCTTGGAGGTCGATTTGTTTGGTGGCGGCGCTGATTGCGTCAAGGCTGTTTGGTGTTGATCCTGGATTCCTATCGGTGGCCGTACGATCAGATGCATGATCAGCCCGAAGCCTGGATGGAGTGTCTCACCAGACACCACAAGCAAGCGACCCACGCACCGCACCCACGCACGAACGTAATTCTTTTTATTTTTTTGCACGAAGGTAATTCACACAGGACAAAAGCCCTATTTCACTGTTCCTTGGACATAGTACCTATCATTATCGTTCGTGTCTCAAAAAAAGAAAAACCCTATCATTATCTTTCAACCAACCCCCGCAAAAAAAATCTTTCAACCAACAAAATTGGTAGAGAGACTCACATTTCGGCGATCAAATTTTGAACCTGAAAGTTTAGAATCATAAATCTCACAAACCAATGATTCAAGTAAAGCACAACTTCCCAAAATTAGTAAAACATGCATGTGTTCTTCAATTTTTGAATTTTCTCAAATGTTTCTGTAAACTTTGAAGTTTCTGGTAAAATTCAGTCAAAATTTCAAGTTAAATTTTTTTAAAGTATAAATCTTATAAACCAACAGCGATTTAACTCAGTCAAATTTCAAGTTAAAAGTTCAAAAGCATAAATCTCTTAAACCAATGGTCCAAGCGATCTGAAACTTCCCCAAATTAGAAATATAAGGGCACCTCCAATGCTGACTCACAAACCAGACATTGCATCCGTCCTTGGACCCGGGGGCAGTCCGCGGACATGGATGCAGGAGCCGGTCATCCAATGGTATGCCCATATAACTCAAAACTAATTTGAACAAATCGGACAAATGTCATCAAACAGAACTGATTTCATTAAAGTTCGGCAATATGATTTATATAAAAATATATGTTTTTGGCAATTTAACAAAAAACTAGAAAACAAACCCTAGAACTTGTACCAGACGACCACCTCATACACGTGGTTGCCCTGCACTCCCTCACCGTTGTCGCCACCCGTGCCACCATCATCATCATCATCCCTACAATGACGGAAGGGTGTTGGTTCCGCCTTGGCACACTACTGGGAAAAGCACCGTAAATAGTGGCGTGCAGGGCAGGTCACCCGCCACTGCTTCTTTTTCAAAAGAGCAGTGGCGGGTACCTGGTTTTACCTGTCACAATTACATGCATGCGGGTGGCGGGAGCTAGCAAGCACCCGGCACAACTAGGCTCTTCCAAATATGTCTGCTATATGGAAACTATAGTGGCAGGCACTCAGCTAGTGCCCGCCACTGGCTTATGGATAAGAAGTGGTGGGCACTCCCAGGCGCCTGCGACAACTATATTTTGGCAAGACGCGCCAAATACATCAAAAAATTTAAAAATACTGTTGTGGTAGGTTCTCGCCCGCAACTATTCTCCATGGACAGTTCCCCTTCCGCGCCCACCCAACCGTCGACATCCTTTTCATTTTCACGGTTTCATTTCTACCTGTCTATTCCTCTCGTCTCCCATTCCACGTTGCCCTGCGCCTCAATCATCGCCACAGTCCCTCCCAACAGCCGGCGGCGCCTTCCATGCGTCCGACGCCGCTAGCGCTGGCGGATCTGCTTGCCCTCGCGTCGTCCGCCTCGACCGCCATTGGGCCTTTCTCCACCTCGACCACGCGCAGCCCGTGTCCTTTGCCTCGACCGCCGCCGTTATCCTCCGCCTCGACCGCCGCCGGCGTCCTCTGCCTCGACCCCCGCCGCCATCCTCCGCCTTGACTGCTGTCACGTCCGCGGCCGGGAAAGCCGCCAACAGTATACTATATCTTCGTGACTAAATTACGCTCTTGGATTTAGAATTTGCACCTTATTAATTTCTATATTAACTAGTTGTACATCATAAAGAGAGCAGCATAGCAGTACTGGATAATTGAAATAGCTCTTTTTCGAACCGATGGGTGTTTGAATGTTTGGAATATTGCTAAATATGACAAGTGGCAATAGGACAAGTGACAAGTGACATATCAGAAGTGCATGGGCTTCACGTTATTCTCAGGGATTTGAAAAAGAATGACAATGTTTTTGTGAAACGTATATTCATTTTCGTTTCACCAAATTTCGGTCACTCCATATATCAACTTTGTAAGCAAAGTTCATGCCGAATTTCATTTGCTATGACAATATTGTTTAATTTGCTTACATATGACAAGTGCATGTGTTTAGCATCAACATTGCCAAATATGACATGTGGCAATGATGTATGAATTTTCTTACATATGAGAAGTGCAAGGGCTTCATATTATTCACAATGATTTGAAAAAGACTGACAAAGTTTTTGTGAAACATTGATTCATTTCCATTTCGCAAAATTTATGTCACTCCATACGTCAACTTTGTATGCAAAGTTCATGCCGAATTTCATTTTCTATGACAATATTGTTTAATTTGCTTACATATGACAAGTGCATGGGTTTCGAAAATGAGTGCCAACATTTTGATGAAAGTTGCTTAACTTCCATTTCGTCAAATTTCTAGTACTCAAAATATATTCAATATTCAGCAAAGGTCATGCCAAATTTTCTCGAACACTTCTTAGTCAGTTCCTCCTCTCAAAATTACTTTCATAAGCTAGAATTCATGTCAACCATTTACAACTGATAAGTGCTTCATAATGACTATTCGGGATCATGAGGCGTCAAATCTGCCATATCTGCAAATGCCAGTGTATGGAGAGTGTGGATACTTTCAGATTGTTCTTGACGAACGAATTTCAAAAAATCAATGGTAACAGTCATTAAATTCAATAAATATTCCATTATAGCAATTTGTATAATAATTCTGGAGTGGACATCCCCGACGTCGGCACCGCTGGACTACACCATGGACCAACAAGGCATGTCACCGGCGTTCAGTACAAGACAGAATTAGGCGGACGCATACCCTTCTATGAGTCCAGCTGGCGGGAGTTCATGACGGGAAAAAGAGAGAACTAAGTGTGGACACCCTTGTGATATTCACCATAAGGAAGAGCAACCGCAACGACTTTCAGATGATGGTTGTCCTTGATCATGTTTGGAAATATGGTCTAAGTCATGAATATATTAGCCGATGAACTACTAGCTAATTAGTACTCCCTCCGTTCCTTTTTAGTCTGCATATAAGATTTGGTCAAAGTCAAACTTTGTAAAGTTTGACCAACTTTATAGGAAAAAATATCAACATATACACTACTAAATCTATATGGTATAAAAATTAATTTCGTGATGCATCTAACAATAGTGATTTCATATTATGAATCTCGATATATTTTTCTATAAACTTAGTCAAAGTTAATAAAGTTTGACTTTGACCAAACCTTATATGCAGACTAAAAATAAATGGAGGGAGTATGTTAAGATGGATGTGATCGATACATTGATGTTCGTTTCTTGATTCGAACAAATTTGAAGTGCTACTTAATTATTTGGTCATTTGTTTCCAAAATGATTCAGCCTGGTTTAGTTATTTTGCAAATCATATGACCACGCCTTTTGGACTAATGTGTGTCAACCACAATGCCAACAATTGGTATATTCTACCCTATCTCTCTAGCTAGTGGCAGGCGCTATGTCAGAACCGCCACTGCTACAATGGTCTCTATGGCGGGTAGGAACTAGCACCTGCCACACGCCACTGGTGCGGTTATAGTAGTGGCGGGAGGTCGGTGGCGGGCGCCCCTGGGAGACTGGCCGACCAGTACTAGGCATTCCTATAGTAGTGGTAGCCTTGTCCGGCCTCTCACTATTGCTCGCCTCCTCCTGCACAGTGTGGAGGGTGGCTGCAACCAATGCCGACGTCACCCTTAAAGCTTTGGCGGCGGCCTTGCCCCTGCCGGCGTTGGCAGAGAATTCGCTAAGCGACCACTCCTCGCCAATCTTGACGAGCTCGCCATCAAGGTGGCGGTGGCGCCTGGTGGCCGTCTCCGCGGTGATGATGGAGTTGTTGAGGGGCCATGCAGCGGCGAGGTTTGGGTCATTACAGAACCATTCCAGCGTCGTATTAGAGAACGTGGAGCTGCAGGCAGTGTGTGCAGGTCGTACCGTCCCTATTGTGTAACCGCATGCTCCTCCTCAGACAAAATGGCCCTCGAGCCTGAGGAACCGCTGCCTCCGTGGTAGTGGAGGATGCGCCATCGCACCTTGTGATCGTGGGCGGTAGCTCGTCCTTAATGAACTCCCTGTGGCGCTTGCAGCGGGGCGGCAATGCAAGCCCGTCGATGTAGGCATATCGGTTGAGCGCCAGCGGCGACGCTGGCTCCTCCTCATGCGGCGTCCAATTTGGAGGCCGCAGTTGCGCGGGGGGACACGGTCTTCTCCTTGACGCGGTGTCTGATTTTGGCTCCTCCTTGACTCGCCGTAGTGGGGACGCCAGCTCCCGTTTCATGTGGTAGCGTGGCGGGGATGGTGGCTCCTCCTTGACAACATGCTACGATGATGGTTGAGCTAGGCTCATCTGACAAGCGATCGCTCCGTCTTGATCTCCATCTGACGGACGAATTCATCGCCCGTCGATGCGGCCTCTATGAGGAAAAGAAGTCACATGAGTTAAACTTAAGACGAGCGGAGGTGTGCTTGAGTTCACGGCTGCTAAACTTTGGTATATTTTATTTTATTTTTTGCAAATTGACCAGATATATTATTAAAGTTCACATGCAAGACAGTCAGTACGATGAGTAGATAGATCAGTCGATGTGTACATATATGAGCAACATATCATACATAAGCTAAATGATATTGTGTCTATAACAATAGAAAATGAACAGCACGTAGATCAAGTATCCTTTAAATCATCTCAACTGTGTATGCATATATGTATCTCACAACAAAATTTATCCATACAGTAGGGAAGAGAAAGATATGACAATAGTGATTGAGTATATTCATGGAACTTTAGTTTGGTACAAAAGTGGGCGAGGGATAATGTGCTAATGAACTAGAGACAAACCATTCTGAATATTTTGTACATATTTTTGTTTTTCTAAAGGAGGATAGACCCCCGGCCTCTGCATCTGGACGATGCATTTTGTTATGCCAAAGAAATACATATAGATCAATAAATGAAAAGATAGCCATGGCATAAGAATTAAATGATGATTATAACCAGGAGAGAGAGAGAGAGAGAGACAGAGAGAGAGAGAGAGAGAGAGAGAGAGAGTTTTGACAACTTTATAGAGCATATAACGTTCATGTAATGGCTTAGATTAATGATCGTGTAAAATAGACAATGGCTGTAAGATGAGCTGCCAAGAAAGTATTGGCAGGGTGACCAACGAACAATATATGCAGGTATTACAACCAACGAGGAGGTGGGCACACAGAGATATCTCCAGGTTTCAATGCAAGTATGAGCCCAAATATTAAGATTATTTCTAGATGGAACCTTTTAAAATTGTTAACACATACAATGCAAGATGAAACGACATGATTTATTCTATCTAGCGAACAACCTAAAATAATAATACATATCAAGACCAAAAACTTTGGGTCACAATGCTAGCAGTAAAATACTACTATTAGATTAGATGAGAATGTATGGAAACATTTATCTAGACGAAAACGTTGTACTGACGTAAATACAAATATTGTGGTGCGTGAAGAAAGGGGACACATATATTTACATGATGTTTCATAATTTCAAACATTAGCTATAAGTATATATTATTTATTTCAGTATAATTTTATTCTTCCCAGGCAACTTTCTGTATAGTCATCAGCCATAATTTTATATAGCTTTAAACCTACAAATGAACATCTTAAACCTAAAACAATATTAATAGTGTTATAAGAATCTAGATGTGCAAATGCGCCGATCAGTCCGCTAGTTACTCAATAACTTACTAAGCACCAAAACATCTTCAGACCATTGATCAGGTGGACCATTATTGTAATAGAGTCTTTAGATTTCCTTAATTTAGTACATTCTATAGACAACAAGAGGTATATATTATGTTAACTTGTGAGAGATCTTGACATGGCCTGTTCTGGCCAAATGAAGTTACATATTCATATATTTTACCTTTGATCTTTTTATCGTGCCAAATACATCCACTCACTTGGTTGGAGTAGTTGGATCTTTAGGGATACAACTACATACGATCCACCTTGTCCATGAGTTAATACTCATGGCCTTTATTTCTTAATAATGCTCATCCAGTGTGCACCCATACATATAACTCCCAACCATATAAGCAACTATGAAAGAAAGTAAAGTTATCCGAAGTGAGCAGCCCCCATGGATAGTATTTGAGACAATCCACCTCATTATTATTTTGTTATAATGTTCTTAGGAAATACAAAACTCACATTGTGCTATGCATGCACACTATTGCAAATATGATAGATTTGGGAGGCATTAGGCAAGGATCAGCATGGAGGTAATGGACTTGTAGCCGGTACATCTCCATGCACCGTTACTTTTTGATGGCCCGAAGCATGCTGATATGAGTGCTGAGAGCAATCATAGTCCTCTGTTCTTAATTAATGATTCGTAATTTTTATCGTGTAGGACTAGTTAGTAGTTTTGAAAAAAAATCGTGCCTTTCCTTTCTACCCTAACACCCTAGTCTACCATTGTACACGGTTTGCATAATATTAATATGTAATTTCTTTTTGGATGATCCACTTCTCACGCCATCACTAAGGAGCCGGTAACGTTGCAAATGGCTGCAAGAGCCTCGAGCATTAACCAACAAATTCCTTGGTAGCCTAGTAAACAACGAACCACAAAGTACACAATGGAAATTTTCAATGTAATACAGGTAAATATGGAAAAAATTCTAGAAATTTGATTCACATGTTTGAAAAAGGCGATCTGATATAACCAGGTTTTGAACACTCTCTGTACGAGTGTTATTTTTTATCACCATGCATGGCAGAAATTCCTTTTTGATTGTTGAAAAAAAATCAAAAAAACATATTTTGACGTTTAAATTTATCGACTACAGATAAAAGTAGGTGGCATTGAAGCAGAATTTTTGTTTGTGATGTTGAGAGTGCGCTTTAGCCATCTTCCCACTCAATCGCAGCTTCTTCATCCACGTCTTCATCCTCACGTTTGATGTTTGTGTCCATCTGATGTTCCCAAAGGGCTTCATAAAATGCCTTGGCGTATTCCTGCTTCAATATACGCTTCTCTTCTTCTTCATTTGAGTTCATCACCATTTTATCATCCTCGTTTTCATCCGCTTCTGTTTTCCCACCGGCCTGTTTTGTAAATTCCATGCCTGCTGTCATCATCCATGGAGGATAGACTTTCGACTCTGAACCACCGCCCGTGCCAGACTGATCAGCACCATGCAATAATATTCCGACGTCAAGATCTGTCTCTGCTGGGCGACCCGGAACTGCGGCTGCTGTATTATTTGCTTTGTGCCATGACCGTAGGCTGATGAACTCTGGAGGGGCCAGGCCCTGCACCCTCTGGATCTGCGACTGAAGTGGCTCTAGCTGCTCGTCCATCCTCCGCTGCATGTCCTGCAACTTCTCAATCCGCCTACGCTTCCGTGCGCCGTTGCCATCATCGCCACCATCTCCGGCATCGTCGGTCGCGATCGTGGCAACGTTTTCTACGACCAGTTCGGCGCTGCAGTGCTCGCAGCGAAAGCACTCGTAGTCATCGGCGAGGAGTCTCAGGGCGTCCAATGCGGAGTACTTTCTCCCGCAGTCAGGGCATAGGTACCGCTGGATGGTGGCTCTGCTGTCCGCCGTCAGCTCGTCCCTGATCTTCTTCCTCATGCGGTGTATCCGGTACCTGACGGCGTCGCAGGCCTGCGCGTAGTCCAGGCACCAGTAGGACTTGTGGTGCAGCTTCACCTGCTCCTTCTCGTCGGCCTCCTTGGCACAACCATCAGCAGTAGCGGCTGCTTTGGCTGGCGTTGGCTCCTTCCGGTGGTCCCTCGATACTATCTTATCTTCCTCGAGGTAGCGGAGGACGCGGCGGACCGGCGTGGGCTTCATCCTCAGAGATGCGGCGAGCTCATCCTCTCGGATCCATTGCCCGTTCCGTCTGGTGAGGGCGTCGAGGATGACGACGGCCGTCTGGCCAGCGGCGGAAGTCTCCGGGGGGAGGTCGTCGTAGAAGGCGCGCGCCGCTAGGCTAACCAGCCGGTTGAAAGGGCCGGCGGACACGGATGTCATATCGGCGGAGGCGGCAGGAAGGCTCACGGTAGATCAATCGTAGGTGACACCTGGGGTTGGGGAGACCATTTATAGACGTGTCGGGCCGGTTGGACTGGACTCCGGGTTGGAAACGGATTGGACTTCCCGAATCTATTGCTAGCTGTGCGTACCGAACGTAACCGAGTCAAATAGGTCGGTGGAAGCCGATCGAGTCAAACACAAATCCTTATTTTCGTCTGACTCCCCCTAATACTCGAACAGCTATTGCCATCTCCCCAGCGTCGAGAGCCACAAGGCCACTGAGCTTGAGATGCCATCGCCGTCCAAAACAGAACGTCGACCGCCGATGAGATGATCAAAGTCCTTGGACTACTTACGTGAGACGAGGTTGAGGCGCGACGCACTACTGTTGTTGTTCTTCGCCGGCCTCACCATCCTCCTGGCGGTGCAATTCCTTGGTGCTGTTGCCATCGTAGCATCTTTTACACGTCGCCGACGGCAAAGCGAACGTTGCAGGACAAGGTCTGAACGTGTGGACCTTCGCCGTGTTCAAAATGGTGATGGTGTTGGTGTCCACGTTGTTGAGCTACGGCTCTGCTCTTCTCGTCCATCGTAGGACCATACAGTAATGGCACAAGATAAGATGATTGTGCAGCATCATGAAGAACCACAAGCAAATACGTTCCTAATGCATCCCAAATTTAACATATGTGTAGTAACGTGCGTGTATGCTACAACATATGTTCTATATTTCGTCGAAACATGACTTTCACAGAGTAAATTGAAAGAAATTGTCTTGAGTACCATACCCATAGTGGCTAACTCACTTGAGATAAATGACCTATATGTATCTTTACTTTGTTGCTTGGAGGCTGATCGCTTACAAAACACGGTGCATGGGAGCTATATGTATACTTGCATGACCAATGGTAGCTAGGATGAAATAAATATGATATAATAACTTCTCAGATGCTAAAAAGTGCAGCTGCACTTGTTAGTTGTCTCGAGCACACACCCTTCGCGAGATCTACCACTCCGAGTGGCTCGCCAATGTTGTAATGGTCCCTAAGAAAGACAAATCGTTGCGCATGTGCATCGATTTTAAGCATATCAATCGGGCCTGCCCGAAAGATCATTTTCCTCTTCCTCGCATCGACCAAATAGTCGACTCGACTGCAGGATGCGAGAGGTTATCTTTTTTAGATGCTTACTCTGGATACCATCAGATCCGTCTGTATGGACCCGATGAAATAAAAACAGCCTTCATCACCCCATTTGGGTGTTTCTGCTATGTTACCATGCCTTTCGGTCTCAAGAACGCCGGAGCTACATTCATGAGAATGATTCAGAAGTGCCTAATCACTCAAATCAGTCGGAATGTAGAAGCATACATGGATGACATAGTGGTCAAGTCACGAAAAGGTTCCGACCTGCTGACTGACCTAGCTGAAACTTTTGCCAATCTCAGGAATTATGATATCAAGCTCAATCCGTCGAAGTGCACATTTGGAGTCCCTGGAGGAAAGTTACTCGGTTTTCTTGTTTCCGAACGAGGAATCGACGCTAACCCCGAAAAAGTTGGCACCATACTCCGGATGAAATGCCCCGTGCGTGTGCACGATGTCCAGAAACTTGCTGGATGCTTGGCCGCTTTAAGTCGATTCATCTCCAGGCTCGGTGAAAAGGCGCTGCCTCTTTACCGACTGATGAAGAAGTCAGACACGTTCGAATGGACTCCAGAAGCTGATGCAGCAATTGCAGAGCTAAAAGCTTTGCTCTCCACCCAGCCGGTGCTTGCTGCTCCTGTCAGCAAAGAGCCATTGTTGCTTTACATAGCAGCCACGGGACAAGTCGTTAGTACCATTCTTACGGTCGAGCGGGAAGAGGAAGGAAAGACCTTCAAAGTTCAACGCCCAGTTTATTATCTCTCTGAAGTTCTGACCCCGTCGAAGCAAAGATATCCCCACTATCAGAAGCTTGTTTACGGGATTTACATGACCACGAAGAAGGTTGCTCATTATTTCTCTGATCACTCTATCACAGTCATCAGCGACGCTCCATTATCAGAGATTCTTCATAACAGAGATGCAACCGGTCGAGTGGCGAAATGGGCAATTGAACTTCTTCCTCTTGATATCAAGTTCGAGGCAAAGAAAGCTATTAAGTCCCAGGCAATAGCTGATTTCCTCGCCGAGTGGACCGAGCAGGAGCTTCCGACTCAAGTTCACTCGGAGCACTGGACTATGTTTTTCGATGGCTCCAAGATGCTGAACGGATCCGGTGCGGGGGTTGTACTGGTTTCCCCCCGAGGAGATAAGCTCAAGTATGTCCTCCAGATTCACTTTGATTCCTCCAACAATGAGGCAGAGTATGAAGCGCTTCTATACGGATTACGTATGGCCATTTCACTTGGCGTCCGTCGCCTCATGGTCTACGGCGACTCAGATCTGGTTGTTAATCAAGTGATGAAGGAGTGGGACGTCCGAAGCCCATCCATGACGGGATATTGCAGCGCAGTGAGGAAGCTGGAGAAACGATTTGAGGGGTTGGAGCTCCATCATATACCCCGACTGAAAAATCAAGTTGCAGATGATCTGGCGAAGATAGGGTCCAAAAGGGAGGCCATCCCTAAAGATGTGTGTTTGGAGCACATTCACACACCATCAGTGCAAGAAGATCCTTTCACAGAAGAGCCTCCACAACCAAAAAGCGCCTCTGACTCGACCGAAGTGGAGGTTCCAGCTGTGGTCGACCTGATTATGGAAGTTATGATCACCACTCCCGATTGGACAGTGCCGTACATTGCGTATATCATGAGAAAAGAGCTCCCAGAAGATGAAGAAGAGGCTCGACAGGTCGTCCGTCGATCCAAAGCCTTTACAGTAATCAAAGGGCAGCTATACAGAGAAAGCGCGACTGGAGTTGGTCAGAAGTGCATCACACCTGAAGAAGGACAGATAATTCTCGAGGACATCCACTCGGGGACCTGTGGCCATCATGCGTCCTCTTGGACCATCGTGGCCAAAGCATACCGAGCGGGTATAGTCGAACGAAATGGCAAAGGATATAGTCGACAAGTGCGAGGGGTGCCAGTTTTATTCCAACATGTCTCACAAGCCCGCCTCCGCCTTGAAGACCATTCCACTCGTCTGGCCTTTCGCTGTCTGGGGTCTAGACATGATCGGACCACTGAGAACTGGTAGGAGTGGCTTCACCCACTTGTTGGTTGCAGTCGACAAGTTCACGAAGTGGATAGAAGCCAAACCCATAAAGGACCTCGACGCAAGCACTGCCATCAGTTTTATCAGGGGATTGATATTCAGATATGGAGTTCCGCACAGCATCATCACGGATAACGGATCAAACTTTGATAATGACAGATTCAAAGCCTTCTGCGCCTCTCAGGGCACTCGAGTCGACTACGCTTCAGCTGCTCATCCTCAGTCGAATGGACAGGCCGAACGCGCGAATGGCCTCATCCTCAAAGGACTAAAACCCCGACTGATGCGTGATCTCAAACACGCAGCAGGCGCCTGGGTCGACGAACTTCCGTCAGTTCTATGGGGGTTGAGGACCACCCCTAACCGGTCGACTGGAAGAACACCATTCTTTCTGGTCTATGGAGCCGAAGCGGTTTTGCCGAGCGACCTGCTCCACAATGCGCCTCGAGTCGAGTTATATTCCGAAGCAGAAGCAGAACAGGCCCGGCAAGATGCAGTCGACCTCTTAGAGGAGGAAAGAGAGATGGCTCTAATCCGCTCGACCATCTACCAGCAAGAGTTGCGTCGGTTCTATGCCAGAAATGTGAAGGGTCGAGCCTTTCAGGAAGGAGATTTGGTCCTCCGCGTGGATCAGCAAAAACCTCACAAACTTGCCCCGACCTGGGAAGGCCCCTTCATCATAACCAAAGTCCTGCACAACGGAGCGTATCACCTCTACAACATCGATCGACGGATCGACGAGCCTCGAGCATGGAACGCGGACCTGCTCCGTCCTTTTTACACTTAAAAACTCACTCGACTGAGATGTAATAAAAGTACCTCTGTAGTTCTTTTGTTTCAAGCAAAAGACTGCTATTTCTTTTTCTGTTTGTTTAAATTTCCCCCAGTGGGTGACTTAGCTGCGAATCCGCTTCGCCTAAGTTTTCAGGAAATCCTACCGAGTGGAGAGCAAGTCTTCCACTCGGGGGCTTAGCTGCGAATCCGTTTCGCCTAAGTAATTGAAATCCTACCAAGTGGAGAGCAAACCTCCCACTCGGGGGCTTAGCTGCAGTCCAAGCACTCGCCTAAGAAATTAAAATCCTACCGAGTGGAGAGCCAGCCTCCCACTCGGGGGCTTAGCTGCAGTCCAAGTACTCGCCTAAGTTTGAAAAAATCCTACCGAGTGGAGAGCCAGCCTCCCACTCGGGGGCTTAGCTGCAGTCCAAGCACTCGCCTAAGTAATTGAAATCCTACCGAGTGGAGAGCAAACCTCCCACTCGGGGGCTTAGCTGCAGTCCAAGCACTCGCCTAAGTAATTGAAATCCTACCGAGTGGAGAGCAAACCTCCCACTCGGGGGCTTAGCTGCAGTCCAAGCACTCGCCTAAGTAATTGAAATCCTACCGAGTGGAGAGCAAACCTCCCACTCGGGGGCTTAGCTGCAGTCCAAGCACTCGCCTAAGTAATTGAAATCCTACCGAGTGGAGAGCAAACCTCCCACTCGGGGGCTTAGCTGCAGTCCAAGCACTCGCCTAAGTAATTGAAATCCTACCGAGTGGAGAGCGAACCTCCCACTCGGGGGCTTAGCTGCAGTCCAAGCACTCGCCTAAGTAATTGAAATCCTACCGAGTGGAGAGCAAACCTCCCACCCGGGGGCTTAGCTGCAGTCCAAGCACTCGCCTAAGTAATTGAAATCCTACCGAGTGGAGAGCAAACCTCCCACTCGGGGGCTTAGCTGCAGTCCAAGCACTCGCCTAAGTAATTGAAATCCTACCGAGTGGAGAGCAAACCTCCCACTCGGGGGCTTAGCTGCAGTCCAAGCACTCACCTAAGTAATTGAAATCCTACCGAGTGGAGAGCAAACCTCCCACTCGGGGGCTTAGCTGCAGTCCAAGCACTCGCCTAAGTAATTGAAATCCTAACGAGTGGAGAGCGAACCTCCCACTCGGGGGCTTAGCTGCAGTCCAAGCACTCGCCTAAGTAATTGAAATCCTACCGAGTGGAGAGCAAACCTCCCACCCGGGGGCTTAGCTGCAGTCCAAGCACTCGCCTAAGTAATTGAAATCCTACCGAGTGGAGAGCGAACCTCCCACTCGGGGGCTTAGCTGCAGTCCAAGCACTCGCCTAAGTAATTGAAATCCTACCGAGTGGAGAGCAAACCTCCCACCCGGGGGCTTAGCTGCAGTCCAAGCACTCGCCTAAGTAATTGGAATCCTACCGAGTGGAGAGCAAACCTCCCACTCGGGGACTTAGCTGCAGCCCAGTGCTCGCCTAAGCCATTTTGACAGACACCATCGCGGCGATGAGCATCGTGCAAACCAGGCAGCCTCTGAGGGAACAACGAATAGCAGCCTCTGAGGGAACAACGAATAGTAGATCGGCGGATCAAGTCACGAAGACATTCAATGTCGAGCCATGTTCGGATAAAATCAAAAGATCCTAGATCACAAATAAAAGTACTCGAGCTGAGAGCCCGACGGAGTTTATCAAATACATAAACCACTCGGCATCCCGAGGCAAATTTAAGGTAAAGCACAGCAGTTTTTTACTCTTCTGGCGGAGGGCTTGATGGCGCAACGAATTCGTCCAAGTCGATCCCGTCTGAGATTCGAGTGGCAGCAGCGATGAAGGTCTCCATGAAATCCTGAAAATTATGCTTCCTGGTATTGGCAACCTGGAGAGCGGCCAGCTTCTCCTCTCGCGCCTCCTTGCAGTGGACACGAACCAGTGACAGAGCCACATCAGCACCGCACCTAGCAGAAGACTTTTTCCATTCTCGCACTCGACCTGGAACATCACTTAGTCGAGTGACCAAGGATTCAAGGTCGTTCTGAAGGGTCTCTTTGGGCCAGAGTGCGGAGTCGATCCGCGACACAGCAGCTTTCAGTCGAGCCAGGTAGTCCACCACACCAGCGATACAGGATTCCAACCGGAGGACATTCATGGCCACTTCATCCTTCACAGGAGAATTGATAGGGTCCAGGCGGGTCTCCACTCGACTGGTCTCTTCCTCAAAATTCCGGCAGAATTCTGAAAGAAGTTTCAGCAGAGCAAAACTGTAACCAAATGGTGAGTCGACAACAACAAGATTAATCGCACAAAGGGGGTTACCTTCAAGCATGAGGTATAGCTTCTTGGCAAGACCCCCAAGATAATCCTCCAAGTCCTTGTGCTTCCCCGCCAGCTGGCCGATCTTGTCGTTCAGAGTACTCTTGTCAGTCTTCAGTCGACTCGCTTCCCTGTTGGCCGCGTCAAGAGCAGACTTCAGCCTAGCGTTCTCGTTCTCAAGATGGCTGACTGAAGCAAGTTTCTCTTCAGCGAGCTTTAACTTCTCCGCAGCTGCCTTTTGCGCCTCCGCAAGGTCAAGATCTTTCTTCTTCAGGGCCTTCTCTAGTTCGTCTGCAAAGCAACAACAGACACAGAGTTCAGAACGGGCAGAGGAACAGAGATAGACGTCGAGTCCTCACCAGCCATACCTTTTGCTTCATCCTTCGCCTTCTGCATGTTTTCCTAAGCAAACTGTAAATCAAGATTAAGCTGGATCTGCTTATCCTTCAGATCAGCGAGCTGAGCAACAAGCTCACAAGACTTCTGCAAAGAGTCAATCGACAAAGGGTATCAAAGACAAGTTACTCCCGAGTGACTGAAAGAAAGAGCACAACACTTCTAAGACTACAGCCGAATCAAAACATTCGACAGTAGCCTCGGGGACTACACCCAGTGGGTGCACTCAGCGTGCCCCCACCGGTTTTCCTTGATTTCCACTCGACCCAGTCCGATCAGTCGAGTGAGGAAGTTTGAAAGCATAAAGACCGCAGTCGACCGCCAGCAGTCGACCGTGGCCTTGGGGACTACACCCAGTGGGTGCACTCAGCGTGCCCCCACCGGTTTTCCTTGATTTCCACTCGACCCAATCCGATCAGTCGAGTGAGGAAGTTTGAAAGCATAAAGACCGCAGTCGACTGCCAGCAGTCGACCGTGGCCTTGGGGACTACACCCAGTGGGTGCACTCAGCGTGCCCCCACCAATGAAAATTTTTAGATCAACAGCACCCAGTGGGTGTACAACGCAAGTGAAGACCAACTAACCTGGACGTTCTGCTGCAACGCCGAGCTGATGTCATAGGCCGCTTGACTCGCATCCCGAGCCGCTTTGGTCTGCTCCATCATGAGCCCCGCCTGACGTATAGCCTCCTTAGCAGCACTCACTTGATCCTCCGGGGTCTGGTAGGCGGCGAAGAATGAGGGCGGGTCGACCAGTGGGGGAGCAGTCGACGACGAAGGCCGGGCAGTCGTCAGTGGTTCAGCAAAAGTCACAGTAGTCCGGGCGGTGTTGTCACCCCCTTGGACCACCGCCTCAGCAGTCGACGCGGTCTGAGGAGCCTTGTCGACCGGGGCCCTCCGGCCTCTCCTCCTAAAAGGCCTGAGCGGCACTTCCGCCTCCTCCTCATCATCCGGAAGGTCAATAATGTTGGTCGGAGCTACAAAAGTTCAGAAATGAATATCCAATCGACTCAGCAGTTAAACAGTCGGATCGTTTCAAAGATTATACCTAAGTTGGAAGTGACGGCGTCCTCCATCATCTCATCGACATTCTGGATGGAAGTCTCGGAAGTAGCGGCGCTGCACGATTCCAAGCAAATAATTTGAAAGTGAATCGACTAAGAATCCGTTCTAGTCGACTCAAGAAAGATAAAAACAGTCACTTACCCAGAGATGACAGGGACGGCGACCCTGATCTTGGGCAAGGCCTTGGGTGGCTTGGTCGGGATGGCTCTGGGCTGCTTGGGTGCCTTCTCAGTTGGGGCCGGCGACGCGGTCCGAGGGCGCTTGGATGACTGGCCCACTGGAGCACTCGACTGACTGCGCTCTACGGCGGGATCCTGAGCGTTCTTGGAGCGTCTCTCGCGTCGAGGAAGGTCGACCTCCACCTCTTCATCTTCATCACCCGAGTCGTCGCTGGCCTCCTCCTCTACGTCACCATCAGATTCCCACTCCTCGACTTCACCTCCATCCTCACTTCCTTCGCCTCCACTCCCTCCTCCTTCAGATACTTGCTCCTGGTTCCCATTCGGCATCGAATACATGTCGTTGATCTCCTGCAAGACAACAGGCAGAGCAAAGATCAGTCGACTTATCGCAAGCCAGTTACTAGACGGAGTGAAAATTTCAGTCGGAAGAAGTAAAACGTACCTTGTCTGTCTCCATCATCCCATCAAGCGGAGCAATCCTCCTAGAACCCCTGGGGTTGTCCTTATTCCCGGTCATGCTGGTCAGCCAGCTCTCCAGTACAGAAGCCTCGACCGCCTCCGGGTGGATCCGAGTGGAGTCGTCGGACCCGGAATACAACCACATCGAGTGATCCCGAGCCTGGAGAGGTTGGATTCGTCGCTGGAGGAAGACTTCGAGCAAGTCCATGCCGGTCACGCCTTCCCGAACCAACTCAACCACTCGACTGACTAATACCTTCACCTGAGCCTTCTCCTCTGGAACCACTTTCAAAGAAGCGGGTTTCTGCACTCGGTCCAAGGTAAAAGGAGGAAGGCCGGTCGAGTGGCCAGGGGTCGGCTGGTCCTTGCAGTAGAACCAAGTCGACTGCCACCCGCGCATGGAATCGGGAAGCGTCATGGGAGGAAAACAACTCTTACCCCTCGTCTGGATCCCGAGGCCCCCGCACATCTGGATCACCTGCGTCCTTTCCCCGTCCGGGTTGAGCCTTTTAACCGACTGGGATCGGCAAGTGAAGATATGCTTGAAGAGGCCCCAGTGAGGTCGACAACCTAAGAAACACTCACACAGAGACACGAACGCAGCAAGATAAAATATGGAGTTGGGCGTGAAATGGTGGAGCTGCGCTCCGAAGAAGTTCAGAAAGGCCCTAAAAAAAGGACTCGGGGGCAAGGAAAACCCCCGGTCGACATGGGTGGCTATCAGGACGCACTCACCCTCGCAAGGATTCGGCTCCGTCTCCTTCCCAGGGAGGCGAGCAACCTTGTAGGGAATGAGTCCCCCCTCCACCATGTCGTCGATATCCGCTTGAGTAAGGATGGAGGGCATCCAATCCCTCTGTAACCAGCCAGACGGCAGAGCGGCCCGCGAGGACGACCCGCCTCGGCCAGATTTCTTCCCCTTACCCTTTGTCGCGGCCTTCTTCGCGCGTTCCGCCGCCGCCGTCTTGTCCTTCCCCATTGTCTCGAACGAGGTCTTGGCCGAGCGGCGGTGTCGAGATTGCAGCGAAGAGCGAGGCGGAGGCTTACGGAGGAACGGAGAAGAAAAACAAGGGCGCATGGTGAAAAAAAATCGGAATCATTACCTTATATAAGGCCACACCCGAGTGGCTGATCAGTGGGCCTGCGCCCCCCAGTCAAATCCCGCAGCAGGCGCGCGCGCAGTACGTGGCGAAAAAGGTGGCGCAGAGATCGAGGCGCCCTTGCCTTATCCAGCCGATTCGCGCGATTTTCTCCGTCCGGTGCGCTTCCCAATTTTCAAATCCCGCAAGATCCGCGATCGACAGGACGGTTTGTCAGACGAAAAGATCCGTTTCCTTAAGTCTCCCAAGAGACTCGTCACGTAAACACACTCGACGGTAATATGAAACCACTCGACGGACATCTGAATGGATCAAGGCAACTGAAGAATGGGTTCCCACCGTAAACTTCCATTTATCCAAAGACAGATGCAACCGAAGCATGGAGGTTGAGTCGGAAGCATAGGCTCGGCCCCATTCTCACTTAACCCCTGACCCATTCGGGGGCTAATGACGAGGATACGTACCTAGGGTAGGGTAACTTATCATACCTGAGGTACCCAATCAAGGACATGACTCCTACAATGAAAGACATTCTAAGAAGTATCAACATTTCAGTCGACCTGGTCAGCCCAGTCGACGGACACGGGCGTACTCGACCAGAAGCACAAGCAGTCGACCATGAAGACAGCCACTCGACTATAAGAAGACCTAAAGGCACTGCCTACAAACGGTCATCTCATAAGTAGCTTTTATGGCCTTCATGGTCCTTTATTACAGGCGTTACCAGTAACCCCCTCTCTTTATGTACATTAAACTCCTTGTAACGTGGGCTGGCTGGGGTCCTGGCGAACTCTATATAAGCCACCCCCCTCCACTAGGACAAGGGTTCGCAACTTTGTAACACACACACACATAATCCAGTCGACTGCCTCCGGGCTCCGAGACGTAGGGCTGTTACTTCCTCATAGAAGGGCCCGAACTCGTAAAACTCCTTGCGCATACAACTACTCCATAGCTAGGATCTTGCCTCTCCATACTTACCCCCCATTCTTACTGTCAGACTTAGAACCACGACACAGGGTACTACCACCCTTAAAGTGAAATTTACAATTTCATCCATAGACCATATTTCTCATATCCTCGAAAATGGTCCAAATACGTGTTCATAGAGTAACAACTCATACAATTCAACATATGTCACCTTAACTTTATTGATTTCATCAATCCATTACAAACTCTGAGGCTTCGATTACATAATTCAACTCATCAAACTTATGAAAAAAAATTGCTTTCTACTACTCTTATTATCCATATTAAAATCTCAACTACTCAGCTCCAACTTTCATCTGATCTGAACATTCCCTAGCAAAATGCACTGCTTCCTTGCAGCGAAAACAAATGACTTCCGACATGTCCCCGGGCTTCTTTGTGATTATGTAGGCTCCTTGATTTTTTTGCTTCTTTTCTGGACATTTACCAGCGTAATGACCTAAGTCCTTGCACCTGTAACAAGTGATATGACTCAGGTCCTTTTCTGCAGAAGTTGGATTGTTCTGGGGATGCCTTCGTTTTCTTTTCCTGGATTTCTCCGTAATGATCAGAGCTTCTATTTCCTGAGGGTCAAACTTCATTTCTGCTGTCGGGAAGTCTCCGGGATACTCTTCTCTTTCCTTTGTGCAATACTGAGAATAATGTCCTTCTTCTCCACATGAATAGCAAGCGTTGGAGTAAAATCTGTTTACACCTTCTTCTTCAGGGTCTTCAACAACTTCCTTCATCACGGGTTCCTCTAAACTTTCCCTAAGGGCTTCTTTCTGCTGCTTGGTAATTTCTTGTACCTTGCGGTAAATGTGACATTGACCAGGGTAGTGTGTAGTTCCTTCACACGGGAAACAAGTAACTTGCCCAGTCAGGCATTCTTCGGCTGGGTGATTCTCCTCACACTATGGGCATCCATCCTTGTGTTCCTCCTGGGTGTGTCCTATTTCTCCACATATCTTGCATGCACAAGTTTTCTTCATTTTAGTGTCACCGGGCTTCTAGATAAAACGAGACCTTAGTAGAATCGTCTTGAATTCTTCCCAAGCATTTGCTCCATTCCATCCTTGTATGGCTTGATGCATTTTCCACTAGGTTGCAGCACTCTCGGTAAAATACTGAAGAGCATATTGAACCTCATACTTCCTTGCAATCATTTTCTTCTCGAAGTGATCCTCCATGTTTTGAATCCATAGCTCTAACTCCAACTGAGTCATCGGTCCAGAGAATACCAGTCCTTCTTCATTCATCATCTATTGGCTCCAAGGGTTTTAGGGTGAGATAAGAGAGAGCTGGATAGAGAGAGATACACACAATACAAACAATAGTTTTGAAGAAACGAGTTTTATTTTGGGGCTGTCGGAAAACATCAAACAAATGACAGCTCACAAATCATCGCATGTATAACAGGGGTTTGGTCTCTAAAGGTCAAATAATTCTTCAGGAACTTCAAATTCTTCAAGTCTTCAGGGTCTTCAATTATTGCAGCTTCAACTCTTCTAATGCATGGTGAAATCCTGGTTACTTTGAAGGGGTCCAGCTATCCGATATCTTTCTTGGAGCGGCTTTAGTTGATCCTTCATGTGGTCAAAAGGGAAAAGGGGTATATTCTAACTATTTGAGGTGAGAGGGTCTATTTGATAAAACCAGAAAAGATGATAAGTAAGAGTCTTTTTTGAAAATAAAGTTTTTGAGATATCCTGCCAAGGGGCTCTCCGATTTCTAGGGTCACGTCCTACAGTCAACATGTGCTCTGATACCATATCTGTAGCGACCCGACCTCAGACGGTCAAGCCTCTGTGTTTCTATGCCATCCCTGGATCAGTATCCTGGCACACACAGTACATCAATGTATATATCAAAGTGCAATCACATGTATAAATAACGTAAAACTGATATATACCTCATAAGTCACAGCGGAAACAATCAATCGGGTGTGGAGTCCCATCAACGCCATCGGCAGGTTGAGTGTAGACCGTAATCCTGTATCGAATCTCTTACTCGTCGAAGAAAAATATCTGCAACATGATACGTTGCAGCCGTGTAGGTCAGTACACTGAATGTACCGGCAAGATCATAATATGAGAAAACAGATGATAAAACTATTCTACATGCAATATGGCTTTGTGGCTCTGGATCTGAGTTTTGTTTGCGTAAAAGCTGGTTTTATTTTCCCTACATCAAAGAAATATCAGGAGTCTGTACCACGGAGTTTCCTATCATGACATGGTTCCGCCAACCGATGTCTCATAACCCAAATCATCATAAGTTGCCCACAATTAAGTTTTGGATCCGGTGTTGAGAGTTCCGAGATAGATCCAAGTCCAGAGGCTCAAATTGTCCGTAACCGGGGACACGGCTAATCGATTAGGTTTTAACCCTCTGCAGAGGTTTGTACACTTTACCCGCAAGATTCGATCCCTCTTTTTACGTTCTCGCACTTCAGGGTGTTTGAGAACAAGATGACCGAAACATGGTTTTCCGAAGAGTTCCTCGGACCACTGTCCGGTGCTCATCCAATCCTACCGTAGTTCTACATCTGCTAGCACCGTCCCAGCCAGAGTCACCACAAAGGTCAACCAAGCCAGAGCCCATAGTGACTTGCGGTTGCACAGGTAAGCTTCCGGGCATGAAGTATTCTTCCGTCTCTTTGAGTCTGGGTCAAGCTTTCCGCAAGATGTCATGGTGCTTCTCCATGCATCCCGGCCATCCACTGGTTTCTCCAGGGTTCCCGTCAACCGTCCTTCACCCAGTAGTGTGTATTGAATTCTTGTCTTGAGTCTCGAAGTCTTGAGGCCTTGAAGATGCAGTCCTTGCAGATGCCATCATGGAGTTGTCGTCATTGGCGTAGGGTCCTCCTTCTTCACACCAATCTCGTGCACTCATACCAAAACCCCGTCTACTATAGCGTAGCAATAAAGTAATTATCGTCCCGGGCTTGGCAACAGGGTGATGGGTTCCTACCTCATGCATACTACTCAACTACAAGAATTCAATATCACTACTGGAGGGGATTGTTGCAAAGATGACACTAAATGCAATAAAAACATAGGTATGAAAAAGCATGGTCAAAGTGAACTTGCCTGGTATTACTTGATGAAGATAACAACACTCTCAGAATAATGACTTGGTAGAACTAATCGTCACTCCGTTGAAAATCTATATAGTCAAACATAGCATTCATATAAGCAATCATACTAGCAAGCAATTCTAACACTCATAATAAAACCAACAAATAAATTAAAAAAATAACAAGGGACACCAAATAAGAACAAAGGAAAACTACAACAAAAGTACTAAACAAACTCTAAGACATAACCCAAAACAGTTTTGTCCTAAGTAAAAACTTAACAACCAATAAAACAGTAACCTAATAAATTAACAGAAAATAAAAAGTAAACCAACTAAGTTAACAGAAAGTATTTTTCATAAAACTTTATTTGCAAAAAGAAACAAATAAAAAGCTTTTATAAAACTCTAACTATGACCTATACAAGTTTTCATACAAAACTAACAAAATAAATTTTCAAAATAAGAATAAAATTCTCTACAGTTAAATAACAGAAACAAAACTAAATTTTTCTATAGTGACAAAAAGAAATAATTTAAAACTAATAAAAACAATAAAGAAAAGACTAAGACAAAACTATAACTAAAATAGTACTGTTTTGCTAAAAACTTAATTTAAAATAAACCAAAAATAAATCACTATATGACTCTGGATAGACAAAACAATAACTAAACAGTAGCAAAAAGAATCAATCAAAAATATTTTATAAAACTCAAGATACGGCCAAAATAGTGATTTGAACAAATTTCATCAAACTAAAATTTAAACTACTGAAATTTGAAAACTAAGTACACAAACAGAAACTTCAACAAATTTGTGACACAATGCAAAAATAATCACTCAATTTGGATCTAAAACATAAAAGTTATAAGCAATATAAAATCAGAACTATTCTGTTCTTAAAGCAGAAACGAAAATAACAAAAAAAAAACTAACGGGCGCTACGGGGGTGTGCGAGCTGAACTAAACAGCGCTCGGGCGGAAAATAACCGAAACGCGTACGGGCTAAAAGAGAAAGACCGATCGGCTAAACCGACTATACCTGAACCGTTCTAAACCGAATAAAAGCCGGAACTAAACCGATCTATAAACAGAAAAACCTAACCGTTCGTTAGATATAATCTAGCGCGTCAATAACAGATCGGACGGAGGGGAATGGCTCACCGCGGTGGGGCGAGCTCCGGCGAGGTCGTCGGCGGCGGTGGCGGCTCGGGGACGACGCAGGTGAGGCCTCCGGTGGTCCAAGACGACGGTGAAGACGCCCAGGAGATGCGGAAGACAACGGAGATGACGATGGTGGTCGGCGGTGAGCTCGGGGACGTCAGAGGAGGACGGCGGTGAGGTTGATGCGGCGATGGCGTTCGTGCGTCGACGGATGACGGCGCTCCAGTGGGTTTCGGGCTCGGGCGAAGGCACGGGGAGATGAGGACGAGCGATGGGGTTGTGGTGGTGATCTCAGGTGGTGGCAAGGTGGTCGGGGTGGAGTGCTGCGGCGACAATGGCGTGGCGGCGGAGCTCGGGCTCCGGCGAGGCAGTACGGGCGAGGGAGAGGGTTTCGGCGAGGAGAAAGGAGGGGGACGGGTCGAGGAGTCAGGGTACTTATAGGGGAGGCGCCTTGGAGGAGGGGAAAGATCGGGGAGATCGTATCCCGTGAGAATCGGGATTCCGGCGGCGTGGCGGCGGTGGTTCTGGCGTGGGGAGGAAGAAGATCGCAGGCGGCTTGAGCCGGATCGGGCAGTGGGGTCCCAGCGGTCAGTGGCACAAGGGCGAGAGAGAGAGGAGCGGGCGACCGACGCGAAACGGCTGCGGGAGGGAGGCCGCGGTGGAGATGGCCATGGGCCGATTTGGCCAGGTGGGCTGGCAGCTAGCGCCTGGGGCGCTGGCTTCGGCCATTTGTTTTTGTTTTTATTTATAAAGCGCAGACAATAAAACAAACATAAATAAATAAATATAATGTATTATATGGTCATATAACATATCAAAATTTTCAGAAAAACAAGTCCTAAAACATGAACTTTTTTCAGAGGCAAATAGAATCTACAAAAATTCGAATAAAGAAAATAGTGATACTGTTGCATTAAAACCCAACAAAAATCATTTTTAAAATACAAAAATGATTTCTAAGTTATTTTCTCCTAATTTTCCATTGAAGGGAATCATTTTACCCTTATTTCCATTTATTTATTTTCAGGAGAAAAGTAATTTGAATAAAATCCAAATGAATCCAAATTTGAAAGGGAGTTTCAAAATACTTTCAAATGACTTTCAATTTGATTCTTTTTAACTTCCAACTCATATTTCATATAATTGAAGAAGTCATTTTATCTTCTCTCGTGAAAATCATTGAGTTGCATAAAGTTTCCGAATTTGAAATATTCCCAAATGGAATTCAAATCTTTTCAAAACCCTTTTCATTTATTTAAATGGAAGAAGTCATATCATCTTCACTCTAGGGTTTTGTGATGAAATGGATTTGAATTCATGGAGATCATAAATGCAAGGTGAAAGTTTGGGAAAGTCATTTCATTCCCTCTCATTCAACTTTCAAAAAGTTTCAAATTTCACTCAATTTCACACAAGCAACCACACCACAATCAAACAAACAAGCATAATTATTTATTTAAAAGAACATTCCAAAATTTAGAATTTTGGGATGTTACAAACCTACCACACTTCAAATGAATCTCGTCCTCGAGATTCGAAGAGGCTAGAAAGAAAAGGTTAGGGTTTGGGGGTCTTCTAGCAATTCCATTGATCGGAATGGTCTAGTGTGCTACCACACTTAAAAGCACGGTTATGTTTCTCATTGAACTCATGTATTCCGTCCCTTTGGGTTGACGGTGTCGGTCTTCTCATACTCTCTGGAATAACTCCTTCACTGAGGCTCTTCTGGTAGGGTCACAAACTTTTCCTCAAACACATGTCCTTTCATCTTGGTGAGGTTCTTCCGAGACTGGGTCTTCATATCTGACAGGTATGTCGTCAATACTAAACAACTATCGAAAATCTCATGGTGGTCGACAATTCATGGTTTCTCCTGCAGGAAAATGGTCGGGGCTGGATCTCAGTGTATAACCTACGTTTGGCAGCGGTTGCCTGTACATGGATAAATCTTCCTACCATTCGATGGTTTAAACAAGGTTTGACATCGTCGTCTCTCTACTATGGGTAAGTCAGATTTACCATTCCAAATAGCAAGAGCGAATGACAAGAGTAAGTCGGTATGGTGATAAATCCATTCCGCACCCGAATCATTACCTTGTATAAGGTTTAGCGGATCTCGCATTTCTAACACTCGGGCATTCTCACAAGCATTGCCGAATTTCTCTTGTCCTCGAACTGGGTTCGGGTATATCCATTAATTCTGCAAGCTGAACAAAACATCTATTGTTCTTCACAACTCTTAGGTTTTTGCGTAATCTCCTATGAAACGTTTGCTAATGAAATCACAGCTTCTTCCAAAATTTCTTCTTCCAGGGAGTACTTGATCCTTATTAATTCCTGGGCCTGTGGGTAATGGGCCCACTTCAATAGTTGCACCACTTTAACTCATCATTTGAGCTACTATTGTTCCGTATTCCAAAACTGCACCTCCTTTAAATCCAATATTACTTCATTCCTTCATACTCTTGAGGTAATTAATATATCAAATAAAATCCTTAAACTTAATCCGTCCAACTCCACTCTGTGGGATACATTTTTCCTTACCATCGGTAAGGTGTTCTCACAGGGTACTACCACCCTTAAAGTGAAATTTACAATTTCATCCATAGACCATATTTCTCATATCCTCGAAAATGGTCCAAATACGTGTTCATAGAGTAACAACTCATACAATTCAACATATGTCACCTTAACTTTATTGATTTCATCAATCCATTACAAACTCTGAGGCTTCGATTACATAATTCAACTCATCAAACTTATGAAAAAAATTGCTTTCTACTACTCTTATTATCCATATTAAAATCTCAACTACTCAGCTCCAACTTTCATCTGATATGAACATTCCCTAGCAAAATGCACTGCTTCCTTGCAGTGAAAACAAATGACTTCCGACATGTCCCCGGGCTTCTTTGTGATTATGTAGGCTCCTTGATTTTTTTGCTTCTTTTCTGGACATTTACCAGCGTAATGACCTAAGTCCTTGCACCTGTAACAAGTGATATGACTCAGGTCCTTTTCTGCAGAAGTTGGATTGTTTTGGGGATGCCTTCGTTTTCTTTTCCTGGATTTCTCCGTAATGATCAGAGCTTCTATTTCCTGAGGGTCAAACTTCACTTCTGCTGTCGGGAAGTCTCCGGGATACTCTTCTCTTTCCTTTGTGCAATACTGAGAATAATGTCCTTCTTCTCCACATGAATAGCAAGCGTTGGAGTAAAATCTGTCTACACCTTCTTCTTCAGGGTCTTCAACAACTTCCTTCATCACGGGTTCCTCTAAAATTTCCCTAAGGGCTTCTTTCTGCTGCTTGGTAATTTCTTGTACCTTGCGGTAAATGTGACATTGACCAGGGTAGTGTGTAGTTCCTTCACACGGGAAACAAGTAACTTGCCCAGTCAGGCATTCTTCGGCTGGGTGATTCTCCTCACACTATGGGCATCCATCCTTGTGTTCCTCCTGGGTGTGTCCTATTTCTCCACATATCTTGCATGCACAAGTTTGCTTCATTTTAGTGTCACCGGGCTTCTAGATAAAACGAGACCTCAGTAGAATCGTCTTGAATTCTTCCCAAGCATTTGCTCCATTCCATCCTTGTATGGCTTGATGCATTTTCCACTAGGTTGCAGCACTCTCGGTAAAATACTAAAGAGCATATTGAACCTCATACTTCCTTGCAATCATTTTCTTCTCGAAGTGATCCTCCATGTTTTGAATCCATAGCTCTGACTCCAACTGAGTCATCGGTCCAGAGAATACCAGTCCTTCTTCATTCAACATCTATTGGCTCCAAGGGTTTAGGGTGAGATAAGAGAGAGCTGGATAGAGAGAGATATACACAATACAAACAATAGTTTTGAAGAAACGAGTTTTATTTTGGGGCTGTCGGAAAACATCAAACAAATGACAGCTCACAAATCATCGCATGTATAACAGGGGTTTGGTCTCTAAAGGTCAAATAATTCTTCAGGAACTTCAAATTCTTCAAGTCTTCAGGGTCTTCAATTGTTGCAGCTTCAACTCTTCTAATGCATGGTGAAATCCTGGTTACTTTGAAGGGGTCCAGCTATCCGATATCTTTCTTGGAGCGGCTTTAGTTGATCCTTCATGTGGTCAAAAGGGAAAAGGGGTATATTCTAACTATTTGAGGTGAGAGGGTCTATTTGATAAAACCAGAAAAGATGATAAGTAAGAGTCTTTTTTGAAAATAAAGTTTTTGAGATATCCTGCCAAGGGGCTTTCCGATTTCTAGGGTCACGTCCTACAGTCAACATGTGCTCTGATACCATATCTGTAGCGACCCGACCTCAGAAGGTCAAGCCTCTATGTTTCTATGCCATCCCTGGATCAGTATCCTGGCACACACAGTACATCAATGTATATATCAAAGTGCAATCACATGTATAAATAACGTAAAACTGATATATACCTCATAAGTCACAGCGGAAACAATCAATCGGGTGTGGAGTCCCATCAACGCCATCGGCAGGTTGAGTGTAGACCGTAATCCTGTATCGAAACTCTTACTCGTCGAAGAAAAATATCTGCAACATGATACGTTGCAGCCGTGTAGGTCAGTACATTGAATGTACCGGCAAGATCACAATATGAGAAAACAGATGATAAAACTATTCTACATGCAATATGGCTTTGTGGCTCTGGATCTGAGTTTTGTTTGCGTAAAAGCTGGTTTTATTTTCCCTACATCAAAGAAATATCAGGAGTCTGTACCACGGAGTTTCCTATCATGACATGGTTCCGCCAACCGATGTCTCATAACCCAAATCATCATAAGTTGCCCACAATTAAGTTTTGGATCCGGTGTTGAGAGTTCCGAGATAGATCCAAGTCCAGAGGCTCAAATTGTCCGTAACCGAGGACACGGCTAATCGATTAGGTTTTAACCCTCTGCAGAGGTTTGTACACTTTACCCGCAAGATTTGATCCCTCTTTTTACGTTCTCGCACTTCAGGGTGTTTGAGAACAAGATGACCGAAACATGGTTTTCCGAAGAGTTCCTCGGACCACTGTCCGGTGCTCATCCAATCCTACCGTAGTTCTACATCTGCTAGCACCGTCCCAGCCAGAGTCACCACAAAGGTCAACCAAGCCAGAGCCCATAGTGACTTGCGGTTGCACAGGTAAGCTTCCGGGCATGAAGTATTCTTCCGTCTCTTTGAGTCTGGGTCAAGCTTTCCGCAAGATGTCATGGTGCTTCTCCATGCATCCCGGCCATCCACTGGTTTCTCCAGGGTGCCCGTCAACCGTCCTTCACCCAGTAGTGTGTATTGAATTCTTGTCTTGAGTCTCGAAGTCTTGAGGCCTTGAAGATGCAGTCCTTGCAGATGCCATCATGGAGTTGTCGTCATTGGCGTAGGGTCCTCCTTCTTCACACCAATCTCGTGCACTCATACCAAAACCCCGTCTACTATAGCGTAGCAATAAAGTAATTATCGTCCCGGGCTTGGCAACAGGGTGATGGGCTCCTACCTCATGCATACTACTCAACTACAAGAATTCAATATCACTACTGGAGGGGATTGTTGCAAAGATGACACTAAATGCAATAAAAACATAGGTATGAAAAAGCATGGTCAAAGTGAACTTGCCTGGTATTACTTGATGAAGATAACAACACTCTCAGAATAATGACTTGGTAGAACTAATCGTCACTCCGTTGAAAATCTATATAGTCAAACATAGCATTCATATAAGCAATCATACTAGCAAGCAATTCTAACACTCATAATAAAACCAACAAATAAATTAAAAAAATAACAAGGGACACCAAATAAGAACAAAGGAAAACTACAACAAAAGTACTAAACAAACTCTAAGACATAACCCAAAACAGTTTTGTCCTAAGTAAAAACTTAACAACCAATAAAACAGTAACCTAATAAATTAACAGAAAATAAAAAGTAAACCAACTAAGTTAACAGAAAGTATTTTTCATAAAACTTTATTTGCAAAAAGAAACAAATAAAAAGCTTTTATAAAACTCTAACTATGACCTATACAAGTTTTCATACAAAACTAACAAAATAAATTTTCAAAATAAGAATAAAATTCTCTACAGTTAAATAACAGAAACAAAACTAAATTTTTCTATAGTGACAAAAAGAAATAATTTAAAACTAATAAAAACAATAAAGAAAAGACTAAGACAAAACTATAACTAAAACAGTACTGTTTTGCTAAAAACTTAATTTAAAATAAACCAAAAATAAATCACTGTATGACTCTGGATATACAAAACAATAACTAAACCGTAGCAAAAAGAATCAATCAAAAATATTTTATAAAACTCAAGATACGGCCAAAATAGTGATTTGAACAAATTTCATCAAACTAAAATTTAAACTACTGAAATTTGAAAACTAAGTACACAAACAGAAACTTCAACAAATTTGTGACACAATGCAAAAATAATCACTCAATTTGGATCTAAAACATAAAAGTTATAAGCAATATAAAATCAGAACTATTCTGTTCTTAAAGCAGAAACGAAAATAACAAAAAAAAAACTAACGGGCGCTACGGGGGTGTGCGAGCTGAACTAAACAGCGCTCGGGCGGAAAATAACCGAAACGCGTACGGCCTAAAAGAGAAAGATCGATCGGCTAAACCGACTATACCTGAACCGTTCAAAACCGAATAAAAGCCGGAACTAAACCGATCTATAAACAGAAAAACCTAACCGTTCGTTAGATATAATCTAGCGCGTCAATAACAGATCGGACGGAGGGGAATGGCTCACCGCGGTGGGGCGAGCTCCTGCAAGGTCGTCGGCGGCGGTGGCGGCTCGGGGACGACGCAGGTGAGGCCTCCGGTGGTCCAAGACGACGGTGAAGACGCCCAGGAGATGCGGAAGACAACGGAGATGACGATGGTGGTCGGCGGTGAGCTCGGGGACGTCAGAGGAGGACGGCGGTGAGGTTGATGCGGCGATGGCGTTCGGGCGTCGACGGATGACGGCGCTCCGGTGGGTTTCGGGCTCGGGCGAAGGCACGGGGATATGATGACGACCGATGGGGTTGCGGTGGTGATCTCAGGTGGTGGCAAGGTAGTCGGGGTCGAGTGCTGCGGCGGCAATGGCGTGGCGGCGGAGCTCGGGCTCCGGCGAGGCAGTACGGGCGAGGGAGAGGGTTTCGGCGAGGGGAAAGGAGGGTGGCGGGTCGAGGAGTCGGGGTACTTATAGGGGAGGCGCCTTGGAGGAGGGGAAAGATCGGGGAGATCGTATCCCGTGAGAATCGGGATTCCGGCGGCGTGGCGGCGGTGGTTCTGGCGTGGGGAGGAAGAAGATCGCAGGCGGCTTGAGCCGGATCGGGCAGTGGGGTCCCAGCGGTCAGTGGCACAAGGGCGAGAGAGAGAGGAGCGGGCGACCGACGCGAAACGGCTGCGGAAGGGAGGCCGCGGTGGAGATGGCCATGGGCCGATTTGGCCAGGTGGGCTGGCAGCTAGCGCCTGGGGCGCTGGCTTCGGCCGTTTGTTTTTGTTTTTATTTATAAAGCGCAGATGATAAAACAAACGTAAATAAATAAATATATTATATTATATGGTCATATAACATATCAAAATTTTCAGAAAAACAAGTCCTAAAATATGAACTATTTTTCAGAGGCAAACAGAATCTAAAAAAATTCGAATAAAGAAAATAGTGATACTGTTGCATTAAAACCCAACAAAAATCATTTTTAAAATACAAAAATGATTTCTAAGTTATTTTCTCCTAATTTTCCATTGAAGGGAATCATTTTACCCTTATTCCAATTTATTTATTTTCAGGAGAAAAGTAATTTGAATAAAATCCAAATAAATCCAAATTTGAAAGGGAGTTTCAAAATACTTTCAAATGACTTTCAATTTGATTCTTTTTAACTTCCAACTCATATTTCATATAATTGAAGAAGTCATTTTATCTTCTCTCGTGAAAATCATTGAGTTGCATAAAGTTTCCGAATTTGAAATATTCCCAAATGGAATTCAAATCTTTTCAAAACCCTTTTCATTTATTTAAATGGAAGAAGTCATATCATCTTCACTCTAGGGTTTTGTGATGAAATGGATTTGAATTCATGGAGATCATAAATGCAAGGTGAAAGTTTGGGAAAGTCATTTCATTCCCTCTCATTCAGCTTTCAAAAAGTTTCAAATTTCACTCAATTTCACACAAGCAACCACACCACAATCAAACAAACAAGCATAATTATTTATTTAATATAACATTCCAAAATTTAGAATTTTGGGATGTTACATGTACAAACTATCAGCTGAACCAAAAAAAGAACTAAATTTGGCATATCTACTAGTAAGTAACAAATACTTATCTGCACAGTAATATTGATGGTTGAGCCGGCTAGTTATTTCAATCTTAGTGTGACTAGAACATCCCATACATGTACAAATTACACCCTGATTAGGCATAGTTCATAATAGTAATATGCAAAACATTATTATATCATATTCAACAAACCTACCAAATAGTTCTTTTAGGATGGTTATCTTCTCCACCCTTCACCAGAGTACTACAAAGGGGTGGAAATGGCTATATGAGACTAAAGCAGTTAACCGGCCAAATCGTTACTTTGACTTGTAGAAGATATTGACACAACCAGTTCTTGCTAAGTAAAGTTAGTTCTCGTAAATTTTATCGTTGATCTTAATATCTAGCCAAATACATCCGCACTCACTATGTTGGAGGAGTGGATGTATAGTCTGACCAAGCCTCATATAGTTTATTTAACAAAATGTATAACAAGTACTCATCTTTAGGGTTACACCTACACACCATCCACCATGCCGGCGAGTTATTATCACATTTATTTCTTCCCAATGCCCATCCAATGTGCGTGCATACATATAGCTACCATTCGTTGCGGTTTTTAAAAATAGCCTAAAGACACGCAGGTCATCTCGAGTGAGCATCCACCATGGACAGTCCTTGTGACAATGCACCTCATTTTTACTATGTTATAGTGTCCCGAGGAAATACAAAATAACATTGTACTAGACAGGTAAAATATCCCAGCACCTCAATAATTTGTTCTTAATGAGTGATATGTACCTTTCATATCATGAGACTAGTGGCACTTTTTGAATAGTTCTCATGTCTTACGTTTTTATCATAACATCCATTTTTGTAAACAAATAAAGTTTATATAATATGAAATGCAATTTTCTTCAGATGGTCCTCTTCTCCACCCATCGGGAGAGAACCGGGGAGCGGTGAAAATGGCTGCAAGAGGCTAGCTAGAGCACTAAACCAGCAAATTCCTCGAGAACAATTTTTTGAAGCTAAACTGGCAGATGATTTGCCATTGCATAATTGATTAGGGAGATATATAGATGTAAGTGTTTAAGAGGAAAAATAAGTTCAGTTGCTAGTTAGGCACTATTTGTACAACAACATGAAGAGAGAGATTGCATCTCCAAATTAGGGCGCCCAGTATGGTGACATAAAGTGTTGAAGCGCGTGAAGCTCGCCCAACATATACACTACTGTTACTTTTACGCTGACATAAAATGTTAGTGATAAACTAGGATATCTCGGAAGAGAACGATAAATTGCCTATCTATGATCACCACGTGAGAAGCTTGTGAAGCTCGCTCCTCTCCAAATCAACGATGGGCGAGTTCAAGTAGATCTCACAAAAAGCACATTTGCTGTGTGTCAGTCACTAATAATTTTTACTGCCCGGCAGCTACTTCCCACTCATTCAATCCAACCATTGGGTCAAAATCAACCGAAACTAAACTTCTTCAAGTCATCCGACAAAATAGGTAGTCCGATAAAAACGGGACGATCATGTGCATTCATGCACGGCTCAAATGTTCCGAACAAATTCATGCCTTCTCCCGGGCAAAGGAAGAAATAAAGGGTTGAGCTGCTGCCTGCCGCAAGCGCCATGGCAGTCCAATGCAATGTCCTTCCATCGTTCAGTTAGAACACACCTACGTACTCGCTCGGCCTGCAATTCTTCATGGAACTGTATAGACCGCTCCCCGTTAAGCTCCCACGCACATCAGTTGCTGGCACTCATCCTCTGCAGCAACAGATTATGTCTACACAACTGATCAACTTAAGCTGCACGTTACAATATCGGAGGAAATCTGACATACATGTCTTGACTACACGAACTAGCACCCGCCACATGCACGTCAACACACAACCCCATCAAGCTCGCAGGGGAGAGCTGAAGCCAAGTGTCAGCGCCGCGCTGAGGCTGCATGTGCGGCCATGTGCACGCGTCTTGTCCTTACCTCCGGAGCTCCCTCGTCTCGAACTTATTTTCCAAAGCCATTTTTGCCGGTAACCATGACAGGGGAGCCATGCGGCTCAGTGACATTAAGTTATGATCATCATAGCTTGAGACTTCGGAGACCTCAGTTAATTAAGCAGGCTTGTGGACATGCAGGATCGTACTTGTCCAGCCTGTATCCATACTTACATACCCAGTATACGACAACACACAATGATAATACGTACGTACAGCTAAGGGCCTAAGGCACAGGCAATTTGTGGTGATGAGACGTTTGAGTTGTGCTGTGCTGTGCTGGTAAGCGGGCATGTGCTGTAAGCCGGTAAGCGGGCATGTGCTGTGCTGTACTCCGCACCTTATATAGCTCAACTCCCTTTCAACTTTTCGAGCTATTTATGTGCCATCATAACACGGGAGCCAGCTCACTAGTATATCATCATGCGCTTGGGAGACCTTAAGCTTGTGGACATCTGGCGTCCTACTTGTCCACGCTACGTTCATGCATAGCATAAGACAAGACATCATCATCATGGAAGAATATGAGCACGTCAACAGCAGGGAAGAATGTTCTCGGCGGTCGAAATTAAATGCCATGAGCATGAGATTCTATACTTTTGAGCTTTAAGTCGCCGACACAAGGTATACATCATGAAAAAGAGGAGCATTAATATCCAACATCATCGTAAAAATTATCCATGCATGTGTGAGAGATTATGAATCGGACGACACATGCTATATGGAACATACATGTTGAATTAAGGTAGTACCACTTAGTGACACCACATGCCAAAGACTAGTCCTATTTAAGCAGCAGGAGCGTCCACATTTCTGCGCCAGCAAGTACATCCTATCATCCGTCGATTTTACTTCTCACAGCAAGTACATCCTGTCTCTGCGCCAGCAAAGGAACAGACACAACCATGCAAGGTCCTACCAGCAGCACCAAGTCCTTCAAGCAGGCCTTCCTCAAGAACCTCCTCCTCAGCCTCCAGCTACAGGCACGCCCGAACACGTCCTTTGGCGGCATCACTAGCCTCCGCGTGAGGAAGCGCGCCG
The DNA here is from genome assembly GCA_032464435.1 of Aegilops umbellulata. NCBI lineage: Eukaryota > Viridiplantae > Streptophyta > Magnoliopsida > Poales > Poaceae > Aegilops > Aegilops umbellulata. Next base: position 421,602,799 of record CP136059.1, read on the forward strand.
TCAAGTCCTCCGTGGACGTCGCTATGGCGACTGCGCATGGCGGCGGAGCGAGGTGGCCCAAGGCCATCTTGGCTCCAGTGTCCAGAGCGTGCAAGGTACAGAGGTGGCGGAGGATCGTGAGGAGGTGCCGCAGCTGCAAGAGGAGCTATGTTGCGGGGAGGCTCCTTAGGAGGAGGACCATGGCGCTGAGGGATGTGATACCAGGAGGCCGGCACTCCGCAATCGACGAGGTCACCCTGCTCGGTGAGGCCATGGACTACGTCGTTCACCTGCGTGCTCAGGTGGATGTGCTCCGCCGGTTCTCCGAAGCAGTGAAAAGATCCAGCTCCATGGCTCGGCCGGTACGTCAAAAGTTTTAGTTGCTTAATTCCATTTACTGCTAAGCTTCATTGTGTATGTAACTAATAGGTCGCTCAACGGCGTGCAGTGATTCCTGGTCTTAGTGTGCACTTGGAGAAAAAGAGGCATTATTTAGTATGAGGTGGTGGCGTGCCGTTGCCTTTGCAAAAAGAAAGACATGGTTTCGATGATGATTGATGCTCAGGGAGTGGTGAAGAATATATATCAGGATCTTCTCTTGTTCTTTTGGGAGGAGACACCACTTTTGTAGTGGCACCCACTCTCTAGGCAGCGGGACACGGATCGGCTAGGCGGAGTGATAAATCTTATAGTGGCAGGCCGTCAACTCGCTTCGCCTCTTAGCCGTTGATCGATTGGCTCTGACGAGCCTTGTATCCCCTTTTTTATTTTCTTTTTCGGGTTGCATGAATAACTCCACCGAGCAGATCTTTTTATCTTCTTCTCTGCATTTGCCTTGTTGTTTGGAAGCGCTGCTTTTATTTACAAAGTGGGGGCAAAATCCTATTTCAAGAGGATAAATGTTGAGCTGGAGGGGAGTGAAATGACAAAGAAATAAAAAAGACTTGTTTTCTCTTAATTAAGAGATGATCTCTAGCAATGATATCCCTCACCATATTTAGGTATTTATTGATGACAAGAGTAAGAGTTAACTCATTGTACATCATATTTTTATAGCCTTCTTTAAATTATGTGGCAGACTTAAGATAAGATAATCTGACCGACCACTGTAGACGCTCATAAGTGCTACACACTATCACCCACCTTATCGATGAGTTATTATCACATTTGTTTCACCCTTAGATCCCAATCATCTTGTGTGTAAATAAATAGCTCCCATCTACCATGGTTAGTATATAATGACCAGATAGCGAGGAGTGGACTACAAGAGGTACATATATATATGCCATTTATCTCAAGTGAGCTAGCCACCGTAGAGGTAGTAATCCTGGAAGAAATTTGCCGCAATACTACTCTTGAAGTCAAGTTTCGTTGAAATTCGTAACAGCTATTATACCACACACTATCAAAAATATTCTGGATTTGGGAGGCATTAGGGAAATATTTGCTTGTGTGTGTGAGAGGTATTGCACTATATCTCTATACTCTACTCCATTGCTCAATAATGTTTTGATGCATGGAAAGAACAGGCTAGAATTTAGAACAAGGGTAATTATATATAGTCCTCTTGTTTGACCATGCAGCATGAGTGGTAAGCTATCTCAAAGCCGGCCGATGTTCCTTCAGCAATTTCTATATCTCGTTTCGAGCGGCAAGTGGCTATTGAGGTCTTCAAAGCTTGGCATGGCGAGTGCCTTTGCGTATGGTCCTTTCTTCCTGTTGGTTGAGTGCACTTTTCAATCTTTGGCTAACGACATACAATCAAAGGAAGAAGAAGACTAGTATGTTTCTCATTGTAATTTTATTTTTTACGAGTTGTTCGGCCTCCAATTATCTTTCCATTATACAGGCTATTGTCTTCCTCAATAATTCTCGGATCTAAGGGAATCTACTTCTCCCTGCTTTGTCCGTGTATGTCTGGGACAACCCGGATAGTGTCCGTACAAGAGAGAGAAGGAAAAAATCTACCCAACTAGACCCAAGATTATCCCTATATGGCAGAGTTGTCTACAGTCCCTCAAACTCAGACTATATGTGAGGAGGATATTCGGGTGTTCGCACGTCTTCGGACAGTCCGCCACGTCGGACGCGGTCCATCGCAGACCACTTTATCTCATTTTTCTATTCTCTCTTCATTCTCCATGTCCATCTCCACCAAACATATGCATTTTTGTCCTATTAAAACAGACCTTGTGCTAAATAGATGGTAGTCCCTTGATCTATCCATGCGGACGAGATACATCTATTGAGACTGGACAATTTCAGGCCCATACATGCATGCACAGATAAATGCGGGCTTAAAACGGGCACGTCCGGACGCTGTCCGGACACGTTTGTCGATGTGTATAGGAGAACAAAATAGCCCAGTCCATTTGTAGATGCTCTGAGATACATTTGAGTGTCTTTTCTTTGGAAAAAATAGTGTTCAATCGACGTAGGCACGTTGCCACACTCCCCAGACAGACGCCTATAACGATAATGTGCATTGGTTGAACAAGGGAAATCATCAGATCATGTGCAAGCAAGCACAACCCCGAAGTTCCGAACAAATTAACACATGACATGCCATGTGAAGATGTTCGCAGCCCGCCGCATGCCTCCCTTTCCCTGGGCAATGGGTTAAGCTGTTGCCCTGCCGCATGCACCATGTACTCCAATGCTCATGCATCCACGTGCATCCCTTGTTGATGTAATATCACTGGTAGTCACAGAACTTGCATGAGATGTGCAGTTTGGTACTAAAACTTGAAAAATATGGTTCTGGTCATCTAACTTGTGTTTAGGTGCAAATACGGTCACTCCGACTATATGTGCGCATATCCACCGCTGGCATGGCATGCCACGCATGCACAGCCCCACTGTCAGCGACATATATCGCTTCAAGGCAACATGTGTTTTTTCATGGAACCCCCTTAAATTTATTTAGTTATGAGCAAAGGTGCTCAAATAAAATAAAAAGGATGCGGTTGATGGATTCGAACCCACGACCACCTAATAATACACTTGCATGTAAATCCACCCAACCAAAGGAGGTTAATCTTAGGGTGTGTTCGGCAACGCTCCAGCTCCCAGCTTCGTCTACTCCACGCATGAAGCTGAGCCGAACGCTCTAGCTCCATGGAGTAGAAATAAAGAAGTTGGCGGGCATCCCAAGTGCAAAAACTGAGGAGTTGGAGAAGCTGGCCTTTCCTAGATCTCAGAAAAGGGTGAAGTTGGAGTTGACTGAAATTACAAGGCAGTGTCGCCGCCAAGTGACTGGATGGAACCGGTACGAGAGAAATCGTCACGAGCGAACATAACATACACTAGCCAACCTGCCACTTGGGCTGAAAATAACTTTCACACTCACAAATCCGGCCGGGCCTATAACCCAGGCCTCTTTCACATCCACTTGGGCTCTCAGCCTACTCCAAAACTCCGACCAAATTGGCCGAATGCATGGGCTATCGGCTGGGAGCTGGTACTTCAAGAAGCTGACGCTGCCGAATGATTTTCAGGTCACCACCTGAAGCGAGAAGCCAGGCGAGAAGTCAGATTTGAGAAGTTTTGCAGAAGCTGAGAAGGTGCTGAACACGCCCTTAGTATTTGATTGTACACATATAAGCCCCGGCGTAAACTGAATGACGGGTGGAACACGGCTGCCGCCAACACTGTCAAATTTTCTTGGTCAATCCGATAAATGATCCCACATGACATTAACTGGTAATTAAGGTTAGAGTCTAACTGTATAATTTAGGGGTGGGGCCACAAGTCGACACTAACAATGAGTTAGGCTAATCTAAGCTTTTTTTTGGGGGGGGGGGGGGTTCGGGCGAGAAAGACCCGGAGTTGACAAGATATTTCGAAATGCGGATTTTGCAGCCCCTTCCAAAAAAACGGAATAAAAAAAATCTTGCTCATGAACAAGTTTGTGTATGTTTTGAGTTCAGCATTATACATTTTGACGCATTTTTAATTCGAATTTCATTTGAAAATTTCTGGCAACAAAAGATTTTTCGGAAACCTTTATTTCTGGCCGAATGGGGAAATGGAATCAGGAAAAAATATGCGTTCTATAAGAGTAAATGTATCTCCATATAGGAATGAAATTGTGCTTGGTAGAGTGGTTCGCTAGTGTATGCTCGTATATGAAGTTGCGAGTTCGTACCCCTACCATGCCCTTTTTATTTCTCATTTCTCACACCCACATCTTGCTGACAAGTGGACCCATACGTGCTGCTGGGGGTGCTGTGTATTTAAATATAGAGCGAGGGGTGTGTCTATGAAAAGACAAGCACTCCGACAGTGGGTCATAGCACCACTGGCATGCCAAGCAAGCACAAGGTATGTCCGGATACGGAAGAAATGGCCGTATTTGCACGAGATGACAAGTTATGTGACCACAATTCTGTATTTTTTGTAGTCAAACTGAACATCGAGCGCAAGTTGTATGACTCACGGTGATATTACCTCTCCCTTGTTTCAAGGAACTAGCATCAATCAATGCACACACATACACACACCTAGTCACCTACTACGTAGTGCTAGCTCAACCTATAGTTCTGCATAGAATTGCTTCCTAGCTATAGTGTATATAGATCTTGCCGTCAAGCTGCTAAGGCCAGGTTCCTAAGCTTCCTCCACACTGAACTTCACTTACACTTTTGCGACAGTTGAGGAAATCTGACCTACCATGTACTCCTGTCCCCGCCAAAAAAATGTTGTTTACTCCTACATGACTACACGATGCATCAGCTGCTTCGCATGCACGTCGACACATCCTCATCCTGTTCGCTGCCCCTGGCGCTGCATGTGCGGCCATGTGCGCGCGTCTTGTCTTTCCCTCCGGTTCATTGCAAAGCCATGTTTCTTGTGTGACCATGAGACGGTAGCCAGCTCAGTGATTATATGTTTGTTATCATCGATCATCATGCGCTTGAGGCTTCAAGTACGTGACCCTAAGCAGGCTTGTGGACATCTTGGATTGTACGTGTCCATCTTGTATCCATACGGTCATACCCAGCATACCGCAACGCACAATGATAACACTACGTAGTAAACAATGATAATACTACTTAGTAAACGCACATGCAATGCGTGATGATGCATCATACTTTTGATACGAGATCGACACCTAGGAAATGTCTAGGTACATTAGCCGGCATGTATGATGTTTTGTTTTGAGAGGTCAGACTTTTTTCAAGGTGAAAACCTAAGATCTTGGATTGGACGACTGCGGCGCTTGTGTATTTTTATCTTTTTGAAGGTGTCGCTTTCGAAGACCTTTTTGGTTTTTCGGTTGTTGCCTTTGATGGTGGTTTGTGTGCTGCTGCTGAGAGGAGTTGATCACAATAGGTGGCCTTTATTTTTTCCTTACTTTTTTTGTTTTGTTTTTCAGACTGTGTGCATCTTTGTGATATTTCGTTGGTGTAGAGGCCGTGTGTAATTGGCATCTTCATGATATTAATATATATTTTTATCAAAAAATGTATGATATTATCTTCATGATATTAATATATTTTTTTTGTCGAAAAATGTATGATGTTTTGTGTTGCGTCCATGTGACGCCTGTACCAGCCAACTCCTCTACTTTTCAAACCATTTTTCTCGATAAACACTGGGGAATATATGTACACCATTATGAGCTTGGGAGACCTGAAGCATGTGGACATCTCAAGCCGTACTTGTCCGTTCTACGTCCATGCTTAGTGTATGACAACACGTCATCATCACGGAAGAATATGAGCACACGCCTGCTTGCTGTACTAAGAGGGTGTTTATTTCCAGGGCTTATTGGTTTAGGGACTTGAAAAAGTCCCTATAAGTCCCATCTAAACCAAACAGGAGAGATTTATAGGGACTTAAAGTGGGCATTTGGGACTTATGATATAAGACTTTCAAAGAGGGACTTATAGGGACTTATAGGTGTAATATGGTCTTATAGGGACTTATAAGTCCCATGAACCAAACAGGTAGGGACTTTTTAAGGACTTATGACTTATAAGTTGGGACTAAAAAAAGTCCTAAAACTTATGAACCAAACAGGGCCTAAGGCGATCGCCGACAGCATCTACATCATTGAGATTAGGATCTTGGTGACACCACGTGCCGAAGACTAGTCTTATTTAAGCAGCAGGAGCTAGCGCCCATGTTTCTAGTACCTATCCATCGACATTACTATTACTTACCACCGGCAAGTACATCTGTACTTGACTCTGCTCAAGCAAACACAGAGAACATAAAACCAATGCAAGGCCCTAACACAAGCACCAAGTCCTTCAAGCAAGCACTCCTCAAGAACCTCCTCTTGGGCCTCCAGCTTCATGCACGCACGAGCACATCCTTCGGCAGCAGCGCCATGAACCTCCACAAGAGGAAGCTCGCCGTCAAGTCCTCCGCCAACGTCGCCATGGCGGCCGCGCGCTGTGCCACCCGCACCGACGCAAGGTGGCCCAGTGCCATCTTAGCCTCCGAAGCGGGCGCCTCACCATCATCCGGCGCGTGCAAAGTGCATAGGTGCAGGAGGATCGTGAGCAAGTGCCGCCGGCGGAAGAGGAGCTGGATTAGATCAGGTCGCGCTGGTGGTGACGCTGTTGCGAGGAGGCTATTGAGGACGAGGACTATGGCGCTCAGGGAGGTGATACCGGGGTGCCAGGACACCGCCGTTGACCAGGCCACCCTGCTACGCGAGGCCATGGACTACGCGGTGCACCTGCGCGCTCAGGTCGACGTGCTCCGCCGCTTATCGGAAGCCGTGCAAAGATCCAGCTCCATCTCTCGGCAGGTACGTGACAATCAAGGTGATTGGCTCCATTTATTGGTAATTTTAAGTGTGTAAGTAATAACTTGCTCATTTGGCATGCAGGGTCAGCAGTGATGCTTTGGTCTCGATCTGCACTTACAAAGGAGGCATGATTAAGTGTGTGGTAGTGCTGTGCCAGCGCCTCTGCAATTAACTTAAAAAGGAGGCATGATTAAGTATGTGGTAGTGCCTCCAAGATGACCAGGGAGGAAATAGGCACAACCCTGCCGTGAGCAGAGCGGTGAAGAAATATATACATCAGAATGTGACATGTTCTTCTAGGAGGTCAGATTGGTATATGGCTATATATATGGTGCTAGCAAGTTTTCACACTCTTTGTTGATCAGCAGAGAAAATGGTGCCAGGAATTATATACTGCAGTTGTATCTAAAAATATGTTGTGTTGTTGCAAAAGAAAGGTATTAGAGATTGTGAAAACTTGCTTAAATCGGGCATGCGTCTGTAGTTTGAATTCAAGGTATGTTCGTGCATGCGTGCTAGATAGCTTGAGAAAATGGTGCCAGGAATTACGTACTGCACGAAAAAAAATGTATGATAGCCAGTCTAACATACTATCTTTTATCCATGGAAACAAATGATAAAAGTATGTAGCTGCATACCTTCAACTTCAAAAGCATAGCCTCCGAATTGATCTTGCTGAAACATGGTAACAAGATGAGGTTTAATCTCAAATGTTTCAGCTGGAACTGGAGGTTGCGCAATAGATGCACGCGTGAAATCTTCATCTAGAGTTGCAGACTCCCCAAACTTTTTTCTTAACCATAATACATTTTTTCTTAAGAGTTTTCTATAAACTAGCATAAATATAAACTAAGGACAAAATAAACAAAATATAAAAATAAAAACAAGGACTCTAGTAACCTTACTAAGGTAGCAAAAATGCTTCCCGACAACGGCACCAGAAAGGGTTCCTTATCTTTGATTTAGTTTTGGAGTTTCATTTTCCACTAGGGGTAACCCTATGATCGAACCTAAGGGGATGTTTGCTAACTAAAGACAAGGTGGTTCTTGCAAGCACTTGTCAACAGAATAGTTCTAGTTTCGTGGATGAAAACGCATGATTCATAAGAAGAAAAATAACAAGGAAAATAGGACAGAGCTTAAGGTTTTGCCTGTCGTGTATACTTGCATTTGGGATCCTATCACATGTTGTTTGTCGGAGATGCGTACAAATAACTCAACAAACCGACATGCAGCCACACTATGACTCTGTTGTCCAACCAAACCAGTTACCGTCTGATGGGGTTATCTTGATTGTTAAGGATAAACCAAGACCAATGCACTGGGTCTTTAATGATTGCACTATTTATACAAGAGAGAATAGTTTTCACCTACCATACTAATCTTACTGTCACTGATGTTCATCACAACCTTCTGATCCTCTTTGCCATAAAACTCTCCCTGGTCTATGAATGTTATCTCGGGTACTTGCGGTGCCTTAGAACGAGGTAGAGACAAGTTTGTTGCACAGCACATAGAGATAACATTATTATTATAATAAACCAACAATCCTGTTGCGTGAGTACAAGGGGCCGCCATGCTATACCTCAGCCCTTTGCACGATGAGACTACTCGCACATCGCAGATATATCGCGGGCAAAAAACATTGCGTATGGTACTTGAAGATGAATGACTGCAATAGTCTTACATCCGATGTATGAAGTACTCTAGATTACAAGTTTATGGCTATGGCGATAGGGATGAAGACTATGGGGATGGAGATGACTATGGAGATATGGCTGCCATAGATGGGAATGGCAGCGGTGGCAAAGGGGTGACTTTGTGGATGAACGACTCCTCTTGCTGAAAGATTTTCTTCTTCTTACATGGTCCTGGAGCACAGTATAGGTTTTATGTACCGATTCGTTACGAATTGACCATGGGTGCCTTCACGAAAGATGTCAGTGCTAACATCACGGAGGCGGTGGTAGGCAATACGATATCGTTGGTACAAGCGGGCACGCTAGTACCAGAGGATGTCTTCTACTCTGAAGCCTCCTGTGCGCACCCTGATAATTGGACTTGATTACCGTGCATTTTATCTTCTCTATATGGCTTGATTTATCACCTAAAATGACCCATTCATGCAAGGAACAAAATAAACAAACGAGTTTGCCCTCACTCGTATTTATTAATCATCAGTGATTATATTGAAGTGATTTCTTCCAGAAAAACTGAGATGATTCGGTTTAAACACGAAGAAAAACGAGTACAAAAATGCACTCATCAGCACCCAAGCGCCTTTCCACAAACAAGGCATGCTCGGGGAATAAAAAATCCAACCAATCTTCTATCACCTCTCCTTCGAGAAGGCATTTCGCATCTATAGCCTCTTTGTGGCCATCTATAAACATTGCTAGCATCGCCTTGAGATAGAGGATGGGTACCCGAACAGCCAAACGCTATGATTTTCAGTAATAATCCCCAAATTTCTCAGAATATCTCACCTTCCATCTCAATGGAGAAGACACCGAATTTTCAAGCTTTTTGACATATCGTGGATTTTTACTGGCTCAAAATGAAGCATGTGGATACAAACACAATAGACAAAAGACCACATTGGCAAAGAGTAATGTCATATAAGACGAAAGCTAGGCCTAAGCAAGAAAAAAAGAATAAAGCTATCAAATAACAATCGACAAAGTACAACAACGACCATATCCGCACCACCCATCACTTAATACTATAAGGACCACAATGTTCTTCAATAGCAACACCTTCGGAAAGGGTACGACGCCCAAGCGCCGTCATCACCAGATCCAACCACCAGAGGCCGGATTCTAGGTTTTTGTCCTAAATAATAAATTCGAGCATATCCGAGTATGCCTTCAACAAGGTAACGACGAAAAAATCATTGTGATTGCTAGGTATAGCCTAGTCGGGTAAGACGTAGGGTTTTCGACACGGAGCTCGAGTTCGGGTGCTTAAGAAACACCACCAAATCAAAGTCAATCATGTGTTCTTGGCACTACTTTCCCACGATCCTAGAAGCTACATTGTTGGGCAAGAAATATCACTACTGCCGCTGCACAACCATACCCTCAGCGTCAAGTCACGTCCATAGATTGCTTCTCACCGACGTAAACTAGCCGGAGTGATAGCAGCCAGAACCTCAAAGGAGCCTTCCGGTTGCATCCCCCAACCTCGCGAAAATGATCGCTTGCATTAGGCAATAGATCTAAAGAGAGCAACCTTTATGAAAAATCATCAACGACCATCACAATCTACTGCTGTAGGGAGATAGCACTAGCACACACATCAACATGCTCCCCCGTCCTAGGAGATCGATATGAGGGTAGACCACCACACAGATCCGAAGCAAGCTGGCAGTGTGTCCTTCAAAAAAAGTCGGCGCACGCTTACCGCCCCTCCATGCCGTCTGGGAGCCGTCGTGTCGCCATGATTTATTTCTTTGCTTCCCGAGGAAACTTCCTCGATGCACGACACCTCGCCACGCACATTTGACATGTCGGCAGCGAAGTGCCGAACACCGTTTTCCTCGAGGCCGGCACAAGCTTCAGTGCGAAGGCACGGGTGGCCAGCCAGGTCCTGGGCCCTCCCCAACATCCTAATTTTCTTAGTAATGCATAAGAACAACGACATTTTTTAAGACTAGAGACTTCCCTCGTTTTCCTCACCTAATCCTAGGCGGCTAGGGCAAACTCGCCTCTCCAGATTTCACCGGTGAGCCCATCGATTGGCCTGCCGTCTGCCTGCCGCTTCGGTGGTTGGTGGCGGGGAGGGGAATCCCGGTGCCTCCGGTTCGGTTAGTAGTTTGGGTTAGGGTTTTTTTGGTCCTCACAGGTGCAGCGCTCGAATGGATGGCAACACTACTTCCTCAAGTTTGTCTTTCGTGCTCCAATCCTCCTCGAGTCCATCCGTCTAGACGTAGTTGGCAAAACCCTGGTGTAGATTCATGTCGTCTTATTGGGGCAGTGAGGTTACGGTTTCTCGTCATGTTGCAAGATTTGGTGTCAAATGCTTCAGATCTATGCAAGGTCCAACGGCGACAACTGCGGCTCCAGGGCACTGGTCATTAGTGGAACGTGCACGAAGACTTCCCGGCTATCATCGACAAGGTCAAGCTGGCTCTGGTAGGGGAGCGGCGCGTCGGTGGCTCGTCCTAACGCAGTAGTGGTTATTCGATGGTCTTGGGATCTCGATGTAATTCTTATTATGTTAGAGATGCTTTTGTCCTTCCCATGAAATTTTACCATAGATCTTGATTATTTTCGCAAAAAGAAAAGAACAACAACATTTTTTGTTGTTCTTTGCAGCCGGCCCTCCCCAACATCTGATTATATGTATACCTGTCTCCGCCACTGCTATGCTTCACCGAAGGCACTCTCGACGAAGGAGCAGGGGAGGCAGTGGCGGGGGCTATGGTTTTACCCCGATCGAGCCGCTAGGGAGACGATGCTGGGGTCATGTCTCCGGCTGTTCAAGCTAGCTGAGCGCAGTGCCCGTCACATGAATGTTGTCAACACATACCCATCCCATTCGTGCTGCCGCTGCCAAGTGCAAGTTCCAGCACTGCATGTTGGAATTCACCCACGGACCGGTCACATCAAATTGCCGAACACGCGCACACGAAAACCTTGTAGCCAAGGGCCCTTGTTGTGTCCTGTTTTACCCTCCATTTTGCTCTCTCTTTTTGCTTGTTTTTTTTCTCACCATGTTGTTACAAATCTCATGACCTGGCTGTGTATATATACACGGCTTACCCAACCGACCAACTAGACCATGTCCTACACGGACAAGTTTACTACTCCCTCTGTAAGGAGGGAGCCCTAACCGGACTAGTCTACTCCTAATTACCGGCAAGCTTAATCACAAACTCCATAACTAATATGCATAATAATACTCCTAGAGCCAAACCAACTATGACTCCATCATGTATTGACTCATGCAGCTGCTAGCACACGTGTACAATATATAGCAACTTTGACATCTAAGCTAACTAACTCAAGATTACCTTAACACCGCGGTGAAGCTGCATGTGCGGCCATGCAAGCGTCTCGTGTTTAGCCCTCGGCTCCCGGAGCTCCCACGTCCCCAACTTTCCAAAGCCATTTTTGCCGGTGCCGATGACCATAGCACGGGAGCCAGCTCAGTGATTATGTTTGTTATCATCATCATGCGCTTGAGACTTTCCAATATCTTGTGGGCATCTTGTATCATACTTGCCCATCATGTATTCATGCCCGGCAAAGAGCAAACGACAACACACAATGATACTGCACATAATTTTATGGTAAGTATCTATTAGGAGTCCTGGCTTATAAAAAGACACCACTTACTTTCGAAAAAAGGATTCGGCATCCCAATTCACACCCAAAAAAACATGTACCCATCTGCATGAAGTTAGAAAAATAAACAAATACATGCGATCATTGTTTGTTATCATTGTTTCAGATAACTTATCATTTGTCCCGTATTATGATACTATCTGAAATTTAACATCCTACATTATGCATGTTAATATAATTCTGTTTATTATTGTGTATCCCAATAATAGCAAGACTGTGCAGGTGCACGGGGTGATGACTAGTGCGACGAATTATTACTGCATTTATTTCTTCCTTGCACCCATTCACCAAACAAGTGTATATATAGCTCACATCCACCCTGGTTTGTAATGATCACCTAGCAAGGAACAGAGTGAAGAAAGATACATATAGGTTTTATTCATCACAAGTGAGCTAGCCGCTATGGATACATTACTCCTCAAGACAATTGCCCTCAATTTTACTCTACTAAAGTCATGTTTCAACAAAGTATAGAACGGACATTATAGCATACACACATTACTACAAATATGTTAGATTTGGGAGGCATTAGGAAAAGATTTGCTTGTAGCTGTTCATTATCTTGAAGTGCATAGTCGCCCACACCATTACTATATGGTCCCACGATGCACGAGACGAGCAGAGTTAGCAAGAGACTCTAGAATAAGAGGAACTAAACTCTTCTTGGGTCTAGCAGACTAAGAGCAACTCTAGCAGACCTGCAAAAGACGCGAAATCGCAAAATTCCGGCGAGTATGCGGGCTCGGCCCAATTTTCCGGCCAGAATAGAGCCCGCATACTCACCCGGCCCGCAAAAAAATTTACCGCGGCGCACAAACCGCACGCCCCGACCACTATATCTACGGTTCCGCGGCGCGTTTCCGGGACAAAAACCTATCCCCCGCTGCCACCGAGCCACGCAATTCCCCACCCCCTTCTCCACATTTCTCGCCGCCGGCGACCACCTTCCACCTCCGGCCACCATGTGGGGCCACATGTGGAGCTCCGGACGCGGCTCCGGCAGCATATCCGGCGATGGAACCGACCCCGAGCACGAGCGGCGCGTCCGGTCGGATGGCGCGAGGATGTGCGGGGCGAGGAAGTGGGCCAACCGCTGCCTCTCGCCGCTGGCAAGCTTCCGCGTCCGCGAGACGGACGAGTACGACCGTCGGCTAGGCCGTACCCCGTCCTCTACCGCGTCCTTCTCCTCTGCGGCGAGATCTTCCTACGCCGGGAGCACCTCCTCTTCTGGTGCGGGCCTTCTTCCCGTGAAGAGGGAGTGGCCAGAAGAGCCGGAGGATCCGGAGGACTTCGAGTTCGTCTCCGTCAAGGAGGAGCCTGTGGAGCTCGGCCGCCGCGGAGTCGTCGGGCCGGAGGACTTCGTCGCCGACGTCGACGCGGTTGCGGCCGCCATTGCTGAGCGTAGCATGCGCGAGGAGGCGGAGCGCCGGCGCCACCCCGAGGAGCTCGAAGACCTCGAGTGGCGGCAGGCGGTCGCGGCCAACCTCGCCGCCAAGGAGAAGGACGACGAGTGGCAGCGCATCCGCGAGGAGCAGAGGGTGAAGTACATCCACCTCTGCAGCTCCGGCGAGGAGGGTTGAGCTCCTCCACGGCGTCGTCCATGGCCGCGGGCTCGCCACCGTGAGATCCCTACCCCTCTAGTACTAGTACTGATGTAGTATGTAGTATGAACTAGTGTTTGTAGTGTTTGATGATGTAAAATATATGTAGTACCTGATGAACTACTCGCGTCCACGATGTGCAATTTCTCCCGCGAAACTATTTTTTCAAATTATACAGTTTCATCTACGGTTTCTGTTCGGCCGCGCTAGTTTTCGACCCGCAAATGAGATGTTCGTGAAACTGCAAACGCGTTTTGCGGGTCGAGATTGTGCATGGTCTGCTAGAGTTGCTCTAAGAGCATGGTTAGTTTCATGGGAAAGTTTTTCTTACCAGTGTATGGGTGAGCACAAAATATTAGCTTTTACTTAGTTTACAAACAAACTACCTGGCTTATCTCCACTAATTTTTGTAAGAAGTGGTTATGCCAAATATGGGCTAGCCAGATCATTGGTTGTAAACAAACTTTGCCCTACAATTGGATATTTGCAAACCTTGAGAAACATGAGTGCAGTGAGGATGCAATTTCGATAGTCAAGTTACACATATATATACACTTTGCGCTAAAACACATGTATATGCAATTTTAAAATAGAATGCATGAATATGTGTAACTCTAAAAAACACACGTCCGTGTAAGACATACCAACATGGGAATGTCTTCTAAAGTCCGAGGTAGCTGAGGGTATGCGTCTATGGCAGCGTCGTGCCCCGTCACATTCAGGTCATCAACACATAGCCATCCCGCTCGCGTTACCACTCGGCTCCGGAGCTCCCACGTCTCTTACTTTCCCAAGCCATTTTTTCCGGTGCCGGTGACCATGGCACGGGAGCCAGCTCTGTTATTATGTTTGTTATCATCATCATGCGTCTGAGACTTTGGAAGACCTTGTGGGCATCTCGTATCGTACTTTCCCATCATGTATTCATGCTGAGCAAAGAGCAAACGACAACACACAATGATAAAACACGTACTCCCTCCGTAAACTAATATAAGAGCGTTTAGGTCACTAAAAAGAGGGAGTAGTAAACTCACATGCAATGTGTAATGATGAGACGTTGAGATGTTAGCGTACCTGTAATGGTGGGCATGTGTTGTGCTGTATTCCAACGCGCATATATAGCAAAACTCTCTTTCAACTTTTCAAGCCATTTCTATGTGATCATGACATGAAGCCAGCTGATCACCAGTAATTTTTTTACCAACATGCGTTTGGGGTACATTAAGCTTGTGACATCTGGTGTCGTACTTGTCGGCTCTACCTTCATGCGTAGCATACGACAACACATCATCATCGACATCATTATCATGAAAGAATACGGCATGCCTTCATATATACATGCATGCCCAATTAAGGAGGTCACCATCATCATGGAAGAATATGAGCACGTCTAGCTGTGATATGAAGGCAATCATAATTAATGTCATGAGTATATGACTGTATGAGGTCGTATACATTTTGGCTTCAAGTCACCAACATGCGGATCTGACACAGCACAAAACGTTGTTATCGGCAACAACGACAAAAATCATGCGTGCATGTGTGGAGATTATGATTCAGCTGCCGGTGACACAAGCATGTTACACCTACTATATGGAATATTTTTAGGCAAGGCGCCTTTTAGTGACACCACATCCTCATGGATGCCGGAGACACTCATATTTAAGCAGCAGGAGCGCCCCTGTGTCTGGTACCTATCCATCCATCGACATTACTTACAACAGCAAGTACATTCTGTCTCTTCTCAACCAAAACAAGATATAGAAGCCATGAAAGATCCTAACACCAGCACCATGTCCTTCAAGCAGGCCTTCCTCAAGAACCTCCTACTTGGCCTCCAGCTCCAGGCACACACGAGCACATCCTTCGGTAGCGGTGCCATGAGCCTCCACGAGAGGAAGCGTGCCGTCAAGTCCTCCGTGGATGTCGCCATGGCGGCTGCGCGCGTAGGCGGAGCAAGGTGGCCCAAGGCCATCTTGGCTGCGGCGTCCAGTGCGTGCAAGGTGCAGAGGTGCAGGAGGATCGTGAGGAGGTGCTGCCGCCGGAAGAGGCGCTCGGGGAGATCAGGCCACGCCGGTGGTGGCGACGTTGCGGGGAGGTTGGTGAAGAGCAGGACCATGGCGCTGAGGGAGGTGATACCGGGAGGCCGGGACTCCACCGTCGATGAGGCCACTCTGTTGCGCGAGGCCGTGGACTACGCCGTGCACCTGCGCGCTCAGGTCGACGTGCTCCGCCGGCTCTCGGAAGCCGTGCAAACATCTAGCTCCAGTGATTCTGACCGTGCACTTAGAATGCAGCCATGATTAAGAACCAGGTGGTGGCTTTGCCAGTGCTTTTGCGGACAGAAACACTTGGTCTTCATGATGATCACGGAGACAGGGATATATTGCCAGGATTTTATCTTGTTCTTGCGGGAGGTCCAATCAGCGTATAGTGCTTGGGAGCTACTATAGCTAGTTGAGTGCATAGACTACACTCTTTGTTGATCAGCATAGAGAAAAGGGAGCCCGGAATTATGTGCTGCAGATTTGTGGTGTCCAATAAGTAGTATTTGAGTTTGTGAAAAGTTGCTTACTTGGATCATGCGTGCATGTGTAGTTCGAACTGAAGATCTGTTGCTGCATTAGTCAGAAAATCTGCAGAACCTGAAACTACTTGCGACAAGTGCTCGTAAATAAGCTTCCAGTGAAAATGTCAGACAACAGGGTCACTGTCTTTTCACAATGGAAACGAATGGTGAAATTTCTGAAATCCAAAAGTACATAAACAGCTGGGAAATTAAGTCTAATAAAATTCACAGGCAAGAATATACCTAGTGACAGCAGATTGTGCCGAATCCTACTATAAGGATATTGTACACATATAACCCATTCACATGCATACAGTATTAGTGCGCACACGCGGGGTCCTTTGTTGTCTGTTTGTTACTCCCTCTGTCCACTAATGTAAAAACGTCTTATATTAGTGTACAGAGGCAGTACTTTTTTGCGTCAACATCCGCACCAGGTAACTTAACTACTACTACTACATACTTTAACACAATACATCAAAACTAAGAAAAGCTAAATTTCGTATTTGGACCAACAAAAAAAATACATTTTCTTCAACTGATAGTGGTACATAATATGTTCAGTTGTTCATGCATAAGTTCTATCATCAACATGGCAATGCAATGTATAATTAGTTTTAGTACCTGAAAAAAGATCATTGGAAGAAATGGCAACGTGCTTGAATCCAAATTTAATTAATTCAGTAACTATCAACAGCTGTGAGCCAGAATCCTTCAGGAAATTAGTTTTTCAACCATAAACATGCAAAATTCTAACAGCCTATAATAAGGGCCACATGTTCCATGTACTAAAATATTGTGCAGAGAGCTCCCCTTGGGTTGACTAAGGGGAACCAAGACGTACTAGATGTATAAAGTTTAGGGAAACGTTGTACCCTACCGAGGGCGACGGGTTCGTGTTTATATAGCCAGGCGCTTATCTCTGGTACATGCGTACAGGTTGTTGAGATTACAAACTTGGGATACAAGGGATAGAGAAGAGATATATTCGGTTACTTGAGATAGGACTAAGTTAAACAACCAATGTATATCTCTACGAGTACAACCTGTAAACCTCACCCATATAGCATGTTTAGCACTCCCCCTTAATCACAACTTACATAAGTTGAGATTACGCTTGAATTCTTCAAAGCTCTTTGTAGGCAAAGCCTTTGTAAATCCATCAGCATCTTGATCTCTAGAATGGATAAACCGAATGTCCAATTGCTTGCTAGCAACTCTTTCTTTGACAAAATGAAAGTCTATTTCAATGTGCTTAGTTCTGGCATGAAAAACTGGGTTAGCTGATAAGTATGTAGCACCAAGGTTGTCACACCATAAGCATGGAGCTGGAATTCGTTTAATGCCAAGTTCTCTTAGCAAAAACTGAACCCAGATAATTTCTGCGGTAGCATTTGCGAGAGCTTGTATTCTGCCTCTGTATTTGACCTTGATACAGTGGCTTGTTTCTTTGCACACCATGATATGAGGTTAGGCCCAAAGAACACATCAAAGCCACCTGTTGAGCGTCTGTCATCTACACAGCCTGCCCAATCAGAGTCTGAAAAAGCACTGACAAGCATAGATGATGATTTGTTGAAAGTAAGACCAGTACCCAAAGTATGTTTAACATATCTGACAATGCGCTTGGCTGCAGTCCAATGAACAGTAGCGGGTGCATGAAGAAACTGGCATACTTTGTTAACAGCAAAGGATATATCTGGCCTTGTAAGAGTCAAGTATTGAAGTGCACCTACCAAACTTATGTAGTTGGTGTTGTCCTCTTGATTCAAGAGGTTTCCTTCTGTGAGAGACAATTTTTCAGAGCTTGAAAAAGGAGTTGATGAGGGTTTACATCCTTGCAAACCAACCCTCTTTGCCAGATCAGTTGCATAATTTTCCTGAGACAGATGAAGGTCATCTCCATGTTTCTGTACTTCAATACCTAGGAAGAAATGCAAGTCTCCTAGATCATTTAGAGCAAACTCAGCACTCAGATCCCTCAACAGTCCTACCACTGCCTCATTAGATGAACTAGTAACAATAATATCATCAACATAGATAAGTGCAAATATGGAAGTATTTGACTTATTGTAAATGAAGTGAGGTGTCAGCCTTGGAGGGGGTAAACCCAAGTGCTTGCATTTTGTGACTAAGACATGAGTACCATGCTCTAGGGCCTGCTTCAGACCATATATAGCTTTATCAAGTTTGCACGCATGTGAAGGGAACTTGTTATTTTCAAACCCAGGAGGTTGTTTCATATAGACGGCCTCTTCCAGAACACCATGAAGAAACGCATTCTGCACATCCAGTTTTCTAAGGCTCCATCCCCTGGAAACAGCAATAGACAAAACGAGGCGAATGGTGGCAGCTTTTACTACTGGACTAAAGGTATCTTCATAGTCCAAACCATACCTTTGCTTAAAACCTTTTGCAATGAACCTAGCTTTATAGCGATCAATAGTTCCATCATATTTTATGTTGATTCTAAAAACCCACTTGCAGTCAATCTAGTTTTTACCTTGCTGTGGGGGAACTAGATGCCAGGTCTTGTTTCTCTGCAGTGCTATGTGTTCTTCCTCCATAGCCTTTCTCCACGTCACATCACCGAGTGCCTCTTGAAGTGTAGCAGGTTCACCTGTGGAACAAGCCAAACCAAATTTGGTAATATGCTTGTAATTTACAGGCTTAAGTACCCCTTTTTGTAGCCTTGTCCGTGGTGTAGAAGGCTCCACAGAAGATCTAGGAGCATCCCCTGCGGCGGCGGATCCCGAGGCTGATACAACTGGCTCGGATCGGCGCACTGGAGGATCTTTTGTGGCTAAGCGCAGAGGCGTAGGTGAGGAAGACGGCGCAGAGGATCCCGCGCCAGGCCCAGCTGACACGCCATCATGGCACGATGATTGGGCCGGTCAGACTTGTGGAGGCGTGTCTGACGCGGTTGGTGCAGAGCGCCAGGTGTAGCATCGCGTTGCGTTAGTGGGCCACCGAGCCACGGGCCACGTGGCAATTGCGGACTCGCCCGGGACGGAGTCGGGCGCAGAACGAGTGGGAGACGCCCGTGCGTCGACGCCGGGGTGGCCAGCGTTGTCGCTTTCACGGGTGGATGGTGCGGAGCCAAAGGCTGGCGCGCTGGCCCGCTCCTACGATGCAGATCCCGCGGATGATGCGCCGCAAGACTGCTGCTACAGCAATCCCGAGGAAGATCTTCTCCCTAGCAGCGGACACATAAAATGTGACCCATGCGCCACATTATTTTCTTCACTTTCTTCAGTGATTTCTTCTGTATTTTCGCCTGTAGTACCACAAAGCTCATGCATACTGTTATGAGAATCAGTGAATATTGGTGCATCGCAACTGTTTTCCCCTATGGCATCACGGGTGAGATGTGAGGGCAATAGGAGGATTTCATGGCGAAGGAGTGCTCCGGCGTTGGGATGAAGATCGGCGAAAGGGAATTTAGTTTCATCAAACACAACATCCCTGGAGATGTAGACACGGCCGGTGGAAACATCAAGGCATTTCACGCCTTTGTGTTGAGAACTATAGCCAATAAATACGCATTGTGTCGAGCGGAACATGAGTTCTATTGTTGTAGGGTCTGAGGTTTGCCCAGCAGGCACATCCAAAGACACGAAGTGACTTGTACTCAAGTTTGGTGTGGAGAAGTCGCTTAGTGGAAGTTTCATAGTTGATGACTCGACTAGGTAACATATTGATGAGATGCACGGCAGTGAGAAAAGCTTCATCCCAAAACTTAAGTGGCATGGATGCGCGTGCAAGTAGGGAAAGCCCTACCTCTACAATGTGTCTGTGCTTGCGCTCTGCTGACCCATTTTGCTGATGGGCATGTGGGCAAGAAACATGGTGAGATACATCAAGTTGTTGGAAGAAGGAATTCAACTTTTCGTATTCCCCTCCCCAATCAGATTGGACAACAATTATTTTGCTATCAAATTTCCTCTCAACTAAAGCTTGGAAATTTTGAAATACTTGAAACACATCAGATCTTTTCTTGAGAGGAATAATTGTTGTAGTCATCAATGAAACTCACATAATAACTATGTCTACCAACAGAGGAGGGGGCAGGACCCCAAACATCGGAAGAAATGAGTTGCAAAGGTTTGGTAGAAATACTCATAGAAATTGGATATGGTAGTTGATGGCTTTTAGCCTTTTGACAAGAATCACAAATTGTTTCACAATTGTGCTCTCCAACATATGGGAGCTTATTTTTTCTAAGCAATCTTTCAACTAAAGAAAATGATGCATGCCCTAAACGATCGTGCCACCGAGAGGATGAGAGCTTGGTGACACCACATGATTGCTTATATAGCCTCCTAAGTTCAGGAATCAACGGACACAGCCCTTGAACGCATCTACCTCGATATACGATTTTCTTCATGACCTGGTCCTTGATGAAAAAGAAGAAGGGGTGAAACTCAAGAAAGACATGATTA
The DNA here is from genome assembly GCA_032464435.1 of Aegilops umbellulata. Lineage (NCBI taxonomy): Eukaryota > Viridiplantae > Streptophyta > Magnoliopsida > Poales > Poaceae > Aegilops > Aegilops umbellulata. Next base: position 421,623,501 of record CP136059.1, read on the forward strand.
TCTAGGGTGCTTCGATGAACAGAAAGAAGATTCATGGAGGCTTTAGGGACATGCAAAAAAATTCTAAGATGAAGTTTTTGGTGAGGGGTTTTAATAGTTGAGTGACCAATATGACGGATTTTCATACCTTCTCCATTTGCAGCATGGATTTGGTCGGCCGCGGTACTTCTCCCTCATTGTCACTTTCTCCAGTTCGCCCGTGATGTGGTTGGTAGCACCACTGTCCACGTACTAGTTTGTATCGACGCGTACGATCCTTCAGCACCGCCGACTACTTTCTCGTCTTGAGATAAGTCGTTGTCATCCTCAAAACGGTACCAACAGTCCTTCGCCGAGTGCCCCAGCTTGCCGCATATTTGACACTTGACAGCATCGGGGCGAGACTTAGCAGAGGAGTTGGTGCGGCGACCCTTGGTGTTGTTGTAGGAGGGCCGGCCGCTGCCATTGCCGCTGTTGTTGTTGTTGGCGCGAGGGTTGCAGCTGCTATTTTGCCCCTTGCGTGGAGGGCCACGGTAGCGGGAGGAGCCACCACCTCCACAACCACGTGAAGCACCGTTGGCCGAAGACTTGAAGCCGTTGTCGTTGCCGCGGTAGAGCGCCACCCTCTGGTCAGAGTTGCTCATCTGAGCAAAGAGCTCATCGAGCGTGATCGGGATGGTGCGATCATCCAGCGCCGAGACAAGCGGCTGGTACTCCATGTTGAGCCCCGCAAGGATGTGAGAGATCAGTTGATCATCCCCTAGGGGCTTTCTCGCCGCTGCCAGCTCGTCCTCCAGCGAGCGCATCTGGGCAAAGTACGTCGCCACGGACTGCTGTCCCTTCTGCGCATTAGCAAGTGCTATGCGTATGTTGTTGATGCGGGAGATCGAGGTCGAGGAGAACATGTGCGCGAGTGCCGTCCAGAGATCGTGCGCATGGGTGATGGCCGTAACCTGCACAAGCACTTCCTTCGACAAGTTATTCAGCAGATACCCTAATACCTGCCGATCTTCCCTGATACAGATTGAATACAGGGGATTGGGCGACGACTGCTCCTTCCCATCCGCCAGCTTGGTGATGATGGTCGAGGCAGGTTCCTTCATGGATCCATCGACGTAGCCGAAGAACCCCGCGCCTCGGAGTTGCGGCGTGATCTGGGTACGCTAGAGCACGTAGTTCGTGCGCGTGAGATTCTCGGTGATCTGGCCGGTCAGGGTGCCCTGAGGAACGCTCGAGGAGGACATGGCGGCTTGGTGGTGGAGATCGAAAACTAGATGTGATGGAAGAGGATAGCTCTGTATAGCATGTAGAAAGTTTAGGGAAACGTCGTACCCTACCGAGGGCGACGGGTTCCTGTTTATATAGCCAGGCGCTTATCTCTGGTACATGCGTACAGGTTGTTGAGATTACAAACTTGGGATACAAGGGATAGAGAAGAGATATATTCGGTTACACTAGATATGACTAAGTTAAACAATCAATGTATATCTCTACGAGTACAACCTGTAAACCTAACGCATATAGCATGTTTAACACTAGAAACTTGAGCCATTGAAAATTTGGAGGCACATACACATGGGTGATAGGTGAAAAGAGGAGCAGAAGGTTTAAAAATCTCAATCATGTGCCCCCCTATGTAGGCCAATGGCCCAAGGCACCTTTGAGGCAGTGAGAGAAAATTACCGTAGATGCAGATCAAACCAAGCACCTATGGGCGGTAAAATGAGTGCAGCTTCTGTGTTTGTACATTCTAGAGGATACACTCACGTTGACTATGGTCTCTCGGGTTCCTAGTTGCACGAATCCATGGAGAAATGCATTTTCAGGCAGAAGCAATAGACTACAAGAACAGGTATTTACTAAGCAAAGGACAAAAAAAAACACATGCAACTTCTGAACATATCATGATATCAGGAGCCTGCATATGTTGATATATTTGAGGTGAACATAGCAAGCATGTACTCCCTCCGTCCAAAAAAGTTTGTCCCTCAAATGGATGCATCTAGCACCAATTTAATGCTAGATACATACATTTGAAGAATAAGGTTGGGACAGGTTTTTTCGGATGGAGGTAGTACCAACTATGGACGGTTCAAACATCATCGCTGCTATAGGTTTGCTTGACAGAGGACAATGAGCCAACCATTAACACTGAACACCAGCCTAATTACCTAAGCCTCGCCAGGATTGATTTTAAATATTTCTTTTTGATATTAATGAAAATCTATTTTGAAATATATGGTATTTTAAGGATATTATAATTAATGAAACATATGGTATTTTTAATGGATGTTACAATTAATAATGATTTTATGATAAAAAAAAGTGTTGTAACATAAGGTACAAATTTCAAGGATAGCCTGAACATTTCAGTTAGTTAAAGAATGTGGACTCTCTAAGTCAAGGTAGCTAAAACATATACAACTAATATAGTGGACTCTCTTTTAGTCAATGGAGCACATCTGTTATATCGTCATCATTGTACTAAACATCTTCAGACAGTCAGTATGGTGAACTTCTATTATAACACATGATACTCTTTAGATGTTGATATTGTTTGACAACTTCATTCCACCATTGATCTTCTCACTGAAATGTATTATGTAGAGAACAAGGGATGATATATTGGCTTCAAAAGATCTTGACAGAACCCAATGTAGGTAAATGAAATTATTTTCTTTTATGCTCTACCTTCAATCTGAAAAACTAGCCAAGTACAACAATGTCACCTTGTTGGAGGAGTGGATGTACAATCTCAACAAGACTAGTATAGTTTTTTTTAAGTGTATAGCAAGGTAAGTCAATAACTCATATTTAGCTCTACACTTACACTCCATCTACCATGTCGCTGAGTTGTTATCGCATTTACTTCGTCCTCCTGTCTAGTATGTGTACATACATATATATATTGCTCCCCTCCGAAGTGGTGTACACAATAAGCTCACCGCCATGAAAGGTGCTATAGAACATATCCCCCCCCCCCCCCGCCGTTAAACTTATATCTTTTTTAGCTCTGTTCCGAGGAAATACGGAACACACGTCATACCACATGCACATTAGATTTGGAAGGCATTGGGAAATGAACAACTTGTAAGTACTCGATTCCTGGTGATGCACCTAGTCTGCAACATTGGGCTTCGGTGAAAGCTTGATCCTAGATACGATGGGGCTAATAGTCCCGGGCTGAGGGAGTAATTCACTTGATCCATTGGCATGCAGCAAATCTGGGACCAACTGACTCAACGTGTACTTGAGAAAAAGAGACAAGGTTACAAGGTGGAGGTTCCTCTGACGAAACTAAGACATAGTCTGCATGATGATCAGGGAAACGGGCCAATAGCTCATGTGCGACATTTTTCATGTGAATTGGACGGAATGCGATGTAGTTTACAAAAATAGCTTTCATGCGCCGTCTTTGAAGCCAACTATAGCTCCAATGCGACATGGCTCTGTTTAACCATGAAATGCAAAACACGAGGGGTTAGCAATTTGAGTTATGACACACGGGACCCACCAGTTACTCGCATGCTCGTGCTCATCAGCGTGCCCCGACCCGAGCCAGCCCACCCCCCATTCTTTGCCCTGCCCCTTTCCTTTCCCACCTTCTTCTTCCTCTTCTCCGGCAACGAAGCGCGCTGCCGGCGAGTGATATCTAGCTCGACTTCGGCCTCCCGCCAATCATGGACGCAGTACGGTCCACTGCTGTTGACAAGATGCCCCGATTGCCCGCGCATGGAGCCTCTGAAGCGTTTGACTTGTGTGAAGGAAGAAAATGGCAACCGTGGGCGTGAGTTTGTGAAATGCTTGAGCAGGCCACAGCCGGAGCAGGTTAGATTTGTGTTCTTGAACAATCGTATGGTCTAATTTCTCCCGATTTCTTTCTTTTTTCATCGAATTAGGGTTGTGGATCTGGGTGGTGGATCTAGGCTTCATGCGCCGCCGGCCCCCTGTTTTTCAGGTTCTGAAGAAATGTGGGCATTTTGAGTGGCTCGGTGACTATGTTGAAAGGTTGAAATTGGAGGCATCAACCCCAAGAGCTCAATTTTGGGGGGCGGCTTGCTGTGGAACAAGCCCCCGATTTGGCGGACAGAGTCGATCCGATGATGCACAGTGCTGAACTGAAGTGTGAATTGAAGAAAATGAGCAAGCAGCTAAAGCATCTGATCGATCTGAAGCAGCAAGCAAATATGATGGCTGGAGCATTTTATTGTTGTGTCATTGCTATGGGTTTATTTTACTTGATGTTCATCAATCACTAGAATTTGTTAGAGTTTCAGTTAGTGTGTCAAGCTAGTTTCAGGGGTTCCCTAGTTTCAGTTATTCTGTCTAGCTAGTAGTTTGAGTTAGCCAGGGATCATTTGTTAGATGAATTAGAATTTGTGTGAAGCAAAACCTGCTTGAATTATTGTAATGATATTCTTAGGGGCCCTATTCTCAGTGGGTCCATTCTCAGTTACAGTGGTAGTCCATGGATTATTTGCTCCCCCTGATGAGTAAATGCAGCAACTGATGAATAAAATGCAGCAATTCTTCAGTTAACAGAGTGCAGGTGAAGAGTTCATGGTAAAAAAAATTATTGGGCCGTGGGCTGATGAGGACTGTGAGAAAAATCAGACCCATTCACCAAACAAGTGTATATATAGCTCACATCCACCCGGTTTGTAATGATCACCTAGCAAGGAACAGAGTGAAAAAGATACATATAGGTTATTCATCTCAAGTGAACTAGCCACTATGGATACATTACTCCTCAAGACCATTCTCCTGATTTTACTCTACTAAAGTCATGTTTCAACAAAATATAGAACGTACATTATAGCACACACACACAATACTACAAATATGTTAGATTTGGGAGGCATTAAGAAAACATTTGCTTGTAGCTGTTCATTATCTTGAAGTGCATAGTCGCCCACACCATTACTATGATGCACGATACGATCAGAGTTAGCAAGAGACTCTATAATAAGAGGAACCAGACTCTTCTTGGGTCTAGCAGACTAAGAGTATGGTTAGTTTCATGGGGAAGTTTTTCTTACCAGTGTCTAGGTGAGCACAAAATATTAGCTCTTAATTCGTTTACAAACAAACAACCTGGCTTATCTCTACTAGTTCTTGTAAGAACTGGTTATGCCAAATACGGGCTAGCCAAATCATTAGTTGTAAACAAATTTTGCCCTACAATTGAAATCTTTGCAAACCTCGAGAAACATGAGTGCAGTGAGGATGCAATGTTGAATATAGTCAAGATAAGTTGCACATATACACTCATCCCTAATACACATATATATGCAATTTCAAAATAAAACGCATGAATATGTGTACCTCGAAAAACACACTAGTTATTTGGTCGTTTAAGACATACCAACATCGGAATGTCTTCTAAAGTCCTCCAGCTGTTCGAGCTAGCTGACCATATGGTCTACAACAGCGCAGTGCCCGTCACATGCACGTGGTCAACACATACCCATCTCGCTCGTGCTCCCCGCTTCCAAGTGCGCGCGTCTTGTCTGTACCTCTTCCCTACCGGAGCTCCTACGTCTCCAACTTTCGAAAGCCATTTTTTCCGGTGCCGGTGACCACATCACGGGAGCCAGCTCCATGATTATGTTTGTTATCATCATCATTCACTTGAGACTTTGGAAGACCTTGTGGGCATCTCGTCTCATACTTGCCCATCATGTATTCATGCCTAGCAAAGGAAACGACAACAGACAATGATAATACTTGTAGTTTACGCACATGCAGAGTGTGATGATGAGACGTTGAGATGTCAGCGTACCTGCAATGGTGGGCATGTGTCGTGTTGTATTATAACGCGCTTATATAGCCAAACTCTGTTTGTAACTTTTCAAGCCATTTCTGTGTGACCATGACACGCGCGGAGCTAGCTGATCACCAGTAATATTTTTACCATCATGCGCTTGGGGTACATTAAGCTTGTGGACATCTGGCGTCGTACTTGTCGGCTGTACCTCCATACGTACCATACCTGCATACGACAACACATCATCATCAACATCATTATCATGGAAGAATATCACACGGCTTCGTATATACATGCATGCCAAATTAAGGCGATCACTATCATCATGGAAGAATATGAGCACGTCTAGCTGCGATATGAAGGCAATCACAATTAATGTCACGAGTATATGACTGTATGGGGTCGTATACTTTTAGGCTTCAAGTCACCAACATGTGGATCTGGCACTGTACAAAACATTGTTATCGGCAACAACGACAAAAATCATGCGTGCATGTATGGGAGATTATGATCCAGCTGCCCGTGACACAGGCATGTTACACCTACTATATGGAATACTTTCAGGCGAGGCGCCTTTTAGTGACACCACATCCACATGGATACCAGAGACACTCGTACTTACGCATTCTCCTATTCAGGAGCAATTGTTATCGTGTGAGACACACCACCAACTCGGAACATGTTCATTGCTGTGAGCCACAAGGTAGTCCTCATCTGCCAACGCTTAAAATGTGTCCCGATAAACTTTTTCGGTTTCAGTGTAGCGGCAAAGCCATGAGTCGAAAAATGTCTAAAATAAGGCTTTTGGATTGTTGGAAATATTAGCACATTTTCGACTAATCTAATCTATGAGTAAATAGTAAACATGGCAAATACGGTATGCATCTCATACCGATACCTAAGCATGTAAGCACATACAGTACATAAAACCGAAATATCTATGAACATCGTATATACGGCCAGCACATGAAAGAGCAAACAGGGGATGAACGAGTCATACCCTTCGGTTGGCCAGGCCAACGCGGCGGCGGCATCGGCCGAGGCCTTCTTCTTGGCGGCTTCATCACCAGCCATGGAGTCGATGCAGACTGGGGACGGACCGGGATCAATCGCGTCGAGACGCTCCCCAAAAACCAACCGTGCACGCGGTCGTCGGGATGGGATCGCCGGAACTCAGGCCCATGACCGAGTCCGCGAACAACCCATGGTACAACATGTGGCACTTCCGTAAGCGACTCATTAATTAATTCGAGATTAATTAACCATTCCTGACCGGCAAAAATAAGCTTCGGCTCATTACCGCAACCCGCGGCGCGCGCACGTCGTGACGAGGCGGGCCACGGAGGAGGACAAGCACGCGTGTACAACTCCTATTCCCAAGCTCCCAATAGCAAGTGGTGGAGCAGCCCTTATAAAGAGGTCGCACTCTTCTTACTGTAGCAGTATGACACTAAACTTTCCACACTTCCCACCACTTATCGTACACATGCACGGGCCTTAGAGATTAACCAGGGATTGTGGGCCTAAGCCCATCCATAATCCATCACATTAAGCTTGTGGACATCTGGCATTGTACTTGTCGGCTGTACAGCCATACGTAGCATACGACAACATATCATCATCAACATCATTATCATGGAAGAATATGACACGCCTAGCTGTGATATGAAGGCAATCATATATACATGCATGCCCAATTAAGGAGATCACCATCATCATGGAAGAATATGAGCACGTCTAGCTGCGATATGAAGGCAATCACATTTAATGTCACGAGTATATAACTGTATGGGGTCGTATACTTTTAGGCTTCAAGTCACCAACTTGCCCAATTAAGGCACTGCACAAAACTCATTGTTATCGGCAACAACGACAAAGATCATGCGTGCATGTGTGAGAGATTATGATTCAACTGCCGGTGACACAAGCATGTTACACCTACTATATGGAATATTTTTAGGCAAGGCGCCTCTTAGTGACACCACATCCACATGGATGCCCGAGACTCTCATATTTAAGCAGCAGGAGCGCCCCTATTTCTGGTACCTATCCATCCATCGACATTACCTGCCACAACAAGTACATGCTGTCTCTTCTCAAGCAAAACAAGATATAGAAGCCATGAAAGATAATACCAGCACCAAGTCCTTCAAGCAGGCCTTCCTCAAGAACCTCCTCCTCGTCCTGCAGCTCCAGCCACACACGAGCACATCCTTCGGTAACGGCGCCATGAGCCTCCACGAGAGGAAGCGCACCGTCAAGTCCTCCGTGGACGTCGCCATGGCGGCTGCGCACGGAGGCGGAGCAAGGTGGCCCAAGGCCATCTTGGCTCCGGCGTCCAGTGCATGCAAGGTGCAGAGGTGCAGGAGGATTGTGAGGAGGTGCTGCCGCCGGAAGAGGCGCTCGGGGAGATCAGGCCACGCCGGTGGTGGCGACGTTGCGGGGAGGTTGGTGAAGAGCAGAACCATGGCGCTGAGGGAGGTGATACCGGGAGGCCGGGACTCCACCGTCGATGGGGCCACTCTGTTGCGCGAGGCCGTGGACTACGCCGTGCACCTGCGCGCTCAGGTCGACGTGCTCCGCCGGCTGTCGGAAACCGTGCAAACATCTACCTCCAGTGATTCTGATCGTGCACTTAGAAAGCAACATGATTAAGTACCAGGTGGTGGCTTTGCCAGTGCTTTTGCGTACAGAAAGGCTTGGTCTCCAACTCTCCATGATGATCAGGGAGACAGGGATATAGCTAGGCACTACATATTGCCTTGTGCAAAGCGGTGGAAAAAATATCAGGATCTTATCTTGTTCTTGCCGGGAGTGAATTGCAAAAAACATCGACACTTCAGGCTAGGTTATCAGGTACCACACATATACGAAATTGTGCCAAAAAGCACTAATTTTTTCAATTTTTTTTGCAAAAAACACTAGTTGCTTGTTTGGACCGTTTTAAGTGCGTTTATGACAAGGGGGCCCCGCATCCATCGACGTGGCAACACTGTTCACACGGCAACGCCGTTAGACGGTGTTACACGCCGCTGGCGCACCGGTTCGAGCCGGGCGGGTCAAACACCCCGAAGCGGTGCAGGCCCCACCCCCAGCCCTCACTCTCTCCCGTCCTTCTCCCTCTCTCTGCTCCCGCTCATTCGCCGCCACCGCCCCTCCCACATCTCCGACCGCCGTCGCCGCCGCGTCGCCATGGTTTCCTGGTCTGAAGACGACAGCAGCGAGAACTCTCACCAGTACGCCGACTCAGCTTCAGACGAGGGCATCATCAAGGTGAGTTGCTCGAGCTCAAGCTAGGGTTATGGTTGCGATTTGGGGATTTTTTTGTTGAGCTTGATCTGAAGTTTTGTTGCCTTTCCTTTGCACCTCCAGATCCCTGAGACCATTGATGACTCCGATTTCGAGGGCACCGAACCTGATGTTTTGTGCAATGACCACTCCCTGCCAGCAGAGAGGCGTGTTGCTTTCCAGGGCATCCATACTAGCAGGAGGTTCTTTGCTTGTGCTGTGAAGGTATGTGCCAAATTTAAGCTAATCTGGTCACTGTTTAGTACTGATTTTATAGTTAGCAGATCTGGTGTGCTAGTTGCTCAGTGAGGTCATTGTTTATATGTGAGCATGTGCAGAGTGTTGTCAGCAAATCTGGCCTGTTAGTTAGGTTGCTAATTAGCTATGTATTTTCTGTGATAGTAGTGGGTTAGGGAGGTCACTACTAGGAAAAAGCCTACTAATGGCGCACTGGTTTTGCCTACTAATGGTGCATTACCAGTGCGCCATTAGTAGCACGCCATTAGTATATCTTACTAATGGCGCACCACAGGTACGCCATTAGTATCTGGTATACTAATGGCGCACCCACTAGTGCGCCATTAGTACGTAACAGCATACGCCATTAGTGTGCCTCCAGGGCGCCATACGTAAGCATGGCTTTGTCATACTAATGGCGCATTCTCCTCTGATGCACCATTAGTATCCTTTCGCATACTAATGGCGCACCTGGTGGTGATGCGCCATTAGTATGAATATTTGGTTTATTTTTTTTTCCTTTTCTGATTCTTGCGCAGGTTACAAAGTATATTATTAGACAGAATATAAAATATATTATTAGACAGAATATAGACAGCAGCACACAGCAACATCAGTTTCATCGAATACAATAGAAGATTAGTCTCCGAATACAATTCATCATATTAGTCTCCGAATTCAAAAGATCGAACAAAGATAAAACATTATAAGTCTCAAGACCGCGAGTATCGAGTTTGTCTTCACATTACAAGTCGATATCGATCATCTAAACTACCATCACATAGAAGAGAGCTGTGGTCATCACGATGAGCATCATCGCGATCAAACTGGTCTTCATCCGGTTCCTCCAACGCTCCCTCCTCTCTCCCACTAGATAGCGTGTGTATCTAGATTCGGCCTCCGCCCTAGTGGTGTACCCTTCATAACTGTTACCGCTGAAATGGTGAACCTGCCTCCGACACTCCTCCCAGTCATCGTAGACTCCGGGAACCTTACCCTTGTACACGACATACGACGGCATCTCTATGCACAAGCCAAACAACAGACAATACATAAGCAATATGTAAGTATGCAACAAAAGGATCGGAAGAGAAAAGCAAGACATTAATAGCATGATTCATAGTCCTACTAATAAATAGCATCGGTTACATCTAAGTTGAACAACTGTCCAAACCAAAGAGACATACGAATTCATTAAAGTTTAATTACAACATGAGCCAATCAATGTTTCAGAACTACACATCACTACTTTCGACTCGACTCATCGGACAGGAGCGTGGGTGAAGCCGCCGTCTGTCGTGATGGTCATGAAATCACGGTCGTTGTCACCATGCATTTGTAGCGTTTCATCTATCTCACTATTGGACGGTTGATATCTGAGGAAGAACTGCCCCGCGGTATGAAGGACATCTTGATGGATGATGTCCGCAAACTCCGACTGGATGCGAAAGAATTCTTGTCTGAGGTCCGCGTCCTGGACTGCCGACAAGCTCGCGGCCCAATCTTTGAGATTATCTGGTAGCAGAAGTTGATGATGGTCCCTTACGATCGCCCGCATGTGATGGAGGGCGTAGTAGGCATCCTTCTGACCGCCAGGCGGCTGCTTGACGCAGCAGAACTTTGTATTGTGTGAGAACATGTGCTTGCCGTACTTACGAACTGGCCTGGTGAAGGTGCCTCCAGATTTGGCGTAGCCGGGGAGAACATCATCAAGAACTTTCTTGACATTTGTGTAGTCTATGTTGGAGTTACGGTTCGGGTCTAAATACGTGGCCATGGAATATTTCGGGCTTAAGAGGATGAGTGTGCAATGTGTGTCACTGCACAGAACACGGAATGTTAGAAAAAAAAGAACGATCGAAATCTAAGAAATCATATGTTACGGGGCGGTTAAGGGATGACTTACTCGGGAAAGTAAGGCACAAGGAAGTTATCCTTGTCTGCATTTGCCAGAATGACGCCTTCGAGGTGTGAACTCGCAACTTGGCGGTCCCCAGCACTGCTCAAGTGCTTGGCACGCATGTAGAAGGGGTCGACTATCACGATGTCCGGGGTCTTGTCTCTAATGATCCGCATCTGCATGCTCAGCGAAAACAGCCGAACGAAGGTGTAGTGCAGCGGATGAAGGTTAAACATAGCAAAGATGTCATCAAACCGCAGGACGATCGTACCCCCGATGTCGCCATCCACAAAGCCCTTGCTCTCTGGCACCTTGGCCACGAAAACCGGGTATGCCACATCCTTCTCTCTGAGACGCCGCTTCTCCAAAGAAAGAACACTGTCGTGCAGACTCCGCATAGCACCGGTTGCAGCATTCAGCATATTTGGCGGTAGCATCGCCCTACCCGCCACATGCACCCTCCTCGAGATATCCTTAGGTGAAGGTGGCCCGTCCTGAGCACGGATCGAACTCGGTGCCGGCTGGCTTGCACCGGCGCCCTTGTTAGTCTTTCGTTTCCGTCCCTTCTTCTTGATCTCCTGCAATGGGACCGAGTTCTGCTCACAGACCGCCTTCTTGAGCGTGTTCGGGCTGATAATATTTCGCACCTCAGCTCTCTGAGGCTCGGTGAAGGCGGGAGCTGGAGGCGTGTCCTGAGAACTGAACGCCAGACGACGCCTGTTGCAATTGGATTTCTCCGCCGTACCAGCTAGATCGTGGTCGTCTTGGTTGGGTTCTTGAGAAAGAGGCCCGCAGAACTCGTCATCGTACCCATGTTCGGCAAAGTACTTATCAACTTTGGTAAATGTACCGTCATCGTTGTCGTCGCCGTCCGGGTCCTGTGCCATAGGGTTGTCCGGATCCTGTGCCATAGGGATGTCCGGCAGGTCCGGTACCGTTGCGGCGTTCTTGCCATGGCTTGGCGCCGGCACGACTGGCGGTCTTGTCTGTGGGGTGGTGTCCCCCGCCCCCAAACGAATCTGGCTCTTCGGCCAAAGCAGGGGCCAGTTTACGCAAGTGTTGAGAGTCATCTCATCTTCTTCGTCGGCCCCAGCGGGTCGAATCGGAGGTAACAACTCATAGCAGCCTGGCAGCACCCGAACCACTTCAACCCTATACATTGTGGGTGGCATCGGATTACCGTGGAACATGGGGTTGCCCGGTTGAACAATTCTGCCCTTGGCGACATCGACCAACTCGGCGCCCACGAAGTGCAGAAGAGTGCAAGGAACGTCGGCGGTGCCCTGCGAAAACATGTACAGGGCGTCAGGGATGCCCAGTCAAAGGCAAGGAGATGAAGTCATCGGCCGAGAGGCTTAGTTACCGTGATGCCGTCGAGATCGGCTAATGTCGAGGCACCGCCAACGGCGGGCGTGCAGCGGACGGAGGGGGCGCTTGCTGGCGAGGTGTCGGTCGGCGTACACCCGGGTGCATTAAGCTCCAATGCCCGTGCCGGCGCCGGAGACACGAATACCGCCTCCGCCGGAGACACCAAAGGTGCCACCGGAGACACCAATGGCGCCGCCTGCGCGCTGTGCGAGTTGCTGGCCGTGAAGCTGGGAACCGGGGGAGGCCCCTATTGGCCGCCCGCAATCCACGTCGTCAGCCCATGAATCAACGTAGGCACCATGGCGTTGAGCGTCGTTCCAAGTTGTTGTTGCACTTGCTCTTGGACAAGCTCCGGAATCCGCGCCACTTGTGCCTTGAGTTCTTCAACCTCGCGCGTCTGGCTTTCCGAGGTGGTATTTTTCTCCTTCTAAACACCAGCGGTATAGTATGACCCCCATTTTGTGGACAAGCCTTTGCCGGCCACACGACCAGCTGACGTCGGCTTATTGAGCTTATCCTTGTTTTTCATTATGTTCAACGCCCTATTTAAAGGGGTGTCGAAAGGGGAGCTCTTAGACGACCCCGCGCTACTGCTTTCAGTGTCCTGCGAAAGGAACGTGAACCATTTAGAAATATTGGGGATTAATTAGAGTGCAACCATATGGAGCTAATTACGCAGGGGTGTATCCCTTACCAGAAGAAGCTCAAGCGCCATGGTCTTCGGATCCGTGGTAAGCTCCTTTGTTATCGGGTCCTCCTTGTACCGGGCCCTGACATAGTTCATGGTCTGCTTCTCACCGCTGTATTTCTCGAAGCGGGCGGTAGGCCTTGCTCGGCACGCTCCGCGTCCTCCTTGTCTCATATAGGCTCCGCCACTCTGTTACCGCTGGGACCGAGTTTGTGTTCCCCTAAGTTCAACTCCCGCATTTCTTTCCCCCATTAACTTGATTCGGAGGTTGCGGGGCTCTCGCACTTGATCTTGAACTCCTTGTAGTCATCTTCGCTCATCAAAGGATATTTCGCCTTGATCTTGTCATAACTATCACCTTTATCAATCATTCTCTTCACCGCGCTTTTCCAAGTAGACAGGGTCGTGCTCATCTTCGTGAGGGCAGCATTGTTCACTTTATTCCCTGAGAGGCGTGTGTTTTCAAATTCGGCGGGGAACTTGTATCGTTCGTGCAGCTTCGTGAAGAGGAGGTTGCGCAAATTCCCTCGGTCCTTATGCCTAAGGTTCTCGGTGTTGATCGAGACGGTGCTCCGGAGAATGCACCCGAGCTGAAGCGAGTACCCCTTGACTATATGTTTGGGCTCCGTTGGATTCCCGTCGGAGTCCACTTGAGTGAATTACTCCATGAGGGCGCGGAGCGCATTCGGGCGCCGGTCCTTCTTTTGCTTCTTCGGTTGGCTGCCATCTGTGTGTGCGCCGCCATCATCAGTGGTGGCATCCTCGGCGGCACCAACAGTGGTGTCATCCCCGACGCCACTAGGTGTTGTGTAATCAGTATCGGTGTCTTCCGCGGCGTCCTCATAGCGGTGAGGTTGTTCCTCCATCTCCTGGGACAGCTCCCAGAATGGCTTGCCGCCCGAACCGCCGGCGTCATCGTTGTGGGCCATGTTTTGCTCTAAATAGTAAAAAGGTTTGGTCAAAAAGTTGGTTATTGTCAAGGAACAAGATCATGGTCTCATCATTTAGGGTTTGTCGACACCGAGGCACCCTAAAAGCCTAAGCTTTCATCATTTAGGGTTTGTCGACGCCGAGGCAGCACCCTAAAAGCCTAAGCGTACATCATTTAGGTTCTCATCGACACCGAGGCATCCGGGCCAGCCAAGTTAAGTTTTCATCATGTAGGGTTTATCGATGTCGAGGCACCCTAGGTTGGGCCTAATCACTTGGCACTAATCACTTGGCTCTATTGCCACCTATGGTTTAATACAGCAAGAATAAAGGGGCAGTTGATCCTACTTAATTAAGTACTAAGATACCCCGACCCATGCATTAGTAGCAAGTACCTCATATGTCCGATTTTTAGCAAAGTCAGGCTAAAATTCACGGAAAATTTCAGCATGACCTTTGCTGAAAATAGGACATATGGAGTACCCGAATTTGCCAGAACGGAAGTTAATCGACATTCCGGCAAACTCAAGGGCCTCTCGGGGTACCTGCAAATTCATTATCCCCGCGCAATGAAGTCCCCAATGGGTCATTTCAGAAGATCACAAGTAGCATCATCACAAGTACAACATCATCACAAGTACAACAGCAGCAGCAGTGAATACAGGCATAACAGCAGCAGCAGCAGCTTTATTCTTCTTATTCATAAAGACTAATTGTCTAATTGAGCAATACAGTGACAGTGTGAACAAATAAAAACACAAACTACACCTACATATTTGGGTACCTATATGGTATTAACATGCCATTCTCTGTCAACAGAAGTAGCACAAAATCATTCAAGTACCAGCGTTTAACTAAAACTTGGTGTGAATAAGATCCTCTGTCAGTACTTCATACCAATAATCAAAACCCCAAAACCTGACCCCAACTAGTTACCATAAGGTCAAATACTGTCCACAAAACCATAACAGAAATAGCACAAAAAAATTTCTCCGGATACAACACACAGACCCTTTTGTTAGTTAGTTCAAAATTATCTACATTTATATGTTTGCCCCCCTTTAATCTTTTATCCCTTCATTGGCCCTCTTTATACATTATTCCTGGCTTGTACAATGATATAGCCTGCATATTCTTACATAAAAAACAGTAACCAAGTATCACTCGACTGAGATTTAGTAGGACTGATCATATATTGCTCTTTGTTGACTAGATTCACTTGTGTAGAGTTCTGAAGGATCCATGTTTTTATATAGTTCCCCTAAATTCAAACAAATTGGTCAGACTTGTCTTGCTCATTTCTTCTGGATTCTGGAAGAGAAGAAGCTAGTCAAGTTAATTTCAAGTTCCCAACGGAAAATCGAGGGCTTTTGCAGCGCTAATGAGTTGGATTCCAGGCCGGTTCATTGGCAATACTTTTAGTGTACTATGAGTGTACTTTGTTTGGTTGAATATTAATATATGCCTAGCTCTGGCTAGCTATAAAATTTCCATGCAAAACTATTAGGATTTAACAATTTGACAAATTGGCAAGAATTTGCAAGATGCTTCCTACAGCAGTTCCTCTGTTACTGTGAGCTCATGAATCACGTAGCACACATGGCTCTTTCCTCATTGCAGTTCCTTGCTAGAGCCCTTACTCCGCAACAGCCCGACGGCGGCACGACGGGGCGGCGGCGGCGAGCTCCTGCTCCTAACCCTAGGTCGCCGCCCCGTGGGGGCATGGGGATGAGCGGGGGAGAGAGGGAGGGAGGGACAGAGACTAACCGTCGTTGATGAGCATCAGCCGTGCGGGGAGGCTCGCGCCGCCGTCGAGGAGCGCGTCCAACGAGGCTAGCCGCCGTCCGTCCGTCCGTCGAGGAGCCCGTCCGTCGAGGAGCGCGGGGAGGCTCGCGCCGCCGTCCGTCCGAGGAGGTCGCGGGCTCGAGGGGCAGGAAGGGGAGAGGGAGGCGGCGGGGGCGCGTGGGCGGCTGCGGCGCAGTGGGTCGGGGCGGCGGCGGCGGTGGTGCGGTGGAGGGAGGGAAGGAGCGGCGCGGTGGATCGAGGGAGAGGGAACTGGCGAGGGGGAGAGGGAATGGGGGATCGATCGGGCGAAGGGGTATCCTATAGCAATGGCGCACCACCTCGTGGTGTGCCATTAGTAGTTTTTTTTGTTTATAGCAATGGCGCACCCACCTCTGGTGCACCATTAGTTTTATTACAGTTGCAGCACAGGTTATATTGCACCTAACCCAATCTATATCAGAACCCGCCCACTAGCCTGACTGGTCAGCACGCAGCACACACACCGGGAGGTCCTGGGTTCGATTCCCAGGCTTCGCAATTTTTTTTTGCATTTTAAATGTTGTTTGATATTTATTTGTGTTTAAATATGTTCAAACTTGTTTAACTCATAACAGTAATATTTTTTTTATAAAAACAGTAATAATTTAAATACAATTGATCTTAGCTAGCGGTGGTGGCCCGGGTGCTCGTCGGCGGCGGTGGAGGGGGATCGAGATCGAGTGTCCTCATGAATTCAAAAAGTGCCCGTGAAATTTAAAAATATTCATGATATGAAAAAGTGCCCATGAAATACAATCGAGAAATGAAGACTACGATTTAAATACAATCGATCTTAGCTAGCTATCTGTTCACAATCTTCTTGCCCTTCTTTTTCGCAAATGGAGTTCTTCTATGGAACGGACGTCCTTTAGGTAGGGTGGTCCTGCTTCTTCTTGTGGTGTGTGCTGCTACTTCATCGTCGTCGTCATGTTCGATCTTCGGGTCGCCGTACTTGTCGAAGTCTTGCTCATTGGCTACTCCATCCATTCCGATGATCTTTCTTTTGCCTCTCCTCATGACAACACGACTGGGCTTTGGCGGGTCGGTAATGAAGAAGCATTGGTCCACTTGGGAAGCCAGTACCCATGGCTCATTTTTCACGGTGACGTTTGCGCCCGCGGTCTTGGATTTGGCTTCGGGTATAACCATGGTGGTGAAATACCGATCTTCTTTTAGGACGCTCTTGGCCCATCTGACACGGAACATCGGGACCTTCTCTCCAGCGTAGCTCAGCTCCCAGATCTCCTCGATCCTTCCGTAGTATCTTTCCTTGTCGTTGCCGGTGTAGGATTCCATCGTTACCCCGGAGTTCTGATAACCATCGCTCTTCATCTCCTTGTCCTCGGTGTAGAATGTGTAGCCGTTGATATCGTACGCCTCATAGGTCATCAGGTTGTGCTCGGCGCCCTGTGACAAGGCGAATATGAGTTGTTCTTTCGCGGAAGAATCCTCATGTAAAGGGTACGACAGAAGCTTCTGCTTGAACCAACGCGTGAAACATGAGTTGTGCTCTTTGAGTATATCTCCATCCGTCCACTGTTGGCCTCGGTCATTGTACGTCTTCTCAATAAAGGTTTTGTGCTCTACCACCCAAGGATCGACCACGTATATGTGTTGTAGCGCGACTAGGTTTGCTCTTTCAAAGTCGGCGAGTGGCCCCTCGAAGTCGACATGCATTTCGCGGCGACCCTCACGGTGACCCCATCCAGTGAGCCTGCCGAGTTGCCTGTTGACGGGCAGACCAACGGGGTTCTCGATGCCTAGATAATTCGTGCAGTAGGAGATGCACTCTTCAGTCAGAAAGCCCCTGGCTATACTTCCCTCTGGACGTGACATGTTGCGAACGTATCCTTTGATGACACCATTCATCCTTTCGAACGGCATCATGCTGTGCAGGAATGTCGGCCCGAGTTGGATGATATCCTCCATGATATGGACCAGCAGATGCACCATAACGTCGAAGAATGCGGGCGGGAAGTACATCTCAAGCTCGCATAGTATCACCACGATCTCTTCCTGTAGCCTTCTGAGTTGCCTCACGCCAATCGACTTCCGAGAGATGACGTCGAAAAAGTTGTATAGGCCAAATAGCGTTTCACGGACGTGTGCGTCCATGATCCCACGGATTGCAACTGGAAGTATCTGCATCATCAGCACGTGACAGTCGTGAGACTTCATCCCGCTGAACTTCTGCTTCGCTGGGTCTAGGTATCTGCTTATCTTCCCCGCGTAACCATAAGGAAGTTTTACTCCTAGGAGGCAGGTGAAAAACTGCTCGATCTCCTCCTGACTGAGAGTGAAGCACGCGGGAGGGTAGTCATTTCCGGTCTTCTTGGCCTTTTTGCCTTTGCGACGACTTTCTGTGTCCTGCTTCGCCTCATCATCATCATCATCATCATTAGCGTGAAGCTCCTGCCTGATGCCCATTGATTTCAAGTCTGCCCTTGCTTTCGGCCCATCTTTGGTCCTCTCTGGCATGTTGAGCAGGGTACCAAGCAGACTCTCGCACACGTTCTTCGTGATATGCATGACATCAAGGCTGTGAGGCACACGGTGAATCTTCCAGTACGGCAAGTCCTAGAAAACAGGCCTCGTTTTCCATACCTTCAGCAACGGCTCTGGCGCCTTTTGCTTCTTTCCCGGCTCTGGCGCCTTTTGCTTCTTTCCCGGCAGTGGGCAGTCTTTCCAATTTTTCAACAGCTTGTCTATTTCCTCGCCGCTCCTCGTACACGGGTGTTTTTGGGGTTCGGTTTCACCATCGAACAGATCCTTACGTTTCCTCCATGGGTCATCGTCGCGAAGCCACCTTTGATGTCCCATGAACACGGTTTTCGAAGACCCGGGATCTCTATCTAGCTGGCGATACGTTGTGTCATCCATGCACCTTACGCATCCAGAAAATCCGTGGACTACCTGCCCCACGAGATATCCGTAACCGAGATAGTCGTGCACCGTCGTGAGCAGTGCGGCTCTCATAGGGAAATATTCTTTCTCTGCGGCGTCCCATGTATTGGCTGGCGTTTTCCACAGCGTGTCTAGCTCCTCCTTCAGCAGCCCCAGATACAGATTGATGTCGTTCCCTGGTTGTTTTGGCCCTTCAATTAGCATACTCATGTGAATGTACTTCCTCTTCATGCACAACCAGGGGGAAGGTTGTACATCCACACAAACACAGGCCAGGTGCTATGTGTGCTTCTCTGGCTGCCAAACGGATTGACTCCATCGGTGCTCGCGCCCAGCACGATGTTCCTTGGATCCTTTTCAAATTCTGGGTATTCGAAGTTCAACGCTTGCCACTTGCTCGCATCCTTAGGGTGACTCAGCATCTTGTCTTTTTTATTTATCTCTGGATCATTTCCGTCATCTTCCGCTTCTTCTCCTCCCTATCCGCGTGCCAACGCAGGAGCTTTGCTACCTTAGGGTCCGCGAAATACCGCTACAGACGAGGAGTGATCGGAAAGTACCACACCGATTTTCGAGGAGCTTTCTTCCTCTTCTTGTATCGAGTGACGTCGCACACCGGACATATGGTAGACTCCGCGTGCTCGTCCCGATAAATGATACAATTGTTCATGCACACATGGTATTTCACGTGCGGTAAATCCAGAGGACACACGGTTTTCTTCGCCTCCTCGAAACTGGTCGGGCACTTGTTCCCCTTGGGAAGACGTTCGTGCCAGAATGACATGTTCTCGTCGAAGCATGCGTCGGTCATTTTGTGTTTTACCTTCATCTCCAGAGCCATGAGCGTTACTTTCAGGCGGGTATCCTCGGGCCTGCATCCTTCATAAAATGGAGTAACCGCGTCTATCTCCAGTTGATCCAGCTTGGCTTTCTCTCGGGCGGCAGCTCTTGCATTATCCGTCTGCTTGAGAAGCAGCTCTTGAATATGAGGGTCCTGCACCCAACCCCCATCGTCGTCTGCTCCGGCATCTTCATCTTCATGATCATGCCCTTCATCTTGATCTTCCTCATCATCATGTACAACATCACCGTCGTGATCATGTCCTGGAGGTTCTTCGTCTTCTCGCCCGCCCTCGCCGCGGTGGTACTTGTCTTGTTGCCCTTCCTCATTTCTTGCCCGGCGCCGGCCATGGACGACTTCATAGTCATCTTCATCACCGTGCCACCGATAGCCATCCATGAAACCACGCAAGAGCAGGTGGTCCCGCACCTGCCCGGAATCCGGGTCCGCAATAAGGCTCTTCAGCTTGCATCTTTGACACGGACATCTTATCTCCGTCTCGTTCTTTTGAAGCATCTCGGCCTTTACGGAGCTCAAAAACCTATTCACGATGCCTTCAGTCATCGTGCGGACCATGGTCGCCTGCGGGGTAGAGCAAAACGATATTTTAGAACCAAGAAAAAATTTGGCATGACCTTCCCTAAAAATAGGACCAAAAAGAATGCATAGTGCCAAAATTCTCGCCGAAACGGAAATGAATCAAAACATTCCGTCAAAATATTGGCAACTATCGCATTTCAAATACCGGTACCTTCAAACACAAACATATATGCAACACCACAAATACATCCAACACCACAAACATACATAGATCTAGCTAGGCCACAAAAAGTGCATGTGCACGTTGTTGGAGCGAGCTAGGGAGAAAAAAGTAGATCTACATCATGAAGATAGCTTTCCCTTACTTACCTATCAAAAAAAGGTAATTTCACCACTTAATTTTGATGAATATATGGTGGAAATGAGGTGAGGAGGAGGAGATGGCCGAAAGCTTGGAGAAGGAGGTGTGGATGGAGTGAAGTGGGGAAAGTGAGTGGGTAGGTGTGGGCTGTCCAAAATATCTTGTTGGGGTCCCAGGTTACTAATGGCGCACCACAAGCAAATGCGCCATTAGTAACCCTGGTTACTAATGGCGCACCAGCAGGTGGTGCGCCATTAGTAGTTTTGCAAAAAAGTAAAAACAATAAATATATATACTAAGGGCACATCTCCTCATAGTGCGCCATTACTAGTTTAAACTAGTAATGGCGCACTGTGAGAAGATGCGCCATTAGTAGTTTTGCAAAAAAAAGAATAAAACAAAATTTGCAGTAATGGCGCACTGTCTGCTTGGTGCGCCATTAGTAGTTATAACTAGTAATGGCGCATTATGGACCAGATGCGCCATTAGTATGTATGGGAAAATGGAAAAAAAATCATACTAGTGGCACACCCAGTTTCCGGTGCGCCATTGGTGTCTTCCACACTAATGGCGTATCACAAACAGGTGTGCCATTAGTATATAGTAGTGCCGCACTGCTTTCCTGGTGCGCCATTAGTACCAATCCTATCTATAGCCCTTTTCCTAGTAGTGGGTCATTGTTTATATGCCAGTATGTGCATACGGTTGGGAGCACTGATTGAGACTTCTTACTTTATAGCATGTGGATTAGTGAGCACTGTAATTGTTTAAGTCATTGTGTCATATAGCTAGCTCATACATGTTTGTTTAACTCATTCTGTTACTTTATAACTGTTTGTTACTTTATAGCATGTGGATTAGTGAGCACTTTACACCATTTGTTACTTTGTAGCATTGTGTTACTTTATACCTGTTTAACACTAAAATTACAGGAGGGAAGAAACTGTGGGCTAGTTGAATGGGTTGATCCATTTTGGCCAGCTACAATGGAGAATGCATTGACCAAGTTGTGGGATAAGTATGAAGAGTGCAGGAGGAGCAAGATTGAGGACAATCTGGAAAGCTCATTTGATGTTCACAATCTGACACAACAGAAGATCAAGCTGCCCAGGAGCAGAGGGCTCAGTTGGAGAGAGGTAAGATGCAGAACAAACCTGATGAGAGCAAGCTGCAGGAGAAGTATGACATGCTCAAGAACCTGACAGTTGCTCAAGCCAATGTCATTAGGAACATGAAGTTGAAGCTTGCTGAAGAGAAGATTAAGTTGCAGGCCCACATTGATGAGCTTGAGAAGGTTGCCGAGCAGACCAAGCTGAAGTTGAATGGGATCAAGGCCATCTTAGATGAATGAGCAGTATAATGTAATATGTTGCTTATTAGTACCACCAGCATGGTTATGGGATGATGAGTACTATAATTATGGTTATGTAATGACTACTATTAGATGAATGGTTATGTAATGTACCTATTTAGCATTAAGCACTATCGTGTAATATGGTACTTATTAGTTATGATTATCTATGAATCTTCCAGTTATGCTGAATCTGATGCTGTTGGTTGGTTGGTTTTGTCAATGCCTAGAGACCCTAGACTCACTTGCTAGTTTTGTCGTCGCCGAGTAACCTTAGACTCATTTGGTTGGTTTTGTCGACGCCGAGTGACCCTAGACTCATTTGGTTGGTTTTGTCGATAACGAGAGACCCTAGACTCACTTGGTTGCCTTTGTCGATGACGAGTGACCCTAGACTCACTTGGTGGGTTTTTCTACGCCGAGAGACCCTAGACTCACTTGGTTGCCTTTGTCGATGATGAGTGACCCTAGACTCACTTGGTGGGTTTTTCTACGCCGAGTGACCCTAGACTCACTTGGTGGGTTTTTCGACACCGACTGACCCTAGACTCACTTGGTGGGTTTTTCGACGCCGAGTGACCCTAGACTCACTTGGTGGGTTTTTCGACGCCGAGTGAGCCTAGACTCACTTGGTGGGTTTTTCGACGCCGATTCACCCTAGACTCACTTGGTGGTTTTTTCGACGCCGAGTCACCCTAGACTCACTTGGTGGGTTTTTCGACACCGAGTGACCCTAGACTCACTTGGTGGTTTTTTCGATGCCAAGTAACCCTAGACTCACTTGGTAGGTTTTTCGACACCGATTCACCCTAGACTCACTTGGTGGGTTTTCGACGCCGATTCACCCTAGACTCACTTGGTGGGTTTTTCGACGACGATTCACCCTAGACTCACTTGGTGGGTTTTTCGACGCCGAGTGACCCTAAGCATCATCATCATCCATCTAAGCCAACATCATCACCAGAATCACCAGCATCACAGCCAACATTTTCAGGTTCTCACATCCAACAATGGTTCAAAGCCAACATAGGCATCATAGGTTGAGAAAGCCAACAAAGGCATATTCTAGTTCACAGCCAACATAGGCATCATTGGTTCTGAAAGCCAACAAAGGCATAATCTAGTTCACAGCCAACATAGGCATCATAGGTTATGAAAGCCAACAAAGACAAAGGCATCTAGTTCCCAGAATGTAGAAGTACTCTTTCAACTTGTATGAAGAAGTCCTTTTCCTTCCACTCTGTCTTGGAGCTTGAAAAGTTGACCTGTTTCCTGCAGCAGAGGTAGAGGCTGTACCAGCATTGGTAGCTTTCTTCCTGGGAGACCTCCTTGGAGGAGGAGCAGGTGTAGTGGCAGCAGGTGTAGCTTTCTTCCTAGGAGACCTCCTTGGAGGAGCAACAGGTGTAGTGGCAGCAGGTGTAGGAGCAGCAGTTGATGGAGATGGCCTCTTCCTTGGTGGTGCAACAGCTGTAGGTGCAGTAATAGATGAAGATGGCCTCTTCCTTGGTGGTGCAGCAGTTGTAGATGCATTTGTTGTTGAAGTAGAAGCCTATGACCTGTTTGGCTGCATTTCAAAAACAGTTAAGGCTTGTTAGTTACAATGGAGACAAAATAAAGAGAATTTAGGTGCTACTATAACTAACCTGATGCTGGTTCATTCTCATAGCAAGAGCTGGCTTGAGGGGCTTGGAGCAAACATTGTATCTATGCCCTACAAGTTTGCAGTTGCTGCATGTAATAGATGCCATCCTAGATGTATCTCTTGGTGCTGGCTTCTCAAATTGGTTTTTCCTCCTCTTTGTCTGTTGCTTCACAACCTTGTCTTCGAATCCTGGAGGCTCTATGTCCTGAGTTCTTGTCCTTGGCCACAGGTTTGGACCGGGCACAGGAAATATGATATGTGCAAATGCTTTTTTATACATTTCCTTTTTGATGAAATCAGCAACAAAGTCCTCTGGCTGCAACTTAGCTTTCACTATTGCAGAAACTGCATGATGGCAAGGCATAGAAGTCATATCTCATTTCCTACATCGACATGTGTTGTCTAGCAAGTTCACTGAGTAGGTGTTTTCTCCACTAGTCACTTGGTAGATGTTAGGACCAGCCATCAAAGTCTGGCACCACCTTGAGTTGTACTTTGTCTCCTCTAACATTTCAGCATAGGTAGGGCAAATCTCCCAATTTGTTGTCTCTGTCTTTGTTCTATTCTTGTTAAATTTGACCATCAATTTTGTCCTAATTCCTTCTATCATGGTCACTATTGGCTTGCCTCTGACATCTAATATCATTTTATTAAACACCTCACTGATGTTGTTCACTACCAGGTCGGTTTTGCAATTAAAATTCATAGCATGCCTAGCCCAAGTATGAACAGGGATTTTGTGAAACCATGTCCAAGCAGCCTTACACTCTCTTTTCAAAGCATTCATTGCATCAAGGTGTTCATTCTCAGTATAAGAGTAGCTAGCTGCATCCATGTGTTTCTTTAATTCATCACCACTAAAACCAGCAGTTTGGAAATTCTGATAGATATGTCTAAGGCAGAATCTTTGTGGACAATTGGGGAAAACATAGTTTATTGCATTTAAAAGCCCCTGTTTGAAACAATGAGAAATAAAGCTAAGCATTGGTCCTATAAACAATGAAGCTATAGCAATGTGCATATGAAACCATGAAACCTAGTGCAATATTGTATGAGAATAGAAGTTTACCTTCTGCCTATCAGAGATGATGGTATAATAGCCAAACTTCCCACTTTCTCCACCAAGTGCATCTTTAAGCTGTGTTAAGAACCAGGTCCAGCTGTCTTTGTCCTCTTTGTCAACAACTCCAAATGCTATAGGGTAGATATTATCGTTCCCATCCCTTCCTGTTGCAGCAAGGATCTGTTGACCTGTTGATAGCTTGATAAAACAACCATCTACCCCTGCAAAGCTGACAATTGTGAGAACATAGTGTATGTAATGTGAGCACATAAACAATTCACAACTTAGTAAATGAAATGTACCTATGAATGGTCTGCATCCATTCAAAAACCCTTCTTGACAAGCACTTAGACAGAAAAAGAGGCAATGAAACCTAGGGTTTTTGCTTGGGTGCTTTGGTACATGCCTAGTAGTAACAATACATCTAGAGCCTGGGTTTGTATCCAACACAGCCTGCAAATAATCTATTATTCTAGGTTATTGTCCTCTCTGATCTCCTTAGACAACCTTCAATGCTTGCTTCCTAGCCCTGTAGGCCATATGGGTGGACATCTCTATTCCATATTTCTTCTTCAGTGTCTGCATTATTGTGGTGACTGGTGTGCCAATATCAACTCTCATCATTGCCTCACACTGGTGTGCAACCCATTTTGCAGTGACCTTGGTGTTCTCTCCTACTGCTGGGCATGTGTGCACAAAATTTGCCTTCCTTACGCAAAAACTAGTCTCATTTGCAACAACAGAAGCTGCAATAAAGAAAGGGCATTTTTCATTTGTGCACACAACTATGATGTTGTCATTGCAGTTTCTGTGGAACTCATAATTCCTATTCTGAGTTATGTGCAATGTCTGAATTGCTCTCCTAAACTGATACACATTAAGCAAACAAAGTTTTCTGCAAAACTGCTCCTCTGGGTTCTCTCTCTCCTCACTGTACCAGATCCTTGGCAAAGATCTCACTGATCTGCTCTTCCTTCCATTGGGCAGAACAAATTGTACTTCCTCAGCTCCATCATCATATTCCTGCTTCAAAACACCAAGATTTGGCTCCTAATCTAATGATGGTGCCCAAACATCCTCAAATCTCTGTTCCAAGCTAGAATGTGACCTCTCTGTTGGCCCTTTTCTACCTTTCTTCTTCTTTGTAGGCACCTCTTGCTGCTGAGGCTGCTCCACTGCTCATCTTGCTCCACCTGCTCCTCTTGGTGCACCTGCTCCTCTTGCTCCACCTCCACATGTTGCCCTTCCTCATCTTCCTCATACAGTTCATCCACATCAGTGTCTCCATCAAAATGAATGAGTGGATCCTCTCTTTGCTTCCTCATCTCATTAAGCCTCTAAAGATAGTCCTCATCTGCATCCAGATCTGAATCATCTTTAGTTAGAAGAATTGGTAGCTTCTGCTTAACCTTATTTACATGCTCAGCAGATCTGGCCTGTTAGTTAGGTTGGTAATTAGTTATGTATTTTCTGTGATAGTAGTGGGTTAGGGAGGTCATTGTTTATATGCCAGTATGTGCATAGGGTTGGGAGCACTGATTGAGACTTCTTACTTTATAGCATGTGGATTAGTGAGCACTGTAATTGTTTAACTCATTGTGTCATATAGCTAGCTCATACATGTTTGTTTAACTCATTCTGTTACTTTATAACTGTTTGTTACTTTATAGCATGTGGATTAGTGAGCACTTTACACCATTTGTTACTTTGTAGCATTGTGTTACTTTATACCTATTTAACACTAAAATTACAGGAGGGAAGAAACTGTGGGCTAGTTGAATGGGTTGATCCATTTTGGCCAGCTACAATGGAGAATGCATTGACCAAGTTGTGGGGTAAGTGTGAAGAGTGCAGGAGGAGCAAGATTGAGGACAATCTGGAAAGCTCATTTGATGTTCACAATCTGACACAACAGAAGATCAAGCTGCCCAGGAGCAGAGGGCTCAGTTGGAGAGAGGTAAGATGCAGAACAAACCTGATGAGAGCAAGCTGCAGGAGAAGTATGACATGCTCAAGAACCTGACAGTTACTCAAGCCAATGTCATTAGGAACATGAAGTTGAAGCTTGCTGAAGAGAAGATTAAGTTGCAGGCCCACATTGATGAGCTTGAGAAGGTTGCCGAGCAGACCAAGCTGAAGCTGAATGGGATCAAGGCAATCTTAGATGAATGAGCAGTATAATGTAATATGTTGCTTATTAGTACCACCAGCATGGTTATGGGATGATGAGTACTATAATTATGGTTATGTAATGACTACTATTAGATGAATGGTTATGTAATGTACCTATTTAGCATTAAGAACTATCGTGTAATATGGTACTTATTAGTTATGATTATCTATGAATCTTGCAGTTATGCTGAATCTGATGCTGTTGGTTGGTTGGTTTTGTCAATGCCTAGAGACCCTAGACTCACTTGCTAGTTTTGTCGACGCCGAGTGACCCTAGACTCACTTGCTAGTTTTGTCGACGCCGAGTGACCCTAGACTCATTTGGTTGGGTTTGTCGACGCCGAGTGACCCTAGACTCACTTGGTTGGTTTTCTCGATGACGAGAGACCCTAGACTCACTTGGTTGCCTTTGTCGATGACGAGTGACCCTAGACTCACTTGGTGGGTTTTTCGACACCAAGTGACCCTAGACTCACTTGGTGGGTTTTTCGACACCGAGTGACCCTAGACTCACTTGGTGGGTGTCAGTGTCAAAACCGGCGGATCTCGGGTAGGGGGTCCCGATCTTTGCGTCAAGGTCGGATGGTAACAGGAGACAAGGGACACTTTATTTTACCCAGGTTCGGGCCGTCTCGATGGAGGTAAAACCCTACTCCTGCTAGATTAATATTGATGATATGGGTAGTACAAGAGTAGATCTACCATGAGATTAAGGAGGCTAAACCCTAGAAGCTAGCCTATGAGTATGATGATGGTTATGATGTGTTCGTCCTACGGACTACAACCCTCTGGTTTATATAGGCACCGGATAGGGTTAGGGTTACACAGAGTCGGTTACATTGGTAGGAGATCTTGAATATCCGCACGCCTAGCTTGCCTTCCACGCCAAGGAAAGAACCTTCCGGACACGGGATGAAGTCTTCAATCTTGTATCTTCATAGTCTTGGAGTCCGGCTGAAGATATAGTTCGGCTATCCGAACACCCCCTAATCCAGGACTCCCTCAGTAGCCCCTGAACCAGGCTTCAATGACGACGAGTCCGGCGCGCAAATTGTCTTCGGCATTGCAAGGCGGGTTCCTCCTCCAAATTCTTGAAGAAGATAATAAACACCAAAAAATAGTGTCCGGCTCTGCAAAACAAGTTTCCACGTATTGCCATATAGAGAATAATACAAACACAAATCAAATCTGCCGACGTATTCTGCAGTGCATCATAACACTGCGACCAAGCCTTCTGTATGGATTATTTTTTGTTGTTCCACCGCAGCACGTTCAACGAGGCAGTTTCCTTGGCACGTCTTGTCGAAGCAGAGATCATGTGCCCCTTTTAACGGGATTCTCATTAATGCGAACGTGGGTAACCCAACCGCGCCATTTACCACGGCGTGTGAGCGGTCAAGCGAGTTTTATTAGGCAGGTGGGGACGCGTAACGGCATCAGCCTATATAAGGGGATAAAGATCCACCTCTTTCACCTACGCCTTCTTCCTCCCTTGCCCATCCATCTCCTGCGCACTCAAGCTCCAACGCCCAAGTTCGCTCTTTCTTTCCCAACCTGCTCCAGCGATGTCCGGAGCGGGTGGCAAGTGGATGGCTTCCTTCGTTACGGAGGGTCAAATCAAAAAGCTTAGGAAGGCCGGATATCTGTCCAAGGACATCACACACCGGCTTCCCGAGGCGGGGCAGCTTCTTCCCACCCCAGTGCCCCATGAGAGGGTAGTTTTCTCCCCCATTTCCTCCGCGGACTGGGTTTTCCACTTCACCCTTTTGTCCGGGGGCTCATGTTCTACTACGGCCTGGACATCCACGATCTGGCCCCGAACTTTATCCTCAATATCCCGGTGTTTATCATCGTGTGTGAGGCCTTTCTCCGCATCCGCCCCCACTTCGGCCTCTGGCTCCAGACCTTCAACGTCAAGCCCAAGGTGGTGCCCGGCACCTAGGCGGAGTGCGGAGGTGCTATGTCCGGCAAAATGGCCAACGCACTCTGGTTCGATGGCTCCTTTGTGGAGTCCTTAAAGGCGTGGCAGGCAGGGTGGTTTTATATCACCGAGCCACGCGACTCGAATTGGGTCGCGGCCCCTGAGTTCAGATCCGGACCCCCCACGCGGCTCATGTCCTGGAAAGAGACGGGCCTATCGTGGGGCAACGAAGAAGAAGTGACCGGACTGCAAACTTGCATCCGGTCCCTGATGAACAAGCCCATCCGGCATGTCAACAACATCCAGGTCATGCTCGTTCGCCGGATTCTCCCGTGCCAAGAACGGGAGTTCACTTTGTGGGAATTCGACCTGGCGCAGCACCAAACCCTCTATAGGCTCTTCGACACGGCGTATGAAGACGTCTGGAAGGTGCTAACCAAAGGCGCCGAGTGCCCCACATCCGCTTGCGAGGATCGCGGATACAGCTCGCAGCGCAACGCTGGCGAGGTAGGCTATTTATACCTTTCACAGGTTCGTTAAGCTTTTCTACGTAGATTAACTCTATGTGGGATCTAAAAACTCCCTTTGCCTTTGACAGGCGTGGCTGAAGATAGCCGGACCAATCAACTGTCCGGCTCCTCTGCCCGAAGACCCAGCCCCAGCTCTCCTAGAGAAGCTGCTGGCTCCGGCGCCCTATGTGGTGCCGAAGAAGAAGGTCAAGAAGAAGAAGACCCCCGGGACTCGAAAGAGTGCCCGCAATGTGGTGGTGTCGAGCTCGTCATCTGGCGAGTCTGCAACGCCCTCCTCTCGTGAAAACGAGGAGGAGGAACAAGGAAGCTCTCCCCCTCCAGCGAGGGGAGTGAAAAAGAAGAAGGCCGCCCCAACAGGGGAGGCCGAGGGGTCGAGGAAAAGGAAGACCCCTCCGCCGGACTACTCCCCCAACGCCGAAGAGGGCGGAAAGGAGTGGCCGGACAGAACCAAGCATCCGGCGACATCGTAAGTATTCACATACCAGAATGACTCATAGTATCTTCAAGTGCGCAGCTTACCCTAATGTCGAATGTTATTTTCGCAGCCCGCCCCGAGCCGCACTTGATGATTCATCGAGCGGCTCCCTGGATTCGTCGGACATGAACTCTGTCCCGCCCGCAGTCTCCCCAAGCGGGGCGGTCGACGCCGAAGCGGCGTCCCGTTGAACAGGGCAGGATGAGGTGGTCCTGGAGGAGCCGCAAGGCAATCCTTAGGACCCCAGGAGTAAAGGGGATAAAACCCCCCAGGGCTCCCAGTCCGGCTTTGTGCCGGACACCGCGCCGGACTCAACCGTCCTGGCTCACGGTGGGCGAACTTCTTCCAAGAGGAGTAAGCCGTTTGAGCCGGCGACCTCTGTCCAACCAGAGGCGCCGGATAGTCTGTTGGAGGCGCTTGAAGGCGCCACCATCGACGAGGAGCACCGTACTGTTATGAGTGCGGTGGTCCAAAGGGTTCAGTCCGCCAAGAGCGGACTGAATGAAGCTTGCGCTAGCCTTCTAACAGGCTTCCAGGTAAGCAAAAAATATGCTAAATTCATTACCGCATAGACAGTAGCCCCTGATGCTCTGTTCGGTGTTCGGAAAGAAAAGCCAAATAGAGGATCCAACAATTTTCGCAGGAGTCTAATAAAAAGTCTAATATGCGTATGCAGGCTTCCCTGCTGTCCACCGCCGCACTGACTGCGCAGGTGGAAGTCCTGAAAAAGGACCTCGAGCGGTCCGAGCAAGAGCTCGGCCTTGCCAAAAGGTAGCTCGTGGAAAAGGAATGTAAGAAATACCCCTTAGAAGAAAGAAAGAAAAAGAAAAAAGAAAAAAGGTGCCTATAGAGAGGCTTCATTGCAAAAAGAAATAACAGGATTGTACTGCTTATTGTAGGGGCCACAACCGAGGTGGCAACCCTGAAGCAGGCGCTGGCTGAGGCCGAGAGGAAAGCGGCCGAGGAGCGCGCCGAGCGAGAAAAGATTGGGGTCCAAGTCGGCGAGGTGCAGCAAGAGCTGCAAGCTCTCATGAAGAAACATGAGGGTTTGGAGCTTGAGGCAAAAACGCAAGCATCCGAGCTCGCGTCGGCTGTTGAGACCACCAAGAGTGCCAAGGTCGAAGCCCAAAAGGCCCTCCAAGAGTTGGAGGATGTGAAAAAGATAGCAGCGGGTAAGGCATTCTTAATGCAAAGTAGGAATATAAAGGTGAAATACCTATTACTTACCCGAATCCGGAGTTCTCCAGGGGCGTTCTTTGATCTTCCCCGCAGCGCATCCGACGCCGCCGCATTCTACCGAGCTGAAGAGGACAGCTCGACGGAGAGTGTGTTCTGGTCTCAGTATTCTGAGGCCGGACACCCTTTGCCCTTAAGCGATCAGCTGAAGCAGCTGGCCGAGCTCCACAAGGTGGCCGAACAGGCCATGAAGGGCTTACTAGTTCGGCTGTGGCCTGGAGAGGCCCTGCCTGGGAGCTACTTCGGGCTGGTGCGGCGGCTGGTGGAGGCCTGTCCACGGCTTGAGGTCATCAAGCGCTCCGTCTGCATAGAAGGTGCCCGGAGGACCCTTGCCCGTGTAAGGGTACACTGGGGCAAGCTGGACGGAGAGAAGCTGGTGAAGGACGGGCCGCCGCAGGGGAAGGAGCATCGCAAGCCCGAGAACTATTACAAGGAAGTTCTCGCTGGAGCTCGCCTTGTCACGGATGAGTGTGCCAAAGATGTAATATTTCAATGAATTTGCTCGTTTGTATCCTGTGCGCTGAAAACTTGTTCATATGCGCTTAAGCAATGCTTTCTGAATTTAAAATATTATTTTCTATGCAGCCGTTTATCAATAACTAAGAGATGGCGAGTCGTCGGCTTCTGCCCCCATGCAACTAGTGCTGGGGTGTTCGGGATAAACCTGAGGGCTCTTGTTCCCATAGTTGGGTCCTTCGAGGGAGGCGCTCAGCACAGCGAACCAGGCCATCGGACTATAATGCTTGAACACTCTCACTTAGCCATAGAATGTTATAATTTTAAATTTCAGCGAAGCCCCTAGTTCGAAAGGCCGAATTCGGGGCACTATCCACGCCTTTAGCCGGACTTAACCAGCTCTCCGCTCGAAGCGGCATAAGCCTTTAGGGACTCGAAAAACCTCTCGAACACCGATCGGTCTCGCACCTTATCATGACAGTCTGTTTTAGCTTTCTCCACTGAGGTGCTCACCCACATGATCTGGGGCACAATCGCAGTGGTTCTCCTAGTGCTACCTTAGCCGATAGAACGGAACGTAAGGCACCAAAACATAGGAGCCGGGCAAACCCAACATATGACCAAAATCATGACTCGAAGCCGATACATATAATGCTATAAGTTCGGGGTGCCGCACTTGTGAAAGTGGACGGACTTCTCACACCAGATAGAAGGGTAATAAAGCCCCTGGCGTGGTTTGTCGTACCATGGTGTATGGGTGCGATCATGTTATTTGAGTAAACATATGTATATTAAAAGAAGATAATGCAAAAAATAGACAAAAAGCTATGCATTATTTATGAGGGGGCTGTTTATTCAAGCCGAATGATACAAGTAGTGTGAAAAAAAACTAGACTATTTAACATGTCCTGACCAGGCGCGGGCCGCGGAATTTGGAAACAGATATATCGCTCGAAAAAGAGACCACCTGAGAGTTCCATGATGCGGAGTTGTTTTGTCTGCTTTCCTGGGTCCTGTATTGTCTGTGCGGCAACGAGGCCGAACACTGTATCCAGAGTATGGAGTCCTGAAAGAAAAGAAGAACCCGGCAGCCCCTAGTACGTTTGACGCCGTATTGTTGGCATGCCGTTTTATCTGCCCCTTCCCCTATGCCCATGGAATTGTAAGGGCGTAATTGTGTACTCGAGGTACTAGCTCCGCTATGTAGCGATGGCTGAGGTTGGGGCCGTATTGCTACGCGTGCTCTGAACGCGCCAGTCGGTCTTGCTGCGGGTTACTCCGGGCGCGTTTTGCTTTGTCCTGTTTTGTAGCGGCCGGACTCGAGAGCTGCCTTAACAGGCTGCTTTGTACCTCTGCTGCGAGGGCCGCCGTGTGTTCCTCCGTATGGATGGAGCGTTCGGTGTTTCCTCTGACCGTGATTACACCTCGAGGGCCTGGCATCTTGAGCTTGAGATATGCGTAGTGCGGCACCGCATTGAATTTAGCGAATGCGGTTCGTCCAAGCAGAGCATGATAGCCACTGCGGAACGGAACTATGTCGAAGATTAACTCTTCGCTTCGGAAGTTGTCCGGAGATCCGAAGACCACATCAAGTGTTATGGAGCCTATGCAATTGGCCTCTACAACTGGGATGACGCCTTTAAAGGTCGTCCTTGTGGGCTTGATCCTTGATGGATCTATGCCCATTTTCCGCATTGTATCCTGGTAGAGCAGGTTCAGGCTACTGCCGCCGTCCATGAGGACTCTTGTAAGGTGAAATCCGTCAATGATTGGGTCAAGAACCAATGCGGCGAAACCGCCGTGACGGATGCTAGTGGGGTGGTCCCTTCGATCGAAGGTGATCGGGCAAGAGGACCATGGGTTGAACTTTGGGGCGACTGGCTCCATCGCGTATACGTCCTGTAGCGCACGCTTTCTCTCCCGCTTGGGAATATGAGTTGCGTATATCATGTTCACCATCCGCACTTGTGGGGGAAACCCCTTCTGTCCGTTATTGTTCGGCGGCCTGGGCTCCTCTTCGTCATCGCTGTCTAGCCCCTTGTTTTTGTGTTCGGCTCTTATCTTGCCTGCCTGCTTGAACACCCAACAATCCCTGTTGGTGTGATTGGCTGGCCTTTCGGGGGTGTCGTGAATCTGGCATGAGCGGTCGAGTATTCGGTCCAAACTTGACGGGCCCTGGGTATTCTTTTTGAATGGCTTTTTCCGCTGACCGGATTTATGGCCTCTGAATCCGGCGTTTACTGCCGTATCTTCATTGCTGTCGCTGCTGACGCGGCGTTTCTGTTTATTCCGTCGTGACCTGCCACTTTTGTCCTTGGTATCTGAATTACCTTGCTTCTTCGATAAGTTGCTGCTGCGAGCTAGCCAGCTATCTTCGCCCGCGCAAAAGCGGGTCATGAGTGTCGTGAGGGCTGCCATGGATTTCGGCTTCTCCTGTCCCAGGTGCCGGGCAAGCCACTCGTCACGGATGTTATGCTTGAAGGCTGCTAAGGCCTCTGCATCCGGACAATCGACTATCTGATTTTTCTTTGTTAGGAACCGTGTCCAGAATTGCCTGGCCGATTCTTCTAGCTGCTGGATTATGTGGCTTAGGTCGTCGGCGTCCGGTGGCCGTACGTAGGTCCCCTGGAAGTTGTCGAGGAATGCGGCCTCCAGGTCCTCCCAAGAGCCGATCGAATCTGCGGGGAGGCTGTTAAGCCAGTGTCGGGCTGGTCCCTTAAGCTTAAGGGGTAAATATTTGATGGCGTGCAAATCATCGCCACGTGCCATGTGGATGTGGAGGAGATAGTCCTCAATCCATACCGCCGGATCTGTTGTACCATCGTACGACTCGATGTTGACGGGTTTAAAACCCTCTGGGATTCTATGATCCATTACTTCATCTGTGAAGCATAGTGGGTGTGCGGCGCCCCTGTACTGGGCTATGTCTCGACGCAGTTCGGAGGAGCTGTGTCTGTTGTGTTCGGCCCGGCCGGATTTATTGTGTCTGGAGTGAAAACTATCACGTGCCGTCGGGCGTCCGCGCGATCCATAGATCGATCTTGTTTGCCTTGCTTTGTCCTCCAGGACGTCTCGCAGGTCTGGTTCGTGTTCCCGTGCCTTGGTAAAGCGGCTGCGGGGCATGGCTTGTTTGGATGTTCGACAGGCTTCTCTGTCGCGGCCGCGAGGTGGCCGATCTGCCATGTCTTGGGCTTCCTCCTCTGATTGGGGTAGCGGCCTGCGCTTAGGATAGTTTTTGGAGGGGGTCCGAGCTCGTGTTCTTCGGCCGCAAGGACTTCAGTCCATCTGTCAGCTAGCAAATCTTGATCAGCTCTAAGCTGTTGCTGCTTTTTCTTTAGGCTGTTCGCCGTGGCTAAAAGCCTGCGTTGAAAGCGCTCTTGTTCGGCGGGGTCTGATGGTACGATGAATTCATCGTCGCCGAGGCTTGCCTCGTCTTCGGAGGGAGGCATGTAGTTATCGTCCTCGACCTCTCGCTCTGCCGCTCTCTCATGAGGGCGGTCTTCTCCATCTTCCTGTGCCGAATCCTGCTGGTTTTGGTGTTCTTCGGCGCTGTCCGGGGTAGCATTATCTCCCGTGCCGGAATCACCGTTTCTGCTATGGCGGGATTTGGAGCGGCGCCGCTGACGTCGGCGTTTTGGAGGCTTTTTCGAAGTGCCATCCTCCGCTGTTCCATCGCCATCTCCATCTTTTGGAGCATCCACCATGTATATGTCGTATGACGAGGTGGCGGTCCAGCGCCCTACAGGTGCTGGTTCTTGCTCGTCTCCTCCTTCGTCGTCCATACCGTCGAAGTCTTCGGAGCCGAAGTCGAGCATGTCGGATATATCGTCGATAGTGGCTATTAAGTGGGCGGTGGGTGGGCTTTGAATTTCTTCGTCGTCCGAATCCCAACCTCGCAGGCCATAGTTCGGCCTGGGCTCTCCTGACAAAGAGAGAGACTTGAGAGAATTCAGAATATCACCAAAAGGTGAATACTGAAAGATGTCCGCGGCGGTGAACTCCATTACCGGCGCCCAATCTGATTCGATTGGCAGGGGCGCGGGAGGTTCGGAGTTCGGAGAAGAGTCCGGCTCCTTGGAGTCATGTGCCATGCGGAGTGCGGGGCTTGCGTTTGGCTCAATGGCTTTTAAGATCGCAGACCCCGAGGTGACGTCCAACCGTTCATCCTCAAAGAACGCAGCGGGCTCCGAATCGAGGATCAGGGCCGGAGCGTATGCGGCCTCCAGGACACTGCTCGGAGGCAGAGCTATATCATGCCCCTCGAGATAGTGCGGCGCGCTTGGCTATGGCTCGAATCCGTCGAAGATCAAGTCTCCGCGGATATCTGCCGTGTAGTTTAGGCTTCCAAACCTGACTTGATGGCCAGGGGCGTAGCTCTCGATCTGCTCCAGATGACCAAGCGAGTTGGCCCGCAGAGCGAAGCCGCCGAAGACGAAGATCTGTCCGGGGAGAAAAGTCTCACCCTGGACCTCATCGTTGTTGATGATCAAAGGAGCCATCGGGCCTAAAGGCGACGACATAGAGGAACTCTCAATGAAAGCACCAATGTCGGTGTCAAAACCGGCGGATCTCGGGTAGGGGGTCCCGATCTGTGCGTCAAGGTCGGATGGTAACAGGAGACAAGGGACACTTTATTTTACCCAGGTTCGGGCCCTCTCGATGGAGGTAAAACCCTACTCCTGCTAGATTAATATTGATGATATGGGTAGTACAAGAGTAGATCTACCACGAGATCAAGGAGGCTAAACCCTAGAAGCTAGCCTATGAGTATGATGATGGTTATGATGTGTTCGTCCTACGGACTACAACCCTCTGGTTTATATAGGCACCGGATAGGGTTAGGGTTACACAGAGTCGGTTGCATTGGTAGGAGATCTTGAATATCCGCACGCCAAGCTTGCCTTCCACGCCAAGGAAAGAACCTTCCGGACACGGGATGAAGTCTTCAATCTTGTATCTTAATAGTCCTGGAGTCCGGCTGAAGATATAGTTCGGCTATCCGAACACCCCCTAATCCAGGACTCCCTCAGTGGGTTTTTCGACGTCGAGTAACCCTAGACTCACTTGGTGGGTTTTTCGACGCCGAGTGAGCCTAGACTCACTTGGTGGGTTTTTCGACGCCGATTCACCCTAGACTCACTTGGTGGGTTTCTCGACGCCGAGTCACCCTAGACTCACTTGGTGGGTTTTTCGACGCCGAGTGACCCTAGACTCACTTGGTGGGTTTTTCGACGCCAAGTGACCCTAGACTCACTTGGTGGGTTTTTCGACGCCAAGTGACCCTAGACTCACTTGGTGGGTTTTTCGACGCCGATTCACCCTAGACTCACTTGGTGGGTTTTTCGACACCGATTCACCCTAGACTCACTTGGTGGGTTTTTCGACGCCGATTCACCCTAGACTCACTTGGTGGGTTTTTCGACGCCGATTGACCCTAAGCATCATCATCATCCATCTAAGCCAACATCATCACCAGAATCACCAGCATCACAGCCAACATTTTCAGGTTCTCACATCCAACAATGGTTCAAAGCCAACATAGGTATCATAGGTTGAGAAAGCCAACAAAGGCATATTGTAGTTCACAGCCAACATAGGCATCATTGGTTCTGAAAGCCAACAAAGGCATAATCTAGTTCACAGCCAACATAGGCATCATAGGTTATGAAAG
This sequence comes from Aegilops umbellulata, assembly GCA_032464435.1. NCBI lineage: Eukaryota > Viridiplantae > Streptophyta > Magnoliopsida > Poales > Poaceae > Aegilops > Aegilops umbellulata. Next base: position 421,660,645 of record CP136059.1, read on the forward strand.
CCAACAAAGACAAAGGCATCTAGTTCCCAGAAGCATAGAAGTACTCTTTCAACTTGTATGAAGAAGTCCTTTTCCTTCCACTCTATCTTGGAGCTTGAAAAGTTCACCTGTTTCCTGCAGCAGAGGTAGAGGCTGTACCAGCATTGGTAGCTTTCTTCCTGGGAGACCTCCTTGGAGGAGGAGCAGGTGTAGTGGCAGCAGGTGTAGCTTTCTTCCTAGGAGACCTCCTTGGAGGAGCAACAGGTGTAGTGGCAGCAGGTGTAGGAGCAGCAGTTGATGGAGATGGCCTCTTCCTTGGTGGTGCAACAGCTGTAGGTGCAGTAGTAGATGAAGATGGCCTCTTCCTTGGTGGTGCAGCAGTTGTAGATGCATTTGTTGTTGAAGTAGAAGCCTATGACCTGTTTGGCTGCATTTCAAAAACAGTTAAGGCTTGTTAGTTACAATGGAGACAAAATAAAGAGAATTTAGGTGCTACTATAACTAACCTGATGCTGGTTCATTCTCATAGCAAGAGCTGGCTTGAGGGGCTTGGAGCAAACATTGTATCTATGCCCTACAAGTTTGCAGTTGCTGCAAGTAATAGATGCCATCCTAGATGTATCTCTTGGTGCTGGCTTCTCAAATTGGTTTTTCCTCCTCTTTGTATGTTGCTTCCCAACCTTGTCTTTGAATACTGGAGGCTCTATGTCCTGAGTTCTTGTCCTTGGCCACAGGTTTGGACCAGGCACAGGAAATATGATATGTGCAAATGCTTTTTTGTACATTTCCTTTTTGAAGAAATCAGCAACAAAGTCCTCTGGCTGCAACTTAGCTTTCACTATTGCAGAAACTGCATGATGGCAAGGCATAGAAGTCATATCTCATTTCCTACATCCACATGTGTTGTCCAGCAAGTTCACTGAGTAGGTGTTTTCTCCACTAGTCACTTGGTAGATGTTAGGACCAGCCATCAAAGTCTGGCACCACCTTGAGTTGTACTTTGTCTCCTCTAACATTTCAGCATAGGTAGGGAAAATCTCCCAATTTGTTGTCTCTGTCTTTGTTCTATTCTTGTTAAATTTGACCATCAATTTTGTCCTAATTCCTTCTATCATTGTCACTATTGGCTTGCCTCTGACATCTAATATCATTTTATTAAACACCTCACTGATGTTGTTCACTACCAGGTCAGTTTTGCAATTAAAATCCATAGCATGCCTAGCCCAAGTATGAACAGGTATTTTGTGAAGCCATGTCCAAGCAGCCTTACACTCTCTTTTCAAAGCATTCATTGCATCAAGGTGTTCATTCTCAGTATAAGAGTAGCTAGCTGCATCCATGTGTTTCTTTAATTCATCACCTCTAAAACCAGCAGTTTGGAAATTCTGATAGATATGTCTAAGGCAGAATCTTTGTGGACAATTGGGGAAAACATAGTTTATTGCATTTAAAAGCCCCTGTTTGAAACAATGAGAAATAAAGCTAAGCATTGGTCCTATAAGCAATGAAGCTATAGCAATGTGCATATGAAACCATGAAACCTAGTGCAATATTGTATGAGAAGAGAAGTTTACCTTCTGCCTATCAGAGATGATGGTATAATAGCCAAACTTCCCACTTTCTCCACCAAGTGCATCTTTAAGCTGTGTTAAGAACCAGGTCCAGCTGTCTTTGTCCTCTTTGTCAACAACTCCAAATGCTATAGGGTAGATATTATTGTTCCCATCCCTTCCTGTTGCAGCAAGGATCTGTTGACCTGTTGATAGCTTGATAAAACAACCATCTACCCCTGCAAAGCTGACAATTGTGAGAACATAGTGTATGTAATGTGAGCACATAAACAATTCACAACTTAGTAAATGAAATGTACCTATGAATGGTCTGCATCCATTCAAAAACCCTTCTTGACAAGCACTTAGACAGAAAAAGAGGCCATGAAACCTAGGGTTTTTGCTTGGGTGCTTTGGTACATGCCTAGTAGTAACAATACATCTAGAGCCTGGGTTTGTATCCAACACAGCCTGCAAATAATCTCTTATTCTAGGTTATTGTCCTCTCTGATCTCCTTGGACAACCTTCAATGCTTGCTTCCTAGCCCTGTAGGCCATATGGGTGGACATCTCTATTCCATATTTCTTCTTAAGTGTCTGCATTATTGTGGTGACTGGTGTGCCAATATCAACTCTCATCATTGCCTCACACTGGTGTGCAACCCATTTTGCAGTGACCTTGGTGTTCTCTCCTACTGCTGGGCATGTGTGCACAAAATTTGCCTTCCTTACGCAAAAACTAGTCTCATTTGCAACAACATAAGATGCAATAAAGAAAGGGCATTTTCCATTTGTGCACACAACTATGATGTTGTCATTGCAGTTTCTGTGGAACTCATAATTCCTATTCTGAGTTATGTGCAATGTCTGAATTGCTCTCCTAAACTGATACACATTAAGCAAACAAAGTTTTCTGCAAAACTGCTCCTCTGGGTTCTCTCTCTCCTCACTGTACCAGATCCTTGGCAAAGATCTCACTGATCTGCTCTTCCTTCCATTGGGCAGAACAAATTGTACTTCCTCAGCTCCATCATCATATTCCTGCTTCAAAACACCAAGATCTGGCTCCTCATCTAATGATGGTGCCCAAACATCCTCAAATCTCTGTTCCAAGCTAGAATGTGACCTCTCTGTTGGCCCTTTTCTACCTTTCTTCTTCTTTGTAGGCACCTCTTGCTGCTGAGGCTGCTCCACTGCTCATCTTGCTCCACCTGCTCCTCTTGGTGCACCTGCTCCTCTTGCTCCACCTCCACATGTTGCCCTTCCTCATCTTCCTCATACAGTTCATCCACATCAGTGTCTCCATCAAAATGAATGAGTGGATCCTCTCTTTGCTTCCTCATCTCATTAAGCCTCTAAAGATAGTCCTCATCTGCATCCAGATCTGAATCATCTTTAGTTAGAAGAATTGGTAGCTTCTGCTTAACCTTATTTACATGCTCAGCAGATCTGGCCTGTTAGTTAGGTTGGTAATTAGTTATGTATTTTCTGTGATAGTAGTGGGTTAGGGAGGTCATTGTTTATATGCCAGTATGTGCATAGGGTTGGGAGCACTGATTGAGACTTCTTACTTTATAGCATGTGGATTAGTGAGCACTGTAATTGTTTAACTCATTGTGTCATATAGCTAGCTCATACATGTTTGTTTAACTCATTCTGTTACTTTATAACTGTTTGTTACTTTATAGCATGTGGATTAGTGAGCACTTTACACCATTTGTTACTTTGTAGCATTGTGTTACTTTATACCTATTTAACACTAAAATTACAGGAGGGAAGAAACTGTGGGCTAGTTGAATGGGTTGATCCATTTTGGCCAGCTACAATGGAGAATGCATTGACCAAGTTGTGGGGTAAGTGTGAAGAGTGCAGGAGGAGCAAGATTGAGGACAATCTGGAAAGCTCATTTGATGTTCACAATCTGACACAACAGAAGATCAAGCTGCCCAGGAGCAGAGGGCTCAGTTGGAGAGAGGTAAGATGCAGAACAAACCTGATGAGAGCAAGCTGCAGGAGAAGTATGACATGCTCAAGAACCTGACAGTTACTCAAGCCAATGTCATTAGGAACATGAAGTTGAAGCTTGCTGAAGAGAAGATTAAGTTGCAGGCCCACATTGATGAGCTTGAGAAGGTTGCCGAGCAGACCAAGCTGAAGCTGAATGGGATCAAGGCCATCTTAGATGAATGAGCAGTATAATGTAATATGTTGCTTATTAGTACCACCAGCATGGTTATGGGATGATGAGTACTATAATTGTGGTTATGTAATGACTACTATTAGATGAATGGTTATGTAATGTACCTATTTAGCATTAAGCACTATCGTGTAATATGGTACTTATTAGTTATGATTATCTATGAATCTTCCAGTTATGCTGAATCTGATGTTGTTGGTTGGTTGGTTTTGTCAATGCCTAGAAACCCTAGACTCACTTGCTAGTTTTGTCGACGCCGAGTGACCCTAGACTCATTTGGTTGGTTTTGTCGACGCCGAGTGACCCTAGACTCACTTGGTTGGTTTTGTCGATGACGAGAGACCCTAGACTCACTTGGTTGCCTTTGTCGATGACGAGTGACCCTAGACTCACTTGGTGGGTTTTTCGACGCCGAGTGACCCTAGACTCACTTGGTGGGTTTTTCGACAGCGACTGACCCTAGACTCACTTGGTGGGTTTTTCGACGCCGAGTGACCCTAGACTCACTTGGTGGGTTTTTCGATGCCGAGTGAGCCTAGACTCACTTGGTGGGTTTTTCGACGCCGATTCACCCTAGACTCACTTGGTGGTTTTTTCGACGCCGAGTCACCCTAGACTCACTTGGTGGGTTTTTCGACACCGAGTGACCCTAGACTCACTTGGTGGTTTTTTCGATGCCAAGTAACCCTAGACTCACTTGGTGGGTTTTTCGACGCCGATTCACCCTAGACTCACTTGGTGGGTTTTTCAACGCCGATTCACCCTAGACTCACTTGGTGGGTTTTTCGATGCCGATTCACCCTAGACTCACTTGGTGGGTTTTTCGACGCCGATTGACCCTAAGCATCATCATCATCCATCTAAGCCAACATCATCACCAGAATCACCAGCATCACAGCCAACATTTTCAGGTTCTCACATCCAACAATGGTTCAAAGCCAACATAGGCATCATAGGTTGAGAAAGCCAACAAAGGCATATTCTAGTTCACAGCCAACATAGGCATCATTGGTTCTGAAAGCCAACAAAGGCATAATCTAGTTCACAGCCAACATAGGCATCATAGGTTATGAAAGCCAACAAATACAAAGGCATCTAGTTCCCAGAAGCATAGAAGTACTCTTTCAACTTGTATGAAGAAGTCCTTTTCCTTCCACTCTGTCTTGGAGCTTGAAAAGTTCACCTGTTTCCTGCAGCAGAGGTAGAGGCTGTACCAGCATTGGTAGCTTTCTTCCTGGGAGACCTCCTTGGAGGAGGAGCAGGTGTAGTGGCAGCAGGTGTAGCTTTCTTCCTAGGAGACCTCCTTGGAGGAGCAACAGGTGTAGTGGCAGCAGGTGTAGGAGCAGCAGTTGATGGAGATGGCCTCTTCCTTGGTGGTGCAACAGCTGTAGGTGCAGTAGTAGATGAAGATGGCCTCTTCCTTGGTGGTGCAGCAGTTGTAGATGCATTTGTTGTTGAAGTAGAAGCCTATGACCTGTTTGGCTGCATTTCAAAAACAGTTAAGGCTTGTTAGTTACAATGGAGACAAAATAAAGAGAATTTAGGTGCTACTATAACTAACCTGATGCTGGTTCATTCTCATAGCAAGAGCTGGCTTGAGGGGCTTGGAGAAAACATTGTATCTATGCCCTACAAGTTTGCAGTTGCTGCAAGTAATAGATGCCATCCTAGATGTATCTCTTGGTGCTGGCTTCTCAAATTGGTTTTTCCTCCTCTTTGTATGTTGCTTCCCAACCTTGTCTTTGAATACTGGAGGCTCTATGTCCTGAGTTCTTGTCCTTGGCCACAGGTTTGGACCAGGCACAGGAAATATGATATGTGCAAATGCTTTTTTGTACATTTCCTTTTTGAAGAAATCAGCAACAAAGTCCTCTGGCTGCAACTTAGCTTTCACTATTGCAGAAACTGCATGATGGCAAGGCATAGAAGTCATATCTCATTTCCTACATCCACATGTGTTGTCCAACAAGTTCACTGAGTAGGTGTTTTATCCACTAGTCACTTGGTAGATGTTAGGACCAGCCATCAAAGTCTGGCACCACCTTGAGTTGTACTTTGTCTCCTCTAACATTTCAGCATAGGTAGGGCAAATCTCCCAATTTGTTGTCTCTGTCTTTGTTCTATTCTTGTTAAATTTGACCATCAATTTTGTCCTAATTCCTTCTATCATGGTCACTATTGGCTTGCCTCTGACATCTAATATCATTTTATTAAACACCTCACTGATGTTGTTCACTACCAGGTAAGTTTTGCAATTAAAATCCATAGCATGCCTAGCCCAAGTATGAACAGGTATTTTGTGAAGCCATGTCCAAGCAGCCTTACACTCTCTTTTCAAAGCATTCATTGCATCAAGGTGTTCATTCTCAGTATAAGAGTAGCTAGCTGCATCCATGTGTTTCTTTAATTCATCACCTCTAAAACCAGCAGTTTGGAAATTCTGATAGATATGTCTAAGGCAGAATCTTTGTGGACAATTGGGGAAAACATAGTTTATTGCATTTAAAAGCCCCTGTTTGAAACAATGAGAAATAAAGCTAAGCATTGGTCCTATAAACAATGAAGCTCTAGCAATGTGCATATGAAACCATGAAACCTAGTGCAATATTGTATGAGAATAGAAGTTTACCTTCTGCCTATCAGAGATGATGGTATAATAGCCAAACTTCCCACTTTCTCCACCAAGTGCATCTTTAAGCTGTGTTAAGAACCAGGTCCAGCTGTCTTTGTCCTCTTTGTCAACAACTCCAAATGCTATAGGGTAGATATTATTGTTCCCATCCCTTCCTGTTGCAGCAAGGATCTGTTGACCTGTTGATAGCTTGATAAAACAACCATCTACCCCTGCAAAGCTGACAATTGTGAGAACATAGTGTATGTAATGTGAGCACATAAACAATTCACAACTTAGTAAATGAAATGTACCTATGAATGGTCTGCATCCATTCAAAAACCCTTCTTGACAAGCACTTAGACAGAAAAGGTGGCCATGAAACCTAGGGTTTTTGCTTGGGTGCTTTGGTACATGCCTAGTAGTAACAATACATCTAGAGCCTGGGTTTGTATCCAACACAGCCTGCAAATAATCTATTATTCTAGGTTATTGTCCTCTCTGATCTCCTTGGACAACCTTCAATGCTTGCTTCCTAGCCCTGTAGGCCATATGGGTGGACATCTCTATTCCATATTTCTTCTTCAGTGTCTGCATTATTGTGGTGACTGGTGTGCCAATATCAACTCTCATCATTGCCTCACACTGGTGTGCAACCCATTTTGCAGTGACCTTGGTGTTCTCTCCTACTGCTGGGCATGTGTGCACAAAATTTGCCTTCCTTACGCAAAAACTAGTCTCATTTGCAACAACAGAAGCTGCAATAAAGAAAGGGCATTTTTCATTTGTGCACAACTATGATGTTGTCATTGCAATTTATGTGGAACTCATAATTCCTATTCTGAGTTATGTGCAATGTCTGAATTGCTCTCCTAAACTGATACACATTAAGGAAACAAAGTTTTCTGCAAAATTGCTCCTCTGGGTTCTCTCTCTCCTCACTGTACCAGATCCTTGGCAAAGATCTCGCTGATCTGCTCTTCCTTCCATTGAGCAGAACAAATTGTACTTCCTCAGCTCCATCATCATATTCCTGCTTCAAAACACCAAGATCTGGCTCCTCATCTAATGATGGTGCCCAAACATCCTCAAATCTCTGTTCCAAGCTAGAATGTGACCTCTCTGTTGGCCCTTTTCTACCTTTCTTCTTCTTTGTAGGCACCTCTTGCTGCTGAGGCTGCTCCACTGCTCATCTTGCTCCACCTGCTCCTCTTGGTGCACCTGCTCCTCTTGCTCCACCTCCACATGTTGCCCTTCCTCATCTTCCTCATACAGTTCATCCACATCAATGTCTCCACCAAAATGAATGAGTGGATCCTCTCTTTGCTTCCTCATCTCATTAAGCCTCTAAAGATAGTCCTCATCTGCATCCAGATCTGAATCATCTTTAGTTAGAAGAATTGGTAGCTTCTGCTTAACCTTATTTACATGCTCAGCTGCAATCTTATGTTTCCTAAATTTGGCAATCTTTGTTCTCCTCTTCAACTCCATTAATGTCTCCAGTTCATCCTGATGTGCTGCATTGGATTGGTCCATGGCAGCATTTGTATCCACATCATGGTTTGTGCTCTGCTGTGTAGTGTAGAACTGCAATGGCTCTGGCTGACTCTGTATTATACTTTTTGGTGGTGATCTTAAGAGAACATCAGAAGGATTTACTACATACACATGGTTCTCTCCTATATGGCTCAAAGGAACCTGCTCCTCAACTAGATAGCCTGAGTTCAAATCTGGAGGTCTTGGATCAGTGCCCCTAACCACTGTCAAGTTCACTAAATGCTGATCATTGTTAGCAATATGGTCAAGCATTTCATCCACCTTATCATCATTTTCATCCATTCCTGTAATCCCCACACCAGGATCCCTCCCAAAATACATGAAATCATTAAGCCCATATCCCTCTGTCTCTATTAGGGCAACCAAATTATAATATGTTATGTCTGAGATGCAAACTGATCTCTCCAAATTGTCTCTGTCATGGAAGTGCATTCTAACTTCCCAAACATCATCTTTCAAACTACACACAAATAATTAAAATAGCTTAATTTACAGAGCACTAAAACAGAGCACCAATGTACTGTAAAAAAATGCATAATTCCTAAAACAAAGCACCAATGTACTGTAAAAAATGCATAATTCTTAAAACAGAGCACTAAAACAGAGTAATCAACATTATAATTGCTACAATACAGTACAATACACTCTGAGAACAACAAACACTTTCTTAAAACCACTGTCAAGTTCTGAAAACCAGTCAACTTCAGTGTCAACAAGTTCCGAAAACCAGTCAAACCAATGCAAATTGATCTCTCCAAGTACCGTACCCTGCTAACTACTCTGTTGACTACATCATCAACTAGCTACTCTGTTAACTACTCTATCAACTATACTTTGTTAACTACAAATCAACCGCAACTAAATCACAATTAAGAGAGCACCAATTAACAGTGCCAAAAAACCTAACCCTAACCCTAGAATCGATCTACAGGAAGAGGGAAGAGGGGAGAGGGAAGAGGAAACTCACTAGACGCCGCCGAATGACGAGGCAATCCGGTGACTCTCTAACGGATTCTCCTTCACTGCCCTGGCCCAAGATCTTGCCGCCGCATATTCGAGACAGTGCTGGGGGCTCTGGCTGGGGCTGCTCGTATCCGACGGCCAGCTAGGGTTTGAGCTCCCGCATATATCTCCCACAGGTGGACCATCGTCTCCAACGCCGGCAGAGCCGCCGCAGTCGCCGCCAGCCGTCGCCATGACTGAGAGGAGAGAGTGCGGGGGAGGAAAAGAGAGTGAGAGGAGCGGACCGGGCGGGGTACGGCTCGAAGACTAAGCGGCCCGGCTCGAACCGGTGCGCCAGCGGCGTGTAACGCCGTCTAACGGCGTTGCCATGTGAACAGTGTTGCCACGTCGACGGATGCGGGCCCCCCTTGTCATAAACGCACTTAAAACGGTCCAAACAAGCAACTAGTGTTTTTTGCAAAAAATTATGGAAAAAAATAGTGCTTTTTGGCACAATTTCGTATATGTGTGGTACCTGTAAACCTAGCCTGAAGTGTTGATGTTTTTTGCAATTCACTCTCTTGCCGGAGGTTCAATCAGTGTGGAGTGCTTGCGATTGAAATCTCTAAAGGATCTTATATTTAGAAATGGAGAGGGTAGTACTGAGCAGAGAGTACACTCTCTGTTGATGAGCAGAGAGAAAAGAATGCCGGCCAGAAATTATGTACTGCAGCAAAACTTTGTGGTGTCGAGTCAGTAGTTTTAGAGTGTGCAAAAAGTTGCTTATTTGGATCATGCGTCCATGTGTAGTTCGAATTCAAGTTCTGTTGCTGCATTAGTCAGATAATCTGCAGAACCTGAAACTACTTGCAGTGCTCACTTATTCAAAGGAAAAGTTGACAAGTGTTCGTAAATAAGCTCCCAGTGAAAATGTCAGACAACAGGGTCACTGTCTTTTCACAATGGAAACGAATGGTGAAAATTCTGAAATCCATAAGTACATAAACAGTTGGGATATTAAGTCTAATAAAATTCACAGGGAAGAATGTAGCTAGTGACGCAGCAGATTGTGCCAAAGCCTACTGTAAGAATATTGTACACATATATTCACATGCATACAGTATTAGTGCGCACACACAGGGTCCTTCGTTGTTGTCTGTCTCTGTTACTCCCTCTGTACACCAATGTAAAAACGTCTTATTAGTGTACTGAGGTAGTACTTTTGGCATCGACATCCGCACCAGGTAACTTAACTACTACTATAACACAATGTCATCAAAACTAAGAAAAGCTACATTTTGTATTTGGAGTTTGGACCAACAAAAAGTATATACATTTTCTTCAACTGATAGTGCTACAGAATTTGTTCAGTTGTTCATGCATAAGTTCAATCATCAACATGGCAAAGCAATGTATAACTATTTTTAGCAGTACCTGAAAAAAGATCATTGGAAAAAATGGCAACGTGCTTGAATCCAAATTTAATTAATTCAGTAACTATCAACAGCTGTGAGCCAGAATCCTTCAGGAAATTAGCTTTTCAACCATAATAAACATGCAAAAAAAAGTAACTGCCTATCATATTAATGAGGGCCACATGTTCCATGTACAGAAATCTTGGGCAGAGAGCTCACCTTGGGTTGACCGGCATTCTACTAGACCAAGACGTACTAGAAACTTGAGCCATTAAAAATTTGGAGGCACATACACATGGGTGATAGGTGAAAAGAGGAGCAAAAGGTTTTAAAATCTCATCATGTGCCCGCCTATATAGGCCAATGGCCCAAGGCACACATTCATAAGCCATCTTTGATGCAGTGAGACAAAATTATCATAGTTTTTTTTTTGAATTTTCACCGGGGGGAGATTTCCCCACCTGAATTTTCATATATCTGGGCCCAAACGCCCGAGTAAAACATCTGTCACCAGTACATTTTTACAAGCAGAGAGAGCGTGGGAGGCGAACACGCCAGAGAACGGCGTCCTCAGTTGCAGAAGCCGGGGAAGCGATGGTGGCAAGCCTTGGAAAACGACCGCGTTGCGGTGTTCCTAAAGTTGCCAGCAGCATAGAAGCAGAAAGGTCGTCCCCGTCCAGGGGGCGGGGGGGGGGGGAGGGGGTATCGAGCTCGGTGGAGACATAAGGTGTAGCAACTTGACAGAGGAGACCGTCGGAGCCGCCCCAACCTAGGCCCAGAACTGTCAAGCAAACGGGCAGTCGAAGATGAGGTGGTCGGCCGTCTCTAGCGGGGCCGAGCAGATTGGGCACCCTGCCCCGGCAGACTCAACAATGTGTTTACGCAGCAAGACATCCCTCGTGTGTATCCGAGCCTGGACCAGGAGCCAGGCGAAGAAACGGACCCGGCTGGGGGCGTAGTTTGCCCAGACGAAGTCGACAAACGGTGCTCTCACTCCACCGAAGTGGCAGAGTTGGTATAAGTGGCAAAATTACCATAGGTGCAGATCAAACCAACCACCTATGGCCAGTAAAAATGAGTGAAGCTTCTGTGTTTGTACATTCTGGAGGATCCACTAACGTTGACTACGGTCTCTGGACTCTGGGGTTCCTAGTTGCAAGAATCCATGGAGGTTCAACAATGCATTTTCAGACAGAGCAATAGACTACAAGCACAGGTATTTACAAAGCAAAGGACAGAAAAGAAGACAGGCAACTTATGAATATATCATGATTACAGGAGCCTACATAACAAGCATGTGCCAACTATCGACGGTTCAAAGTTCAAACATCATTGGAGCTATAGGAATGGCGATCTATGGTGTTGCTTGACACAAAACAATGAGCCAACCATTAACACTTAACACCAGCACCTCACTTCCAGGCTGGGTACGAGGTGTCCTGCCTGTTGTTACTTGCTCCTGAAAGTGCAGCACCCAACAGAGTAGAAGGCAATGAGGAATACGATGTTGACGGTGGCGATCTTCTGCCAATCATTCTTTAGGTTCGCAAGCACGCCAGCCTTGCATGACTGGCAGTCATAGCACAGGGCCCTCTAATCATTCGACCGTGTGTTGCAGTCAAGGTCATTGGTAGAGTTGAGGCCAGGAGGTTTGATCCAGACGGTTTGACTACTGTAAGTGAAGTTGCACCCAGTTGGTGGTTTGTAGCATCCAGACAGAACACAAGATAGGTGTGTGTCAGTTGCAGAAACGCAACTTACTTAGTAATTCTGCATAGCATTGACGAAAACACAAGTCAAAGCCAAAGTCCAAGAAGTCGCACTAACAATGTAGGCAAGGCCGGGGGACCAAACGCGATAGACTAACCTCAACAGCTAGAATGACCGGCAGGAAATTCGCCGTCGACAACGGCATGGATAATACCTTTCGGAATAGGGAGACTAGGGGGGGCCTTATTTGCCGGGTCGGCGTCGCTTCCACCACCAACAACGTGTGACCAAAGAAGACTTTTGTAAGCGCTGCCACCATCGCCGCCAGAACAGGCCAAAGCGGTTGGCATAAAAAATCTGCCTCAAATCAAAAATCAAAAAAGTTTGGAGAGTGACGGTTGGGGAAGAGAAGCAATTTGCTCCATGATTGACTTGTAAATACTTCTTTTTTGTATTAATGAAAATCTAATTTGAAATGTATGGTATTTTAGAAAATATTGTAATTAATAATAGTTTTATGATAAAAAAACTTTTGTAACATAAGGAACAAATTTCAAGGATAGCCTGAACATTTCAGTTAGTCAATGAATGTGGACTCCCTTTCAGTCAAGGTAGCTAAAAAATACAACTAATTCAGTGGACTCCCTTTTTGTTAATGGAGCATGTCTGCTATATCGTCGTCATTGTACTAAACATCTTCAGACAATCAGTACGGTGCACTCTTATTGTAACACATGATACACTTTAGATGTTGATATTGTGTCACAACATGATTCAACCATTGATCTTCTCAATGAAATGGAGTCTACAGAGAACAAGAGGTGGTATATTGGCTTCAAAAGATTTTGACACAACCTAATGAGCTAAATGAAATTAACTTCTTGTATATTCTGTCTTTAATCAGAATATCTAGCCAAGTACAACTATCCCACCTTGTTGGAGTTGATGTACAATCTCGCCAAGAGTCCTATAGTTCATTTAAAAAAAGTGTATATCAAGTTAAGTTAATAACTCATCTTAAGTTCTACACCTACACTCCATCCACCATGTCGCTGAGTTGTTACCACATTTACCTCTTCCTACCTGCCTTCCTAACTCATATATATTGCCCCTGTCCGATGTGGTCTACACAAGCAGCTAAAGAAGCTAGCCATCATTGAAAAGTGCTACAGATGACACCCCTCATTTTTATGTTGTTGAAGTTGTGTTCCGGGGAAATATGGAACACACGACATTAGATTTGGAAGGCATCAGGAAAAGAACAACTTGTAAATGCTTGATTCATGGTGATGCACCTAGTCTGCAACATTGGTCTTCGTTGGGAGCTTGATCCTAAATACGATGGGGCTAATAGTCCGAGACGGAGGGAGTAATTCACTTGCTTGATTGGCATGCAATGATTCTGTCTGAACCCAACTCACCGTGCACTTGAAGAAAGGAGGCATGGTTACCAGGCGGATGTTACCAGGTGGACTACGCCCTGCACCTGCGCCCTCAGGTCGAGGTGCTCCGCCGGCTCTCGGAAGCCGTGCAAACATCTAGCTCCAGTAACTCTGACCGTGCACTTAGAAAGGAGGCATGATTAAGTAGAAGGTGGTGGCTTGCCAATTCTTTTGCGAACAGAAGGACATGGTGTACACTATTATCAGGGATATAGCTAGAGCTAGGCACAACATTGCCCTGTGCAAAGCCGTGAAAAAAATATCAGGATCTTATCTTTTTCTTGCCAGAGGTCCAATCAGTGTGAAGTGCTTGCGATTGAAATCTCTATAAAAGATCTTATATTTAGAAACGGAGGGAGTAGTACTATAGCTAGTTGAGTGCAGAGAGTACACTCTCTACTGATGAGCAGAGAGAAAAGAATGCCGGCAAGGAATTATGTACTGCAGCAAAACTTTGTGGTGTCCAGTCAGTACTATTAGAGTGTGTGAAAAGTTGCTTATTTGGATTATGCGTGTATGTGTAGTTTGAATTCAAGTTCTGTTGTTGCATTAGACAGAAAATCTGCAGAACCTGAAACTACTTGCAGGGCTCACTTATTCAAAGGAAAAGCTCACAAATGTTCGTAGATAAGCTGCCAAATGAAAATGTAAGACAACAGGGTCACTGTCTTTTCACAATGGAAACGAATGGTAAAATTTCTGAAATCCATAAGTACATAAACAGCTGGGAAATTAAGTCTAATAAAATTCACAGGGAAAAATGTAGCTCCCTAAACATGCAAAAATCTGATAGCCTATAATAAGGGCCACATGTTCCATGTACAAAAATATTGGGCAGAGAGCTCACCTTGGGTTGACTGGCATTCTAGTAGACCAAGACGTACTAGAAACTTGAGCCATTGAAAATTTGGAGGCACATATGACACATGGGTGATAGGTGAAAAGAGGAGCAGAAGGATTAAAAATCTCAATCATGTGCCCGCCTATGTAGGCCAGTGGCCCAAGGCACACATTCATAAGCCACCTTTGATGCAGTGAGACAAATTACCATAGATGCATATCAAAGCAAGCACCTATGGCCGGTAAAATAAGTGCAACTTCTGTGTTTGTAGATGCTGGAGGATCCACTAACATTGACTATGGTCTCTGGGGTTCCTAGTTGCAAGAATCCATGGAGGTTCAACAATGCATTTTCAGACAGAGCAATAGACTACAAGAACAGGTATTTACTAAGCAAAGGACAGAAAAGAACACTGGCAACTTCTAAACATATCATGATAACAGGGGCCTCCATATGTTGATATATCTGAGGTCAACATAGCAAGCATGTACCAACTATCGACAGTTGAAACATCATCGGAGCTATAGGACAGGCGATAGTGTTGCTTGACACAAAACAATAAGCGAACCATTAACACTTAACACCAGCACCTCACTTCCAGGCTGGGTACGAGTTGTCCTGCCTGTTGTTACTTGTTCCTGCAAGCGCAGCACCCAATAGAGTAGACGACGATGAGGAATACGATGTTGACGGTGGCGATCTTCTTCTAATCACTCTTCAGGTTAGCGAGCACGCCAGGCTTGCATGACTGGCAGTCATAGCACAGGGCCCTCTAATCATTCGACCGTGTGTTGCAGTCAAGGTCATTGGTAGAGTTGAGGCCAGGAGTTTTGATCCAGACGGTCTGACTCCGGTAAGTGAAGTTTCACCCAGTTGAGGGCTTGTAGCATCCAGACAGAACACGAGATAGGTGTGTGTTAGTTGCAGAAAACCCAACTTATAGTAATTCAGCAACAGTTTTACCATTGATGAAAACACAAATCAAAGCCAGGGGACCAAACGCCATAGACTAAACTCAACGGCTAGAATGACCGGCAAGAAATTCGCTATCGACACCGGCACAGATAATACCCTCGGGATAGGGAGACTAGATGGGACCTTATCCGCCGGGTCGGCGTTAGGCCAACTCTACCGCGCGACCCCAAACGGACGTCCGTTTTGTCCGGATTCTGTTCGTTTGGGTAGGGATTTGGGGCCGTGTCCGGGCCTGTCCTGTGATGCGGTGGCCGTGCGCCCAGCGCGCGGCCGCATCCTTTTGCCCCATCCTGTCCGCGTATTTTTCTTTGCAAGTCCTTAACTTTATTTCATCGTTCATTTGTGGTACATGAAAAATGCATCATCACATTTTGACTACTAAAACAAGGCCAAAGAAAACAAGAACCACAAGAATACATTTTAGAAGATACCCAATTTCCATAACTGCTCCCTTGAGTTGGGTTAGGGCCTTCTCGATGCACTCGTTGTTGATCTGTGGAGGAGGGTCGATCTGGCATCCTCTCTTCTTCCAGCCAGAAGGCTCGATCTGGCATACTCCTTTCTTCTTCAAGCCGGAAGTCGATGTTGCTTCCTCGTCACACCTAGTCTCATGTCTAGCCTCTAATCTAGCAACAAGTGCACTTGTCTCATTTACAGCCTCTATGCTAGCTAAAGTGCACGAACATGTACTAAATTTCGCTCTATCAATATATCGATGTACTCTTCTTCCCAATACCAAAACTTGCATCCGTTCTACACAACAAAATTTGAAGTTAGCACAACTAGTTAAATCTAGAGCACAAATCGAAGCTAAAAAAAGTGCATACCCCATCGTTTAAGCACTTGATGAACACCCATCCGGGATGTTCCGGCGTTGTAGACACGCGGCCCACGACCATCCTTGGGCAGTGGTCCCACTTAATGAGTGGCAACGGTGCGCCGGCGAGCTTTTGGGCAAGCACCGAGCCCGGCCGACCGCCATTTGTGTATCTGCCGGCGGACCACCGACGGTGCAGATCCGAGCGGCTAGAGGAGGAGCCACTGCCTGCATGTGGCCTTGCGGCCCTGCCAGGGCCTTCCGGCGAGGTGCCGGCCAGTCCATGGCGCGGCCCGGCCTCCCACAGCCGGCGGAGCTCAAGACCGACCGGATCCGCCCCAAAACCGGCCGGCGGGTGCGCAAACCAGGTGGCCGTGGTTGGGTAGCTCGATAGCGCCGAGGGGAAGGGGTTGGGTGAGCTCGCGTCCGAACTGCCCGGCTGCAATGGCAGCAACGGCGGCGGCGGCGGCGGCAGCGACGGGAAGAGTGGGGAAGAGTGGAGGGGGTGCGGCCGGAGGGAGGGAGGGGGGCGGATAGAAAAAGGTCCGTCTTGTGGCATCGATGGGCGGGTCAGGGGTGGACACGCGCAGACGACCCGCGTGTCCGCGTGGTGTCCGTTTCACCCCCAAAGCGGCGCAAGTTTGGGTCGGGAATGGGTCGAAAACGGACACAAAACGGACAAAAGTCCGTTTGCTCCCGCGCGCTGGGCCACCTTTTTTGTCCCTTTTACCCCAAACGGACGGGGCTGGACAGGATAGGGTCGCGCGGTGGAGTTGGCCTTACTACCACCACCAACGACGCATGGCTGAAGAAGACTTTATTGAGCATTGCCACCATCGTCGCCGGAAAGGCCAAAGCGGCCGACGTAAAAATACCTGCCTAAAAACTCAAATAAAAAAGGTTTGGAGAGTGACGGTTGGGGAAGAGAAGCAATTTGATCCATGATTGATTTTTAAATATTTCTTTTTGATATTAATGAAAATCTATTTTAAAATATATGGTATTTTTATTAGATATTATAATTAATAAAAAATTATGATAAAAAAGTTTTGTAACATAAGGAACAAATTTCAAGGATAGCGTGAACATTTCAATTAGTCAATGAATGTGGACTCTCTTTCTGTCAAGGTAGCTAAAACATATACAACTAATTCTGTGGACTCTCTTTTAGTCAATGGAGCACGTCTATTATATTGTTATCATTTGTCCTAAACATCTTCAGACAATTAGTATGGCGGACTCTTATTATCACGAAAAAGGGTTTTCCCCCGCTTTGTATTACAAAGCAACCATCCGAGACAACCAACGATAGGTGATGGGACGGAAGTAGCACAATCACGACCAAAAGAAATGAAAGAGAAAATACAAAAGAAGAAAATGCCGATAACCGCGGATTGACAAAAACAGCGAAGCCTCGCGACCGCTGTGTCCACCACCAAGCTCCGAGACTCCGCGGCGCCGATACCAAACAACACCTCCAAGAAGGGACGCGATGATGACGACGCTGCTGTCAAGGGTTTCCATCGGTACATGGCGAGGAGAGAGGAAGGGTAGCCCCGACGCCCTCCAGGAAGATCCGGTGGCACCCTCAGGCGCCACTGTGTCGGTTTCGGCTAAGCCAACAGGGATTTCTCCCGATCCCAACCTTCACCTCAGGTACACTGAAGCTCGCCACAAAACCGACCACCACCCTGCGCCAACACGGTCATGAAGTTTCCCACGCTGTCTCACCACGACACCACGTAGTATGGCCTGCACAACAAAGAAGAGGAGCCAAGACTATAGGGTAGCAACACCGTCGGCACGCGGGAGGGCTCCACCTCCACCGTCCACGACGTAGCCAACCGGACGCAATGGCAGGAGCCTACCAGGCCCATGGCCCCATAGGCCCGGCCACGCCCTCGAAGGCCCGGACAGCTCCCGCCTTCGCGCTGCAGCCATCACGTCGTCGTCGTCGCCGCCCCTATCCAAGCCGCTCCCCTGCCTCCCCGCACAGAGGGCGTTGAGGTCGCGCCGGAGCCAGCCCGTGAGGACCCAGATGGGGCCCTACGGGCCTAGATCTTGGGTCGGGCTCGCGTCGTCGACCGCCTAGCACCACCGGACCGCCCCGCCGTCATGTTGAGGCACCACCACTACGCGCGCCGCTCGCCACCGCATCCAGGACGTCGGACCACCACCGTACGAGCACCACCATCGCCTCCCCCCGCCCCGGGAAGAAGGAGATCGCACGGGAACGGGAGGACCCGCCGCCTCCGACACCACCCAGTCAGATCCGGGGCAGCCGCCGGCGGCAGCGGGGAGGAAGGAAGGAGGGGGTGGACGAGGGGAAAGGGTGCGCGCACCGCCCCGGCCGCCTCCCGGGGAGATGGCGGAGGCGGCAGGAGGGGAGAGGAGGGCGGAGCGGGCCGGGGCGTGCGCGCCGGGCGGCCGGCGGCGGTGGGAAGGGGCTGGAGCACCGCCGCCGGAGGGGAAACCCTAGAGGGAGGAGAGCCTAGCGGGACCATTAGGATCTGCCCCCCCCCCCCCCCCTCTCCGTGGACTCTTATTATAACACATGATACTCTTTAGACGTTCATATTGTTTCACAACATTATTTAGCCATTGATCTTCTCAATGAAACGTATTCTGTAGAGAACAAGAGATGATATATTGGCTTTGAAAGATCTTGATAGAACCTAATGTAGCTAAACGAAATTAATTTCTTGTATGCTCTACCTTCAATCTAAAAATCTAGCCGAGTACAACAATCTCACCTTGTTGGAGGAGTGGATGTACAATCTCAACAAGACTCCTATAGTTCATTTAAAAAAAGATTAGAGCAAGTTAAGCCAATAACTCATCTTTAATTGTATGTTTTTTTCAGGAACGTAGACGCTAGAGGCGTCCGGCTTTAAAATTAATAAAGCCACCAGGCAGCATCCACACAAACTTAAGTCTTACAAATCGAACTAAACAAGTCATCGAGCCACAGGCTCTGGATAAAGCTAATTAAGATGAAGCAAACAGTAGTTCATGATCACAAAAGCGGAGCATCAAAAAGATAGATAGCTAAGAAACGCAGAGGTCTCATGGTCAGGCTGTCGTCCCGTCTTGCCGTGCCTTCACCATGGTCATCAAGAAGATAGATATGCTCCGTATGAATGCTCGATGTGACTATCTCAGCAACCTTAGCTTGCTCTTCCTCATGTTGAAATACCATCTCATGCAGAACTACATCCACCGCAGGAAAAACATCTGCAGGTCTTTTTCATGCTGACTTGTAGACTGGAACCAACGATTATTCGGACTACCAGCCACGCTGCCACATCTTAGCGTGCTACATGCCGACTAAACGCAGCCTCATGCAGGAACTCAACTTAACTGGTGCGCATCCTCTTCACGTTTATCTTCATCTTCTCGTCGGTTGCTTGTGCACGGGGAGACACATCTTTTCACCTGGCACATCTTCACTTTCTCGTTGTCGTTGGTGACACAACTTATCAAATGACACTCCCTGTCCGACGGCATCACAACTCGTCATATATTAGGGTTGCCGGTAATTAGATTAGGAAAGCAAAGTTGATTTAGGTGTCATGTACGAGTACTAGTCCTAGTTCAGATAGGTATGCTAGGTTAGTTTTGGTTGTGTCCGTGTAGGACTAGGGGCATGCACGTAAGTATAGGGTAAGGTTGTCTGGTCGGTCATGGTCTTGTGTATATATACACAGCCCTGGCCTTGCGTTTTGCACAATTTTCTTTTTTTCATCCGCTCTCGCTTTCAATTCTCATCTGTCAGTTGCGTGTATATTAATGAAATCCTATTTTGAAATATATGGTATGTTTAGTAGATATTGTGATTAATAATAGTTTTATGATAAAGAAGTTTTGTAACATAAGGAAAAAATTTCAAGGATAGACTGAACATTTTACTTAGTCAATGAATGTGGACTCTCTTTCAGTCAAGGTAGCTAAAAAAATACAACTAATTCGGTGGACTCTCTTTTAGTCAATGGAGCACGTCTCTTATATCATCATCATTGTACTAAACATCTTCAAACAATCAGTACAGTGGACTCTTATTATAACACATGATACTCTTTAGATGTTGATATTGTTTCACAACATCATTCAATCATTGGTCTTTTCAATGAAATGTATTATGTAGAGAACGAGAGATGATATATTGGCTTCGAAAGATCTTGACAGAACCTAATGTAGCTAAATGAAATTAATTTCTTGTATGCTCTAGCTTCAATCTAAAAATCTAGCCGACTACAACAATCTCACCTTGTTGGAGGAGTGGATGTACCATCTCAACAAGACTCCTATAGTTCATTTAGAAAAAGATTATAGCAAGTTAAGTCAATAACTCATCTTTAGTTCTACACTTACACTCCATCTACCATGTCGCTGAGTTGTTATCGCATTTACTTCGTCCTACCTCCCGTCTGTGTGTACATATATATATTGCTCCCATTCGATGTGGTGTACACAAGAAGCGAACCACCACGAAAATTGCTACAGACCCCCCCCCCCCCCTCATTTCTATCTTGTTGATGTCGTGTTCCAAGGAAATACAGAACACACGTTGTACCACGTGCACATTAGATTTGGAAGGCATTGGGAAAAGAACAACTTGTAGATACTTCATTCATGGTGATTTACCTAGTCTGCAACATTCGTCCTCGAGGAAAGCTTGATCCTAAATATGATCGGGCTAATAGTCCCAGACAAAGGGAGTAATTCACTTGCTCCATTGGCATGCAGTAAATCTGGGTCTAACTGACTCACCGTGTACTTGAGAAAAGGAGAGAAAGTTACATGGTGGAGGTTCCTCCGAGGAAACTAAGACATGGTCTCCATGATGATCAGGGAAACAGCCAGATTCAACTTGCCATGTGCAAAGCGGTGAAGAATATGCATCAGGATTCTCTCTTGTTCTTCATGGAGGTCCGATCAGTGTACAGTGCTAGCGAGATAGCTACACGCTTTCTAGAGCAGCTGAGAATGGAGTACAATGTTAAATTGTTCTCCCAAAAAACATGCAATTTTTAACAGTCTATAATAAGGGCCACATGCAGTATGTATCCTGGGCACCTTGCGTTGACTGCCATTTTAGTAGACCAAGACACACTAAGAAACTTGAGCCATTGAAAACTTTGAGGTGCATGTGACACATGGTTTATAGGTGAAAAAAGGAGCAAGATAAAAACTGAGGTAGCTGAGACAAAGTTACCATGGATGCAGATCAAAGCAAGCACCTAGCTATGGCCAGTAAAATGAGTTCAGCTTCTCTGTTTCTACATTCTGGAGGATCCTGTAAAGTTTACTATGGTCTCTGGGGCTCCTAGTTGCAAGAATCCATGGAGCAACATTGCATTTGCAGAAAGAAGCAATAGACTGATTCCAAGAACAGGTGCTTGCTATGCAAAGGACAGAAAAGATCACAGGCAACTTCTGAACATATCTCATCATGATAACAGGAACCTCCATATACGATATGTTTGAGGTCGGCATAGCAAATATAGCAAGCATGCGCCATTACCAACTATCGACAGTTCAAACATCATCGGCGCTATAGCATAGACGATAGTGTTGCTTGACACACGACCATGAGCCAACCGTTAACACTGAACACCGACCTAATTACCTAAGCCTCGCCAGGCACCTCACTCACTTCCAGGCTGGGTACGAGTTGTCCCGCCTGTTGTTCCTGAAAGCGCAGCACCCAACAGAGTAGACGATGATGAGGAAGATGAGGAATATGATGTTGACGGTGGCAATCTTCTTCCAGTCGTTCTTCAGGTTGGCGAGCACGCCGGCCTTGCATGACTGGCAGTCGTAGCAGAGGGCCCTCTGATCATTCGACCACGTGTTGCAGTCGGGGTCATTGGTAGAGTTGAAGCCAGGAGGCTTGTTCCACATGGTCTCGCTCTGGTAGGTGAAGTTGCACCCGGTTGGGGGTTTGCAGCATCCAGACTGGACACAAGATAGATGTGTGTTAGTTGCAGAAAACACAACTTAGTAATTCAGCAACAGCTTTGTCAAGGAGAAATGCAAAAGACAAATACAAAATATTTGATGGTCTGCATGTGGATATCAATGACAACAGGTACAGAAGCATCATTCAGGGTCAGACCAAAGATAAAGTATCAGTATATTGGTTTGCAAGAATACATAGTTCCTCCATGGAAGTGCAGGTATAGTGTTTATGAAGCCACAAATGGCAGAAGCTTCACAGGAGGGGAGGGGTAACATGATAATGCATACCATGAAAGTGCAGGTATAGTACTAATGAAGCCACACAATGTAATAACAATGGATTACACATAAAGAAAGAATACTGTATTTAGGTAAGCTACACCCCATTTCTGCATTTCGCAAAAGCTAAAGTGGCACTCCGAAGAAACCACCTCCAGGAAAAGTCAATACAATAATGTCGAAGGTTTCAGTTTAACATGTGGATGCTATAATTGACATGAACAAGGTATTCCCACACGCAACAAGGGAATTGCAATGTAAGAAGTTTCACAGCACTAAGTCCGAAATTCAGTAAAGTTTATGCAAATTCTATCACAAGGCCATTCCTTCATCAGAATAGAGTACAGCAAAACAATATCATGGACAGCCTCAAAATTACTGAAATCAAGTGGAATCGATTTGTACAGAAACATGCCATGACCAAACTGAATAAATCAAGTTGAATAGCTCACACTAGTCTCTACCACTGCTCGAATCTTCCATTAAAATTTACCAGACCCTATCACAACATAACACATTACCATGCAGCCAGAAAAGGCAGGCTAGCTGTATCTATTTGGCATGGTACTATTAGACAAATAGACAGCCAAGCAACAGCAAGAGAGAAAACCACAGCAGTACAATGCAGTGGAAGATAATGGTACAGAAATTAAGTAGCTAGTTGACAGTGTAGCATAGAAATTTTAGGTAATACAATGCTGTAATACTAGTGGATTACACATACAGAAAGAATGATGTATTCAGGATTTCAGGTAAGCTACATCCTATATTTGCATTTGGCAAAAGCTAAAGTGGCACTCCAAAGAAACTACCTCCAGGAAAAGCAACTCACAGATGCAGTAAATCTTCAGTACAATTATGTCAAGGGTTCAAATTTCGTAAGTGGACACTATAATTGACATGAACACGGTATTCCTACAACTGAGTACAGTTTATGCAATGTGAGAAATTTCATGGGTACACCAAGTCCACAGTTGAGTAAAGTTTACGCAAATCCTACCACAAGGTCATTCCTTCGTCAGAATGGTGTACAAATAAACAACAATCTCATGAACATCCTCAAAAATACTGAAATCAAGTGGCATCGATTTGTACCTAAACATGCCATGAACCAAACTCAACGAATCAAGCTGAATCGCTAGCACTAGGAGTGACCACTGCTAAGATCTTCCATTAATTAGCCTTTAGCAGACCCCCATCCCAATATAATGCATTGTCATGCAGCCAGAAAAGGTAGGCTAGCTGTATCCATTAGCACACTAGACAAATAGACAGCCAAGCAGTATAGCAAAAGGGGACAACAGCAGTACAGCACAGTGGAAGACAGTGGTACAGAAATTAAGTCACTAATCGACAATGTAGCATAGCATGGAAATTGCAGAGCAATTATTCATGCGAACTGAAGTGTCACGTGTGGTGGTCCATGTGGAGATGGGGATCCCTTCTACCGGTCCTGTGGAATACTCAACACACAATCTGTACCAACTCCAGATGCACTGCAACTCGTTCGACCTATCCATCATCCTACAATTTTTTAGTGGAGGTGAAATTTCACATCCCCGGAGCGAGACCAATTGATTCGCATCCCCAAAAATCCAACTAGGAGCAGCGGGGATTTAATTTCTAACTAAATGTGGTCATAACAATTCGATTAACCCCCAAAATTGCAAGCATTAAACCACATCTATCTCATAAGAGCGAAGAACAAGCAGAGAAATCGACCTGAATCGGGGAGAGGTTGTTGGTGACGAACTGCTGCAGCGACTCCCCCCTGGCGCCGAACCTCTGGCAGACGCCGCCGTCGCGGAGGCAGCTGCGGATCTTGGCCCAGTTGTCCGCGCTCTCGACCCGGCGCTGCAGCCAGGTGGAGTACTCCCCGAGGCGGTACTCCCTGTACCCCCGGCCGGAGACGACGGAGCCGGCGCCGCGGTTGGTGACGACGAAGGCGAAGACGGTGAAGACGAGGAGGAGCGCGATGAGGAGGAAGAGCGCGACGAGGTAGAGCCAGAGGAGGCAGGAGGCGCGGCAGAGGGACCCCGCGAGGCCCGCGAGGGAGAGCGCCAGGAGGAGGGCCCCGAGCGCGATGACCGGCCGCTCCAGGAACCGCTCGCAGTCGGTGGTGGAGGCCCGGTGGCTCAGCCAGATGCCGCCGCCGAGGACGACGAGGGAGAGTACCAGGACGCCGGCGTTCAGCAGGCCCAGGAGCCCGTTGCTGCACCGCGCCATGGCCGCCGGCGCCGCTCGGTGTTCCGCCTCGTGGGGGGCGTGGCGTGCGCGTGACGGGGTGGGGGTGGGAGGGCGTGCGGTGCTTTGCGGTGGGCGGTGTGGGGTTTTTAGCGTGGCGTCCGGTGGATTTCGAATTTGGGATTCGAAAAGGGTGTCCGGGAAAACAAAAAGGAGATTACGAAAGGGAGCACACTTTTTCCACTTTTTCTTACTTTTAGACCGGCCATAATTCAGATTTTTTTTCAAAGATAACTGGCTAACGTTCGTCGGGAGGGTGGCATTTGCGAACGTTCGCCCAGCAGTTTAGTTAGGAGGGTGGCAGTTTCTTCATGTGACATTGCAGTTTCTTTCTGAGTAGGCAATTTTCATTTAAAATTTACCGTCGTTTGATCTCGTTTTACAACTAAAACCGCCAGCAATTTTGGTTCGCTTGCCATACCCCTACAGTGAACGTTCGCCAGCTATCATTACCATAAAATTTGGAAGTGATATTTTCGTGCAATTAATCCAATTTATTGCTGAGATAGGTGCAAAATGCCGGGTCTTGTAGACTGGTTCCAGATGTTTCACCAAAGATTGCGTATGCTCTCATTTTTCCGCAACGCAAAGCTCAAGTGAATGTGAAAATAAGAGTCCGCTCACGTGAATGATAATGCTAACGTGCCACTCCATCGTTATTATAAATTTTTCATATGGTGTTGTGTCTTACCATTTTCTACGTATAATACCATTATTATTCTCTACAAATTTTGAAGAGTTTAAGGTGTTTTAGTCGGTAGGAAACTCGGAATTAAATAGGTTGATTGATGAATTTGACAAGTTATCTCCTCATGCTAGCTCATGAGTCATGTCTTAGTACTTTTTGAATTCGTTTGCATTGTAGGACTCCACGCCATCAAACGAGTGACAAAAGAAGCTACACGTATAAAGTGGGCGGGCAGGTGTGACATGCCAGAAAAGGTTTTGGCCTTTCTGTTCCTAGTTGACGACGAGATGCTACCGTCTTTCTTGGCACTTTGTAGTCTATACACGCTTCAGTGTGCGTGCCAGAAACCCCAGCTCCTGCGTCTGCGTGCATGCTTGCCACGGGAAAAGGGGGAGGGGAAGTGGGGAACAGAATGCTAATAGTGTCTACGCCACGAGCACGACTTCATCAAGACGCGAACTCCTTTTTGCAGCAAACAGAACTCGTTGATGAACGTTGATAGCAACACGTGTTGTCAGGACTATTTTTCTACACCCACCAACTCTATTGATTTGCATTTCTGTGACGCGCGCCGGCATGCTACGTTTTTGTTCACTTTCATATGTTCTCCTTTTTGGCAGCAAATTTCCAAACGCCCTTTCTGAGATATGTAAACGTTTGTTTTTGAATACATGAACGTTTATTCCACAATATAAGTGTGTCCTTTTTGGAGATGTTGAGCGCCTCGATTTTCATATGGTTAGCGCTGCAATATCGCATTTGGACATCCGATAGAAGGCAACGGCATGGCCTTCAAGATCAAAGCTCACCATGTTTCCTTTATGATCAAGAAGAGGACACGGTGGACCACATCTTGCTGCACTGCGGTTTATGCTCGCCAAGTTTGGTTCCTGTGCTTTAGGCGGTTGGGTATTGAGCTCTCTATTCTACCAACGGTGCAAGATCGATTGGAGACGTGGTGGTCAGAATCAACGAAACACATCACTAAACTGCACCGCAAAGGCTATAACGCGCTTGTCATCTTGATATGCTGGAGCCTTTGGAAGCAAAGAAATGGTAGAGTGTTCTCGCACACCAACAATGCCAATGAATGGGGAGCCACGGACATTATCGCTCACGAGTTGAGATTATGGGCAGTGGCTAGGAGTAGAGGAGTCCAACATCTAGCCAAGTAGTAGTTTTAGTGTGTGGAGTGGAGTGGAGTTTTGCGTTTGCTTCCCGCTGTGGGATTAGCCACCCATTGTACTTCTTGTAATTAACCATCTGCCTTCTATAAAGCTAAGGTACGCAATTTGCGTACTCTCAAAAAAGGTGTGTCCTTTTTCGATACATGTAAATATCTCTATTTTTTGCGAGAAAAACATTGAGATATAATAGCCAAACTAGCAATACAAATACTCTCAGAAAATAGAAAAAAGACAACAATGTCTTTGGGTTGACGGTCTTCATCCTCCCCATACGGGTTGATGGCACACCATCGCATGCCGCTTTAATCACCGAAGCGAGCATGTCGTTGTTGATCGCGAGCGAACAAGAAGTCGTCAAGGCCACGACTTTCTAGACCAGTGCCCTCGAGAAGAAATTGTCTCTGGTGGAAGAGCTGCAGATCCAAGAACCATATTCCAGTATTTGTCATGCCTCACCCCAGTACGGTCATAACAATGTCACGGAGGCCAGTCCAGAGGACCAAACTGCAAAGAGAAGCAATCATCGCCGCCTATCCTTTATACACTCTCTTATCGTAATAAAACGATTTTGCAATATATATTATAATCATGAAATAGTGTTATTATGATAATAAAAAGTTCTGTAATGAAAGGAACATTTTTCAAGAATAGCTTGGACATTTCATTTTGTCAATAAAATTAATTTCTTTGGACTCTCTTAAAATTGATTTCGTGTGCTCTCTCTTTTTTTTACACGAGGAAGGGGCTCGATGGCCCCAAATGCACTTCGGAAGCGGTGGTACAGTGCATCTTACAAAAGGACCAGGACTAAATCAAAAATTAAAAAAAGTCCCTTAGTTTTACATAGAGGACCTTAGGAAGCAAATATAGTTGCTATCAAGTCCAAAACAATCAGCAAATTGAACAAATTTTGCCGGCTCATTTGGTCCGACTGAGCCTGCACTGGTGCAAGCCATGGACTCAACTTGAAGATCCCATTGCCTTCCTTTGGCATAGTGGTCGGGAGGAAGAAAGAAACCATCGACCACCGAGGTGTTCGCATGTGATTGCTCCATGTCGTCGCCTGAGATAAATGCGGTGGACTCTTATTATAACTTATGATACTCTTTAAATATTTATATTGTATCACAACATCATTCAACCGTTGATTTTCTTGGTCAAATTGATTATATAGATAACAAGAGGTGGTATATTTCCTTTGAAAAGATCTTAACACAATCTATTGTAGCTAGACAAATTAATTTTTCATATTATATCTCTTATCTTAATATCTAGACAAGCACAACAACCTCACTTTGTTAGAGGAGTGGATGTACAATCCCACTAAGACTCCTATAGTTCATTTAATAAAACATGTAGCAAGGTGAGTCAATAACTCATCTTCGGGTGCTACAAGTAAATACCACCCACATTGTCGTTGAGTTGTGATCTCGTTTATTTATTTCTACCACCTATCGCGCGTGGATATGCATGTATATATCGCTCAAATCCGACATGGTTTATACACAAACAGCCAAGAAGATAACCAACACGGATAGTGATACACATGACCCCCTCCCCCCCCCCCCCCCCGGGCCTCCCTCATTTTTTTGTTGAACTCATGTTTTGAGGAAATATGCAACACGTGTTGTACGACACATATATTAGATGTGGGAGGTATTAGGAAAAGAACATCTTGTACATAGTTGGCTCCTAGCGATGCATCTAGTCTGCACCATCAGTATTCGATGAGGCGACACACGTCGATATGAATGATAGAATGGCACACTAAATATTTTCGCAGTCGAATCAAAAGATATTGTTCTAGACTCTAGAGATTGCAACTGCAATATCTATGCAATTTAAGAACTATACCACTCAATCCTTAATAAAAGAACTTTTACGTGTGTGTAAACATTTTATTTTAGAAACTCATAATCTTAATTCAATATATATAATTTTTATTTCATGTATATCTTTTTCAATTTTTATTCTTTTCAGTAATGAGTATTTGTTTTTGGAATAAATTGATATTTGTAACATATTATTCAAAATAGTAAACATGAAGAAATTTTTTCAATCGACGACCAAATATTAAATGATAGATATAGTTTTCTTCCCTAATTTTTAAAATAGTAGTTAGGAATTTATTTTTTGACAATGCAAGACAGGCCCTCCGTCAATTTCATTAAGACAAGGGAAAAGGGAGCTACTAAAAATACATGATGGTTGTCATAGCCAACCTATGTTGCTCAAGGTTCACTTTTACAAGAAACAAAACATCAATCACAATGAGGAGGGAGGAGTTATGAAAAATATGACGCTAACACATAGTACTCCCTCCATTTCTTTTTTAGCCTACATAAAAATTTTGGTCAAAGTCAAACTTTGTAAAGTTTGATTGACTTTATATTAAGCAATATCAACATTCACAATATGACATTCATGTTATTACATGCATTATGAAGTGAATTTTCATACTATATAGTTTTAGTATTGTGGATGTTGATATTTTTAATATAAATTTCGCTAAACTTTGTGTGGTTCGTCTTCAAACAAATCTTATATGCGGAGTAAAAAGAAACAGAGGGAGTACATGAGAATCTTGCTAAAAGTTGCACTATATTGATATTTTAATATAGATATTATAACCAAGAATAGTTTAATTATGACAAAAAAATCATGTTTGTAAGGAGCAATTTTCAAGAATAGCATGAACATTTCATTTTAGACAATGTATTGATTTTGGAGGACTCTCTTTTAGTCAAGGTAGCTAAAAACCCATAAAAAAATCAGTGTGCTCTCTTTTAGTCGATGGAGCACGTCCACGATATCGTTATTTGTACTAAACATTTTAGACTATCAATATAGTGGACTCTAATTATAAGAGATGTACATGTTCATTTTATATCACAACATCATTCTTCTATTGATTTTCTCGATTAAATGTATTTCAATAGATAACAAGATGTGGTATATTGGCTTCAAAAAGATTTTGACACAACTAGTTGTAGCTAAATGAAATTAGTTCCTTGTATATTCTACATTTGATTTTAATATGTGGTGGAGTGCAACAACCTCACTTTGTTGGAGGAGTGGATGTGCTATTGGCCCAGGGATCTACATATAGCAAGTGTATCCTTGAAAAAAACTTATAGCAAGTTAAGTCAATAACTCATCTCCAGTGCTACACCTACACACCATCCACCTTGTGGTTGAATTGCTACCACATTTACTTCTTCGTACCTCTCATCGTGTGTGTGCGCGCGCGTGCATATAGATTGCTCCTGTTCAACTTGATTTTTACAACCAGTCTAAAGAAGCTAAATGACATAGATAGCACTAGAGCCCTTCCCCTCCATCATCATTTTTATTTGTTAAAGTTGTGTTTTGAGGAAATATGAA
The DNA here is from genome assembly GCA_032464435.1 of Aegilops umbellulata. Classification (NCBI taxonomy): domain Eukaryota; kingdom Viridiplantae; phylum Streptophyta; class Magnoliopsida; order Poales; family Poaceae; genus Aegilops; species Aegilops umbellulata. Next base: position 421,690,424 of record CP136059.1, read on the forward strand.
GCACACGTACTACCCACATTAGATTTGGGGGCATTAGGAAAAGATCGGGTTGTAAATAACTGACCCCTCATAGTGCATCTAATCTGCACCATTTGTCTTCTATAGGGAGATGCGCATCGATAAGTGTGGTAGAATGGCACACAAGTATTCAGGGAGTTCAAACCAAACATGATGTGCTAGAGAGTCAATTTGTGTTTGAATGATTAGAAGGATGGTTGTACTCTTGGGTATTGGCGGAGCTATGAACAACGCTGCAAGGGCCATAGCCCCCCCCCCCCCCCCCCGCCTTGACTAGTTTGTGAATATATATTTTTGGAAGGGGGATGGTTGAGACTAAAAAAATAGGGTATTTTGCCCCTGAAAAATGGTGTGTTGGCCTAGCCAAACATCCCCGTCTAGCTCCGCCACTGCTCTCAGCCTACCAGGGATCATACCCTAGGTTTGCTTGTATATCTCATAAAGGTAGTAGAATATTCTTTCAATTGGCGACAACGTTTCTGTCGATAGTGTGGTGCATATGGTGTCCTCGTCAATCTCAATACCAGATTTGATGGCTCGGATTTTTGGGGTTGCCCACAATGGTGGGGTGTGCATGCGTGCGTTTATAGTGTGAGCGTTTACGTGTGTTAAAAAATTCTCAAGAAAAGAACTCCCGATCTAAAGGCTACAACTGTGATATCTATGCAAGTCAATGATTATCCCATCCAATCCTTAATAAATAAAATTTTGGAGATATGCAAACATTTTCTGTTAGAAATTTAGAAAATAATAAAATTTATTCAAAATACATTATCATTATTTTTACAATGCATGTATATCTTTTCAGATTTGTAAATATTTTTTTACTTTAACGAATATATATTTTGAAATACACTGATATATGTACTATACATCATAATCAAAATGTATCCTTATGTATAATACAAGTGAGTTAATATTTTTTTAAGAACAGCCTTGACATTTCGTTTAATAAACATAACTAAATCTTTTTCAAAATGTGGTACAAATTTTAAGTAACGGATACAATTTGCTCCTGACTTATAAAGTAATATCTAGAAATTTCTGGAAGTAGTTTTTATAGTCTTCCATTTAAGACTATTCTATATGTATTTGCAAAAAAATAAATATTGTGTGTGTGTTTTTAGGGAAAAAAGCATTACGTATGTGTAGTTTCAAATATAAACATGTGAATCAATGCCCGCATCACTCGACGGCCAATGTGGAGGCTCGTGCTTGAAACGAGGCTTTGTTCTTCTCTGGAGCTTGAGGCGATGACCTGGGAGCTCCCCGTCTCCAGCAGCCCAGTACTGTAGCAACGAACCAAACTGGGTCGTGAAAGCCATAGAAGAAGCTGGGCCGTGCTGGTCGTGCATGAGAATGAAAGAAAAAACTCGGTCGAACCACTATCACTGTTACAGGATACTATGTGTCCATCGTCATCATGCACAAAGCTGAGCATCCACATGTCACACTTGCATCTTGGACACTTGTAGGAAGCCTTGCTGCCTGTCAGGTGCTGAGTCAATCACAACATGATCTTTATATGAAAATCGAGTTTCGGTTGTAGAGAGTAAAATGAAAGATGCATAATCCACGTTCGACTTTGCGGCTCAGCTTGGCCTGTGAAACTGCAACGTTCCTTGCCGACAGACCACGGCCGTTTCAGTGCTACAGCCTACACAGCGAGATGCATTCTGAACTTCGAACTGGATTCAGATTAAAACAATACGGCACGGTTTGTGTTGGAATTTTGCTAGTAGTCCTTTGGCCCAAAGCCCAACTAAAATTTTGAAATTCTCTTGGCCCATTCATGCACACATGTGAGTGGAGTGAGTTTTTTTTTAGAAAAGGAGGATGACCCCCGGCCTTTGCATCTGGGAGATGCGTACGGCCACTTTATTGATTATTCTCAAGGACCTTACAAAGTATTACAACAATATGCCTGAATCCACCATCTTGGCAACATATGCCGCTACTCCTATCCAAAATGATGAAGGGATGCTAGCTGGGCCACTACCCAAACCACTCACCTAAGCCTAACATCAAAAGCCGGAAGCCGAAACTCATTCGGAGGCCCCAGCCGAGCCACATACCGGGTCTGGGGCACAATCCGGTCAGACGCACTCGTGTGTCGTCGCCGCCATCTTCCACAGGTCTTCAGATCATATTAAGGCTTCTACCTTGTCTGGCCACTCAGCCATCGACGTCACCATGACGCCAGACAGTAACCTCCTCCTGCGCGAGCCCATCTCCGCACATCGGACGCCGAGTCTCCATAGCGCCATGCCATCGATCTCCGCCGCCATCAAAGTGTGAGATGAAACACCGCTCCACCATCCCTCCAGCCAACACTTGCTCCAAGACGATGCCCCCAGAAGGGTAAGCGATAGAACAACATCATCATCCGATCCGGAAGACCCAGATCTGGGGTTTCCCCCTGAGCACCCCGAACCTGATGGCGCAGACTGCCGACGATGCCTCGGCCATCGGCAGTAGCTCCACCAGACGAGCGTCGCCTACGTTGCCGCAGCCTCCAAGATGAAGCTGACAAGAATGCATGTGTCGACACCGAACCGCCGCCACTTCTACCGCCACTTGAGCAGCCCCCGAGCAACGCCTTCATGAAGGAGCACGGCACCGTGATGTCGTCGTCGCTTGGAACAGGGGGTTCTGAAGTTTTCACCTGAGCTCCTGGGAGGGGTGGAAGGAAGGAGGTCCTCTCCGAAGCCTCCAACGAGGGAAGCAACACCCAAAGGCACTGCCATCGGAGTGGCCGCCACGCCGGCCAAGAGATTCCCCCGGAACCCTTCCAGCCACCGGATCTGCAAGGCCAGCACCCAAGAACGGTGACCGAAGCCACCAAGGGCCGGAACCGCTGCAGATCGGAGTAGATTGGGGTCGAGGACGAACATCACCATGGCCACCAACATCCAACGAGGAACCGCTGCCGCAGCCGAAGCCCACCACCTCCCCGCCATCCACATGGCCAGGGAATTGGTCCACCTGTCCACGCCGGCGCCGCCCGCCGCCAAGCTACGCCGCGTGCCACCAGCCATGGCCGCCGCCATGGATCCGAGCCGCAGGCGGCCCGCCCGCCACGGGGCCCCACGGGCACACCAGATCCGGGCCGCCAGAGCCACGGCGCGGCATCCATGCGCCAGATCGGGATCCCCAGCGCGCGAGCACGGCGCCTCAGCGCAGCCAAGCCCGCCACAGCGCGCGCCCTCGATGCCAGAGCCGCGCGGGCTGGAGACCTCGTGCGCCCACGGCTCCTACGCCGCGACCATGGCGTGCCGAGCTGCGCCGGCCCGCGCACAGCCACACGCCGCAGCGCCTCGCGCCTGCCTCCTCCGCTTGGCGCAGCTGCCCCGCGCAACCCACCTCGCGAGCGGGAGTGGAAGATCCCGCCGCCGCCGACACCACACGGGCTTTGCCCGGGCGGCGCTCGCCGGCGGCGGCGGGGGAGAAAGGGGGATAGGTGTCGGCGCTGCCCGGCGGCTAGGGTTAGCGCCCGGGCCGCTCGCGGGGAGCGACACGGGGCTGGGAGATGTCTGTGAGTGGAGTGAGTGAGGCCAAAGTTTAGTCCCACCTCATAAGTTGAGAGAGAGTTGCACCTTTTTATAAGGTGAGCTCTTCTACCACTTGTATGAGCATGAGAAGAGGAGACCTACACGTGCGCTCTTCCTCGCTCGCCGCGCCGCGCCGCGGGTTGTGGGATTGAGCCGAGCCGAGGATAGAGCTATGCACGTTATCTATATTTTTGCTGCATGGGAAAAATTAATGAGTCATTAATTAATAATTAACAGACGTCTACCCTAGCCGCCGCCGCTTCGTATGGTTTCTCACCACCGTTCCAGATCATTGCGCCGCCAAGCAAGTCTTCTCCATCCCACCTTCCGGCGTGCACCGCGAGAAGGGACAACAGGCCTCCGGAACCCCGCCTCTCGTGATCCTGTACGGGAGAGGGGCGATCAGGTTTTTAGGGAGCGCACTCGCGCGACTGCTGGCAGCGACGACTTCGCGAACGACGACTTCTTCCCCGACCTCGGCAACCTCATCCTCGACGACATGGGCGACAACTTCAACGCTGGCGGTGCTGCACCCGCTGCACCGTATGTGATTCTATCCTTCCTGTTTGAGATCATAGTAGAATTCATCTTTCTAGTATGTGCTCTAGATGTGATATGTTCATCTGCTATGCTAGTTCGCATAATTAGTTTAATCTCTGCTGTTGTGGTCATGATTTATCTTCTGTTTATTCGGATTAAATCTCGTAGTAATTTGCTCATATTTCCAACAATCTAAAAACCTGATTATAGGCAATTTACTCCGAGTGGTTTTGCTGCGCATCTGAAGCCGCCTGCCTTTAAGGGGGCGCAATATAAGAGGTGGCGCACGAGAGCAGTCTACTGGTTTCAGACCATGGGCTGCTATGATGCCACCAAGGGCAAGCCTGAGGGCGATCTTAATCCAGCACATCTGGAAGCTTTTGAGAAGATCGATACCCTCTTTAAAGGCGCTCTTCTGAGTGTTCTTGATGACTCCATTGTGGATTCGTATATGTCGTTTGACAACGGCAAGGACATGTGGGCTGCACTCGAGGCCAAGTTTGGTGCCTCGGACGCCGGCAGCGAGTTGTACGTCATGGAGCAATTATATGACTACAAGATGACTGATGAGCGCCCTGTGTACAGCAGGCTCATGAGATACAGTCGCTCGCAAAAGAACTTGAGTACTTCAAGTGTGTGTTGCCGGACAAATTTGTTGCCGGAGGCATCATTGCCAAGCTTCCACCTTCGTGGAACAATTTTGCTACTTCCCTGAAACACAGGAGACAGGAGTTTTCCGTTGCGGATCTCATTGGTACTCTTGATGTTGAAGAGAAGGCGAGAGCAAAGGACACACGTGCTCGAGTTGCTGAGGGAGGTTCTAGTGCCCACATGGTACAGAAGAAGAACTTCCAGCCCAACAAGTTCAAAAACAACAAGAACAAAACTCAGGGCAAAGGCAAGTTTGATACAAAGAACAAGCCATCACATTCTACCAACTTCAAGAAGAATTCTCACAAGAAGGGGAAGGGACTTTGCCATGTCTGCGGTGATCCTAATCACTGGGCTCCGAAGTGTCCTAACCGCTTTGAGGAGCGCGAACATGAGAACAGCGGCAAGTCCGCTAATGTTGTCATCGGTGATACTGATATGAAGGAATCAGGGTACGGTATTTTTCCTACCATCCTTTCAGTATTTCAATCCCCTGATTGGTTAATTGACACCGGTGCCAATGTACATGTTTATGCTGACGCCTCCATGTTTTCTTCTTACCAGGCAAAAGGGACTTCTCCCGTGCTGATGGGGAATGGGTCACATGCCATTGTTCGAGGTGTTGGTACGGTCGATCTGAAGTTTACTTCGGGGAAAACTGTGCGTCTGAAGAACGTTCATCATGTGTCGTCCATCAATAAAAATCGCGTTAGCGGTTCCCGTTTATGTCGAGATGGTTTTAAGTTGGTTTTCGAATCCAATAAAGTTGTAATTTCTAAGTGTGGACAATTTGTTGGAAAAGGCTATGAGTGCGGAGGTTTGTTCCGCCTATCTTTGTCAGATATTTGCACTAAAGTTATTAATAATGTTTGCCACAATAATGAGTCTGATATTTGGCATTCACGACTTTGTCATATTAACTTTGGTTGCATGACGCGGCTAGCCAATATGAATTTAATTCCGAAAATCTCTACTGTCAAAGGCTCCAAGTGCCAAGTATGTGTGCAAGCTAAGCAACCTCGCAAGTCCCATAAGACTGCAGAGGCAAGAGACTTGGCGCCACTAGAGCTTATACATTCTGATCTTTGTGAGATGAATGGCGTGTTGACAAAAGATTGAAAGAGATACTTCATGACGTTGATTGATGACTCCACTAGATATTGTTATGTGTATCTTCTGAAATCAAAAGATGAGGCTTTGACTTTCTTTAAAAACTACAAAGCTGAGGCAGAGAACCAACTTGATCGGAAAATTAAACGGCTTAGGTCCGATCATGGTGGAGAGTATTTTTCCAATGAATTTGATCTGTTTTGTGCGGAACATGGTATAATCCATGAGAGGACGCCTCCCTACTCACCCCAGTCAAATGGGGTAGCCGAAAAAAAGAACCAAACTCTAACTGATATGGTTAACACCATGTTAGACACTTCGGGTCTATCCAAGGAATGGTGGGGGGAGGCGCTAATGACTGCGTGTCATGTCCTAAACCGAGTTCCCACAAAGTATAAGACCATGACTCCATTTGAGGAATGGGAAAGGAAAATGTTGAAACTCTCTTACCTACGTACTTGGGGTTGTTTGGCGAAAGTCAATATACCAATTCCCAAGAAGCGCAAGCTTGGACCAAAAACCGTGGATTGTGTTCTTCTGGGCTATGCTTTTCATAGCATCGGCTATATATTTTTGATAATAAAATCTGAGGTATCCGACATGCATGTTGGTACGATTATGGAGTCAAATGATGCAACTTTTTTTGAGGACATATTTCCTATGAAGGATATGTCGAGTTCATCAAATCAGGAGATACCTACTCCATCTAGTGAGGAATTCACTATAATTCCTGAACCCACCATTGCGATGGAACACGTTGAGAATCCTGTTGAGGGTGACAATGGAACTCCTGTGAGGAGTAAGAGACAGAGGACTGCAAAGTCTTTTGGTGATGATTTTATTGTGTACCTCGTGGATGACACACCCAGGACTATTTCAGAAGCCTATGCATCTCCTGATGCTGACTACTGGAAGGAAGGTGTACGTAGAGATATGGATTCCATCTTAGCTAACGGTACCTGGGAGATCACTGACCGTCCTTATGGGTGCAAACCTGTAGGATGTAAGTGGGTGTTCAAGAAGAAGCTTAGACCTGATGGTACGATTGAAAAGTACAAGGCATGGCTTGTGGCCAAGGGTTATACCCAGAAAGAAGGTAAAGACTTCTTTGATACTTACTCACCCGTGGCTAGACTGACCACAATTCGGGTGCTACTATCACTGGCTGCCTCACATGGTCTTCTTGTTCATCAAATGGACGTTAAGACGGCTTTCCTCAATGGAGAGTTGAAGGAGGAAATTTATATGGATCAGCCAGATGGTTTTGTAGTACCTGGTCAGGAAGGAAAGGTGTGCAAGTTATTAAAGTCTTTATATGGCCTTAAACAAGCTCCTAAGGAGTGGCATGAGAAGTTCGAAAGAACATTAATTGCTGCCGGCTTTGTAGTAAACGATGGTGACAAGTGCGTGTACTATCGCTATGGTGGGGGCGAAGGAGTTATTCTTTGTCTGTATGTCCACGACATATTGATCTTTGGAACCAAACTTGATTTAATCAAGGAGGTTAAGGATTTCTTATCTCGCTATTTTGAGATGAAGGATCTAGGAGTAGTTGATGTTATCTTAAACATCAAGCTGTTGAGAGATGAGAATGGTGGGATCACACTGCTTCAGTCTCATTATGTGGAAAAGGTCTTGAGTCGTTTTGGGTATAGCGACTGCACGCCTTCTCCAACTCCATATGATGCTAGTGTGTTGCTTCAAAAGAATCGACGGATTGCTAGAGATCAACTGAGGTATTCTCAGATTATTGGCTCGCTTATGTATTTGGCGAGTGCCACGAGGCCTGACATCTCTTTTGCTGTGAGCAAGCTGAGTCGGTTTGTGTCAAAACCGGGAGATGATCATTGGCATGCGCTTGAGAGAGTTATGCGCTATTTGAAAGGCACCGCGAGCTATGGGATTCACTACACCGGGTATCCAAGGGTACTGGAGGGTTATAGTGACTCAAACTGGATATCTGATGCTGATAAGATTAAGGCCACAAGTGGTTATGTTTTTACACCTGATGGTGGCGCTGTTTTCTGGAAGTCTTGCAAGCAGACCATCTTAACGAGGTCAACTATGGAAGCAGAACTCACATCATTAGACACTGCCACTATTGAAGCAGAGTGGCTTCGTGAACTCTTGATGGACTTACCTATGGTTGAAAAACCAATACCCCCTATCCTGATGAACTGTGATAATCAAACTGTGATCGTCAAGATAAATAGTTCTAAGGACAATATGAAGTCCTCAAGGCATGTGAAGAGGAGACTAAAATCTGTCAGAAAATTGAGGAACTCCGGAGTTATTACGTTGGATTATATCCAAACGTCAAAAAACTTGGCAGATCCCTTCACAAAGGGTATATCACGTAATGTGATAGATAATGCATCGATGGAGATGGGTTTGAGACCCACCGCATGAGTTGTCCATAGTGGTAACCCACTCTATGTGATCGGAGATCCCGTGAAGTAGAAGTGGGAGACAAGCTGTTGGTCAGCTAGGAGGAGAGTATCCCTATATTAATTATCCCACTCCGTGAAGATGCCATACTCTCCTGATCTGCATGGCAGGTTGATACTTATCTTAATGTGTTTCAAGTGGCTTATTCGGGTAAGCAGAGATGTTGTCCTGCAGAACATCTTCTGAGGAACACACCTATATGAATTTGACTGTTAACGTCGCAGTCTGTGAGAATTGGGTGTTCTCTAATAAATTCATGAAAGGCCCTGGAGTATGACGTATACGCTCCACCCGCGGGGAAGCCTTGCAGCAGCCCAGTATCGGTCAAGAATTTGTGTGAAACTAGTTTCACAGAAAACTTGTAGTTCAAGGCATAGTCCATTATTTAAGTTGTGATCTAGTGTAGCATAAATTTCTAAGTGGAAGTTCAACTTCACAGTCTTCACTAAGCACCGGTATATAATACAATGTTTTGGAACTAAATGATGAGATGTGCCAATGAGACTTTGTGGGGGATTGTTGGAATTTTGCTAGTAGGCCTTTGGCCCAAAGCCCAACTAAAATTCTGAAATTCTCTTGGTTCATTCATGCACATATGTGAGTGGAGTGAGTGAGGCTAAAGTTTAGTCCCACCTCACAAGTTGAGAGAGAGTTGCACCTCTTTATAAGGTGAGCTCTTCTACCACTTGTATGAGCATGAGAAGAGGAGACCTACACGCGCGCTCCTCCTCCTCGCTCGCCTCGCCACGCCACGCCTCGCCACGACGCGGCGCGGCGCGGCGCGGGTTGCGGGATTGAGCCGAGCCGAGGACAGAGCTATGCACGTTGTCTATATTTTTGCTGCATGGGAAAAATTAACGAGTCATTAATTAATAATTAACGGACGCGTTAATTACTGAACTGTTTCCGATTCTTTTGGATCGTGCCGACTCGGACGTGGGGTTTACTCCCACGACCTACCCGGCCCGCACTATATAGTCAGGCAGACGTCTACCCTAGCCGCCGCCGCTTCGTATGGTTTCTCACCACCGTTACAGATCATTGCGCCGCCAAGCAAGTCTTCTCGTGATCCTGTACGGGAGAGGGGCGATCAGGTTTTTGGGAAGCGCACTTGCGCGACTGCTGGCAGCGACGACTTCGCGAACGACAACTTCTTCCCCGACCTCGGCAACCTCATCCTCGACGACATGGGCGACAACGTCAACGCCGGCGGTGCTGCACCCGCTGCACCGTATGTGATTCTATCCTTCCTGTTCGAGATCGTGGTAGAATTCATGTTTCTAGTATGTGCTCTAGATGTGATATGTTCATCTGCTATGCTAGTTCGCATGATTAGTTTAATCTTTGCTGATGTGGTCATGATTTATCTTTTGTTTATTCGGATTAAATCTCATAGTAATTTGCTCATATTTCCAACAGTATGAGAGAGGGAAGGAGTGGTAGCATCTCGGCTTCACGCAGATTAGCATTGACAAATCACAGGCAGTAACAACAAGAACAGGATTGCGAGCTACATTCCATTCAAACCAGATCCACCATCACTGATGACACGCCAACCAAAGCATTCAAGGACACTAATCTAATCTAGAACTCTTTGGAAGCAGAGCCGATGTCGCCCACGCCCTTGCCGGCCTTCTTGAGGAGTAGTGTGGTGTGGATGCTGGGCAGCACCCCGCCGGCGGCGATGGTGACCGAACCCAGCAGCCGGCTCAGCTCCTCGTCGTTTCGCACGGCTAGCTGGATGTGGTGTGGCACGATCCGGTTCTTCTTGTTGTCGCGCGCCGCGTTCCCGGCGAGCTCCAGAGTCTGAATCAGAGGAAACAAGAAACTTTGAGATCGAGGACCGCGAGGACCCGTGCATGGGGAACGGAGGAACTATTGTGGTCAGAGTAATAAAATATACTCCCTCCATTTCCTTTTTATCCTGCATAATAAAATTTGGTCAAAGAAAAACTCTATAAAGTTTGATTAACTTTATATTAAACAATGTCAACATTCAAAAAATGAAATCCATATTATTAGATGCATTATGAAATGAATTTTCATACTATATAATTTTGTAGATGTTAAATTTTTTAATATAAATTTGGTCAAACTTTGCGTAGTTCGACTTCAAACAAATTTTACATGCGGGGTAAAAAGAAACGAAGGGAGTACATGAGAATCTTGCTAAAAGTTGCACTTTATTGAGTCAAGGAGTTGAATGTGCTCGTTCCACCATACCTCCAGGGAGGTGAAAACTGGCGGTAGGTTTGTAATGAACGAAAGCTAGCCCGCAACTATGCCCCAAACGCCCCAAATAAAACGGCATCCACACACGAGGTGCGTGTTAGTTTCAAACTCTATGAGGCACAAGTTACACACCTCCTCAAGAGGCCAACCCCGGACATTGTGACGATCCACGATAAGAGCTTTTAGATGCATAAGGGGCCAAATGAAGAGCTTGCACTTGGGTGCGGCGCTTACCTCCCACGTCTTCTTTACCTCCACTTAGGTTTAGCTACCTTCTAGAAGAGTACGTGGATTGGAGGGTCACCGCTGCGCACGGCCTCCCCGGCACTCTTCAGTCACGCGCAGCGCGAAAGCAGAACTGTGTCCGAGGCCTTGAATAACGATCAATGGATTCTTGATCCACAGCATGGAAACACAACGGAAATCGCTGCCGACATTCTGAGACTACGGCGCTTGTTGCACAATACGGACATACATATCAAAAGAAAATGAGAGCGACAAAATCAGATTGATAGAGGGAGGAGGGTTGTTACTCTGCAAGCTCTGCCTACAAAATGCAGTTTCAGCAGACAATGCCGACCAGCTTTAAACCTCTGATCTGGAAGGTTTGGGCCCCTGAAAAAGTGAGGAGTGGATACAGACAATGGCCCCTGCAGACAATGCCGACATTATGTGGTTGTTGTGCACTTTGGTGTAATAATCGGTTGCAGAGGAGAGGATGGCCCGATGGGTATTTTTGCCCGCTTTGTCTTCGAAACTGGTAAATTTGCATGCATATCATATGGAGATGAAGCCTATTTCATTGAATTATGTAAGTGGTTTTCATAATATTTTATTTAATACTCCATCCGTTCCATAATGTAAGACATTTTTTTACTCTACACTAGAGTAAAAAAAGGTCTTACATTATGGGACGGAGGGAGTACAAACTAGTACTCCCTCCGTTCGAAATTACTTGTCGCAGAAATGTATGTATTTAGACATATTATTTTATTATATTTTAATTCTAGATACATCCATTTTCAAGACAAGTAATTTCGAACAGAGGGAGTATGTATGTAGAATTTAAGTAGAAATAAGTGTATTGATGGTTGCATCAGTAGTCGGCCAATGTGGATCGTGCTTCTACCCAGAAAAATAAAATTGTGGATCGTGCTTCTGAGTTCTGACGAGGCTCTATCCCTCGAGCTTGACGCCACAGACGCCCATCACTGCACAGCACGCACAGCCGATGGGAGATGGCCGACCACCTACAGCTGCAACAACGAGAGTGTCGCCTCCCCACCACCGGCCCTCCTGCGCAGCCACGAGTAGAAAAGCCCCAGACACGTCTAGTGGCCGCCTCAGTGCTACAGCGAGATGGACTCTGAACCTCGAACTCTGGATTCAGACTAAAACAACACGCCACGGTTTGAGCGACGGAGAAAGCGGTAGCATCTCGGTTTCACGCGGATTAGCATTGACAAATCACATGGAGTAACAACAAGAACAAGATTGCGAGCTGCAATCCATTCCAACCAGATCCACCATGGTCACCGATAATACACCAACCGAAACATTCACAAGAACACTAATCTAATCTAGAACTCCTGGGAGGCAGAGCCGATGTCGCCCTTGCCCTTGCCGGCCTTCTTGGGGAGCAGCGTGGTGTGGATGCTGGGCAGCACCCCGCCGGCGGCGATGGTGACCGAACCCAGGAGACGGCTCAGCTCCTCGTCGTTGCGCACCGCCAGCTGGATGTGCCGCGGCACGATCCGGTTCTTCTTGTTGTCCCGCGCCGCGTTCCCGGCGAGCTCCAGGGTCTGAATCAAAGGGAGAGCAATAAACGGTGAGATACTCGTTTGAGGAACAGTGCGAGAGGGGAACAGAGAAACAGGGGAGGGGATGGTACCTCGGCGGCGAGGTACTCGAGGACGGCGGCGAGGTAGACGGGGGCTCCGGCGCCGACGCGCTGCGCGTACTTGCCGACCTTGAGGTACCGGGCGACGCGGCCGACGGGGAACTGCAGGCCGGCCTTGGACGACCGGGACACGGACTTCGCGGTGGCGGCGGGCTTCGCCTTGCCCCTCCCGCTGCCGGCGATGGCCATCTTCTGGGTCGCGGTGGAGGGGGGATGCGCTGGTGGTGTGGTCGCCGGAGAGATGGCCGGGATCTGTGAGAATGTGGAGAGCGCAGGGCGTTTGAGATGGCGGAAAGGCTGGGGGGGCGGTCGCGTATTATAAAGAGAAGGGGAGCCGGCGCGTGATTGGCTGGGATGGCGAGGCCGCGGATTGGTGACGTGGAGGGGGAGCCGGATTTTCCGTCGGGCTTGGCGCGAATTGGGAATTTCGGGTGTCGGGAAATTTTTGCAGAAGCAATAATTAAATGAGGGAATCGTCCATCCGATGTTAGCCGTTCGTCGGACAGGTGTCCTGCCGTCCATTTCAGAGCCGATGCATCCAGCGGCCAGCGACATTGGTTTTCCCCTGCCGCCATCTAGTTCACTTGAGGTGGTTCCAATTTATTTAGTCTCGACAAGGTTTTCTCCAAACTCTAGATCAGTTTCAAGTTCTATCTTTTTATTTTGTTGGGGAGATCAGTTTCGAGTTTCATTGAGTGAAAAGTGGTTCACTGCCGCGAGGTCTGCTACATGGAGACAGAGTAGTCCATTGGTGCAGAGTCATTTTTTGTTTTCTCGCACTACCAACCATGTAGCCAAGGCAACCCTGGTGGCTTTTGATTTTACATCCCCTTGTGAATAGCAAAGGCGATGTACAATCAAACATTCAGGGATAATAATACAGCGTAGATGCATCGTTGGACCAGCAGGTACTACAAGCTAATCATTACCTAATGCCTCCCAGATTTTACTTACATATTTGTGTGTGTGTGCGCGCGCGTGTGCCCAATATATGTTATGTATTTGCTTAAAACATGACTTTGGAAATAAAATGAGTAGAATTGTCTTAAAAACTATCCACCATGACCAGCTAACTCGAACATAACTAATGTTGGCACGCCGGATGAATATCTTTCTTTCTCTGCTTCTTGGTATGTAATCACTATGAACCACGTTGCTGGGAACCATATATATGCACGCCCACTTGATGGGGAGGTCAACAAAAATAATGCCATAACAAATCATCGACGAGGTGGGTGGCGACTAGTCATTGGTTTGTTGTACTTTTTGTTTAGGTTTGCTTGAGTTTGTACAATAGCTTTTTCAACCAAGTGAGCTTCTTGTACTTGGTTGATACTAACACTAGTGCAAATATGGTCATCATACACAGTTAAAAAATCTATCACACATGCAGTTACCTTGTGATGTTTTGTGATAGATATTGTCGGGAAGTTTTTTTCATGTATATCAGGTGCTCTAACATTACAAAACAACACCTACTTGCATGAAACAATATCCCATCCGCTTTCATGAAGCCCATATGCAATCATTTGTATCTCGGCCCACCTGTTGCACGACTGAGCCAACGCATAACTAAATTCAGCAGACTCTCTGCTCAGAGAAAACTTGTCCCACATCGGTGAGCTAAGGGTGAGGGATCCAACATATCAGAGCATCTACAGCCGAGCCCTTATATTGCCCCTATATGTCCAGGCAGAAGGCACGATCAGTGACCGATCAAGAAATAATGACCCAACCGGCCCTATACGTCTGGGCTGACGGGCACCCCTCATATCCACCCCTTACCTGGGGCGAATATGGGGAGTCCCGAGCACGTCCACCATGTCGGACCCGACAGACCGAGCCCACCCGAGATTCCAACAAATTTCCCCCGACCTAGCCGGACCTGCCCTTTTCCTCTCCTCTGTTCTCCCTCGTTCGTGTTAGCCCTCCCCTAGCTCCGTAGCCACCCAAGCTCCGGCATCGTCCCGACCCCGTAACGCTGCCACCAGCACCACAAAACTCCTCCCTGTCATTCTCCCGCCCCGGACACGGTCGGCGCCCCAGACGCCGTCAAGATACGTGCCGCTTCTCCGGTCATACACATTGCCCTCTATGTGTTCGACAAAATGTCTGAGCAGTTTTTTGTTCTTTCATTAGCAAAACAATGGATTCGTTGGTTTCGTTGGATGATGAGTATCAGAACAAGGAGCTTGATGAATTCATTAAAAAAGGTCCATTGATTCACCGGACTCAGACGACGAAGACGTTGAGTTCTTGATGATGATCAACATCCAGGAGGAAATGAAGAGCGAAGTGGAGTACATTTTGAACTTCAATTGTTCAATCAAAGGGAGGAGAGTTGTAAAAATGGATAGGATCGCCAGCACACTACTGCTCTACAAGGACTACTTCCAACCCGGACCAACAATCCATGAGGCGTTTTTTCGTCGACGCTTCTGTATGCGCAAAGCATTGTTCTTACACATAGCAGAGGGGGTGGATGCACATGATCTATACTTCACTCTCAAGAAGGATTGTTGTGGACAGCTCTCATTCTCTATGTAGAAATGCACAGCTCTGAGGATGCTTGCATTATGTACCGTCACCGATGTCGTTGGTTAGACGGTCCAAATAGGAGAGAGCACACCTTGATGTCACTGTGAGATTTGCCCGCACCATGGTGAAGCTGTTTGAAGTAGAGTATATGAGAGAACCAAATGTGCAAGATACAAAAATGCTGATAGCAATGGGAGCGGCAAGAGTTTTTCCAGATATGCTCTGTTTAGTTGATTGCATGCATTGACATGGAAGAACTGTCCCAAAGGAATATGCGGGATTACTAAGGTCACACGAAAGAGGCCACCATCACCATCATACTGGAGGCAGTGATATCAAGGACATGTGGATTCGGCATGCCCGATCATCACAATGACATCAATATGCTCCAGCGATCTCAGCTTTCAGGGGCCTTTTGTGATGCAGATGTTCCGCCGTGCAACTATATCGTGAACGGGGCACAACTACATGTGGCACTACCTCTGATGGTATCTATCCTAAGTGGGCGACGTTTGTGAAGACCATGTCAGATCCCCATGGCAACAAACAATGCCACTTCTGCAACAATGCAAGAACCTAGTAAGGATGGAAAGAGGGCATTCAGAGTGCTCCAAACTCGTTGGGGTGTTGTCCATGGAGTTGCAATGATGTGCGAAGCAGATAATTTGGCAGATGATGACATGTTGTGTCATTTTGCGTAATATGATTGTCAAGGATGAGGCTGAAGGGGTTGCCCAAACGTGTGATTTTGAGAAGTCCAGTGTACAAATCCGCTTGGAACAAGATGCACATCAAATTGTGAATTTTCTAGAGATGCATCAAAATCTTCGAAATCAAAATGATCACGTGCAACTATTCAATGATCTTGTGAAGCATATATGAACCCACAATGAAAATCAAGGAGCTTAACGTTTGAATCATGCACTTCAATTACATTTTTTCACTATGAAAAAATATTATTTACATGTGATATTCATGTGTATTATCGACATGCATGGATTTGATGTTTTAATGTGATGAGTGTGATTGTCCAGCAGGACATTTGAGGCGTCGTCTAGCGCTGTCCCGAATCGTATTCGGGCACGTATGCGGACGCTCAGGGGGCTGGATTTGCCTAGTACTATTGTAGATGCTCTCCAACAATACCCCTTAAAACAGACACACTATCCCTCCGCAGACCACGTGCGGCCAGGTCCGCAGACAGGATACGGGAGGGAGCCATCCAACCTTTATTCCCAAAGATTCCTCATTTGTCTAGTTGGGACTTGGGAGGAGAGAGAAAAGAGAGAGGTGAGAGGGGATCACGTGGTTACTTTTGGTTGGACATGTGTGTGTGATGTGCGGTTGGCGAGAGAGAGAGAAAAGAGAGGAGGACCAAATGGTTGATTTTTTTTAGTCAAGGGGATGTCGGAACTCCGACATAGCCCCCTCACGCTTGTTGCCAGGATACCGAAAGACGGACATGCGGGCTGATGCACGGACATTTAGGGGTTCCCATTGGATGGCAAAAATTGTTTGGACACCGTGGTCTAGACATATACAGACCCTTCGAGGGTCCGCATTGGAGAAGCTATTTCTTTACAAAATGTTAGAACCACATGAAGAGCTATGGACACACACATGTGCACACACACACACACAGAGAGAGAGAGAGAGAGAGATAGATAGATAGATAGAGAGAGAGAGATAGCATGGGCGCTCACGAGTATATGGGCGACTTTGACTTTTGTTAATGTTCTTTGTGTGCCATTGTGTCTAACACGCCAGCGACGGATGGCGGGTCTGCAGTGGTGGTCACATGGGAGGTGACAGAGCGTGGCGGTCCTCCGGCGATGGGTTGCTCCCTTGGCTTCATCGTATCAGTAGCAGGATCTGGGGCTCTATGAGGGCTTCAATGCTCAAGCTTGCGCTTGACACATTTGGATCCCATTAGCTGTTCTGTAGCGTCATGTATCTTTGCCGTTTTAATTTTTGTTTTCTTTTCTGTTTATGGTCTTCTCATATGTATTATTTGGTGATGGCTTTATTTATAAAGTGAAGCGCATGTCTTTTTCGTATGAGCTGACAACGGCCCCTTCCTGACCGCAGACATGGTCGGGTGTCCTACCGCTTTTTTCATCTTGTTCTCATATGGATATGATAGAACCTCACTTAGTTGGATGGGGGGATGTACAGACTTATCCAAATCTGTAAGTTTATTAAAGAAGTGTACTAAGTGAACTCATTCTCATTAGAATTGCTTGACGTGCGTTTATTGAGATGAGTGTATGCATGCATGCATGCATGTATGTATGTATGTATGTAGACATCTGCATTGTACTCTTTTAAATTTTTTGAAATTGACTCATGTATGATATATTCTACTCCGAATTTTTTGGTACGATTGTTTCAGGCTGCAATCTCAGGCGCTTTGGACCCAGCCAGGCACACGTACCCAACTTCTTTATGTCTAGGTACGTCTTCTCTCAGTCTCAGGGGAGGCACTGGTGGGTGGTGGGGCTGCCACAAATTCATCTAGAAGTCCATGCTGGACTGGTTGTCACTACTCTGGGACGGCCGCTTCACAGTACAATGCCTCTTCAGTCGCCGCCGCAGGAGCTGCCCGGCCACATCGAGCCCATCCTCGGGGACGGGAGAGGCGCGGACGTCAAGTCCCGCATGGGCGATCTAGAGTTCCACACGCACATGTCCCTCCTGGCCGCGCGACCGCCAGCATTCCTGGCTGCGCTGTTTGTCCCGATAGTGGCCAAGAATACGCAAGGCGACTCTGGTTAGTTGATGAGATAAACGACGTGCATCGGGACAATGTAGAGTAATGATGCAGAGTAGATGCACCACATGACCAAAGTCTGAAACAAGCTAATTGTTTCCTAATGCCTCCCAAGCCTAATTAACATGTTTGTGGTACAATGCCCGTGTGGCTCAACATATATTTTGTATTGCCTAAGAACATGACTTGAATAAAATAAAATGACAGGAATTGTTTTGGTACTATCCAACATGACCAACTGACTGGGAGATAAAATGTGTTGGTATACCGAATGGGTATATTTCTTTATCTGCTACTCGCTTACTGCCTACGTGATCACCATGAACCACGGTTGATGGAAACTATATATATGCACGAACATTTATGGGGAGATCGGAAGAATATAAATGTCATCACAACTCATCAACGAAGTGAACGGCGACGAGTCATTGGTTTGTTGTACTTTTTCCTTAAAAAACTATAGATGTTTGCTTGAGTTTGTACATCCACTTTTTCAACCAAGTGAGTTGCTTATACTTGGTTGGATAATAAGATAAACTTAAGGTGAGCTAGGCGTCAATCGACCAATATTCCCATGGGGGGGGGGGGGGGAGGGTCGTCTCCCACCAATGTAGCAAAATCTCCCACGACAGACTAACTCGGCCGGAAGCGTCAGGAGACCCTACGCAGCAGCGTCACTGCACTCAGCAACATCACCGCCTAGCCTTGCTAGAGCACCTCTCAGTCTCCTCGCAACAACTCATCTCCGGCTGCAACATCCCATGTTTGCAGCATCGTGAGGTGTTGCTTTTGAATAACCTTTCTCACAGTCCTTGTATTGTCAAGAGATGGTTGTTGTTGTTGTTGTTGTTGTTGTTGTTGTTGTTGTTGTTGTTGTTGTTGTTGTTGTTGTTGTTGTTGTTGTTGTTGTTGTTGTCCCTAGACGCATTTTATCTTGATTGCTTTGTTTTTTCTCCACCTACAGGCCCGACCCATATGTCGGGCAAATCGGGCGCCCACCTGGCCCCTAGTTGCCAGGGCCTAGATCCAAGTGTAGTGGTAGGTAGCATAATCTGCCTTAGCCTAAAGAAAATAAATGAAAAAGGGCAGGCCAAAGGAAAAACCCATTGGTCAAAGCTCACGAAGGAATCAATGGCTAGGCTCCTCTGCACCCCCAAATCACAAACTCATAGAGCGGTGCTGCCCCAACCCATGCCTCCCCAGTGCCGAAGCCACCGTCGTCCATTAATGGATACCTACGACACAAACTCGTTCCCAACAAGCTCTACTTCCTTTCTCAACGCTTTGCTCATTCCCAATCAACTAAACTTTGGTGATACCCAGACGGTACATGTTCTTTTTTCTAGTAATCTCGTTCCTCAATTCAAAGATTTATTGATAAATAAGTTCCAGCACTAATGATTCTAGATC
Source organism: Aegilops umbellulata (assembly GCA_032464435.1). Taxonomy (NCBI): domain Eukaryota; kingdom Viridiplantae; phylum Streptophyta; class Magnoliopsida; order Poales; family Poaceae; genus Aegilops; species Aegilops umbellulata. Next base: position 421,709,592 of record CP136059.1, read on the forward strand.
ACACATCCACCACATATGCATGTGTCATCTCTGCTCTTCATTGGGCATGTTTACTTTGCTTTCAAACAAACATTGAGCTTTTGTTTAGTCAAGAAGGGCCCCTTGTTCTTGCCTTTCCCCTGGGCCCCCGTATGTCTGTGGGCCAGCCGTGTCCGTCAAAGCATAGTTTCGGTTTTATATAACTTTGCTCTTTGCTCATGTGATTCTTTTTGTGTGAGTGTTGGTGTTGGTTATTGATTGCCTCATGGACATAAGGTAGCAAAGTTTTGGACCCCAAGTTCAAGGTTATGTAGCAAGCATCAAATTTCTCTCAGTGAGAACCAAGTTAGCCATTCGTGGACGCACGAGCATTCACTACCAATGATAAGTTGATAAAAATATTATTTGATTTTTATGGAAGAGATATCTTATTTTTCATTAATAATAAATGTGTACAAATAGTAAAATGCATCGAAGGTCCTAAAATGATTCTATGTGTGTCAGCTAGGTCCCATAAATATGAAAACGGAAAGCTTTATTTCTGCCACTCTAGATTTTACTTATGACACTCCCAAATTTGACATTCACTTTTACCACTCTTAGGTTTTGACAATGTATCACAATTGACATTCCGTGCAAAAGGAAAAATAATAATAATGACAATTGTGATACATTGTCAAAAGCTAATAGTGGTAAAAGTAAAATTAATATTTCTTGCTTTTGCCACAAATTGACAATTGCGATGCATTGTCAGAAGCTAGAGTGGCAAAAGCGAAACGTCAAATATTTAGGATGGCATAAGAAAATACATGCCACATCATCTATTTTGTCTAGATAGGTGTGATGTTACCACCTATGTTACTCCCACTGTGGGTAGTCTTATCTGTAAAGTGTGACATGTGTGTTTTTTGTCTACGCGCCGGCGACAAGCCCTTCCTGACCAGCGGGCATGGGTGGGTATTCTAGGTTTTTTATCGTCTTTTCACATGGATATTGATAACCCACAAGTATAGGGGATCGTTTTTAGCCTTCTACGATAAATAAGAGTGTCGAACCCAATGGGGAGCTAAAGGCAGAACAAATATTCCCTCAAGTTCTATCGACCACCGATACAACTCTACGCACACTTGATGTTTGCTTTACCTAAAACAAGTATGAAACTATTTTGCAAGAATAAAACAATGAGTACTTTGCGAGAATAAAACTATGAATAAATTGCAAGGTAATAAAAGTGGATAGCTTTTGTCAACAAGAAAGTCATTTGTCCCTAGGCAATCAATAACAAGTACCGGTAATCATTCTTCCAATTCTATAAGAGGGAGAGGCATGAGCTAACATACTTTCTCTACTTGGATCATATGCACTTATGATTGGAACTCTAGCAAGCATCCGCAACTACTAAAGTTCATTAAGGCATGAAACCCAACCATAGCATTAAGTATCAAGTCCTCTTTGTCCCTTACGCAACAACCCACCTACTCGGGTTTAAGTTTATGTCGCTCTCACAACCCACCATAAGCAAATCATGAACGTATTGCAACACCCTACAGAGGGGATCCCCCACGTTTGCGCAAGACGGAGGACACCGTAGGACAACACTATAAATAAAATATACAATCATACCAACCAAGATCATGATTAACCCACAGGACAAAACGGATCTACTCAAACATCATAGGATAACCATAGATCATTGGAAAATAATATATGGAGTTGAGCACCATGTTTAAGTAGAGATTACAACGGGGAGAAGGGGTGTTACACTGCTGCATAGAGGGGGAGAGAGTTGGTGTTGACGGTAGCAAGATAGTTGATGTAGATCACCATCATGATCCTTGCCCCGGCGGCACTTCGGCGCCACCGGGAGAGAGGGGGAGAGAGCCCCCCTCCTTCTTCTTCTTCTTCCTTGGCCTCCCCCCTAGATGGGAGGAGAGTTCCCCTTCCGATCCATGGCCTCCATGGCGGTGGAGGGGCCGGAGCCCCTCGGAGATTGGATCTCCCTCTCTGTTCTCTTCTGTTTCGCGTTCCCCAGATCTGACCCTTCACTGTTTCTTAAATTCCCGGAGATCCGTAACTCCGATTGTGCTGAAATTTTTACACGATTTTTTACATAAATTATCTTTCTTGTGCCATAAGAAGGGCCCCAACCACCTTACGGGGTGGGCACAAGACACCTGGGCGCGCCAAGGGGTGCCTGGCGCGCCCTGGTGGGTTGTGGAGGCTGTGGGCCTCCGTTAGCGTTGATTCCAAGTCCCAAAAATCATATGTATTCCAAAATAATTCTCCATAAATTTTTATCGCGTTTGGACTTCGTTTGATATGGATTTTTTGCGAAACAAAAACATGCAACAAACAGGAACTGGCACTGGATCAATATGTTAGTCCAAATAAATCATATAAAATGTTGCCAAAAGTTTATAGAAGTTGTATAATATTGGCATGAAACAATCAAATATTATAGATACGATGGAGACGTATCAGCATCCCCAAGCTTAATTCCTGCCCGTCCTCGAGTAGGTAAATGATAAAAAAGATATTTTTTATGAGGAATGCTACCTAGCATAAACTTTATCATATATCTAATCATGGCATGAATATTAAGACATAGGTGATTCAAAGCAATAGTCTATAATTTCACATAAAGACATCAATACTCAGGCATCCCAACAAACAATCATGTCTTTCAAAATATCAACGCTACAAAATGCCATCCCTACAAAATCATATTGTCTTGTCATGCTCTGTCTTCTTAACACAAAATATTTATCATGCACAACCCCAATGACAAGCCGAGCAATTGGTTCATACTTTTTAACGTGCTTCAGCTTTTTCAACCATTACGCAATACATGAGTGCAAGCCATGGATATAACACTATAGGTGGAATAGAGTATGATGATAGGGGTAAATATAGAGAAGACAAAAAAAGTAAGAAAGTCTCACATCGATGTTGCTAACCAACGGGCTATGGATATGCCCATCAATCGATATCAATGCGAGGAGTAGGGATTGCCATGCAACGAATGCACTAAGAGCTATAAGTGCATGAAAGCTCAATATGAAACTAAGTGAGTGTGCATCTAATCCTATAATGAAAAATTCCCACTAGTATATGAAAGTGACAACATAGGAGACTCTCCATATGAAAAACATGGTGCTACTTTGAAGCACAAGTGTGGAACTAGCATGCCTCTTCTCTCTTTTTTCTTTTTTCTTTTTTTCTTTCTTTCTCTTTCTTTTCCTTTTTCTTTTTTTTCCTTTTCCTTTTCTTTTCTTTTCCTTTTTTTCTTCTTTTTTTTATATTTTTTCTCTCAATGTCCGGAGTCTCATCCCAACTTGTGGGAGAATCATAGTCTCCATCATCCATTCCTCACTAGGGAAATGCTCTAAAAATGAATAATGATGATCATAACACTTCTATTTACTTACAATTTAATATTACAACTCGATACCTATAACAGAATATGAATCTATATGAATGCCTCTTGCAATACCAGGATGTGCAATGATCTAGCATAACATTCAGAAAAAATGATGAACAGTGGCTGAGCCACAAATACTATGTCAGCTATATGATCATGCAAAGCAATATGACAATGAATGCTCAAATCATCAAAACCGGAGCGATGGAAGTTGCATGGCAATATATCTCAGAATGGCTATGGAAGGGCCATAATAGGTAGGTATGGTGGCTATTTTGAGGAAGATATAATAAGGCTTATGTGTGATAGAGCGTATCATATCACGAGGTTTGGATGCACCGTCGAAGTTTGCATCGACTCTCGATGTGAGAAAGGGTAATGCACGGTACCGTAGAGGCTAGAAAATTGCGGAAAGGTAAGAGTGCGTATAATCCATGGACTCACATTAGTCATAAAGAACTCATATACTTATTGCAAAAGTTTATTAGCCGTCGAAGCAAAGAAATACTACGCATGCCCCTAGGGGGGATAGATTGGTCAGAAAAGACCATCGCTCGTCCCCGACCGCCACTCATAAGGAAGACAATCAATAATAAATCATGCTCCAACTTCATAGCATAACGAGAGACTACACGTGCATGGTTCGGGAATCACAAACCTTAACACCAATATTCTTACTAACCACAACCGTTTAATAGTATCTCCCACATATTCCATCTCTATATCGCAAAACTATTGCAAGGAATCAAACATATCATATTCAGTGATCGACAAGTTTTATGTAGGATTTTATGACTAACCATGCAATTGACCAATTCCCGTTGACTCTCTAAATAGATATAAGTGAAGCATGAGAGTGTAATTCTTTCTACAAAATACCATGCTCTAATAAATATAAGTGAAGCACATGAGCATTCTACAAATAACGGTTTTCTATGTGAAGATAAACAGGAATCCAAACTTCAAATGATATAAGTGAAGCACATGAAGCATTCTATAAAGCCACAATCAAAAGATATAAGTGAAGTGCAATGAGTATTCTATAAATCAACCATGGACTATCTCATACCAGCATGGTGCATAAAACAAAAGTGAAAAATAAACACAAAAGACGCTCCAAAATTTACACATATCACATGAACAAAACGAAAACGGAAACATACCGATACTTGTTGAAGAAAGATGGGATGCCTTCCAGGGAATCACCAAGCTTAGATGCTTGAGTCTCCTTGAATATTTACTTGGGGTGCCTTGGGCATCCCCAAGTTTGAGCTCTTGCCTCTCCTCCTTTTCCTCATATCGAGACCTTGTCGATCTTTGATCACTTCATCCATACAAAACTCAACAAAAAACTCGGTAAGATCCGTTAGTATAATAAAGCAAATCACTACTCTAACTACTGTTGCAAACCAATTCATATTTTGTTTTTGCATTGTAGCTACTTTATTATAACTTTTCCATGGCTTATACCACCGATAGAATTGAAAGTTTCATCCAAACAAGCAAAACAATGCATCAAAAACAGAATTTGTCTTAAACAGGACAGTTTGTAGTAATCTGAACATTCACCATACTTCTGGTACTCCAAAAATTCTGAAAAAATTAGGACAAAATAAACAATTTGTATAGCAAGACTGTGAAAAAAAAGTTTCAGAAACTTTCAACGTTCCAGTAAAAAATGTAAAATCACGGACTACAGCCAAAGTTTATGTTTTTGCACCGCACATACCAACAAGCAATCTACTCATCCTAAAGGCAAATCTTCGCACATTATTTTTTTAATACAATGTAATTGTACAAGGGGATAATTATTTTTGTGAGAATCGTCATGAAAAATTCTACATTTTTTCCATGAGCATGAACACAAGTGTTCAAGGTCGACCCTCACTTCTCCAATGCATAACTTTCAATCGCGTCTCTTTTGTGAAAAAGTTTTTAAGTTCCCCTCTATATTTTTTCTGTTTTTAAACTTTATAAGAGCACTCAACAGAAATAAATGGCTCTCTAAAACTTCCGGATTGTCTCCCTGGCAGCACTTTCTTTAAAGCCATTAAGCTAGACATAAAGTGCTCAAGTAATGGATCCACCCGGATCCCAAGGTATATCAAAGCCAATTTAGCAATGATTTGGCATTTAGTAATGAGCACAAAGCAACATATATCATGCAATAACGAAGTCTAACTCTCTTCCTATGCATCGGCATGTGATACGTCTCCGTCGTATCTACTTTTCCAAACACTTTTGCCCTTTTTTTGGACTCTAACTTCCATGATTTGAATGAAACTAACCCGGACTGACGCTGTTTTCAGCAGACTTTCCATGGTGTTATTTATGTGCAGAAACAAAAGTTCTTGGAATGACCTGAAACTCCACGGAACATATTTTTGGAAAATATTCAAAATATTGGAAGAAGAATCCACGTCAGGGGGCCCACACCCTGTCCACGAGGGTGGGGGCGCGCCCCCAGCCTTGTGGGCCCCCTGACGGTCCACCGACCTCAACTCCAACTCCATATATTTGTGTTCGGGGAGAAAAAAACCAGAGAGAAGGATTCATCACGTTTTACGATACAGAGCCGCCGCCAAGCCCTAAAACCTCTCGGGAGGGCTGATCTGGAGTCCGTTCGGGGCTCCGGAGAGGGGAACCCGTCGCCATCGTCATCATCAACCATCCTCCATCATCAATTTCATGATGCTCACCGCCGTGCGTGAGTAATTCCATCATAGGCTTGCTGGACGGTGATGGGTTGGATGAGATTTATCATGTAATCGAGTTAGTTTTGTTAGGGTTTGATCCCTAGTATCCGCTATGTTCTGAGATTGATGTTGCCATGACTTTGCTACTCTTAATGCTTGTCACTAGAGACCGAGTGCCATGATTTCAGATCTGAACCTATTATGTTTTCATGAATATATGTGAGTTCTTGATCCTATCTTGCAAGTCTATAGTCACCTACTATGTGTTATGATCCGGCAACCCCGAAGTGACAATAATCGGGACCACTCCCAGTGATGACCGTAGTTTGAGGAGTTCATGTATTCACTATGTGTTAATGCTTTGGTCCGGTACTCTATTAAAAGGAGGCCTTAATATCCCTTAGTTTCCATTTGGACCCCGTTGCCACGGGAGGGTAGGAAAAAAGATGTCATGCAAGATCTTTTCCATAAGCACGTATGACTATATTCGGAATACATGCCTACATTACATTGATGAATTGGAGCTAGTTCTGTGTCACCCTATGTTATGATTGTTACATGATGAACCGCATCCGGCATAATTCTCCATCACCGATCCAATGCGTACGAGCTTTTCACATATTGTTCTTCGCTTATTTACTTTTCTGTTGCTACTGTTACAATCACTACAAAACCCAAAAATATTACTTTTGCTATCGTTAACATTACTTCCATACTACTTTGCTACTAAATACTTTGCTGCAGATACTAAGTTATCCAGGTGTGGTTGAATTGACAACTCAACTGCTAATACTTGAGAATATTCTTTGGCTCCCCTTGTATCGAATATATAAATTTGGGTTGAATACTCTACCCTCAAAAATTGTTGCGATCCCCTATACTTGTGGGTTATCAAGACTATTTTCTGGCACCGTTGCCGGGGAGCATAGCTCTATTCTTTGAGTCACTTGGAATTTATATCTGCTGGTCACTATGAAGAACTTGAAAGACGCGAAAACAACAATTTATCCCTCAACTACGAGGGGAGGTAAGGAACTGCCATCTAGCTCTGCACTTGATTCACCTTCTATTTTGAGTAAGCTTGCGACACCTAAACCTGCTTCTATTATTCATTCTGATATGTCGCATGTTATTGATGATGCCACTTCTGCTATGCATGATACTTATGATGAAACAACTTCTATGCTTGATACTACTGTGCCGCTTGGTGAATTTCTTGATGAACAACTTGCTAGGGCTAGAGAGAATGAAATTATTGAAACTGATAATATTGAAGATAGTTATGATGAAGACTCTCCCCCTAATAAATATGAATTACCTGTTGTGCCTGAGGGTTATGTTCTGGATGAAGAATCTGCTAGAGCCATTCTTGCTTGCAATGATAGAAGTGATCTTAAGAAGTTATTAGCTAAATGGAAGCAGCAATCTCTTAATGCTAGAATGAAACCTGACCCTGCTTTTGCTACTTCACCTATCTGTGTTACTGATAAGGATTATGAGTTCTCTGTTGATCCTGATATAATTACTTTGGTTGAATCTGATCCTTTTTATGGCTATGAATCGGAAATTGTTGTGGCACATCTTACTGAATTAAATGATATAGCCACCCAATTCACCAATGATGAGAGAACCCGCTACCTTTACATCCTTAAAATATTTCCGTTCTCATTAAAGGGTGATGCTAAGATATGGTTTAATTCTCTTGATCCTGGTTGTGTGCGTAGTCCCCAGGATATGATTTATTACTTCTCTGCTAAATATTCCCCTGCTCATAAGAAACAAGTTGCTTTAAGGGACATATATAATTTTGTGCAAATTGAAGAAGAGAGTCTCCCACAAGCTTGGGGGAGGCTTCTCCAATTACTTAAAGCTTTGCCTGATCATCCGCTTAAGAAAAATGAAATACTTGATATCCAACCGATGCTTCCAGAGATTACCTGGATAGTTGTGCTGGTTCTGTTTTCAGGGAAAGAACACCAGATGAAGCTGAAATTCTATTGAATAATATGTTGACAAATGAAAATAATTGGACACTTCCTGAGCCTATTCCTAAACCAACTCCGAAGAAGAGGGGTGTTCTATTTCTCAGTCCTGAAGATATGCAAGAGGCAAAGAAGACTATGAAAGAAAAGGGTATAAAAGCTGAAGATGTTAAGAATTTACCTCCTATTGAAGAAATACATGGTCTTAATTTACCGCCTGTTGAAGAAACATATGATCTTAATCCCATCACCTATTGAAGAAACACATGGTCTTGATAACCCGACACAGGTAGTAAAGGTAAATTCTCTATAGATTTGATGAAGGTGATATTCCTCACTATAAGTCTGCTAGACAATGCTTAGAAGAGTTTGATAATTTTATTGTCAAACAAGAAAACTTTAATGCTTATTTCGGTAGACAATTGAAATACAATTCAAATATGCTTGAACACTTGGGTGATCATATGTCTAGAGTTAAAGGTGAACTTAAACTCACAATCTTGATCCGGTAACTGCAGGGGCTGTTATTGATTGCAACAAAGGCAATGTCACTTTTCATGTTAATGCTAATGAGCATACGGTACACTTTCCGAGGAAACAACCTCAAGTCCACAGTATCAATTCTATTGGAAAAATTCCATCGATTATTTTTGGAGGTTTTGAATTTCCTCTTCCTACTGTCAAAAAGAAATATGATATTCTTATTATTGGTGATGTGCATATCCCCGTCGAGGTAACATAGTGTTATTCGAAATTTCTCCGGTTCCATGTTATTCGGAATGAGTTTGTTAACAAGACTTGATCAACCTTGTTAGTGGATTCCTTTTGATGAGAATGAGATGGATGAAACTAGAAGGCACAACCTTCTGTACCCTCTCTCTACTTTCTGTTATTTAGTTGAAATAAAGTAAAAATAGTATTTTTCCTGTCTGTTTTCTGATTTATCCGTGCAATATAAAAATACCCCAAAAATAAAAGTTCTCCAAAGGCCCTGAAAATGGAATATGATTTTTTCTGAAATATTTGAGAATATCTGGCACTGAGAACACAGCAGGGGGAGCAAGCACCTGGCCACGAGGGTCCAGGGCGCGCACCCCTGCCTTGTGGGCCCACGGTGGCTCCCCTCCACTTATTCCTGCACCCACACACTTCTTCTTCCTCCCAAAAAAATCACCATCCAGCTCAAGCACGAGTTCTAGCTCATTTTGCTGCGATTTCGATCTCCTTGCTCAAAGCACCTCTCACAAAACTTCTTGGGGGGATTGTTCCTTGGTATGTGACTCCTCCATTGGTCCAATTAGTTTTTGTTCTAGTGCTTTATTCATTGCAAATTTGTGCTGCCTAGGTGACCATGTTCTTGAGCTTGCATGTCAAATTTATATGGTTCTAAGTAGTTCTAATGCATAATATGGGACTTAGGCACTTGTAGGAGTAGTTGCTATCAATTTTTTTGAGCTTGGTTCACTTTTATTTGAAGTTACTAAAAATTTCAGAAATTTTTAGAAAATAATGAAGAGATTTTTGAGGGGCTCATCGAGCCAAAGCTCGAAGGAAAAGCAAAATGAAGAAGCACAGAGGCCCAAAAATAATCTGCCTCGCACCGCGGAGGTTCGGCCGTGTGAATGGCCTTCCGATGATTTCTTGAGAGCAGACGGGATTTATAATGATTTTTATAAATTGGCTGAGAATGCAGGCCTCACCGACTTCCTCCGCGACCAACGCGAACAGTATCTCTTACTCACCAATACTTTTGTGCAAAACTTCTACTATTATCCTAAGGAATCACCTCCTTCAGTAGAGTTTCATTTATATGATATGGTTAAGAAGATGCCACTAGATGAATTTAGCAAGGTTTGCAAAATACCCTTCGAGGGTAGCTTAGAGGAACCACATCGTAAAGATGTGGATGGGTTTATTGACACTATTACTGTAGGGGAAACTAGGAAGGTTTCCGACGCAAGAATCACTAGCATACATTTTCCTGTTTTACGCTACTTTGCTATATTTGCTAGTCGTTGCTTAATTGGTCGCGAAAACTGTGGAAACCTTAGTGTTCCTGATATTATCATTTTGTTCCATGGTTTATTCTGTGATAACACTGTTAGTATGGGCGGTATTATTGCTAAACGGTTAAGTTTGAACTGTACAAAGGGCCCCATCTTTGGAGGAATTTATGCTTCACGCCTTGTTGCACATTATAACATACCTATTAGGCACTATGAAAAAGAAAAAAATGCTGCCCACTGCTTATTTAGATTATAAGAGTATGGTAGCGCATGACTTTATTGTTAAGAATAGGGAAGGGGCGCTTAAATACAAATTGTTCTTTGATAAACATCACCCTGAGACTATTACCTTGCATGTTCCCTCCTTGTTTAATTTATCTGCAGGTCTGTATCTCGTTCCGCTGGCAGCCATTCACGCCTACCGGAACCCTACACCAGCCACGGAGCCGGAACCATAGTTTGAACCCCCATGACAGTCTAATTACCAGTGGGATCCGGAGACGATTGCCAACCAGTGGCAATCAGGGGCTTCTTCATCGCAGTACGACCCTAGCTACAACTATGGATATCCGCCAGGCCATCCATGGCAATAAACCAACTTAGGCCAAAAGCCTAAGCTTGGGGGAGTACGTATTTCTCACCGACATTACATTCATGTTCGCACACTCATTGCTAGATGTCGGTGCTCATACTTTTTCACTATAATATCCTTGCTAGTTTATTTTTTCTTGCTTTCTTCTTGTGTGTTTGATAAGTCTTAAGAAAAACAAAAAATTAGTAGTAGTTTTTAGTTAGTTTACTTTTCTTGATGTAGTAGTAATTAAAAAGAAAACCCAAAAAGATTTCATGTTCTTCTTTCGCTTGTTAGGAGCTTTCCCGTGTAAATAGTTTTATTTCTTTTCTTTTCTTTGGGGGTCGACAGGAGAAGACCATAATTAAATTGTTGAAGTGGCTCTTATATGCATTATTGTTGATTTAACCAAGAGCCCATATTGCCTTGTCTTCTCCTGTTTATTGAATGCTCGCAGGTTCCAGCTTAGTCCAATGCACGTGCACTCTTATTATTATTCACATCGTTCGGTCGTGCAAGTGAAAGGCAATAATGACGATATATGATGGGCTGACAAAGATGAGAAAAGCTAGTATGAACTCGACCTCTCTTGTTTTTGTAAATATGATTAGTTCATCGTTCCTGATTCAGCCTATTATGAATAAACATGTTTGCAATGACAATTAGAGATCATAGTTGCTCGTGCCATGCTTGATTAGCTATGAGTTATAATGGTTTACCTTGCGTGCCAACATGCTATTAAAATAGTTATGATGTGGTATAGTGGGGTGGTATCCTCCTTTGAATGATTTGAGTGACTCGACTTGGCACATGTTCACGCATGTAGTTGAAACAAATCAACATAGCCTTCACGATATTTATGTTCATGGTGGATTATATCCTACTCATACTCGTACTCAATGTCTATTAATTTAATGCATGTTCATGACTGTTGTCGCTCTCTAGTTGGTCGCTTCCCAGTCTTTTGCTAGCCTTCACTTGTACTAAGCGGGAATATTGCTTGTGCATCCAATCCCTTAAACCCCAAAGTTATTCCATATGAGTCCACTATACCTTCCTATATGCGGTATCTACTTGCCGTTCCAAGTAAATTTGTATGTGCCAAACTCTAAACCTTCAAATGAAATTCTGTTTTGTATGCTCGAATAGCTCATGTATCAACTAGGGTTGTATGTATCTTCCATGCTAGGCGGGTTATTCTCAAGAGGAGTGGACTCCGCTCCTCACTCACGAGAAAATGGCTGGTCACCGGGATGCCTAGTCCCATGCTTTATGCAAACTAAATCAAAATAATTGCAAAGAAAACTCCCCCGGGGCTGTTGCTAGTTGGAGGCACTCGTTGTTTCGAGCAAGCCATGAATTGATGCTTGTTGGTGGAGGGGGAGTATAAACTTTACCATTCTGTTTGGGAACCGCCTATAATGTGTGTAGCATGGAAGATATCGCCATCTCTTGGTTGTTATGTTGGCAATGAAAGTATGCCGCTCAAAATATTATTTATCTCTGCTTTAAAACCGAGCTCTGGCACCTCTACAAATCCCTGCTTCCCTCTGCGAAGGGCCTATCTATTTACTTTTATGTTGAGTTATCACCCTCTTATTAAAAAGCACCAGCTGGAGAGCACCGCTGTCATTTGCATTCATTACTATTAATTTATATTGGGTATGACTATGACTGCATCTCTTTTACCATGAATTTTTTTTGACTATATACTGCAAGGCAACCGCCTCACAGTCCTTTATTAAAGCCAAGTAGTAAAAGATATACAAAGTTACAAAAAAGAAACAAGGTTAGGGAGGAGAGGCTACTTACAAAGAGAGTTTAAGGTAGGGAAGCTATCCAAGAAGTTAGACTATTTCTATATTTACACTTGATTCTATGAGCTAAAAGATAAATATCATGAATAAAATTCCTCCTCCAGGATCTGAAGGTAGGCAACTCATTTCTGAAAATCCTCCCATTCCTTTGTGTCCAAATATTCCAAGTAGCCGTGAAGACTACCTCAGAAAAAAAATGGGTAGCCAAAGTCTTTCCTAGCCGCGCAAGCCATCTCAAAAGTAGTCTGGTTAGGGTGAACACTCCATGAGATGCCCGAGTAATTCCAGACACGTTGGCTAAAGTTGCAAACAAAGAAAAGATGAGCTCTATCTTCATGCAAAGCTGAGAGACACATAACACATGTGTCATCCTGAATAATCCAATGTCTTCGCTGCATCATGTCCCTAGTGTTTAGACGATCCATCAAGAGGAGCCAGCCAAACACCTTGAGCTTGAGTGTGCAAGAACATTTCCAGATCCACCCGAATATGGGGTCAACCACGACGTCAGAAAAACAAGACAAATAATAAAACCTTGACTGATAATCACCAGATTTTGAAGGCCATTTCCAGACATCATTTTCCCCCTCATACAAATTGATCAAAGGCATTAAAGCCTGGAGCTGATTGAATTCCTCGAAGGCTTCAACTGATAAAGGCAGGTGAAAATTGTCGGTCGGGTCAGACAGCTCCATCACATCCTTGATGGTAAGCGTGTCATCAATCACAAAAGAGTGAAGCCTCGGGAATCATTGTTGCATGATAACCACAGTGTTATTAAGTTGCCAACGGTCCAACCAAAAAACCACTGTATCCCCCGACCGCACGTGAGGGACAGCCAACTTACAAAATTTGTTATACAGCTTCAACACGTCTCACCACCAGAAACAACCACAACTTTGAGTGACTTGGGGCGGTGCGGCAGCATAATATGTGTCCCAGATGAGTGAAACCCAGGGCACGTCTGACTTATTAAAACATTTGAAGAGATGCTTGATCAACAAGGCATCGTTTTGTATGCCTAGGTCAAGCACTCCAAGGCCTCCCCGGTTCTTAGGCAGACAGACCAAATCCCAAGCCACCAATGATTGTCGCGGTGTATCAGAGTTTCCTCTCCACAAACATTGCCGCATGATACGTTCAATCTGCTTCAAAATTCCTTGAGGCAATGTGAGAGTGCACAGAAAATATATTGGCATAGAACAAAGAACAGATTTCAGAAGTTGCAGCCGACTCCCTTGGTTCAACACACAAGAAGAAGTAGATAATATTCTCTCAATGCAATCCACTAAGGGCAACAAGTCATAAATTGTGGGCCGAGAGGTACCCATTGGCAATCAAAGATAGGTAAATGGCATGGAACCAACATCACACCCAAGCAAAGCAGCTACACGCTTACCCTCATCATCGGACATATTTATTGGAATCAACGAAGATTTACTAAAGTTGACCCGCAAACCCGTAGACTTGGCAAAGACCTCAAGCATTTCCTTGAAAGCAATGAGCTGGTTGTCCACAGTAGGAAGAACAATTAGTGTGTCGTCAGCGTATTGCACAATCAGATAATCCATCGAAGAGGTTGGTATGGGAAGTGTGAGAATGTTCCTTGCGCACATCTCATTAACCACCAACTGTAATAAATCCACAACAATCACAAATAACAAAGGAGATAATGGATCTCCTTGACGCACACCCGAACGGTAGACAAAGTGGTTACCAGGCACACCATTTAGAAGAACCGAAGAGGACCCAGTGGACAAGATGCTATCAATACAACTTGTCCAACGGTTATCAAACCCCTTACATTTCAAGATCCTGAGAATCGGCTCATGCTCAATGGTATCAAACGCCTTCGTGAAGTCAAGCTTGAGAAGGACTATAGGCCTTTTGGATGCCTTGCACTGATGGATGTATTCAAAACACCATGCTAGGCAGTCCTGTATGGATCGACAACGAAGAAACCCATATTGATTGCGGTGAATGTACTTTAAGATCACACCCTGTAAACGATTAGCCAAAAGTTTAGTTAAAACTTTAGGCAAGTATTTGTCAATGATATGGGCCTAAAATCACCAATATATTCTGGGCTCGACTTCTTGGGAATGAGGGTAATAAGAGATGTATTCAGACACTCAGGTCACACTTTCCATCATAAAAATCTTGGACTAGCTTCATAAAATCCTTCTTCAAAATATTCCAACATTTCTTTAAAAAAAGACCAGTAAACCCATCAGGGCCCGGAGCGCGATCAGAGGGCATGTTATTAATTACCGTATCCACCTCGGAGTCAGTGAAAGGCAAGGATAAATCCTCAAGACCATCAATCCGAGTAATTAATGTGTCAAGGTCAAAACCCATTTCGATACCTTTGGCCTGGCCCATTCTTTGATTAAAATCAGACCAAAACATCCCCGCTATCTGTTGATGGTCAGAGATCACCTCCCCATCCACAGACTTGATCAAGGAAATGGTGTTCCTCCGAAACCTTTCAGTTGCCATAGCGTGGAAAAAATTTGAATTTTCCTCGCCAACTTTGATGTTTCTGATCGTGCAACGTTGTTTCCAATAAATAAACTGCCAATGCAAAATATCTTCAAGGTGCAATTTAACAATCCTGCGAAAATTGAACTCCGGCCAACTCAAGGGCCTAAATTCCTCAATATTATCCAGAAAAATGATCACTTTATTGCAATCAGCAATGAGAGCCTTGACTGTGGACAGGTTGAGGTGCCATTTCTTAAGAGCATAACGAAGTGATTTGAACTTAGCAGAAATAGTTAAGGCAATAGAAGATTTACCCACAGGCCTGTTCCAGGCCTCAGAAACACAATTCGTAAAACCAGGCAAATCAACCCAATAGTTTTCAAAGCGAAAAACTTTTGCCTTGGGAATACAAGTGGCAATGGAAACCACACACGGGACGTGATCAGAGGTAGTGCGCGCAAGAGGAAGAACCATTGTGTTGGGGTGATCTTGTGTCCAAGCCATAGATGTAAAAAACCAATCAATCTGCTCGAGAAGAGGTGAGGTTTGCATATTGGACCATGTGTCCTGACGACCCTTGATTGGCCACTCAACAAGACCCAAATGACCAATTATTTCATTAAACAAAAAATATCATTCACATCACCACCCGGCTGATTTCGGTTCTCAATCGAGCGCATAAAGTTGAAGTCACCCAAAAGTAACCAATTCTCCTCGAACTGAATATCAAGATTATGTAACCACTGCACAAAATCGTCACGCGCAGAACCTTGACACGGACCATAGATTGAAACAAGAAACCAAGATTCCAATGTGTGTTTAGACTGAAACTTCACAATAATACCATAGGGTTTAGCCTCAATTAAGTTGCCTATGAAAAAGGAAGAGTTCCAAATAACCACCATACCAGCAGACGCCCTAGCCGAGGGCACATAGACAAAGTTATCAAAACGCCTTGGACAGAATTTTCTAATGAAGCATTGATCAATATGCATGCATTTGGTTTCCTGGAGGCAAACAACAGAACACCCGCTTTCATCAATCTTTTGCCTAACCGCAAGTTGACGCGCTTCAGAATTCAGACCCCTAACGTTCCAACAAAGAACTTTCCACTCTCTAAACATTGTCTGATTCATTACAAACCAAAAGAAGACACATTAAAAGTAGGCCACACAATGACCTACAATGCATTAAACGGACGAGTACTGCAAAGATAAGAACAGATAAATGGCGATTATGGTACGCCATGGACCTAAACCATGGATGAAGTAGCTAATCATCAGAGCTTGTGCTGTTGTTGGACTTGGCAGGATTAGCTGCAAGCTTATCCGTCGAGATCTTCTCCGGCGCAATGCGAAGACGAGCACCAATTCTCTGAAGATCAACTATAGCAGTTAGAGGAGGCACTGCAGAGTTATCGTTAGGCTGGGATGCCATAGTTTTACGCTTCTTCAGAGTGTGTGGCTTCTTAGATGGAGTACCAATAGTCACCTTGCGCTATCCATCACGTAGGGCACTGAGACGAGCACTGCGCCTGACCTCAGAATCAACAATGACACAAGAGGCCTTGGGCTTTCTTCCACGCTTCAGAGAAACTTGAGGAACAACAGAAAAATCGAAAGCTTCAGCAACAGGCTCATCAATATCATCAAAACAAAGATCTCGAGCTACTAGCCTTTTAACTGGTTTCACCTCCCTCATTTGGTTGGTTGAAGGAACAGGTGCAGGTAGCAGCAGCAAATTGGGGGCTGGAGCACTGAAAAGAGGCTCCCACGACTGCTTGTTCAGAAGAGCACCAAGATCGGACTGGAAGACAAACTTTGCAATGTCAGAGATCCCGATAAACGGCATCACCTTCTCAAAAGTGCGCTTCCACTGCATCACAGGAGGTAAGACCGGCCCAAAGACAGTTAACACTGCCCAATCATCAGTGGAGGCTGATGTTGTCCCATTGGGTGCTGGAAAACAGCCATATCCGCAGCAACATTCTCATTGTTAACTGAATCTTCAGAAAGTTGCAGCACAATGGACTCCTGAGACTGAACTTCCTCAACATTGGCCTGCTCCACAGCTTCATGGACATGTGGAGGATCATTCAGTGGCTGCTCATTGGCAGGGTGAGGCACATCATTCCAACCAAGCTCTGGGAATTCAAGCATGACCCAATTGTGATTGTTGAACTGCATATTACCAGGGAGTGGGTGTGGATTGCCATTGAAAGGCATTGGGTCCTCATCAGCAGGCAGAATATCAGCCAAATCCGCAGAGAGTATGTAGACCGGCGTAGTCCAAGAAATCCTAACCCCTCCAAAATCAGCATATTCTCTGTATGCCACTAATCAAGGAACCATAGTCGGTGCAAGGAAAGACACATAGGCTAGAGATCGGACCATCATCGGGTCATCCTGATGCCAATGGTGGAAACGGCCGAAAGTACTGATAACATCGGCAAGATATTGAGAGAGCCTATAATCCAGAGGAACTCCTAGCAGCATAACTCATCCCCGTCGAAAACCCTGCGTTGCTCTGTAGTTGATACCCTCATCGTGCGGAATAAACCTGATAAATCTATCATTGCCCAAATCGAAAGGAGGATGATCAACTAAAGCTTGGCGGGCCAGAGCATTATGGAAATGAAACAAACCAACCCCTTGAATCCACGGCTGAGCATCCAGCATAGCTCTCCCCAGGTTATTGACAACAAAATCACTGACCAAATTCTGAAAGATGCCAACTTCTTCAGGCAGAGGAGCCGGCTCGACAATGGCGATGGCATACTCCTCATGCTGCCGATCTGGAGCCACCGCCGGCGCAAAGAAAGTGCGAGGCAGACGCAGCTCACCGCCGTCGATCATGTCGAATCCATGGGGGATGAAATCCATCAGGTCCAGCGGAAATTTGGCCATAGCCAGAGCCGGGGCAGGGAGCAGAATTGATCGGTGGTGCTGTGGTATGCAGGCAAGGCTAGCGGCGATGAGATGACAGGCGATGGGAGCGGGGAGGGTGCGGAGGAGGCGTTATGGGCGGGCTCAGCGGGCAATGGTGGAATAGGTGGGGTGGCAGGCTCGACGGGACTGGGCATAGACCCAGCAGGACTAGCTATTGGAGAAATCGAGGAGTCCCGCTCTGAAAAACTTGTTGACCGGTTAGATTCAGAGGATTTGCATTGAGGGACCCACTTGTAAGAGGGAGAAAGGCTAGAACCCGAACAGCCCTTTGGCCGGTGCCCCAACCGAAAGCATCTATGGCACCTAACACGGCTGGTGCACGCGCTGGATAAATGTCTCATGGACAAACAATTTTGACATTTCCAGACTTTTAAGACCATGTCATCAACAATATCATGAAATTTATCATAATCGCCAGGTGATTCCGATGTTTTGGAAAGAATAAACTCCTCATTTCCAATAACAGATGGAGAGGCAGATTGAGATACGGAGCTAGCTTGGGCTAAAACAAACTGGGTCGGGGAAACATCCTGGGCCGGGGAACTAACCTGGGCTAGAGGCGTGGCTGGACTAGCCAGCTCCCTCCCATGCACATGCAGATTCACGTCCGAACTGGATGGGGTAGCCACAGAAATCCCGGCCGAAGAAATAGCTTGGACGTTGACTGTTCCGAAAATGATGGGTGGTTCCGCCACCGTCCATCGGAGTTCAGTCGTCGGCGGCGGAGGCACAGTATCTCTCTCACGAGGCAGCACATCATACCCAGCATCAGAGACCGCATCAACAAGGCCTGGCGAAGCAGGAAAAGAGTATCCCTTGCAAGCATCATACTGTTGGAAAGTGGCAAAAGAAATCTTCTTCGGTGATCTAGGACCCGAACTCAAAGCAGACTTGGAAGGTGGCTTATGCATAGCAATAAAACCAAGAGAAGCACGCCTCTTAGAAGGACTAATGATAATCCATTCGGCATCACACTCTTTCTTCCAAATAACAAACTCACGTTTCCAATTAGGGCCACCATTACCCCATAGATGGAAAAAACATTTGAATTGCGGGCACGCGAAAGATCTCAAATGAAGAATAATAATGCCAACACGTTTGCATGATACCATAAATGAGAATACCTTGTCTGCAATGAGTTGCACAGATAGATCAATTGCAGATCCTCCAATTACAGATTCCAATGCCGCCGCAACCGAATCCTCATCATGACGAAATCTATGTTTGCTGAAAGACACAACCATAATAAAATGGCTCGTGTCATCCGAGGGATGAATGGTTGTCCCACAAGATCTAAAAACCTCCTCCGCAAAAGCCACTCCTTTGGAGAAATCCAGATCCAAAGTTGATCCACCATGAGAACCCATGTGAGATGGGTATAGGGTGATAGATCAGAGAACGCCAGAGAAGATGGATGGAGAGGGAACAAGATTTACTGGTTGGAAAGGAAGATCGCCGGAGAGCCCAGGGCGCCGGTGGGAGGAGAGGTGGGACTCTCATGGCCCATCCTGCCATGAATTACAATGTCTAGTCAGTCCTTGATCTTTAAAGGTGCTCTCCATTTATGTTTTGCGGTCTCAGAAAGGGCTAGCGAGATACCATCTTGTTATATCATATTATGATTGTTTTGAGAAAGTGTTGTCATCCGAGATTTATTATTATTGCTCGCTAGTTGATTATGCCATTGATATGAGTAAACATGAGACCTAAGTGTTATTATGAATATGGTTAGCCATAATCTTTGCTGAAAACTTGAATGCTGGCTTTACATATTTACAACAACAAGAGCAAACAGAGTTTGTAAAAGTTTTTCTTTATCACTTTCAGTTTATCAACTGAATTGCTTGAGGACAAGCAAAGGTTTAAGCTTGGGGGAGTTGATACGTCTCCGTCGTATCTACTTTTCCAAACACTTTTGCCCTTGTTTTGGACTCTAACTTGCATGATTTGAATGAAACTAACCTGGACTGACGCTGTTTCCAGTAGACTTTCCATGGTGTTATTTATGTGCAGAAACAAAAGTTCTCGGAATGACCTGAAACTCCACGGAACATATTTTTGGAAAATATTCAAAATACTGGAAGAAGAATCCACGTCAGGGGGCACACACCCTGTCCACGAGGCTGGGGGCGTGCCTGCCCCCTGGGCGCGCCCCCTGCCTCGTGGGCCCCCTGACAGTCCACCGACCTCAACTCCAACTCCATATATTCATGTTCGGGGAGAAAAAAACCAGAGAGAAGGATTCATCACGTTTTACGATACGGAGCCGCCGCCAAGCCCTAAAACCTCTCGGGAGGGCTGATCTGGAGTCCGTTCGGGGCTCCGGAGAGGGGAACCCATCGCCATCGTCATCATCAACCATCCTCCATCACCAATTTCATGATGCTCGCCGCCGTGCGTGAGTAATTCCATCATAGGCTTGCTGGACGGTGATGGGTTGGATGAGATTTATCATGTAATCGAGTTAGTTTTGTTAGGGTTTGATCCCTAGTATCCACTATGTTCTGAGATTGATGTTGCTATGCTTAATGCTTGGCCCGAGTGCCATTATTTCATATCTGAACCTATTATGTTTTCGTGAATATATATGAGTTCTTGATCCTATCTTGCAAGTCTATAGTCACCTACTATGTGTTATGATCCGGCAACCCCGAAGTGACAATAATCGGGACCACTCCCGGTGATGACCGTAGTTTGAGGAGTTCATGTATTCACTATGTGTTAATGCTTTGGTCTGGTACTCTATTAAAAGGAGGCCTTAATATCCCTTAGTTTCCATTTGGACCCCGCTGCCACGGGAGGGTAGGACAAAAGATGTCATGCAAGTTCTTTTCCATAAGCATGTATGAATATATTCGGAATACATGCCTACATTACATTGATGAATTGGAGCTAGTTCTGTGTCACCCTATGTTATGATTGTTACATGATGAACCGCATCCGGCATAATTCTCCATCACGGATCCAATGCCTACGAGCTTTTCACACATTGTTCTTCGCTTATTTACTTTTCCGTTGCTACTGTTACAATCACTACAAAACCCAAAAATATTACTTTTGCTATCGTTACTGTTACTTCCATACTACTTTGCTACTAAATACTTTGCTGCAGATACTAAGTTATCCAGGTGTGGTTGAATTGACAACTCAACTGCTAATACTTGAGAATATTCTTTGGCTCCCCTTGTGTCGAATCAATAAATTTGGGTTGAATACTCTACCCTCGAAAACTGTTGCGATCCCCTATACTTGTGGGTTATCAGCATGTCATACAAGAACAATTCATGCACATCAAGTAAAGGCCAATACATAGCATAAGAAGTTTCTTGCAATTCTTTCATGTTGGAAACATAGAGAGGTGGAGATGTAGTTCCTCTCTCATAATAATTGCAAGTAGGAGCAGCAAGCACATGCATATTATATTCATCAAAATTATCATGTGCAACGGTAAAAGGCAACCCATCATGTAATCCTTAATAAGTGCAAACTTCTCCGATATAGTGTAGTTGAGAGAATTCTAAAAGATAATAGGACTATCATGTGTGGGTGCAATAGCAACAATTTCATTCTTAATATAAGGAACTATAGCAAGTTCATCTCCATAAGCATAATTCATATTGGCATCTTGGCCACAAGCATAGCAAGCATCAATTTCATCAAAAAGGGATATTTCAAAAGAATCAACAGGATCATAGCATTCATCCTTCGATAAGAACGAAGGGACATTAAACAATGTATGAGTTGGAGGGTTACTCACATTAGAAGGTAGGCACGGGTAGCTAATCCGCTCTTCCACCATTTGTTCTTCGCTCTCCTCATCATCTTTTTCATCCAATGAGCGCATAGTTTCATCAATTCCTTCTTCCATAGACTCCTGCAAAATATTAGTCTCTTCTTGGAAAGCGGAGACTTTATCAATAAATATATCAATATCGGAATTTTATTTATAATTATCATAGCAATATTTGAGTATAGCAAAATTTTCGGGTCTATAAACATCATCATCAAAAGCTTCATACTTTTCGAACAAAGATTCAATTTCATAAGCACCCTTAAAAGCAACAATTTTTTCTATTCGTTCCACATCATAGTAATCATATCTACCATTAGCATAAGAAGCTAAGGTTTCATTATTATTGAATTTGCATGAAAAGGGAAGGTGTGGAGCATTCATCCTAGAGCAACAAGTAAAATCATATCTCTGACATAAATTCCAAGCATACCAATGCAACATATCAATTTGATCCCATAAAAGTTTCCCTTTTTGTGTCAATCGATAATCCCTAAAGTATTCGCGTTGATCCAACGTTACTCCCGTTATCAAGTTGAATGGGGTTTTCTCAGGATTATCAAAGTAGTGCATAATATTTTTCACATAACAAGTATCGAGGGTTTTAGGAGGTTACCCATCTCCATTAGTAGCAAGTACCACTATTTTTTTTGGTGTTTCATGTTCCATATCCATAACTAAAGATAGAGAACAACTTAAAATAGAAAATAAAATCTACTTAGTGACAAAGCAAACAAGCACATACGAGAATATTCACCCCCACACTACTGCTCCCCGGCAACGGTGCTAGAAAAAGGCCCTGATAACCCACAAGTATAGGTGGTCGTTTGTAGCCTTCTTCGATAAATAAGAGTGTCGAACCCAACGAGGAGCTAAAGGCGGAACAAATATTCCCTCAAGTTCTATCGACCACCCATACAACTCTACGCACAATTGACGTTTGCTTTACCTAAAACAAGTATGAAACTATTTTGCAAGAATAAAACAACGAGTACTTTGTGAGAATAAAACTATGAATAAATTGCAAGGTAATAAAAGTGGATAGCTTTTGTCAACAAGAAAGTCATTTGTTCCTAGGCAAACAATAACAAGTGCCGGTAATCATTCTTGCAATTCTATATGAGGGAGAGGCATGAGCTAACATACTTTCCCTACTTCGATCATATGCACTTATGATTGGAACTCTAGCAAGCATCCGCAACTGCTAAAGATCATTAAGGTCGTGAAACCCAACCATAGCATTAAGTATCAAGTCCTGTTTATCTCATACGCAACAACCCACCTACTCGGGTTTACGCTTCTTTCACTCTCGCTACCCACCATAAGCAAATCATGAACGTATTGCAACACCCTACAGCAGGGATCCCCCACATTTGCGCGAGACGGAGGGCACCGTAGGACAGCACCATAAATAAAATATACAATCATACCAACCAAGATCACGATTAACCCACAGGACAAAGCATCTAACTCAAACATCATAGGATAACCGTAGATCATTGGGAAATAATATATGAAGTTGAGCACCATATTTAAGTGGAGATTACAGCGGGGAGAAGGGTGTTACACCGCTGCATAGAGGGGGAGAGAGTTGGTGTTGACGGTAGCAAGATTGTTGATGTAGATCGACGTCGCGATCCTTGCCCCAGCGGCACCCGACGCCACCAGGAAAGAGAGGAGAGAGCCCCCCCTCCTCCTCCTTCTTCTTCTTCCTTGGCCTCCCCCCTAGATGGGAGGAGAGTTCCCCCTCTAGTCCATGGCCTCCATGGCGGCGGAGGGGTGGGAGCCCCTCCGAGATTGGATCTCCCTCTCTGTTCTCTTCTGTTTCGCGTTCCCCAGATCTGACCCTTCATCATTTCTTAAATTCGCGGAGATACATAACTCCGATTGCGCTGAAATTTTTAAACTATTTTTTCCCATAAATTATATTTCTTGCACTAGAAGAAGGGCCCCAACCGCCTTACGGGGTGGGCACAAGACACCTAGGCGCGCCAGCCTGCCGCGCCCTGGTGGGTTGTGGAGGTCGTGGGCCTCCGTTAGCGTTGATTCCAAGTCCCAAAAATCACATATATTCCAAAATAATTCTCCGTAAATTTTTATCACGTTTGGACTTCGTTTGATATGGATTTTCTGCGAAACAAAAAACATGCAACAAACACGAACTGGCACTAGGCACTGGATCAATATGTTAGTTAAATCATATAAAATGTTGACAAAAGTTGTATAATATTGGCATGAAACAATCAAAAATCATAGATACGACGGAGACGTATCAGATATTAGGATATGATAGAAGCTCACTTAGTTGGATCTTGGATGTACAAACTCATCCAAATATGTACGTCTATTAAAGAAGTGCAGTAAGAGCATCTACAATCCGATACAGCAAATCCAACTCCTCAAACGCCCGTGGACGTGTCCGCGTCTGCACACAGTGACCGATCATGCCTTAAATAACCTCTTCCACAACCGTATACCCTATTTGCAAATACTCAAATTCATATTATACATGCATGTAAAATCTAATCTAAAGTGGAGCCCATCCGACTGCGCCATGGCCATGTTCGGTGGCCAGCTGCGCCGGCCAAATGTTGGTCCGGTTGCCGGCGAGGTAGAGCACGACATGGGACACGAACCGGCTCACGGGAGTCGAGGCATCACCGTCTTCCATGCCCTACTCTTCCTCGTCGTAGTCGTGGCCCAGAACCCTGACGATGCCGATGGACGTGAGATCGATGATGGATCAGTTCTAGGAGGAGCCGGCGACATCCACCATGACGTGGTTGCGGTGCACGGACTTGTGTATCATATGGGATGTAGGACAAAGCGAATCCGCCTCGCCAACATCCACGGCCACGAGGGTTGTTCCCGTCTCCTGTGCCCGCTGCCTCACACGGCGGGCACACCGCACCATATTTACGTCGGCGGACGCCCATGCGTTCACCTTCACCATATTTGTGCATCAATGAAGTGGTTGCGCATCCACCGATGCATTCAGACGCCAGAAGGACCGCAACGCCTCCGGTGAGGCAGGGAGACACACCTCGTGCTGGATTCATGCCCTAAATACCATTTGGGCGGACATAATGGATTCCCGTCGGAAGGAGATCGACCGTTGCCGTCGGGTGGCCTCCTCCTGGGAGCGGCGGAGCGCAGCCGGACGGTCATCTCCTCCTCGAGGTCATGTGGGATGAGCTCGTGGTCGGCGGATCTGGAGGTGTAGGACTCGTCCGCTGCCCGACATGCCAGAGAAGGCCGATGATAGCCGGGCGGGAGCTTGGGTGTTCTAGTGGAGCGGGGGGGGGGGGGGGGTGGTTAGGATTTAGTCCGGGGAGCGAATGGGGTCAAATATTTGTGGGGTCAAGTGGGCCAGTGTGAGCAAAGTCCAACGTGGCGGACGCGCCCGGGCGCGCCCATACACCTTTCCATATTTGGGCTAGATATGAGGTATGCCAGTCAGTACGCCATTTGAGGACAGTTTGAGGCACCCATCTAGGTCAGTTTTACCGGTCAGTGATCGGGTTGTCCGTCCGAGCGTATGAGGGGGATTTAACGCGCCCGGTTATAGATGCTCTAAGGGTGTGTTTGGCTGCTGTAGCAGCCGGGCCTGGCTACCTCAAGCCTGGCTCATATGAGGTTGGTTGAGCAAATGCGGGCCGAAAACTAACATCTGCACATTGTTTGGTTTCCCACATCTAGTCCTCTCGCATTATGGGAGCAATTTTGGCATGGCGTTTGGTTGCCTGTATTGACTCGGCTCACGCAACTACACGTTGTTTGGTTTTCTACGCGGGGTATGATTAAGAGCTAACAACACACACTGTGTCTCACAACTGCAGTGGACGGTGACTACAGCACCGCGTCCGGCATGATGAGCATGGAGTCTCAGGCGAGCGCTCTTGCCGGCACCGCAGCGAACTAGTTGCTAGCGTCATCGCCGCAGAGAAAGTTCGTGAAGAGGAGCGCCGAGGCAGAGGAACGGGAAGGAGAAATGCAGTGTGTGTCAGACCATGGCGACTGCGCTGGACGGTGGTCATGGCTCCGCGTCCGACAAGACGAGCAGCGAGTCGTGAGTGAGAAACCCGGTGGCGGCGTGGTGAACTAGTTTCTAGCCTCATCGCCGTAGAGAAAGTCCGCACGAAGACAGTGCACAGAGGAGGAGAAATGCAGTGCTCGCGCCATGGCAGCGTAAGTGCGGTAGGACAAGACAAAGGAGGCCGAGATGACCGAGGCCGGAAATGACTCCAATGTAGTAGGGCTCGGGCAAGAAGGTCAAGAGGAACAGCGCCGGCATCGAGAGTGGCGAATAGGAAGGCTTTGAGGTAGAGGACAGAGGAGAAGAAAATACAGTGTGTGTGTGTGTCATGGCTGATCGAGGAGAGAAGGCCGAGATGAACAATCGACGAAATAGAAAACTTGCAACACGCTACTGGTTAAAGGAAATTCTAAATGGTCGATCGTAGGCAACGAATCAGACATAATTTGTCCAAAATAGATCCAAACGTGAACACAAAATTAAGCATTTGCGGTCGACGAAACTATGAACTAATCGCCTGAGTGAAACCGTAACATCGATGTGCATTTTTTTTCATGTAGAGCTTATCTCGAATCAAAGCATCGTTGTGTAGATTAGAGAGTAGAAAGAAGAAAGGAGATTAGGGAGGAACTTACTGGAGGTAGAAGAAGAAGCAGGTACACAACTCGCATCCCTCCAGACTCCTCTAGTGCGAGAGAACCATCTATGTGTGCTCGGTGTGCATCGATCGGGCATGGCTCTAAAGAAACTGCCGATTCGCCCGTAGCTCACGGGCCTGGTTTAGAGATGCTTTAAAAGTCGTGCGATGCAGGCTGAAACAGTATATAGGCCAACCAAACAGCTTAGTTTCTTTCCACCCGAGCCTGGTTGCGCCTTATGCGAGCAACAAAACGCATCCTGTAAGTGAACTCACGTACCTTCATAAGGATGAATGAAAGTATGTAGATATATGCATCGTATTGTGTTAGAGAAAGGAACTCCTCGCGTACGATATATTCTACCCCGATTTTGGTACGATTGTTTTAGGCTGCAATCTGAGGTGCTTTGGACCCACCACGTTCACACTCACCAGTCACCCTGCTCGAGAAAAGAGTGTTGCCACAAGTACGATGAAATTTATCCGAAGTTGTGTACGTTAGGACTGATCTGGGCTTGTGGGCCACATCAGATTGAATCAAGCCTCTCTCTTGTCGTATAGAAACGGATGAGAAAAGAACGTATGTATGGCAGGCACCGCTAGCCAACTTCATCGTGTCGAGTTACATCCTCTCTCAGTCTCGGGGGAAGCATTGGTAGGGCTCCGCAAATTTGTCCTGAAGTTCAGGCTGGATTGGTTGTTAGTGGGACAGCCTCGAGCCCATATCCGGGGACGAGAGAGGCGCCAACGTGAAGTTCCGCATGGTCGGTCAGGAGTTCCAGGCACGTATGTCCCTCCTGGCTACGCGATCGCCGGCGTTCCTGGCTGTGATGTTTGGCCCGGCGGTGGCGAAGGATACGCTAGGCGACTCTGGTTAGTTGATGAGATAAATGGCCCGATTCACGGTAGTGTAGAGTGATGATGCAGAGTAGACACATCACACGACCATTTTCTGATACAATCTAATTGTTTCCTAATGCATCCCAAGCCTAATTAACATGTTTGTTGTAGAGTGTGTGTGGGGGGCTCAACGTATATTTTGTATTGCCTATAAGAACATGACTTGAATAAAATAAATTGACGGGAATTGTCGTGGTACTATCCAACATGACCAGCTGACTGGGAGATAAAATATGCTGGCATACCGAATGGGTATCTTTCTTTATCTGCTACTGTCTATGTGATCACTATGAAGCACGGTCGATGGAAACCATATATATGCACAAATACTTATGGGAAGGTCAGAAATAAAAATGTCATAACAACTCATCAACGGGGTGGGTGGTCGTGAGTCATTGGTTTTTTGTACTTTTTATTTTGGAAAAACTATAGAGGTTTGCTTCACTTTGTACATCGAGTTTTTCAGCCAGGTGAGTTGCTTGTACTTGGTTTTAACACATATAAAGGGTCCCGAACTACCCAGATGCTATATTGATCAAAGCGACAAGACAGGGCATCTTACAACAGAACTCAAACTAGAAAAGAAAATACAACCAATTCCCAAAACTTCATGAAGAGGACCCCAGAACACAGATACAGATTACAATCGGGCACAGAACCAACTTCGCCGGCACTGGGGACGCAACCTCTTGGTACAACAAAGCCTCCACAACAGCAAGCCATGAACTCTACTTGAAGGATGCACTGCCTCCCCTGTGGTATCTTGGCCAGGAGGAAGAAAGATGGTCGCCCTTCGGCCAAGCAAATCGGCAATGCATCACAAGTGATGAACCGTCGGACACCGTAATGGCCGCATAAGATAAGCCAAAGCAGTTGCCGGAGATCCACTTGTCCCCAAAAGCATCATAACCACATGTCCACCTCGCCCGTGGATTTTCCTGTAAAAACATGGCAAGTCGGAGAACCCCTCTTTGTAGCACAGGGACAAACAAACCCGGTGCCATTTGCGCAGATCTGGCTCAACAAAGTAGCAATGAGGCATGAAACGCTTTGATCGGGCACATCTCTCTCTCTCTCTCTCTCTCTCTCTCTCTCTGCCACTACCTCGACGGCCAAAGAAGAACATCGTCCTCACCACCACAACTTGCCATAGCACTAGAACGAGCTTATTCAAGGGGATCCTGCCAGATCTAGCGCCTCCCGCTTCCCTCCACCATTGGGCAGTGGCAGAGGCAGGGGGTGCTAGCAGGGGCCTTGGGCCCCCTATGCTCTAACAAGTACAGCTATATGTGCTACTAATCCTTCATTTATCATACAAAATTAGCTACATTTAGGTGATTTGGCCCCCTCTAACATTATATAACATGTTTTGGCCCTCTCTATATCCAGTTTCTGGCTTCGTCACTGCCATTGGGGCAAGCATGAAGACAATGGCGACCGCCACCAGACGCTGCTCGCGAACGCTAGTGGTTTGCATCCCAATGACATATTACCAGACGACGACATGAAGCCAACACTACTACTACCCTGATATGGACAAGGAAGACCGGAGCATCTCTCCATAGCCATCGCTAGCAGGCAGTGTCGTCGGATGAGGCGTTGGATCGGGTTGGGTAGTCCCTAGTCGACTCTCAAAAGAGAGGTGCTGGAAGAGAGGGGAAGGGGATGGAGGGGGAGAAGGGATAACAACGTGAATAAATTCGTAGGTTGCTTATACTTGGTTGGATAATAAGCTAGGCTCCAATCGACTGATATTCGGGAAAAAACAATTGGCTCGCCAGCCAGCCGACCTCGGTCGCATAACCATTGGATTAATGGCAAACAATGTCGTCTTTGTCTCCCACCAATGCAGCAAAAAACTCATGCAACCGGCCGATTCACCCAACAACGCCATCCGGAGACCCCACAGGTTCATAATAGTCATTGCACTCTGTGATGGAGTGAAATACCGTCAGATCCCTCTCGGTAGGATTCATGACGAGGTCGAAAGTACCGGAACGGAGTCGGCACACACAGGTTACCCAGGTTCGGGCCTCTGAAGAGTAATACCCGTGATGGATACCTCGTGTAGAGGATTATAATGGTGAAGGACATTGCTACCGAGTGTTTATTCTGAGCTTGGATGATTTCTAGGACCAAAGGTCCTCCAGGTGGGCTCAATTGGCCAGGAGACCCCCGCGGGTTCTTAGTAGCATCACTATCTAGCCTCGCTGGAGCATCTCTCAGTCTCCTCGCAAGAACCCGTCTCCGGCTGCAACATCCCTCATTCGTGGCATCACGATGTGTTGCTTTTGAATAATCTTTCTCGCGGTCCTTGTATTGTGAAGAGATGGTTGATACCGATGGTTGTTGTCTTTCGATGTTTTTCTGTTGATTGCTTTTGGTTTTTTCCTCCATCTATGCATAGCTTCGTTCTTGTATGACTTTACTCTTTCCTGATGTGACCCTTTCCGTGTGAGCATTGGTGTTGGTTATTGATTGCCCCCCTAATATAAGGTAGCAAAGTGTTAGACCCCAAGTTCAAAGTTTTGTAGCAAGCATCAAATTTCTCTCGGTGAGAACCAAGGTATCCATTCATAGACGTATGAGCTTTCATTACCAATGATAAGTTGATAAAAATATATATTTTATCGTTTGTGAAAGAGTTCTTTTAATCTTTTTTTACAAGTAACATGTGTGTATAAATAAGAGTAAATGCAACCGGCTAGATAAATTTCAAGAACAAATTCTTTTTGAAAGTCATAACTATTTGTTTGAAAAATTTAAATGCATAAATATTCTTTGTGTGTAACTTTTTTTAAATGTGCCAATATTTGTTTTTGTAGTTAAATATTTAGCTCTATATTTGTATTTTACATGGTTTGCACGACCTCACCAACTAGTTCTCATTCATATCTCTATAGTTGTGTCATCAACAAGGTCAAGCCAGTTTCGGCAGAGGAGCTGCAACAGCGGCGCGTCGGTCGCATGTTCTAGTGGCAGGAGTGGTCATTCGGTGGTCTACGGACTTTGATTTAATTTTTATTATGTTTGAAGTCCTTTGTAGTACTTATGATGAACATTTATAATTGATCCACATCATTTCCGCAAAAAGAAGTGTTGAAGTGTTGTTGTGCCAAAGAAATGCGAGAGCATTTAAACAAAATGTGGGAGGACAAATTATAAAGTTTGCACTTCAGAAATCTTGCAAACTTTTCCTAGAGCTTCTTAATTTTTTTTAGTGCTCTAAAGCTTATATTAGAGGCTCACTTTTTACGAATCTGCTAGAGTAACTCTTGTACCCTGTGAGACGACTGCCCATTAGAGCTGATGTGTGCTCCTTGGATCTCATCTCCTGCTGCTGGATAGTCTTTGTTGCCCATTTGGGTCTGTAATAAAAAAGTAGTGGAGAGAACTTCAGCTCTTGGTCTGAATAGTTTGCGTTTTTTAGGGGCTTTGACCCTGGATTGTGGATGTTGCTCGTGAGTGGATCAACTCGAACTGTGTTTAGCTTTCTGCTAAAAATGGGGTCGGGGAGAAACCCCCTTTCATTCAAACAAATCTTTGTAGAAATGGAGTTTCAGTTGTATGATTAACTTTGGTGCTCAATTACAGATGAAAATGCAAGATATATTCCTCATCTGACTACAGAGTTCTGTCAAAGTGCAACTGTCCTTGTCGTCAGTTCAGAGGCGTTTCAGTGCAACAGCAAGACGAATTCTGAACTTCGTACTGGATCCAGACTAGCTAAAACGACGGCAACATATCCGTTTCATTCATATTAGTATTGACAAGGGCGTCACAGGCAGTAACAACGCGAACAAGATTGCGAGATGCATTCCGAGTTTCCAACCCAAACATTCAAAGGACCATAACAATCTAATCTAGAACTCCTGAGAAGCAGAGCCGATGTCGCCCTTGCCCTTGCCGGCCTTCTTGGGGAGCAGCGTGGTGTGGATGCTGGGCAGCACCCCGCCGGCGGCGATGGTGACGGAGCCCAGCAGGCGGCTTAGCTCCTCGTCGTTGCGCACGGCCAGCTGGATGTGGCGCGGCACGATCCGGTTCTTCTTGTTGTCCCTCGCCGCGTTCCCGGCGAGTTCCAGGGTCTGAATCACAGAGAAACAAGAAACGGTGAGATCGAGAACAGAGAAAGCGCGGGAGGGGGAGGAGAACGAGACAGGGGGGAGGATGCGCACCTCGGCGGCGAGGTACTCGAGGACGGCGGCGAGGTAGACGGGGGCGCCGGCGCCGACGCGCTGCGCGTACTTGCCGACCTTGAGGTACCGGGCGACGCGGCCGACGGGGAACTGCAGGCCGGCCTTGGACGACCGGGACACGGACTTGGCGCTGGCCGCGGGCTTCGCCTTGCCCCTCCCGCTGCCGGCGATGGCCATCTTCTTGTTCGCGGTGGTGGGTGAGCGCGCTGGTGCTGTGGTCGGCGGAGAGATGGCCGGGATCTGGGAGCAGGTGGAGGGCGCTGGGTGTTTGGGATGGTGGAGCAGAGGGGGCGGCGGCAGATTATAAAAAGAAGGGGAGGCCGCGCGTGATTGGCTGGGAGTGCGAGGCCGCGGATCGGTGACGTGGACCGGCGGGTGCGAATTTTGTTTGCTTTTCCCGCGGATTGGTGACGTGGAGGGCGGGGGCGAAAACTTTCGTTTGGGTTTGGCGCGGGCTGGCGATTTGGGATGACGGAAGCTTCCGGAGGAGTGGTTAAAGAAGGGAAATCGTCCGTCCGATGCTAGCCGTCCGTCGGACAGGTCTGCAGCCGTCCGTTTCACTTTCAGAGCAGATGCATCCGGATCTGGCGACATGGGTTTGGGCAACTTCGCCTGATTTTCCCCTCGAGAGAAAAAATTATACTTCACCTGATTTGGTTCCAAGTTGTTTATTTATTCTCAAACATGATTACCTCAAAACTCTAGATCAGTCGAGTTGCATTGAGCCAGGAGATGCTCTCTTGCTACCGCAACCGTGAGATTTTGTTCGTGCGTCTGGACTCCCTCTTTGCTTCCTAGCACTAGGGCCTCTGACGCCGAGAACGACCGCGTAGCCAAGGCGGCTCTTGTTACTGCTGATTCGTCAATTTCTTGTTGTTTGCATAACCACAATGCGTTACAACAGTGTAGAGTAATGATGTGGAGTAGATGCACCGCTGGAGCGAGGGCTCCTACAAGCTAATCGTTTCCTAATGCCTCCCAAATCTAATTAACATATTTGTGGTAGTGTGCGTGGGCGGCCTAATATTTTTTTTATTTTCCTAAAATGTGGCTTTAGCAAAACAAAACCAGAGAAATTGTCCTGAGTACCTACTTGGTTACTAACACTAGTGCAGGTAGAGTCATGGCACATGGTTAGAAAAAATATCGCACATGCAACTGCGAATTTTCGCCTCGTAATGGTGTGTGATACGAGGTGTGTCGGTGTCAAAACCGGCGGATCTCGGTTAGGGGGTCCCGATCTGTGCGTCAAGGTCGGATGGTAACAGGAGACAAGGGACACTTTATTTTACCCAGGTTCGGGCCCTCTCGATGGAGGTAAAACCCTACTCCTGCTAGATTAATATTGATGATATGGGTAGTACAAGAGTAGATCTACCACGAGATCAAGGAGGCTAAACCCTAGAAGCTAGCCTATGGGTATGATGATGGTTATGATGTGTTCGTCCTACGGACTACAACCCTCCGGTTTATATAGGCACCGGATAGGGTTAGGGTTACACAGAGTCGATTACATTGGTAGGAGATCTTGAATATCCGCACGCCTAGCTTGCCTTCCACGCCAAGGAAAGAACCTTCCGGACACGGGACGAAGTCTTCAATCTTGTATCTTCATAGTCCTGGAGTCCGGCTGAAGATATAGTTCGGCTATCCGAACACCCCCTAATCTAGGACTCCCTCAGTAGCCCCCGAACCAGGCTTCAATGACGTCGATTCCAGCGCGCAAATTTGTCTTCGGCATTGTAAGGCGGGTTCCCCCTCCGAATCTTGTGTACCTGTATGAATAATGTCCGTAGCGCTCCTCGGTCTCGGTGCCCAATAATTGTTGTCTTCCACGTGTTGAACGAATGCGAAAAGCCCGGGGGTGTTTTTATATTCACACCCTTGGTCATATAAACGAGCCGCCTATTTAACAGGATGGGGATCTAGATCAAAACCACATCTTCTTCTCCCCGCGAGTTATCATCAGAGCGTCTCCAGCAAAGGTCCATTCCAACATGGCCAGCCGTCGTAGCTCCTCCCCTCGCCCCTCCAGCCCCAAATCCGGAGACTGGGAGAGTTGCACCATCCCACACAGCGAGCTAGTGTCACTGCAGGCCAAAGGATTCCTTCCCCAAGCATATATGGTCCCGGTCCGAGCCGGACTCGCCACCTACAACGGCGGCAAGCAAGCGGAGAGCACCCCCAATCCTTCTAAAGGAGAGCGGGTGTGCCTCGTCCCTTATTTATTAAGGGGTATGGGATTTCCAATTCATCCATTCCTCCGCGGGCTTTTGGAGTTCTACGGCCTCCAGCTGCACAACCTCACGCCTGGCTCCGTGCTACATATTGCAGGCTTCGTTGCCCTTTGCGAGCTGTTTTTAGGCGTCGAGACTCATTTTGCGCTGTGGAAGAGGTTGTTCTGCTTGGTGCCCCGTTCTCAGAAGGGGTCTATATACCAAGTGGGCGGAGCCGAAATATGGTGCATCGCCGGGACCGGATACCTATCCGGAACCCCAGAGAAGGCGTTCGAGGACTGGCCTTCAGAATGGTTCTACATAGACGACGTCCCGCTGCCGGACCCTGTCCGGGTCGGCCTCCCTGAGTTCAGCATGGCTCCCTTAAAGAAACGCTTAAGTTGGCGTCCGCGGAGCTCTCAGAGAGAAAGCAACAGAGACGTTCTTTACCTGATGGGCCGGATAAGACTGTTGGCTCATTCCGGACTAACCATGATTGGAGTCATGGCCGCATGTATTATGCGGGGGGTGCAGCCGCTTCAATATAGGAGCCACCCCATGTGGGATTTCAACGGGGAGGATGACGCCACCCGTTATGGCCGCAAGGGACCAGACACAGCTGCCGCTCTAGTAAAGATTCTTACATCTTTGTACAAGGGAGAAAAGGAGGACTTCCTCCGCGTCAACCCGCGGGCCGGATTCACTATGTATGAACCTCCAAGTTGGGTAAGTGAACAATTGCACTTGCCCGCTTATTTAATGCTCCCATGACTAGATACATAATCTGGTGATTTCAATGCAGGAGCTTCGACAGGAGGTAAAGGATATCAACAGCTGCCCTCCACAGCCTGAGGACCCAGAACAGTCCCTCGATCCGGACTCCGAAGAGGATCCGGACATATCGGTGGAGCTCATCGACGGGGTGTTCCACCAGTTAAGCAAAGATAATACCTTGTTAGCCATTACGGCTGATTATCCCGGGTTAATCCCGGCCTCCCAGGTGACAGAAACCGGAGTGTTTATTCCCGCAAGAGAGATTCCGACCTTACATATTCCGGTGTTCCTGACGACAACCGTATTTTACAGGGGAGATTTCCGAGGAGGGAGGCCGAACCTGCGGCGGCTGGCCAACAAGGAGCCGCCGGGCCCCGTGGGGTAAAAAGGGATGAAGTCCGGACTGAGAGTTCGGCACAAAGGTATAACGCGCCCTCTGTCTTCCTGGCGTTATTCTGTCAGGGCATATTAACATCCGTACTGTTTCCAGGACGAAGAGGCCTCGCCGGACTATATCCGGAGGGGCCGCCAACCGCGCCTCTACTAGCCAGGCTCCAACGTCTGGTTCGGAGGCGGGGACGAACACCAGGATTGCACCGGACGCTCCTCCAACAGAGGATGCGGACCGGCTATCTGCCACAAATTCAGAAGTGGAGAGCGCCATGAACCATAGGCGTCGCCGGACAGTTCTACGCGACGCTTGTTTCTCCCGAGAGGCCTTAAACGCCTTCAATTCGGGAGATGCGTACCTTCGTGCTGCTCAAGATGGTTTAGCCAGGGCCACGGAGCAGTATGTGAAAGACATACGGGTAAGAAAATTTAAATATATATATATACCAGTAGCCCCCAAGACTTGAAACAGTTAAACTAACTGATTTAAGGATCATATAATATGTAGGTTCTTACTGAGAAGAACACCGTGCTGTCCCAGGAGCTGGAAAAGTGCAAGGCCCAACTAGAGGCCGCACTAGCCGCAACAGGGGAGCCCAAAGGGACCCCCTTAGGTACGATATACGTTGAGAGATTGGTATTGTGCGGCTTATGTGCGAATCTGACAATTAATGTTGCAGATGGTGCCGGACTAGATCCGGAGAGGCAACAACTATTACGCCAGTTAAAGGCTGGCGAGAGTACGTTGACAAGGGTGAGGCGAGAGAAGAATGATCTTCAGGATGCCAACACCAAGTTGGATGTTGAACTGAAAGACGTTCGTGGCCAGCTATCTGACTCCATGAAGGAGAATCGGCGTCTTCGACGCGGCATATTTAGTAAGTGCTTGAGCGAACTCTTGAAAAGAAAGGAGTTCGGCGAGGAAGACGAATAACAGAATTATGTCTGTAGATACGCTCATAGGTCGTCCTGCAGAGGAGATGCCCGGTTCTACGGGTGACCTTCTCCCCGAACTCCTGCAACTGCACGAACGAATTCGGCAGGCAATGCAAGGGGTTGCCCGGGCCTTATGGCCTGCCCACTCCACGCCCGAGGGCCTTGGAGAGCTTGCGGAGAAGCTGACGGGAGCTCGGCGGCGCATCCGGTTGTGGAAGATATCAGCCTGCCGACAAGGCGCGAGGGAGGCCTGGGCCATGGTGAAGACCCGCTTTACGAAGTCTGACCCCAATCACATGGCCGAGGTCGGACCAGTGGGGCCTGACGGGAAGGAGATCCCTGTGAGCTTGGTGTATGGCCAGGTAGAGCTGGCCGCAAAGTATTCCCAGCAGGACTGTAAATTAGACAGCCTGTTAGATGGTATAGAGGAGGAATACGATCAGTCAAGATGACTATGTAATTTATAATTGACATGTGTAATGCCTTCTAGCCGGATTGTAGATCGTTTGTCGTTGCCGACCTTTTCGCTTCGACCTCGGGACCTGACGGTCCGGAGTGTGTCC
This sequence comes from Aegilops umbellulata, assembly GCA_032464435.1. NCBI lineage: Eukaryota > Viridiplantae > Streptophyta > Magnoliopsida > Poales > Poaceae > Aegilops > Aegilops umbellulata. The sequence goes on from CP136059.1 coordinate 421,745,934, forward strand.
GAATACCATAACGGCTATAAAAAAAACCGGGGTATGCATGGAGACCAGACGTAGGGGTCATTAGTGCTTTATCAGACAAGTGCCCAACTAGTTATGTTATATTACATGGTTAGTAAGAAACATCTTCCAGAGAGAATAGTTCCGTTAAGGGTTCCTTTCGCTGGGGTGGCGTGCCCTAAAGTGCACGTCCGGACTGCAAATGCAGAAGATCATCTGGAGGCATGTATAAAATAAAAAGGTTCATCTTTAGTTCACCGACCGAATATTCCCTTAAGAACGCTAGCTTTCGGCTTCACCCAGTCTGAGGTACACATCCGGCTTATCCGGCAGTAACAATTGCAGAGGTGCTCCCTTTACCGCCTAGCCGAACAATCGAGAACGTAGGGGTAAGCACAGGAGCCAGGCAACCCAGCTTGGCCAAAACTTAAGTCATATCGATGCATATAATGGCGAAAAAAAGGTGCATGCGGAAGTCTGACGCATGCGTTGGGTGTGAAACCCATATAGACAAGCTTCTGTTAAAGAAGCCCCCAGGTTTAAGGAGCGCGGATAGCGCGTCACATAATGAGCCTTTTGAGGGCTAGAAAAGAAAAGAGTAGTGGACAAAGTAAAAAAAAGGTATAAATGTAAATAATGGACAGAGGAAGGAGACAAACACAGAGTCCGGCGCTAGGCACAGAATCTTCGGAGACGTGTGGCGTTCCATGGGTTCGGCTTGAGTCGGTTGTCCGACGCATCTCACAGGCGGTACGCTCCACCAGAGAGGACTTGGTCGATTATGAATGGACCTTCCCTTTTGGGCTTGAGTTTGTTCTTTTGCTTATCCGGCAGGCGCAGAACTAGTTCACCAACGTTGTAATTTTTGGCCCGTACTTCTCTGCTTTGATATCTTCGAGCTTGCTGTTGATAGAATGCGGAACGGGCCTTAGCCACGTCACGCTCTTCCTCTAAGGCGTCCAGGTTGTCCTGCCGATCAAGCTCGGCTTCTCTTTCTTCGTACATGCGCACTCGAGGTGAGTCGTGAATTATGTCGCATGGCAGAATCGCCTCAGCGCCGTACACCATAAAGAATGGCGTGAATCCGGTGGTACGATTTGGCGTGGTTCGCAGCCCCCAGAGTACGGAGTCGAGCTCCTCTACCCAGTGCATATAAGATTCCTTGAGGGACCGCACTAGTCTGGGTTTGATGCCGCTCATGATGAGACCATTTGCACGTTTGACCTGACCGTTAGTTTGTGGGTGATAGACAGAAGCATAGTCGAGCTTAATGCCCATGTTTTTGCACCACAGCTTTACTTCATCAGAGGTGAAGTTTGTGCCGTTATCGGTGATAATGCTGTGGGGGACACCATAACGGTGTACGACCCCGGATACGAAGTCTATCACAGGTCCGGATTCAGCCGTCTTGACAGGCTTGGCTTCTATCCATTTGGTGAATTTATCCACCATGACCAATAAATATTTTTTCTTGTGGGTTCCGCCTTTAAGGGGTCCCACCATATCGAGCCCCCAGATCGCGAAAGGCCAAGTGATGGGGATAGTTCGGAGGGCGTTGGGTGGCATATGGCTTTGGTTGGCAAAGAGCTGGCAACCGGCGCACCGTTTGACTAGGTCCTGAGCGTCTGCTCTAGCCGTCGGCCAATAGAAGCCAGTACGGAAAGCCTTGATTACAAGGGACCGAGCCGCGGTGTGATGGCCACCGAGTCCGGCATGAATTTCAGCTAACAGACTCCGCCCTTCCTCTTCGGAGATACACCTTTGAAGGACTCCTGTAGTGCTTTTCTTATATAGCTCTCCCTCGTGGATTTTATAGGCTTTAGATCACCGCACTATGCAGCGTGCCTCGTTTTGGTCCTCGGGGAGTTCCTGCCTAGTAAGGTAGGCTAGGAATGGTTCCGTCCACGGGGCGATGACCGCCATTATTGCGTGGGCTGAGGGTGTAATTTCGGTGGCGGGGCCGCCGATTATGTCTGATTGTTCGACATTGGGTTGTGCGGTTATGCCCGGGCTATTATCCGAGGGTTCCCCCTCCCATGTTACGGATGGTTTGAATAATCTTTCTAAGAAGATGTTGGGGGGACTGCACCTTGTTTTGGTCCAATGCGTGCCAGGACGTCCGCTGCCTGATTATTTTCTCGGGCTATGTGATGGAACTCCAGTCCCTCGAACCGAGCTGACATTTTTAGTACGGCATTGCGATAAGCTGCCATTTTTGGGTCTTTGGCGTCGAAGTCGCCATTTATTTGGGATATCGCGAGGTTTGAGTCCCCGCGTACTTTCAGGCGTTGAATGCCCATGGATACCGCCATCCGGAGGCCATGTAGAAGGGCCTCGTATTCGGCTGCATTGTTGGAGTCCGTGTACATAATTTGGAGTACATATTGGACTGTATCTCCTGTAGGGGACGTCAAAACGACGCCAGCCCCCAGTCCGGCCAGCATTTTGGAGCCGTTGAGATGCATGATCCAGTTTGAGTACGTGCTGTACTCTTTAGGGAGTTCGGCCTCTATCCATTCAGCGACGAAGTCGGCTAGGACTTGCGATTTAATTGCTCGCCGTTGCTTGTAGGTTATATCGAACGGGAGGAGTTCTATGGCCCATTTTGCTATCCGGCCTGTTGCATCGCGGTTATTGATAATATCGTTGAGTGGTACTTCCAAGGCTACTGTAATAGAACACTCTTGAAAGTAGTGTCGTAGCTTCCGGGATGCCATGAATACCGCGTATGCGATTTTTTGATAATGCGGGTACCGTGATATGCATGGTGTGAGGACAGTGAACACGTAGTAAACCGGCCTTTGAAGGGGTAATTTATGTCCGTCCGTTGTCCGTTAGACGACGAGTACTGCGCTAACAACTTGATGGGTTGCGGCAATGTACAATAGCATGGGTTCGCCGGTATTCGGCGCGGCCAGGACGGGGTTTGTTGCCAAGATGGCCTTTATTTCCTCGAGTCCGGCCGTGGCAGCGTCCGTCCACTCGAAGTATTCGGTGCGCCTAAGGAGGCGGTAAAGGGGTAGTGCCTTTTCTCCCAAGCGGGAGATGAAGCGGCTTAAGGCCGCCACGCATCCGGTGATTTTCTGAATTTGCTTGAGATCTTTTGGGACATCCAATTGTGACAGAGCTCGGATTTTAGCTGGATTTGCTTCAATTCCTCTGCCGGATACAATGAAGCCCAGGAGCTTTCCGGCTGGGACGCCGAAAACACATTTTTCCAGATTGAGCTTGATGTCGTATTTTCGCAGGTTGTCGAATGTAAGTCTCAAGTCGTCTACTAGAGATTCGACGTGTCTTGATTTAACGACCACATCGTCTACGTACGCCTCCACTATTTTGCCGATCTGGTTTGCCAAACATGTTTGAATCATGCGCTGATATGTCGCGCCGGCGTTTTTGAGCCCAAAGGTCATTGTGTTGAAGCAGAATGGGCCGTATGGCGTGATGAATGCTGTTGCAGCTTGGTCGGATTCTGCCATCTTTATTTGATGGTAACCGGAGTATGCGTCGAGGAAACACAGGGAATCGTGTCCTACGGTGGCATCGATGATTTGATCAATTCGAGGGAGGGGAAAGGGATCCTTTGTGTAGGCCTTATTAAGGTCTTTGAAGTCGACACACATGCGCCAGGATTTGTCCTTCTTTGGTACCATTACCATGTTTGCTAGCCAGTCCGGGTGTTTGATGTCTCTAATGAATCCGGCCTCCAATAATTTGGCTAGCTCCTCTCCCATGGCCTGTCTCTTTGGTTCGGAGAAACGCTGAAGGGTTTGTTTGACAGGTTTGAATCCTTTCTGGATATTTAAGTTGTGCTCGGCGAGCCTGCGTGAGATTCCTGGCATATCTGAGGGGTGCCAAGCGAAAATATCCCAGTTCTCTCGTAGGAACTCACGCAGTGCGGCGTTTACATCAGGGCTCAATTGTGCCCTGATGGAGGCTGTTTTATTCGGGTCCATTGGATGGACCTGGAATTTGACTATTTCGTCCGCTGGTTTGAAGGATGTGGATTTGGATCTCTTATCGAGTATCACATCATCCCTACTAACCGTGGATCGCAGCGCCGTCAGCTCTTCGGCCGCTAAGGCTTCAGATAGTGCCTCGAGGGCTAATGCGGCTGTCTTGTTTTCGGCGCGGAGTGCTATGTCCGGATCACTAGCGAGAGTGATAATTCCATTTGGCCCAGGCATCTTAAGCTTCATGTACCCGTAATGGGGTATGGCTTGGAAAACTGTGAATGCCTCTCGTCCTAATATAGCGTGATATCCGCTTCTAAACGGGGCCACCTGGAACGTGATTTGTTTGGACCTGTAATTATCCGGCGTGTCGAATACCACATCTAGTGTGATCTTTCCGGTGCAGCGCGCTTCCTGACTGGGGATTATTCCTCTAAAGGTTGTGCTGCTTCGCTCAATGCGGTTCCAGTCTACTTCCATCTTTTGGAGGGTTTCCTCGTAGATGAGGTTCATTCCGCTACCTCCGTCCATCAGTACCTTTGCGAGGCGACAGTCGTCCACTATGGGACTGAGAACCAATGCGGCTGGCGCTCTGGCTGTTCGGAATTTAGGTTCGTCGCTCGCATCGAAGGTGATGGCAGCATTGCTCCATGGATTTATGGTCGCTACTTGGTAGACTTCGGCGAGGCTGCGAAGTGTTCTTTTTCGCATGTTATTTGATGCGAAAGTCTCGGAGATTGTGAGAACGGTACTGAAATTCTCGGGCTGGTTTCCTTCGACCTCTGGATTTAGGAGGTCCTCGCCAATTTTGGCCACCTGCCGGAGTATCCAACATGCCCTGAGGCTGTGAGTTGGGGTGGCATCCTCTGCACTGTGAATTTTGCAGGGTCCATCGAGCCACCTTTCTAGCACGGTTCCGTGCCCCCTAGAGGGTTTTGATTTTTTATTTAATCCGGGCGCTTTGCTGTAGTGCGCCCTTTTGATTCGGACGGGATTGCTATTCAAGGCCGGATTATCCCAAAATTTAATTTCGGTTTTCCGAGCACTTTCCATCGCGCAGTATTTTTGTACTATGGACGTCAAGTCAGCAAAGCGCGTAATATTACGACGACATATGGCATTGAGTATCCCCTTGTCCGTGCAGTTACTACAGAAGATTGAAATCGCGTCTCCCTCGTGGCAGTCCTTTATCCTGTTCATAAGCAGGAGGAATCTGGCCCAGTAATGATGTACTGTTTCTTCGGGCATCTGCTTGATTTGGGAGAGATCGCTTAAGATCGGACGGGCGGAATTCATTAGATCTGATACTTCGCCCAGTTTGCTGTTCGGAGGCCGAACGACCTCCGGATTCCGAGATCCGGAGTCCTGTATGTTTTCCGGTTTGCCTGGTTCCAAGCCCAGGTCTTGGGTTGTATCCTCCCCTCCGTGGACATCCGGCATGGAGGGTTCCGGAATTCGGACGTAACTGGTCCTTAAGATTGATGAAGGGTCACCGCATTGCGTTTCCACCACAGCAACATTATGGGTGGCTTGGGGAGAGTTGATTTCCCTTAGATCGGGTTTAGGCCCAACTTGGTCGTAGTTTGTAGCGACCCCCAAGGCGGCGACGCGATCCAGGAGCTCGTTTATGGAGGAGAGCTCCACCGGATCTAGCTGCTCGGCCAATTCCGAGCTGACGCGGAGATTGTTTTCGATGACCCGAGAGGTCACCGTCGGCGTAATGGCCGAACGGGCGGTCATGAGAAAACCACCCAGCCGGAGGGTTTGGCCGATAGCCAAAGCTCCCTCAGTGACGGCGCCGTCTTTAAAGACGGGAAAAGGCATCCTTCCTGATCGCGACGGCACAGAGGAACTCTCAATGAAAGCACCAATGTCGGTGTCAAAACCGGCGGATCTCGGGTAGGGCGTCCCGATCTGTGCGTCAAGGTCGGATGGTAACAGGAGACAAGGGACACTTTATTTTACCCAGGTTCGGGCCCTCTCGATGGAGGTAAAACCCTACTCCTGCTAGATTAATATTGATGATATGGGTAGTACAAGAGTAGATCTACCACGAGATCAAGGAGGCTAAACCCTAGAAGCTAGCCTATGGGTATGATGATGGTTATGATGTGTTCGTCCTACGGACTACAACCCTCCGGTTTATATAGGCACCGAATAGGGTTAGGGTTACACAGAGTCGGTTACATTGGTAGGAGATCTTGAATATCCGCACGCCTAGCTTGCCTTCCACGCCAAGGAAAGAACCTTCCGGACACGGGACGAAGTCTTCAATCTTGTATCTTCATAGTCCTGGAGTACGGCTGAAGATATAGTTCGGCTATCCGAACACCCCCTAATCCAGGACTCCCTCAAGGTGCATCGCACACGCTACAGATAACTGTGTGCGGTAGGGTGCTAGGATGCTTTCCGATGGATGTCACCTTTGGCCTTGCCGGCCTTCTTGGGAAGGAGCACGGTGCGGATCCCGGGCATCAGCCCATCGTCGGGGATGGTGAACGCGCAGCAATCGACTCAACTCCTCATCGTTGTACACCGCTGGCTGGATGTGCCGCAGCACGATCTGGTTCTTCTTGTTGTCTCGCGTTGCGTTGTCAGCAGGCTGCAGGGTCTGAATCAAAGAGAAAGAAATGAAACGGTGAGATCGAGGACCGCGAGGAACCATGCGAGCTGGGAACAGAGAAATGAGGAGAGGAGGAGTTGGGGGAATGTGTGCCTCAGCGGCGAGGTAGACGTGGGCGCTGGTACTGACGTGTTGTGCGTAATTGCCGACCCTAAGGTACCTGGTGACGCGGCCGAGAGGAAATTGGAGGTCGGCCATGGACGACCGAGACACAGACTTCGTGCTGGCGGCGGGCTTCGAGTTGCCCCTCCCATTACCGGCAATGGCCATCTTCGGGGCGCGGTGGAGGGTGGACTCACTGGTGTTGTGGTTGCCAGAGAGATTGTTGGAGGTATGTGAGATTGTGGAGAGAGCGGGGTGTTTGTGATGGTGGAAAGACCGGGGTTGTGGCTTGTTATAAAGAGAAGGGACGGTCGCGCATGATTGGCTCGAAAATTTTGTTTTGGTTTGGCGCGGGAATTTGGGATCACGGAGATTTGTTGAAAAAGTGGTTGAAGGAGGGAATTGTTCATCCGATCCTAGCCGTTCATCGGACTAGTCGTCTGCCGTCCGATTCAGAGCCAATGCATGTAGCTGACATGGTTTTGGGTTGTTCTAGTACAATATCCAAATGAGAAATTTGGATCGGCACCCGCTGCCCTTTTATGCTGTGAAAGTAAAAACGAGAGAGGGAGTGCAAATGACGGAACAGTTGTTTCATTGATTGAACATTGGGGTATTTATACCCTCGTTACAAGGCGGTTACAAAGGAGGCGGTTGCCAAACATGGCCACCGACATTAGCATGGATTAACAATTAATTAACCTAAATAATTAATTCCTAACACTCCCCCTAATCAATGCTTCTCTTTGTGAATATAGATCATCCTGATAGTCTCCTCCTAGTATGTATTTGCCTTGAATGTTCATCATCTTCATCTTAAGAAATACTCCTCCAAAAACCCTGTGGGAAAAATATGAGGAGAATAGTATTTGATATGTTGTTAAAACTCCTTTAAACCCTATGGGAAAAATAAGGAGAAAATGATACAACATATAATGATTATTGTCTCATGATAACTCATATGAGAAAACCTTTGTAGAAGGAGAAAAACTCATCTTTGAGTTTAGGGAACAATAAATATGTCTTGAGTACTTCTTTAAAAAACCTCGATAGGGAAAACAGAAAGTATGACATATGATCTTTGAAAAGATATTGTTTCACTAAAAAAAACCATTATGAGAAACTTTAAGAGAAAACTCATACGGGAAAAGAGTGTGATTATATATGCCATTGAAAACTCCTTTAAAACCCAGTGGGAAAAATATAAGAAGAAAATGATATGGCATGTAATAACACTTGTGTTTATATTGTCTCGTTAAAAACCTTTTATGAGAAACCATTAGGGAAAAACTCATGAAGGGAAAAAGAGTACAACATATGCAATCTTACGATTGTTAACAGGTTATAGTTTTGGAGATTACTCCCCCTGAAGTTTGCAAATCTGGAGGATGTGTCATACCAATTCCATTGACATGACCATGGCATTGTGAACAATCCGTAGGATTTTCACAATATTTTGTTTGCAAATTGTTTCCTCACTTTCTGTAATTCGTAAGGATAAGTGATTTAAAGCAATGTGCTTATGATATTGCTCTTCATATAACCTGTAGGTATTGAGTAATACAAGTGGTAGAATCTTGATAAAATCAAGTTATGTGATTCTGATGAATTTCAGCCACATGATTTTGAGTGTGGTTAGTCATTCTACTGAGCATGCATATTTTGCAATGCTTTTAAAGAATGATAAGTGGAAATAGTCGTTAAAGTCTATTTAGATGACTTTCATGAGAAGACTATTATAGTGAATTCAGTCATTGATATGGCATTGTTGGGATCAAATAAGGAGCCAATATCATTACATCATATTATGGTCACATTTTTTTTCTGATGGAATTGTCCAAGATTTATTGTGAGCTTGAGATATAAGCTAATATTTCTTCAACCATATACCTTTTGTTATGGGTTGCACTCTGAACACAGATAGCAAATATAGTGTCAGGCCTGACGTAGTTTGCAATGATATGAGTGCATTGACATTAGTGAGATATAGAACTTCAGGTCCTGATATCACTTCATTATCACCCCTAGGTATGAATGGATTTGTACCCTATCAGGGGTACTATGACCATATTACATGTCTTTTATTGGTATGATATATCCACATTGAACTTCTCGTACATGTCTTGGATATATGTAGACTGATATGTATTCTTGAGAGAATGCTCAAGTTGTAAGCTAAATTTGGTTGAATACACAATTTTCCGTCTGGAGATGATTATGTGTATGTTTAGGTCTTGTATAGACATTGATGATGAGGTCATCAATATACAATGAGGTGATAAAAGGAAATCAAATTTGGGATTCCTTTATTAAACATGTAAATAATCATCATTATTCGAGTAATCCTTTTGAAGAAGTAACTCATTTAGTCAGTAGTACCATATGATTTCCGACTATATCAAGTCATGGAGTGACTTATGAAATATTACACAAAACTTGTTGCGATTTGCTTTTGGATTCGGAAGTATAAGCCGTTTAGGGACTTCAATAGATATTTCCGAAGTGAGTGCCTCATATGAGTATGTAGCCACTTCATCCATCAACTACATGGATAATATTATTTTTTTATTGCCAATGATATTTAGTATCGAAACATAATTCCACTCATACCAAGAGGGTATGTTACATCATAATCGATGTCGGGTCTCTGCGTGAACCCTTTGCTACAAGCCTCGCTTTCTCACCACCTCATTGACTTTTTCTATGAATGAGAAGTTTTTAGTATTCCATACGGAAGATACTTATGAGGAGTAGGTAGTACTGCGGTAAATACCACTCATTTGTTGAGTGAGTGCTATTCTTCATTACTTGCTTCCTTTTATGTGAACCAATATGAATGCAAGAGGCACTCTACCATGGATTTTGGTTCTGGGCCCAAAAGGTTTTAGCAAATTGAGAAGAAATATATGTCGACAAATGTAGTCTTTAGTTTATATGATCCTGGTGGAATCATTGAAGTTTGTGGATAAAATATTTTTTTTCTTTTTAACTCCTTGTGATTTCCTGCAACAAATGGAGTCAAGGTGTTTCGATGTCCCGGCACCAAAATATTTGTGCACATTTATGCCGGGCTTTGGATGATGAGCATCCAGTGAGGTGTCTTTCAACTTGATGTTGAATTACATTTACTGGTTGAGGATTTGATTTCCTCTATTTCCGCAGAAACATATGAGAACTTATATCCCGTCTTGTCAGATTTTCTCCCCCACTTGCTCTCATTTGGGGAGAAGAATGGTTTATCAGGTACCTCCACTCTTTCTGACACTTCACTGCAGGAATATAGAATTTAGTGACACCTTGTCATCAGTAAATGTATGTGGCAAATTTGCAATGTGTTGCAAATATATGATTCTCTAAACTTCTAGTTCAGATTCTTTGAGTACGTGGATATAAGGATTCAATGTCAATAACATTTCTAATTTATTTCTCGGCATTCTTTGTGGTACTTATCTCCCCATAATGCCGGAAAATATCCTTATTGCTGATGCAATCAGCATACGGGCTATGAATAATTTTGATTGACGGATAAATTGTTATTCCTCACATAGATCCCTAATTTTCTGTTAGTGCCCATTGATGTACGCTGGAGTGGTGATATCGGTATGTAACCGAATTATTGCAGATGGGAAATACTTTGTTGATTTCCACGTAGTTACTACAAGGGGAAAGTAGTATGATATGCAGTTGGTATGAGTTAGATCATACTTACGGTGTGTAAGGCCGTATGTGTCCAGCAAGAGGCCGGTAAATTTACAATTCTTTAAAAGTGGTCATGTAATTCATTTAACTCTCTTTGATAAGAAATTTAGCTAAATCATTCTCGGTATGCACATAAAGTACTTAATACAAAAAAATGCTCATTGAATGAGTTCAACAACATTGTTCATTCGAATGGGTTTATAGATCCTGTTTTCAGGAGAATTTGCTCTTACTTTGATAAGTTGAGCAATTTATGTAGTAAGATCATGCATGCTTGTGTGTGATAAGAGACACACCTAAAAACATTTTATGAATGTGTATATGAGTACCATGAAGTATCTAAATTACCCCAGATAATGGTTAAGCAATCTAGACATATCTTTTGAATGAGTTCAAGGAAGAATAAGTGTCCTGCTTAGAATTTTAAGGTGAGAGTGCCTTAAAAATTATTTCCCCTAAGGCACATGCGGGGCACATAAAATCTGATGATTTGGGAAAATTTGTAACTTGATAAGTTGTGACCAACAGGATTGTCAATAATTTTCTAATCATCCCCAAACCAGGATGGTTAAGGCTACCAAGCCAAATATTTAATTTATTAAGATCTAGAAAATTATTGTGTACGCAACAATATTGAGTATGACTTGATTCATACATTCAAAATTTATCAAATATCATGTCCGAGAAATAAGATATTGAACATCGCACTACTTGTAGTACAACAAGTATAGGTTAATAATATTTTGGGATAATTAAGAGATTACATGAGTTCTCCAATATTATTGAAAATTTTATTACGCAAACATATCATCGTTGCAATGGAATTCACCATCCTTTTATTGCACTAGATTTTTGGTTCTCACCTTCTGATGAAGATTTGAAAACAATAATTTACCATAACATTTTCTGGTTGTAAGTTTGCAAATTTTAAAATTTATCCCAAATGTGTGGTGTGGTTTGACTATGCATTTGAGGGTTTGGTAATCATATGTATAATCATATATTTGACAAACTTGAGAGTTGTCTTTGTGATCATTTGAAAACGATTTATTCCCTATTAGATGTAATTATGTCTTCAGTTGCCTCCACTTTACTTTGAATTCCTCATGGTTCTATTTTGTGAGCACTAAGTTGCACAAAATACTAAATACTAGCAAGAACTACAAATAATGGAATAGAACCCGTTGGGTGAATCTGATGATTTTAAGAATTTACATGTTTCTCCATCATGGAAAATGGTAATACCATCATATGAGGATGTAAAGGGTATTAAGGGTTTTTTTAACCGGATTTACATACAAAAATATGATCATAGGATCTCAACATGAAGTTGATTAAATGACAGAATTGTGAGCTGCGATAGACTTGAGGTCTTGAAAAATGAATGGGTGATCATTCGCGATGTGCTCATGGCAGCATGTTTCTCTTAAGTAAAATATTCGAGATGAATAAATATTCATCCATTGTGTACTTAGTTTGAGAACTAAGTGAAGTTGGTGGCTTATAAATTCCATGTGTGCATATTTAGCTATCAATAGAGTAGCCATGTGTTACATGAAATGATCATGCACTATTTAATTTACTTCTTGGAGTAAGAGATCTATATGGATGAAATGATCTTGTTGAGAACAATCCACCAAGGTGATGCTTGGTGAACATGGGGTGTAAACCTTCAAGTGCATGCGACGAAATCGTTACTAATGTTTTGGGCTTCTTTCTTGAGGAAAAAGGTGTGACTTTAGAGTCACGACCAAAACATGGACTTTGTAATTTTAACATTGGTTAGGTAGTATGTAAATAACAACCACAATGTGATGTGGATCTTGCAACCGTGTTTGAGACACTTATCGTTGCAATAAATTATTGTATCCATCTTGATGGATGGACGACACTATAATTAGAAATAGTGACATAGGCTCAACTGCCATGTATTTAATAACCAATATAATAGAAGATATTACCGTGGTATGCATATATTTGCGTAATTCTCTACGACTTATCCAAGCAAAATGAGGCTTGAATAATTGATATTGATAGATAATATCATTCAACATGTATGATCATGCATGAATTTGCTATGATAGTAAATCATTTTAGTGAACAACAACAATTGCTTCAGAGGAGCAATTTTTTATATAGAAAGCTTGTGCTTTTATAACCATATGTGTAGACCTCAATTTATATAGGATAACACTTTGAAGATAATCACCAATATGGTGTAGATCTCACAGTAATAGAAAACATAGTCTGACTTTTGTCAGTAGATGTTCATATCTCTATTACCTTATGTTATGCTATAATTAAGAAAATCACTTTGAAGGTAATCATCTGACAGAGTGACATGATGTAGACCTTGCAGTAATAGTGGATAGTCTGCAAAATTTTGCAGTAGATGCCAATATTACCTTATGATATCTTGAGGTAGTCACATCTATTATTAATATTTGGAAGAGCACTTTGAAGATCTTGTTAAAGTGACAAGATGTAGACCTCACAGTAGTGGTGGATAATCTGCAAACCGTGCAGTAGATGCCACTCATACCTTGTGATTCACAAATAAAATTTTGGGCTAGTCATATTAAGTATGACAATTTATAATTCTTATTAGAATTTCATTAAGATTTGCAAGAAAATCGATTTCTATTGCAAAATCGTAGTTGTTATCACAAATCGCATGTAGATTTGCATGCAATGCTAAGGGTAAAGACATAGATGATGTCTTAAATCCCGTAGGAATAGGGTCTTAGATATAAGTAAAGTATCCTACCATAATAGTATTACTGAGGTAATACATGTAAATATAAAATTATACACATTCATGTAACGTATGAAGACATGTGAGCTTCAAAAAGGTATCTTTATATCATGTAAATTGATGTATAATTATATTTTATGCAATTTGAAGACATGATCGTCCGGCATTCGTAATTTCTGTAAAATATAGTGAGGCAAACGGCTGCACTACAAAGTTCTATTAAGCCAGAGGTATGAAAAGCGAAATCACTTGACTCATACATGATTAGTACAGAATCTGTAGGTAGTGCCTAATCCGTGAATAAGTAAACTGTAAGGGCTAAATTGAGAAAAGACAAAGAGATAAGGTTTGCCCAATTCCCATCCCGTGGGTGTGTGTGATTGCTAGCCAAAACAAACCTCGCCGTTGCTTGCTAAGGCACGACGCCTCGCCGCTGCCTTGAGAGGGGCCAGTCGTGCCGTCGCTTGGAGGAGCAGCCACCACGCTGAGAGGGTCGTGGGCGTCCGATGCCGCTGCAGTGCTACGGTACGGGAAGCGCCTGCATATGGTCGCGGCCTGGTGCGCCGGAGCGCGCCGCCGGCGTCGAGATCTGGTCCTGCTGCGGGAAGCAGTGGTTCCGAGGGTGGCCGGGCCGTGGGCTGAGCGCCGCGCGCCGTAGCGCAAGGAGCCGGACCAGGAGGGGTGCCTCACAACCACCGTCTCGCCTGGCCGCTGCGGCCATGGACGATTGGCGTCGGCTGTTGGTAAGGGAGTTGGCCGTTGGCCGGGTGTCTTGCACGTCGTGCACCGGTGCGACGTCGAGGCTAGGCTCTCCGCTGCCAGCAGGTACGTCGCCTGGATTGGAGGTTACTAGTATTTGTCTAAGAACAAAATTTGGAATAGGATCACCTGATGATGTAACGATTAAGATCAAGAGTTCTGGTCTTTAAGGCTGATTCGGGATGCTTGCTGTTTGTGACTTTATCTCTTGATCTTTGCGTTGTGCTTCCCGATCCTTGTTCGACTGTTTTTCCGCTCTTCCAATTATTGTTCTTCAGATGTGTGTTCGTCATGGTAGATGCAGAATGTAAATTCTCAGGATTTTGTGCTTTCTGCTCATGGTGGCCTTCTTATTCTTTGCATCTGCGATGAAAAGGAATCTAAAATTGAGAAGGAACTGCCAATTTAATTGGTTGATGATTGATGGGCAGATCGTCGCAGAGGACGACGGGGTCGACGAAAAGAAGAAACGAGGAGAAGGTTGTTCCAGCGAGTATCCGAAGAAAGGGATTCATCGGAGTTTTTCGTCGAGGCTCTCGGCAGAGGCGTGCTGATAACGTGTGAAAGTAAAAACGAGAGAGGGAGTGCAAATGACGGAACAGTTGTTTCATTGATTGAACATTGGGGTATTTATACCCTCGTTACAAGGCGGTTACAAAGGAGGCGGTTGCCAAACATGGCCACCGACATTAGCATGGATTAACAATTAATTGACCTAAATAATTAATTCCTAACATATGCAACTATCTATTCGCTTGATTTGGTTCTGAGTTGTTTTTAGACTTAAACATGGCTTTGTGCAATCTCTAGATCTGTTCGACTTTCATTGAGTGAGAAGCGGTTCACTGGCGTGAGGTCTGCTACGACGAGGCATAACCGTTCTTCTTGCGTGTGGAATCCCTTTTTGTTTTCTCGCACTAGAGCCTCTCGTGCCAAGACTGACCACGTACCCAACACAACTCTCTTGTTACTTCTGATTCTAGATTCTCTTGTTCACTCAATCAGTGATGTACATTGTGACAGTGTGGAACAATGATGCAGAGCAGATGCACCGCAGAATCAGTGGGTCCTACAAGCTAATCATTTCCTAATGCCTCCCAGATCTAATTAAAATATTTGTGATGCATGTGGCCCAATGTATATTTTACAAAATTTTTAAACATAAGTTTAACAAAATCAGAGGAATTGTCTTGAGTATTATGCACTCATGACTAGCTTACTCGGAGATAAAATATGTGCGCACAATGGATGAGTATCCTATCTTTCTTTACTTTTGGCTATGTGATCACCGTCAACCACAGTTGATGGATCGGTGACGTGGAGGGTGGAGGCGAAAACTTTCGTTCGGGTGTGGCGCGGGTTGGCGATTTGGGGCGACGGAAGTTTCCAGAGGAATGGTTAATGGTGGGAAATCGCCCATCCGATGCTAGCCGTTCGTCGGTCAAGTCTACTGCCGTCCGTTTCACTTTCACAACCGATGCATTCAGATCCGACGACATGGGCTTGGGCATGCTTTTTATTATACAACCATCCACTTCACCTGATTTTTCCCTCAGAAGAAAAAAGTTCTATTTCACCTGATTTGGTTCTAAGTTGTTTATTTATTTTCAAACTTGGCTATAACAAATCTCTAGATCAGTCGAGTTGCATTGAGCGAGGGGTAGTTCTCTTGCTACAACAAGATTGAGGCCCCGTTCGCTTGAGAGGATTATAAACCATAGGAAAGTAAAAAAGTGTAGGAACAGGGATTCTTTGTAAGTACTATACGGAGGAATTGAAACAGAGGAAAGAAACAATTGCTGTGCGTCCGGAATATCTGATGGGCCACCAGAGGTCGTACTAGTAGTAGTACTAATCACGCAGCAGCAGTAGCTATGAGAATTTTTTATTCGCATATGGTCATTCTCTCTCACACCTCAACGGTATGGCAATATTTTACTCAGCTCGTCGGGAGGGCAGCCTCGGCCTTCCGCCCAAAAATGTGGTCAGGGCGGATGTGTTTATTCCTATGGAATGAACACCGTTATGAATCATTTCCTCTGATCTACTGTAGCAACTTCCATTGAAAAGAACGCATCAAAGGAAAAAAGAAACCGTGGAACTCACAATTCATTGGGAATGTGTAAAAATCCTGTGAAGCGAACGGGCCATGAGATTTTCTTTGTGGGTATGGTTCTTCGTTTTCTCACACTAGGGCCTCTGACGCCGAGATCGACCATGTAGCCAAGACGACCCTTGTACTTCTAAGTCTACATTCTCTTTTAGTTTGCATTGGCAAAGTGCGTCACAACAGTGTGGAGTAATGATGTGGAGCAGATGCACCACTGGAGAGACTGCTCCTACAAGCTAATTGTTTCCTGATGCCTCCCAAATCTAATTAACATATTTGTGGTAGTCTGTGCGGGCGGCCTAGTTTTTTTATTTTCAAAAACGTGGCCTTAGCAAAACTAAACCGGAGCAATTGTCTTGAGTACTATCCACCATGACCAGCTAACTCGGAGATAAAATATGTTGGCACACTGGGTGGATATCTTTCTTTACCTGCTTCTGGCTATGTGATCATTATGAACCACGGTTGATGGGAACCATATATATGCACAAATGGTTGATGGGGAGATCCAAAAATAAATGTGATAGCAACTCATTGATGAGGTGGATGGCGACGAGTAATTGGGTTGTTGTACTTATTTAGGTGTGCCCGAGTTTGTACATCCACTTTCCCAACCAAGTGAGCTCCTTGTACTTGGTTAGATACTAACACTAGTGCAGGTAAAGTCATAGCACATGGTTAGGAAAAATATCGTACACGCAACTGCGAATTTTCACCTCATAATGGTGTGTGATACGGGGTGCATCGCACACGCCATAGATAACTGTTGGGGAACGTAGTAGAAATTCAAAATTTTCTACGCAACACCAAGATCAATCTATGGAGTAATCTAGCAACGAGGGAAGGAGAGTGCATCTACATACCCTTGTAGATCGCTAAGCGGAAGCGTTCAAGTGAACGGGGTTGATGGAGTCGTACTCGTCGTGATCCAAATCACCGATGACCAAGTGCCGAACGGACGGCACCTCCGTGTTCAACACACGTACAGCCCGGTGACGTCTCACATGCCTTGATCCAGCAAGGAGAGAGGGAGAGGTTGAGGAAGACTCCATCCAGCAGCAACACAACGGCGTGGTGGTGGTGGAGGAGCGTGGTGATCCAGCAGGGCTTCGCCAAGCACTACGAGATATGAGGAGGAGAGAGGCAGGGCTGCACCAACAGGGAGAGATCAAATCGCGTGTTTTGGGCAGCCCCTAGGCCTCATATATATAGGGGAAGGGGAGGAGGGTGCGCCCCCTCTAGGGTTCCCACCCCTAGAGGGGCGGCAGCCCTAGATGGGTCTTGGGGTGGCGGCCAAGAGGGGAAGGGGAGAGGGAGGCGCACCAGTATGGGCCTTAGGGCCCATCTGCCCTAGGGTTTGCCCCCTTCTCCTCTCCCTTGCGCCTTGGGCCCTTGTGGGGGGGCGCACCAGCCCACCTGGGGCTGGTCCCCTCCCACACTTGGCCCATGCAGCCCTCCGGGGCTTGTGGCCCCACTTGGTGGACCCCCGGACACCTCCGGTGGTCCCGGTACACTACCGGTGATGCCCAGAACACTTCCGGTGGCCAAAACCATACTTCCTATATATAAATCTTTACCTCCGGACCATTCCAGAACTCCTTGTGACGTCCGGGATCTCATCCGGGACTCTGAACAACATTCGGTAACCACATACGAACTTCCTTTATAACCCTAGCGTCATCGAACCTTAAGTGTGTAGACCCTACGGGTTCGGGAACCATGCAGACATGATCGAGACGTTCTCCGGTCAATAACCAACAGCGGGATCTGGATACCCATGTTGGCTCCCACATGTTCCACGATGATCTCATCGGATGAACCACGATGTCGAGGATTTGATCAATCCTGTATACAATTCCCTTTGTCTAGCGGTATAGTACTTGCCCGAGATTCGATCGTCGGTATCCCGATACCTTGTTCAATCTCGTTACAGGCAAGTCTCTTTACTCGTTCCGCAACACATCATCCCGTGATCAACTCCTTGATCACATTGTGCACATTATGATGATGTCCTACCGAGTGGGCCCAGAGATACCTCTCCGTCACACGGAGTGACAAATCCCAGTCTCGATTCGTGCCAACCCAACAGACACTTTCGGAGATACCCGTAGTGCACCTTTATAGCCACCCAGTTACGTTGTGACGTTTGGCACACCCAAAGTATTCCTACGGTATCCGGGAGTTGCACAATCTCATGGTCTAAGGAAACGATACTTGACATTAGAAAAGCTTTAGCATACGAACTACATGATCTTGTGCTAGGCTTAGGATTGGGTCTTGTCCATCACATCATTCTCCTAATGATGTGATCCCGTTATCAACGACATCCAATGTCCATGGTCAGGAAACCGTAACCATCTATTGATCAACGAGCTAGTTAACTAGAGGCTTACTAGGGACATGGTGTTGTCTATGTATCCACACATGTATCTGAGTTTCCTATCAATACAATTCTAGCATGGATAATAAAGGATTATCATGAACAAGGAAATATAATAATAACCTATTTATTATTGCCTCTAGGGCATATTTCCAACAGTCTCCCACTTGCACTAGAGTCAATAATCCAGTTCACATCGCTATGTGATTAACACTCAAGGTCACATCCCCATGTGACTAACACCCAAAGAGTTTACTAGAGTCAATAATCTAGTTCACATTACTATGTGATTAACACTCAATGAGTTCTGGGTTTGATCATGTTATGCTTGTGAGAGATGTTATAGTCAACGGGTCTGAACCTTTCAGATCCGTGTGTGCTTTACAAATATCTATGTCATCTCCTAGATGCAGTTACCACGCTCTATTTGGAACTATTCCAAATAACTGTTCTACTATACGAATCCAGTTTACTACTCAGAATAATCTGGATTAGTGTCAAAGTTTGCATCGGCGTAACCCTTTACGACGAACTCTTTTACCACCTCCATAATCGAGAAAATTCCTTAGTCCACTAGTTACTAAGGATAACCTTGACCGTTGTCCTGTGATCCATTTCTAGATCACACTTGTACCCCTTGACTGACTCATGGTTTGGCACACTTCAGGTGCGGTACATAACATAGCATACTTTAGAGCCTACGACTAAAGCATAGGGGACGACCTTCGTCCTTTCTATTCTGCCGTGGTCATGTCTTGAGTCTTGCTCAATACTCACACCTTGTAACACAGCCGAGAACTCCTTCTTTGCTGATATCTTTTGAACTCCTTCAAAATCTTGTCGTGGTATGTGTTTGTTTGAAAGTACTATTAAGCGATTTTGATCTATCCTTATAGATCTTGATGCTCAATGTTTAAGTAGCTTAATCCAGGTTTTTCATTGAAAAACACTTTTCAAACAACCCTATATGCTTTCCAGAAATTCTACATTATTTCTGATCATCAATATGTCAACAACATATACTCATCAGAAATTCTATAGTGCTCCCACTCACTTCTTTGGAAATACAAGTTTCTCATAAACTTTGTATAAACCCAAAAAATATTTGATCATCTCATCAAAGTGTACATTCCAACTCCGAGATGCTTACTCCAGTCCTTAGAAGGATCGCTAGGGCTATGCATACTTGTTAGCATCTTTCAGGATTGACAAAAATCTTCTGGTTGTATCACATACAACCTTTCCTCAAGAAAACTGTCGAGGAAACAATGTTTTGACATCCTATCTGCACAATTTCATAAATAATGCAGTAATCGCTAACATAATTCCAACAGACTCTTAGCATCGCTACGAGTGAAAAAGTCTCATCGCAGTCAACTCCTTGAACTTGTCGGAAAACATCTTAATGACAAGTCGAGCTTTCTTAATGGTGACATTTACCATCATTGTCCGTCTTCCTTTTAAAATCCATCTGTACTCAACAGCCTTACGACCATCGAGCCGTTCTGTCAAAGTCTACACTTTGTTTTCATACATGGATCCTCTCTCGGATTTTATGGCCTCGAGCCATTCATCGGAATCCGGGCCCACCATCGCTTCTCCATAGCTCGTAGGTTCATTGTTGTCTAGCAACATGACGTCCAAGACAGGATTACGTGCCACTTTGAAACAGCACGCATCCTTGTCGTCCTACGAGGTTTGGTAGTAACTTGATCCGAAGTCTCATGATCACTATCATAAGCTTCCACTTCAATTGGTGTAGGTGCCATAGGAACAACTTCCTGTGCCCTGCTACATACTAGTTGAAGTGACGGTTCAACAACCTCATCAAGTCTCCACCATCCTCACACTCAATTCTTTCGAGAGAAACTTTTCCTCGATAAAGGACCCGATTCGAGAAACAATCCCTATTGCTTTCGGATCTGAGACAGGAGGTATACCCAACTGTTTTGGGTGTCCTATGAAGATGCAGTTATCCGCTTTGGGTTCGAGCTTATCAGCCTGAAACTTTTTCATATAAGCGTCGCAGCCCCAAACATTTAAGAAATGACAGCTTAGGTTTCTCTAAACCATATGGTGTCGTCTCAACGGAATTGTGTGGTGCCCTATTTAAAGTGAGTGCGGTTGTCTCTAATGCCTAACCCATGAACGATAGTGGTAATTCGATAAGAGACATCATGGTATGCATCATATCCAATAGGGTGCAACTATGATGTTCGGACACACCATCACATTATGGTGTTCCAGGCGGTATTAGTTGTGAAACAATTTCCACAGTGCCAAACTCGTAACTCAGATATTCATTTCTATGATCATATCATAGACATTTTATCCTCTTATCACGAAGATCTTCAACTTCATTCTGAAATTACTTGAACCATTCAATAATTCAGACTTGTGTTTCATCAAGTAAATATACTCAGTATTTACTCAAATCATCTGTGAAGTAAGAGCATAACGATATCCACTGCGTGCCTCAGCACTCATTGGACTGCACACATCAAAATGTGTTACTTCCAACAAGTTGCTTTCTAGTTCCATTTTACTGAAACCGAAGCTTTCAGTCATCTTGCCTATGTGGTATGATTTGCATGTCTCAAGCGATTCAAAATCAAGTGAGTCCAAACGGTCCATCTGCATGGAGTTTCTTCATGCGTATATACCAATAGACATGGTTCACATTACTCAATCCTTTTCAAAAATGAGCGAGTCCAAAGATCCATCAACATGGAGCTTCTTCATGCGTTTTATACCAATATGACTTACATGGCAGTGCCACAAGTAGGTGGTACTATCATTACTATCTTATATCTTTTGGCATGGACATGTGTATCACTATGATCGAGATTCAATAAACCATTCATTTTAGGTGCAAGACCATTGAAGGAATTATTCAAATAAATAGAGTAACCATTATTCTCCTTAAATGAATAACCGTATTGCGATAGACATAATCCAATCATGTATATGCTCAACGCAAACACCAAATAACAATTATTTAGGTTTAACACCAATCTCGATGGTAGAGGGAGCGTGCGGTGCTTGATCACATCAACCTTGGAAACACTTCCAACACATCTCGTCAGCTCACCTTCAGTCAGTCTCTGTTTATTCCGTAGCTTTTATTTCGAGTTACTAACACTTAGCAACCGAACCGGTATCTAATACCCTGATGCTACTAGGAGTACTAGTAAAGTACACATTCACACAATGTATATCCAATATACTTCTATCGACAGCCTTCTCATCTACCAAGTATCTAGGGTAATTCTGCTCCAGTGGTTGTTCCCCTTATTACAGAAGCACTCAGTCTCGGGTTTGGGTTCAACCTTGGGTTTCTCCACTAGAGCAGCAGCTGATTTGCCGTTTCATGAAGTATCCCTTCTTGCCCTTGCCCTTCTTGAAACTAGTGGTTTCACTAACCATCAACAATTGATGCTCCTTCTTGATTTCTACTTTCGCGGTGTCAAACATCGCGAATATTTCAAGGATCATCATATACATCCCTGATATGTTATAGTTCATTACGAAGCTCTAGCAGCTTGGTGGCAATGACTTTGGTGAAACATCACTATCTTATCTGGAAGATCAACTCCCACTCGATTCAAGTGATTGTTGTACTCAGACAATCTGAGCACAAGCTCAACGATTGAGCTTTTCTCCCTTAGTTTGTAGGCCAAAAAAATCGTTGGAGGTCTTATACCTCTTGACGTGGGCACGAGCCTGAAATCCCAATTTCAGCCCTCGAAACATCTCATATGTTCCGCGACATTTCAAAAAATGTCTTCGGTGCCTCAATTCTAAACCATTTATCATTACCGAACTATCATGTAGTCATCAAAACGTGTATGTCAGATGTTCGCAACATCCATAGACCACGTTCGAGGTCCAGTACACCGAGCGGTGCATTAAGGACACAAGCCTTGTACTGTCCGCATAATTGCTACTATCAACTTTCAACTATATTTTCTCTAGGAACATATCTAAAACAGTAGAACTAAAGCGCGAGCTTACGACATAATTTGCAAAGACCTTTTGACTATGTTCAGGATAATTAAGTTCATCTTATGAACTCCCACTCAGATAGACATCCCTCTCGTCATCTAAGTGATTACATGATCCGAGTCGACTAGGCCGTGTCCGATCATCACGTGAGACGGATTAGTCATCATCGGTGAACATCTTCATGTTGATCGTATCTACCATACAACTCATGCTCGACCTTTCGGTCTCTTGTGTTCCGAGGCCATGTCTGTACATGCTAGGCTCGTCAAGTCAACCTAAGTGTTTGCATGTGTTCCGAGGCCATGTCTGTACATGCTAGGCTCGTCAACACCCGTTGTATTCGAACTTAAGAATCTATCACACCCGATCATCACGTGGTGCTTCGAAACGACGAACTTTCGCAACGGTGCACAGTTAGGGGGAACACTTTCTTGAAATTTTAATGAGGGATCATCTTATTTACTACCGTCGTTCTAAGCAAATAAGATGCAAAAACATGATAAACATCACATGCAATCAAATAGTGACATGATATGGCCATCATCACTTTGCTCCTTTCGATCTCCATCTTCGGGGCTCCATGATCATCATCGTCACCGGCATGACACCATGATCTTCATCATCATGATCTCCGTGAAGTTGTCTCGTCAACTATTACTTCTACTACTATGGCTAACGGTTAGCAATAAAGTAAAGTAATTACATGACGTTTATGTTGACACGCAGGTCATAAATAAATTAAAGACAACTCCTATGGCTCCTGCCGGTTGTCATACTCATTAACATGCAAGTCGTGATTCCTATTACAAGAACATGATCATCTCATACATCACATATATCATACATTACATCCTCTGGCCATATCACATCACATGGCATACCCTGCAAAAACAAGTTAGACGTCCTCTAATTGTTGTTTGCATGTTTTACGTGGCTGCTATGAGTTTCTAGCAAGAACGTTTCTTACCTACGCAAAACCACAACGTGATATGTCAATTGCTATTTACCCTTCATAAGGACCCTTTTCATCGAATCCGATCCGACTAAAGTGGGAGAGACTGGCACCCGCTAGCCACCTTATGCAACTAGTGCATGTCAGTCGGTGGAACCTGTCTCACGTAAGTGTACGTGTAAGGTCGGTCCGGGCCGCTTCATCCCACAATGCCGCCGAATCAAGATTGACTAGTAACGGTAAGCATATTGAACAAAATCAACGCCCACAACTACTTTGTGTTCTACTCGTGCATTGAATCTACGCAATAGACCTAGCTCATGATGCCACTGTTGGGGAACGTAGCAGAAATTCAAAATTTTCTACGCAACACCAAGATCAATCTATGGAGTAATCTAGCAACGAGGCAAGGAGAGTGCATCTACATACCCTTGTAGATCGCTAAGCGGAAGCGTTCAAGTGAACGGGGTTGATGGAGTCGTATTCGTCGTGATCCAAATCACCGATGACCAAGTGCCGAACGGATGGCACCTCCGCGTTCAACACACGTACAGCCCGGTGACGTCTCACATGCCTTGATCCAGCAAGGAGAGAGGGAGAGGTTGAGGAAGACTCCATCCAGCAGCAACACAACGGCGTGGTGGTGGTGGAGGAGCGTGGTGATCCAGCAGGGCTTCGCCAAGCACTACGAGATATGAGGAGGAGAGAGGCAGGGCTGCACCAACAGGGAGAGATCAAATCGCGTGTTTTGGGCAGACCCTAGGCCTCATATATATAGGGGAAGGGGAGGAGGGTGCGCCCCCTCTAGGGTTCCCACCCCTAGAGGGGCGGCAGCCCTAGATGGGTCTTGGGGTGGCGGCCAAGAGGGGAAGGGGAGAGGGAGGCGCACCAGTATGGGCCTTAGGGCCCATCTGCCCTAGGGTTTGCCCCCTTCTCCTCTCCCTTGCGCCTTGGGCCCTTGTGGGGGGCGCACCAGCCCACCTGGGGCTGGTCCCCTCCCACACTTGGCCCATGCAGCCCTCCGGGGCTTGTGGCCCCACTTGGTGGACCCCCGGACACCTCCGGTGGTCCCGGTACACTATCGGTGATGCCCAGAACACTTCCGGTGGCCAAAACCATACTTCCTATATATAAATCTTTACCTCCGGACCATTCCAGAACTCCTCGTGACGTCCGGGATCTCATCCGGGACTCCGAACAACATTCGGTAACCACATACGAACTTCCTTTATAACCCTAGCGTCATCGAACCTTAAGTGTGTAGACCCTACGGGTTCGGGAA
The DNA here is from genome assembly GCA_032464435.1 of Aegilops umbellulata. Taxonomy (NCBI): domain Eukaryota; kingdom Viridiplantae; phylum Streptophyta; class Magnoliopsida; order Poales; family Poaceae; genus Aegilops; species Aegilops umbellulata. Next base: position 421,770,551 of record CP136059.1, read on the forward strand.
CCATGCAGACATGATCGAGACGTTCTCCGGTCAATAACCAACAGCGGGATCTGGATACCCATGTTGGCTCCCACATGTTCCACGATGATCTCATCGGATGAACCACAATGTCGAGGATTCGATCAATCCCGTATACAATTCCCTTTGTCTAGCGGTATAGTACTTGCCCGAGATTCGATCGTCGGTATCCCGATACCTTGTTCAATCTCGTTACGGGCAAGTCTCTTTACTCGTTCCGCAACACATCATCCCGTGATCAACTCCTTGATCACATTGTGCACATTATGATGATGTCCTACCGAGTGGGCCCAGAGATACCTCTCCGTCACACGGAGTGACAAATCCCAGTCTCGATTCGTGCCAACCCAACAGACACTTTCGGAGATACCCGTAGTGCACCTTTATAACCACCCAGTTACGTTGTGACGTTTGGCACACCCAAAGTATTCCTACGGTATCCGGGAGTTGCACAATCTCATGGTCTAAGGAAACGATACTTGACATTAGAAAAGCTTTAGCATACGAACTACATGATATTGTGCTAGGCTTAGGATTGGGTCTTGTCCATCACATCATTCTCCTAATGATGTGATCCCGTTATCAACGACATCCAATGTCCATGGTCAGGAAACCGTAACCATCTATTGATCAACGAGCTAGTTAACTAGAGGCTTACTAGGGACATGGTGTTGTCTATGTATCCACACATGTATCTGAGTTTCCTATCAATACAATTCTAGCATGGATAATAAACGATTATCATGAACAAGGAAATATAATAATAACCTATTTATTATTGCCTCTAGGGCATATTTCCAACAATAACCGTGTGCGGTAGGGTGCTAGGATGCTTGCTGGTGGATGTCGTCCTTGGCCTTGTCGGCCTTCTTGGGGAGGAGCACGGTGTGGATGTCGGGCATCAGCCCGTCGTCGGCGATGGTGAACGCGCACAACAACCGACTCAACTCCTCATCGTTGCACACCGCTGGCTGGATGTGCTGCGGCACGATCCGGTTCTTCTTGTTGTCCCGCGTCGTGTTGCCAGCAGGCTCCAGGGTCTGAATCAAAGAGAAAGAAATGAAATGGTGAGATCGAGGACCGCGAGGAACCGTGCGCGCGGGGAACAGAGAAACAAGGAGAGGAGGAGCCGGGGGAATGTCTACCTCAGTGGCGAGGTAGACGAGGGCGCCGGTACTGATGTGTTGTGCGTAATTGCCGCCCCTAAGGTACCTGGTGACGCGATTGACGGGGATTTGGAGGCCGGCCATGGACGACTGAGACATGGACTTCGTGCTGGCGGCGGGCTTCGACTTGCCCCTCCCGCTATCGACAATGGCCATCTTTGGGCCGCGGTGGAGGGTGGACGCACTGGTGCTGTGGTTGCCAGAGAGATTGTTGGAGGTTGGTCAGATCGTGGAGAGAGCGGGGTGTTTGTGAAGGTGGAAAGGTCAGGGTTGTGGCTTGTTATAAAGAGAAGGGACGCCGTGCGTGATTGGCTCGAAAATTTTGTTTTGGTTTGGCGCGGGAATTTGGGATCACGGAGATTTGTTGAAAAAGTGGTTGACGCAAGGAATTGTCCATCCGATCCTAGCCGTCCATCGGACCAGTCTCCTGCCGTCCTATCGAGAGCCAATGCATCCAGCTGACATGGTTTTGAGTTGTTCTAGTACAATATCCAAAGGAGAAATTTGGATAGGCACCTCCTGCCCTTTTATGCAACCATCTATTCGCTTGATTTGGTTCTGAGTTGTTTTTAGACTTAAACATGGCTTTGTGCAATCTCTAGATTGGTTCGACTTTCATTGAGTGAGAAGCGGTTCGCTGGCGTGAGGTCTGCTACGACGAGGCGGAGCAGTTCTTCGTGCGTGTGGAATCCCTTTTTGTTTTCTCGCACTAGGGCCTCTGGTGCCAAGACCGACCACGTAGCCAACACAACTCTCTGGTTACTTCTGATTCTAGATTCTCTTGTTCACTCCATCAGTGATGTACATTGTGACAGGCTGACAGTGTGGAACAATGATGCAGAGCAGATGCACCGCAGGATCATTGAATACTACAAGCTAATCATTTCCTAATGCCTCCCAGATCTAATTAAAATCTTTGTGCTACATGTGGCCCAATGTATATTTCGTAATTTTTTAAACATAACTTTAACGAAATCAGAGGAATTGTCTTGAGTATTATGCACCCATGACTAGCATACTCGGAGATAAAATATGTGGGCACAACAGATGAGTATCCTATATTTCTCTACTTTTGGCTATGTGATCACCGTCAACCACAGTTGATGGAAACTATATATATGCACAAACATTTGAAGGGGAGGTCGCAACAAATAAATGTCATAACAACTCCTCATCGATGAGGTGGATGGCCACGAGTAATTGGTTTGACATACTTTTTTATTTTAGGTTTGCTTGAGTTTGTACAATCATTTTTTCAACCAAGTGAGCTTCTTGTACTTGGTTGATACTAATACCAATGCAATTAAGGTCATCACATAAATTTTTCAATAACCGAGGATGGCGAGGAAGCGCGAGCGGGTGAGGGGAACGAAACAGGGAGATGCATCCCTCGTCGGCGAGGTACTCGAGGATGACGGCGAGGTAGATGGGGGCGTCGGCGCCGACGCGCTGTGCATACTTGCCAACCTTGAGGTACCTGGTGACGCAGCCGACGGGAATTCGGAGGTCGCCTTGGATGACCGGGACATGACCTTCGGCTGCCAGCGGGCTTCGCCTTGCCCCACCAGCTGCCGGCACTGGCGATCTTCTAGTTCGTGGTGGAGGGTGGACGCATTGGGGTTGTGGTCGCTAGAGAGATCGCCTAGATGTGTGAGAAGGTGGAGTGCGAAGGGTGTATGAGACGGTGTAGTGGTGGTAGGGGGGAGGGGGCATGTTATAAAGAGACAAAGAGGCGGCGCGTGATTGATTGGGAGGGCGAGGCCTCGGATCGGTGACGTGGACAGTGAAGGTGAATTTTTGTCTTGGGTTTGACGCGGTTTGGCGATTTGGGACGGTAAAAGTAGAAAAGCAGTTAAAGGAGGGAAATTGTCCATCCGATTGTAGCCGTTCGTGGGAGTATAATCATATCGTTCGTTTCAGAGACGAATGATCCAGCGACATGGGTTTGTTTTGTTCTAGTACATTCTGCAAAGAGGATATTTGGATCAGCATCCCTGACCTTTTATGCTATCATCTAAGAGCATCTACAACCGGATCTCTCAAATCCGTCTCATACGCCCGGGCGGGCAGCCCGATCACTGTCCGGTCATAATTTTTTGACAGACGGCCCTCAAACGCGATGGTTGACCGGCACCACCCCATATCCACCCCAAATATGGGGTAGATATGTGGCGCCCGGGCATGCCCGCCACGTCGGCCTGACAGCGTGGCCCCACACGGAAAAAGCCCGGAAATCCGGTGGTCCGACGGATGCCGCGACCGTCGCCACGGTGTGAACGCCGCGTGGCGCCGCTCCGGCTCGCCGCCCAAGACGAAATCCGGCTATTTAAGTCGGCCGGCGTCCCGCAACCCTAACCCATCCCCCCTCTCCGTGCCGCCAGTTCGAGCCCATCCACCTCCTTCCTCTCCCACTCCGTCGCTCTGCCCACGCTCCGGCACTGCGCCATGGTCCGAAGCAAGATCACCTACTATGCCATGCTGACGCCGGAGCGCCGCTACGAGATTCAACAGCAGATCCAGGCGAAGTAAGCCGCGCATGGCACCTGCATCGCTACCGGGCTGCCTCCAGACTCGCTGGAGCCGAAGGAGGAGGAGGAGGAGCAGCCGGGGGAAGAGGGGGAGGAGGAGGAGGAGATGGCTCCGATGAAGGCGGAGGAGCCGAACCAGCAGGTGTCGACCTTCAACATAGAGCAGGCGGAGGCAGAGTTCGCAGTCACCCAGTCCGACGAGATGGCCGAGAGTCCATCCAGGATGAGGCCTATCTGGAGGCCAACCGGGCATTCTTTTGGCGGGAGCAGGCCGAGTCCGACGCGCTCTTCGCCGAGCTCGCCGCGGAGCAGCCGGAGGAACCGGAGCTGCAGCTGCCGCCCATGCTGCCGGAGCCGAGCACGGAGATCGTCGTGATCTCCGACGAGGAGTAGTTAGGATAGACGTAGTACGTAGGTTCTATTTCCTTTTACATGTCTTTGTATGGATATAAGAATCGAGTATAAGATGTCCGGATGCAACAAGTGAAATTTAAGGTGTGCCTGATCACTGCCAGCGGACACGCCCGGGCGCGTCCGCGGGCGTTTGAGGGACTGAATTTGCCATATGTGACTATAGATGCTCTAATTCACTTGATTTGGTTCCAAATTTTTTAGTCTCACACATGGTTTTCTTTAAACTCTTCGGATCGAGTTTCATTAAGTGAGAAGCGGTTTGTGGTCAGCTACGACAAATCCGGGGTTTTCTTCGCGCGCGTGTGTATAGAGTCCCTTCGCAACCGCTGCTGCAGAAACCCGCTCCGCCGATCCCCATCGCTCACGAAATCTCTCTTGCTCTCCTGCTCGCATCCCTGCCTGAGTCCGGTCCAAAGCACGCCGTCGGCGTCTTCCTTCGCCCGCGCGGCCACTGGCCTCTCCTCGGAGAACTGGGAAGCCAAAAGGAGTACCTACCACTAGTAGAAAAAGGGTCAAACGTGAAACACATTAGTGCCGGTTTGTATTTAAGCCGGTACTAATGGTATCATTAGTGCCGGTTCGAACGGATTTGCATTAATGCCGGTTCGTGTCGAACCTTTAGTACCGGTTCGTGGCATGAACCGGTACTAAAGGGGTGGTGGCAGGCCGGGGCCCCACGATCACCTTTAGTACCGGTTCGTGCCACGAACCGGTACTAACGGGGTCTGACCTATAGTACCGGCTGGAGACACAAACCGGCACTATAGAGCATTTTTCAAACTCTACCCCCCCCCCCCCCCCCCCGCGTCGATCGCCTTTTCAGTTTTAAAAAAAATAAACGAAAATGATGGAAATGTCAAAAAAATAAAAGAAAATAAGTTTCCCATGTGATATGTGGTCTAGTTGTTGGGAAAATTTGCAAATGTGAATTTTGACTTTATTTGCAAAATCTCTCTGAAATTTGTAAAAATGGGCATAACTTTTGCATACTAACTCGGATGAAAAAGTTTTTATATGAAAAATCATCTACTCGAAAAGTTACATCCAAATTTAACCGGGGGAACCCCGTTAAACATTTGCAAAATCCTCAAAAACCTAATAGAAAAAAGTTACGGGGCTTTTAAGATCTAGAGTGGAAAAAATTGAAAAAAATTCAAACTGTGGGCATACTGTGGTCAAACAATGGTCAAACTAGTTATTCTAGAATATTAGTGTTACTAAATAATTATTTCAATTTTTTGAATTTTGGTCAAATCTGGTCAAACTATGGTCAAACTATGGTCAAACTATGGTCAAACTGTGGTCAAACTTATTCAAGAAATATTAGCGTTACTAAATAATTACTGTTTTTTTTAGAATAATAGTTTCAAACTCAAACGGTGAAATGTGTGACTTCATGCTCAAGCTAAACTCTGGAGGGTTAATAGGATTGACATCTTACTATTATCAAGAAAACAACAAGTGCAGACTCGAAAACGAAGGAGAATAGAACCTGAAAGTTAAGCGTGCTCGGACTGGAGTAGTGAGAGGGATGGGTGACTAGTCAGGAAGTTAGATGATTTGGAATGAGTGATCCACACTTGAGCAGTTAAGAGAGGTGATTAGAGACTAAATCATCAAATAATTCGGAAAAATTAAAAATAAAAAAAATTAATTTTTTTTCCAAAACTTTCAAAATAAAAATAAAAAAACTTTAGTACCGGTTGGTAACACCAACCGGTACTAAAGGTCCCCCGTATCAGGGTGCGAGCTCACGCCACGTGATGGCACTTTAGCGCCGTTTCGTGCCGAAGCGGTACTAGGAGGGGGGACTTTAGTGCCGAAATTTTAGTGGCGGTTCCATAACCGGCACTAAAGGCCCTTACAAACCGGTACTAATGGTCCGTTTTCTACTAGTGTACGTGAAGGTCCGTCGGCGTCTTCCTTCGCCCGCGCGGCCACTGGCCTCTCCTCGGAGAACTGGGAAGCCAAAAGGAGTACCTACGTGAAGGCCCACGTACTACTATGACTGGCCTGGTCTGGCACTGGACTACTGGTTCTCCGGAGATTCTCTGACGACCACCGTGCCTGGGAGCAGCGGGCGTTGCCGCTCGTGCCGAAGCAGCAGCTGTCGTGGGCACGAGGGGCAGAGGCGGACCTTGGCGCCCGGCGCACGGACGCGGAGCTCCCGTGCGACCACCGACCCGGACGTGCAACAGCTCGCCGTGGGCTGTCGCCTCGTCGACGTCCGCGTCCAGGAGGAGCACGGCGGCACCTATGGGCGACACACGACGACACACCGACCTCCTCTTGGCGTGGTCACCCTGCTCGCTACGCACGCGCTGCAGGCCGGGGCTCGATGCGCTCGTCCTCGCCGTCGCCGTGGCGCAAGGCGTCCATGGATTGAGCTCGGAGCAGCCGGGGCCGACTCCTTCGGCAGGGGTGCTTGGGGCGTCGGTTTTGCTTGAGAGCACCTCGGGGCGGCGTGTTGCAGTCTTGGCCACGCAGGCGGTGCCCGGCGCGCTCTGGACGGACTCGTGGCCGAGCTCGAGCACGAGGCAGGGACGGCGACCCCGCACCAGCGAGTCCGTGCTGCGGCTGGGCCAGACCACGGCGGAGCTAGCAACAGCAAAGCAGCAGCTCGTCCATGCTGGCGCGAAGGTGCAGAGTGGGAGCACGAGATGGAGAGGCGCACGGAACGTGTTTGTGGGAATGCCTCTAGGAGAGAGAAGAGCAGACACACTAACAGGTGGGCCTTGCGACGAAGTGAAAAATTGGTGCCATGTAGGACTGACGACAGGACTCCACCGTCAGATTTTCTGTCAAAATGCACTCAATTGAGTTTTTAGTGTTTTCAGCAAACCTTTACGAAAATAGTGTTTTTGGTACCGTCGGACGCAATTGTGGTGGTTTTGCCAATTTACTCGAATTAGAGAGAAAGAAATGAAACGATGAGATCGAGGACCGCGAGGAACCATCGCGCGAGGAATAGAGAAACGGGGAGAGGAGGAGCTGGGGGAATGTGTACCTCAGTGGCGAGGTAGACGGGGGCGCCGGCGCCGACATGTTGTGCGTAATTGCCGCCCTTGAGGTATCTGGTGACGCAACCGACGGGGAACTGGAGGCCAGCCTTGGATGACCGGGACACGGACTTCGTGCTAGTGGCGGGCTTCGCCTTACCCCTCCCGCTGCCGGCAATGGCCGTCTTCGGGTCGTGGTGCAGGGTGGACATATTGGTGCTGTGATCGCCGGAGAGACTGCCGGAGGTTGGTGAGATTGTGGAGAGAAGCGGGGTGTTTGTGATGGTGGAAAGGCAGTGGATGTGGCATGTTATAAAGAGAAGCGACGACCGTGCGTGATTGGTGTGGAGGGTGACGTCGCGAATCAGTGACGTGGATGGGGGAGGGGTTGGCTCAAAAAGATTGTTTGGGTTTGGCCCGGTTTGGGAATTTGGGATCACGGAGATTTCTGGAAAGAGTGGTTGATTGTCCATCCGATCCTAGCCCTTTGTCGGACGAGTCTCCTGTTGTCTAATTCAGAGTCAATGCATCCAGCTGACATGGGTTTGGGCTGTTCTAGTACAGTCTCCAAAGGAGAAATTTATTGACTTGAGGTCTGCTACGACGAGGCAGAGCAGTTCTTCGTGAGTATGGAGTCCCCTTTTGCTTTCTCGCACGCCTCTGGTGCCAAGGCCGACCACGTATAGCCAACGCGACTCTGGATACTTTTGATTCTAGATTCTCCTGTTCACGCCATCGGTGACCAATCCACAGGGTTCATTCCATTATGGCGACATTACCGTGACCGATGTGTACCTGTTGCAGAGTCGATCCCCCAAGCTCATAGACGGGCAACTACGTTCTACTATAAATGGGATCTCTTACATTGCTCCATCCACTCCATCTCTTAGTCATGGTGGTCGGGACCCATCATCGCCATCGCCGAGGTGGCCAAAAATACTGTTCATGTACAGACCAACACACCGAAAGAGGAAAAGAGTGGAGACGGAGTGGCCATGGACGGAGGAACTTGAGGACGTCAACAATACGACGAGTTCTACAACAGCGAACCACCGCCCGGGCCGTACCAAAACCACACCGAAAAATGAGGTCGTGGTGGAGGGAAGACGGAGAAAGACTCGCCTCCTCCCGACCCTGGTCAACGTCCAGCAGAGGAGGAGTCGCACAACAGACGGGGAAAAGGTGATGGCCTCGCCATCAAGAAGATTAACGATGCTTAGTAAGCGACTATCATGTTTCCTTTTCTTTTCATATGACACTCTAGCGAGTGGCTTTTTCCTGTTCTGGTTTCTAGCGTTTTCTTTGGTTTTCGGTCAGCCTTTTCTTACAATTTCCAAAAAATCACGAAAAAATGTATTCTAAGTAAGCGAAAACTTTTTAAAATTTGTTTTGCGGATTTTATTTTAAAACCTGATTTCTTTTGGAAAAAAGAACATTCTAGAAAACTTTTGTGGAACATTTGAAAAACTCTGGATCAATTTTTGAACATTTTCATTAAATAACTTAACATTTAGAAAGCATGATTTTGTTAATAATTGAATATTTTAATTTTTTTCCAATCATTTTACGAAAACATGAAAAATTAACAAGTAAAGAAGATAACAGGACCTTCTTAAAAAAATCCAAAAAATGGGCAAAGAAAGAAGTAGGAAAAGGATCAAACAAAAAATAGACTGAAACCTTTTAGAAGGTTCGCAAAACCGGTAATAAAGCAAACAAGAAAATGTTCCTAAAACATATACTATCAGGTTCTCCTGCTGCATATAGAAATCTTAGATATAATATATTGGATAAGAGTGGAGGTTTACTGATCTTCTCGCATTGTCGCGATTGAAATGGGGCGATCTTCTAAGCAACTTAGTGCTGTGTGCTTCCTCTTCTTCTTAACTTGCTTTCTCACATAGATGCTCTCTCGAAACAGTAAGCTTGGTCCATTGTAAAGTGGATGAGCCAAGCCAAGATATAAGGGCATCTCCAGCCGCGCCCGCAGGAAGGGCTCCCCAGGCTTTTTTTTTTGGCACCGGCGCCGAAAAATCGGCCCAGTCTTGCCCTCAGGAGCCCGATTTTCGCCGGCTTGGGCCGAAAACAGCGCCGACGGATCCAGACCGAACCCGGCACGCTGGGGGGCGCCCGGGGGCGCCGGGCGAACTGTTTTGGCGCGAAAAAGCCGCGGGCCCGCCGCGTCAGCGACACGGCTCTCTTCTCGGCCCTTCGTCGTCCTCATCGCCTCGTTTTCCGCGGCGAATCAATGCCAAAGCTGCCGCGCTGCCGCGCCGGTCAGCCTGCGCCATTGATGCCTCACTGGCGGCGCAGTGAAGGCCGGATGACGCGCGTCCCTCGCCCTCCCTCGCCCCACCACGCGTACACACGGCCGGCACGCGTACGGGCGGCGCCTCGGCCTATATAACGCGCCCAAGTGAGCTCGGCGATCTCACACTCTCTCGCCGTCGTCGTTCCTTCCTCTCCTCTCTCTCGCCGTCTCCAGTTCATCACACCCATGGCCGAGCGCTTCCCAGGCGACGGCGCGGCGGCGAACGGCTTCGGCCGCCGCCATCTTCACGAGGACGAGGCTCGCCTCCTTTCCAAGGCCGAGCACCCGGTCCCGCCAGACATGCGGGTGCCCGGGGAGTGGAGGATCAGCGCCGGTGGCGTGCCGGTGCCCCCGGTACCCACCGGCGCGGCGCGGCGTGCGGAGATTGCACGCATCCACTCGAACTTGCCGCGTGAGGCGAGGGAGGGCCCACGGTACGTCCCCGACTCCCCGCTCTGGGAGCCTTACTTCCGCCGCCGTCACGCCCGGCAGCTCGAGGCTACCAACGGCATCGTGCCCTCCGGCAGGCTCAACGCCACCGGACGTCGTCGGTGGTGGGGCGTGCCCGGGCGCACGTTGGAGGCCGTCCTCGAGTACATCGAGGGCGGTAACACGCCGCGCCTCGAGTACCCCGCTCCCCCGTCCTTCTCACGCCGCCGGGGAAGCTCCTGGACCCCGAGGCGCATGGAGACCGGGGGGTCCTCTTCCTCGTCCGGCGGCTCTCCCTGCCTCCACCTCCGCCCCGTCAAGCCGGAGCCCCAGGGCACGCCTGTCAGCACGCGCACCCGCAGCTCCGGCGTCCGCATCGGCGACAACGCCTCCCCGACCGGCCGCTTCGTCCTTGTCGAGCCCAATGTCGGGGAACGTAGCAGAAATTCAAAATTTTCCTACGTGTCACCAAGATCTATCTATGGAGAGACCAGCAACGAGGGGAAGGAGAGTGCATCTACATACCCTTGTAGATCGCTAAGCGGAAGCGTTCAAGTGAACGGGGTTTATGGAGTCGTACTCGTCGTGATCCAAATCACCGATGACCAAGTGCCGAACGGACGACACCTCCGCGTTCAACACACGTACAACCCGGTGACGTCTCCCATGCCTTGATCCAGCAAGGAGAGAGGGAGAGGTTGAGGAAGACTCCATCCAGCAGCAGCACAACGGCGTGGTGGTGGTGGAGGAGCGTGGCGATCCTGCAGGGCTTCGCCAAGCACCGCAAGAGAGGAGGAAGAAGAGACGCAGGGCTGCACCAACGAGAGATCGAATCGCGTGTGTTATGGGTAGCCCCAGGCCTCACTATATATAGGGGAGAGGGAGGAGGGTGCGCCCCCTCTAGGGTTCCCACCCCTAGGGGGGGCGGCAGCCCTAGATGGGAAAGGGTGGCGGCCAAGAGGGGAGGGGAGAGGGAGGCGCACCAATATGGGCCCTAAGGCCCATATCCCCTTAGGGTTTGCCCCCTTTCCACCTCTTAGGCACCTTGGGCCCTTGTGGGAGGCGCACCAGCCCACTTAGGGGCTGGTCCCTCCCCACCCTTGGCCCATGCAAGCCTCCGGGGGAGGTGGCCCCACTTGGTGGACCCCCGAGACCCTCCGGTGGTCCCGGTACACTACCGATAAAACCCGAAACTCTTTCGGTGACCAAAACAGGACTTTCCATATATAAATCTTTACCTCCGAATCATTCCGGAACTCCTCGTGACGTCCAGGATCTCATCCGGGACTCCGAACAACATTCGGTAACCACATACAAACTTCCTTTATAACCCTAGCGTCATCGAACCTTAAGTGTGTAGACCCTACGGGTTCGGGAACCATGCAGACATGACCGAGACGTTCTCCGGTCAATAACCAACAACGGGATCTGGATACCCATGTTGGCTCCCACATGTTCCACGATGATCTCATCGGATGAACCACGATGTCAAGGACTTAATCAATCCCGTATACAATTCCCTTTGTCTATCGGTACGATACTTGCCCGAGATTCGATCGTCGGTATCCCGATACCTTGTTCAATCTCGTTACCGGCAAGTCTCTTTTACTCGTTCCGCAACACATCATCCCGTGATCAACTCCTTGATCACATTGTGCACATTATGATGATGTCCTACCGAGTGGGCCCAGAGATACCTCTCCGTCACACGGAGTGACAAATCCCAGTCTCGATTCGTGCCAACCCAACAGACACTTTCGGAGATACCCGTAGTGCACCTTTATAGCCACCCAGTTATGTTGTGACGTTTGGCACACCCAAAGTATTCCTACGGTATCCGGGAGTTGCACAATCTCATGGTCTAAGGAAATGATACTTGACATTAGAAAAGCTTCAGCATACGAACTACATGATCTTGTGCTAGGCTTAGGATTGGGTCTTGTCCATCACATCATTCTTCTAATGATGTGATCCCGTTATCAATGACATCAAATGTCCATGGTTAGGAAACCGTAACCATCTATTGATCAACGAGCTAGTCAACTAGAGGCTTACTAGGGACATGGTGTTGTCTATGTATCCACACATGTATCTGAGTTTCCTATCAATACAATTCTAGCATGGATAATAAACGATTATCATGAACAAGGAAATATAATAATAATCAATTTATTATTGCCTCTAGGGCATATTTCCAACAGTCTCCCACTTGCACGAGAGTCAATAATCTAGTTCACATCGATATGTGATTAACACTTAAGGTCACATCCCTATGTGACTAACACCCAGGAGTTCTGGGTTTGTACATGTTATGCTTGTGAGAGAGGTTATAGTCAACAGGTCTGAACCTTTAAGATCCGTGTGTGCTTTACAAATCTCTATGTCATCTCCTAGATGCAGTTACCACGCTCTGTTTGGAACTATTCCAAATAACTGTTCTACTATACGAATCCAGTTTACTACTCAGAATAATCTGGATTAGTGTCAAAGTTTGCATCGGCGTAACCCTTTACGACGAACTCTTTTACTACCTCCATAATCGAGAAAATTCCTTAGTCCACTAGTTACTAAGGATAACCTTGACCGTTGTCCTGTGATCCATTTCTAGATCACACTTGTACCCCTTGACTGACTCATGGTTTGGCACACTTCAGGTGCGGTACACAACATAGCATACTTTAGAGCCTACGACTAAAGCATAGGGGACGACCTTCGTCCTTTCTCTCTATTCTGCCGTGGTCAGGTTTCGAGTCTTACTCAATGTTCACACCTTATAACACAGCCAAGAACTCCTTCTTTGCTGATCTATTTTGAACTCCTTCAAAATCTTGTCATGGTATGTGTTCGTTTGAAAGTACTATTAAGCGATTTTGATCTATCCTTATAGATCTTGATGCTCAATGGTCAAGTAGCTTAATCCAGATTTCCATTAAAAAACACTTTTCAAACAACCCTATATGCTTTCCAAAAATTCTACATCATTTCCGATAAACAACATATACTCATCAGAAATTCTATAGTGCTCCCACTCACTTCTTTGGAAATACAAGTTTCTCATAAACTTTGTATAAACCCAAAATCTTTGATCATCTCATCAAAGCGTACATTCCAACTCCGAGATGCTTACTCCAGTCCTTAGAAGGATTGCTGGAGCTTTGCATACTTGTTAGCATCTTTCAGGATGGACAAAATCCTCTGGTTGTATCACATACAACCTTTCCTCAAGAAAATCGTCGAGGAAACAATGTTTTGACATCCTATCTGCAAGATTTCATAAATAATGCAGTACCTGCTAATTCCAACAGACTCTTAGCATCGCTACGAGTGAGGAAGTCTCATCGTAGTCAACTCCTTGAACTTGTCGGGAAACATCTTAACGACAAGTCGAGCTTTCTTAATGGTGACATTTACCATCATTGTCCGTCTTCCTTTTAAAATCCATCTGTACTCAACAGCCTTAAGACCATCGAGCCGTTCTGCCAAAGTCTACACTTTGTTTTCATACATGGATCCTCTCTCGGATTTATGGCCTCGAGCCATTCATCGGAATCCGGGCCCACCATCGCTTCTCCATAGCTCGTAGGTTCATTGTTGTCTAGCAACATGACTTCCAAGACAGGATTACGTGCCACTTTGAAACAGCACGCATCCTTGTCGTCCTACGAGGTTTGGGAGTGACTTGATCCGAAGTCTCATGATCACTATCATAAGCTTCCACTTCAATTGGTGTAGGTGCCACAGGAACAACTTCCTGTGCCCTGCTACACACTAGTTGAAGTGACGGTTCCATAACCTCATCAAGTCTCCACCATCCTCCCACTCAATTCTTTCGAGAGAAACTTTTCCTCGATAAAGGACCCGATTCTAGAAACAATCCCTATTGCTTTCGAATATGAGACAGGAGGTATACCCAACTGTTTTGGGTGTCCTATGAAGATGCATTTATCCGTTTTGGGTTCGAGCTTATCAGCCTGAAACCTTTTCATATAAGCGTCGCAGCCCCAAACTTTTAAGAAATGACAGCTTAGGTTTCTCTAAACCATAGTTTATACGGTGTCATCTCATCGGAATTACGTGGTGCCCTATTTAAAGTGAGTGCGGTTGTCTCCAATGCCTAACCGATGAAGGATAGTGGTAATTCGATAAGAGACATAATGGTACGCACCATATCCAATAGGGTGCAACTATGATGTTCGGACACACCATCACACTATGGTGTTCCAGGCGGTATTAGTTGTGAAACAATTTCCACAATGTCTCAATTGTGTACCAAACTCGCAACTCAGATATTCATCTCTATGATCATACCATAGATATTTTATCCTCTTGTCACGACGATATTCAACTTCATTCTGAAATTACTTGAACCATTCAATAATTCAGACTTGTGTTTCATCAAGTAAATATGCTCAGTATCTACTCAAATCATCTGTGAAGTAAGAGCATAACGATATCCACTGCGTGCCTCAGCACTCATTGGACTGCACACATCAAAATGTGTTACTTCCAACAAGTTGCTTTCTTGTTCCATTTTACTGAAACCGAAGCTTTCAGTCATCTTGCCCATGTGGTATGATCTGCATGTCTCAAGCGATTCAAAATCAAGTGAGTCCAAACGGTCCATCTGCATGGAGTTTCTTCATGCGTATATACCAATAGACATGGTTCACATGTCTCAATCCTTTTCAAAATTGAGTGAGTCCAAAGATCCATCAACATGGAACTTCTTCATGCGTTTTATACCAATATGACTTATATGGCAGTGCCACAAGTAGGTGGTACTATCATTACTATCTTATATCTTTTGGCATGAACATGTGTATCACTATGATCGAGATTCAATAAACCATTCATTTTAGGTGCAAGACCATTGAAGATATCATTCAAATAAATAGAGTAACCATTATTCTCCTTAAATGAATAACCGTATTGCGATAGACACAATCCAATCATGTCTATGCTCAACGCAAACACCAAATAACAATTTTTAGGTTTAACACCAATCTCGATGGTAGAGGGAGCGTGTGATGCTTGATCATATCAACCTTGGAAGCACTTCCAACACATCTCGTCAGCTCACCTTTAGCTAGTCTCCGTTTATTCCGTAGCTTTTATTTCGAGTTACTAACACTTAGCAATCGAACCGGTATCTAATACCCTGATGCTACTAGGAGTACTAGTAAAGTACACATTCACATAATGTATATCCAATATACTTCTATCGACAGCCTTCTCATCTACCAAGTATCTAGGGTAATTCTGCTCCAGTGGCTGTTCCCCTTATTACATAAGCACTCAGTCTCGGGTTTGGGTTCAACCTTGGGTTTCTCCACTAGAGCAGCAGCTGATTTGCCGTTTCATGAAGTATCCCTTCTTGCCCTTGCCCTTCTTGAAACTAGTGGTTTCACTGACCATCAACAATTGATGCTCCTTCTTGATTTCTACTTTCGCGGTGTCGAACATCGTGAATATTCCAAGGATCATCATATCCATCCCTGATATAGTTCATCGCGAAGCTCTAGCAGCTTGGTGGCAATGACTTTGGAAAAACATCACTATCTTACCTGGAAGATCAACTCCCACTCGATTCAAGTGATTGTTGTACTCAGACAATCTGAGCACAAGCTCGACGATTGAGCTTTTCTCCCTTAGTCTGCAGGTTAAGAAAATCGTCGGAGGTCTTATACCTCTTGACATGGGCATGAGCCTGAAATCCCAATTTCAGCCCTCGAAACATCTCATATGTTCCGCGACATTTCAACAATGTCTTCGGTGCCTCAATTCTAAACCATTTATCATTACCGAACTATTATGTAGTCATCAAAACGTGTATGTCAGATATTCGCAACATCCACAGACCACGTTCGGGGTCCAGCACACCGAGCGATGCATTAAGGACATAAGCCTTCTATTGTCCGCATAATTGCTACTGTTAACTTTCAACAATATTTTCTCTAGGAACATATCTAAAACAGTAGAACTAAAGCGCGAGTTACGACATAATTTGCAAAGATCTTTTGACTATGTTCAGGATAATTAAGTTCATCTTATGAACTCCCATTCAGATAGACATCCCTCTAGTCATCTAAGTGATTACATGATCCGAGTCAACCAGGCCGTGTCCGATCATCACGTGAGATGGACTAGTCATCATCGGTGAACATCTCATGTTGATCGTATCTACCATACGACTCATGCTCGACCTTTCGGTCTCTTGTGTTCCGAGGCCATGTCTGTACATGCTAGGCTCGTCAAGTCAACCTAAGTGTTTCGCGTGTGTAAATCTGGCTTACACCCGTTGTATGTGAACGTAAGAATCTATCACACCCGATCATCACGTGGTGCTTCGAAACGACGAACTTTCGCAACGGTGCATAGTTAGGAGGAACACTTTCTTGAAATTTTAATGAGGGATCATCTTATTTACTACCGTCGTTCTAAGCAAATAAGATGCAAAAACATGATAAACATCACATGCAATCAAATAGTGACATGATATGGCCATCATCACTTTGCTCCTTTTGATCTCCATCTTCGGGGCTCCATGATCATCGTCGTCACCGGCATGACACCATGATCTCCATCATCATGATCTCCATCATCGTGTCTTCATGAAGTTGTCACGTCAACTATTACTTCTACTACTATGGCTAACGCTTTAGCAATAAAGTAAAGTAATTAAATGACGTTTATGTTGACACGCAGGTCATAAATAAATTAAAGACAACTCCTATGGCTCCTGCCGGTTGTCATACTCATCGACATGCAAGTCGTGATTCCTATTACAAGAACATGATCAATCTCATACATCACATATATCATTCATCACATCCTTTTGGCCATATCACATCACATGGCATACCCTGCAAAAACAAGTTAGACGTCCTCTAATTGTTGTTTGCATGTTTTACGTGGCTGCTATGGGTTTCTAGCAAGAACGTTTCTTACCTACGCAAAACCACAACGTGATATGTCAATTGCTATTTACCCTTCATAAGGACCCTTTTCATCGAATCCGATCCGACTAAAGTGGGAGAGACTGGCACCCGCTAGCCACCTTATGCAACTAGTGCATGTCAGTCGGTGGAACCTGTCTCACGTAAGTGTACGTTTAAGGTCGGTCCGGGCCGGTTCATCCCACAATGCCGCCGAATCAAGATTGACTAGTAACGGTAAGCATATTGAACAAAATCAACGCCCACAACTACTTTGTGTTCTACTCGTGCAAAGTATCTACGCAATAGACCTAGCTCATGATGCCACTGTCGGGGAACGTAGCAAAAATTCAAAATTTTCCTACGTGTCACCAAGATCTATCTATGGAGAGACCAGCAACGAGGGGAAGGAGAGTGCATCTACATACCCTTGTAGATCGCTAAGCGGAAGCGTTCAAGTGAACGGGGTTTATGGAGTCGTACTCGTCGTGATCCAAATCACCGATGACCAAGTGCCGAACGGACGACACCTCCGCGTTCAACACACGTACAGCCCGGTGACGTCTCCCATGCCTTGATACAGCAAGGAGAGAGGGAGAGGTTGAGGAAGACTCCATCCAGCAGCAGCACAATGACATGATGGTGGTGGAGGAGCGTGGCGATCCTGCAGGGCTTCACCAAGCACCGCAAGAGAGGAGGAAGAAGAGACGCAGGGCTGCACCAACGAGAGATCGAATCGCGTGTGTTATGGGCACCCCCAGGCCTCACTATATATAGGGGAGAGGGAGGAGGGTGCGCCCCCTCTAGGGTTCCCACCCCTAGGGGGGGCGGCAGCCCTAGATGGGAAAGGGTGGTGGCCAAGAGGGGAGGGGAGAGGGAGGCACACCAATATGGGCCCTAAGGCCCATATCCCCTTAGGGTTTGCCCCCTTTCCACCTCTTAGGCACCTTGGGCCCTTGTGGGAGGTGCACCAGCCCACTTAGGGGCTGGTCCCTCCCCACCCTTGGCCCATGCAAGCCTCCGGGGGAGGTGGCCCCACTTGGTGGACCCCCGAGACCCTCCGGTGGTCCCAATACACTACCGATAAAACCCGAAACTCTTTCGGTGACCAAAACAGGACTTCCCATATATAAATCTTTACCTCCGGACCATTCCGGAACTCCTCGTGACGTCCAGGATCTCATCCGGGACTCCGAACAACATTCGGTAACCACATACAAACTTCCTTTATAACCCTAGCGTCATCGAACCTTAAGTGTGTAGACCCTACGGGTTCGGGAACCATGCAGACATGACCGAGACGTTCTCCGGTCAATAACCAACAGCGGGATCTGGATACCCATGTTGGCTCCCACATGTTCCACGATGATCTCATCGGATGAACCACGATGTCAAGGACTTAATCAATCCCGTATACAATTCCCTTTGTCTATCGGTACGATACTTGCCCGAGATTCGATCGTCGGTATCCCGATACCTTGTTCAATCTCGTTACCGGCAAGTCTCTTTTACTCGTTCCGCAACACATCATCCCGTGATCAACTCCTTGATCACATTGTGCACATTATGATGATGTCCTACCGAGTGGGCCCAGAGATACCTCTCCGTCACACGGAGTGACAAATCCCAGTCTCGATTCGTGCCAACCCAACAGACACTTTCGGAGATACCCGTAGTGCACCTTTATAGCCACCCAGTTACGTTGTGACGTTTGGCACACCCAAAGTATTCCTACGGTATCCGGGAGTTGCACAATCTCATGGTCTAAGGAAATGATACTTGACATTAGAAAAGCTTCAGCATACGAACTACATGATCTTGTGCTAGGCTTAGGATTGGGTCTTGTCCATCACATCATTCTTCTAATGATGTGATCCCGTTATCAATGACATCAAATGTCCATGGTTAGGAAACCGTAACCATCTATTGATCAACGAGCTAGTCAACTAGAGGCTTACTAGGGACATGGTGTTGTCTATGTATCCACACATGTATCTGAGTTTCCTATCAATACAATTCTAGCATGGATAATAAACGATTATCATGAACAAGGAAATATAATAATAATCAATTTATTATTGCCTCTAGGGCATATTTCCAACACCCAAGCCGGAGCCCGGCCTCCCTGCGGAGTACGAGGAGATAGCCCGGCGTGGCTTCTCCGACGAGGATGCCCTGCGGTGGGCGCGGGACAACTACCTCCGCGACGAGATGGTCCGGCAGCGCCGGGCCCTGGAGGAGATCGCCGCCCGCAAGCGTGGGCGCGAGGACGAGAACGGCGTCGTGGTCCTCGACAGCGACGACGACGACGCCCCCGGACCGTCCAACCCGCCTCGCCAACCGGGGGAGGGATGCAGCAGGGACGGCGGAGGCGTCGGCGGGGGCGACGACGACGACGATGACGACGGCGATGGTGACCACACACGGTTCTACAGCCTCCTCGGCATGTAGAACCGTGTGGGCGGGCGGCGAAGCGGGCGGCGAGGGGGAAGGCGGGGGTAACCCGCGGTAGTTTTTTTTTCTTTTTTTGTAAAATATGTTTAAATTTGAACGAACTAGCCTGTGTTTGCGTCGTGTTTGCGCCGATTTCGAACTTTTTAAAAACCCGTAGGGGCCGATTTCGAACTTTTTAAATCAAGTGACCCGACGTCAAGTGACCCGACGAAGATGACGGAACAACCATCTTCATCCAACCACATGTCCTTCTTAATGATGAAGGTTTTCAAGAAGCTGTGGCAAATCGACCTTGACATTCGATTGTTACAGCAACAACCCCAAGTTTAATGTCTCTCCAGTCCCTAACCGACTACAAATCACCTAGAAATGTCTAGAGAGATTATCTCCAGCCCCTAAGGAATTGACAAGGGGGAATTTCAATAACTAGCAATGTTTAGTCACATTTGTTGCTTTGAATACACAAATTTTATAAGATTTGTGTATGAACTAGCAATGTTTGTTGCTCTGAATAACTAGCAATAATAATTAACAAAATTTTGTTGCTCCGAATTATACTAACATGAACAATGGAGTACAGTAACATGAAGGTTAGCCAAGCGATATGCTGATCAAGTTAACAATGGAGTAGTAACATGAACAATGGAGTACATAAATGGTCAATGTCCATAAATTTTGCCATGATTTCAGGAACTACAGATGACCAGGTTTGCAGCACCCTCTTCAAGCAATTGCATTGAAATTAATATTTGGTTTCTTTAGAAGATAGATGCAAATGCATGTTAATTGTTAGATGAAGAGGAAGAGTGAGTATAAGAGTAACTGTGATGGGAGCATCCACTATACAAAGAGACCTTGTTTGCATGACCAAATCGTCCACATTGATGGAAGAAAGCTTCAATTTCGTCCTTATCTGATCCACTCCAAGAACTTATTGCATCAACGATGTCAGATTCTGACATTGTAGATTCAGTTCTGGCACTCTGTGAATAGCATGAACAAAGGAAAGAATCAATATACTCCTTGAGTTTCAACTGTCTGAAATTTGTTTCCATGAACAGAGAAATCTTCTGCATGAAACTTGATTAAGTGAATAGCATGATAAAATCTTCCTTTGAGAGTGATCTATTGTTTGACTGAACTTCTGTTTCATCTGGTAAGTTTTTCACAACAACTGTATAGTAAATCTTCTGAAGGAGGAACATTGCAAGTTTAGCTTTCATTGAAGCTTGCAATGTTTTGAAGAAGAAGTTCATCTTGAAAAGAAGCTAAACCATCGATTCCTAAAACTTGCAATGTTCCTAAAAAAAACTAAACCATCTACTGCTCGATCACTTTAATCTTCTCTTTGACAGAACTTCTGTTTCATCTACAGAGAAATCTTCTGTTTGACTGAATCTGCAAGAAGGGGATGACGAGCTTTCAATTGGCACCACAGGGGGAAGCGGCGGAAAGGAGGAGAGGTGGACGGGGGCAGCAACAAGGAGGAGAGCTAAGCAGGGGTGCTCCGTCACGGGGGAGGGGGTCGCAAAAATGCCATTGCGGCATGATTTTTTGGACAGATGGAGTATAATTTTATCCATTTTATCTAATACTCTAACAACATTTTATCCATTGGTACTCGATTTAATTGATGTGTACTTTAGATGGCTTGGCTGCTTCTTAATATAGTTCCTTGACATTTATATTCTTGTCGACTGTTGAAGATTATTCATTCTCAGCCGCTACGGTTGTGTTGGCACATGTTCTTGGTTGGACACAACAAGCTCACACTGAATCTATTGAAAACACAGATGGGTAAGAATGACATTTCTTTTCTGAAATTGACCTAATGCGGTTAAAAATGTACACTAGGTGCAAATTCTCTCCTTGTACGAGAAACATCTTGCTAGTACGAGTTATTACTAACAATTGTAAGGATGTGTTTGGCTCCTCCCCCTCTTGCATCCACTTGTCTAAATATCAACACTCTTCTCTGCTCTGCTCTGCTCTTCTCTTCTTTTAGCAGAGTAGGCGCAACCAACACATCATTACAATTGGCTCCTGCCCATAAACAACTAACTCACTGTCACTATGTCCACAGATTCTTCCTTCAGATTACAGCAAGCAACTGGAATAATATATAAACTATAAATACTAGTATTGGTCTTCCACGCAGCTACATTACTTGCTTGTTGCCAACACTTGTCTTTTTGCCAGATAAATGGCAACCTACTATCGATGCTGCCCTGCATTCACAAATGCAGTTCAATGCCACCAGATTGAGATGACTGAACTAACTGAATGAGGGTTTGAATTTGACTAAAGATGAGTGATGAATAATACAATGACTTAAAAGAACAATGACAAAATGGAAGATTGCAAGGAACTGACAGATCACTAAACCAACGCCAAAGTTGCAAAATATTACACAACAATGCCACCTATCAGTGATGAAAATGTTTTAGACAAGGGAATGCCCGCCTGGGCCGGCCCATGCAGTAGGGGCCTCCTATATACTGGGACAAGACGCGACGCGCACGTTTGGGCCGGCCGATGCATTAGGGGCCTCCTATACTGTGCTTTGCGCGCTGGGGCAAGACGCGACACGCACGTTTGGGCCGGCCCATTTCCCGGCGGTATTTTTTTAATTTAATTTAATTTCCTTTTCTTCCCTGTTTTCGTTTGTTTCTACTTCAAATAATTTGGGACTTCAAAAAATTTCTCGAATTTTAAAAACAATTTTGAAATACAATTTTAATAAATCACAAAAACGCTTGTGGATTCAAAAAAATGTTCGTGATTTTGTAAAAAATGTTTTCTCTTTAAAAAATGGTCCAAGTTTCAAAAATAAATGCTTGGTAAATAAAAATATATTCACGATTTTTCAAAAAGTTAGTGTATTAAAAATGTTAATGAAACTGAACAAAATTTCACCAATTCAAAAAATGTGCACGAACGAAAAATATCTTAAATAAAAATTCAAAAATTGTTTGTGACTTACAAAATAGTCTATTCATTCATAAAATCTTGGATGATTCAAAAAAATTAAGTTAAATAAAAAATGTTTTGTGAATTTCAAAAAATGTTGCACCAACTGCCAAAAAATGTTCATCAATTCTAGAAATGATCGCCGATTCAAGATAATTGTTTAAAAAATGTTGAAAATTTTAAAAAAATATTTGCAAATAGAATAAATATTCATGAATTTAAAAAATGTTATTAATTTAAGAACATGTTCTAAAATTTGTAAAGTGTTCACACAATTTGAAATATGTTCAAGAGTTTTATAAGTGTTCATGATTTCATGAAATTGAGAGTGATAGTGTATCTCGGTGATGCAGCAAAATGTGGTCACGGCCATTGGAGATTTTTCTTTTCTGATTGCAACGCATGGACCCTTTTGCTAGTATATTCAATGAACCGAGTCCCAAAAATCTGCATACAAGGTCCATTATCCCTCATGCTAATGAGGAGCATGTACACGGCACAAAATAGACACTAAACTAACAGAAATGCCAGAAAAAACACCGCACTTTTGACACAATAAAAACACATGCTGTCACAACCCCCCTCAGCTGAACAGGGTGAGCAATAACTCATTTTTACATCATTGACCAAAGTTATCTCATGTGAAATTCAAAACAAATAATTCATATGCTATTCTATAGTGGGGGGTGTGGACAATAAATAGCACGCATGGGAAGTTAGGAACATAACTTAAACTGCCCAAAAAAAGCAAACACATGAAGACAAACGGAATATATTCAACCCCCACCCCCCTCGCCATGGTCACTAGGTTGGGCTGGATGGCTACCAATTTCTCCCTCATTACCCCGCACAACTGCACTCGAACACTGAGGATAATCGGTTTTTGGACGGGAATGAGGTGCCCGCTCTTCCTCGAAAATGTGCCTTATTGGCCGTGCGCTGAAGTCAGCTCCCCCTCCCCCCCCCTCTCTCTCTCTCTCACACACACACACGCACACACGCACGCACACACACACACACACACACACACACACACACACACACACACACACACACACATTCAACAGCTCACCTCCTCTAAAAATGGCACACAACTGAAAAGGGCACCCCCACACGGGTCGGAGTCCAAACAAGGAGTGGGCGGCCCACAACCTGAATAAAAAGTCCAACGACAAATAAACCCAACCCGCACTCGTGAGTGACAAACAAATGAGGGACACTTGCGACGCTGAGATTCGTGCATGATCAGACTGACACAAAATTCAACCTAAAGCCAAATAAAAATCAGATGACTGATTTTTAGTACAAGTGCTAACAAGATTTAAGAAACCATCAAGATTAATTTAGGAGACAGGACAAATTCTAACAACAACTGCACTTGCTAGATTTTTCTGGATGCATTTCAGATGTTGAATCACATGCTACGACATTATGTGAAGATTTACTATTCAATTAGGACAGAGTAATTTCTATCCAGACTTCTAAGGCAAACAATACAAAGGAGGTAACTGCGGCTCCCTCCACATTTTCGCATCCGGGCTTGGAACCGGCAAAGGCAGTGTTAGGCCACACCAACCAATCATTCAGAAAAGCATAGAAGGCACACACACTCAGAAAGTCGGGCCACACACACTCAAAAAGTCAGGCCACACACAATCACACACAGTCATTGTCAAAATGCAATATTCACACTTCTAAGGCAAACAATACAAAGGAGGTAACTGCAGCTCCCTCCACATTTTCGCATCCGGGCTTGGGACCGGCAAAGGCAGTGTTAGGCCACACCAACCAATCATTCAGCAAAGCATACAAGCCACACACACAGAGTCAAGCCACACACAATCACACACAGTCATTCCCAAAATGCAATATTCACAGGCACACACATCACAGTCAAATGCACAATATTCACAGAGTCACACACACAGTCAAACACAGAGTCACACACACAGTCACACATCACAGTCAAATGCAATATTCACACACAGTCAAACACACAGTCCCACACACAGACAGTCAAGCCACACACACAAGAGAGTCAAGCCACAAACAATCAGGCAGACACAGAATGGAGCACTTGCACACAAGAAAAAACAAGAAACAGACATAGATAGGGGCACAAACAGAAAGCAAATACATGCAACACCGAAGTAAACTCAGAAAGATATAAAGAAATGCCAGAACCTGAATGCTTAAACGATTTCTCTAGAGGGGTGAGGGTGATTCAGATCTTCATTCCTGAAAACAGGAAGCTGGTTAGAGGCTAATTAAGTGATTATCTTCATCACTACCCACAAGTTTGTAGGCCTATGGACAGAAAAGAAATGTTAAATGTGTTCTTATTCTACTTACTAGAGAAAGCAAGGCATGTAACATGAGCAACATTCTTATAGAAATTTTGGCTAAGGTAAGCCATTCGTACCTAAAATATGTATGTTCCAAGTTGACAACTGTGATGTAAATGATGAGTTTACAAGCCGATGGATAGCCTAAAAAATGACACGAGCAACTTAAAATGTGAGTTACAAGCAATGTAAATGATGTTTCTATTATTCTTGAAGCAAGAAAAGTAGCTTACGTTACCAGCAGCACCAGCAGACATATTTACAAAAGAAGATTAAGATGACCTGTGATGTAATAAGCATCATATGAGTCAAAGAATACTTGGAAATCAGTTTATGATCATAACAACATAGGCAATTATTCCTGTGTGTATATCAAAGTTATCAAGATAGGAACTTACTGAGTCTGTGTATCTTGCAACTCCAATAATTCACCTGGTTTGTCGTCTTGCTTTAGCTATAGGTGAGAAGAACTGATAACAAATAGAAGTTACACAAATGTAAGTACCCCATTCCTACAATATTCAGATGTCTGATGCACGGTATGATGTTCAGGAAAGAGTGAGGAAGTGGCAGGGGCTACATCATTCATGTTAGGAATCTGGTAACAAAGAGGACCAAGGTAGTACCTTCTAGGAAGAAATTTTGCTATTTCTGCCCATTTATTCCCTGGGCATTATACAATGCATGTTCCTCCTCATAGTCCAAGCATCTCTCTGTATGTCTGGATTCAGATGATTATGCCACCTAAGATGTTATGTATGAATTCGAAATCAGCTTCACAACCAATCAGCTCTTTATGTAACCAGTGTGTTTCTGAATTAGCAAACATTCCCCTGTTTGTCTTGCACAAAGGGGAAAAATGCATTTAAGCAAATCATGAAAATGAAACAATCAAAAGAATACCTCTCTTGACATTGCTTGCCTATACGTCCAGGTAGTGACCTTTCAATGAGACCAATTTGTTGCTCCATACTGCATTTTGAGCACAAATATCAGGTGCCAATAGGTAGTTATGGATACAACACATCTAAAAACAGAAGTACCCAGAAGTAGCACAATTTAGCTAAATAAACATTTTGACATCAGCATCGCAAAATACAAAGGACGTAAATACCTGCGTTTTATGCAAACTCAACCCATCAGTGTCCTTAGCAACACAATAAAGAGCCAATGTGAAATGTCCAGATCCAATGTTTGTACCTTAAATACTTAGAAAAGCATTATTCCAGTGACTGGACAACAGTAATACATAAGAAAGAATATGATATCCACATAAGACATAATCACAAAAAAGTTCAGAAAAAAGAATAGTGCTAGGTCTGTTCACATTCAACAAACAGCAAAGCAATCAATCGTGAAATATAAAACACAAGTTATACAACCAAACATTCAGCAAAGCATACAAGCCACACCATCAAACAAATGCAATTTTCACACACAGTCACACAGTCACACACACACACACACACACACACACACACACACACACAGTCAAGCCAGACACATATTCACCATCAAGCCACACACAGTCACACACACAGTCAAGCCACACACATATTCACAATCAAACCACACAGAGTCACACACACAGTCAAGCCACACACACAATCAAGCCACACACACCATCAAGCCACACACACACAGAGTCAAGCCACACACATATTCACCAACAAGTCACACACAGTCACACATACATAATGAAGCACTTGCACACAAGAAACCGACATAGATAGGGGCACAAAGAGAAACCTAATACATGCAAGATCGAAGTAAACCCAGAAAGCTATAAAGAAATTCCAGAACTTGAATGAGTAAACTGATTTCAAGTTGGCAACGGTGGTTGCCTCTCATCAGTTACAACATTGTGCATGTTACAGCAGCACTAAGAGCTTGCTAAAGAGCATTTTCGTCAATCTATCTGAGAAAATACAGAAACTATGTTCCGTCAAGATCTTTGAGAATAAAATATGGAGGTCATATCAGTTCCAAACAGGACTTGCTAATAACCACTGCAGTACTTAAACATGAGTATCAAGTAGGGTAATTTGAAGGGTGCAAAATAGAAATTAGGCACCACTAGATTGGCAAGGCAACAAAGAACCATAAAAGACAGAACATTAAAAATGAGTAAATTGCAGCTTCCAAGAATTTACGCTTTAGATCTAAAATTCTCGCATAGCATACCTACAAGAGATATAAGAAGGGAACTAAATTTTTGTCCTTAGTTGTAGACAGATAGATTATTAAACTGTTTCTGAACCAACAAACCTTGTATTACAAGTTCAGAACTTCCTGGTTGCTGTTTGTGACAAAAAATGAGGCTTTGTTGATAAAAGCTTCAACATTCACTGCATCATCATCCTACAAAATGAAGAACTACGTTAGTCCAGCTGAAAATGCAATGACGACAGAGGCTAAAACGGGACTAACCTCCAAATAGAGTCGTGCAATCTGGACGCACTTGGATAATTTGTTTGTCATCAAGCATCCTGGTTTTTAAGAAGATGGTCAGATTTCCCAGACTTAGAATATCCAATGACATGTAAAGAGAGACAAAAGCTTTGCTTCTACCTTATTCCTGAGTCCAAGTCAATGCCACTAAGCATTTGTACTGCTCTCGACCATTGTTGTTCAAATTCATACAGTTCTGCAAGCTTCTACCTAATCACTACAACCTGCAGATAGCCAGCAAGGTAAATACACCATTTTAAAACAACAGGACGTATGTTTTTCTTCTTCAATTTTTTCATTTATTACGAATAATTTGTTCCAGGAGATCCATTTGGCAAACACAAGTTAAGCATGATGTGGCAGAGAACATCAACTACACATAAAATCAAGTGTACCTGATTAGCCAGGCTGTGCGGTGGCCCAGACAAACCGTTCAGTGTCCTTAGCAACACAATAAAGATCAAATGTGAAATGTCCAGATCCACATGTCTGTACCTTAAATACTTAGAAAAGCATTAGAATATGATATCCACATAACAGACATATTACAAAAAAGTTCAGAAAAAAAGAATAGTCAGTTGTCTGCACTAAACAAGTACTGGTCTGTTACCTATGATCAAGTACTGGTCTGTTACCTATGGTCAAGTACTGGTCTGTTAGCATAAATGATTATTCGTCAAGACAATCACTCCTGCCATATAAATATGTATCTCAAGGAAAATTTGTAAGATATGTGGTTAATTACTTGAATAAAACACACCATATCAAGTATACTAACACAGAAGTGATATCAATATTTCCACCTTCCACATCAGATAGTATAAAACACACCATAGCTAGTAAAAAACACACCATGGCCTACACGGTTTGCACCCTAACGCATCCCCATATATGGAAAGACAGACATTGGGAACATAAGCAAAGCATGACCAATTGGAAAGAACACTAGATACGCAACCATCAGAACAACCATAATGTATCACCCCATCTCTGTTTATAAGATGGGTGATTCAAGAACATAAGAACAACCGTAACGAGCAACCATAATGACCAGCGAGCCAAACCAGAGTATCACAAGGGCACATGCGTTTGAGGTCTGGAAATCGCCGACGAACAACGCAGCGACGGAACCGAGGAACCGATCTGAGCGAACACGATAAACTGACCTTGCTTTGGCCTCTCCCCGTCTCCGTAATCCAAATTCAAAACCAGACAGGTGAACACGAAACACAGGGACACGAAACGTAATCGTTCATCGCTCCGCCACGAATACAAAACACAGGATAGTGAGTGTCTCTCAGATAACCAAACGCACACAGAAGTTAATGATCCAACAAACTCAGAATCAATATTAACTACTCAATGATCCAGCAAACATTACAACAGAATCTTACGGAATAGGGTGTCAGAAGCTCAATGATCAATGGTCGCACTATAAGTTAATTGTCACAAAGTCTAGGCAAAGCAAGAAGCATTTCCATTGACTGGCTATTAGTAATACAAAAAAAGAATATGATATCCACATAAGACATAACAAAACACGCATATCACTAAAAATTTAAGAAAAAGAAGTCAACTATCTACTCTAAACAAATACTAAGTCATTAATCACAATACCGAGTTGATGCCATAAAATTTAACACGACAGACAATAATTTTTCATGCACACTAACTGGGGATTAACAAATGTCAGAGCATAAGAGTTGGGCTACTCAATTGGATCACTATCATCACAAGAAAACAAGCAGCACATGTCCACGCTATAGGTTCGTTGAAATTGTTGTCCAAAGGAAAGGGACATGATAGAAGTTAGCAGCATTGGTAAAAAACATGTGATGACGTGCTTTCACGGATGAATAAATTCAGGAGTTATGCTCACAACAGAATTACATGCCTAGGTGTGCAATGACAAAATTCTGGAGTTATGCTATGCAATCTAGAATGTAGTCTAAGGGGAACTAACTAGCAGCAGCTCATCTAGAACTCCTATGATGAGTAGTTAAATGGAAATAGCAACACCAGGAAGAAAAGAAGGAACCCATTTGGTCATGTTAGGTTGAGTGTCGTGTCTTATCTTAGAGAAAAAAATATATGTTGGTGCAAAGGGACATCCGCAATGTTTTCATTTCGTTGGCATCAACTTAAGGTCGAGCTTGTTTCAAATAAAAAAACTTAAGGTCGAACTAATCATCCAGTTAGAATAGCGTGGATACGTGTCCGAATTGACTGCGTTCGAGGCGACTTTCGGCGATAGTCCAACAACCGGCGGCATGCCGGCTCTTCCCTCCATGTTGACCCTCTCCCTCTTGCAATTTGATCCTTCGTCTGTCTCTGAGCTCCAACACAAGTCCCCCTCCTCTATTCTGATCCCTTCTCTCATAATTGGTTTCTCTTCCTCTAGTGTTGTTTCCACCGGCTGAGGAGGGGGGGGGGGGTATAGTAGGAAAATAAAAAATGCTAGTACTTTTGTGTATATACAAGCAAACTCATCGTGTTGGGAGGCTCCTGGCCCATGCTAGCCACCCCATGCCTCTGCCACTGGTTTGTTTCCCCCTATCAATCCTCTATTTCTCTTCTCTCTTGATCGTTCTCTCAATCCCTGGCCTCCTTAGTTGTTCTGTATCTCAAGAAGAACCATATTTGGCGCATGTGTGTTGACTACCTAGTGGTTGGTGCGCACCCCTGGTGGGCCTCTTGAGGTTGTTTCCGTACGGTGCCAAGTAGGGGTCACCCTTTTCATTTGCTTTTTTGCATAACGGGCAGTATATATACATGCCAACTGTTGCTGAAAACGAACTGAACTCTGAATTCTTATCACAGGGAAACAGAGCAATCTAATAGTAGTGACTCTAATCATTAAAACCGGAACTGGGCCTACTCCACATCCGCGGCCATGTAGCTCGTGGGATCCTCCACTTTGCATGACGTCTTGCTTGCACGCCTTTGTGTGTGTGCGCGCATCTCAGCTACCTTGTTGAGCTAAACACATGTCTTGGCGAGGAGGAACGGCAGGCTTAGCCTTGTGCCGGCCGCTTCCATGGACGATGCGTCGCTGCTCGCTGCTTTCCATCCCGCTACACGTATTCAGACAATGCAATGGCGTCAGCGCGACCTCGTTGTTCTTGGTGGCGACCCTGCTTCCATCCGTCACTTCTTGCTGAGCCTGACATAGAATGAGGTGTAGTTGTGTAGTTGTGTTAGCATGCGAGATCAATGTCAGAAAATCCATGTCCGTAGCTCACAATAGCATACACCTTTTTTCGCGAATACGCAAGCTGCGTATCTTTGTATTGATAGAAGGAGAAAGTAGCATGGGATTACAACGCATACAGGGCCATGTACGCAGAAGGCATGGTGCACGAGCGTCGGAGCAAACGGGAACAAGGGGTCTGCTCGGCCCTAGATGTCTAAACTAGCAACTACTCGCCAGGGATGATGTTTAGTAGCCCTTTGGCGCCTGCCTTTGCCCATAGGCGCGCCTCATCTTTGATGGTGTCGGAGACGAGGGTGAGCGAGGGAGTGGCTCGGTCGAAGATGCACGCGTTGCGGTGTTTCCAGAGCCACCACGCCGTGAGGATGATGAGGGAGGATAGGCCTTTTCACACGGAGGCCGGCGAGCGATCGAGGCAGGAGGACCACCATGTTTGGAAGGGGGTGTTCGCAGTTGGAAGATCGACGGCCATGCGAGCCCAGCCGAGGATCTCATGCTAAACCTGACGCGAGAACGAGCAGGACGCGAGGAGGTGATGCATGGACTCGAGTTCTTGATCACAGAGCGCGCACGTGTCCTCGTGCGGCAAGCCATGGTGGGCGAGCCGCTCCGCGGTCCAGCAGCGGTCTTGCATGGCAAGCCAAAGGAAGAACCTGACGCGAAGAGGCGCCCATGGACGCCAGGTGAGCCGCCAGTGAGGATCTTCACATGCGCCAAAGAAAAGCGCCTTGTAGCATGAGCTCACCGAGTACGTGGCGAAAGCGGTCCAATGCCAGGAGAGCATGTCTGGCGTGGAGGAGAGCGGTGTGTGGCGCACCAGGAGCCAAAGGTCGACGTATTGTACCATGGCCGCCGGGCCAAGTGCGCCTCGAATGTCGTGGACCCAGGAACGTAGGTGAAGGCCGTCACGCACACTGCGGTCTTTGCGGAGGCGGCGCGGGACGAGAGTATAGACGAGAGGGGCGATCTCAGCTACAGATCTTCCGTTGATCCAGTGGTCGGTCCAGAAGCGACAAGTGTTGCCCGAGCCAAGCTGCCAGCTTGAGGAGGCGCGGAAGATAGCATTTGCGTCGGCGTCATGAGGAATGGGGAGGTGGCTCCATGGCCACGAGGGGTCTGTGCGCTGGAGCCACAACCAGCGAACGCGCAGAGACAAGCCCGTGCGGTAGATGTCACGGATGCCAAGCCCGCCGAGAGAGATGGGGCGGGACACCCACTGCCAGTTAACACGGCATTGGCCTCCGTTGGCCTCCTTGTGGCCCGCCTAAAGGAATCCGCGGATGATCCGATTCACCTTCTTGATGGCCGTTTTGTTGAAGGCGATGGCCGTGAGGAAATGCGTGGGGATGGCGCAGAGGACATGCCGCACTAGGGCAAGGCGATCACCTTGAGAGAGCATGGAGGCGCGCTAGGTGGATAACTTGCGGCCGAGCTTGTCGAAGATCGACTCCAAACTCGTCGAGCAGGTCTTGCGGACGGCGAGAGGCAGCCCAAGGTAGGTGATGGGGAAGTGTGCCACATGACATTGCATCTCGGAGGTGATCGTGGCGATGTGATTGTCAGTGCACTGGATCGGGGTTGCCGAGCATTTGTCGAAGTTGGTGTGCAGCCCAGAAGCTCTGCGGAAGACCTGGAGGAGGGTGCGCACGGCAGCTATATCATGGCTGTCCGGATGAAAAAAAACGACGACGTCGTCCGCGTAGAGAGATATGATGGATGCCGCATGCCGGGTGGTGAGGCGATGCAGGAGGCCGGTGTCCACAGCGCGTAGCAGCATAGTATTGAGGACGTCGATCACGATCGTGAAAAGCATGGGAGAGACCGGATCACCCTGTCTCAGACCATGGGCATGGTCAATCGGGGGGCCTGGGTGACCATTGATGAGCACCCTTGTCAAGGCAGTGGAAAGAAGGATAGATATCCACTCGCGCCATCGTGGCCCAAAGCCAATGTGCGTCAAGACCTGGAGGAGAAATGGCCAGGACACGCTGTCAAAAGCCCGCGCGATATCAAGCTTGAGGAGCATTCGTGGCGCCTTGAGGTTGTGGAGGAGATGGGTCGTTTGCTGCACGAGCATGAAGTTGTCATGGATGCACCGTCCTCCGATGAAAGCACTTTGGTTAGTAGAAACAATGGATCGTAGGTGAGGTGCCAGCCGAAGGGAGACGAGCTTCGCGACAAGTTTGGCGAAAATGTGGATGAGACTAATCGGCCGGTAGTCATAGAGTGATCTCGCGTCCGCATGCTTCGGGAGCAAAGTGAGCAATGCCTCGTTGAGCTTTTGAAAACTTCGGCCATTAATGGAGTATAGCTTGTCGAAAGCTTCGCAGAAGTCGTGCTTGATCGTGTCCCAACAAGCAACTAGGAACTCGGAGGTGAAGCCATCGGGGCCGGGCGCCTTGCCGGCCGGCAGGCTTTTGACGGCGTCCCAGATCTCGTCATCGGTGAAGGGCGCGTCTAGCACAAGAAGGTCGAACTGCGGAACTTGGAGAGCATGGAGATCGAGCGTGATATCGCGCTCTGCAGCGGTGCCGAGCACCACAGAGAAGTGGTCGAAGGCGGCGTCAACCATGGCGTCATGATCGGTGACAGCGATGGAGCCCACCTGGAGGCTCGTCATGAGATTGCGCTGCTTGCGGTGGGCCGCATGGATTTTGTAGTAGGATAGCGCGGCGTCGTCGCTACATAGCCAGGAAAGGCGCACCCGTTGTCGTGCGATTGATCTCTCAAGGGAGGCGAGGCCCAGGTACGAAGCCTTGAGCTTCCATCGTAGCCAGGTCTCGAGGTTGGAGAGTGGTCTAGAGTCTTGCGCCGCGTCAAGGCGCGCCATGAGCTCCCGCGTGACCTTGAGCTGCAAGGAAACGTTGCCAATCATGCGCGTACTCCATCGCTGCAGCTGTCTCGCCGTAGCCTTGAGACGTGTCACGATCCTTCTGAAAGGGTCGGCGTCAGGCATAGCGGATGTCCAAGCCTCAGAAACCACGTCGTGGAAGCCCTGAAGCCTCGGCCAAAATCTCTCTAAGTGGAAGCGTCTAGCCCCGGGTGGCCGCGCCACACAGTCGACCAGGAGCGGGCAGTGGTCCGAGGCTGCCGAAGAGAGGCACTGTAGGAGGAAGTGTGGGTGAGCAGTCTCCCATCCAGAGGTGCAGAGGATGCAGTCGTTGCAGACTAGGGTCGGGTTGTTGCGCTCATTAGACCATGTATAACGGCGGCCGTGCATGTATAAGTCACGGAGCTCCTCATCGGCAATGAATCGTCAAAATCTACCCATGATGTGGTGGTTGAGATTTGCATTGCTCTTCTCCGCCGCCGAGAGGATCATGTTGAAGTCACCATCAAGGAGCCACGGGCCTATGCGGGATTCACGCACATCATGCAGCTTGGCCAGGAACTCGAGCTTGGCCTCGTCGTCTTGTGGTCCGTAGACCCCGGTGATCCACCAATGGCCATCACCAGCCGGAGGGGTAACGAAAGCCATGACATGGTGCGTGCCAATGAGTGGATTCGAGGGGGAGAGGTCCGATCGTCGCCAGGCGAGTAAGATGCCCCCACGGGTGCCGGTTGCGGGGAGGAAGAAGTAATCCTCAAATAATGGACCAAGCGTGTCAAGCACAATGGAATCGGTGACGAGCGCTAGTTTAGTTTCTTGTAGACAAACGGTGGATGGGGCGGCAGCGGTGATCACACTGCGAACAGCCGTTCGCTTGGCGCCGGAGTTGAGGCCACGAACGGAAGTTGTAATCCATGAAAAAGATGTAGGCGTTGGGGTTACAAGATCAACAGCGCTAAGCCTCGATGAGCTGCGCGCTCGCCGCGCGGGTGGTTGCAGGCAGCGTAGACGGGAGCTGCCAACCAAAGAAGTCCGCGAAGGCCTGCAGGACGTCCACGGTCAGGGGCTGCTCGAAGA
This sequence comes from Aegilops umbellulata, assembly GCA_032464435.1. Classification (NCBI taxonomy): domain Eukaryota; kingdom Viridiplantae; phylum Streptophyta; class Magnoliopsida; order Poales; family Poaceae; genus Aegilops; species Aegilops umbellulata. The sequence goes on from CP136059.1 coordinate 421,804,689, forward strand.
GGAGGGCATACTTGTCAAGAACGTCGTTGGGGATGGGGGAATCATCATCCTCGATGAGGCCAAGGCGCCGGAGGAGAACCCGTTTAGCTTTCATCTCCGAACTGAGACCAAGATCGGCTCGGGCGATCCGAAAACTGCGCCGTGGCGTAAAGTTAGCTGGCAGTTCTTTTCGTCTACGCCGTGGCTTGGAAGCAGGCAAAAGGGAGGAGGCCCTGATGGAAATCGCGTCAACAAAGGAGGCGAGAGGGGCGTCGTTCGCGGCCATCTGAAAGTGAATAAATAGGGCCTTGAACATAAAATGTTGTCTATGTTTCTTTATGAAACAAAGAATACTGGTACAGATTGATTTTCGTTCATCTGTCATTTACTTCGTAAGTATAGCACACACAAATTTGATGTTTTGAAAAACACCAATCATTGTGCAAATAGGCCATTATTAACAACATCCCAAATTTCATACTCCGTTGCAATAGAGCAGAGTTTTTGATACATACTTCATCAAGCTGACTTGTAGCCCTTGTCCTGAAGCTTACAATGCGGCTGATTGAAACAAACTCGAGGTTTTAGTAGTATTAGCAAAATTCATGAACTAAGTCCTAAAGCGCATCTAAACTTTATGGATGAACTAATATTTTTCTATTGATTCAACTAATGTCCAGACAAGATACCTTGAACCAGTTCTTTTAATTTGTTCAATTAAATGTTGTTCCTTCAGTAATTTCTTGCAATATTTCCTACTGTATGGAAGACTAACTGTGGTGAAACACCTTTTTGTTTATTTTATTCTGAATATTATCTAATACTCCCTCTGCTCCATAATGTAGTGTGTATAGATTTTTTAGAAAGTCAAAGTTTACAAATTTTAACCAAGTTTATAGAGAAATTATTTATATGTATAATATCAAATATATAAAATATGAAACTACATCTTATGATGAATCTAATGATATATGTTTGACATTCTAGATGTAATTGTTTTTCTCTACAAACTTGGTCAAAGTTTGCGAGGTTTGACTTTTCAAAACATTTATATGCATTACATTATGGAAAGAAGGGAGTAGTAAAAACTCAAGCTCCTCTGATACCTCACTTGCTTGCAGGAAACAACCATGTCAGTTATTGAGGATGATTATTCATTTTTTACCTTGAGCATGTTAAAGAGAGGAGTGCACTCTAATCTTATCTACACACAGCAGAGTGGCTAGTTGGGTTCCTAATCTATAAGCTTGGTTACGCATGTTGGGCTTCTATAAACTTCCCAATATCCAAGCTTTCACGATGGATAAACCACAAAAAGATTCAACTACTTGCCTGAATCAAATAAAACGGTGAACTGATATCTAAGCCACATAGCAAAAATCTACTTCAACAATACAACTAAACACAAACCAGACCTCCAGCATTACACTAAACTGCGGTCACGAGTGTGAGGTCTAAACATTCTCACATTAAAGGCCACTGTAGTATACCATGTTTCTTGAACGTGACCTTCTCGTTAGCGTTTTCAAAGTCACCATGTGTCACCTATACATAGAAAACAAAAGAGCAGGAAATCTAAGCACACAAATTAAAACTTTAGTGCAAGTATTTCTAACATAGGTTATACATGCCACACAGGTGACATAAACTATCCAGTCAAATTAATTAGGGAGCAAGTACTCTGGAAATACTATGATTCGCGCCTCTACGGCATATCATGTTGGTCCTGCTGGGAGTAGGTGCAACTCTGCCGCCTCTACAAAAAATCAATAATACTGCCCTTAGATATGATGATACTCGTTTGTAAATAAGAAATAAGGAGACATGAGAGGCCAGTTGATCGAGTTGCAAGTACATACGAGCGTGAAAGATGGAATACAAATTTGCCTGTTTTTAATAAGGATGCAGTTTATTACTATACCTTGACCCTATGCTGAAATTCATAGCTAGCTCAGCAGAATATTTTTCATGACTTCAGTACTATTAAAAATCAAGGTATCTTATTTACAGAGCAATGGTGTTTACCTTCATCGTGTGCTCTCTCAAGGCAAGCAATCCAGCTTTAGAATATGCCGCAAACACAATCGCCCAATCTTAGAAAATTCAGTGGACAATAAGGAGACTGGCTTGGATGGACTCACTGATCGGACGAAAGCAGACCAAACATGCCTGAAACAGTCCTCTTCAACACATCCACAATGTCAGGGTGGACATCTCTCTGGGCTACACTATCAAGCTTCAAAGTGAAGATTTGTGAGCAGTACCAGTACATCGACTCAACATTATTTAAGATGCTAATCCTATTCTAGACAAAATTTTCCAGTGGAAGCTCATAAGAATATATTTTTTGTCAGTGGAAGGTAGATAACTTCCTCACACATGTCTGGAGACACCTAATCTACAGGTAAACAATTCTGTGTTGCTTATCATTTCATCTTCCATCTATACGTTGCAAATTTATGTTGAGGAGGTTCATACAGAATTAGTATATATCCCGTAATAATTATTTTTTATTGCTCAAACAAAGGCTTGGATTTTTTTTCACTAGCACGGATGAGCATCGCTAATGGTTCATGTGAATCAGGCTAATATACCTTGACAGCCGAAAGAACAACTGCACAGTTTACATGTTGAAGACAGGGTGTAACTTGTTCCACTATATTTTCTGCATCCCCTGCATCTGCTGCTTTGTATCTTGACAGAGAATCAAGAAGGAAAATTTGTCCCCACCCTCAAATTCATCAAACATGATAAGAAGTTAAGAACCCAATATAGCAAGAACTGCATCATACTATGTGCTTCCATTCAGAGCAGTCAGAAGATTTATCAATGTATGTCTTGTGATCTCAAAGATTGGACGAGCGTTGCTGTCTTGAATCTCGGCAACAACATTTGCAACCACCATACGTTATTGTCAGAAATTAAATCTTTGAGGGCCTCTAGAAATCCTCTGTCCTCCACTAGCTCAGCATTTATATCATAAATCCTAGCAACACAAATAGCTCCTGTTTTCCACACATGGATCATCGTCCTGTGAAAATATTCAAGACACAAATATGGACTTAATTCAATAGAAGAGCCAACTTTTTTTTGGAAAAATGTACAAGCACAGATAGACACACTAAGGCATCTGAAGAAAAATACGTTTCAAATCAAAAAATCCCTAGATGTACATTTGCTTCCCACAATCCCTGCAAATAGAAGGAACACAACTGAGAGATGGAGATGCATAGATAGCAAGATCAGGACGAGATTACTCCATGGTGATATTGGGAGCTTGGAGGGAGAGAGGCTGATGGACCAGATATAGGACTCCGACGGTGCGATGGTAGAAGATGCGCCGTCGTAGTGCGAGGTCCTAAGCCGCAACTCTTCCTCCTCGATGCCTGCTGCACACACAACCCAGCCGCCACCACGCCGACTGGGACAATCCAATCCATCCTCTGTCGCGTCATCGTCGTCTGCTTCGTTACTCCTGCGCGGAGAACCCTTTTGCTACTGCTTCCTTGGGGACGCTCTCCACAATGGAGAGAAGCAGAGGATGGGAGAGGTGGAGCTGAGCCCAGCCGTCTTTCTCGCTGGCCGCTTGGTGCGGCTGCTACTCGCCTCCTCCCGTTGGTGAAGATGACGAGGCCGACGGCCGCGCACAAAGAAGTGGGGGTAATGATTCAGTGCCGTGATAGGAGGAGAGGAGGTGAATCGGAAGGGAGACTGGGAGGGGTTGTGAGCTGCGGCGGCGGTGGAGTGGGGCTGAACCCTAGAGGTGGGGGAGAGGAAACGAGAGAGGGAGGGAGGACGCGTGCGTGGGCTGCTTTTTCTTTGACCAATGAAAATCCCTGTGACTGCAGGAGTGTTGTAAAAAAAGCTGCGACAGTCAATCTGCTGATGTGGACATTGCGAGGAGGCGCTCTTACCCGGATGCTTATTGTGTTTGATTGTAGCGGTGTGGAATAATGATGCAGAGTAGATGCACCGCTGGTGCGCCCGGTTCTTCAAGCTAAGGGCGCGCTTGGAATCGATGTAATTTGAGACGGAGATGTATATTATCTACAACTATATTTAAAAGAAAAACGGGAATCCAAGCAGGGCCTAATGGTTTCCTAATGCGTACCAGATCTAATTAACATATTTCTGCTAGTCTGCACATGTGGCCCAATATATATTTCATATATTTTTTAAACATAACTTTAACAGAAATAAATCAGAGGACTTGTCTTGAGTATTATCCGTCGTGACTAGCATACTCGGAGATACAATATGTGGGCACAACGGATGAGTATCCTATCTTTGTCTGCTTTTGTCTATGTGATCACAGTCAACCACGGGTGATGTAAACTATATATATGCATGAACACTTGATGTGTAGGTGGGAACAAATAAATGTCATAAGAACTCATCGAGGTTTGTCGCACTTTTATTTAGGTTTGCTTGAGTTTGTACAATCACCTTTTCAACCAAGTGAGCTTCTTGTACTTGGTTGGTACTAACACCAGTGCAGTTAAGGTCATCACATATTGTCCTCTTAAAAAATTGGTCACACTTGCGGGAGCGAATCATTGTCTTGCGATGGAGTGCGATAGGGGATGCATTCCATATGCTACAGATAACCGTGTGCGATAGGGTGTTGTGATGCAGACAATTCTGTAAAAGCAATCGTATGTAATGCGCCGACCTATCGCACACGAGAAGCGATGAGAAATCGTTTGTGATGCGTCAAACGCCCCAGATATTACGTCCATCAAGAACGTGTGGGTTGAGAGGCCTATCACACACGGTATGTTATGATCCAACATTTGCGATGCGGCCAACGACGAAGACGATTTGTGGGGCAAAAATGTGTCGATGAGAAGTCTATAACACATGTTATACTATGTCACACCGTTTGGGATACAGAACACATCAAACGTGTTTAATAACAGCAAAACGTGTGTGGTGTTCTAGCAGTCACACATGCTTCGTATAAGCTAGTGTGTGCGGTAAGGTGGCCTATTACACACACACTGGAATAGTTCACCATTTGTGATACGTGGATCACCACACATGTTTGGTGACAAAGGTGTGTGTGTGTTGTAGGGGTACATGGCACACGTTGTGCTTTCTAAAACCATGTGCAACGTAATGACCAACACAATTCTTTTTTGCCATGATTTAATCTTTGCAATTTAAAATTCTCTAGAGTTTGAATTTCAAAGTAGACAATCAACATATATTTACATAGGTTCCCAATTTACATAGGTTCAACCACCATTGCATAGTTCAAATCGCAGTAGCATATGTCCAAGCATTGCATAAGCACCAAATTAAAACAAAAACCACAATAGCATTAAAGATGGCGGCGAGGTAGACGGTGGCGCCGACACCGACGCGTTGCACATACTTGCCAGCCTTGAGGCACCTGGCAACGGAGTCCCTCCTTGTTTTCTCGCACGAGGGCCTCTGAAGCCAAGACCGGCCAGGTAGCCAAGACAACCAGGCAGGCAAGGCGACCTTGGTTACTCTTAATTGCACATTCTCTTGATTACGACACCAAAGACGGGCATCACAACGGTGAGAAGCAATTATGCAGAGTAGATGCACCGCAAGGTTCACAACAGCTACAAACTAATCATTTCCTAATGCCTTCCAAATCTAATTAACATGTTTGTGGTAGTATGCGTGAGTGTCCTAATGTATGTGTTGTATTGCCCAAAACATGACCTTAACAAAATAAAAGGAGTGGGATTGTCTTAGGTACTATTCACCACAACCGGCTCACTCTGAGATAAAATATGTTGGCACATCGGACATGTATCTTTCTTTATATGATTCTAGCTATGTGATCACTATGAACCATCGCTGATGAGAACTATATATGCATGAACGCTTGATTGATAGGTCACGGAAAAGTAAATGGCATAACAACTCATTGACAAGGTGGATGGCGACAAGTAATTGGTTTGTTGTACTCCCTCCGTCTTGAAATATAAGACGTTTTTTTTGACATTATGGTAGTATCTGAAAATGTCTTACATTTTGGGACGGAGGGAGTACTTTTGTACTCCCTCCGTCCCAAAATTCTTGTCTTAAATTTATCTAAATACGAATATATCTAGTTACATTTTAGTGTTAGATATATCCGTATCTAGATAAATATAAGACAAATTTTTTGGGACGTAGGAAGTATTTAGGTTTGCTTGCGTTTGTACAACCACTTTTTCAACAAAGCGAGCCTTTTGTACTTGGTTGGATACCAACATTAGTGCGCTCAAGGTCATCACACAGGGTTAAAAATAACACACGCATATGTGAATCGTCGTCTTGCTATGGTGTGCAACAGGGGGTGCATCGTACACGACATGGATCCGGATAACTGCATGCGATGGGGTGATAGGATGCAGTCAATTTTGTAAAAGCAACCATGTGCTATGGGCAGACTTAGAGCATCTCCACTAGGGTCCCAAGAAGCCCCCCTCAACTTGATCGTCTAGGAGTTCTTGTCGTAACAGATAGAGAAGGTAGGGCAAAGTCCACTCGGGAGTAACAAGTCGCACTTCTTGTACCAAATCAATTATTGCTGAGACCTCAACTTTTCTTGGAACTAGTGTTTCGACCGGTGGTGGGGGCTCTTCTTTGAATGGAGTCACTTTGATAATTGAGGAGCGGAGGTGATCAAGAAAAATATCTTGAGGAACAAACTTTTGAGTGAAACCCAGCTTTGATAGATCACCAGTTGCTTGTTTTTCTCATGCCTCCCAAATCTAATTAACATGTTTGTGGTAGTGTGCCCGTGTGGCCTAATATATATTTTGTGTTGCCTAAAACCCCGACTTTAACAAAGTAAAATGAGGTGAATTGTCTTGAATAGTATCCACCATGACTATCTCACTGGGAGATAAAATATGTTGGCACACCAAATGGGTATCCTTCTTTATCTTCTTCTGGCTATATGATCACCATGAACCATGGTTGATCGGAACTATATTTGAGGAGGCCGGAAAATAAATATATGTCATAACAACTCACCGACGAGGTGGCTGGTGACAATTGATTTATTTATTTTACCTTTTTAAAACTATAAAGGTTTGATTGAGTTTGTACAACCACTTCTACAAGCAAGTAAGTTTCTTGTACTTGGTTGGATACTTAGATAAAGTTAAAGCAGTTGATTTAAAAAAACAGTTGGTTCGCCAACCGCCCAGCCTCAAACGGGTGTCCATTATATTGAAGGAGAAAACTATCCTATTAGTCATCCACAAATGTAGCAAAAATCGCCCGCAAAATACCGATCCACCCGACAGCACCATCGGGAGACCTACGAGTTCGCAGTCCGAGCCTTGCAACAACCCGCCTCTGGCCGCAGCGTCCCACACTTGCGGTGTCAATAGTTGCTTTTGAAGAACCTTTCTCGAGCTTGTAGTACTTGTTTTGTCAATAGATGGTTGGTGCCACTGATTGTTGTTGTATTTCAGTCATTATTGTGTTGATTGCTTCAATTTTCTTCTTCTTATTCCTCTGCCTATGCGTAGCTTCGATCTTGTATGACTTTACTATTTGCTGGTGTGATTGTTATTGTTGGTTTTGATTGACCCTGGGACACAATGTGTTGATCCTCCTAATATGTCTCAAAATACTCAAGAGGCATCTAAGGATTCCTCAAGCCCAACCGACTCAATCATCATGCTCACGTACGTGGCCAATGGCATCTGCGAAGTCACAACATTGAAAGTCACATCACTACATGAGATTGAATTCGGCCACATGTACATTCACATACTCGAAATTGGACCAGACAAATCAATGGGCATTCAAAATGAATCATATTACCACTTTGAATGTTCACATTACAACTTTCGAGTAGTATCATGTTCATATTACAACTTAACGATTACATTTTCAAAATTAATTTTACATTGGTGTATTAACAAAAATTATATACACTATTATATATTTCCTATTGTCTAAGCTATTGATAATCATAAACATATTTTATTTTCCACGATCTTGTAATGGCGGTTTTGGACAGATAAAAGATGCAGGAAAAGGCCTATTAAATAAAAGGTTTTCAATTCCTAAAGTGGAAGGAGGATAAAACCTTCTAAAATTAAAGATATATAAATTAGAGTGTGTGGTACCTGGCACCATTACGAAAGGCAATGGAAAATGTATGTATTTCCTATGTGTAAATCTTGAGTGTGAAGCCAACACATCGGCAGTAAGAGTTGAACCACCTTTTCAGTACTACTAATAAGTGCATGACAATTTCTGCTTCCCTCTGTGAAGAGCATATTCTTTTACTTTTTATGTTGAGTCATTCCATCTTTTTTTAAAGCAGAACTATTAACAGTGTGATTATCATCCTTAGTTTATATCCATTTTGTTAATATGTAACGTTAAGTAATGTACGAGTGTGATGCTTTCAACTCCGGATTTGTATACTTAATCGTATCTTAGACTTCATTGATGTCTCATGGATAATATTGACATTGTTAACATTTATAAAAGACTTGCGAGATATCGTGTTACCATATTATATTATGTTCACTTTGAACATGTTGGCACCTTGAGATTTTGCATTATGGTTTTCTAATTGATTCAAATCTTATCATAGGATGATCCTAGTCATTAAAATTTTGTCATTCATTTACTTACTCCACCGGCTTCAGCAGAACCACCCTGCCGTCAATTTGCTAATGCTCTGGCAGCAATACCCAACTATTGCGCGATGTACTCCTCCCTGGTTGCCTACGACTACCGAAATATACAATTTGGTGAATTTGTAGAAATAACTCTTAGTTTTTAAGCCGATTGTTACTCCGGTATGGAGTTTCCCTCCTAACTCAACCACTTTTTTTAATGACATCATGATACAAAGCATCACCATTTAGAGAGATCACTTTTCAAAATGAGAGAAATCAATATGGTCTCAATGTTGCATACGAATTTCATGTGAGAATCAAGACATACATAATTATAATATTCAAATTGTATTGAGATACTTTATCATGTTAAATTTGTTCCTTTTCAATTTCTAATCTAAATTTTCCATGATCTTTAGCTTGAACTTGAGATGGAAGGCAACTTATTTAGTATATAATTTACAATTTAAGGTTTTCAATCCTTCCATCATTCGATAACCATTGTTATGAAGAAAAGTAAGAAATAAAATCCATCAAGTTTACATAAAGTGCACTTCAACCGTTCAACGTTCAAAAGTTGAGTTGTTTTGAGATAAATCAAAAGATGCTTGATTAATTTCTCCAAGGGGTGTAGGCCTAGACTGACAATGTAATTAGTTTTCTGGTCATTTGTTTGGACATAGAAGTCGTCACATAATTTTTTTCTTGTGTGAAAGTTCGTACTATAAAAGTTGTGCGGGTTTTTCCTGATATCTTTCTGTAGTTAGCAACAACACGCTTGTCACATAATTAGTTTTGTGGTCATTTATTTGGATATCTTCAGTAGTTTTAAGGCCGCGGGATGTTGTGTTAGTAACAGACAGTTTGAGACATCTTTTCTGCGGTGAAAGCAAAAGCCATGCAAGCGAAGGTTGTGTTTAATTGGGCTTTTTTACCCAACTTCTGCTTTGAAGAAGCTAGAAGCCATCCAACCTCCAGCTTCATAGTCGTTTTAACATAACTGTTGGAAATATGAGCAATTTACTATATGATTTTATTAACATAAATAGTAGATAAAACATGACTATCATAGCAGAGACAAGTCAAGCAATCCGACAAAGAGTATGCAAATGGCATCTGAAGTAGTGAATATGAAAGAGTATGCAAAGAGTAGATTGCTCCCTCCGACTCGCGAAACACAGCGCCCCCCTCCCCGTCGCCTCGTTGGTGCCCTGTATCTCGCGAAAGCGGTTGGCGAGGGGGGGGGGGGAGGGCGAGGGGGGAGGGCATTTCAGCCCGCGCGTGTTCCCCCACCTCATCCCGTAGCCACCCAACACCGTCGGCAGCTGCCTTTGATTCCAACCATATCCGCCGACGGAATCACGTTGATGGGCCGCTCTAGACCCGGGTCCACCGCGTTGCTTCACCGGTGCCCCGGATCCGCCGAGCCGAGCCGCCCCCAGGTCGCCGCCGCCCCGGATTGGTCGCCGCCGAGTCGCCGCCCGCCCCGGATTCGCCGAGCCGAGCCGCCCTCGGGGTCACCGCCGCCCCGGATCAACCGCCGCCGGTGAGTCATTTTCTGCCCCTTCTAGTTCAACTTAGCGAACAATTTGTACATGAATTCTGTTCATGCGAGCTCGTTCACAGAATATTCTATTTTATAGTTCCGCTATGTAGGGTCTATTCGGCCGCAGCCCGCGCCGGCCCGCAAGACACGTTTTTCGTGAACTGCAAATGTACTATAAGTGTCTTCGATATAAGGGGTCTGCTAGAGATGCTTTAAGGAAGTCTAACTCCTACTAGATGAGGAGTATGAGACTCAACTTTAGTCCCACCTCTTGCCTTGTATGAATGGGCTAAGTAAGCCTCTAGGATTTATTAGGAATTCTGAAAATGCTATTGGACTGGCCCAAAAAGGTAGACTAAATTCCAGCAATAACACCCTACAGCTTTTCCACGACAGCTTTTTCAGAATCTGCAGCTCAACCCAACACAGGCTAAACTTGACGAATGATGAGATAATGACTTGTTCGTGGTGGTATTTGAATATTTGATCAGTTTCGTACCTGCATATGCGGTATGGTTGTTCATCTCAGTGAAGCAGGCAGATTGCTGGAATTTTGCCCAAGACCAACACATCATATGTTGGCCTGGGTTCTCAGTATCCGTTGTGACTGAATTTGGAACAATCCATGTGTTTGCGTGCATGGCGGAATTCAAATAAGTGATGGATCAACCAAAGCTGCGATTGTGAGCTGTACTTTGCAGACCAGACTATTTGTTCGGTTGAACTTGCTCTAATAAAGTGGCCGCATGCATCTTTCCGATGCAGAGGCCGGGGGATGACCTCTTAAAAAAATCTACGATTTGTAAATGTAGTTTGTTCTCGTTTGTTGATGTTTTCTAGCCATGTCTGAATCAAGCAAAGCTGCGATTCAGCTCTATCGTTGGCGTTGTTTTTTTACGCCAAGCGCATGGCTTGCGTGTGGCCCTACATATAAGTGAAGCACATGAGTAAATGACAAACTACTCCAAAAAGATATAAGTGAAGATCAATGAGTAGTTAAATAATTATTTAGCTATGTGAGGACTCTCTCTCATTTAAGAATTTCATATCTTGGTATTTTATTCAAACAACAAGCAAGGCTAAAGAAAATAAAATGACGCTCCAAGCAAAACACATATCATGTGGTGAATAAAAATATAGCTCCAACTAAAGTTATCGATGAACGAAGACGAAAGAGGGGGTGTGATAACCCACAAGTATAGGGGATCGCAACAGCTTTCAAGGGTAGAGTATTCAACCCAAATTTGTTGATTCGACACAAGGGGAGCCAAAGAATATTCTCTAGTATTAGCAACTGAGTTGTCAATTCAGCCACACCTGGAAACTTAGTATCTGCAACAAAGTGTTTAGTAGCAAAATAATATGATAGTGGTGGTAATGGTAACAAAAGAGTAATACAAGCAAAGTAATATTTTTGGTATTTTGTAGTGATTGTAATAGTAGCGACGGGAAAGTAAATAAGCATAAACCAGTATATGGAAAGCTCGTAGGCATCGGATCGGTGATGGATAATTATGCCGGATGCGGTTCATCATGTATTTCGAATATAGTCATACATGCTTATGGAAAAGAACTTGCATGACATCTTTTGTCCTACCCTCCCGTGGCAGCGGGGTCCTAATGGAAACTAAGGGATATTAAGGCCTCCTTTTAATAGAGAACCGGAACAAAGCATTAGCACATAGTGAATACATGAACTCCTCAAACTACAGTCATCACCGGGAGTGGTCCCGATTATTGTCACTTCGGGGTTGCCAGATCATAACACATACTAGGTGACTATAGACTTGCAAGATAGGATCAAGAACTCACATATATTCATGAAAACATAATAGGTTCAGATCTGAAATCATGGCACTCGGGCCCTAGTGACAAGCATTAAGCATAGCAAAGTCATAGCAACATCAATCTCAGAACATAGTGGATACTAGGGATCAAACCCTAACAAAACTAACTCGATTACATGATAAATCTCATCCAACCCATCATCGTCCAGCAAGCCTACGATGGAATTACTCACGCATGGCGGTGAGCATCATGAAATTGGTGATGGAGGATGGTTGATGATGACGACGGCGATGAATCCCCCTCTCCGGAGCCCCGAACGGACTCCAGATCAGCCCTCCCGAGAGGTTTTAGGGCTTGGCGGCGGCTCCGTATCGTAAAACGCGATGATTTCCTCTCCTCTATTTTTTTCTCCCCGAAAGCCAATATATAGAGTTGGAGTTGGCGTCGGAAGGTCTCCAGGGGGCCCACGAGGTAGGGGGCGCGCCCTAGGGGGGCGCCCTAGGGAGGGCGCCCCCACCCTCGTGGACAGGGTGTGGGCCCCCTAGTCTTCATCTTTGGCGAGGATTTATTATTATTATTTTATAAGATGTTCCGTGGAGTTTCAGGTCATTCCGAGAACTTTTGTTTTCTGCACATAAAACAACATCATGGCAATTCTGCTGAAAACAGCGTCAGTCCGGGTTAGTTCCGTTCAAATCTTGCAAGTTAGAGTCCAAAACAAGGGCACAAGTGTTTGGAGAAGTAGATACGACGGAGACATATTAACTCCCCCAAGCTTAAACCCTTGCTTGTCCTCAAGCAATTCAGTTGACAAACTGAAAGAGAAAAAAGAAAAACTTTTACAAACTCGGTTTGCTCTTGTTGTTGTAAATATGTCAAGCCAGCATTCAAGTTTTCAGCAAAGATTATAACTAACCATATTTGCAATAATTCTCAGGTCTCATGTTTACTCATATCAATAGCATAATCAACTAGCAAGCCATAATAATAAATCTCAGATGACAACATTTTCTCAAAACAATCATAATATGATATAACAAGATGGTATCTCGCTAGCACTTTCTGAAACCGCAAAACATAAATGCAGAGCACATTTAAAGATCAAGGACTGACTAGAAATTGTAATTCATGGTAAAAGAGATCCAATCATAGTCACACCCAATATAAATTAATAGTGATGAATGCAAATGACAGCTGCGCTCTCCAGCTAGTGCTTTTAAATAAGAGGGTGATGACTCAACATAAAAGTAAATGGATAGGCCCTTCACAAAGGGAAGCAGGGATTTGTAGAGGTGCCAGAGCTCGGTTTTGAAATAGTGATAAATTGTATTTTGAGCGGTATACTTTCATTGTCAACGCAGCAACTAAGAGATGGCGATATCTTCCATGCTAAACACATTATAGGCGGTTCCCAAACAGAATGGTAAAGTTTATACTTCCCCTCCACCAACAAGCATCAATCCATGACTTGCTCGAAACAACGAGTGTCTCCAACATACATCAGGTCCCAGGGGGAGTTTTGTTTGTAATTAATTTTGATTTAGTTTGCATAAAGCATGGGACTGGGCATCCCGGTTACCAGCCATTTTCTCATGAGTGAGGAGCGGAGTCCACTCCTCTTGAGAATAACCCGCCTAACACGGAAGATAAGGCCAGCCTTGGTTGATACATGAGCTATTCGAGCACACAAAACAGAATGTTTATTTGAAGGTTTAGAGTTTGGCACATACAAATTTACTTGGAACGGCAGGTAGATACCGCATATAGGAAGGTATGGCGGACTCATCTGAAATAACTTTGGGGTTTAAGGGATTGGATGCACAAGCAGTATTCCCGCTTAGTACAAGTGAAGGCTAGCAAAAAACTGGCAAGCGACCAACTAGAGAGCGACAACAGCCATGTACATGAATTAAAATTAATAAACATTGGATGCAAGCATGAGTAGGATATAATCCACCATGAACATAAATATCGTGAAGGATATGTTGATTTGTTTCAACTACATGCATGAACATGTGCCAAGTCAAGTCACTTAAATCATTCAAAGGAGGATACCACCCCATCATACCACATCACAACCATCTCAATAGCATGTTGGCACGCAAGGTAAAGCATTATAACTCATAGCTAATCAAGCGTGGCACAAGTAACTATGATCTCTAATTGTCATTGCAAACATGTTTATTCATAATAAGTTGAATCAAGAACGATGGACTCATCATATTTACAAAAACAAGAAAGGTCGAGTTCATACCAGCTTTTCTCATCTCAGTCAGTCTATCATATATCATCATAATTGCCTTTCACTTGCACGACCGAACAATGTGAATAATAATAAGAGTGTACGTGCATTGGACTAAGCTAGAATCTGCGAGCATTCAATAAACATGAGAAGACAAAGCAATAGGGGCTCTTGGTTAAATCAACAATAATGCATATAAGAGCCACTTCAACAATTTAATCATGGTCTTCTCCTATCGACCCCCAAAGAAAAGAAAAGAAATAAAACTATTTACACGGGAAAGCTCCCAACAAGCAAAATAAGAACGGGAAATATTTTTGGGGTTTCTTTTAATTATTTCTACTACAGCAAAAAAAGTAAACTACTACTAATATTTTTTGTTTTTTCTTAAGGTTTAACAAACACACAAGAAGAAAGCAAGAAAAGGAAAATAAACTAGCATGGATATTACAGTGAAAGAGTATGAGCACCGACATCTAGCAATGAGTGTGTGTGAATATAAATGTAATGTCGGTGAGAAATACGTACTCCCCCAAGCTTAGGCTTTTGGCCTAAGTTGGTCTATTGCCAGGGATAGCCTGGCTGATACCCGTAGTTGTAGCTGGGGTCGTACTGTGATGCAGCAGCTATCGCCGCCTGAGCTACAGCGTGGCGTCGGGCTGCCTCTGCTCCCCTCTCGTACTCATCTGCCTCCTCTCTGGTAATAGTATGTCTTCCTTTTGTCTGAGAATCAAAGAAGGCAGGAGCAGGGAGAGTAATACGAACATGTCGTTTGTTAAAGATTAGTCGATACTGGAGAGGTGATTTAGTCCTCTCGACAAACTAGTGGGAAACCATAGAATCAAAATCTAAATAAGCAGGGGGCAACACCATGTCACCCTCACGAACATCCACCTCAAGAAAATTAGCTAAGCGGGTTGCATAAATTCCTCCAAAGAAATCTCCATTATATCTATTATGATGCAACCTACGAGCTACAATGGCTCCCATATGATAAGATTGGTCCCCTAACATAGCACTCCTAAGAATGCTAAGGTCAGGGACACACATGTGACATGCTTCATCCTTAGCATTTATGCATCTACCGATGAAGAGAGCAAAATAATGTATAGCAGGAAAGTGAATGCTCCCTATGGTAGCTTGCGTTATATCTCTAGATTCTCCCACGGTTATACTAGCAAGAAAGTTTCTAAATTCACATTTACGAGGATCAATAGTACTACCCCATTGTGGAAGTTTGCAGGCAAAAGTAAAATCCTCTAAGTCCATGGTATAAGATTTGTCATAAAGATCAAACATGACTGAAGGAGAATTACGCGAAGATGAAAATTCAAACCTCCTCACAAATGAGTTTGTGAGATCATGGTACTGTGGGCATTTGTCTGCCTCAAAGTCCTCAAGCTCGGCGTTACGCAAATATGCGTTAAATTCTTCTGTAATTCCCGCACGATCCATAAAATTTTCCGACGGTCACTCACAAGGCCGCACTAAAGCGTCTCTTGGTGGTTCCTCGTCAGCATCACGCATAGCAAGCCTGGGGCCTTGCTTCCTTGAAGAACCACCTTGGAACATCTACCTAAGCATATTGTTTTCTCTGAAAAATTTCTGAATTTTTTTAGTAACTTCAAACAAAAGTGAACCAATGTAAGTGCATCTAGTGCCACCCCTAGTTGGTTTTGGAGTATTGACGACAAATTTGGTTGAGGGACTAATGTATTTGTGAGAATTGCAGGATAACACAGGTAGTGTCCCTCATTGATTCGGTTTACCTACCGGAGACGACCCCTAAAAATGTATGAAGACATTGACGACAATGGTGGTATATGAAGATATTCATATTGAAGACTATGACATGAGAAGACATTCTGTGAAGACTATGGAGCGTGAAGACTTAGTTGTTTTGTTGTTTCCTTCTCTTCTTTGTTGATTCATAGGAACCACCGTACTGTTAAGTGGGGTCCAAGTGAATACAGTCAGAGTGACTGAAGTGATGCTCAACCCAAATCCTATGTCTTCGAGCGAAGACAATGAGAGCAAATCTTATCCAGAGTTGGATAAGTCAGCTTTGCTTGTAGCCCAAGTAAAGTTGCCGTGTGTGTTTGAAATCTGACCGTTGGAACACGTGTCAGTTCCTTAGTGACCCAGGGTCATTTCGGACATATCAGGTCGGGTTGCCTAGTGGCTATAAATAGCCCATCCCCTACACCATAAATTGGTGGCTGCTCAGAGTTAGTGCACGGCTTTTGTCGTTTGAGAGCAACCCACGTCGAAGCCTTAGAGAGAGAGAAATCCTTGCGAGGACAAAGCCCAAACACCCAGAGCCAAAGAGTGTTAGGCATCACTGAAGTCTTTCTGTCTGTGTGACCTGAAGACTTATTACACTTGAGGATTGTGAATCCTCCAGCCGGTTAGGCGTCGCGTTCTGAGCATCCAAGAGCCATTGTGGATCGCCGGTGAACGAAGTCCGTGAAGGTTTGGAAGTCTACCTTGAAGACTTACCAGAGTGATTGGGCGAGGACTGTGTGTCCTTAGCTCAAGGGGAGTAAGGTGAAGACGCGGTCTTCTGAGTTGAATCTCAGCCTCCCTAACCAGATGTACAGTTGTCACAGCAACTGGAACTGGTCAAACAAATCCTGTGTCTTCAACAAGTGACTGGTTCTATCCTCTCTTCCCTTTACTTACAGTTTGTCTTCGTGAAGTCATTTCCTGCTTGTCATACCTGTTTGACCTCATTGTTTGACTACTGTTACTGTTTGGCTTCATACCATCTTCCATCCTGATCCTTACTACCGAGTTGCCATTAGTCATCGTACTCTCACATTATTGCATACTTGACTATGGCTTGCTTTGTGTAGTTTATCTTCCTCTGCATATCAATAGGTTCATTTCTACTGTTTGTCTTCGGAACTTCCATGTTTTGAAGACTTTCATAAAAATCGCCTATTCACCCCCCCTCTAGTCGATAACAAGCACTTTCAATTGGTATCAGAGCAAGGTACTCCCTTGTTCTGTGTGATTCGGTTTAACCACCTGGAGTTTTAGCTATGTCGACCGCAGGGATAATCAAAGTCTCCGCTGCTTGCCCCGTGTTCGATGGAACTGAATATCCCTACTGGAAGAATAAGATGCGCATGCATCTTGAAGCCATTGATGTCGACCTCTGGTATGTCGTCAAGAACGGCGTTCCCAAGACTGGTGAAGGTGTCACCCCTGCTGATGTTAAGAAGTTCATTCAATTGGACTCTACTGCCAAGAACATCATCTGTGGTCATCTGACCAAAGGACAGTATGGCCGTGTGAGTGCTCTGGAGACGTCAAAGCTAGTCTGGGACTGGCTATCCAAGGTCAACGAAGGCGTTTCAACCCAGAGAGATCAAAGGATCAGTGTTCTTCGCAACCTGTTCAACCGCTTCAAGAGAAACGACAATGAGAATGTCCAGCTCACATTTGATCGCCTGACTGACATCACAAACGAGCTTCATGCTCTCGGCGCCACTGAGATTACCAAGCACGAAATCGTCAAGACACTACTGAGATCACTTGACAGCTCCTTTGACACCCTTGCCCTCATGATACAAGAACGTCCTGACTTCAAGACACTCGATCCGTCTGATATACTTGAGAGGCTCAACACACATGAGTTCCAGCTTTCTGAGAAAAGAGATATCTATGGTCCCAACTATGGCCGAACTCGCGCTTTGAAGGCAAAAGCTGTTTCCTCATCTGAAGAAGAATCTGACTGCAGTTCTGATGATCCTGAAGACATTGGAAAGGAACTTGCTATGCTTGTGAAGAAGTTCCAGAAGTTCACCAAGAAGAAGGGCTTCAGAAAGTCGTCACGATCCAGCTCAAGAAATGATGAAGCTTCCACTCATGACTACAAGAAGAGAACATGTCACAAGTGCAAGAAACCTGGACACTATATCTCTGAATGTCCACTGTGGGACAGCGAGAAGAAGAAGAAGAAGAGCAAGGAATATGATTCTGGTAACAAGAAAAAGAAGAAATCTTCAAAGTCTTCTTCCAAGTCCTCATCAAAGTCTTCATCTCATAAGAAGAGCTCATCTGGCAAGGCTCGTGCTTTTGTTGGGAAGGAAATGGATTCAGAGGAGGAGTCTGCTTCTGAGGAGGCGGAGGTGGAGTCTGAGGAGGAGTCCGACCCTGGTGTTGCAAGTCTGGCTTTAGCCACTGCTTATGTTGCCAAGTCCATCTTCAACACTGAAGACAATGATGTCCACACCAACGCTAAAGCTGATGACACGGACGACCCTACTCCTACCTACTGCTTCATGGCACGTGGTGCCAAGGTAAAATCACGCGATGCTTACTTTCAAACATCAAGTGAAGATGACTCTGATTGTGAATCCAAGCCTAGCTACAAAACACTTGCTAAAATTGCAACTGAACAACAAAAGGCTATGGAACATACTCAAAAACTGTTAGACAAAAGCGATGACCTGTTGGACGCGGAAATGACTTGCTCACAGTCCTTAGTTGAAGACATAAAAAATCTTCATGCTAAGTACCAAGAACTTGAAAGTCGTCATGATACGCTCACAACCACTCATGAAAAGCTCTCCTATGATTATCTTCAAAGGAAGCAAGAGCTTGAGAAGTTGAGAGCGGCTCATGAAGATCTTTAAAAGGAGAATGCGTCACTTCGCGCTCAACAGATCAGTCCTGCTCAGGATGGATTTGAACCACCATGTCTAAAATGCCTTGAGCGTGATAACGCTACATCTGTTGCTGGATGTTCCACTATTGTTACTGTTGCATCGTCTTCAACTACTGATGTGGTAACTAACCCCTCTGCGGAGGATACCACTACTATTGCTGATGAAAATGCTAGGTTGAAGACATTACTTGAAACAGGGATGTATAAAAGCCTGAAAGGGCATCAGACACTTTGCGATGTCCTCAAAAAGCAGATCCTGAACCGAAACCCTAGGAAAGAGGGTGTTGGGTTCGAGAGGAAAATGAATGTTGATGGTTCCTACTGGAAGCCTGAGCAGTATCCCAAAACCACATGGGTTGCTGCAAAGGGACCTTCAGTGGATCCATCCACCTTATCTGGCTTTACCTGTGCTAATCCTGTTGTCATTGATGAATCCCTTGATGCAAACTATAAACTATTCAAGAATTAGAATGGTGAAGTGTTTGCCAGATATATTGGTACTAACTGCAGGAATGGGCCACCTATGAAGAAGATCTTGGTTCCCAAAAGCTGTCTTGAGAAGCTTCCAGTGAATGTCATCATGACACCACCTGGGAAGAAGACAAATCCCAGACCTAAGGCTTCATATGGTCCAAAGGCTTCATACAGACAGAGGACTCACCTGAGTCACCCTAACGCCAATGTTTTGCAGGGAAATCGTACTCAGACTTATGAATACGAGCGTGTATCTTCAAACCGCTATGTTCATAGAACTAAGAACTTTTCTCCTTATTCATATGAGTATCATTCATCTCCTGCAAGGCTATTTGCTAGGGCTCCAAAGCCGAAATTCTCAGATGCTGCACTTAGACTCATTGCTTCTAAGCCACCCCTGAAGATGTGGGTGGTTAAGAAGAATTAACTTTCTTTTGCAGGGAAAGGTCTCCAGCCGAAAATCAAAGGCGTCTGATGCTATTGCTGGGGACCTAAAACATCTTGTAGGGCGCAAGATCAAATGCCCAAATGGTCTCACTATGTATTTTGTTCCTGAAACGCTTGCCACTCATCCTATCAGTCCTAATCTTGATCTGAGCTTCCATAATCCTCTTGCTCGTCAAATGTTTATGCTTCACAATGCGCTTGGTGAAGCCTATCCTCCTAACTGTAATGCAGAGTATGACACCTCGTGCTTCAGAATGGATTATGGACAGCGGATGCACTAATCATATGACTGGTGATCGAAGTCTACTCATGGACTCAACTTTACGTCCATCTGATAAGAGTCGCATCACGTTCGCTGATACTGGTAAAAGCAAGGTATTGGGTCTAGGTAGAGTTGCAATCTCAAGGGATCAACACATGGATAAAGTGATGCTTGTTGAATCCCTTGGCTTCAACTTAATGTCTGTCTCAATGCTTTGCAACCTGAACATGGTTGTGATATTTGGAAAGTATCGTTGCCTTGTACTAATGGAATCTGACAAATCTCTAGTCTTTGAAGGGTACAGGAAAGATGATCTGTACATGGTAGATTTCTCAGGAGGACCACAACATGCAAGATGTCTTCTTACAAAAGCTTCAGAATGCTGGCTATGGCATCGCAGGCTGGGACATGCTGGCATGCGTAATTTACACATTCTTGCCAAGAAGAAGCATGTCATAGGCATCGAGGACGTCAAGTTCAAGAAGGATCATTTGTGCGGTGCCTGTGAAGCTGGAAAGATGACAAGGGCCAAGCATCCTTCGAAGACAATCATGACTACTTCTCAACCCTTCGAGCTGCTACCCATGGATTTATTTGGTCCTACTCACTACTCCACCCTCATAACAACTGCCTGTCTCTATGGCTTCGTCATTGTTGATGATTACTCAAGATACACGTGGGTGCACATACTTCTCTACAAGACCGAAGTGCAAGATGTCTTCAGACGCTTCGCCAATCGTGCCATGAACAATTATGGCGTCAAGATCAAGCATATCAGAAGTGACAACGACACTGAGTTCAAGAACACCGGACTTGATCTTTATCTGGATACAATGGGAATCACTCATGAGTTCTCTGCTCCTTACACCCCTCAGCAAAATGGCATCGTAGAGCGCAAGAACAGAACCCTCATTGAGATGGCTCGCAACGATGCTCGACGAATACAAGACCCCAAGAAAGTTCTGGCCTGAAGCTATTGACACTGCATGTCACGTCATCAACCGTGTTTACATCCATAAGCTTCTGAACAAAACATCCTATGAGCTCCTCACTGGCAAGAAGCCAAATGTCAGCTACCTTAGAGTATTTGGAGCAAGGTGCTGGATCAAGGATCCCCATCACAAGTCAAAATTTGCACCAAAAGCTCACGAAGGCTTCATGCTCGGTTACAAAAAGGATTCACACTCTTACAAGAGTCTTCAACCTCTATCTCTATAAAATCATCGAAACTGTAGATGTGCGGTTTGATGAAACCAATGGTTCACAAAGAGAGCTCCTGCCAAGTAATCTTGAAGAAGCTCCACCCAGCGAGTCAATCAAGCTGATGGGAACTGGTGAAATCATGCCTACTGAAGCACAACCTGAAGAGGAACTTATCATTTCTGCACCCAACCAACCTGAAGATAATGCTCAGCCTGAAGACAATCCTCCCAATAATGACAATGATCAGCAAGAACAAATTCTTCGCCCAGTTCATCCTCGTGTTGCAAGTGAAGTGCAAATTGAGAAGATAATTGATAGCATCAATGCACCTGGTCCACTTACTCGTTCAAGAGCAACGCAGTTAGCAAATTTCTGTGGGCACTTTTCTTTTGTGTCAATAACAGAACCCAAGAAAGTTGCTGAAGCTTTTATGGAACCTGAATGGATTCAGGCAATGCAAGAAGAGCTTCAACAGTTCAAGCTGAACAATGTTTGGGAACTTGTCAAGCGTCCTGACCCTCGCAAGCATAACATCATTGGAACAAAATGGATATATCAAAACAAGCAAGATGAGCATGGCCAAGTCGTCAGAAACAAAGCACGTCTCGTTGCACAAGGTTACACTCAAGTTGAGGGGATTGACTTCGATGAAACATTTGCTCCTGTGGCTAGACTTGAAGCTATTCGCATATTGCTAGCCTATGCCAACCACAACAATATCTTGCTATATCAAATGGATGTGAAGAGTGCATTTCTCAATGGCAAGATTGAAGAAGAAGTGTACGTCGCACAACCTCCTGGCTTTGAAGATCCAAAACATCCTGATATGGTGTACAAACTAAACAAAGCACTGTATGGCCTCAAACAAGCTCCTCGCGCTTGGTATGATACGATCAAAGACTTCCTGAAGAGCAAAGGCTTCAAACCTGGATCCCTCGATCCTACACTCTTCACAAAGACATATGATGGTGAACTGTTTGTGTGCCAAATCTATGTGGATGACATTATCTTCGGCTGCACCAACCAGAAGTATAGTGATGAGTTTGGATACATGATGCAAGAGCAATATCAGATGTCCATGATGGGTGAACTGAAGTTCTTCCTTGGTCTTCAAATTCGTCAGCAAAGGAATGGCATCTTCATATCTCAAGAAAAATACCTCAAAGACTGCCTGAAGAAGTTTGGTATGCAAGATTGCAAAAGCTACACGACGCCAATGCCAGCCAAACATCATCTGGGTCCCGACGAAAATGGTAAAGAGTTCGATCAACAGGTATACCGCTCCATGATTGGTTCTTTACTTTACCTATGTGCATCTAGGCCAGATATTATGCTTAGTGTTTGCATGTGTGCTCGGTTCCAAGCGGCACCAAAGGAATCGCATCACTTAGCAGTGAAGCGAATTCTTCGATATTTGGCTCACACCCCAACACTAGGATTATGGTATCCAAAGGGCTCAGAGTTTGATCTGGTTGGATTTTCGGATGCTGATTATGCTGGTGACAAGGTGGATCGCAAGTCTACATCAGGCACATGTCACTTTCTGGGACGATCACTTGTGTGTTGGTCTTCAAAGAAGCAGAACTGCGCGTCACTCTCAACTGCTGAATCCGAATACATTGCTGCTGGATCTTGCTGTGCTCAGCTTCTATGGATGAAGCAAACTCTCAAGGACTATGGCATCAATCTGAAACAAGTGCCTCTTTTCTGCGACAACGAAAGTGCCATCAAGATTGCCAATAACCCAGTCGAGCACTCGAAGACAAAGCACATTGAAATTCATCATCACTTTCTCAGAGACCACGTCATGAAGAAAGATATTGATATCATTCACGTCAACACTGAAGAGCAACTGGCAGATATCTTCACAAAGCCCTTGGACGAGAAAAGGTTTTGCAAGTTACGGTGTGAGCTAATATCTTGGAATCCTCAAATGTCTTGTGATCAGGCACACATCCTAACACTTATGCATGTTGATGACTTAGATGTGCAACACACGAAGTAAGGTATATCTTCAGTCAATGAAGACTTAGATTCTGAGTGTGAATACATTAATGTGGAATTTGACTTCGGAGCGCCACGATAATTGTGCGCCGTGTCTGGGTCTAATACTTCCTATACGGTGGGTAACGCCACCACCAAAGTTTTCTGTTTGAAGTGTTTCACTCATGGCGTTGCATTTGATATGTCTTCACATTTGGTTTGTCTTCAGCTTCAATTTATCTTCATGATTATCTTCACTACGTTGATTTGACTGATGTTTTGATATATACTAGTGTTCTGTCCTCTACAGCATTCACTTATAGCTATGTTTTCTTGTTGAAACTTTTTGAACTAAGTGAATGTGATCGGACCCCAATCTATCCATGCTTTCTACCTCAAACTCTATCTGTCCAAATCATATGCATTCTATTGAAACTGTCGAATGTCTTCTCATGTCATAGTCTTCAACCCTGGTCCTCCTGCTCCTCGTGCTGATGGTTCACGTGATGCAGAACCAAATGTCATCGGTCCCTTCTACAACCTTGATGGTCTCATTGCTCACATCAGAATTCAAGGTGCCAAAGTGGATCATTCTGATGACAATGCTGACTCTGATGAAGCCCCTGCTCCTACTCCAAAACCACAGAAGCCTAAGAAGGCTAAGGCTTCAAGATCAGCTGCTCCACCAAAAGCTTCACGTGCGAAGCCACTGGCCACTGCACCTCCTGGAGACAGTGTGCAGTCTGAAGATTTGTCACGCATCTCCAAGAAGACGGAGAAGAAGAAGAAACTTGTCAAGCATACTGATCAGACACTGACCCCTGCTGCTATTCTGCGTGAAGAGCACATTGATCTGTCTAGTGATGAAGACCTTGCAGATGATGCCCTTGAGCAACCGATCAAGAGCAAGGAAGAAGCAGAGATCTTCAATGATTTGCCTCTCTTTGATGTGGCAATTATTCATAACTTCATTGATGAGTGGTTTGACACCCCAAATCTCAGCTTTGAAGATCTGCAACTTCCCATTGGCCTCAGCGTCTCCTTCAATGGAGCCATTGCTTCAGAGCTAGCTCTCGCTCAACGCATCGTTGAGCTGAAGCACAAGATCGACTATGAGAAAGCTCTGTTCAAGAAGCATGTGGCCAAGCTCAGCGTGCAAGACGTCAAGAACTTCAAGATTATGCTGCACGAGCTCAAGGAATCCTTCCTCAAGAAGCGTGAAGAAGCCAAAGGTTCTCGCGTGCGCATGGAGAGCCTGGCTGACAAATGTGTGCAAGCCTACAATGAGGCTGAGAAGCGCAAGGCACTTGGTCGTCCTTGCATCGACCCATGCATGGCTGCAAAGAAGAAGAAGCCATCAACTGACCAATCTGCTCCTTCAAGGCATGCCGAGCCGCGCATTGTCTTCCCACCTAGCATGACCGGCTCGAAGCCAAAGGTCAGATCAACTGCTTCTGAGCTGAAGAAGACAAGAACTGCCGAGGCTGAAGCCAGGAAAAGGAAAAATCCTGACGCCTCTGATGCTGCTCCTTCCAAAAAGAAGCGTAAAACTAAGAAGGATAGGGCTGCTCCCTCAGAGCCCTTAGTTGTTGAACCCATTTCAATGGTTCGCCCTGACTCTGAACACCATGAACGACACTGAAGACATTCCAGCAGTTGACCCCAACGCTGCTGAAGACATTGGTCACCATGACAATGTTGAAGATGATGAAGTCCTTCCTCAGATCGAAAACAACCTGGTATCATCGCCTGTTCTCATGAACAGCGAACTCATCAGCATTGGTCGTCCTCTGACGCCAACTGCTCAGGATGCTTCGTGGGCTGATCACCCACAACAACAAGACACTCCAAGTACTCCCCCACACCAACAAGTCACACCCCCAGTACAAAATGAAGATGACGACTTTGAGGCCCAACCAACTCCATCACCAAAGGCGTCGCCAGTGTTACGCAGGCTTCGCAAAGGACCAAGGCCTCAAGTCACCACTTCAAGCATTCCAGAAGGAGAAGTGCCTCAATAATCTGTTACACGTCAAGTGTTTCCAGACGCCACTCCAATAGTGACTGTCTCTGAGTCTGAAGCCAAAGGTGCTGAAGACATTTCGGCTGCATCAGCCGATGACAATCAAGAAGAAGATCGTGTCCCAACTCCCCCCATTACCAAAGAAGCTGTTCCAGATGTGAACGTACCAGTGCCAGACCCTCCAGCTCGTTCAGTGGAGGTTGAAAATCTTCAGGCTGCCACCACCAACACCAATGAAGCCAATGACGTTGTCATGGCTGACGCAAATGTGGAGCCTGCACCGACGAATGTGCCAGAAGCCAATGCTGTTTATGCACCTAAAGCAAATGTTGACGCCTCTGCTCCTGTTCCGCCACAAAGGCCCCACACAATCGAGCAAGCGTTCAACTACGGCCAACTAATCACTGTCAAATGGCCTGTTCTGACTCCTCTGCCTACCGCTGCTGGTCCTCAGTATGATTACCATGTTGAGCACAGGCCAAGGGTTCAGAAGCCACAGCCAAGGTTGCCAAGGTTTCCAGGTACTGCATCAGCACCAGGGTCTTTCAATGTCAATGGCTTCAAGGCACACAATACATTCTTTGACAGCGCCAAGAACCCCTACTCAAAGGAAAGAATATCTTCTAATCGGTTCTGGAGCCATCAGCAGCGAAGCTACTACTCGTGCATTTTGTACAATCAAGATCGCATTTTCCCACATATGCGTCTTGATACTGAAGCCATCACTGGTCTGCCCTGTCTGGAAGAGGCTCTGGACTGCTTCAGAGAATCTGGGCTGCTGCAGTTTGTCACTGATAAGGAGCACTGGAACGAAGAGTTACTGCTCCAATTCTATGCCACCCTCCATATTCGTGGCTACTATAAAGACACAAAGACATGGGTTCTTGAGTGGATGACCGGAAATGTTCATCATGAAGCCAAAGCCATGGATGTCATTGAGCTTACAGGCCTGCCCTCAGCAGATGATCTTTATGAACCTGGTTGTCAGCTTCACGCTGATGCTATGGAGAGCATTCCACAAGCCTGAACCCAATATGAGTCAGATGCTTAGCATGATGAAGCCATTGCCTCCAGATGCTGAATACCCGCAGGTGTTCTTTGTTGAAGACCTTGAGTATCTGCCCCGCACCATCTATCATATAGTCAGGCGAACTCTTTGGCCTATCAAAGGACACTCTCCTAAGGCCAAGCTGGAAGGCGCAATGAAGACTTTGGTTTTCCACATTCTTCATGGCAAACGCTTCAATGCCCAAAACTTCTTCATTCGCCAACTTGCTGCATCTGGATCTGACATCTTTGGTCTGAAGTTCTATGCTCCCTGGATCATGCGGCTGATCAAGCTTCACTCAGCCTTCAACTATCAACCCTTTGCACGCAATCATATCATATTTATGCCCGATGTTGATTTGTCTGTTGAAGCCATATACCCAGAACCTGCAAAGGAGCCTCTTAGTCTTCATAATGCCGATCATCAAAGCTTCACTCGCAATGATGAAGGAGTCCAAGCTGTTGCTCGAGTCTACCCACTGGCTGGGATTACTCACATGCCTCATCGTGCGCAAACAGAAGCCACTGAGAGCACAATTGCCCAAAGGCCTAAGAAGCGTTCCTGCGTTCTCAATGACCGAGAGCTTCTAGTTGCCCTTCATCAGAAACAAGATAAGCATCATGACTGGCTTAAGCGCCAAATGCAGAGCTTCTTGGTGGATGTCAATCGCACTCGCAATCTTGCCACCAAGAATGCCTTCGTCACGCATGAAACGTGTCGGGGATCATGGAAGAGTTTGACCCTGCTCAGTAATGAAGCAGATCTTCAAGACGATGGCTTCACTGAAAAGTTCAAGTTTGACTCCACTCCTCCACGGAATGCTGTTCTTCGTCGAACTCCATCTCTTGAAGACTCTGAATACTCCTCTTCTGCCGCAACTGTTAATGCCAAAGTGATCGATGAAGAAGATGATGCTACTTCACCGACCCCTTCTGCAAGAATCGACACTGCACCAAGCTCGTCTGCGCCGCCAAACGACAACACCAACCCTGCTTCTTCAACTACTCCTCATGAGGACGAGTAGATGCTCTATGTCTTCAAGCCTTTTTGGTCATTACTGACAAAAGGGGGAGAAGCATATGAGTTTGATAGTCTTCAAGCGGGTTCATATGGGCGGTTGCTTTATATTTTGCCTAGTGTTTACAACTCTCGCGTTTTGATACATTTGGTTCTTTGAGTTGTAACACTTAAACTTGATGGTCGTCTGCTACTTATTTGCTATTCTGTGATGCGATGATAAATTCCGCATGTGCGATGATAACTTTCGCACTTAGATCATTCTGCAGACGTCCATTTTTCATTATGCATGTCATTATCTTCGTCATATCTTATCATGCATGATGAATTGTCGTCATAAGTTGAAGAGGATCTCCACAAGTACAACCTGCCATGTGCATTTGCATTCCAAAAGCAAATTACTTATATGCACATCTTCAGGGGGAGCCTTTGAAACTTATGAAGACAATCCTCTACCCTTATAATTTCACATACTTTATCCCCGTTGAAAACTTCAACCAGTTTGTCATCAATCACCAAAAAGGGGGAGATTGTAAGTGCATCTAGTGCCACCCCTAGTTGGTTTTGGAGTATTTACGACAAATTTGGTTGAGGGACTAATGTGTTTGTGAGAATTGTAGGATAACACAGGTAGTGTCCCTCATTGATTCGGTTTACCTACCAGAGACGACCCCTAAAAATGTATGAAGACATTGACGACAATGGTGGTATATGAAGATATTCATATTGAAGACTATGACATGAGAAGACATTCTGTGAAGACTATGGAGCGCGAAAACTTAGTTGTTTTGTTGTTTCCTTCTCTTCTTTGTTGAGTCATAGGAACCACCGTACTGTTAAGTGGGGTCCAAGTGAATACAATCAGAGTGACTGAAGTGATGCTCAACCCAAATCCTATGTCTTCGAGCGAAGACAATGAGAGCAAATCTTATCCAGAGCTGGATAAGTCAGCTTTGCTTGTAGCCCAAGTAAAGTTGCCGTGTGTGTTTGAAATCTGATCGTTGGAACATGTGTCAGTTCCTTAGTGACCCAGGGTCATTTCGGACATATCAGGTCGGGTTGCCTAGTGGCTATAAATAGCCCATCCCCTACACCATAAATTGGTGGCTGCTTAGAGTTAGTGCACGGCTTTTGTCGTTTGAGAGCAACCCACCTCGAAGCCTTAGAGAGAGAGAAATCCTTGCGAGGACAAAGCCCAAACACCCAGAGCCAAAGAGTGTTAGGCATCACTGAAGTCTTTCTGTCTGTGTGACCTGAAGACTTATTACACTTGAGGACTGTGAATCCTCTAGCCGGTTAGGCGTCGCGTTCTGAGCATCCAAGAGCCATTGTGGATCGCCGGTGAACGAAGTCCGTGAAGGTTTGGAAGTCTACCTTGAATACTTACCAGAGTGATTGGGCGAGGACTGTGTGTCCTTAGCTCAAGGGGAGTAAGGTGAAGACGCGGTCTTCTGAGTTGAATCTCAGCCTCCCTAACCAGATGTACAGTTGTCACAGCAACTGGAACTGGTCAAACAAATCCTGTGTCTTCAACAAGTGACTGGTTCTATCCTCTCTTCCCTTTACTTACAGTTTGTCTTCGTGAAGTCATTTCCTGCTTGTCATACCTGTTTGACCTCATTGTTTGACTACTGTTACTGTTTGGCTTCATACCATCTTCCATCCTGATCCTTACTACCGAGTTGCCATTAGTCATCGTACTCTCACATTATTGCATACTTGACTATGGCTTGCTTTGTGTAGTTTATCTTCCGCTGCATATCAATAGGTTCATTTCTACTGTTTGTCTTCGGAACTTCCATGTTTTGAAGACTTTCATAAAAATCGCCTATTCACCCCCCTCTAGTTGATAACAAGCACTTTCAACCAACTTCAATAAAACTGATAGCAACTACTCCTACAAGTGCCTAGAGCTTATATCAAGCATTACAACTACTTGGAACCATATAAATTTGACATGCAAGCTCAGGAACATGGTCACCTATGCAGCACAAATTTGCAAAGAATAAAGCACTAGAACAAAAACTAATTGGACCAATGGAGGAGTCACATACCAAGGAACAATCTCCCCAAGCAGTTTTGCAAGAGGTGCTTGGAGCAAGGGGATCGAAAATCACAACAAAGAGAGCTAGAACTCGTGCTCGAGCTAGTTATTCGGGTTAGTGGGAGGAAGAAGAAGAGGGTGAGTGCAGGAATAAGTGGAGGCGGGCCACCGTGGGCCCACGAGGCAGGGGCACGCCTAGGGGGGTAGGGCGCGCCCTCCACCCTCGTGACCAGGTGGCAGCTCCCCCCGCGGTGATTTTTGCACTATAAATCCTCAAATATTCCCGAAAAAATCATATTAAATTGGCATGACATTCTGAGGACTTATATTTTCGTGATATTTTTATATTGCACGGATAAATTAGGAAACAGACAGTAAAATACTATTTTTACTTTATTTCAACTAAAGAACAGAAAATAAAAAGAGGGTACAGAAGGTTGTGCTTCTAGTTTCATCCATCTCATGCTCATCAAAAGGAATCCACTAACAAGGTTGATCAGGTCTTGTTAATAAACTCATTCCGAATAACATGAAACCGGAGAAATTTCGAATAACACTAAGTTACCTCAACGGGGATATGCACATCCCCTATAATAAGAATATCATATTTCTTCTTAACAGTAGGAAGAGGAAATTCAAAACCTCCAAATATAATCGATGGAATTTTTCCAATAGAGTTGATACTATGAACTTGAGGTTATTTCCTCGGAAAGTGTACCGTATGCTCATTACCATTAACATGAAAAGTGACATTGCCTTTGGTGCAATCAATAACAGCCCCTGCAGTATTCAGAAAAGGTCTTCCAAGAATAATAGACATACTATCGTCCTCGGGAATATCAAGAATAACAAAGTCCGTTAAAACAGTAATGTTTGCAACTACAACAGGCACATCCTCACAAATACAGACATGTATAGCAGTTGATTTATCAGCCATTTGCAAAGATATTTCAGTAGGTGTCAACTTATTCAAATCAAGTCTACGGTATAAAGAGAGAGGCATAACACTAACACCGGCTCCAAGATCACATAAAGCAGTTTTAACATAATTTCTTTTAATGGAGCATGGTATAGTGGGTACTCCTGGATCTCCAAGTTTCTTTGGTATTCCACCTTTAAAAGTGTAATTAGCAAGCATGGTGGAAATTTCAGCTTCCGGTATCTTTCTTTTATTAGTAATGATATCCTTCATATACTTAGCATAAGGATTAGTTTTGAGCACATCAGTCAATCGCATACGTAAAAAGATAGGTCTAATCATTTCAGCAAAGCGCTCAAAATCCTCACATCCTTTTTCTTGGATGGTTTGGGAGTAAAAGGCATGGGTTTCTGAACCCATGGTTCTCTTTCTTTACCATGTTTCGTAGCAACAAAATCTCTCTTATCATAACGTTGATTCTTTGATTGTGGGTTATCAAGATCAACAACAGTTTCAACTTCTACATTATTATCATTACTAGGTTGAGCATCATCATGAACATCATCATTAACATTTTCACTAGGTTCATGTTCATTACCAGATTGTGTTTCAGCATCAAAATTAGATATATCATTTGGATTATCAGGTGGTTCAGCAATAGGTTCACTAGAAGTTTGCAAAGTCCTATCATTTTTATTTTTTTCTTCCTTTTAGAAGAACTAGGTACATCAATATTATTTCTCTGAGAATCTTGCTCAATTCTCTTAGGGTGGCCTTCAGGATACAAAGGTTCCTGAGTCATTCTACCAGTTCTAGTAGCCGCTCTAACAGCATAATGATTTTTCTTACTATTCATTTCATCGAGCAATTCTTTTTTAGCCTTAAGTACTTGTTCTACTTGAGTGGTAACCATAGAAGCATGTTTGCTAACAAGTTTAAGTTCACCTCTAATATTAGCCATATAATCACCCAAGTGTTTAATCATATCGGAATCATATTTCAATTGTCTACCAAAATAAGCATTGAAGTTTTCTTGTTTGACAATAAAATTATCAAACTCATCAAAGCATTGTATAGCAGACTTATAGTGAGGGATATCACCTTCATCAAATCTATAGAGAGAATTTACCTTTACTACCTGTGTCGGGTTATCGGGATCAGGAGGTTCTTCAATAGGTAAAGGATCAAGATCATATGTTTCTTCAACAGGAGGTATATTAAGACCATGTATTTCTTCAATAGGAGGTAAATTCTTAACATCTTCAGCTTTAATACCTTGTTCTTTCATAGATTTCTTTGCCTCTTGCATATCTTCAGGACTGAGAAATACAACACCTCTCTTCTTCGAAGTTGGTTTAGGAATAGGCTCAGTAATTGGAGCAGGAGCTGGCTCAGGAGGTGCCCAATTATTTTCATTTGTCAACATATTGTTTAATAGAATTTCAGCTTCATCCGGTGTTCTTTCCCTGAAAAGAGAACCATCACAACTATCCAGGTAATCTCTAGAAGCATCGGTTAGTCCATTATAAAAGATATCAAGTATTTCATTTTTCTTAAGAGGATGATCAGGCAAAGCATTAAGTAACTTGAGAAGCCTCCCCCAAGCTTGTGGGAGACTCTCTTCTTCAATTTGCACAAAGTTGTATATTTCCTTTAAAGCAACTTGTTTCTTATGAGCAGGGAAATATTTAGCAGAGAAGTAATAAATCATATCCTGGGGACTACGCACACAACCAGGATCAAGAGAATTAAACCATATCTTAGCATCACCCTTTAATGTGAAAGGAAATATTTTAAGTATATAAAAGTAGTGAGATCTCTCATCATTAGTGATCAGGGTGGCTATATAGTAAGATGTGCCACAACAGTTTCAGATTCATAACCATGAAAAGGATCAGATTCAACCAAAGTAATTATATTAGGATCAACAGAGAATTCATAATCCTTATCGGCAACACAAATAGGTGAAGTAGCAAAAGCAGGGTCATGCCTCATTTTATCTCTAAGAGATTCTTTACCCCATTTAATTAATAGCCTCTTAAGCTCATTTCTATCTCTGCAGGCTAAAATAGTTGTAGAAGCTTCCATATCAAAAACATAACCCTAAAAAATAATAGGCCTATCTTCATCGTCACTTTCATCAATATAATGAGATTCAATAATTTCTTTCTCTCTAGCCCTAGCAATTTGTTCATCAAGAAATTCACTAAGGGGCACAGTAGTATCAGGCATAGAAGTAGTTTCATCATAAGTATCATGCATAGCATAAGTGGCATCATCAATAACATGCGACATATCAGAACGAATAGCAGAAGTAGGTTTAGGTGTCGCAAGTTTACTCATAACAGAAGGTGAATCAAGTGCGGAGCTAGATGGCAATTCCTTACCTCCCCTCGTAGTCGAGGGATAAATTGTTGTCTTAGCGTCTTTCAAGTTCTTCATAGTGTCCAGCAGATATATATCCCAAGTGACTCAAAGAATAGAGCTATGCTCCCCGGCAACGGTGCCAGAAATTAGTCTTGATAACCCACAAGTATAGGGGATCACAACAACTTTCGAGGGTAGAGTATTCAACCCAAATTTGTTGACACAAGGGGAGCCAAAGAATATTCTCAAGTATTAGCAACTGAGTTGTCAATTCAGCCACACCTGGAAACTTAGTATCTGCAGCAAAGTGTTTAGTAGCAAAGTGTTTAGTAGCAAAGTAATATGATAGTGGTGGTAACGGTAACAAAAGAGTAATACAAGCAAAGTAATATTTTTGGTATTTTGTAGTGATTGTAACAGTAGCAACGGGAAAGTAAATAAGCGTAGACCAGTATATGGAAAGCTCGTAGGCATCGGATCGGTGATGGATAATTATGCCGGATGCGGTTCATCATGTAACAGTCATAACCTAGGGTGACACAGAATTAGCTCCAATTCATCAATGTAATGTAGGCATGTATTCCGAATATAGTCATACGTGCTTATGGAAAAGAACTTGCATGACATCTTTTGTCCTACCCTCCCATGGCAGCGGGGTCCTAATGGAAACTAAGGGATATTAAGGCCTCCTTTTAATAGAGAACCGGAACAAAGCATTAGCACATAGTGAATACATGAACTCCTCAAACTACAGTCATCACCGGGAGTGGTCCCGATTATTGTCACTTCGGGGTTGCCAGATCATAACACATAGTAGGTGACTATAGACTTGCAAGATAGGATCAAGAACTCACATATATTCATGAAAACATAATAGGTTCATATCTGAAATCACGGCACTCGGGCCCTAGTGACAAGCATTAAGCATAGCAAAGTCATAGCAACATCAATCTCAGAACATAGTGGATACTAGGGATCAAACCCTAACAAAACTAACTCGATTACATGATAAATCTCATCCAACCCATCATCGTCCAGCAAGCCTATGATGGAATTACTCACGCACGGCGGTGAGCATCATGAAATTGGTGATGGAGGATGGTTGATGCTGAAGACGGTGATGAATCCCCCTCTCCGGAGCCCCGAACGGACTCCAGATCAGCCCTCCCGAGAGGTTTTAGGGCTTGGCGGCGGCTTTGTATCGTAAAACGCGATGATTTCTTCTCCTCTATTTTTTTCTCCCCGAAAGCCAATATATAGAGTTGGAGTTGGTGTCGGAAGGTCTCCACGGGGCCCACGAGGTAGGGGGCGCGCCCTAGGGTGGGGGGTGGGGGGGGGGGGGGCGCCCCCACCCTCGTGGACAGGGTGCGGGCCCCTTGGTCTTCATCTTTGGCGAGGATTTTTTATATTTTTTATAAGATATTCCGTGGAGTTTCAGGTCATTCCGAGAACTTTTGTTTAATGCACATAAAACAACATCATGGCAATTCTGCTGAAAACAGCGTCAGTCCGGGTTAGTTCCATTCAAATCATGCAAGTTAGAGTCCAAAACAGGGGCAAAGTGTTTGGAAAAGTAGATACGACGGAGATGTATCAGGGTGCCATTCGGGGCATCCCCAAGCTTAGGCTCTTGATTGTCCTTGAGTATTACCTTGGGGTGCCTTGGGCATCCGCAAGCTTAGGCTCTTGCCACTCCTTATTCCATAGTCCATCGAATCTTTACCCAAAACTTGAAAACTTCACAACACAAAACTTAACAGAAGATCTTGTGAGCTCCGTTAGCGAATGAAAACAAAACACCACTTCAAGTTACTGTAATGAACTCATTCTTTATTCATTTTGGTGTAATATCTACTGTATTCCAACTTCTCTATGGTTCATACCCTCCGATATTACTCATAGATTCATCAAAATAAGCAAACAACACATAGAAAACAGAATCTGTCAAAAACAGAACAGTCTGTAGTAATCTGTATCAAACATATACTTATAAAACTCCAAAAATTCTAAAATAAATTGTTGGACCTGAGGAATTTCTCTAGTAATCATCTGCAAAAAGAATCAACTAAATATCACTCTCCAGTAAAAAGTTTTAGCTAATCTCGTGAGCACTAAAGTTGTTTTTTTTACAGCATGATCATAAAGACTTCACCCAAGTCTTCCCAAAGGTTCTACTTGGCACAAACACTAATTTAAAACATGAAAACAAATCTTAATAGAAGTTAGATGGATTATTTATTCCTAAACAGAACCAAAAAGAAATAAACTAAAATAAAATTGGGTTTCCTCCCAACAAGCGCTATCGTTTAATGCCCCGAGCTAGGCATGATAATTTCAATGATGCTCGCATAAAAGATAAGAATTGAAACATAAAGAGAGCATCATGAAGAATATGACTAGAACATTTAATTCTAACCCACTTCCTATGCAGAGGGATTTTGTGAGCAAACAACTTATGGGAACAATAATCAACTAGCATAGGAAGGCAAAACAAGCATAACTTCAAAACTTTAAGCACATAGAGAGGAAACTTGATATCATTGCAATTCCTATAAGCACACATTACTCCCTGATAATAACTTTCAGTAGCATCATGAATGAATTCAACAATATAACCAGCACCTAAACCATTCTTTTCATGATCCACTTGCATAAATTTTTTACTACTCTCCACATAAGCAAAATTCTTCTCATTCGGAATAGTGGGAGTATCATAAGAGACTTGAATACTATAAATTGTTTCCACATTAAAAGAGTAATGTTCAGAAAAAGGGTAATCATAATCATGACAAGTTTTATAAATATAATCATCACTACTTTTTATAGCATAAGTTTCATTACAATAATCATTATAAGTAGCAACTTTGTTCTCATCGTAATCAATTGAAACCTCTTCCAAGATAGTGTACTCATCACTAAATAAAGTCATGACCTCTCCAAATCCACTTTCATAAATATTATAAGATTCAACATCCTCCAAAATAGTGGGATCATTACTTCCTAAAGTTGACACTCTTCCAAACCCACTTTCATCAACATAATCATCATAGGTAGAAGGCATGCTATCATCATAACAACTTTGCATATCAAAACTTGGGAGGCTAAAAATATCATCTTCATTAAAGGTAACATTCCCAAGCTTGGGACAAACATTAATTTCAGCAAATATATTCTCAAATATGTCATTCTCATCAAACATAGCTTCCCCAAGCTTGGGCCTTTTCATATCATAAGCATAATCACTCTCATCATTAATAGTATGGATAGCACCAATAGTATAGCAATTATCATATTCTTCCAAGCGAGTGCCAAAAAGATTTTCAAGATCATAAGAAGTATTATTATCTTCCCAATCATAATCATCACAACAAGCAGTAGGCATAACGAGATCATCATCAAGTGCATCATCTTCCACAATTATTTTTGATTCATTTTCATGAGGCACAACAATAATAGGAGCAACATTATTTGGGAGAGATATCTTTTTACCTCTTTTCCTTTTTCTTTTCTTCTTCTTCACCACATCATGTGTGGGTTCAATCCTCTTTTTGGAGCTCCTTATTAATGAGATTGGTTGAATAGAAGGCTCCTCCTCTTTAACTGATTCATCATAAGAAATAATAGGAGGATATTGGGAAGTCTCTTCCCTTTCATTAGTATTTTCTTCATCTTCTATTTGTTTTCTTTTCTTTATGTAGTTGGCAATATAAGGATTTTCAATGCAATTCACCGCACAATACATATAAATTTCTTCTAGATCAAAATGAAGAACTCTATCAAGGGCAATTTCTGGAATGACCTTAGTTATACGTTTCATTTCTTCATAACCCAAGAGCAAACTAAGTTCATTATGATATGCAAGGGAAATCAAGTCATCGCTATTTTTGGAAACGATACGATCATGAAACAATTTGCATTGGGTACTGAATGATCATGTTCCTTGCAAAGTTCACAAGTACGGCTAAGAAAATTTAAATTTTTAGCACAAACATCTATCCTTTATTGCAACAATTTAGTTTCTAAATGCTTATGCCTCTTGCAATATCTATCTTCCCTATTTGTTGTGTACTTCCAAACCCAATAAAAATCGACATTCTTATAAGAGACATTTTCATCATGACTAGTGCAATCATCATTAGTACTATGGATATTCAAGGAGTTCATACTAACAACATTGCAATCATGCTCATCATTCAAACATTTTTAATGCATTCTTCTTCTAACACTTTGGCACAATTTTCCTTTCCATCATTCTCACGAAAGATATTAAAAAGATGAAGCGTATGAGAGAAACTCAATTCCATTTTTGGTAGTTTTCTATTATAAACTAAACTAGTGCTAAAACAAGAAACAAAAAGATTCGATTGCAAGATCTAAAGATATACGTTCAAGCACTCACCTCCCCGGCAACAGCGCCAGAAACTGCTTAGTTGACGGGTGTGAGTGCCGCTTACCTAGTGTCCCCGGCAAGGGCGCCAGGAAAGAGCTTGATGTGTACTACACAACCTTCTTCTTGTAGACATTGTTGGGCCTCCAAGTGCAGAGGTTTGTAGGACAGTAGCAAATTTCCCTCAAGTGGATGACCTAAGGTTTATCAATCCGTGGGAGGCGTACGATGAAGATGGTCTCTCTCAAGCAACCCTGCAACCAAATAACAAAGAGTCTCTTGTGTCCCCAACACACCCAATACAATGGTAAATTGTATAGGTGCACTAGTTCGGCGAAGAGATGGTGATACAAGTGCAATATGGATGGTAGATATATGTTTTTGTAATCTGAAAATATGAAAACAGCAAGGTAAGTTATGATAAAAGTGAGCACAAACGGTATTGCAATGCTAGGAAACAAGGCCTAGGGTTCATACTTTCACTAGTGCAAGTTCTCTCAACAATAATAACATAATTGGATCATATAACTATCCCTCAACATGCAACAAAGAGTCACTTCAAAGTCACTAATAGCGCAGAACAAACGAAGAGATTATGGTAGGGTACGAAACCACCTCAAAGTTATACTTTCGGATTGATCTATTCAAGAGTCCGTAGTAAAATAACATGAAGCTATTCTTTCCGTTCAATCTATCATAGAGTTCGTACTAGAATAACACCTTAAGATACAAATCAACCAAAACCCTAATGTCACCTAGATACTCCAATGTCACCTCAACTATCCGTGGGTATGATTATACGATATGCATCACACAATCTCAGATTCATCTATTCAAACCAACACAAAGTACTTCAAAGAGTGCCCCAAAGTTTCTACCGGAGAGTCAAGACGAAAATGTGTGCCAACCCCTATGCATAGGTTCATGGGCGGAACCCGCAAGTTGATCACCAAAACATACATAAGGTGGATCACGTGATTTCTCATTGTCACCACAGATAAGCACGGCAAGACATACATCAAGTGTTCTCAAATCCTTAAAGACTCAATCCGATAAGATAACTTCAAAGGGAAAACTCAATCCATTACAAGAGAGTATAGGGGGAGAAACATCATAAGATCCAACTACAATAGCAAAGCTCGCGATACATCAAGATCGTGCCAAATCAAGAACATGAGAGAGAGAGATCAAACACATAGCTACTGGTACATACCCTCCGCCCCGAGGGTGAACTACTCCCTCCTCGTCATGGAGAGCGCCGGGATGATGAAGATGGCCACCGGTGAGGGATCCCCTCTCCGGCAGGGTGCCGGAACAGGGTCCCGATTGGTTTTTGGTGGCTACAGAGGCTTGCAGCGGCGGAACTCCTGATCTATTCTGTTCTCCGAAGGTTTTAGGGTATATGGGAATATATAGGCGAAAGAAGTCGGTAAGGGGAGCCACGAGGGGCCCATGAGGGTGGAGGGCGCGCCTAGGGGGGTGGGCGCGCCCCTGCCTCGTGCTCTCCTCGTTGATCCCCTGACGTGCACTCCAAGTCTCCTGTATTGCTTTCTTTCCAAAAATAACCTTTCCAAAGGTTTCATTCCGTTTGGACTCCATTTGATATTCCTTTTCTGCGAAACACTGAAACAAGGGAAAAACAGAAACTGGCACTGGGCTCTGGGTCAATAGGTTAGTCCCAAAAGTAATATGAAAGTGTTTAATAAAGCCCATAAACATCCAAGATGGATAATATAATAGCATGAATACTTCATAAATTATAGATACGTTGGAGACGTATCAAGTTTGTACAACCACTTTTACAACCAAGTAAGTTTCTTGTACTTGGTTGGATACTTCGATAAAGTTAAAGAAGTTGATTTAAAAAAAACAGTTGGTTCGCCAACCGCCCGGCCTCAAGCGGGTGGTCATTAGATTGAAGGCGAAAATATCCTCCTAGTCTTCGACAAATGTAGAAATCCCTGGCAAAAGACCGACCCACCCGGCAACACCATCGGGAGACCTGCGAGTTCATAGCATCGTCACCGAGCATCACAATGTCGGAAGTTGCATTTGAAGAACCTTTCTCGAGCTCGTAGTATTGTTTTGTCAATAGATGGTTGGTGCCGCTGATTGCTGTTGTATTTCAGTGATTATTGTGTTGATTCTTCAATTTTATTCTTCCTATTTCTCTGCCTATGTGTAGCTATGATCTTGTATGACTTTACTATTTGCTGATGTGATCCTTCGCGTGTGATTCTTGGTGTTAGTTGTTGACTGCCCCTAGGACACAATGTGTTGGACCACAAGCGCAAGGGTTTGTACCAAGTAGCAAATATTCCTCAATGAGAGCGAAGGTATCCATCCGTTCGTGGAGGTACGATGATCTTTCACCGCCAGTGATAAATTGTACAATACGTATATAACTTTACTTGTGTCCTGACTAGCAAGGGTGCCAACTTTACTAGCTTTGTTGGTTGTACAAGATACCAATGTATGAAGTTCTAGGAAGTATTTTTATATTGCCAGAATAAATGCAAAATACTCAGAAGGCATCTTTCTCCATGTCCTCATATCTCTCAAAACACCCAAGGGGCATCTAGCGAGATATGGATTCCTCAAGCCTAACCGACTCAATCATCATGGTCACATACGTGCCCAATAGCATCCGCGAAGTCACAACACTGAAAGCCACATCACTACATGAGATTGAATTCGGTGACATGTACATTCACATTCTTTAAATTGAACCAAACAAATCAAAAGGAACAAGCGAACAAATTTATTAACTACTTGGCATTGCACCGAACACATGTGGGTGGCTCAGGTTGACCACCACCACAAAGGCCATCAAGCCTTCTTCTTTTTTCGGCTTGTCCTCTTCTTCAGGTGTGCCGCATGACCAGAGTCTCCCCTGCCTAGAGGAGCCTATGGGTTATAGGCAACTCAATGTGCAAATTGTAAAAAATAAATACCCGATACTGGTTATTGATGGTCTTTTGGGTGAGCTACACGGTTGTATTGTGTACTCAACAATCATTTATCTATTCCCACATCTATTCACTAATCCTGGAACTCGTTATGGATAGAAGGTCTATAGAAGTGAAAGTAGGATGATGGGAGGAAAAAAAAGGAGTACCAGAAAAAAAGATTTATGACTTTCGGCCCACGAAGAAATAGTATCGCATTTGAAACAGGAAATATTTAATTTGGATATTAAATCTGCAAGGAAGGGCAATAATCCAAACAAATGAGAACCTGTTAGATAGTTCGAATTTCAGCTATTAGGGAGGGGAATGAAACACTTGTCAAGTCTTTTCTTTTTATGGAGCCGACATTGTCGATGGGTGTTGGTCGTCGCGAGCGTTGGGGCGATCACGCAACACGATTTGATTATTTTTCATGTGTTAATTAAGTCTTAACACAATGCGTACAACAACATGCAATCATTTAGTTGGTCTGATTTGGTTCCAAGTTGTTCTCACACATGGTTTTCTCAAACTTTAGATTCGTTCATGTTCACTGATTTGAGGTCTGCAAAGAGGAGCTCGAGATTTTCTTCATGCATACGGAGTCCCTCTTTGCTTTACCGCACTAGGGCGCCTGATGCCAATACGATCCATGTAGTCAAGGCTACTCTTGATACTCTTGATTCTACTTTCCCTTGTTGATGGGATTGACGGCGTGATTCACAACAATACAGAGTAATGATGCATAGTACATCGTAACAATGTGGAGTAATGATGCATTTTTTCTGATAAAGGGTGCTTTTATTAACTCCAAATGTACCATCGAGCAGATACAAAGCATAAAGAACAACACCCGATCTCTGCATAACTAAGACGCACACAACCAACAAAAGAATCATCCGACACATAATATAAAACGACAAAGTGGCAACAGTAAAGCCATATGAGACTGAAACTATGTGTATGCCGATAGAGAAGGTGAACCAATCTGGAGATTATTCTGCTACCCATGTTGGGTAAAAACATTCTTGGAGACCTGCTCCAACCGCACGCACACCATCTTGAACAGGGATTGGTACTCCGTTCGCGTAGACCACATACGAAGCTAGAGCGTACAACGATAAATAACCTATAAAGAAGAAGAGATTTTGCCATAAAAACACAATCATTTATACATAGCCAAAGCGACCACAGTAAGGCATATGAGCCCACTCGTATTAGCATACTAAACGTGTTTGGTATT
This sequence comes from Aegilops umbellulata, assembly GCA_032464435.1. Classification (NCBI taxonomy): domain Eukaryota; kingdom Viridiplantae; phylum Streptophyta; class Magnoliopsida; order Poales; family Poaceae; genus Aegilops; species Aegilops umbellulata. Next base: position 421,845,899 of record CP136059.1, read on the forward strand.
CCGTCAAGTCAGTGACCATATATATCGGCAATATTTTTTTTGACGGACATAAATTGGATTCTATTCGGATGACTGACCATGTGAAATGCCCAAACTTGCATTGAAAGAATAGATATTTAATTGTCTCATCAAGAGTCCAAAAGCTCCATTTCTTGCTTCCTTGCTAGTTATGTCGAGCGAAGTTGTTTTTATTTAACACAAATCCTCTCCAAGGTACCACATGAAAATCTTAAATTTTAGTAGCATTTTTTATTTTTGGATTAGCTTATCATTACCCATCAAAATCTCTCAGTGCAGAGTGCATGATACATAGAGTCAACTATGACAAACTCAGATGTAGTGAGATTCCAGCGAAACACACCCCGCCCTTATGTCAAGTTAATCAAATCCCAAACATGATAGAAGATTTTTCCATGACACAAGCCGAGGGCCAATCAAATCCCTCCTAAATGATGCATCTGGCGGGGAAGAGCTGAGCACATGTGCAAAAGTACTATTCTTGTTACGTATAATGCAGTACAAGGCCGGATACATCTGGTGGAGTAATGATGCATAATACATGCACCGCTGGAGCAAAGTGAGCTTCAAGCTAATCATTTTCTAATGTCTCCCAAATCTAATTAACATGTTTGTGGTGTGCGCACGCAACCTAATTTGTGTTTTGCATTTTCCTTAAAACATGACTTTAACAAAGTAAAATGAGGGGAATTGTGTTGGGTACTATCCACCATGACTAGCTCACTCGGAGATGAATATGCTGGCACAACGGATGGGTATCTTTCTTTATCTACTAATGGCTATGTGATCACTGTGGAGTGTGGACCATGCTTGATGGGAACTATATATATGCATGAAGACTTGCTGGGAGGTTGGAAAATAAATAAATGTCATAACAACTCATTGACTGGGTGGATGGCGACATGTAATTGGTTTCTTGTACTTTTCTTTAACAACTATAGAGGTTTTCTTGAGTTTGTACCTCTACCTTTTCAACCAAATGAGCGTTTTATACTTGCTTGGATATGAAAATAAAGTTATAAAGCGAGCGCTAGGTGCCAGTTAGCTGATTTTAGGAAAAAAAAAATAGTTGGCTCGCCAGCCATCTAACCCGAGCGCTTAGCCATTGGAATGAAGCCAGACGACACATCCTCCTTGTCTCCAATCTGCAGCTAAAATCCCTCATGGCACGCCGACTTGCTCGGCAGCACAGCCGGGAGACCATGTGGGTTCATAGCCGCATCGCCCCCAAGCCTTGCAGTAGTGCCTCTCTCTCCTCGAAGCAGCTCTTCTCCCATAATAAAAGTTTAGTGATTTTTGTTTTTCCATGCTAACTATTTATTAATTAAATAATTATAATATGTCATCTTAAATATCAATCGGAATTCAAAAGGAACCATAATTTGGAATATTAGCATGGTATCTCCCTTTGAATGTTACAGCTGACTGACTTGGCACATGGTTATACTTGTTATGAAAAGTTTCTCTAGTTTAAATCGGCCTCAGTGGTATTACAAGTTTGGAGTAGTATCATGTTCATATTACCACTTAACGATTACATTTTCAAAATGCATGATTATGATGTCTGTTTCACTAGTTGGTTGTTTCACACTCTTTTGCTAGTCTTCATGTATGCTAGCCATGAATTCTTCTTGTGCCAAATCCTTGAGCAAGATTTTCCATAAGACTCCACCATACCTACTTATTTGTATGATTGAGAAAGATCATTAAAAGTAAATTTCCATTGGTGCATTAACAAAAATTAAATATACTATTAAATGCTTCATATTGCTTGAGCTATTGATGATCCTAAACATATTTTATTTTCCACGATCTCATAATGGTGGTTTTGGACGGATAAAAGATGTAGGAAAAGTCTGACTAAATTAATAAAAGGTTTTCAATTCCTAAAGTGGAAGGATGACAAATCCTTCTAAAACTAAAGATATCTAAAATAGAGTGTGTGATACCTGGCACCATTACCAGCAGCAATGGAAAATGTATGTATTTCCTATGGTCAAATCTTGAGCATGAAGCCAACACATTGGCAGTAAGAGTTGAACCACCTTTTCAATACTACTAATAAGAGCATGACAATTTCTGCGTCCCTCTGTGAAGAGCATATTCTTTTACCTTTTATGTTGAGTAATTCCATCTTTCTTTTAAAGCACAACTATTAAGAGTGTGATTATCATTCTTAGTTTATATGCATTTTGTTAACATGTAACATTGAGTAATGTACAACTGTGATGCTTTCAACTCCGGATTTCTGTACTTAATCATATCTTAGACTTGCGAGATACCATCGCCGCCTATGGCTGCCAAAAAAAAACAATATGACAAATTTGTAGAGATCATTCTCAGTTTCTAAGCCGATTGTTACTCCGGTATGGAGTTTCCCTCCTAACTCAACCCCTTTTTGAACGAAATCGTGCTACAAAGCATCACCATTTAGAGAGATCATTTTTCAAAATGGGGAAAATCATTATGGTCTCAGTGTTGCATAAGAATTTCATGTGAGAAACTGAGAATCAAGACATACATGATTATAATATTCAAATTGTATTGAGATACTTTATCATGTTAAATTTATTCCTTTTCAATTTCTAATCTGAATTTTCAATGATCTTTCGCTTGAACTTGAGATGGAAGACAACTTATTTAGTATATAATTAAAATTTTAAGGTTTTCAATCCTTCCATCTTTCGATCAACATTGTTATGAAGAAAAGTAAGAAACAAAATTCATCAAGTTTACATAATGTGCACTTCAACTGTTCAACATTCAAGTTGAGTTCTTCTGAGATAAATCAAAAGATGCTTGATTAATTTCTCCAGGGAATATAGGTCTAGACTAACAATCTAATTAGTTTTCTGGTCATTTGTTTGGATATATAAGTTGTCACATAATTTGTGTCTTGTGTGAGAGTTCGTACTATAAAAGTTGTGTGGGTTATTTCCGATATCTTTCTGTAGTTAGCAACAAAGCGCTTGTCACATAATTAGTTTTGTGGCCATTTATTTGGATATCTTTAGTAGTTTTAGGGCCGCAGGATGTTGTGTTAGCAACAGACAGTTTGAGATACCTTTCTGCAGTGAAAGCAAAAGCCATGCAAGCAAAACTTGACGAATGATGAGCTGATGACTTGTTCGTTGGGGTATTTGAATATTTGATCTGTTTCGTACCTGAATATGCGGTATGGTTGCTCATCTCAGTGAGGTAGGCAGATTGCTGGAATTTTACCCAAGACCAACACATCATATGTTGGCTTGGGATTTGGTATCCGTTGTGTCTGAATTTGGAACAATCCATGTGTTTGCATGCATGGCGGAATTCAAATATGTAATGGATAAACCAAAGCTACGATTTGTCGATGTTTTCTAGCCATGTCTGAATCAACCAAAGCTGCGATTCAGCTCTATCGTTGGTGTTGTTTTTTGACGCCAAATGCATGGCTTGCCTGTGGCCCTATGTAGTACTAGTTTTGCGTGTTATGCAACAAATTTATTCCCATGTTCAAATTTCCACAATTCCGTCGTAGTCTAGGTGGTTAGGATACTCGGCTCTCACCTGAGAGACCCGGGTTCAAGTCCCGGCGACGGAAATCTTATTTTGTTTTCTAAAATTTTACTGAAGTTTTTCCTTCTTTTTTTGCGGAGGAAAGTTTCCCTATAGTTGAATGATCATTGTTCCTGATCTCAGTGAAAGATAAATGCATCTGGTAATGTGTTGTTGATATGGAAGCTCCTTCTCTTACATGCTCACTGCTGATATAGGAAAGACAGTTTGTCACCCCTGAACAGCTGGGTAAAATTATCTTCATTTTGAGATTGCTTTGGAGCGAGCAGGAGTTGCGAGTACCGATGGCAACGTACGCTGGCACGTCTCCTTCGCGGTGGACCTCGCGGCCGCACGCACCCTCCACTTCATCGACGACGAGATCTTCCTCCGCCACGGAGCACTCCGGATAGTGCTGATCGACGACAAGGGGGTGACGGTGGACGCGCGCTACCTGCGCGAGGGGAGTCCATCGACGTCGTTCAGGTTGTCTCTTTCCCCTGCCACATTGCTAGGGTTTGGGACCGAATCCCGGTGAGCGACATAGCTGCGGGTACACGATGGGAACGACCGACGAGCAGTGGCGCGTGCGATGCACCGAGTCGCGTTCTGGACGGGCGTGGCCAACATATTGGTCCTTGCATCATCATTAACCTCGGATACCACCGACACGATGGATATGGGCGCCTCTTGTTGCTCACATGATAGAGGTGAATCATGTCCCTCGCACGAGGACGCCGGCAAGTCGACCTTCATCGGTTCCACTAACATGGGTGATGTAGGGGTCATGCATAGCTCCCGAACTTTTGCATGATCTGCCACCGGAGCCACAAGCATGGCAATGGACTTGCCCTCAGAGGTAGACAACACAGGGGACAAGACTAGCATTGATGATGAATTGCCACCACCACGAGGGAAAAAACAGCCATATAGCTCCACCCCCGTGTCTTCTACGAAGCCAACACTGGACATACCAAGAGAACGTGGCATCGAAGTGTTCTGCAGCATAGCCGGCATAAGGGATAGCTTGCTAAGAGCGGCCTCCACTCGCTCCAGAAAGATCTCAGCTCATGCCAGCCAAGCTTGCAACAGCTCGGCCTGATCTGCCATAGTGGACTGCAACACCACGTCAGACGGAGTGTCTATGCCAGAAAGAAGTTTTTCCTTCTTTTTTGCGGAGGAAAGTTTCCCTAAAGTTGAATGATCATTGTTCCTGATCTCAGTGAAAGATAAATGCATCTGGTAATGTGTTGTTGATATGGAAGCTCCTTCTCTTACATGCTCACTGCTGACATAGGAAAGACAGTTTGTCACCCCTTAACAGCTGGGTAAAATTATCTTCATTTTGAGATTGCTTTGGAGCGAGCAGGAGTTGCGAGTACCGATGGCAAGGTCCGCTGGCACGCTCCTTCGCGGTGGACCTCACGAGCGCACGCACCCTCCACTTCATCGACAGCGAGATCTTCCTCCGCCACGGAGCACTCTGGATAGTTCTGATCGACGACAAGGGGGTGACGGTGGATGCGCGCTACCTGCGCGAAGGGAGTCCATCGACGTTGGTCAGGTTGTCTCTTTCCCCTGCCACATTGATAGGGTTTGGGACCGAATCCCGGTGAGCGACATGGCTACGGGTACACGATGGGACCGACCGACGAGCAGTGGCGCGTGCGATGCACCGAGTCGCGTTCCGGATGGGCGTGGCCAACATATTGGTCCATGCAGCATCATTAACCTTGGATACCACCGACACGATGGATATGGGCGCCTCTTGTTGCTCACATGATAGAGGTGAATCATGTCCCTCGCACGAGGACGCCGGCAAGTCGACCTTCATAGGCTCCACTAACATGGGTGATGTAGGGCTCATGCATAGCTCTCGAATTTTTGCATGATCTGCCACCGGAGCCAGAAGCATGGCAATGGACTTGCCCTCAGAGGTAGACAACACAGGGGACAAGACTGACACTGATGATGAATTGCCACCACCACGAGGGGAAAAACAACCATATAGCTCCACCCCCGTGTCTTCTACGAAGCCAACACTCGACATACCAAGAGAACGTGGCATCGAAGTGTTCTGCAGCATAGCCGGCATAAGGGATAGCTTGCTAAGAGAGGATTCCACTCGCTCCAGAAAGATCTCAGCTCGCGCCAGCCAAGCTCGCAGCAGCTCGGCCTGATCTGCCATAGTGGACTGCAACACCACGTCAGCCGGAGTGTCTATGCCAGAAAGAAGTTTTTCCTTCTTTTTTGCGGAGGAAAGTTTCCATAAAGTTGAATGATCATTGTTCCTGATCTCAATGAAAGAGAAATGCATCTGGTAATGTGCTGTTGATATGGAAGCTCCTTCTCTTACATGCTCACTGCTGATATAGGAAAGACAGTTTGTCACCCCTGAACAGCTGGGTAAAATTATCTTCATTTTGAGATTGCTTTGGAGCGAGCAGGAGTTGCGAGTACCGATGGCAAGGTCCGCTGGCACGCTCCTTCGCGGTGGACCTCGCGAGCGCACGCACCCTCCACTTCATCGACAGCGAGATCTTCCTCCGCCATGGAGCACTCCGGATAGTGCTGATCAATGACAAGGGGGTGACGGTGGATGCGCGCTACCTGCGCGAGGGGAGTCCATCGACGTTGGTCAGGTTGTCTCTTTCCCCTGCCACATTGCTAGGGTTTGCGACCGAATCCCGGTGAGCGACACGGCTGCGGGTACACGATGAGAACGACTGACGAGCAGTGGCGCGTGCGATGCACCGAGTCGCGTTCCGGACAGGCGTGGTCAACATATTAGTCCTTGCAGCATCATTAACCTCGGATACCACCGACACGATGGATATGGGCGCCTCTTGTTGCTCACATGATAGAGGTGAATCATGTCCCTCGCACGAGGACGCCGACAAGTCGACCTTCATAGGCTCCACTAACATGGGTGATGTAGGGCTCATGCATAGCTCTTGAATTTTTGCATGATCTGCCACCGGAGCCACAAGCATGGCAATGGACTTGCCCTCAGAGGTAGACAACACAGGGGACAAGACTGGCATTGATGATGAATTGCCACCACCACGAGGGAAAAAACAGCCATATAGCTCCAACCCCGTGTCTTCTACGAAGCCAACACTGGACATACCAAGAGAACGTGGCATCGAAGTGTTCTGCAGCATAGCCGACATAAGGGATAGCTTGCTAAGAGCGGCCTCCACTCGCTCCAGAAAGATCTCAGCTCGCGCCAGCCAAGCTTGCAACAGCTCGGCCTGATCTGCCATAGTGGACTGCAACACCACGTCAGACGGAGTGTCTGTGCCAGAAAGATGTTTTTCCTTCTTTTTTGCGGAGGAAAGTTTCCCTAAAGTTGAATGATCATTGTTCCTGATCTCAGTGAAAGATAAATGCATCTGGTAATGTGTTGTTGATATGGAAGCTCCTTCTCTTACATGCTCACTGCTGATATAGGAAAGACAGTTTGTCACCCCTGAACAGCTGGGTAAAATTATCTTCATTTTGAGATTGCTTTGGAGCGAGCAGGAGTTGCGAGTACCGATGGCAAGGTCCGTTGGCACGCTCCTTCGCGGTGGACCTCGCGAGCGCACGCACCCTCCACTTCATCGACAGCGAGATCTTCCTCCGCCACGGAGCACTCTGGATAGTTCTGATCGACGACAAGGGGGTGACGGTGGATGCGCGCTACCTGCGCGAAGGGAGTCCATCGACGTTGGTCAGGTTGTCTCTTTCCCCTGCCACATTGATAGGGTTTGGGACCGAATCCCGGTGAGCGACACGGCTACGGGTACACAATGGGACCGACCGACGAGCAGTGGCGCGTGCGATGCACCGAGTCGCGTTCCGGACGGGCGTGGCCAACATATTGGTCCTTGCAGCATCATTAACCACGGATACCACCGACACGATGGATATGGGCGCCTCTTGTTGCTCACATGATAGAGGTGAATCATGTCCCTCGCACGAGGACGCCGGCAAGTCGACCTTCATAGGCTCCACTAACATGGGTGATGTAGGGCTCATGCATAGCTCTCGAATTTTTGCATGATCTGCCACCGGAGCCAGAAGCATGGCAATGGACTTGCCCTCAGAGGTAGACAACACAGGGGACAAGACTGACACTGATGATGAATTGCCACCACCACGAGGGGAAAAACAACCATATAGCTCCACCCCCGTGTCTTCTACGAAGCCAACACTCGACATACCAAGAGAACGTGGCATCGAAGTGTTCTGCAGCATAGCCGGCATAAGGGATAGCTTGCTAAGAGAGGATTCCACTGGCTCCAGAAAGATCTCAGCTCGCGCCAGCCAAGCTCGCAGCAGCTCGGCCTGATCTGCCATAGTGGACTGCAACACCATGTCAGCCGGAGTGTCTATGCCAGAAAGAAGTTTTTCCTTCTTTTTTGCGGAGGAAAGTTTCCATAAAGTTGAATGATCATTGTTCCTGATCTCAGTGAAAGATAAATGCATCTGGTAATGTTTTGTTGATATGGAAGCTCCTTCTCTTACATGCTCACTGCTGACATAGGAAAGACAGTTTGTCACCCCTGAGCAGCTGGGTAAAATTATCTTCATTTTGAGATTGCTTTGGAGCGAGCAGGAGTTGCGAGTACCGATGGCAACGTACGCTGGCAAGTCTCCTTCACGGTGGACCTCGCGGCCGCACGCACCCTCCACTTCATCAACGGCGAGATCTTCCTCCGCCACGGAGCACTCTGGATAGTTCTGATCGACGACAAGGGGGTGACGGTGGACGCGCGCTACCTGCGCGAAGGGAGTCCATCGACGTTGGTCAGGTTGTCTCTTTCCCCTGCCACATTGCTAGGGTTTGGGACCGAATCCCGGTGAGCGACACGGCTACGGGTACACGATGGGACCGACCGACGAGCAGTGGCGCGTGCGATGCACCGAGTCGCGTTCCGGATGGGCGTGGCCAACATATTGGTCCATGCAGCATCATTAACCTTGGATACCACCGACACGATGGATATGGGCGCCTCTTGTTGCTCACATGATAGAGGTGAATCATGTCCCTCGCACGAGGACGCCGGCAAGTCGACCTTCATAGGCTCCACTAACATGGGTGATGTAGGGATCATGCATAGCTTACGAATTTTTGCATGATCTGCCACCGGAGCCAGAAGCATGGCAATGGACTTGCCCTCAGAGGTAGACAACACAGGGGACAAGACTGACACTGATGATGAATTGCCACCACCACGAGGGGAAAAACAACCATATAGCTCCACCCCCGTGTCTTCTACAAAGCCAACACTCGACATACCAAGAGAACGCGGCATCGAAGTGTTCTGCAGCATAGCCGGCATAAGGGATAGCTTGCTAAGAGAGGATTCCACTCGCTCCAGAAAGATCTCAGCTCGCGCCAGCCAAGCTCGCAGCAGCTCGGCCTGATCTGCCATACTGGACTGCAACACCACGTCAGCCGGAGTGTCTATGCCAGAAAGAAGTTTTTCCTTCTTTTTTGCGGAGGAAAGTTTCCATAAAGTTGAATGATCATTGTTCCTGATCTCAGTGAAAGATAAATGCATCTGGTAATGTGCTGTTGATATGGAAGCTCCTTCTCTTACATGCTCACTGCTGATATAGGAAAGACAGTTTGTCACCCCTGAACAGCTGGGTAAAAGTATCTTCATTTTGAGATTGCTTTGGAGCGAGCAGGAGTTGCGAGTACCGATGGCAACGTACGCTGGCACGCTCCTTCGCGGTGGACCTCGCGGCCGCACGCACCCTCCACTTCATCGACGGTGAGATCTTCCTCCGCCACGGAGCACTCCGGATAGTGCTGATCGACGACAAGGGGGTGACGGTGGACGCGCGCTACCTGCGCGAGGGGAGTCCATCGACGTTGGTCAGGTTGTCTCTTTCCCCTGCCACATTGCTAGGGTTTGGGACCGAATCCCGGTGAGCGACACGGCTGTGGGTACACGATGGGACCGACCGACGAGCAGTGGCGCGTGCGATGCACCGAGTCGCGTTCCGGATGGGCGTGGCCAACATATTGGTCCATGCAGCATCATTAACCTTGGATACCACCGACACGATGGATATGGGCGCCTCTTGTTGCTCACATGATAGAGGTGAATCATGTCCCTCGCACGAGGACGCCGGCAAGTCGACCTTCATAGGCTCCACTAACATGGGTGATGTAGGGATCATGCATAGCTCTCGAATTTTTGCATGATCTGCCACCGGAGCCAGAAGCATGGCAATGGACTTGCCCTCAGAGGTAGACAACACAGGGGACAAGACTGACACTGATGATGAATTGCCACCACCACGAGGGGAAAAACAACCATATAGCTCCACCCCCGTGTCTTCTACAAAGCCAACACTCGACATACCAAGAGAACGCGGCATCGAAGTGTTCTGCAGCATAGCCGGCATAAGGGATAGCTTGCTAAGAGAGGATTCCACTCGCTCCAGAAAGATCTCAGCTCGCGCCAGCCAAGCTCGCAGCAGCTCGGCCTGATCTGCCATACTGGACTGCAACACCACGTCAGCCGGAGTGTCTATGCCAGAAAGAAGTTTTTCCTTCTTTTTTGCGGAGGAAAGTTTCCATAAAGTTGAATGATCATTGTTCCTGATCTCAGTGAAAGATAAATGCATCTGGTAATGTGCTGTTGATATGGAAGCTCCTTCTCTTACATGCTCACTGCTGATATAGGAAAGACAGTTTGTCACCCCTGAACAGCTGGGTAAAAGTATCTTCATTTTGAGATTGCTTTGGAGCGAGCAGGAGTTGCGAGTACCGATGGCAACGTACGCTGGCACGCTCCTTCGCGGTGGACCTCGCGGCCGCACGCACCCTCCACTTCATCGACGGTGAGATCTTCCTCCGCCACGGAGCACTCCGGATAGTGCTGATCGACGACAAGGGGGTGACGGTGGACGCGCGCTACCTGCGCGAGGGGAGTCCATCGACGTTGGTCAGGTTGTCTCTTTCCCCTGCCACATTGCTAGGGTTTGGGACCGAATCCCGGTGAGCGACACGGCTGTGGGTACACGATGGGACCGACCGACGAGCAGTGGCGCGTGCGATGCACCGAGTCGCGTTCCGGATGGGCGTGGCCAACATATTGGTCCATGCAGCATCATTAACCTTGGATACCACCGACACGATGGATATGGGCGCCTCTTGTTGCTCACATGATAGAGGTGAATCATGTCCCTCGCACGAGGACGCCGGCAAGTCGACCTTCATAGGCTCCACTAACATGGGTGATGTAGGGATCATGCATAGCTCTCGAATTTTTGCATGATCTGCCACCGGAGCCAGAAGCATGGCAATGGACTTGCCCTCAGAGGTAGACAACACAGGGGACAAGACTGACACTGATGATGAATTGCCACCACCACGAGGGGAAAAACAACCATATAGCTCCACCCCCGTGTCTTCTACAAAGCCAACACTCGACATACCAAGAGAACGCGGCATCGAAGTGTTCTGCAGCATAGCCGGCATAAGGGATAGCTTGCTAAGAGAGGATTCCACTCGCTCCAGAAAGATCTCAGCTCGCGCCAGCCAAGCTCGCAGCAGCTCGGCCTGATCTGCCATACTGGACTGCAACACCACGTCAGCCGGAGTGTCTATGCCAGAAAGAAGTTTTTCCTTCTTTTTTGCGGAGGAAAGTTTCCATAAAGTTGAATGATCATTGTTCCTGATCTCAGTGAAAGATAAATGCATCTGGTAATGTGCTGTTGATATGGAAGCTCCTTCTCTTACATGCTCACTGCTGATATAGGAAAGACAGTTTGTCACCCCTGAACAGCTGGGTAAAAGTATCTTCATTTTGAGATTGCTTTGGAGCGAGCAGGAGTTGCGAGTACCGATGGCAACGTACGCTGGCACGCTCCTTCGCGGTGGACCTCGCGGCCGCACGCACCCTCCACTTCATCGACGGTGAGATCTTCCTCCGCCACGGAGCACTCCGGATAGTGCTGATCGACGACAAGGGGGTGACGGTGGACGCGCGCTACCTGCGCGAGGGGAGTCCATCGACGTTGGTCAGGTTGTCTCTTTCCCCTGCCACATTGCTAGGGTTTGGGACCGAATCCCGGTGAGCGACACGGCTGCGGGTACACGATGGGACCGACCGACGAGCAGTGGCGCGTGCGATGCACCGAGTCGCGTTCCGGACGGGCGTGGCCAACATATTGGTCCATGCAGCATCATTAACCTCGGATACCACCGACACGATGGATATGGGCACCTCTTGTTGCTCACATGATAGAGGTGAATCATGTCCCTCGCACGAGGACGCCGGCAAGTCGACCTTCATAGGCTCCACTAACATGGGTGATGTAGGGGTCATGGATAGCTCTCGAATTTTTGCATGATCTGCCGCCGGAGCCACAAGCATGGCAATGGACTTGCCCTCAGAGGTAGACAACATAGGGGACAAGACTGACATTGATGATGAATTGCCACCACCACGAGGGGAAAAACAACCATATAGCTCCACCCCCGTGTCTTCTACGAAGCCAACACTGGACATACCAAGAGAACGTGGCATCGAAGTGTTCTGCAGCATAGACGACATAAGGGATAGCTTGCTAAGAGCGGCCTCCACTCGCTCCAGAAAGATCTCAGCTCGCGCCAGCCAAGTTCGCAGCAGCTCGGCCTGATCTGCCATAGTGGACAGCAACACCACGTCAGACGGAGTGTCTATGCCAGAAAGAAGTTTTTCCTTCTTTTTTTGCGGAGGAAAGTTTCCCTAAAGTTGAATGATCACTGTTCCTGATCTCAGTGAAAGATAAATGCATCTGGTAATGTGTTGTTGATATGGAAGCTCCTTCTCTTACATGCTCACTGCTGATATAGGAAAGACAGTTTGTCACCCCTGAACAGCTGGGTAAAAGTATCTTCATTTTGAGATTGCTTTGGAGCGAGAAGGAGTTGCGAGTACCGATGGCAACATACGCTGGCACGTCTCCTTCGCGGTGGACCTCGCGGCCGCACGCACCCTCCACTTCATCGACGGCGAGATCTTCCTCCGCCACGGAGCACTCTGGATAGTGCTGATCGACGACAAGGGGGTGACGGTGGACGCGCGCTACCTGCGCGAGGGGAGTCCATCGACGTTGGTCAGGTTGTCTCTTTTCCCTGCCACATTGCTAAGGTTTGGGACCGAATCCCGGTGAGCGACACGGCTGCGGGTACACGATGGGAACGACCGACGAGCAGTGGCGCGTGCGATGCACCGAGTCGCGTTCCGGAGGGGCGTGGCCAACATATTGGTCCTTGCAGCATCATTATCCTCGGATACCACCGACACGATGGATATGGGCGCCTCTTGTTGCTCACATGATAGAGGTGAATCATGTCCCTCGCACGAGGACGCCGGCAAGTCGACCTTCATCGGCTCCACTAACATGGGTGATGTAGGGCTCATGCATAGCTCTTGAATTTTTGCATGATCTGCCACCGGAGCCACAAGTATGGCAATGGACTTGCCCTTAGAGGTAGACAACATAGGGGACAAGACTGACATTGATGATGAATTGCCACCACCACGAGGGGAAAAACAACCATATAGCTCCACCCCCGTGTCTTCTACGAAGCCAACACTGGACATACCAAGAGAACGTGGCATCATAGTGTTCTGCAGCATAGCTGGCATAAGGGATAGCTTGCTCAGAGCGGCCTCCACTCGCTCCAGAAAGATCTCAGCTCGCGCCAGCCAAGCTCGCAGCAGCTCGGCCTGATCTGCCATAGTGGACTGCAACACCACGTCAGACGGAGTGTCTATGCCAGAAAGAAGTTTTTCCTTCTTTTTTTGCGGAGGAAAGTTTCCATAAAGTTGAATGATCACTGTTCCTGATCTCAGTGAAAGAAAAATGCATCTGGTAATGTGCTGTTGATATGGAAGCTCCTTCTCTTACATGCTAACTGTTGATATAGGAAAGACAGTTTGTCACCCCTGAATAGCTGGGTAAAATTATCTTCATTTTGAGATTGCTTTGGAGCGAGCAGGAGTTGCGAGCACCGATGGCAACGTACGCTGGCACGCTCCTTCGCGGTGGACCTCGCGGCCGCACGCACCCTCCACTTCATCGACCGCGAGATCTTCCTCCGCCACGGAGCACTCCTGATAGTGTTGATCGCCGACAAGGGGGTGACGCGCGCTACCTGCGCGAGGGGAGTCCATCGACGTTGGTCAGGTTGTCTCTTTCCCCTGCCACATTGCTAGGGTTTGCGACCGAATCCAGGTGAGCGACACGGCTGCGGGTACACGATGGGAACGACCGACGAGCAGTGGCGCGTGCGATGCACCGAGTCGCGTTCCGGATGGGCGTGGCCAACATATTGGTCCTTGCAGCATCATTATCCTCGGATACCACCGACACGATGGATATGGGCGCCTCTTGTTGCTCACATGATAGAGGTGAATCATGTCCCTCGCACGAGGACGCCGGCAAGTCGACCTTCATCGGCTCCACTAACATGGGTGATGTAGGGGTCATGCATAGCTCTCCAATTTTTGCATGATCTGCCGCCGGAGCCACAAGCATGGGAATGGACTTGCCCTCAGAGGTAGACAACACAGGGGACAAGACTGACATTGATGATGAATTGCCACCACCACGAGGGGAAAAAAATCCATATAGCTCCACCCCCGTGTCTTCTACGAAGCCAACACTGGACATACCAAGAGAACGTGGCATCGAAGTGTTCTGCAGCATAGCCGGCATAAGGGATAGCTTGCTAAGAGCGGCCTCCACTCGCTCTAGAAAGATCTCAGCTCGCGCCAGCCAAGCTCGCAGCAGCTCGGCCTGATCTACCATAGTGGACTGCAACACCACGTCAGACGGAGTGTCTATGCCAGAAAGAAGTTTTTCCTTCTTTTTTGCGGAGGAAAGTTTCCCTAAAGTTGAATGATCATTGTTCCTGATCTCAGTGAAAGAAAAATGCATCTGGTAATGTGCTGTTGATATGGAAGCTCCTTCTCTTACATGCTCACTGCTGATGTAGGAAAGACAGTTTGTCACCCCTGAACAGCTGGGTAAAATTATCTTCATTTTGAGATTGCTTTGGAGCGAGCAGGAGTTGCGAGCACCGATGGCAACGTACGCTGGCACGTCTCCTTCGCAGTGGACCTCGCGGCCGCACGCACCCTCCACTTCATCGATGGCGAGATCTTCCTCCGCCACGGAGCACTCCGGATAGTGCTGATCGACGACAAGGGGGTGACGCGCGCTACCTGCGGGAGGGGAGTCCATCGACGTTGGTCATGTTGTCTCTTTCCCCTGCCACATTGCTAGGGTTTGCGACCGAATCCAGGTGAGCGACACGGCTGCGGGTACACGATGGGAACGACCGACGAGCAGTGGCGCGTGCGATGCACCGAGTCGCGTTCCGGATGGGCGTGGCCAACATATTGGTCCTTGCAGCATCATTAACCTCGGATACCACCGACACGATGGATATGGGCGCCTCTTGTTGCTCACATGATAGAGGTGAATCATGTCCCTCGCACGAGGACGCCGGCAAGTCGACCTTCATAGGCTCCACTAACATGGGTGATGTAGGGGTCATGCATAGCTCTCCAATTTTTGCATGATCTGCCGCCGGAGCCACAAGCATGGGAATGGACTTGCCCTCAGAGGTAGACAACACAGGGGACAAGACTGACATTGATGATGAATTGCCACCACCACGAGGGGAAAAAAATCCATATAGCTCCACCCCCGTGTCTTCTACGAAGCCAACACTGGACATACCAAGAGAACGTGGCATCGAAGTGTTCTGCAGCATAGCCGGCATAAGGGATAGCTTGCTAAGAGCGGCCTCCACTCGCTCTAGAAAGATCTCAGCTCGCGCCAGCCAAGCTCGCAGCAGCTCGGCCTGATCTACCATAGTGGACTGCAACACCACGTCAGACGGAGTGTCTATGCCAGAAAGAAGTTTTTCCTTCTTTTTTGCGGAGGAAAGTTTCCCTAAAGTTGAATGATCATTGTTCCTGATCTCAGTGAAAGATAAATGCATCTGGTAATGTGCTGTTGATATGGAAGCTCCTTCTCTTACATGCTCACTGCTGATGTAGGAAAGACAGTTTGTCACCCCTGAACAGCTGGGTAAAATTATCTTCATTTTGAGATTGCTTTGGAGCGAGCAGGAGTTGCGAGTACCGATGGCAACGTACGCTGGCACGTCTCCTTCGCAGTGGACCTCGCGGCCGCACGCACCCTCCACTTCATCGATGGCGAGATCTTCCTCCGCCACGGAGCACTCCGGATAGTGCTGATCGACGACAAGGGGGTGACGGTGGACGCGCGCTACCTACGCGAGGGGAGTCCATCGACGTTGGTCAGGTTGTCTCGTTCCCCTGCCACATTGCTAGGGTTTGGGACCGAATCCCGGTGAGCGACACGGCTGCGGGTACTCGATGGGAACGACCGACGAGCAGTGGCGCGTGCGATGCACCGAGTCGCATTCCGGACGGGCGTGGCCAACATATTGGTCCTTGCAGCATCATTAACCTCGGATACCACCGACACGATGGATATGGGTGCCTCTTGTTGCTCACATGATAGAGGTGAATCATGTCCGTCGCACGAGGACGCCGGCAAGTCGACCTTCATCGGCTCCACTAACATGGGTGATGTAGGGGTCATGCATAGCTCTCGAATTTTTGCATGATCTGCCACCGGAGCCACAAGCATGGCAATGGACTTGCCCTCAGAGGTAGACAACACAGGGGACAAGACTGACATTGATGATGAATTGCCACCACCACGAGGGGAAAACAACCATATAGCTGCACCCCCGTGTCTTCTACGAAGCCAACACTGGACATACCAAGAGAATGTGGCATCAAAGTGTTCTGCAGCATAGCCGACATAAGGGATAGCTTGCTAAGAGCGGCCTCCACTCGCTCTAGAAAGATCTCAGCTCGCGCCAGCCAAGCTCGCAGCAGCTCGGCCTGATCCGCCATAGTGGACTGCAACACCACGTCAGACGGAGTGTCTATCCCAGAAAGAAGTTTTTCCTTCTTTTTTTGTGGAGGAAAGTTTCCCTAAAGTTGAATGATCACTGTTCCTGATCTCAGTGAAAGATAAATGCATCTGGTAATGTGCTGTTGATATGGAAGCTCCTTCTCTTACATGCTCACTGCTGATATAGGAAAGACAGTTTGTCACCCCTGAACAGCTGGGTAAAATTATCTTCATTTTGAGATTGCTTTGGAGCGAGCAGGAGTTGCGAGTACCGATGGCAACGTACGCTGGCACGCTCCTTCGTGGTGGACCTCGCGGCCGCACGCACCCTCCACTTCATCGACCGCGAGATCTTCCTCCGCCACGGAGCACTCCGGATAGTGCTGATCGACGACAAGGGGGTGACGGTGGACGCGCGCTACCTGCGCGAGGGGAGTCCATCGACGTTGGTCAGGTTGTCTCTTTCCCCTGCCACATTGCTAGGTTTTGGGACCGAATCCTGGTGAGCGACACGGCTGCGGGTACACGATGGGAACGATCGACGAGCAGTGGCGCGTGCGATGCACCGAGTCGCGTTCCGGACGGGCGTGGCCAACATATTTGTCCTTGCAGCATCATTAACCTCGGATACCACCGACACGATGGATATGGGCGCCTCTTGTTGCTCACATGATAGAGGTGAATCATGTCCCTCGCACGAGGACGCCGGCAAGTCGACCTTCATAGGCTCCACTAACATGGGTGATGTAGGGCTCATGCATAGCTCTCGAATTTTTGCATGATCTGCCACCGGAGCCACAAGCGTGGCAATGGACTTGCCCTCAGAGGTAGACAACACAGGGGACAAGATTGACATTGATGATGAATTGCCACCACCACGAGGGAAAAAACAACCATATAGCTCCACCCCCGTGTCTTCTACGAAGCCAACACTGGACATACCAAGAGAACGTGGCATCAAAGTGTTCTGCAGCATAGCTGGCATAAGGGATAGCTTGCTAAGAGCGGCCTCCACTCGCTCTAGAAAGATCTCAGCTCGCGCCAGCCAAGCTCGCAGCAGCTCGGCCTGATCTGCCATAGTGGACTGCAACACCACGTCAGACGGAGTGTCTATGCCAGAAAGAAGTTTTTCCTTCTTTTTTTGTGGAGGAAAGTTTCCCTAAAGTTGAATGATCACTGTTCCTGATCTCAGTGAAAGATAAATGCATCTGGTAATGTGCTGTTGATATGGAAGCTCCTTCTCTTACATGCTCACTGCTGATATAGGAAAGACAGTTTGTCACCCCTGAACAGCTGGGTAAAATTATCTTCATTTTGAGATTGCTTTGGAGCGAGCAGGAGTTGCGAGTACCGATGGCAACGTACGCTGGCACGCTCCTTCGTGGTGGACCTCGCGGCCGCACGCACCCTCCACTTCATCGACCGCGAGATCTTCCTCCGCCGCGGAGCACTCCGGATAGTGCTGATCGACGACAAGGGGGTGACGGTGGACGCGCGCTACCTGCGCGAGGGGAGTCCATCGACGTTGGTCAGGTTGTCTCTTTCCCCTGCCACATTGCTAGGTTTTGGGACCGAATCCCGGTGAGCGACACGGCTGCGGGTACACGATGGGAACGATCGACGAGCAGTGGCGCGTGCGATGCACCGAGTCGCGTTCCGGACGGGCGTGGCCAACATATTGGTCCTTGCAGCATCATTAACCTCGGATACCACCGACACGATGGATATGGGCGCCTCTTGTTGCTCACATGATAGAGGTGAATCATGTCCCTCGCACGAGGACGCCGGCAAGTCGACCTTCATAGGCTCCACTAACATGGGTGATGTAGGGCTCATGCATAGCTCTCGAATTTTTGCATGATCTGCCACCGGAGCCACAAGCGTGGCAATGGACTTGCCCTCAGAGGTAGACAACACAGGGGACAAGATTGACATTGATGATGAATTGCCACCACCACGAGGGGAAAAACAACCATATAGCTCCACCCCCGTGTCTTCTACGAAGCCAACACTGGACATACCAAGAGAACGTGGCATCGAAGTGTTCTGCAGCATAGCCGGCATAAGGGATAGCTTGCTAAGAGCGGCCTCGACTCGCTCCAGAAAGATCTCAGCTCGCGCCAGCCAAGCTCGCAGCAGCTCGGCCTGATCTGCCATAGTGGACTGCAACACCACGTCAGACGGAGTGTCTATGCCAGAAAGAAGTTTTTCCTTCTTTTTTTGTGGAGGAAAGTTTCCCTAAAGTTGAATGATCACTGTTCCTGATCTCAGTGAAAGATAAATGCATCTGGTAATGTGCTGTTGATATGGAAGCTCCTTCTCTTACATGCTCACTACTGATATAGGAAAGACAGTTTGTCACCCCTGAACAGCTGGGTAAAATTATCTTCATTTTGAGATTGCTTTGGAGCGAGAAGGAGTTGCGAGTACCGATGGCAACGTACGCTGGCACGCTCCTTCGTGGTGGACCTCGCGGCCGCACGCACCCTCCACTTCATCGACCGCGAGATCTTCCTCCGCCGCGGAGCACTCCGGATAGTGCTGATCGACGACAAGGGGGTGACGGTGGACGCGCGCTACCTGCGCGAGGGGAGTCCATCGACGTTGGTCAGGTTGTCTCTTTCCCCTGCCACATTGCTAGGTTTTGGGACCGAATCCCGGTGAGCGACACGGCTGCGGGTACACGATGGGAACGATCGACGAGCAGTGGCGCGTGCGATGCACCGAGTCGCGTTCCGGACGGGCGTGGCCAACATATTGGTCCTTGCAGCATCATTAACCTCGGATACCACCGACACGATGGATATGGGCGCCTCTTGTTGCTCACATGATAGAGGTGAATCATGTCCCTCGCACGAGGACGCCGGCAAGTCGACCGTCATAGGCTCCACTAACATGGGTGATGTAGGGCTCATGCATAGCTCTCGAATTTTTGCATGATCTGCCACCGGAGCCACAAGCGTGGCAATGGACTTGCCCTCAGAGGTAGACAACACAGGGGACAAGATTGACATTGATGATGAATTGCCACCACCACGAGGGGAAAAACAACCATATAGCTCCACCCCCGTGTCTTCTACGAAGCCAACACTGGACATACCAAGAGAACGTGGCATCGAAGTGTTCTGCAGCATAGCCGGCATAAGGGATAGCTTGCTAAGAGCGGCCTCCACTCGCTCCAGAAAGATCTCAGCTCGCGCCAGCCAAGCTCGCAGCAGCTCGGCCTGATCTGCCATAGTGGACTGCAACACCACGTCAGACGGAGTGTCTATGCCAGAAAGAAGTTTTTCCTTCTTTTTTTGTGCAGGAAAGTTTCCCTAAAGTTGAATGATCATTGTTCCTGATCTAAGCGAAAGATAAATGCATCTGGTAATGTGCTGTTGATATGGAAGCTCCTTCTCTTACATGCTCACTGCTGATATAGGAAACACAGTTTGTCACCCCTGAACAGCTGGGTAAAATTATCTTCATTTTGAGATTGCTTTGGAGCGAGCAGGAGTTGCGAGTACCGATGGCAACGTACGCTGGCACGTCTCCTTCACGGTGGACCTCGCGGCCGCACGCACCCTCCACTTCATCAACGGCGAGATCTTCCTCCGCCACGGAGCACTCCGGATAGTTCTGATCGACGACAAGGGGGTGACTGTGGACGCGCGCTACCTGCGCGAGGGGAGTCCATCGACGTTGGTCAGGTTGTCTCTTTCCCCTGCCACATTGCTAGGGTTTGGGACCGAATCCCGGTGAGCGACACGGTTGCGGGTACACGATGGGAACGACCGACGAGCAGTGGCGCGTGCGATGCACCGAGTCGCGTTCCGGACGGGCGTGGCCAACATATTGGTCCTTGCAGCATCATTAACCTCGGATACCACCGACACGATGGATATGGGCGCCTCTTGTTGCTCACATGATAGAGGTGAATCATGTCCCTCGCACGAGGACGCCGGCAAGTCGACCTTCATAGGCTCCACTAACATGGGTGATGTAGGGGTCATGCATAGCTCTCGAATTTTTGCATGATCTGCCACCGGAGCCACAAGCATGGCAATGGACTTGCCCTCAGAGGTAGACAACACAGCGGACAAGACTGACATTGATGATGAATTGCCACCACCACGAGGGGAAAAACAACCATATAGCTCCACCCCCATGTCTTCTACGAAGCCAACACTGGACATACCAAGAGAACGTGGCATCAAAGTGTTCTGCAGCATAGCCGGCATAAGGGATAGCTTGCTAAGAGCGGCCTCCACTCGCTCCAGAAAGATCTCAGCTCGCGCCAGCCAAGCTCGCAGCAGCTCGGCCTGATCTGCCATAGTGGACTACAACACCACGTCAGACGGAGTGTCTATGCCAGAAAGAAGTTTTTCCTTCTTTTTTTGTGGAGGAAAGTTTCCCTAAAGTTGAATGATCATTGTTCCTAATCTCAGTGAAAGATAAATGCATCTGGTAATGTGCTGTTGATATGGAAGCTCCTTCTCTTACATGCTCACTTCTGATATAGGATACACAGTTTGTCACCCCTGAACAGCTGGGTAAAATTATCTTCATTTTGAGATTGCTTTGGAGCGAGCAGGAGTTGCGAGTACCGAAGGCAACGTATGCTGGCACGTCTCCTTCGGAGTGGACCTCGCGGCCGCACGCACCCTCCACTTCATCGACAGCGAGATCTTCCTCCGCCACGGAGCACTCCGGATAGTGCTGATCGACGACAAGGGGGTGACGGTGGACGCGCGCTACCTGCGCGAGGGGAGTCCATCGACGTTGGTCAGGTTGTCTCTTTCCCCTGCCACATTGCTAGGGTTTGCGACCGAATCCCGGTGAGCGACACGGTTGCGGGTACCCGATGGGAACGACCGACGAGCAGTGGCGCGTGCGATGCACCGAGTCGCGTTCCGGACGGGCGTGGCCAACATATTGGTCCTTGCAGCATCATTAACCTCGGATACCACCGACACGATGGATATGGGCGCCTCTTGTTGCTCACATGATAGAGGTGAATCATGTCCCTCGCACGAGGACGCCGGCAAGTCGACCTTCATCGGCTCCACTAACATGGGTGATGTAGGGCTCATGCATAGCTCTCGAATTTTTGCATGATCTGCCACCGGAGCCACAAGCATGGCAATGGACTTGCCCTCAGAGGTAGACAACACAGCGGACAAGACTGACATTGATGATGATTTGCCACCACCACGAGGGGAAAAACAACCATATAGCTCCACCCCCGTGTCTTCTACGAAGCCAACACTGGACATACCAAGAGAACGTGGCATCAAAGTGTTCTGCAGCATAGCCGACATAAGGGATAGCTTGCTAAGAGCGGCCTCCACTCGCTCCAGAAAGATCTCAGCTCGCGCCAGCCAAGCTCGCAGCAGCTCGGCCTGATCTGCCATAGTGGACTGCAACACCACGTCAGACGGAGTGTCTATGCCAGAAAGAAGTTTTTCCTTCTTTTTTTGCGGAGGAAAGTTTCCCTAAAGTTGAATGATCACTGTTCCTGATCTCACTGAAAGATAAATGCATCTGGTAATGTGCTGTTGATACGGAAGCTCCTTCTCTTACATGCTCACTGCTGATATAGGAAAGACAGTTTGTCACCCCTGAACAGCTGGGTAAAATTATCTTCATTTTGAGATTGCTTTGGAGCGAGCAGGAGTTGCGAGTACCGATGGCAACGTACGATGGCACGTCTCCTTCGCGGTGGACATCGCGGCCGCACACACCCTCCACTTTATCAACGGCGAGATCTTCCTCCGCCACGGAGCACTCCGGATAGTTCTGATCGACGACAAGGGGGTGACGGTGGACGCGCGCTACCTGCGCGAGGGGAGTCCATCGACGTTGGTCAGGTTGTCTCTTTCCCCTGCCACATTGCTAGGGTTTGCGACCGAATCCTGGTGAGCGACACGGCTGCGGGTACACGATGGGAACGACCGACGAGCAGTGGCGCGTGCGGTGCACCGAGTCGCGTTCCGGACGGGCGTGGCCAACATATTGGTCCTTGCAGCATCATTAACCTCGGATACCACCGACACGATGGATATGGGCGCCTCTTGTTGCTCACATGATAGAGGTGAATCATGTCCCTCGCACGAGGACGCCGGCAAGTCCACCTTCATCGGCTCCACTAACATCGGTGATGTAGGGCTCATGCATAGCTCTCGAATTTTTGCATGATCTGCCACCGGAGCCACAAGCATGGCAATGGACTTGCCCTCAGAGGTAGACAACACAGGGGACAAGACTGACATTGATGATGATTTGCCACCACCACGAGGGGAAAAACAACCATATAGCTCCACCCCCGTGTCTTCTACGAAGCCAACACTGGACATACCAAGAGAACGTGGCATCAAAGTGTTCTGCAGCATAGCTGGCATAAGGGATAGCTTGCTAAGAGCGGCCTCCACTCGCTCCAGAAAGATCTCAGCTCGCGCCAGCCAAGCTCGCAGCAGCTCGGCCTGATCTGCCATAGTGGACCACAAGACCACGTCAGACGGAGTGTCTATGCCAGAAAGAAGTTTTTCCTTCTTTTTTTGCGGAGGAAAGTTTCCCTAAAGTTGAATGATCATTGTTCCTGATCTCAGTGAAAGATAAATGCATTTGGTAATGTGTTGTTGATATGGAAGCTCCTTCTCTTACATGCTCACTGCTGATATAGGAAACACAGTTTGTCACCCCTGAACAGCTGGGTAAAATTATCTTCATTTTGAGATTGCTTTGGAGCGAGCAGGAGTTGCGAGTACCGATGGCAACGTACGCTGGCACGTCTCCTTCGGAGTGGACCTCGCGGCCGCACGCACCCTCCACTTCATCGACGGCGAGATCTTCCTCCGCCACGGAGCACTCCGGATAGTGCTGATCGACGACAAGGGGGTGACGGTGGACGCGCGCTACCTGCGCGAGGGGAGTCCATCGACGTTGGTCAGGTTGTCTCTTTCCCCTGCCACATTGCTAGGGTTTGGGACCGAATCCCGGTGAGCGTCACGGTTGCGGGTACACGATGGGAACGACCGACGAGCAGTGGCGCGTGCGATGCACCGAGTCGCGTTCCGGACGGGCGTGGCCAACATATTGGTCCTTGCAGCATCATTAACCTCGGATACCACCGACACGATGGATATGGGCGCCTCTTGTTGCTCACATGATAGAGGTGAATCATGTCCGTCGCACGAGGACGCCGGCAAGTCGACCTTCATCGGCTCCACTAACATGGGTGATGTAGGGGTCATGCATAGCTCTCGAATTTTTGCATGATCTGCCACCGGAGCCACAAGCATGGCAATGGACTTGCCCTCAGAGGTAGACAACACAGCGGACAAGACTGACATTGATGATGATTTGCCACCACCACGAGGGGAAAAACAACCATATAGCTCCACCCCCGTGTCTTCTACGAAGCCAACACTGGACATACCAAGAGAACGTGGCATCAAAGTGTTCTACAGCATAGCCGACATAAGGGATAGCTTGCTAAGAGCGGCCTCCACTCGCTCCAGAAAGATCTCAGCTCGCGCCAGCCAAGCTCGCAGCAGCTCGGCCTGATCTGCCATAGTGGACTGCAACACCACGTCAGACGGAGTGTCTATGCCAGAAAGAAGTTTTTCCTTCTTTTTTTGTGGAGGAAAGTTTCCCTAAAGTTGAATGATCACTGTTCCTGATCTCACTGAAAGATAAATGCATCTGGTAATGTGCTGTTGATACGGAAGCTCCTTCTCTTACATGCTCACTGCTGATATAGGAAACACAGTTTGTCACCCCTGAACAGCTGGGTAAAATTATCTTCATTTTGAGATTGCTTTGGAGCGAGCAGGAGTTGCGAGTACCGATGGCAACGTATGCTGGCACGCTCCTTCGCAGTGGTCCTCGCGGCCGCACGCACCCTCCACTTCATCGACCGCGAGATCTTCCTCCGCCACGGAGCACTCCGGATAGTGCTGATCGACGACAAGGGGGTGACGGTGGACGCGCGCTACCTGCGCGAGGGGAGTCCATCGACGTTGGTCAGGTTGTCTCTTTCCCCTGCCACATTGCTAGGGTTTGGGACCGAATCCCGGTGAGCGACACGGCTGCGGGTACACGATGGGAACGACCGACGAGCAGTGGCGCGTGCGATGCACCGAGTCGCGTTCCGGACGGGCGTGGCCAACATATTGGTCCTTGCAGCATCATTAACCTCGGATACCACCGACACGATGGATATGGGCGCCTCTTGTTGCTCACATGATAGAGGTGAATCATGTCCCTCGCACGAGGACGCCGGCAAGTCGACCTTCATCGGCTCCACTAACATGGGTGATGTAGGGGTCATGCATAGCTCTCGAATTTTTGCATGATCTGCCACCGGAGCCACAAGCATGGCAATGGACTTGCCCTTAGAGGTAGACAACACAGCGGACAAGACTGACATTGATGATGATTTGCCACCACCACGAGGGGAAAAACAACCATATAGCTCCACCCCCGTGTCTTCTACGAAGCCAACACTGGACATACCAAGAGAACGTGGCATCAAAGTGTTCTACAGCATAGCTGACATAAGGGATAGCTTGCTAAGAGCGGCCTCCACTCGCTCCAGAAAGATCTCAGCTCGCGCCAGCCAAGCTCGCAGCAGCTCGGCCTGATCTGCCATAGTGGACTGCAACACCACGTCAGACGGAGTGTCTATGCCAGAAAGAAGTTTTTCCTTCTTTTTTTGTGGAGGAAAGTTTCCCTAAAGTTGAATGATCACTGTTCCTGATCTCACTGAAAGATAAATGCATCTGGTAATGTGCTGTTGATACGGAAGCTCCTTCTCTTACATGCTCACTGCTGATATAGGAAACACAGTTTGTCACCCCTGAACAGCTGGGTAAAATTATCTTCATTTTGAGATTGCTTTGGAGCGAGCAGGAGTTGCGAGTACCGAAGGCAACGTACGCTGGCACGTCTCCTTCGCGGTGGACCTCGCGGCCGCACGCACCCTCCACTTCATCGACCGCGAGATCTTCCTCCGCCACGGAGCACTCCGGATAGTGCTGATCGACGACAAGGGGGTGACGGTGGACGCGCGCTACCTGCGCGAGGGGAGTCCATCGACGTTGGTCAGGTTGTCTCTTTCCCCTGCCACATTGCTAGGGTTTGGGACCGAATCCCGGTGAGCGACACGGCTGCGGGTACACGATGGGAACGACCGACGAGCAGTGGCGCGTGCGATGCACCGAGTCGCATTCCGGACGGGCGTGGCCAACATATTGGTCCTTGCAGCATCATTAACCTCGGATACCACCGACACGATGGATATGGGCGCCTCTTGTTGCTCACATGATAGAGGTGAATCATGTCCCTCGCACGAGGACGCCGGCAAGTCGACCTTCATCGGCTCCACTAACATGGGTGATGTAGGGGTCATGCATAGCTCTCGAATTTTTGCATGATCTGCCACCGAAGCCACAAGCATGGCAATGGACTTGCCCTCAGAGGTAGACAACACAGGGGACAAGACTGACATTGATGATGATTTGCCACCACCACGAGGGAAAAAACAACCATATAGCTCCAACCCCGTGTCTTCTACGAAGCCAACACTGGACATACCAAGAGAACGTGGCATCAAAGTGTTCTACAGCATGGCCGACATAAGGGATAGCTTGCTAAGAGCGGCCTCCACTCGCTCCAGAAAGATCTCAGCTCGCGCCAGCCAAGCTCGCAGTAGCTCGGCCTGATCTGCCATAGTGGACTGCAACACCACGTCAAACGGAGTGTCTATGCCAGGAAGAAGTTTTTCCTTCTTTTTTTGTGGAGGAAAGTTTCCCTAAAGTTGAATGATCACTATTCCTGATCTCACTGAAAGATAAATGCATCTGGTAATGTGCTGTTGATACGGAAGCTCCTTCTCTTACATGCTCACTGCTGATATAGGAAAGACAGTTTGTCACCCCTGAACAGCTGGGTAAAATTATCTTCATTTTGAGATTGCTTTGGAGCGAGCAGGAGTTGCGAGTACCGATGGCAATGTACGCTGGCACGCTCCTTCGCGGTGGACCTCGCGGCCCTACGCACCCTCCACTTCATCGACCGCGAGAACTTCCTCCGCCACGGAGCATTCCGGATAGTGCTGATCGACGTTAAGGGGGTGACGGTGGACGCGCGCTACCTGCGCGAGGGGAGTCCATCGACGTTGGTCAGGTTGTCTCTTTCCCCTGCCACATTGCTAGGGTTTGCGACCGAATCCCGGTGAGCGACACGGCTACGGGTACATGATGGGAACGACCGACGAGCAGTGGCGCGTGCGATGCACTGAGTCACGTTTCGGACGGGCGTGTCCAACATATTGGTCCTTGCAGCTTATTAACCTCCGATACCACCGACACGATGGATATGGGCGCCTCTTGTTGCTCACATGATAGAGGTGAGTCATGTCCCTCGCACGAGGACGCCGGCAAGTCGACCTTCATAGGCTCCACTAACATGGGTGATGTAGGGCTCATGCATAGCTCTCGAATTTTTGCATGATCTGCCACCGGAGCCACAAGCATGGCAATGGACTTGCCCTCAGAGGTAGACAACACAGGGGACAAGATTGACATTGATGATGAATTGCCACCACCAAGAGGGGAAAAACAACCATATAGCTCCACCCCCGTGTCTTCTACGAAGCCAACACTCGACATACCAAGAGAACGTGGCATCGAAGTGTTCTGCAGCATAGCCGGCATAAGGGATAGCTTGCTAAGAGCGGCCTCCACTCCCTCCAGAAAGATCTCAGCTCGCGCCAGCCAAGCTCGCAGCAGTTCGGCCTGATCTGCCATAGTGGACTGCAACACCACGTCAGACGGAGTGTCTATGCCAGAAAGAAGTTTTTCCTTCTTTTTTTGCGGAGGAAAGTTTCCCTAAAGTTGAATGATCACTGTTCCTGATCTTAGTGAAAGATAAATGCATCTGGTAATGTGCTATTGATATGGAAGCTCCTTCTCTTACATGCTCACTGCTGATATGGGAAAGACAGTTTGTCACCCCTGAACAGCTGGGTAAAATTATCTTCATTTTGAGATTGCTTTGGAGCGAGCAGGAGTTGCGAGTACCGATGGCAACGTACGCTGGCACGCTCCTTCGCGGTGGACCTCGCGGCCGCACGCACCCTCCACTTCATCGACGGCGAGATCTTCCTCCGCCACGGAGCACTCCGGATAGTGCTGATCGACGACAAGGGGGTGACGGTGGACGCGCGCTACCTGCGCGAGGGGAGTCCATCGACGTTGGTCAGGTTGTCTCTTTCCCCTGCCACATTGCTAGGGTTTGCGACCGAATCCCGGTGAGCGACATGGCTGCGGGTACACAATGGGAATGACCGACGAGCAGTGGCGCGTGCTATGCACCGAGTCACGTTCCGGACGGGCGTGGCCAACATATTGGTCCTTGCAGCTTATTAACCTCGGATACCACCGACACGATGGATATGGGCGCCTCTTCTTGCTCACATGATAGAGGTGAATCATGTCCCTCGCACGAGGACGCCGGCAAGTCGACCTTCATAGGCTCCACTAACATGGGTGATGTAGGGGTCATGCATAGCACTCGAATTTTTGCATGATCTGCCACCGGAGCCACAAGCATGGCAATGGACTTGCCCTCAGAGGTAGACAACACAGGGGACAAGACTGACATTGATGATGATTTGCCACCACCACGAGGGAAAAAACAACCATATAGCTCCACCCCCGTGTCTTCTACGAAGCCAACACTGGACATACCAAAAGAACGTGGCATCAAAGTGTTCTACAGCATAGCCGACATAAGGGATAGCTTGCTAAGAGCGGCCTCCACTCGCTCCAGAAAGATCTCAGGTCGCGCCAGCCAAGCTCGCAGCAGCTCGGCCTGATCTGCCATAGTGGACTACAACACCACGTCAAACGGAGTGTCTATGCCAGAAAGAAGTTTGTCCTTCTTTTTTTGTGGAGGAAAGTTTCCCTAAAGTTGAATGATCACTGTTCCTGATCTCACTGAAAGATAAATGCATCTGGTAATGTGCTGTTGATACGGAAGCTCCTTCTCTTACATGCTCACTGCTGATATAGGAAAGACAGTTTGTCACCCCTGAACAGCTGGGTAAAATTATCTTCATTTTGAGATTGCTTTGGAGCGAGCAGGAGTTGCGAGTACCGATGGCAACGTACGATGGCACGTCTCCTTCGCGGTGGACATCGCGGCCGCACACACCCTCCACTTTATCAACGGCGAGATCTTCCTCCGCCACGGAGCACTCCGGATAGTTCTGATCGACGACAAGGGGGTGACGGTGGACGCGCGCTACCTGCGCGAGGGGAGTCCATCGACGTTGGTCAGGTTGTCTCTTTCCCCTGCCACATTGCTAGGGTTTGCGACCGAATCCTGGTGAGCGACACGGCTGCGGGTACACGATGGGAACGACCGACGAGCAGTGGCGCGTGCGGTGCACCGAGTCACGTTCCGGACGGGCGTGGCCAACATATTGGTCCTTGCAGCTTATTAACCTCGGATACCACCGACACGATAGATATGGGCGCCTCTTGTTGCTCACATGATAGAGGTGAATCATGTCCCTCGCACGAGGACGCCGGCAAGTCGACCTTCATAGGCTCCACTAACATGGGTGATGTAGGGCTCATGCATAGCTCTCGAATTTTTGCATGATCTGCCACCGGAGCCACAAGCATGGCAATGGACTTGCCCTCAGAGGTAGACAACACAGGGGACAAGATTGCCATTGATGATGAATTGCCACCACCACGAGGGGAAAAACAACCATATAGCTCCACCCCCGTGTCTTCTACGAAGCCAACACTGGACATACCAAGAGAACGTGGCATCGAAGTGTTCTGCAGCATAGCCGGCATAAGGGATAGCTTGCTAAGAGCGGCCTCCACTCGCTCCAGAAAGATCTCAGCTCGCGCCAGCCAAGCTCGCAGTAGCTCGGCCTGATCTGCCATAGTGGACTGCAACACCACGTCAAACGGAGTGTCTATGCCAGAAAGAAGTTTTTCCTTCTTTTTTTGTGGAGGAAAGTTTCCCTAAAGTTGAATGATCACTGTTCCTGATCTCACTGAAAGATAAATGCATCTGGTAATGTGCTGTTGATACGGAAGCTCCTTCTCTTACATGCTCACTGCTGATATAGGAAAGACAGTTTGTCACCCCTGAACAGCTGGGTAAAATTATCTTCATTTTGAGATTGCTTTGGAGCGAGCAGGAGTTGCGAGTACCGATGGCAACGTACGCTGGCACGCTCCTTCGCGGTGGACCTCGCGGCCCTACGCACCCTCCACTTCATCGACCGCGAGATCTTCCTCCGCCACGGAGCATTCCGGATAGTGCTGATCGACGTTAAGGGGGTGACGGTGGACGCGCGCTACCTGCGCGAGGGGAGTCCATCGACGTTGGTCAGGTTGTCTCTTTCCCCTGCCACATTGCTAGGGTTTGCGACCGAATCCCGGTGAGCGACACGGCTACGGGTACATGATGGGAACGACCGACGAGCAGTGGCGCGTGCGATGCACTGAGTCACGTTCCGGACGGGCGTGTCCAACATATTGGTCCTTGCAGCTTATTAACCTCCGATACCACCGACACGATGGATATGGGCGCCTCTTGTTGCTCACATGATAGAGGTGAGTCATGTCCCTCGCACGAGGACGCCGGCAAGTCGACCTTCATAGGCTCCACTAACATGGGTGATGTAGGGCTCATGCATAGCTCTCGAATTTTTGCATGATCTGCCACCGGAGCCACAAGCATGGCAATGGACTTGCCCTCAGAGGTAGACAACACAGGGGACAAGATTGACATTGATGATGAATTGCCACCACCAAGAGGGGAAAAACAACCATATAGCTCCACCCCCGTGTCTTCTACGAAGCCAACACTCGACATACCAAGAGAACGTGGCATCGAAGTGTTCTGCAGCATAGCCGGCATAAGGGATAGCTTGCTAAGAGCGGCCTCCACTCCCTCCAGAAAGATCTCAGCTCGCGCCAGCCAAGCTCGCAGCAGTTCGGCCTGATCTGCCATAGTGGACTGCAACACCACGTCAGACGGAGTGTCTATGCCAGAAAGAAGTTTTTCCTTCTTTTTTTGCGGAGGAAAGTTTCCCTAAAGTTGAATGATCACTGTTCCTGATCTTAGTGAAAGATAAATGCATCTGGTAATGTGCTATTGATATGGAAGCTCCTTCTCTTACATGCTCACTGCTGATATGGGAAAGACAGTTTGTCACCCCTGAACAGCTGGGTAAAATTATCTTCATTTTGAGATTGCTTTGGAGCGAGCAGGAGTTGCGAGTACCGATGGCAACGTACGCTGGCACGCTCCTTCGCGGTGGACCTCGCGGCCGCACGCACCCTCCACTTCATCGACGGTGAGATCTTCCTCCGCCACGGAGCACTCCGGATAGTGCTGATCGACGACAAGGGGGTGACGGTGGACGCGCGCTACCTGCGCGAGGGGAGTCCATCGACGTTGGTCAGGTTGTCTCTTTCCCCTGCCACATTGCTAGGGTTTGCGACCGAATCCCGGTGAGCGACATGGCTGCGGGTACACAATGGGAATGACCGACGAGCAGTGGCGCGTGCTATGCACCGAGTCACGTTCCGGACGGGCGTGGCCAACATATTGGTCCTTGCAGCTTATTAACCTCGGATACCACCGACACGATGGATATGGGCGCCTCTTCTTGCTCACATGATAGAGGTGAATCATGTCCCTCGCACGAGGACGCCGGCAAGTCGACCTTCATAGGCTCCACTAACATGGGTGATGTAGGGGTCATGCATAGCACTCGAATTTTTGCATGATCTGCCACCGGAGCCACAAGCATGGCAATGGACTTGCCCTCAGAGGTAGACAACACAGGGGACAAGACTGACATTGATGATGATTTGCCACCACCACGAGGGAAAAAACAACCATATAGCTCCACCCCCGTGTCTTCTACGAAGCCAACACTGGACATACCAAGAGAACGTGGCATCAAAGTGTTCTACAGCATAGCCGACATAAGGGATAGCTTGCTAAGAGCGGCCTCCACTCGCTCCAGAAAGATCTCAGGTCGCGCCAGCCAAGCTCGCAGCAGCTCGGCCTGATCTGCCATAGTGGACTACAACACCACGTCAAACGGAGTGTCTATGCCAGAAAGAAGTTTGTCCTTCTTTTTTTGTGGAGGAAAGTTTCCCTAAAGTTGAATGATCACTGTTCCTGATCTCACTGAAAGATAAATGCATCTGGTAATGTGCTGTTGATACGGAAGCTCCTTCTCTTACATGCTCACTGCTGATATAGGAAAGACAGTTTGTCACCCCTGAACAGCTGGGTAAAATTATCTTCATTTTGAGATTGCTTTGGAGCGAGCAGGAGTTGCGAGTACCGATGGCAACGTACGATGGCACGTCTCCTTCGCGGTGGACATCGCGGCCGCACACACCCTCCACTTTATCAACGGCGAGATCTTCCTCCGCCACGGAGCACTCCGGATAGTTCTGATCGACGACAAGGGGGTGACGGTGGACGCGCGCTACCTGCGCGAGGGGAGTCCATCGACGTTGGTCAGGTTGTCTCTTTCCCCTGCCACATTGCTAGGGTTTGCGACCGAATCCTGGTGAGCGACACGGCTGCGGGTACACGATGGGAACGACCGACGAGCAGTGGCGCGTGCGGTGCACCGAGTCACGTTCCGGACGGGCGTGGCCAACATATTGGTCCTTGCAGCTTATTAACCTCGGATACCACCGACACGATAGATATGGGCGCCTCTTGTTGCTCACATGATAGAGGTGAATCATGTCCCTCGCACGAGGACGCCGGCAAGTCGACCTTCATAGGCTCCACTAACATGGGTGATGTAGGGCTCATGCATAGCTCTCGAATTTTTGCATGATCTGCCACCGGAGCCACAAGCATGGCAATGGACTTGCCCTCAGAGGTAGACAACACAGGGGACAAGATTGCCATTGATGATGAATTGCCACCACCACGAGGGGAAAAACAACCATATAGCTCCACCCCCGTGTCTTCTACGAAGCCAACACTGGACATACCAAGAGAACGTGGAATCGAAGTGTTCTGCAGCATAGCCGGCATAAGGGATAGCTTGCTAAGAGCGGCCTCCACTCGCTCCAGAAAGATCTCAGCTCGCGCCAGCCAAGCTCGCAGCAGCTCGGCCTGATCTGCCATAGTGGACTGCAACACCACGTCAAACGGAGTGTCTATGCCAGAAAGAAGTTTTTCCTTCTTTTTTTGTGGAGGAAAGTTTCCCTAAAGTTGAATGATCATTGTTCCTGGTCTAAGCGAAAGATAAATGCATCTGGTAATGTGCTGTTGATATGGAAGCTCCTTCTCTTACATGCTCACTGCTGATATAGGAAAGACAGTTTGTCACCCCTGAACAGCTGGGTAAAATTATCTTCATTTTGAGATTGCTTTGGAGCGAGCAGGAGTTGCGAGTACCGATGGCAACGTACGCTGGCACGTCTCCTTCACGGTGGACCTCGCGGCCGCACGCACCCTCCACTTCAACAACGGCGAGATCTTCCTCCGCCACGGAGCACTCCGGATAGTTCTGATCGACGACAAGGGGGTGACTGTGGACGCGCGCTACCTGCGCGAGGGGAGTCCATCGACGTTGGTCAGGTTGTGTCTTTCCCCTGCCACATTGCTAGGGTTTGGGACCGAATCCCGGTGAGCGACACGGCTGCGGGTACACGATGGGACCGACCGACGAGCAGTGGCGCGTGCGATGCACCGAGTCGCGTTCCGGACGGGCGTGGCCAACATATTGGTCCATGCAGCATCATTAACCTTGGATACCACCGACACGATGGATATGGGCGCCTCTTGTTGCTCACATGATAGAGGTGAATCATGTCCCTCGCACGAGGACGCCGGCAAGTCGACCTTCATAGGCTCCACTAACATGGGTGATGTAGAGCTCATGCATAGCTCTCGAATTTTTGCATGATCTGCCACCGGAGCCACAAGCATGGCAATGGACTTGCCCACAGAGGTAGACAACACAGGGGACAAGACTGACATTGATGATGAATTGCCACCACCACGAGGGGAAAAACAACCATATAGCTCCACCCCCGTGTCTTCTACGAAGCCAACACTGGACATACCAAGAGAACGTGGCATCGAAGTGTTCTGCAGCATAGCCGGCATAAGGGATAGCTTGCTAAGAGGGGCCTCCACTCGCTCCAGAAAGATCTTAGCTCGCGCCAGCCAAGCTCGCAGCAGCTCGGCCTGATCTGCCATAGTGGACTGCAACACCACGTCAGACGGAGTGTCTATGCCAGAGGTACCAGTGACGACTGATGTACAAGATGCACAGCGAAGCGCCTCATAGGGGAGCGCATGCTTCTTTGGACCCTCACATGAACTTTGAGCTTGACGATGCTCGATGTCCACGCGGGACATGGACGAAATGACAAAGAGTTACAAGTTCAACGCAAAAGAGAATCCTGCTGCGGGCATCAACATAAACACGCTTATGGA
Organism: Aegilops umbellulata; assembly: GCA_032464435.1. Classification (NCBI taxonomy): domain Eukaryota; kingdom Viridiplantae; phylum Streptophyta; class Magnoliopsida; order Poales; family Poaceae; genus Aegilops; species Aegilops umbellulata. The sequence continues at coordinate 421,879,919 of CP136059.1, forward strand.
AAGTATAAAAGAAATAGAGAAAAACGACCATCAAGTGGCAGCAGACTCAAGGGGCTACTACGAGGCAAGGCGGCAAGCGGCATCATGCAGTGTGTCCATCATTAGTTTCAGCCGCTTTCGGTCGCGTTGCCTAGACAGCGGGTGCCAGTGCTGCAAAAACGTCATGAATTTCAAGACCGAGTGAGAGGCCCGTCGAAGAAAGACCCTCTTAATCACCATTTTATTACGTGTCGTCCACAACGTCTAAGCTAACGTAAAAAAACACAAACCAAAAGATTCGTGCCCGCCTATCGGTCTTGTTGGCTCCGGTTTGAATGAACCCAGCCAGGTCCAAGGCCTCCCAAGGCCCTAGAGCCTCACACACAAAACTCCAATAGAAACTTAGTTGTAGTGCAAGAGAAGAGGATGTGGGTCCCTCGCGGAGGGCACAGGCAATTCACCAGGCCGTGGCTCTTAATCACCTCCGTCCCGGATGGAAAGCGATCCCTCAACAATTGCCAAACAAAAAAAAAATTAATCTTCAAGGGCAAGGGCACTTTCCATAGCATGATGCCTAATAAATAGTCGGCCTACGTCACAAAGCATGGTATGCCGAGCCGACAGAGAAAACCCATGAAGGGGGCCAGGAAATGGTGTCAGATAATCTGCAAGCACCAACGGGAGGGAGGCCCACAAATTATCCAACTCTTCTGCCGTCGTCGAGTGCGTGAGTGGGTTCCCGGAGCTCGCCCCTCTGGCTCTGATTGGCTAGATATGCGCGGAGGCCAGGGCCGTACATCCCATAGCATAGTAGGCTAGTAGCTCGGGCTGGAAGAAACCATGTTGCTGGCATCGATCACCTCTGCTCCTCTCGGCTACAGCAAGTGCTCGTGTCTCTAAGATTAACTGCCGGAGCCGCCTCGAATCTCCTCGCCTCCGGACCAAGCTCCACCAACGGAGAGAATAAGCGTGCACGCCACTGCCACCTCAGATCCTACGCCACGTCTCCCAGCTAGGCGGATGTAGGCGAGGGAGTAGGAAGGATCAGGGCACCGACACCTGGTTGCCGATGACCAGGGTTGTCTATGCTCCTGCAAGGTCATGGTGTGGGTCGTCGCCTTCATCACCTTCCCCGTGTACCTCCTTGTCGCCGCTGACAGTGAGTAATTAACCGGCTGTGGATCTTGCGATTTTTTGTCTTGCTCAGCTGGATCAGCTGCTGGGAGAGATGCAGTGCAGATGGAGAGGGTGGTGTGGGAGGACAGGGACGTGGAGTGGGGGCAAGGAGCGCGCCGATAAGCCCCGCGAGTAGCAGTGCCTCCTCCCCGAGGTCGCGAGCAGGGGAGGCGACATTGAGCAGGGGGTGGTCGTGGAGCGGGTGGTCAGTGGGGAACGTGAGGAGCGGCTTGGGGTGGGACCGTGGGAGGGGAGCTCTCAGCATGGTGAGGAGGGGACAGCTGGAGTCTTTTTTTTTTGCTTTCGCAAGAAGTGGTACACATGTTCTATCATTTTTTAGAGTGATTTTTTGCTGGAAAAGCTGACGTGACGCTACCCAGTCAGCAGTCAACATGGTCAAAACCATTTCACTGGGTCAAAACCGGGAGGAAGGTTGAAACTTAAACCGGGTGTTTAGTTTGGGGTGTGGATTGGCCGGTTTTATTGTTTAGGGTTAAAACTTAAACCTAGTGGCAAATTTAAAATTGTAATGTGGAATTTTCTCAAAGTACAATATGTGTCGTTAACCGTTATCCCATTCATTTGTTCAGTAGTGTTAAGACCGCAGGATGTAGTAATAGTAACAAAACATTTTGAAATATCTTTCCGCAGTGCTCCGTGAAAGCAAAAGCCTTGCAAGACAAACATAATGCATGATGAGCTGTTGACTAGTTTGTGGTGGTATCTGAATATTCGATCAGTCGTAATTCCAGAAGAATCATTACTGCAAGGCATAAAGAGGGAGGTCATAAGTGCCTATACCGTAAAATAGATTTTCAATGGAATCAAAAAGACACTGATAGAATCGACCACGTGTATGGTTATCTCCTCAACGTAGCGAGGCAGGCAGATTTCTCCACTTTGTCCAAGAAAAGCAGAGCATACGAGTTGGCTTGAATTCTCACGATCCGCCTTGCTTGTCTGAATTCTCAGTTGATACACGGAGGAATTTCGAATGGGTCAAATAGAGCAAAGGTAGTTTTCCCTCGGTTTGTGGTTTGTGGGTCAAATAGAGCAAATAGAGCAAAGTGTGGCTGTAATCCTGATCAGAAACTGTTTAGTATCTGCAGCACCATAGATCCGTCGTAGTCTAGGTGGTTAGGATACTCGGCTCTCACCCGAGAGACCCGGGTTCAAGTCCCGGCGACGGAAATACCCTTTTTTGGGATATTCTTTTTTGTTCTCAGTGAAGGATAAATGCATCCGGCAATGCTCATTGTATAGTAGAGACAGAGACTATCGCCCTGAACAGCTCGGGATTTTGAAGTGGGGGTCAGCCTTGTGATGCTGCCGATCCACTGGGAAGAATTTGATCACGTGTTGCCATTCAGAGATGTGATGCTGCCGATCCACGGCGAGCAAAACATGCTGTTGTAAGCCATGTCTGAATCGACGAAAAGCTGCGATTTAGTGCGTCGTGCTCTGTTTGTGTTGCCATTCAGCGACGGCGAGGGCAAGACGGTCTTTCTTTTGTCCAACTCTCCTCTGGTGAGTTTCTACCCGACTGATTACTCCTTGCTTCCTAACCCGAGAGAGAGATTTCATGGATTCCATTCCATGAACGTACTACCTGAAATGTTTCAGATATTACTATTTGTCAGTATGATATATTTAGACAATGGAAAGAACTGTCCAGAACAGAGTAAATGCTACCGCATACTGAAACGAAAAATATTCTGGCAGTGGGCACTTGTAAGTAGAGTAGAGTGAGGATTTGGTGCAGAAGTGTAGAATTATTCTGTAGCCGGCTCTGAACTCCACGTTAGCGTCCAGTCATCATGCTGCCGTAGTTGCTTTGATTCCGTGAAGTGCACCTTGCCTGCTGCGGAATCCCAACCTGAAATTCTTATATAGGAGTACGTACTTCTATCATTTCTAGCTTTTTAAGCTTACTAATAGAGTGCCCGTGCGTTGCCACGGGCTCTTAAAAAAGTTTACAAGAGTTACATGTTAAATTGGTCTTACACCATCGTGTAAGAACATATCACTTGTAGTCAACATTTAGATATGATTGATTACAAAGTTTATTATTTCGTTGCAATTAATAATTACAAAGTTTATACAATTAGTCTTACACCATCCTGTAAGAACATATCATCTTTCAAAAGGCATTCCAAATCGTCGGTTAATAACAAGGCATCTCCAATGTCCACGAACAAGGTTTTCTTGGGGGCAGACATGATTGATTCAATGACTGATATCTCTAGGGGTACAAACATAGTCTGTCGACATCATAAAAAAGTGAGCCAACTTAGACAACAAAATGAGCCAAATTAGTTGAATACAGAAGGCAATTTCACAAAGAAAATATTGATAATAACACTGAAAAATAACCTTGTGTGATAAAATTTAAATTGGCATCCTTTTTTGGTTTGTTATGAGATATCATCGCTTTGACATCATTATGTTGTAAAAAACTCGGTGAATTTACGGTCCCTTTGAGCAACTTCGCATCGGAACCCTTCACGGCATGTGATTTCTGGGAAAATTGAGATAGAAGCCACTGCACACATACTTTTCTGAATCTGACAATCAATTAAATTGGCGCCTTTCTATTTGTACACTTATAGACATCTCAAATATCACAAATTACAGTTCAGATTTAGTTCACACCAGATTTTGTTCACATACTCTAGTAATTACTGGTAGTGAAAAAATGGTTTACAAATAGAACGTGGTGTGATCTTAAAAAAAAGAATAGAACCTGGCGTGTTGTTGCTTCAGCATCGCGTTACTACAACGGGAAGCCATCTGCCTCCTTCCCGCTAGCTCCGAGAAACCGCATTTCCGTTGTCGGGGTGCCGGTGTCTTCTTCAACATGATAGCCCTCCCTCCATCTGCTTCTTGCTGTCTCCAGTTGTGCCAGCATCAGAGAACCATCCACCCCTAGCCTTGGCGAGTGCGCTGAATGGGCGACAGCAGAGTGAGAGTTGGGCCTGAAGATGCTATCACATGCCTTGATGATCATGTGACCTGTCAGACAGCAGTGTAACGGATAGGATCGGCGGTCACGCCATCCCCGGATGCATAGTTCCTCCGGTCCTTTCCCGCCACAACCCAGAGCCCTCCGCCATGTCCCATCACGACTCAGAGCCCTCCGCCATGCTCCGCTCCTTAGCAATTTGTAAATCTAAGAAGTCAAAATGAACCACTCATATAAACCTTGCTGTGAAGTTGCTTCTACACGTGAACATAAGAAAAAGGGGTACCATAAACTACAATCAGGCAAAACTTGTGAACCTTCTTAGTCTCATACCTGAAGCTACAAGGCCGTTGTGGCACCTGTCAGACAGTATACCAACAGATAGGATCGGCGGTCGCGACATTCCCGGATGCACAGTTCCTCTGCTCCTTCCCCGCCACAATCCAGAGCCCTTTGTCATGCGCCGCCGTCACCCAGAGCCCTCCTCCATGCTCCACTCCTTAGCAAAATCAAAAAAGGCAAACCAAACCACACATATAAATTTTGTTGTGAAGTTGCTTGTACACGTGAACATAAGAAAAAGGGGTACCATAAACCAAGGTTGGAAAAAGCGCTAGGCGGTAGGCGGGCGGTGACCCTCTGCCTAGCGCCTTGCCTGCCTAGGCGTAGCCTAGGCGGCCCAAGGCGTTTCGTACGGTAGAAGGTTAGGAGGATAATTATTTGGGTAGATTTTGTACCATAGCAGGTTAGAAAGACAATGTGGTGATAAAAATAACATACATCAGGCAATGTGAAGAACTAAATATAGTCTATTCAATGGGGCAGCACGCCCAAAGAAATATCAAATATTCAAATAGATTAGAGGCAAACATCACACAAACCCAATTGGCATAGCATTATAAATTATGAGTTCAACAGTTCACACATCAAAATGAAGTTCTTTAATTCCTAGAATCTTATTGGGGAGACTTCTCTCACAAGTCAAAAAGGGAAATTCCACATGGACGCACACACAAACGGTTCGACTCAATGACATAGAGATATAATATATAAAAAGTACTTAAGAAAAGACACCTGTTCATTCGGGTCACCTCAATTATCAATAGCCATTCTCCTCATCTGAATGCATCTCCTCATCATCATCAAATTCCTCTTCTTCAGAATCAAATTCTTCTTCATCATAAAGTTGTCTTGGTCTCGCACTTCTACGTGGCTCGAGCAGTTCATCGCCTCCCATTGCTTCTCCAATGCCACTCCCTGGCATCCCTATACTATTCATCTCCTCCTCATCTTTATCCATATAGATGACTTCTGCATAATCATCTCCGCCCTCAAAAAGAAAACCTTGAGCTTCAGTAGTTTCAGCGGATAAGAGGACATCAGTGATCTTCTTCTCCTTGATCATTTGTTTCTTGGCCATCATTCTCGAGTTGAATTGTATGAACACAAGAGAGTTTAGACGTTCTGTAGTTAGCCTATTTCTTTTCTTTGTATGTATCTACAACAGGAAAAAACATAAGGATTAAGAACAGGGAATGTTTTGACATGTGACGGACTAATCAAGCTAGATGTGAGATTAGAGAGTCAGGAGACTAACATTTTCGAAGGTACTCCAATTCCTTTCACAGACTGAAGAACTTGATGTCAATGAGAGGATTCTCACAGCCATCCTTTGTAGAGCTGGTGCTTCAGTTCCATAGAGCCTCCACCAAGCTGCTATGAATCAAAGCACAGAATCGAGTTAACAATGTATTGCATAAATTCTGAATATATATTGAATAAATTAGACTTCACAAAATCAGAATGCAAACCTGCATTATAATCAAAATTCTGACAACTCCTCGCAAGCTTCTTTGCAAATGATCCTTCTTTAATTCAAAATTGACAGCTTGATCTTGTTTGTCATCATCACCATAATAAAAGGTCTCCACACAGCTAATGAACCCTTCGGCATTAAACTACAATTAGGCAAAAATTGTGAGCCTTCTTAATCTCATACCTGAAGCTACAAGGCCGTATGTGTTCTAAATTTGCACGGGCTAGCATAAAATATATTTTTATATGGTATGTCTATTTACAATAGTCTTATGTTCTATGGCATGCATCGTCGTATAAAGTTAATCTTAGTTCTTACAAATTTAAGTTTTGTGTTATCCTTAACACTAGATATCCATGATTTGAAATTGGTATGTCTGGAGGCGATAGGTGGTTTTAAATCAGGCATTCTTTCTAATACAAGGAGTCAAATATAGTAACACAAAAAATTCGTTTCTAAAAAATTAATGTGACACCACAATATTCGAGTCAGAGATAGGGCTCCACTATATTTCTCTATATAAACCTCCATAATTATTTGATAATATTCTTAGCGTACATGTATAAACATTGGATGCTCGAACTTAATTAGGTCGGCATTATTACCGATGCATATTTGTATCATGACTATTGCATATTTTATAAAAAAATCAGTTTAAAATTTACGCAAAACCATGTAAAATTTTAAATTATTTATTTCGAAAAGAAAGTGACACATTGGAATAAACATTCTCTAACTTCACAGATTTATCCACAATAATGCTAAGATGTTTATAAATTAGTAATATACTATCCATAAGTATTCTTGGGGCCCTTTATATTTGCATGATCTACAAAGAGCATAGGCAATACTAATAGCAAGGCAAGAGCAGGAAAGACGTAATGTTCAGTCCTACATAGTGGGATACAATGGTCAGGAGATGGTACCAAACAATGATTGAAGACGCGACTCAAAATACCCAAAAAAGCTTTATAGAACCCCATTTAAGAGTTATAAAATTGTAAATGATTCTGTGAATCAAAGAGGGCCCAGGGTGCCTTTTTACGCAAAAAAAAAGCCTTGTAAAAGGATGTATGAATGAATCGGCAAATGCCCAAAATAGTGTTCCAAGTGACTAAGTTAACGTGGCATGCATCTGCTATCCCCTAAACATCTTAAATCATCTTTGGGACATCTTAAAAAGATCATCTCAAGAAAAATATTTGTCTTATTATATATGAATGGATATATGAAAGATACTGTTAAGGGTTTGAAAAAAGTACCTTTTAGTACCTAATTGGTGACGCAGAATTAAGGTCATAAATCATTTTAATTTCACTGGACTTACCTACCTTGACTCCTTAAAGGTAGCGCACAATTCCCCGCACTAAAAAGCGGCCCAGAATTAGGTCACACTCTTCTCTCTACTCCTTCACCAAATGTTCGAGACATAAGATATATGAAATTTAAAGCTATGGAACTAAGCAAAATTACTATGAAGAATAGATAAATAATGCACACCACGGTTTTATTCTAGGTTTGACATGATGCATTGTCCGTCATTATCTGTAAGTGTTTGTATTTACTCGATCTATTGTACCTGCCTGGCAGAAATTCCTTTTCTCAATCTCATGTTAACTGCTAGTTGCGTTTGTGCCTGTGTATTGTACAGATACATGTCCCAACAACCGCTTCAGGGCCCGTGTCATACCTCCTGCGTTGATATTATCTTCTGGATCCACATCTTGCCAAAAATAAGTATGATTTCTCCATTAACCACTGGAAACCAAGGACGTTTACTTCCCTGCTCTCTGCCTTTCATGGAAATCATCTTCTTCATATCTTGCGTCAAGATGCTTCTTTCTGCGCTTCCGTCAGAACAGTCGACGACCACAGCAGCAACTTCCGATGCAAGTGGTGCTGATAAATATGAAGTGGGAGGAAACCGGAGCTAACCAAAAGGAGAACCTCATATCTGTGTGCATTATCTTAGATGGACCTGCAATGAAACGTACACACATCAAACCTTGTGAGTGACAATCCCAAGAAAAGAGTCAAAGGACAGATATGGACATATGAGGGTCTGCAGCACGGCGAACAGCCGCATTTGGGGCAGTTGGCTCACTCCGTAGCTAACTGGTGGAGGTGGCCTTATTATTTGCTACAAATCAACTGCCATTGGTACTCCTCATCTGTGGGACAAAATTTTTGTCTCTAGATTTTTGCATGATTCGACACTCGCTGAGAAAAAACTGAGATATGTGCAAGCTGCACAACCTTGATAGGATCGTACCTTCAAATTGAGAACGGTTGTATCACGCGGCAAGGCAGATGGGTTTCTAGAAGGTTCACCCGAGGGTATGCTGCACAGCCTCGATTGGATTGTACATTGAAATTGAAAACGGCTGTATCACGCGGCAAGGCAGATGGGTTTCTAGAAGGTTCTCCAGAGGGTAAGCTGATGACATGCAGTAGCACAACGATTTTGGGAGAGTTTCCTCACAATTTGTAAATCAAGCACATATTAGTAGCAGCCTCGTTGATGGTCTTTGTCACCGTCTGCTCCCACGAGGTCATCAGGAGGCAGCCGCTGCTCCTTCCCATCATCCATCGTCTCCATCTTCCTCGGGCCCACGGGCTCGAGCAGGATGCCAACGACGGCCAGAGGGGCGGCGACGCGCATGCCGGCAGGGGGAAGGAAGAATAGGGGTGGCGGTGCTCCCTCCTGGAGGAGGGAGGAACAGGGGCGGTGGCATGTGCGCCGGGAGGAGGCCGGGAGGGCATGGGCGGCCGGGAGCGAGGGAGGAGGTGGGGGCGGGGCGGCGCTGGGATCCAGGGAGGTTGGGGGTTGGGCGGCGCCGGGAGTGAGGGAGAAGGTGGGGGCGGGGCGAGCCAGGATCTGGGGAGGAGATGGGGCGGCCGCCGGGAGGAGGTCGGGTGCTGGCGGCGAAGGGATCTGGAGCAATCGCTAGGTCAGGAGGAACGGCGGGGAATCGCTAGGTTTTTTTCGCGGGAGGGTTGCGAGTTAACGGAGGTGGGAGAACGACGAAAAAAACTAGAGATGGGAGGATGATGAAAATAAACCAGCGAAAATAAACCGCGCGGACTATTCACCAACTGCTCCATTAGAAGTAGAGATAAGGAGGTGGTGTACTCACTCTTAACTATTGTCGAAGTTCAGAATGTGACAGCATCAGTATCAAATGTATTCTTCAGCTCAGCTGAAAACCTTTTGCTCGTTTCCGGATTCTTCACATGAGTTGCAAACTAGATTCACTTCACTGGTTAGATGTTACCATAGATACCTGATTATTCGATTCCGATTCCTAGCGATAATACGTTGCAATCAGTTGCCCTATGAACTTTCTACTGTTCTGTTAGAAGCTGATTGTTGTTTAATCACTATCTGCATATACAGTGTGCTTATTGAATCAGATTGCAGAACATTGAGTGAATCTCTCAATAAGAATGCACTTTACCTGAACTGTTTCACGTAGGGGATCCATTTTCATTTTTCCAGCTATGCATTTTTTTCATACCAAAGCCAGCAGGAACCCAGTCGAGAAACTTACATCCGGAACTCTCAGGTAAGAGCGGGCCCCAACGGTCAGTTCTGCTGTTAAAAATGGTTCAAACGAGAATTAGGGCGTTCTGTGACCGCTAGGCCCAAACCTGGTATTGACTTGTAAATAAAATGAAGTGTGGTACCATTTCGATGACCTAGCCCCAATTATGCTATTTCCTTGCAATTAATTCGTTAGAGCTGGTGCAGTGGTTGCCGTTGTCACCGTTGTGTTTGCTGTTGGGCTTGCCATCGCACAAACTCAGTTTGATGGTATCAAATGTTTGTGAAAACCTGATTGATCTGAACATTGTGCTACTGAGCATTTTTTCTTACATTGTGCTACTGCGTCACAACAGTGTAGAGTGGATGCACCTCTGCCGGAACTGCTACAACTAGGTAATTGTTTCCTAATGCTTCCCAAATCTAATTAGCATGCTTATGGTAGTGTGCGTGTGTGGCCCAATATATGTTTTGTGTTGCCTCAAAACCCAACATTAACAAAGTAAAATGAGGGAAATTGTCTTGAATACTATCCATGACTACCTCACTTGGATATAAAATATGTTGTCACACCTTTATCCGCCTCTGGCGAACCACATTTGATGGGAAATATATATATGCACGAACACTTGATGGGAGGCTGTTAAAAATAAATGTCATAACAACTCACAGACGAGGTGGATGGCGATGAGTCATTGATTTCTTGTACTTTTTTGCGAAAATGATCAGACATGTTATAAATATTCACGAGAAGTATAAAACACCTCAAACATAATAAAAATTACATTAAGGTCCATTGTCCACCAAACGACCACTGCCGCCGCCAGAGCGAGTCGCCGGCGTGCCGCTGCCACCTCTCCTATACCGGAGCCAACCTGACCTTGTCGATGACAGTCAAGAAGTCTTCATGCATGTGCCCCTAAGGACCAGCATCCCGGAGCCGCAGCTGTCGTTGTTGAATCCTTGAATCGATCTTAAGAACCTGACACCAAATATCGTCGTTGCGTACGCACGACGATAAACCCTAACCTCACCGCCCCGAGGAGCTGGCAGGAATCTACACCAGAGTTTCGTCTAATCCGTCCCAACGGACAAACTTGAGGAGGATCGGAGCCCGGAAGACTGACTCAAAGAAGAAGCGCCGCCATCCATCCAAACGCCGCCCTTGCGAGGACTAAAACCCTACCTATCTACTAACCCGACCTCAGGCACTAGAAATCCCTTACCCGCTACCTGTCGTCGGAGCGGCGGGCGGAGGGGAGGCGAATCCACAGGCTCGCTGGTGGAGATGAGGGGAGGAAGGCTAAAACTACAAATAATTGCTTGAGTTTGTACAACCACTTTTTCAACCAAGTAAGTTGCTTGTACTTGGTTGGATACTAAGATAAAGTTAAGGCCATTGGTTTCATATAAAACAGTTGGTCCGCCAACCGCCCGACCCCGACCGCGTAGCCATTGGATTGAAGGCAGACGATGTCCTCTTTGTCTCCCACCAATGTAGCAAACAATCCCTCGTAGCAGGCCTACCCACCCGATAGCACCGTTGGGAGACTTGCAAATTCGGAGCACCGTCACCACACTTTTTAGCTTCGCCGCCGAGTCTCGCAACAACTCGTATCTCACCACAACGTCCCATGCTCATAGCGTCGAGAGGCGTTTCCTTTTGTAGAACCTTTCTCGAGCTCACAATACTTTTTCTATCAATAGATGGTTGGTGCCGATGGTTGTTGTTGTATTTGACAGTTGTTGTGTTTATTGCTTCAATTTCCTTTTTATTTTCTTCTACCCATGTGTAGCTTTGATCTTGTATGTCTTTTCTCTTTTCTGGTGTGATCCTTCGTGTGTGATTGTTGGTGTTCTTTGTTGATTGACCTCTGGGACTAAAGTATCAATGTATTGGACCACAAGTGTAAGGGTTTGTAGCAAACATCAAACTTTCCTCAATGAGAACCAATGTATCCATCCCTGCAGGTAAGAGCTTTCACACCAGTGTTAAATTGTCAATACAGATATACCTTCACTTGTGTTCCCACTAGCAAGGTGTCAACCTTACTAGCTTTGCTAGTTGAACAAGATATTAATGTACAAAAATCTCAGAAGTATTTTCATATTTTCAGAATAAATACAAAATACTCAAGATGCATTGTTCTCTATTTCCTCATACCTCTCAAAACAATCAAGAGACATCTGGTGCAATATGGATCGCCCAAGATCCGTTGGGTCCTCAAACCCAACCGACTCAATCATCATGCTCAAGTACGTGGCCGATGGCGTCTGCGAATTCACAACATTGAAAGTCACATCACTACAAGAGATTAAATTCAGACACATGTACATTCACATGCTCTAAATTGAACCAAACAAATCAAAAGGAACAAGTGAACAAATCTCTTACCTACTTATCATTCCACCGAACACATGTTGGCGGCTCAGGTTGACCACCATCACAAAGACCATCAGGCCTTCTTCTTTTTGGGTTGTCGTGTTCTTCAGTTGTGTTACATGACCAGAGTCTCCCATGCCTAGCAGCGCCTATGGATTATAGGCAACTCAACCCGATACTGGCCATTGATGGCCTTCTGGATGAGCTATACGGTTATACTGTATACTCAACAATCGTTTTATCTATTCCCACATTGATTCACAAATCCTGGAACTTGTATGGATAGAAGATCCATAGAAGTGAAAGTAGGACGATGGGAGAAAAGGGTAAGGAGTACTAGAAAAAAAGATTTAGGACTTTCTACCCGTGAACAAATAGTAGCATTTGAAACTGAAAATATTTACTTTGGATATTAAATCCACAAGGAAGGGCTAGAATCCAAACAAAGGAGAAGCTCGTGGATAGTTCGAATTTCAATTATTAGGGAGAGGAAAAACACTTCTCCTTCACAATCTATTCTTTCTTTTCTACAGAGCTGACATCGGCGATGGCATTGGGTCATCGCGAGCGATGGTGCGACCACTCAGAATGATTTGGTTAATTGACATGTGTCAACTAAGTCTTAACACGATGCATACAACCATATGCAATCATCTAGTTCACCCGACATGGTTCCAAGTAGTTCTCACACATGGTTTTCTCAAAACTTTATTTTAGTTCTGCTTTCATCAAGTGAGGAGGGGTCACTGATTTGAGGTCTGCTATGAGGAGCTCGAGATTTTGTTCATGTGTACGGAGTTCCTCTTTGCTATCTTGCACTAGGGCGCCTGATGCCAAGATGGTCCATGTAGCCAAGGCGACTCTTGTTACTCTTGATTCTACACTTTGTTGTTCATGGGATTGGCAGTGTGCATCATAACAATATGGAGTAATGATGCGTAGTACATGCACCGCAGAGCCAACAGGAGCTTCAAGCTAATCATTTCCTAATGTCTCCCAAATCGAATTAACATGTTTGTGGTAGTGTGCGCATGTGGCCTAATGTGAGTATTTCATTGCCTAAAAGTATGAGTTTAGCAAAGTAAAATGAGGGAATTGTCTTGGGTACTATCCACCAGGACTAGCTCACTCACAGATGAAATATGTTGGCACACCGGATGGGTATCTTTGTTTCTCTGCTTATGGCCGTGTGAACACTATGAACCACATGATTGATGGGAACTATATATATGCATGAACAATTGATGGGAGGTTGGAAAATAAATAAATGTCATAACAACTCATTGATGAGGTGGATGGAGACAAGTAATTGGATTGTTGTGCTTTTTCTTTAACAGTTATCGAGGTTTGCTTGAGTTTGTACCTCCACCTTTTCAACTGAATGAGCTTCTTGTACTTGGTTGGATACTAATAAAAAGTTAAGGTGAGCGCTAGGCGCCAGTTGACTGGTTTTAGAAAAAGAATTAGTTAGCTAACCAACCTTCTGACCCGATCGCTTAGCCAATGGAATGAAGCTTCCTTTTCTCCAATCAATATATACAGTAAAGCAGAGGAAACCTGCTCTTACAGTGCCCATTTGGAAGGCCGAGGTGAGGCACTCCTGCTCTTATGGGTCATTCCAAAGGAATCCTAACATCCACCTCGAGCTCATTTTTCTCGCAGATGGCCGAGGTGAGGCACTCTGTCAGTCGCTCATCGTGGGATTTAAAAACTAGACGTGTCATGTGGTGAGGTGAGAGATAGAGATAAAGTTGTGGCGGATGCTACAAATCATCCGGCTGATTTTCTACAAAAATCAGTCGGGTCAGTAGCTATCCTATCCATCGTGCCTAAGCCGTCAGATAGGTCAACGATGCTTCATCGCTTCCTTCCGTCGCCGAGCGTATCCATGGTGGATGCTGCGATGCATCGCCGACGGCGACGTGTGTTGCAACGCAACACACGACGGCCATGGGAGGAGTTGCGATGCAGCGCGGGGATGCTGCAATGCAGCGTCGGCGGCGATGGGTGGTGCGACGCAGCTATGATGGCGACGGGTGGTGCGATGTAGCACACGGCGGCCATGGTAGAAGCTCGCGATGCAGCGCGGTGACGACAGGGGGAGCTGCTATGCAGCACGGGAATGCTACGATGCAGCCACGACGGAGCTTCACTGCGTCGGTCGTCCCCTCCTTCGTTGCGGTGCTGCTCCTTGTCTCTCCCTGCTTGAAGAAGAGAAAGGGGAAAGAAACAGAAACGAGTGGACAATAGACTTCATGGGGAAGATAAGATGGAGGAAGGAAGCGGTGGGCGTGGACACGTGTCGTGGGGAGAGAGAGGTTTACGGGAGAGAGTTTTCATCCGACAATGCAGCGATGACTACCTCACTAAGATATAAAATATATTGGCACACCGAATGGGTATCTTTCTTTATCTGCTTCTGGCTATGTGATCACCGTCAACCATGGTTGATGGGAACTATATATATGCACAAACAGTTGATGGGGAGGCTGGAAAATAAATAAATGTCATAATAACTCACCGACGAGGTGGATGGCGACGAGCCAATGATTTGTTGTACCTTTTTTTATACTACAAATGATTGCTTGAGTTTGTACAACCACCTTTTCAACGAAGTATGTTGCTTGTACTTGGTTGGATACTAAGATAAAGTTAAGGTGGCTGGTTTGAAAAAACAGTTGGTTCGCTAACCGCCCGACCTCTACTGCATAGCCATTTGATTGAAGGAAAAACAATGTCCTCTTTGTCTCCCACCAATGTAGCAAACAATCTCTTGTAGCACACCGACCCACCCGATAGCACCGCCAGGAGACCCGCGTGTTTAGAGCAGCTTCACCGCGCTCTGCAGCATCGCCGTCGAGTCTCGCAACAACCTGTCTCTAGCCGCAGAATCACATGCTCGCGGCATCGAGAGGCGTTGCTTTTTGAGAACCTTTCTCGAGCTCATAGTACTTATTTTGTCAATAGATGGTTGGTGCCGACGGTTTTTGTTGTATTCGAGGATTATTGTGTTGATTGCTTCAATTTTCTTTTTATTTTCCATTGCCCATGCGTAGCTTTGATCTTGTATGACTTTGCTCTTTTCTGGTGTGATTTTTTGTGTGTGATCATTGGTCTTGTTTGTTGATTGATCCCTGGGACAAAGGTAGCATAGTGTTGGATCACAAGTGTAAGAGTTTGTAGCAAGCATTATACTTTCATGAATGAGAACCAAGGTATCCATCCCTAAAGGTACAAGCTTTCACCACCAATGTTAAATTGTACTACAATACAGTAACTTCACTTGTGTTCCCATTAGCAAGGTGTCAACCTTACTAGCTTTGCTAGTTGTACAAGATATTAATGTACAAAATTATCTTGAATAGACTTTCGCTTGGCTTTATAAATAAAGCCAACATCCAACGACTAGTTCATCATGAGTACAGAAGCAACACAGATGGCTGGGGCAACAGCACAATCACGCCCAAAGAAAGCACAAAAGAAATAGGAAAAAGGCACCTTGTGGCAGCAGGCTTAGTGGTCATGCGAAGAGGCGAGACGGTAGGTGTTAGCCAGGAGCGCGTCCAACATGAGTCCCAGACGGTCGTGGTCCCTTTTTTTTTGAGAACTGATGACAGTGGGAGAGGATCCCACTGACTTTTATATTAAAAAGGTTAGTGTGTCAGCACAGTTCAGGCAGTCCTGAAGAGCAAGATTACAAATCAGCTACCAAAGACAAAATGTAAGGGGCAAACTCCTGTTTAGCCCTGTGGACTAGCATAGCAAAGTCCTTCTTGAACCTGGCCTTCCAAGACCCAAACGTTGGCTGGATCCCTCTGAAGTGCTTGTCATTCCTCTCCTTCCAAATCCCCCACGCGACCACTGTGAAAACCTCCATGAACTTGGGTCGATTCCACGAGCCCTTGCCAGCATGTATCAGTCTCAGTCTGCAATCATCATCTGGCCAATGAATCCCCACGGCATACCAACATCTCTGACTGAATGGACAGTTGAAGAAAAGGTGGGCAACATCTTCTTCCGGTGGGTTCTGACACAGTAGACATGTGTAGTCCTCGTTCTAGATTTTATGGTGTCTCCTCCTCAACATGTTTCTGGTATTTAGAAATTAGCTAGAAGAAGCCACACAAACACCTTCCACTGCATCGTGCACTTAGTTTTCCAGATCCACCCAAAGGCCTCATCCACCTGCATATGTCTGAAACAATGATCATAAAATTTGGTTGTTTGAAAGCCCTTCCCACTCCAAACACAATTCCATGCATCCACTCCCTCAACCAGGGTAACATCAGAGGTCATCTGCTACAAGTGAAGAACCTCCTGGCGAGCTTCTATCGAGAGGGGCAGGTGGAACACATCTCCTAGTCTCTCAGAAGACAGCAAACACTTAACGGATACATCAGGTTCTTTGGCAAAAGAGAAGGCCCGCATGAATCTTTCTTGAAACAGCGTATCCTTCCAATCATCTTTCCAAAAGAGGATTGTGCCCCCCGGTACAACAGAGGCCCTTGTAACTCCCCTGTAAACATCAGATAGTTGCATGAGGTCTCTCCACCAGAATGAACCACAGGGGTCGGTTGCATGCGGGACTCGGTCATTGTAGTATGATCGCCACACTAAATTCACCCAAGGGACATCCTCTCTATTGTAAAATTGGTCGTGGTTCCCTTGTCAAGATAACGGATGCCAGTGCTGCAAGAAAGTAAGGAATTTGAAGAATGAATCAGAGGCACGTTGAGGGAAGACCCTCTCAATCACCATTTTACTACGCATCATCCATAGCGTCCAAGACATCATCGCAAGCACAAGCCAGAATAGGCGGCCCTGCCGCCCGGTTTGGTTGGCTCTGGTTTCGAGATAACCCGCAAGATGCAGGGCCTCCCAATTAGGCCCCAAGGCCTCGTAGACGAAAACCCAGAGAACTTGAGATGCCGTGTAGGAGAACAAGATGTGAGACCCGGTCTCAGGGACCTCATAGAGGAAGCACAGGCCATCACCTAGCCCGTGCCTCTTAAGCACCTCTGTCCCAGAGGGAAGCTGGCCCCTCAACAATTGCCACACCAAAATCTTGATGTTCAGGGGCAATGGGGCCTTCCAAAGTGGTCCAGTCCATGGAATGGTGGACGTTCGGCACAACACATGGTATGTAGAGCCTAGGAGAAAACACCCGAAGGTGAAAGAGACCAAGCTACGATATCTGGATAAAATGAGAGCATGGGCGAGAGGGTAGCCCGCAACCTAATTCTAGGTACCATGCAAAAAAAACCTAATTCTAGGAAGTAAGAAACACTCAAGAGGCATCTTTCTCTATTTCCTCATATCTCTCAAAAAACGCAAGAGGCGTATTTCTCTATTTCCTCATATCTTTGGATCGCTCTAGATCCTTTTTTTTCTGCGAGAAAAATTCTGATCTATTCATTTTCAATCATGGTAGTACAACGAATACCAGAAATAATAGAAATTACATCCAGATCCGTAGACCACCTAGCGACGACTACTAGAATTGAAGCGAGCCGAAGGGGCGCCGCCGTCATCGTCCCTCCATCGCCGGAGTCGGGCACAACTTGTTGTAGTAGACAGTCGGGTAGTCATCGTGCTAAGGCCCCGTAGGACCAACGCACCAGAACAACAACCGCCGCAGATGAAGAATAGCGTAGATCAGAAAGATCCACCCAAAGACACACAAACGTAGACGAACAACGACGAGATCCGAGCAAATCCACCAAAGATAGATCCACCGAAGACACACCTCCACACGCCCACCAACGATGCTAGACGCACCACCGGAACGGGAGCTAGGTGGGGAGACCTTTATTCCATCTTCAGGGAGCCGCCGCCGTCTCGTCTTCCTGAGCAAGACACAAACCCTAGCAAAACTAAAAGAAATGACAAAAAACGGAGCCCTCCCGCCGGCCCTTGCCGAGATCCACCGCGCTCCCATGGCCCTAGGGCCACCGGAGAGGAGGGGGACCTGCGGCGGCGATGGCGGGAGGCAGAAACCCTAGCTTTTTTGTGGGGGAGGAGGAGGCGGCGGGAAACGCCTTTGTGATGAACTTCTAAATTAATACTATGGATCGCTCTAGATCCGTTGAGTCGTCAAACCCAACCAACTCAATCATCATGCTCAGCGGCAGATGGCGAATGCAAACTCAGAGCATTGAAAGTCGCATCACTACATGAGATTGAATTTGGCCACAGGTACAATCACATTCTATAAATTGAACCAAACAATCAAAAGGAACAAGTGAAATAATTTCTTACCTACTTGGCATTCCACTGAACAAGTGAACTAAATATATACAGTAAAGCAGAGGAAACCTGCTCTTACAATGCCCATTCAGAAGGCCGAGGTGAGGCACTCCTGCTCTTATGGGCCATTCCAAAGGAATCCTAACATCCACCTCGAGCTCATTTTTCTCGCGGATGGCCGAGGTGAGGCACTCTGTCAGTCGCTCATCGTGGGATTTAAAAACTGGACGTGTCATGTGGTGAGGTGAGAGATAGAGATAAAGTTGTGGCGGATACTACAAATAATCCGGCTGATTTTCTACAAAAATCAGTCGGGTCAGTAGTTATCCTATCCATCGTGCCTAAGCCGTCAGATAGGTCAACGATGCTTCATCGCTTCCTTCCATCGCCGAGCGTATCCATGGTGGATGTTGCGATGCATCGCCGACGGCGACGGGTGTTGCAACGCAACACACGACGGTCATGGAAGGAGCTGCGATGCAGCGCGGGGATGCTGCGATGCAGCGTCGGCGGCGATGGGTGGTGCGACGCAGCGACGATGGCGACGGGCGGTGCGATGTAGCACACGGCGGCCATGGTAGAAGCTCGCGATGCAGCGCGGTGACGACGGGGGGAGCTGCTATGCAGCACGGGAATGCTACGATGCAGCCACGACGGAGCTTCACTGCAGGGACGACCGACGGGTCATCCCCTCCTCCGTTGCGGTGCTGCTCCTTGTCTCTCCCTGCTTGAAGAAGAGAAAGGGGAAAGAAACAGAAACGAGTGGACAATAGACTTCATGGGGAAGATAAGGTGGAGGGGAAGGAAGCGGTGGGCCTGGACACGTGGCGTGGGGAGAGAGAGGGGCTTAAGGGAGAGAGTTTTCATCCGGCTGAATCTAAACGTTTTCCAAAAGTTGCTATGCTTCGTTAGAAAGAGGCTGAATACTACTGTTTGCACAGTGTTTCCCATGAATTTTACGGTGGTCTTCCGAACACCCATTCTAAGAACTTCTCTACGTTTTTTGTTCCGGCGTTTTGCACATACGTTTCTTTTTGGTTCCTACATTTTCTTCTGTTCCTATGTTTTGTATTCCTATGAATCGAACATAGCCTTAATCACTATCTGCATTTACAGTATGCTTACTTAATCAGATTGTAGAACATTTCAGAATTGTCTCAATAAGAATGCACTTTACCTGAAATGTTTCACGTAGGGCATCCATTTTCATTTTTCCAGCTATGCGTTTTTTTTCATACCAAAGCCAGCAGGAATCAGTCGAGAAACTTCCATCCGGAACTCTTGAGAAGTACTAGTATAGTATTAGCAAACTGGCAATAGCGACCATAGATAAAGCAACCACATTGTGCGAAAGAATCAATCCACACATCACAATCACGTTGGCGTTCTCTCAAAACAAGCTCTCGCCGGGCTTTATACATAAAGCAACCACGTTGGCGCTAGCAAAGCAGCACCACTGCAAACGCCTCATGGATGGATTCGTGCTTGCAGTTTTTATATGATGGGATGCAAATGCAGAGGAAGGCGTGGTCTAGGACCCTTGTTGGTGGCACATATGGGAGCTGATGATGTGTTTGCTGTTGTACTTGCCATCGCACAAACTCAGTTCCATGGTAGCAGCAAATAGCAAATAAATGAAATGGAACCTAACTGAAAACCTTGTTGGTCCTCGAGGGTCATCAGTTAGTCATGTCGCCGCAATCCATTTACAGATTACACATTATCCTTGTATCAAATCTTTGTGAAAACCTGATGATCTGAACATTGTGTTACGGGCCTTTTTCTGAACGTGAGAAGAAGTAGTGAGTGCAGTCTGTTTTTCAATCTATATACGCCTGATGACATGAACATTGTGTTATTGGGCACTTTTTCTTAAGGTGAGAAAATGTGTGTCACAACAGTGTAGAGTGGATGCACCGCTGCAGGAACTGCTTCAACAAACTAACTGTTTCCTAATGCTTCCCAAATCTAATTAACATGCTTATGGTATTGTGCGCTTGTAGCCCAATATATGTTTTGTGTCGCCTCAAAAGTCAAAACCCAACATTTACAAAGTAAAATGAGGGGAATTGTCTTGAGTATTATCCACCATGACTACCTCACTAAGATATAAAAAATATTGGCACACCGAATGGGTATCTTTCTTTATCTGCTTCTGGCTATGTGATCACCATCAACCACGGTTGATGGGAACTATATATATGCACGAACAGTTGATGGGGAGGCTCAAAAATAAGTAAATGTCATAACAACTCCCAGACGAGGTGGATGGTGACGAGTCAATGATTTGTTGTACTTTTTTTTCTGAAAAACTACAAATGATTGCTTGAGTTTGTACAACCACCTTTTCAATCAAGTATGTTGCTTGTACTTGGTTGGATACTGAGATAAAGTTAAGGCGATTGATTTCAAAAAATAGTTGGTTCGTCAACCGCCCGACCTCTACCGCATAGCCATTCGATTGAAGGAGTCCTCTTTTTCTCCCACCAATGTAGCAAACAATCTCTTGTAGCACACCGACCCACCCGATAGCATCATCGGGAGGCCCCCGCCTTCACCACTGACGATAGCAAGCGGCAACCTGACGGAGAGCACTGTACACGACTCGACTCGGCCATGCCCTGATGATCGACAAGACGGCGCACAGTCCTCCTAGGCATGCGGGGCCCGCACCTAGGGGAACCCGGTGAACGCCCGGGTCCCCGGACACCGACAATACGGACCCACCGACTTGTAACATTACCATTGTACCCCCGGGGGGTTGGACTATAAAACCCCCCGGGAGCCCACGATCATACGGGGGGCGAGCGAGAGGGCAAGCAGAAAACACATACGAGAGAAAAGCAAGTAAGCATAGGACTAGCCACAAAACAGCAACACCGGGGAGAAGGAGCAGCCCAAGCCTTGGCCAGCATCCTTCCTCCTCCATAGAGCTCCAGGAGCAAAATTGTACTATCGATCATCCAACTACACTCGGCAGGACTAGGGGTATTATCTCTCCGGAGAGCCCCGAACCTGGGTATGTCCGGCGTCTCGC
This sequence comes from Aegilops umbellulata, assembly GCA_032464435.1. Taxonomy (NCBI): domain Eukaryota; kingdom Viridiplantae; phylum Streptophyta; class Magnoliopsida; order Poales; family Poaceae; genus Aegilops; species Aegilops umbellulata. Next base: position 421,901,062 of record CP136059.1, read on the forward strand.
GCCCGCTCATGCCAACCCCGCCTCTGGAGTCCACCAGCGCCCTCGAGCCTCCTCCTCTCTTTAGCCATCCCTTGGCATCTGTCGTGCACCCACCACGACAGTTGGCGCCCACCGTGGGGCACCTCGAGGAGCTGGCCGGGAGCATGCTTCAGACGGGGCCCTTCTCCTACACCGACGAGTCTGTCGCACTGGCGGACGACGTCGTCGGCGCGCTTGCCGCCTCCTTCGCCGCGCTGCGCATCTCCGATGCGTTCGCGGCCAACGAGTACCCCAGCGAGGTGCTCAGTTACTCCGACTCTCCCCTCTCCCTCGGTGGCGGCGTTTCCGCTGGGGCAATGGACGTCCATGTGGAGGTCTTCGTCACCGGCGACGGCGCCTCCTCCTCGTCGAGCAAGATGAGGAAGGTTGCCGAAGCCAGGGCCGCAGCGGATCAGATCGAGTCGTCTGATCTGTTGCGCACCGCGATGCAGAGCCTTCGCATCCCCATCAGCACCGACATCGAAGCCACCAACGTCGCTGAGGCCCGAACCCAGCTCGAGGAAAGGCGCCAGCAGATGCTGGACCTGTCCGAGACGCTCGCCGCCACTCAGCGTCGCCTGGACGCCGCTCAGCAGGAGCGCGATGCCGCCTACGGATTCACGCCCGCCGCGGCCGAGCCAAGTCGGGTCACCGATATGCGTGCCCGGGGAGGAGCGATCGGCCGGGCCCTCGGTGCCGTCCCAACCGTCTACGAGACCCCAGCCAAGAACATGCGCGCTGCCCAGGCAGCCGCAGCCGGCCTGGACCAGCTCGCGGGTGAGGAGCTGAAAGAGCGCATCGGGCGGATGCGCGAACTCCTCCACGCCACCAACACCCAGCAGGACCGCCTCAACCAGCTCGCCAAGCCGGCGGGATCCGGCTCCGTCCGCCTTGGCGGGCCCGGCGAACTTCTGCACACCGCTTCCTCGCCACCCGGCGAGGCGCACTTCGGTCGAGCCCGGACTCAGCGCGACCCGGCCGCTGCAGCCGCCGGCGGATTGGGCGACGAGCCCGTCCTAGAGATCCAGCGTGGACCCGGCCAGCATGGCCGGCGTCCGGCTCCAACCGACCCAACCCCCCGGGGCCTGGCCGCAAGTCGACTCGACCCGAGCGCCATCGACGACGCCGACACTCGCCACCGCCTCGATCAGCTCGCTCGCTCCTTGGAGGTGGAGGAGAGCGGCGCTATCGAGCCGGCGTGCTTCGGCCCGCGCATCCGGGAGGAGCCCTTCCCCAAAGGATTCATCACTACAAAAAAATACACTTCCGTGATGATACGTGTTTGTCACGGTAGGTCGCGTTTTTTGTCATGCATGTACATCCATGACGATTTTATGACAGAATCAAGATAGTCATACCTGTGTTGTCGTAGAAGTGTTCCATGACATTACCAAAATTATCATCACGGAAGTGTCCACTTCCATGACGATAAATCGCGCGTCACAGAAGTGCTTTCGTCAAGGATGACCAACACGTGGCATCCACCGTAACGGAATGCCGTTAAGCTATCGGGTCTTGTTTTGGATCCGATAACCCGTTAACAGCCCCGACCAATGGGGATTTTCCACGTGTAAAATCATCATTGGCTGGAGGAAACACGTGTCGGCTCACCGTTGGGACATATGTCATCCGCTCATTGGACCGAAGGCGCCTATGATACGGCGACACGTGGCACGGCCCAATAGAGACCCATTCCTGTGAAAAGGCCTGCCCGTTTGACTTGGTCAAAAGGTGGCTGCCCGGCCCACAGAAAGCCTGTTAACGGCCTGTTCGCATATAGCCCATTTACAGCCCGCTAACCCAGGGCCCATTACGCCCTATCCGAATTAGGCCCAGTAGCGTCATCTGGGCCGTCCTATATGATTCAGCCCGTTTTAACTTTCGTCCCATGTGTGGCCCATGACTTCTTTCGGCCCATATGAGGACCTTTGTAACTCTTAGCCCATTAACGGCCCGTGGTGAAACTGGCCCATAATGAACAGTGTATCACTTTATACCCATTAACGGCCCGTTATTCCATTGGGTCGTTTCCAACCCAAGTTATCTTTCGGCCTTCTCAGGGCCCATTGATTCTTGGGCTCATTTGCAGCATTCGGTTACATACGACCCGTTACTGTCATTTTTTGCTTGTGGGCCAAATTCAGCCCGTTGTTACAGTCGGCCCGTTTGCGGACCGTTAATACGTTGGGCCGTTTTCATGTTAAAAAAACCTGTTGGGCTGTTTTCATAGAGTTATCAAATACGGCCTATTAACGACCCGTTATGGTCCACGAATAGTATGGCCCATGATTGGCGAAATGATGATACGCCCTGTAGAAGGCCCATGGATCCTACGGCCCGTATAAGGCCCATGGATAGTACGGCCCGTAGAAGGCCCATGGATCGTACGGCTCGTAGAAGGCCCATGGACCGTACGGCCCGTAGAAGGCCTATGGACCCTAAGGCCCGTATAGAAGGCCGGTGGATCCTACGGCCGGACGAAGGCCCATGGATCATACGGCCTGCAGGAGGCCCATGGTTACAACAGTCCGTGTGTTGCCATGATTATTTTGGCCTAGTTACCAAAAATAGGCTATTGTGGCCACTAGAAAAAAACAGAAAAAGAACTGCAGTGACTACAAGCAAACAACTAAACAAGAGAATAAGGAAATAAATAAGCAAGTAATTAACGCTAGCCTATTACCGCTATTACACATATTACATCCACTGGGCATCAAAGTTCGCCACCAGTGCAAATATAGGGAACAAAGCAGCACATTACATACACTGGCCATCAAAATTGGCCACCAGTGCAAATAAATGCGGCAGCGAAACAAGAGCATAACTGAAACAACTTCAGAAGAGCTCAAGAAACGTTATCCTGGGTATCCACCATGCTGGCAATAAGCTTAGCAAGCTGATTAGCTTTGTCCTGTTTGGCGCTAAAATCCTTCAACGCTTGCTGTTGCACCAGAAAGTATGCATCTGAATGCTCTAGGGACTTCCGCAGTCCTTCCGCTTCTTGTCGCAGCAGAGCTGATCGATGTCTTTCAGCTTGTAGTTGAGACTCAAGAAACCGAACTGATTCAGACAGTGAGTTTGAATAGCTTGTGCAAGCGGTAGTGGCCAGTAACTCCAACACTAAACCAAGATAGGACTTTGGGTTTGTCTCGTTGTCTTCAAGATAGTCTTCCTTAGCTGTTTTATCAGCTTTGTTGGAGACCAACAAGGATGTGTCACTATCCTGAACCTTATCTGCATTACTTCCTTTACCATTGCTTAATAAGGCACTCTTCCCCAATATTCTGTCAGCATTCTAAAAGAAGAAACAAGCAGACACATAACAAGTTAGCATGTACTAGTATATGAAACTCATTTCGGTGAACCAGTTCATTAGTAAGGTGGACAGGATTAAACTACCAAATCTTCTATTGCCAAGTACTAGCACATAATAAAAGCATCAAACAAACATATATCTATGTCCTATGGTCACTGCATTGTCTTGCCAAATCAAAATAGAGACACGGTTCAAATCATATCAGTTCAAGACAAAGCAGCAGTGAAAGAATACAAAGCGTGGGAAACTACACAACACAACAAGATTTCAGATGGGTACCACAGGTCTACATGTACAACAACACTATTGGCTCTGTTGTGATGCTAGTAATGTGCATGATATGAAAGTCAACTGTATACACAATTGAAATTGAAATCAACAGAGCTATTGATAAGAGCAAACCTGTTAAAGAAACATGCGTGAACATACCTGCTGTGCCATTGGAGTTTCGATTGGATCCTTCAATTTAAAAATAAGTTTGTATGAGTAAATACAATGATACAAGAGCAAAGCAATCATAGTTTAAAAAGGCGCGCCTAAGCGAGCGCTTAAGCGCGCCTAGGCTCTAGGCGTTGGCAAAACGCATTGCGCATAACTACGCATAATCTGTGCATAGCTGCGCATAAGCATGCGCTTTGGTCAGTAAAGCGCAAGGTGGTGGCAAAACGCACAACTAACGCCTAGCGCTTTTTTGAACTATGATAGCAATGGAATCTTAAATGAGAACAGTTGTTCTTCAGGTTTAGGCACTTGTTCTACATGAACAGAGTACAGTAAGATGCAAGAATATAATACTTAAAAATAGAAAATGAGCTCATAGACCTTACCACATTCTTGGTTCGGTACCAATACATAACAAGGCGTTCTCAGTCATCGTCCAGTAAATGTGTCTCAGGAGAACGTAAGGGAATTTGATGAGTTTCTTTGCCGGTGAAGTACGTTTTCTTCAGGTAATTCCGATACTTCCACCAAGCATTCTTGAAGATAGCAGAGGTATTAGCACAGGTTACCTCATCCTGAGTTTCCAAATCGGTCCTTCTCTATAGAGAAAAATGGGAAAATTTGCTGTATTATAACCATCATGGAGGTAGGATGTATGGGACGAAGCAAAGTAATTGCCATGAATAACATTACTTACACATAACTCCTGGACAAACACCTGCAACTGGCATTTTCCTTCATCTTCAGTATAATATTTCCAAGATGGGAAGATACGCACATACGATTTAACAACATCAAATGCGATAGATGCTAAACTACGACTAGCTGGTTGTGCTTCCTCCACAGGAATAGGCGTACTAACTGGTGGAGTTGGGGTTCGCCGTGATAGTACTGGCCCCTTGGGCACTGGAGCTGCCTTACTAACTGCTCTTGTTTGGGAGCTCTGTGGTGAAGATGGTGTTGTGTCAACAGGAACTGGGTTACTATCGGCTGGGGTTGGGGTTAGATTGGGTGAAGCTGGTTCTCTGTCCATCGCAGTAGGGGTACAATCTGCGAGAGTTTGGGTTATGTGTGATAGGGCTAGTTCTTGTGCATGTACAACCGGGGTGCTATCTCCACCAAGAGGTAGCACTGTTTTATTTGAAGACCGTGTTTTTAGTCCGCTAAATACTGGCATCACCCGCTCTAATTCAAATGGCTGATAAACAGGAAACATAGTTGAATGTACAAACATTGTATGAGAGACAGATGCAATAGATAGTGTGGAAAAAAGAGGGCATGAAATAGTTGACATGTATATTGTTTAACTAAAATGGATAGCATGACATAATTTTACATATATGATGTCTATCTAAACTGGATAGCATAGCATAACATAATTCAAAGATATGATGAATAATTAAACAGGATCGCATGACATAATTCACCTACATGTTATCTAAGTAATCAGGATCGCATCATTTAATTCACATATGTGATTTATATGCTAAACGGAGGGCAATCAATATGATGTCTGAGCTAAGAACATGGTGTTGAATATTGTGTATATGATGTCTAAACTATGCAATGCAAGACACCGTATGCATGATATGAGCAGTATAACCGTGCCAAGTTAGAGCATACACCTCAGTGGGGGAATAGGAATGGTCATCTGTCTCTGAATCCATCTCTGATGAGCTATCGGGACCCAACAAGAGATCTGCTTCGACAGGTAGCACTGTCTGCTCTGAAGGCCTTGTTTTCACTCTAGATTTTTCCATCTCCCACCCAAATGGCTGATTCACAGGAAGAGTAGTTTAATGTACAAACATTATCGACAAATGGAAATGTAATGAAGAAAAGGATGGGCAAGATATCATTCAAATATATGATGCCTGGTTAAACAGGATGACATTGCACATTTCACATATATTATGGCTGGCTAAAAGACATGAGACTGCATAATTCCCATATATGATATAGAAACTAAACAGGTGGCATTAAAGAACATGTCTAAACTAAGCAGATCACATATATGATGTCAAAAGTAGGCACTGCAAGGCAACATATGCATGATATGACTAACATCATCATGCCAAGGTAGAGCAAACACCTTGGGGGGGTAAATAGGAGTGGTCAGCGGCGTCTGAATCCGCCTCAGAACAGATATCTTCCTCTGGATTACAATCTGGAGAGGGGTGGGCAGGGTTTTCCATTGAACCCACCATGGAGCGATGTCTGCATGACATTGTATTGCTGCGCAAAACTCTTCTCTTTTTGTCTACATGTTCAGCATGACTGTGTACAATATCTGACATGCATACGAAAAAAATATGGTGAGATTATGTAAGGAGAGCATGCAGAAATTTAGAGTGATGGTAACAATCAGTGGATCGATGTTTTTTCGTTGAACCAAAATAGTCCTAATGGATCGACGTGAATGTATAGTAATAAGTGATGCCACAAGTGTACAACCTCTTTGCCGTAGCCGTGTCGACCTCAGCATCATTGGGTTGGTCGCTGAAGCAGTTGAGGATGAGGTGGCTGTCGGAGGTGTGGAGGGAGATCTGAGGAATCTGTAGACGGCATCCAGGGCACTTCTCTGTTGTGATGGATCGTTCTACCATTGGAGCAGCTCGGTGAGCCGTAAGTCGTCAAGGCTGAAGCAGCACAAGACAGACATCGTCAATCTCAAGTGGGATTCTAATAGCATCTCCAATAGATGATGTAAAATGGATGTAAAATTAACATCACCAAAAACCACCTGACTACAACAGATGAGGTAAAAACTGTTGACTCTGAACTTAACTGTCGAAACTGAAATTGACTGTGGAATCTGAATGCTAATGTCGAAACTGAACACAATGGTAGCAGAGAGGCACTTGACATGTAGTTTAGGGAGGGCCTGCAGTTCATCTTCAACCTGCACCCCCCTGAGCCGCCAGCCACCACCGGCCGAACCGCCGGCCCCAGCGCCGCCTCGCCGCCCTGAAACAACTCGCCACCGCCGCCCCGGCTAGCCCTCTAGGCCCCCCGCCCCCACCCTGAACTCTAAGATAGATAGTGGGGTACCTCTCCGGCAAGCCCCCGTCCCTGCTGCGGGTGGTTCTTCCTTAACTCCGACGAGCCCCCCAACCCCTGAAAACCGACTGACCCAAAAGTCGATTCAGTTGACTGAAGTGTGGCTTAATCGGAGCAGAGCAGCAACACGAGCGAGGGGGAGAGCAGCAGCAGCAGCTGGGCGAGCGAGCGATCGAGCGAGAGCCAGAGCAGCAGCAGCAGATCCGGCTGGTATGGACGCCGCCACCGAAGGGGCCTTGCACTGGGGGAGAGCCGTCGTGGAGATGTCGCCCGCGGCGCCGGCTTCAAGGTAGCCGCTCCATGGTGGTGCGGGATGGAGCACCGTCGGCGCCGGGAGGCCGAGTTAAGGAGAAGGTGCGATGCGATGAGTGTACAACCTCTTTGGTGGTGCCGAGTAGGCCTCGGCTTCGTCCGAGGAGTCGGTGAGGATGCTGCGGTTCCGGTGGAGCAGGTTAAGGCGGTGTTGTGGGGATGGAGCAGCCGTGATAGACGAGGCGATCATCGAAGCAGCTCCTTGGAGGTGGAGGACGGGGCGGCTGAAGCGGCGGGACGGCTAGATGGACGACGGATCCTCATCCGCGGAGGAGGACGAGGGACGTCGAGCAGTTGCGGTGGACGACGTCGTCGGGGAAGAGGCTTTGGCTGGGCAGCGGTGACGTGGCGGATGGAGGAGGGTGGGGTTTTGCGGCTGGAGCGGAGAGGTTATGGCGGCCTGGGATTTCGAATGGCGAAAAGGGGGCGATGTGAGGGGGTGAAGCATGACTTAGGGACGCGCTTGTCCAAAATATAGGGTGTGTTACAAAAGTAACCCCCACCGATTTGAACTAGCGGCCCTTTCGGCTCAGGGTTAGAAGGGGGATTTCGCGTGTCGGGATTTGGCAGTTGGAGGGAGATTTCGCGCGCGTTGTAATTTCGGGATAGCAAGGCACGGGTTGTGAAGGAGCCAGTTTTGGGAGCACGATATCTGAATTTTCGAGATATAACAAGACGCGGGTTGAATTTTAGGGACAAGCCTAACGTGTAGTGTTATTGTACTTGTACGTACCAAATCAATTCGCACTTCCCTCAACCAAAAAGAAAACGAAAAAAATAAAACTATTCACACCACACAAAGAGAGAGAGAGAGAGAGAGAGACTTGCCCCGTTTTACTATACAAATGCTATTCAAAGCTACTCCCTCCTTACATCTATAGGGCCTAATGCGTTTTTCGATGCTAACTTTGACCAAATATTAGAGCAATGATATATGACATGCAACTTACACAAGGCACACCGTTAAATTCATGTGTGAAAGGTTCTTTCAATGATATATTTTTTACATTGTGCATGTCATGTACTATTAATCTTGTCAATAATCAAAGGCGGTCTTAAAAATCTCATTACGCCCTATATAGATGGAAGGAGGGAGTATGAATCCATGTTATGTCCGATTAAATTTTTTTCGCTTGTTGTATAATGCATGTAACCTACTCATACCAACATTTTAGTGCATTCCAAATGTCTATACTACCGCTACAATTCGAACTAAATTTGAATTTGTTTCTCTATTTTAATAAGAATCTACAATCATGATTGTTGCCAACATCAACCATCATAGTTTCCTTGCTATCCGCCAGATATAAATTGGACGGCCTATAATGCAGGATGGCAGGCATACCATCATCAACAACTCCGTTTTTTTATAAGAGTTGAGATAAAATATATTAAATGTAGTATAACATGTTCATAACCACACCATGTGTATCACCGTTATATATATTCACACATGCGTCGGTTTGGAACACTATGATAAATTCTTCAAATATCAGAATTCGCTTTTTATAATGAAGTATGTATGATCTCTATTCGTCTTTTACACCCACACAACCCTCTTATCTTTGTAGCTAGCGCTAACTTTCTCTTGTGCATGCACACGCCCGCATCCCTCTCACCCTCCCTCAGCATTCTCTAGCTCCATCGCGCAAATTCGTCTTTTCACTTTAGGTCGTTCACCCATGGTGTGTGTAGGCCCCCCAGCTCCTTCTTTACGGCACACATCGATCGATATGCCTCTTTAGCCAGGTGTGCCTAGCACAAACACAAGCTTCCCCTCTTCTCTTGTCACCGTCCATGCCTCACTCCCACCACTCTTTTCATCATTTTCGTACTCGCACACTCCTCCCCCCTGAATATAGTATGCCTCTCGTACCACCTCCTACATGCATCCATCTCTCTCTATCCTTCTCCTCGTGCCTCATTTGCTTCTAACACACATGCATGTATACCGATCGATCTCCCAACATATACCTAGATCGACTTTAACTACCCCCCCATCGATCGACGTACCTCACAAGTTATGTCTCTCCTTTCTCTAAGAAAGGGCGATTGATCTTCCTATGTAGTTACGTCTACTTACCACAGCCACATCGTCCCCCCTCATCATTCGTGCATGCCTCCTGACCCGTCTCTCACACGCACGTGCACAGACAACAAGCAGCCATCTCCTCTCTTATTGATATTGCGGGCGTGCCCTCCGTTTGTCTAGCAAGCCTATCCCATCATTTGTTACAAGCAACTCCACTACCACCCCCTCCAACACTCTAGCTCTGTCTCTCTCCCAACCTTATTCCTCTCCTGCACATATGCATGGATGCCGATCGATCTCCCTTAATACATGAGGCAGATCGATCTCCTTAATACATGAGGTAGGCCTCTCTCCTCCTCCACATATATACCAGCCATTGTACCTCTATAGTTAATTGGGCCTCCCTCTTCCCCCACCACACACGATAGTCGAGCGCTGCAGGTAGGTATCCATGCCACAGAGACAAACTGCACATGTCCCATCTCACGTTCCAGTAGGCCAGCCACTCTATATCTTTGACGTGGGCACACACAAATTCGATGGCACTCTTTATCGATCGCGCACGCACACACACACACACATCATCCCTCTCTTCGATTCTATGGACACCTCAAGCCGATGATACCTCCACTCTCTTCTCGTGGATCGCCCCCTCTATATATATGTTATATCCAGGACTCTATTTCACACACATTGCATATGTTACATTTTTTGATTGACCCCCCCCCCAAAAAAACTCTCAAGAACCCACACACTATATCTCTCTAGGTTTTATATCTCTCTCGCACAACCCCACGTAGGTGGTGTACGTATACAAGAAGAGAATAGGTGCACCATGCACGTACTCACGCTTCGTGCCCAGCCACACCCGCGCGGGTACACGACGGAGCTCATTTCTTTACGAAATGGCAGCCCACGTGCTAATTTGAATGCCTGTAGCGGTTGTTTACCTACGGAGGTCGTGTACCACGCGTGCACGAAACAAAGTTCGACTTGACGCGTTGCCGCGTTATTTTTAAATAAAGTTATAGTGCTCAATGGCACGTACACAGAATATAAAATGATTATTATGGAGAAAAAGGTAGTCCGCTCACTATATACAATGGAGCATGCCTGCCTGGTTTGTCGCTCTTTAGAGTATCTCACACAAGGCTATGGTGGCCTCTCTCTCTCTCACCGTTGGTCACTGATCCGGCCGCATCCCGTCTGTCGGGGGAACGGGAATGCGGTGGCCTCTCTCTCTCTCACTATTGGTCGTTGATCCGGCCGCATCCCGTCCGCCGAGGGAATGGGAGGAAGTGCATCGTTTCTCCGTTAGACGGCGCTGAGGCAGCACGTCCCGATCTGTGGTACACGTCGTTCTCTCTGACCAAGCTCCGGCGCGGCAGGGCCTACGCCACCTGCTCGCAGATTCCGCCCGCCGCCGCTCACCTAGTTACATCCCGACGACCTCCAGGTATCCCCTCCGGCCTTGCTCCACTGCCCGTCTTCCCATGTCGCTGCATGTGGATCTTCCATAGTTCTTTGCCCAAAATGTAGCTCGTCCGGCGTACTTTCCATATTGCATTCTCGTCCTCGCACCGTTTTAGACAAACACACCCGTGTTGTTATCTTTCCTTAGGACAAGGAATATGCTTCTTTTTTGTCGTCGCATGTGTCATCAACTGTTATTGTCCAGTAATTGTTTCCTTTCTACCTCTTTTTTGCAAACAGGACTATCCATATTACCTCGTTGCTATTGCGACCTTTTGGTGAACTGCACAAATCACTTTTTTCTTAAGAGTGTTTTGTGCAGTTGTACTAAAATGTCACACGGGCAACGTCTCTACATTTTAGTGTGACTGCACAGAGGGAGATTGGTTTTGCTCTATCCTCCTCATCCAACTCCGAGCCTAATCTTCTCCAACTAATTAGTCTTAAGAGAGACTGCAAAGGTGACCGGCTTCTATTTGTATGTTTATTGTTTCATCAGCAATCCTCTATTATTGTAATCACACTTAATATCTTTGGAACAGGGACGCTCAGCTCTATTTTAGTGGAACTACACAAAATGATCAGAATGTTGCATGCTCCAGACAGCTACTTTTTTTCCTAACATGCCTTGTTGATTTAGACAGAGCTGGGGGGACGTTGTTGCCAATGAAAGCATGGATCAATTTTAATTTAACACCTTCTCACAACTCTGTCTTCAGTTGTGATGTAATTATTAGCTCTGATCTGCTAATAATTGACATGCATTAGCAAGGAAGTTAGTTTTTTATTGTTTCCGAAAGAACATCGATGGCAAGACACGTGAAACAAAAGCTGAAAGCTCACACCATTGTACAATTTCATGTCACTGGAAAATTATTTGTATAGTACGTCAATTATGTAAACAAATGATGGAAGCTTGATAGCATTGCCAGAAGCCTCTTCGTCATCCGGGTCCATGTGCCATGCACAAAATTATACTCCTTCGTTCCTAAATATTTGTCTTTTTACAAATTTTAAGCGGGCATATTTTAGAGTGTAGATTCACTCATTTTGCTTCGTATGTGTACTCCCTCCGTTCCTAAATATTCTATTCGTCTTTCTAGAGATTTCAACAAATGACTACATACGGAGCAAAATGAATGAATCTACACTCTAAAATATGTCTATATACATCCGTCTGTGCCAGTCCATTTGAAATCTCTAAAAAGACAAATATTTGAGTAGTCACTCGTTGAAATCTCTAGAAAGACAAATACTCTGCAGTATATTTAAGAACCGAGGGGGTAGTGCACAACCGCATGGGAGACTCAGCCCGGTCATTGCGCCGCATTAATAGTGAGTAATGAGCAGTCAAATCATAAGCCCCACCTTTCCAACTGTAAGTTGCACTGAAGAAGCAACCATCAGTATGCTCTTCTTTAAATCCGCTCATACTACTCCATCCGTCACTGTTTATACAGCGCGCTTCAGAAAAAAGAAAAAAAATCTGTGGGACCAAGGCGACTAGCGATCGGCCTGAAAAATAGCATTGGTAGTTATAGCACGAAGTCTATTACTAGAGGGAATAATGCGTACACACATGCATGCAGTGCTTCCACCCCGGGTACACACATGCATGCACTTACTCCACTTCGTAGTAGTACAGTACATGGAGAGAAAATTGTGGACTTGATTGCGGTTACCACGCCCTAATTAATTGAGCAGTAAACCAAATGCGTCTAAAGTCTCTGGTGGTGGAAATGCATTGAGAGAAATGCATCATAATGAAGCGCGCCCTGTAAACTGTGACGGAGGGAGGAGTAGTATGAAGGTGCAAAATCAAGTACGTGTATGGCCAGTCGGTCAACGCACCTCCTCTTGGCATATCACTAACATGTGGGACAGGAGTATGAGCAAACCGATCTCAATTGACGGCAAAGAGACAATCCGTCGTTCCTTGAGAGAGACGAGGAGCGAGAACACATAGACGGGCTCGCACGGAGGCCAAGATATATTCGAGCATGGTTGGTTGATCGATATCATTCATTACATGCTGGGCTATCGTTTTCCGCCCTTCTCCGGAATAAACGTGTACTTTATCAGAGATAAAAAATAAAAGTACAAACGCTCCACCATGCGGTTCTAGTGGTAGTACTACTCGTACTACTACGCTTGGCTCTTCGCCTCTTCGTGAAGTCGAACAATGATGGTACTCCGCATGTTGGGTACTACAGTGTATGCCTCTGACAATCTGACACCGAATGGACTGATGCATGTCCACCGAGGGTAGGTTGCATTAGTCAAAAGGCGTAAGCGAGCTTCACCTTGTCCTGCAAGCTTCTCCTCGTTCTGCGAGTTGACGGGACACACCAAAAAGTAGTGCTAGTCCATACTCCCTCCTTTCCGGTCAATATGGCTTAATCTTTTTTGCGGGTAAATGAGAGAGCTTTATTCATATATAAGCATTCTTAGGACGATCAGCCAAGACACTGGTCACTAGGAAGCGAGGTACCCCACAAAAAAAGAAGTAGGAAGCGAAGTGTTTCATCAAGCCAGCTCTCGGCCACATTCAAAGTGCAGCAAGCATGGTTCGCACGAAGATGCGCCGCAAGGTTTGCTGACCTGTTTACATGCTGAATAACAAAAAAAGAGGAAATATTATCGAGCGCTACTATTTGTAACAGGATATGAGCCAGAATTAAGCGAGAATTGTGGTGAGTGTTCCATGCAATCAACTTCCATTATCACATGCGAGAACCCTCGAAGAGAACCAAATGTGTTGAAGATTGCTTTATCGCATTTTAAAATTATAATAAGAGTGCAGACGCTCCTCCATCCGGTTCCTAGTACTAGTATAGTACGTACCTTTATAGACTATAGTAGTAGTACTAGTAAACTTTGCGCTTGGTTGTTCGCCTATTCGGGAAGTCGAACAATAATAGCACTAGTAGTATAGTGTATGCTTCTGGCAATCTCACACCGAATTAACTGTTGCACGTCCACCGCCTGAGCGAGGAGAGCTTGCATTAGTCAAAAGTTTCTCCTTGTCCAGCGAGCCACCGCATGCAAGCTTCTCCCGTCCTGCAACCTTCTCCTCGTTCGGCAAGTTGACGGGACACAGCAAAGTAATGCTAGTCCATACTGCCTCCTCTCCGGTTAATATGGCTTAATTTCAAGCAAGATAAATACACTGTCTGTCACTGTATATTTGTAAAAATACGGTCAGTGGACTTCATAATACGCCATTGCGCTCAATATATATATATTCCGGTGTTTATACGGTCACTAGCTCACCCTAACTGTGTATGTGTGTGCATGCACGTGTAGGTTGAGCACTTGAGCGTGACCGTGTGTGTTCTGTCGTGTGCTCGGACATGCATGCATTAGGGCATCGCGTGCGTTTTTGCGTCCATGTGTACGTGTGACTGTTGCATACACGTAGGGGAAGTACGTGTAGGGGCCACTAAGGAGCAGTCAAATCACACAGTAAGTTAGTCGGAAGAAGCAACCATCATTTCACTTTTGAATGACACGTACGCAATATAAAATGGTTGATATGGAGAGAAAAATAAAACCACTATATATACACTAGCAAGAGCCTAAGCTACAAGCCTACATGCTTAGGTTGCTCTCTTCACAAGCATAGAGCGACCGGCCTGATCCCGCAGCTGGGGGAAGGGAACAATGGTTCTGTGTAGACGCGGTCGACATCGGCGAGGGAGAAAACCCACAGTCGATGCGTCCCAATCGGGGGTCACCGCGGTATGGGCCGATGCCGCATCCCAACCGCCCTTCTAGCTACAGCCCGACGTCCCAAGTAGTCCATCCTCCTTTTGGAGCCGGCTTGCTCCACAGCCGTAGCTCCATCTCCATGTCGATCTTTCTCTACTTCTATCGGCTTCTACTTGTGATGAGTTTATGTCTCATGAACTAGTGCCAGTACTATTATTCTAATCACACTTCATCAATATCTTTGCCATCAGGGATGCTTAGGTCGATTTTAGTGGAATTGCACAAAAGCATCGTATGATCCGAGGGTGCTAGCCGTCTTTCCTTCGACAGGTTCTACCTGGCCAGGAAATTAAATCATGTTTAGGGTTTAGGGTTTAAGTCGTAGTGACCCCATCAGTAGTTTTTCTTTCGTACACGCTCTCACAACTTTTTTCTTTAGTTGTGAAGTAAATATTGGCTATGATCTGTGAATCATTGAGATGCATCAGCATGCGTGTTAGTTTTCCTTTGTATTTGATGGAATGTTGTAACGGGGCAACCTTGGAATAGGAATGAAAATGGAGTGGAAAGTTTCCGTTTTTCCGGAGAAAATATGGAAACGGAGAGAAACCAACGTTTCGTTTCGTTGGATCGCGCCATCGAGCAAAACCAACGTTTAAATCACGTCTGTCATGTTCGTGTCTCACCCTCCTCCACGGCTCGACCCCACACGGTCGCTCGGCATGCCACTCACCGCAAACCGAGTATACGATAACTTTCCCGCCTGCTTGTCGATGGATCGCGCCATGGAGTACTAGCACTACTGGAAGAGATTGACGAGTTGGGGGAGGACAGCTAGCTGTAGCACGGACTCCCAAGAACTTTTTACATGCATGTTGTAGCCGGCTATTGCGACCTTTGAACGCGGAGCAGCCGCGTGCACCCGGAAGAGGCGCGGGCGATGCTCTCTCGGCCGGCGCGCCGCTTCAATGCCGACGCTAGTGAGAGGTCGCGTCCGCTCTGGCCGGGCATGAATGCGGCACTGACTGTTTCGGGCGGGAAGCACGCGCGGGTGATGAAGAGGGTTCGGGTTGGTCAGTATCGGCCGTGGCAGCGGTCCGGACGTGCGCAAACAAGAGATGATGTACGTTAATATTGCTGCGTATATAATTAACAAGGTAAATAATGTGCTAGTTGGACAAATATGATTGGAGATGGAGATGGAGATGGAATTTTACGTAAACACGGATATGCATGTCTATGTCTATGTGTGTGTGTGCGACGACTCTCGCGACCTGGAAGCAGGGGCGTGTTTTTGATCGAGCTTTCTTTCTTGGTACGTTAGAAAATCAGTTTGAATAATTCACATCTCGATGTTATTTAAGGATATCACATCTAAGCTCCCACAAGTATATAATGTAGCAACAAGAAACAAAAAAAACTAGGAAAAAATAGACCACAAACAGAGTGGACATCAACTTAGATGTGACATAACTATGTCACATCTAGATGTGTCCTAGACAGACCCTTAAAAATTGTCCACCAGTTTTCGTTTCTTTTTTTCGGGAACGTGCGTATTCTATTTAAAACCACTGCTATGGAGAGATTTTTTTACTCCATTATAGCCTCTTGTTTGATAGAGTTTCTCGCGTGTCGCTCTCTCACCCTCTCCATATCAAAACAAGATGACAGTGTCCACTCTATCTCTCTCCTCACTGGTGGTCACAGATCCGGCCGAATCCCGTCTGCTGCGGGAGGTGAGGTGGTGCAGCGTTGACGTTGTCGCCGTCGGTGACGGAGGAAGCCGATGCGCACCGTCCTCTCAGAGCCGGCGCTGGCGCGAACGAAGATCCTCCGCGCCCTTGTTCGCTGCCGTGGTGTGGGCAGATCCCGCCCGCCCGCCTAAACGACATCTCGCCCAGCTGAGGTATAACTTCTTGTATTGGTCCAGCTCCCCAGGTCGCTGCGTGCGGGTTTTCTTCTATGCGACTACTCCCCAGCTCCCCATGCATAGTAGCTAGGGTTCGTTGGCTGGTCCAACATCACCTACTAGTACTATTATAGAGGAAATGCCACTCGAAAAGTTGTCCTGATTTATGCCTCGGTGGAGGTATACATGTTGTTTCGACAAAAAGTACATGGTAGTTGTGCGGTCATTGTCCATATGGTGGTAGTACTATCACTGGTTAAATGAAGAAATGCTTTTTTTCTCGGGTATCCTGGTTTAGTTCCCATCAAGATAATTATGATGCTTCTGTTTGTTGGTGTACTTTTCATTAATTCTTATTGACAATTGAGATGTCGTTGCTAACCCTTTTTTATATTTTTGGAAACAGCGATGCGTGTCTCCATACCCGGGCATGTCTTCCTCAATTTTAGTGGAACTGCACAAAAATGGATGGCCATTGTTGTTCCGCCTCATTGTCCTCTGCCACGTGGTTCTTTCTTCCTCGAGCTTGATTACTGAGAAGAAACAGACCATAGTGAGGATTTGTCGAACTTCATAGGTGCCTCACCCAAACTTGATGCCAAATGGATGATGCATCACCACGATGACCTATCGATGCTCATGGTTGCGCCTCATGGTTGCGTCGGCTGGTGAAGCTGATCGATTTTCAATGAAAAACAAGCAGTCTTCCATCAGTGCTCTTTGCTTGTTATGCACAAAGATGATATCCTTTGTCAGTTCACCTTGGTTGCGTTGGAGACGCAGTCGTCTTTCATGTTGGTGCAATTTTATCACACAATTGGCTATGAACCAAATGTTTCCTCGAAGAAGGATCGACGTTGGTACTAAGAGCATAAGTTTTGTATTGATTTCTAAGCCTTCTCACAACTTTGTCTCCAGCTACCCTGTAATCTTATTTGCCCAGCTATTAACTTTGATTTCAAAAATGGTGTGGACTAAAAACCCGGATGGACGTAGTAGCCCTCCATTTTTATTTACTCCGCATATTAGATTTGACTGAAGTCATACTTTGTAATACTCTCAAACCTTTCTGATAATTGAAATTAAAATTCTTTATTTGTACACACTCTCACACGTTTCTGATAATTTGGCGCATGTGTGGTTGTTCACTTAAGGGAGGGTAGTGTACCACACGTGAAGGACAGGAAGTGCGACCAGGACGCGTGGGCGTGGATCGTTAGTTCATCGGAAGTAGTACTAGTTTTCTTCACTGTACATTAAATAAAGAGTTTCGTTCCGTACTTACACAATTTAAAACGATTGTTATGGAGAGAATAATAAAACCACTCCACTATATATTAGTCGTATACACGAGAGTACTATATGGACGCAGCTTCATTGACTTAGTGCACCTGCCTTTGGATTTATGACAGGTGGGCCCAAAATGTGGCTGGCTCACCTGTCATACAGCCAAAAGCAGGTGCAGTGAAGGCACCGGAGCTCAGTCCGTACTACAGTAGTATATATATATATAAGCGGGAGCCTCAGCGCTTGTTCGCTAGGGTTTGCACTCTCCACACGCTCGCCGCACTACATATATGTGACACGCTGGAGGCTCACCGTTCATTTGCTAGGGTTTGCTATATTCACAGTCTCTCACCCTCTCTTCACCAGATCTAAACAAGACTGTGTTGGCCTCTTGTCTCTCTCTCCCCCCTCACAGCTGGTGAAGGAGGCATTCGTATCCCGTCGCACCGGGAAGGGAAGGAGGTGCAGCGTTCACTCTATCGCCTTCGGCGAGGGAGGCAATCCACTGCCGGCTGCGTTGTTCTCTTTCACCCAGCGTCTGTGCGGGAGGGCCACCGACCCCTTCTTCCTCGCTGTCGTACGTAGTGTGGGAAGATCCGGCCTCCCGCCGCACGCCTTGCCACATCCCGATGACCCTAAGGTATAAGTTTCTTTGAAACCGTCATTGCTCTAGCTGCATGTGGATCTTTTTCGATCTGTAGTCGAATCTAGGTCTTGGTTCAAAGAGGAAAGAAGGGTGCGGTGGGCTGGAGCAAGAATCTAGGACGTGGTTCAATGAGGAAAGAAGGGGCGGAAATTAGTATAGACTAGCTATCCACCCGCTTTGTAGGTTGAAAAGGGAAAAAGGGGGGTAACCCAGTACACACATCTGTAAGGAACCGATCTCTTTGTTGAAAAGGGAAAGAAACTGGGGGGTCGGGTAGGTTGTGCAGGACTAGATTTGCTGCCCTCACATAGGAAGAAGGTTCAAAGAGAACAAATATGGGACCAGCGCATATATGTTGCTTGGCTACATACTCTGCATCACCCATTTATACGTGTGGACGCACATGGTGCTGGCATGTCCCATACAGCTATTTTGCTGTTTTTAATCTAAGAATGCCGTCGGAAAATTGAAGCAATGCCACTGTTAAAAGTAAATTACATTTTTTAACGAATGCTGTTTCAAGAGAATGTCTCTGTTAATATGAATCAATGCAACTGTTTTAGAAATGCTACTGTCCTACTTTGTTTTCCATCCAAGATAAGTTAGATGCTTCTTTCTGTCACCGTTTGTTTCATCCTCCTTTATCGGCAAGTAATTGTTTCCTTTTTTGCCTCTGTTAAAACAGGGGTATCGATTCAACTTGTTGCTATTGCGACATTTTGCTTCGCTACTCGAAACACTTATGTTTTAAGAGTGTTTTGTGCAGTTCAACTTCAATGTCACACCAGTGAATTTGCTTAATTTTGGTGGAACTGCACAAAAGGAGATCGAGATTTGTTTCCAGTCTTCGTGGCGAGTTGTTTCAAATCTTGGTCTCAATCACATGATGTGCAGTGTGCTTTGAGATGTTGTGCTACTTGTTTTGGTACTATTTTAAATAAATGTTGAATTGAAGCTATTGTATTGCTGTCTTTTCCCATTAAGTAGTGAACAAAAATGGGACCAACCCAGACATGATGCTTGTTGCTTTGTTACAACAAATTCAGCATCACCCCCTTTATAAGCCAGTAATTGATGCCACTCTCAGAATTAACTACTGGATCTTATTTCAAAACTGCAACACTTGTTAGGGATTGGCAGGATTACCATTTTTGTGGCCGCATGTTTCATCCTCCTTTATTAGCCAGTAATTGATTCCTTTTTTGCCTCTGTTTAAACAGGGATATCTATTCAACTTGTTGCTATTGCGACATTTTGCTTCGCTACGTGAAACACTTTACTTGATTTCAGTGCAACTGCACAAAACTAGATTGGATTTCCTATTTGTGTTGGCAGATTCGTATTTTATCTTTGTCCGTCTCATGAAAGGTCAGTACAGGCCTTCATCCACATGATTGTGCAGTGTGCTTTGAGATGTTGTGCTACTTGTATTGGTACTGTTTTAAATAAATGTTGAATTGAAGCTATTGTATTTTTGTCTTTTCCCATTAAGTAGTGAACAAAAATGGGACCAACCCAGACATGATGCTTGTTGCTTTGTTACAACAAACTCTGCATCACCCCCTTTATAAGTAGATGGAAGCACATATTGTTGTTGCGCCCACTCTCCCCTGGAACTGTTTATGCTTTTCGTTAATCTAATGCCGCTGGTAAGATTAAGCAATGCCACTCTCAGAATTAATTATCTACTGAATCTTAGTTCAAAACTGCAACACTTGTTAGGAATGGTACTATCATGCTTTATAGTTGTTTCTACATGTTTAACCAAGGTATTGTTAAGATAATGTCTCTGTTAAAATGAATCAGTTGCATTGTTTTAGAAATGGTACTTTTCTGCTTTGTCGTTCTTTATACATGTTGAAACAAGGCATTGTTAAGATAATGTCTCAGTCAATATGAATGAATCACACTGATGGAGAATTGGTACTCTCCTGCTTTGTTTCCCATTAAGATAAAGTAGATCAGTAGATGCTTTTCTTCTGGGAGTACAAGTCATCAACCGTTATTTCTCAGTAATTGTTTCCCTTATACCTATTGTTGCTTACAGGGATATCAAAATTAAAGCTCGGTTTTATTCCCGATTTTAGTTGAACTGCACAAAAGGAGCCAATGTGTCCAAGGCAAACTACTGCATTACTGGGTCCAGTTGGTCGTTCCACTTTGCAGAAAGAAGTAGTCACTATTTGCGCTACATTACAGAAGGAATGACCGAGAAGCTTTACAGAGTATTATTAGACACCGGTGACATGACTAGTCTGCAGAGGCCATTGGCAATTTAACAACACGTGGAGTGCCCTGGGCAAAATGTGCCCAAACAAGTACAAGAAGATACGACAGGACTCCACGATCGTAGGCATTACATATTTTGAATGGGAAAAGCTTGTCAAAGTTTAATCATTGATGTTAGCAAGAAGAAGTTAGTTTAATATATTGGAATTGGAAAACCTTGTCAAAATTTGCTCATTGATGTTAGCCAGAAGACATGCATTTGATATTTTGAGTGGGACGCCCTTGCTGTGAGCAGCGTCGAGTGTTTTTTCCTATTCTTGTGTTCAGTTTAGAAGTAAATAGTTACTCTGCTGAGATATTCCTGTGTTAAGGGTTTGTTCTGAATATTGTCTACGTAATGCCAGGCCTTGTGTTTGATTGCAAAGTTGAGCTTGGAATGTTGTGGCATGCGGCATCACGAGCTGTTCACCGTGCCTCCTGAGAATAATGCTTCGTATTTTTTTGCATGTCGATCTAATGCCAGTGATTTGCTGTTAAGAAGATCATCCTCTTCTGTTGTTTCCGTGCTTAAGAAGTTCATCGTATGATGTTTCATTCATAGCCTATACGACAAGTCGGGTAGGTTAGACGTGAAACCATATGATCTTCCGACCAACTCATGATATTAGGCCGTGATTCGATCGTCGTTTTCCAACCAAAACCGCTTGTAAAACTGACACTTGTAAATTAAAGCAGATGGTCTCGGGCGAAGGCGCTTGGTTGGTCGATTTCGACTAGTAAAATATCGGAAGTACTTCACACACGATAAAAATGCTGAACGACACTCGAACGATTGCTAATCTAGCCATTGGCTGCTGTTTTAGCCTTGCCCATGGATGGCATGATACGCACGTCGTGCATGTATCGTCTGGTAATGTCGTCCATATAGAAGTGCTCGTAAAATATACACTGGTCTCTCAAATTACACGCGTAACCCGCCGGTTTTACTTACAGACCTCGGGCCCTCGGTTTCATTACGCCTGTATTTTACACGTTGTTTCCGATGACGAGTAAATTACACTTGTATGTTAATACAGGTTTGAAATAAACCAGAGCTCCCAAGCGCGGCCTTACCGTTTCATGCCGTCTCAGTTTCTCGAAGGTGCTCATAGGTGTCCGATGATCCTGGCTTCCTGAATTAGCAGCGGGCGCTGTATCAGACCATCCGTAGGGCCCGTGAGGCCCTCTCCGTTGTCTTTCGAGTTGTTGCGCTCGCCGTGGCGCCGAGCATTGTTAACATCATCAACGAACATGAGGATTCAGGAGATGACTTTATTTTGACTGGATGACACTAGGGACCCACTAGGGCCATAGCCGTACGTACGCAAGTGCCTCCTTATTATGTACAACTATTTTTTTTTGCTTTCTCCAGGTTTCCTGACATCACGGTCCCACACCATTGTCAACCTATGTAGTCAATATAAACGAGAGAATTGTACAAGGTGCGGCCGACAGCTGGGACCAAGCAGCTCGAGCAGTATTTGTGTTTTTGAGGCGTAAGCACTGCAGAGTTTTTCTTGACGATGATTTCGTTGTTGTTTAGAGGAGAGCAGGGTATTAACTGGGCGGGCTGTGGCCCATCTAGCCCAGCCCAGATACTAATTTTTTCAAGATGAAAATGGCTAGCCCAGCTATACGTCTTTTTGAGGAATACCCAGGCAAGGTCAACTTGTTATTCTCCGCCCCGCTAGGCTGCAAATCTTTCCTAGGAGGGATGCATTAGGCTTAACAGGAAAATGGGCTTTAAAAAATAATGAATGGGATGTAATTATAAAAACTGCGCAATAACTATAAAAAAGTGCACCAAACACGAAATTAGTTTATAAAATATTATTTATGGATTTTGAAAATCTTAAATTTTCATTGTTGCGCGTGTAATGTTTCGTTGGATTTTTACGTAATACAAATTTATATTTAATCTGACTAGAAATTTCGGGATAAAAATTATTTCGGATCCCATCAAAATGTGAGAAATTTTATTGAATTATGTCTTCAACGGTTGGTTGAAATTATTAATCGTTGTCCTAGCTAGAAAATGGGATGTACTTTTAACAAACTGTAAATGGGCTGTTGTAAATTCCATTCGGATTCAAAAATGGGATGTACATTCTTACAAAACGCAAATGGGCTATAAGTTCTCTGCCACACACTTGTGGGCCTACTAAGTGACGCGTCCCAAAAAATAAGTTGACGCGTATGCAAGGCTTTGTCAAGTTATTATAGTCAACACACGGTTCTAGCAGCAGTGGCCGTTGGATGTCTATCCAACGGATGTCGTGATTCTTCTTCAATCTCGGATATTCTTAGCTTCGGCCGCCCAAAAAATGATTCCTCGCCCTGACATCTGGGGCGCACCGTTTCGGAGGCTGACCTATGGGCCTACTAAGTTGGAGCGTACCAAGGGCTTTATCAACTTAGTCAATATAAACGATTCTAGCTTCAGTGACCGTACGATGTCCATCTAACGGCCGTAGTGCTTCTTCAACCTCTGGTCTTCTTGGTCCAGCCGCCCAAAGCAGCGCCGATCGTGCCGCCTGCTCCTGCCTCCCGTGGCCGGCTGTGCTGCCACGGAGGCCTCACCGCCCCCATACTACTCCCACCGCTGGCCAGGCCATCCCTCCACTCACCCACACCCCATGTTATTCTGCGGCGACGGCAGCCTCACACCGCAGCCGAACCAGTGAACCCTTGTACTCCTCTCCGCGTGGGCTTCCACTGCGCGTCTTCCCCGGCTCCGCGCCGTCCCCTTCCTTGGCCTCGCCGTCGTCCACCGCCCTAGTGCTCTTGGCGCGGCGTGGTCAACGTGGTCAATGACCGACTTCCACTAGAAGAGTATTGTACATGGAGAGGCTGATAGCTGGGTCCACGGCGGCCGCAAGGAAGTGCCTCCTTATTACGCGGAAAATAATGATTCCTCCACCTGATAGCAAGGACCAACTGGACGGGCCACCGTATTTCGCGAAAAAATGTTTCCCCCCTGACTGCTGGGACCCACCAGCTACACCTTCGCACGCAAGGAAGTGCGTCCGGGCAAAAAAACGATTCGCCCCCCTGACTGCTGGGACCCACTAGCTACATCTTCGCACGCAAGGAAGTGCATCTGGGCAAAAAAACGAAAACGATTCACCCCCTGACTGTTGGGACCCACCAGCTACATCTTCACAGGCAAGGAAGTGTCTGACAGTCGGGACCCACCTGGTCGAAGCGTACGTAGCGTTGTCATTCTGGTCGCGAACGTGTGCGTACATATATACTGGTCGATGTAGAGGCGCGCACGTGTCGTAGTAGAGGCGCATACGTGTCATAGTAGAGACGCGCACGTAGCATGTACACGT
This sequence comes from Aegilops umbellulata, assembly GCA_032464435.1. NCBI lineage: Eukaryota > Viridiplantae > Streptophyta > Magnoliopsida > Poales > Poaceae > Aegilops > Aegilops umbellulata. Next base: position 421,924,870 of record CP136059.1, read on the forward strand.
ATGTACAGCGGCCAGGTTGCAAGAAAGAAAATACGGCCACGTACGTACATAAGGGCAGGGTCTCGAACGCCTACTCACGCATTCGTACGGCGAGGGCACGTGTACATGGCTGGGTCGGAACGGAGAAACAGCGTCGTCGTCGTGTTCATGGGAGGCAACGGAATGTGTCGTGTTCATGGGGAGGCAACGGAATGCGTCGTGTTCATGGGGAGGCAACGGAATGCGTCGTGTTCATGGGGAGGGGTGTGGCGTACCGCAAAACGGAGGAAACGGACCTCCTACAGTCGAAACGGGGGTCCTGTTGATCCGGAGGAGTGTGGCGTACCGCAAAACGGAGGAAACGGACCTCCTACGGTCGAAACGGGGGTCCTGTTGATCGGGAGGGGTGTGGCGTACCGCAAAACGGAGGAAACGGACCCCCTACGGTCGAAACGGGGGTCCTGTTGATCGGGAGGGATGTGGCGTACCGCAAAACGGATGAAACGGACCTCCTACGGTCGAAACGGGGGTCCTGTTGATCGGGAGGGGTGTGGCGTACCGCAAAACGGACGAAACGGACCTCCTACGGTCGAAACGGGGATCCTGTTCATCGGGAGGGGTGTGGCGTACCGCAAAACGGGACTCCACGGGATACTGTTCATCTCCACCGTCGACCTCCTCCAACCTCCACGGGCTCCTGTTCATCCAGCCTCCACCACGCGCTACTCCACCGGCTACTGTTCAACCACCCCTCCACGGGCACCCCTCCACCGTCTACTGTTCATCCAGACCTCCACACCACGGGGTCCTGTTCAACCACCCCTACACGGGCACCCCTCCATCGTCTACTGTTCATCCAGCCCTCCACCACACCACGGGGTCCTGTTCATCCAGAGGCAGCGCCATCGCTCACTGTTGATCCAACCCCCCCCCCCCCCCGGCAATGCTCACTGTTCATCCCAGAGGCAGCATCGATCGGCTTCAGTTAGCAGTAGTAGCGAAGGAATCACTCGATCGGGTTCAGTTAACAGCCATCGATCGATAGGTCGGGTTCAGTAACGCGTAGTCTGCAGTGCAATCGCTCAGGTTCAGTTAGAGCCCAACACCTCGCTCGGGTTCAGTTAGAGCAAACGCCTCGCACACACGCGCGTACGTGTATGAGAGAAACGCGCATCGCTCGGCCCCCGACCTCCCACCGTAACCGGGAACTCCCCAAAATTTTCCTCGCCCTGGCTTCTACCACGGTTTTTTCCGTCATGGACGGCCCAAAGAATGTCATGCAGCTGCGTCTCCGGCCCGCCCAGGACGAAAAGCCCATTTTTTGTCATAGAAGTAGGATCCCACCACATCTATGATGATACCGGGTTTTGTCACAATTATCGCCATAGAAGTGTCATATGTATGACACAAAAAAATCGTTCGGCCCAAAATGTCACGGATGTGTCTTTTTTTTGTAGTGCATGCTCCCCCGCGACTCCCCCAAGTACAACGGGACGGTGAAGCCAGAATACTAGCTCACCGACTACACCATGGCCATTGGCATCACCGGTGCCAATCGTCGTCTCGCCATGCGCTGCACACCGCTCATGCTCCAAGGGTCGGCCCGCACGTGGTTGAACAGCCTGTCGATGGGCAGCATCAACACATGGGTGGACTTCGAGGAAGCCTTCATCCGCAATTTCACGGGGACCTACAAGCGACCCGGTCGCCCTAGCCAACTCGTCATGTGCGTGCAAGGTCCTACGGAGACCGGTCGCGAGTACCTCGCACGCTGGACCGAGCTCCGGAACAGCTGTGAGGGCATCCATGAAGTCCAGGCGATCCAGTACTTCGTCAGCGGGTGCCGAGACGGCTCCCTCCTCAAACATAAGCTCTTATGCTCCGAGCGGCCACCATGGCCGCGCTCATGGTGACGGCGGACAAGTACGCCAACGCCGACTCCGCCATGAAGATCCAGGTGGCGCTGCATGAAGCCGGCAAGGCGAAGCCGGTTCCACCTCCGAAGCCGGCCGGTGAAAGCAATCGGCAGCAGCATCACCAGAACAACAAGCGCAAGGCCAACCAGCCGGCGCCGCGTCACGACAACCGGCTCGTCGCGGCCACCTAGCCCGCGGCGGACCCGGTGGCGAAGCGCCGGCAAACCGGCAAGACGGCATGGCAACCCGCCATGAGCTTCGAGCAGATGCTCGACGCCCCCTGCAAGCACCACAACGGCGCAAGACCCTCCATGCGCACGCTTCGGCAGTGCGCCATCACCAAGCGCATCATGAGGGGCGACGTCCCGCCCCCTCGGGCTCTGGCTCCAGGCGCGGGACAGCCGCCTCCGCCTCCATCGCCGCCTCCAGCTGGCGGCGCGATGCGCGACGATGCCTACTCGGACCAGAGCGCGGCCTACGTCGTCTTCACCAGCCTCGGCGATGACAAGCGCAGCGCGCGCCTCCTTCGGCAGGAGGTGAACACCGTCGTCCCGGCCAAGCCGGAGTTCATGCATTGGTCGAATCGCCCGATCACCTGGACCCGGGAGGATCGCCCGGCAGTCATGCCGAGTCCGGGTGGTTACGCCCTCATCCTCAACCCCGCCATCATCGCGCGGCGCACATGCAAGTTCTCCCGAGTCCTCATCGATGGCGGCAGCAGCATCAACATCCTCTATCGTGACACGATGACCAAGCTCGGCCTCAAGGCCGAGGACCTGGAGCCGACCCGAACGATCTTCCACGGCATCATGCCCGGCCTCTCCTGCTCCCCCATTGGCTGGGTCTGGCTAGATGTCCTGTTCGGTGACAGCAGCCACTTACGGCGCGAACCGATCTGGTTGGAGGTGATGGACCTGTCCAGCGCGTATCACGCGTTGCTGGGTCGGCCCGCGCTCGCCAAGTTCATGGTGGTTCCCCACTACGCATACCTGAAGATGAAGATGCCGGGTCCCAAGGGCCTCATCGCCATCACCGGCGATTACCGCCCTGGAGTGCGCTCGAGACGGCGCCAAGTTGGCCGAGTCGCTGATCATTGCCGAGGAGTGGCGCCACGTCAACCGGATCGTCGCCCTGGCAGGCAAGGCCTCCGTCGCGTCGATCCCGACCCCAGACCCGGCCGACGAGGCCGCCTTCAAGCCCTCCAAGGAGACCAAGAAAGTGAAGCTCAACCAAGAAGACCCCAGCTGCAGCAAGTACGTTGTCATAGGCGCTCGCCTCGACAGCAAATAGGAAGGCGAGCTCGTCGACTTCCTCCGTGAGAATCAGGATATCTTCGCATGGACCCCCAAGGACATGCCGGGTATCCCGAGGAAGTACGCCGAGCACAAACTTCACGTCCGCAAGGACGCCAAGCCTGTCCGTCAACCCCTACGACGATTTTCCGAAGAGAAGAGAAGAACCATTGGTGAAGAGGTCACCAAGCTTTTGGCGGCCGGCTTCATAATGGAAGTGTTTCACCCCGAGTGGCTGGCCAATCCAGTCCTCGTCCTGAAGAAGAACAAGACCTGGCGCATGTGTATCAACTACACCAGCCTCAACAAGGCCTGTCCCAAGGATCTATTCGCCCTCCCGCAGATCGACCAAGTCATCGACTCGACCACCGGGTGTGAGCTCCTATCCTTCCTGGACGCTTACTCGGGCTACCACCAGATCTAGCTGGACCCGGCCGACACCCTAAAGACGTCCTTCATCACGCCCTTTCGGGCGCATTGCTACATCACCATGTCGTTCGGCTTGAAGAACGCCGGAGCCACCTTCCAGCGCTGCATGCAGAAATGCCTGCTGCCGCAACTCGGCCGCAATATCCACGTATATGTGGACGACATCGTGGTGAAGACCAAGCAGCACCTCACGCTCCTCGACGATTTGAAGGAAACATTCGCCAACCTCCACAAATACAAGGTCAAGCTTAACCCGTAAAAATGCGTCTTCGGCGTCCCGGCCGGAAAGCTACTCGGCTTCCTCGTCTCGGAACGCTGCATTAAGGCGAACCCGGAGAAGATCAAGGCCATCGAGCGCATGCGCAATCCGGCTTGGCTGCGCGATGTCCAGAAGTTCACCGGATGCTTGGCCTCGGTCAGCCGGTTTCTAAGCCGGCTGGGCGAGAGGGCGCTACCCTTGTACCAGCTGATGAAGAAGACGAGCCCGTTCGAATGGAATGGCAAGGCAGACGAGGCCTTCCAAGACCTCAAGCGCATGCTCTCCACTGCACCAGTCCTGGACGCGCCGACCGACAAGGAGCCGCTGTTGCTCTACATAGCCGCGACCTCGCGGGCGGTCAGCACGGTGCTGGTGGTCGAGCGACCAGAGAAGGGCAAGATCCAAGCCGTACAACACCCGGTCTACTACCTGGGCGAGGTGCTCTCCATCTGCAAGCAGAACTACCCGCACTACCAGAAGATGTGCTACGGCGTGTACTTCACCGCCAAGAAGTTGAAGCAGTATTTCCAAGAGCACGTTGTCACCGTGGTCAGCACGGCGCCTATCGTAGAAATCATCGGGTGCCGGGATGCCTCTGGCCGGGTTGCCAAGTGGGTGATCCAGCTAGCCGGCCACACCATCCTCTACGATCCCCGCACCGCGATCAAGTCTCAAGCCCTGGCCGATTTCCTCCTCGACTAGACCGAGACCCGGTACTTGCCGATGCCTCCTGACTCGACGCATTGGCGCATGCACTTCGACGGGTCCAAGATGCGACTCGGCTTGGGGGCCGGCATTGTATTGTCGTCCCCGAAGGGCGACCGGCTCCGCTACGCGCTCCAGATCCACTTCGCCGCCTCCAACAACGTCGCCGAGTACGAAGCCCTTGTGCACGGCCTCCGGCTTGCCAAGGAACTCGGCATCCGGCGCATCCTGTGCTACGGCGACTCAGGCCTGGTGGTGCAGCAGTGCTCCGGTGAATGGGACGCCCGCGACTCCAACATGGCAAGCTACCGCTTCCTCGTCCAGAAGCTGTCCGGATCCTTCGAGGGCTGCGAGTTCCTCCACGTCCCGCGCGCGGAGAACGAAGCAGCCGACACGCTTGCCAAGATCGCCTCGTCACGACAAGCCATCCCGTCCGGCGTCTCCCTCGAGCACCTGCGCAAACTGTCCGTCAAGCCATCGCCGGACTCCGAGTCCATCCACGTTCCAGACGACCCGACCGCACCTCATCCCGGCCCGGGGACTGCTGAACCCAGCCCAGGGGCTGCTCAGCTCGACCCGGCCACCATCGTCCTAGACCCGGCCGTCGCCATCCCCGACCCGGGGGCTGCTCAATCCGGCTCGGGGGCTGCCGACTCGGAACCCACCCTGGTGGCCGTCTTTGCCGTGGTTACTGCTCCATCTTGGGCCCTCCCTATATCATAATTTTTGGAGAACGGGGTTCTCCCCATGGACGAGACCGAAGCTTGGCAAGTGCAGCGCCGGGCGTCCGCCTACAGCATCATCAACAACGAGCTCGTCAAGCGCAGCTCCACCGGCGTGTTCCAGCGCTGCGTCGAGCAGGAACGGGGCATCGACATCCTCCTCGACATACATCAGGGCGAGTGCGGGCACCACGCCGCATCACGGTCCCTGGTGGCCAAGGCATTCCGCCATGGTTTCTACTGGCCCACGGCCCTCCAAGATGCCGAGTCGCTCGTCCTCAAGTGTGAGGGATGCCAACGCTTCAGCGAACGCAGCCACCAGCCGGCGTCAGCACTCCGCACCATACCGATCGCCTGGCCCTTCGCGGTCTGGGGACTCGACATGGTGGGACCCTTCAAAGCCGCTCGAGGCGGCATGACGCACTTGCTGGTGGCAGTGGACAAATTCACCAAGTGGATCGAGGCAAGACCAATCAAGAAACTGGACGGGCCAACAGCCGTCCGGTTCATCAAGGACATAGCGGTGCGCTACGGCATGCCGAACAACATCATAACCGACAACGGCACCAACTTTGCCAAGGGCGTGCTTGAGCAATACTGCTCCGTATCCGGCATCCGCCTCGACCTGGCCTCCGTTGCGCATCCGCAGTCCAACGGGCAGGTCGAGCGGGCCAATGGACTCAACCTGACCGGCGTCAAGCTGCGACTCGTCGAGCCACTCATTCGCTCACCCTGCAGCTGGCTTGATGAGTTGCCAGCCATTCTGTGGAGTCTATGCACCACGCCGAATCGGTCGACCGGGTTCACCCCGTTCTTCCTCGTCTACGGAGCTGAAGCCGTCATGCCGATCGACGTCGAGTTCGACTCGCCGCGCGTTGCGATGTACACCGAAGCTGAAGCCAGAGAAGCCCTCGAAGATGGCGTCGACCTGCTCGAAGAAGCACGCCTCCTGTCGCTCGGCCATCTACCAGCAAGGCCCGAGGCACTACCACAGCAATAAGATCAAGCCCCTTGCGTTCCACGAGGGCGACCTCGTCCTCCGACTCGTCCAAGAGCAGGCAGGCCAGCACAAGCTGTCCCCTCCATGGGAGGGCCCATTCATCGTGAGCAGGGCCTTGCACGACCGCAACGCCTACGACCTCATCGACGCACGCAAGTCAAGGAAGCGCAAGAAGGACACCGCCGGTGAAGAAACGACCCGGCCGTGGAACGCGGAACTCCTCCGCCCGTTTTACAGTTAGCCGCACGAGCGGATGTATCCTCGCCTTTTGTAAATGCATGAAACCATGGGGTCCCCGAACGAGAGTCGGGGGCTGCCTTTTGTCGACCAATTTATTGTGTCCGTATTTTCTTGCATCACTATACCACTAAACCCGGCCACCGGTCCGACTTGCTCGACCCGGGGGCTCGGGGGTTGGCCGGCTCGGTCGCCACCCCGCCGCCTTACTTGGTGATTCCTGATAAAGTTAGGATGTCGCGGTCCCCCACTTTGCCCTAAAGCCACAGATCCAGCTTTGGCTGTCGGCTGGCAAGCACAACGGGCCAAAGCTCCTTTACGCTTCATACACTAAGTCAAAGGATGTCGGGTCGATCAACTCGGCCCACCATTCATCAAATGCACAGCCGCACGACCGGCTGCTCGCCAACCGGCTTGGCCGGATTGCCGCCAGCCGGCCCAGTTGGTGTTTCGCTCGCGCTCAACGTTTCGAGGGACCCAAGTCATGCGCGCTCCTCTCGAAGAACCGAACTCCTTGTCACGGACCGGAGCCTCGGCCGTCTGACTCGCGGGGGGGTGGGGGAGGTTTGAGAAAGGAAAAGCGCATGAAATCGGTCCCAAAAAACGGAAGGCAAAAAGCAAAAGCACCCACGACAGCTACACAAGTATTTAAGAAAAGGCCCACGGCCCGAGTTCATTACACCCTAAAAACCCCAGTGGGTGGGTGGACCTGCTATTTAACAGATTTTACACAAAGTGTCTCAGGCATCTCCAGCGTCGCGTCGCGACGTCAACGGCTCTCCCCTGGCGGCCTCCGGGTCTAGTGAGGCGCCGGTGTCCTCCTCGGCACCCGCGTCGCGGTAGACGTCTCCTCCGAGCTCCCCTCCGGATCATGGAGGAGCAAGTCGTAGTCGTCGCCGTCCACGGCCCTGCCGTCTTCCATCTGCTCCAGATGGAAATCGTCGTGGAAGGCGAACTCAGCGATGTAGCTGGCCCGGGAGGTGATCCGGCCGGCTTGCTCCTGCAAGAGCTGCTCCGAACCGGCTCGCTGGCCCATCAACGCGTCCAGCTGCAGGTACGGATGCCAGGACAGCGCGAACCGGAGCGCCATCTCAGCACCGGCACGAGCGGCAGAGACGCGCCACTCGCCAAGCCGGTCCGGCCCCATCTCCAACCAACGCGCCAGGCGTGAGAAGCTGCTCGGTGAGACAGAGTCCGGCCATAGGGTCGCCGTCATCGCGGTGCCAGCCTGGGACAGCCGCCCCAACTGCGTTCCCAGGACCTGCAGGCGGGCCTCAGCGGCGGTGATGATCTCCGGGAAGGTCCAGGCCACCCGCAGATCCGTCCCGGACCCAACGGCGCCGGTCGGGTCGCGCTGATAGCGAACGGCTTCATCCGCCAGCTGCTGCGTCTCCGGGAAGGCCCCTGCCGCAAAGGAAGAAGCGAGTTAGAAGAAGAACAACAAGGAAGAAAGGCCGGATCCCGACCCGGCAAACGACAAGAAAAAGCACTTACTGGAGAAGGACTCTTCCAGGTGCTGCACCTCAAGCAACGTACCACGCCGCTCCCGTTCGATGGCGCGGTCGCGCTCTTCGAGCGCCTTCTCCAAATCGGCTGCCTTGGCAAGGGCCGCCTTCAGCTCGGCGTCCTTGTCTTCGGCTGCCTTCTCGACCGCCTCGCGGTGACGGGCCTCGTCCTGACGGGCCCCCTCAGCTATGGTGACCTGCCCCCGCAGGCGATCCACCTCGACCTGGAGCCGGCCCTTATCGTCGGCCAGCTGGCCGTGCTGCTGGTCCGCCTCCACCAGGGCGTGCTGCGCCTCTGCCACCTTGGCGGCTTCCTCCTTAAGGAGCTCCACCTCGGCCTTGAGGCGGCTCTTGTGACCCGCCAGCTGCTCATGCAGCCGGTTGGCCTCGTCGAGAGACCGCCGAGCCGCGGCGCCTTCGTCCTCGCCTGCCGGTGTCGGCAACGAGCCGGTCGTAGTGATGACCGGCCCGGAGCAGACGAGTCCGCCAAGACAGCACCTTGGCTGCGAAAAAGAAGGACTCAGCAGAAGAAAAAAGCAAGACTTAAGATTTGGCCCAACTATTACACAGTTGGCCCGAATCTCGGGGGTTACACCCAGTGGGTGCGCTAGTGCGCCCCCACTAGAAAAGAGCACAAGAATACCTGCGGCGACGCGGAGCTCCTCCTCCTTGGCGGCAAGATGCTCCATGAGCTCCCGGTGCTTGCCCAGGAGACGATTGTAGGCGGCGACCCGGAAGGCGTCGAGATGCTGAAGAAAGCAGAAATCAGAACAAGGCCAACACTCTAAAGATTCGACCCAACTACTACGTAGTTGGCCCTAACCTCGGGGGCTACACCCAGTGGGTGCGCTGGCGCGCCCCCACAAAGAAGAAATTACAAGAAGACTTATCAGAACGGCGTGCTCCAGGTCGCGCGTCCGCTCCACCTCGGCCTGGGCGAAGGCCTCGAGCCGTTCTGTCCAGCCTCGCAGGCGGCGACTGACGGCGTCCAGCGCCGCCTCCTCCTGGGTCTGAGGCCCGAAGACAACGGCGCCCCCGCTCCGCGCCGGCTGCGGCACGGCATCTCGGCGCCCTCCCTGCCGGGGCACCAAGGCGTATTCCCCGCTGGCCGCTCGCGATGCGGCCAGCACCTCCTCCGACGCCCTTCCCAGCGTCGACGATGACCCGGACGCCGGGACGCCCTGCGTCGCCGTCTCCGGCCCAGCTGCCGGGGTGGCCTCCGGCACCGCCGCCCGCGGTGCCTCCTCCAAAACCAGCGGCGCCTCCGACACCGCTGCCCGCAGCGTCTCTTACAAAACGACGCCGCCTCCACCACCATCAGTCCCCGCTCGCTTGACCACATCGGCCCGCGGCGGGGTGTCATCCACCACCTCTCCACGACCTCCCGGTCGGGGATCACCACCTCAGCCCGGCCTCCGCGGCCGCGCTCCCTCACCGACGACGGCTCAAAGACCGTCGCCGCCACCACCGTGCCCTCCGGCATCTCGCGCCAGGCCGGCTCCGCGCCGGCTCGCGCCCATGCCGCCGCCGCGTCAGTCACCTCCTCCGACGCCCTTCCCAGCGCCGACGATGACCCGGACGCCGGGACGCCCTGCGTCACCGTCTCTGACCCGGACGCCGGGACGCCCTGCGTCGCCGTCTCCGGCCCAGCTGCCGGGGTGGCCTCCGGCACCGCCGCCCGCGGTGCCTCCTCCAAAACCAGCGGCGCCTCCGACACCGCTGCCCGCAGCGTCTCTTACAAAACGACGCCGCCTCCACCACTATCAGTCCCCGCTCGCTCGACCACGTCGGCCCGCGGCGGGGTGTCATCCGCCACCTCCACGACCTCCCGGTCGGGGATCACCACCTCAGCCCGGCCTCCGCGGCCGCGCTCCCTCACCGACGACGGCTCAAAGACCGTCGCCGCCACCACCGTGCCCTCCGGCATCTCGCGCCAGGCCGGCTCCATGCCGGCTCGCGCCCATGTCGCCGCCGCGTCAGTCCAAGCACGGACCAACGCCGCCTCCAGCTCTGCCTCGGCCCAGTTCCTGTCCCGCCAGGCCAAGGCTTCGGCGTCGTTCGGATCCAGGCCGAGGTCCGAGTCAGCCCGTCCCTCCACCTCGGCCTGGTCGGCGATGTCGGACCGGCTAATGCGGAACGTGGCCACTTCGGCGGCCGCGGCTTCCGCCGCCGCCCTCGCCAGCACGATTGGCGACCTGAAGAAGAAGACAGAATGAGCAGAAAAGAGACAAGACTAGCTCAAGAAAAAATAATCTGAGCACAAACGAGAGATGAAGCTTACCCCGCCAAGACCGGGACCGGGGTTGGCCTCCCGTGCCCGCCGTGTCGCTTCCTCTTGGCCGGCCACCCGGCCCCGGCCGGGTCCGCCGTGCGCTTCGGGGCCCGGGGTCGCGGCGCGACGCCGTCTTTCCCATGCGGGCGGCTCGGCGCCGCCCCATGCAAGGACCCGGCTCCGCCCGCATCGCCGCCTCCCCCGCCCAACGCCACTACACCGACAACTGGCGTCAGCACCAACCGTTCCGTGCCGCAGTCAGCAATTCAAGACACATGAAGAAAAACACGAGACTTACCCGCGCGACGCCCAGCGTCGGCGTCGGACTTGGCTTCCTCCTCCCCGTCATGAGCCGCGGGATCCTCTGGCGCCACCGGCGCCACCTACGACGGGGCCCGAGCGTAAGGATGCCGAATCACGTTCAGAAGTACCCCCCGCGTCGCGTCAGGACGGATGAGAAGGTGTGCGGCAGCAAAGTAAGAAGACCAGACACTCACCTGCGGCACCAGGTTCGACTGGCTATACGGCGCCTTGCCGAATAGCCAGTCCTCCCCAAGGTTGGCCTTGGAGATGTCATTCACGCCGCGCGTGATCTGCTCCGCGGACAGCCGCGTCGACCCCATGCGGTTGGGGTCTTGAAGGCCGACCATTTCGACGATGAGGCATGAGCGCCCCTGAAGCGGAAGGACCCGGCGCATGATGAACGCGGCGAGGAGGTCGGTGCCGGTGAGCCCCTCCTGCGTCCTCATCATCGTCACCCGCTCGCAGAGATTGACGATCTCCTGCGATGGGCGTCCGGGCGAGTAGCCCCAGTTCGTCTTCGCCCGCGGCGGTGCGATGGCGAAGGCCGGAAGGTTGATGCGATCCGCACCAAGGTTGTGGACATAGAAGAAGGAGTTCTGCCACTTCTTGGCAGAATCCTCCAGCAGGATCTTGGGGAAATCCGCCCCCGGCCGCTTCGAGATGACGGCGGCGCCGCAATCGGCGAACTCCCCGGCCGACGGGCCCTGCTGCTTCAAGGAGAAGAAGCGCGCCCAGAGGTCGATTGTAGGCTCGACTTCCAGGTACCCCTCGCAGAGGGTGACGAAGCCGGAGAGCTGGACGATGGCGCCGGCGCCAAGATGATGCGGCGGGTGCCCGAAGAACTCCAGGAACGCGCGGAAGAAGGTGCTCGCCGGCAGCCCGAACCCGCGCTCGAAGTGCGTGAGGAAGACCACGCGCTCCTGCCCCTCGGGCCGAGGCCTCTGCTCGCCGCGCGGCAGGCGGACGCCGACACCCGTCTCCCGCGGCAGGCGCCGCGTCGCCCGGAGTTGGGTGATGTCTAGGAGCCCGATGGCAGCGACATGATCAAAGGAAGTAGAAGGAAGATGGACGGTGAAGGAGTTCTGCTCGGAGCAGCGGGCGCTGCAGTGCGTCAGTTGCAAAGAGCAGAGCGAGAGCAAAGGGACAGGAGGGCGCGAGCGAGAATAATGTCCGCCGCCCCCTGCCCCCCAATTTATAACCCTCGGTTTGAACATGGGGAAATGGAATCGTCTGCACGCGCCCGTTCCACTACCCCGCAATAAGTGTGCACGTACACGCGCAGTAACTGCCTGGGGAAGAGCAACCGGCCCCCAGACGCCGCAATAAATCCGCGCGCTTGGGCCGAGGGCGCGCGGCGGCAGGCCCCAGCCCGTCGCCCGGTCCCGTCATGCGCGTGGCCTGTCAGGACCCTCCGACTTCCGGGCACGACGTGGCACCCGCACAAAGCCTGAGGGATTGCCCCAAGATTCGACGGACTTCTTGATCCCCGCCACGGCCGGGATGCCACGATCCGGTTTCCGAGAAAACTGGCACACGTGGGTGTTGCCGGACCCGGCGCTCGCAGAATCCACCTTGCTTAAGGGGGAAACTGCGAAGGCCCACTCATCCAGAGACGGCGGACCTTCATAGCTTCGGGGACTACTGTTGGGGGGATGGACCCCGGGCAGGCAACGGAACCCGGATCCTCTTCAAAAAACAATGGGGTTGACACCGCCACTCAATACCGGCATGCGCTTGGCCGGGTCGCTCGACCCGGCCAAGCCCCGCAAGCCGGCCAGACTAGCCGACCCAGCAAGACACGTCGACCCGGCCCCAACAACTAGCGCAAGACAGCCGAACCCGGCACGACCAAAGCCTCCTCAACAAGCCAGCGCCACCCGTGGCGTGCTACGCAATCCAGCCGCGGGTCAACTCCCGTCCCATCCAGGCCGTATGATGGGGACGAGACTTCAATCAACGATGACCGAGGCAACAGTGCCCCGCCCATGCCTCTGGTCAGCAGGAACGTGGCAACAGTGCCCCTCACCTACCCGCTGACCAGGGCCAGCGTGGCTACAATGCCCCCGCCTTCACCACTGACGATAGCAAGCGGCAACCTGACGGAGAGCACTGTACACGACTCGACCCGGCCACGCCCTGATGATCGACAAGACGGCGCACAGTCCTCCTAGGCATGCAGGGCCCGCACCTAGGGGAACCCGGTGAACCACAAGCCCTCAGCGGGACCCAGCCCGGGTCCCCGGACACCGACAATACGGACCCACCGACTTGTAACATTACCATTGTACCCCCGGGGGGTTGGACTATAAAACCCCCCGGGAGCCCACGATCATACGGGGGGCGAGCGAGAGGGCAAGCAGAAAACACATACGAGAGAAAAGCAAGTAAGCATAGGACTAGCCACAAAACAGCAACACCGGAGAGAAGGAGCAGCCCAAGCCTGGGCCAGCTTCCTTCCTCCTCCATACAGCTCCAGATTCAACATTGTACTATCGATCATCCAACTACACTCGGCAGGACTAGGGGTATTATCTCTCCGGAGAGCCCCGAACCTGGGTATGTCCGACGTCCCGCGCCCGCTCATGCCAACCCCGCCTCTGGAGTCCACCAGCGCCCTCGAGCCTCCTCCTCTCTTTAGCCATCCCTTGGCATCTGCCGTGCGCCCACCACGACAGTATCCATCCCTAAAGGTACGAGCTTTCACATTGTACTACAATACAGTAACTTCATTTGTGTTCCCATTAGCAAGGTCTCAACCTTACTAGCTTTGCTAGTTGTACAATATATTAATGTACAAAATTATCTCGAATAGACTTTCGCTTGGCTTTATAAATAAAGCCAACATCCATACAACCAGTTCGTCACGAGTACAGAAGCAATATGTATGGTTGGGGCAACAGCAGAATCACCTCCAAAGAAAGCACAAAAGAAATAGGAAAAAAAAGGCCACCTAGTGGTAGCAGGCTCAGTGGTCCTGCGAAGAGGCGAGACGACAGGCGTTAGCCAGGAGCACGTCCAACATGAGTCCCAGACGGTCGCGGTCCCGTTGTCTAGATAAGGATGACAGTGATGCAAGAAAGCAAGGAATTTGAAGAACGAGTCAGAGGCACGTTGAGGGAAGACCCTCTCAATCACCATTTTATTATGCATCGTTCATGGCGTCCAAGACATCGCCGCAAGCACAAGGTAGAATAGGCGGCGCTGCCACCCGGGTTGGTTAGCTCTGGTTTCGTGAAAACCCGCAAGATCTAGGGCCTCCCAATTAGGCCCCAAGACCTCGCGGACGAAAACCCAAAGAATTTGAGCTGCCGTTTAGGAGAACAGATGTGAGACCCGGTCTCAGAGACCTCATAGAGGGGGCACATGTCATCACCCGGCCCCTGCCTCTTAAGCACCTCCGTCCCAGAGGAAAGTTGGCCCCTCAACAATTGATACATGAAAATCTTGATCTTCAAGGGCAACAGGGCCTTCCAAAGTGGACCAGTCCATGGAATGGTGGGCGTTCGGCACAACACATGGTATGTAGAGCCCATGGAGAAAACACCCGAAGGTGAAAGAGACCAAGCTACGGTGTCTGGATAATACGAGAGCATGGATGAGAGGGCAGCCCACAACGTAATTCTAGGTACCATGCAAAAAAACCTAATTCTAGGAAGTAAAAAAATACTCAAGAGGCATCTTTTTCTATTTCCTCATATCTCTGAAAAAAACGCAAGAGGTGTTTCTCTATTTCCTCATATCTTTGGATCCCTCTAGATCCATTGAGTCGTCAAACCCAACCAACTCAATCATCATGCTCAGCGGCCGATGGCGTATGCGAACTCACTACATGAGATTGAATTTGGCCACATGTCCAATCACATTCTCTAAATTGAACCAAACAAATCAAAAGGAACAAGTGGACAAATTTCTTACCTACTTGGCATTCCACCGAACACGTTGGTGGCTCGGGTTGACCACCATCACAATAGCCATTGAGTGTTCCTCATTTTTCGGGTCGTCATGTTCTTCAAGTGTGTCATGTGACCATAGTCTCCCATGCCTGGCAGCGCCTATGGATTATAGGCAACTCAATGCGCAAACATGAAAAATAAATAACATATATCGGTCATTGATGGTCTTCTGGATGAGCTACACGGTTATAATGTGTACTTAACAATCGTTTTATCTATTTCCACATCGATTCACCAATCCTCGAACTCGTATGGATAGAAGGTCCGTAGAGTGAAAGTAGGACGATGTGAGAAAAGAGTAAGGAGTACGCAAAAATAAGATTTAGGATTTTCTGTCCATGAACAAATAGTAGCATTTGAAACCCGAAAGACTTACTTTGGATATTAAATCCGCAAGGAAGGGATGGAATCCAAAGAAATGAGGAGCTAGTGGGTAGTTTGAATTTCAACGATTAGGGAGAGGAATGAAACACTTGTCTTTCACAATCAATTATTTCTTGTTTACGGAGCAGGCATCGACGATGACATTGGGTCATCGCAAGCGATGGAGCGACCACTCAGAATGATTTGGTTAATTGACATGTATTAATTAAGTCTTAACACGATGCATATAATGATATGCAATCATTTAGTTCACCTGACTTAGTTCCAAGTTGTTCTCACACATGGTTTCCTCAAAACTTTATGTTAGTTCTTATTTCACAAAAGTGATGAGCGGTTCACTGATTTGAGGTCTGCTACGAGGAGCTCGAGATTTTCTTCATGCGTACAGAGTCCCTCATTGCTATCTCGCACTAGGGCGCCTGATGCCAAGAGCGTTCATGATGCCAAGGCGACTCTTGTTACTCTTGATTCTACATTTTGTTGTTCATGGGATTGACACCGTGCTTCATAGCAATGTGGAGTAATGATGTATAGGTTGGAAAAAGCGCTAGGCGTAAGCGAGGCGGTTGGCCGTCGCCTAGTGCCTAGGCGGTGCTTAAGCGCCCTAATCGCGGCCTAGGCGGTTATATAGTTTTTACTATTAGAGTGTTGGTTATTATATGTGTATTATATATTAATTCAGGACATATAAGTAAGTTAACTATCAGTTACTACCGTTGGGATATGGCCTTAATATGGCATCATTTCTCATTCAGGTAGACAATTTCTTGCTTGCCCTGTCTAGACTTCCTCTTGTGCCCTAGGCAATCGCCTAGCACCTAAGCTTGCCTAAGCGCCTTCTAGGCACTGCCTTTTCCAACAGATTTGGAGTAATGGTGCATAGTCCATGCACCGCTGGATAATAAGGTGCTTCGAGCTAATCATTTCCTAATGTCTCCCAAATCTAGTTGTGGTAGTGTGTGCATGTGTCCTAATGTGTGTTTTGTATTTCCTAAAAACCTGACAAGATTGTCTTGGGTACTATCCACCAAGAATAGCTCAGTCGGAGATGAAATGTGTTGGCGCACCAGATGAGTATTTTTCTTTCTCTGCTTATGACTATGTGATCACTATGATCCACAATTGATGGGAACTATATATATGCATGAACACTTGATAGGAGGTTGGAAAATAAATAAATATCATAACAACTCATTGACGAGGTGGATGGAGACCAGTAATTGGATTGTTGTACCTTTTCTTTAACAACTATAGATGTTTGCTTGAGTTTGTACCTCCACCTTTTCAACCAAATGAGCTTCTTGTACTTGGTTGGACATTGATATAAAGTTAAGGCGAGAGCCGAACACTTAGTCAATCGGAGTGAAGTCAGACAGCATCTTCCTTGTCTCCAATCAATGCAACAAAAATCCCTCGCAGTGCGTCGACTTGCCCGGGAACACAGTTGGTGAACCATTTGGGCACAGAACCGCATCGCTGCCATGTCTCGCAGTAGTGCCTCTCTCTCCTCATAGCAGCCTATCTCCAGCTCAATAAACGTTTGGCGATTTATGCTTTCCCATGCTAAGTCTTTATTAATTAAAGAGTTATATTGTGTCATCTAAAATGTCAATGGGCATTCAAAATGAATCATAATGTGGCATATTAGCATGGTATCTCCCTTTGAATGTTCTGGTTGACTGACTTGGCACATGTTTACACTTGTTATCAAAAGTTTAAATCGGCCTCGATGGTATTATAACTTTTGAGTAGTATCATATTCATATTACCACATAATGATTACATGTTAAAAATGCATGATTATGATGTTCATGCTCTCTAGTTGGTCGTTTCCTAGTCTTTTGCTAGTCTTCATATATACTAGCCATTAATTCTGCTTGTGCCGGGTTTTGCCATAAGAGTCCACAATACCTACTTAGTTGTATCATTGGTAAATATATTAAAAGTAAATTGCCATTGGTGCATTAACAAAAAGTAAATACACTATAAATGCTTCACATTGCTTAGATGATCGTAAACCTATTTTGTTTTCCATGATCTCATAATGATGGTTCTGGAGAATAAAAAATGCAGGAAAGGGCCTACTAAATAAAGGGTCTCCAATTCTTAAAGTGGAAGGAGGACAAATCTTTTTGAAACTAAAGATATATTAAATAGAGTGTGTGGTACCTCGCACAATTACAAGGGGCAATGGAAAATGTATGTATTTCCTATGGCAAAATCTTGAGAGTTAACCCAAAACATTGGTAATAAGAGTTGAACCACCCTTTCAATACTACAAATACGCGCATGACAATTTTTGCTTCCCTCTGTGAAGGGCCTATCCTTTTACTTTTTATGTTGAGTCATTCCATCCTTCTTTTAAAGCACCAACTATTAAGAGTGTGATTATCATTCTTAGTTTATATGCATTTTGTAACATTAAGTAATGTACAATTGTGATGCTTTCCACTCCCATTTGTATACTTAGTTGTATCTTGGATTCATTGATCTCGGTGGATAATACGGGCATCGTTGACATTTATAAAAGACTTGTGAGATAGCGTGTTGCCATATTATATTATGTTCACTTTGAACATGTTGGTACATTGAGCTTTCGTATTATGGCTTTCCAATTGATTCTGGTCTTATCATAGGATGACCCTACTCATTAATTTTTTGTTATTCATTTGCTTACTCCACCGGCTTCAGAAGAACAACCCTGCCGCCAATCTGCTAATGCTCCGGCGGCCATACCCAACTATGGCGCAGTTGTACTCCTCCTTGGACGCCTCCGACTGCTGAAAATATACAGTTTCACGAATTTGTAGAGAGAATTCTCAGTTTCTAAGCTGGTTGTTACTCCGGTATGGAGTTTCCGTCCCAACTCAATCCCTTTTTTCATGTCATCGTGCTACAAAGCATCACCATTTAGAGAGATCTTTTTTTGAAATGTGATAAATTATTATGGTCTCAGTGCTGCATAAGAATTTCATATGAGAATCGAGACATACAAGATTATATTATTCAAATTGTATTGAGATACTTTATCATGTTAAATTTGTTCCTTTTCAATTTCTAATCTGAATTTTCAATGATTTTTCACTTGAAGTTGAGATGGAAGACAACTTATTTAGTATATAATTTACAATTTAAGGTTTTCAATCCTTACATCATTCAGTCAACATTGTTATAAAGAAAAGTAAGAAATAAAATTCATCAAGTTTACATAATGTGCACTTCAACATTCAAGTTGAGTTGTTTTGAGATAAATCAAAAGATGCTTGATTAATTTTTCCGGGGGCATAGGTCTGGACTGACGACCTAACTAGTTTTCTGGACATTTGTTTGGCTATATAAAAGTTGTCACATAGTTTGTGCGTTCTGTGAGAGTTCGTACTAGAAAAGTTGTGTGGGTTCTTTCCGATGTCTTTCTGTAGTTAGCAACAAAGCCCTTGCCACATAATTAGTTTTCTGGTCATTTTTTGGATATCTTTCTGGAAGCCCACACAACAAATCACATCATTTCTTCAGTGGTTTTAATGCCGCAGGATGTTGTGTTAGCAACAGACAGTTTGAGATATCTTTCTGCGGCGCTCAATGAAAGCAAAAGCCCTGCAAGCTAAACTTGTTCTCGGTTTGTAGATCTTTTGTAGCCATGTCTGAATCAAGCAAAGCTACGGCCCAGCCCTATCGTTAGTGCTGTTTTGTGATGTCAAGAATTGTGTGGTGTTCACCAATACATATGTTCCAGTATTTGCAGTGCCACACCTTCCGTCGTAGTCTAGGTGGTTAGGATACTCGGCTCTCACCCGAGAAACCCGGGTTCAAGTCCCGGCGACGGAAATCCCCTTTTTCTTGTATTCTAAGTTTTTCCTTTTTTTTTTTGCAAGCCGATGGCCAGTTTGTGTTGGTAGCCTTGAACCTGACGGTTTATGACTCCAAGATTTTTAACTGGGGGCCGTGGGTCAGCTTGTGCTACCGATCCACTGGGAGGCATTTGATCAGCGTACGTATGTGTTGCCTGGACTCCGACTGGCCCCGCCATCTTGTCTGATCGGGCGACCTCGCTTCGTGCTTCGACGCCGCCGACGAAGACGAACGTGCCGTGGAGTGCCCTATCTGCTTCCACCTACGTACGCTTTATCATTCCACTCACTGTTTGTCTGCTGCTTCGGAGTTGGTCTTCTCCGTTGTGTTGTTCTCATGATTTTCTGTCCTCCGTCGATCGATCGATGCAGTTCTACCCGACTTTGGATCGATCCAAGTGTTGCCGCAAAGGGATCTGCACAGGTGACCCGTTACAATTCCCCTTGATTTCTGTCCAATTATTTGCTCCAATTTGTACTGAAATTCAGAAGTTTTCAGTACACACATGCACGATAGCGGAGGGAGTGCTACTTTCCTACGTTATACTGCCATGTCTCATTGTCCGCTTCTTGCAGCCGATGCCGTCGAAGACTTCCAGAGCTGTCCAGTTTCCTGTGTTTTGCTACCTAGCTACTGTGCAATACTCTGCAATGTCACCTATAAACATCTCTAATAAATTCGATCTCAATGCTCTGTGCTACATGTGGATTGGGGACGAACCGTTCCATACTACTCCCTCTGTTCCTAAATATAAGTCTCTGTAGAGATTCCATTATGGACTACATACGAAGCAAAATGAGTGAATCTACACTCTGAAATGCATCTATATACATCCGTATGTGGTATCTCTACAAAGACTTATATTTAGGAACGGAGGGAGTATAAAATACTCCCTTTGTAAACAAATATGCTCTTATATTTCTTTACGGAGGGAGTATCTTACCTTCATTGCTGGGGAGAATATCTTACCTTCATTGTTGTATCTGAATTTAGTGTGGGGGTCCTTAACTAGCAATGCAGCTATCCTTTCTGCAAAACCACAGCCTACACTGTTGAATATCGAGTGCTAGAACCTTAAGTGAGAAGAAACTTCAACAAGAAGTAAGATTTCTGCCAAGAAGTAAGAAACTTCAACAGCACCATGCTACTTTGTAATTTCCAACATGCCTTCTATTTTGAACCTTTTGCAGGAAGAACAGAACATTAATGAGGCTACGATGAGAATACATTACAAGAACACCGGTGAACATATTCTACTACCATAAGAATTGCAAGCCCGATTCTACAGTGCTAAAAGCTCCCTAACCAACTGTTGTTTTTTGTAAACCTTCGAGAGAGATTTCAAGGCTTCCATGATTGTACCTGAAATGTTTCAGATATGATTTGTCTGTATGATTTTTAGACAATGAAAAGAACTGCTTTAGATATAGATGTATGCAGAACAGATTAAATGCTAGTACTGTATACTGAAACAAAAAGTTATTGCGGTAATATGTTGGAGTTCAGTTGTATTATGAAAGTTGTTTAATCACTATGTGCATTTACAATATGCTTACTGAATTAGATTCCAGAACATTCAGGATAGTGTATACTATACTTACATGGTAGCATGCATCACTACATGTTTCTGAAGGATATTTATCTCGAAAACATGCATCACTACATGTTTCTGAAGGATATTTATCTCGAAAACATGCATCATTACATGTTTCCCAAATTGTCCGAATTCACACCGAAATACAAACAGAATTCATATCTCTAGCTCTAGCTTTTGACGGATCATGTTTGATAAGGTGGGCTCTCAACCGGTGTCTTATGGCAAAATGGGTTGGAAGTTGCTTCAATGCTAGGGCGGGCTTTCGATAAAAATCATTAGGAACATTTTTTTTTAAACTCATGAACATTTTTTTTTTGAATTGGAGAACATTTTTTGAATCGACAAACATCTTTCAAAATTTGGGAACAATGTTTGGAATCCATGAAAATTATTTGAAAATCATGAATATTTATTGAATCGATGAACTTCTTTTAAATTTGGGAACAACTTTAATTCACAATCTTTTTTGATTTTTTTCAAACATGAACATATTTTGAATTTACAAACAATGTTTTCAATTCATGAACATATTTTAATACGTGAAAATTTTCTGTTTTCCTGAACATTTTTTCCAAACAGTAATCATTTTTGAATATGCGAACATATTTTCAGAATCACAAATATTTTTTATTTCCATTTTTTAAACTGTGATTTTTTTTAATATACGGACATAATTTCAGAATCAGAAATATCTCAAAATATTCTCAAAATCATGAATATTTTCTGAATTCATGAAAATGTTATAGTTTCCTGAACATTTTTACAAATCACGAATATTTTTTGAATTCACAAATATTTTATGATTTCACAAACATTATGAATTCATGAACATTTGTCTGTAAATGTAAAGTACATTATTTTCAATGCATGAAACTTTTTTTTATTTACACGAACGTATTTTGTACCTTGTGTACTTTTTTTAAATGGCCCGGGTTCAAGTCCCGGTGACGGAAATAATCTCTTTTTATTTTTTAAATTTCCCTAAAGTGTTGCCGGTTTTTTTGGCGGAGGGAATTTTTCCAAAAGTTGAATGATCATTTTTCATGATCTCAGAGAAGGATAAATGCATCTGGTAATGTGCTATTCACATCGAAGCTCCTTCTGTTACATGCTCACGCTTTGATTATCTTCATTTTTCTATCTATTTTTTCAGTTTGGTATAAAAAGTTCTCTCCATGGCTGTTAAAGCGACGTCACGATGAGCGCATCACGGCCGTCCACTCTAGTCTAGTTTGAAAAGAAGAGGAGTCCAGAAATTGATTCCTTTCTTCCTTCCCTCCACTTCTCCTTTCCCTCCGACGATCAAAAAGCAGCCAGCCACCCCACCTGGCCACCTCCACCCACGGACGGCCACCTCCCGCTCGGCTCCTTCCACACCCGCAGGCAACAGCGGTAGCCATGCCGCCGCGGCGGGGCTATAAACCTCGCTTCCGGCCGTAGCAGCGCAGCCTTCTATTCCTCCTGCTCCCCGGGATCGCAACCACAATGGGCAGCGCTGCGCTGCGCGGTCCGGCGGTGGAGGAGCGGCTGACGCAGCCGCGCCGCCTGGTCCGGCAGCTCTCCGACCTCGACTCCGACCGGCTCCGGCGGCTCATCCACTCCGGTGATCTCGCGCCGTGCTTCGACGCCGCCGACGAGGACGGCCGCGCCGTGGAGTGCCCCATTTGCTTCCACGTACGTATGCGCATGACACTCCCTCCTAAGTTCGACTGACAATTGGGCTTCTTGTGCGTTGTTCTAATGGTTTTTTTTCCTCGATCTATGCAGTTCTACCCGAGTTTGAATCGGTCCAGGTGCTGCGGCAAAGGGATCTGCACAGGTTTTTGTCCAGTCCTTTGCTCGAATTTGTACTGAAATTCAGAAGTATACTACTATGAACTCAGAACTGCACAATTACACTGTACTTATAAAACATCGTCCATGCCTTGTAAAAAATGCTAATACGTAGTAATACATCCGAGTGAACTTTTTCACTGTAATGACTATGCCCTGTTTCATTTTCCTGCAGAGTGCTTCCTGCAGCTGATGCCGTCGAAGGCTTCCAGAGCTGTCCAGTATCCTACTCTGCTACCTACCTAGTGTCCAATACTATGTGCATATACATCTCATCATAGTACAACAAAAAATATTCTTCCAATGGCACTAGTAGAGTGTGGATTTGGTGCAGAAGTGTAGAACGATTCTATAGCTTGCTCTGAAGACAACGATAAAAGTCCAAAGTTTTCCGGCCCTAAATTATATTTGTCGCGTCCAGCCATCATGCAGCCGGAGTTGCTTTGACTCGGTGCGGTGCGCCTTGCCTGCTGCAAAATCCCAGCCTGTGATTCTTTATCTTTATCATTTCTACTTTGGTAAGCTTCTGAGGTGTGCGCTCACTCTTGAGTCTTAACTACTGTGGAAGTTACAGAATGTGAATCGCACAGATGAAAACTTTTTGCTCGTTTCAGGATTGTTCGGATGAGGTGCAGCCGGAATGCAATTCATTCGTTTGATCCTACGGTAAATATCTGATTAGTCGATTCCAATTTCTTGCGATAATATGTACTCCCACCGTAAACTAATATAAGAGTGTTTAGATCACTACTTTAGTAATCTAAATGCTCTTATATTAGTTTACAGAGGGAGTACGTTGGAATCAGCTGCGCTATGAACTTTCTAGTGTATTCTTAGAATTTGAAGGCTGTTTAAGCACCATTTGCATTTACAGTATGCTTACTAAAAAAGATTGCAGAACGTTCAGTGCATTGTCTGAAAGAGAATGCAGTTTACCTGAACTGTTCATGAAGGCCATCCATTTCCATTTTACAGCTATGCATTTTCGTACCAAAGCCAGCGGTAACCCAGTCTGGAAACTTGCAAATCCAACGTAGAGAGGAGGCAGGAATTTTGTCCGAGACAAACACATGATATTTTGTGATTCTCAGGAGCCGTTTTGTTTGAATTTGGAACAGTCCATGTGTTCGCATGCATGGATCAAATAGAGGAAATGCAGTTTGTTCTCGGCTTGTAGATCTTTTCTAGCCATGCCTGAATCAAAAGAATCTGCGGCCCAGCTCGTGCTGTTGCGGCTTGACCCCTGCTGGTGCTAATTTTGTGTGGTGTCCACGAACAGATATGATCCAGTATTATCACTCTCACGATTCCGTCGTAGTCTAGGTGGTTAGGATACTCGGCTCTCACCCGAGAGACCCGGGTTCAAGTCCCGGCGACGGAAAATCCGCTTTTTTACTCTTTTCCCTGAAGTTGAACCCTCATTGACACTGAAAGTACTAGTAATATTCAGAAGCTTTTTCATTTCTCTATCTATTTTCCCAGTTCAGTTTGGTAATCTGCTTCTGCGGAAAGCAACGTCACGATGCCGTCCACTCCGCTCAGATCCCGTTTGAAAAGAAAGACGAGTCCAAAATTTGATTTCCTGCTTCCTTCCCAACACTTCTCCTTCCTTTCCCCTCGCCAATCAAAAAGCAGCCACCCCAACCCACCGACGGCCACCTCCTTCCACACCCGCAAGCCGCAGCGGTGGGGCTATAAAACCCGCTCCCACACGCAGCAGAACTACTAACTGAATATCGTTGCTTATAAAGCATATACCCTCATTCCTTTAAATCAATGCTACATCTCAGAGAAGTTTTCCACTGTCCAGTATCCTAATTTGCTGTAGCTAGTGTGCAATACCCTGCACATGTTACCCCACGAACATCTGTACCAGATTTAGTCTGATTTTCTTCAAAAAGGAGGAATGCCCACCGGCCTCTACATCAAGCGATGCACATTTAGGGCCTCTTTGATTTGTAGGATTTCCAAAATGCTGGAATAGGAAAAACAAGGGATTATAGTTGAATGTCGTTTTGAATCCTACAGGATTGTACGAGTGTTTGATTGTGCATAGAAAAAACGTAGGATTTTTTCAAAGAGGTTTGAGTGGGTGGAAAGTTTCCTATGAAATCTAGTGCAAATGAATCCTATGGAAAAATTCCTATGGTTTACAATCCTACGAATCAAACAACCAAGATAAGAAAAATTCCTAAGGATTAGAATCCTCCAAAATTCCTTTGAGAATCCTTTGAATCAAAGAAGCCATAATATGTGTTTATACTGAAGAACCTTTACTTGGTTTGATGCATTGGTCCTAAAATCTTACTGTTCTCTAGCTGAATTTTGCATCTGCCCTTTGGGCCCTTGACTAGCAATGCAGCTGCCCATTCTGCAAAACCACAAACTAGGCTGTTGAATACCGCGGTGCTAGAACCTTGAGTGAGAAGAAACTTCAGCAAGCATTAAGCTTTCTGCCCAGTGATTCTGATCAACATACATCATCATAGTACCTGATAGTATTTGCCAACAAAACTTTATTCTGAATTTGCTACAGGAAGAACAGAACGTTCATGAGGCTGCGATGAGAAGGTGGCCGTCGGTGGGTAGAAGTTACAGCTTCCAACAACGCCGGTGGACATATTCTACCACCATAAAAGTTGCAAGCCCAATTTTGCAGTGCTAAAAGCTCGCTTAGGAAACTGTTAATTTTTCTGACCTTCGGAGAGAGATTTCAAGGCTTCCATGATTGTGCCTGAAATGTTTCAGATATGATTTGTCTGTATGGTTTTTAGACAATGGAAAGAACCGTATCAGATGCAGATGTATGCAGAACAGAGTAAATGCTAGTACTCCATACTGAAACAAAAAGTATTCTGCAAGTGGCACTAGTAGAGTGAGGATTTGGTGCAGAACTCTAGAACGATTCTGTGGTCGGCTCTGAAAACAAAGATAAAGTCCCAAATGTTCATGCCTAAATTATATTTGTGGTATTCAAGAACTCCACGTCAGCGTCCAGTCATCATGCAGCCACCGTTGCTTTGACGCCATGCGGTGCACCTTGCCTACTGCAGAATCCCAGCCTAATTCTTTTGTCTTTATCATTATTACCAGTCTGTTACTCTGTTAAGCATCGGAGGTCTGCACTTACTCTTAACTACTGCCAAAGTTGAGAATGTGACAGCATCAGCATCAAGTGCATTCTTCAGCTCAGATGAAAACCTCTTGCTCGATTCGGGATTCTTCAGATGAGATGCAAACAAGATGCACTTGCTCTGTTAGATGTTACAGTAAATATTTGATGATTCCATTCCAAGTTCTTGCGATAATATGTAGGAGTTCAGCTGTGTTATGAAAGCTGTTTAATCACTATGCGCATTCACAATATGCTCACTGAATTAGATTGCTTACAGAGTCCATTTCCAGCGATGCATTTTGCAACCAAAGCCAGCGGCCGGGAACCCAGTCTAGAAACTTCCATCCGGAACTCACGAGAAATACCGGTATATAGTATTAGCAGACTGGCAACAGCGACCATAGATTGAGCCAAACCTCTCATCAGTTCCTATAAGATAACACGAACCGCCAATGGTTAAGCTCCAAAGCGTTAGGTCATGTTTCACATGCTATAGCGCCCGTGAAGGAATCCGTCCAGTCACCATTCGCGCCACCTTTTACAGTAAGCATCATGTGCCACCAATACATTAAGCACTAACCCCTGGCTATATAAACACGCATACAAGGCACAGGAGTGCACACACCATCAGCAAAGCCCATAACACAGTCGCATCAACCGCCAATGGCGTCGTCCCGTAGGTCTCTTCTTGATCTTGCTATTCTTGTGGTGCTTCTAGTGTCAATGGCAGCCGGTGTTGCAATGGGCAGGCCGGTGAGGAGCGACTTGGGTCTGGGTTTAGGTGGTGGCCTGGGCATAGGGCTTGATCTTGGGCTCAGTGGGTCCCCCACCGGTTCGGCCTCGGGTTCTGGACAGGGGTCGGGTTACGGTGCTTGGTCAGGCCAGAACGGCGGTTTGCATACCGCGTCCGGTCGTGGGTCGGGCACGGGCTCCGGTTACGGGTATGGCTCTGGCTCTGCTAACGGGGGCTCCGCTTCCGGGTGCGGTTCGGGTACATCGTCTTGCTCGGGTTCGGGTTCTGGCTCTGGCTCCGTAGGCTTGGGCACATCGATAAATGTCGGTGTTGGTGTCGGTGTCGGCTCGAATGGTGGGGCGAACGGTGGTCCTGACTGTAACACGGGTACCGGGTCGAACTATGGTTCTAGAGTGGGCTCGGGTTCGGGCTCTGGGTCCGGGTCTAGTGGAGGTTGTATTCCTCACGTGGGCGTGAGTCATCCGGTATTGTGTCGGGTTCGGGTGCATCGTCCGGGTATGGTGGCGGATCGAACGTTGTGCCAAGTGGTGGGTGCTCATCTTGTGGTTCCGGCTCTGGTGCTTATATACTCCATTACTTTATATAAGGTGTATTTGTTTTTTTGGAAGTCAACGAGCACATGTTTGACCGAGTTTCTAAAAAATATATCAATATCCACAATACGAAATTTATATTATTTGATCCTTCAAGAAACATAGTTTCATATTTAATCTATTAGGTCCTGCAGGTGCTGTTATTTTATTCTACAATCTTGGTCAAACATTTAAATTGTAGACTTGCACGGAAATCAATACACCTTATATTCTGGAACGAAAAATAACACACCCAATAACACAAATTATATGGCAGTGAGATTTCTTACCAAAATGAACAGGTTCATGTGATGGGCTAGCTATATTATCTTGTGCCGAGGACTTCATTTTTTTTAAGAAACCTTTCCATAAATTCTCTTGTTAATAATAATTATTGTTTAGCGAAAACGTATGAGTTATATTATTTGTATTTTGCATATGCAAGAATAGAAACAATAAATAAAACATTTTTTGGGTGAGAAATAAACAAAACATATTGATTGAACAATACGATTAGGGAGTAAAAATTACTTACATTGTGCTTTGCCATTCTCACTGAAATAATTCTTCCCTGGTTAGATGTGAATCGCAGCGAATTGTTCTTAGTTATGATACCTTTAAATTTTAAAACCCCAGACATACAATTAAAAAACAGAAATTAAAATAAAATAAAATTCCAGCACACAGTTGAGATTTCAGATTTAAAAGAGATCGGTAATTACCAAGTGCGGAGTTGAGAGGTACCTCAAATTTCCAACAATCTCTGGGTGGGCGAGGGTAGAGGCGGCCGGCTAGCGATGGTTGACCGCTTCAATGGACAACCAGGACGGATCAGCGACTGGCCGTGCGACTGGGCGCACCGCCGACTGGCAGCACGGCGGCGGAGAAGGGGCGAGGGCGGAGAAGCCGAGCGGACGAGCAACAGAATAGGCATACGTACATGCGTATTTGGGGATCAATTAATTAGATCGGTAGCTTTTTCTCAACATGCGCACGTACAGGGATCGATTAATCGATGGACCGAAGTGGGCATTTACCTAGATGGGCTGCTATGCCTGGCTTTTGTTTATATGTGGGCTGGCCGGTGTCCAGGTCAAAAAATTACCGGTGTCCAGCCCAAAAATCTGTAAGATATACAAGGTAAAAAGGAGTTTTACCCGGTGCCAATGACACCGGAAGAGACAACGTGCCTCCGCCCCTGACTACCACCACTTTAC
Organism: Aegilops umbellulata; assembly: GCA_032464435.1. Lineage (NCBI taxonomy): Eukaryota > Viridiplantae > Streptophyta > Magnoliopsida > Poales > Poaceae > Aegilops > Aegilops umbellulata. Next base: position 421,952,763 of record CP136059.1, read on the forward strand.
TCAATTGCACGTTTATACGGAACATCTGTACATGTTCTAGCCGTACGTTTTGCAACCCCATGAAAAGTTTCATGCATTGCAACTGCAATCATGTAACACATGCTTTGTTTTTGTACAGGGTCTACCGGATTTGGTTCCAGCACGGGCGCCGGTTCTAGCTCGACCGCCTGGTCCGGCGCCGGTTCCGGCTCGAACCCTGGCTCGTTCTCCGGAGCGGGATCCTCCAGCTGGTCTAGCTCGACGTCCGGCTCAACCTCGGGCGCAGGGTTCGGTCCCGGGGCACGGCCGGGCTTCGGCGTGTGCGGAGGAGGAACAGGGTACGGCGCGGGTTACGGGTCCGGAGGTGGGTCTGGCCGGGGCAAGCACCACTGAAAACTGATGTTCGTCACGTGCCCTTTGGAGGCCTTCATCACGCGTGATATTTTTCCTTTGTTTCTGGTTGGGTGGTGTAAGCACGCACCATTGAATTGTACGTCTCGTGGACGAGCTGCGATTTCTTTCGAATGGATCGTTGCGGAGTCGTGTGTTTGTGAGGAACAAGTCATGGAAAAGCTGAGCGAAATTCCTCGGCAAGTCACGTTGCGGGCGGGGTGTGCCTTGTCGGGTCGTCGAAACCGGCATTGCTTGAGCTCTTGTACTACGTGATTCCCGGCCGCGGTCGATTGGTGGATCTCGTCCCGTGCGGCGATCCGGCGGGACCGGACCCCGTCGCCATGCACAAGACGGGCGTTCCGGCGATCGATCCTGGCGCGCGACTCGATCCGGCCGGCCGTTTCGTTGCTCTCGGCACGGGTCGGGACGCGTGTTCGTGGAGCACATGGAGTGCTCCGTATGCGCTGCTCTGCAGCTCTCCGCCCGGCCGTCGAATTAGTGCCAGATGTCCAGCGCGGCGTCAGATAAACACATGCATCGTTACGAGTTCTCCAAGTTGTTCAAACTCACAACCGAAATAGCAACAGAAATCACATTTCTAGCTCTAGCATCAAAAGTGTTTTTTTTTTGGGTTGTTGTTTAGCATCAAAAGTGTTGACAGATATTTACCTGAGACAAAATAATTGCTACATCTTTTGCCATGTTATTGATGACGTTACCAGCGCTAAAAGTACAAAACTGGTTTTCGAAATGAAATAATGTGCATGGTGCAAATAATTGATTAAAGGAAAGTCCAATGAGTCCTCGCGATGATAATTTTGAATCGGCGTTTGCTAAATCTCAATCGATAGGGACTTGGTTACCATGTCTCAGTCGATGTACAATTCGTTGGATCTTGAAGTGGAGATTCATGCAGAATTTTCTTTTTAGTTTTTCTATTTTTTTCGCTTCCATATACATTATGTCACTTGACTAAGACCTAGACACTGTCATTTGGATTATTCTTCAGAAAAGTTAGTCTGTCCTTCTTGCTCGGCACCGCCTGAGTGTGTACGGCCCAAAAAGTGAAACTGGAAATGTATTTTGACCATAAGTGCTTCCAACATTAGAAGACTGATATAGTAGCAATAAGAAATACAAAAGTATATAACAAACTAGCCGCTCAAATGTGCGGGGCACACTCACAACGACTAACCAATGTATGAAGCAGCACATGCATAGAATTATTTAGACTTGCAGGTATCAGTAACCGTGTGAGGCATCCAGATCTTGATCTTAAACCCTGGTTGGTTAGTCATCGTCAGAACTCAAGATGGGATGCAACGCAGATCAGACCCTCCTCTGTCTGATAATTAACTTGCCTGCCAATTGAACCCGACAAGACGGCTCCAACAGTCGGGCTGTCAGGCGAACTAATAGCATGTCCTATCATCCAGAGATACCCACATACACTTCGGTTTGGTTAATCACTGACAGTCACGTACACTGCCTTCTAGTACGGACTACACCTCGAAAAATCATGCAGGACGTACGCTCTAAAACAAATCTGAATGCTGTGGATATGACACGCCTGTTAGTGTTGCTCCTAGTCATCGTCAGAACTGGGACCGGATGCGACCCACATTAACCCTCATCTGTCTGCTAAATATACCTGACAAGACGGCCGCAACGGCCGGGCTGGACCAAGGACACGTTCCGGTGCAGCCAGCTACAGTATTGATAGACCATCATAAGACGGATACCTACATGCAGTTCAGTTTGGTTATCACACGATAGGCACGCAGACTGACTTGTAATCCAATCCAGTACCCTACCTCCACAAACATCTCGGAGACGGACAGCGAACGATCATCAGCCTGCTCTGTGTAATTAGCGCCCCCTTCTAATCCACTCGCCCACAGAGATAAAGACACGTAGTGAGTCCTAATCGAGGGGCAAGTAGTTGTAAGGGCATGTACAATGGTTGATAAGATAATCTTATCTTAAGTTTTGCATGTACTCCCTCTGGCCCTTTTTACTCTGCATATTAGAATTCTCTGAAGTCAAACTTCATAAAGTTTGACCGTATTTATATGAAAAAATATCAACATCTGTCATGCTAAAGTTATGCAATATGAAACTTTAAGTCATGACACATCTATTGATATTGATTTTAGATTGTGAATGTTGGTACTTTTTTCCATAAAGTTGGTCAAACTTTACGAGGTTTGACTTCAGTCAAATCTTATATGCGATCTAAAAAGGACCGGAGGGAGTAAATTAGAGATGACAGAAAAATATGTCTACAATGGGTCATCTCTTAGCCTTATCTTCAATAATTAGTTGTTCCTAAAAATATGGTGAGACAAATTGTGCTAAGAGATCATCTCTTGTCTTCTCTTAAATAAGATAAGACAAGCCTTCTCTTATGATTTCTCTCTCCTCCACCTCATCATTTATCCTACGTGGCACTCTTAAGATAGAACCATGTACATTTTTTTTGAGACAATTCCGCGAAGCTTTATTAGTTCGTCACAACGTTTACAGGGACGGATAAAAGATTTCCCGGATGGCCTAACCAAACATGGCGGCCACCTCCCAGAGTGAGTGCATGCTTCGCTAAATTGTGAGCCTCCACATTGGAGCTCCTACTTTCATAGACTATATTGCAAGAAAGGAAAGAACTAGACATATCTCTAATCTCCTGAATAATTGCACCATAACAAGCTAAGCTACGCTTCTGGATGTCATCCACCACTCCTTTGCAATCGGAAGCCACCTGTATTTTTTGAGTATATAGATCATTGGCCAAAGCCAAAGCCTCCCGTATAGCAAGGGCTTCAAGTGTGGATGGATCAGATATGAACCTAAAGACTAGTGCAGAGGCACCCAGGAAAGTACCTCCCTCATCTATGGCGATGACACCAATAGATCCAACACCATGCCTCGAAACACCGGCGTCGGCATTGAACTTGGAAAAACCTGCAGCCGGCGGAATCCAATGTGGCACGCGTTGTGGAGTGGTGCGAGTAACAGCAGGTGAGGGTTTTACCAATATCTGTTGAAGCTCCATGATATAAGAGTTGATGAAACCATGAACTGTCGCCGGTGCTTGGAAGATGTTTTCATGAATGGCCTTCCGTCGCGCTCCCCAGATTGCCCAAAGAGTTACTACTACTCGCACGAAATCATCTTGGGACATTATTTTATGTAAGGCAAAGATCCAGTCCTTTGCACTATCTTCCATGTGCTCACTAAGTTGCTCCAGTATATGATCCGATGTGAGAGCCCATACACTGCCTGCCATAGGGCATGAAAGTAGAGCATGTCTCCAAGTGTCCCGAGCGCCGCAGAGAGCACACGTCTCATCTGTGGCCATGTTACGGTGGTGCAGCAGAACCTTACATGGGATGGATTGTCTTGTTAGTCTCCAAACAAAAACCCGCAATTTTGATGGAACTTTGATATGCCAGATAGAGGACCACTGATTATTCTCGGACTGGTTCACTGAAGTGCTCGCTTCCTCTTCAATCCAGCCCTCCCTACTAAGCTTGGTACGTAAGATCATTCGGTAGGCAGACCGTACTGTGAATGTTCCCTTGCTCTCCTCATGCCATGCCCAGAAATCTGGGATTGTGCGTGTGCACAGTGGTATTTTTAGAATCTCTTCTGCATCAAAATGAGTGAACACCGACCTGACCAGATTCTCATTCCAAGATGCGTTCGTGTTGTCTATAAGCTCAGCGACCATACGCGGGGGGTTAGGGACCAGAGAGGTTATTGGACACTTAAAGTGATCTCGCGGAATCCAGTTCTGTGTCCAAATCGTCGTGCTCGCCCCATCCCCTATCCTCCGAATGAGTCCTTGAGTCATAATGTCTCGGCCGTCCATAATCGCACGCCATATCTGAGAAGGATGAGATCCCAACTCTGCCTCCAGCAAGCTACAGCTTGGAAAATAAATTGCCTTTAACATCCGAGCGCTTAATGAGGTATCATTTGTGATTATGCGCCAAGCTTGTCTTGCAAGGAGCGCTAAATTGAAAATTTCCAAATCCCTGAATCCCAAACCTCCAAGGTGTTTTGGCCGTGTCAAGATATCCCATGACACCCAACATGGCTTCCTTTTTCCTTGCTTGGATCCCCACCAGAACTGCCTAATTATCGAGGTAATGCTCTCACACAAACCTCTAGGTAGCCTGAAGCATGACATGGAGAAGACAGGTATAGCTTGTGCCACAGATTTGATCAAAATCTCCTTCCCTGCTGCGGATAAGAGTTTTTCCATCCACCCTTTGATCTTCTCCCACACCCGATCACGAAGATATTTGAACGTCCCATTCTTAGAATGACCGACATCGGTGGGCATCCCCAGATATTGTTCACTGAGAGTTTCATTATGAACTTGTAAAGAGTTCTTCACATCTTCTCTAACCTGGCCAGGGCATCCTTTGCTGAAAAAAATTGATGATTTATCATGATTAACTCGCTGTCCTGAAGCGCTGCAATACTTGTCCAATAGGTTTGACACCGCAACTGCACCCTCGACACTGGCCTTGAAAAGCAACAGGCTGTCATCTGCAAAGAGGAGGTGATTAATAGTAGGCGCCGAAGGAGCCACTTTAATACCTGATAAGGTTGATGACTGAGATCTGGATTTCAGGAGGCACGAAAGGCCCTCTGCTGCAATCAAGAACAGGTAAGGGGATATTGGGTCTCCCTGTCGGATCCCTCTCGAAGGATTAAACGATTCGAGCCTCTCACCATTAAACATCACCGAGAAAGAGACTGAAGTAATCATGCCCATAACAATATCAATCCACTGCCGAGAGAAACCAAGCTTATCCATTATAGCTCTAAGATAGGACCACTCTAGCCTATCATAGGCTTTCATCATATCTAGCTTCAGAGCACATGAACTGTTACCTCTCGAATTGGATCATTTCATAAAGTGCAAACACTCATAAGAGGCTATGATATTATCTGTGATCAGTCTGCCCGGGACAGACGGATTGCTCCTCCGAGATGATTTCAGGTAAGATAACTTTTAACCTATTTGCCACCACTTTGGACGCAATTTTATATAACACATTGCACAGACTGATCGGCCTATACTGAGACAAATTTGTGGGATTTGTTACCTTTGGGATGAGAACAAGGATAGTCTCGTTTATGCATTGTGCACTCTCCTCCCCTCTGACAATCCGCAGAACTATCTATGTTACTTCCTCTCCGCAAATATCCCAGTGACGCTGATAAAAATGAGCCGGAAAACCGTCCGGACCCGGTGCCTTTGTTGGAAACATCTGGAACAGAGCAGTTTTTACTTCCTCTCGGGTATATGGCGCACAAAGAGATGCATTCATTTCCGCTGTGACCTTGTGCGGTACATGATCAAGGACCTCATCCATATGATGGGTTCCCTCGGATTCATAAAGATTATGATAAAAAGCATTAACCAAGGCCTTCAACTCTCCCGGATCATTTATTTCGGCACCCAACGAGTTCTGGAGAGCTTTAATCATGTTCTTTTTTCTCCTGAGACTAGCCCGGAGGTGAAAGAATTTGGTGTTTTTATCTCCCTGTGAGAGCCATTCCAACCTAGATCTTTGCCGCCACATGATCTCCTCCCGATGATACATTTCAATTAACTTTTCATTGATTTTCAGCTCCACATGTGATGGGGCAGTTCGCATTGGGTCGCTCCGTAGCTCTTCTAGCATCTGTTTCAAATGCTTAATCTCTTTCCGAACGCTGCCAAACATATCATTGCCCCATCTGTGTAGATCTTGCGACAAGTCCCGAAGCTTAATTCTCATCTCCTCCACCGTCACACAGGGAGCACCCGGGTCCCAACCCGCTCTAATCATCTCCTTGAGTCCCTCATGTGTTTCCCACATCAGCTCATACTTAAAAGTACTTTGTGTTCTGTGATCTTGGTGGATATCAAACTCAAGAAGCAGCGGAGCGTGGTCGGATGAGGCCGTTGTGAGGTGTGTTAAGGAAGCTGATGGAAATCTTGTTAGCCAGTCCGCATTAACCAGTGCTCTATCAAGTCTGCACCTTGTATAACTCCCGCCCGTCACCTTCTTCTCAAAAGTCCAGAACGTGCCCTTGTAGCCGACATTTAGCAACATGCAAACATCCGTCGTTTCTCTGAATGCTTGGATTTGGGCATTACTGCGTTGCCCAACTCCCTCGTGTTCTTCTGGACGTAACACTTCATTAAAATCACCAATGCATAACCAAGGCAAGCTGCTCATAGTACTTATATTTTTCAGAACCGTCCATGTTTGGTGGCGTAAGTGTGTCTGGGCTTCACCATATACACAAGTTAGCCGCCAAATATCTCTCCCTTGTTCCTCAACAGATACATCTAGATGGTAGACAGAGTAACCGAGAATTTCAATCTTTATTGAATTGTTTCAAAAAAGGCCTATTCCACCACTTCTACCATTACTATCAACTGCATAAGACTTATCATAACCAATAGAACTAGCCATAGCTTCTACCCTGGCACCATCAATTTGGGTTTCAACAATACATAGCAGGGTAGGGGTAAACTTCCTCGCGAATTCGCGAAGTTCTCGAACTGCAGCGGCTTTACCCGCACCGCGACAGTTCCAACACAAAATACTCATTGGGCTCGGCGGCGCTCCTCACCGGAGCCCGCCAAAGTTGTGTCGTTCCTTCCATTAGGTCCATTCTTTCTCGGAATCTTTCCAAACTCAGATCCCACTTTAACTCTCCTGGTCTCCTGCTTGGTACTCGGACTTGCTGGAGCAGCCGGCGGTGGGAGAGCTAGCATGTTGTTCTTCCCGTTTGCTGATGGTGTAGCTGAAAGTGCATGTGTACTGCTCTGAACCAGAGCTTGCTCCGAAGCCCTCTTCCTACTGTCCGCTTCCGCCATCACATCGTCCCCATCTGCTGGCATGTCACCCCCGTAATCTGATTCTGGAACTCTTCCACGTCCGCCAGCTCGACCGCCGCCTCGTCCTCCTCTTCTGCCTCGCCCTCCTCCTGGTCCCTGCCCTGTCCGCAGAGTCCACGTCGCCCTCAGGTTTTTGAAGACCAGTGCCGACGGAGGGTGGATTCCATTACCATGCTCTTTAAAAAGATGCCCCAACATACCACACACGGCACACCAATCCGGGAGCTTCTCGTATCTAACCTTGTAAATCTGGCGCTTACCATCACGGATCATGGATACTGCGTTCTTCAGGGGCTTCGTGACATTTATCCGGACCCAAACGCGGTGAAAGTTTCCAGCAAAATCCTGAAACTGGGGTTCAGTGAACAAAACCTCGCCCACCTTAGCAGCAAGAGACGGTACAGATGAGCGTATAGGGTGGGTACATCATGAATTTGAGCCCATATCTCAATGGTATCCAGCTGAACAGTCGAGGGTTTTGCCAAGCCATCATAGGGTTTCAGTATGACGGCATCTCCTCTAAAGTGCCACGGTCCCTCCTGGGTTACCCTCTCCCAATCGCCCAAACAGGAGAATTGCACCGTATATAGGTTATCCTCAAGAGGCTTGAAGGTCACCTCCTGGGCAAGATCCCAAGCTGATCTCATGTTCCGGAAAAACCAATACTGAGAGTAGGTCTTGACAGAGTTCACCTTTGCAAGCGCTATCCATCGCGCCGCCCCCTCCGGTGCCTCCTTCTCATCAAAAATCACGTCATCTAGATCTTCCTCACGCAGACCTAGTTCTTTCATCAGCAGTTGCACGTCGTCGATCTCATCTGCTCCGGCCGTAGTCGATCCCGAAGCCACGTTCGACCCCATCTTCAAACCCTAACCCGACTTGGACTAGATCGGGCTGTTGGTGGATCCCAACCACTCTGCCCCGCCCCGTCACACCCAAGAGAGCCAGTAGGCGCTGCCGGGCGCGCCCCGGTCCTTGGGACCGGGCGGTGGAAGGTAATCAGAGGTTGGGGACGATGGTCTCGACGGCGGCGAAAAATCGCCTCCGGAAGGAGCAAAACCCTAGCGTGAGGGAAAAATCCGGCAGCGATAGAACCATGTACATGCCCTAACAAATTTCTGTATCCGTAGCGCAAAGGCATTGGCCGCGGCCCTCGCGCGCCCGCCCATACGCTCCGGTCGCAGTCAGTTCCCACACCGGTGAACCGGCCGGCCGTCCAGCCCGCGAAGTAGTATACTCGCATCGTTAACCCTTGTACGTCGCTGTCAGCATTTATACGTACGTACTACTACGCGTATCGTACCACCGCAAGGTGGTTTGATTGGTTTTGTGGCCTGTATATATAACCTACGTTACGTACAAATCCACTGCAGAGGAGTCACGCTCATGCATGCATGCATACACACACATGAGCGTGCATGTGAGAGAGCGAGGCCCGCCGTGGAATCGGGTATGGCCGACCGGACGAATGAACGCCGGAAACACACGCACGCACGTGGGGCCTGCACCACGAACACGTAGTATAGATTCCGGCTTGTTCTTCCAGTCCATTCCTCGGTCGGCCCATCGTTCGTTTGCCCGTGCAGCTAGCTAGATCAAGCTAAGCACGAAAGCTTTTAGAACTTTTCTAACACCTCCGATGTAACGTGTGCGGTGCATGGGAGGTCTCTCGCCGATCAATGATTGGTGATCAGTATAGTCAGGCATGCATTAACTCAGATGTCACGTACGGTATCAGCAAACTAGCATACGGTAGGATCGGCGAGCGACGTCGAGGTCGCCATAGTAATCAAGTATCATCATCATTATCAGCTAGCATGGCAGGATCGGCGACGTTCAGATTATCAGATACGTACCATGCACCAGCTGCTAACATGGTACTACTAGTGGTAGCATCAACGACGTGTTACGTAGATCATCGATCGTCCAGTCGACCGGGCGGGCCGGCCATTGATGAGGGCGGTGGCGCGTGGCCGGCCGGCGGCCGTGCATGCAACGTGCAAGTGGGTTGACCGGGGAGTGCCGAGTCCGTGGCGGCGCCGGCTAGGCAAGTGGCAAGGCTAGGCAGGTCAGGTCCAATAATCTACTCCTACTTGCAAGGAGCATAAGTTGTTTCAGTTGGGAGATTGGCGGGTGGGGCGCGCGCGGGCGATCATTCACTCACGGCCGACGACTCGGCTCGGCTAGTAGTAGACTGAATTGAATTCGCACGCGGGATTCCTCCTGCGCTGCGTGCTCTGCCGCCGGTCGACGGCGACCTGCATGCTGCCTGCCTCCCCACGACCGTCGTCTCTCCTCGAGACGTCTCAATGGCAATTCGCAGGCAACTTCCTCTGCGCTTTTGCCATGGCCTGCAACGATTGCGAGACATGCAGTGCACATACGTACGACTACGTAATTAATGGCCAAAAGAAAGACGCTGGTTCGGTTTGTTGACTCGTGGGGGTCGTCACGTTCCTGTAGCCAGCGTGCAACGGTACCGAATCCAATGAACGAGAAGAGAAAAGACCAGAGGTTAAAAAGGAAAGGAGAAATGACCAACCCCCAACTGCACCAGGGGCATGTGTGTGAAATGCCAAGACATTGGATGCGTTTGGTTGCTCGCATCAAGCCCAGCCAGGCCCGCCCGGGAAGAAAACAGGGTGTTTGGTTGCCTGGGCCGCATCAGAATCTTGGCTCACACGAACCTTAAAGCAGTCCTCAGTCAGACCCTGCTAGAAACGTCCGAATCGGTTGTTTCCAGCAAGTCGGGCTCGAGCGATGCAGCGAAGGGGAACGCGGTGCTGACCTCCTGCGAGCAGGGAGATGGCGGGAGCTCGCGCGCGTCTCCGAAAGAGTGGTGGGATGATTTCACGTCACCGCCCACCGGTTCGGTCGCCCTATATAGCCAGGGTGGCCGCAGCGGCAAAACTTCCGCCACCATCTTCCCTCTCTTCGGCTTTCCCTCCGGCCCAGTTCCACATCGACGACGAGGTAAGCGACACAACTGCTCCGGCGACCGGTTGATGTCGGCGGTGAATCAGTTGTTCCTCTTCTCCGACGTGTTCAACGCCTCCTCCGCGGCTTCTCCCATGGCAAATGTGAGTTCAATCACCCCCTCCTCTCTAGTAGTTCTGGCTAGATATGTGAGCATGTGGTAGTGCTAGATCTTCCGATCTGTGTGACTGTGATATTCTAGTAGCTAGTTGTGATGGATTTGAAGCATGCTAGCAGTTGTTTCCATGGCGGCAAGGATTGACAGCTAGTGCTCATGAATGGATTGGTAGTATGCTTTGATGTGCGATATGGTAGTGTGCAAGTGTTGAACTAGATCATACATGTGTCCATGTTTACAGTTGTGTTGAGTTGTGTTGTGTTGTGGTATACTTTGATGGATTTGGTAGTGCTGTTGTGAACTAGGTCATCCATGTGTGCATGTGTTTGTACTAGTTCGATCTGTTTGTGTTTACTGGTAGTTGCTACTATCGATGTGTAGTGTGTTCTGGTCTTGATGATGCTTATGTTTGTAGGAGATGATCACGCAAGAGTTTAGTCAGGCCATCGTCTTGTCCAAGAGCTAGTTCCCGGCGTCCTCGTCGAGTACTCCCAGCCTCCAATCAACTAGATGCCTCCTAATTCATACGTTTTCGAGGTGCCGCCTACGGTTGCTTCATTTGTGATGGCTCTGCCCAGTGCTGCAACTCATGCCGCTACACAAACGGCTACCTCGGAGGCAAAGAAGGATGGTAGGGGGAACAACATGAAGTGGTAACCATTCCAGCCGATGTTCATGCTTAACAAGATGTGTGAGATCGTAGCTAGTGCATTAAGGACTGACAAGGGCTTCAAGAAGGTGCACTTGAACGATATTGCAAGCAGGTGTTCGAGTTTTATGGATAGGAGGCCAGCTCGACCCAGGTCTAGAACCACCTCAGGAAATAGAGAGCGAGATGGATCACCGCATCCAAGCTCAGAGACCTGAGCGGTGCTTCATGGGATGGGGACACCCGCTGGATCCTTTTGGAGGCAAAGCACTATCAAGCAAAGTCACATTGCAATTAGCTCACATACCATGACATTCTAACTAACCAATTGTTTAAGCCTATGAATCTTTGTCATTCTAACTAACCACTCTGCCATGTTTCTTTCTTAGGCTCACCCCAAGGACGCGGAGTTCCTCAACACACACGTCGAAAAGATGCAGCAGATCTTCACTTCGGGCTGGCAACCCGCAAGCATGCCCTGGGCCCGGGTCAACCGCTCAGCCCGCCGATGCCTGAGTATCCAGACACCCAGGAGTCAGACACCATCAACATTGATGCTCCCGACAAGGATGGTGAGCATGTCCCGATGCATTATAGGAAGAGGAAGAGGGGAGCCTTGATGGAGGACGAGCTGAGAGTCTTCGGCGGCATGAGTCGGACAGTGAAGGACATGGTCACCGCCATCATGGCGAGCAAGCCAGCGACGTCCACCCTTACCTCTACGGCGTCGTCATGAACCAACGTGACATCAGCCCAGAGGCTCTCATGGCGGATCTCAGCCACCTGCTGGACAACAAAGCTCAGGGTGTTGGGTTTGTTGACATGGGAGACACCCACAGGGTGCTCTGGCCGAGGACCTAGTTGGGCAAGCACTACTACTAATGCTTGTGGTGGTGGTGACGACGTGCATTATCCTCGACGGCAACGGCAATGGCGACAATAACGACATATATTTTCTATAGCTAGCGCTTGAAAACTATCTGATGATATGTATATTTTGGTGAGGTGGTATATACTAACCTCTCACGGTGATCAAGAACTTGCGGTGTTAGGATTACACCATCTTTTGGATATCATGGTAGGATAACACCATAGTAGTGGTAGGTTGAACTTGCTATACCGTCAGATCATGCATGCTTACTATTGCTCTTCTGCTCCATTGCTTGCTACATGTGTGCTCCATTGCTTGCTGCTTCAACTATTGCTCTTGTGCACTACTAGAATAAGTGGTATGCGGTGTTCATCGGGAGGGCTCCAGGAGTTTACAATTCATGGGAAGCTTGCAATGAACAAGTTTTAGGGTACAAGCACAACAGCCGCAGAGGGTTTAAGAGTAGGCAGGCGGCAGAAGATGCTTACTCAAAGTTTGTGCGGAAACAGCCATGCAACAGTGTTGAAGTTGGCAACATGGATCGACAGTTTGGGCTGAAGAACCTCATCGTCTTCGTCCAGTACATCGACATTAAAGTGTTGTGGTGTTGGTGTGCTCGGTGTGATCATGTGTAAGATGTAGTAGTGGTGGTTAAGCTCAACAAGTAGGATACAAGGTTGCCAGAACTCTATGTTCGTATGAAACCAAACCAAGACGTTGCAACCATGTAGATAAAAAATACGGTGCTGCTAAATCTCAGTCGACTGAGACTTCGCGAAGTCTCAGTCGATGTTTATATTCCTTTGATCTTGTATGAAGATTCGTGCAAAGTTTTTTTTTTATTTTCTTCGTTTCCTTTTATACACTATGGCACTTGACTAAGACTTCAGGACGGAGATCTAGCCACACCCAAAAAAATATGCAGACAATCAATCAACCTGCGGATAATGATTTTTTACGTGCATATGTTCAATCACGCCCTAATAGGCCTCCATTGCGATCCGGATGGGACGAGAACGAGCAGGTCCGTGGTCGAGGCTGCGGGCAGGCTATCCTTGGCATTCATTGGCCGGCTGCCCCCCTATCGGCAATGGGCATATGCATGCATGCATGCAACGACGCCACGGCACGGCACGGGCCCTGCGATGCCATGAGATCATGCAGGAACAGTAGCAGGCTGCGATGGATCCATGCATGAGCTGCCTGCGTGCACGCAGCACGCAGCAGCGCTGCAGGAGCAGACTACAGTGGCGCCCTTGGACTGTCCTACGTACCCTGCCTGCCAACACATGCGTTCCGATCATCGCCTCTCCGGCGGTGCGTGGTGAACATATAAATCGCGTCACGGATTCACCTTCACCCGGCGTGTTGCAGCGACAACCAAACGCAATGCGATCATAGCAGGTGCCGACTAGCAGAAAAATAGATACTACCTTTTCGGTCCTTTTTACGCAGCTTCAGCAATGAACTCTTGCCGACCTACTGGTACTTAGCTGCACTGTACTAGGCACCATCCTTTCCATCCTTTCTACTCAAGCTACACGATCGTTTTGTCACGGAGGAATCGTAGGGCTTGCGGTACTGGCCGAGGCAATGTTCAAGACGGTCGATCGTGTCCATACCCAACCCGTCGGGACCGTACGTTGGGCGTACGCAGGCATGTGGAGACCGAGCAAGGTGTGAAACAGCCCGACGCCCGCCTCCGGCGCCGGTCCGTCCGGCCTGCTCGCCGGCCAATGCCGCCTCTGGCGAGGTACGTAGCACGTTAATAGCCGGAGCGGGAGGCCGGCGATCCGGTCAACGGCACGGGCAATAATGTGCGGCTGCCGTGGGCACGACGAGGAAGCAGGTCGGTCGTTTCCGTGCGCTGCATGCGCCTCTCTGCCCATCCGTTCATCTGTCCCAAGAAATACGGCCGGGCATATAATTGTCCTCACCTTGTCCCCGGTCAATTTGTACACTCGGTACCAACTTTTCTAATACCGGAAAATCAACAACTTCTACACTTCTACCACTACCCTTTTGGTGAACACATTCGCAACGAACGAAAGTGTACACACATTAAACGTTTTCTCTCTGTAGAGGCCGACGATTTCTTGTAGGGAAAGTGCTAGTTGTACACTACACGTAAGTAAAGAGGCGCGTGCATGGGTGCATGTGGTTTCGGTGAACACGTCCCTCCGCTCGGGAAGCAACGACACGTATGCCGAATGACCCTGCACGCATAACCGCACACAAAACTCACGTCACTTGGTGTCCGCTTGCACGTGTCATTTTTTTCTTAACATTTACAAAGCTTTTTCGTTCATCTCAAGGTTTCTTCTTAGTTGACCGATAAATGGAGAAAAGAAAATGTTAATCGCACGCACAACTTCTTCGTAAAAATTACTTACGTGAGAGGGACGGTAACCGTCGAGAGAAAATATGGGAATAACCGCCAGCCATTTATACACTAATCCAGTCCTACGTCAATACGATTTTGGTAAAAACAGCAAGTAAGAATAGCATCGCTTGTAAAAAAAGGTAGAAAATGGAGTCTGAATAACTGTCCCAAGTTAAGACGGTCTCGGTAATTGGACCACGAAATTGACGCGGGGTTGTTCCTTCAAAAAAATGTACAGTACCGCCGATTTTTTTTTTCAGAAAAAAGTACCGCCAGAGCATGCATGCACTTGGGAAGAAATTCTGGCTGAAAGCTGATGCAACTCCTGCAGCGTCTCCTTGCCGTTTAGCACGACAGGCAGGGCATGGTGGTGATCACTCATCAGCTCGTCCGTGGGAAACAGATGGACCACGACGGACGGACGGACGGACGGACGACGCATGCATACGTACGCACGCGCACATGCACGCCAGGAAAAACTGTTTCGTCCGTTGCAACAGCACTGGCACTGCAGAGCCCCGTGCATGGGTCTAGTACGTACGTGTGACATACCCCCTCCCTCTCGTAGTTTGTACTCAGTACGTGACAATTGATTAAGTTGCCCCTGAGATATTTTCGCCGTCAGACACGCGAAGTGCACGCACACGGCCGGTGTGCGTGCGTGCGTGCCAAATGACTAAGTTACGGGAAGCTCGTACGGTGTAGCAGCTCGAGGCGTCCAGCAATTTGCGAGACTTTGGAGTAACCATGCACCGGATCCAGACCCGATTCACGTAATCATGGCGCACTTTACTGTACATGGGGACTTTTGGACGAAAAGCATGGGCGTTCACAGGACCCGTCACGTACTTAGGTCTATTTCTACCTGGGATCCACCGGCCGTGGACTGGCTACCGGCCGGCCGGGGGAAGGCGCTCCTGGACGGACATGCTCATGGGCACGGCACGGCCACAGTCACTTTACTGTGGGCACTGCCGTTTTTAAGGCGCGAAAGCACCACCCCGCATGGCTGGCTCGCTAACCGGTAACCACCAACGCGTATTACCAACACGAAACGGGATGGCTGTCGTTGAATTCTTCTCCTCCTCCTCCTCCTCATCTGGCTCAGCTCAGCTCAGCTGCTCCCCCACCTCTCGCGTCTTCTATAAGTAGTGAGGCGCCGGCCGGTATCAGACCTCAGAGCACAACACGGTTGCGTAGGAGGAGAGACCAAGAGAGGAGGCGAGAGACATCGATACCAGCACCACTGAAAAAAGTCTCTCCCTCTCCCTCCTCGTCTTCTCCGGCCGGCTGCGGCGGCGGCCATGGGCGCTCCTCTGTCCTCCTGGCCGTGGGCGGGCCTAGGCGCATACAAGGCAAGCACTGATCAAGCTCTTCTTTCTTGGTCCCGTCGTCATTGATTGGAGACATGTGGACACGCGTGCTGACCTTGCTCTGTCGTCTATGTCTATCTTGATGTTGCAGTACCTGCTGTACGGGCCGCTGGTGGCGAAGGTGGCGCAGGCGTGGCGGGAGCAGGGCGGCGCGCCGACGGACTCGTGGTGCCTCCACCTGCTCCTCCTGCTGGCGCTCCGGTCGCTGACGCACCAGCTCTGGTTCTCCTACGCCAACATGCTCTTCTTCACCCGCCGCCGCCGCGTCGTCCCGGACGGCGTCGACTTCCACCAGATCGACGCCGAGTGGGACTGGTGCGTATCTACTTATTACTACCACTGCTGCTCGCCCATGCACGCTCGCTCCAGCCCACCAATGGCCGCCCGCCAGTTTTTCCTCTCACGCACCTACGTACCTACCTACGCACTTTGACTTCACTGTTCGTGCTCACGCCACGCACTGTACGGAGTAGTAGTAGCTGCGAGCAGCACACGCCATTAATCACCTGCACAGCTTGTGGATAGCCTCGACATTCGCGTCGTATTGGTTTGATTTGGCCAACTTGGTTTCGTCCGGTATACTATGTGATTTAAACTCCGTACCGTAAGTCCGTAACCATGGAGAAGAGAAAAGGGATCTCGCCTGTGCCGTTCCATTCGGGCATGATGAGCTCTGGTCAGCTCTGGCCGGTGGTGACCACGAGCTAGCACGCACGCCCGCGGCGCTCTTCGAGGGCACGCACGGCACTTGGCAGTAAATGCCGTAGTAATTGAATCCCGATTTGGGTGTCTGTTGGTCGACGGCCGAAGCAGGCGCAGCAGCACGCACCCCTCTCGGCATGAGATGAGCCGCGGCGAGGCAGGCAACTGCCCAGGCGCATTCAAATCGCGTGATGGCCGGGGCCGGAGACATCGCTTTCTCCAATTATTTTGGAGCTGCAGGAGTAGGACGCGAGACACTGAAACACTGCGGGAGTAATTTCGGCTGACGTTTTTACTGCCTTGGTTGCGCAGGGATAACATGGTGATCATGCAGACGCTGCTGGGGGCCATGGCGATCAGCAGCCCGCTGTTCCCGGCGATGAGCGAGCTCCGGGCCTGGGACCCGCGGGGGTGGGCGGTGGCGCTGCTGCTGCACGTCGCCGTCTCGGAGCCCGGGTTCCGGTGGGCCCACAGGGCACTCCACCGGGGCCCGCTCTTCAGCCGGTACCACTCCAAGCACCACGCGTCCCCGGTCACCCAGCCCCTCACCTGTACGTACACCTCCAGGAATTCTCTTGTAATAATGGTGAGAGTTCACCAGCTGACTCTGGCTTGTCTGGGATGCAGCCGCGTACGGCACGCCGCTGGAGGGCCTGGTCCTGACGCTGGCCATGGCGGCGCCGCTCGCCGGGGCGTTCCTGGCCGGGGCCGGGTCCGTGAGCCTGGTGTACGGCCACGTCTTCGCCTTCGACTACCTCCGGTGCATGGGGTACAGCAACGTGGAGGTCATCTCCCACAGGACCTTCCAGGCCTTCCCCCTCCTCCGCTACCTCATCTACACCCCAACGTGAGTGCTCACTTTTGTTCTTCATGGTCGTTGCCTCTAATCTGTTATTGTCAGTAAAACTTGCACAGTAAAAACCCTCTCTTTGTCATAAGATAGGTCCTTTTTAAGAATTTATCAGTACCAATGAATCAACCATGTTCAGGCGCAGACAAAACAACACTAACTAACATCAGCATCACGATGATACTCGCAAGATACTGCAGTGTAATTTTAGTAATCTGAAGAAGGTGACGGTGGAGCGTCAGTGTCCCGAAGTGCTTGCAGCTAGCAGTAGGAGTCACTGGGGCCATGTGTAGTGGATACGTACTCCATCGCGTGGGCATGGGCGTAAATGGAAGCTCCCGCCCAACCAACCCGAAAGGCGCCGGCCCGCACTGCCCGGAGCGGCGACGCCGACCGCTGCCGGTGCCCACCCCAACTGATCCCGGAGGCGCCACGCCACGGGGCCGTCGCTGTCGCCCGTGCCGCTTGCTAAATACAGATATACAGAGATCCATTAACCAAACCAAGCTGCATGTTGGGTGTCCCTTGATGGCCTATCACTAGGTGGCCGCAGCCGTCTTGTCAGGTTGATTAGCGGGCACAGTATGATTACTGCGCGTCACATCCTTTGTTGAGTTCTGACGGCTAACCAACCAGGGTTTGAGATCAAATTTGGGTGCCTTTGATGTACCTGCAAGGGTAGTAAATTACATTTACATGCATGTGTTCCTTCAGACTTGATGAGACCGGTGATTAATCATCTGTGTCCTGCATGTGGTGATCCTTCGACAGGTACCTGAGCCTGCACCACCAGGAGAAGGACTCCAACTTCTGCCTCTTCATGCCGCTCTTCGACCTCCTCGGCGGCACCGTGCACCCCAGGTCCTGGGACCTCCAGAAGGAGGTCGACCAAGGTACACACACATCGACCACCATGGCACAAAACCACACCACAAGCCTCAGTAAAAATTCAGCAGTGAACTGAACCGGACGATCCATGGTGAAAACTGCCTGCAGGGAAGAACGACCGGGTGCCGGACTTCGTGTTCCTGGCGCACGTGGTGGACGTGGTGTCCTCCATGCACGTGCCGTTCGCGTTCCGGGCGTGCAGCTCGCAGCCCTGGACGACGCGCCTCGTCCTCCTCCCGCTCTGGCCCGTCGCCTTCTGCATCATGGTGCTCCAGGTGCTCTGCTCCAAGACCTTCACCGTCAGCTTCTACTGCCTCCGCGGCGCGCTCCACCAGACCTGGACCATCCCGCGCTACAGCTTCCAGTACTTCATCCCGCCCATGAAGGACGGCATCAACCGCCAGATCGAGCTCGCCATCCTCAGGGCGGACCGCATGGGCGTCAAGGTGCTCAGCCTCGCCGCGCTCAACAAGAACGAGGCGCTCAACGGCGGCGGCACGCTCTTCGTCGACCGGCACCCCGACCTCAGGGTCAGGGTGGTGCACGGTAACACGCTCACGGCCGCCGTGATACTCAACGAGATCCCGGGTAGTGTCAAGGAGGTGTTCCTCACCGGCGCCACGTCCAAGCTCGGCCGGGCCATCGCGCTCTACCTCTGCCGGAAGAGGATCAGAGTCCTGGTACGTTTCGACGGTGATCAGATTGATCAATGGTGATCAGTACAACCAGATTGCAGTGGAATCATTCAGAAATTTGCGCCGTTGTTGCAGATGCTGACGCTGTCGTCGGAGCGGTTCCTGAAGATCCAGAGGGAGGCGCCGGCGGAGTTCCAGCAGTACCTGGTGCAGGTCACCAAGTACCACGCCGCCAAGACCGTCAAGACGTGGCTGGTGGGGAAGTGGCTGTCGCCGAGGGAGCAGCGGTGGGCGCCGGCGGGCACGCACTTCCACCAGTTCGTGGTGCCGCCGGTGATCGAGTTCCGCCGCGACTGCACCTACGGCAAGCTGGCGGCCATGCGGCTGCCCAAGGACGTGCAGGGCCTGGGGTCATGCGAGTACACGATGGAGCGCGGGGTGGTGCACGCGTGCCACGCCGGCGGGGTGGTGCACTGCCTGGAGGGGTGGGAGCACCACGAGGTGGGCGCCATCGACGTCGACCGGATCGATGTCGTCTGGAAGGCGGCGCTCCGGCACGGCCTCTCGCCGCCGTGATGCACGCGTGCCCGGCCGGCTGGCCACGCCCAGCCTCTGTACTGTACGTGCGCGGCGGCCGGAATAACGCGCCGGCTGCCCGTTGGATGGGTGTGCGTGCGTGTGTTGATACTTGATTATAAGTTGATGTAGCCTTGGATGGTCACGTGTTATGTAATGTACGTAGTACGAATACCGCAAGAGCGACAGGAGACGGCTTGTTTGTAACTCCGTGACACCAGAAAGAAACGTGATGGGAGCTCGTTTCGACACTCTGTTTGCGTGGCTGCGCCCTGTCAAGTATAGAAGGATCTACACCTCGACTTGGCAAATATGGCTCCGCGGACTTGTCGGAACACTACTCTAGACAGCGTCGAGCGGCCCCTAAATATGGCCTTCAATGTCCTGTTGTAAAACCGCACTCTTCATATCAAAATTTTAAGTACATGCAAATCCATGCACATCAATTATGCACATGAATATCACACGTAAATAGCATTTGTTCCTAGTGAAGAAAGCAAAGTTCAAACATAAAATTTATTCGAAGTACACAATTCAAACATAAAACTAAACACTTTTTTTTGAAACGGAGGCAAAAGATTTACCTCATCCATTGATTAAGTGAGAAATATAGTGTTTTGGTTACAAACGATGCCCAAGAGTGGACCAAAATAGAATAAGGACACCACTCTCCCAACACGATTAGACCCAAGTGTTTCCCCCCGTGATGAACCAAAGTTTACCGTCTTTCTTTATACCCTCAGGGACGATTGTCGGCGGTGCAGACTTATGGCAGATGACCCTAACATTTTTCTTGTTTCAAATGGTCCAACTTAGAAGCATATTGAGGGATGCCATGGCGCACCTATTTGAAATGTTGTTTCAAATGTTGATCCACCACTCTTTGGTTGAGCACTCCAAGTACCAAGCGGTAGTGTCAAGATTTGCAAATTGTATCCATTCCTTCACCGAGCCCCATAGCCTCATTGTGTACCGACATTTGGAAACAAGTGTGAATTGGATTACTGCTCCCTTTTGCATGGGGGCATAAGTCGCAGTTTGGCCAACCACGTTTAACCAACCTATCCGTCGCCCAAATTCTATTTTGAATGGCCAACCAAGAAAAAAGAAAACCTTAGTAGGGGCCCAAGCTTTTCAACCATTCTTTCTATGGAGGTGCGGGTTGCACCCAAGATTTGAGCCATGTAGGTGGAGGCCACTGAGTAGTGGTCGCTAGATGTGTACTTCCAAGATATGTCGTTGTCGATGCCTTCTAGAAGGTTGACATTCAAATCTCTAGCAAAAGGGCAGTGAATTGACGGACGTGGTCCAAGGATACGATTTCGGTGATGTTGAACTTTAGCACCCAAGCATTGTCCTTCAGAGCATATTTGACCTTCCAATTTTTCCTCCTCGAGCACTCGAAGATGGGAGGAGTGATCTCAATTGGTTTTTTGGCATGCAAACACTACAAAATGGATGACTTTTAGTGGCGGTTCACTTGTGTCATGTAAAACCGATTTTCCTCACCGAATACGTGCTACTGACGGTTTCGCACGTCACGCCATTCGTAATCGAAGCGCCGTCAGAAAAAAAAACCGTGTCAGTTCCAGATCCAGGGGAGGTGAGCGGGAAGCTGGGGTGCCGGGGTGGCCAAGAATCCCCATGACAGAGGAGGCTGGGTCTGGGAAGAGGCCCGACCAAGGAACAAAGGGAACATGGAGGTGGTCAGTGGCACCGGAGCGGCGTCCGCCGATATGGGCTGGTGGAGCGATGGGGCACGGCGTGAGTCGCGAGACCTCATCCTCGCTAAGCTCTCTCTGTAACACACTAGAGTCTCTCACTGCAAAAACCATGAAACTATTTGGTTTTCATTGAGTAGTTGCAAAGTGCACCTATTGATCTTGAAGATTCCGATGCATCTTCAGAAAATTTCTGAATAGCTCTCCATCTTATTCTGAAAGGTGGAATTGTACTCTGGGCTTCTCAAAATCATGCATTCGGCCTATTCCTTCATTCTAGTCCTCCACGATCATATTGTGCAAAATGACACAACATGTCATCATCTTCACATCCTTCCTAGATGCTTCTTGGACTATTGCAAAGTGACTTTGTTTGTTGCCATGGGGATCAAATATGGTCTTCACACTAGTCATCCACTAAGGACACATATCATCGGCAAGTATACTTGGCCATGGGCAGCCGACCCGGCCCGAAAATCTCGGGCCAGGTCGGGCCTGATCTTGCCAGGCTTAGGCCTGAAAATTGAGCCTGACTAATAGATCGGGTCGGGCTCGAGCTTGCGAAAAACAAGATTTTAGCTATAGTCGGGCCGGGATGTGTTGAGCTTTTATGGGCTTGGGCCGGACTCGGGCCCGATTTATTAGGCCTGACGGCCAGGCCGGGCCAGGCTTGGTATGTTGTAGTTGTGTCCATTGATGGTGTAGTCGCATAGTGGCGCTTCCCCATCACAAAGTCTCTTGAACATCAGAGATCGCTAGAGCACATTGATATCATTGTGAGAACTAGGCATGTCAAATACACAAGTCCCTTGATGCCATTGCTTCTAGTATGATGGTGGTCTCTTTGACGTGACATTGATACATCTGTGCAAACCTTTGGGATAGTTCTTCCATTGCCAATGCTTGGAATCAACTGAAGCGAGAATACCTGGAAAACGTCTTGCCGTTCCAATAGCTATCAACATTTCTTTATTTTTCACTTTTGGTTCTCTAAGATACCGCTCCAAACACCTTCACTAGGGCGCGGGCAAACCTCACAGTGGTATCAAGGCTTGTGCTCTCCATCATCTGGACCATCTCACCAACAACATTGGCGGTGGTACCTAATGCAAGAATCCTCAATGCAGCCGTGTGCATTTTTGCAACTACAACAATCCTTTGGAGCCTGAAGTAGGGATCGTGTGCCTCCAATCCCTCCACCATGCACAAGAACAAGGGTCTGCGCATGCGGAAGCGTCGATGAAAAATATTTCAAGGAATAGTGGTCGAGGGGAAAGCAGGCCTTGTAGAGCAATCGTGTGCCAGCGACCCTATCCCGGTTTAGAAGTCTCCTCCCTTTGATCGAACTCTTGAAGTTCATAATGTGCTCCACTTCCCTCTCCATTTCCTCCTGGATGTTGATCATCATCATCATCTCAACATCATCGTCGCCCGAATTCGACGTATTGAAGAACTCTTCTGGAATTAATTCATCCAGCTCCTTGTCTTGATACTCCTCATCCGACGAATCCATCGTTTTGTCTACTAAAGAATCCCAAAAAGCTGATCGGGCATTTTGTCAAACACATAAAAGGCAAGGCGTATGAAGAGAAGAACCTAACGTACCGCGTGGCATCAGGGGCGGCGAGCCTGGCGAGGAGGAGTTTTGTGGCGGTCATGGCGATGCTAAGGGGTTGAGACTGCGACAGAGCTAGGGTGATAACGGAGATAGGGGAGGGTCGGCGCGGATGAGGGAGAAGAGAGGTGTGAAAATGGTTGGTTTGGCTATGTCGGGGAGGGGGGATTTGATGAAATTTGTAGTGGGTCTTGTCTGCCGGTTTTGACGTGACGGACGCGGCTGGGCTCGTCCAGGCCTCCCAATATCTGACCTAGATATGAGGTTGCCAGTTAGCCCGAATGTATAGGTCCTGTTTGAGAAGCCCAACTGAGTCGTGATTTTATAAACGGTCACTAAGCAGGCCATCCGCCGGATGAGCCTTTGGGAAGAGTAAATTACAAAAACCATCATAATGGTGCAAAAGCAGTGAGCCACCGCCCGGCCACCCCGGGCACTTGCCCGGGCTCACTGGTCACGAGACAGCGTACAGACGTGATAAACAACGAGGCAAATTCTGCCATGCATGGTGGTTTACCCCGGGCAACAATGTACCTGGTGATAAACAATGGGCTCCTACCAGAAAAGAAGTGGGGTGGGCTCCTACCAAGCGTCCAACTAATATCGTGATGAGGCCTACGAACGAAGGTTACGGGATGAGGTGTTCTAAGCTCATTCATTCTGGCCCTCTGATTTTAGGTGCGGGCCCAATATCGTGATGAATGCTAAGTCTCCACCTCATCTCCGTAACAACTTCCCGTAAAAACTTCCCGTAGCTGTAGCAAAGTTCGCTAATTAATTCGGGATGCCAAACGCCTTCACCAAGCATAATGTTCAGCAGTTACTCGAGAGGAAACGAGCAGTCATTTCGGCGGTTTGTTTCTAACGTACCGTAGGGACTAACAAGTGGCAAGTGAAATGGAGGCTGGCACAGGCGCACGTCCGACCGACGGCGGGTGGAACGAATCCATCTCTAGGAATGGCTTATACATCCTCAACTACTTGTTGCTTCTTGCTTTTTCTTATGTTTAGGTAAGATTGCACACTAATTTGAAGATTAATAGATTTAGGGCTTAAATTTATAGGTCAGGCGATCGGGCATTTGCCTCGTTCTTTAGCACGCTAGTGGTATATTCTATATGTTTCTCTTTTCTTACAATCTCTCTATGTTGAATATGTTCAAATCACAACACCTAATCTATGTGAATTAGAAACTCATTCTTTTTACCTTGTAGTGTCCTA
The DNA here is from genome assembly GCA_032464435.1 of Aegilops umbellulata. Taxonomy (NCBI): domain Eukaryota; kingdom Viridiplantae; phylum Streptophyta; class Magnoliopsida; order Poales; family Poaceae; genus Aegilops; species Aegilops umbellulata. The sequence goes on from CP136059.1 coordinate 421,976,623, forward strand.
TAAGATGTTTGGATGCTAATTTTTTTCATTGTTTTTAGATAGCTCACCACTTAGCTATACTTTTAATGTCAACATAGCAAGTTTAGCTCTATGCATGGCCTAGCTTTATGACTTATGGCCTCCAAGCCTTTTGACACATGGCGCCCTCCAATGACTCATCTTCACCGAGTATCGTGCAGTAGGTACTCGGCAAACCTGTGAACACTTTGTCGAAGACGACACTTGGTAAACGTCGAGGACACGCGCCACCCTTTAGTGGATCCATCTTTGCCGAGTATGGTACGAAAGATACTCGACAAACACAACATGCCAAGTGGCAGGCACCGTTTCCGTAAGCTGGCCGTCAACCTACTTGATTTTGCCTTGTAGCTTATGTTGACACTGGGTAAAGTCATTGGTGAGTATTTGAGGGAAGGAACTCGGTGAAACTGAATAGGGTACGCCGAATAGAGTTTGCCGAGTGTCACAATCAGTAAACTGGTTGCTGAGCGGATATCGGCCTTGGCCGAGTACCCTTGGTACTCTACAAAGAACTGGATTCCAGTAGTGTATTAAACTTAATATTGATATATCATATACTCCCTATGTCCTAGAATAAGTGTACTAAAGTTGAGACACTTAGTTTGCTTTAAACTTACATTTGAATTACTACTATGTTTAATTTTTCACTTCATTATTATGGATTTTTTGTTCCGAAGTTTGTGGCTATTTTATACTATATTGTATATCCAAATACTAGATTTTGATTTTTAAATTAGACACTTGGCTCAACCTTGCCCAGGCTTCACAAAAATTCTGGCTCCGCCACTGGCAAAAGTCATCAAACATCCACCGAAATGCATGGTTTCTGGTGTTTTTCGTGAAGTATTGATAACTTCGACCCATTTGTGATGGTTTTTTTTTCTTTTACAATTTACACCTTTGAGGAGCATGGTTGTAGCTAGCTATGGCTCTGCAGGAAGGGTGTGCATGCATGGATCGATCGCAGCCGGCCGGCCACTGTTCTTGCATGCTGCTGCGCGTGGTCAGGAACTCAGGCTGGGGATACCCTGCATGCAGGCATGCAGGTTGCAGAGGGCCCCTGCCGTGCATGCATATGCCCATTGCCCATTGCCGATCGGGGGGCTGCCGGCCAATGAATGCCAAGGAAAGCCTGCCCGCCCACAGCAAACCCAACGTCGCGACCACGGACCTGCAGCTCGTTCTCGTCCCTTCCGGATTCGTTCTTCACCAGAGTCAGTTCGTTTGGGTAGGGCAACGGGAGCGTATTCGGGCCCTTTCTAGGATGCGGTGCCATACGCCCAACGCGCGGATGCATTTCGGCCGCATCCTGTCCGCGTACATTTTTCTTTGCAAGCCCTTAATTTTTTTATTATTTATTTTTGATACATGGAAATACATCACCAAATTTTGACTAGAAAAATAAGACAGAAAAAATAAAAATCACAAGAATACATTTTAGAAGATATCCAACTTCCATAACTGCTCCTATAAGTTGCATTAGTGCCTTTTCGATGCATTCATTGTTTATCTGCGGAGGAGGCTCGATCTTGCGTGCTTTTTTTTTCGAGTCTAAAGAAGTAGAGGTTGCTTCCTCGCATCTAGTCTCATGTCTAGCCTCTAATCTAGCAACCAATGCACTAGTCTCATCTCTAGCCTCTATGCTAACTAAAAGTGCACGAACATCTACTAAATTACGCTCTATCAATATATCGATGTGCTCTTCTCCCAATACCGAAACTTACATCCATGCTACACAATAAAATTTTAAGTTAGCACAACTAGTCAAATCCGAGAGCACAACTGAAGCTAAAAAGAGCACATACCCCATCGTTTTAAGCACCTGATGAACATCAATCCTGGATGTTCCGGCATTGTAGACACGCGGCGCACGACTTTCTTTGGGTAGTGGTCGCACTTAATGAATGGCAACGGTGCGCCGATGATATTTTGGGCTAGCACCGAGCCCGGCTGACCGCCATTCATGTATCCGCCGGCGGATCATCGACGGTGTAGATCCGAGCGGCTAGAGGAGGAGCCACTACCTGCATGCGGCCTTGTCAGGGCCAATCCATGGCGCGGCGCGGCCTCCCACAGCCGGGCGAGCTCAAGACCGACCGGACCCGCTCCAAATCCGGCCGGCGGATGTGCAAATCAGATGGCCGTGGTTGGATAGCTCGGGGGCGCCAAGGGGAAGGGGAAGGGAAAGAGTGGGGGAGAATGGAGAAGAGTGGAGGAGGACGGATAGAAAAAGGCGTCCCTGTGCCACCGACGAGCGAGCCAGGGGAGGACACGCGCAGACGGCTCGCCTGTCCACGTGCTGCCCGTTTCACCCCAAAAGCGGCGTAAACTTGGGCCGGAAGTGGGTCGAAAGCGGACATAAAATGAACAAAAGTCCGTTTGCGCCCACGCCTGGGCCGTCTGGTTAGTCCATTTTATCCCAAACGGACGCACTCGGACAAGATGGGTCCGCGCGGTGGATTTGGCCTCGCACAAATGCTCGTGAAGTCGTGATGCAGTTGGAGGTTGAATATTTCTCCGTTTTAACCTCTGGTCCTTCTCTCTTTTCGTTCATTGGATTCGATGTTGCTACGCGCTAGCACAGGAACGTGACGATCTCCAGGAATGAACAAACCGAACCAGCGCCTTTTTCTTTTCGCCATTAATTACGTAGCAGAGTGCGTGTGTGCGTTGCATCTCTAACAATCCGTATGCCAAAGAGGAGCATCAAGACCGACGGGACGACGATACCGGCGGTCGATCGAAATGGTTCTCGGCGTCGGACGACGGATCGTCGGTCGAGGGGAAGCAGGTCGCCGTCCGTCGACCGGCGGCCGCAGGGGAACCCCGCCGCCCGCGTGCGAATTCAATTCCATCTGCACTAGTATAGTCGAGTCGTCGCCCATTAGTGAATGATCGCCCGCGCCCCACCTGCCAAACTCCCAACTGATGTAGTACAACTTTTATACTCCGAGGTCAACCCACTTGCATGCATGGCCGGCCCGTCGACGCCAACACGATATGCAGCTTTGCTGTGGCATCTCAACATCGCCGATCCTACCATATGCAGTATGTGGCTGATCACCGATCATTGAACGATCACATAACTTTTTTTCCGCCTTAGCATGATCCATGCTGCGTGGTACTGGTACAGGCCCCCCGTGCGTGCGTTTCCGGCGTTCATTCGTCCGGTCGGCGATGCCCAGTCGAATCCCGATTCCACGGCGGGGCTCAGGCCACCGCGCGACCCTAAACGAACGTCCGTTTTGTCCGGATTCTGTACGTTTAGGTAGGGATTTGGAGTCGTGTTCGGACGTGTCCTGGGATGCGGTGGCCGTGCGCCCACCGCGCGGCCGCATCCTTCTGCCCCATCCTCTTCGTGTCTATTTGAAAAAACGGCGTTTCAAATGTCAAGCCCCAGTTCACGACCTCAGTTCATCACGCCGGCAATAAAGCCAGCGGCCTACACGTCCATCGCCGGCATCGGCCAGCGGCCGGCAACACAACCAGCCTCCAAAATGAATAGTTGTCTTCGCCAGCAACACAGTCAGCGGCCGGCAACACAGCCGGTCTCCAAAATGAATGTTTTCTCACCGGCACACTGCCAGCGGCCCAGTGGGGGGGGGCACCCATGCCAGCCTCCAAAAAGAACGGCCACGCCAATCGGACGACCTAGTTCAGGCCTTCGGCGTCGACCATCTCCTTCTGCCTGGCCTCGAACCAGGCCCTCGTCTTGTCGCTCATCTTCGACAAATCCACACTCATGATCGCAAGGGCCATCTCCTTCACTTTGGCGGCAGTATTGGTGGCCTCGACGTCGAGCTGCCTCTGCCTGGCCTTGACGTTGTCGGCCTCGATGTCGAGCTGGCTTTGCCGGGCGGCTTCTTCCATGTCGAGCTGCCTTTGCCGGGCCTCCTCCTCCATGTCTATCTTCCTCTTCTTGGCCGCCTCCTCCATCTCAAGCTTCTTTCTTTGAAGGTCTAGGTATTGCTTCATTTGCTCGTCCTTGCTTTGCCGCTTCTTCTCGTCCCTCACATCCTTTTGAGTCATCATGCCATGCAAAGTGTCATGCAATGCCATGGATGAGGCATCACGTATGTCATCAACCTTGGAGTTGGTCTTGCACCGCGGCCTCTTCAACGCCTCGCCATCTCCACCTCCGGCGAACTTGGCCGTCTTCAGTCCTCTCTTCCTTTGTAGTTCACCGTATTGGTCCTTGAACTTAGGGCAATTGTTGATGATCGTCCAACAATGCGTAAGAGTGAATGGCTTGTCATTGTGTCGGGCCTTGCATGCCTCCAAAGATTGAAATGCCTACACCACATGATCAACAACAAGCGAACATGCAAACATATACATGGCCGAAGTCTCATGGCCGTAGCAATGGAAAGGGCAAGAAAAAGGAGAGCATACCATGTCCCCAACGCCGAGACCACTCACGGGCCGTGCTTCAACGCTCTCAAATGCGGCGCAATACTTGTTGCACTCTTGTTGGATAAACAACCATCTTTTTTGAATCGAGCCAATGCCACAGTTGCTTGTAATTTGGTAGGGCTCAAACATCTTCCTTTCATGGAATGTTTTGTGGACTCTCGTCCAAAAATTAATGCCCTTTTGTTGCGCGCCGGTCCTCGGATCTTGGCTAATCTCCATCCGAGCTTGGCAAATCAACTTGTCCTCATCTTGTGTATATGAACCCGTGTGAATGCTCTTCCGCTTTTTTTGTGCTTCCGCTCTTTGGGTGAGCTCGTCGATGAACAATGACGCACCACTAATATCAACGTCATTGCCTTCTTCTTCTTCATCATCACCTTCGACATAGATGTCATCGTCTTCATGCCACGAGTCACCATGGTCGTAGTCAGCACGGTCGTGGGCCTCTTCATCGGGGACGTACTGGGCGCGGCCATCCTGACTTTGGGTCTCACCGGGGTCGTAGGCACGGCCATGCGCACCCTCGAAGATCACGTCCTCCATGTACTGGTTGTAGAAGGGGTCGTCGACCGTTGGCGTTGGGGTTGGCATTCCGTCAAACAAGACGCGGGGGGCCGGCATGGTGCCCGTGAACGGTGCCCGCGCCTGCTTTCTTTGCATCTCGACGGACGGCCGCCCGCCGCTGCTGGACCCAGGCATGACGTTGAGGTCGATGACGGCCGCGTGGCACGGTGTGGACAGCGCGAACAAGCCCACGTCCGGCGACGCCGAGAAACGGGTCTGGCCGTCGTGCCTTGGCGGAGGAAAGCCGGGCGACATGGGCGCGACGCGCGACGTCGGCGACTGGCAGTGCGTAGGCCGGGCGACCGACGAGTCTGTGCTCGCCGGGCCGACGGCCGCTGCAGGGAACCCCGCCGGACGGCCCATGCCAAGCATGAGGATGGCGTGCGCTTTGCTAACGAGGTCCTCCTTCTCGTCGGCAGCGGCCTTGCGCCGCGCGGCCTCCAGCTCCTCGCGCTGGGCGGCGAACTTGGCCGCGACGGCATTGACCTTGACGGCCGCTCTCCGTTCCCTCCTCTTGGCCGATTCCGCGTCCAATTTGACGATCTCCTCCGACGTGCACTCCGACCGCGGCTTCCTTGGCGCCTTCTTCTTTACCTTTGTGGTCGGGTCGACGGCCAGGCCGCCGGAACTCGGCGGGGCGTCGGCCATGGACGGGGGAGAGAGGGGGCGGCGGGAGGGACGTGGGAGGGTTTGGGGTAAATGGCGCCAATTGGGCGTGGGGGTTTTGGTTTCTCCCACCGACAGGCGAGTCAGGGAAGGACAAGCGCGCGCGTCCGCCCGTCTGCGCGCTGTCCGTTTCACCTGAAAACCGGCGCAAACGTAGGCCAGGGATGGGTCGAAAGCGGACACAAAACAGACAAAAGTCCGTTTACACCCGCGCGCTGGGCCGTCTCGTTTCTCCCTTTTACTCCAAACGGACAGAGGCGGATAGGATAAGGTCGCGCGGTGGAGTTGGCCTCACAGAGTCACATGCATGCACGCATGCTCGTTTGTGTGCATGCATTGCACGAGCGTGACTCCTCTGCAGTGGATTTGCGCGTAGGTGCCACAAAATCAAACCACCTTTGCATGTTGTGCTACGATTTTTTATACGCGTACGCATGAATGCTGACGGTGACAGGGGGTATAATACGACGCGGGTATACTTTGCTGGCTTGCCGCTGCACGCACGCGGCCGGGTTCACTGTTGCGGGAACTGATTGCGACCGGAGCGTATGGGCGAGGAACCGCGGCCAACGTCTTTGTGCCACAGATACTACATAAAATTCATTATTAGTGGAGTCCTCGATTAGGGGGGTGCTAGTACTAAATTACAAGGAGTAGGATAATCATTCGCTGTCTGTCACCGAGTGGTTTGTCGAGGTGAAGTACTGAAGTACTTCCTCCGTAAATAAATATAAGAGCGTTTAGATCACTAAAGTAGTGATCTAAATGCTCTTATATTTCTTTACAGAAGGAGTAGTACTAATGGAAGTCAGTCTGCGTGCCTGTCGTGTGATAACCAAACTGAACTGAATGTTGGTATCCATCCCTTGATGGTGTATCATTTACTTGATTGACAGCCCGACTGCTGCAGCCGTCTCGTCAGGTTATTTACCAGCAGGTTGTCAGACGGAGGAGGGATTAGTTAATGTGCGTCACATCCCTTGTGAGTTCTGACCAGCACTAACCAACCAAGTGATGTTTTCGATCGATAACATACCTCCAATAACATCATCATCGCTCAACTATACTGGCCATTCGCTGTCTCGGAGTAGTTCGTCGAGATGGAGTGAGTACACGAAACCTGGAGCCTCCTACGGAGGCGATTAGGGTTTCTGCGTAGCGACGGCGGGGCGCGAGCGAGCTGAGCGAGATGGCTGCATCGGGCTCTGGCAAGACGACGGATGACGCCCCTCTACCTCGGGGGGCTTCAGATCGCGGGAAGGAGGCGCGAGCAACCCCGGGTTCGCCAGGCGCAGCTAGGGTTCATCTTGAGGAAGCCCTGGGAAAACTCGGGATCACGGACGAGGAGGCAACTCCGCTGATTCTAGATGATCGTGAGGATGAGATTCCGACGAAGTGGCTACTAGCGGGGAAGGTGTTGCACGGAAACTTACTTCACATCCAGACGATAGGTAATGCCCTTCGCCCGGCTTGGGGGAATCTTCGAGGTCTGCAATTTCGATCTATGGGAGACAACATGTTCGTGGTGGAGCTGGAATCCAAGCGCGACATGGAGAGAATTTGGGCAGGATCGCCATGGCATGTTAGCAATCATGCAGTGATTCTTGTTGATTTTGAGGAATACATGCGTCCGGACGAAGTGAAATCTGATCGGCTTCATCTTTGGGCTCGGGTCATTAAGCTTCCATACAACCTTAGAGATGATGCATGGGGAATTGAGATTGCAAAGCAGATAGATAAAGATGCTATGTCTGTGCAGTTTGATCATATGGGCGGCTATCTGCGTGCGTGGGTCTCTGTATGATCAAACTGCACAGACATAGCATCTTTATCTTGATCATATGGTTGAACTGAAAAATTATAGTGTGAGCCACATTGATGTGGTTGTCAAAAAGGCTGGAGTTGATTCTCCGGGATGGAGATTTACTGGTTTCTATGGAGCTCCGAGAGTGGAAAATCGACATCACAGTTGGCACTTCATGAGAAGTTTATACGGCATCGAACATCAAGCATGGATGTGCGTAGGTGACTTCAACGAAACACTATACGGGACTGAAAACTTCGGTCGTGCTGCACGGCCGGAGTGGCAAATGCGAGCTTTTCGCGAAGTCATTGATGAATGTGCTCTCCAGGATCTTGGATGGGCAGGCGTGGAGTACACATGGGATAACTTGCAACAAGGTGCTGCCAATGTCAAGGCGCGCCTGGATCGGGCTCTAGTCAATTCGACTATGTCGAACCTGTTTGAGGAGTCCAAGGTTAGACATGTTAGCTCTATCGAGTCAAATCACTGTTTTATTGTAATTGAATTGCGCGAGCTTAACAATCACAACTATAATAAAGGGGTGAAGCAGTTTCGTTACAAGAACGTGTGGCAATCACATGCCGACTATGATGATCTTGTTAGTGAATCATGGCAACGGCTACATCAAGGTCAAGGCCTTGCAGGTATCGCATGTACTCTTTCCAAGATGCAGGGCAAACTTGGTGCACGGGTGCAAAAGAATTTAGTAACCTCTCTAGAACGGTCAAGTTACTGCAAAAAAAGACGAGAGATTGCGCCGGCATGCAGTTGGCCGGGGGCCTTTGGCAGAGGAATTGGCAAAAGCTCAGAAACTCAGGGAAGCCCTCGAAAAAGAAGAAGTGTGGCTCCGGCAGCGCTCAAGAGTTTGCTGGCTGCGCGCGGGTGATCGCAATACAATCTATTTCCAAGCCCAGGCGAAGCAACGGAAACGTATGAATCGCATAGTTAGTTTGAAGCGCCTTGATGGGTCTATATGTGCGAATTCAGAAGAGGATAAAGTGGAAGTACAAGATTTCTATCAATAACTCTATACATCACAGGGCTTTCACAACATTGATGGACTGTTACAGTTTGTGCCAGAACGGGTTACTCCGGAGATGAATGTTGACCTAATGCTCGCTGAGCACTTATCAGGGATTATTTTAGGGCCAGGATGTCCTCCTATTCACTCATTAATGTTTGCTGATGATTTACTGATTTGTGGACAGGCTACTACAGTTGAAGAAGCTACTCATATGCTCCAAATTCTTCAAAGATTTTGCAACCTTTCAGGTCAAATGCCAAACTGGAGCAAGTCTGCTACTACCTCCGTCCAAAAATACTTGTCATCAAAATGGATAAAAAAGAATGTATCTAGAACTAAAATACGTCTAGATACATCTCTATTTATTCATTTTGATGACAAGTATTTACGGACGGAGGGAGTATTATTTTCAGCAGGAATGTCGATGCCATCAATAAGGAGGGTATTAAAAGAATTTTTCCGGTGCAGGATATTAGCGATAGTTCTATCTATTTAGGAAATCCTTTAATCCTCCCTGACAAAGATAGATCCAGTGCTTATGATTTTGTTGCCGACAAATTTAAAGTTATATTGACTGGCTATAAGGCTAACAAACTTTCACATGCAGCTAGATTAACTCTGAGCAATTCAGCTTTCGCTTCCATCCCTGTCTACTATATGTCAAATATCCTTTTCTCTAGGAACTTATTGCCAAACTTACTTCTATCATTAGGAATTTTTGGTGGACAGGAATAAAAGAAGACGCATCCAAGAAAGCTCTTTGCCTTAGGGCATGGAAGGACATTTCACTAGTAGAAAAGGGGGCAAAGGTTCAGGCCGGGTAAGCCCATTAGTCCCGGTTCAGTCCAGAACCGGAAACAATGGGTGCATTGGACCCGGTTCGTGAGCCCAGGGGGGCGCCCGGGCCACGTGGGCTATTGGTCCTGGTTCGTCTGGACCTATTGGTCCCGGTTGGTGGGACGAACCGGCCAATGGGCCTCGCTCCTGGCCCACCACCATTAGTCCCGGTTGGTGGTATGAACCGGGACCAAAGGCTCCCCTTTAGTCCCGGTTCATGCCACCAACCGGGACTAAAGGGTTGGTTCTTAGTGCGCTCAGAGTTTAGTCCCACCTCGCCAACCGAAGGGCGCTCACACCGGTTTATAAGCCCGTTCCTCTCAGCCTTGTTGAGCTCCTCTCAAAGTGAAAGTACATGCCCCTATACAGGGAATTTGACCTAAATTCATTGTGAATTTCTCTGAAATTCATAGAAATTGATTATGAATTTAGGTTGAATTTTCTCTATAGGCGCATCTATGTTCATTTTTTTTAGTAAAGTTAATCACAAATTTGTGATTCACACAAATTTCAAAGAATTCAAATTTTAACTATTCTAATTTGAAAACTAATGGCACTAACAGAAAGTTTATAATTTTTGGTTCCTGGGTTAAGAGATACATAGCTGGAGAGGGATCTCTGTGGAGAAAGATTGTAGATAGTAAATATAATACTAAAAATCCTAACATTCTGTGCTGTAGAGACCCACACCCTTCCCAGTTCTAGAAGAGTTTTATGTGGGCCCTGCAGGCAGTGAACATGGGGTATAAATGGCAAATAGGTGATGGTAGATTGGTTAGATTATGGGAAGATACCTGGTATGGTAACACTCCCCTAGCCACACAGTACTGGGACCTATATGTTTTGGTTAATGAAAAGAATAAAACCATTGCAGATCTCTGGGATGGACATGAGCTCAAATGCACCTTTAGAAGGACCTTCTCGGATGAACTGATGTTACAATGGTTTGAATTGATTGAAATACTTTCCCTGACTGACTTTACTCAGGGGACAGACTCTTTGATTTGGAAGTATGAGTCTAAAGGAGTTTATTCTTCTAAGTCTCTATATGCTATTGTTAATTTCAGGGGGGTGCAGCCTATTTACCTCCCTGCTGTTTGGAATGTGAAAGTACCACCTAGAGTTCAAGGGTTTTTGTGGCTTTTTTCTCAAAATAAAATCATGACTTGTGATAATTTGAGGAAAAGAGGCATAGCAAAACCACTAGAATGTGTTTTTTGCAAAGAGATTGAGTCTGTCCATCATTTGCTCTTTGAATGTGTAGTAGCTAAGCTGGTCTGGACAGAGGTAGAATGTGTCTTTAACATCTCAGTCAGTGGCTTTGTTTCTGTTGTGAGCTCCGCTGTCCTGTGGGGACTTTGGAATTGTAGGAATTCTGTAGTCTTTAATAGATGCTCTTGGATTTCTATGAAACAGGTCTTGGGAAGAGTCTATCGTTATCTGAGAGACTGGACCAAGCTGTTCCCAGATCTCCAGGGAGGGAAAATGCAAGAGTTTCAGGAACTGATCTGGGAGCGGCTGAGAAAACCATTGATGCTGGAGCCGGGCTGATCTGTCGCAATTGGTTTGAAGATCAAAACGCTGGAGAGGGGCTCTAGAAGAATGCAGTGGGAAAGGCTGCTCATGGTGGGAGGACCACTCTGGAGTATCAACTAAAGCACCCCGAGGAAGCTGACAGCATTCACGTGGTCAACATCGGGTGGGGGCCTCTGTCAGTTTAGAGCAGTTTGGCATAGATGTTGCTGAGCTTGGTGTGTGTTAGGTTAAGGTTGGTGACCTGAGGTTTGTAGTTCCGGGTGGCAAGTTACTTTGGTGGTTCTGTAGTTTCAAGTGTTGGCGTTTGTGGGAGGAGGCATGATGCTTCTTCTCTTTGAGTCCGTTTCTTTATTTTGTCCTGTTGAGTCCTGGTTTTGTAAGACTTGTCCTGCTGTGGTTTCTTTCTATATGAAATGGAACCGGGGGGCGATCCCCTGTTTATCGAAATTTTTTTTGGTAATTTTTCTTAAACTAAAAGCAAAAAGAAATAGAAAATAAAGCAAAAAACAAAAGAAAATAAATAATGCAGAAAACAAAACAAAAAAACTGAAAAAAGTAAAAAATAGCAACAATAAGTATTTTGTTGTAAGTAGAACAAAATAAAATAAATAAAGCAAAAAAGAAAACAAAAAACAAAAAAAAGTGTTGAATTAAAAAAAAAGAAAAAAGAGAAAATAAATAATGCAGAAAACAAAACAAAAAACTGAAAAATAAAATAAAAATAGCAACAATAAGTATTTTGTTGTAAGTAGAAACAAAATAAAATAAATAAAACAACAAAGAAAACAAAAAAAACAAAAAAAGTGTTTTCAAATTTGAAAACTAATGGCATTAACAAAAAGTTTATATTTTTTCTAAAACTAAAAGCATAAAGAATTAAAAAATAAAGCAAAAAACAAAAGAAAATAAATAATGCAGAAAACAAAACAAAAAACTGGAAAAACTAAGAATAGCAACAATAAGCATTTTGTTGTAAGTAGAAACAAAATAAAATAAATAAAGCAACAAAAAAAAGTGCCACCTACTGGGCCCCCACGACCTGAATATGACTAGAAACCCATCCATGGGCCAGGATTCAGGCCCGCAGGAGGCCTAGTAGGCCCACAGGCATAGCAATGACAATTAGGCCCGTAAGCCTGCAATTGAGAGGAGCTCGAGAGGGGTGCGGCAGTGGGGCTTATAAACCACTGCGCACCCCTCTCAACTAGCGAGGTGGGACTAAACTTTTGACGCGGGCGCAGCAGCACAAGGCCTTTGGTCCTGGTTGGTGGCACCAACAGGGACTAAAGGGGGCAATGGTACCGGTTCGTGGCACCAACCGGGACCAACGCCCCCCCTTTAGTCCCGGTTGGTGCCACTTTGGTCCCGGTTGGTGGCACCAACCGGGACTAAAGGGGTGCATTGGTACCGATTTGTGCCACAAACCGAAACCAATACTCTGTCTATATATACAACACTTTGGAAAATTTCGTTTCAGTTCTTCTTCCCCGCGCCGACGCCGACGCCAGGCTGCCCTCTGCCTCGCCATCGCCGTCGTCGCCGCGCGCCGTCCCGCGCCCCTTTGACGCCGTCCCGCCCCGCCCCAACGCCGTCACCGCCCCGCGCCACCCCGACGTGGCCGCCCTCTACCCCGACCTTGCCGTCGCCGCGCCTCGTCGTCGTTGCCCAGTGAGACCCGGCCCCTCCCTTCCCCCACGCCGCCGCCCCTGCCTTCTCTGCTTACCGCGCGACGCCGCCACCGCCCCGGCCTGCTCTGCTTTGCCGCGCGCCGCTGCCGCCGCCCCGGCCTGCTATCTGTTTTTTTCATATATTTTTTTGTAATTCATTGATGTGTGTATATATGGATGTTGTATGTATATGCAGATGTATGTATGATCCATTGATATGTATGAATTGTTGTATGATTTTTTTTATTCATAGATTTTTTTTGTCAATTTATGTATATTTAAGGTTACATTTAAGGTTAGTTGATTTAATGCATTTGAGGTTATTAGTTCTACTGTTAGTGCATTTTAGGATAGTACATTCTAGGTTAGTGCTTTAAACTAGTTTAATTAGTAATTGAATTAGTTGATTTAATAAGTACTACTTTATTTTACTATATATACAAGTAGTTTATTTTTAGTTAGTACTACTTTATTTTATTTATAGTAACTAAGTGCTTATATTAGTAGTAGTTGAACTGATTGATTTAAGAAAACTAGTTTATTTACTATATATAGAAGTAGTTTATTTTTAGCAAGAAAATTAATAGAACTAGTTTATTTTTTAAGTTAAAGCAATTTATCCCGCATCGACGTGGACGATGCCTATCCCGCATCCTCGTCGTCGAGTCGGCAGAGGACGACACCTGCTTGACCAGATGAGCCATGTCCGGGACTGGGCTCCGCCGGGGTGGTACTGGGAGGCGCTACCTTCCGGGGGGCGTAGCTTGGTGAGGAGCCAGCCCGTCGTTGACCCGATCCTTGTTTGGTAGCGGTCGCGTGGGCCAGTGACAGTGCCGAGGCTTCCGGACACCACGGAGGTGGTACTGTTGGGGAACGTAACAGAAATTCAAAATTTTCCTACGTGTCACCAAGATCAATCTATGGAGTCATCTAGCAACGAGGGAGGAGTGGATCTACATACCCATGTAGATCGCGCGCGGAAGCGTTCAAGAGAACGGGGTTGATGGAGTCGTACTCGTCGTGATTCAAATCACCGATGATCCTAGTGCCGAACGGACGGCACCTCCGCGTTCAACACACGTACGGAACGGAGACGTCTCCCACGCCTTGATCCAGCAAGGAAGAGGGAGAGGTTGATGGAGATCCAGCAGCACGACGGCGTGGTGGAAGTAGCGGGATTCCAACAGGGCTTCGCTAAGCGCTGCGGGAGGAGGAAGATGTGTCACGGGAGGGAGAGGGAGGCGCCAGGCCTTAGATTGGTTTGCTCCTCCTTTTCCCCACTATATATAGGGCCAATGGAGAGGGGGAGGCGCAGCCCTTGCCCCTTCCTCCAAGGAAGGGTGCGGCCAAGGGTGGGGAGGAGTCCATCCTCCCCAAGGCACCTCGGAGGTGCCTTCCCCCTTTAGGACTCTCCCCTTTTTCCTATCTCTTGGCGCATGGGCCTCTTGGGGCTGGTGCCCTTGGCCCATATAGGCCAAGGCACACCCCTTACAGCCCATGTGGCCCCCGGGGCAGGTGGCCCCACCCGGTGGACCCCCGGGACCCTTCCGGTGGTCCCGGTACAATACCGATGACCCCGAAACTTGTCCCGATGGCCGAAATAGTACTTCCTATATATAATTCTTTACCTCCGGACCATTCCGGAACTCCTCGTGACGTACGGGATCTCATCCGAGACTCCGAACAACTTTCGGGTTACCGCATACTAATATCTCTATAACCCTAGCGTCACCGAACCTTAAGTGTGTAGACCCTACGGGTTCGGGAGACATGCAGACATGACCGAGACGTTCTCCGGTCAATAACCAACAGCGGGATCTGGATACCCATGTTGGCTCCCACATGTTCCACGATGATCTCATCGGATGAACCACGATGTCAAGGACTTAATCAATCCCATATACAATTCCCTTTGTCTAGCGGTATTGAACTTGCCCGAGATTCGATCGTCGGTATCCCGATACCTTGTTCAATCTCGTTACCGGCAAGTCTCTTTACTCGTTCCGTAACACATCATCCCGTGATCAACTCCTTGATCACATTGTGCACATTATGATGATGTCCTACCGAGTGGGCCCAGAGATACCTCTCCGTTTACACGGAGTGACAAATCCCAGTCTTGATTCGTGCCAACCCAACAGACACTTTCGGAGATACCTGTAGTGTACCTTTATAGCCACCCAGTTACGTTGTGACGTTTGGCACACCCAAAGCATTCCTACGGTATCCGGGAGTTGCACAATCTCATGGTCTAAGGAAATGATACTTGACATTAGAAAAGCTTTTGCGTACGAACTACAATCTTTGTGCTAGGCTTAGGATTGGGTCTTGTCCATCACATCATTCTTCTAATGATGTGATCCCGTTATCAACGACATCCAATGTCCATGGTCAGGAAACTGTAACCATCTATTGATCAACGAGCCAGTCAACTAGAGGCTTACTAGGGACATGGTGTTGTCTATGTATCCACACATGTATCTGAGTTTCCTATCAATACAATTCTAGCATGGATAATAAACGATTATCATGAACAAGGAAATATAATAATAATCAATTTATTATTGCCTCTAGGGCATATTTCCAACAGGTACGTCACCGTGTCAGCGAGGAGGACCAGCACGTCCGTCGCTACATGGTTGCGTTGGAGGGTAGGTTCGAGAATACCTGGCAGGTTCTTCAGGGATCTCACTGGAGTTATGATCCTGTGATGGTTCCTTCCCTTTGGGTCCGCCCGCGTCGATACCCGTCGGGCGCTACGGTTCTAGTTGTAAGCATAGGGGACGACCTTCGTCCTTTCTCTCTATTCTGCTGTGGTCAGGTCTTGAGTCTTACTCAATACTCACACGTGTAATATAGCCAAGAACTCCTTCTTTGCTGATCTATTTTGAATTCCTTCAAAATCTTGTCACGGTATGTATTCATTTGAAAGTACTATTAAGCGATTTTGATCTATCCTTATAGATCTTGATGCTCAATGTTCAAGTAGCTTAATCCAGGTTTTCCATTGAAAACACTCTTCAAATAACCCTATATGCTTTCCAGAAATTCTACATCATTTCTGATCAATAACATATACTCATCAGAAATTCTATAGTGCTCCCACTCACTTCTTTGGAAATACAAGTTTCTCATAAACTTTGTATAAACCCAAATCTTTGATCATCTCATCAAAGCGTACATTCCAACTCCGAGATGTTTACTCCAGTCCTTAGAAGGATTGTTGGAGCTTTGCATACTTGTTAGCATCTTTCAGGATTGACAAAAATCTTCTGGTTGTATCACATACAACCTTTCCTCAAGAAAATCGTCGAGGAAACAACGTTTTGACATCCTATCTGCACAATTTCATAAATAATGCAGTAATCACTAACATAATTCCAACAGACTCTTAGCATCGCTACGAGTGAGAAAGTCTCATCGCAGTCAACTCCTTGAACTTGTCGGAAAACATCTTAACGACAAGTCGAGCTTTCTTAATGGTGACATTTACCATCATTGTCCGTCTTCCTTTTAAAATCCATCTGTACTCAACAGCCTCACGACCATCGAGCCGTTCTGCCAAAGTCTACACTTTGTTTTCATACATGGATCCTCTCTCGGATTTAATGACCTCGAGCCATTCATCGGAATCCGGGCCCACCATCGCTTCTCCATAGCTTGTAGGTTCATTGTTGTCTAGCAAGATAACTTCCAAGACAGGATTACGTACCACTCTGAAGTAGTACGCATCCTTGTCATCCTACGAGGTTTGGGAGTGACTTGATCCGAAGTCTCATGATCACTATCATAAGCTTCCACTTCAATTGGTGTAGGTGCCATAGGAACAACTCCTGTGCCCTTCTACACACTAGTTGAAGTGACGGTTCAATAACCTTATCAAGTCTCCACCATCCTCCCACTCAATTCTTTCGAGAGAAACTTTTCCTCGAGAAAGGACCCGATTCGAGAAACAATCCCTATTGCTTTCGGATCTGAGACAGGAGGTATACCCAACTGTTTTGGGTATCCTATGAAGATGCAGTTATCCGCTTTGGGTTCGAGCTTATCAGCCTGAAACTTTCTTATATAAGCGTCGCAGCCCCAAACTTTTAAGAAATGACAGCTTAGGTTTCTCTAAACCATAGTTCATACGGTGTCATCTAATCGGAATTACGTGGTGCCCTATTTAAAGTGAGTGCGGTTGTCTCTAATGCCTAACCCATGAACGATAGTGGTAATTCGATAAGAGACATCATGGTATGCATCATATCCAATAGGGTGCAATCATGATGTTCGGACACACCATCACACTATGGTGTTCCAGGCGGTACTAGTCGTGAAATAATTTCCACAATCTCTCAATTGTGTACCAAACTCGCAACTCAGATATTCCTCTCTATGATCATATCATAGATATTTTATCCTCTTGTCACGACGATATTTAACTTCACTCTGAAATTACTTGAACCATTCAATAATTCAGACTTGTGTTTCATCAAGCAAATATACTCAGTATCTACTCAAATCATCTGTGAAGTAAGAGCATAACGATGTCCACTGCGTGCCTCAGCACTCATTGGACTGCACACATCAAAATGTGTTACTTCCAACAAGTTGCTTTCTTGTTCCATTTTACTGAAACCGAAGCTTTCAGTCATCTTGCCCATGTGGTATGATTTGCATATCTCAAGTGATTCAAAATCAAGTGAGTCCAAACAGTCTATCTGCATGGAGTTTCTTCATGCGTATATACCACTAGACATGGTTCACATTACTCAATCCTTTTTCAAAAACGAGTGAGTCCAAAGATCCATCAACATGGAGCTTCTTCATGCGTTTTATACCAATATGACTTACATGGCAGTGCCACAAGTAGGTGGTATTATCATTACTATCTTATATCTTTTGGCACGGACATGTGTATCACTATAATCGAGATTCAATAAACCATTCATATTAGGTGCAAGACCATTGAAGGTATTATTCAAATAAATAGAGTAACCATTATTCTCCTTAAATGAATAACCGTATTGCGATAGACATAATCCAATCATGTCTATGCTCAACGCAAACACCAAATAACAATTATTCAGGTTTAACACCAATCTCGATGGTAGAGGGAGCGTGCGATGCTTGATCACATCAACCTTGGAAACCCTTCCAACACATATCGTCAGCTCACCTTTAGCTAGTCTCCGTTTATTCCGTAGCTTTTATTTCGAGTTACTAACACTTAGCAATCAAACCGGTATCTAATACCCTGATGCTACTAGGAGTACTAGTAAAGTACATATTCACATAATGTATATCCAATATACTTCTATTGACAGCCTTCTCATCTACCAAGTATCTAGGGTAATTCTGCTCTAGTGGCTGTTCCCCTTATTACAGAAGCACTCAGTCTCGGGTTTGGGTTCAACCTTGGGTTTCTCCACTAGAGCAGCAGCTGATTTGCCGTTTCATGAAGTATCCCTTCTTGCCCTTGCCCTTCTTGAAACTAGTGGTTTCACTAACCATCAACAATTGATGCTCCTTCTTGATTTCTACTTTCGCGGTGTCAAACATCGCGAATATTTCAAGGATCATCATATCTATCCCTGATATGTTATAGTTCATCACGAAGCTCTAGCAGCTTGGTGGCAATCACTTTGGAGAAACATCACTATCTTATCTGGAAGATCAACTCCCACTCGATTCAAGTGATTGTTGTACTCAGACAATTTGAGCACAAGCTCAACGATTGAGCTTTTCTCCCTTAGTTTGCAGGCTAAGAAAAAAACGTCGGAGGTCTTATACCTATTGACGTGGGGACTAGCCTGAAATCCCAATTTCAGCCCTCGAAACATCTCATATGTTCCGCGACATAAAATGTCTTCGGTGCCTCAATTCTAAACCATTTATCATTACCGAACTATCATGTAGTCATCAAAACGTGTATGTCAAATGTTCGCAACATCCACAGACCACGTTCGAGGTCCAGCACACCGAGCGGTGCATTAAGGACATAAGCCTTCTACTGTCCGCATAATTGCTACTATCAACTTTCAACTATATTTTCTCTAGGAACATATTTAAAACAGTAGAACTAAAGCGCGAGCTACGACATAATTTGCAAAATCTTTTTGACTATGTTCAGGATAATTAAGTTCATCTTATGAACTCCCACTCAGATAGACATCCCTCTAGTCATCTAAGTGATTACATGATCCGAGTCAACTAGGCCGTGTCCGATCATCACGTGAGACGGACTAGTCAACGTCGGTGAACATCTTCATGTTGATCGTATCTTCTATACGACTCATGCTCGACCTTTCGGTCTTCTGTGTTCCGAGGCCATGTCTGTACATGCTAGGCTCGTCAAGTTAACCCTAAGTGTTTTGCATGTGTAAAACTGTCTTACGCCCGTTGTATGTGAACGTAAGGATCTATCACACCCGATCATCACGTGGTGCTTCGAAACGACGAACTGTAGCAACGGTGCACAGTTAGGGGAGAACACATTCTTGAAATTGTTTATGAGGGATCATCTTATTTACTACCGTCGTTCTAAGTAAACAAGATGCATAAACATGATAAACATCACATGCAATCAAATAGTGACATGATATGGCCATCATCACTTTGCTCCTTTTGATCTCCATCTTCGGGGCTCCATGATCATCGTCGTCACCGGCATGACACCATGATCTCCATCATCATGATCTTCATCATCGTGTCTCCATGAAGTTGTCACGCCAACTATTACTTCTACTCCTATGGCTACCGGTTAGCAATAAAGTAAAGTAATTACATGGCGTTGTTCAATGACTCGCAGGTCATACAATAAATAAAGACAACTCCTATGGCTCCTGCCGGTTGTCATACTCATCGACATGCAAGTCGTGAATCCTATTACAAGAACATGATCAATTTCATACATCACATATATCATACATCACATCATTTGGCCATATCACATCACAAGGCATACCCTGCAAAAACAAGTTAGACGTCCTCTAATAGTTGTTTGCATGTTTTACGTGGCTGCTATGGGTTTCTAGCAAGAACGTTTCTTACCTACGCAAAACCACAACGTGATATGTCAATTGCTATTTACCCTTCATAACGACCCTTTTCATCGAATCCGATCCGACTAAAGTGGGAGAGACTGGCACCCGCTAGCCACCTTATGCAACTAGTGCATGTCAGTCGGTGGAACCTGTCTCACGTAAGTGTACGTGTAAGGTCGGTCCGGGCCGCTTCATCCCACAATGCCGCCGAATCAAGATTGACTAGTAACGGTAAGCATATTGAACAAAATCAACGCCCACAACTACTTTGTGTTCTACTCGTGCAAAGAATCTACGAAATAGACCTAGCTCATGATGCCACTGTTGGGGAACGTAACAGAAATTCAAAATTTTCCTACGTGTCACCAAGATCAATCTATGGAGTCATCTAGCAACGAGGGAGGAGTGGATCTACATACCCATGTAGATCGCGCGTGGAAGCGTTCAAGAGAACGGGGTTGATGGAGTCGTACTCGTCGTGATTCAAATCACCGATGATCCTAGTGCCGAACGGACGGCACCTCCGCGTTCAACACACGTACGAAACGGAGACGTCTCCCACGCCTTGATCCAGCAAGGAAGAGGGAGAGGTTGATGGAGATCCAGCAGCACGACGGCGTGGTGGAAGTAGCGGGATTCCAACAGGGCTTCGCTAAGCGCTGCGGGAGGAGGAAGATGTGTCACGGGAGGGAGAGGGAGGCGCCAGGCCTTAGATTGGTTTGCTCCTCCTTTTCCCCACTATATATAGGGCCAATGGAGAGGGGGAGGCGCAGCCCTTGCCCCTTCCTCCAAGGAAGGGTGCGGCCAAGGGTGGGGAGGAGTCCATCCTCCCCAAGGCACCTCGGAGGTGCCTTCCCCCTTTAGGACTCTCCCCTTTTTCCTATCTCTTGGCGCATGGGCCTCTTGGGGCTGGTGCCCTTGGCCCATATAGGCCAAGGCACACCCCTTACAGCCCATGTGGCCCCCGGGGCAGGTGGCCCCACCCGGTGGACCCCCGGGACCCTTCCGGTGGTCCCGGTACAATACCGATGACCCCGAAACTTGTCCCGATGGCCGAAATAGTACTTCCTATATATAATTCTTTACCTCCGGACCATTCCGGAACTCCTCGTGACGTACGGGATCTCATCCGGGACTCCGAACAACTTTCGGGTTACCGCATACTAATATCTCTATAACCCTAGCGTCACCGAACCTTAAGTGTGTAGACCCTACGGGTTCGGGAGACATGCAGACATGACCGAGACGTTCTCCGGTCAATAACCAACAGCGGGATCTGGATACCCATGTTGGCTCCCACATGTTCCACGATGATCTCATCGGATGAACCACGATGTCAAGGACTTAATCAATCCCATATACAATTCCCTTTGTCTAGCGGTATTGAACTTGCCCGAGATTCGATCGTCGGTATCCCGATACCTTGTTCAATCTCGTTACCGGCAAGTCTCTTTACTCGTTCCGTAACACATCATCCCGTGATCAACTCCTTGATCACATTGTGCACATTATGATGATGTCCTACCGAGTGGGCCCAGAGATACCTCTCCGTTTACACGGAGTGACAAATCCCAGTCTTGATTCGTGCCAACCCAACAGACACTTTCGGAGATACCTGTAGTGTACCTTTATAGCCACCCAGTTACGTTGTGACGTTTGGCACACCCAAAGCATTCCTACGGTATCCGGGAGTTGCACAATCTCATGGTCTAAGGAAATGATACTTGACATTAGAAAAGCTTTTGCGTACGAACTACAATCTTTGTGCTAGGCTTAGGATTGGGTCTTGTCCATCACATCATTCTTCTAATGATGTGATCCCGTTATCAACGACATCCAATGTCCATGGTCAGGAAACTGTAACCATCTATTGATCAACGAGCCAGTCAACTAGAGGCTTACTAGGGACATGGTGTTGTCTATGTATCCACACATGTATCTGAGTTTCCTATCAATACAATTCTAGCATGGATAATAAACGATTATCATGAACAAGGAAATATAATAATAATCAATTTATTATTGCCTCTAGGGCATATTTCCAACAGGTACGTCACCGTGTCAGCGAGGAGGACCAGCACGTCCGTCGCTACATGGTTGCGTTGGAGGGTAGGTTCGAGAATACCTGGCAGGTTCTTCAGGGATCTCACTGGAGTTATGATCCTGTGATGGTTCCTTCCCTTTGGGTCCGCCCGCGTCGATACCCGTCGGGCGCTACGGTTCTAGTTGTACTGGCGATATGTATGATAGTATTCGACGTGTATTAGTGATAATATTCGACGATGTACGGACACATGGAGATGATGTAGTTTTTCTTATAATTGAATGCATCCTAATTTGAATACTACTTTATTTTGCGATTTGATTTTTCTTATTGAATGCTCAAATTGGAGAGCACTATGCAAGGCATATTGAAAGTGCAACTATCCCTAGGTGGTTTTGGTAATTCATAACAACATATAACTCATTGAGATAATGCTATTCCAAGACAATTATTTCAGGAAAGCTCAATGATTGGCATGGCATGGATGGTGAAAGTGGAACCATCAAACTACTAAGGAGAAAGGATTGGCTCAAGCCCAAAAGCTCAAGACTCTTCATTTTACATTTTAGTGATCCAAGATCACATTGAGTCCATAGGAAAAGCCAATACTATCAAGGAGGGATGAGGTGTTGCTTAATGAGCCTTTTGCTTCATGTGCTTAATGATATGCTCCAAAATCCTCAGCTACTTTCCCATATCCACATATGACCTAAACCCTAAGCCAAACTCGGTCCTACCGATTCTTTCTATCCGGCGCCACCGAGTTTCACATGTCATAAGCCACTGCCAAACCCTAGCAAATCGGTTGTACCGATAGGGATCTCGGTCTCACCGAGATGGGATTGCAATTTCTCTGTTTCCTTTTCGTAACTTTTCGGTCTCACCGAAAGAGCGGATCGGTCCCACCGAGATTGCAATGCAAACTCTCTGTTTCCCTTTTGTATCTTTTCGGTCTCACCGAAAGAGCAAATCGGTCCCACCGAGTTTGCCTGACCAACTCTCTGGTTAGCTAATTACCAAATCGGTCTCACCGAGTTTGTGTAATCGGTCTCACCAAGATTACGTTATGCCCTAACCCTAACCGTATCGGTCCTACCGAGTTGCATGTCAGTCCCACCGAAAATCTCTACCGGTCACTAGGTTTACTATTTCGGTCCGACCGAGTTTGTTGATTCGGTCCCACCGAGATTGGTAAATTGTGTGTAACGGTTGGATTTTATGTGGAGGCTATATATACCCCACCACCTCCTCTTCACTCGTGGAGAGAGCCATCAGAACACATCTACACTTCCAACTCATATGTTCTGAGAGAGAACCACCTACCCTTGTGTTGAGGCCAAGATATTCCATTCCTACCATATGAATCTTGATCTCTAGCCTTCCCCAAGTTGCTTTCCACTCAAATCTTCTTTCTACCAAATCCAAATCCTGTGAGAGAGAGTTGAGTGTTGGGGAGACTATCATTTGAAGCACAAGAGCAAGGAGTTCATCATCAACACACCATTTGTTACTTCTTGGAGAGTGGTGTCCCCTAGATTGGCTAGGTGTCACTTGGGAGCCTCCGACAAGATTGTGGAGTTGAACCAAGGAGTTTGTAAGGGCAAGGAGATCGCCTACTTCGTGAAGATCTACCGCTAGTGAGGCGAGTCCTTCGTGGGCGATGGCCATGGTGGGATAGACAAGGTTGCTTCTTCGTGGACCCTTCGTGGATGGAGCCCTCCGTGGACTCGCGCAACCGTTACCCTTCGTGGGTTGAAGTCTCCATCAACGTGGATGTAGGATAGCACCACCTATCCGAACCACGGGAAAAACATCCGTGTCTCCAATAGCGTTTGAATTCTCCAAACCCTTCTCTTTACATTCTTGCAAGTTGCATGCTTTACTTTCCACTGCCTATATACTCTTTGCATGCTTGCTTGAATTGTGTGATGATTGCTTGACTTGTCCTAAAGTTGTTAAAATCTGCCAAGAACTAAAATTGGGAAAAGGTTAAGTTTTTATTTGGTCAAGTAGTCTAATCACCCCCCCTCTAGACATACTTCCGATCCTACAAGTGGTATCAGAGCTTTGGTCTCCATTTGCTTTGATTTCCATAGCTTTTGGTGGTCATAGCCTTGGTTTCACAACCTAGGAGAGTATGGCGTCTAGCGAGGGAAATTATCACCGTAGAGGTCCTTACTTTGATGGTACTAATTTTGCTAGTTGGAAGCATAAAATGAAAATGCATATTCTCGGACATAACCCCGCCGTTTGGGCTATTGTGTGTGTTGGTTTGCAAGGTGACTTCTTCGATGGGAAAGAACCAAACCGTGAAGCTACCGCGGATGAGTTGAAGATGCTGCAATACAATGCTCAAGCTTGTGATATTCTCTTCAACGGACTGTGCCCCGAAGAATTCAACAAAATCAGCCGTCTTGAGAATGCACGGGAAATTTGGGATACTTTGATTGATATGCATGAAGGTACTGACTCCGTCAAGGAATCCAAATTGGATGTGCTTCAAAGTCAACTTGACAAGTTCAAAATGAAGGATGGTGAAGGTGTCGCTGAAATGTACTCTAGGCTTGATCTCATCACAAATGAGATTGCCGGCTTAGGGAGTGAAGAGATGACCGATAGATTCATCATCAAGAAGATCCTAAGAGCCTTGGATGGAAAATATGATACCGTGTGCACATTGATCCAAATGATGCCCAATTACAAAGATCTCAAGCCAACGGAGGTCATTGGAAGAATTGTTGCTCATGAGATGTCACTCAAGGATAAAGAAGAACTTCACAACAAATCAAGTGGTGCTTACAAAGCCTCATGTGAAGCCCCCACATCATCAAGTGAGAAACAAAACTTCAACGAGGAATTGAGCTTAATGGTGAAGAACTTCAACAAGTTCTACAAGAGTAGAAGCAAAGATAGAAGCTCCATGTCAGGGTCCTACAATGACAAAAGATCTTCTAGTCGAGAGCGAAACTGCTACAATTGTGGAAGACCCGGACACTATTCCAATGAGTGTACGGCTCCCTACAAAAGAAGAGAAGATTCTCCAAAAAGAAGAAGCAAAAGAGAAGAATCACCATCAAGAGAGAGAAGGAGTAGAGATGATCGTTATGAACGAAGATACTCACGGAGAAGCAAGGATTCGGAAAGAAAGGAAAAATCATCAAGGAGCTACACGAAACGAAGACATCAAGCTCATGTTGGTGAATGGGTATCCGGCTCCGACTCCGACAACCACTCCGAGAGAAGTTATCACTCCGACTCTGAATATACTCAAGATGAAGGTGTTGCCGGTCTAGCACTTGTGTCAACCAACTCCTACGACATATTTGACTCACCAAATGAAGGAATTGGAATATGCTTCATGGCCAAAGGTCCTAAGGTAACACACCCTGAGTATGTTGATTTTAATAGTGATGAAGATGACTTGTTAGGTGATGATGGTTTACTTGTTGACAACTCTAGTGATGAATACTATGATGAAACGTCAATAAATCATGCTAAAACGAATGACAATGATAAGGAGAAAATTGAGGCTCTAACTAAAGAACTAAACACTCTTAAGTTAGCTCATGAAACTATCTTCGAAGATCACCGAGAACTTTTAAAAGCTCATGAGAAGTTACGCTTTGAAAAGCTTAATATTGAGCAAGAGCATGAGTTTTTAAAGGCAATCAATGATGATCTCCGCAAGAAAAGTTCTTCTTACATTGCCAAGCGTTTACTCTTATCCACTTACATGCCTCAAGTCAAGTCTAGTAACAAGAACAAGAAAGATTCTTTCTCTAGTAGTAACAATGATCATGTTAAATCCAATGTTGTTGCTTCTAGTAGTTCTCTTGATTCCACTAATGATTCTCTTAGCCAAGTCACACTTGAGCAAGAAAATAGCTTATTGAAGGGAATCATAGAGAAAGGAATGTACAAAAGCCTTGTCGGAAGTAAGCAATTCGAGGAAATTGTACCCAAGCAAGGAAGGCACCGGAAGAATCAAGGTGTTGGTTTTGAACGAAAGTTCAATGCCAATGGAGTTGAGTGGGAAGAAGATCAATACCCCAAGACAAAGTTTGTTCCACAACAAGAGAAGTATGATCCTACTTCTTTCAAGGGGACACAAGCTCACGATGATCTTCCACCACAAGACTACAAGCAAAAAGGCAAGGACAAGCTTCAAGAGGAAATTGATACATTTGAAGAAGCTCCTAAGACCTTAGTCAAGTGGATTCCCAAGACTACTTCAAGTTCCACTTCATCAAGTATGACTACAACTCCAAGGATTCCCATCAAGATGGTGTGGATCCAAAAGAAGAAGAACTAGAGAGTTCTTGAGGGTGACTCCGCCAACATACTTCACTCTTATCATTTTGGCAAGAACAAGTGCAATCAACTTCCAGATCTTGCACTAGTTCAAGGAGTCACAAACCCTCTTGTTGGTAAGTCAAGGGACAAGGTAACCTAAAATTTTTCATGGACATCATCTTGTGTGTGCATCACTCTATGTCTATGGATATCCTTGTTTATTCCTTGTGGGACTAACCCATGTAGGTATTGAAAGTGCAATTCACTCAAAAGGATAGCTCCAAGTGATCTACATCAACATTGAGCATCCACATCTTCAACATCTACATGAAGTCATCATCGACAAAACCCAAGGTTAGTTCATCCCTCTTAGGGGGGATATCACATCTAGGGGGAGCTTTACTCTAAGACTTGAGCTAAAGCAACTCTAATGATGTGAACACAACAATGCTTTATGTAAAAGTGGCAACCCCATTTGAGCTTAAACGATGAGTATGACCTATGATCAAGTGTTCTCATTTGACTCCTAAGTCAATATACTCATATATAGATGACCTAGTCATCGCCAATTGCTTGATAGATGCTAGAATTGGTTGTGCATGCTTTGTCACATATTTCAATTGCCATTTTATTGTGTGAGCATGTTGGTTGCATATTTTACTCATTCGAGGACATCCACTTGTTGTTTTGATTGTTTGGCTTTTTTTTGCCAAGTGGATGGACAAGAATGCCTAAGAGCCTCCTCTAGCTATCTATGTTTTTCTCATCTCAAACTCTATTCATGCTACATCACAAAATTGATCAAGTCAGATTCGAACCACTCTGTGTGAGGAGCACTCGGAGTCCCCGATTCGTCATAGACTTAAACTTCCAAAACCTCTTTGTGATTCTCGGTCTGACCGATACCCCACTTTCGGTCTTACCGAGATCATTAAGTTGATCTATGTTTTCGATCTCGGTGCAACTGATTTGAACCATTCGGTCACACCGAGTTGCAATAACTGTATACAGTTTTGCATCTCGGTGCCACCGAGTTGTTCCACTCGGTCACACCGACAGGGTCGGGCTATATATAGATATGGGCAAAAATTTGGAAATTTCTCCGAACCCCTTCGCCCACGCGATAGCTCACTCTGCCAACGTGGTCTCCGGATCATCTCCTCGCCGCCAGCCGCCTCCAGTCGCTGGTCTCCGTCGCCGTCAACGGAATTCAACCCCGCCGTTGCCGCCGTAGCGACTCTCCGTCGAACTAGGGTATGGACTCGATCTTTGTGCTATTCCTCAATCCGATTCCTAGCACATTGTGATCATATTGTTTCTAGCCACGTTTGAAACACCCCAATCCAGTCAATGCGATTCGTAGAATAGGTTTGATTTGAAATTTTAGGGTTAGGTTTCCGCCGAAACCATCTCGGACCCACCGAGTTGAAAAACTCGGTCCCACCGATTTGGCTCATGCCATTGCACAAGTGAGACTCGGTCTGACCGAGTATTGCTAATCGGTGTGACCGATTTTGGAACTTTGTGAAACCCTAGCAGTCTCGGTGCCACCGAACTGTGACTCGGTCTGACCGAGTTCACTAGTTTAGGTTCCAAAACTGCTTCGGTATCACCGAGTTTAAAAATCGATAGATCCAAAATGATTTCCGTGGGAAACTAAAACTAAGATTTTGGATCATTCTTTTGCAAAAATCTCTCCATTTTGTGATGCTTATCCACTCTACCTCATCTATAAACCATTCACAGGGTCAGCAGTCAGCTTGTTCATCATGTCAGACCAGAGTGATAGCCAGAACATGTCAGAACAGCCAGTGCACATGAGTGAGGGCACTAGTCCCTCCAGCTCTTCAGATGAAGGCAGCAGGAGCACTCCCAGTAACCTGCCAAAAGCTGCCACCAGACATAGGAAGAAAAGAACCTCAGAATCAGAGGATGAGGACTATGTGGCAGAAGAAGAAGCTACTTCCAAGAAAGTTGTGCTTAAGAAGGAGTATGGCTCAGCTGCAGCCATCAAGCCAGGGATGAAAATCAAAAGGTCAGCAGGAAGGCAACCTATGTCAAAGGCCAGAGCCTCAACAAAGATTCCTGAGAAGCCTGCACCCAAAGAGCCAGTTGCTGCTGAAGGGAAGAAGGAAAGGAAAAGAGGCAGATGATGCAAGAAAGTTGATCCCATGGCTGAATTTGAACAGCATTCTTCTGATGAGGAAGAAGAAGAAGAGGTTGCTGCACCAGCACCTAAGGCACCCAAGCTAATGGGTGACGCAATCAAATCAGGGGCTACGGTATCCAAGCCCAAGACTGCATCAAAGGCCAAGACAGCTCCAAAGAGGAATACAAGGAGCATCCCAACTGCTGAAAAGAACAAGGCCCCAGTGCCTGACACTGCAGAAGAAGAGGAAGGCCAAGTTCTCAGAAAGTTGAAGCCCAAGATCCCAGACCACAATGATGCTCATCCTGTGGCTGAGGATATGAAGATCAGAAGAGACTCAGGGCTGAGAAAGTGGAGAGCAGAAGATCCATATGCTACCAGGAGGAGAACTGCTGTTGACTACAGGTTCCACACTAAGGAACAACAGGACTTCTATGAGACAGTCTTGTTGGATAAGAAGCCCATTGTGTGTGATATGAGATGGGTCGATTGGGAATACATCAAGGACAATGAAGAGCAGTATCCTGGAGTGCAAGACAGCTTCAAGGCATGTGGAGTAGCTGACTTTGTTGGGCAGAAGCTCACAAAGTGGAACGAAGAGCTGATCATGCAGTTCTACTCCACAACACACTTTATCCAGATGGCAAGATTGTATGGATGTCTGAAGGTATGAGGTACCAATCAACAATTGCTGAGTGGGCATAGCTCATCAATGCCCTAGAGGAGCATGAGGATGACCTAGATATATATGCCAAGAAGAAGATGGACCACAACTCTATGTCCAACATGTACAAGGAGATCCCAAACAAGGCACTTGACACTTTCAAGTTTGGATCAGTACATTATCTTCTGTCAGGATTTCCAACCATCAATTGGATACTGAGGCACACCTTGTTGCCCAAGTCAGGTGATCACAAGATGATCAGAGGCCATGCAATCAACTTGCTTCATATCTTTGATGTACCACAGAAATTCAAAGTCATGAGCCTCATGGTAGAAACAATCAAGAGGACTGCAATAGACCAGAAGAGGAGCTGTGGATATGCCCCTCAGATCCAGGAGCTGATTAACTCCAAGATGGGCACAGGCATATACCTCTTGGACAAGGAACATTTGCATATTCATCCAGATTTTGAAGATAATGAAGTTGTGATGAACAAGGATGAACCATCTTCAGCCCATGCACAAGCACAGAAGGAGAAGGCAAGGAAGGAGAAAGCTGCAAAGATGCCAACTCAAGAGGAGGCATCTGAATACTTCTTGAAAACCAAGCAAGAGCAGCTCAGTTACTTGATTGCATCCACCCTGAGGATAGAGAAAGGACTGGCCACCCTCACTCAGAATCAGGAGAGCTTAGAGAGGATCGTAGAACAAAAGTTCTATGACTTGGATGTCAAAGTGACAGAGATCCAGTCTGCAGTGGAGCAACTTCAAGATGACATGCAGGAGAGGAAAGGGAAGACTACCACTGATGCATTTGCCAGAGTGCCACGAGCCCAGAGGTCCAGTGCAGTGCCAGTTCCTGACACAAGAGCAACCACCTCAGCTCCAGCCACAGCACCAGCCCAACCAGCTCCAGCATCTACTTCAGCTCCAGCTCCAACCACGTCTACACAAGCCTTCGTCCTTGGAGTGATCCAGACTCCACCACCACCAGAAGATCAAGCCTGAGTGTCGATCTAGCACTATGCATTTTCTAGGAACTTTTTGGTAACTTGTTGCCAAAGGGGGAGAAAAATGTATAGATCATAGGCTTCGAGAGAGAGTGTGTTGATTTTATTCTCTCTTGCTTTATTTGGTGGTTTTTCAAACTTTGTTTGCTTTTGGTCGAGATACTTTGATATGCTTGTGAGACATTGATTATCATGTGTTTGATCATAAGGTACACTTATGCATGCTTGATATATCTTATTTATCTTATGTGATCATTCACTTTTCTTGGTGATGAGTGCATGTATTTCATTCTTATCACTTTGAGCGCTCCACCAAGATGTATGTGACATGGAAGAGTAACCCATGATTCTAACTCTTTGTGCATTTGCAGTCCAAAGCAAATTTTAAATATGCACAAATTTAGGGGGAGCTCTTACTTATCACATACTTCTCAAAGCGACGATATAATTCATTCTTATTATCATTTGTCGAAGCTTTGATGTATATGTTGTCATCAATTACCAAAAAGGGGGAGATTGAAAGTGCAACTATCCCCAGGTGGTTTTGGTAATTCATAACAACATATAACTCATTGAGCTAATGCTATTCCAAGACAATTATTTCAGGAAAGCTCAATGATTGGCATGGCATGGATGGTGAAAGTGGAACCCTCAAACTGCTAAGGACAAAGGATTGGCTCAAGATCAAAAGCTCAAGACTCTTCATTTTACATTTTAGTGATCCAAGATCACATTGAGTCCATAGGAAAAGCCAATACTATCAAGGAGGGATGAGGTGTTGCTTAATGAGCCTTTTGCTTCATGTGCTTAATGATATGCTCCAAAATCCTCAGCTACTTTCCCATATCCACATATGACCTAAACCCTAAGCCAAACTCAGTCCTACCGATTCTTTCTATCCAGCGCCACCGAGTTTCACATGTCATAAGCCACTGCCAAACCCTAGCAAATCGGTTGTACCGATAGGGATCTCGGTCTCACCGAGATGGGATTGCAATTTCTCTGTTTCCTTTTCGTAACTTTTTGGTCTCACCGAAAGAGCGGATCGGTCCCACCAAGATTGCAATGCAAACTCTCTGTTTCCCTTTTGTATCTTTTCGGTCTCACCGAAAGAGCAAATCGGTCCCACCGAGTTTGCCTGACCAACTCTCTGGTTAGCTAATTACCAAATCGGTCTCACCGAGTTTGTGTAATCGGTCTCACCGAGATTACGTTATGCCCTAACCCTAACCGTATCGGTCCTACCGAGTTGCATGTCAGTCCCACCGAAAATCTCTACCGGTCACTAGGTTTACTATTTCGGTCCGACCGAGTTTGTTGATTCGGTCCCACCGAGATTGGTAAATTGTGTGTAACGGTTGGATTTTATGTGGAGGCTATATATACCCCACCACCTCCTCTTCACTCGTGGAGAGAGCCATCAGAACACATCTACACTTCCAACTCATATGTTCTGAGAGAGAACCACCTACCCTTGTGTTGAGGCCAAGATATTCCATTCCTACCATATGAATCTTGATCTCTAGCATTCCCCAAGTTGCTTTCCACTCAAATCTTCTTTCTACCAAATCCAAATCCTGTGAGAGAGAGTTGAGTGTTGGGGAGACTATCATTTGAAGCACAAGAGCAAGGAGTTCATCATCAACACACCATTTGTTACTTCTTGGAGAGTGGTGTCTCCTAGATTGGCTAGGTTTCACTTGGGAGCCTCCGACAAGATTGTGGAGTTGAACCAAGGAGTTTGTAAGGGCAAGGAGATCGCCTACTTCGTGAAGATCTACCGCTAGTGAGGCAAGTCCTTCGTGGGCGATGGCCATGGTGGGATAGACAAGGTTGCTTCTTCATGGACCTTTCGTGGGTGGAGCCCTCCGTGGACTCGCGCAACCGTTACCCTTCATGGGTTGAAGTCTCCATCAACGTGGATGTAGGATAGCACCACCTATCCGAACCATGGGAAAAACATCCGTGTCTCCAATAGCGTTTGAATTCTCCAAACCCTTCTCTTTACATTCTTGCAAGTTGCATGCTTTACTTTCCGCTGCCTATATACTCTTTGCATGCTTGCTTGAATTGTGTGATGATTGCTTGACTTGTCCTAAAGTTGCTAAAATCTGCCAAGAACTAAAATTGGGAAAAGGTTAAGTTTTTATTTGGTCAAGTAGTCTAATCACCCCCCTCTAGACATACTCCTGATCCTACACATATGCATATGATTTGTTGAATAATAATGATCTAATTTAGTTTTTGTAGTACATATATTTAATTGTACATGTTTAATCTTTGAATTATGAACGTAGGAAATGTCATCATCGGACGACGGAAGTCTCCCGGGGGAGTGCGACTGGTGCCACGACGATCGAGGTCTGTGCGACAGGCCTCACCTGGATGATGATCGGCGCTTCAGCATTAAGCTCGAGGAGATCTTCGAAGTTGAAACGGTACGCAACGACAACAAGTGTTTTTTTTCATAATTAAGCATGACTTCAACTATTTCAACCTGTAATTTTTATCTTTTACAATTCGAGTATATTTTATCCCATGCCATGCAAGACGCTATGTCTTTGAGAGGATGGATTTTGAAGACCATGAAAATTTTGAAACGAAGAAAATTCACCTAAGGACCCATCATGATGTGGATTTTGAAGTAAATATGTATGATGCTGAGAGCGTAACCCATTTTGGTAGCAAAAATTGGGAAGCATTTTGCAAGATGTATGGTTTTGATGAGGGTATGCTTGTCACCATGGATCTTGGTGATCCTGAAATCGAGCAAGACAATATGGACATTTGGGTCCTTGTTGATACGCCTCCAGTTCTACCGCTATGTGAGTTTCTCAAACATAGTTAATTATTAACTAATTTATATTGTTCATTTCAAAATAGTTGACAGCTTATTTCCATTGACAGCTTATTTTGAAGTATCAAAGAATGTGCAGAAGATGGTAGATAGAACTTACTACAAAGATGGCTCTAAGTTAACTTACAAGGAGAAAAATCATCTGGTTGGATTTTGTAATGATATTGAAAATTACAATATCTACAATCAAACTCCTCAACATTCTGGTCAATACGTGCCAGTAGTGCACGTGTTGAACTACGGTAACTACTATGGAGATACCCTGGTAAGATTTTTTACCATTACGACATATGTGCATCTTTTGCATACTTCTATAAAACTAGTACATCATTGCTAACTATGAAGTTATTACTATGTTTTTCAACAGATAATCCCAGAGGATTGTCTGCCTCATCTGATGTATGAGCATGGTCGCCTTGATGTTTTGAACATATATCTAGGTCATCCTACGAATCTCAACTGTCCATACCGAATTTCTAAAAGAAGTGGAGACATGCAAATTAGAGAATGGAAAAAATGTATGGACACTCGTAAAGAGGTTCTTGGACGCAAAAGGAAGCGCAGCGCAAGAATTGGAGACAGGATGATCTCCATTCTCCATAATGGAGAGTCAGGGTCTATACTGTTTTATGTTATTTTACCTTAAAGAGGGTATTTAGGTCCTACCTAATACTGATGATCATGTGCTAAGAACAATTAAGTAGGGTTGGTTCGATGACTATGAGGATGATGATCGTATGACTTGTTATTAATAACGAGTAGAAGTTGTATCATGATGATTAGTAGGACTTATTATTATGATGATGCATGATGTGAGCATGAAGAGTTATTATATATCAGTGGGTGAAATGAACATGTATTGGATAGAAGTGAAGGCAACATGCATGTGGTGCATGTCGAAAGTAGTACTAATCCAAACTTGATCAAGTTACGATTAATTATTATTACTTTCGACATGCACCACATGTTGCCTTCACTTCAATCTAAGCCATGTTTAGGCATAGCATAGCGTTGGTATAAACCAAGCACGGAGATATAAGAGAGGACACTTCTCTCTATTAGCTAGCTAATAACAAACTAAATTAACCCCCCAAAACCCCCAACCCCCCCCCCTTAAAAAAAACAAAAACCCCAGCCACAGAAATACTGACGCGTGGAGGCCTATTTGTCCCGGTTGGTGCCACCACCGGGACCAAAGGCCCTCCTGCCTGGGCTCAGCGCGCAGGCCACATGGAGGCCCATCTGTCCCGGTTCTGGTTAGAACCGGGACTAAAGGGTCAGGGCATTAGTAACGACCCTTTAGTCCCGGTTCAGGAACCGGGACAAAAGGCCCTTACGAACCTGGACAATAGGCCCGTTTTCTACTAGTGTTTGCACCCCAAAAGTTGAAGGGGGGCTAGGAATCAAGAACATCCAAGCAGTAAATAGAGGCCTATTCCTGTCAGCAGCTTAGAGAATTGCAGAGGAACCACAAAGTTTTTTGTCACGGGTACTTAAATCTAAATATTTTCCTGATACTTCTATATGGAGAGCAAAAACAACATTCCAAAATCAGGTTTCTGGGCTTCAATTCTCAAGGTAAAGCACATTCTTTATGCAAATTCAATTTATCAAATTCTTGATGGTAATTCTTCTGTTTGGAGCACTCCCTGGTTTCCTCATTGGCAATCGATTTATGAGCATTTACAAATTCATCTGGGGCATTTTGTCTATCCTTCCAAGATCAAGGATTTATGGAGCCAAAAGCAAAAAACATGATGGAATGCTAGTCTTATTTATAATTTTTTTGACTATGAAGTGGCTAACAACATCATGCAGGTGCCGATTATTCAACATAAGGGAGCTGATATCCTCTGTTGGAGATTACATCCTTCAGAAAAATGCACTTCAAAATCTTCTTACAAAGCATGCCTCCAAGACTTACAACAACAGGGATCTCCATTACCTAGACATGTATCTCAAGAAATCAAGCAGTTGCTCAAGCAGGTGTGCAAAGATAAGACCAGGGTTCCAAGAGTACAGACTTTTGCATGGAGGCTCTTGAGTAAAGCTCTTCCAACAGGTATGAGAGCAGGGAAATATTCCAAGCATATTAAGAAAGGCTGCATTAGGTGTGATCAGGACGAAAATGACATGCATCTTTTCTTTACTTGTCCCTTTGCAAAAGCAGCCTGGGTTGCTCTCCCTGGTTTATTAAATTTGAAATCCTCTGTACTCCCTCCTTCCATCTATATAGGGCCTAATGCGTTTTTTAAGACCACCTTTGACTATTGACAAGTTTAATATTATATGACATGGACAACGTGAAAATTATATCATTGAAAGCTCCTTTCACACACGAATTAAAGGTGTGGTTTGTGTAAGTTGCATGTCATATATTATTGATCTAGTATTTGGTCAAAGTTAGCCTCGAAAAACGCATTAGGCTCTATATAGATGGAAGGAGGGAGTAACAATTATACTAGCATTGCAGAAATTATTTATGCTCTTCTTAACTCAGGGCACCCCCAGGCCTCTCTTATAAATATAATGACTTTTCTTTGGTGCATATGGAAGGTGAGGAATGATGCACTCTTTGGCTGGAAAGAAACAAAACCAACACAGGTGCACCAAGCAATGCAGGCCATCTTAGAGAACCATGAGCTAGCTTTTCAGATTGATCCTCCGAAGTAGTGCAATGATCGAAATTCGCAAACAAATGCATCTCTAAATTCTCAGAAGCATGCCAATACAGGTCCAATTCAAATTATGAGCTCAAGGTGCAAGATATATACAGGTGCGACATGGAAAGCAGGAAAGCAAAACATTGTGGGAATTGGCATACTCATGTACTTTGAAGATGAACAGCAGCAAATTGATGTGTGTGTACTTGCCTAGAAAATCAGGTTGACTCCCCGCTTCAGGCGGAAGCGAGAGCACTTCAGGTAGCATGTCAGATAGTAGTTGAATTGCCTATACTGAGGGAGTAGGGTGTTTTAGTGCCCAGACTCATCTGCACCCGGTTAGAAAAAATTCATAAAAAATTCAAAACAAATTCAAAAAATTCCAAATAAAATTTGTGTGGTAGACAATTTGATGCGTGAGGCCCGCTACAAATTTCAAATTATTTGGACATGTGAGCAGCTCTCAGCAAAAAAGACAAATCGGGTACAGTGAACATTTTTACAGACCCCCAATTTTTTCTTTTTTGCTGAGAGCTCCTCAGGTGTCCAAATCATTTGAAAATTGGAGCGGACCCCACGCATCAAATTTTCTACCCCACAAATTTTTTTTGGAATTTTTTGAATTTTTCTAATATTTGTTTTGATTTTTTTCGTTAGCGCGGATGCAGATGAGCTCGGGTGCAGAAATGAATTTTCGATACTGAGGCTACAGACAACCAGACTTTGGCGCAGGCCACAGCATCTAGAGATATTCGTAACAAGCCTAGCCATTGGGAAATCAGGAATTACTTAGCTAGCTTCTTTGCTGCCACTAATCAGATTCGAACTGATGTTCGACACATTCCCAGGGAGCTTAACAGGAAAGCGCATGTCAGTGCAGCCAATGCATACTCTTCATCTCCCAATGGTTACTCCATTTTAGTTTGTAATAGCAGATCTCATCGAGCTGATCACTGTCCTATGCTTCATAAGCTAGGAAATCTCGATTTGGAACACTGTAAAATCAGTGGCACCCCTTGTTCAAAAAAAAAAAAGTTGGTGTGGCCGAGTGCGTGCCGCCACCCTCGCTGTTGACAAGGGCAAGAGGGGCGGGAGCGGGCATGCGTAAGGTTTGTTACTGCATGATTTTTTCTAGTTCTCTTAAAATTTGAGTTTAACTTAATGTCACAGAATTAGGTCCGATTTGCATGAAATTCATTCGCTTTGCATGAAATTCATCTTGTTTGTTCAATTTTCATTCAAAAAGCTAGCACAAGTCTGGGCATACGGTTGAATGGCAAACTCCCATATCCATGTCCAAGGACGTATAACGAGTACAGATTGCGAATTAGGTCAAATTCATCCAGTTTCAAATGCCAGCAGAACTTTTGGGAGAGAATTCCTTATTTGACACTACTTGAAAATGTGGTTCCTTATTTGGCCCTGGTAAAGTTTTTCTTCCCTATTTGACACTTGCTGAAATTTTCTTACCTTATGTGACATCGCTGTCCGTTCTGTTACAGTCTGCCGTTAGTTCTCTCTTCCATGGACGAAATTACCCCTCCGTTAGCAAGCACTGGCAAAAGGAGACCTGACGCAATCGATCTAGTCGATCGACTTGCCCCGACGTGAAAAAAGATATCAACTAGTCCTGATATATGATACAGAGGCCTAGCGGCGGTGGCGGCGAGTGCTATCGGAGACCAGGGGGTGACAGCGGACGACGACCCAGGAACCGCGGCGGACGGCATGCTAGGAAGAGCGGCAGAGGGCGGGCAAGGAGCTGCAGCAGAGCGCCCGTCAGCGAGCTCTGATGCGGGCTGGGGAGCGCCCGTCGACGAGCGCGTTCTTCTTGCTAAGCCGACCTCAACGGTTGCCGCTCCACGTTCCCCACGGCGGCCACGGACGCTGCCGGAGCTGAAAGCAACGGCCGCTAACAACAGCAACTGTACGCGCACGTGGCAATCCAGAACGCCCATCAGCCCATGGGGACGCGACGATCGTAGTCACATGTGTTTTGCACCATCTCTGGCCGCGATCCACCGTGACGCACCGGACACACTCGCACCGGCACAGCAGCCGTTGCCCCATGTGTGCCACGCGCCGCTGCGGTTCCCCATCCTTGTGTCCGCCGACACGCACGACCTCACGCTGCACTTACTCCTCCACGCCAAACACGCTACATCGGCGAGGTGCTGGTCCCCATGCAGGACCTCTTTGGCGTCGCCTGCCCGCGAGCACCGGCACCGGTCGGAAGCGCGGGTGCTCCACATCTCCTACAGCCTCACCGACGCGCCGTTGACGGTGATGGACCACGCGCGGTACACGCAGCAGCATAGCGCAGTGGCTCCGTATCGGTACGGTGCACCGTCCGCGGCGCCGGCGAGGCACGACGACATCTGCGGTGGAGGGATGGGGCTCATGGGCGCGGCAGTCGGCGGGATGATGCTGGGCATCGGCGAGGGCGTCGGAGATATGCATGATCGCCGACTCAGAGATGGGCATGGACAGCTGCTGGCCTGCTGCTAATCCGCATGCATGCATACGCGGCTCGATCGCATGGAAAATGCATGTTGATTTTTTTCTCCGTAGTGTTTGTAAGAATTTAAGGAATGAGATGATCGAAACCTTTGCGCGGCCTGCTGATCGATCGATTTCATGGTGTTGTTCTAGGGTTTCTCTCCCCTATAACAGCACGGTGAATTGCATGCAATATACCAGACAAATTTACACGCGTGAAAATATTAATTAGTAGCATGCAGTATAATTTATATTGTTGAGAAATTAGTAGCTTGTATTTTTTTAAGAGATGCATTACCATTTGCCAACAAATAAAGTATTAGTTTATTTTGTATTATTGAGGACTAAGCTTTTGTCTTATATAAACTTTTGGTCACATAATGCATCAGGGGTGAAAACGTCTTTTCCTGTCCCCATTTAACACCATTAGTGCTCAAAATGACCTAGAGTGTCACATAAGGCAAGAAAATTTCACCAAGTGTCAAATAGCGAAGAAAAACTTTACCAGGGCCAAATAAGGAACCACATTTTCAAGTAGTGTCAAATAAGGAATTCTCTCTACTATATTTGGGCATACAGTATCTGTGTCCGGAGAAGAGCATACTGTAGGATGGTGGACTACAAAGGCAGTGTAGATGCCCTAAGATCGATTATTCGCCAAGAAGACAGCAAGCGGAATACCAGAGACGACAGCAAATAATGCAACACACAGCAACAGCAAATGCAAGCAATAAACATTTCAGGAGTCATATACCAGAGACGAGATCAGAAGGAATAACAATTCATCAAAGACAACCATATTGCCAGGCAGGTACTACTAGTCTGATCTCACAGCCCAAACCGAACATAGTACAGTGGTCATCATAATATTACTCAAGCTAGATATCACATTACCAAAGATGGGCTCAATTTGCCGACATTGCAATATCTTCAGACTAACACCCTGGAATAACTCAAAGTTCAACAACGCTGGATTTTTTAGATAGCCTTTGGAGGTTTAGTCACCCTTGCGACGGAAGGAGCAACCCTCGGTTAGCCTGGCCTTGCCACCTGTTGGCTGGCAGAGCACTGTTTGGCAGCCTGGGCACACCACGACAGTCTGGGAGTGGCTGAACACGGTAGTGCTGCAATCGCAGAAAAGAGTGGTTCAGAAATCAACCATAAAAACAAAATCTACAAACATCAAAACAAGGTAAATCATAAGTAGACTCAATGGTCCAAATGAAATGATAAATGATTGATACTCCGTGGCACAGGGGACTGATGATTATGTGGAGTAATATTATGATGTACCATCCACATACAAAGTAAAAATTGTATGTGGATAAATCATGCAATGAGTGATAGTAAACTACTTAAAACTAAATCCAAATGGCACAGGGAACTGATGATTCAAGATATAGTTGTGGAACAATTACAGCAGTAGGAAAGCAGTAGTTTACAAGGATTATGTTTTAACTAATTTGCAAGGTTTTAAGTAGGAAAGCAGTAGGAACAATTACATGCACCTAGAGTGTTAGTATCTTAATTGGAGTAAAATGCAGAACCAGAACACACAGAAAAGTATACAAGTTTGAAAAAGAATGAAGCTACCATCCTTTTTATTAACCTATAAAGCATAGTATGGGGCCAGAGAAAGCAGTAGTACTACTAAAGTAGAAAACACAAAGCAGTAGAATATAAACTATGCACATGTACTTGATAACCCACACATTACCAGTTCACTAACAAAAATAGCAAGAACGTTTTTATAGCATGATAACAATGTAATGCTATTAAATGAACATCTAAGGCCAATAAAGTAGCAAATGAACCTAGTGAACTATTTATTCGCAAAAACACAAAAGGTGGAACAAAAATTACATGTTGAAGCAGCCCTGGCACTTGACATCCTGCAGAAGTTAAAACATAGCCATTAGAACCACTATAATCCAAACAGAAAAACAAAAATGCCAAACTTAAGCATGACAAATGCACACAACCTATTGCAGCCACATTTTAACTACTAGGGCTGTGATGATGGTCAGCAGCTTCGATGATAAAAGGAACGTGGCGGCACTAAGTTACATGTGAATGTCCAGTAGGAGATATGATTCGATGGATCCACAGAAACAACCCAGTTCAGAACAGCAATATAATGGTCAATCAGACATGTGTACTAGAATAGAGATTTCAGATACCTAGAACATGTGGCAACACGGGTTGACATACATGCAAGGGAATAGATATTTGACAGAACTAACAACGCATGCTTCAAGATTAATGACAGACAATCATGATCAGCAGCATAATCTAGCACGAACCCGTGGTAACAGACACCATCACTCAGCTACACTAACAGCCTACCGAAGCAAAATTCCAAATCGGATGAAAAATTACGGCGCACATCCAGCAGAACAGCGTCCGAATAGGATGGGATCTGATACCGGCGTCATCTAATTAGGGAACAACCTAAACAAACACCGCTGATAATGGTGCCGGAAAGGAGAGAGAAGATTTGAAGGGGAAGGCGGATTGCTTACCATGAAGAAGGAGTTGGGGGACTGGACGAGGCGCTTCTTCTTGTGCTTGAGCTTCTCGAGCTCCGCCGGCGGGTTCAGCAGGTCGATGTCGTTCTGGAGCACCTGCACCACCACCACCACACGAATCACGAACCGTGAATCCAAATCCAAAGAAGAACCAGGCAAGGGAAGGCATGGAGATGGGTCGGTCGGCGCACCATCGTGGGAGGCTAGGGTTCGCTCGCGCTCTCTGGCGTCTCTCCGGCAGGGACGATCCGAGGAGGCGGCGGCTGCGAGGGGATGGAGAAACTGGAATAGGTTAGGGTTGCGCCACAGTTTATAGCCGAGGGTGGGGGGATCTCGGCCGTCCGATCGATCTAATGGGCCTTGTCCTCCTACTGTGCCTATGGACCGGGCCGGCACGGCAGAGTGTCAGCGGCGTTCGCCACCGCCACCAACCAGTGCGAAGGAACGCACTTTCGAAGTGATTGATGTACCAATTATTGAAGCAATTGCATGATCTTTCTTTAACTAAGGTGTCGATTGCCTCAGACTGCAAACAGGTTATTCAAGATATCAATTCTGGTATTGGTGGACGGAGTTACGCAAGCATCATCAAGAAATTATTCAGGCTTCAACTGAGTTCACCTCCTGTTTTCTCATCTCCGAGGGACGAGAGTCTAGCATCGAGGCCCATAGCCTCACTAAATCCGCTCCACATCTATCTAAGGGCCGCCATCTTTGGCTCCTTAATAAATTGTATCCCTACGAATGTTATCATTAATCAATAAAGTGGAGCGGTTTTTGCTTTAAAAAAACTACAAATCAAACCAGACCATACCACCAGGAGCTCCTATTCAACGACCTAAATGAAAGGGCACGCCTATGTGCCACCCGCAACGGTTCCTATCGCATCGTCGCCTGCAGAGAGCCGCTGATGGGCCGGTCCAGTGATCACACTTCCTGATGTCACACTGACTTCACCCATGTTTTTTCCTTTTTTTTCTTCACATTTTTATTTTCTTTATTTGATTTATTTTTACTATGTTTTCATTTATTTTTTATTAAACCTGCATTTAAAATATGTTAAACATTTATAAAAAATGTTAATCATGCGAACGAAATAATGTAACATCACAAAAATGCCACCTGCTTAACAATAAATGTATGTGCCATTTTAAAAAGAGTATACAAGGTAAAAAACATTCGTGTAAATAAAAAAAATGTTTCATACATTGAAAATAATGAATGTTACATTTACTCAAAATGTTCAGGGGATTAAAAAATATTCATGTTTTTATAAACGTTCGGGAAAACATAAAATATTTGTGAATTCAAAGAATATTCATGATTTTGAAAAAAAATCGGGAAACAATATTTTTGATTCTGACATTATGTCCACATATTCAAAAATTGTACACAATTAAAAAAATATTCAGGAAATAAAAAATATCTGTGATTCTGAAAATATGTTCGCGTATTAAAAAAATTACGGTTTTGGGAAAAATGTTCAGGAAAAGATAAAAAATTTCATGTATTAAAAATGTTCATGAATTTGAAACAGTTTTTGAATTAAAAAAATGTTCATGTTTAAGAAAAATAAAAAAAGTGGGAATTAAAAATTGTTCCCAAATTTCAGAAAAGTTCATCGATTCAAAAAATGTTCATGCATTTAAAAAAAATCAATGAAAAAAAATGTTCATGAATTCAAAACATTTTCCCCAAATTTGAAAGATGTTTATTGATTCAAAAAATGTTCGCAAATGTTTATGAGTTTCAAGAAAATGTTCCTAAAGTTTTTTTTTGAAAGCCCGCCCTAGCCTTGAAACAACCTCCAATCCATTTTGCCATAAGACACCAGTTCAGAGCCCACCTTATCAAACATGATCTGTCAAACACTAGAGCCAGAAATATGAATTCTGTTGGTATTTCGGTGTTAATTCGGACAATTTGGGAAACATATAATGATGCATGTGTTTCAAGATAAATATCATTCAGAAACATGTAGTGATGCATGCTACCATGTAAGCATAGTATATTGAATGTTCTGCAATCTAATTCAGTAAGCATATTGTATATGCGCATAGTGATTAAAATAGCTTTCATAATACAACTTGTAACGGGTCACATGTACAGATCCCATTTCGGCAGCACTTGGATCGATCCAACGTCGGGTAGAACTGCATCGGTCGATCGACGGAGAACAGAAAATCATGAGAACAACACAACGGAGACACGCAGGTGGTGGATGCTTCGACAGCGACACGCAGGTGGTGGATGCTGTGGCGGAGGCACAGCTAGACGCCTTCGGCCCCACACTCGCCACCACCCCCCAGGCATCAGGCCAGTTCAACAGATGCGCCCCACGCCTGCCTGCACACTGGAGATGCAGCTCGGCGTGGTCACCACCCGCGTCTGCCAGCTCGAGATCGCCAACGACAACGATGAAAGCGCCCCCCAAGCCCCTCGTCGCCTGTTCATCGACGCCCCAGCACCGATCATCGCCAACGCCCCCTACGCCGCCCTTCTGCTCCACCCAAGGCACGCGTGGCCACAGCCCCCACCAGGCAGAGTGCTCGACGGGCAGCTTGCACCTCCAAGACGCCGGTCTCCCAGCGTGCCTCCCTCCGCATCGTCAAGGAGCTGGGCCTGCTCGGGCCAAAGGAGAAAATGACCAAGGAGATCACCGACGCTCTCATCCGTCGCTTCGACGAGCCCCTCACCGAACACGACATCGTTGCCGTCGCCAAGCTGACGCGCCTCGACAAGGACTTGTTGAAATATATCTCATGTGGCCCTAGGCGCATATATTGTTAGTTGGAGTTCTGGTTAGACTAGAGATAGATTAGTATCTACTTAAACTACTTCCTCTCTATCTCCTAATCCCTTGTACTCCAAGTCATGTATGCGATCATGGAATATGCCCCATCTCTATCAATAAATACCACGCGGCCCTCTCACGAGAGGGTAGAACGCTTCCCATCGTTTTCTACATGGTATTCAGAGCGACCTCTTCCCCTTCGTTCTGAGACAAACCGATCTACACCAAAACAAATCCATGGCGTCCTCCTCCTCCACCTCTACCTTCTCCAGCCTTGGTCCCCAGGTTCCGGAGAAGTTAACCAGGGAGAATTATCTCCTCTGGAGGGCCCAGATCCTCCCCACTTCCTTGGCGCTGGCCTATATGGCTACCTCGACGGCTCCATCCCTGCACCGGAGAAGCTGATCACCGCCAAGGACAAGGATGGCAAGGAGCAGGACATCCCAAACCCGGCATATGAAGCATGGGTTCGGCAGGACCAGCAGGTCCTCGGGCACATCCTCAGCAACCTGACGAGAGACGTGCTCGTCTCTGTCGTCTCCATCAAGACGGCGCACGCGATGTGGACTTCCCTGGGTAATATGTTTGCCTCACGATCTCATTCCCGCATCAATAACATCCGCATAGCTTTAGCCAATGCTCAGAAGGGAACACAATCTGCTTCGGTCTACTTTGGCCGGATGCGGTCGTTGGCGGACGAACTCGCCGCTGCTGGGAGGCCACTGGAAGAGGACGAACTCCTCTCCTTCATCATTGCGGGGCTAGACCTTGACTACAACTCTGTAGTCTCGGCTCTGGACGCCCGCACCGAGCCGGTCACCGTCGACTTCCTCTACTCGGCGGTCTGCAACTTCGACCAGCGCGTCGAGCTCTTCACAGGTGGGGTTGGAGGCACCGGTGGCTTCAAGTCTTCTGCCAACTCGCTGCTCGTCGTGGTGGCTCTCCTCCTCCGCCACAGAAGCAAAACGACGACGAGTACAAGAAGCAGAACAGCGGCGGTGGCGGCTACAAGAAACGGCAAGGTAACGGGCGCCCCTTCTACTCCACCAACAAGGGCTCCCGTCCTGCCCAAGGAGGCCCAGGAGGTCCCGGAGGTCCAGGCGGCCCTGCACCTGGCAACAATGCCAGGAACAACGACCCAATCCAATGCCAGATATGTAGTAAGTTCGGGCACAGTGCCAAGGATTGTTGGTACCGTTTCGATGATGATGCACTAGAAGAAAAGGTTGCAGCTGCTGCTCAATACGGCGTTGATACAAATTGGTACGTCGACAGTGGGGCAACTGATCATCTCACCGGCGACTTGGAGAAGCTCACGGTGCGGGAGAAGTTCCGTGGACAGGAACAAATCCATGGTGCGAATGGTTCAGGTATGAGGATAGATCATATTGGTTATTCAGAATTCAAAACCCCTAGTCGTTCTATTCATCTACGCAAGATCCTTTACTCTCCTCATGCAAACAAAAATCTTCTTTCCGTACATCGTATTGCCTTAGACAATCATGTATTCCTTGAGTTTCACCCTTTTTTCTTTTTGATAAAGGATCAGGCAACGAGGAGGGTGCTCTACAGAGGTAGATGCGTTGGTGGTCTCTATCCGTTGATTCCTCGCTTTAGGTGGTCAAATAAACAAGTTCTTGGTGTCACAAAGCTATCTTCGGCAAGGTGGCACGATCGATTAGGTCATCCGTCTTTTACTATTGTTCAACGAGTGCTTAGG
Source organism: Aegilops umbellulata (assembly GCA_032464435.1). Classification (NCBI taxonomy): domain Eukaryota; kingdom Viridiplantae; phylum Streptophyta; class Magnoliopsida; order Poales; family Poaceae; genus Aegilops; species Aegilops umbellulata. The sequence goes on from CP136059.1 coordinate 422,021,406, forward strand.
AAAAATAAACTCCCCTTTGTTGGTGAGCATAGCTTAGAAACAGTGTGTGATTCTTGTCAGAGAGAAAAAAGTCATCAATTGCCTTACCCCGTGTCAACAAGTGTTTCGTCTCAACCATTAGAGCTCATTTTCTCTGATGTATAGGGGCAAGCACCCATCTCTGTTGGTAGACACAAATACTATGTAAGCTTTATTGATGATTATAGTAAGTTTACTTGGATCTATCTTATCAAAAATAAATCCGATGTGTTTCAAGTTTTCCAAAATTTTCAAGCACTCGTTGAACGTAAGTTTGACCGAAAGATTATTTCAGTCCAATCGGACTGGGGTGGTGAGTATGAGAAACTCAACTCATTCTTCCAAAAACTGGGAATTTCCCATCACGTCTCTTGCCCGCACGCACACCAACAAAACGGCTCCGCCGAACGCAAACATCGGCACATCATTGAGGTTGGCCTCTCACTTCTCGCAAATGCGTCTATGCCACTCAAGTTTTGGGATGAAGCATTCCTCACAGCCACCTATCTCATTAATCTTCTGCCTAGCCGTGTCATCAACTACCAAACTCCTACGGAAAAACTATTGCACGTCAAACCTAACTATGCCTCCTTACGAGTGTTTGGCTGCGCATGTTGGCCTAATCTTCGACCATACAATGCTCGCAAACTCTCCTTTCGCTCCAAGCAATGCGTGTTCATTGGCTACAGTCCCCAACACAAGGGTGTCAAGTGTCTTGATGTGTCCACCGGCCGGGTATATATTTCTCGTGACGTTGTGTTCGATGAGACCGTTTTTCCCTTCAAAGATCTACACCCTAATGCCGGAGCTCTATTGCGAAAGGAAATCCTTCTTCTCCCTAGACATCTTTCCGGCTTAGATCAAGGGGGCGATGAAAACAATTCTGATAATCATGTGACTAACCCTCATAACCTTTTTCAGTCTCATGATGATGGTGTAGATGACACAGGAATTTATTCTGAAGAAAATGATGTTGAAATTGTCCAAAACGAACCCTTATTTCATGTGACAGAAGATGCCAGCCGCGCAGAACACGAGGTCGATTCCCCTGCGCCGGCAGCCTCGGGATCCGCAGGCGGCAGATCCCGTGCAGATACGCTGCAGCAGCGGCAGACTGAGGTGGGCTCGCCCTCGGGATCCGACGCGCCCTGTAGGGCGGGTGTGGCCCAATCCACGCCAGCCACCTGCGGCTCGGGCCGTGGGACGGTTCAGTAGGCGCCCGACCACGCGCCTGGTGCTGGCCCGCAGGCGGCCACACGCCGGCCGTCTCCCGCAAGGGACGCGGGGCCCGCGACAGATGCTGCTGAACCGTCGCCTTCACCTGCCTCGTCAAACTGTGCAGGCGCGTCGCTGCATGGAGAAGCGGCGGGTGCGCTGGACCCTGTGGCGGGATCTTCTATGGACGGGACGACTACTCCTTCATCTGTGCCACCTCGTTCCACACGTGTGGGCACACGGTTACAAACAGGAAAATTGCAGCCTATGAATTACAAAAGAATTTTGAAGTTTGGATTAGCTTGTTCTACAGGAGAACCACAGTCTGTTGAAGAGGCATTGGGGGATGCTAAGTGGCACAAGGCCATGGAGGAGGAATACATGGCTTTGAAGAAAAACAAGACTTGGCATCTCGTTCCACGTGGTCAAGGTAAAAATTTGATATATTGCAAATGGGTTTATAAAATAAAAAAGAAGGCAGATGGATCTATTGATCGCTATAAAGCTAGGTTAGTAGCAAAGGGTTTTAAACAGAGGTATGGTATTGACTATGAGGATACTTTTAGCCCAGTTGTTAAAGCTGCTACTATCAGATTGGTTTTGTCTATTGCTGTATCTAGGAGATGGAGCCTAAGGCAATTGGACATACATAATGCGTTTTTACACGGCGTTCTGGAAGAGGAGGTTTACATGACACAACCACCTGGGTTTGAAAACAAAGATGCACCTTTCCATGTGTGCAAACTTGATAAGGCTTTGTATGGTCTGAAGCAGGCCCCAAGATCCTGGTATTCTCGTCTGAGCATGAAATTGCAAAGGATTGGTTTTGTTCCTTGCAAGTCTGACACTTCATTGTTTATTTTCAATAAATCCAATATAACAATGTACATGCTGATATATGTTGATGATATTATTGTTACTGGTTCATCTGATGAAGCAGTAACAGCACTCATAAAGGACCTTGGCTCAGAATTTGCTTTGAAGGACCTAGGAGACCTGAATCTCTTCTTGGGCATTGAAGTCACGAAAAACAAAGATGGTATAGTCTAATCTCAAGAAAAGTATGCAACTGATCTTTTGAAAAGAGTTGGGATGCAGAACTGCAAGCCTTCACCAACTCCATTATCTAGCTCAGAAAAGTTATCCCTGCATGAAGGTGAGCCCCTAAGTTTGGAAGATAGCACTCAGTACAGAAGCATGATTGGTGCACTCCAATACCTCACCCTTACTAGACCAGATTTATGCTTTGTTGTGAACAAAGTCTGTCTGTTTCTGCATGCACCTACCACCTTGCATTGGACTGCTGCTAAACGTATTCTGAGATATTTAAAATATACAGTTAATGTTCGACTAACATTCAGCAGGTCTCAGTCCACTCTTGTCAGTGCATTCACTGACGCTGACTGGGCTGGAAGTATAGATGATAGGAGGTCCACAGGTGGCTTTGCCATATTCTTTGGTCCCAACCTGATATCATGGTGTGCTAAGAAACAAGCAACTGTCTCTAGGTCTAGTACAGAGGCTGAGTATAAGGCTCTGGCAAATGCTACTGCAGAAATTATCTGGCTTCAGTCAATGCTGAAGGAACTTGGGGTAATACAGGTGCAAGCTCCTTGTTTATGGTGTGATAATCTTGGTGCTACTTATCTCTCTGCCAATCCAGTTTTTCATGCCAGAGCAAAGCATATTGAGATAGACTTCCACTTTTTGAGAGAACGTGTTGCTAACAAACAGTTGGATGTTCGTTTTATTCATTCTGGAGATCAGATTGCAGATGGCTTCACCAAGGCACTGCCCACACAAAGCTTTGAGAAATTCAGGCGTAATCTCAACTTGATCAAGTTGTGATTAAGGGGGTGTGTTGAAATATATCTCATGTGGCCCTAGGCGCATATATTGTTAGTTGGAGTTCTGGTTAGACTAGAGATAGATTAGTATCTACTTAAACTACTTCCTCTCTATCTCCTAATCCCTTGTACTCCAAGTCATGTATGCGATCATGGGATATGCCCCATCTCTATCAATAAATACCACGCGGCCCTCTCACGAGAGGGTAGAATGCTTCCCATCGTTTTCTACAGGACTCCCTCCTCGTCGCTGCAGGCCTTGCTGGGCCTAAAGGAGCTGCCGCTGCGGCCCCGGTTTAGTTATGTTAGTGCACTTATATTACAGTTTCCGGTGGCGGCCGGCGTGTAGCTGGCTAGAGTTAGGTTTCCTTTCCTCTGTTTCTATAGAGCGGATTGCTTCTCGCCGGCGTGGTTTGGGCGCTATTGGTGGACGCCAGCGTGCCCCTGCTAGTAGGGTTGTGTTTGTAATGGGCCTGAGGCCATTTAGTTTCTATCAGTCTTCGGGGCAAACCTTGTTTCCAAATGAGTGAAAGCCTCTTCCCAATCATGTCGTGGGTCTGAGGCCTTAACCAGGCGGCAAAACGCGCGGTGATCTGTGAAGTAGTCACAGCAAGCAGAGTAGCGATCCCGTGTCTACAGGAAACTAAGATAGACATCTGGACCCCAAGCATCGTTAGAGAAATTGGGGGCGCTGCCCTAACTGAATGCATAGCCCTCCCCACGATCGGCTCACGCGGTGGAGCTGCCATCTTCTGGAACAGAGACCTGGCCAGCATTGCCTCGCAAGCTGTGGGTGAGTTCGCGATCACTACAAAAGTGACGCTCCTCCAGCAATCCACGGGCTTCTGGCTCACGTCTGTCTACAGCCCAACTGATGACAGCAGAAAACTGCTTTCCTCGCCGAATTAGCTAGAACGGCCCCTGTCGGTGTCAAAACCGGCGGATCTCGGGTAGGGGGACCAGAACTGTGCGTCTAGGCGGATGGTAACAGGAAACAAGGGACACGAAGTTTTACCCAGGTTTGGGCCCTCTTGATGGAGGTAAAACCCTACGTCCTGCTTGATTAATATTGATGATATGGGTAGTACAAGAGTAGATCTACCACGAGATCAAGGAGGCTAAACCCTAGAAGCTAGCCTATGGTATGATTGTTGTATGTTGTCCTACGGACTAAAACCCTCCGGTTTATATAGACACCGGAGAGGGTTAGGGTTACACAAAGTCGGTTACAATGGTAGGAGATCTAAATATCCGCATCGCCAAGCTTGCCTTCCATGCCAAGGAAAGTCCCATCCGGACACGGGACGAAGTCTTCAATCTTGTATCTTCATAGTCCAGGAGTCCGGCTGATGGTATAGTCCGACCATCCGGACACCCCCTAATCCAGGACTCCCTCAGTAGCCCCTGAACTAGGCTTCAATGACGACGAGCCCGGCGCGCAAATTTCTTCGGCATTACAAGGCGGGTTCCTCCTCCAAGTACTTCATAAAAGATTGTAAACACTAAGGATAGTGTCCGGCTCTGCAAAATAAGTTTCCACATATTGCCATAGAGAGAATAATATTTACACAAATCTAATCTGCTGACGTATTCCGTAGCGTGACATCACACTACGGACAAGCCTTTATTCGAATTGTTTTTACTCCCCCACCTCAGCGCATTTTGCGAGGCGGTTTCCTTGGCACGTCTTGTCAAAGCAGAGATCGTGTCCCCTTTATTTATGGGGTTCTCATCAATACGGACGTGGGTAACCCAATCGTGCCCGTTAGCATGTTTTCTCGATTAAAGGCGAGTCCCAAACGGTTACGGGGAGGGCCCTTGGTATTCAACCTCTTATAAAGAGACCAAGGCCTTACTCCTTTCTTTCAATCTCAAACGAGTTCGCCCGTCGCCTCGAGTTCCAACACCCTAGGCTCTAGATTTCAGGCACTTCGGACCTTCAACAATGTCCGGTTCCGACCTTCAAGGCCGATGGATGCCCTCCTCCGTCACGGAGGAGGACGTGCTAAAGTTGAGAGAGGCCAAGTTCTTGACCAGCGAAATTTCGCATAGGCTGCCTGCTTAAGGGCAGGCTATTCCCAGTCCCCAGCCTGGTGAGAGCGTGGTGTTCGTGTCTCACTTCCTTCGGTGGTTAGGCTTCCCAATGGATCCCTTCGTGAGGGGGCTGATGTTCTATTATGGGCCGGAATTTCACGACTTAGCTCCGGAGTCCATCCTCCATGTTTCCTCATTCATCGTCGTGTGTGAAGCATTCCTCCGTGTTACTCCTCACTTCGGATTATGGCTCAAGACCTTTAAAGTAGAGCCGAAGATGATTGAGGGACGGCACGCAGAGTGCGGAGGCGCTGTTATAAGCAAGAATGCTGATGCTCCATGGCCCAAAGGCCCTTTTCAAGAGGAGCTCGGCTTATGGCAACGAGAGTGGTTCTATATCACCGCTCCCAGGGGCACCAAGTGGGTGGCGCCGCCTGCCTTTCGCTCGGGTCCCCCAAAGCAGCTAGGGTCATGGGTCAATAAAGGCCTAGATTGGGGGCCATCCCAGGACGTGCCTTTGTTGCAGAGCCGCATCAGGGATCTCTTAGAAAGAGGTCTCAGCCTGGTCAAAGTGACACAAGTCATGCTGATCCGCCGAACACTGCCCGGCAAACGTCGCTCCCTTCGTCTGTGGGAGTTTAATCCGGAGGGACCACGAGCTCTCCAGCATTTTATGGGCGCAACGCCCTCGGAGATGTATAAACTGTTCTTCGGATCACAAGCATTGTGTCCGGATTTGACCGAGGACGCAGGTCTGAGCTGTAATCGCCCGGATACTCAAGTAAGTAGCCTTGTGCCCGGACTCGCTATCCGTATACTTGTCATAAACTTGCCCCTAAAAGAGCTGTCCTTTTAAACAGGAGTGGATAGCGAAAGCAAAGCTGATCAGGTGTCCGGCTCCCCTCCCCGAGACCAGGCCGGATCCCGTGCTAGTCAGGATGTTGAAGATTGTGCCTTTGGAGGAAAGTGAGGGAGGGGACAAGGAAACTACGGCCTCCTCAAAGGAGGCTGTTCGGAAGGAAGGAACCGGAAATTCCTCTCCTCAGGGGAAGAAGAGGACCGCCTCTGAAAACCCGGAGACCATTGCCTCAAAGCGGGGGGGGGGGGGGGGGGGAATCCTTGTCAGAGGGTCCTACGCCGGGGGGTACCTCGGCTGGACTATGCCCTCAAGGGGACCAGCCCTCCAGCGAGCCGTAAGTAGAGAAATATTATATTTTTGAGAGATGAGAGAAATCCTTGCTTTATATCTGAGAAGATTAACCGAAAATTTACCTTGTAGCTCGGACCTCAACCCTTCTCAGCAGAGCTCGTCTTCGGGGGACCTTCTTCCAAAGATGATGGAGAGCGGAACGCCTCCCCCTGCCGTACCACCTGGCGAGGCGGGCGACCCTGAGGTGTCGTCGCGGAGGGTTTCTCCGAATCCGGCAGGGGCGGAAGGTAACCATATGGCCCCCCAAGGTTCTCCGCGTCCGGCCTTCGAAAGAGGCCATAGGACGAGTCTGGCACTGTTCGGTGCTCGGTCGGAGGAGCTGAAGAATCTGCTAGGGCGAGCTTCTATCACAGAGGAGCACCGTGCATTGATGGGCACGGTGATTGAAAGGATTTCGTCCGTGGAAAGCGGATTGCACGAGGCCGTCAGAAGTTTACTGACAGGTTTTGAGGTACGTGAAATAATGTACACTTTCTGACAGTTGTGCATAAATAAGATGCGCCCTGTGTAGATAGTAGCCCCTGAGACTCTGTGCATTGTCAAAAGTGACAGCGCGCAGAGGATCGTAATCCCAGGTCTAAAATGTCGCCTTTGTATGTAGGTGGCGAAGTGTCCGGAATCCAGCCGGACTGATGATTTTGCCGAGCTAAAGCGGCAACTTGACGTGGCAGATGCCGACATCGCGCTCGTCAACAAGCGGCTTGATGAGGCACAAGGTATGTAATTCCTCGGGCAGCACCTGGTAAGAGGAGCTTTATGCCAGTATCTTACAATGTGTGTGCTTGATGCAGATGGTGCGGCCGCCGTGGAGAGTCTTCGGGCTGAACTTGACCGAGCCAAGGAACAAGCCAGAAAAAGTGATGCGGCTGCCGAGAAGGCCCTTGAAGAGCTGAGAGCCGAACAGGCTGCTCACTGCCGAAGCAAGAAAGAGATGACTGAGATGGCCGTGAAGCTAAAGAGCGCTGCTGACCAGTGCAAGCTTCTTGAAAAAGAAGACCGGGCGGGACAGACAGACTTAGAGAAGGCCGTTGCCAATGCCAAGGATGCTCGCTCTGCGATGAGAGCTGCGAAGGAGGAGCTGCGTCAGGCTGGAGAGATCGCAGCTGGAAAGCCCTTTATGCTGTGGAGGAAGTTTTGTGATCCTAAGCATGCTCCGTTAGACCGGTTGTGGAGTACGGCGGACACCTATCTGGATTTGGCAGCGAGTGCTGCTGATGCGACCGAACACTTTCGAGATCAAGAAGATCGCGAAGTGGAAAAGCTTTTCTGGCCGCAATTCCACAATCCAGAGCGTCCACTGTCAGTGGCCGATCGTCTGGCCAAATGGGCCGAAATGAATAGGTTGTCCGGACTCGCCATGAAGTGCGTCATGAGTCACCTGTGGCCGGGGAGATCGGAGCCGAAGAGTTATTTCAGCTTGGTGCAGCAGTTCCTTGGTGCGGTGCCGCGTATTAATGCAATTAAGAGGTCAGCATGCATAGAGGGTGCGCAGATGGCTTACCCGTGTCAAGACATAGTTGGCGGAAATGGAGACCACCGCTGTTGCATCCCGAGATTCGGACAGAAGCCGAGTACCTGCCGAGCACTATTTTCAGGAAGTTCTGCAAGGCGCTCGTGTAATAGAGATGCAGTGCTCGAAGGATGCTATGTTCGAATAGCATATGTGATTGTAAAACGGTATTTTGATAAATTGTAGGAACTTTTTATACTTGTGCCTGCAAGTATTGTAACACCTCCTGTGCGGCCATTTAAAATATATAAAATCTGAAAGATGGCAGTCGTCGGCTTCAGCCCCCACGCAAATAATGCGGGGGTGTTCGCAGAAGGTGCATTTTCACACTTGATCCAACGTCTTGGTCCTACAAAGGAGGTGATAGCGCAGCGAACTAGGCAATCGGACTATAATGCTTTATCACTTTCACTTAGCCATAGGAGCTTGACAGTAGCTTCGTTAATGCGGAGGAATCCTATAGATTCTGGTGAGTCATCGAGTGGTTGACCAGTCTCACGCTATATCATGACAGTCGGTTTTCAGCTTTCTCTACTGAGGTGCTCGCCTGGCCGAACCGGGGCACAATCGCAGTAGTTCTCCTGGTGCCGCCTTAGCCGATAGAGCGGAACGTAAGGCAGCCAAACACAGGAGCCGGGCAACCCAACATTTGACCAAAGACATGATTCGGAGCTGATGCATATAAGGCCAAACTCGCGACGCCGAACACTCCCTAAGGTATTCGGTCTTTATGAGGGCGGGCGAGACAACGCCCTTAGGTATAAGCCCCTAGTGTCCAGGTATGCGCAGAAACTCTGACGTGGTCACATGCCAAGACGCCAGCCTCCTCCTTGGTTATACCAGAGAAAACCAGGGGATGTGTATCAACAAGAGACAGTAAAAAAGGTTTACGCAGGGTCTTAATCTGAAAAGAATCCTTGGAACGGGTCCCTGCTGCACGTCTGCGCCTGTGTCTCCGTTGTGCCGTATCCTGGACGGGCGCAGCATGATATTCATCTGTAAAAGAGAGGAACTAAGTTGAAAAAAGGTCGTGCCGAACAGAAGTTATATTAAATAAACAAAGTGTAAATTGAAATGGGTAAAATTGAGTTTGATTGTCTCTTATTTTATATGTGCGGAGCCCCTAGAGCAGGGGTATACGGCTATTAAGCCTTTATCAATGATATTTTTGTGCCGGACTCGTCTAGCTGTGTCCGTGGTCTTAATGACCTGTTTAGATGTTTTTGGCTGGTGAAGCCGTTTTATTGTGGGGCTGTTAAGGCGGCCGCACAATCTTCCGCGCAGGGGGCGCACTCAATGCTTCCCCTTTAATGAGATGATGCCTCGTGGACCGGGCATCTTAAGCGTAAGAGATGCGTAATGCGGTATTGCGTTAAAGCGAGCGAAAGCTTCGCGTCCCAGCAGTGCTTGATAGCGACTTGAGAATGGGACAATGTGGAAAGTTAGCTTTTCGCGGCGGAAGTTATCGGTGGAGCCGAATATAACTTTAAGTCGGAGAAAACTCATGCAATGGGTATCCGGACCTGGCGTTACCCCTTGAAAGGAGGTTTTGCTGTGGCGAATTCTTGTTGGGTCTATCCCCATGTGGCGGATTGTGTCCTGATATATCAGGTTTAGACCGCTACCGCTGTCCATCAGGACATTTGTAAAGTGGAGTCCGCCAATTATTGGATCGAGTACCAAGGCAGTCCAGCCTGCGTTCGTGATACTTCTAGAATAATCCAGATGATCGAAGATGATTGGTTTTGACAACCAGTGGCGAGACTCCTTTGGGATAGGCCGTATGGCGCGTACCTTTATGGGCGCCGCACGTTTTGTTATGTGAAGTAAGTTTACTGTTTTTACTTCTTGTGGAAAATTCTTTTGTTTCCTGGTGCTCTGCTTTTGGGGTTCGTCATCGTCTTCGCTTGGTGTGTCGAGCCCCTTGTGTTCGGCGTTGAGTCTGCCGGATTGTTTGAAGACCCAACAATCTCTGTGGGTATGGTTAGCAGGCTTCCCGGGAGTACTGTGTATTTGACATATCCTGTCCAAGATTTTGTTTAGGTTGGATAGCTCGTCCCTGTTATCCTGGAGGGGCGGCTTTTTCTGATTCTGCCGTGAGCTTTTGAATCCGGCGTTGACTGTCGTGCTCTTCGGACTGTTTTCCTTAGTCCGGCGACGATCCTTGTTACATCGCGGTTTTCTGTTTCCATCCCTAGTTTTGGATGTACTTGGGTCGCTGGTGCTACATCTTGCCAACCAGCTGTCCTCTTTTGCGCAAAAGCGGGTCATGAGGCTTGTTAATGCGGCCATTGTTCTTGGCTTTTCTTGGCCGAGGTGTCTGGCGAGCCATTCGTCTCAAACGTTATGCCTAAAAGCTGCTAAGGCTTCGGCGTCCGGACAATCGACTATCTGATTCTTTTTAGTAAGAAATCCGTTACAGAATTGCCGAGCTGACTCTCCGGGCTGTTGAGTTATGTGACTGAGATCGTCTGCATCCGTAGGGCGAACATAGGTCCCTTGAAAATTTGCTCGGAAAGCGTCCTCGAGCTCTTCCCAACTTCCAATTGTGTTTGCAGGAAGGCTTTTAAGCCAATGCCGGGCTGGCCCTTTAAGCTTGAGGGGTAAGTATTTTATGGCGTGGAGGTCATCTCCTCTAGCCATATGTATGTGGAGGATATAATCCTCGATCCAGACTCCAGGGTCTGTTGTTCCGTCGTATGCCTCTATGTTTACGGGTTTGAATCCCGCTAGAAATTCATAATCCAGGACCTCATCGGTGAAACATAGGGGGTGTGCGGCACCCCTGTATTTGGGTGTGCCGTGATGTTCGGATACTGGTTTTGTTGCATTGCTTACGAGAGCTTGCTTTCTTGGCCCATAAATAGACCTGGCTGGGCCATCTTTTTGATGCAAATCCTTGAGTGGGTCGCATGCCGGCTTGAGTGCGGCGCCGCTTGCCGCTTTATGCTGGCCATGGGGTCGTCTATCCGACCGGGTGGCTTTCTTACTTTTTGAATGCGAGGGCTCTAAGGACTCTTCGTCGAATTCAGGCAGTAGCTTTCGCTTCGGATAGCTTTTAGTGTGGCGACTGCCACTGTATTTGTCTACGGTATTGATTACTTTGCTCCATCTCACTCTGAGTGCATCTTCCGCAGTTTTTAGCTTCCGCTTCTGCTTTTTCAGGCTGCGTGCGGTTGCAACGAGCCTTTTGTGGAGGTTCTTCTGCTCCGTGGGCTTGTCCGGCGTAAGGTCGTCCGGAATGCCGTTTTCGCCGGGGACGAGTTGTTCGGTTTCTTTATCCGAGTTGCCCTGTTCGGACGGTTGCTCTAAGGCATGCTCGTCGTCTGCCGGCTCATCCTGCTCTATGGCTGGGTCTGTATAGCTGTTGTTTTTATCGAGGTGGGGCTTGGAGCGGCATTTATGCCGCCGCTTTGATTGCTTTTCGAGAGATTGATCCCTCGTTGCATCCCCGTGTTCCTCGTTGTCGCTTCCTTTAGGTGTATCTACCATGTACACATCATGAGATGAGGTGGCTGTCCAATGCCCCATATGCGTTGGTTCATATGCGTCTCCTGCATCGTCGTCCATACCGTCGATGTCTTCGGAGTCGAAATTGAGCACGTCATTTAAATTATCGACAGTGGCTACCAAATGGGTGGTGGGTGGGTTTTGAATTTCTTCATCGTCCGTATCCCAACCTTGCTGACCGTAGTCTGGCCAGGGCTCTCCTGATAAAGAGAGAGACTTTAGTGACTTCAGAATATCGCCAAAGGGCGAGTGCTGAAAGATGTCCGCGGCGGTGAACTCCATGATCGACGCCCAATCGGATTCGATCGACAGGGGTGCGGAGGGCTCGGAGTCCGGGGTGGAGTCCGGCGCTTTGGAGTCACGGGCTTCGCAGAGGACAAAGCTGGTGTTCGGCTCAATCGCCGTAGAGATTGTAGCCCCCGAGGCGGTGTCCAGCCACCCATCCTCGATCGGCGCAGTTGGTTCCGAATTAAGGGTCGGAACCGATGCGTGTGCGGCCTCCAGGGCACTGTTCGGCGGCAGAGCTAGATCATGCCCATCGTGACAGTGCGGCGCGCTTGGCTGAGGCTCAGATCCGCCGAAGATCAAGTCCCCACGGACGTCAGCCGTGTAGTTTAAACTTCCAAACCTGACCTGATGGCCAGGGTCGTAGCTTTCGATCTGCTCCAGATGGCCACGTGAATTGGCCCGCAGTGCGAAGCCGCCGAAGACGAAGATCTGTCCGAGGAGAAAAGTCTCACCCTGGACTGCATCATTGTTGATGATCGAAGGAGCCATCGGGCCTAAAAGCGACGACACAGATGAACTCTCAATGAAAGCACCAATGTCAGTGTCAAAACGGGCGGATCTCGGGTAGGGGGTCCCGAACTGTGCATCTAGGCGGATGGTAACAGGAGACAAGGGACACGAAGTTTTACCCAGGTTCGGGCCCTCTTGATGGAGGTAAAACCCTACGTTCTGCTTGATTAATATTGATGCTATGGGTAGTACAAGAGTAGATCTACCACGAGATCAAGGAGGCTAAACCCTAGAAGCTAGCCTATGGTATGATTGTTGTATGTTGTCGTCCGTACTAAAACCCTCTGGTTTATATAGACACCGGAGAGGGTTAGGGTTACACAAAGTCGGTTACAATGGTAGGAGATCTAAATATCCGCATCGCCAAGCTTGCCTTCCACGCCAAGGGAAGTCCCATTCGGACACGGGACGAAGTCTTCAATCTTGTATCTTCATAGTCCAGGAGTCCGGCTGATGGTATAGTCCGGCCATCTGGACACCCCCTAATCCAGGACTCCCTCAGCCCCCCCACTTGCTGATCCATGGCTCATCAATGGAGATTTTAACCTCATCTACGAGGCGAGAGACAAAAGCAACCACCACCTCAACCGCCGGATCATGGGCATGTTTAGACGAGCCATCGACAGTGCCGGGTTAAAAGAAATTAAATGCAAAAATCGCCGCTACACCTGGAGCAACGAGCGCGAGAACCCGACACTCGTCAGCATCGACAAATTCTTCTGCACCTGCAGTTGGGAAGACCTGTTCCCTTCAAGCATGCTGATGGCGGCGTCCACGACAGTTTCAGACCACTGCCCTCTTCTCCTAGCTGATGCTGCTGCCCCTCGCCGACGCGCCAAATTCAAATTTGAAAGTTTCTGGCCGCTGTTCCTGCGCTTCCAAGAAACGGTCGATCAAGCCTGGAATCGACCGGTGCAAAGCTCATGTGCCTTCAAACGCCTCTCAATCAAGATGGCGCGTATAGAAAGGGATCTGGAGATCTGGAGCTCCTCCCTCTTCAGCGACGCCAAGCTTCAATTCCACATAGCAACAGAGATCATCCTGCGCCTAGACATAGCCCAAGAATCCCGCAGCCTCTCCATGCCGGCATTCAACCTCCGACGGCTATCAAGCAAAGGATGCTCGGCCTTGTCGCGATCGAGCGCGTGCGCAAGCGCCAAGCATCCAGGCTGACCTGGATCAAGCTAGGCGACGCGGGAACTAAGTCCTTTCATGCAAAGGTCCGCTCGCGACGTAGCAAAAACTTCATCCATAGCCTGAAGACGGGCAACTGAATCGTCACGTCGCACGAGGACAAGGAGGCAGTCATCTTCGAGCATTTCCGCTCCGCCCTCGCCTCCAAAGGAGATCGCCGTAGAGCCATCAACTGGAGCCAGCTACAGCTGACCACAATTCGAGGAGGGCGCCTTGACAACCCCTTCTTCGAGGATGAAGTATGGGAGGTGATCAAGGCCTCGCCAGCGGGAAAAGCTCCGGGCCCGGACGGATTCATCGGAGCTTTCTTTCGTAGTTGCTGGCAAACCATCAAACAAGACATCATGAGGGCCTTCCACCAATTCTTCTCCATTGCTGGCGATGGTCTAGATGCACTTAACTCTGCCATGGTGGTTTTGATCCCAAAGAAAGACGGTGCAGAAACAATCTTCGATTTCAGGCCAATTAGTCTAGGTCACTCCATAGCTAAGCTGATCACCAAAGTCCTCTCCATGCGGCTCTCCTACGTCATTGACTCCATAATCTCGCTGGCACAATCTGCCTTCCTAGCAAAGGAAAGCATGCATGACAGTTTTCTCTACGTCCAAAATGCAGTTAGATCTCTGCATAGAAGAAAAACACCCACGCTCCTGATCAAGCTTGACATAGCTAAAGCGTTTGACAATGTATCATGGGAGTACCTTCTTGAACTACTCCAAGCCCTAGGCTTCCCGGCTAGATGGCGTTACTGGATCACGATGCTTCTGACGACATCGACCTCCTCCTTCTTGCTAACTGGCGCGGCGGGGAAGAAAATTCTGCACTGCCGGGGACTCAGACAGGGCGACCCCCTGTCCCCGCTTCTGTTCATCATCGTCATCGACCCGCTGCATCGACTCCTCCAACGTGCCATGGAGCTAGGCCACCTCAACCCACTCCCAGGCAGAGACCTCTCGTTACGAGTGAGCCTATATGCGGATGACGCCATCATTTTTGCAAACCCAGTGAAGGAGGAGATCGACACCCTGATGGACATCATTCACGATTTCGGGCTAGCGTCAGGGCTAAAAGTGAACTTGCAGAAATCTTCGGTTGCCGCTATTAGATGTGAGCACATTAACTTGCAACAGGTTCTCCAGAACTTTGGAGGCCAACAGGCCCTGTTCCCCCTGTAATACCTTGGGCTCCCAATCAACATCTCCAGGCTACGCATAGTGCATTTGCAATTCATCCTCGACCGAATCAGAGCTCGTTTGGCGGGTTGGAAAGGAAGGCTCTTGTCCATTACAGGGCGGCGAGTCCTCGTCAGAAGTGTTCTGTCAGCACTCCCCACCTTTGCCCTGACTATCTTGAAGGTGCCAAAGAAGCTACTAGCCGAGGTGGACAAGATCAGATGACGTTTTCTCTGGGCTCAAGAAGATGTGATCAGTGGTGGGAAATGCAAAGTGAACTGGCCAGAGGCGTGCTCTTCGATCGACAACGGTGGCCTTGGCATCTCCAACTTGCAACGCTTCAGCCGTGCAGTCAGGCTCAGGTGGCTCTAGTTCTCCTAGCTCACACCCAACAGGCCCTGGGTGGGCATGCAACTGCCCTGTGATCAAGGAGACAGAGATCTTTTCAACGCCTCAACCACGGTGACGCTGGGTGATGGAAAGACGACCAGCTTCTGGGACAACTCCTGAACTGATACAGGCGCGCTAAAAATGGAATTCCTTGAACTACACAAGCACTCAAGAAGGAAGAACAGAACAGTCTAGGCCGCACTCCACAATGACACATGGGTTGCAGACCTGGCTCACGGAGACACGCAACAGCTGTGGCCGGAAGTGATCCATCTGAACAGATGGCTCATCTCGAAGAACCTAAGCCTAAGCGATCAGGAGCGAGACACAATCAAGTGGAAGCACACAGCCTCGAGATCCTTCCCCACCAGCTCGGCATACAACTGCCAATTCCAAGGGATGATCAAGACTAACTTCAGAAAACTGCTCTGGCAGGTTTGGGAACCGGCCCGACTAAAATTTACGGTCTGGCTATTGCTCAAAAACAGATTATGCTACAATGACCGTCTCCAAAGAAGAGGATGGCCAAATGAGTACTTCTGTCAACTTTGTCTCAAAAATCTAGAGACCTTGCAACACCTTTTTTAGCAGTGCCCTTTTTCATCAGCAATATGGACAAGAACTGCTCAAGGGCACGAATGCAGCTCCATGCATCCCTCAAACTGGCAACAGAAGAGCAAAGCTGTGGAAATCATAGCCGAGATGATCAACGGAGCAAGACCCGAGCACAAGAAGGGAGTCAAGACAATGATCATCTTGGTGCTGGGTGACATTTTGGCAGCAGCGGAATGAGTGCACCTTTAGACAGAAGGTTGCAAACCTGACCGAAACAATGGCAGGCATCACAAGGACTTTTGAATTGTGGCGCCAAGCAGGAGCGACCCACTTAGAGCACCCATTCTGGGATCCTCCATGAGAAAGCAACTTGCTGTTTCTAGCCAGGGCTAGTTTTTTTTTGTTTTCTCTCTTGTCTTCTTTTTTACTCCTTGATCGCCAGATCAAACACCACCTTATGTTTTTCCAGCCTGCTTCCTGCTTCAAATTCAATATATGCCAGCCATCAGCTGGTCCGTTCAAAAGAAAACACACAACGGAGAAGACCAACTCTCCGAAGCAGACAAGCAGTGAGTGGAATGATAAAGCAACACATACGTACGCTGATCAGATGCCTCCCAGTGGATCGGTAGCACAAGCTGACCCACCGCCCACGGCCCCAGTTTAAAATCTTGGAATCCTCAACCGGCAGGTTCAAGGCTACCAACACAACTGGCCATCAGCTTGCTCAGATTTACTACCTTGCAAGCATTTGCTTTCACCAAAAACTACAAAGCAATCTCAAAACGAAGATAATTTTACCGAGCTGTTCAGGGCGACAAACTGTCTTCCTATATCAACACTATCGTGTAACAGAAGGAATTTTTTTAGAAAACAAAAAAAATCATATTTCCGTCGCCGGGACTTGAACCCGGGTCTCTCGGGTGAGAGCCGAGTATCCTAACCACCTAGACTACGACGGAATAGTGAGAATGAAAACACTGGAGCATATCTTTGTTTGATTCAGACATGGTAGAAAAGATCTACAAACCGAGAACAAACTGCGTTTGCTCTATTTGATCCATTACATATTTCAATTCGGCCATGCATGCGAACACATGGATTGTTCCAAATTCAGACAAAGCGGATACCGATAATCCAAGCAAACATATGATGTGTTGGTCTTGGGCAAAATTCTAGTAATCTGCCTGCCTCCCTGAGTTGAGCAGCCATACCGCATATGCAGGTACGCAACTGATCAAATATTCAAATACCACCATGAACTAGTCGTCAGCTCATCGTTCGTCAAGTATAGCTTCCACGGCTTAGCTTTCACTGAGCACTGCATGCAGAAAGATATCTCAAACTGTCTGTTGCTAACACAACATCCTGCGGCATTAAAACCACTGAAGAAATGAATGTGATTTGTTGTGTGGACTTCCAAAAGATATCCAAAAAAATGACCAGAAAACTAATTATGTGGCAAGGGCTTTGTTGCTAACTACAGAAAGACATCGGAAAGAACCCACACAACTTTTCTAGTACGAACTCTCACAGAACGCACAAACTATGTAACAACTTTTATATATCCAAACAAATGACCAGAAAACTAATTAGGTCGTCAGCCCAGACCTATACCCCGAGAGAAATTAATCAAGCATTTTTTTAATTTATCTCAAAACAACTCAACTTGAATTTTAAAGTGCACATTATGTAAACTTGATGATTTTTTCTTACTTTTCTTCATAACAATGTTGACTGAATGATGTAAGGATTGAAAACCTTAAATTATAAATTATATACTAAATAAGTTGTCTTCCATCTCAACTTCAAGTGAAAAATCATTGAAAATTCGGATTAGAAATTGAAAAGGAACAAATCTAACATGATAAAGTATCTCAATACAATTTGAGTACTACAATCTTGTATGTCTCTGATTCTCATATGAAATTCTTATGCAACACTAAGACCATAATGATTTATCACATTTCAAAAAAAGATCTCTCTAAATGGTGATGCTTTGTAGCACGATGACATGAAAAAAGGGATTGAGTTGGGACGGAAACTCCATACCTGAGTAACAACCAGCTTAGAAACTGAGAATTCTCCCTACAAATTCGTGAAATTGTATATTTTCAGTAGTCGGAGACGGCCAAGGAGGAGTACATCTGCGCCATAGTTGGGTCTGGCCGCTGGAGCATTAGCAGATTGGCGGCAGGGTTGTTCTTCTGAAGCTGGTGGAGTAAGCAAATGAATAACAAAAAATTAACGAGTAGGGTCATCCTATGATAAGACCTAAATCAATTGGAAAGCCATAATACGAAAGCTCAACGTACCAACATGTTCAAAGTGAACATAATATAATATGGCAACACGCTATCTCACAACTCTTTTATAAATGTCAACGATGCCTGTATTATCCACCGACATCAATGAATCCAAGATACAACGAAGTATACAAATGGGAGTGGAAATCATCACAATTGTACATTACTTAATGGTACAAAATACATATAAACTAAGAATGGTAATCACACTCTTAATAGTTGGTGCTTTTAAAGAAGGATGGAACGACTCAACATAAAAAGTAAAAGGATAGGCCATTCACAGAGAGAAGCAGAAACTGTCATGCGCGTATTTGTAGTATTGAAAGTGTGGTTCAGCTCTTATTACCAATGTTTTGGGTTAACTCTCAAGATTTTACCATAGGAAATACATACATTTTCCATTGCCCCTTGTAATTGTGCGAGGTACCACACACTCTATTTTATATATCTTTAGTTTCAAAAAGATTTGTCCTCCTTCCACTTTAAGAATTGGTGACCTTTTATTTAGTAGGCCTTTTCCTGCATTTTTTATTGTCCAAAACCATCATTATGAGATCGTGAAAACGAAATATGTTTATGATCGTCTAAGCAACGTGAAACATTTATAGTGTATTTACTTTTTGTTAATGCACCAATGGCAATTTACTTTTAACATATTTGAAGGAAATATGCCCTAGAGGCAATAATAAAGTTATTATTTATTTCCTCATATCATTATAAATGTTTATTATTGATGCTAGAATTGTATTAACCGGAAACATAATACATGTGTGAATACATAGACAACTATAGTGTCACTAGTATGCCTCTACTTGACTAGCTCGTTAATCAAAGATGGTTAAAGTTTCCTAACCATAGGCATGAGTTGTCATTTGATTAACGGGATCACATCATTAGGAGAATGATGTGATTGACTTGACCCATTCCGTTAGCTTAGCACTTGATCGTTTAGTTTACTGCTACTGCTTTCTTCATGACTTATACATGTTCCTATGACTATGAGACTATGCAACTCCCGATTACTGGAGGAACACTTTGTGTGCTACCAAACGTCACAACGTAACTGGGTGATTATAAAGGTGCTCTATAGGTGTCTCCGATGGTACTTGTTGAGTTGGCATAGATCGAGATTAGGATTTGTCACTCCGATTGTCGGAGAGGTATCTCTGGGCCCTCTCGGTAATGCACATCACAATAAGCCTTGCAAGCAATGTGCCTAATGAGTTAGTTGCGGGATGATGCATTACGGAACGAGTAAAGAGACTTGACGGTAACGAGATTGAACTAGGTATTGAGATACCGACGATCGAATCTCGGGCAAGTAACATACCGATGACAAAGGGAACAACGTATGTTGTTATGCGGTTTTACCGATAAAGATCTTCGTAGAATATGTGGGAGCCAATATGAGCATCCAGGTTCCGCTATTGGTTATTGACCGGAGACGTGTCTCGGTCATCTCTACATAGTTCTCGAACCCGTAGGGTCCGCACGCTTAAAGTTCGGTGACGATCGGTATTATGAGTTTTTGTGTTTTGATGTACCGAAGGTAGTTCGGAGTCCCGGATATGATCACGGACATGATGATGAGTATCGAAATGTCCGAGGCGTAAAGACCGATATATTGGACGACTATATTCGGACACTGGAAGTGTTCCAGGTGGTTTCGGAGAAAATCGGAGTGCCGGAGGGTTACCGGAACCCCCCGGGAGAAATAATGGGCCTTATGGGCCTTAATGGAGAGAGAGAGGGTTGTCCTAGGGCAGGCCGAGCGCCCCTCCCCCTCTGGTCCGAATTGGACTAGGAGAGGGGGGGCGGCGCCCCCCTTTCCTTCTCCCTCTCCCCTTCCTTTCCCCCTCCTAGTAGGAGTAGGAAAGAGGGGAGTCCTACTCCTACTAGGAGGAGGAGGAGTCCTCCTGGCGCGCCATAGAGGGCCGGCTGGCCTCCCCCTTGCTCCTTTATATACGGGGGGCAGGGGGCACCTCTAGACACAAGTTGAACAGTTGATCTCTCCCAACCGTGTGTGGTGCCTCCTCCACCATAATCCACCTCGATCATATCGTAGCGGTGCTTAGGCGAAGCCCTGCGTCGGTAGCAACATCATCATCATCATCATCGTGCCGTCGTGCCAACGAAACTCTCCGGCGAAGCTCTACTGGATCGGAGCTCGCGGGACGTCATCGAGTTGAACGTGTGCTGAACTCGGAGGTGACGTGCGTTCGGTACTTGGATCGGTCGGATTGTGAAGACGTACGACTACATCAACTGCGTTGTGCTAACGCTTCCGCTTTCGGTCTATGAGGGTACGTGGACACACTCTCCCCTCTCATTGCTATGCATAACCATGATCCTGCGTGTGCGTAGGATTTTTTTTTGAAATTACTACGTTCCCCAACAGTGGCATCCAAGCCAGGTTTATGCGTAGATGTTATATGCACGAATAGAACACAAGTGGGTTGTGGGCGATACAAGTCATACTGCTTACCAGCATGTCATACTTTGGTTCAGCGGTATTGTTGGATGAAGCGGCCCGGATCGACATTACGCGTACGCTTACGCGAGACTGGTTCTACCGACGTGCTTTGCACACAGGTGGCTGGCGGGTGTCAGTTTCTCTAACTTTAGTTGAACCGAGTGTGGCTACGCCCGGTCCTTGTGAAGGTTAAAACAGCACTAACTTGACGAACTATCGTTGTGGTTTTGATGCGTAGGTAAGAACGGTTCTTGCTCAGCCCGTAGCAGCCACGTAAAACTTGCAACAACAAAGTAGAGGACGTCTAACTTGTTTTTGCAAGGCATGTTGTGATGTGATATGGTCAAGACATGATGCTATATTTTATTGTATGAGATGATCATGTTTTGTAACAGAGTTATCGGCAACTGGCAGGAGCCATATGGTTGTCGCTTTATTGTATGCAATGCAATCGCCCTGTAATTGCTTTACTTTATCACTAAGTGGTAGCGATAGTCGCAGAAGCAATAGTTGGCGAGACGACAATGATGCTACGATGGAGATCAAGGTGTCGCACCGGTGACGACGATGATCATGACGGTGCTTCGGAGTTGGAGATCACAAGCACAAGGTGGTGATGGCCATATCATATCACTTATATTGATTGCATGTGATGTTTATCCTTTATGCATCATATTTTGCTTTGATCGACGGTAGCATTATAAGATGATCTCTTACTAAATTTCAAGGTAAAAGTGTTCTCCTTGAGTATGCACCGTTGCCAAAGTTCGTCGTGCCGAGACACCACGTGATGATCGGGTGTGATAAGCTCAACGTTCATCTACAACGGGTGCAAGCCAGTTTTGCACACGCAGAATACTCGGGTTAAACTTGACGAGCCTAGCATATGCAGATATGGCCTCGGAACACTGAGACCCAAAGGTCGAGCGTGAATCATATAGTAGATATGATTGAAGGAAATATGCCCTAGAGGCAATAATAAAGTTATTATTTATTTCCTTATATCATGATAAATGTTTATTATTCATGCTAGAATTGTATTAGCTGGAAACATAATACATGTGTGAATACATAGACAAACAGAGTGTCACTAGTATGCCTCTACTTGACTAGCTCGTTAATTAAAGATGGTTATGTTTCCTAACCATAGACATGAGTTGTCATTCGATTAACGGGATCACATCATTAGGAGAATGATGTGATTGACTTGACCCATTCCGTTAGCTTAGCACTTGATCGTTTATTATGTTGCTATTGCTTTCTCCATGACTTACACATGTTCCTTTGACTACGAGATTATGCAACTCCCGTTTATCGGAGGAACACTTTATGTGCTACCAAACGTCACAACGTAACTGAGTGATTATAAAGGTGCTCTACAGGTGTCTCCAAAGGTACTTGTTGGGTTGGCGTATTTCGAGATTAGGATTTGTCACTCCGATTGTCGGAGAGGTATCTCTGGGCCCACTCGGTAATGCACATCACTATAAGCCTTGCAAGCATTGCAACTAATGAGTTAGTTGCGGGATGATATATTACGGAATGAGTAAAGAGACTTGCCGGTAACGAGATTGAACTAGGTATTGAGATACCGACGATCGAATCTCGGGCAAGTAACATACCGATGACAAAGGGAACAACGTATGTTGTTATGCGGTCTGACCGATAAAGATCTTCGTAGAATATGTGGGAGCCAATATGAGCATCTAGGTTCCGCTATTGGTTATTGACCGGATACGTGTCTTGGTCATGTCTACATAGTTTCGATGACAGTTATATTATGAGTTTATTTGTTTTGATGTACCGAAGGTAGTTCGGAGTCCCGTATGAGATCAGGGACATGACGAGGAGTCTCGAAATGGTCGAGACGTAAAGATTGATATATTTGACGACTATATTCGGACATCGGAAAGGTTCCGAGTGATTCGGGTATTTTCGGGGGTACCGGAGAGTTACGGGAATTCGTATTGGGGCTTAATGGGCCATACGGGAAAGGAGAAAAAGGCCTCGAAGGGTGGCCGCACCCCTCCCCATGGACTGGTCCGAATTGGACTAGGGAGGGGGGCGCGCCCTTCCTTCTTTCTCCTTTTTCCTTCCCTTCTCCTACTCCAACAAGGAAAGGAGGAATACGACTCCCGGTGGGATTAGGACTCCCCCCTTGGCGCGCCCTCCTTGGACGGCCGCCTCTCCCCCTTGCTCCTTTATATACGGGGGTAGGGGGGCACCTCTAGAGACACAACAATTGATCGTTTGATATTTTAGCCGTGTGCGGTGCCCCCCTCCACAATAGTCCACCTCGGGAATACTGTAGCGGTGCTTAGGCGAAGCCCTGCGTCGGTAGAACATCAAACTCGTCACAACGCCGTCGTGCTGACAAAACTCTCCCTCAACACTCGGCTGGATCGGGTTTCGAGGGACGTCATCGGGCTGAACGTGTGCTGAACTCGGAGGTGCCGTGCGTTCGGTACTTGATCGGTCGGATCATGAAGACGTACGACTACATCAACCGCGTTGTGCTAACGCTTCCGCTTTCGGTCTACGAGGGTACATGGACAACACTCTCCCCTCTCGGTGCTATGCATCACCATGATCTTGCGTGTGCGTAGGATTTTTTTTTGAAATTACTACGTTCCCCAACAGTGGCATCCGAGCCAGGTTTTATGCATAGATGTTATATGCACGAGTAGAACACAAGTGAGTTGTGGGCGATATAAGTCATACTGCTTACCAGCATGTCATACTTTGATTCGGCGGTATTGTTGGATGAAGCGGCCCGGACCCACATTACGCGTACGCTTACACGAGACTGGTTCTACTGATGTGCTTTGCACACAGGTGGCTGGCGGGTGTCATTTTCTCCAACTTTAGTTGAACCGAGTGTGGCTACGCCCGGTCCTTGCGAAGGTTAAAACAACACCAACTTGACAAACTATCGTTGTGGTTTTGATGCGTAGGTAAGAACGGTTCTTGCTCAGCCCGTAGCAGCCATGTAAAACTTGCAACAACAAAGTAGAGGACGTCTAACTTGTTTTTGCAGGGCATGTTGTGATGTGATATGGTCAAGACGTGACGAGATATAAGTTGTTGTATGAGATGATCATGTTTTGTTGAAGTTATCAGCAACTGGTAGAAGCCTTATGGTTGTCTCTTTATTGCATAAGATGCAAGCGCCAAATAATTGCTTTACTTTATCGCTATGCGATGGCAATAGTGGCAAGAGCAATAGTTGGCAAGACGACCATGTGACGACACATTGATATAGATCAAGATGATGGAGATCATGGTATCATGCCGGTGACGACAAAGATCATGACAGTACTTTGGAGATGGAGATCAAAAGCACAAGATGACGATGGCCATATCATGTCACATATTTTGATTGCATATGATGTTTATCTTTTATGCATCTTATTTTGCTTTGATTGACGGTAGCATTATAAGATGATCTCTCACTGAATTTCAATATAAAAGTGTTCTCCCTGAGTATGCACCGTTGCCAAAGTTCGTCGTGCCCAGACACCACGTGATGATCGGTTGTGATAAGCTCTACGTCCATCTACAACGGGTGCAAGCCAGTTTTGCACACCCAGAATACTCAGGTTAAACTTGACGAGCCTAGCATATGCAGATATGGCCTCGAAACACTAAGACTGAAAGGTCGAGCGTGAATCATATAGTAGATATGATAAACATAGTGATGTTCACCATTGAAAACTACTCCATTTCACGTGATGATCGGTTATGGTTTAGTTGATTTGGATCACGTGATCACTTAGATGATTAGAGGGATGTCTATCTAAGTGGGAGTTCTTAAGTAATATGATTAATTGAACTTAAATCTATCATGAACTTAGTCATGGTAGTATTAGCATATCTATGTTGTAGATCAATAGCTCGCGTTTAGCTCCCCTGTTTTATTTTTCATATGTTCCTAGAGAAAACTGAGTTGAAAGATGTTAATAGCAATAATGCGGATTGGATCCGTGATTTGAGGATTATCCTCATTGCTGCACAGAAGAATTATGTCCTTGATGCACCGCTAGGTGACAGACCTGTTACAGGAGCAGATGCAGACGTTATGAACGTTTGGCTAGCTCAATATGATGACTACTTGATAGTTTAGTGCACCATGCTTAACGGCTTAGAATCGGGACTTCAGAGACGTTTTGAACGTCATGGACCATATGAGATGTTCCAGGAGTTGAAGTTAATATTTCAAGCAAATACTCGAGTTGAGAGATATGAAGTCTCTCACAAGTTCTATTGCTAAAAGATGGAAGAGAA
This sequence comes from Aegilops umbellulata, assembly GCA_032464435.1. Classification (NCBI taxonomy): domain Eukaryota; kingdom Viridiplantae; phylum Streptophyta; class Magnoliopsida; order Poales; family Poaceae; genus Aegilops; species Aegilops umbellulata. Next base: position 422,045,922 of record CP136059.1, read on the forward strand.
TAGCTCAAGCAGTGAGCATGTGCTCAGATTGTCTGGGTACTACAATCGCTTGAATCAAGTGGGAGTTAATCTTCAAGATAAAATAGTGATTGACAGAATTCTCTAGTCACCATCACCAAGTTAGTAGAACTTCGTGATGAACTATAATATGCAAGGGATAACAGAAACAATTCCCAAGCTCTTCGTGATGCTAAAATCGACGAAGGTAGAAATCAAGAAAAACATCAAGTGTTGATGGTTGACAAGACCACTAGTTTCAAGAAAAGGGTAAAGGGAAGAAGGGGAACTTCAAGAAGAACGGCAAGCAAGTTGCTGCTCAAGTGAAGAAGCCCAAGTCTGGTCCTAAACCCGAGACTAAGTGCTTCTACTGCAAAGGGACTGGTCACTAGAAGCGGAACTGCCCCAAGAATTTGGCGGACAAGAAGGATGGCAAAGTGAACAAAGGTATATTGGATATACATGTTATTGATGTGTACTTTACTATTGTTTATAGCAACCCCTCGGTATTTGATACTGGTTCAGTTGCTAAGAGTAGTAACTCGAAACGAGAGTTGCATAATGAACATAAACTAGTTAAGGATGAAGTGACGATGGGTATTGGATTGATATGATCATCATCGCACACTCCCTATACTTTTGGGATTAGTGTTGAACCTAAATAAATGTTATTTGGTGTTTGCGTTGAGGGTGAATATGATTTGATCATGTTTATTGCAATATGGTTATTCATTTAAATTAGAGAATATTTTTTGTTCTATTTACATGAATAAAACCTTCTATGGTCATACACCCAACGAAAATGGTTTGTTGGATCTCGATTGTAGTGATACACATATTCATAATATTGAAGCCAAAAGATGCAAAGTTAATAATGATGGTGCAACTTATTTGTGGCACTGCCGTTTAGGTCATATTGGTGTAAAGCGCATGAAGAAACTCCATGCTGATGGGTTTTTGGAATCACTTGATTATGAATCACTTGATGCTTGCGAACCATGCCTCATGGGCAAGATGACTAAAACTCCGTTCTCCGGAACAATGGAGCGAGTAACTGACTTATTGGAAATAATACATACTGATGTATGCGGTCCGATGAGTGTTGAGGCTCGCAGCGGGTATCGTTATTTTCTGACCTTCACAGATGATTTGAGCAGATATGGGTATATCTACTTGATGAAACATAAGTCTGAAACATTTGAAAAGTTCAAAGAATTTCAGAGTGAAGTAGAAAATCATCGTGACAAGAAAATAAAGTTTCTACAATCTGACCGTGGAGACAAATATTTGAGTTACAAGTTTGGTCTTCAATTAAAACAATGTGGAATAGTTTCACAAATTCGTGCCACCTGGAACACCACAACATAATGGTGTGTCCGAACATCATAACCGTTACTTTATTGGATATAGTGCAATCTATGATGTTTCTTACCGATTTACCACTACAGTTCTGGGGTTATGCATTAGAGACAGTTGCATTCACGTTAAAAAGGGCACTATCTAAATCCGTTGAGACAACACCGTATGAACTGTGGTTTGGCAAGAAACCAAAGTTGTCATTTCTTAAAGTTTGGGGTTGCGATGCTTATAAGAAATAGTTTCATCCTGATAAGCTCAAACCCAAATCGGAGAAATGTGTCTTCACAGGATACCCAAAGGAGACAGTTGGGTACACCTTCTATCACAGATCCGAAGGCAAGATATTCATTGCTAAGAATGGATCCTTTCTAGAGAAGGAGTTTATCTTAAAACAAGTGAGTGGAAGGAAAGTATAACTTGATGAGGTAATTGTACCTACTCCCTTATTGGAAAGTAGTTCATCACAGAAATTTGTTCCTGTGACTCCTACACCAATTGGTGAGAAAGCTAATGATGATGATCATGTAACTTCAAGATCAACTTATTACCGAACCTCGTAGGTCAACCAGAGTGAGATTCGCACCAGAGTGGTACGGTAATCCTGTTCTGGAGGTCATGTTACTTGACCATGACGAACCTACGAACTATGAGGAAGCGATGATGAGCCTAGATTCCGCGAAATGGCTTGAGGCCATGAAATCTGAGATGGGATCCATAGATGAGAACAAAGTATGGACTTTGGTTGACTTGCCCGATGATCGGCAAGCCATAGAAAATAAATGGATCTTCAAGAGTGAGACGGACGCTGATAGTAGTGTTACTATCTACAAAGCTAGAATTGTCGCAAAAGGTTTTCGACAAGTTCAAGGTGTTGACTACGATGAGAGTTTCTCACTCGTATCTATGCTTAAGTCTGTCCGAATCATGTTAGCAATTGCCGCATTTTATGAAATCTGGCAAATGGATAAACAAAACTGCATTCCTTAATGGATTTATTAAAGAAGAGTTGTATATGATGCAACCAGAAGGTTTTGTCAATCCTAAAGGTGCTAACAAAATATGCAAGCTCCAGCGATCCATTCACTACAAGAAATTTGTTAATACGTGACGGTAACGGTCCGTCATGGAACAGTAGAAAACCGACATGGGTGCCCACCCATGACAGAGTCGATGTCCGTCATGTATATCGCGTCATAATTTGGCATCATGCTGCCCATGACGGATTTTCACCGTCATGGATTTGCCCCAGGCCCGCCCAAGGCCCAAACCATTGTGACAGAACAATCCGTCATGGACTGACACCACGTAGGAATTTCAATTGACCAACTGCAATGACGTGGCTTCCTACGTGGACACTTTTTTCTATCACAGAAATCGTCATGGATTTAGGGGCAATATAAATTTAGTTATGCCATTAGCCTATTTCATTCGGCCCAATTTTCACCATGTACATTTTTAAGCATAATGCGTTCCACAAATCATAATGCAAACTATGGCCCAAGACAAAGTATTTCCAAAGTTTCATACATACATATATGAATCAATATGCAATCATCCGCAGGTATTTACAATATAGAAGTTTACAAGATCCTTCAGGAAATGCGAAAATTTTACAATATAGGTTGACAAAATATCACTCAACAAAGTTAGGAAATAGTACAATCCAGCTCACACAAAGAGAACAATTAAACTACTGAAGTTATTATTCATCTTGTCATTGGCCCTCCTGATGGACAGTATGGATATGTCATGCTGATTGTTATTGGCAGCACCAAGTAGCCCACTATGCAATCATACCTAGCATATTTACAAGACCATTTGATATGTTAGATATAAACAGATAGAAGAGAATTGTAACAAATGTAAAAATTGAATAACATAATATCTGCTACATATAAGTTTCATCTAGATCTGTATTAATTAAGACAACCAAATTATGGGTAAAATATGAAATGTTAAGTACTCTGCATATCATGCAAACAAGGAACAGAAAAACACTTGTCTGACAATGGGGGACCATACATAATACAATGCACAAGATTCATTCAATTATCATGTGTAATGATACTTGACAGCAAAAGAAGGCCTGTACTTGTATGTTCAAGAGAAAGATACGCAATTTTCAATTGTTTAGTTTCGCAAAAATAGAGACCTGTACGTTTAGGAGAAGGATATGGAATTGTTAATCAAATAAAAAATTATAGATAACGGACACTAGATGCATGCATTGATGCTTTGAACTGGACACTTTCCCACGTTTTGAGAACATCCATGGAAACACAAACACAACACTTGACCGGATTTGCAGCCCGCTTCCTAAAGAAAATTCTGTTATTTTTTGAGGTTTTTTCGTTGCTGTGCACCTGATGGAGATTTCAAGCAACATGAATACAAACTGTGAAGGAAAACTTCAGCCCTAACACATCCGCGCGACCGCGCAGAGCTCTTAATTGATGAACTGTTCGGCACATCGGCCTGGCTAGCTCCAGCACCTTGCCGGAAGTGGGAAGTGGCTATTGCGCGTCAGTATACTGTATGCAAGGCAGATTTTGACGAAAAATACTAATCAATATGGCCAATATAGATTTTATGCTAGACTTTTTGTTGACCTGCCATTACAGTGGTCTTTCTAAGCTAAGACATGAAAAGGAAAAAGAAGAATACTACTACTCGAAACAAGTTGTGTATGTGCCCCATATTTTGAGTGAAAAAACTGGCGATGGGACTAGCTCAAAAACATCAAAGACTTGATGTGTTTTGTAAGTTTATCTGTGAACTTTATTTGATAGTTATGTTGCCATTGATGGTTAAGGCACTATGGAATTTCGAGCATGACTTCATGCCTCCAAGCATCTAGAAGTAACGTGCATGTAGAAATATAACACTAAGTGCAGGTATAATCCATCAAGTAATAAATTTAGCATTCCTCCAAATTTTTAAGCAATGTAATGACTTGCAGAAATATATGTGCACACCTGTAGAAGAACATAACTTCAAAGCACTAGCACTTTCATTGCCCCGATTCTAGTTACTTCAAACACAGAAGATTAACAAAAAATATTGTAAGGCAATGTTGACAGTTTACCGAAAAGCTTAGCAATAAAACATGAGGAAATTGTTTATTGCATCATTTACTAGAAATTTGCATAACACAACACTTGCTGGCAAACATTAGACTAGTTATTCAAAGTATATGAATCGTGAGTATTATGCCCATTTTAATCCACTTTACATTGTTGAGGTCCTTTTACTCTTCTGAACATATCCATGTCATGGGAAAAATGTGAGGAGTGTATTAACAACCTAAATATAAGAATATTGTGAAGTTTCCAAAATTCTCGAAGGGTGGTCACTTCATTTACAAAAAAAATGAATAAACCATGTTGGAACATCGCACCCCACTATCTGTCACAAATATTACTTGGACAAAGTGGTCAGCTAAGTAGATCCCATGGAGATAAATCAAGAGTTGCCAGAATTTGAATGTTCAGTGGAAGGATAAGATACCATGGTACTCTTCTCCTCGGAAAAATGGAAGATAACATCGTCACCTGCCCCACTGACAATAACCAACAGGAGTAGCAAGGAACCAACAGGAGCATCTCATGGGCGTTTACTTATTGAACCAACAGAAGATACCATGGTACTCTTCTACTCTTGCTGCGTGCACAGAGTAGCAACGAACCAACAGAAGATCTCATGGGCATTTACTTATTGAACTAGCAGCTTTAACTAACTAGCAGATCTCAGAAATTCTACATTGCTGCTGCTCGCAATGCTAGTTGGCTGTAACTTGCATGTGCGAAAACAAAGTAGCCACGTTTTGTGCATCATGGTTCAGTACAAGAAAATGTGAGAGCCCTTGGAGAACTATTCTAGAGCAGAGCAGTAATCACTTGGAAAGGAAAGAAAAACAGAGCGAGAGGGTCGACCTTGTTCTGTGGGGAATCATGGTGGTCGGGGCGGACGATCTCGCTGTCGAGCTCGAAGGTGGGATGCCGGTCGTCACCGTCCATGGAACTGGAGAGACGGAGAGCTCCTGCTGATCTGAACCGAAGCAAAAAAACTCGATTGGGGATGGGACAGAGAAAGAATGAATGGAGGAGAAAGGACACGACGGGGTAGGGAGGGACCTTGTGCGGGGCGTCGTCATCCCCAGCAAGGTCGAGCTTGTGCCTCCTACAGGTCACGGTCGTCGTCCTCTCCTCGTCCCGTGCTGGCTGATCCGAATCTCCGGACAGCGAGGCAGCTGCGCGGCCAGGGTGACGGAGTAGAAGGCCCCTGTAGTAGATCCATGACCCTGGTCGTTGCTTTCGAGCAGCAGCTGCTCGCCGCATCGGCTATGGTTGGCTTCCGCTTCCATCGGGCCGCTTCAGCCGCCGTCGCCAGGAGGTGGAGGCGAAGGACAGGGTGGAGAAGATGGGAGGCGTGGAGGCGGAGGACGGGGACGAGGAGATGCGTGGTGGTGGAGGACGGGGACGAGGATATGCGATGTGTGGTGGCGGCGGACGGAGAAAAGAGATAAGGGACGGGTCTGTCTTAGGGTTAGGCTTTATACGGGGAAATGTTTAGGGCTTCTGGCGGGCTTTTGGCGGGCTTGCGGTGCTGTACCAGGCCGTTCATGACGATTTTGACATTGTCACCGAAAATCCGTCATGGATTAACAAGTTTTTTGTAGTGATTTATGGACTGGTGCAAGCATCTCGGAGTTGGAATATACGATTTGATAAGTTGATCAAAGCATATAGTTTTATACAGACTTGCGGTGAAGCCTGTATTTACAAGAAAGTGAGTGGGAGCACTACATCATTTCTGATAAGTATATGTGAATGACATAGTGTTTGAAAGGAGTTTTTCAAAGAAAGACCTCGGTGAAGTTGCTTACATATTTAGCATCAAGATCTATAGAGATAGATCAAGACGCTTGATAAGTTTTTCAATGAGTACATACCTTGACAAGATTTTGAAGTATTTCAAAATGGAACAGTCAAAGAAAGAGTTCTTGCTTGCGTTACAAGGTGTGAAATTGAGTAAGACTCAAAGCCCGACCACGGCAGAATATAGAAAGAGAATGAAAGTCATTCCCCATGCATTGGCCATAGGTTCTATAAAGTATGCCATGCTGTGTACCAGATCTATTGTATACCCTACACTGATTTTGGCAAGGGAGTACAATAGTGATCTAGGAGTAGATCACTGGACAGTGGTCAAAATTATCCTTAGTGGAATAAGGATATGTTTCTCGATTATGGAGGTGACAAAAAGGTTCGTCGTAAAGGGTTACGTCGATGCAAATTTTGACACTGATCCAGATGACTCTAGCTAAGTCGCAATCTGGATACATATTGAAAGTGGGAGCAATTAGCTAGAGTAGCTCCGTGCAGAGCATTGTTGACATAAAAATTTCCAAAATACATACGGATCTGAATGTGGCAGACCCGTTGACTAAACTTCTCTCACAAGCAAAACACGATCACACCTTAGTACTCTTCGGGTGTTAGTCACATAGCGATGTGAACTAGATTATTGACTCTAGTAAACCCTTTGGGTGTTCGTCACATGACAATATGAACTATGGGTATTAATCACATGGTGATGTGAACTATTGGTATTAAATCACATGGAGATGTGAACTAGATTATTGACTCTAGTGCAAGTGGGAGACTGAAGGAAATATGCCCTAGAGGCAATAATAAAGTTATTATTTATTTCCTTATATCATGATAAATGTTTATTATTCATGCTAGAATTGTATTAACCGGAAACATAATACATGTGTGAATACATAGACAAACAGAGTGTCACTAGTATGCCTCTACTTGACTTGCTCGTTAATTAAAGATGGTTACGTTTCCTAACCATAGACATGAGTGGTCATTTGATTAACGGGATCACATCATTAGGAAAATGATGTGATTGACTTGACCCATTCCGTTAGATTAGCACTCGATCGTTTATTATGTTGCTATTGCTTTCTTCATGACTTATACATGTTTCTTTGACTATAAGATTATGCAACTCCCGTTTACCGGAGGAACATTTTGTGTGCTACCAAACGTCACAACGTAACTGGGTGATTATAAAGGTGCTCTACAGGTTTCTCCAAAGGTACTTGTTGGGTTGGCGTATTTCGAGATTAGGATTTGTCACTTGATTGTCGGAGAGGTATCTCTGGGCCCACTCGGTAATGCACATCACTATAAGCCTTGCAACTAATGAGTTAGTTGCGGGATGATGTATTACGGAATGAGTAAAGAGACTCGGTAACGAGATTGAACTAGGTATTGAGATACCGACGATCGAATGTCGGGCAAGTAACATACCGATGACAAAGGGAACAATGTATGTTGTTATGCGGTCTGACCGATAAAGATCTTCGTAGAATATGTGGGAGCCAATATGAGCATCTAGATTCCGCTATTGGTTATTGACCGGAGACGTGTCTCGGTCATGTCTACATAGTTCTCGAACCCGTAGGGTCCGCACGCTTAAAGTTTCGATGACAGTTATATTATGAGTTTATTTGTTTTGATGCACCGAAGGTATTTCAGAGTCCCGGATGAGATCGGGGACATGACGAGGAGTCTCGAAATGGTCGAGACGTAAAGATCGATATATTGGACGACTATATTCGGACATCGGAAAGGTTCCGAGTGATTCGGGTATTTTCGGGGGTACCGGAGAGTTACGGGAATTCGTATTGGGCCTTAATGGGCCATACGGGAAAGGAGAAAAAGGCCTCGAAGGGTGGCCGCACCCCTCCCCATGGACTGGTCCGAATTGGACTAGGGAGGGGGGGCGCCCCCTTCCTTCCTTCTCCTTTTCCTTCCCTTCTCCTACTCCAACAAGGAAAGGAGGAATCCTACTCCCGGTGGGAGTAGGACTCCCCCCCTTGGCGCGCCCTCCTTGGTCGGCCGCCTCTCCCCCCTTGCTCCTTTATATACGGGGGCAGGGGGGCACCTCCAGATACATAACAATTGATCGTTTGATATTTTAGCCGTGTGCGGTGCCCCCCTCCACCATAGTCCACCTCGATAATACTGTAGCGGTGCTTAGGCAAAGCCCTGCGTCGGTAGAACATCAACATCGTCACCACACCGCCGTGCTGACGAAACTCTCCCTCAAAACTCGACTGGATCGGAGTTCGAGGGACGTCATCGGGCTGAACGTGTGCTGAACTCGGAGGTGCCGTGCGTTTGGTACTTGATCGGTCGGATCGTGAAGACGTACGACTACATCAACCGCGTTGTGCTAACGCTTCCGCTTTCGGTCTACGAGGGTACGTGGACAACACTCTTCCCTCTCGTTGCTATGCATCACCATGATCTTGCGTGTGCGTAGGAATTTTTTTGAAATTACTACGTTCCCCAACAATGATCAACATAGTGACGTTCACCATTGAAAACTACTCCATTTCACATGATGATCGGTTATGGTTTAGTTGATTTGGATCACGTGATCACTTAGATGATTAGAGGGATGTCTATCTAAGTGGGAGTTCTTAAGTAATATGATTAAATGAACTTAAATTTATCATGAACTTAGTACCTGATAGGATTTTGCTTGTCTATGTTGTTGTAGATAGATGGCATGTGTTGTTGTTCCGTTGAATTTTAATGTGTTCCTTGAGAAAGCTAACTTGAAAGATAATGGTAGCAATTACACGGACTGGGTCCGCAACTTGAGGATTATCCTCATTGCTGCACAGAAGAATTATGTCCTAAAAGCACCGCTAGGTGCCAAACCTGCTGCAGGAGCAACACCAGATGTTATGAACGTCTGGCAGAACAAAGATGATGACTACTCGATAGTTCAATGTGCCATGCTTTACGCCTTAGAACCGGGACTTCAATGACGTTTTGAACATCATGGAGCATATGAGATGTTCTAGGAGTTGAAGTTAATATTTCAAGCAAATGCCCAGATTGAGAGATATGAAGTCTACAATAAGTACTACATCTGCAAGATGGAGGAGAATAGTTCTGTCAGTGAGCATATACTCAGAATGTCTGGGTATAACAATCACTTGATTCAACTGGGAGTTACTCCTCCGGATGATAGTGTCATTGACATAATTCTTCAATCATTGCCACCAAGCTACAAGAGCTTCGTGATGAACTATAATATGCAAGGGATGGATAAGACAATTCCCGAGCTCTTCGCAATGCTAAAGGCTGCGGAGGTAGAAATTAAGAAGGAGCATCAAGTGTTGATGGTCAACAAGACCACCAGTTTCAAGAAAAAGGGCAAAGGGAAGAAGAAGGGGAACTTCAAGAAGAACAACAAACAAGTTGCTGCTCAAGAGAAGAAACCCAAGTCTGGACCTAAGCCTGAGACTGAGTGCTTCTACTGCAAACAGACTGGTCACTGGAAGCGGAACTGCCCCAAGTATTTGGCGGATAAGAAGGATGTCAAGGTGAACAAAGGTATATGTGATATACATGTTATTGATGTGTACCTTACTAGAGCTCGCAGTAGCACCTGGGTATTTGATACTGGTTCTATTGCTAATATTTGCAACTCAAAACAGGGACTACAGATTAAGCGAAGACTGGCTAAGGACGAGGTGACGATGCGCGTGGGAAATGGTTCCAAAGTCGATGTGATCGCCGTCGGCACGCTACCTCTACATCTACCTTCGGGATTAATTTTAGACCTAAATAATTGTTATTTGGTGCCAGCGTTGAGCATGAGCATTATATCTGGATCTTGTTTAATGTGAGACAGTTATTCATTTAAATCTAAGAATAATGGTTGTTCTATTTATATGAGTAATATCTTTTATGGTCATGCACCCTTGAAGAGTGGTCTATTTTTGTTAAATCTCGATAGTAGTGACACACATATTCATAATGTTGAAGCCAAAAGATGCAGAATTGATAATGATAGTGCAACTTATTTGTGGCACTGCCGTTTGGATCATATTGGTGTAAAGCGCATGAAAAAACCCCATACTGATGGACTTTTGGAATCACTTGATTATGAATCACTTGGTACTTGCGAACCATGCCTCATGGGCAAGATGACTAAAACGCCGTTCTCCGGAACAATGGAGCGAGCAACAGATTTATTGGAAATCATACATACTGATGTATGTGGTCCGATGAACATTGAGGCTTACGGCGGGTATCGTTATTTTCTCACCTTCACAGATGATTTAAGCAGATATGGGTATATCTACTTAATGAAATATAAGTATGAAACATTTGAAAAGTTTAAAGAATTTCAGAGTGAAGTGGAAAATCATCGTAACAAGAAAATAAAGTTTCTATGATCTGATCGTGGAGGAGAATATTTTAATTACGAGTTTGTTCTACATTTGAAACAATCCGGAATAGTTTCACAACTCACGCCACCCGGAGCACCACAGCGTAATGGTGTGTCCGAATGTCGTAATTGTACTTTACTAGATATGGTGCGATCTATGATGTCTCTTACTGATTTACCGCTATTGTTTTGGGGTTATGGTTTAGAGACGGCTGCATTCACATTAAATAGGGCACCATCTAAATCCGTTGAGACGACATCTTATGAACTGTGGTTTGGCAAGAAACCAAAGTTGTCGTTTCTTAAAGTTTGGGGCTGCGATGCTTATGTGAAAAAGCTTCAACCTGATAAGCTCGAACCCAAATCGGAGAAATGTGTTTTCATAGGATACCCAAAGGAAACTGTTGGGTACACCTTCTATCATAGATCCGAAGGCAAGACATTCGTTGCTAAGAATGGATCCTTTCTAGAGAAGGAGTTTCTCTCCAAAGAAGTGAGTGGGAGGAAAGTAGAACTTGATGAGGTAAATGTACCTGCTCCCTTATTGGAAAGTAGTTCATCACAGAAACCGGTTCCTGTGACACCTACACCAATTAGTGAGGAAGCTAATGATGATGATCATGAAACTTCAGATCAAGTTACTACCGAACCTCATAGGTCAACCAGAGTAAGATCCGCACCAGAGTGGTACGGTAATCCTGTTCTGGAGGTCATGTTACTAGACCATGACGAACCTAAGAACTATGAGGAAGCGATGATGAGCCCAGATTCCGCAAAATGGCTTGAGGCCATGAAATCTGAGATGGGATCCATGTATGAGAACAAAGTATGGACTTTGGTTGACTTGCCGGATGATCGGCAAGCCATTGAAAATAAATGGATCTTCAAGAAGAAGACAGATGCTGACGGTAATGTTACTGTCTACAAAGCTCAACTTGTTGTGGAAGGTTTTCGACAAGTTCAAGGAGTTGACTACGATGAGACCTTCTCACCCGTAGCAATGCTTAAGTCCGTCCGAATCATGTTAGCAATTGCCGCATTTTATGATTATGAAATTTGGCAAATGGATGTAAAGACTGCATTCCTGAATGGATTTCTGGAAGAAGAGTTGTATATGATGCAACCTGAAGGTTTTATCAATCCAAAAGGTGCTAACAAAGTGTGCAAGCTCCAACGATCCATTTATGGACTGGTGCAAGCCTCTCTGAGTTGGAATAAACATTTTGATGGTGTGATCAAAGCATATGGTTTTATACAGACTTTTGGAGAAGCCTGTATTTACAAGAAATTGAGTGGGAGCTCTGTAGCATTTCTAATCTTATATGTGGATGACATATTGTTGATTGGAAATGATATAGAATTTCTGGATAGCATAAAAGGATACTTGAATAAGAGTTTTTCAATGAAGGACCTCGGTGAAGCTGCTTACATATTGGGCATCAAGATCTATAGAGATAGATCAAGACGCTTAATTGGACTTTCACAAAGCACATACCTTGACAAAGTTTTGAAGAAGTTCAACATGGATCAGGCAAAGAAATGATTATTACCTGTGTTACAAGGTGTGAAGTTGAGTAAGACTCAATGCCCGACCACTGCAGAAGATAGAGAGAAAATGAAAGATGTTTCCTATGCTTCAGCCATAGGCTCTATCATGTATGCAATGTTGTGTACCTGACCTGATGAGTGCCTTGCTATTAGTTTAGCAGGGAGGTACCAAAGTAATCCATGAGTGGATCACTGGACAGCGGTCAAGAACATCCTGAAATACCTGTAAAGGACTAAGGATATGTTGACAAAGAGCTCATCATAAATGGTTACGTTGATGCAAGCTTTGACACTGATCCGGACGATTCTAAATCGCAAACCGGATACGTGTTTATATTGAATGATGGAGCTATCAGTTGGAGCAGTTCTAAACAAAGCGTCGTGGCGGGATCTAAGTGTGAAGCGGAGTACATTGCTGCTTCGGAAGCAGCAAATGAAGGAGTCTGGATGAAGGGGTTCACATCCGATCTAGGTGTCATACCTAGTGCATCGGGTCCAATGAAAATCTTTTGTGACAATACTGGTGCAATTGCCTTGGCAAAGGAATCCAGATTTCACAAGAGAACCAAGCACATCAAGAGACGCTTCAACTCCATCTGGGATCAAGTCCAGGTGGGAGACACAAAGATTTGCAAGATACATACGGATCTAAATGTTGCAGACCCGTTGACTAAGCCTCCACGAGCAAAACATGATCAGCACCAAGGCTCCATGGGTGTTAGAACCATTACTGTGTAATCTAGATTATTGACTCTAGTGCAAGTGGGAGACTGAAGGAAATATTCCCTAGAGGCAATAATAAAGTTATTATTTATTTCCTCATATCATGATAAATGTTTATTATTCATGCTAGAATTCTATTAACCAGAAACATAATACATGTGTGAATACATAGACAAACATAGTGTCACTAGTATGCCTCTGCTTGACTAGCTCGTTAATCAAAGATGGTTAAAGTCTCCTAACCATAGACATGAGTTGTCATTTGATTAACGGGATCACATCATTAGGAGAATGATGTGATTGACTTGACCCATTCCGTTAGCTTAGCACTTGATCATTTAGTTTACTGCTACTGCTTTCTTCATGACTTATACATGTTCCTATGACTATGAGACTATGCAACTCCCGATTACCAGAGGAATACTTTGTGTGCTACCAAACATCACAACGTAACTGGGTGATTATAAAGGTGCTCTACAGGTGTCTCCGATGGTACTTGTTGAGTTGGCATAGATCGAGATTAGGATTTGTCACTCCGATTGTCGGAGAGGTTTCTCTGGGCCCTCTCGGTAATGCACATCACAATAATCCTTGCAAGCAATATGACTAATGAGTTAGTTGTGGGATGATGCATTACGGAACGAGTAAAGATACCGGCGATCGAATCTCGGGCAAGTAACATACCGATGACAAAGGGAACAACGTATGTTGTTATGCGTTTTGACCGATAAAGATCTTCGTAGAATATGTGGGAGCCAATATGAGCATCCAGGTTCCGCTATTGGTTATTGACCGGAGATGTATCTCGGTCATGTCTACATAGTTCTCGAACCCGTAGGGTCCGCACGCTTAAAGTTCGGTGATGATCGGTATTATGAGTTTTTGTGTTTTGATGTACCAAAGGTATTTCGGAGTCCCGGATATGATCACGGACATGACGAGGAATCTCGAAATGGTCAAGACGTAAAGATCGATATATTGGACGACTATATTCGGACACCCGAAGTGTTCCGGGTGGTTTCGGAGAAAACCGGAGTGCCGGAGGATTACCGGAACCCCCCGGGAGAAATAATGGGCCTTATGGGCCTTAGTGGAGAGAGAGGGCTGGCCTAGGGCAGGCCGCGCGCCCCTCCCCCTCTGGTCCGAATTGGACTAGGAGAGGGGAGCGGCGCCCCCCTTTCCTTCTCCCTCTCCCCCTTCCTTTCACCCTCCTAGTAGGAGTATGAAAGAGGGGAGTCCTACTCCTACTAGGAGGAGGACTCCTCCTCCTGGCACGCCATAGAGGGCCGGCCGGCCTCCCCCCTTGCTCCTTTATATAGGGGGCAAGGGGGCACCCCTAGACACAAGTTGATCAGTTGATCTCTCCCAACCGTGTGTGGTTCCCCCTCCACCATAATCCACCTCGATCATATCGTAGCGGTGCTTAGGCGAAGCCCTGCGTCGGTAGCAACATCATCATCGTCATCACGCCGTCGTGCTGACGGAACTCTCCAGCGAAGCTCTGCTGGACCGGAGCTCGCGAGACGTCATCGAGTTGAACGTGTGCTGCACTCGGAGGTGTCGTGCGTTCGGTACTTGGATAGTAGGATCGTGAAGACGTACGACTACATCAACCGCGTTGCGCTAATGCTTCTGCTTTTGGTCTACGAGGGTACGTGGACACATTCTCCCCTCTCGTTGCTATGCATCACCATGATCCTGCGTGTGTTTAGGATTTTCTTTGAAATTACTGCGTTCCCCAACAATATTTACCAATGATACAAATAAGTAGGTATGGTGGACTCTTATGGCAAAACCTGGCACAAGTAGAATTCATGGCTAGTATACATGAAGACTAACAAAAGACTAGGAAGCGACCAACTAGAGAGCATGAACATCATAATCATGCATTTTTAACATGTAATCATTATGTGGTAATATGAATATGATACTACTCAAAAGTTATAATACCATCGAGGCCGATTTAAACTTTTGATAACCAGTGTAAACATGTGTCAAGTCAGTCAACTGGAACATTCAAAGGGAGATACCATGCTAATATACCACATTATGATTCATTTTGAATGCCCATTGATATTTTATATGACACAATATAACTCTCTAATTAATAAAGACTTAGCATGGGAAAGCATAAATCGCCAAACTTTTATTGAGATGGAGATAGGCTGCTATGAGGAGAGAGAGGCACTACTGTGAGATTTGGCAGTGATGCTGTTCTGTGCCCACATGGTTCACCGACTATGCTCCCGGGCAAGTCAACGCGCTCCAGGGATTTTTGTTGCATTGATTGGAGACAAGTAAGATGTTGTCTGACTTCACTCCGATTGGCTAGGTGCTCAGGTCTCACCTTAACTTTATATCAATGTCCAACCAAGTACAACAATCTCATTTGGTTGAAAAGGTGGAGGTACAAACTCAAGCAAACATCTATAGTTGTTAAAGAAAAGCTACAACAATCCAATTACTGGTCTCCATCCACCTCGTCAACGAGTTGTTATGATATTTATTTATTTTCCAACCTCCTATCAAGTGTTCATGCATATATATAGTTCCCATCAATTGTGGTTCATAGTGATCACATAGTCATAAGCAGAGAAAGAAAAAATACTCATCTGGTGTGCCAACACATTTCATCTCTGAGTGAGCTATTCTTGGTGGATAGTACCCAAGACAATTTCGTCAGGTTTTTAGGCAATACAAAACACACATTAGGACACATGCACGCACTACCACAACTAGATTTGGGAGACATTAGGAAATGATTAGCTTGAATCACCCTATTGTCCAGCGGTGCATGTACTATGCACCATTACTCCAAATCTGTTGGAAAAGGCAGTGCCTAGAAGGCGCTTAGGCAAGCTTAGATGCTAGGCGATTGCCTAGGGCATAAGAGGAAGTCTAGACAGGGCAAGCAAGAAATTGTCTACCCGAGTGAGAAATGATGCCATATTGTACCGATATGCCAAAAAGACCATATTCCAACGGTAGTAACCGGTAGTTTACTTACTTATATGTCCTGAATTAATATATAATACACATATAATGACCAACACTCTGATGGTAAAAACTATATAACCGCCTGGGCCGCTATTAGGGCGCTTAAGCACCGCCTAGGCACTAGGCGACGACCAACCGCCTCGCTTACGCCTAGTGCTTTTTCCAACCTATACATCATTACTCCACATTGCTATGAAGCACGACGTCAATCCCATGAACAGCAAAATGTAGAATCAAGAGTAACAAGAGTCGCCTTGGCATCATGAACGCTCTTGGCATCAGGCGCCCTAGTGCAAGATAGCAATGAGGGACTCTGTACGCATGAAGAAAATCTTGAGCTCCTCGTAGCAGACCTCAAATCAGTGAACCGCTCATCACTTTTGTGAAACAAGAACTAATATAAAGTTTTGAGGGAACCATGTGTGAGAACAACTTGGAACTAAGTCAGGTGAACTAGATGATTGCATATCATTATATGCATCGTGTTAAGACTTAATTAAACATGTCAATTAACCAAACCATTCTGAGTGGTCGCTCCATCACTTGTGATGACCCAATGTCAACGTTGATGCCGGCTCTGTAAACAAGAATAATTGATTGTGAAAGACAAGTGTTTCATTCCTCTCCCTAATCGTTGAAATTCGAACTATCCACTAGCTCCTCGTTTCTTTGGATTCTAGCCCTTCCTTGCGGATTTAATATCCAAAGTAAATCTTTCCAGCTTCAAATAAGGTCCTAAACCTTATTTTTGCTTACTCCTTTACCCTTTTCTCACGTCGTCCTACTTTCACTTCTACGGACCTTCTATCCATACGAGTTCGAGGATTGATGAATCGATGTGGAAATAGTTAAAACGATTGTTAAGTACACATTATAACCATGTAGCTCATCCAGAAGACCATCAATGACCAATACATGTTATTTATTTTTCATGTTTGCGCATTGAGTTGCCTATAATCCATAGGCCCTGCGAGGCATGGGAGACTATGGTCACATGACACACTTGAATAACATGACGACCCGAAATAAGAAAATGGCTCGATGGCTATTGTGATGGTGGTCAACCCGAGCCACCAACGTGTTCGTTGGAATGCCAAGTAGGTAAGAAATTTGTTCGCTTGTTCCTTTTGATTTGTTTGGTTCAATTTAGAGAATGTGATTGTACATGTGGCCAAATTCAATCTCATGTAGTGATGTGACTTTCAATGTTGTGAGTTCGCATACGCCATCGGGCGCTGAGCATGATGATTGAGTTGGTTGGGTTTGACGACTCAACGGATCTAGAGGGATCCAAAGATATGAGGAAATAGAGAAAAACACCTCTTGCATTTCTTTCAGAGATATGAGGAAATAGAAAAAGCGAAAATTCAAATCTGAGCCCGAGCTCATCTGCACCTGCGCTCACGAAAAAAATCAAAATAAATACTATAAAAATTCAAAAAATTACAAAAAAAATGGGTGGTAGACAATTTGATGCGTGAGGTACGCTCTCATTTTCAAAACATTTGAACTTCTATGCAGCTCTCAGCAAAAAGACAAATCAGAGGTCTGTAAAAATGTGTACTGTTCATATACTGTTCTGGTCTGATTTGTCTTTTTTGCTGAGAGTTGCACAGAAGTCCAAATGTTTTGAAACTTGGAGCGCTCCTCACACATCGAATTATCTACCACCCTAATATTTTTTGGATTTTTTTGAATTTTTTTGAATTTTTTACGAATTGTTTTTTGACCGGGTGCAGAAAAGATGCCTCTTGAGTATATTTTACTTCCTAGAACTAGTTTTTTTTGCATGGTACATAGAATTACGTTGCGGGCTGCCTTCTCACCCATGCTCTCGTATTATCCATACACCGTAGCTTGGTCTCTTTCACCTTCGGGTGTTTTTTCCATGGGCTCTACATACCATGTGTTGTGCCGAACGCCCACCATTCCATGGACTGGACCACTTTGGAAGGCCCTGTTGCCCTTGAAGATCATGATTTTCATGGCAATTTTGAGGGGCCAACTTCCCTCTGGAACGGAGGTGCTTAAGAGGCACGGGCCGGGTGATGACCTGAGCCCCCTCTATGAGGTCCCTGAGACCGGGTCTCACATCTTGTTCTCCTAAATGGCAGCTCAAGTTCTTTTGGGTTTTCGTCTACAAGGCCTTGGTGCCTAATTGGGAGGCCCTGGATCTTGCGGGTTTTCTCGAAACCAGAGCCAACCAAACCGGGTGGCAGTGCCGCCTATTTTGCCTTGTGCTTGCGGCGACGTCTTGGATGCATGGATGATGCATAATAAAATGGTGATTGAGAGGGTCTTCCCTCAACGTGCCTCTGGCTCGTTCTTCAAATTCCTTACTTTCTTGTAGCACTGGCATCCGTTATCTAGACAACGGGACCGTGGCCGTCTGGGACTCATGTTACGCGCTCCTAGCTAACGCCTGTTGTCCCGCCTCTTCGCAGGACCACTGAGCCTGCTGCCACTAGGTGGCTTTTTTTCCCTATTTCTTTTGTGCTTTCTTTGGGGGTGATTGTGCTGTTGCCCCAGCCATCTTTGTTGCTTCTGTACTCATGATGAACTGGTTGTATGGATGTTGGCTTTATTTATAAAGCCAAGCGAAAGTCTATTCGAGATAATTTTGTACATTAATATATTGTACAACTAGCAAATCTAGTAAGGTTGAGACCTTGCTAATGGGAACACAAATGAAGTTATTGTATTGTAGTACAATTTAACATTGATGGTGAAAGCTCATACGTTTAGGGATGGATACCTTGGTTCTCATTCAGGAAAGTTTGATGCTTACTACAAACTCTTACACTTGTGGTCCAACACTGTGCTACCTTTGTCCAGGGGTCAATCAACAAACAAGACCAACGATCACACACGAAAAATCACACCAGAAAAGAGCAAATTCATACAAGATCGAAGCTACCCATGGGAAAAGGAAAATAAAAAGAAATTTGAAGCAATCAACACAATAATCCTCGAATACAATGAAAAACGTCGACACCAACCATCTATTGACAGAACAATTACTATGAGCTCGAGAAAGGTTCTCCAAAAGCAACGTCTCTTTATGCCGCGAGCATGGGATTCCGCGGCTAGAGACGGGTTGTTGCAAGACTCGACGGTGATGCTGCAGAGCGCAGTAAAGCTGCTCCGAACACGCAGGGTCTCCCGATGATGCTATCAGGTGGGTCTGTGTGCTACAAGAGATTGTTTGCTACATTGGTGGGAGACAAAGAGGACTCCTTCAATCGAATGGCTATGCGGTAGAGGTCGGGCGGTTAGCGAACCAATTGTTTTTTAACCAATCACCTTAACTTTATCTTAGTATCCAACAAAGTACAAGCAACATACTTGGTTGAAAAGGTGGTTGTACAAACTCAAGCAATTACTTGTAGTTTTTCAAAAAAATGGTACAACAAATCATTGACTCATCACCATCCACCTCGTCGGTGAGTTATTATGACATTTATTTATTTCCGAGCCTCCCCATCAACTGTTTGTGCATATATATAGTTCCCATCAACTGTGGTTGACGGTGATCACATAGCCAGAAACAGATAAAGAAAGATACCCATTCGGTGTGCCAATATATTTTATCTCCTGGTGAGGTAGTCATGGTGGATAGTACTCAAGACAATTCCCCTCATTTTACTTTGTTAATGTTGGGTTTTGACTTTTGAGGCAACACAAAACATATATTGGGCCACAAGCGCACACTACCATAAGCATGTTAATTAGATTTGGGAGGCATTAGGAAACGATTAGCTTGTTGCAGCACTTCCTCCTGCGGTGCATCCACTCTACACTGTTGTGACGCACATTTTCTCACGTTAAGAAAAAATGCCCAATAACACAATGTTCATATCATCAAGTGTATATAGACTAACAAACAGTCTGCACTCACTAAATTCTCTCACGTTTAGAAAAATGCCCGGTAACACAATGTTCAGATCACCAGGTTTTCACAAACACTTGTTACGAAGGATGATGTGTAATCTGTTCATCGATTGCGGCGACATGGCTAATTGAAGAACTTCCAAGGACCAATAAGGTTGTTAATTAGTTTCCATTTCATTTATTTGGTGTTGGTTGCTACCATGGAACTGAGTTTGTGCGATGTCAAGCCCAACAATAACACAAAGGTGACACCGGCAACCACTGCACCAGCTCTAACGAATTAGTTTCAAGGAATTACTAAAATTGGGGCTAGGTCATTGAAATGGTACCACACTTCATTTTATTTGCAAGTCAATACCAGGTTTGGGTCTGGCGGTCACAAAACGCCCTAATTCTTGTTTGAGCCATTTTTAACAGCAGAACTAACCGGTGGGGCCTGCTCTTCACGATGAGAGACCAATGGGCGGAGCCTATGCAGGATGCCAGGGACGGCCGACATGGTGCTGGGTGACGGGAAAGGGTGGTGGACCTCTCTCTTCTCTAGATCCTTGCTGGGCTGCCCTAGAACCGGTACCAACTTATAAAAAAACATAAAGAGTGATACCAATTCGTTGGTCTAGCCTTCGTTGTGGTACTTTCTTGCAATTAACTCATCTCTAGCTGATCACTTGTTCCTTGTAACTGCCTGATGCAGCTTCATCAGCCCCCATATGTGCCACCAACAAGGGTCCTAGACCACGCCTTCCTATGCATTTGCATCCTAACATATACAAACCGCAAGCACGCGTCCATCCATGAGGCGCTTGCAGTGGTACTGCTTTGCTAACGCCAACATGGTTGCTTTATCTATAAAGCCGGGCGAGAGCCTGTTTCTAGAGAATGTCAATGTGGTTGTGATGTTGTGTGGATTGATTCTTTCGCACAACGTGGTTGCTTTTATGTTTTATCTATGGTCGCTATTGCCAGTTTGCTACTGTACTATATGTTGGGGAACGTAGTAATTTTAAAAAATTTCCTACGCACACGCAAGATCATGGTGATGCATAGCAACGAGAGGGGAGAGTGTTGTCTACGTACCCTCGTAGACCGAAGCGGAAGCATTGACGCAACATAGAAGAAGTAGTCGTACGTCTTCCCGGTCCAACCGATCCAAGTACCGTTACTCCGGCACCTCCGAGTTCTTGGCACATGTTCAGCTCGATGACGCTCCCCGGGCTCCGATCTAGCAAAGCTTCGGGGAGGAGTTCCGTCAGCACGACGGCGTGGTGACGATCTTGACCGTCGCAGGGCTTCGCCTAAGCACCGCTACAATATGACCGAGGTGTAATATCGTGCAGGGGGGGCACCGCACACGGCTAAGGAACGATCATGAAGATCAACTTGTGTGTCTATGGGGTGCCCCCTGCCCCCGTATATAAAGGAGTGGAGGAGGGGAGGGCCGGCCCTCTCTATGGCGCGCCCTAGGGAGTCCTACTCCCACCGGGAGTAGGATTCCCCCTTTCCTAGTCCAACTAGGAGACCTTCCATGTAGTAGGAGTAGGAGACAAGGAAGGGGAAAGGAGAAGGGAAGGAAGAAGGGGGTGCAGCCCTTCCCTCTAGTCCAATTCGGACTAGGCCTTGGGGGGGGGGGCGCGGCCTGCCCTAGGCAGCCCCTCTCTCTTTCCAGTATGGCCCAATAAGGCCCAATACTTTTCCCCCGTATTCTCGTAACTCCCCGGTACTTCGAAAAATACCCGAACCACTCAGAACCTTTCCGATGTCCGAATATAGTCGTCCAATATATCGATCTTTACATCTCGACCATTTCGAGACTCCTCGTCATGTCCCCGATCTCATCCGGGACTCCGAACTCCTTCGGTACATCAAAACTCATAAACTCGTAATATAACTGTCATCGAAACCTTAAGCGTGCGGACCCTACGGTTCGAGAACAATGTAGACATGACCGAGACATGTCTCCGGTCAATAACCAATAGCGGAACCTGGATGCTCATATTGGCTCCTACATATTCTACGAAGATCTTTATCGGTCAGACCGCATAACAACATACGTTGTTCCCTTTGTCATCGGTATGTTACTTGCCCGAGATTCGATCGTCGGTATCCTATACCTAGTTCAATCTCATTACCGGCAAGTCTCTTTACTCATTCCGTAATACATCATCTCGCAACTAACTCATTAGTTGCAATGCTTGCAAGGCTTATGTGATGTGCATTACCGAGAGGGCCCAGAGATACCTCTCCGACAATCGGAGTGACAAATCCTAATCTCGAAATACGCCAACCCAACATCTACCTTTGGAGACACCTGTAGAGCTCCTTTATAATCACCCAGTTACGTTGTGACGTTTGGTAGCACACAAAGTGTTCCTCCGGCAAACGGAAGTTGCATAATCTCATAGTCATAGGAACATGTATAAGTCATGAAGAAAGCAATAGCAACATACTAAACGATCGGGTGCTAAGCTAACGGAATGGGTCAAGTCAATCAGATCATTCATCTAATGATGTGATCCCATTAATCAAATAACAACTCTTTGTCTATGGTTAGGAAACATAACCATCTTTGATTAATGAGCTAGTCAAGTAGAGGCATACTAGTGACACTCTTGTTTGTCTATGTATTCACACATGTATTATGTTTCCGGTTAATACAATTCTAGCATGAATAATAAACATTTATCATGAAATAAGGAAATAAATAATAACTTTATTATTGCCTCTAGGGCATATTTCCTTCAATCTCCCGCTTGCACTAGAGTCAATAATCTAGTTCACATCGCCATGTGATTTAACAGCAATAGTTCACATCACCATGTGATTAACACCCATAGTTCACATCGATATGCGACCAACAGCAAAAATGGTTTACTAGAGTCAGTAATCTAGTTCACATCACTATGTGATCAACACCCAAAGAGTACTAAGGTGTGATCATGTTTGCTTGTGAGATAATTTTAGTCAACTGGTCTGTCATATTCAGATCCGTAAGTATTTTGCAAATTTCTATGTCAACAATACTCTGCACGGAGCTACTCTAGCTAATTGCTCCCACTTTCAATATGTATCTAGACCGAGACTTAGAGTCATCTAGATTATTGTCAAAACTTGCATCGATGTAACCCTTTACGATGAACCTTTTGTCACCTCCATAATCGAGAAACATATCCTTATTCCACTAAGGATAATTTTGACCGCTGTCCAGTGATCTACTCCTAGATCACTATTGTACTCCCTTTCTAAACACAGTGTAGGGTATACAATAGATCTGGTACACATCATGGCATACTTTATAGAACCTATGGCCAAGGCATAGGGAATGACTTTCATTCTATTTCTATCTTCTGCCGTGGTCGGGTTTTGAGTCTTACTCAATTTCACACCTTGTAACACAGGCAAGAACTTCTTTCTTTGATTGTTCCATTTTGAACTACTTCAAAATCTTGTCAAGGTATGTACTCATTGAAAACTTATCAAGCGTCTTGATCTATCTCTATAGATCTTGATGCTTAATATGTAAGCAGCTTCACTGAGGTCCTTCTTCGAAAAACTCCTTTCAAATACTCCTTTATGCTTCGCAGAATAATTCTACATTATTTCTGATCAACAATATCTCATTTACATATACTTATCAGAAATGCTGTAGTGCTCCCACTCACTTTCTTGTAAATACAGGCTTCACCGCAAGTCTGTATAAAACTATATGCTTTGATCAACTTATCAAAGCGTCTATTCCAACTCCGAGATGCTTGCACCAGTCCATAGATGGATCGCTGGAGCTTGCATATTTTGTTAACACCTTTAGGATCGACAAAACCTTCTAGTTGCATCGTATACAACTCTTCTTTAATAAATCCTTTAAGGAATGCAGTTTTGTTTATCCATTTGCCAGATTTCATAAAATGCGGCAATTGCTAACATGATTCGGACAGACTTAAGCATATATACGAGTGAGAAACTCTCATCGTAGTCAACACCTTGAACTTGTCGAAAACCTTTTGCGACAATTCTAGCTTTGTAGATAGTAACACTACTATCAGCGTCTGTCTTCCTCTTGAAGATCCATTTATTTTCTATGGCTTGTCGATCATTGGGCAAATCCATCAAAGTCCATACTTTGTTCTCATACATGGATCCCATCTCAGATTTCATGGCCTCAAACCATTTTGCGGAATCTGGGCTCATCATCGCTTCCTCATAGTTCGTAGGTTCGTCATGGTCAAGTAACATGACCTCCAGAATAGGATTACCGTACCACTCTGGTGCGGATCTCACTCTGGTTGACCTACGAGGTTTGGTAGTAACTTGATCCGAAGTTACATGATCATCATCATTATCTTCCTCACTAATTGGTGTAGTAGTCACAGGAACAGATTTCTGTGATGAACTACTTTCCAATAAGGGAGCAGGTACAGTTACCTTATCAAGTTCTAATTTCCTCCCACTCACTTCTTTCGAGAGAAACTCCTTCTCTAGAAAGGATCCATTCTTAGCAACGAATGTCTTGCCTTCGGATCTGTGATGGAAGGTGTATCCAACAGTCTCCTTTGGGTATCCTATGAAGACATATTTCTCCCATTTTGGTTTGAGCTTATCAGGATGAAACTTTTTCATATAAGCATCACAACCCCAAACTTTAAGAAACGACAACTTTGGTTTCTTGCCAAACCACAGTTCAGATTGTGTCGTCTCAACGGACTTAGATGGTGCCCTTTTTAACGTGAATGTAGCTGTCTTTAATGCATAACCCCCAAAACGATAGTGGTAAATCGGTAAGAAACATCATAGATTGCACTAAATCCAATAAAGTACGGTTATGACGTTCGGACACACCATTATGCTGAGGTGTTCCAGGTGGCATGAATTTGTGAAACTATTCCACATTGTTTTAATTGAAGGCCAAACTCGTAACTCAAATATTTTACCTCTACGATCATATCGTAGAAACTTTTATTTTTGTTACGATGATTCTCCACTTCACTCTGAAATTCTTTGAACTTTTCAAATGTTTCAGACTAGTGTTTCATCAAGTAGATATACCCATATCTGCTCAAATCATCTGTGAAGGTCAGAAAATAATGATACCCGCCGCGAGCCTTAACACTCATCGGATCGCATACATCAGTATGTATTATTTCCAACAAGTCAGGTTCTCGCTCCATTGTTCCGGAGAACGGAGTTTCAGTCATCTTTCCCATAAGGCATGGTACGCAAGCATCAAGTGATTCATAATCAAGTGATTCCAAAATCCCATCAACATGGAGTTTCTTCATGCGCTTTACACCAATATGACCTAAACGGCACTGCCACAAATAGGTTGCACTATCATTATTAACTTTTCATCTTTTGGCTTCAATATTATGAATATGTGTATCACTACGATCGAGATCCAACGAACTATTTTCATTGGGTGTATGACCATCGAAGGTTCTATTCATGTAAGCAGAACAACAATTGTTCTCTAACTTAAATGAATAACCGTATTGCAATGAACATGATCGAATCATATTTATGCTCAACGCAAACACCAAATAACACTTATTTAGGTTCTACACTAATCCCTAAAGTATAGGGAGTGTGCGATGATGATCATATCAATCTTGGAACCACTTCCAACACACATCATCACTTCACCCTTAACTAGTCTCTGTTCATTCTGCAACTCCCGTTTCGAGTTACTAATCTTAGCAACTGAACTAGTATCAAATACTGAGGGGTTGCTATTAACACTAGTAAAGTACACATCAATAACATGTATATCAAATATACTTATGTTTACTTTGCCATCCTTCTTATCCGCCAATCACTTGGGGTAGTTCCGCTTCCAGTGACCAGTCTCTTTGCAGTAGAAGCACTTAGTCTCATGCTTAGGACCAGACTTGGGCTTCTTCACTTGAGCAGCAACTTGCTTGTTGTTCTTCTTGAAGTTCCCCTTTTTTCCTTTGCCCTTTTCTTGAAACTAGTGATCTTGTCAACCATCAACACTTGATGCTCTTTTTGATTTCTACCTTCATTGATTTCATCATCATGAAAAGCTCGGGAGTCGTTTTCGTCATCCCTTGCATACTATAGTTCATCACGAAGTTCTACTAACTTGGTGATGATGACTAGAGAATTCTGTCAATCACTATCTTATCTGGAAGATTAACTTCCACTTGATTCAAGCGATTGTAGTACCCAGACAATCTGAGCACATGCTCACTAGTTGAGCGATTCTCCTCCATCTTTTAGCTACAGAACTTGTTTGAGACTTCATATCTCTCAACTCAGGTATTTGCTTGAAATATTAACTTCAACTCCTGAAACATTTCATATGGTCCATGACGTTCAGAACGTCTTTGAAGTCCCGATTCTAAGTTGTTAAGCATGGTGCACTAAACTATCAAGTAGTCATCATATTGAGCTAGCCAAACGTTCATAACGTCTGCATCTGCTCCTGCAATAGGCCTGTCACCTAGCGGTGCATCAAGGACATAATTCTTATGTGCAGCAATGAGGATAAACCTCAGATCACGGATCCAATGCGCATCATTGCTACTAACATCTTTCAACACAATTTTCTCTAGGAACATATCAAAAATTAACATATGAAAGCAACAACGCGAGTTATTGATCTACAACATAGATATGTTAATACTACCAGGACTAAGTTCATGATAAATTAAAGTTCAATTAATCATATTACTTAAGAACTCCCACTTAGATAGACATCCCTCTAATCCTCTAAGTGATCACGTGATCCAAATCAACTAAACCATGTCCGATCATCACGTGAGATGGAGTAGTTTCATTGGTGAACATCACTATGTTGATCATATCTACTATATGATTCACGCTCGATCTTTCGGTCTCCGTGTTCCGAGGCCATATCTGTTATATGCTAGGCTCGTCAAGTTAAACCTGAGTATTCCGCGTGTGCAACTGTTTTGCACCCGTTGTATTTGAACGTAGAGCCTATCACACCCGATCATCACGTGGTGTCTCAGCACGAAGAACTTTCGCAACGGTGCATACTCAGGGAGAACACTTATACCTTGATAATTTATTGAGAGATCATCTTATAAAGCTACCGTCGAACTAAGCAAAATAAGATGTATAAAAGATAAACATCACATGCAATCATAATATGTGACATGATATGGCCATCATCATCTTGTGCCTTTGATCTCCATCTCCAAAGCATCGTCATGATCTTCATCGTCACCGGCATGACACCATGATCTCCATCATCTTGATCTATATCAATGTGTCGTCACATGGTTGTCTCGCCAACAATTGCTCTTGCAACTATTGCTATCGCATAGCGATAAAGTAAAGCAATTATATGGCGCTTGCATCTTATGCAATAGAGACAACCATAAGGCTTTTGCCAGTTGCCGATAACTTCAACAAAACATGATCATCTCATACAACAACTTATATCTCATCACGTCTTGACCATATCACATCACAACATGCCCTGCAAAAACAAGTTAGATGTCCTCTACTTTGTTGTTGCAAGTTTTACGTGGCTGCTACTGGGCTTAGCAAGAACCGTTCTTACCTACGCATCAAAACCACAATGATAGTTTGTCAAGTTGGTGCTGTTTTAACCTTCGCAAGGACCGGGCGTAGCCACACTCGGTTCAACTAAAGTTGGAGAAACTGACACCCGCCAGCCACCTGTGTGCAAAGCACGTCGGTAGAACCAGTCTCGCGTAAGCGTACGCGTAATGTCGGTCCAGGCCGCTTCATCCAACAATACCGCCGAACCAAAGTATGACATGCTGGTAAGCAGTATGACTTATATCGCCCACAACTCACTTGTGTTCTACTCGTGCATATAATATCAACACATAAAACCTAGGTTCGGATGCCACTGTTGGGGAACGTAGTAATTTCAAAAAAATTCCTATGCACACGCAAGATCATGGTGATGCATAGCAACGAGAGGGGAGAGTGTTGTCTATGTACCCTCGTAGACCGAAGCGGAAGCATTGACGCAACATAGAATAAGTAGTCGTACGTCTTCCCGGTCCAACCAATCCAAGTACCGTTACTCCGGCACCTCTGAGTTCTTGGCACACGTTCAGCTCGACGACGCTCCTCGGGCTCCGATCCAGCAAAGCTTCGAGGAGGAGTTCCGTCAGCACGACGGCGTGGTGACGATCTTGATGTTCAACCGCCACAGGGCTTCGCCTAAGCACCGCTACAATATGACCGAGGTGTAATATCGTGGAGGGGGGCACCGCACACGGCTAAGGAACGATCACGAAGATCAACTTGTGTGTCTATGGGGTGCCCCCTGCCCCCGTATATAAAGGAGTGGAGGAGGGGAGGGCCGGCCCTCTCTATGGCGCGCCCTAGGGAGTCCTACTCCCACCGGGAGTAGGATTCCCCCTTTCCTAGTCCAACTAGGAGACCTTCCATGTAGTAGGAGTAGGAGACAAGGAAGGGGAAAGGAGAAGGGAAGGAAGGAGGGGGCGCAGCCCCTCCCTCTAGTCCAATTCGGACTAGGCCTTGGGGGGGCGCGCGGCCTGCCCTAGGCAGCCCCTCTCTCTTTCCCTTATGGCCCAATAAGGCCCAATACTTTTCCCCCGTATTCCCGTAACTCCCCGGTACTCCGAAAAATACCCGAACCACTCAGAACCTTTTCGATGTCCGAATATAGTCGTCCAATATATCGATCTTTACGTCTCGACCATTTCGAGACTCCTCGTCGTGTCCCCGATCTCATCCGGGACTCCAAACTCCTTCGGTACATCAAAACTCATAAACTCATAATATAACTGTCATCGAAACCTTAAGCGTGCGGACCCTACGGTTCGAGAACAATGTAGACATGACCGAGACATGTCTCCGGTCAATAACCAATAGCGGAACCTGGATGCTCATATTGGCTCCTACATATTCTACGAAGATCTTTATTGGTCAGACCGCATAACAACATACGTTGTTCCCTTTGTCATCGGTATGTTACTTGCCCGAGATTCGATCGTCGGTATCCTATACCTAGTTCAATTTCGTTACCGGCAAGTCTCTTTACTCGTTCCGTAATACATCATCTCGCAACTAACTCATTAGTTGCAATGCTTGCAAGGCTTATGTGATGTGCATTACCGAGAGGGCCCAGAGATACCTCTCCGACAATCGGAGTGACAAATCCTAATCTCGAAATACGCCAACCCAACATCTACCTTTGGAGACACCTGTAGAGCTCCTTTATAATCACCCAGTTACGTTGTGACGTTTGGTAGCACACAAAGTGTTCCTCCGGCAAACGGGAGTTGCATAATCTCATAGTCATAGGAACATGTATAAGTCATGAAGAAAGCAATAGCAACATACTAAACGATCGGGTGCTAAGCTAACGGAATGGGTCATGTCAATCAGATCATTCATCTAATGATGTGATCCCATTAATCAAATAACAACTCTTTGTCTATGGTTAGGAAACATAACCATCTTTGATTAATGAGCTAGTCAAGTAGAGGCATACTAGTGACACTCTTGTTTGTCTATGTATTCACACATGTATTATGTTTCCGGTTAATACAATTCTAGCATGAATAATAAACATTTATCATGAAATAAGGAAATAAATAATAACTTTATTATTGCCTCTAGGCCATATTTCCTTCACTATACTAGTATTTCTCGCTAGGTTCCCGCTGGCTTTGGTATGAAAAAAAAATGCATAGCTGGATAAATGGAAATGGATGCCCTTCGTAAAATAGTTCAGGTAAAGTGCATTCTTATTCAGACAATGTACTGAATGTTCTGCGATCTGATTCAGTAAGCATACTGTAAATGCAGACAGTGATTAAACAACATTCAACTTCTAACAGTACGATAGTAAGTTCATAGCACAGCTGATCGCAACGTATTATCACAAGAAACTGGAATCGAATAATCAGGTATCTATCACAACATCTAACCAGTGAAGTGAATCTAGTTCGCAACTTGTCTGAAGAATCCGGAAAAGAGCAAAAGGTTTTCAGCTGAGCTGAAGAATACATTCGATGCTGATGTTGTCACATTCTGAACTTCGACAGTAGTTAATGGACACCTACGGTAGATATGTTAAAAGTAAAAGAATTACAGGCTGGGATTCCGGAGCAGGCAGGTCCACCGCACGGAATCAAAGCAACTGCGGCGGCATGATGACTGGACGCTAACTTGTTGTTCTTGGGCACCGCAAATATAATTTCGGCTTGAACAGTTTATCTTTGTCTTGAGAGCCGGCTACAGAATCATTCTACACTTCTGCACCAAATCGTCACTCTACTCTACACTTACAAGTGCCGACTGGCAGAATATTTTTTGTTTCAGTATGTAGTACTTCCTCCGTCCCGAAAAACATGTCGCGGGCGCAGTTCAATGTTGATTTTGCAAAAAAGCCCTTATAGTTTTAAAATCATCTAAAACAAGCCCCTCCGCCCCCCTGTCTTCTTCCTCCGCCGTCGATAGGGGCCGGCGCCGCCCAGCCGCGCGACTCGCCGCCCATCAGGAAGTGCTCCGCCGCCGTCGCCACCGACCTGCTCCGCGCCGCCGTCGCCAAGTACCTGCTCCGCTGCCTCCCCCGCTCAGACCTGCGTCGCCGCGATCCCCCCCGCCTTGATTACCTGCGGGCATCGTCGGGACCTCCGGCCACGTCCTCCTCGAGCTCGCGGGCGTCCACCTCGAGCTCCCGCGCATCCTCCTCAAGCTCCAGCGCATCCTCCTCAAGCTCCAGTGCATCCTCCTCGAGCTCCCGCGTGTGCGCCGCCGCAATTCATCCCGGTCGCGATCCCCTACGGGGGTCGCCGGAAATTGCCTTCAAGATCCGGTGGACCAGGAGCTCGCGCGCGTCCTCCTTCTCCCCTGCCCGCGCGCCCTCCTCAATCTTCCGCGCGATCCCGTGCGGCTGCTTCTCCCCTACCGCTGGTGCTGTTGCTGCTCGTCTGCCCGTGCTGCCGCCAGAGCTCCTTCTCGTCAAGAGGAAGAAGGTACCGTAAGGAGTTGCTCCTCTGCTCCCTGTGCTGAATATGATCAGTGTACAGGAGTTGCTGCTCTGCTCCTGTTCGACAGGAAGAACTGCTCTGCTCCTGTTAACCGAATATGATTAGTGTTAATTGAATAAAAATCAGTAGATATCAGGGGGGTGGAGGGAGCAAGCTAGAAATAATTTGCTCTATGTCTTCTATCTTCTCAGGAAAGATGTTGTAGAAAACATAAAGAGGTGATGTGCCTAAATCTCCAAACACCATACCAAGGCTTTGGAAAGCTAGTTGTAGCATCAAAACTGTTGGGTAGGTCTGCACATACAAGAGGAGAAAACAGGGCAAAAGCAAAATTACTTATCATACTGTGGCTGTTCATTTTTCTTTAGAAGTTCAGAGTAAAGACACCAAATGACTCCGCATCTTAGGCAACATCTCAAAATCCTTGCATAAAGACAACTACAAGGGAGAATGTACTGCTCAAAAGAATGTTCTACGAAACACAAAATTGTGATCCTCAATGCTCAAGCCATGTTCTTAACATAGGACATTAATTCTGTATCCTATTAGCTAAGATTCGGATACAGAAACTGACAAATACTTGGATGATGATAGCTATCACCTTTTCTCTGTACATATTCCTCAGTCTCCCGGCCTCTGCGTCCATGGGCTGATCAAGGCTCTTTTCCAGCCATGATCAAGGCTCTGTACATATTTCTTTGTACATATTCACACTAAACCTTGATACAGAAATTATTGGTTACATAAGGCACATATTCACACTAAATCAGTTTCGACAGTGTCAAAGCATACAGTAGTAGTGACAGTAATTTTGATAATTAAAGCAAATTAATTGAACCTATCTATGCTTGACATGGCACAGAAAAAATCAGTAGATGAAGAGCAATTATGATCTGAACAAACACTGTCTCTAGAACTGCTACTAGAGGAACTACTGTAAGTGGAGTAAAATTGGTGGTGAATGAAGGAAAAAAACATGGG
The DNA here is from genome assembly GCA_032464435.1 of Aegilops umbellulata. NCBI lineage: Eukaryota > Viridiplantae > Streptophyta > Magnoliopsida > Poales > Poaceae > Aegilops > Aegilops umbellulata. The sequence goes on from CP136059.1 coordinate 422,077,667, forward strand.
CCAGTTGAATTTATTCTGTTATGAATATATTCCAGTCACAAAAGACTGGCTGCTATCACTCTCTAGTTATTATTCCCTTCCCACTCTACCTTGTGGGAGGAATATCATGAGGATTTTTCTGTGCATTGTGCATTGATTGGCATCAGAAGAATGTACTAGGAGTAGCTGTGAAATTGTGAAGCCTTTTTTTCAAATGAGAATGTGGATCTTGTTAAGCCAGGCAGAACAAGATGATTTAGTGGCATTAGCACTTTAGCAGAGCACATCACAGTTCAGAGACAGAGAAGGAAAAACCTGCTCCAAAGTACTCATTCATGGCAGTAAGTAGAGTAAGTAAGTAGAGTAAGTAAGTAGAGTAAGTAAGTAGAGTAGTTATATATGGCACTTGCTAGAGGAACTGCTACTAGCTCTGGGACCTCTATCAGTACTAGAGGAACAAACAAGACAATGGCTATAGAAACTACTGTAAGTAGAGTAAAATTCAGTTAAAACTACTGTAAGTAGAGTAAAATTCAGCAAAACTACTCTAACTAGAGTAAAATTCAGTAAACTGGATTAGTTTGACATGAAGGTACACTGAATGCATTTTTGTAATGGTTGCAAGGCTCCTGTCATTCTACTCATTTTTTTGTGTATATCCTTGTTATGGTACCATGGTGTACTCATCTTTTGTCATTGCTAGCAGGAGTATGGATTTGAACATGATGCCTCAAGAGGAAGACGATGAAGGTATGAATTTGAATTTGATGCCTCAAGAGGAGGAACCTCAAGTCGCAGAGAATGTAGTTATGGATTTGAACTTGATGCCTCAAGAGGAAGACGATGAAGATATGAATTGGATGCCTCAAGAAGATGAAGGGAAAGAGGATGAAGCTCAAGATGAAGAGGATGGAGTTATGAATTGGATACTTCAAGAGAAGGGAAGAGAATTGTCAGATAAGGAGAGGCATGGTGTTTACTTTGCCTTGCTGGTAATCGAGCTCAGAGATGGGTCTGTTCAACTAGAAGACAAGCTGCTAGTCTCAAACCTGTAGGACATAAGTGTACAATCTGTTGAAAGAATCTGGGAAGAGGCTAAAAAGCAAATTGCCGATGGCAAAGAAGTAGATGTCTCAAGCAAGAAGCCGGGAAGATCTGGCCGAAAGAGAAAGGAGTTGGATCTAGAGAGGACCTCAACAATCCCACTGAATAAAAGAAGAACAATTCGATCTCTGGCACGGTCTCTAGGTGTGGCCCGATCAACCCTACATAAGAGGTTCCAGTTGAATGACCTCAACCGCATCACAAGCACCGTGAAGCCTCACCTCAAGCTAGAGAACAAGCTTGCGAGATTGAAATTTTGTATGTCCATGGTCGATGACAATTCGATCTCAACTTCTCGGGCTATGTTAAAACCAATGATGAATATGGTTCACATCGATGAGAAGTGGTTTGACATGACGAGAGTGGAGAATAGTTACTATGTACTTCCAGGAGAACCTGAATCGAAGCGCACCATGTCAAACACTCACAGCATTGGGAAGGTGATGTTCCTAACAGCTGTTGCCAAGCCTCGATATAACAATGAGGGGGAGCTAACATTCGATGGGAAGATCGGGATTTGGGCATTCGTCGAAGAGACTGAGGCGAAGCGGACAAGTCAGAACAGAACAAAAGGAACAAAAGTGTTGACATCAGTGAAAGTAACCAGGCCTGTGTGCAGAGATTATCTAATCAATAAGGTTATCCCGGCAATTCAGGATAAGTGGCCTGACGATAATGAGGGAGCAACAATATTCATCCAACAGGATAACGCAAAGCCTCATGTCCTTTCCAATGATGTAGCTTTTTGAGAAGCTGTGGAACAAACTGATCTTGACATCCGATTGCTACAACAGCCCCCAAATAGCCCTGAGTTAAATTGTTTGGACATCTGCTTCCATAACTCTCTCCAGTCTCTAACCGACTACAGGTCACCAACAAACATCCAGGAACTGGTACAGGGTGTGGAAGAGGAATTCGAGAACTACGATCCCGACAAGTTGCACGGAAGCTTTATCACATTAGAAGCAGTTATGTTTGAAGTTATGAAAGACAAAGGAGGAAATCAATATAAGTTGCCCCACTTGCACAAGGATCGCGTTCAGAATGCTGGAATGGAAATAACCGGTGTATATTGCGACAGTCGGGTAGTTGTTGATACTAGGGCCCTTATAGAAGAAATGGAAATTGCAATAGGAAAAGAAAATGAAAGGAAAGAATTAGCTAGAGAAGGGAAAAGAAATAAAAGTAAAGGGAAGGGAAGGGAAGAAGTGGCCAGAGAAAGGAAAAGAATGTAGTCAAGAGGGGGCAAAGAGGCCCTTATGTCATGTAGTCAGGTGCTCCTTGTGTATGTCTTGTGTAATCTTGTGTCAAGAGGGGACAAAGATGCCCTTATGTCATGTCCTTATGTATACCTTGTCTAATCCTTGTATATCAACTCCTTGTTGGAATTTATTGGAATTATCTGGGTGATTTGGATTAATTGAATTATCTGGGTTATTTGAATTAATTTGGGTCATTTGGATTTATTTGAATTATTTGAATTGATTTGAATTAATTTTAGTTATTTGAATTAATTTGGGTTAGTGGACTGAAATTTTTGCTTGACAACTACAGCAACTAACAAGGCAAGCAAGGCCCTTTCTAATCCCATATCATCAGTAGATGATATGGTCTATTTAGTTAAGAGGATGACAAGAAATAAAAGTACAGTGGATGACAAGAAATCGCTTCTATTTAGTTAAGAGGTCCATTTCATGCTATCAAGGACACTTCCAGTTTTTCTTTAGTTTCATCAAAGGTTCATCAATACAGATGCTAAAATCTAGCATATCTCATGGAATGGATCAGCTAAAAGCCTAAAATAAGAAGCCTAGATAGGAACACTTAAAGACCATCTCCAGAATAGTCACACAATAATTTGCAAGAAATAATACTGTCTATACTTTACTAAATAAAATGACTTACATAACAAACAGATATACGGTAAATAAACGAGCAGTGGAGCAATTGAAAAGATAGGTTATTGCTACTGCCAAAATTTGTTTCAAACAGTTTTCTATCAACTTCTGAGAAGGAAAATGGCTTCAGAAAATTCAGTTAACTGAGACTACAGTGAATATTCAGTTTTCTATCAATTTAAATGGATCCATCCAATATTTGTAGTCCAAGTTTAAATGGGCTGTAGTCATGTCCAAGTTTAACTGAATTGATGGAGTCGAGCCTCGAGTATATTTTAGCCTTCATTGCACGCAGGGATCAACATTTTAGTGGCTTTTGAATGAACAGTTGCATGATCAGAATTCTGAAGGGAAATATGCAGTGATGGTGCTTACACTGGCTGGACTGAAGAGTGTGCGGCCTAATCCATGGTATAGGCCCAAGACATCCTAAGCCTGAAAAGATGAGTTCACCGTCAGTCATTCAGTGAGATCCAAGAACACCACAAACTTCTCTTCACTCACTGAAGTAGACTGTGTATGTGGATTGATCATCAGATAAGCATATGCATTTTCTCATTACTGTTGATACTGTTGCGGCATCACTGAAACAATACTGAAGAACGGGTTAATGATTGAATTGTCACCTTGCGCTCGGGATCGGCGTACAAGCTATCCACGGGAAATGGCAGCTGCAATGCAATCATCCCAGATAACTGTCAGCTCCATGCTCAGAAAAGAAGCAGAACAATTGCAAAGTGACATTGAGATGGTCTCATCAAACTGAATCTCATCAAGACAACCACATCTGCAAACAGTCTACCACCTCCTCCCTCAATTGGAACATTGCACGAACTCAACAAAGCCCTCTTGGTTGGCATTGGCATAGTCTTCTTGGAGTACTAGCAGAAGTGAAATTCAGTGGTACATCTCACATTCAGTGAAGTGGTTCAGAAACTAGTGGTTCAGTAAACATAGAGTAGTGGAGAAAATTCAGTAAACATGGAGTAAATTCAGTAAACATGGAGTAAATTCAGTAAACATGGAGTAGAGAAGAGAGGTTCAGACCCAGGCAGTAGGACCTGGAGATGATCTGCAGTAGTGGAGAAAACATGTAGCCGCCGCCGCTGCTGCTAAGTGAGCAGGCGCGACCCACTTGTGATGTGGACAGCCCAGCCGCGGTGTCGCAGGCGCGGGTCTTCCACCAGAGAAACAGCAAAGAAGACACCGCCGCGATCGTATTCCTTGTGGAGCTGTCGTCGTCGTCTTCCAGGCTCGCAAATCGATGACCGTTAGCTTGCCGTCGTCGTTGGGCTCGTCGGCGTTTAGCTTGCTGCATCTCCTGTCGTCGTCGGGCTTGTCGGCCTCGTCGGCCTTTAGGTTGTTGGTGGTGGTCCGGATCCAGTCCCTCCGGGCTCGCCGGCGCCGGTTCTGACGCAGCCGGAGCAGAGCACGGCGGTACCCGGGGAAATCGAAGGTTTTTTTTTAGGAAGGGGGAAGCTTGGGGAGGCAGGCGAGCGGCAGCTGCCGTGGCGGAGCAGGAGGCAGCTGCGGCGGGGGAGCAGGGAGCTGCGTTGGGGGGGAGCAGGGCAGCTGCAGCGTCGGGGAGCAGCGCAGCTGCGGCGGTGGTGAGCAGCGCAGCTGCGGCTTCTGTCTGGAGGAGGAGGACGAGGGAGCGCGGGTTTGGTCGGGAGAAACCAGAGGTTTTTTTTGCAAATTTGCCCTCGCGACATGTTTTTCGGGATGGAGGGAGTACTACTAGCATTTACTCTGTTCTGAATACATCTTCTATATCTAAAAACAGTTCTTTCCATTGTCTAAATATCATACAGACAAATAGTAGTATCTTTCAGGTGAGCAAACGGTCATGGAAGCCATGAAATCTCTCTCAAGGGTTAGAGCAACTCCAACGGGCCGACCCAAACGGACACGCATTTTGTCCATTTTTCGGACATTTGGGTCAGTCGCGCGGACATGTTTGTTCGCTTTGGCCGAAGCAGAGTGGGCCAGCTAATAAAAATACAAAGAGAGAAGGATGGGTGGGTGACAAGCGGGCTAGGCCCGGACGCAGAGGGACGATAGGGACAGAGAAAGCTATCGCTTTGTGTCCGCCCGCGACCCAAATGCGGCTCAAATTTGGAACGAAAATGGGTCCGCACGGACACAAAACGAACACGAATAAAAATGGATCGTTGCGTTAGGCCGCTGTTTTTGTCCGTGGTGACCCAAACGGACGCAGCCGGACGAAATGGGTCGTCTCATTGAAGTTGCTCTTAGGAAGCAAGGAGTAATCAGTCAGGTAGAAACTCACCAGAGGAGAGTTGGACAAAAGAAAGACCGTCTCGCCCGCCCCGCTTCCAGGAGCGGGAGGGCGAACCCTCGATCCGCCACCGCCAGCAGCCAGCTCCTTCCCACCCCTTCCTCCCCCTTGCTGTCGCCGGCTTGCGGCGCCGGCCAAAAATACTTCTGAATATACTTTTCAGTATCAGACGCCTAACGCCCGCAATACAAACAGAGCACGACGATTCAGACATGGCTTACAATAGCCATGTTTGGTCGCCGTACGTGGTGTTTTCTTTGATCCACAACACATCTATGAATGGCAACACGTGATCAAATGCTTCCCCGTGGACCGGCAGCGTCACAAGGCTGACCCCCGGTTCAAAATCTTGGAATCGTCACTCACCACGGCGCGGCCGGAGAGGCGAAGATGAAGAGCACGTAGAACAGTCCAAGGGTTAGAGCATCTCCAGCCGTTCGATCTCCAGGAGGCGCTAAAAACCGCCCCTGGGAGCGCACCGGCGCAAAACCGCGTGCTGGGGGCGTGATGCCCCCCAGTCGCGGCGCCCACGTTTAAAAAAAAAATTTAAATTCGGCACAAACACGGCGCAAATTCAAGCAAACTTCGGCGAGTTCATACATATTTAAAAATATTTTACAAAAAAGAAAAAAAACTACTAGGCCCGCCATCTCGCTCGTCGCTCCTCGCCGCCCGCCGCCCTTGCTCTACATGCCGAGGAGGCGGTAGAACTGCGTGTAGTCACCGCCGCCGTCATCGTCGTCACCTCCTCTGCGGCCGCCGTCCCTGTTGCACCCCTCCCCTGGTTGGCGCGGTGGGTTGGACGGTCCGGGGTCGTCCTCGTCGTCGGAGCTGCCAAGGATGACGACGCCGTACTCGTCCTCGCGCCCACGCCTGCGGGCGGCGATCTCCTCCAGGGCCCGGCATTGCCGGACCGTCTCCTCGCGGAGGTAGTCCTCCCGCGCCCACCGTAGGGCGTCCTCGTCGGAGATGCCGCGCCGGGCTATCTCCTCGTACTCCGCGGGAAGACCGGGCTCCGGCTTCGGCCTGACGAGGACGAGGCGGCCAGAGGGGGTGGAGTCGGCGATGCGGACGCCGGAGCTACGGGTGCGGCGGCTGACCGGCGTGTCCCGGGGCTCCGACTTGATGGGGCGGAGGCAGGGAGAGCCGCTGGACGAAGAGGAGGACGCCCCCGGGTCCATACGCCTCGGCGTCCACGAGCTCCCACGCCGGCGGGAGAAGGACGGGGGAGAGGGGTACTCTAGCCGTGGTGTGTTGCCGCCCTTGATGTACTAGAGGACGGCCTCCAGCGTGCGGCCTGGCACGCCCCACCATCGGCGGCGCCCGTCGGCGTTGAGCCCCCCGGAGGGATCGACGCCGTTGGTGGCCTCGAGCTGGTCGGCGTGGCGGCAACGGAAGTAGGCCTCCCACAGAGGGCTGTCGGGGATGTACCGCGGCCCTTCCCTCGCCGCCTGCGGCAGCGAGGTGTGGATACGCGCGATCTCCGCACGCCTCGCCGCCCTGGTGGGCGGCGGTGGCACCGGGACCCCGCCGATGCTGATCCTCCACGCCCCGGGCACCCGCATGTCCGGCGGGACTGGGTACTCGGCCTCGTAGAGGAGGTGAGCTTCATCTTCGTGAAGATGGCGGCGGCCGAAGCCGTTCGCCGCCGCGCCGTCGCCTGGGAAGCGCTCGGCCATGGGTGATGAACTGGAGACGGCGAGAGCGAGGAGAGGGATGAGCGACAACGGCGAGAGAGTGCGAGTCTCCTCCTCCGGCGCGCTGGGGCGCGTCTTATATAGGCCGAGGCGCCGCCCGTACGCGTGCCGCCGTGTGTACGCGTGGTGGGCGAGGGAGGGCGAGGGACGCGCATCATCCAGTCTTCACTGCGCCGCCCATGAGGCATCAATGGCGCAGGCTGACCGGCGCGACAGCGCGCGGCAGCTTTGGCATTGATTCGCCGCGGGGGCCTTGTTGGGGGCGCGGTTGGAGATGCTCTTATGTGGTGCCACTGCCGTTGCAGCAGCAGAGACGACTGTGCGCCCTCTGCTGCGCAAGCACGGGGTGCGCGCGCGCTCAGGCGGCTCGTGCATGCATGCATGGCAATCACTGTTCCTCCATGCTGCTGCGCGGGCGGGCCGGCAGCGGCAAAATTTCGTGTTTTGACCCTTTTCACGTCTAAAATCGAGATCTGACCCCGGTTTGAAATTATTTCGACATTTGACCCTTTTGCTACCGCCGGGTTCCGTGGCGGTAGATATGTGCAGGCTACCGCCGCCCCTCATGGCGGTAGGTTTCCTGACGCCGTCTGGCCGTTAACGGCCATGTACACGTGGCAAAGGGACATACCGCCACATCCTACGGCGGTAGGCTATTGCAACCTATCGCCGGGATGGCTGGCGGTAGGTTCCTGGATAAGGTTGTGAAGGAGGGGGCTGTGCTGCTCCCCCACCCACTCATTCACCCCACTCTTCTTTCGAGCTAAATCTCTCTCCCCCTCTTCTCCCCCACCAAATCACCCACTAGATCCCCCTCCATTGCTTGAGATTTGGCCGGTGGATCGAGCTCATTTGCATCACCCAAGGTACCTCCCCCATCCTCCCTTCATTTGGTTGGTTCAAATCATGCATTTTGCTCATTTTGTTGGAATCACTAGTTCATGGTTTTGTTGTGGTGAAATCATTGTATATGATGCATTTAGGGTAATGTTTGTGCTTTGACAATGTATTGTGTCAGTAGCATTGTTTGGGTAGTAAGAAATATCATTTAGGGTTTTGTTAGGGTTAATGACATGGTTAGGGTTAAGGTTGGGTTTATGGTTATGCTTAAGTAAATGCCTATATGACGAACGTTATGGTTATAGTTTAATTAGGGTTTTGTTAGAGTAGTTTGAATTATAGCTCGATCTACTCCTAGGGTTCAAGTTTTTGTCGAGACACGGTTAGGATTTTTACCTTGGATGACCGTTATAGTAATACGTCGACTTGTAGGATGGGATCGATCATCTTTGTTGAGACTTCCGCGGAGGCGGCGGCGAAGCATGAACGTGCAGTCATTGAGGAAAAGATGGACTTGTGGGTCAAAGCCGTTGATGCATTGAATGCGGCTTGTAGAAATTTTTCAAAGTATTATGTGTCGAAGTGTGACGATGCCAGAGTTAAGTTATACCAAGCTAAAGAGAAAAACATAAGCAACCTCAAGAAGGAAGAGAAAATTCATAGACGCGCTCTTGCAAGGCAAATTGCATTGTGTGGAACAAGGGATGAAGTGAATGAGATGGACTTTAACAACCCTGGCCAGATCATTGATTGGCTAGTTAGGCAACCATCATCGGCGATACTTAGTCGGGCAACTCGTTGGGCTTGGGTCCGTGAAAGAAATGATGTCATTTGTTGCAACCCCGGGCCGTACGACAAAGATGTCTTGTTGATGGACTAGTAGAGGGGGTTGAAACAAATGATGTTGTAGTGTCATTTAGACTGTAATGGCATGTACCCTTATCGTTTATGTAACCTATGTCATTTGAACCAGTGAGAACATTATGTAGCCTAAATAAGTTATGCTTTGTGTTTGTATTGTATCATTTGATTTGAGTTTTGGTTTGTTCCATTTCATGTAGCATGGAAAACATGACCCCGGAGCAGTTGAAGAAAGTATATGAGAAGTGTTGTGGCATTGCATCTAAGAGTTTGGTTGCAGCGTCTAAGAAGATTGTACCGGAGTGAGAACTTGCTATCAACAGGGAGGTTGAAGCATGGTTCAACAGCAATGAGGAGGAGTTTGCTGCCATGATGGATTTCAACAAGTATCCATTCATGGAGGAACCTTCTGATCTTAAGGAGAGAAAAGTTTTCCGTAGGGTTGTGAAAGAAAAACAGAAGATACTTGATCTGCTGCATGAGAAGGCATATGCTAGCAGGAATTCTTTGGCAACGAAGATCTTTTTCTCTGTGAACATATAAGAATTCCGCGAGCTGGACTTGAGGAAACCCGGACAGGTCATTGGATGGGCAATCACACAAGGCAAGTCAGAGATTCCGGAACGCCGTGCTCGATGGGCCTGGTTCGGCGAAACGAAAGGTCTGTTGGAGAATTGGGCGGGATTGTCAGATTATCAACTGAAGCCTAATCCTGATCGTGACGCACAAATTGAACGTGCTATGAGTTTTAGATCTTATTTTCCGAAGTAGAAAGTGGATGCTCGTGTTTGAGCTTTGTATTTTTGAACTCATGTCATTCGAGTCTCTAGATGTTTTAAGTCAGTTGAACTAGTGTCATTTGTGGATGTAATGAACTATGCTCAGTTATGTATGTCTTCGCTACTCCATCATTTTTGCATGTCATTTTGGATGCTTAGGTCACAGAAATTTGTAAGAAATGCAAAGGCAAAGGGCTAAAAAAGATAAGAAGAGGGAAAAGGAACATCACCCTACCGCAAACAAATTGCCCGATTTGGCCACAGAAGAAGCAGCAGACGAGGCGTTAGGGTGCCCAACCCTACCGCCATAGGCACCGGCGGTAGGGTGGCCAACCCTACCGCGGAACAGGGGACCGTTTCGGTCATAGAACATTTCGCCACCCTACCGCCATATGCTCCGGCGGTAGGTTTACCAATCGTACCGTAAAAACAGTGGCCGAATTGGTCACAGAAAAAAGGCTGCTAGGATGGCCAACCCAACCGCCATGATCCCTCGCGGTAGGGCCTACCGCCAAGAGGGCCGGCGGTAGGGTGGCCAACCCTACCGCCAACAAATTGCCAATTCTGGTCACAGAAGATTTCGCCAACCTACCACCGTAACCTCCGGTGGTAAGGTTTCAAATCCTACCGCCATGGGGTCTGGCGGTAGGGGGCAAAGCAGAGCATTGTTTGCTCTGTTTTTCCTCTTCTTCACTTCAAGACAAATCAAGTCGTAGCAACAACAAGTTTCATCTAATCAAAGACGTAGTTCATCACAAGTTTCACAAATCAAAGACGTAGTTCATGACAGGTTTCACAAATAAAGTACATAGTTCATGATAGGTATCACAAATCAAAAACATAGTTCATCACATGTTTCTCGAATCGAAGGCATAGTTCATGACTAGTTTTTTGAAACGAAGGCCTTATTTGGTCACACGAGGCCATTTTCCTTTTTTGTCGCGTGCCTCATCCTCCTCTTGGGCTTCACGAGCCCTTGCAAGATTTCTTGCTCTCTCCTCTTGACGAGCAATCTTTTCCTTGCGTGCCCTCTCCTCTTCATGCTTCTTGCGCTCCATCCTCTCCTTTTCACGACGCTCTTCATCCAAGCCTCTCTGAAATGCAGACTAAGGCATAGCCTAGTGGTGGGAAGGGGATGATGCCTTCCCACCCACCCAGGTTCAAGTCATGGTACTTGCAATTCGGCTTTGTTGCACCAATTATACTGTAAGGGGTTCCCTTACAGTCTTTCTGTCAAAAAAAAGCCTCTCTGAAATGCTTCTTCAAACAACCGCTGCCTCCGTAGACAATCTCGAAGTTGATCTTTCTTAACATCTTCTGGCACATCTTGATCTATCCATGTGAAGTAATTACAAAGTGGAGGCGGCGACTAGGTACGAATAAAGAACAAATGTGGTCATTAGTAAGATAGATTCAATGGTTGACGACATGTTTGAACTTGAACAACTCACCGGCGGTACATCATAGGCGTGAGCTGGACGAGGACGATCGTAGGCATAGTTGGGACAAACAAAATATCTTCTTCCTTCCGTCCATGATTTCTTGCGGTCGGTGGATACCTTAACTTTGCAAACATCTCCACACTAACATGATGGAGTTCTCATATCTTTGTCCTTCACCTTATCCAACTCGGCGTCTGTCCACTTGTCCGGCATATCCTCGCGGTTAGCACACGGTGGCCTCGTCACGGAACCGGAAGAAGCCATGCATATAAAGACAAACTTGGTAGTTAGTAAAGTAAGAAAACATGTATGTATGCAAAAAAACAAATAAACAAGACCAAATAACAAATACCATTCACCTTATTTCAACCATGTGGGTTAAGCAAGATGTCAATAGGCCTTCCTCTATCAACCCTTCTCGTCCTACGACCACGGCCACCGGTACCCGACCGCCCCCCACGCCCTCTAATACTGTCTCCTCGTCCACTACCGCTAAGATTCGCCCGTCCTCCATGCGCACCACTCCTGCCTCCTCGTCCACTACCACTCCTACCTCCTCGTGTGCCACCGATACCTCCTCTTCGGGCACCACTTTGACTAGGATCCGGAGTGTTGGCATCGGTCCGTGGCTTTTTGGTGCATTTCCTAACATTGTGTCCCGGCTCGTCACATTTACCACAACTGTTGATGTCCGGTGCCTCCATGAAATGGCCGCTACCAAATTGTTTCATTCCGGTGTATCCAGCTATGTCATCCATGTCACCCCTAAACCTCTTCTTTCTTCTTCTTCCCTTTGTAGGCACCATGAGTTCGGGGTTGGGGACGATGTGCGGCCCATGATACACAGGCCACTGTGACTGATCTAGGAAGGGATGAAACCTAGGAGCCCATGTCAACCTCGTTCGTTCCAATGTGAGCTCATGCAACCGCAAGGTGGTACCATCGGATACTTTCAAGTTTCTGAACCTTGCGGCGGTCATCACATGCGAGCAAGGCCAATGATACTTGTGAGGTCTCTCGCACTGACACCACCGGGTCTTGAGGTGCACCTCATATGCTACTGCACCGTATGTCATGCCATCCCTTGTTGTGCCACCCGGCTCATCAACTTGGTAGATTTGTTCTTTTTCATTGAAACTAATGATTTGTTGACGCCAAGACTTGCGCGCTTGATGCTTCAACCAATCCTCAACTTTGAAGGGAAATTCCATTTTCTCACCTATCCATTTGGCCGTCTCTTCGGAATGCCTCAGAAAGTACTCATTGAGCTTGAAGAAGGTATATTTCACTATTGCAGTGACCGGCAAAGAACGGACACCCTTGAGCACATTGTTGAAGCATTCCACCATGTTACTTGTCATGTCTCCGTATCGGAAACCTCCTTCATCGTAAGCACGTGACCACTTATGCTTCTCCGGAAAATTCCTTGTCAAGAATTCTCTCCCTCCTTTGTTTTTTTTTCAAAGCCTCGAATAGCTTATCATAGCGGCTTTGGAATGTGGCGGTGTTGAATGCCACACAAACATGGGTAAGATCTTTGCAAAACTCCTTACTCTTCCATGCACGGTAAAAGTTTGCCACGAAATGCCTCATGCACCAACGGTGTTGGAGCTTTGGATAGCCTGGAATATCAACTTCTATTGCTTTGAGAATCCCATGATGGCGATCCGATATGATGCACACCTCTCTTTTGGGGCCAATCACCTTCGTCCTCACATGATCCATAAACCACTGCCAATTATCATCGTGCTCGGAAGGCACCAACGCAAATGCCACCGGCAACACATTGTCATTGGACGAGTGGGCCATTGCTACCATCAACGTGCCCTTGTACTTTCCGGTCAAGAACGTGCCATCAATTGACAACACGGGGCGGCAATGCCTAAATGCATCGATGCATTGACCAAAGCTCCAAAAAGCTCGATGAAACACTCCCTCAATTGACTCCACCCGATGGCGCATTCTCGGGTTCTGATGAGCAATGGCTGCCAACATCTTGGGAAGAATGTTATATGCGGCCTCATAATCACCATGCAACATCCTTATAGCGTTTGCCTTCGCCATCCACGCCTTTCCATACTTGACCGGGTACCCGAATCTTTCGAAGACCGAACTCATGAGGAACTTCACCTTCACGGTTGGATCATGAGATATCTCATTCAACAATTTATAGCCTAGATACTCGGACGTGAGTTGGCGGTGTCCCTTGCTTCGGTCCGCTTTCTCCGGCGGTATGCACTTGTGGGTGGCCACACAACTCTTCAACTCCCATTGCCCGGTTTTCTTGATCTTTCTTCCACGGACCTTTCATGGGCAACCTTCTTTGTCACATTTGATTGTGTAGCGCATTTTTTTGTTGGAATGACCAACAACGAACGGCCTATGATTCCGAATGGCATAGTCACTCAACCATATCTTGAACTCCTGCAAACAACCAAACTTGATCCCTTTCTTCAAATGAGCATTCTCGTCCTCACCCGGTGGCCTTGGATCGCCCATCCTCGGGCAAGGCGATGGTTCGATCAAGCCCAACCTCATGCCACCATCAACAACGGCCTTGTCGGCAAGGCTTAGATCACGGAACAAAGAGGGTCCTCTTTCCTTGCCATTGACCTTCTTGTAAATTTGATTTTCTTGCGGCGTGAATCCATCCTCATCCAATTCTTCCGGTGGACCCTCATCATCCGACTCATACCTACACATACGGCTATAAGGTAGGTTCCGGTCCATGTCTTGTTGATGCACAATGACATCCAAGTCACCAATGGGATTGTAATGAATCTCTTCTTCTTCCGCATACACATCATCTTGAGCAATAGCATCTCCATCAACATGAGCAATGGCATCTCCATCAACATGAACATTTGCATGTTCATCAACATGAGCAACGGCCTCATCTTCAACATGATCAACACCTACAAGAACTATTTCTCTAGCATTGATGATGTCCTCTTCATTTGGTTGGCTACTTGGTGGTTGGCTAGCCGCATTGTGGTCAAACACCACGACAGCATCATGTATTGGGGAGGACACATTCCGGTTCAAGTCAAGTAGTGGCCGAGGAACTTCAACCTTGAATTGTCTTGTGGCAAATAACTCAAGTGACTTGTCTTGTGATCCCTCAACTTTCTCCTTATACACATCCCAATGCAATTGAGAGGTGATGGGCATACTCTTTAATCGGGATCTTACTCCCACTCCCACATCATAACGTCCAATAAGCTTCACACCATCACTTGGGTTAATCCAATTGAGGACGTTTCTCACTTTCACGACAATATCATCATAGCTCGGTGCTTGTGTCAAAAACCATGGCCTCCTCCCCTTCGTCGGCATTTCCATGCATGAAAGCCGCCTTGTCCAAATAATGCACATTCACTAGTTTATCCATCTAAAAACAATGGAACAAAATTGAGTCATCCATCGACCGGTCATTTCATATGGATGAACTATCTAAAATATAAGGTTTTGAATCTAACAACTAGTTTACCTTAATCATAGCACTAACCCTAACCCTAACCCTAACCTAACTAAACCCCTAACCCTAACTCTTAAGCTAGCTTGCTACAACAAAGAGTGACACATATTACTTAGATCAACCATAAATACACCATAATGCCCCATAAATGTGCCATAAATGCACAATAAATGCTAAACTAGAGGAAGAACTAGGAGGGTTGCAAAACTAGTTGATTCCAACAAAACTAGATGATTTGAACCAACCAAATGAAGGAGGGATGGGGGAGGTACCTTGGGTGATGCAAATGGCCTCGATCCACGGGACAAATCTCAAGCAATGGAGATGGATCTAGTGGGTGCTTGGGTGGGGAAGAAAAGGGGGAGAGAGTGTGAACTCGGGAGGAAGAAAATGAGTGGAGTGGGTGGGTGGTGAGTGGGCCCCACCGAACATTATCTCCAGGACCCTACCGCCGGGGACCTCGGCGGTAGGGTGTTGGAGCCTACCGCCGAGCCCTGCGGCGGTAGGTCCCTTTGCCACGTCAGCCCCCGTTAATGGCCAGACGGCCGTCAAAGAACCCTACCGCCAGTTAGAATGGCGGTAGCCTGCACATATCTACCGCCACGGCGTCCGGCGGTAGCTAAAAGGGTCAAATGTCGAAATAATTTCAAACCGGGGTCAAATCTCGATTTTAGATGCGAAAAGGGTCAAAACACGAAATTTTGCCGCCGGCAGCTGCATATGCATGCAGCGGGTTGCAGAGGGGCTGCTGCCGTGCCGTGCCGTCCGTTCATTGCATATGCCCATTGCCGATATGAGGGCGCCTGCGGCCAGCCGGCCAATGAATGCCGAGGAAAGCCTGCCCACAGCAATGCCAACCCTGTCTCGCCCTCTAGCTCGATCGAGTCTCCCCCGGATCTGAAATGCACACGTCTTCGTATTTCACACATGCACCGTACACTACACACACATACACATGCTCCTGGTGCAGTTTTTTTTTTTGAGGTAATTCCTGGTGCATTTGGTGGTTGAATATTTCTCCTTTAGCCTCCGGTCTTTTCTCTTTCCGTTCATTGGATTCGCTACCGTTGCACGCTGGCTACAGGAACGTGCCGACCCCCACGAGTGAACAAGACGAACCAGCGTCTTTCTTTCCGCCATTAATTACGTGGTAGAGTACGTGTGTGCACTGCATGTCTTGTCCTGTGCTTGTCGCAGGCCATGCAAAGGAGCAGAGGAAGTTGCCTGCGAATTGCCATTGGAACGTCTCCAGGAGAGACGACGATGGAGGGGAGGCATGCAGCATGCAGGTCGCCGTCGGCCGGCGGCAGAGCACGCAGCGCAGGAGGAATCCCGCGTGCGAATTCAATTCAGTCTACTACTAGCCGAGCCGAGTCGTCGGCCGTGAGTGAATGATCGCCCGCGCGCGCCCCACCCGCCAATCTCCCAACTGAAACAACTATAAATCCTCGCCATAGATTATTGGACTTGACCTGCCACTTGCCAGCCGGCGCCGCCACGAACTAGGCACTCCCGGTCAACCCACTTGCACGTTGCATGCACGGCCGCCGGCCGGCCACGCGCCACCGTCCTCATGAATGGCCGGCCCGGCCCGGCCGACTGCACGAGCCATGATCTACACGCCAACACGTCACTGATGCTACCACTAGTGTACCTTGTTAGCAGCTGGAGCTTGGTATCTGAAGGTCCTGCCATGCTACCTGATGATGATGATGGCCCTGTTTGGATACTCTAACACAGTTAGAGTTAGAGTTATTTTCTAACCCACTCGAACCCAAATAAGCACCTCTCCACCGGGATAGTTGGGTTAGATGGAACTAACCCACTCTAACCTTCCCTGTTTGGATACTTTTGGGTTATTTGAGACCCCAACTAACCCAAACTAGCTCTAACCCCAGGATCCAAACAAGGCCGATGATGATACTTGATTACTTATGGCGACCTCTCGTCTAGCTTGCTGCTACCGTATGCTAGCTTGCTGATACCGTGACATCTGAGTTAATGCATGGCTGACTATACTGATCACCAATCATTGATCGTTCAGAGATCTCCAGTGCACCGCACACGTTTACATCGGAGGTGCTAGAAAAAGCTTTCGTGCTTAGCTTGATCTAGCTAGCTGCACGGGCAAACGTACGATGGGTCGACCGAGGAATGGACTGGAAGAACAAGCCGGAATCTATACTACGTGGTGCAGGCCCCACGTACGTGCGTGTGTTTCCGGCGTTCATTCGTCCGGTCGGCCATACCCAATTCCACGGCGGGCCTCACTCTCACACATGCATGTTCATGTGTGTGTATGCATGCATGCATGAGCGTGACTCCTCTGCAGTGGATTTGTACGTAGGTATATACAGGCCACAGAACCAATCAAACCACCTTGCGGTGGTACGATACGCTTATTTGTACGTATAAATGCTGACGGCGACGTACAAGGGTTAACGATACGAGTGTACTACTTCGCTGGCTGCTGCACGCACGCGGCCGGTTCACCGGTGTCGGAACTGGCTGCGACCGGAGCGTATGGGCGCGCCGAGGGCCGCGGCCAATGCCTTTGCGCGCGCTACGGATACAGAAATTTGTTACAACTACTTGCTCCTCGATTAGGACTCACTACGTGTCTTTATCTCTGTGGGCGAGTGGATTAGAAGGGGCACTAAATTACACAGAGCAGGCTGATGATCATTCGCTGTCCGTCTCCGAGAAGTTTGTCGAGGTAGGGTACTAGTAGTACAAGTCAGTCTGCGTTACGTGCCTATCGTGTGATAACCAAACTGAACTGCATGTAGGTATCCATCTTATGATGATCTACCAATACTGTAGTTGGCTGCACCGGACCGTGTCCTGCGGTCCTTGGTCCAGGCCGGCTGTTGCGGCCGTCTTGTCAGGTATATTTTCCCATCTCAGTTCTGGCGACGACTGGGAGCAACACTACTCCCTCCGTCCCGGTGTATAAGTCATTCGCGTACTTCTAGGTCGACAATTTAACTATCTAAATATGTCCGCAGCCTTCAGATTTGTTTTAGAGCGTGCTGCATGATATTTCGAGGTGGAGTAAATACTTAATGGAAGTCAGTCTGTGTTCCTGTCATGCGATCAACGAACCCGAAGTGATACGACATGCTATTAGTTCGCCGCACAACGCCTGACAGCCCGGCTGTTGCAGCCGTCTTGTCAGGTTCAATTAGCAGGCAAGTTAGTTATCAGACAGAGGAGGGTCTGATGCGCGTCGCATCCCATCTTGAGTTCTGACGATGACGAGCCAACCAGGGTTTGAGATCAAGATCTGGATGCCTCACCCGGTTACTGATGCCTACAAGGCTAAATAATTTCATGCATGTGCTGCTTGATACATTGGTTAGTCGCTATGAGTGTGACCCATGCATTTTGAGCGGCTAGGTTGTTATATATTTTTGTATTTCTTATTGCTTTATCTGTCTCTTAATGTTGGAAGCAATTATGGTCAAAATACATTTACAATTTCACTTTTTGGGCCGTACACACTCGGTGGATGCCGAGCAAGAGGGATAAACTAACTTCCCTAACGAATATTCAAAATGAATGTGTCTACGTATCAGCCAAGTGACATAACATATATAAAAGAAAAAAAGAAAAAACTAAAAAGAAAATTCTGCATGAATCTTCACTCAAGAGTCAAGACCTAACGAATATAACATCGACTGAGACATAACCAAGTTCCAATCTACTAAAGTTTAGCAAACGCTGATTCAAAATTATCAATGCGAAGACTTATTGGACGGTTTTTTAGTCAATTATTTGCACCATGGACATTATTTCATTATGAAAACCACTTTTGTACTTTTAGCGCTGGTAACATCATCAATAACATCGCAAAAGATGTAGCAATTATTTTGTCTCGGGTAAATATCCGTCAACACTTTTGATGCTAGAGCTAGAAATGTAATTTCTGTTGGTATTTCGGTTGTGAATTTGGAGGCAAATTTGACATATTTGACCTATAGACGAAATCAAATCACAGAATGAACTGTCCGTTGAACTATTTCACGCAGCTGACCCGTGGCGCCTAGCTCTCAGGCGCTGCACTAGTGCAACGCCCGGGAGCTAGGCGCTGCACTAGTGCAACGCCTAGGAGCTAGGCGCTACACTGTATAGTGTGGCGCCTAGCTCTCAGGCGCTGCACAATGATTTAGTAATTTTCGGATTACACGGGTACGACGCTGGCCGTGTAGCGCCTATCTGTGAGGCGTTGCACAGTGTAGTGTGGCGCCGTCGTGGCGGGCGCTACACAAAAGGGTCAGGCGTGTGAAATAGTTTCACGGACAGTTCATTCCGTGAATTGATTTCGTCCATAGGTCAAATTTGTCAAATTTGCCTGAATTTGGACAATTTGGAGAACTCATAACGATGCATGTTTTAGATATAAATATCCTTCGAATCCCACTAATGTAATTGTTGTTATAGCTCGTTACATTTCATTCTATAGGCCAATTTGCAGAAACCAAGCATTCGAAGGTTACGTCACAACGGAGCAAGACTTCAAAGGGTGGCAAGTGGCAACTGAGGTGTTATACCCAAAGATGGGGTGAGGACCTCTGTTGTTCGGGTTAGAAGAAAAGTGAAAGTAAAAGATGGGGATGTCGTTTCTGGTGACATTGAAAGTTAAGTTCTTTCGGAGTTTGGTTCTGTGTGTTCTTGAATCTATTTTGTTCATCTAGCTATACATGTTTTATTTACTTAGTTTCTGTTTCCTCCCGCGTGAGGTGAGTGTGATCATAGTTTCTCTATTGTGTTTTTGAAGTTTTTTTTAATGTTGGTGGAAAAGTTGCGAAATCCATTGATTATAAAGGGGTATTACAAGAACACTCCCATTAGTGTTTCGGTGTTTGGCGTCGTGAGCTGGGTGTCGGGGGGGGGGGGGGGGGGGAGGGGATGTATCTGGTGCACCGGGGCAATTCGTGCTACCGGTGCACCGGTCGTCCGTTGCACATTCAAAAATGTTCGAAAAGATCCGGAAAAAAATTAGTACATTGACACAATATCAACGTGCGTTGTCACAAAAATTTAAATTAATATTCGAAACATTGCTCGAGATACAAAAATAGCAAATTTGACATTGAATAGTACATAACACATGTTGGGCTTCAGTTTTGGCCCATTAGCACATTGACGTCAAATTTGTCATTTTTGTATCTTGAGCATTGTTTTGAATTTTTGTGACAACATACGTTGATGTTGATACATTAATTTTTTTCTAGATTTGTTTGAACATTTTTGAATGTGCAACCGGGTCCGGTGCAGCGGTAGCACCAACTGCCTTGGTGCACCAGATACGTTCCCGGGTGTCGGGTTCAAGACGTGGCGTAGAAGACATAGGGTATACTTTGGTTCTATATATATTCTCTCAGTAACATAGTTATCATGGTATTATTATGCACTGATGATTATTTCGTTTCAAAAAAAAATCTGTTCCAAAAGCTTAGTAGCGTTTTTATACGGAACAAAAAAAATAGGGAAACGTTTACAATCGGCGGACCGGCCGAAGCTTTGGGCCGGTCACGCCTCGCTCGCTCAGGAAACTACCAGACTCAGCCTGCTCGTGACACAAAAGACAGGAAAGTGGACACGTGCATCGCGGGACCCACAAACAATCTATCCTCACCTTATCTCCTCCTCCTCTCTCCCTTCCTCCTCCCAATTTTCTCTTTCTGCTCATCCAGATCCTCCACCACCGTGCCGCTGTGCTCCTCCTGACGAGCGTTTCATCCATGGCAAGAGGAGGGGGAGATGTTGTAGGGCAACGACAGGGCGTGCACGGTGAGCAGATATGACGGAGGTGTTGCTGCATAGGCACCGGGCGATGGCGCACGGTGAGCGCGAGCGATGCCATGGCCGACGAATGCAAATGATGCGGCCGCCGATGGTGATGGGCGCGATGGTGCTGCGCCTGCGAGCCGGCGAGCGACCACGGCGTGCTATGCCTGCGAGCCGGGGGGGCCGCATGGTGTGCCAGCGAGCGGCGCAAGGGGGTCAGCGCAACGATCAAACCACTAATGGATCTGACGCGAGGAAGGAAGGGATGCGTGTGGGGATAGCTCGCTAATCGGACGGTTAAGGATGCGCTAATCGTGTGGTTGTGCGTCGATCGGCCGAATTTGGGCCCGTCGACCGGCGCCTATCAGCCGCCAAAAAAATAGTGCTGTTGAAAAGCAAAAATGCATATACCTACACCAATACGTCCACAGCTTCATCTGAAGCCGCGCTGGACATCTGGCACCAATTCGACGGCCGGGCGGAGAGCAGAGCAGCGCATACGCAGCACTCCATGTGCTCCACGAACACGTGTCCCGACCCGTGCCGAGAGCAATGAAACGGCCGGCCGGATCACGTCGCGCGTCAGGATCGATCGCCGGAACGCCCGTCTCGTGCATGGCGACGGGGGCCGGCCGGCGGTACGTGCGTGCCTGCCCAGATCGGGGAGCGGTGCGCCGGCGCGCGCGACGGCCCCGGCGCGTGGCCCTTTGTCTCGCCCTTTTCCGGCTAGCTTCCGTGCCGGTGCCGGCAGCTTTCGCCCCGGACGATCGAAGCGGATCCCGGCGAGGTCTCATCGGCTCATTCACCGGCCGGGTCTGCCGGATCGCCGCACGGGACGAGATCGGTCGATCGCGGCAACGTGACTTGACTAGGGACATCCTGCCGAATCATGTGGTGCAAGAGTTCAAGCAATGCCGGCTTCGACGACCCGACAAGGGACAAACCGCCGGCAACGTGACTTGCCGAGGAATTTCGCTCAACTTTTCCATGACTTGTTCTTCACAAACACATGATTCCGCAACGACGCATTCGAAAGAAATCGCAAACTCGTCCTCGAGACGTACAATACAACGGTGCATGCTTACACCACCCAACCAGAAACAAAGGAAAGTATCACACGTGAAGGCCTCAAAAGGGCACCTGAACAATCACTCGTTCACTCGACGAGCATCAGTTTTCAGTGGTGCTTGCCCCAGCCAGACCCGCCTCCGGACCCGTAACCCGCGCCGTACCCTGCTCCTCCGCCCACGCCGAAGCCCGGCCGTGCCCCGGGACCGAACCCTGCGCCCGAGGTTGAGCCGGACGTCGAGCTGGACCAGCTGGAGGATCCTGCTCCGGAGAACGAGCCGGGGTTCGAGCCGGAACCGGCGCCGGACCAGGCGCTCGAGCTAGAACCGGCGCCCGTGTTGGAACCAAATCCGGTAGACCCTGTAGAAACACAAAGCATGTCCAGGTTACACTTGGTCGCAGTTGCAATGCATAAAACTTTTTGTGGGGTTGCAAACGTAGGATTAGATCATTAGAACATGCACAAATGTTCCATATCAACGCGCAATTGAGTAAACTGATAATGATCCCCGAAAAAAAAGAGTAAAGTGGTAATGTCGAGATGTAAAGATCGAACCTGAGCTCGAGTCGGACGCAGAGCTAGACCGTGAACCTGAACCCGCCATGGAGTTTGATCCACTGCCTGATGCACCGAACGCACCAGAGCTCGAACCAGCATCAGAGTTTGCACCCGACATAGAGCCGGAGTTAGAGCTTGACCCTGAACCCGACATGGAGTTTGATCCACCGCCTGATGCACCGAACGAACCCGAGTTTGACCCTGAGTTTGCACCCGACATGGAGTTTGATCCACTGCCCGATGCACCAAATGCTCCAGAGTTTGACCCTGAGTTTGCACCCGATATAGAGCCGGAGTTGGAGTTTGAACCGCCACGTGATCCACCAAATGAAGCCGCACCTGAGAAACGTAAAAGCTTGGTGAGATCAGGCAAAAAAAATGCGTGAATGGTAGCAATAAGAAGAATATAACCAAGCATAAGAAACAAAACACTAACCAGACCCAGAAGATGAACCTGAACCTGAACCTAACCCAGAGGAATCATATCCCGAGCCTACGCTTGAGCCGGACCCAGCACCAGAATTCGAGTAAGAACCGGCATTCGGCCCACCATAGGAGTTGGAGCCTGAACCAGCGCCCGAATTCGAATTCGAATTCGATGAGGAGCCACCAACAACACCACCAGAGCCGGAACCACAAGATGAGCACCCACCACCTGGGCTGACGTTGGACCCGCCACCATACCCAGACGATGCACCCGAACCCGACCCAGTACCGTATGACTCACGACCATGCGAGGGGTATGAACCTCCACCAGACCCGGACCCAGAGCCCAAACCTGTGCCCGCTCCGGAACCATAGTTTGGCCCGGTACCCGTGTTACAGTCAGGACCACCATTCGCCCCACCATTCGAGCCGACACCGACACCTACACCGACATTTATCGATGTGCCCAGGCCTACGGAGCCAAAGCCAGAACCCGAACCCGAGCAAGACGACGTACCCGAACCGCAACCGGAAGCCGAGCCCCCATTAGCAGAGCCAGAGCCATACCCGTAACCAGAGCCCGTGCCCGACCCACGGCCGGACGCGGAATGTGAACCGCCGTTCTGACCTGACCAAGCACTGTAACCCGACCCCTGGCCCGACCCAAAGGCCGAACCGGATCCACCGAGCCCAAGGTCAAGCCCTATGCCCAGCCCACCACCTAAACCCAGACCCAAGTTGCTTCTCACTGGCCTGCCCATTGCAACGCCTGCTGCCATTGACACTAGCAGCGCCACAAGAAGAGCCCGACGGGACGACGCCATTGGCGATTGATGTGACTGTGTTAGTAGTATGGTCTTTGCTGATGGTGTGTCTGTGTGCAGTCCTGTGTCTTGTATGAGTGTTTATATAGCCGCGGCTTAATGCTTAATGTATTGGTGGCACATGATGCTTACTGTAAAAGGTGGCGCGAATGGTGACTGGACGGATTCCTTCACGGGCGTTATGGCATGTGAAGCATGACCTAACGCTTTGGAGCTTAACCATTGGCGGCTCGTGTTATCTTAGGAACTGATGAGAGGTTTGGCTCAATCTATGGTCGCTATTGCCAGTTTGCTAATACTATATACTCGTACTTCTCGAGAGTTCCGGATGGAAGTTTTTTTTCTTTTCGAAAAGCCAGATGGAAGTTTCTAGACTGGGTTCCTGCTGGCTTTGGGATGCAAATGCATCGCTGGAAATGGACTCTGTAAGCATAGTAGCACACTGAATGTTCTGCAATCTAATTCAGTAAGCATAGTGACTAAACAGCTTTCATAACACAACTGATCTCCAACATACTATTGCAAGAACTTGGAATGGAATTGTCAAGTATTTACTGTAGCATTTAACAGAGGAAGTGCAACTAGTTTGCATATCATCTGAAGAATCCAAATCGAGCAAAAAGTTTTCATCTGAGCTGAGGAATGCATTTGATGCTGATGCCGTCGCATTCTGAACTTTGACAGAAGAAGGAAGGGCACACCTCCGAAGCTTAACAGGCTAATAAAAATGATAAAAGCAAAAGAATTACAGGCTGGGATTCTGTAGTAGGCAAGGTGCACCGCGCGGAATCAAAGCAAGTGCGGCTGCATGATGACTGGACGCTAACGTGGAGTTCTTGACCACCACAAATATAATTTAGGCCTGAACATTTGGGACTTTATCTTTGTCTTCAGAGCCGACCACAGAATCGTTCTAGAGTTCTGCACCAAATCCTCACTCTACTAGCCCCACTGGCAGAATATTTTTTTGTTTCAGTATGGAGCACTAGCATTTACTCTGTTCTGCATACATCTATATTTGATACGGTTCTTTCCATTGTCCAAAAATCATAAAGACAAATCATATCTGAAACATTTCGGGTACAATCATGGAAGCCTTGAAATCTCTCTCCGAAGGACAGGAAAATTAACAGTTTGCTAAGCGAGCTTTTGGCTCTGCAAAATCAGGCTTGCAACTTCTATGGTGGTAGAATATGTCCACCGTGTTTTTTGGAATGCATTCTCGTCGCAGCCTCATGAACGTTCTGTTCTTCCTGTAGGAAATTCAGAACCAAGTTTTGCTGGCAATATCAGGTACTACGATGACGTATGTTGACCAGAAGCTCACTTCTTGCTGAAGTTTCTTCTCACCCAAGGTTCTAGCACAGCGGTATTCAACAGCCCAGTTTGTGGTTTTGCAGAATGGGCAGCTGCATTGCTAGGCCTAGTCAAGGGCCCAAAGGGCAGATGCAAGATTCAGCTAGAGAAGAGTAAGATTTCAGGGCCAATACATCAAACAATGTAAAGGTTCTTCAGTATAAACACGTATCAGACTAAATCTGGGAATGGGGTACAGATGTTCATGGGGTACATGTGCAGAGCATTGCACACTAGCTAGGCAGCAAATTAGGACACTGGACAGTGAAAGACTTCTCTGAGATGTAGCCGCGGCCTGCAGGTGTGGAAGGAGCAGAGCAGGAGAGGTCGGTGGGTTGGGGTGGCTGCTTTTTGATCGGCGGGAAAAGAGAAGCGGAGGGAAGGAAGCAAGGGATCAAAATTTGGACTCCTCTTTCTTTTCAAACGGGATCGGAGCGGAGTGGACGGCCGCGATGCGCCGATGGTGACGTCGCTTTCCGCAGAAGCAGATTACCAAACTGAACTGGAAAAATAGATAGAGAATGAAAAAGTTTCTGAATGTACATTTCAGTGTCAATGTGGGTTCAACTTTAGGAAAAAGTTTCAAAAGAAATTTCCGTCGCCGGGACTTGAACCCGGGTCTCTCGGGTGAGAGCCGAGTATCCTAACCACCTAGACTACGACGGAACCTGTGACATAAGAAATACTAGAACTTATCTGTTCGCGCACACCATAGAAAATTAAACAGCACGAACAAGCTGGGCCGCAGCTTTGTTTGATTCAGACATGGCTGGAAATGATCTACAAACCGAGAACAAACTGCATTTGCTCTATTTGATCCATTACATATTTGAATTCCGCCATGCATGCGGACACATGGACTGTTCCAGATTCAGATAAAGCGGATCCTGAGAATCCAAACCAACAGATCATGTGTTTGTCTAGGACAAAATTCCAGCAATCTTCCTGCCCCTTCCTGACATTGGATGTTTCTAGACCGGGTTCCCTCTAGCTTTGGTATGAAAATGCATCGCTGGAAAATGGAGATGGATGCCCTCAATGAACAGTTCAGTTAAAAATCTGCATTCTTTTTCAGACAACGCACTGAATGTTCTGCAATCTGATTCGGTAAGCATACTGTGAATGCACATGGTGCTTAAGCAGCCTTCAGCTTCCAACTGTATAGTAGAAAGTTCATAGCCCAACTGATTGCAACGTATTATCGCAAATATCGGAATCGAATAATCAGATATTTATCGTAAGATCTAACAAATGAATTGCATCTAGGTTGCACCTCATCCGAAGAATCCTGAAACGAGCGAAAAGTTTTCGTCTGGGCTGAAGAATACATTTGATACTGTCACATTCTGTAACTTCGAACCGCACCTCCGAAGCTTACCAAAGTAGAAATGATAAAAACAAAAGAATGACAGGCTGCGATTCTGCAGGAGGAAAGGTGCACCACACGACACCAAAGTGACTCCGGCTGGACGCTAAAACGTGGAGTTCTTGGCTGCCACAAATATAATTTAGGGCCTGAAAACTTTGGACTTGATCTTTGTCTTCAGAGCCAGTTACAGAATCGTTCTATACTTCTGCACCAAATCCTCACTCTACTCTACTAGTGCCACTGGCAGAATATTTTTTGACTCAGTATGCAGTACTAGCATTTACTCTGTTCTGCATACCTGTTGTATCTAAAACAGTTCTTTCCATTGTCCAAAAGAGAAATGTCTAACAGCTCCCGGGTGCCCCTGCACCCTCATGAACAGTAAATTCATAGAGGGTGTAGGGGCACCCGGGTGCTGAAAGTCCTATCTCTTGTCCAAAAATAATGCAAAGAAATGGTATCTGAAACATTTCAGGTACAATCATGGAAGCCTTGAAATCTCTCTTGAAAAAAAAATCAATAGTTTTGTCAGGGAGCTTCTAGCACTGCAAAATCGATCTTGCAATTCCTATGGTGGGAGAATCTGTCCACCGATGTTCCGAGTCTTGGAATGGATTCTCATCGTAGCCTCATTAACGTTCTGTTCTTCCTGCAACAAGTTCAAAATAGAAGGCTTGTTGGAAATAATAAAGTAGTATGGTGCTGTTGATCACAGTATCTGGGCACAAAGCTTACTTCTTGTTGGAGTTTCTTATCACTCAAGGTTCTAGCACCGCGGTATTCAACCGCGTAGTTGGCGGTTTTGCAGAATGGGCAGCTGCATTGCTAGTTAAGGACACCCACACTGAATTCATATACAACAATCAGGGCAAAATATATTCTTCGGTACGAAGTGGAAGCATCATGCACATAGCATCTTTGAGGTTGACTTGAGTAAAGATGTTCATGGGTTACAATATGCAGAGTATCGGACACTAGCTAGGTAGCAAAATAGGATACTGGACAGCTCTGGAAGCCTTCGACGGCATCAGCTGCAGGAAACACTCTGCAGGACAATGAAACAGGAAATAATGAATGAGAGCTTCTGAGAATCATTTTAGTGAGAAACTTCTCTTAGAATGTTAATCTGTAGTTCTCACTTCACTTGGCCTAACATAGGTATTAGCTTACTTCTGAATTTCAGTACAAATTTTTCGTTGAGAGGAAATTCAGTACAAATTTTTCGTTGAGAGGAAATTCAGTACAAAATTTGTAAATTTGTAATTTCAGTACAAATTTAGAAATGAAGAGAAGTATAACTGTAACTCGATGGATCACCTGTGCAGATCCCTTTGCCGCAGCACTTGGATCGATTCAAACTCGGGTAGAACTGCATGCATCCATCGAGGACAACAAAAGAGAACCATCAGAACAACGCACCAGAGAAGCCCAACTGTCAGTCGAACTTAGAGGGAGTCGTCATGCGCATACGTACGTGGAAGCAGATGGGGCACTCCACTGCGCGGCCGTCCTCGTCGGCGGCGTCGAAGCACGGAGCGAGGTCGCCGGAGCGGATGAGCCGCCGGAGCCGGTCGGAGTCGAGGTCGGAGAGCTGCCGGACCAGGCGGCGCGGCTGCGTGAGCCGCTCCTCCACCGCCGGACCGCGCAGCGCAGCGTTGCCCATTGCGGTTGCGATCCCGAGGAGTGGGAGGAGTGGAAGGCTTCGCTGCTACGGCTGGGAGCGGCGTTTATAGCCCCGCCGCGGCGGCATCGTTGCGGCCTGCGGGTGTGGAAGAAGCAGAGCAGCAGAGCGGGAGGTGGTCGTCGGTGGGTGGTGGGCTGGCTGGCTGCTTTTTGATCGGCGGAGGGAAAGGGGAAGCGGAGGGAAGGAAGAAAGGAATCAATTTTTGGACTCCTCTTCTTCTCAAACTAAAGTGGACGGCCGTGATGCGATCATCGTGACGTCGCTTTCCGCAGAAGCATGTCAAGCTTTGGTTAAGACTGCCATCACAAAGTGGCCATCAGCTCATCAAGCATCTAGCTTGCTCAGATTCCAAAAACTACAAAGCAATCTCGAAATGAAGATAATTTCACCAAGCAGTTTAGGGTGACAAACCGTCCTTCCTATACCAACAGTGAGCATGTAACACAACGAGCTTCGATATGAATAGCACATTACCAGATGCATTTATGCTTCACTGAGATCAGCAAAAATGATAATTAAACTTTAGGGAAAAATAGAAAAAAGAAATTTCCGTCGCCGGGACTTGAACCCGGGTCTCTCGGGTGAGAGCCGAGTATCCTAACCACCTAGACTACGACGGATTTGTGTGGGTAAAGATACTAAAATATATCTGGCTACGAGTACATCACACACGAACAGCACGAACGGTAGAGCTGGGCATAAGCTGACATGGCTAGAAACCAACGACAAACCGAGAGAAAACTATTTGATGCATTGCAAAATTGAATTCCGCCGTGTATCAATGCATGTACATGGACTGTTGGAAATTCAGACAAGACGGATCGTGAGAATCCGAGCCAACTCGTATGTTGTGCTCTTATTTGGACAAAGTTGGAAAAATCTATACGTGCCTTCCTGCGTTGAGCAGACAACCATACACGCGGTACGCTACACAACTGATCGAAAATTGAAATACCACCGCAAACTAGTCATCAGCTCATCATGCATCATGCTTATCTTGCAAGAATTTTCCTCTCATGGAGCACTGCAAAAGGATTCTCCCTCCGTTTTTATTTACTCTGCATATTAGAGTTGACTGAATCAAACTTTGTAAAGTTTGACTAAGCTTATAGAAAATAATATAAACATTTATCATAACAAATATATATGATGTTAAAATACATTTAATAATAAATCTAATGGTATTGATTTGTTATTGTATATGTTAATATTTTTTGTATATATACTTGGTCAAAGTTTACAAAGCTTAACTTTAACCAAAGCTAATATGCGGACTAAATAAAAATGGAGGGAGTATCTCAAACTGTTTGTTACTAAAACTACACCCCGCGGTCTTAACACTACTGAAGAAATAAATGTGATTACGGTTCATAACGACACATGCTGTACTTCGAGAAAAGTCCACATTACAACCCTGAATTTGTCACTCGGTTTAAGGTTTAAACCTGAACTACAAAACTCGTCAACCCGCACCGCAAATTAAACATTTAGTTTATGTTCCAACCTTCCTCCCGGTTGACCCGTTGAAATGGTTTTGACCACGCTGACTGATGACTGGGTAGCGTCACATCAGCTTTTCCAGCAACAAATCACTCTAAAAAAATTGATAGAACATGTTGCCGCCTCTTGAGATAGCCAAAAAAAACTCTCACTCTCTCCCATCGCGGGCAATGACACTCCAGTTGTCCCCTCCTCACCATGCTGCAAGCTCCCCTCCCACCTCAAGCCGCTCCTCACCTCCCCCACTGACCACCCACTCCGCGACCACCCCCTGCTCAATGTCGCCCTCCCCGCTGCTCACGTCCTCAAGGAGGAGGCACTGCTACTCGCGGGGCTTATCAGCGTGCTCCTTGCCTCCAATCCAGGCCCATGTTCTCCCACACCACCCACTCCATCTGCACTGCATCTCTCCCATTAGCTAATCCAGCTGAGCGAGACAAAAAAACGCAAGAGCCACAAACGGTTAATTACTCAATCGCCATGATTTGTCGATTCCGGGTGAAGTTCGGTGAAGGACAATCACCTTACGCTCACTGTCAGCAGTGACAAGGAGGCACACAAGGAAGGTGATGAAGGCGACAACCCACACCATGACCTTGCAGGAGCATCGACGACCGAATGGCAACCATGACCGGGTGTCGGCGCCTTAATCCTCCCTACCCCCTCGCCTACATCCGCCTAGCTGGGAGACGTGGCGTAGGATCTGAGGTGGTCGTGGCGTGCACACTTATTCTCTCCATTGGTGGAGCTTGGTTTGGAGGTGAGGAGATTCGAGGCGGCTCCGACAGTTAATCTCAGAGACACGAGCACTTTCTAGAGCCGAGAGGAGCAGAGGTGATCGATTGCAACGACATGGTTACTTCTAGCATGAGCTACTAGCCTACTATGATATGGGATGGACGGGCCCGGCCTCCGCGCATATCTAGCCAATCATAGGCATGAGCTCCGGGAACCTGCCCACACACTCGATGACGTCAGAAGAGTTGGGTAATTTGTGGGCTTCCCTCCCGCCGGTGCTTGCAGATTATCCGGACACCATTTCCTGGTCCCATTCGGGGGTTTTCTTTGTTGGCTCGGCATACCATGCTTTGTCTCATAGGTCGACTATTGATTGGGCATCACCACTATGGAAAGTTCCCTTGCCCTTGAAGATTAATGTTTTTGTTTGACAATTGTTGAGGGATCGCCTTCCATTCCAGACGGAGGTGATCTAGAGACATGTCCCGGGGAATGGTCGTGCCCTCTGTGTGTGGTCCCGGAGATGGGGACCCACATCCTATTCCCTTGCACCGCAACTAGGTTTCTTTGGAGTTCTGTGTGTGAGGCTCTAGGGCTTGATTGGGAGGCCCTAGACTTGGCTGGGTTCATTCAAACCAGAGCCAGCCAGACCGGTGGGCTGGGATGAATGTTTTGATTTGTGTTTGTTATGTTAGCTTAGACTCTGTGGACGACACATAATAAGGTGGTGATTAAGTGAGTCTTTCTTCGACAAGCCTCTCACTCGGTCTTGAAATTCATGTTTTTGCAGCATTGACACCCGCTGTCTAGGCAACGTGACCAAAAGTGGTAAGGACTAATGATGGATGCACTGCATGATGCCGCTCGTCGCCTTGCCTCGTAGCAGGCCCCTTGACCCTGTAGCCACTTGATGGTCTTTTTTTGTATTTTGTTATACTTTTCTTAGGCGTGTTTGTGTTGATGTCCTAGCAGGATCCTCTTTTGCGTTGAACTTGTAACTCTTGTACGGACGTGGTGTTGACTTTATTTATAAAGTGAGGTAAGAGCATCTATAGCCGGGCACCTCAAACCGTCCCCAAACGCCAGACCGGACGCCCCGGTCATTGACCGGCTGAAAAACTCGACCTAGACGGGCGCCTCAAACCGACCTCAAATGCTCAGGCTGACCGGCACCCCTCATATCCAGCTCAAATTTGAGGCGGATATGGGGCGGCCCGGGCACGTCCGCCCCGTCGAAACTGACAGCCTGCCCTCTACAAAAAAGTGAACCAAATTCCCCCTCTGACCTACTCCTTTTCACTTGCTCCTCCGTGTAGGACGTCTGCTAGTGATGTCTACTACACACCTTCTTCTTGTAGACGTTGTTGAGCCTCCGAGTGCAGAGGTTTGTAGGACAGTAGCAAATTTCGCTTAAGTGGATGACCTAAGGTTTATCAATCCGTGGCAGGCGTAGAATGAAGATGGTCTCTCTCAAACAACCCTGCAACCAAATAACAAAGAGTCTCTTGTGTCCCCAACACACCCAATACAATGGTGAATTGTATAGGTGCACTAGTTCGGCGAAGAGATGGTGATACAAGTGCAATATGGATGTTAGATAAAGGTTTTTGTAATCTGAAAATATAAAAGCAGCAAGGTAGCAAGCGATAAAAGTGAGCGTAAACGGTATTGCAATGCTAGGAAACAAGGCCTAGGGTTCATACTTTCACTAGTGCAAGTTCTCTCAACAATAATAATATAATTGGATCATATAACTATCCCTCAACATGCAACAAAGAGTCACTCCAAAGTCACTAATAACGTAGAACAAACGAAGAGATTATGGTAGGGTACGAAACCACCTCAAAGTTATTCTTTCCGATCAATCTATTGGGCTATTCCTATAAGTGTCACAAACAGCCCTAAAGTTCGTAGTAAAATAACACCTTAAGACACACATCAACAAAAACCCTAATGTCAACTAGAGGATACTCCAATGTCACCTCAAGTATCCGTGGGTATGATTATACGATATGCATCACACAATCTCAGATTCATCTATTCAACCAACACATAGAACCTCCAAGAGTGCCCCAAAGTTTCTACCGAAGAGTCAAGACGAAAACGTGTGCCAACCCCTATGCATAGGTTCATGGGTGGAATCCGCAAGTTGATCACCAAAACATACATCAAGTGAATCAATAGAATAACCCATTGTCACCACGGTTATCCCACGCAAGACATGCATCAAGTGTTCTCAAATCATTAAAGACTCAATCCGATAAGATAACTTCAAAGGGAAAACTCAATCCATTACAAGAGAGTAGAGGGAGAGAAACATCATAAGATCCAACTATAATAGCAAAGCTCGCGATACATCAAGATCGTACCACCTCAAGAACACGAGAGAGAGAGAGAGATCAAGCACATAGCTACAGGTATATACCCTCAGCCCCGAGGGTGAACTACTCCCTCCTCATCATGGAGAGCGCCGAAATGATGAAGATGGCCACCGATGAGGGTTCCCCCCTCCGGCAGGGTGCCAGAACAGGGTCCCGATTGATTTTTGGTGGCTACAGAGGCTTGCGGCGGCGAAACTCCCGATCTATTATGTTCTATGGAGGTTTCAGTATTTATAAGATTTTTTGGCGTAGGTCTCACGTCAGGGGGGGGGGGTCTCCGGGTTGTCCACGAGGCAGGGGCCCACGCCCAGGGGGGTGGGCGCACCCCCACCCTCGCGGGCAGCCCGGGACTCTCCTGGCCCAACTCTTTTGCTCCGGGGTCTATAAAAAATCGTCAAAAATTGGCACGCCCATTGGACTCCGTTTGATATTCCTTTTCTGTATAACTCAAAAACAAGGAAAAACAGAAACTGGCACTGGGCTCTAGGTTAATAGTTTAGTCCCAAAAATCATATAAAGTAGCATATAAATACATATAAAACATCCTAGATGGATAATATAATAGCATGAATACTTCATAAATTATAGATACGTTAGAGACGTATCAGCTAGCTCCGCTACCACCCTTGCACTGGACCGCACCTTGCTCTATGTGCGGGCAGCCATTAATGTTCCCTTTGTGAAGGATATAGATCATGATTATTAATCTTCTCCGTGATAAGCATATAAGATTAATAATGACAGTCTATATCCTTAACAAAGAGTGCAATGATGACCGAAGCTTATCGCTTTTGAACGACATGGCTATTTAAGTCAGTCGCCTCGCTCCTCACGCGGCGAGGTGAGACGAAACCCCGAATTCCACCGGCTCAATACGGGTGTGAAAATCTTAAATACGAGCAATTTATTTGGTGCTTACTAACAACCCCGCTGGCTCAACACGGACTAAACATTCAAAATGATCGACATGCATGTGTCTGCATATATTTGATGTTTTGAAAATAGATTTTGTGGTTGCAAATGGCAAAATTGGAGATCCGTCCGGTCATTGTCCGCTGGCACGTCCAGACGCGTCCACAGAGGTTGAGGGCCCAAATTTACGGGTTGCAGCTGTAGATGCTCTAAAAGCCTATTTCGAGAGATGTCCTCCTGATCATTTTAGTGTTAGTGGGTAAGACATTTTAGTGATTAGTACATGGCAGTTTGTATTTTGTGGTACCCCTGTAGTACTATGTGTTAAGTAGCTTGTTCAAAAATTTGCACACATAAATATCTCAACATTATTTCAACCTAAATTCTTCCGAGTGCACGCGCACCATCTGGGCGAAACGAGCGGCCGCGCTCTCCCACTTGCATGCATGCATACATGTTTTGTCTGCTTGCTAGTGCATATGATTGTGGCATTAAATGCGGTCAGATTTGTCACATGTGAATGGAAAACAGATCCACGTGCATTTATTTTGGACTTTCAAAATTTTAAAAAGTCATATCTTTCAAACCACGCATCGAAATTCAGATCCGTCTTCACCGTTGGATTCCTCGTGACGAGATCTTTGAAACTAGATCCCGCATGGGTATGTTTCGACGAAATTTTTTCGATGCCAACTTTCGTGCTATATGGTGCAACTTTAGTACTGTATTGTGCAACTTTACTATAACATCGTGCAACTTTTTCCAAAACAAATTTTTGGATCTGCATCATTCAACTTCCTATGAGATTGCAATCTAGCAATCATGTCAACTTTGATGTGCAACTAGTCTACTATATCGACCAGCTACCTAGTAGTCGATGTGCAACCCTGCTCCCTACTCGTGGATGTGTAGTTTTTTTTATTGTTGGCACACCCTTCTCCCTTCTCCCTGCAAGCAATATGTGCAACTTAGTCTATTCTGCAAGCCAACTGTCTATTAGTCAATGTGCAACTCCTCCCTCTCCCTATTTGTGGACATGTATTTTCAATTGGCGGGGGCAACAAATAGAGTGCACATAGTCTGCTAGTTAGTTGGCCAGGGCAACATACGAATTTGCACATCTCACAGACAGAAACAGTTAAATGGTGAAAAATTGACATTCATGAGGGTAGTGAAATGTTGCATATAAGTAAAGTGCTAAAGTTGCAAATCTCACTAGCAGGGGTGGTTGGGCCGGGTTCTAGCAGGGAAACTACACATCCACGGAGTATGAGAGAAAGTTGCACGTCACTGTTACACAGTTGGTCGTGGTAGTATTCGAAGTTGCACATCCACTGTTAGGCTGTTGGCCAGTGCAGCAAATAGTCAAGTACATTCAGGGATGGGAAAGTTGCATATCAATTACTATGCAGTTGGCCTGGGAAACAGACGAAATTGCACATCTCACTGGAAGGAGGCAGTTTGGGGTGGAGGTATCATAGAGTAAAACTGCACGTCTACAGTGTAGGAGAAAAGTTGCACATCCCTGTCAGATAGTTGCACATCGACGGCTAGTCAGTTGCATAAAACGGGGACAAAATTGCAAAAAAAAATCGTTGAAACATACTCATGTGGGATCTAGTTTCGAAGAGCACGCCGCGAGGGTTCCAACGGTGAAAACGGATATGAATTCCGACACGCGATTTGAAAGTTATGCCTTTTAAAAGAATTGAAAACTCAAATTAAATACACAAAAGGCAAACGTGGGTATCCAGCAAGAGACATGCGGGCATCCAAAACACGTGAGATGGTTGATTGGCAATTTTCTTTTTTAACAGTATTGGACCACATGAGGACAAACACTTTCTAAATCTGTAGGCCGCTGTTGACACCAGATTTTGGCACGGTTAAGAACTTATTTAAAATGGCATCAAATGGATAAGATCTACATAAGAGAGTTCCGTATTGTTGATATGAACATCTTTGAAGTTTGGGCCATCGCCGTCCGATTTCATCTCGAAGGCCGAAACTATGCTCAAAGTACTAAGATCTTATATTCAGAGTACAGTTTGGCGGATTAAGCCCCCAAGACGACCTCAAATGGAAAAACTTTCTACATAAGTTGTCTTCGTCTCGTCGAGACGGTCGATTTTGATATAAAAATCGTCTTAATCCGAGGTCGTATGCAACCTGTGAAGGCAAAACAAGGTCAGAAACAGAAGCTGCAGAGTCATTTCGGACCGACCAAGTTGATTTGATCGGTGAGACCGAGTTTGTCCGAAAGTTTACCAGAAAGTTGGCAATGTTGACTCGGTAGGACCGAAGCAAACCAATCGGTGAGACCGAGATTGATCTGGAAATTACAGAAGGTTACATAGAGTTGGCCACGTTCACTCGGTGGGACCGAAGCAAACCAATCGGTGAGACCGAGATTGATCCGGAAATTGTCAAAGATTCCTGTCCGAGTTAAGTTAGGGTTTTTGATTTGGACGGACTTTTTAGTCCTTTTCTTGTACGGGAAGTCCAGCCGCCTCATAAATAGATGAGAGGTGATGGCCGATTGAACAACACACAATCGACAAATCAATATACTACTTTTTACCCTAGTTTTTACATCTCTCCCTTGTTCTTTCTCTCTCGTTCTTCGTTCGTTCTTCGTGTTGAAGGGCAGCGATCCTCGAGGATCTAGGGGTGAGCGAATCGACCTAGGGCAGCCCATAGCCGCCGCGCGCCCTGACGGGGTCCCTCCCGGGCGTGTGGGGTTTCGGGTCTACAAAAGCGCCCGCCGGATTGTCTTGCGTACCGCGCTTCCGGTGGGCCTCCTTCGACGTGAGCTGCGGTGCATCACCCTCAGCGTTGGAGGTACACGGTGACGTGTTCATGTGCGAACACACTTTTTGGCGACTCCGTTGGGGAAGAAAGATCAAGAATCATCATCAACCATGTCTAATCTCCCCAAGCCCTCAGAAGTTGACGCCGATAACATCATTAAGCCCGGTCTTGATGAACTATCGGTTGAACATCGCCAAGCCTACGAAGCGCGCAAGAAGCAGCGTGAAGAGGCTTTTGAGGCGCTCAAGAAGAAGCGCGAGGAGGAGGATTTGGAAGCGTTTCTTTCAAGTTTCAAGAAGGACCATCAAGGCAACATCACTCCGGTTGGAAACACCAATTTTCCTCCTCTCATTGACGAACAAGATGTAATCACTGTGAGTAAAGTTTTTTCTCCAGAACAAGTGGCTGTGATTGAAAGTCTTGTTAGTAAGGGTAATGTGATGGCATACAATTCTTTTGTGGCTAGTGCTAATGCTCAGAAAAATATGCCTCCATCATCTAGTGGTACTGTTGGTATATCTGAAAACCCTAGTCCAATTTTACCTATTTCATCGGCACCACCTACGCAACAACAATATAATATGCCGCTGAATTTTTACCCTACTCAAACCAACCAGCTTGTGGCTCCACCTACATACTCAAATCCTATTATGAGTGTGCCCAATTCGGCGTCAACGCCGAATCACTTTGTCACACCACCCATAGGCGCAAGCATGTTTGGTCTTCCGCCGAATTATGGTTCGGCGTCCATCCCACAAGTTGCACCAATAGCTAGTACTCAGGTTGCTCCTATGTCATTGCCACAAACATCTTCATCCACCTCGGATCCAATTTTAGCTAAATTAAGGGAGGATTTGCATAAGATGTTTCTAGAAACTTTCGGAGACGAGCCGAAAGTACAGAGTCATGTGTACCAAAAGCCTTATCCTGAACACTTCGATGCAATTTCTTACCCTCAAGGTTATAAGGTTCCTGATTTTGTTAAATTTAGTGGTGAGGGTACGAAAACAACTTGGGAACATGTGAGTCAGTATCTAGCACAATTGGGTGAAGCAGGTTCCATGGAAGAATTGAAAGTGCGTTTATTTCCATTATCTTTAACTGGTACCACATTTTCATGGTTTGCTGCTTTACCACATGGCTCAATTCTCTTATGGTCGCAATTAGAGCAAAAATTTCATGATCACTTTTATAGCGGCGATAATGAGCTAAAGTTGTCACATCTTACATCGGTTAGGCAGAAACATGATGAATCGGTCACCGATTATGTCAAGAGATTTAGAGATATAAAAAACCGGTGTTATAGCTTAGTGATAACTGAGAGAGACTTGGCAAATCTTGTTCTTAATGGTTTGAAAACTCACATTAAAGAGAGGCTAGAAAGTTATGAGTTTTTGAGCATCAATCAAGTCTTACAAAAAGCTTTGGCCCAAGAGAGTCGAAGTAAAGAGGTCCATAGGTCTACAACCGATCGTCCTAGAATGCATATGGTTGAACACAATGATGATAATTCGGACAATGAGGTTGATGTCTATACTACTGAATTTGTTTGGTCCTCAAAGGCCAAACCCTATACATGCAATGCTCTTAAGCCGATTCGCAAGAATCGTGATGATGAGATGAAGTTCACTTTTGATATATCTAAGTGTGATAAAATATTTGATGCTCTCTTGCAAGATAAGATGATTAGAATATCACACACCATACCGCCGTTTGACGAGCTGAAACGGCGTGCTTATTGCAAGTACCATAATTCATTTTCTCATGCTACTAACGATTGCAATGTTTTTCGATGACAGATACAATTGGCCATTAATGATGGACGATTGAATTTTGCTGAGATGCAAGTTGATAAGCAGCCCTTCCCCATAAACACCATAGACTTGGAAGGGAAGAAAATGTTAATTCGGCCTAACATAGCCGAATCCGCTAATAAAGATAATGTTGTTATTGGTGAACCCAGGAATAGCAAGGAGGGTGACAAGGTCTTGGGAAGAAAGATTGTGCTTGAGAAGCAACCCGATGGCAAGGAAGTGTTGAAGATCACTATAAAAAATGCTACACTCGGGGGGCAACCACAAGTACAAGAGGATGCTCATGTTAAATTGATCAAGCCCAAGAATTCAGAAGTTGGCAAGTGGAAAAAGAATGAAACTAAGAACAAGAGAATCAAGCCAACTTTTGATATGTTGCTATCCAAATATGCAAGTCAAGCGGCCGGTTCTAGCTCTAATCGGCCATCCCATTCAAAGCGTTCAAGATTGCCTCCAGAGCAAGAGTTTCGACGATATGCAAGGCCATATGGGTCATGGGCACCGACACCATGGATGTCACAACCCTCCTATGCGCCATATTACATGAGAGGCTTCAGTGGAGGATGGGGGCAGCCCCCAATGGCTCCTTATGCTTTCCATATGGGGTGGGCAGTACCTAGAAGGCCTGCTCGCGAGTGGCTTTAT
Source organism: Aegilops umbellulata (assembly GCA_032464435.1). Taxonomy (NCBI): domain Eukaryota; kingdom Viridiplantae; phylum Streptophyta; class Magnoliopsida; order Poales; family Poaceae; genus Aegilops; species Aegilops umbellulata. Next base: position 422,115,924 of record CP136059.1, read on the forward strand.
TATCCCACACAAGGCCGTTTGAGCTATGGTGCTAATCGGCCAACAAAAATTTCTACAAGTAAGGCCAATAAAAAAGTGTGGCGTGTTAAGCCATCTAATGTGGAAATTTCAGAATGCGATAAGCAAAAAGAGATCGAAAAGCCGGTTGTTGGTAATCTGGCTACTTCTAATGGTGATATTGTTATTATTCAGCAGGTTTCCATGGTTAGTGATCATGTGGCGAGCACAAGCAAGGCCAAACCAAGGGATCCCAAATATACTCAACCTAAGTGGTGTCCTCCTGGTTTAACCAAGACCATGAAAAGGAGATTACAACGCATGAGGAACCACGAGAAGGTAGAGTACAAAGAGGAGAGGCAAAGGGACGAATTGTTAAGTAAAATTCGGCACATGGCACTCACAAAACAAGTGTGGAGGCCCAAACAAAAAGAAAATGCAGATGCTTCTACATTAGCTACAGCAACACATTCGCCACCAAAAGAGGATGATGCAACCCCTATTACATCATCCACACCACCTGAAACATCCCCTTCAATTGAGGAATCTTTGAGCCCAATATTCGCATTGGGAGATGAAGATGAGATGGTGGATTATGAATCTACGCCGGTTCGGGAAGGTATGGAGATTAATATGGTATATTACTTACCTGCCGAGTTTCGTGCTATAGGTGAAGAAGGGGAGGTAGCCCAGCTGGATTTTGGTCCTAAGAATGCTATCTTCGAGAAGCCAAAAGAACCGGTGAAACACTTGAAGCCATTGTACCTCAAAGGTCATATTAACGGATCACCAGTTGCTAGGATGCGCGTTGATGGTGGTGCTGTGGTAAATCTTATGCCCTACTCGATCTTCAAGAAGTTGGGGTTAGATGATGATGCATTGATGATGACCAATATGGTACTTAATGGATTTGAGGGTAAAGAAAAGACAGAGGCCAAAGGTGTGATGTGCATGGAACTCACCGTGGGAAGCAAAACTTTGTCCATCACATTCTTCATCGCCGAGGTGCAAGGTAACTATAATGTTATATTAGGCCGCGATTGGGTTCATGCTAACCAATGTGTGCCATCTACCATGCATCAATTCTTAATACAGTGGGTCGATGATGAGGTAGAAGTCATTCACACGGATAATTCGGCTTGTGTTGCTTTGGCCGATGCATCGGTGGATTGGAATCATCCGGATGTTACTTGCTTAACAGGGCGTGACCTCTCGGAGTTTGATTTCCTTAGTGCTACGAGGAACGGGTTCATTCCCATCTCTTTAAAGCCGATTGGTGGTAATCGGTTCCAGGGTATGATGTAAACAAGAAGTTAAACATGGCCGATATAGAAATTATCGCCCTCAGCACATAAAATGGCCTATGGAGTGTTGACATCGTTCTTAGGAAAAGCATCGTGCAAGTTATTTTTCGGCACACAAGTTTGCCGAAAAACAGGGGGCATGTGTTGACACCAGATTTTGGCACGGTTAAGAACTTATTTAAAATGGCATCAAATTGAGAAGATCTACATGAGAGAGTTCCGTATTGTTGATATGAACATCTTTGAAGTTTGGGCCATCGCCGTCCGATTTCATCTCGAAGGCCGAAACTATGCTCAAAGTACTAAGATCTTATATTCAGAGTACAGTTTGGCGGATTAAGCCCCCAAGACGACCTCAAATGGAAAAACTTTCTACATAAGTTGTCTTCGTCTCGTCGAGGCGGTCGATTTTGATAGAAAAATCGTCTTAATCCGAGGTCGTATGCAACCTGTGAAGGCAAAACAAGGTCAGAAACAGAAGCTGCAGAGTCATTTCGGACCGACCGAGTTGATTTGATCGGTGAGACCGAGTTTGTCCGAAAGTTTACCAGAAAGTTGGCAATGTTGACTCGGTAGGACCGAAGCAAACCAATCGGTGAGACCGAGATTGATCCGGAAATTACAGAAGGTTACAGAGAGTTGGCCACGTTCACTCGGTGGGACCGAAGCAAACCAACCAGTGAGACCGAGATTGATCCGGAAATTGTCAAAGATTCCTGTCCGAGTTAAGTTAGGGTTTTTGATGTTTTGGACGAACTTTTTAGTCCTTTTCTTGTACGGGAAGTCCAGCCGCCTCATAAATAGATGAGAGGTGACGGCCGATTGAACAACACACAATCGACAAATCAATATACTACTTTTTACCCTAGTTTTTACATCTCTCCCTTGTTCTTTCTCTCTCGTTCTTCGTTCGTTCTTCGTGTTGAAGGGCAGCGATCCTCGAGGCTCTAGGGGTGAGCGAATCGACCTAGGGCAGCCCATAGCCGCCGCGCGCCCTGACGGGGTCCCTCCTGGGCGTGTGGGGTTTCGGGTCTACAAAAGCGCCCGCCGGATTGTCTTGCGTACCGCGCTTCCGGTGGGCCTCCTTCGACGTGAACTGCGGTGCATCACCCTCAGCGTTGGAGGTACACGGTGACGTGTTCATGTGCGAACACACTTTTTGGCGACTCCGTTGGGGAAGAAAGATCAAGAATCATCATCAACCATGTCTAATCTCCCCAAGCCCTCAGAAGTTGACGCTGATAACATCATTAAGCCCGGTCTTGATGAACTATCGGTTGAACATCGCCAAGCCTACGAAGCGCGCAAGAAGCAGCGTGAAGAGGCTTTTGAGGCGCTCAAGAAGAAGCGCGAGGAGGAGGATTTGGAAGCGTTTCTTTCAAGTTTCAAGAAGGACCATCAAGGCAACATCACTCCGGTTGGAAACACCAATTTTCCTCCTCTCATTGACGAACAAGATGTAATCACTGTGAGTAAAGTTTTTTCTCCAGAACAAGTGGCTGTGATTGAAAGTCTTGTTAGTAAGGGTAATGTGATGGCATACAATTCTTTTGTGGCTAGTGCTAATGCTCAGAAAAATATGCCTCCATCATCTAGTGGTACTGTTGGTATATCTGAAAACCCTAGTCCAATTTTACCTATTTCATCGGCACCACCTACGCAACAACAATATAATATGCCGCTGAATTTTTACCCTACTCAAACCAACCAGCTTGTGGCTCCACCTACATACTCAAATCCTATTATGAGTGTGCCCAATTCGGCGTCAACGCCGAATCACTTTGTCACACCACCCATAGGCGCAAGCATGTTTGGTCTTCCGCCGAATTATGGTTCGGCGTCCATCCCACAAGTTGCACCAATAGCTAGTACTCAGGTTGCTCCTATGTCATTGCCACAAACATCTTCATCCACATCGGATCCAATTTTAGCTAAATTAAGGGAGGATTTGCATAAGATGTTTCTAGAAACTTTCGGAGACGAGCCGAAAGTACAGAGTCATGTGTACCAAAAGCCTTATCCTGAACACTTCGATGCAATTTCTTACCCTCAAGGTTATAAGGTTCCTGATTTTGTTAAATTTAGTGGTGAGGGTACGAAAACAACTTGGGAACATGCGAGTCAGTATCTAGCACAATTGGGTGAAGCAGGTTCCATGGAAGAATTGAAAGTGCGTTTATTTCCATTATCTTTAACTGGTACCACATTTTCATGGTTTGCTGCTTTACCACATGGCTCAATTCTCTTATGGTCGCAATTAGAGCAAAAATTTCATGATCACTTTTATAGCGGCGATAATGAGCTAAAGTTGTCACATCTTACATCGGTTAGGCAGAAACATGATGAATCGGTCACCGATTATGTCAAGAGATTTAGAGATATAAAAAACCGGTGTTATAGCTTAGTGATAACTGAGAGAGACTTGGCAAATCTTGTTCTTAATGGTTTGAAAACTCACATTAAAGAGAGGCTAGAAAGTTATGAGTTTTTGAGCATCAATCAAGTCTTACAAAAAGCTTTGGCCCAAGAGAGTCGAAGTAAAGAGGTCCATAGGTCTACAACCGATCGTCCTAGAATGCATATGGTTGAACACAATGATGATAATTCGGACAATGAGGTTGATGTCTATACTACTGAATTTGTTTGGTCCTCAAAGGCCAAACCCTATACATGCAATGCTCTTAAGCCGATTCGCAAGAATCGTGATGATGAGATGAAGTTCACTTTTGATATATCTAAGTGTGATAAAATATTTGATGCTCTCTTGCAAGATAAGATGATTAGAATATCACACACCATACCGCCGTTTGACGAGCTGAAACGGCGTGCTTATTGCAAGTACCATAATTCATTTTCTCATGCTACTAACGATTGCAATGTTTTTCGATGACAGATACAATCGGCCATTAATGACGGACGATTGAATTTTGCTGAGATGCAAGTTGATAAGCAGCCCTTCCCCATAAACACCATAGACTTGGAAGGGAAGAAAATGTTAATTCGGCCTAACATAGCCGAATCCGCTAATAAAGATAATGTTGTTATTGGTGAACCCAGGAATAGCAAGGAGGGTGACAAGGTCTTGGGAAGAAAGATTGTGCTTGAGAAGCAACCCGATGGCAAGGAAGTGTTGAAGATCACTATAAAAAATGCTAGACTCGGGGGGCAACCACAAGTACAAGAGGATGCTCATGTTAAATTGATCGAGCCCAAGAATTCAGAAGTTGGCAAGTGGAAAAAGAATGAAACTAAGAACAAGAGAATCAAGCCAACTTTTGATATGTTGCTATCCAAATATGCAAGTCAAGCGGCCGGTTCTAGCTCTAATCGGCCATCCCATTCAAAGCGTTCAAGATTGCCTCCAGAGCAAGAGTTTCGACGATATGCAAGGCCATATGGGTCATGGGCACCGACACCATGGATGTCACAACCCTCCTATGCGCCATATTACATGAGAGGCTTCAGTGGAGGATGGGGGCAGCCCCCAATGGCTCCTTATGCTTTCCATATGGGGTGGGCAGTACCTAGAAGGCCTGCTCGCGAGTGGCTTTATTATCCCACACAAGGCCGTTTGAGCTATGGTGCTAATCGGCCAACAAAAATTTCTACAAGTAAGGCCAATAAAAAAGTGTGGCGTGTTAAGCCATCTAATGTGGAAATTTCAGAATGCGATAAGCAAAAGGAGATCGAAAAGCCGGTTGTTGGTAATCTGGCTACTTCTAATGGTGATATTGTTATTATTCAGCAGGTTTCCATGGTTAGTGATCATGTGGCGAGCACAAGCAAGGCCAAACCAAGGGATCCCAAATATACTCAACCTAAGTGGTGTCCTCCTGGTTTAACCAAGACCATGAAAAGGAGATTACAACACATGAGGAACCACGAGAAGGTAGAGTACAAAGAGGAGAGGCAAAGGGACGAATTGTTAAGTAAAATTCGGCACATGGCACTCACAAAACAAGTGTGGAGGCCCAAACAAAAAGAAAATGCAGATGCTTCTACATTAGCTACAGCAACACATTCGCCACCAAAAGAGGATGATGCAACCCCTATTACATCATCCACACCACCTGAAACATCCCCTTCAATTGAGGAATCTTTGAGCCCAATATTCGCATTGGGAGATGAAGATGAGATGGTGGATTATGAATCTACGCCGGTTCGGGAAGGTATGGAGATTAATATGGTATATTACTTACCTGCCGAGTTTCGTGCTATAGGTGAAGAAGGGGAGGTAGCCCAGCTGGATTTTGGTCCTAAGAATGCTATCTTCGAGAAGCCAAAAGAACCGGTGAAACACTTGAAGCCATTGTACCTCAAAGGTCATATTAACGGATCACCAGTTGCTAGGATGCGCGTTGATGGTGGTGCTGTGGTAAATCTTATGCCCTACTCGATCTTCAAGAAGTTGGGGTTAGATGATGATGCATTGATGATGACCAATATGGTACTTAATGGATTTGAGGATAAAGAAAAGACAGAGGCCAAAGGTGTGATGTGCATGGAACTCACCGTGGGAAGCAAAACTTTGTCCACCACATTCTTCATCGCCGAGGTGCAAGGTAACTATAATGTTATATTAGGCCGCGATTGGGTTCATGCTAACCAATGTGTGCCATCTACCATGCATCAATTCTTAATACAGTGGGTCGATGATGACGTAGAAGTCATTCACGCGGATAATTCGGCTTGTGTTGCTTTGGCCGATGCATCGGTGGATTGGAATCATCCGGATGTTACTTGCTTAACAGGGCGTGACCTCTCGGAGTTTGATTTCCTTAGTGCTACGAGGAACGGGTTCATTCCCATCTCTTTAAAGCCGATTGGTGGTAATCGGTTCCAGGGTATGATGTAAAAAAGAAGTTAAACATGGACGATATAGAAATTATCGCCCTCAGCACATAAAATGGCCTATGGAGTGTTGACATCGTTCTTAGGAAAAGCATCGTGCAAGTTATTTTTCGGCACACAAGTTTGCCGAAAAACAGGGGGCATGTGTTGACACCAGATTTTGGCACGGTTAAGAACTTATTTAAAATGGCATCAAATTGAGAAGATCTACATGAGAGATTTCCGTATTGTTGATATGAACATATTTGAAGTTTGGGCCATCGCCGTCCGATTTCATCTCGAAGGCCGAAACTATGCTCAAAGTACTAAGATCTTATATTCAGAGTACAGTTTGGCGGATTAATCCCCCAAGACGACCTCAAATGGAAAAACTTTCTACATAATTTGTCTTCGTCTCGTCGAGGCGGTCGATTTTGATATAAAAATCGTCTTAATCCGAGGTCGTATGCAACCTGTGAAGGCAAAACAAGGTCAGAAACAGAAGCTGCAGAGTCATTTCGGACCGACCGAGTTGATTTGATCGGTGAGACCGAGTTTGTCCGAAAGTTTACCAGAAAGTTGGCAATGTTGACTCGGTAGGACCGAAGCAAACCAATCGGTGAGACCGAGATTGATCCGGAAATTACAGAAGGTTACAGAGAGTTGGCCACGTTCACTCGGTGGGACCGAAGCAAACCAACCAGTGAGACCGAGATTGATCCGGAAATTGTCAAAGATTCCTGTCCGAGTTAAGTTAGGGTTTTTGATGTTTTGGACGAACTTTTTAGTCCTTTTCTTGTATGGGAAGTCCAGCCGCCTCATAAATAGATGAGAGGTGACGGCCGATTGAACAACACACAATCGACAAATCAATATACTACTTTTTACCCTAGTTTTTACATCTCTCCCTTGTTCTTTCTCTCTCGTTCTTCGTTCGTTCTTCGTGTAGAAGGGCAGCGATCCTCGAGGCTCTAGGGGTGAGCGAATCGACCTAGGGCAGCCCATAGCCGCCGCGCGCCCTGACGGGGTCCCTCCCGGGCGTGTGGGGTTTCGGGTCTACAAAAGCGCCCGCCGGATTGTCTTGCGTACCGCGCTTCCGGTGGGCCTCCTTCGACGTGAACTGCGGTGCATCACCCTCAGCGTTGGAGGTACACGGTGACGTGTTCATGTGCGAACACACTTTTTGGCGACTCCGTTGGGGAAGAAAGATCAAGAATCATCATCAACCATGTCTAATCTCCCCAAGCCCTCAGAAGTTGACGCTGATAACATCATTAAGCCCGGTCTTGATGAACTATCGGTTGAACATCGCCAAGCCTACGAAGCGCGCAAGAAGCAGCGTGAAGAGGCTTTTGAGGCGCTCAAGAAGAAGCGCGAGGAGGAGGATTTGGAAGCGTTTCTTTCAAGTTTCAAGAAGGACCATCAAGGCAACATCACTCCGGTTGGAAACACCAATTTTCCTCCTCTCATTGACGAACAAGATGTAATCACTGTGAGTAAAGTTTTTTCTCCAGAACAAGTGGCTGTGATTGAAAGTCTTGTTAGTAAGGGTAATGTGATGGCATACAATTCTTTTGTGGCTAGTGCTAATGCTCAGAAAAATATGCCTCCATCATCTAGTGGTACTGTTGGTATATCTGAAAACCCTAGTCCAATTTTACCTATTTCATCGGCACCACCTACGCAACAACAATATAATATGCCGCTGAATTTTTACCCTACTCAAACCAACTAGCTTGTGGCTCCACCTACATACTCAAATCCTATTATGAGTGTGCCCAATTCGGCGTCAACGCCGAATCACTTTGTCACACCACCCATAGGCGCAAGCATGTTTGGTCTTCCGCCGAATTATGGTTCGGCGTCCATCCCACAAGTTGCACCAATAGCTAGTACTCAGGTTGCTCCTATGTCATTGCCACAAACATCTTCATCCACCTCGGATCCAATTTTAGCTAAATTAAGGGAGGATTTGCATAAGATGTTTCTAGAAACTTTCGGAGACGAGCCGAAAGTACAGAGTCATGTGTACCAAAAGCCTTATCCTGAACACTTCGATGCAATTTCTTACCCTCAAGGTTATAAGGTTCCTGATTTTGTTAAATTTAGTGGTGAGGGTACGAAAACAACTTGGGAACATGTGAGTCAGTATCTAGCACAATTGGGTGAAGCAGGTTCCATGGAAGAATTGAAAGTGCGTTTATTTCCATTATCTTTAACTGGTACCACATTTTCATGGTTTGCTGCTTTACCACATGGCTCAATTCTCTTATGGTCGCAATTAGAGCAAAAATTTCATGATCACTTTTATAGCGGCGATAATGAGCTAAAGTTGTCACATCTTACATCGGTTAGGCAGAAACATGATGAATCGGTCACCGATTATGTCAAGAGATTTAGAGATATAAAAAACCGGTGTTATAGCTTAGTGATAACTGAGAGAGACTTGGCAAATCTTGTTCTTAATGGTTTGAAAACTCACATTAAAGAGAGGCTAGAAAGTTATGAGTTTTTGAGCATCAATCAAGTCTTACAAAAAGCTTTGGCCCAAGAGAGTCGAAGTAAAGAGGTCCATAGGTCTACAACCGATCGTCCTAGAATGCATATGGTTGAACACAATGATGATAATTCGGACAATGAGGTTGATGTCTATACTACTGAATTTGTTTGGTCCTCAAAGGCCAAACCCTATACATGCAATGCTCTTAAGCCGATTCGCAAGAATCGTGATGATGAGATGAAGTTCACTTTTGATATATCTAAGTGTGATAAAATATTTGATGCTCTCTTGCAAGATAAGATGATTAGAATATCACACACCATACCGCCGTTTGACGAGCTGAAACGGCGTGCTTATTGCAAGTACCATAATTCATTTTCTCATGCTACTAACGATTGCAATGTTTTTCGATGACAGATACAATCGGCCATTAATGACGGACGATTGAATTTTGCTGAGATGCAAGTTGATAAGCAGCCCTTCCCCATAAACACCATAGACTTGGAAGGGAAGAAAATGTTAATTCGGCCTAACATAGCCGAATCCGCTAATAAAGATAATGTTGTTATTGGTGAACCCAGGAATAGCAAGGAGGGTGACAAGGTCTTGGGAAGAAAGATTGTGCTTGAGAAGCAACCCGATGGCAAGGAAGTGTTGAAGATCACTATAAAAAATGCTACACTCGGGGGGCAACCACAAGTACAAGAGGATGCTCATGTTAAATTGATCAAGCCCAAGAATTCAGAAGTTGGCAAGTGGAAAAAGAATGAAACTAAGAACAAGAGAATCAAGCCAACTTTTGATATGTTGCTATCCAAATATGCAAGTCAAGCGGCCGGTTCTAGCTCTAATCGGCCATCCCATTCAAAGCGTTCAAGATTGCCTCCAGAGCAAGAGTTTCGACGATATGCAAGGCCATATGGGTCATGGGCACCGACACCATGGATGTCACAACCCTCCTATGCGCCATATTACATGAGAGGCTTCAGTGGAGGATGGGGGCAGCCCCCAATGGCTCCTTATGCTTTCCATATGGGGTGGGCAGTACCTAGAAGGCCTGCTCGCGAGTGGCTTTATTATCCCACACAAGGCCGTTTGAGCTATGGTGCTAATCGGCCAACAAAAATTTCTACAAGTAAGGCCAATAAAAAAGTGTGGCGTGTTAAGCCATCTAATGTGGAAATTTCAGAATGCGATAAGCAAAAGGAGATCGAAAAGCCGGTTGTTGGTAATCTGGCTACTTCTAATGGTGATATTGTTATTATTCAGCAGGTTTCCATGGTTAGTGATCATGTGGCGAGCACAAGCAAGGCCAAACCAAGGGATCCCAAATATACTCAACCTAAGTGGTGTCCTCCTGGTTTAACCAAGACCATGAAAAGGAGATTACAACGCATGAGGAACCACGAGAAGGTAGAGTACAAAGAGGAGAGGCAAAGGGACGAATTGTTAAGTAAAATTCGGCACATGGCACTCACAAAACAAGTGTGGAGGCCCAAACAAAAAGAAAATGCAGATGCTTCTACATTAGCTACAGCAACACATTCGCCACCAAAAGAGGATGATGCAACCCCTATTACATCATCCACACCACCTGAAACATCCCCTTCAATTGAGGAATCTTTGAGCCCAATATTCGCATTGGGAGATGAAGATGAGATGGTGGATTATGAATCTACGCCGGTTCGGGAAGGTATGGAGATTAATATGGTATATTACTTACCTTCCGAGTTTCGTGCTATAGGTGAAGAAGGGAAGGTAGCCCAGCTGGATTTTGGTCCTAAGAATGCTATCTTCGAGAAGCCAAAAGAACCGGTGAAACACTTGAAGCCATTGTACCTCAAAGGTCATATTAACGGATCACCAGTTGCTAGGATGCGCGTTGATGGTGGTGCTGTGGTAAATCTTATGCCCTACTCGATCTTCAAGAAGTTGGGGTTAGATGATGATGCATTGATGATGACCAATATGGTACTTAATGGATTTGAGGATAAAGAAAAGACAGAGGCCAAAGGTGTGATGTGCATGGAACTCACCGTGGGAAGCAAAACTTTGTCCACCACATTCTTCATCGCCGAGGTGCAAGGTAACTATAATGTTATATTAGGCCGCGATTGGGTTCATGCTAACCAATGTGTGCCATCTACCATTCATCAATTCTTAATACAGTGGGTCGATGATGAGGTAGAAGTCATTCACGCGGATAATTCGGCTTGTGTTGCTTTGGCCGATGCATCGGTGGATTGGAATCATCCGGATGTTACTTGCTTAACAAGGCGTGACCTCTCGGAGTTTGATTTCCTTAGTGCTACGAGGAACGGGTTCATTCCCATCTCTTTAAAGCCGATTGGTGGTAATCGGTTCCAGGGTATGATGTAAACAAGAAGTTAAACATGGCCGATATAGAAATTATCTCCCTCAGCACATAAAATGGCCGATGGAGTGTTGACATCGTTCTTAGGAAAAGCATCGTGCAAGTTATTTTTCGGCACACAAGTTTGCCGAAAAACAGGGGGGCATGTGTTGACACCAGATTTTGGCACGGTTAAGAACTTATTTAAAATGGCATCAAATTGAGAAGATCTACATGAGAGAGTTCCGTATTGTTGATATGAACATCTTTGAATTTTGGGCCATCGCCGTCCGATTTCATCTCGAAGGCCGAAACTATGCTCAAAGTACTAAGATCTTATATTCAGAGTACAGTTTGGCGGATTAAGCCCCCAAAAAGACCTCAAATGGAAAAACTTTCTACATAAGTTGTCTTCGTCTCGTCGAGACGGTCGATTTTGATATAAAAATCGTCTTAATCCGAGGTCGTATGCAACCTGTGAAGGCAAAACAAGGTCAGAAACAGAAGCTGCAGAGTCATTTCGGACCGACCGAGTTGATTTGATCGGTGAGACCGAGTTTGTCCGAAAGTTTACCAGAAAGTTGGCAATGTTGACTCGGTAGGACCGAAGCAAACCAATCGGTGAGACCGAGATTGATCTGGAAATTACAGAAGGTTACAGAGAGTTGGCCACGTTCACTCGGTGGGACCGAAGCAAACCAACCAGTGAGACCGAGATTGATCCGGAAATTGTCAAAGATTCCTGTCCGAGTTAAGTTAGGGTTTTTGATGTTTTGGACGAACTTTTTAGTCCTTTTCTTGTACGGGAAGTCCAGGCGCCTCATAAATAGATGAGAGGTGACGGCCGATTGAACAACACACAATCGACAAATCAATATACTACTTTTTACCCTAGTTTTTACATCTCTTCCTTGTTCTTTCTCTCTCGTTCTTCGTTCTTTCTTCGTGTTGAAGGGCAGCGATCCTTGAGGCTCTAGGGGTGAGCGAATCGACCTAGGGCAGCCCATAGCCGCCGCGCGCCCTGACGGGGTCCCTCCCGGGCGTGTGGGGTTTCGGGTCTACAAAAGCGCCCGCCGGATTGTCTTGCGTACCGCGCTTCCGGTGGGCCTCCTTCGACGTAAGCTGTGGTGCATCACCCTCGGCGTTGGAGGTACACGGTGACGTGTTCGTGTGCGAACACACTTTTTGGCGACTCCGTTGGGGAAGAAAGATCAAGAATCATCATCAACCATGTCTAATCTCCCCAAGCCCTCAGAAGTTGACGCCGATAACATCATTAAGCCCGGTCTTGATGAACTATCGGTTGAACATCGCCAAGCCTACGAAGCGCGCAAGAAGCAGCGTGAAGAGGCTTTTGAGGCGCTCAAGAAGAAGCGCGAGGAGGAGGATTTGGAAGCGTTTCTTTCAAGTTTCAAGAAGGACCATCAAGGCAACATCACTCCGGTTGGAAACACCAATTTTCCTCCTCTCATTGACGAACAAGATGTAATCACTGTGAGTAAAGTTTTTTCTCCAGAACAAGTGGCTGTGATTGAAAGTCTTGTTAGTAAGGGTAATGTGATGGCATACAATTCTTTTGTGGCTAGTGCTAATGCTCAGAAAAATATGCCTCCATCATCTAGTGGTACTGTTGGTATATCTGAAAACCCTAGTCCAATTTTACCTATTTCATCGGCACCACCTATGCAACAACAATATAATATGCCGCTGAATTTTTACCCTACTCAAACCAACCAGCTTGTGGCTCCACCTACAAACTCAAATCCTATTATGAGTGTGCCCAATTCGGCGTCAACACCGAATCACTTTGTCACACCACCCATAGGCGCAAGCATGTTTGGTCTTCCGCCGAATTATGGTTCGGCGTCCATCCCACAAGTTGCACCAATAGCTAGTACTCAGGTTGCTCCTATGTCATTGCCACAAACATCTTCATCCACCTCGGATCCAATTTTAGCTAAATTAAGGGAGGATTTGCATAAGATGTTTCTAGAAACTTTCGGAGATGAGCCGAAAGTAAAGAGTCATGTGTACCAAAAGCCTTATCCTAAACACTTCGATGCAATTTCTTACCCTCAAGGTTATAAGGTTCCTGATTTTGTTAAATTTAGTGGTGAGGGTACGAAAACAACTTGGGAACATGTGAGTCAGTATCTAGCACAATTGGGTGAAGCAGGTTCCATGGAAGAATTGAAAGTGCGTTTATTTCCATTATCTTTAACTGGTACCACATTTTCATGGTTTGCTGCTTTACCACATGGCTCAATTCTCTTATGGTCGCAATTAGAGCAAAAATTTCATGATCACTTTTATAGCGGCGATAATGAGCTAAAGTTGTCACATCTTACATCGGTTAGGCAGAAACATGATGAATCGGTCACCGATTATGTCAAGAGATTTAGAGATATAAAAAACCGGTGTTATAGCTTAGTGATAACTGAGAGAGACTTGGCAAATCTTGTTCTTAATGGTTTGAAAACTCACATTAAAGAGAGGCTAGAAAGTTATGAGTTTTTGAGCATCAATCAAGTCTTACAAAAAGCTTTGGCCCAAGAGAGTCGAAGTAAAGAGGTCCATAGGTCTACAATCGATCGTCCTAGAATGCATATGGTTGAACACAATGATGATAATTCGGACAATGAGGTTGATGTCTATACTACTGAATTTGTTTGGTCCTCAAAGGCCAAACCCTATACATGCAATGCTCTTAAGCCGATTCGCAAGAATCGTGATGATGAGATGAAGTTCACTTTTGATATATCTAAGTGTGATAAAATATTTGATGCTCTCTTGCAAGATAAGATGATTAGAATATCACACACTATACCGCTGTTTGACGAGCTGAAACGACGTGCTTATTGCAAGTACCATAATTCATTTTCTCATGCTACTAACGATTGCAATGTTTTTCGATGACAGATACAATCGGCCATTAATGACGGACGATTGAATTTTGCTGAGATGCAAGTTGATAAGCAGCCCTTCCCCATAAACACCATAGACTTGGAAGGGAAGAAAATGTTAATTCGGCCTAACATAGCCGAATCCGCTAATAAAGATAATGTTGTTATTGGTGAACCCAAGAATAGCAAGGAGGGTGACAAGGTCTTGGGAAGAAAGATTGTGCTTGAGAAGCAACCCGATGGCAAGGAAGTGTTGAAGATCACTATAAAAAATGCTACACTCGGGGGGCAACCACAAGTACAAGAGGATGCTCATGTTAAATTGATCAAGCCCAAGAATTCAGAAGTTGGCAAGTGGAAAAAGAATGAAACTAAGAACAAGAGAATCAAGCCAACTTTTGATATGTTGCTATCCAAATATGCAAGTCAAGCGGCCGGTTCTAGCTCTAATCGGCCATCCCATTCAAAGCGTTCAAGATTGCCTCCAGAGCAAGAGATTCGACGATATGCAAGGCCATATGGGTCATGGGCACCGACACCATGGATGTCACAACCCTCCTATGCGCCATATTACATGAGAGGCTTCAGTGGAGGATGGGGGCAGCCCCCAATGGCTCCTTATGCTTTCCATATGGGGTGGGTAGTACCTAGAAGGCCTGCTCGCGAGTGGCTTTATTATCCCACAAAAGGCCGTTTGAGCTATGGTGCTAATCGGCCAACAAAAATTTCTACAAGTAAGGCCAATAAAAAAGTGTGGCGTGTTAAGCCATCTAATGTGGAAATTTCAGAATGCGATAAGCAAAAGGAGATCGAAAAGCCGGTTGTTGGTAATCTGGCTACTTCTAATGGTGATATTGTTATTATTCAGCAGGTTTCCATGGTTAGTGATCATGTGGCGAGCACAAGCAAGGCCAAACCAAGGGATCCCAAATATACTCAACCTAAGTGGTGTCCTCCTGGTTTAACCAAGACCATGAAAAGGAGATTACAACGCATGAGGAACCACGAGAAGGTAGAGTACAAAGAGGAGAGGCAAAGGGACGAATTGTTAAGTAAAATTCGGCACATGGCACTCACAAAACAAGTGTGGAGGCCCAAACAAAAAGAAAATGCAGATGCTTCTACATTAGCTACAGCAACACATTCGCCACCAAAAGAGGATGATGCAACCCCTATTGCATCATCCACACCACCTGAAACATCCCCTTCAATTGAGGAATCTTTGAGCCCAATATTCACATTGGGAGATGAAGATGAGATGGTGGATTATGAATCTACGCCGGTTCGGGAAGGTATGGAGATTAATATGGTATATTACTTACCTGCCGAGTTTCGTGCTATAGGTGAAGAAGGGGAGGTAGCCCAGCTGGATTTTGGTCCTAAGAATGCTATCTTCGAGAAGCCAAAAGAACCGGTGAAACACTTGAAGCCATTGTACCTCAAAGGTCATATTAACGGATCGCCAGTTGCTAGGATGCGCGTTGATGGTGGTGCAGTGGTAAATCTTATGCCCTACTCGATCTTCAAGAAGTTGGGGTTAGATGATGATGCATTGATGATGACCAATATGGTACTTAATGGATTTGAGGATAAAGAAAAGACAGAGGCCAAAGGTGTGATGTGCATGGAACTCACCGTGGGAAGCAAAACTTTGGCCACCACATTCTTCATCGCCGAGGTGCAAGGTAACTATAATGTTATATTAGGCCGCGATTGGGTTCATGCTAACCAATGTGTGCCATCTACCATGCATCAATTCTTAATACAGTGGGTCGATGATGAGGTAGAAGTCATTCACGCGGATAATTCGGCTTGTGTTGCTTTGGCCGATGCATCGGTGGATTGGAATCATCCGGATGTTACTTGCTTAACAGGGCGTGACCTCTCGGAGTTTGATTTCCTTAGTGCTACGAGGAACGGGTTCATTCCCATCTCTTTAAAGCCGATTGGTGGCAATCGGTTCCAGGGTATGATGTAAACAAGAAGTTAAACATGGCCGATATAGAAATTATCGCCCTCAGCACATAAAATGGCCGATGGAGTGTTGACATCGTTCTTAGGAAAAGTATCGTGCAAGTTATTTTTCGGCACACAAGTTTGCCGAAAAACAGGGGGGCATGTGTTGACACCAGATTTTGGCACGGTTAAGAACTTATTTAAAATGGCATCAAATTGAGAAGATCTACATGAGAGAGTTCTGTATTGTTGATATGAACATCTTTGAAGTTTGGGCCATCGCCGTCCGATTTCATCTCGAAGGCCGAAACTATGCTCAAAGTACTAAGATCTTATATTCAGAGTACAGTTTGGCGGATTAAGGCCCCAAGACGACCTCAAATGGAAAAACTTTCTACATAAGTTGTCTTCGTCTCGTCGAGACGGTCGATTTTGATATAAAAATCGTCTTAATCCGAGGTCGTATGCAACCTGTGAAGGCAAAACAAGGTCAGAAACAGAAGCTGCAGAGTCATTTCGGACCGACCGAGTTGATTTGATCGGTGAGACCGAGTTTGTCCGAAAGTTTACCAGAAAGTTGGCAATGTTGACTCGGTAGGACCGAAGCAAACCAATCGATGAGACCGAGATTGATCCGAAAATTACAGAAGGTTACAGAGAGTTGGCCACGTTCACTCGGTGGGACCGAAGCAAACCAACCAGTGAGACCAAGATTGATCCGGAAATTGTCAAAGATTCCTGTCCGAGTTAAGTTAGGGTTTTTGATGTTTTGGACGAACTTTTTAGTCCTTTTCTTGTACGGGAAGTCCAGGCGCCTCATAAATAGATGAGAGGTGACGGCCGATTGAACAACACACAATCGACAAATCAATATACTACTTTTTACCCTAGTTTTTACATCTCTCCCTTGTTCTTTCTTTCTCGTTCTTCGTTCTTTCTTCGTGTTGAAGGGCAGCGATCCTCGAGGCTCTAGGGGTGAGCGAATCGACCTAGGGCAGCCCATAGCCGCCGCGCGCCCTGACGGGGTCCCTCCCGGGCGTGTGGGGTTTCGGGTCTACAAAAGCGCCCGCCGGATTGTCTTGCGTACCGCGCTTCCGGTGGGCCTCCTTCGACGTAAGCTGTGGTGCATCACCCTCGGCGTTGGAGGTACACGGTGACGTGTTCGTGTGCAAACAACCGCTCACGAACTCTCTCTGGCGCACATGCGCCCACTAGACGCATCCTTATTTCAATTTGATTTCTTAACGGGGAATTCGTCTTTTCCGTATATCTACACGGTTGGCAAACAGGACGTTCAAAAAAAAAAAAATACACGGTTGGCAAACAGGGCTAGTAAAAGAATCTTCGCGTTGAAAACGGAGGCTAAACCTTTCTCCAAACCCTGGACCTCCGCTTCTGATGGCGGTCACCGCCGGCTGTTCCGACGGTTCGATTCCCATCTCGGAAGCGCGACGCCACGCGGCGGCGCCAGCACGGGCGCCCAATCTCCGGTTCCCCGTCACGCCCCCGCCCAGTCGTGCAGCCTCGAAGTTGCCGCCGACTAGCCATGACGACGCGGCGGCCCGTGAGATCCCGGTTGCTGTCGCCCTGCTACTCGCCGCCGCGGCCGCGAACGCGGCCATCCCGCCCGCCGCGATCGCCGCGTCCGGCGGCTCCATGGGCGGGCGCTCCTCCTCATCGTCTTCGTCCTCTAGCTCCTCTTCAACATCGACCAGCTCCTCCTCCTGGTCCTCCTCAACATCCTCCAGCTCGTCCTCCTCAGGACCATCTTGGTACGATTCTTCGACGACTCACGAGTCGGTCGGGACGGCGGCCGCGCCACCCCGGGCTGCTGCGGACGTTGACCCCGCCGTACTCGTGCAAGCGTGGCTGATGCTCATCGGCCTCATTCTCCTGGCCCTCGCCGTGTGGCACTACACCCGGCCGAGGAGGACCGTGGTCAAGCTCCAGGTTCTCCTGATACTTTCTCATTCACAAGCAATTTAGGAGTACCTTTTTACCTCTACTTACAAAATCGTGATGCTGGTCGATCAATGGAGTTCATCATGATTTCAGGTTGCATTGCTGGGCTTGGCCAAGCCGTTTCAGAAGGAACTGAACGAGATTGCTGAGAAGGTGGAGGCTTCCAACCAGCGTTGGTATAAGTTCATATTGACGGGTAATATGCTTTTTGAAATTTTGATCTGTAATGTAGTGTCATTGATTCAAGTCCTCTGCACTGACTTCCATGCCTTCTTGTGCAATAGCGTCAGTTTGTTGTTAGCTCACAGAAACAAGGAAAAAAGATACTATATATGTTACTGATTATCTGCATAATATTGGTCATTTACCTGTATAGTGATCATTATCAAATGTTTTTACTGCTAATACATGGCGTTGAGATCTATGGTAATATCAATTGTTCCTCAGTACTACCTTGTTCATCCTGTTCATGTGACTCATTATGCAGAGACCATATGTGCCTTGAACCGTCACAATGATTGCTGCGTCTCTTCAAGCATATCAGTAAGAAATATATATGTACTCTGTTATGACAAATATGATCTTGCATGAAGTCCACTGTATTTTAGCCCACTTGATCCTGTAATTTTGTTATGTTTCGTTTACGTTAGGCTGATGTCAAAGTTGGAGCGGATTCTTGGGAGGGGCATTTCGATAAAATTTCTCTGGAGGAGAGGAGCAAATTTGATGAAGAAACACTTTACAACTTGGATGGAATCAAGAGGAAGAAAGAGTACTCCAAGAAACCAGATGGCTTCAGCAACGAATATATAGTGGTATATCAATTTCCTCCACCGTAATATGCTTCCAGAAAAACGGCCTTCCTATTCGATGCGAACTACTTATTGATTTAGACATGTCGGTGATGATAATTCTTTTCGTAGCCTGATACTCTTGTTACAATTGTGAAGTTACACGTTTACAGATAATGACTTGTGTGATGATTCACAATTTCTTCAGGTAACCATCCTAGTGGCTGCTGATGGAGCACTGAAGTTCCCAGAAATCAAAAGACCTGCTGATCTGGTAGCAGTACTGGAAAAACTTAATTCTATACCTGCAAAAGAAATCCGAGTATGGAGCATCTTTGCTACTATTTCATAATTCAAAACTGCTTCCAGATCTAATTTCATCTGACGTCGCTGATGATTAATTTCCTACTTGTTCCTGCTATCTCAGGGCGTTAATGTTTTATGGACTCCTCAAGAAGAGAACGACGTTCTTTCCAAAGAGCGGCTTCTTGCGGATTATCCTAATCTGAAGCCCCTGAGTGATTACTAGGATGACGTACCTCTCATGTTCCTACATGCCCTTATCATTTTTTAAGTGCCATCTCTGTAAGTAAAATCATTTAGAGTATACTGGAAGTTCCAATCGTGACAGTTATGGCTAAATTCCAGTTATGATTGGGCACTGGGTATCTTTTTCATTTTTTAGCTTAGGATATGAGGCTCGTATTAGACGATAGTCATGGATGAACTTGCAAAAAGACTAGTTCAAATTACTTGTAAAATTATCCTATAACATGAGGTTGATTTATGCTTGTAACTTTCTAATTCAAATTACTTGTAAATTATCTTCAATTCTCCATGAAACCACCTAAATATTTTTTTGAAAGAACACCGTAAGTAATTCATATATGTGCATTAATTAAATCTATAAAGAAGAAACAATTATTGCATGGTCGGTAAACTATCATGGTTTTCTCACCTTTCTCCTATCTCTCCATAAAAATTCTGCAATCAAATTAATTTGATATTACTAGTTAGACATTGTCAACATTTCAGACTTCTTTGCCAAAAATTGGAAGTGCTCTACACTATCATTGATTATCTCGCACTTCACCTATCTCCCTGTTTCGAGTTAATAGCCAAAAATCATCAGGTCAAGTTTGCAGAAAATATTGATTTTTAAAAGTTCTGTAAAAAAACACCAGTAATGATTTTGCAGATGATGACCCCTTGATCCCATTGTAGACATTTCACAATTCAGTAGTTTTTAACTATAAAATTACAATTTTTGCCACATAACTCAATACTCAAATTCACAGCCAGAATTTGAACCAAAAATATGAGGATGAGAGGTAGGGAGATCCTTAAGAGTAGTTGAATGTTCAAGCGGATTTTAAAGCTTTGTCAGATGCACATAATTAATCAGGCCAAGGTAAGGAACTAAGGTAAGCATAATCATAAGCAGAAGTTCATAGCAGGCACTCCTCATCAGCAGACAAGGCAACAAACGAGCTGCCAACAAGGCAACATAGTCCCCAAGCTAATACAAGAGCAAATCTCTGTAACAAATTCTGTCGTCACTCGGTCAATGAAACAGCGTCATCTTCCACTTCTGATTCGGGCCTCCGTTGGCCTGGAACAGGATGACGGGCGTCCCCTCGTGCGCCCCGCCGGTTTCAGACATGCCCTCCGCCGCGTCGAGGACGTACCCGAGGTCACTGACGCTGCGGATGCAGTGGTACCCTTCCCCAAGGTCGCCGCCCCGCGTCCACAGCAGCGCAATGTCCACCGTGTCCGGGCAGTAGCTGACCACTTGAAGCTTCTGCTCGCCGTGGGAGCGCCGGAGAGCCCTCCCTGTGGCCTTGTTGACCAGCGCAAAGGAGCTGCGCCCCTCCTCGTCCGTCACGCGCCCGGTGTTCCGGAAGCTCTGGATCCAGGCCTACGTAGCAGAAGACAAGTAATAACAACACGCCGTGCTAAATGCAGATGACTCATAGGTCGTAGCAGTAGCAGCACGAAGGAGCCAACAATAGCAAGACAGGAAGCCAGGAACTGACTTGTGTGTCGTCCTCCAGGTTGGTGCGCGCGAGGACGGCGGCGCCGTCGCGGATGGCGAGGCTCAGCTTGTCGTTGCACTCGGACGAGACCCGCACAGGCGGCCCGCCCCTCGCCGGCGCGTGGGCGATCCGCCAGAGCTGGTTGTGGCCGTGGTTCCAGCGGAAGAGGATGAGCCGCGTGCCGTCGCGCGCGCCGCCGAACTGCGGGATCGCCTTCTCTGCGTCAAATATGTAGTCCATGTTATTGACCATGTGGATTAGCCGGTAGCCTCCACCCACGTCGCCGGTCTCCGCCCACAGGACCGACTCGTCGAGGTACCCCGGGTTGAACCGGATGGCTCTGACGGGCAGATTGTAGCCGAGGGAGTGCTTCAGCGCGTCTCCAGTGGCCTTGTTGACCAGAGCGAACGCCGGGTTGCCGGCCTCGTCCTTGACGCCGCCGGCGTACATCACGTCCTTCTGCCAGAGCTGCATCGAACGTGGGGAGAATGCACAATGGTCACACAGGAGTAGGACTGTAGTACGCAGGAAAGGGGAGGAAGCAGACGATGGAAGGTAGCCCTTCCTGGTGGTCGTCGCTGGGGTCGGCGGCGGCGAGGACGACTTCGCCGTCGACGAGGGCGAGGCTGAGGTCGTCGGAGGCGCGGCAGTGGATCCGGAAAGTGTAGGCCATGGCTACGAAGTACTGTCCGTGCGGGTCGATCGTGGGGTGTGGGATTATTGTTTGATTACTCGCGCTTTATACTGCTACTACCTTGGAAGTTGAAAAGTGGATAGGCACCGTCGACGTTCGAAATTCTGGAATGAATTCTAGAGCAGAATAAAGTGGATAGGTTCGTGTCCCCATAATTGCATGGGAAATAATTAATGGCGGGAAGGAAGGGAGGGAGTGCCGTATGTTCGTTCGAATTCGTCTTCTCCCAGCAGGTTTGCAGGTGTGGGTCCGCTCCTGCGCATCAACTTACTTAGCTCTTTCTTTCGTGCGCGTTTGCCTCTTCATCATTGTTGGAAGGCAATGCAATTCTTAATATTGATTGGGTGCACAACACACGTATATAAGTATAAGGAGAGCCCTCAGCTTCATCTATACAAGGAAACTAGAGGCGGGGCCCGTAGGAGATTATCCTAACCATATACGTCACCGGTGATGCAGAGAGACTGGACCGGAACTGCTGAGCTGCGGGAACATGAAGAACGCGGACGCGTCCAAGAGCCACCTGCTCACGCACGAAGTGGATGTGGAGCTCGATGTGCTTCATGCGACGATGATGAACGGCGTTGACAGAGAGGTAGACCGCTGAGACATTGTCACAATAGACAATAATGGCCGTCGAGACGTCAAGAAGCAACTCCTAGAGAAGCTGCCTGATCCACGAGCACTCGGCGATGGCGTTGGCCACAGCACGATACTCAGCCTCGGCACTGGAGCGGGATACCGTGGGTTGTCGTTTAGACGGCCACGATATGAGTGAGGGCCCCAGGTAGACACAATAGCCAGAAGTAGAGAGCCGGATGTCTGGACAGCCAGCCCAATCGGCATCACTATAGGCAACAAGGTCGGTCGAAGACGAAGCCGACAACGTGAGACCTAGAGCCGTGGTGCTGCGGATATACCGAAGAATCCGCTTCACCAGGTTCCAGTGAGTGTCGCGGGGGGCGTGCATGTGGAGACACACCTGCTGGACGGCGTATTGCAGGTCCGGCCAAGTGAGCGTCAGGTACTGAAGGGCGCCGATGATGGAGCGATAAAATGCCGCATCCGGCGCGGGCGATCCGTCGATCGCAGAGACCTTGGCCTTCGTGTCGATAGGCGTGGGGACGGGCTTGCAATTAAGCATGTCGGGCCGCTCAAGGAGGTCCTGAGCGTACTGCTGCTGATGGAGGAAGAACCCATCGGCGCGTCGCACCACCTCAATCCCGAGGAAGTAGTGCAACGGACCGAGGTCCTTAATGGCGAACTCGGCACTGAGGCGAGCAGTATGCTGTCGAAGGAGCTCGGGCGAAGAAGCCGTCAGGATGATGTCGTCGACGTAGAGGAGTAGGTAGGTAGTCGCCTGGCCCTGGTGGTAGACAAACAGCGAGACGTCGGAGCGAGTAGCTCGAAACCCAAGCTGCTGCAGGAAGGCGGCGATGTGCTGGTACCAGGCTCGAGGGGCCTGCTTCAACCCGTATAAGGAGCGGGAGAGCAAGCACACGTGATCGGGACGAACTGCATCGAGATGACCATGCAGAAACGCGTTCCACACATCCATCTGATGTACCTGCCAGGCGCGAGACGCCGCGAGCTGAAGGACCGCGCGAATCAGTCCCAGTTTGACAACCAGGGTGAAGGTGTCGGCTAAGTCGACTCCAACGCGCTGACGGAACCCGCGGACCACCCAACGAGCTTTGAATCGCTCGAGAGACCCGTCTGGACGAGTCTTATGGCAGAAGACCCACTTGCCGGTGATGACGTTGGCATGAGGGGGCCACGGGACGAGCTGCCAGGTGTGGTTACGCAACAGCGCGTCGAACTCCTTCTGCATCGCAGCGTGCCAATGCGGGTCGCGAAGCGCGGCTTGAGCTGACGACGGGAGAGGTGACGGTGCGGACGTCGAGGCAACGAGGAGGTACTCGTCCGCGGAGTAGCACGTGCTGGGGCACTGGATCCCAGCGCGAGCACGTGTGACCATGCGGGTGGCCGGGGTGCCGGCGGGGCCAGCGGAGGCGGCGACGGAGGATCGACCGAGGGCGAGGCCGAAGAAGAGCCCATCGGGATCACCGTCGAGGCCGTCGAGGAGCCGGGGTCAGGCGCATTGGGTGTGTTCACTGACGGGGCTGCAGACTCGATGGGAGTCAGGGGTGACGTGGTTGCCGGTGACGACGCGGCTGGTCCGGCCGAAGAGCCTGGCGCGGCAGGCGAGGGCGGCGGGTCCGGCACCGCGGCCGTGGACCCTGTAGGGTCGGCGGGGCGGGGCAGAGATGAGGAGCCGGACGAGGGCCCGGGCGCGGCGGGGGCGCTAAAGCCGGGAGGGGGGCCGGGCGCGGGCGGGGGCTCTGAAACCGGGAGGGGGCCCGAGCGCGCGGGAGCAGCCACCACGAGCAGCGCCGGCAAGCGCAGGGGATGATGGCGAGTCGTCCGTCAGTGGTACCTGGTGAAAAGGAAAAGACCTCTCTTCAAAGTAAACATGCCGTGAAGTGAAGACTCAGTGGGAAACCAGATCGTAGCAACGGTAGCATTTGGTGTTTGGTGGGTATCCGATAAAGATGCATGCCATGGAGCGAGGTGCTGATGTCTACTACGCAACTTTATTCTTGTAGACTCGTGTTGAGACTCCAAGCGCAGAATTTTGTAGGACAGTAACAATTTTTCCTCAAGTGGATGACCTAAGGTTTATCAATACGTGGGAGGTGTAGGATGAAGATGGTCTCTCTCAAACAACTCTGCAACCAAATACAAGAAATCTCTTGTGTCCCCAACACACCCAATACAATGGAAAGTTGTATAGGTGCACTAGTTCGACGAAGAGATGGTGATATAAGTGTAATATTATGGTAAAAAATATGTTTTTATAATCTAAATAAATAAAAACAGCAAGGTAGCAAATAGTAAACGGGCATAAAAACAATATTGCAATGCTTAGAAACAAGTCCTAGGGTCCGTACTTTCGCTAGTGCAATCTCCCAATAGTGCTAATATAATTGGATCATATAACCATCCCTCAAAGTGCGATGAAGAATCACTCCAAAGTTCCTATCTAGCGGAGAACATAAGAATAAATTGTTTGTAGGGTACGAAACCACCTCAAAGCTATTCTTTCCGTTCCATCTATTCAACCGTTCGTACTAAAATAACATAATGCTATTCTTTCCATCTGATTTATGCTAGAGTTCGTACTAACATAACACCAAAGCAAATTCATATTCATAATACTCAATCCAACACAAAGAACTTCAAAGAGTACCCCAAGATTTC
The DNA here is from genome assembly GCA_032464435.1 of Aegilops umbellulata. Lineage (NCBI taxonomy): Eukaryota > Viridiplantae > Streptophyta > Magnoliopsida > Poales > Poaceae > Aegilops > Aegilops umbellulata. The sequence continues at coordinate 422,140,511 of CP136059.1, forward strand.
TATCGGAGAAACAAAGACAACAATGTGCATCAACCCCTATGCATAGATTACCCCAATGTCACCTCGGGAATCTGCGAGTTGAGTGCCGAAACATATATCAAGTGAATCAATACGATACCCCATTGTCACCACGAGTATTCAATTGCAAGACATATATCAAGTGTTCTCAAATCCATAAAATTATTCAATCTGATAACAACAAAATCTCAAAGGGAAAACTCAATTCATCACAAGATAGAGAGGGGAAAACACCATTTGATTCGACTATATTAACAAAGCCCACGATACATCAAGATCGTGGCATCTCAAGAACACAAGAGAGAGAGAGAGAGAGAGAGAGAGAGAGAGAGAGAGAGAGAGAGAGAGAGAGAGAGGGATTAAACACATAGCTACTGATACAAACCCTCAGCCCCGAGGGTGGACTACTCCCTCCTCATCGTGGTGGCCGCCGGGATGATGAAGATGGCTACCGAAGATGATTCCCCCTCCGGCAGGGTGCCGGAATGGGGTCTAGATTGGTTTTTGGTGGCTACAGAGGCATGCGGCGGCAGAACTTCTGATCTAGGTTAACCCTGAGGGTTTTTGGAATATTTGTGAATTTATAGGGTAAAGAGGGGGTGCGGAAGGCCATCGAGGTGGGCACAACCCACCTGGGCGTGCCTGGGCCCCCAGGCGCGCCCTGCTGGGTTGTGCCCCCTTGGGGCACCCCTCCAGGTGCTGCTCTGGCCCATTGGTGGTCTTCTGGTCCATAAAAAATCCACAAAAAGTTTCGCGGTGTTTGGACTCCGTTTGATATTGATTTCCTGCGATGTAAAACACAATCAAAAAACAACAACTGGCACTGGGCACTGGGTCAATAGATTAGTCCCAAAAAATGATATAAAGTTGCTATAAAATGATTGTAAAACATCCAAGAATGATAATAAAACAGCATGAATACTTCATAAATTATAGATACGTTGGAGACGTATCAGGTGCGAGTTTGTGAGGGGTGGTGGAGGCGATGCTAGGGTGACATACACCCGAAAACACAAAGATCGTCATAGGAGGGGGCGGTGCTGAAGAGAAGATGGTGTGGTGTAAAATTCCCACGAGCACGACACAGACGAATGTTAAGAAGGAGGCTAGGGCATCCGGCCAAAACCATGGCGGGACGTTAGCCTGGAAGAGAAGGGTGAGCACACAATCATTGAGGGTGCGAAGGATCCGTTCGGCGCGACCATTTTGTTGGGATGTATAGGGGCAAGGGAGACGAAGAATCGTGCCATGTGTGGCAAGAAGGGTGCGAACCCCGACGTTGTCGAACTCCTTCCCGTTGTCATTCTGCAATGCATGAATGGGGCGACCAAACTGCGTAGCGACATAGGAGTAAAAGGTGGTGAGAACGGAGAGTGCATCAGATTTTCTCCGCAAGGGGAAGGTCCACACATAATGCGAAAAATCATCAAGTATGACAAGATAGTATTAAAAAACCCGTATTACTAGCAACAGGAGATGTCCATAAGTCACTATGAATCAACTCAAATGGATACGACGCCACCGATGAGGATGCACTAAAAAGAAGGCTGACATGCTTGCCGAGGCGACAAGCATGACAAGTATGATCATCGGTTTTATTACACATGAATGAAAAAGTCCTAAGAATATGACGAAGGGTGGCGGAGTTCGGATGTCCCAGCCGAGCATGCCAAAGGTCCACAGTGGCAGAGAGGGCGACCGGAGTGGAGGTGGTGGTGGCGGTGGAGTGAACCGGGTAGAGGCCGTCCGGGCTGTCACATCGGTGGACTACCATCCGGGTACATGCATCCTTGATAGAAAACCCCACTTTGTCAAATTCAACAGTTATAGAATTTTCACATGTAAGAGAATGAACGGAAACAAGATTTCTTACTAAATTAGGTGCAACTAAGACATTAGACAGATGTATAGGCATGGAGTTAGATGGAAAGGAACCATGACCGACATGAGTAATGGGAAGGGATGATCCATCCCCAACAGTGATACGACATGCGGTAGAAACTGGATATGCGGAGTTGAGGTTACTGTGATTGGAAGTCATGTGAGCTGTAGCCCCGGTGTCCATATACCAGTCGCCGCCTCCGGTGTATGTGTTGGGTGTAGGAGCGGAGTGAAGCGCCGCGAGGAGGGCCGAATCCCAGGGTGCCGGCGGGAGGGCAGCGCCCGCTGAGGGAGTCCTGGACTAAGGGGTCCTCGGGCATCCGACTTGTTATCCATGGGCCGGACTGGTGGGCTATGAAGACACAAAGACCGAAGACTATACCCGTGTTCGGATTGGACTCTACTTGGCGTGGAAGGCAAGCTAGGCGGCCGATTATGAAGATTCCCTCTTATGTAACCGACCTCATGTAACCCTAGATCTCTCCGGTGTCTATATAAACCGGAGAGCATAGTCCGGATAGGACAGATTCATTACCTTATACTCATAGGCTAGACTTCTAGGGTTTAGCCATTACGATCTCGTGGTAGATCAACTCTTGTAATACTCATATTCATCAAGATCAATCAAGCAGGAAGTAGGGTATTACCTCCATAGAGAGGGCCCGAACCTGGGTAAACATCGTGTCCCCCGTCTCCTGTTACCATCGATCCTAGACGCACAGTTCGGGACCCCCTACCCGAGATCCGCCAGTTTTGACACCGACATTGGTGCTCTCGTTGAGAGTTCCTCTGTGCCGTCGCTAAGAGGGTTGATGGCTCGCCTTGTTTCAAGGATAATATCATCTCCGGAGCCCTAGCCCCAAGTCAGACCCTCCGTCTCGGCGGCTTCGTCATGACCGCCGGCTCGGCCCTTAAGCCGACGATGACCTCTCAAGTCATCAAAAATCACCTCCGCGTTGATCCCGAATACTCCACCCGCATGGATCCAGTGGAGTTGTCATCATTGAACGAACTCCTGGATTGCATGGCCGCCTTGGGGGTCGCTACAGACTATGATCGGGTCGGGCTTAAACCCGACCAGAGAGAAATTAAAACTCCACCGATCACCCATCAGATAGCGATAGTCGAGGAGCGGAGCAACTCTTACACTATATTAAAGACGAACTATGTTCTGATCGCCGATCTTGAAGAGCCAGATACTTTTCGGCAGAAGGCCATGTCTCTTCCTCCGAACATAAAGTCGGATGACGAGCCTAAAAAATCAGTCGATATCCCGGAGCTCGAACTATCCGGCCCGGTAGACCTCCAAACTCCGGATCCAAAACCAGGTCAGTGTTCGGATTCAATTCCACCCACCCACCCGGACATAGATGCTCTCAGAGGCATCAAACAACAGCCTCAGGAAACGGTCCACCACTTCTGGGGCAGATTCCTCCTTGTCAAAAACAAGGTAAAAGGCTGCCGCGACGAAGACGCAATAGTAGCATTCTGCAACAACTGTGCGGACGAAGGTATCCTTAACGCCATCAATCACCGCCGCATACTAAAGTTCGCTGACCTAGCAACCATTGTACAAAAGTACAGCGCGATGGAAAGCGCCTGGAAAACTCAGGCAGCTGGTTGGGAACCATCTCGGCTCCCCTTACAGGCGAAAAGGGCGCACCCCCGTGGCACGCCCAGAGGAACAGTCAAAAAACATAAACCTATTGCGGTGCACGGCACCGTTCTGGAGGGATGGCTCAATGGCCCGTGAAAAATACACACGACGCCGGATACCATGGCGACCCACAGCCTTAGAGCATGTTGGATACTCCGGCAGGTAGCCAAGAGCGGCGAGGACATCCTTACCAAGGACACACCATAACAACACCCTCCAACAAACAACGACAATAGAGTATTGGTAGTCTTCGAGACATTCGCTCCAAACAACAAGCGTAAAAGGGCCCTGCGCGATCTCGTCGAAGTTTGCCAGGTCGCTGCAATTGACCCCTGGAACGACACGGCCATAACCTTCAACGCCAGTGACGAACCTAAATACAGAACAGTCTGAGCGCCAGCTGCCCTAGTCCTCAGTCCCGTCGTGGATGGCTTTCGACTTACAAAAGTCCTCATGGACGACGGCAGCGGACTAAACCTCATTTACGAGGACACGCTCCACAAGATGGAAATAGACAGGAGCTGCATCAAGAAAAGCAGCACAACTTTCGAGGTTCGTTCCCAGCCGGGAAGCTCGGTGTGCAGGAAAAATTACACTTGATGTGGTGTTCGGCACGCCGGAGAATTACCGGTCCGAAGAAATAACTTTCCAGGTGGCCCCTTTCAACAGCGGGTACCACGCCCTGTTAGGGCAAGAGGCCTTCACGCGCTTTCAAGCCATACCTCATTATGGGTATATGAAGCTAAAAATGCCTAGGACCTAATGGAATAATCACTCTCGTCAGCGATCCGTACATAGCCCTCCGTGCCGAGAATAAAACCGCATCCTTGGCCCTCAAGGCATTGTCTGAGGCCCTTGCGGCCGAAGAACTAAGCGCACTACGCTCCACTGTGGATAAGGACGATGTGATCCTGGACAAACGACCCAAAGCCACTTCCTCCAGGCCAGCAGAAGAAATAGTCAAATTTCAGGTCCATCCAACAGACCCAAAGAAGACAGCGTCTATCGGAGCACAGCTCAGCCCTGCAGTCGACGCTACACTACGAGACTTCTTGCGTGAAAACTGGGATATATTCGCATGGCATCCTTCCGATATGCCAGGACTCCCGCGCGAGTTGGCCGAACATAGCCTCAACATACTAAAGGGATATAAGCCGGTCAAGCAAGCTCTGCGGCGCTTTTCCAAACCCAAACGACAAGCTATGGGGGAGGAGCTAGCCAAACTCATCGAGGCCGCATTCATCAAAGACATAAAACATCCGGACTGGCTGGCAAACTTGGTAGTGGTACCAAAGAAGGATAAATCCTGGCACCTATGCGTCGATTTCAAAGACCTTAACAAGGCCTGCCCTAAGGATCCCTTCCCTCTTCCCCGCATTGATCAAATCATTGACGCCAACCGAACTCAAGCAGGTCCAAAAACTCGCTGGGTGCGTGGCAGCTTTAAGCCGCTTCATCTCCAGGTTGGGAGAAAAGGCGTTGCCGCTCTATCGCCTTCTACGGCGCACTGACAGCTTCGAGTGGACAGACGCGGCGATGGCCGGACTAGAAGAAATAAAAGCCCTTCTAGCGAGCAACCTAATCCTGGCCACGCCAAACGCCGGCGAGCCAATGCTCTTATACATATCAGCAACACACCAGGCGGTGAGCGCCGTACTCGTCGTCGAACGAGAACAGGACACACACAAATTCCCGCTCCAGAAGCCGGTATACTACGTATCCACCGTCCCCACACCATGCAAATCCCGGTACCCTCATTATCAAAAAATAGCATATGCAGTCTTCATGGCATCCCGAAAATTGCGACACTACTTTCAGGAGTGCTCTATCACGATGGCCTCCGAAGTGCCCCTAAATGATATAATTAACAACTGGGATGCAACAGGCCGGATTACCAAATGGGCCATCGAGCTCCTGCCATTCGACATCACGTACAAACCACGTAGAGCCATCAAATCCCGGGTACTGGCCGACTTTGTCTCCAAATGGACAGAAGCCGAACTCCCTAAAGAGTATGGCGTGTATTCCAACTGGGTGATGCATTTTGACAGCTCCAGGATGTTGGCAGGGCTAGGGTGGGCGTCGTATTAACGTCCCCCATAGGAGATAACTTCCAATACGTACTCCAAATATTATACACGGACTCTGATACGTCTCCAACGTATCTATAATTTTTGATTGCTCCATGCTATATTATCTTCTGTTTTGGACATTATTGGGCTTTATTATTCACTTTTATATTATTTTTGAGACTAACCTATTAACCGGAGGCCCAGCCCAGAATTGCTGTTTTTTGCCTATTTCAGAGTTTCGCAGAAAAAGAATATCAAACGGAGTCCAAACGGAATGAAACCTTCGGTACGTGATTTTCGGAACGAACATGAACCAGAGGACTTGGACCCTACGTCAGGAAATCAAAGAGGAAGCCACGAGGTAGGGGGCGCGCCTACCTGATGACCCACATGTATAGGGGATCTATCGTAGTCCTTTCGATAAGTAAGAGTGTCGAACCCAACGAGGAGCAGAAGGAACTGATAAGCGGTTTTCAACAAGGTATTCTCTGCAAGTACTGAAATAAGTGGTAACAGATAGTTTTGTGATAAGATAATTTGTAACGAGCAACAAGTAACAAAAGTAAATAAAGTGCAGCAAGGTGGCCCAATCCTTTTTGTAGCAAAGGACAAGCCTGGACAAACTCTTATATAAGGAAAAGTGCTCCCGAGGACACATGGGAATATCGTCAAGCTAGTTTTCATCACGTTCATATGATTCGCGTTCGGTACTTTGATAATTTGATATGTGGGTGGACCGGTGCTTGGGTGCTGTTCTTACTTGAACAAGCATCCCACTTATGATTAACCTCTATTGCAAGCATCCGCAACTACAACAAAAGTACATTAAGGTAAACCTAACCATAGCATGAAACATTTGGATCCAAATCAGCCCCTTACGAAGCAACGCATAAACTAGGGTTTAAGCTTCTGTCACTCTAGCAACCCATCATCTACTTATTACTTCCCAATGCCTTCCTCTAGGCCCAAATAATGGTGAAGTGTTATGTAGTTGACGTTCACATAACACCACTAGAGGCTAGACAACATACATCTCATCAAAATATCGAACGAATACCAAATTCACATGACTACTAATAGCAAGACTTCTCTCATGTCCTCAGGAACAAACGTAACTACTCACAAAGCATATTCATGTTCATAATCAGAGGGGTATTAATATGCATATAGGATCTGAACATATGATCTTCCACCAAATAAACGAACTAGCATCAACTACAAGGAGTAATCAACACTACTAGCAACCTACTGGTACCAATCCCGGACTTAGAGATAAGAATTGGATACAAGAGATGAACTAGGGTTTTGAGAGGAGACGGTGTTGGTGAAGATGTTGATGGAGATTGCCCTCTCCGGATGAGAGGAGCGTTGGTGATGACGATGGCGATGATTTCCCCCTCCCGGAGGGAAGTGTCCCCGACAGAACAGCTCTGCCGGAGCCCTAGATTGTTCCGCCAAGGTTCCGCCTCGTGGCGGCGGAGTTTCGTCCTGAAAGGTTCCTTATGATTTTTTCCTCGATGGAAGACCTCATATAGCAGAAGATAGCCATCGGAGAGCCAGCAGGGGGCCCACGAGGCAAGGGGCGCGCCCCCACCCTCGTGGCCAGGTGGGTCCCCCTCTGGTGAACTTCTTCCGCTCAATATTTTTTATTATTTCCCAAAATGACTTTCATGGAGTTTCAGGACTTTTGGAGTTGTGCAGAATAGGTCTCTAATATTTGCTCCTTTTCCAGCCCAGAATTCCAGCTGCCGGCATTCTCCCTCCTTATGTAAACCTTGTAAAATAAGAGAGAATAGGCATAAGTATTGTGACATAACGTGTAATAACAACCCATAATGCAATAAATATCGATATAAAAGTATGATGCAAAATGGACGTATCAACTCCCCCAAACTTAGACCTCGCTTGTCCTCAAGCGAAAGCCGATAACGATAAATATGTCCCCATGTTTAGAGGTAGAGGTGTCGAAAAAAATAAAATACGGACATGAAGGCATCATGATTATTCTCATAACAGCAACATATATAGATATTGTCATATCATTTCTTATGCCCAAGTAATAATTTATTCACAATGCAAAAGTATGAATCATAAACTTTATTGAGAACTAACAAACTATAATCCCAGTCATTGAAGCAATTGCAATTTATCATAACATCAGAAAGAGTCTATGTCAGAGCTTAATAGCAGGTCCACATACTCAACTATCATTTAGTCTTTCATAATTGCTAAGACTCACGCGATACTTGTGGTTACGGAGTTTTAATCGGACACAGAGAAAGATAGGGGCTTATAGTTTTGCCTCCCAACCTTTTACCTCAAGGGTAATATCAACAATAATAACTCATGCTCGTCTACATCCAATTAGATATATCTATCAGGATCTTTCCAACATACTGTGCTTGCCAAAGGATAAAATGAAAAAGGAAAGGTGAAGATCACCATGACTCTTGCATAAAGAAGATAATAATAGAAGATAGGCCCTTCGCAGAGGGAAGCAGAGGTTGCCATGCACTTTTATGGTTGGATGCACAAAATCTTAATGCGAAAGTGCGTCACTTTATATTGCCCCTTGTGATATGAACCTTTATTATGCAGTCCATCGCTTTTATTTCTTCCACATCACAAGATCGTATAAAGCTTATTTCCTCCACACCAATCAATCATACATATTTAGAGAGAAATTTTTATTGCTTGCACCGATGACAACTTACTTGAAGGGTCTTACTCAATCCATAGGTAAGTATAGTGGACTCTCATGGCAAAACTGGTTTAAGGGTTTTTTGGAAGCACAAGTAGTATCTCTACTTGGTGCTGAGAATTTGGCTAGCATGAGGGGGGAAAGGCAAGCTTAACATGTTGGATGATCCATGACAACATACTTTATCTCAGATATAAGACAACATAACTCATTACGTTGTCTTCCTTGTCCAACGTCAACTCTTTAGCATGTCATATTTTAATGAGTGCTCCCAATCATAAAAGATGTCAATGATAATATATTTATATGTGAGACCTCTCTTTCCTTATTACTTCCTATTAATTGCCACAACCACAATGACCAAAGCTATGTTTGCCAACTCCCAACAACTTTTAATCATCATACTCTTTCTATGTGAAGTCATTACTCTCAATAAGATCAATATGATATCTTTGTTTCCTTTTTATTCTTTTTCTCTTTTCTTTTATTCACTCAAGATCATGGCAAAATAATCAAGCCCTTAACTCAACACTAATCTTTATTATATATATAGTTCACGGACTCGATTACATAGAGAGATCATAAAGCAAAACTCAAAACTAGATCATGCCATAAACTTTATTCTACTAGATCAAGATACTACTAATAGGATCGAACTAAGAAAAACGGTAAAGATAGGAGTGTGATTGTGATACGATACCGGGGCACCTCCCCCAAGCTTGGCAGTTGCCAAGGGGAGTGCCCATACCCATGTGATTATATCTCCTCTACGTGTGAAGAAGGTGGAGCTGTTGTCGATGATGCGGTGTCGGTGTCAAAACCGGCGGATCTCGGGTAGGGGGTCTCGATCTGTGCGTCAAGGCCGGATGGTAACAGGAGACAAGGGACACGATGTTTTTACCCAGGTTCGGGCCCTCTCGATGGAGGAAATACCCTACTCCTGCTTGATTAATATTGATGGTATGAGTAGTACAAGAGTAGATCTACCACGAGATCAAGGAGGCTAAACTCTAGAAGCTAGCCTATGGTATGATTGTGTATGAATATGATTGTCCTACGAACTACAACCCTCCAGTTTATATAGACACCGGATAGGGTTAGGGTTACACAGAGTCGGTTACAATGGTAGGAGATCTTGAATATCCGCATCGCCAAGCTTGCTTTCCACGCCAAGGGAAGTCCCATCCGGACACGGGACGAAGTCTTCAATCTTGTATCTTCATAGTCCAGGAGTCTGGCGAAGGTATAGTCTGGCTACCCGAACACCCCCTAATCCAGGACTCCCTCAGTAGCCCCTGAACCAGGCTTCAATGACGACGAGTCCGGCGCCCAGATTGTCTTCGGCATTGCAAGGCGGGTTCCTCCTCCAAGTCCTTCATATAAGATTGTAAACAACAAGAATAGTGTCCGGCTCTGCAAAATAAGTTTCCACATAGTGCCATAGAGAGAATAATATTAACACAAATCAAATCTGCTAACGTATTCTGCAGTGCATCATCGCACTACGGCCAAGTTCTTTACATAAATCGTTTTTACTTTTCCACCTCAGCACGTTTAGCGAGGCGGTTTCCTTGGCACGTCTTGTCAAAGCAGAGATCGTGTGCCCTTTTTATGGGATTCTCATCAATACGGACGTGAGTAACCCAACTGCGCCATTTACCACGGCGCTTGGGAGGCAAGCGAGTTTTATTAAGCAGGTGGGGACGCATAACCACATCCGCCCATATAAGGGGATAAGGATCCACCTTTTTACCTACGCCTTCTTCCTCCTTTGCCAATCCATCTCTTGCGCACTCGAGCTCCAGCGCCCAAGCCCGCTCTTCCCACCTCAACCTTCTCCAGCAACGTCCGGAGTGGGAGGCAAGTGGATGGTCTCCTCCGTTACGGAGGTTCAAGTGAAAAAGCTGAGGAAGGCCGGATACCTGTCCAAGGACATCCCGCACCGGCTTCCCGAGAAGGGGCAGCTTCTCCCCACCCCAAGGCCCCATGAGAGGGTAGTCTTCCTTCCCCACTTCCTCCGCGGGCTGGGTTTTCCACTCCACCCATTCGTCCGGGGACTCATGTTCTACTACGGCCTGGATTTCCACGATCTGGCCCCAAACTTCATCCTCAACATCTCGACGTTTATCGTTGTGTGCGAGGCCTTCCTCCGCGTCCGCCCCCATTTCGGCCTCTGGCTTAAGACTTTCAACGTCAAGCCCAAAGTGGTGCGCGACAGCCAAGCAAAGTGCGGAGGCGCCATGGCGGGCAAGATGGCCAACGTCCTATGGTTCGAGGGCTCCTTTGTGGAGACCCTAAAGGGGTGGCAAGCAGGGTGGTTTTACATCACCGAGCCACGCGATCCGAAATGGGTTGCAGCCCCCAAGTTTCGATCCGGACCCCCCACGCGGCTAATGTCCTAGAAAGAGACGGGCCTGTCGTGGGGCAATGAAGAAGAGGTGACTGGATTGAAAACTTGCATCCAGTCCCTGGTGAACAAGCCAATCCGGCTTGTTAATATAGTCCAGGTTATGCTCGTCCGCCGGATCCTCCCGTGCCAACAACGGGGCTTCAATTTGTGGGAATTCGACCCGGCGCAGCACCAAACCCTTAACAGGCTCTTTGACACGACGTACGCAGATGCTTGGAAGGTGCTCTTTAAGGGTGCCGAGGCTCCCGCATCCGCCTCCGAGGACCGCGGATACAGCTCGCAGCGTCACGCTAGCGAGGTAAGCTATCTTCGCCTTTTACAGGATACTAAGCTCTTTTTTCCTTTCACGGTTTTGACTCTGTGAGGGATCTAAACTCCCTTACCTTTGACAGGCTTGGTAGGCGATATCCGGACCAATTAACTGTCCGGCTCCCTTACCCGAGGACCCAACCCCTGCGCTCCTAGTGAAGCTGCTGGCACCTTATGTGGTGCCGGAGAAGAAGGTCAAGAAGAAGAAGACCACGGGGACTCGAAAGAGTGCCCGTAATGTGGTGGTGTCGTACTCGTCGTCTGACGAGTCCGAGACGCCCTCCTCCTGTGAAAACGAGGAGGAGGAAGAAGAAAGCTCTCCCCCCTAGCGGAGGGAGGAGAGAAGAAGAAGGCCGCCCCAGCAGGGGAGGCCTAGGGGTCTAGGAAAAGGAAGACCCCTCCGTCGGACTACTCCCATGACGCCGAAGAGAGCGAAGAGGAGTGGCCGAACAGGGCCAAGCGTCCGGCGAAATCGTAAGTTCGGATATCAGAGTAACTCATGATGTTCCTTTGTTGCACAACTTTCCTTAATGTCGAATGTAATTATGCAGCCAGCCCCAGGCCGAATACAACGAATCGTCGGGCGGCTCCCTGGACTCATCGGACGTGAACTCTGTTCCGCCCGCTGTCCCCCCCCCCCCGCACTGTGGATGACGCCGAAGTGGCGTCGCGACAAGCTCCGGGGCAGGAGGAGGTGGTCCCGGAGGAGCCGCAAGGCAACCTCCCGGACTCCAGGAGTGAAGGAGACAAGACCCCCTAGGGCTCCAAGTCTGGCTTTGAGCCGGACACCGTGCCAGAATCTTCAACAGTTCCGAGCCGCGGTAGGCGAACTCCTTCCAAAAGGAGCAAGCCTTCTAAGCCAGCGACTTCCGTCCAACCGGAGTCGCTGGACCATCTGCTAGAGGTGCTTGACGGCGCCTCCATCGACAAGGAGCACCGTACTATTACGAGTATGGTGATCCAGAGGGTTCAATCCGCCAAGAGCGGACTGACTGAAGCTTGCGCTAGCCTTCTGACAGGCTTCGAGGTAAGCAAAAATATATCAAAATATTACCACATAGACAGTAGCCCCTGATGCTCTGTTTGGCGTTCGGAAAGAAAAGCTGAATAGAGGATCTAATAAATTTCGCAGGAGTCTAATAAAAAGGAGTCAATATGCGTATGCAGGCTTCGCTGCTATCCACCGCCGCACTGTCTGCGGAGGTGGGTGTCCTGAAACAGGACCTCGGGCGGACCGAGCAAGAGCTCGGCCTTGCCAAGCGGCAGCTCGAGGAAAAAGAAGGTAAGAAATACCTTACAGAAAAAGGTGCCTATAGAGAGGCGTGATTGCAAAAAATAACAGGATCGTACTGCTTATTATAGGGGCCACAACTGAGGTGGCGACCCTCAAGCAGGCGCTATCTGAGGCCGAAAAGACAACAGCCGAGGAGCGCATCAAGCGAGAGAGACTTGGGGCTCAGGTCGGCGAGGTGCAGCAAGAGCTGCAGGCTCTCATGAAAAAACATGAGAGCTTGGAGCTTGAGTCAAAGGCGCAAGCATCCGAGCTCGCGTCGGCCCTTGAGACCGCCAAGGGTGCCAAGGCCGAAGCCCAAAAGGCCCTCCAAGAGTTGGAGGAGATGAGGAAGATAACAGCGGGTAAGGCATTTTTTTATGCAAAGTAGAAATATAGAAGTAAACTACTTGTTACTTACCCGAATCCGGAGTTCTCCAGGGGCATTCGCAGATCTTCCCCGCAGCGTATCCGCCGCCGCCGCATTCTACCGAGCTGAAGAGGGCAGCTCGACGGAGAAGGTGTTCTGGTCTCAGTATGCTGAGGACGGACACCCTATGCCCTTGAGCGACCAGCTGAAATAGCTGGTCGATCTCCAAAAGGCGGTCGAACAGGCCATGAAGGGCTTCATAGTTCGGCTGTGGCCTGGAGAGGCCCTGCCAGGGAGCTATTTCGGGCTGGTGCGGCGGCTGGTGGAGGCCTGTCCAAGGCTCGAGGTCATCAAGCGCTCCATCTGCATTGAAGGTGCCCGGAGGGCCCTTGCCCGTGCAAAGGTGCACTGGGGTAAGCTGGACAGTGAGAAGCTTGTGAGGGACGGGCCGCCGCCGGGGAAGGAGCATCGCAAGCCCGAGAACTACTACAAGGATGTTCTTCCAGGTGCCCGCCTTGTGGCGGATGAATGTACCAAGGATGTAATCTTTGAATGAACTCGCTCGTGTTTATCCTGTGCGCTGAAAACTTGTTCATATGCGCTAAGCAATGCTTATTGAATTTAAAATATTATTTTCTGTGCGGCCGTTTATCAAAAATTAAGAGATGGCCAGTCATCGGCTTCTGCCCCCGTGCCACTAGTGCTGGGGTGTTCAGGATAAACCTAAGCGCTCTTTTTCCCATGGTTGGGTCCTTCAAGGGAGGCGCTCAGCACAACGAACCAGGCAATCAGACTATAATGCTTGAACACTCTCACTTAGCCATAGAACTTTATAATTTTAAATTTCGGCGAAGCCCCTAGACCGGAAGACCGAGTTCGGGACGCTATCCACGCCTTGGCCGGACGCAGCCAGCTCCTCGCTCGAAGCGGCATAAGCCTTTAGGGACTCGAAAAACCTCTCGAACAGCGACCGTTCTCTCGCCTCATCATGACAGTCAGTTTTAACTTTCTTCACTGAGGTGCTTAACCCAGCTGAACCGGGGCACAATCGCAGTGGTTCTCCTAGTGCTACCTTAGCCGATATAACGGAACGTAAGGCACCAAAACATAGGAGCCGGGCAAACCCAACTATTGACCCAAATCATGTTTCGGAGCCGATGCATATAGTGCTATAAGTTCGGGGTGCCGCACTTGTGAAAGTGTACGGACTTATCACACCATAATGAGGGGTACTGAAGCCCCTGGCGTGTTTGCCGTACCATGGTGTACGGGTGCAATCATGTTATTTAATAAACAGATATATGAAAATAGGATAATGCAAAAAATAGACAAAAAGCTATGCATTGTTTATAGAGCGGCTATTTATCAAAGCCGGACGATACAAGTAGTGCGATAAACAAAAAGATATTGGACTATTTAACATGTCCTGACCAGGGGCAGGCTGCGGAATTGTATTTAAAACAGGTATATTGCTCGTAGCAGAGACCACCTGGGAGTTCCATAATGCGGCATGGCTTGTCTGCCTCCCTGGATCTTGCATCGTTTGTGCGGCGATCGAGTTGCCGAACAGGTCGTCCGAAGTGTGGACTCCTGAAAGTAAGAAAAAAAGAATCTGGCAGCCCCTAGTACGTTTTAAGCCGTATTTTGGGTGTGCCGTTATTGTGTCCCTTCCCCTGTGCCCATGGTATTTCGAGGGCGTAGTTATGTACGCGAGGTACTGGTTTCGCTATGTCGCGAGGGCTGGGGTTGGGGCCGCATTGCTACGCCTGCTCGGAACGTGCCAGGCGGTCTTGTTGTAGGTTACTCCGGGTGCGCTTGGCAGTGTCCGGCTTTTTAACAGCCGTACTGGAAAGTTGCCTAAGAAGGCTGCTTTGTACTTCCGCTGCAAGAGCCGCCGTGTGCTCCTTCGTACGGAGGGAGCATTCGGTGTTTCCATTGACCGTGATTACTCCTCGAGGGCCTGGCATCTTGAGCTTGAGATATGCGTAGTGCGGCACCGCATTGAACTTTGCGAATGCGGTTCGTCCGAGCAGAGCGTGATAGCCACTTCGGAACGGGACTATATCGAAGATTAACTCTTCGCTTCGGAAATTATCCGGAGATCCGAAGACCACATCAAGTGTTACTGAGCCTGTGTAATTGGCCTCTACACCTGGTATAACGCCTTTAAAGGTCGTCTTTGTGGGCTTAATCCTTGAGGGATCTATGCCCATTTTCCGCACTGTATCCTGGTAAAGCAGGTTCAGGCTACTGCCACCGTCCATTAGGACTCTTGTGGGATGAAATCCGTCGATGATTGGGTCGAGAACCAATGCGGCAAAGCCGCCATGACGGATGCTAGTGGGGTGGTCCCTTCGATCAAAAGTGATTGGCCAGGAGGACCATGGGTTGAACTTTGGGGCAACTGGCTCCATCGCGTATACGTCCCGTAGCGCACGCTTCCGCTCCCTCTTGGGAATGTGGGTTGCGTATATCATGTTCACCGTCCGCACTTGTGGGGGAAAACCCTTCTGTCCACTGTTGTTCGGCGGCCTGGGCTCCTCCTCGTCATCGCTATGCAGCCCCTTGTCTTTGTTTTCGTCTCTTAACTTGCCTGCCTGCTTGAACACCCAACAATCCCTGTTGGTGTGATTGGCTGGTCTTTTGGGGGTGCCATGGATCTGGCACAAGCGGTCGAGTATTCGGTCCAAACTGGACGGGCCCTGAGTATTCTTTTTGAATGGCTTTTTCCGCTGACCGGATTTATAGCCTCTGAATCCGGCATTAACTGCCGTATCTTCATTGCTGTCGCTGCTTACACGGCGCTTTTGCTTATTTCGACGTGTCCTGCCACTTTTGTCCTTGGTATCCGAATTACCAGGGTTCTTTGATAAGTTGTTGCTGCGAGCTAGCCAACTATCTTCTCCCACGCAAAAGCGGGTCATGAGTGTCGTGAGGGCTGCCATAGATTTCGGCTTTTCCTGTCCCAGGTGCCGGGCAAGCCACTCGTCGCGGATGTTATGCTTGAAGGCTGCTAGGGCATCTGCGTCCGGACAATTGACTATCTGGTTTTTCTTTGTTAGGAACCGTGTCCAGAATTGCCTGGCCGATTCTTCTGGCTGCTGAATTATGTGGCTTAAATTGTCGTCGTCCGGTGGTCGCACGTAGGTGCCCTGGAAGTTGTCGATGAATGCGGCCTCCAGTTCCTCCCAAGAACCGATTGAGTTCGCTGGCAAGCTGTTAATCCAGTGCCGGGCTGGTCCTTTGAGTTTGAGCGGGAGGTATTTGATGGCGTGTAGATCATCGCCACGTGCCATGTGGATGTGAAGGAGATAATCCTTGATCCATACCGCCGGATCTGTGGTGCCATCATATGATTCGATGGTCATGGTTTTGAAACCCTCTGGGATTTTATGATCCATTACTTCATCTGTGAAGCATAGTGGGTGTGCAGCGCCCCTGTACTGGGCTATGTCACGACGCAGCTCGGAAGAGCTATGTCTGTTGTGTTCGACCCGGCCGGATTTGTTGTATCCGGAGTGAAGATCATCGTCACGTGTCGTCGGGCGCCTGCGCGATCCATAGGTCGATCTTGTTTGTCTTGCCTTATCCTCCAGTACGTCTCGCAGGTCTGGCGCATTTTCCCGTGCCTTAGTTGAGCGGCGTCGGGGCATGGCTTGGGTGGAGGGCCGAGTTGCCTCTCTGTCGCGGCCGCGAGGTGGCCGGTCTGCCATGTCGTGTGCTGGTGATGTAGGCGCTTGCTCCTCTGATCGGGGTAGCGGCCTGCGCTTTGGGTAACTCTTGGAGGGGCGCTCGAGTTCATACTCTTCGGCCGCAAGGACTTCAGTCCATCTATCAGCTAGCAAATCTTGATCAGCTCTAAGCTGTTGTTGCTTTTTCTTAAGGCTATTTGCCGTGGCTAAGAGCCTGCGTTTGAAACGCTCTTGTTCGGCGGGGTCTGATGGTACGACGAATTCGTCGTCATCGAGGCTTGCCTCGTCTTCGGAGGGAGGCATATAGTTATCATCCTCAACCTCTCGGTCTGCCGCTCTCTCATGAGGGCTGGCTTCTCCATCTTCCTGCGCCGAATCTTGCTGGGGTGGGTGTTCTTCGGTGCTATCCGGGGTAATATTATCTCCCGTGCTGGAATCACCATTTTTGCTTTGGCGGGATTTAGAGCGGCGCCGCTGACGCCGGCGTTTTGGCTGTTTCTTGGAGGTGTCATCCCCCGCTATTCCATCGCCATCTCCATCTTTTGGAGTATCCACCATATATATGTCATATGACGAGGTGGCCTTACAGCGCCCTACAGGTGCTGGTTCTTGTTCGTCTCCTACCTCGTCGTCCATACCATCGAAGTCTTCGCAGCCGAAGTCAAGCATGTCGGTTAAATCGTCGACGGTGGCTACAAAGTGGGTGGTGGGTGGTCTTTGCATTTCTTCATCGTCCGTATCCCATCCTTGCTGACCGTAGTCCGGCCAGGGCTCTCCTGATAGATAGAGAGATTTGAGAGAATTCAAGATGTCGCCAAAGGGCGAGTGCTGAAAGATGTCCGCGGCGGTGAACTCCATTATCGGCGCCCAATCGGATTCGATTGGCAGGGGCGCGGGGGTTTCGGAGTCCGGACCCTCGGACTCACGGGTCACGCGGAGTGCAGGGCTGGCGTTCGGCTCGATCGCCTTTGAGATCGCAGCCCCCGAGGTGACATCCAACCGCTCATCCTCAATTGGCGCAATAGGCTCCGAGTTAGGGGTCGGAACCGGTGCGTGTGCGGCCTCCAGGACACCGTTCGGAGGCAGAGCTAGATCATGCCCCTCGAGATAGTGCGGCGCTCTTGGCTGTGGCTCGAACCCGTCGAAGATCAAGTCCCCGCGGATATCAGCCGTGTAGTTTAAGCTTCCAAACCTGACTTGACGGCCAGGGGCGTAGCTTTCAATCTGCTCCAGGTGAGCAAGCGAATTGGCCCGCAGAGCGAAGCCGCCGAAGATGAAGATTTGTCCGGGGAGAAAAGTCTCACCCTGGACCTCATCGTTGTTGATGATCAAAGGAGCCATCGGGCCTAAAAGGCGACGACACAGAGGAACTCTCAATGAAAGCACCAATGTCGGTGTCAAAACCGGCGGATCTCGGGTAGGGGGTCCCGATCTGTGCGTCAAGGCCGGATGGTAACAGGAGACAAGGGACACGATGTTTTTACCCAGGTTCGGGCCCTCTCGATGGAGGTAATACCCTACTCCTGCTTGATTAATATTGATGATATGGGTAGTACAAGAGTAGATCTACCACGAGATCAAGGAGGCTAAACCCTAGAAGCTAGCCTATGGTATGATTGTGTATGAAGATGATTGTCCTACGGACTACAACCCTCCGGTTTATATAGACACGGGATAGGGTTAGGGTTACACAGAATCGGTTACAATGGTAGGAGATCTTGAATATCCGCATCACCAAGCTTGCCTTCCACGTCAAGGAAAGTCCCATCCGGACACGGGACGAAGTCTTCAATCTTGCATCTTCATAGTCCAGGAGTCCGGCGAAGGTATAGTCCGGCTACCCAAACACCCCCTAATCGAGGACTCCCTCATGCGGGCTTGTCGTCCATCTTCCAAGGTATAGGCTCACCATCATAGAAGGATGATCGAGTCTCCGGGATCCTCAAATCTGCAGCCAAACTCATCCTTTTGAATCTATATTCATACTCACAGTTTTGGTTTTGCAGGTCATAGATTTGGGCTTGAAGGTGCTCGATCTTCTCATGAAGCTTGAAGATGGCCTCCCCGATGTTGTCGGCATCCAACTTGTGGTTGCTAGTGAACTCCGCGATCATCATGTGGTTGGAGTTGAGTCCATGTTCCACCATCCCCTGACACTTGAAAACTTGTTGCTCCACTGCTTCGAGCCTCGTCTCCATGCTTCCGGTCCCCTTGGCTCCCTCTTCATCGTGGATGTGCAGCAACCTATCACGCATCTCAATGGTTTGAGGGTGTCGCAACACCTCCGCGAGGTAAGGGTTGATGACCTTCTCGAAGAACTTGTGCTTGGAGGCACTTGGGGACGTCATTGATAACCTAGATCTGTCAGAAAAACAGCTCAAAACGAAAACAGAGGACAATTGCGTGATACAGGAGTCAAAACCTTTGGGAGAATATATAATAAATTTTTACCGACCAAAATACGTATCATGCAAGAAAACGGAGTCCGGAAGGCACACGATGTGCCCACGAGGTAGGGGGCGCGCCTAGGGGTAGGGCGCGCCCTCCACCCTCGTGGAGCCCTTGTGTCCTTCCCGTACTGCTACTTATTTTTCTATTTTTCTAAATATTCCAAAACGGAGAAATATTGCCTTAAAAACTGTTTTGGAGTCGGTTTACTTACCGTACCACATACCTATTCCTTTTCGGAGTCTGAAACATTCTGGAAAGTGTCCCTTATGTATTCCTCCGGGGTTACGGTTTCGATAACATTGGTTTCAACATTTATAGGATTACCTGAGATATAGTGTTTAATTCTTTGACCGTTCACCACCTTCGGATTTGTGCCTTCGAAGTTGTTGATTTTTATGGCACCGGAACGATAGACCTCCTCGATAACGTAAGGGCCTTCCAATTTAGAGAGAAGTTTTCCTGCAAAAAAACTTAAACGAGAGTTGTATAGTAATACATAATCACCTACATTAAACTCACGCTTTCGTATCCTTTTATCATGCCATCTTTTAACTTTTTCTTTAAACAACTTGGCATTTTCATAAGCTTGAGTTCTCCATTCATCAAGTGAGCTAATATCAAAATAACCTCTTCTCACTGGCAAGTTTGAAATCATAGTTGAGCTCTTTAATAGCCCAATAAGCTTTATGTTCTAGTTCGAGAGGTAAGTGACATGCTTTTCCATAAACCATTTTATACGGAGACATACCCATAGGGTTTTTATGTGCAGTTCTATAAGCCCATAATGCATCATCAAGTTTCTTGGACCAATTCTTTCTAGACCTATTGATAGTCTTTTCCAAAATTAATTTGAGCTCTCTGTTGCTCAATTCTACTTGACCACTAGACTATGGGTGATAAGGAGATGCAATTCTATGATTAACATCATACTTAGCAAGCATTTTACGGAAAGCACCATGAATAAAATGTGAACCACCATCAGTCATTAAATATCTAGGGACTCCAAACCTTGGAAAAATAACTTCTTTAAGCATTTTAATAGAAATGTTATGATCAGCACTACTAGTTGGAATAGCTTCTACCCACTTAGTAACGTAATCAACGTCAACTAAAATATGTGTGTATCCATTAGAGGCAGGAAAAGGTCCCATATAATCAAAGCCCTAAACATCAAATGGTTCAATAACAAGTGAATAATTCATAGGAATTTCTTGACGTCTACTAATATTACCAATTCTTTGACATTCATCACAAGACAAGACAAACTTACGGGCATCCTTGAAGAGAGTAGGCCAATAAAAACCGGATTGCAATACCTTATGTGCAGTTCTATCTCCCGCGTGGTGTCCTCCATAAGCTTCGGAGTGACACTTGCGTAGGATCTGTTCCTGTTAATGCTCAGGTACACAACATCTAATAACACCATCTACTCCTTTATAAAGATGTGGGTCATCCCAAAAGTAATGTCTCAAATCATATAAGAACTTTTTCTTTTGCTGGTATGTGAAACTAGGTGGTATGAATTTAGCAACGATGTAATTAGCATAATCAGCATACCATGGAGTACTATGAGAAGTATTTATGACATTTAATTGCTCATCAGGAAAGCTATCATCAATAGGTAGTGGGTCATCAAGAACATGTTCTAACCTAGACAAGTTGTCTGCAACGGGGTTCTCAGCTCCCTTTCTATCAACAATATGCAAATCAAATTCTTGAAGCAGGAGAACCCATCTAATAAGTCTAGGTTTAGCATCTTTATTTTCCATAAGATATTTAATAGCAGCATGATGATTGTGAATAGTTACTTTAGAATCAACAATATAAGGTCTGAACTTATCACAAGCAAATACAACTGCTAATAGTTCTTTTTCAGTAGTAGCATAATTTCTTTGAGCATTGTCTAGAGTCTTACTAGCATAATGGATAACATTTAGTTTCTTATCAACTCTTTGCCCTAGAACAGCACCTACAACATAATCACTAGCATCACACATAATTTCAAAGGGTAAATTCCAATCAGGTGGCTGAATAATGGGTGCTGAGATCAATGCTTTCTTAAGTATTTCAAATGCTTCTACACAATCATCATCAAAGACAAATGGTATATCTTTTTGTAATAAATTAGTCAGAGGCCGAGAAATTTTTGAGAAGTCCTTAAAGAACCTCCTATAAAATCCGGCGTGACCAAGGAAACTTCTTATACCTTTGATGTCCTTGGGACATGGCATCTTTTCAATAGCATCAACCTTGGCTTTATCAACTTCAATACCTCTTTCAGAAACTTTATGCCCCAAGAGAATGCCTTCATTAACCATATAAAGTGGCATTTTTCCCAATTCAAGACAAGATTAGTTTCTTCACATCTCTGCAAAACTCGATCAAGGTTGCTCAAGCAATCATCAAAAGAGGATCCATAGACGGAAAAGTCATCCATGAAAACCTCACAAATCTTTTCACAAAAGTTAGAGAATATAGCCATCATGCATCTTTGAAAGGTAGCAGGTGCATTACATAAACCAAAAGGCGTACGTCTATAAGAAAAAGTACCAAAAGGGCAAGTACAAGTGGTCTTTGATTGATCTTTAGCTGACACAGGTATTTGAGAGAAACCAGAATAACCATCTAGAAAGCAATAATGTGTATGTATGCATAATCTTTCTAGCATTTGATCGATAAAAGGTAAGGGGTAATGATCCTTTTTAGTAGCCTTATTTAATTTACAGAAATCAATTACCATCCTATAACCTATAATAATTCTTTGCGGAATCAATTCATCTTTATCATTAGGAACAACAGTAACACCTCCCTTCTTAGGGACACAATGGACATGACTTACCCACTGACTATCAGCAACGGGATAAATTATACCTGCCTCCAGAAGCTTTAGTATTTCTTTTCTTACCACTTCTTTCATTTTAGGATTCAGACGTCGTTGATGATCACGAACTAGTTTGGCATCTTCTTCTAAATTTATTTTATATTGACATAGAGTGGGACTAATGCCCTTAAGATCATCAAGAGTATATCCAATAGGAGCACGATGCTTCTTCAGAGTTTTCAATAATCTTTCTTCTTCATGCTCTGAAAGGTTAGCACTAATAATAACAGGATATATCTTCTTTTCAACAAGATAAGCATATTTAAGATTATCAGGCAACGGTTTAAGCTCAAACACGGGATCACCCTTGGGTGGAGGAGGATCCCCTAGGATTTCAACAGGCAAATTGTGTTTCAGAATGGGTTCCTGCTTAAAGAATACTTCATCTATTTCCCTTCTTTCATTCATAAACATATCATTTTCATGGTCTAGCAAATATTGTTCTAAAGGATCGCTTGGAGGTACGGCAATAGAAGCAAGACCAATAATTTTATCCTTACTAGGCAATTCTTCTTCACGGTGTTGTCTACTGAATTTAGAGAAATTAAACTCATGAATCATATCACCCAAACCAATAGTAACAACATTCTTTTCGCAGTCTATCTTAGCATTGACAGTGTTCAAGAAGGGTCTACCAAATATAATGGGACAAAAGCTATCTTGTGGGGAACCAAGAACAAGAAAATCAGCAGGGTATTTAGTTTTCCCACACAAGACTTCAACATCTCTAACAATTCCCATTGCTGATATAGTATCTCTATTGGCAAGTTTAATTGTAACATCAATTCCTTCTAACTCAGCAGGTGCAATTTCATGCTTAATTTCTTCGTATAAAGTATGCGGTATAACACTAGCACTAGCACCCATATCACATAAGCCATGATAACAATGATCTCCTATTTTAACAGAAATAACAGGCGCGCCTACCACAGGGCTATGTTTATCTTTAACACCAGGTTTGGCACTAGCGGTTTCATCGCAGAAATGAATAACATGCCCATCAAAATTATCAGACAAGAGATCTTTAACAATAGCAATATTAGGATCAACTTTGACTTGCTCAGGAGGTGTATAAGTTTTAATATTGCTTTTATGAACCATAGTTGAAGCTTTAGCATGATCCTTTATTCTAACAGGGAAAGGTGGTTTCTCAACATAAGAAGTAGGAACAATAGGATCATTATAAGTGACAGTCTTTTCTTCAACTTTAGTAGGTGCAACTACTTTTACTTCTATGGGAGGATGATATTTAAACCACTTCTCCTTGGGGAGATCAACATAAGTAGCAAAAGATTCACAGAAAGAAGCTACTATCTCAGAGTCAAGTCCATATTTAGTGCTAAATTTACGGAAAACATTGGTATCCATAAAAGATTTAACACAATCAAACTTAGGTGTCATACCTCACTCCTTACCTTCATCGAGATCCCAATCTTTAGAGTTGCGCTTAATTCTATCCAATAAATTCCATTTGAATTCAACAGTCTTCATCATAAAAGAGCCAGCACAAGAAGTATCGAGCATGATGCGATTGTCTTCAGAAAGTCGAGTGATAACCCACAAGTGTAGGGGGTCACAACAGCTTTCGAGGGTAGAGTATTCAACCCAAATTTATTGATTCGACACAAGGGGAGCCAAACAATATTCTCAAGTATTAGCAGTTGAGTTGTCAATTCAACCACACCTGGATAACTTAATATCTGCAGCAAAGTGTTTAGTAGCAAAGTAATATGATGTTAGTGGTAACGGTAACAAAAGTAACAAAAGCAAAAGTAATATTTTTGGTATTTTGTAGTGATTGTAACAATAGCAACGGGAAAGTAAATAAGCAAAAACCAGTATATGGAAAGCTCGTAGGCATTGGATCGGTGATGGATAATTATGCCGGATGCGGTTCATCATGTAACAGTCATAACATAGGATGAGGGAGTCCTGGATTAGGGGGTGTTCGGGTAGCCGGACTATACCTTCAGCCGGACTCCAGGACTATAAAGATACAAGATTGAAGACTTCGTCCCGTGTCCGGATGGGACTTTCCTTGGCGTGGAAGGCAAGCTTGGCGATGCGGATATTCAAGATCTCCTACCATTGTAACTAACTCTGTGTAACCCTAACCCTATCCGGTGTCTATATAAACCGGAGGGTTCTAGTCCGTAGGACAACTCCATCATACAACATTCATACCATAGGCTAGCTTCTAGGGTTTAGCCTCCTTGATCTCGTGGTAGATCTACTCTTGTACTACCCATATCATCAATATTAATCAAGCATGAGTAGGGTTTTATCTCCATCGAGAGGGCCCGAACCTGGGTAAAAACATCGTGTCCCTTGTCTCCTGTTACCATCCGGCCTTGACGCACAGTTCGAGACCCCCTACCCGAGATCCGCCGGTTTTGACACCGACATTGGTGCTTTCATTGAGAGTTCCTCTGTGTCGTCACTTTTGGGCTCGATGGCTCCTTCGATCATCAACAACGATGCGGTCCAGGATGAGACTTTTCTCCCCGGACAGATCTTTGTCTTCGGCGGCTTCGCACTGCGGGCCAATTCACTTGGCCACCTGGAGCAGATCGAAAGCTACGCCCCTGGCCATCAGGTCAGGTTTGGAAGCCTAAACTACACGGCGGACATCCGTGGAGATTTGATTTTCAACGGATTCGAGCCACAGCCAAGCGCGCCGCACTGTCTCACGGGGCATGATCTAGCTCTGCCGCCGAACAGTGCCCTGGAGACCGCAAACGCACCGGCTCTGACCCTCAATTCGGAGCCAGTTGCGCCGATCGAGGATGATCGGTTGGACGTCACCTCGGGGGCTGCAATCTCAAAGGCGATCGAGCCGAACACCATCCCCACACTCTGCAGGACCCATGGCTCCGAGGATCCGGACTCCTTTCCGGACTCTGAACCCCCCGCAACCCTGCCGATCGAATCCGATCGGGCGCCGATAATGGAGTTCACCGCCGCGGACATCTTTTAGCACTCGCCTTTTGGCGACATCCTGAATTCCCTCAAGTCTCTCTCTTTATCAGGAGAGCCCTGGCCGGACTACGGTCGGCGAGGATGGGATACGGACGATGAAGAAATTCAAAGCCCACCCACCACCCACTTTGTAGCCGCTGTCAACGGTTTAACCGACATGCTTGACTTCGGCTCCGAAGACATCGACGGTATGGACGACGATGCAGGAGACGAGCAGGAACCAGCACCTGGAGGGCGCTGGAAGGCCACCTCGTCATATGACATATACATGGTGGATACTCCAAAAGATGGAGATGGCGATGGAACAACGGGGGATGACACCTCCAAGAAACAGCCAAAGCGCCGGCGTCAGCGGCTCCGCTCTAAATCCCGCCAAATCAAAAACGGTGATTCCGGATTGGAGATAATACTACCCCGGATAGCGCCGAAGAACACCCCCTCCAGCAAGATTTGGCACAGGAAGATGGAGAAGCCAGCCCTCATGAGAGAGCGGCAGACCGAGAGGTTGAGGATGATAACTACATGCCTCCCTCTGAAGACGAGGCAAGCCTCAACGACGACGAATTCATCGTACCATCAGACCCCGCCTAACAAGAGCGTTTCAAACTCAGGCTTCTAGCCACAGCAAGCAGCCTCAAGAAAAAGCAGCAACAACTTAGAGCTGATCAAGACTTGCTAGCTGACAGATGGACTGAAGTCCTTGCGGCCGAAGAGTATGAACTCGAACGCCCCTCCAAGAGTTACCCAAAGCGCAGGCAGCTACCCCGATCAGAGGAGGAAGCACCTACATCACCAGCGCACGACATGGCCGACCGGCCACCTCGTGGCCGTGACAGAGAGGCCTCTCGGCCCTCCACCCAAGCCATGCCCCAACGCCGTTCAACTAAGGCACGGGAAAACGCGCCAGACCTGCGAGACGTATTGGAGGATAAGGCAAGACAAACAAGATCGATCTACGGATCGCGCAGGCGCCCTACGACACGTGACAGTGATATTCATTCTGGATACAACAAATCCGGCTGGGCCAAACACAACAGACATAGCTCTTCAGAGCTGCGTCATGATATAGCCCAGTATAGAGGCGCCGCACACCCACTATGCTTCACAGATGAAGTAATGGATCATAAAATCCCAGAGGGTTTCAAACCCGTAAACATCGAATCATACGATGGCACAACAGATCCGGCGGTATGGATCGAGGATTATATCCTTCATATCCACATGGCCCGCGGCGATGATCTACACGCCATCAAATACCTCCCGCTCAAACTTAAGGGACCGGCCCGGCATTGGCTTAACAGCTTGCCAGCAGACTCAATCGGTTCTTGGGAGGACCTGGAAGCCGCATTGCTCGACAACTTCCAGGGCTCTTATGTGCGACCACTGGATGCCGATGACCTAAGCCACATAATCCAGCAGCCAGAGGAATCGGCCAGGCAATTCTGGACACGGTTCCTAACAAAGAAAAACCAGATAGTCGGCTGTCCGGACGCAGAGGCCCTAGCATCCTTCAAGCATAATATCCGCGACAAGTGGCTTGCCCGGCACCTGGGACAGGAAAAACCGTAGTCTATGGCAGCCCTCACGACACTCATGATCCGCTTTTGCGCGGGAGAAGACAGCTGGCTAGCTCACAGTAACAACTTAGCAAAGAACCCTGGTAATTCAGATACCAAGGACAAGAGTGGCAGGACACGTCGGAATAAGCAAAAGCGTCGCGTTAGCAGCAACAGCAACGAAGACACGGCAGTTAACGCCGGATTCAGAGGCTATAAATCCGGTCAGCGGAAAAAGCCATTCAAAAAGAATACTCAGGGCCCGTCCAGTTTGGACCGAGTATTCGACCGCTTGTGTCAGATACATGGCACCCCCAAAAGGCCAGCCAATCACACCAACAGGGATTGTTGGGTGTTCAAGTAGGCAGGCAAGCTAAGAGCCGAAAACAAAGACAAGGGGCTGCATAGCGATGACGAGGAGGAGCCCAGGCTGCCGAACAACAGTGGACAGAAGGGTTTTCCCCCACAAGTGCGGACGGTGAACATGATATACGCAACCCACATTCCCAAGAAGGAACGGAAGCGTGCGCTACGGGACGTATACGCGATGGAGCCAGTCGCCCCAAAGTTCAACCCATGGTCCTCCTACCCGATTACTTTTGATCGAAGGGACCACCCCACTAGCATCCGTCACGGCGGCTTCGCCGCATTGGTTCTTGACCCAATTATTAGCGGATTTCATCTCACAAGAGTCCTCATGGACGACGGAAGTAGCCTGAACCTGCTTTATCAGGATACAGTGCAGAAAATGGGCATAGATCCCTCGAGGATTAAGCCCACAAAAATGACCTTTAAAGGCGTTATACCAGGTGTAGAGGCCAACTGTACAGGCTCAGTAACACTTGAAGTGGTCTTGGATCTCCGGATAATTTCCGAAGCGAAGAGTTAATCTTCGATATAGTCCCGTTTCGCAGTGGCTATCACGCCCTGCTCGGGCGAACCGCATTTGCAAAATTCAATGCGGTTTCGCACTACGCGTATCTCAAGCTCAAGATGCCAGGCCCTCGAGGAGTAATTACGGTCAACGGAAACACCGAACGCTCCCTCCGTACGGAGGAGCACATGGCGGCTCTCGCAGCGGAAGTACAAAGCAGTCTTCTTAGGCAATTCTCCAGTCCGGTCGTTAAAAAGCCAGACACTGCCAAGCGCGCCTGGAGTAACCTACAACAAGACCGCCCGGCACGTTCTGAGCAAGCGTAGCAATGCGGCTCCAACCCCAGCCCTCGCGACATAGCGAAACCAGTGCCTCACGTACATAACTACACTCTTGAAATACCATGGGCGCAGGGGAAGGGGCACAATAACGGCAAACCCAAGATACAGCTTAAAATTTACTAGGGGCTGCCGAATCCCTTTTTTAATTTCTTCTTACTTTCAGGACTCCATACTTCGGACGACCTGTTCGGCAATTCAACTGCCGCACAAACGATGCAAGATCAGGGAGGCAGACAAGCCATGCCGCATTATGGAACTCCCAGGTGGTCTCTGTTACGAGCTGTATACCTGTTTTGAATACAATTCCACGGCCTGCCCCTGGCCAGGACATGTTAAATAGTCCAATATCTTTTGCTTATCGCTCTACTTGTATCGTTCTGCTTTGATAAGCAGCCTCTCTATAAACAATGCATAGCTTTTTGTCTATTTTTCGCATTATAATGTTTTCATATATATGTTTATTGAATGACATGTTGCACCCGTACACCATGGTACGGCAAACACGCCAGGGGCTTCAGTACCCCTCGGTATGGTGTGAGAAGTCCGTACACTTTCACAAGTGCGGCACCCCGAACTTATAGCACTATATGCATCGGCTCCGAATCATGATTTGGGTCAATAATTGGGTTTGCCCGGCTCCTATGTTTTGGTGCCTTACGTTCTGCTATATCGGCTAAGGTAGCACTAGGAGAACCACTACGATTGTGCCCTGGTTGAGCTGGGTTAAGCACCTCAGTGGAGAAAGCTAAAACTGACTGTCATGATGAGGCGAGAGACCGGTCGCTGTTCGAGAGGTTTTTCGAGTCCCTAAAGACTTATGCCGCTTCGAGCGAGGAGCCGGCTTTGTCCGGCCAAGGCGTGGATAGCGCCCCGAACTCGGTCTTCCGGTCTAGGGGCTTTGCCGGAATTTAAAATTATAGAGTTCTATGGCTAAGTGAGAGTGTTCAAGCATTATAGTCCGATTGCCTGGTTCGTTGTGTTGAGCGCCTCCCTCGAAGGACCCAACTATGGGAAAAAGAGCGCTCAGGTTTATCCCGGACACCCCAGCACTAGTGGCATGGGGGCAGAAGCCAACGACTGGCCATCTCTCAATTCTTTGATAAACGGCCGCACAGAAAGTATTATTTTAAATTCAACAAGCATTGCTTAGCGAATATGAACAAGTTTTCAGCGCACAGGATAAACACGAGCGAGTTCATTCAAAAATTACATCCTTGGTATATTCATCCGCCACAAGGCGGGCACCCGTAAGAACATCCTTGTAGTAGTTCTCGGGCTTGCGATGCTCCTTCCCCGGCGGCGGCCCGTCCCTCACAAGCTTCTCACCGTCCAGCTTACCCCAGTGCACCTTTGCACGGGTAAGGGCCCGACGGGCACCTTCGATGCAGACGGAGCGCTTGATGACCTCGAGCCTTGGACAGGCCTCCACCAGCCGCCGCACCAGCCCGAAGTAGCTCCCAGGCATGGCCTCTCCGGGCCACAGCCGAACTATGAAGCCCTTCATGGCCTGCTCGGCCGCCTTGTGGAGCTCGACCAGCTGTTTCAGCTGGTCGCTCAGGGGCACAGGGTGTCCGGCCTCAGAATACTGAGACCAGAACACCTTCTCCGTCGAGCTGCCCTCTTCAGCTCGGTAGAATGCGGCGGCGTCGGATACGCTGCGGGGAAGATCTTCGAATGCCCCTGGAGAGCTCCGGATTCGGGTAAGTAACAAGTAGTTTACTTTTATATTTCTGCTTTGCATAAAGAATGCCTTACCCGCTGCTATGTTTTTCATCTCCTCCAACTTTTGGAGGGCCTTTTGGGCTTCGGCCTTGGCAGACTTGGTAGTCTCAAGGGCCGCCGCGAGCTCGGATGCTTGCGTCTTTGACTCAAGCTCCAAACTCTCATGTTTTTTCATGAGAGCCTGAAGCTCTTGCTGCACCTCGCTGACCTGAGCCCCAAGTCTCTCTCGCTCGGTGCGCTGCCCGACCGTTTTCTTTTCGGCCTCAGACAGCGCCTGCTTGAGGGTCGCCACCTCAGTCGTGGCCCCTACAATAAGCAGTACAATCCTGTTATTTTTTGCAATCGCGTCTTTTTATAGGCACTTTTTCTGTAAGGTATTTCTTACCTTCTTTCTCCCTGAGCTGCCGTTTGGGAAGGCCGAGCTCTTGCTCGGTCCGCTCGAGGTCCTGTTTCAGAACACCCACCTCCGCAGTTAGTGCGGCGGTGGATAGCAGCGGAGCCTGCATACGCATATTGACTCCTTTTTGTTAGACTCCTGTGATATTTAATAGATCCTCTATTCGGCTTTTCTTTCCGAACGCCAAACAGAGCATCAGGGGCTACTGGCTATGTGGTAATATTTTACATATTTTTACTTACCTCGAAGCCTGTTAGAAGGCTAGCGCAAGCTTCAGTCAGTCCGCTTTTGGCGGACTGAACCTTCTGGATCACCGTACTCATAATAGTACGGTGCTCCTCGTCGATGGAGGCGCCGTCAAGCACCTCCAGCAGATTGTCCGGCACCTCCGGTTGTACGGAGGCCGCCGGCTTAGAAGGCTTGCTCCTCTTGGAAGGAGTTCGCCTACCGCGGTCCGGAACTGTTGAAGATTCCGGCGCGGTGTCCGGCACAAAGCCGGACTTGGAGCCCTGGGGGGTCTTGTCCCCTTTACTCCTGGAGTCCGGGAGGTCGCCTTGCGGCTCCTCCAGGACCACCTCCTCCTGCACCGGAGCTCGTCGCGACGCCACTTCGGCGTCATCCGCAGTGCGGGGGGAGATAGCGGGCGGAACTGAATTCACGTTCGATGAATCCAGGGAGCCGCTCGACGACTCGTTGAGTTCGGCCCGGGGCGAGCTGCATTATTATGTTTGACATTAGGGAAAGCTATGCAGCAAAGGAACGTCATGAGTTACTCTTATATCCGAATACTTACGATTTTGCCGGACGCTTGGCCCTGTCTGGCCACTCCTCTTTGTCCTCTTCGGCGTCAGGGGAGTAGTCCGGCAAAGGGGTCTTCCTCTTTCTGGACCCTTCGGCCTCCTCCGTTGGGGAAGCCTTCTTTTTCTTTCCTCCCCTCGTTGGAGGGGGAGAGGTTTCTTCTTCCTCCGCCTCGTTGTCACGGGAGGAGGGCGTCTCGAACTCGTCGGACGACGAGTCCGACACCACCACATTACAGGCACTCTTTCGAGTCCCCGTGGCCTTCTTCTTCTTGGCCTTCTTCTCCGGCACCACATAAGGCGCCGGAACCAGCAGCTTCACTAGGAGAGCAGGTGCTGGGTCTTCGGGCAAGGGAGCCGGACAGTTGATTGGTCCGGACGTCGCCTGCCAAGCCTGTCAAAGGTAAGGGAGTTTAGATCCCGCATAGAGTCAAACTATGAACAAACTTAACATCCTGTAAAAGGTGAAAGTAGTTTACCTCGCTAGCATGACGCTGCGAGCTGTATCGGTGGTCCTCGGAAGCGGATGCGGGAGCCTCGGCGCCCTTGAACAGCACCTTCCAGGCATCTTCGTACGTCGTGTCGAAGAGCTTGTTGAGAGTTTGGTGCTGCGCCGGATCGAACTCCCACAGATTAAAATCTCGTGGTTGGCACGGGAGGATCCGGCGGACGAGCATAACCTGGACTACATTAACAAGCCTGATTGGCTTGTTCACCAGGGACTGGACGCATGACTGTAGTCCGGTCACCTCTTTTTCGTCACCCCACGACAGGCCCGTCTCTTTCCAGGACATGAGCCGCGTGGGGGGTCCGGATCGGAACTCGGGGGCTGCGATCCATTTCGGATCGCGTGGCTCGGTGATGTAAAACCACCCGGATTTCCACCCCTTCAGGGTCTCCACAAAGGAGCCCTCGAGCCATAGGACGTTGGCCATCTTGCCCGCCATGGCGCCTCCGCACTCCGCCTGGCTGTCGCGCACCACCTTGGGCTTGACGTTGAAGGTCTTGAGCCAGAGGCCGAAATGGGGGCGGACACGGAGGAAAGCCTCGCACACGACGATAAACATCGAGATGTTGAGGATGAAGTTCGGGGCCAGATCGTGGAAATCCAGGCCGTAGTAGAACATGAGCCCCCGGACAAATGGGTGGAGTGGAAAACCCAGTCCGCGGAGGAAGTGGGGAAGGAACACTACCCTCTCATGGGGCCTTGGGGTGGGGAGAAGCTGCCCCTTCTCGAGAAGCCGGTGCGCGATGTCCTTGGACAAGTATCCGGCCTTCCTTAGCTTTTTGACTTGGCCCTCTGTGACGGAGGACACCATCCACTTGCCTCCCGCTCCGGACATTGCTGGAGAAGGTTGAGGTGGGAAGTGCGGGCTTGGGCGCTGGAGCTCAAGTGCACAGGAGATGGATAGGCAAAGGAGGAAGAAGGCGTAGGTTAAAAGGTGGATCCTTATCCCCTTATATGGGCGGATGCGGTTGTGCGTCCCCACCTGCCTAATAAAACTCGCTTGCCTCCCAAGCGCCGTGATAAATGGCGCGGTTGGGTTACCCACGTCCGTATTGATGAGAATCACGTAAAAAGGGCACACGATCTCTGCTTTGACAAGACGTGCCAAGGAAACCGCCTCGCAAGACTTGCTGAGGTGGAAATGTAAAAACGATTCGAGTAAAGGACTTGGCCGTAGTGTAATGATGCACTGCGGAATACGTCAGCAGATTTGATTTGTGTTAATATTATTCTCTCTATGGCAATATGTGGAAACTTATTTTGCAGAGCCGGACACTACTCTTGGTGTTTACAATCTTCTATGAAGGACTTGGAGGAGGAACCCGCCTTGCAATGTCGAAGACAATCTGCGCGCCGGACTCGTCGTCATTGAAGCCTGGTTCAGGGGCTACTGAGGGAGTCCTGGATTAGGGGGTGTTCGGGTAGCCGGACTATACCTTCAGCCGGACTCCAGGACTATGAAGAGACAAGATTGAAGACTTTGTCCCATGTCCGGATGGGACTTTCCTTGGCGTGGAAGGCAAGCTTGGCGATGCGTATATTCAAGATATCCTACCATTGTAACCGACTCTGTGTAACCCTAACCCTATCTGGTGTCTATATAAACCGGAGGGTTCTAGTCCGTAGGGCAACTCCATCATACAACATTCATACCATAGGCTAGCTTCTAGGGTTTAGCCTCCTTGATCTCGTGGTAGATCTACTCCTGTACTACCCATATCATCAATATTAATCAAGCAGGAGTAGGGTTTTACCTCCATCGAGAGGGCCCGAACCTGGGTAAAAACATCGTGTCCCTTGTCTCCTGTTACCATCCGGCCTTGACGCACAGTTCGGGACCCCCTACCCGAGATCCGCCGGTTTTGACACCGACATAGGGTGACAAAGAACTAGCTCCAATTCATCAATGTAATGTAGGCATGTATTTCGAATATAGTCATACATGCTTAAGGAAAAGAACTTGCATGACATCTTTTGTCCTACCCTCCCGTGGCAGCGGGGTCCTAATGGAAACTAAGGGATATTAAGGCCTCCTTTTAATAGAGAACCGGAACAAAGCATTAGCACATAGTGAATACATGAACTCCTCAAACTATGGTCATCACCGGGAGTGGTCCCGATTATTGTCACTTCGGGGTTGCCGGATCATAACACATAGTAGGTTAATATAGACTTGCAAGATAGGATCAAGAACACACATATATTCATGCAAACATAATAGGTTCAGATCTGAAATCATGGCACTCGGGCCCTAGTGACAAGCATTAAGCATAGCAAAGTCATATAGCAACATCAATCTCAGAACATAGTGGATACTAGGGATCAAAACCTAACAAAACTAACTCGATTACATGATAGATCTCATCCAACCCATCACCGTCCAGCAAGCCTACGATGGAATTACTCACGCATGGCGGTGAGCATCATGAAATTGGTGATGGAGGATGGTTGATGATGATGACGGCGACGAATCCCCCTCTTCGGAGCCCCGAACGGACTCCATATCAGCCCTCCAGAGAGGTTTTAGGGCTTGGCGGCGGCTCCGTATCGTAAAACGCGATGATTTCTTCTCCTTGATTTTTCTCTCCCTGAAAGCAAATATATAGAGTTGGAGTTGGTGTCGGAGGTGCCTCAGGGGACCCACGAGGTAGGGGGCACGCCCTAGGGGGGCGCCCCCACCCTCGTTGACAGGGTGTGGGCCCCTGATCTTCATCCTTAGCGAGGATTTTTTATTATTTTTAACTAGACGTTCCGTGGAGTTTCAGGTCATTCTGAGAAGTTTTGTTTCTGCACATAAATAAGACCATGGAAAGTCTGCTGAAAATAGCGTCAGTCCGGGGTTAATTCCATTCAAATCATGCAAGTTAGAGTCCAAAACAAGGGCAAAAGTGTTTGGAAAAGTAGATACGACGAAGACGTATCAACTCCCCCAAGCTTAAATCTTTGCTTGTCCTCAAGCAATTCAGTTGATAAACTGAAAGAGATAAAGAAAGACTTTCACAAACTCCATTTGCTCTTGTTGTTGTAAATAGGTTCAGCAAAGATTATGACTAACCACATTTGCAATAATTTTCAGGTCTCATATTTACTCATATCAATAGCATAATCAACTAGCGAGTCATAAGAATAAATCTCGGATGACAACACTTTCTCAAAACAATCATGATATAATATAACAAGACGGTATCTCGCTAGCCCTTTCTGAGACCGCAAAACATAAATGCAGAGCACCTTTAAAGATCAAGGACTGACTAGACATTGTAATTCATGGTAAAGGAGATCCAATCATAGTCATACCCAATATAAATTAATAGTAATGAATGCAAATGACAGCTGCGCTCTCCAGCTAGTGCTTTCTAATAAGAGGGTGATGACTCAACATAAAAGTAAATAGATAGGCCCTTCGCAGAGGGAAGCAGGGATTTGTAGAGGTGCCAGAGCTCGGTTTTGAAATAGAGATAAATAATATTTTGAGAGGCATACTTTCATTGTCAACATAACAACTAAGAGATGGCGATATCTTCCATGGTACACACATTATAGGCGGTTCCCAAACAGAATGGTAAAGTTTATACCCCCCTCCACCAACAAGCATCAATCCATGACTTGCTTGAAACAACGAGTGTCTCCAACTAGCAATAGTCCTAGGGGGAGTTTTGTTTGCAATTATTTTGATTTAGTTTGCATAAGGCATGGGACTGGGCATCCTGGAGACCATCCATTTTCTCGTGAATGAGGAGCGGAGTCCACTCCTCTTGAGAATAACCCGCCTAACATGGAAGATAAGGGCAGCCCTAGTTGATACATGAGCTATTCGAGCATACAAAACAGAATGTTTATTTGAAGGTTTAGAGTTTGGCACATAAAAATTTACTTGGAACGGCAGGTAGATACCGCATATAGGAAGGTCTAGTGGACTCATATGGAATAACTTTGGGGTTTAAGGGGTTGGATGCACAAGCAGTATTCCCTCTTAGTACAAGTGAAGGCTAGCAAAAGACTGGGAAGCGACCAACTAGAGAGCGACAACAGTCATTAACATGCATTAAAATTAATAAACATTGGATGCAAGCATGAGTAGGATATAATCCACCATGAACATAAATATCGTGAAGGCTATGTTGATTTGTTTCAACTACATGTGTGAACATGTGCCAAGTCAAGTCACTTAAATCATTCAAAGGAGGATACCACCCCATCATACCACATCATAACCATTTTAATAGCATGTTGGCACGCAAGGTAAACCATTATAACTCATAGCTAATCAAGCATGGCATAAGCAACTATGATCTCTAATTGTCATTGCAAACATGTTTATTCCTAATAAGCTGAATCAGGAACGATGAACTCATCATATTTACAAAAACAAGAGAGGTCGAGTTCATATCAGCTTTTCTCATCTCAGTCAGTCCATCATATATCATCATAATTGCCTTTCACTTGCACGACCGAACGATGTGAATAATAATAATAAGAGTGCACGTGCATTGGACTAAGCTGGAATCTGCGAGCATTCAATAAACAGGAGAAGACAAGGCAATATGGGCTCTTGGTTAAATCAACAATAATGCATATAAGGGCCACTTCAACAATTTAATCATGGTCTTCTCCTATCGACCCCCAAAGAAAAGAAAAGAAATAAAACTATTTACACGGGAAAGCTCCCAACAAACAAAAGAAGAACGGGAAATATTTTTGGGTTTCTTTTTAATTATTACTACTACAGCAAGAAAAGTAAACTACTACTAATTTTTTTGGTTTTTCTTAAGTTTTAACAAACACACAAGAAGAAAGCAGGAAAAAGAAAATAAACTAGCATGGATATTACAGTGAAAGAGTATGAGCACCGACATCTAGCAATGAGTGTGTGTAAACATAAATGTAATGTCGGTGAGAAATACGTACTCCCCCAAGCTTAGGCTTTTGGCCTAAGTTGGTTTATTGCCAGGGATGGCCTGGCGGATATCCGTAGGTGTAGCTGGGGTCATACTGCGATGAAGAGGACTCTAACTGCCACTGGCTGGCAGCCATCTCCGGATCCCAAGAATAAACAGGCTGCCATGGAGGCTCATATTGTGGTTCCGGCTCCGGGGCTGGTGTAGGGTTCCAGTAGGCTTGAACGGCCGCCCACGGAACAAGATAAGGACCTTCAGACAAATTAAACAAAGAAGGAGCAGGCAAAGTAATAGTCTCAGGGTGATGTTTATTAAAGTACAATTTATATTTAAGCTCCCCTTCCCTGCCCTTAACAATAAAATCATGCGCTAGCATACTCTTATAATCTAAATAAGCACTAGGCAGCAATTTTTCTTCTTTCTCATAAAGCCTAATGGGTATGTTAAAATGTGCAGCTAGGCGCGAAGCATAAATACCTCCAATAATTGGGCCCTTAGTACGGTTCAAACTTAACCGTTTAGCAATAATTCTGCCCATACTAACAGTGTTATCGCGGTATAAACCATGGAACAAAATTATAATATCAGGAACACTAAAGTTCCCACAGTTTCTGCGATCAATGAAGCAACGACTAGCAAATATGGCAAAGTAGCGTAAGACAGGAAAATGTATGCTAGTGATTCTTGCATCGGAAACCTTCCTGGTTTCCTCCACAGTGACGGTGTTAATGAATTATTCCACATCTTTACGGTGTGGTTCATCTAAGGTACCCTCAATGGGTATCTTGCAAACCTCGCAAAATTCAGCTAATGGCATCTTCTTAACAACGTCATATAAATGAAACTCTACTGAAGGAGGTGATTCCTTTGGAAAATAGTAGAAGTTTTGCACAAAAGTATTAGTGAGTAAGAGATACTGATGACGTTGGTCGTGGAGAAAGTCGGTGAGGTCAGCATTCTCAGCCAATGAATAAAAATCCTCATAAATCCCGGCTTGTCTCAGGAATTCATCGGAAGGCCATTCACATGGCCGGACCTCCGCAGTACGAGGCAAATTATATTTAGGCCTCTGTGCTTCTTCATTTTGCTTTTGCTTCGAGCTTCGGCTCGATGAGTCCCTCAAAAGTCTCTTCATCATTTTCTGAAATATTCTGAAATTTTTAGTAACTTCAAAAAAAAGTGAGCCAAGCTCAACAAAATTGATAGCAACTACTCCTACAAGTGCCTAGAGCCTATATCAAGCATTGGAACTATTTGGAACCATAAAAATTTGACATGCAAGCTCAAGAACATGGTCACCTATGCAGCACAATTTTGCAATGAATAAAGCGCTAGAACAAAAACTAATTGGACCAATGGAGGAGTCACATACCAAGGAACAATCTCCCCAAGCAGTTTTGTGAGAGGTGCTTTGAGCAAGGAGATCGAAAATCACAGCAAAGTGATGTAGAACTCGTGCTTGAGCTAGATATTCGTGTTTGTGGGAGGAAGAAGAACTCTACGAGTGCAGGAATAAGTGGAGGAGGGCCACCGTGGGCCCACGAGGTAGGGGGCGCGCCCTCCACCCTCGTGGCCGGGTAGTTCACCCCTTGGTGTATTCTCGGTTCCATAAATCCTCAAATGTACCAGAAAAAATAATATTTCATTTTCAGGGCATTTGGAGAACTTTTATTTTCGGGGTATTTTTATATTGCACGGATAAACCAGAAAACAGACAGGAAAATACTATTTTTACTTTATTTCAATTAAATAACAGAAAGTAGAGAGAGGGTACAGAAGGTTGTGCCTTCTAGTTTCATCCATCTCATGCTCATCAAAAGGAATCCACTAACAAGGTTGATCAAGTCTTGTTAACAAACTCATCCCGAATAACATGGAACCGGAGAAATTTCGAATAAAACTACGTTACCTCAACGGGGATATGCACATCCCCAATAATAAGAATATCATATTTCTTCTTGATAGTAGGAAGAGGAAATTCAAAACCTCCAAATATAATCGATGGAATTTTTCCAATAGAATTGATACTATGAACTTGAGGTTGTTTCCTCGGAATGTGTACCGTATGCTCATTACCATTAACATGAAAAGTGACATTGCCTTTGTTGCAATCAATAACAACACCTGCAGTATTTAAAAAGGGTCTTCCAAGAATGATAGACATACTATCGTCCTCGGGAATATCAAGAATAATAAAGTTCGTTAAAATAGTAACGTTTGCAACCACAACAGGCACATCCTCACAAATACCGACAGGTATAGCAGTTGATTTATCAGCCATTTGCAAAGATATTTCAGTAAGTGTCAACTTATTCAAATCAAGTCTACGATATAAAGAGAGAGGCATAACACTAACACCGGCTCCAAGATCACATAAAGCAGTTTTAACATAGTTTCTTTTAATGGAGCATGGTATAGTAGGTACTCCTGGATCTCCAAGTTTCTTCGGTATTCCACCCTTAAAAGTATAATTAGCAAGCATGGTGGAAATTTCAGCTTCAGGTATCTTTCTTTTATTAGTAACAATATCTCTCATATATTTAGCATAATGATTCATTTTGAGCATATCAGTCAATCGCATACGCAAAAAGATAGGTCTAATCATTTCAGCAAAGCGCTCAAAATCCTCATCATCCTTTTTCTTGGATGGTTTGGGAGGAAAAGGCATGGGTTTCTGAACCGATGGTTCTCTTTCTTTACCATGTTTCCTAGCAACAAAGTCTCTCTTATCATAACGTTGATTCTTTGATTGTGGGTTATCAAGATCAACAGAAGGTTCAACTTCAACATCATTATCATTACTAGGTTGAGCATCATCATGAACATCATCATTAACATTTTCACTAGGTTCATGTTCATTACCAGATTGTGTTTCAGCATCAGACATAGAGATATCATTTGGATTCTCAGGTGGTTCAGCAATAGGTTCACTAGAAGTTTGCAAAGTCCTATCATTTTTCTTTTTCTTCCTTTTAGAAGAACTAGGTACATCAATATTATTTCTCTGAGAATATTGCTCAATTCTCTTAGGGTGGCCTTCAGGATACAAAGGTTCCTGAGTCATTCTACCAGTTCTAGTAGCCACTCTAACAACATAATCAGTTTTCTTACTTTTCATTTCATTGAGAAAATCATTTTGAGCCTTAAGTACTTGTTCTACTTGGGTGGTAACCATAGAAGCATGTTTTCTAACAAGTTTAAGTTCACCTCTAATATTAGCCATATAGTCACCCAAGTGTTTAATCATATAAGCATTTTGTTTTAATTGTCTACCAAAATAAGCATTGAAGTTTTCTTGTTTGACAGTAAAATTATTGAACTCATCAAAGCATTGTCTAGCAGTTTTAGTAGGAGGGATTTCAGCTCTATCATAACTATAAAGAGAATTTACCTTTACTATCTGTGTCGGGTTATCAAGATCAGGAGGTTCTTCAATAGGAAATGGATTAAGATCACAAGTTTCTTCAATAGGTGGTAAATTAAGACCATGTATTTCTTCAATAGGAGGTAAATTCTTAACATCTTCAGCTTTAATACCCTTTTCTTTCATAGATTTCTTTGCCTCTTGCATATCTTCAGGACTGAGAAATAGAACACCTCTCTTATTCGGAGTTGGTTTAGGAATAGGCTCAGTAGTTGGCTCAGGGGCTAGCTCAGGAGGCGCCCAATTATTTTCATTTGCCAACATATTATTCAATAGAATTTCAGCTTCATCCGGTGTTCTTTCCCTGAAAAGAGAACCAGCACAACTATCCAGGTAATCGCTACAAGCATCGGTTAGTCCATTATAAAAGATATCAAGTATTTAATTTTTCTTAAGAGGATGATCAGGCAAAGCATTAAGTAACTTGAGAAACCTCCCCCAAGCTTGTGGGAGACTCTCTTCTTCAATTTGCACAAAGTTGTATATTTCCTTTAAAGCAGCTTGTTTCTTACGAGCAGGGAAATATTTAGCAGAGAAGTAATAAATCATATCCTGGGGACTACACACACAACCAGGATCAAGAGAATTAAACCATATCTTAGCATCACCCTTTAATGAGAACGGAAATATTTTAAGGATATAAAAGTAGCGAGATCTCTCATCATTAGTGAACAGGGTGGCTATATCATTTAATTTAGTAAGATGTGCCACAACAGTTTCAGATTCATAGCCATGAAAACGATCATATTCAACCAAAGTAATTATATCAGGATCAACAGAGAATTCATAATCCTTATCGGCAACACAGATAGGTGAAGTAGCAAAAGCAGGGTCAGGTTTCATTCTATCTTGAAGAGATTCCTTATTCCATTTAACTAATAGCCTCTTGAGCTCAGATATATCTTTGCAGGCTAAAATAGCTGCAGAAGCTTCCATATCAAAAACATAACCCTCAGGAATAACAGGCCTATCCTCATCATCACTTTCATCAATATAATCAGTTTCAATAATTTCTTTCTCTCTAGCCCTAGCAATTTGTTCATCAAGAAATTCACTAAGGGGCACAGTAGTATCAAGCATAGAAGTAGTTTCATCATAAATATCATGCATAGCAGAAGTGGCAGCATCAATAACATGCGACATATCATAACGAATAGCTGAAGCAGGTTTAGGTGTCGCAAGCTTACTCAAAATAGAAGGTGAATCAAGTGCAGAGCTAGATGGCAGTTCCTTACCTCCCCTCGTAGTTGAGGGATAAATTTTTGTTTTTTCATCTTTCAAGTTCTTCATAGTGACCAGCAGATATAAATCCCAAGTGACTCAAAGAATAGAGCTATGCTCCCCGTCAAAGGCGCCAGAAATTAGTCATGATAACCCACAAGTGTAGGGGATCGCAACAGCTTTCGAGGGTAGAGTATTCAACCCAAAATTATTCATTCGACACAAGGGGAGCCAAAGAATATTCTCAAGTATTAGCAGTTGAGTTGTCAATTCAACCACACCTGGATAACTTAATATCTGCAGCAAAGTGTTTAGTAGCAAAGTAATATGAATTTCAGCACACTATATAAATTTTTCCTTACCAAATTCCACCTACCAAAGGCGCTTCACTCCCCGGCAACGGCGCTAGAAAAGAGTCTTGATGACCCACAAGTATAGGGGATCTATTGTAGTCCTTTTGATAAGTAAGAGTGTCGAACCCAACGAGGAGCAGAAGGAACTGATAAGCGGTTTTCAGCAAGGTATTCTCTGCAAGTACTGAAATAAGTGGTAACAGATAGTTTTTTTGACTGGGTAACAGATAGTTTTTTGATAAGATAATTTGTAACGAGAAACAAGTAACAAAAGTAATAAAGTGCAGCAAGGTGGCACAATCCTTGTTGTAGCAAAGGACAAGTCTGGACAAACTCTTATATAAGGAAAAGCGCTCCTGAGGACACATGGGAATATCGTCAAGCTAGTTTTCATCACGTTCATATGATTCGCGTTCGGTACTTTGATAATTTGATATGTGGGTGGACCGGTGCTTGGGTGTTGTTCTTACTTGAGCAAGCATCCCACTTATGATTAACCTCTATTCCAAGCATCCGCAACTACAAGAAAAGTACATTAAGGTAAACCTAACCATAGCATGAAACATGTGGATCCAAATCAGCCCCTTACGAAGCAACGCATAAACTAGGGTTTAAGCTTATGTCACTCTAGCAACCCATCATCTACTTATTACTTCCCAATGCCTTCCTCTAGGCCCAAATAATGGTGAAGTGTTATGTAGTCGACGTTCACATAACACCACTAGAGGCTAGACAACATACATCTCATCAAAATATCGAACGAAAACCAAATTCACATGACTACTAATAGCAAGACTTCTCCCATGTCCTCAGGAACAAACGTAACTTCATGTTCATAATCAGAGGGGTATTAATATGCATATAGGATCTGAACATATGATCTTCCACCAAATAAATCAACTAGCATCAACTACAAGGAGTAATCAACACTACTAGCAACCTACTGGTACCAATCCCGGACTTAAAGATAAGAATTGGATACAAGAGATGAACTAGGGTTTTGAGAGGAGACGGTGCTGGTGAAGATGTTGATGGAGATTGCCCTCTCCGGATGAGAGGAGCGTTGGTGATGATGATGGCGATGATTTCCCCCTCCCGGAGGGAAGTGTCCCTGGCAGAACAGCTCTGCCGGAGCCCTAGATTGGTTCCGCCTCGTGGCGGCGGAGTTTCGTCCCGAAAGGTTGCTTATGATTTTTTCCTCGACGAAAGACCTCATATAGCAGAAGATGGCCACCAGAGAGCCAGCAGGGGGCCCATGAGGCAGGGGGCGCGCCCTGGGGGGTAGGGCGCGCCCCCACCCTCGTGGCCAGGTGTGTCCCCCTCTGGTGAACTTCTTCCGCTCAATATTTTTTATTATTTCCCAAAATGGCTTTTGTGGAGTTTCAGGACTTTTGGAGTTGTGCACAATAGGTCTCTAATTTTTGCTCCTTTTCCAGCCCAGAATTCCAGCTGCCGGCATTCTCCCTCCTTATGTAAACCTTGTAAAATAAGAGAGAATAGGCATAAGTATTGTGACATAACGTGTAATAACATCCCATAATGCAATAAATATCGATATAAAAGCATGATGCAAAATGGACATATCACTACCCCCCCCCAGGCGCGCCCTCCACCCTCGTGGGCCCCTCGTTTCTCCACCGACGTACTCCTTCCTCCTATATATACCTACGTAGCCCCAAATGATCAGATACGGAGCCAAAAACCTAATTCCACCGCCGCAACCTTATATACCCACGAGATCCCATCTTGGGGCCTGTTCCGGAGCTCCGCCTGATGAAGCTATGTACCTAGGGTAGGGTCATGGACTTGTCCTAACTGCCCTACCCAAGGACATCTCTAGAAGAAATCACTAAATCGACTTGGAGGTGTTCCACTTGACAGACTCGAAGACACTCGACCACGAAGCAACCACTCGACCCGGATTCAACCACTCGACGGCCAGGAGACCTAAAGCCACTCCGCACGCTAACGGTCGGTCATTGAGTAGCTTTTATGGTCATCATAACACTTTATTAGAGGCGTTACCAGTAACACCCAACCTTAATGTACTTTAAACCCTGCATAACTGAGGGCCGGAGGGGTCTGGCAAACTCTATATAAGCCACCCTCCTCCTCAGTGTAAAGGGTTCGCACCCCTGTAATTTACACACTCATAATCCAGTCGACCGCCTCCGGGCTCCAAGACGTACGGCTATTACTTCTTCTGAGAAGGGCCTGAACTCGTAAACCTCGTGTGCTTACAACTACTCCATAGCTAAGATCTTGCCTCTCCATACCTACCCCCTACATTACTGTCAGACTTAGAACCACGACAGTTGGCGCCCACCGTGGGGCAGGTGTCTTAGCAATTCGTTGGAGAAGTTGCGATCTTTTCCGAGCCAAATCATCATGGTTTGTGACGGAGTTTTGGTGGAGGGCCGTGAGATCCGTCTCGGCGCGGTCACGTTCATCGCCGACGACTCCGCTTGGCTTCAGGAGGCCCCGCTCGACGTCGGCGCACTCCCTGTCCGTGGGGCAACGCACTTTCGCGCGTGCGTCCACGGCGTCCTCTTGCGGCAACCGTCGACCCATCATCGGTCGGCCCCTGTGTTGTCCTCCCTCCCTGTTTCCCGCCGGCGCAAGCGCTCCGGTCGGTCGAGACTCCAGCGATGGGTGAGACACGCGGTGGCACACCAGTCGGCCACCCCTCAAGTCGCGGCGATCGAGCCCGACGAATCCCTCTACGGCCTGTTCGACCTGTCGACTGGCTCCGCAGAGACCGCATCCGAGTGCGACAGCAGTGATCCGGTGGCAGAGGTTCTGATGGTCGATGGACCACGCAGTCCTCCCGGTTTTCCTCGCACCGACGGAGGCGCAGGTGTAGGCGACCCGTCGCATCCCCATGAGGACTATCTCCCCGAGCCTCTCACGTCGCTGCAGAGAGAAGAACATCGTCGCCGGAACATGGATGCACTGCACACTCCTAT
This sequence comes from Aegilops umbellulata, assembly GCA_032464435.1. Taxonomy (NCBI): domain Eukaryota; kingdom Viridiplantae; phylum Streptophyta; class Magnoliopsida; order Poales; family Poaceae; genus Aegilops; species Aegilops umbellulata. The sequence goes on from CP136059.1 coordinate 422,184,259, forward strand.
CGTTGGAGAAACACCCGAGGCTCGTGCCTTGGAGGACGCGCGCCTGGCAAACTTGGCTGAGCTCACTCGACTGGACAACCTCCAACGAGCACTCGACGAGCGTGCGCGACAACGGGTTCCAGAATCCAGTCGACGTCAGCTCTTTCCGCCCCCGCAGGTATATCGAACTCCGATTCAGAATTTAGCAGCTGCAACCCGTATAGCAGAGTCGATTCAGCCTTCCCAGCCAGAGGCTGGCAGAGGCTTGCTGCAGATCAGAGCGTTACTCCGGGCAACAGGAGACCAGAATTCCGTTGTTTCTCAGTCGCGGAACAGGATCCATAGCAGATCCGTTGCTGCAGACACAGTTCAGTCGGCTCATAGCCCAAGATCGCCCCCGAGGCGTGAGGGACGTGACGACCGGCGTGATCAGTACTAGAACCGCGAGCAGTATGATCACCGATTCGATCATGACGATCGACGTCGAGTGCCCACCCCTCCCCCGAGGAGTGGATCGTATGTGCCTCGACAGCAGGATGACAGGCGCCCTCATAGTGTTGGGCGAAGGATTCCAGTCGACCCCAGGGAACCAGGCTTTGATGCGAGATCCATTCTCGTTCAAGGTTTGGTCGACAGGAACAGAGCTCACCGAGAAGGTCGCGACAGAGATGCACCTACCAGCAACCGAGTACATGTTTCGGGGCCAGAATGCTTTAGTAGAGCCATCAGGGCCGCTGTGATTCCTCCCAACTTCAGGTTGGCGACTGGAGTCAGTAAGTTCACTGGTGAGTCCAAGCCCGATACTTGGCTTGAAGACTACCGAGTGGCTATCCAGATTGGCGGTGGCAATGATGAAGTAGCCATGAAGCACCTGCCTCTCATGTTGGAGGGCTCGGCCAGAGCGTGGCTGAATCAGTTAGTGAAAGCACAAGTGCTCCCTAGGTGGTTTTGGTAATTAATGTCAACATATCTCTTGGTGGACTAACACTTTTACCTAGTATGTTTCAGATAAGTTCAACAGTGGAGTGGCATGGACTAAAGGATGTGGAACCTGTCGTGGTTTTGTCACGGCAGATGTCCTTGGTGTCAGGACTTAGTCGCGAGGCCAACGCATCCATGTGGTAGCTTGAGAGGGGTTGAGTGGGACGAGAGACGCAGGGCGAATCAACACGCAAGACAAGGATTTAGACATCTTCGGGCCCCGGGAAACATCATCCGGTAAAAACCCTACATGCTGTTTGAGGCTAGGTCTCATTATCATCACGAGGGAGACGCCGTAAACCGGCTCTCCTCTTTGTGTCTAGCCCTAGATATTGTTTCTTGTTGCTTGTCGCTTCTTCCTCCTCTCCGCTTTGGGGAGCCCTGCCCCTCCTTATATATGTTGAAGGGGCGGTTTACATGTGGAGTCCTATTAGGATTAGGACTAGTCTATCTCTAATACAAACCGGATATAAGTCCAGGTCTTAACTCCTTGTAAGACAAATATTCCTCATGCCTTTCCTCTTAAACCGGCCCACCGTTAAACGTGAACCGACCTTCTGGGCCTTGGGCCTTGTCATCCGTCTGTCCCGCACGCCGGATCACCAGTGAGTCATAATGACCAGGTGGGCTGCTTGTAAACTGCCAGGTCAGGGCGGGTGGCCAGTAACTCGCCAAGTGTCAGCGGGGTCTTCAGATAAACCACCAGGTCCGGCCGGGTTAACTTCCGGCCGGTTTACACCGCGGGGTATATCCCCGACATTAGCCCCCAGTTTAATTTGGATTTATCCATGTTAAACTGATCCTGTAAAACAAATACAAGAACAATTGATAGATTATGCTCCGGGTTAAGAATTCTTGTAAACCGGCATCTGATCCTCCTTAATTCCTTGCCATTTCCTTCTTCTAGAAAATCCAAGTCAATAAGCCAGCTTCATACTCAATTTGCTGACATTGGTTTCTCATAGAGAAATATTATGAAGAATAATCCACTTGAGTCGGCTTCCAAAGCGCTGGATTTAAGAAATATGGGTCTTGAAATACTCATCTGATATTCAACTCGTTTGAAGATGCAGAACTTGCCGGTTTATAAAAACTGATAATTCCGGGTCATGATTGTTGCTAACTCTGGTTCATGACTGTTGCCAACGCCGGTTCATGATTATTGATGATGCCGGGTTGCAGACACAGGGTCATAATAATTGGTGATGCCGGGTCAATCTGGTTTACTCGAAACAGAGAATTTGAAAATATTTCTCTGATAATAATATAATACTTGTAGCCCCCAAGTCTTGAATAGAACAAAGTGATGGCTTAAGACTTGTTTCAATATAAATACTGCCACTTGAAATCCATGTTGTTCATCCCAGTCACTAGTAAAAACTGAATAATCCATATTATGTAGCCCCCAAGTGCCGGGTTGTCATGCTTGCAGCAACCTGGGACTTGTAATTGACTGATGCCCATAAAACATCAACCAATGTAGCCCCCAAGGGTCGAGTCATTATGCAATAATGAGCAGGGACTTTATAAATATGATCATGTAGACTTGAGCAGCGATGTGTAGCCCCCAAGGGCCGGCTCATTATGATATGATGAGTTGGGTCTTCATTAAGGCCAAAAACTGACTTTGCATTAGCCCCCAAGTGTCATGGTGCATGCTTGCAGTGACATGAGACTTGCATGTAATCTCAATTTGAATGATGTAGCCCCCAAGTGTCGGGTCGTAAGCCTGCAGCAACTCGGGACTATTCCTTCCATTGTAGAATAAATCATATCCTTTGATAAAATAATAGCCATTGCGCTAAAGCGACTTTGAAAACCTCAATAATACTGGTTATTAATAACCATAATAAAATCCAGCCATGTTGGCTATTCAAGATAATATAATTCAGCATGAAAACCTTATTCATTTAATATCATAATGAAAATTCAACCAAGTTTGGTTATTTGAATAATATAACCCAATGATTTATAAGCACGTCATATATACTGGCGACTTATAGTCCAAAGCCAGGCCGGTTTAATAAACACCGGATAATTTCTCATCATATACTGGCGATTTATCGTCTTAAAGCCAGGCCGGTTTAATAAACACCGGTGACTTATAATCATGCTTTATTCAACCTGTTTCTGCATACAACAAGTTTAAAGTGTCCTGGCGGTTTACCGCCGGACGGGTCATAATGCCCAACATATAACCCAGGTTTATAACCAAGGCTGCACTTAAGAATAATCAAATAGGAAATATATCATACCTGTGACATTGAATCACATCGTTGGTTTACCAACTTTTTGTAATAGGGGTAATAACTCAAATTTTGAGTACTGATAACTCCTTCCATATTGTGTCGGTTTATGATAAAACCGTGTCGGATTGTAATAAGCACCGGATTATCCATATATAATACTGGCGACTTGAGTCAAAACCAGACCGGGCTGATAGTCTCTGGATTATAACTTGATCATGTACTGACAACTTGTAGTTGAAAGCCGAGCCAGGATGATAAACACCGGTTTACTCCATAATAGGATGGTAACAAAAAATCAAACCAGACAGATAGCCTCCGGATTAAGATTTGACCGTGTTCCGTTAATTTGTAATTTGACAGTCGAACCGGTTTAAGAATTGTCGGTTTAAAAACGCAACGAAAGAAATATTTATCAAAACAAAATTTCAAGCAAAGGCAATGATAAAACCATTTGCAAAAAAAGGCTATTGAGCCGATCAAGTGGCGTTACCATGGTCGGACACGACCAAGCCCCCGATAGGCGTAGCTATGGTTCAAGTCAGCCAGGTCCCCAAATGAAACAGTGGCATTATGCCGATCAAGAGGCGTGGCGATAGTTCGGGTTCGACCAAGGCCCCCAAGTGATTCTGTGGCCTTAGGCCGATCAAGAGGTGTGACAGGTTCAGACGTGACCAAGTCCCCAAGTGATCTTGTGGCTTTCGCCAATCAAAAGGTGTTGCATTGGTTCGGATATGACCAAGCCCCCAAGTGACGTTGTGGCATTGCGCCGATCAAGAGGTGTAGCTATGGTTCAGATACGACCAAGCCCCCAAGTGATCAATAATATGATAAGCCAATAGGGCATGATACCCATGTTTGAACCGCGCATCATGGCAGCAGGTCCTCTTTGGCACCTTTTAACTTTTTGCAAGAGATAAATCCTTCTTGAACCGGATGTTAAACCGGATATTGAGAGCTTCAAAGCTTTGTGAGAGACACCTTTCCCTTGAACCGGATTTTAAACCAGAATCTTCATTTTCAGCCGGAAATTTTCTGACGGGCTTTAAACATGAACTTGCGAGAAGCTAATTCCTTTTTGAACCGGACATTGTTAAACCGGATTTGAGCACTTCAGAGCTTTGCAAGAGATAGTTTCCTCTTAAACCGGATTCAAACCAGATATTAAGGGCTTCCTCTTAAACCGGACACTGCTATGTGGGAGACAGGATTTTCCTTAAACCGTACTATAAACCGGAAGCATCATTGTGAGCCAGAATATTTCTGACGGCCTTTAAATATGACAGTATCCTCCGGGGCCGGGTTTCCCTTCAACATTCCGGGGCACTTGAATTTGCTGACACTGGCAAGACTCGCTGCGTCATATCATCGTAGCCCCCCGAGTCTTAAGATGACTCAAGGAGTTATCTTGAAATTCTCCGTACTTGACCATAGAAGAAGGTATATATCATCGGTGTTAATAACACGATGTAAATCCACAGAAGGTTGAGGTGACTGCGGCGGATTATAGATGATCCCGTATGAGCCGTGTCAGCAACTCGTCCAATGGTTCTTTCCAACTGGCTATTTAAAGTTGACCAAACTGTAGTGGCAGCGATTTGTGCGCATGTTCATTGATCCATCCAGTGCAGACGGCGGCTGAATGATAATTTGCCTCCAATGTATTGGAACAAAAACCGGGCTACCCAAGCAGTGACTTGCTCATACTCAATAAATAGCTCATGCAGACAGGTGCGGCCCGGTGTGCTGATGTAGACCAGACCGCAAGGGCGGTAGCGTAAGCCCTTTCGTTGAGCGAATAATTGCAGTGTAAAATGACAATGCTATGCACTCCATATCCGTGATATAACTCCACTTCGGCGGTGAATAATTGTCATGATGTATGTGGATGACAGATGACCTTACTATGTCTGCCACGAATCATGGAACAATTTGTCCTGCACATAAAAACATTAAAGGCAGAATAATGTTTCTCGGAGGAATTAAAGTATGATGATGAAATAAATAGGGCAGATAGCACCTGATATTTTTATCAGACGAACGGGGACGCCGGTGCTGGATAATGCACCGTAGTGCTTTTGGCTTTTTCACAAAAAAAAAATGATCTGATGTGTACTGTTGAGAATGAGTAGTAGTACTAGCTCTCTTATCTTTGAGCGCCCAGCATGATTGAGGTCTTCATGTGGGGAGACAAAGCTGGTGGTTGAAGGCGCTGGCGAGGGCGTGGATGTCGACGGTGACCTGGCGATGCGGCGGTTTAGAAGTAGAAGGGTGCCGGGCGGAACGGCACGCGGCCATGGCCGGTTCAACACAGGAGAAGCGACCCGGTGGACCCATCCACAGTAGCCGGCCAGATTGTACAACAGTCCCGAAAGCTCGACAGTGACCGCGAGGCAGAGCCACAGCGATTATAGCAGGCATCTTGGAGCGGCGGATCACAGTAGCTCAACGTGGCCGTGTTGGCGGCTTTGAAGGCAAGACAGGACCGGCCCGCAGCAGCTCGAAGCGAGCGGTGACCATGGCGACTCAACGGAAGCATGGCCGGCTCGGGGGCGACGAGTTGTGAGAAGGCAATGGGTTGTATGTCCACGGTGGTGGCGACGTGACCGCGTGGGCGTGCTCACATGGGGACGAGGGCGGTTTGACGCACGGTGATGGAGGCGATCGGACCGCTTGAACGACAGCGGGTCAAGGCAGGCTCATGGCGGCGGTTTTGACAGAGGTGACCCGGCGCAGGGACGACTCGTTGGAGCTGATGTTTGACTGCTGCGGCTTCGAAGCAGGGGAACGAACCGGTGGTAACCCTCAGACAGGCGGCGGTTGACGGGGCAGGAGGGATCGGCGAGTCACAGCGTGCAGACCTGTGGCGGCACTCAGGCATGGTGAGAAGATGTTACAGCCCGTGGCCGGTATGCCGTCAATATTTTCCCATGCTATACACAGCCACCGTGTAATGCTGTTGCCCTTGTTTGACCTTCAGTAATAACTTTCCTACAAGCACGGAGACCTTGATTTGCTCTACATGTACTGCTTCAAGTACTAGTTTGTCATAATGAGAGGAACAGATTCCAACGCAGCCGTACGTCCACCTGATTTCTTTATACGATCTCCGAATTGGATTTGGATATGGACAACGAACCGTAAAAACCTGTCAGTCTCGGCGATTTGTACCTCAAGTCGACTGATCTTTGTAATTCCTTCCATCAAGCTTCTAGCGGTAACTACAAGTAGGCGCTTTTACGGGTCCACCTCGGGACAATCCTTGTATGAACCGATCTCAGACATAATGGCTTTTAGCTGACCAGGGCAGTGCCCGATGAATTTCCTATTGATCTCGGCGACTTGCGATTCTGTTGATCTTGACGATTTGTAGTGGCGCATCGACGCTGCCCTAACTTTTTTAAACTCAAATTTCACAGATCGTAAAGCCAGACCAATGAACACAAAGCTCACGCGGATCCTTTTAAACCGGTGTTTCTTCATCCGAAAAAATTATGAACTTCTCTATCCTTGGGAGAGATCCCTCTAAGAACTCAACATCACCGTGCGCAGGCCCCACGGTGGGCGCCAACTGTCGTGGTTTTGTCACGGAAGATGTCCTTGGTGTCAGGACTTAGTCGCGAGGCCAACGCATCCATGTGGTAGCTTAAGAGGGGTTGAGTGGGACGAGAGACGCAGGGCGAATCAACACGCAAGACAAGGATTTAGACAGCTTCGGGCCCCGGGAAACATCATCCGGTAAAAACCCTACATGCTGTTTGAGGCTAGGTCTCATTATCATCACGAGGGAGACGCCGTAAACCGGCTCTCCTCTTTGTGTCTAGCCCTAGATATTGTTTCTTGTTGCTTGTCGCTTCTTCTTCCTCTCCGCTTTGGGGAGCCCTGCCCCTCCTTATATATGTTGAAGGGGCGGTTTACATGTAGAGTCCTATTAGGATTAGGACTAGTCTATCTCTAATACAAACCAGATATAAGTCCAGGTCTTAACTCCTTGTAAGACAAATATTCCTCATGCCTTTCCTCTTAAACCGGCCCACCATTAAACGTGAACCGGCCTTCTGGGCCTTGGGCCTTGTCATCCGTCTGTCCCGCACACCGGATCACCAGTGAGTCATAATGACCAGGTGGGCTGCTTGTAAACTGCCAGGTCAGGGCGGGTCGCCAGTAACTCGCCAAGTGTCAGCAGGGTCTTCAGATAAACCGCCAGGTCCGGCCGGGTTAACTTCCGGCCGGTTTACACCACGGGGTATATCCCCGACAGAACCCCTTCAAGATGCTAAGGACAAAGGATTGACTCAAGCTTCAAGATCAAGACTCTATATTTTCTATTTTAGTGATCCAAGATCACATTGACTCTATAGGAAAATCCAATACTATCAAGGAGGGATGAGGTGTTGCTTAATGAGCCTCTTGCTTCATGTGCTTAGTGATATGCTCCAAAATCCTCAACTACCTTTCCATATCCACATATGGCCTAAACCAAAAGTCAAACTCGGCCCCACCGATTCTTTCTATCCGGCGCCACCGAGTTTCACATGTCATAGCCACTGCCACAAACCCTAGCAAATCGGTTTCATCGATAGGGATCTCGGTCTCACCGAGATGGGATTGTAATCTCACTGTGTATGTTCATTGCTAAAATCGGTCTCACCGAAATTGAGCAATCGGTACTACCGAGATTACAATGCAAATCCTCTGGTAAGCCTATTACCAAAATCGGCCCCGCCGAGTTTGTGTAATCGGTCACACCGAGTTTGCCTGACCAACTCTCTGGTTAGCTTATTACCAAAATCGGTCCCACCGAATTTGTGTAATCAGTCACACCGAGATTACGTTATGCCGTAACCCTAACCATATTGGTCCTACCGAGTTGCATCTCAGTCCCACCGAAAATCCTAACGGTCACTAGGTTTGCTAAATCGGTCCGACCGAGTTTAACGATTCGGTCCCACCGAGTTTGGCAAATTGTGTGTAACGGTTAGATTTTGTGTGGAGGCTATATACCCCTCCACCCACTCTTCATTCATAGAGAAAGCCATCAGAACAGATCTTCACTTCCAATACACATTTTCTGAGAGAGAACCACCTACCCTTGTGTTGAGATCAAGATATTCCATTCCTACCATATGAATCTTGATCTCTAGCCTTCCCCAAGTTGCTTTCCACTCAAATCTTCTTTCCACCAAATCCAAATCCTGTGAGAGAGAGTTGAGTGTTGGGGAGACTATCATTTGAAGCACAAGAGCAAGGAGTTCATCATCAACACACCATTTGTTACTTCTTGGAGAGTGGTGTCTCCTAGATTGGCTAGGTGTCACTTGGGAACCTCCGACAAGATTGTGGAGTTGAACCAAGGAGTTTGTAAGGGCAAGGAGATCGCCTACTTCGTGAAGATCTACCGCTAGTGAGGCAAGTCCTTTGTGGGCGACGACCATGATGGAATAGACAAGGTTGCTTCTTCGTGGACCCTTCGTGGGTGGAGCCCTCCGTAGACTCGCGCAACCGTTACCCTCCGTGGGTTGAAGTCTCCATCAACGTGGATGTACGATAGCACCACCTATCAGAACCACGCCAAAAACATCCGTGTCTCCAATTGCGTTTGAATACTCCAAACCCTTCCCTTTACATTCTTGCAAGTTGCATGCTTTACTTTCCGCTGCTCATATACTCATTGCATGCTTGCTTGATATGTATTGTGTTTGTTAAACTTGTGCCTAAACTCCACTTGAACTTAAGAATATTAAAAACTACAAGTTTTGGCACTTAGTGTCTAATCACCCCCCCCCCCCTCTACACACCTCTTCTCGATCCTCACAGTTAGCACCCAACAACATTTACATTTGGGAAGATCTCGCCTGAGTGTTTGTCACCACATTTGAAGGAACATGCAAGCGACCGACAGGGCTAACGGAACTGCGGTCTTGCGTGCAGAAGCCGAATGGAACTTTGAGGGATTACATCCAGAGATGGATCACATTACATCACACGGTAGAGAATGTGCCTAATCACCAAGCAGTCTGTGCCTTCAAAGAAGGCGTCAAGTATAGAGAACTGAATCTGAAATTCGGTCGAACCGGAGACATGTCTCTGAATTGGATGATGGAGATTGCCACCAAGTACGCTAATGGTGAAGATGAGGATCGACTCCGGAGTGGAAAGCACAAGTCAGTCGCCCAAGAAACCGGAGGAGGAAATTCCAATCGGAAACAGAAGCGGAAAGCCGAGCCAGCTGCTCCCAGGGAAGCCTTGGCTGTAACTCAAGGAAAGTTTAAGGGGAAGCCCAAAGGACCTTGGAACCCCAAGAAAGTTAAAGACCAAGACGGAAATGATGTGTTGGATTTGCCATGTCACATCCACACCAAAAAAGATGAAGAGGGTAAACTTATTTACCTGAAACATACCACTTGACAGTGTCGGCTCTTGATCCAGTAGTTCCAGGGCAAACAGCCCAAAGATAAAGAAAAGGAGTCGAACAAGGTTGAGGACAAGGAAGATAGTGATGATGGATACCCTCAGGTCAATTCCACCCTGATGATTTTTGCTGATGTTGAAAGCAAAAGTCGACTGAAAGTTATCAACCGTGAGGTGAATATGGTTGCTCGGGCGACACCCAGTTATCTGAAGTGGTCTCAGACTGCCATCACATTTGACCAGTCTGATCACCCAACGCACATTGCCACCCTTGGGAGGCAAGCTTTGGTGGTCGACCCAGTTGTTGAAGGCACTCGACTGACAAAAGTCTTGATGGATGGTGGCAGTGGTTTGAACATACTGTATGCTGAGACGTTGAAAGGGATGGGCATTCCGATGTCCAGACTCAGTACCAGCAACATGAGTTTCCACGGAGTCATTCCTGGGAAGAAGGCTGAGTCACTCGGCCAAATTGCTCTTGATGTAGTTTTCGGTGATTCCAAGAATTACCGCAAAGAAAAGTTGACGTTCGAAGTTGTGGATTTCCAGAGTGCTTATCACGCTATTTTGGGCAGGCCAGCTTATGCACGCTTCATGGCTCGACCATGTTATGTGTATCTCAAATTGAAGATGCCTGGTGCCAAAGGTGTGATCACTGTTACGGGCAATCGGAAGAAAGAAGAAGAGTGTTTTCAGAAAGGCTCAAAGATCGTTGATGCTCAGATGGCAGTGGTGGAGCTACAGGAGTACCAGAAAACTGCAGACCCGAGTGATTTTTTGCGAGCCAAGAAGCCCGCTATAGAATCAGCTTTTCAGTCCTCTGGTGAAACGAAACCAGTTCACATTCACCCGACCGATCCCAGTGCTGCTCCGACTCATATCTCAACAACGCTCGACTCCAAATAGGAAAAAGTGCTCGTCCAGTTCCTCCGTGAGAACTGGGACATCTTCGCATGGAAGCCTTCTGACATGCCGTGTGTTCCCAGGGGGCTGGCTGAGCACCGCCTACGAGTCGACCCAAAAGTGAAACCTGTCAAAGAACATCTCCGACGGTTCGCCGTCCAAAAGAGAAAGGCTATTGGTGAGGAGGTGGCTCGGCTCTTAGCAGCGGAGTTCATCCGAGAGATTTACCACTCTGAGTGGCTCACCAACGTTGTCATGGTCCCCAAGAAGGACAAGTCACTTCGCATGTGCATTGACTTTAAACACATCAATCGGGCCTGCCCGAAAGATCATTTTCCTCTCCCCCGCATCGACCAGGTAGTCGACTCGACAGCGGGATGTGAGCGACTGTCTTTTTTAGATGCCTATTCCGGGTACCATCAGACCCGTCTGTATGGACCCGACGAGATCAAAACAGCTTTCATCACTCCGTTCGTGTGCTTTTGTTATGTTACCATGCCATTCGGCCTCAAGAACACCGGAGCCACGTTCATGAGGATGATTCAGAAGTGTTTGCTCACTCAAATCAGTCGGAATGTGGAAGCATACATGGATGATATTGTGGTCAAGTCACGGAAGGGTTCCGACCTGCTGACTCACCTTGCTGAAACCTTTGCCAACCTCAGGAGGTATGATATCAAGCTTAATCCATCGAAGTGCACATTCGGAGTTCCTGGCGCAAAGTTACTCGGTTTTCTTGTTTCCGAACGGGGAACTGACGCCAATCCATAGAAAGTCGGTACTATACTCCGGATGAAACGTCCTGTGCGAGTGCACGACGTCCAGAAGCTTACTGGTTGCTTGGCCGCTTTAAGTCGATTCATCTCTCGTCTCGGTGAAAAGGCATTGCCTCTTTACCGACTGATGAAGAAGTCAGACAAGTTCGAGTGGACCCCTGAAGCTGATGCAGCGTTTGCAGAGCTCAAAGCTCTGCTCTCCACCCAGCGGGTGCTTGCTGCCCCAATCAGCAAAGAGCCTTTGCTGCTTTACATCGCAGCCACGGGACAAGTCGTCAGTACGGTACTTACGGTCGAACGGGAAGAAGAAGGAAAGGCCTTCAAAGTTTAGCGCCCAGTATATTATGTTTCTGAAGTTTTGACCCCGTCAAAGCAAAGATACCCTCATTATCAGAAGCTTGTATATGGGATTTATATGACCACAAAGAAGGTTGCTCACTACTTCTCTGATCATTCCATTACAGTCGTTAGCGACGCTCCATTGTCAGAGATCCTGCACAACAGAGATGCAACTGGTCGAGTGGCAAAATGGGCGATTGAACTCCTTCCCCTAGATATCAAGTTTGAGGCAAAGAAAGCTATCAAGTCCCAAGCAATAGCGGATTTCGTCGCCGAGTGGATTGAACAGCAGCTGCCGACTCAAGTTCACTCGGAGCACTGGACCATGTTCTTTGACGGTTCCAAGATGCTGAATGGTTCCAGTGCTGGGGTAGTATTGGTTTCCCCCCCGAGGAGATAAGCTCAGATATGTTCTTCAAATCCACTCTGATTCCTCCAATAACGAAGCAGAATATGAGGCACTTTTGTATGGGTTGCGCATGGCCATTTCACTCGGCATCCGTCGCCTCATGGTCTATGGCGACTCAGATTTGGTGGTTAATCAAGTAATGAAGGAGTGGGACGTAAGAAGTCCAGCCATGACTGGTTATTGCAATGCGGTGAGAAAGCTGGAGAAGAAATTCGAGGGGTTAGAACTTCATCACATACCCCGACTGAAAAATCAAGCAGCTGGTGATTTGGCAAAAATAGGTTCCAAGAGGGAAGCCATTCCCAGCAACGTGTTTTTGGAACACATCCACACACCTTCAGTTCAAGAGGATCCCTTCACTGAAGAAACCCCGCAGTCAAAAAGTGCCTCGGATCCGACTGAAGTTGAAATTCCAGTTGTGGTCGACCTGATCATGGAAGTTTTGGTCATCACTCCTGACTGGACGGTACCGTACATCGCGTACATCCTAAGGAAAGAACTCCCAGAAGACGAAGAAGAGGCTCGACATATCGTCCGTCGATCCAAGGCCTTTACAGTCATAAAGGGACAGTTGTATAGAGAAAGCGCGACTGGAGTCAGCCAGAAGTGTATAACACCAGAAGAAGGTCAGAGAATCCTTAATGATATCCACTCGGGGACCTGTGGTCATCATGCGTCCTCTCAGACCATTGTGGCTAAAGCATACCGAGCGGGGTTTTACTGGCCAAGAGCAAATGAAATGGCGAAAGAGATAGTCGACAAATGCGAAGGATGTCAGTTCTACTCCAACATGTCCCACAAACCCGCGTCAGCCCTTAAGACCATTCCACTCGTCTGGCCCTTCGCTATTTGGGGATTGGATATGGTTGGACCACTGAGAACAAGCAGGAGCGGATCACTCATGTGTTAGTGGCAGTCGACAAGTTTACTAAATGGATTGAAGCTAAGCCTATCAAGAATCTCGATGCCTGCACTGCTATCAGTTTCATCAGAGAGTTGATATTCAGATATGGAGTTCCGCATAGCATCATCACTGATAATGGGTCAAACTTTGATTCAGACAACTTCAGAGCTTTTTGCGCCTCTCAAGGCACATGAGTCAACTACGCTTCAGTCGCTCACCCTCAGTCGAATGGACAAGCGGAAAGGGCAAACGGTCTGATTCTCAAAGGACTGAAACCCCGACTGATGCGCGATCTCAAGCACGCAGCAGGCGCATGGGTCAACGAGCTTCCATCAGTTCTTTGGGGATTGAGGACCACCCCGAACCGGTCGACTGGAAGAACCCCATTCTTTCTGGTATACGGAGCTGAGGCAGTTTTGCCGAGTGACCTGCTTCACAATGCACCCCGAGTCGAGCTCTACTCTGAAGATGAAGCAGAACAAGCCCAACAGGACGCAGTCGACCTCCTGGAAGAAGAAAGAGAAATGGCCATGATCCGATCGACCATCTATCAGCAAGACTTGCGTCGATTCCATGCCAGAAATGTGAAGAGTCGAGCCTTCCAAGAAGGAGACTTGGTCCTCCGAGTGGATCAAAAGAAACCACACAAGCTCGCTCCTACTTAGGAAGGCCCCTTCATCGTCACCAGAGTCCTCCATAATGGAGCGTACCACCTTTACAACGTCGATCGCGAGATTGACGAGCCATGAGCTTGGAATGCGGAGCTACTCCGCCCCTTTTACACTTGAATTCTCACTCGGATGATATGTAATAAGAAAAAAATTTGTAGTTTATTTATCAAAGACAAGAGTGTTATAATATTCCTAGTGATTGTTGTTGCTTCTGTTTGCGTAAGAAATCCCCCAGTGGGTGGCTTAGCTGCGAATCCGTTTCGCCTAAGTTTGTAAAAAATCCTACCGAGTGGTGAGCAAGTCTCTCACTCGGAGGCTTAGCTGCGAACCCGTTTCGCCTAAGTATTTGAAAATCCTACCGAGTGGTGAGCCAGCCTCCCACTCGGGGGCTTAGCTGCAGTCCAGTACTCGCCTAAGTTTGAAAAAATCCTACCGAGTGGTGAGCCAGCCTCCCACTCGGGGGCTTAGCTGCAGTCCAGTACTCGCCTAAGTTTGAAAAAATCCTACCAAGTGGAAAGCGACCCTCCCACTCGGGGGCTTAGCTGCAGTCCAGTACTCGCCTAAGTTTGAAAAAACCCTACAGAGTGGTGAGCCAGCCTCCCACTCGGGGGCTTAGCTGCAGTCCAGTACTCGCCTAAGTTTGAAAAAATCCTACCGAGTGGTGAGCCAGCCTCCCACTCGGGGGCTTAGCTGCAGTCCAGTACTCGCCTAAGTTTGAAAAAATCCTACCGAGTGGAGAGCGACCCTCCCACTCGGGGGCTTAGCTGCAGTCCAGTACTCGCCTAAGTTTGAAAAAATCCCACCGAGTGGAGAGAGAACCTCCCACTCGGGGGCTTAGTTGCAGTCCAGTACTCGCCTAAGTTTGAAAAATCCTACCGAGTGGAGAGCAATCCTCCCACTCGGGGGCTTAGCTGCAGTCCAGTACTCGCCTAAGTTTGAAAAATCCTACCGAGTGGAGAGCAAGCCTCCCACTCGGGGGCTTAGCTGCGAATCCGTTTCGCCTAAGTATTTAAAAATCCTACCGAGTGGTGAGCCAACTTCCCACTCGGGGGCTTAGCTGCAGTCCAGTACTCGCCTAAGTTTGAAAAATCCTACCAAGTGGTGAGCCAGCCTCCCACTCGGGGGCTTAGCTGCAGTCCAGTACTCGCCTAAGTTTTAAAAATCCTACCGAGTGGAGGGCAAACCTCCCACTCGGGGGCTTAGCTGCAGTCCAGTACTCGCCTAAGTTTTGAAAATCCTACCGAGTGGAGAGCAAACCTCCCACTCGGGGGCTTAGCTGCAGTCCAGTACTCGCCTAAGTTTTAAAAATCCTACCGAGTGGAGAGCAAACCTCCCACTCGGGGGCTTAGCTGCAGTCCAAAGTACTCGCCTAAGTATTTAAAAATCCTACCAAGTGGAGAGCAACCCTCTCACTCAGGGGCTTAGCTGCAGTCCAAAGTACTCGCCTAAGTATGAAATCCATCCCGATCCGCAAGGACGACGAGATGCAGGTCGACTGCTACCTTCTCCTTCGGAGCTGCGCAACAAGTACAACGTGTGCTCCATCCCGATCCGCGAGGACGACGAGGTGCAGGTCGACTGCAACCTTCTCCTTTAGATCTATGCCACAAATACAAAAGTTGCCTCGAGTGAAGAACAAGTTCCACTCGACGGAGAATTCACGAAGAACAAAGTTTGCTCGAAGGCAAAGGCAAGCATATTCAACGATAAACCAAATTTGGATAAATCCTAAAGGTCCCAGACCGCAGATCGAAGTGCTCGGGCAGTCAGCCCTAAAGAGTTTAACGGTTACAAAAATCACTCGGCATTCCGAGGCAAATTTAAGGTGGAGCATAAAAGTTTGTTCACTCCGCATGAGGAGGATTGGCAGGCTCGACGAATTTGTCCAGGTCGACGCCGTCGGCGATCCGAGTGGCTGCAGCAATGAAAGTCTCCATGAAAGATCAGAAGTCATGCTTCTGGGTGTTGGCGACCTTGATTGCTGCCAGCTTATCTTGTCACGCCTCCTTGCAGTGGACACGGACCAAAGACAGAGCCACGTAGCACCACACCGGGCAGAAGATTTCTTCCACTCCTGCACTCAACCAGGGATCTCGTTAAGTCGAGTCATCAGAGTCTCGAGATCATTCTGGAACGTGGCCCTTGGCCAAAGTGCCGTGTTGATCTGTGACGTGGCGACCTTCAGTCGAGCCAAGTAGTCCACAACACCGTCGATGCGGGATTCCAGTGGGAGCAGGTTCATGGCAGTTTCATGTTTCACGGGAGAGTTGATGGGGTCCAAACCTGGCTCAATCCACCCAGTCTCCTCCTCGAAGTTCTGGCAAAACTCTGCATTCAGAATTCGAGGATAAGCCAATTTTCGTATGCTGAGTCGACAAAGAAAAATCAGTCGGAACAAAATGTATACCTTCAAGCTTGATGAACAACTTCTTGGCAAGGCTCCTCAGATAGCTCTCCAGATCGTCCCTCCTGCGAGCGATGCCTTCCATCTTCTCGTTCAGGTTGACCTTGTCCTTCTTCAAGCACGTGACCTCCTTGTTGGCTTCGGCCAGGGCAAATTTCATCTTGGCGTTCTCTTCTTCCAATTGACCGACTGAAGCCAGCTTCTGTTCAGCCAGAGCAGTTCTGTCGTCAGCTTTCTTCTGAGCAGCAGCCAAATCTTGATCCTTCTTCGCCAGGGCTTCGTTCAGTTTTTCTGCAAAGAAATGGTGCTTGATTCAGAAAGAAGCAGAAGGGTACCCAAGCCTAAGACAAACCAGTCGACAAGCTCGTCCTACCATTGGCGTCGTCCTTGGCCTTTTGCAGCTCGGTCTTGGCCAATTCCAAGTCAAGGTTTAGTTGGATCTGCTGTTTCTCCAAGTCAGCAAAACGAGCTCCAAGATCACAAGATTTCTGCAATCAGGGAGGAGAAGTTATTTTACAGCAAAAAACAACAAAGACAATAAATGTTAAGACTACGGTCGACTGCCCGCAATCCACCATAGTATCGGGGACTACACCCAGTGGGTGCACTTAGCGTGCCCCCACCGGTTCAGTTAACACTCGATGAGAACCTTTCGGCGCGAGTGTAAAAAAACAACAGGTTGCTCGGACCATAGTCGACTACCAGCAGTCGACCACGGTCTCGGAGACTACACCCAGTGGGTGCACTTGGCGTGCCCCCACTGGTTCAGTTAACACTCGGCATGGCCAGACCAGACCGAGCGAAGGAGTTCAACATTCAAGACTACAGTCGACTGCCAGCAGTCCACCACAGTCTCGGGGACTACACCCAGTGGGTGCACTCAGCGTGCCCCCACTAGTCCAAAAATTCAATCGACACACCCAGTGGGTGTACAGATGCAAAGATCTTCGGAAAGAGAGTCTTCATATAGCATATCCTAACAGAACAAGCGGTGACCGACTAAACTGAACATTGCTTTCGAGAGTCGAGCTGCCATCATAGGCGGCCTGGCTGGCGTCCCGCACCGTCTTCATCTTCTCCATCATAATGGCCGCCTGGCGTATGGCTTCCTTGGCAGCATTCACTTCGTCCTCTGGGACATGGTGGGTGGCAAAAACTGAAGGTGGGTCGGCAGGATCTTGAGCAGTCGACGAAGAAGGCAGGGCACTCGACAATGGTACGTCGAAGGTAACAAAACCCCGATTGGCATCACCAGCGTCCTGAACGACTGGTTCCGCTATCGGCGTCGACTGTGGCACCTTGCTGGCAGGAGCTTTCCTATTTTTCCTTGTCAAAGGCCTCTCAGGCTCTTCGTCGTCGTCGTCGGGGAGGTCAATAATGTTAGGAGATGTTCAAAGATCAATCGCCAAAATTACATCACCCAATGGTACACATTGCAGTTGAGTCGACCAAATAAAGACAGAATGGCAGAAATTATACCCAGATTGAAAGTGACTGCATCCTCCATTGCCTCATCCTCATCCCTGTAAGCTGAGGTCCCGGAAATAACAGCGCTGCCAGTTCCAAAGTTCGTCTGGTTAAATCAAGAAAAAAATAAACAGCACGGGACGTCGAGCGAATACAAAAGGAGACACTCACGCAGAAGCGACGGGGATGTCGATCTTAATCTTCGGCAACGCCTTTCGAGGCTTCTGCTCTGCAACTTTGGGATGCTTTGACACTTTTTCAGTTGGGGTTGGTGAAGATGTCCGAGGACGCTTTGAAGACTAACCAGTCCGGGCAATCGCCTTTTCACGGGCGCTCGGTCGTTCTTGGTCAAGCTTGGATCGCCTCTCCCTACGAGGAGGTGACTCGACTTCTTCTTCGTCACTTGAGTTGTCGCTTTCTTCGTCCCCTTCTCTGTCAGAATGCCACTCGCCACTGTCACCGCCGCTCGTCTCTCCTTCCGGGTCTTGCTCTTGCTCTCCGTTGGGCACTGAGTACATTTCGGTAAGGGCCTGAAAGAAAGCAGGAAGAATAAAGTCAGTCGACGCAGTATAGACAGGTGCGCGAGTGAATTCGGATTATAATCAAAAGCTCAGAATCGTACCTTCTCTGGTTCATGGGACTGGTCGAATGGAGGAACTCCTGGCTCCCCTGGGGTTGTCCTTGTTTCCGGTGATGCCCGACAGCCACCCCTCTAGTGTGTCGTCATCGACCTCCTCCGGGTGAATCCGAGTGGTGTCATCAAGACCTGAATACATCCACATTAGATGGTCTCGAGCTTGAAGGGGCTGGATGCGCCGCCAAAGGAAAACCTCCAAGAGATCCATACTAGTGATCCCGTCACGGATAAGCTGGACCACTCGTTCGACCAGCACCTTGACTTGCGCCTTCTCCTCCGGGATCACCTTCAAAGATGAGGGTTTCCTCACTCGGTCCATGGTAAAAGGAGGGAGGCCAGTCGACTGCCCTGGCATCGGCTGGTCCTTGCAGTAAAACCATGTCGACTGCCATCCACAGACCGGGTCGGGAAGAATCATGGCCGGAAAGGAACTTTTCCCTCTCATATGAACACCAAGACCCCCACACATCTGAATCACTTGTGTTCTCTCGTCACTCGGATTGGCCTTTTTCACCATCTGAGAACGACAGGTGAAAATGTGCTTGAAAAGGCCCCAGTGAGGCCGACAACCCAAGAAGTTCTCGCACAAAGACACGAAAGCAGCAAGATACACGATTGTGTTGGGAGTGAAGTGGTGGAGTTGTGCCCCAAAGAAATTCAGAAATCCTCGAAAGAAAGGGTGAGGAGGCAAGGAAAACCCACGGTCGACGTGAGTGGCAAGGAGAACACGCTCACCCTCCCGAGGTTGCGGCTCGGATTCCTTCCCCGAAAGCCGCGCCGATCCATGGGGGATCAGTCCTCCGTCGGCTAGGTCATCGAGGTCTTCTTGGAGAATCGTCGAGCGGATCCAGTCGCCCTGGATCTAGCCCTTCGGCAGGCCGGCTCATGAGGAAGATCCACCCCGACTGGTCGCCTTCCCCTTCGCCTTTGCCATCGCCTTCTTCGCCCGCTCTAGAGCCACCGTCTTCTCCTTCCCCATCGTCACTGGCGAGACGCGTACGGAGCGGCGGCACTGGGGTGAGAGTGAGCACGACGAAGAAGCCTGAAGAGGAGAAGAGGAAATGAGAACGCACTGTTCAAGAAACCCCGGTCCGACGCCTTATATGAGGTTACTTCCGAGTGGCTGACTGGTAGGCCCGGACGATCCTGTCAAATCCCGCAACAGACGCGCGCGCGATACGTGGTGAAAAAGGCAGCACGGAGATCGAGGCGGCTCCGCCCTATCCCATCCGATTACTACGGCCTCCCCCGTCCCGCGCGTTTCCCCAAAATTTGAATCCCGCGAAATCCGCGGGTAGCAGAACAACTTGCCAGACGGAAGATCTCCTCCACACCGTCACTCGGAGCTTTTCAAGTAAAGAAACTCACTCGACAAAAAATTAAGAATGGATCAAGGTGACTGAAAAGGAAGTTGTTGTTATCACTCAGGTTCGTTGATCCGAAACAAGATATGCTCATGGCACGAAAAATGAGTCGGAGAAGTTCTCAACTCCTTCCCCACTCAAACCTCGATCCATTCGGGGGCTAATGATGAAGCTATGTACCTAGGGTAGGGTCATGGACCTGTCCTAACTGCCCTACCCAAGGACATCTCTAGAAGAAATCACCTTTCAATCGACTTGGAGGTGTTCCACTCGACAGACTCGAAGACACTCGACCACGAAGCAACCACTCGACCAGGATCCAACCACTCGACGGCCAGGAGACCTAAAGCCACTCTGCATGCTAACGGTCGGTCATTGAGTAGCTTTTATGGTCATCATAGCACTTTATTAGAGGCGTTACCAGTAACGCCCAACCTTAATGTACTTTAAACCGTGCATAACTGAGGGCCGGAGGGGTCTGGCGAACTCTATATAAGCCACCCTCCTCCTCAGTGTAAAGAGTTCGCACCCCTGTAATTTACACACTCATAATCCAGTCGACCGCCTCCGGGCTCCGAGATGTAGGGCTATTACTTCTTCTGAGAAGGGCATGAACTCGTAAACCTCGTGTGCTTACAACTACTCCATAGCTAAGATCTTGCCTCTCCATACCTACCCCCCTACATTACTGTCAGACTTAGAACCACGACACCGCAGGAGGGGGCATCGATCACGGAGGGCTTCTACATCAACACCATAGCCTCTCCGATGATGTGTGAGTAGTTTACCTCAGACCTTCGGGTCCATAGTTATTACCTAGATGGCTTCTTCTCTCTTTTTGGATCTCAATACAATGTTCTCCCCCTCTCTCGTGGAGATCTATTCGATGTAAGCTTCTTTTGCGGTGTGTTTGTTGAGACCGGTGAATTGTGGGTTTATGATCAAGTTTATCTATGAACAATATTTGAATCTTCTCTGAATTCTTTTATGTATGATTGGTTATCTTTGCAAGTCTCTTCGAATTATCAGTTTGGTTTGGCCTACTAGATTGGTTTTTCTTGCAATGGGAGAAGTGCTTAGCTTTGGGTTCAATCTTGCGGTGTCCTTTCCCAGTGATAGTAGGGGCAGTAAGGCACGTATTGTATTGTTGCCATCGAGGATACCAAGATGGGGTATTTATAATATTTCATGAATTTATTCCTCTACATCATGTCATCTTGCTTAAGGCGTTACTCTGTTTTCTTGAACTTAATACTCTAGATGCATGCTGGATAGCGGTCGATGAGTGGAGTAATAGTAGTATATGCCGGCAGGAGTCGGTCTACTTGTCTCGGACGTGATGCCTATATACATGATCATACCTAGATATTCTCATAACTATGCTCAATTCTGTCAATTGCTCAACGGTAATTTGTTCACCCACCGTAGAATACTTATGCTCGTGAGAGAAGCCACTAGTGAAATCTATGGCCCCCGGGTCTATTCTCATCATATCAATCTCCATCACTTTATTATTTCTTTGCTTTTTTACTTTACCTTTTATTTTTACTTTGCATCTCTATACCAAAAATACCAAAAATATTATCTATCATCTCTATCAGATCTCACTCCCATAAGTGATCGTGAAGGGATTGACAACCCCTAATCGCATTGGTTGCGTTGAGCTATTTGTTTTGTGTAGGTACGAGGGACTCGCACGTAGCCTCCTACTGGATTGATACCTTGGCTCTCAAAAACTGAGGGAAATACTTACTCTACTCTGCTGCATCACCCTTTCCTCTTCAAGGAAATCCAACGCAGTGCTCAAGAGGTAGCAGGAAGATTTCTGGCGCCGTTGTCGGGGAGGTCTGCGCAAAAGTCAACATACCAAGTACCCATCACAATCCCTTATCTCCCGCATTACATTATTTGCCATTTGCCTCTTGTTTTCCTCTCCCCCACTTCACCCTTGCCGTTTTATTCACCCTCTCTTTTCCGTTTGCCTTTTCTCGCTTGCCTTGTCGTCATGGCTAGTCTTATATCTTATCCGTTGTCTCCATGTATATACGGTATCCCCTGTAAATAATATCCTTGTACAGTCCTATGAGGAACAAATCCGGAAGAATATAAGTGAAAGCAGTTTGATGCAGGCGGGCTCTCTGATCAATACTGAGGTCATACATCTCTAGCTAACAGATTACTACATGGATCAACCCAGACGACTACATGGATCTCTTACATGTTGCTACATGGATCAACCCAACCAGATTACTACATGGATCAACCCATCTTTAGTAGGCAAAGATTAAGTACCTGGATCAAGCTTCCCGCAAAAAAAATAAAGTACCTGGATCAAGCAAAAATAATACAGTACCTTGACGTCGTTAGACCAACGCGGCATGCTGCCTACCGCATGGTCTGCCATGGTTGCCGGTCATGCATGCACATCACCACACGTTGCAGGCAGCAGAGGTCGTTGAGTGGAAGCCGCCCATGTGCCATGATCGATGAGCCCACCACCACCGCTGGAGTCGACCACGGAATAGAGGGAGATGGATTGGGCGGCCACACTAATCAAGATCAGGCGTGAGCCCCTGCGACACTACCGCAGCCCATGCGCCCAAGTGACCGATGCAAACCATGGTTGGGCTGCATTGGGCGACCTCGATGAAGGCGAGCGAGGCGCGGCGTCGGCATCGGGCGGGGCTGGGCGGCGCGAGGCGTGTGGCCGAGGCGACGGCATGGGCGGGGAACCCTAGACAGAAATCGAGGGACTCTCAGCCCTCCTCACCTCAGCCCCAATCTCCATCCCAGCGTGGCTCCGCCGTGGGCTGGGGAAGCAGCAAGATGAGGCGGGGAGGTAGCACGAGAGGGGCGGCGGCGGACGCAGAGACGGATCGATGGGATTTAGGTTAGGTCTGCATGGAGTCGTGAAAAGTACTCCGGTTTTCTTTGGTGTCGGGAGGGACGAAAAAAATCTACGAAAAAAACTCAAGGTGGGAAGGAGGACGAAAAAAACGATGGTGATGGGACGAAAATTGACCGGCGGAGACTACCAACTGCTCCATTAGGAGTAGAGATGACTAGTGACAGTCCTTCCCGACAATGTCACACAAAAACATGGTTGATGACCATTTGTGATCCGGTTTCGAATTGCAGATAGTCATCTTACCTTTTCCCCAAGGAGTGAACTTGGGCATTGAACCCATGGGAGGATGTGCTTATGACAATGATGCAAACAAGATATTGTTCTCGTAAAATTGTCTGGCTAGGGTCCAGGCCTTTTAAACACCTTTTAGATGTAAACAATAATATTGAAATAGGCAGAGGTGTGAGGACTTACACTTACAACCTTGTACTTGTGAGCGGGGCCTCGTCTTGGTCTACAACATGGCTCTGGTAGACACATGTTACGTGTGCTCACGACACGATGAAGTAGGGGATGTGTCCAAAGTACGTAACAACTAGTTCATGAAATGAATTGAGAGTCAGCTGTCCAACTATTGTAACTCACCTCCTGTTTAAGTGCAACGAAGTGGCCGAGTTATGGCGCCTTTTTGGATGAGATTATGAAGAGGGCATGCGACGTCGACATGGCAGGTGAAGCTGTACTAGACTTTTTTATATTCAAACTCATGTACAAGACCTTGGTTTTCTCGGTCAGAATAATATACATGAAATAATAGCCATCTCCTATTAGTACCTTTGGTAGGAAAGAAGGAAAATCGCCCATGGTGAGCAAACACATAATTCTAATCAAATAGTATCAACCATCAAAGCTTTAATAACGAATTTTGTCCCCTCATTGGATCCAAAGGCAACGACGAAGAAACATGGGTGGCTGAAACTACCAGCTGGTTTTGTCAAACTTAATTTGGATGCAAATTTTGATCAAGACCTCGTAAAAGGTGCATCTAGACCAGTCTGTTGTGATTCATCTAGTAATTGCCTAGCTGTAGCTAACTGGAAGATCGACGTCTTCATGGATGTACTATCTGCTGAAGCTATGACATTCCGTTGGGGTTTATCTCTAGCCCAAACAGTGGGATGTAACAAGTTATTGATCAACTCGGACAACTTAGAAGCTGTGGAAACTATGAAGAATGGTGGCCGATCAATGGGGAAAGTGGTAGCGATTTTTTATGACTGCTGCAATCTTGATTGCGAGTTTCATCCTACTATTTTTATCATTGTAGTAGAGTAGCTAATGACGTAGCACATGAGTTAGCTAGGATGGCCATGGGAGTTCCTTATCCCCAATTCCAAACACGTTAGTCAGCCCAAGCCCAAAATGGCATTGGTATGACCGTGAGTTAATTGATCGATGCGTACATACTTCCCGTTCCATGTTGTTCTACTCAACAACTACACTCCACCCCTCATCACTTCGTCAAGCTTTTTCCATCGAGCCTCCTATGACCGGCGGTGACGCATGCTACAACCAGATGATCTGCTGCCCCTATTGCCAGACGTCTCCATGGCTGATCTCTCTGCTCCCGAGTCTCATAGCATGGCTCATCCATGTAGGATAATCTTCTCGACCTACGCCACTGATTAGCACCTTCAGAATGTCCTTGATATCACACGGAAGCATTGTTCTTTCGAAGGTAGGCACGTCCCATTCTCTTCCTAGCAAATCCACACCTTGGAAAAGTTGGTGCGGTCCAGCGCTCCTGGTGGTTTCGTTGATCTAGCTCTCAGGATCCAACCATCTGCCCACACATCGATAGTAGACCCGTCCCCTATGCACCAAACAAGGCCGACCTTCAATAGTTCTCGCCCAACACATGATGCTACGCCAAGTGTATGATGTGTTCTTTGGGCATGTGGCGTCCAGAAGTCCCGTCTTTTGAAAATACCGTTCTTCAACACTCTAGCACAAAGAGACGTCGGGTTAGATAGAATCCACCAAGCCTGTTTGCGGAGCAAAATGCTTGGTTGAAAACTTCGAAGTCTCGAAACCCCATGCCTCCCATTTCTCTTGCTCATGCACATTTTGTCCCAACCAATCCAGTGAACCTTGCATTTCCCATTCCCCGCTCCCCACCAATTTTTTGATGAAATAGATGTCAATTTCCGGCATGTTATTTTTTTGGCGAATTTGAAATAGCTTATGGAGAACATAGGAGTCGCTTGAAGCACTGGTTTGATCAACACCTCTCTTCCAGCTCTCGAGCGCCCTTGCATTTGATGAGATTATTGACTAGTTAGATAGACCTCGTGGTTGTAGCACATGCGAACACAATTTTCTTTTCATTCGCGACACAAATATTTTCATAATGTTGATATTGATACTATATTTTAAACATGATAATATTTTATTTATATTTGTTGGAGTGCGATCAACATTTTCCTCCCCCCCATCAAATCGCTCTGCCCTTGCACCTGCTAATAAAAGGGAGAGGAAAGTTATATAAAAAAGTATAGATTTAAATAGTAATATATAGAGAGAAAAGAAAGAAGGTTGGTTTCTCCAAAAAAAAATGTGTATCAATTTTTTTGTACGTCCCCGCTTCCTCAGAATTCCCTATTTGATGCATACTGCGTCAAATAGTCGGGGCACCGCACATGAGGATCGCACCATTGAACGCAATGGGTCGGTCCACGCATAGGCGCTATGTTCCAGTTATAAGAACCTTCTAGAAGGTTCCCAGTTCGTGGTTGGTTTTTGTTGTTGATTTTTTTACTGGTTTTGGTTTTGTTTTCTTCCTTTTTGTTTTTTCATAATTTCAAAAACCATTCATGTTTTAAAAAAATGGATTTCTGCAATTTTTTTGTGTTATAAAAGGAATGTTTGGAATTCGATTTTTTTTCATGTTTTAATAAAATGTTCGGAATTCAATTTTTTTCATGTTTTTCAAAATATGGTTGAAATTTTAAAACTTGTTAAAAAATTCTATAAATGTTTAAATATTTGAAAAAATTATCTGAACTACAAAATTTTGTTCAGGCTTTCAGAAATTCCGCAAGTTTTTCAAAAAATGTTGGAAATTTCGAAAAAATCAGAATTTTGAATAAATGTGCGAGAATTAAAAAAATGTTTGTAATTTGCATTTGTTTTTCACATTTTCCGAAAAATGTTGGAAATTTAAAAAATAGTTCAAAATTTCAGAAAATAATGTTCACTCTTTTTTGAATTTTCCTTCACAATTTCTGAATTGCAAACTACATTTAGGCGCTACAGTATTTTTACGAGCTGCATTGGACCGATGCAGCGTGGCATTAGTTGGCTTGCCTGCCAATGGGCCATCCCAGTTCGCTGCCCGCCTGTGCGTGCTGGTGCTATATGATACAGAATATGTCATATAGGACGACCCCGCGTCCACGGGATTTCTATTCGGCACGTAGGGCGCTGTCAAGCACCCACGCGCATACCTCCCTCGTGCGCAGGGTGTCGGATGGACCAACCCATTTCACGGCTTTTTCTTTTGGTTTTTCCTTCTTTTTGTTCTTTTGTTTTTTTCCTTTTTCCATTTTCTCTTCCCTTTCTTATCATTTTTATGTTTTCTTTTTATTTTATTTTTCCTTCTTTACTTTTTCACTTTTGTTTACGAATTTTCTTTCCAAATTCATAAACATTTTTTTGTTCATCGAATTCAAAAAATGTTTATCAATGTAAAAATGTTCATCAATTCAAAAACTGTTTATTGAATTCATCTTTTTCATTGGGATTGAAAAAATGTTCACTAAACTTCAATTTTTGTGCAGCAAATTAAAAAAAAGTTCATCAAATTCTAAATTTGTTCATTTTTCCAAAAATGTTCATAAATATGAAATTTGTTCATCCATTTTTTTCAACAAAAATCGTGAATACAAAGTTTGTTCATCAAGCTAATAAAATGTTTACCAAAAAATGTCCATGAAAATTGTTCATCAAAGTAAAATATTGTTCATAAAATTTTGAAAATTGTTCATTCTTTTGAAATCCCAAACGATTTTTGAATTCAGTAAAAAAATTTGAATCCGTGAATGTTTTTGAAAGTCAGAATTGTTTCCAAAATCTCAAAGAAAAAAATAGGAGGGAACCTTGCGCCCCACATGGGCCGGCCCAGGAGGGCGTACAGAAAGCCCCCGGCCTCAACTTACCAAAGTTATTCTTCAACACAAAGGAGAAGACAAAATCCGCTCAAAAAAAGGAGAAGGCAAAAAAATCCAAGCCGATAGCCCCCGTAATCGTCTGTCTTCCACACGAAGCAGTCGTCCATCTCCGTGTCCGTCGCCAACACAAACACGAGTGGGGAACTGAAAAACCAATGCGCCGCCGCTCCCCCCCCCCCCCCGCCCCACTCCATTGTTTTTCCCTCTCTCATATCTCGTCGCTTTCCGCTGTGAATTTGTGCTCGATGTATGATTTTACTTGTTGCTTTAGAATGGCCAATTGGTATGCTTGGAATCAAATAAAAATGTTACATTGGTATGCTTGAAATTTATGCTCTATATATGATTTTACTTGTTGCTCTAGAATGAGGATTAACCATCTTCCCTTTCAATATGAGTTTAATGATAATAAAACCTTGGATTCTTACGCTAATGTTGTATATGATTACTATGACGTGAAACAAATAGAAGAACTTGTTGCTTTTAAGGGTGCTTATGAAATTGTTTCTTTGCTTGAAAATATGATGATGCACTTTACAAATCTGAAAATCTTGCCATACTTAAATATTACTATGAAAACTATGAGTGCAATGCTCATATTAATTATTTTATTGAGAGAATGTTTGCTGCCCTGAAAGAGACTAATATTTTGCAGGAATATATAAAAGAAGAAATTGCTGAAACCGTGAGCTCGTTAGATGAAAAAGATGAAGAGGGGAGTGAAGGACATAAGGAGGAAGAGCGGATTGATCGCCCGTACCCACCTTATAACAAGAGTAACTCTTTAACTCATACATTATTTAATTTTCCTTCGTACTTACCGGCGGATGAATGTTATAATCCATTGGATTAGTTTGAAATATCCCTTTTTTGACGAAGTTGATGCTTGCTATGCTTATGGCTATGATGCCACTATGAACTATGCTTAGGTTAATGACCTTATTGATCCGGTTACGAGGTAGTGGGATGGGGAGTTGGTAACTCTAACCTTTTGACAAATAGATGTTTACCGTGTTTTGTCTATTCCTTTGCGTGCTCATGACATGGATGATTTTGTGGGATGAATTGTTCTAAGTCCGTTCAGCATATCAAGTGAATTGGGGTCACCAACGTGGCTAGAAATTGAGGAGTACAAAGGGAATTGAGTCTATGTGTCTGAATGGAGTTTGGGAGAAAACCTGGAAACTACAATTCTCAACTAAGGTGATTTTTTTATGTAGAACCTTAAGGAGGACGCTTCCCTACCGACTCAATCCTCCAAATCGACACATTATGGTTTCTAGACAATGCCCATGTGCAACACAAGTGCAGAGGATGTAACTCACCTACTATTTAAATGCAACAAAGCAACCGAGGTATGGCATCTTTTATGGTTGGATGAGATTATATATCAAGAGGGCGTGCAGCGTCGATATGGTGGGTGAAGCTGTAATGGATTTTCTGATTCAGACTTCGATACAAGAGCTTGGTCTTCTCGGCAAAAATAATATACATGAAATAATAGCCATCACCTATTGGTATTTTTTATGGGAGAGAAGGAAAATTGTCCATGATGAGCAAATACAAAATTCTAATAAAATAGTATCATACATCAAAGCTTTAACAACGAATGTTGTCGCCTCATTAGCTCCAAAGGCAATGATAAAGAAAGGTGGATTGCTTAAGCCCCCAGCTAGTTTTGTCAGAAGTTAATGTGGATGCAGCTTTTGATCAAGACCACATAAAAGGTGCATCGATCTAGACCTGTGTCCTTCGTGATTCATCTAGTAATTTACCAATTGCTGCTAACTGAAAAATCGACATGTATATAGATGTACTATCTACTGAAGCTATGGCATTGCGTTGGGGTTTATTTGTGGCCAAAAGTGGGATGCAACAAGTTGTTGATCAACTCGGACAACTTAAAAGTCGTGGAAACTATGAAGAATGAAGGTTGATCAATGGGGATAGCAACGGTGATTTTCGATGACTACTACAATCTTGCTTGCAAGTTTCCTCATATATTTTTTATAATGGCGTAGCTCATGAGCTAGCGAGGATGCCCATGAAAGCTGCTTCTTGCGTGTGGATGGATGATGCCCCATTGAAGTTTCTTCCTCGTTGAACGGTGCAACCATCGTCACTTGCTAATAAAAGGGAGAGTAAATTATATAACAATGGTATAGATATAAATTGTAGTAGAGATATGAAAGAAGGTTTGTTTCTCTAATTTGTTTGTCTGTATAATGTTTTTTTTACATCGTCCGCCTCCTAGGAATTCACTGTTTGATGCATTTTGCGTCAAACAGTCGGGGCATCGCATAGGAGGTTCGTGACAGCGAGTGCAATGGGCAAGTCCCTAATTTATAGCGGTACGCAGAGGCGTTTTGTTCCGGTTTTAGGAACGTTTTAGATGGTTCCCAGTTCCGGACTGGTTTTTTGATTCCTTTTTTGTTCTATTTACTTGTTTTTCCGTTTTCCTTTTTTGGGTTTTCATTTTTATTTTCATTTTTAGCTTTTTGTGTTTTATGTTTCTTTTTCTTTCTTTTTTTGTTTCATAAATTCAAAAGTTGTTTGTGTATTGAAAAAAATTCAAAATTCAAAATTTTTGTTCGTGTTTTAAAACACAATGTTCACAATTTCAAATATTTGTTCATGTTTTCCAAAAGTGTTCGCAAATTTGAAACAAGTTCAAATATTTCAATAAATATTCATTTTTTTTAAATATCAGCATTTCAAATTTTTGTTCATGGTTTTAGAAATTCCGCATGTTTTTCAAAATTTGTTTGGGATTTCGAAAATTCTTCACATTATTTAATAAATGTTTGTTTTTTGTTCAGGTTTTCCAAAAAATGTTCGAGATTCCAAAATGGTTCAAAAGTTTCAAAAAAATAAGGTTAACTATTATATCAAATTTCGTTCACAAATTTGAGAAGGCACAAGCTACCGTATTTCTTTGAGAAGGCACAAGCTATAGTAAGGCGCTGCAGTATATATTTTTTCTGACCGTTGGTGCGTGGCCTCAACTTACCAAAGTTGTTCTTCACAGGAAAGGAAAACCCAGCCCAGTAGCCCACGCCATCGTCCGTCTCCCCACACGAAGCAGTCGTCCGTCTCCGTCTCCAACACAATCCGCCGCCGCCGTCTCCCCTCGTCCCCGTCTCTCACATCCCGTCGATTCCGCCGTCGGCCGCCCCGAATTCTTCGTCCGCCGTCCCTCCCCGCACTCAGGCACGCGTACACCCATCTTCCTCGCTCGCCTGGTTCCGTGGTTCTTGTACGATTCAGAGTGGAGCAAGGGATCAATTGATTCAAGGTTCTGCTTCCATCCATCCAGGCCGCCGGCCGGTCCACCGAGGGGAGAGTCCAAGCTGACCACGCGAAACCCTAGACGCCATGGAGCATCTCCGCCGCCTCGCCCAGTTCTTGCTCGCCTCAGCTCGCGGGGATGGAGCAGGACGGCGCCACCCGTCCCCTCGCACCATGCCCAGGACGGCGGCGCCGTGGACGGCTGGGCGCGCGACGGCATGGAGTCCCCCCTCCCTTACGGCCCCCTGGCAGAGTGCCCCGAGGCCGCAGATCCTCCTCCCCTCTGCGGCCGCTCGTGCGCGACCCTCAACTTCTGTGCGTGCCCTTCAACCCTCTGTCAGGAACCTTTGGATTGTATTGTCACATTCTGCCATGAATAACCCATACATTACATTGCGTTGTTACGACAAGCGGATTCATATGGTAGTAAGGTTAATAAGATGAGCAGCCGTGGATTCAGTGAAGTGGCTAGAGAATTTCAGAATCCATACTGTTGCTACTATAGATTTACTCTGCTCCGCCATTTGGTAACTCAATGGCAATGCAGCAACTGTGTGGTTCACGGTTTATGCAGCAGCTGTTCTTCTACCGATCTGTTGGTCGATTGTGTGTGGTTGGTTAATTTTCTGGGTAAACTGCACAGCTCAGTAGCATGGAATGCGCTGGGGTGACCGGACAAGTCACATGTTCAGTCAGCCATTTCCTGCCTGCCTATGGCTATGTGTTCCAGCGATATCCTTGTAAATTCCACTTGTTATGTGCAGCCACATGGATTGGGGATATGTACCTCGGTTTGGGTTT
This sequence comes from Aegilops umbellulata, assembly GCA_032464435.1. NCBI lineage: Eukaryota > Viridiplantae > Streptophyta > Magnoliopsida > Poales > Poaceae > Aegilops > Aegilops umbellulata. The sequence continues at coordinate 422,214,916 of CP136059.1, forward strand.
AAAGGGGCAATCTTTGAGCATTTGTATATCAACTATCGAGGATCTCAAGTTGACATGGACCGCACTATGATCAAGTGCATTCTGGTGCTATGATGATTGTGACAGAAGATGTTAGCTGCAGAAGCAATCGCTATGTAAGTGTGAGTCTCTTTTGACCCTGCTTTGTTTATTTTTCAAATCATTAATATTTCCATTGCTTTCCTTCTTGCATAATTGCTCTAATCTTCAGAAATTTTGTGTTGATAAAAATTGCTAGTATATGGATCATGAAATTGTATTGAGCAGAATAGGAAAAAGGTCATTTGATTAATGGAATGGATTATGCCTTGACTCTGCTCAATATAGGTCTCAGCTGTGATAATGAAATTGTACTGAGCAGAACAGGAAAACATTTGATTAATGGAATAGATTATGCCTTAACTCCGTTCAAGATAGGCTCAACTGTGATAATGAAATTGTACTGAGCAAAACAGGAAATATGTTATTTTTTAATGGAATAGATTATGCCTTAACTCTGCTCGTGACAGGTCTCAGTTCCAATATTAAAAATCAGTGCTCCTGAATTACGACACAATTTTTGTCATCTGGAACTGCGCTTATAAGGTGTTTGGTCTGAAAGCTACGCTCCTGAATACAATGTGATATAAAAGGTTCATGAAATCATCAGGTATGGAAATGCTTGACCGTTTTTGTAAATTACTTAGTACAATATTATCAGTTTGTTTTTTGCATTATTTCCCAGTTTTCTTGCAGTACTATTCAACAACCTATCTTCCTGCCTACTAGATAAAAGAGGGGTTTTGTTTACTTAACATGGTTGCCTGATTAACATAGTCATGGTTTCTGTTAGATATTTTTTCCACTACCGAAGCAACAACTTATCTTCCTACCTACCAGATATACTACTCCTTGATTGCTTAGCACCCAGCTTAAGAAGGATTTCTTAGAGGCAAATACTCTCGGATTTCTTAGTGAACTATAATCTCATCTAGATAACCCCCCTTGATATAGCTCCCTTTATTTGCACGACACAATCTAGCATACGATGGCTCTGATTTGGATTGTGCGTGTTTCTCCAAAAACTAGGATTATAGGCCTGAGAACAAACAAATAGCATTATAAACTTACCTCAAAGCCTATGGGTTGACTGAAGCTTGATAAATAGTTTCAGATGCACTATGGTCTCATAACAGTAGAAGACGTATAATCGTGTTGCACTATACTGTCTTTATAGAAGCCGACAGAATCAGAGACATCCTAAATTTGGTTTTCTGTTCTTGTCAGTTAAGAAAAGAAACATTAACTCCTGGATTATCAGTAAGGGAATATGCCTTATTAGCATACTCTTATGGTGGTTATTATTTCTCAACGTTGTGAGGAAAAAGGAGAATATTCAGATTTTTCTATTTGTGGTTATATCTTTTGGATAAACAATAGAAGGGTAAACTGCGAAGAAGAAACATAACGACCACCAGTAGTTATTTCTTTATTTTGAATTAAACTAAAGTTGACATGATAGCAATATTTTAGAATATTCAGATTTTTTCAATATTTATGGTGATTATATCTTTTGCACATTAACTCTGAAACTGAACTATTTGTGTCGGGCCAGAGAAACGTAATTTCAGTACAAACTGCAATCGCTTGGGCAAGAGAAATCAACTCAATAGTACAATTTTCCATATGATGTAGTAAGAGGGGGCGTACCATTGTAAACCGAAGTAGGGTGAAGGCTAGCCGCATCTTTGGCGTGTGGTCAAACCCGGCAGGCTGCAACTATGTGGAGCATCCACATTACTGCCACCACATGCTTGCTAAAACAGTTCATATGTCCGTCCCTGTTCATCGGCCACATCTTCGGCGGGCATGCTTGATGCCAAAATCGGGCAACTATTGTTATATTGAGTATGCAGAGATGATAACCGTCATGAAAATCACTGCATGGATCGATGATATCCCACACGGTCTTGTTTGCATCAAAAGCGTGACCCACTTTGGATAAGAATACACCAACCATTTTGGTAATGGGCATCTCAACAGTTCTATTGGACTCATTCCCCTAATATGCTAGTAATTGTCTCCTTTCATGTATTTCTCTTAGTCTCACTCCCAAACACTTCATGATTTGAGAGAGGGAATGCCAACAGCCATGGCGGCAGTGTCCCCTTCGTCCGTTCATGCAACTTGAGAGGCTCTAGCGATGACGCGTGAGGGGCATTGTCGTCACTAAGTTTGCCACCATCCTAGCCGCGATGACAATGCGATAGAGCATATAGTGGAGGGCAGAGAAAGACAGTCGAGGGAAATGGCTCATCAGAAGAATCCACAACACGCGGATGACCAGTGTAGTAGAGAAGAGGATGAGGGGGAATTACTTGGGAAGCCCAAGGGGACAAGCCAAGTGAGGTAGCCTCAGGTAATGAACAAGGCGGGGAAGTCGTAGGTGATGACAAACTTGATAAAGAAGCCATTAGAGGTAGAAGAAACTTCAATCCCTAGGAAGTAGCAAAGAGGACCAAGATTAGACATAAGAAATCCATTATGATGAGCCTTCACAATGGCAAATGTACTTAGAGCCATTGCCAGCGTTATCGACATATAGAAGAAGAGTTCGACCATGAGTTGAGAGGTGGACAAGTGTAGGATCATGAGCACTTGCCGAAAACTAGCCATAGTCACCATCGAGACGAAACGTTCAAACCAGGCATGAGAGGTTTGGTTAAGGCCATAAAAAAGTGAGACGACAAACCATGTCATCAAGAAGAGAATACCCAGGTGGTGGCTACATGTAGACCTCATACAACTCAACATTAAGGAAGGCATTCCTGACATCAAGCCGAGAGACAGACCAGTGGCGAACATAAGCCACAATGAGAAGTGTGCGAAGGCCACGGGAGCAAATGCTCATTGTAGTCTTGGCCATGTTCCCGAGGAAAGCCTTGCGCCACTAGATGAGCTTTGTAACACTCAAGAGAACCATCAGTGTATTAACATTATAGACACACTTACAAGCGATTGGACGAGCACGGGGAGGAAGAGAAATGACATCCCACGTGTTGATGCGCACAAGAGCAACAATCTCCTCTACAATCGCATGCCGCCATTCGGGATGAACAAATGCGTCATGATAAGAAGTTGTCTTGAGAAAAGCGGTGCCAGAATAACCATAGTGGTCAATAGGCGGAAGCGAGAGCTCGAAAGCCATAAGTAGGCTGAGCTGGAGGCGATGCATTGCCAACAGGAGAGGGCAGTGTAGTAGAGGGAGATGGCTTGTCAGAAGGATCCATAACACGCGGACCACAAGTGTAGTGAAGAAGATGATGAAGGGGAATCATCGGGGAAGCCTCGTGGACGAGCCAGGTGAGGTAGCCTCAAGTAATGAACGAGGTGGGAAAGCCGCATGTGACGATGTGTGGGGTCTATAATAGTAGTACGGGAGGACACGCTGGGATAGGTGGGCGAGGGCAATAAATGAGTGATAAGTGTATCGACAAAATTGAGGGAAGCATCCTCAATTGGGGGGGGGGCGAATCAGAGGATGGACGTGCATAAAAAGGATGAGACTCAATGAGAAGTCACATCTCGAGAAATGCGCATTCGATGACTGACAAGATCCCAACACTGATAGCCCTTGTGCTCATCACTGTAACCTAAGAAGACATTCAACAGATTGATCAGACAGTTTGGTGCGTGAAGAACGTAGCAAACACAACCAAACAAAGTGTTTAGCACTCCATCCGTCCGAAAATACTTGTCAGAGAAATGGATGCATCTAGACATACTATAGTTCTAGATACATCCATTTTTATCCATTGGGGGGGGGGGAGGGGCGAAGCAGAGGATGGACGTGCGCAAAAAGGACGAGATTCAATGAGAAGCCACATCTTGAGAAATGCGCATCCGACGACTGACAAGATCCCAACACCGACTGGCTACGATCATCAACGCACTAGCTGCCTCATGAAGTTCGCGATGCTTGCGCTTAGCAACACCATTCTGACCACGAGCACAAGACGAGAACTGAGCAAGTGTGCTTTTATCAACAAGGAATTCGTGCAGCAAATGAGGGATATACACGAAAGGCATGGATATGAGTGGAAAACTGAGTATGAACCAAGGCGGCAAACTTCTTACAGATAGACCTCACTACAAGAAGGCATAAAATATATCGACTTGTGTCGAGAGAAATCATTATAAAGACAATATAGTGGCGATGGCCTCCTTTCAAGGCAAAGGCAGCTGGATCCCAAACATCAGAGTGAACAAGATCGAAAGGACGCCGAGACAGAGTCTCGCTCTAAGGATAATGTAATTGAACGTGTTTACCCAACTAACAATCTTGACTGTCTAAAGACACATTACCAGAGACAGATCCAAGGAGACCACGTCGAACTAAGGGTGAGAGTCAAGAACCACACATGCGACTGCAACAATCATGCCAGAACGAGTGGGTAGACGAGGTAAGTGAGTCGAAGAGACTGGCGGCGGTGGTAGCGGAGGCAAGGCGAAGCTTGGCACACTCCAGAGGGTGTGTGACTCATAGCGCCGAGGGCCAACACCAAGTAGAGAACCCGTGTGCCGATCCTAAATCGGAACAAGAGTCGAAGTGGAGAATGACCCTACAACCAAATTAAAAATCTATCCTCCTGAAATGAGCTGCCTGTTAAGTATCATTGGTAGTAAGAACATGTACATGAGAATTTAGAGGGCCATTGCGGTGTCGACTGCGTGTGCGGCTATGGCGGCGTGCAACAGGTAACACGAGATGTGGGATTGAGGCGTCACACATAGCAGCCCAAAGTCAGGCGAAGGATGCCTAGTTGGACTGGTAGGGAGCAGAGAGTACACGTGAGGTGTGGGGGAAGGTATGAAAACATTGTTGGGAGCAGATTGTTGTTGTCGTCGTTTGTTGTACTTGGAGACAAGCGTCGAGGGGACGGCGATTGGGGAAGGCGAGAAGATGGCACTGGGAGGAGAAAGGCCTCATTTGCCACCGTACATACATATGTGCGTCTGTCATGACAGTGGACGGTTGTGGGCAAATCTAATATCTACATGTGGGTTTGTTACTAGGCTTGGTTGGATCATAGTTATGATTTGAGCTAGATTCCTGCCTTTGAAGATTGAAGCTGGAGAACTTTAGGGTGTAGTATGATCAACTTGAGATATATCAGATTTATATAGGTATAGTATGATTGGCATTAGTGTGGTATTGGTGGACTATTGGATCATCTTGGATATTACTACTTGGATTATAGGTTGGAGGTAACTTGGGCACTTGGATTTGTGATATTTTGACCTAAGCTTATGGATATGGGCATGTAGATGATAAATGGATTGGAGTTGGTAGAATTTGATGATTTTGCTAGCCCTCTTCATATGTATTGGACTTAGATAACTATGATACTAGGCTTGGTTGGATCATAGTTATGATTTGTGCTGGATTCCTTCATTTGAAGATTGAAGCTGGAGAAGTTTAGGGTGTAGAGTTATCAACGTGAGATATATCGGATTTATATAGGTATAGTATGATTGAAATGAGTGTGCTATTGGTGGACTATTGAATCATTTTGGATATTGCTACTTGGATTCTAGGTTTAAGATAATTGGGCACTTGGATTTGTGATATTTGACCTAAGCTTAGTAGCTTGTATGTGCCCCAAATAAATATGAGACACGGAGATGATACAAATGGATCGGAGTTGGTAGACTTCGATGATTTTGCTAACCCTCCCCAAAAATGTTATGTACAAGATCATCATGGTCGTGGAGGGAAAACTAGGCATGACTCAACCCAATGTACAAGAAGAAATATGATTTTGACCATGCGAATGGAAATACATGTACATGCAGTGCCAACGGCAAAAATGTTAATTTAGGGGATTCTGGTACGAAGCCACCTTGCAAGAGGTTATTGAGTCCAGGCAACCCTGCGTTGGTGAAGGACCCTTCCTTGACGCCGGAGGAAATGAAGTGACAGGGGTCTTAAGACTATGAGGGCAAAATTGGGACGAGTGACTCAGCTCAGGGTTCCTCTTTGCAAGTTCAAGTGAAAAGGCAGAGGATGGCAGGGCTTGCTGCTCTTGATAGCGTTTGCATCGCTTCTTATTACCTCTTGTCCACTCTTCGTTTCCCGCCGATTCGACTTGGCGTCCTTACCTTGTTTGAGGGTTATGTGTCACGGACTTGGTTCCGCATCCCACGTTCCCTTGCTAGGAGTCCCTAGCCTTGGTGACAGGTAGTGACGTGCACTTGGGCGCTTGGCGTCCTTGGGTAAGTTCGGGGGCGGTGCCGAAGCTTGCAGCTATGGCGACAACTTGCATGGGAGCAGATGATGTAGGAACAAGGCAGCACACGAGTAACTCGCAGCCAGGGAAATGATACCTAGCCGGACATGCAGGCAGTGGAGAGTACACAGGAGGTGTGGGTAGGGGTGAAAACGCTGCCGGGAGCTGCTGCCGTTAGTTAGCCTTTAGATCCAGAGCTGAGTGGCGAGGGTATGATCAACCTAAGATATATCGGATTTATATATGTATAGTATGGTTGGCATGAGTGCGGTATTGGTGGACTATTAGATCATCTTGGACATTACTACTTGGATTCTAGGTTGGAGGTAACTTGGGCACTTGGATTTGTGATATTTTGACCTAAGCTTAGTAGCTTGTATATATCCCATTGGATCATCTTGGATATTACTACTTGGATTCTAGGTTGGAGGTAACTTGGGCACTTGGATTTGTGATATTTTGACCTAAGCTTAGTAGCTTGTATGTGCCCCATATATGGATATGAGCATGGAGATGATACAAATTGATCGGAGTTGGTAGACTTTGATGATTTTGGACTTAGATAACTATGATACTAGGCTTGCTGGATTATAATTATAATTTTTGCTAGATTCTTTTGAAGATTGAAGCTGGAGAACTTTAGGGTGTAGTAATATCAACTTGAGATATATCTTATTTATATAGGTATATATGATTGGCATGAGTGTGGTATTGGTGGACTATTGGATCATATTGGATATCACTACTTGGATTCTAGGTTGGAGGTAACTTGGGCACTTGGATTTGTGATATTTTTACCTAAGCTTAGTAGCGTGTATGTGCCCCATATGGATATGAGCATGGAGATGATACAAATGGATCGGAGTTGGTAGACTTTGATGATTTTGCTAGCCCTCCTCATATGTATTGGACTTAGATAACTATGATACTAGGCTTGGTTGGATCATAGATATGATTTGTGCTAGATTCCTTCATTTGAAGATTGAAGCTGGAGAACTTTAAGTGTAGAGTTATCAACATGAGATATATCGGATTTATATAGGTATAGTATGATTGAAATGAGTGTGGTATTGGTGGACTATTGGATCATCTTGGATATTGCTACTTGGATTCTAGGTTTAAGATAACTTGGGCACTTGGATTTGTGATATTTTGACCCAAACTTAGTAGCTTAGTAGCTTGTAGGTTATTGAGTGCAGGCAAACCTGCGTTGGTGAAGGACCCTTCCTTGCGACGGAGGAAATGAAGTGACAGGGGTCTTAAGACTATGAGGGCAAAATTGGGATGAGTGACTCAGCTCAGGGTTCCTCTTTGCAAGTTCAAGTGAAAAGGCAGAGGATGGCAGGGCGTGCTGCTCTTGATAGCATTTGCATCGCTTCTTCATACCTCTCGTGCACTCTTCGTTTCCCGCCGATTCGACTTGGCGTCCTTACCTTGTTTGAGGGTTATGTGTCACGGACTTGGTTCCGCATCCCACGTTCCCTTGCTAGGAGTCCCTAGCCTTGGCGACAGGTAGCGACGTGCACTTGGGCGCTTGGCGCCCTTGGGTAAGTTCGGGGGCGGTGCCCAAGCTTGCAGCTATGGCGACAACTTGCCTGGGAGTAGATGATGTAGGAACAAGGCAGCACACGAGTAACTCGCAGCCAGGGAAATGATACCTAGCCGGACATGCAGGCAGTGGAGAGTACACAGGAGGTGTGGGTAGGGGTGAAAACGCTGCCGGGAGCTGCTGCCGTTAGTTAGCCTTTAGATCCAGAGCCGAGTGGCGAGGGTATGATCAACCTAAGATATATCAGATTTATATATGTATAGTATGGTTGGCATGAGTGCGGTATTGGTGGACTATTGGATCATCTTGGACATTACTACTTGGATTCTAGGTTGGAGGTAACTTGGGCACTTGGATTTGTGATATTTTGACCTATGCTTAGTAGCTTGTATATACCCCATTGGATCATCTTGGATATTACTACTTGGATTCTAGGTTGGAGGTAACTTGGGCACTTGGATTTGTGATATTTTGACCTAAGTTTAGTAGCTTGTATGTGCCCCATATATGGATATGAGCATGGACATGATACAAATTGATCGGAGTTGGTAGACTTTGATGATTTTGCTAGCCCTCCCCATATGTATTGGACTTAGATAACTATGATACTAGGCTTGGTTGGATTATAATTATGATTTTTGCTAGATTCCTTTGAAGATTGAAGCTGGAGAACTTTAGGGTGTAGTAATATCAACTTGAGATATATCTGATTTATATAGGTATATATGATTGACATGAGTGTGGTATTGGTGGACTATTGGATCATATTGGATATCACTACTTGGATTCTAGGTTGGAGGTAACTTGGGCACTTGGATTTGTGATATTTTTACCTAAGCTTAGTAGCTTGTATGTGCCCCATATGGATATGAGCATGGAGATGATACAAATGGATCGGAGTTGGTAGACTTTGATGATTTTGCTAGCCCTCATATGTATTGGACTTAGATAACTATGATACTAGGCTTGGTTGGATCATAGTTATGATTTGTGCTAGATTCCTTCATTTGAAGATTGAAGCTGGAGAACTTTAGGTGTAGAGTTATCAAAGTGAGATATATCGGATTTATATAGGTATGGTATGATTGAAATGAGTGTGGTATTGGTGGACTATTGGATCATCTTGGATATTGCTACTTGGATTCTAGGTTTAAGATAACTTGGGCACTTGGATTTGTGATATTTTGACCCAAGATTAGTAGCTTAGTAGCTTGTAGATTATTGAGTGCAGGCAACCCTGCATTGGTGAAGGACCCTTGCGCCGGAGGAAATGAAGTGACAGGGTTCTTAAGACTATGAGGGCAAAATTGGGACGAGTGACTCAGCTCAGGGTTCCTCTTTGCAAGTTCAAGTGAAAAGGCAGAGGATGGCAGGGCGTGCTGCTCTTGATAGCATTTGCATCGCTTCTTCATACCTCTCGTGCACTCTTCGTTTCCCGCCGATTCGACTTGGCGTCCTTACCTTGTTTGAGGGTTATGTGTCACGGACTTGGTTCGGCATCCCACGTTCCCTTGCTAGGAGTCCCTAGCCTTGGCGACAGGTAGCGACGTGCACTTGGGCGCTTGGCGTCCTTGGGTAAGTTCGGGGGCGGTGCCCAAGCTTGCAGCTATGGCGACAACTTGCCTGGGAGTAGATGATGTAGGAACAAGGCAGCACACGAGTAACTCGCAGCCAGGGAAATGATACCTAGCCGGACATGCAGGCAGTGGAGAGTACACAGGAGGTGTGGGTAGGGGTGAAAATGCTGCCGGGAGCTGCTGCCGTTAGTTAGCCTTTAGATCCAGAGCCGAGTGGCGAGGGTATGATCAACCTGAGATATATCGGATTTATATATGTATAGTATGGTTGGCATGAGTGCGGTATTGGTGGACTATTAGATCATCTTGGACATTACTACTTGGATTCTAGGTTGGAGGTAACTTGGGCACTTGGATTTGTGATATTTTGACCTTAGCTTAGTAGCTTGTATATGCCCCGTTGGATCATCTTGGATATTACTACTTGGATTCTAGGTTGGAGGTAACTTGGGCACTTGGATTTGTGATATTTTGACCTAAGCTTAGTAGCTTGTATGTGCCCCATATATGGATATGAGCATGGAGATGATACAAATGGATTGGAGTTGGTAGACTTTGATGATTTTACTAGCCCTCCCCATACGTGTTGGACTTAGATAACTATGATACTAGGTTTGGTTGGATTATAATTATGATTTTTGCTAAATTCCTTTGAAGATTGAAGCTGGAGAACTTCCGGATGTAGTATGATCAACTTGAGTTATATCAGATTTATATAGGCATATGTGATTGGCATGAGTGTGGTATTGGTGGACTATTGGATCATCTTGGATACCACTACTTGGATTCTAGGTTGGAGGTAACCTGCGCACTTGGATTTGTGATATTTTTTACCTAAGCTTAGTAGCTTGTATGTCCCCATATGGATATGAGCATGGAGATGATACAAATGGATCGGAGTTGGTAGACTTTGATGATTTTGCTAGCCCTATTGTGTATTAGACTTAGATAACTATGATACTAGGCTTGGTTGGATCATAGTTATGATTTTGTGCTAGATTCTTTTGAAGATTGAGACACTACTTGGATTCTAGGTTGGAGGTAACTTGGGCACTTGGATTTGTCATATTTTTACCTAAGCTTAGTAGCGTGTATGTGCCCCATATGGATATGAGCATGGAGCTGATACAAATGGATCGGAGTTGGTAGACTTTGATGATTTTGAAAGCCCTCCTCATGTGTATTAGACTTAGATAACTATGATACTAGGCTTGGTTGGATCATAGTTATGATTTTGTGCTAGATTCCTTTGAAGATTGTAGCTGGAGAACTTTAGGGTGTAGTATGATCAACCTGAGATATATCCGATTTATATATGTATTGTATGATTGGCATGGGTGCGGTATTGGTGGACTATTGGATCATCTTGGATATTACTACTTGAAGGTTGGAGATAACCTGGGCACTTGGATTTGTGATATTTTGACCTAAGCTTGGTAGCTTGTATATGCTCCATATGGATATGAGCATGGAGATGATACAAATGGATCGGAGTTGGTAGACTTTGATGATCTTGCTAACCCCCCCCCCCCCCCCCCAAGAATTTTATGAGTACAAGATCATCATGGGAGGATGATTTGGATTAAATAGAATAGATGGCAATTTCAGTGGTATGTGCCTTTTTGGGGCAGCTGATCTTGCTTTTATTATGTATTGGATGCAATAGTAGTAGGAGAGTATGACTTATGAAGTGATATTATATTCTTGGATAAATAGATCTTTAATAAACCTTGGGTGATTGTGATCTTGAAAAAAAATCTCGTGGATGATAACTTCTAATTTTTGTATCTATAGTCATCAAGTGCAAGCTTGCTTTATATTGGACTTCCAAACCATGATGGGCTTGGTTGGGTCATGATTATGATTTGTTCTAGATTCCCACCTTTGAAGATTGAACCTAGAGAACTTTTGGGTGTAGTATGATCAACCTTAGATATATTGAATTTATATAGGTGTAGTACAATTAGCATGATTGTGGAATTGGTGGAGCATTGGATCATCTTGGATTGAATTACTTGTAAGGAAACAAAGTTCTTTGAGTAATAGAAATGGTGTTTGGTTAGATGATATAACTACTTGGATTCTAGGTCGGAGATAAATTGGGCACTTGGATTTGTGATTCTTTTTACCTAAGATTAGTAGCTTGTATGTGCCCCATGTGGATATGAGCATCGAGATGATACAAAGAGATTGGAATTGGCAGACTTTGATGGTTTTGATGGCCCTCCGTAAGAATGTTATGAGTACATGATCATCATGGAAGGATGGTTTGGATTAATTAGAATAGATGGCAGTTTTGTTGGTATGTTCCTTGTTGGAGCAGCTGATCTCGAGAAATGCGCATCCGACGACTCACCAGATCCGAACACCGACAACCCTTATGCTCATCACTGTAAACCTAAAAAGAACATATTGATCAGACAGTTTGGTGTGTGAAGAACGTGGTAGAAGCAACCAAACAAACGAAGTGTTTAGTAGTTAGGAGAATGCCCACAAAGACACATGAGAGGAATATCACCGTGTAGATTAGAGGAAGTATGAATGTTGATGAGATAGGTGGCTACGATCATCAACACACTATTCGCCTCATGAACGTGCCGATGCTTGTGCTCAGAGCGGCACCATTCTGAGCCTGAGCACGAGGATAAGAGAACTGAGCAAGTGTGATAGCTTGCATGTGCCCCATATGGATATGAGCATGGAGATGATACAAATGGATCGGAGATGGTAGACTTTGATGATTTTGCTAACCCTCATATGTACCGGACTTAGATAACTATGATACTAGGCTTGGTTGGATCATAGTTATGATTTGTGCTAGATTCCTTCCTTTGAAGATTGAAGATGGAAAACTTTAGGGTGTAGTATGATCAACCTGAGATATATTGGACTTATATAGGTATAGTAGGATTAGCATGACTACGGTATTGGTGGACTATTGGGATCATCTTGGATATTGCTACTTGGATTCTAGGTTGGAGATAACTTGGGCACTTGGATTATGATATTTTGACCTAAGCTTAATAGCTTGTATGTGCCCCATATGGATATGAGCATGGAGTTGGTAGACTTTGATGATTTTGCTAACAACCCCTCCCCCCCACCCCACCCCAAGAATGTTACAACTGCAAGATCATCATGGGAGGATGATTTGGATTAATTAGAATAGATGACAATTTCAATGGTATGTGCCTTTTTGGAGCAGCTGATCTCGCTTTTATTATGTATTTGTGCTACTTTAGATGCAATAGTAGTAGGAGGGTAGCATAGGAGGCACACCTCCCCCTTGCCACCGTTAAGGCCGAAACCTGGCGAGAGGGAGACATGCATGAGCGGGTCGGGGCAGAAAGCACAAGGCTGCACTGTAGCATCTTCATCGGCACCTCGTTGGCGTCGTCCACCCATGCCCTAACGACAAAGTACGAGAGGTCGAGCCTGTCGAAGGATTCAATGGCCATATGGTAGATTAGGCATTCGGGCAACAGTTCTTGGGTGGTTTGAGGCGAGAACTCCCGCAGGGGATGTGTTGGATGGACAGCCCAACGTTGTAGCAGCATTGAACCGATGTGGCGAAGGTTATCTTGTTCGACCGCCACACTAGGAGCGGCGTGCCACGGTAGTGGACTGCGTCCACCCCACGAACCATGTCGAACCACCGGCAGTGTGTGAAGCTAGCGAAGAAAGATCCTAGCTACATGAGAGAGACCTGAAAGCCGTTTGTTCGAAAGCTCCGGGAAGTCGTCCTTATGCCCTCAACAATTTTTACCAGGATTAGAGACGACCTCGTACCCGCCACCATGAGCACCAACGCCAAATCCCATAGGTAAGAACATATCCTCGATGAGGCACCTCGTCTTGCGCGAGCGGGTGTTGCCCCTCGCCGGGTCGTACGCGAACCTAGCCGACATGGAAGGCTCCAGCGACGAAAGGGCGGGTGGCTCCTTATCGGGAAAGGTGAACCTGGAATGAGTCGGCGATTCGGGTGGTCGATGGGTGGGGAGGGGACCAGCCTGGATTGGACTGACTAGCGGCTGCACTCACGGCCTTGGCGGTGGTCAAGGCGGGGCTAAGAGTAGTGATGGACTCATTAGCGACGGCCAGGTCATCATGGCGGCGCGTGAAGTTCCTTCTGAAGCACATCCTCTAGCCCAAGTGGTACATTTGTTCATTTGTGATATATTCTGTTAGTGTTATGTTCTCGTTGTCTCTTGCTCTGTTTCTCTTGCCCACAGGTACATTTGTTCATTTTCATAGACCTGCTATGTTCTATTGTAATTCAAGTTCAAATGTCAAGTTGCGCCGCCACAAAATGCTGCTACTAACTTCTGTAAGCGCAGCGAGCAGCGTAGGCGGCCGCTGCAGCTGCTCACATGGAACGTATGCCCTGTTGCAGCCTTGCAGGTACCCACATCCCTCCCTCCCTCCCTCGTCTTGATTTGATCCCCATAAATTCTCAGCTTTATTTCTGTGGATTTTTGTTTTATCTATGCCTGTTATGTCTTTGACAAAATCCAAGCAGATTGAGGGCAAGATTTTGTGCTTAGTTTTTTCCTCAAGTATTTCATCTTTCTCTCAAATTTAGCTCCAATGAACTGAATTTTTTTGGCATCACTTTTTTCCCCTGGAGACCATTATCATCTCATCTCACCACACTCATGCCACATAACCTGGCGAGTTCACTCCTTACTCATTCTATGTACCACATTTGTAGATCAGTTTAAGGTACTGTTAATGAACCAAAAGTTAATGTTGTTGGCCTTGCCAAAATGCCATGAAGCTTAACATTCGACACTTCCTTCAAAGAGGTCCTTCAGCCTCCAAGGAGAAGGGAAGTGATGTCTGACAGGGAAAGAAACTAGGCGAAGCTCTGGATGCTTGATCGGGTACGCACCCAATTAGCACTCTACTTCGTCGGTTGTCCACTGAAATTTGCTCCATGACATCTTGCTTGCCATGTGGTCACCTTACCTCAAATTTGCTCCATGACATCTTGCTTGCCATGTGGTCTCCTTACCTCAAAATTGACATATTATAATCTATGAACTACTACAAGTAAACTATACAACCAAATGATTGTTCCAAAAATTCAAATTTGCACCATGCTTTCCACCTGATCTGCCAGTTTAACTATCTTAATTGTACCGCAGACATTTGATGTGTGGTAGTACGTGTGTGATGAAGCATGGTGTAGTAGCAAACTAGCAACTGTTTCTGACATACCATGGATTTCTTTCTGCCTCTATTTGATGCTCGATGGTGCTGATCCGAAGGTCCGTGCGGACCCTGCTCTGGACATATGTCTCCTTAATTTTCGTGTGCAATTGTGCAATCCATGCTTTAGGCTTTAAAATGAGAATAAAATTTAGCTCATGTTGCCCTTCCATCATGCACCCAGAATATATTACCTTTCTGCTTTTTATATTTTGGTTGGGCATGTTTCATGATCAGAGGGTCGATGATTTGTGATGATTTGTCATGCTAGACAATGGAAATAAGATTTGGTGGAAAACAAATGATATGATAGGTGATTTATGATGTACTACTATTTTAGATATAACAATACTAAGCTTTTATTTGGTTGTTCTGCATTTTTCCCTTTGCAAAGATAGATAATATAAGAGATTTACATCATGTACAGGTTAACTTTTTGTGTGCCTATTAGTATGCATTGCTGCCAAGTGGAAATAGTCTATATGATGCTCATAAATAGAGCTTTCTGGTGGGAAGGATGAGGCACACTCATTGATACTTTGGTTTTATATCCATTTGTTATACAGTTTTTCTCTTCCAAGCATATAAACTTTAGCAAATTAGACTGTGCAATCAAGTCTCCTAAGTGAACATTTTTACCATATTATCAAGTTTGAGGGCATATACGATACGAGCATATAAGATAAGAGCATGTCATGCTACCTGAAAATCTGCCTGGAGATCTAATTTCGTATTTTTTCTATTTTGTCGGTTAGAAAACCAGTTTCCTGAGTTGTTAGTCTGAGTATTCAAATTGATCCGCAGAGTTCAGGGCTTCTGGATGGAAGAGTTTCCTACAACATCAAAATCTTAGTACTCTCTACATAGACTTCATAATTATGTCTGACTTTTTCTGAGGAATTGTTGAAGTATGCCTTTTATTTGGGCTGTTTGTGCATTTGCAGTGTTGGAGGTGTTAGTGCAAGATTGTAGAGTTGGAAAGTATAGTAAAACGTCAGTTGGTGCAGGGACTTGGTGAAGCCATCAGCCTCGACTGTGTCTGCTTCCCCGATGGTTTTGACTTCTGACTAGTGATTCTGATGCATATTACTTGATGATTTGGTCTTTGTGGCAGCTTTCAGTTTGAACTGGCATTCAATTGGCTTCATCCTCTTTGGTGCAGCCTGGAGTTAGTAGTGTGCACATCTGAATCTCTTGACTTTTTCCTGAAGCATATTACGTGATTTACGGTGTCTGCTAACTTGCATGCGATTTTGATGGAATCTGATCTCGTTTTTTGCTCCCAGTATATACAAAATGCTAGAAGTAAATGATGGAAGATCCTTCAGTCTCAACGAGGGTTCTACTTTTGTACTCAAAGTTTGTATAGTAGATAATCAAATTTTGTTCTTTAGCTTGCAAAATTATCAGCTTATAGAGAAGTAAATGTTGCATTGAGCTCTTATTATCTCCACTAGCAGGCAGAAGAGTTTAAGCCTGTCATTTAGCAAATGTGTAGCTTAATTTATTGTTGCTTGTATCTGCTACTAATGGTTTATTGTGTTTTGGTAAGTGAAAATAATATGTGAGCAGTATGGATCACTTAGTTAATTACATGACTTGGAGGCATTCAGGATGCATGAAAAAGTTCAGCAGGGTGAGCACTGGTCTAAGAGAGTACACTATCTAGCTAAATTATTTACAGATGAAGATAAAGTTGGTGGAGTTGCTTGTGGCTTGTCAGCACTCCGGATGATTTGCTATTGGCCTTCATGCTTGGAGTCGAGAGAATAATTCTTTTAAGCTCTGGTTGTTATATATTCTTGGCAGACCTGAGTGTTTGGGTTTATATTGGATTTTTGTGCAAAAAAGATCCGCTGGCTTTGTATGCTCTCATGTACAGTGTGCTCAGAGGATGGCAGAGTTGCAATGATATCTTTGTTCGATGTATCATCTGCCATTGGTACAGAGGATGAAGAACGTGGGATGGCCAGGCAGCGTGTTGATCATCAGGAGTAGCGGTAACTGGTCTTAATTCTCTAAGTATTCTGCTGCTCATACTTGGAAATGTAAATTGCTTGGGATGTACCTTGGCCATGACTGTGCATCTGGACAGTTAGAACAACCATATGATCCATTTCCATCTGTTCTCATTTTCTTCCAGCAAACTTTACAAGTCATATACCACCAGTTATTTTAGTGACTTTGATTCTAAGCTTATAGTATTTCTTCTGCACATGTATTGAAAATATGTATTCCGGCCGAAAGTATATGTAGTTGTAGAAATGACGGTGGATTATTTTTAAATACCAGTGTCTGTGGGATCAACCAAAGCATTGATAGTGATTTCGGTTGTTTCTTGGCGACCTTGCCCTGTATTTCGCTGCTGTTCTAGTGTGGCTTTT
This sequence comes from Aegilops umbellulata, assembly GCA_032464435.1. Classification (NCBI taxonomy): domain Eukaryota; kingdom Viridiplantae; phylum Streptophyta; class Magnoliopsida; order Poales; family Poaceae; genus Aegilops; species Aegilops umbellulata. Next base: position 422,231,924 of record CP136059.1, read on the forward strand.
ATCTCAGGTATGTCAACATTCACCTGCCACCTTGTCGATGTTTAACTAAGATATGGAAACCATAACACCTAAATTTTGAAGAAACGATGACTGAATGTTTGTACCTGCATATTGATATATCATTGTTCCAAAAAAACAGTATTACAACAGCCATATGGGTGTACTGGAGCGTGGATTCCTCTACATTATATGGCCTGAACTTTGTTATAGTGTATTGAAAGGTAAAAACAATAGCTACATTTTGCAACTAGATTCACTTCCCTCAGTACTTCACCTTAGAAATATTGAAAAATATGATTAAGCTTCTTTGCAGGGAGGAACAGCAGAAGTCATACCAAAGGATTAAATGGCCAAGTTTTAAAATAAGATTCGAGAAGCGTGTACAAGATTGAGCGCTACTTGATGGCTCTCTTTTATTAATACAACCAGTGTCGTTCCTGTCAGTCCCCAGTCAGCAAGTTTCCTCTTACTTGCTCATAATGCGCTCCCATTTTGTGAGCTTGAAAAACATATCGGGTCAAATGTGGTAATGTCTGGTTAGTTTTTATCGATATTTGTCTAAAGATTCAGTATCCATGGCAGTTTCTCCTTTATCAGTCTTAAGGATTATTGCTTCCTCGAATATACAGATGTTGTTGGCCTAATTATTGTCATGACGGACCTTTTGCCTCCTAGTGAAAATGCTCGAGAGCCTAGGCGTCGGATATTCGGACGGACAGTATATACTCTTATCATAATCTCTATATCATGCACTTTGTGAATATCTGTGTGATGTGAAATAACTCTGCAATTTCTACAGAAAATATGCAAATGTTACACTTTCAGGAGATTTTGCATGATCATTTGATGCAGACACGCTACACAATCTATCTAAAAGGGAGCCTGTTGACCATATCCTTCCGACGCGAATAAACGTTAAGGCCATACGTCTTTGGGAAGATCTTTGAGCAGTGCACCTTCCATCAGTGGCACTGTCAGCCTATGTAGTCTGTATCAAGACGAAGAAGAAATCAACTAATTGTAAATTTTTGCATCACAGAGAAGATGAAGGAGCAGTGAAGGAAGAGGAAAAATAAGGACTTGTGAATGTATTTAGTCTGCATCAATATAATTGCGGCCAAAGAAGAAGAAATTCAGACAATAACTTTGACTCATCGTAAGATTGTCTGATGGCAGAGAGGAAAGAACAAAGATAGAATAAAAAATTACTCTAATGCCTAATCAAAAGATAGTGAAGAGGCACAAGTGATGGATTTAGATACGACATATGCTGTAATTCTCCGGAAACCGCCTGTGCCACAACATCAAACTTGTGACACTCAGCTGTTAAATCCTCAACAATGAGAACAACAACTTCTGAAATAGTAGGACCAGAATATCGACTTCCATGAACACCTCCATCTCCATAAATTGGATAACAAGATTCGGTGCATCAACAGATTGCAACCTTTTGCGAGCACTTCTAAATCTTGTATACATTCGCACATAGTGATTATGAACTGAAAAACCACTCTCGAGAGGGAGAGAGGAGGGGCAAGGGGAGGAGGTGGCGGAGGGGGATGGAGCTCCGGCGGCGGCATCGGATCAGTGGAAGAGAGGCTGTGTCGCCGAGAAATATCTGGACGAAGAGGGGAATTGGAGATGATTCCGGCTTCACAGGAAAAGTGGCAGAGGAAAAAAACCGACCAAGGAGCCATGAAAAGCTAGAACTTAGAAAAAATAAAAGATAATGAACACGCGTCATGCTCTCCTAAGCCTATCGATTCAAACACACGTGTCAATCGAAGTGAGCTCACGTCCAAACGCTTGAAACTCACAAACTGTCCATAGCTTAGCCACTTTAATACTTTTACATATATATACTTGAATTGCTTTGGGATCACGCTTGGATCTGTCAGACTACCATTCTACATACTGTTCTCGATGATTGCACTTGGGTTAATTTATGTATTTTTCTGGTGAGTTCTTTAGGTTCATCTTATGCCACAGAATTAGTTTCTGGTATATGCAGACTTTGAAATTTGGTGATAAAGAAATATCACGCCTAATTTGCTGGCTCTCTTATTTATTACTTTGTTGACACTTAACAGTAGTGCGCACCCTGACTTTGTGGTTGGGTAATGTTGATGACTCAGATATGCGGAGAGGGCTTAGGATTTGTCGCTATGAACTAAAACAATGCAGAGTTTAAGGTTCTGAACTGGAAACTTGAACAGACAGTTTTCCTTGAACACTTCACCTTTATCATGTCTTCAATTAGTGTCATCTTCACCAAGTACGATTCTGGTTTGCTGGTTGTGGAATTGAATTTTGAGAAGTGAACGTTCTTCACATTGGTGCTTCTTCAGTGGGATCTGGATTAGGGAATCTTGAATTGCATCTGCTTGGTTGCTAGGGCCTTGTTTTAATTTGATTAACTAGCAAAACAGTCAAGCTAATTTGATGGTTAATTGCTGCTGATTGTACCCTTTCAACTCTCAAGTTACGTTGTACCATATGCCAGTTTGTTTGATACCTTATTCATCCTGGATTTTTAGACGCGAAGCATCTGGACTTTAAAACAAGAAATAACATCTCTAACAAAATTACTCGCTCAAAAGAGCATGCCCAAGATTGAGACTCTCATCGATTTTACAGCAAAGCGACCAAATTTTCTGACACCCGAGCCAACCAAGAGCTGCAGACCACCAAAGGCCGAGCTCCAAAAGCCAAACGCTAACCAGACAAGAACAAATCTACATCCCATCCTATTACAGGTTCCACCAGGATCACATTCTGAGTGACACATTGCATCTTCATGTATTTGAAAATAGAGAAATGTGAAGCAGGGGAGAACATGCTGCTTCTTTGACATATTTAAGTTGCTGGCAGCATCAAAATCAACAAGGCTCTTGTCTCCGGCAGATATAACCCATGTGAGCTCATCCTTGCAGTGCGAAGTCACCACCACCAAGGACATAATACATTCATAGTCGACGGCAGAAGCAACGACGATGAAGCACGCGGGCAAGAGAGGAGATGGAGTGCCATTCTTGATTGTTGCCTAGTATAGGAGCCTACCTGCAAGATGGATGATGGTGATGAATGTCTTTTGGTTTCCATTCAATATATAGCAGGAATGGCACTTGTAATGCTAGCTTGTAGCCAGTCATGGCGGCGGAGTTTACGGGCATTAACTGACTGCTAAATTTTCCTGCAGACTGCAAACTAATTCATGATGAGCTACTCCAGGTAGGCCAAGATTATATTAGGAGATAATTCATGGCGAGTAATTACTATCTCCATTCATAAATAAACCACTTTCTAGAAAGCATTTAGCCAAAGTTATCTTTAGACCATCATTATATCATAAATACATAGTCATTTACATTATATCATAAATATATAGTACGAACTATACTGATCACACCATGATACAAACTTCTAGCAGTAATTAAAATATTATTATACCACCGTATTACTTCTCAGCAACGACATATAAACATATGGAAGAAAAGATCCAAACTAACCACTTGAACAACAGAAATGCCATATTTCTAACAAACCAAGATTGAATATTGCATCATAAACACTGTCATTCTTCAACAACAGAAATGCCATATTTCTAACAAACCAAGACTGAATATCGCATCATAAACACTGTCATTCTTCAACAATAGAAATACCATATTCCTAATAAACCAAGATTGAATATCGCATCATAAACACTGTCATTCTTGCTTCTTCATGATGCAACACAAAAGTAAATTTGGACAGCAGGGACCATCAGTAGAAAAACTAAAATAGCATAGATACTTCACAGTTCAGAATAATCACAGGGTGTTCAAGACATAAGCATCATCCGAAATGACATGCTCTACGAGTGGAACTAATAAGTAACAGGAATCAAGATAAGGATCAGACCTGGAAATCCCGAGCATCCACATGCTGACTACTCCCAAGAAAGTACAACCATCCAACAAATATATCATTTTTTTTCATATGAAGTACTCTGGCTCCAGGTTTTAGGGCAGCACATCCAGAAGATGAACCAATGATTCCAGTTCTCCAAGACTAGCCAACCAAGAGCTAGCACAGCCAGATAATCCTTCTCGCTACAGACCACCAAATGCCGAGCTCCAAAAGCCAAACGCTCACGAGATGAGAGCAAATCTACATCCTGTTACCGATCCCACCAGGATCACATTCGAGCGTGAGAACCATTCTCCTATTTAGTGACCTCCACTACTGCACCATCCCGCATCAGCGGGGAGCCAGACGGTGGAGAGTCCTGCAAGATATGTACGATGGTTTCTGCAGACAGTGTCTCGTTCAGCACCTTTATTGCCTGGATAAACATCTCTGCTTCAAGCAACTCCTTTGGAGGCTGGTTCTCCAGTCGCGCACGTTTAACCTCACTCTTTATTCCTATAATGTCACGAGAACTATTTGCGGAAGAGATTCTTGATCCACTGGGACTGGGTACACTACGCTTGCTCCTCTTACGTGTCCACTTCTGCCGATTGACCTGCTGAAACTGCTGCAGAACATGCCTCACTCCATGCTTGTGTGCATCAGCCTGCCCAGGCTCCACCAGGGCAGCTTCCATGTTGTCCCTCTTGCCCACGCTCGCATCATCATTCAGCACTATGGATCCACTGGGTACACCACACTGGTTACTGTTACAGGTCTGCTTCTGTTCATTGCCCTGCTGAAACTGCTGCTTCACATGCTCCACTCCATGCTTGTGCGCATCAGCGTGCCCAGGCTCTGCCAGGGCAGCCTCCAAGCTGTTCTTTTTGCCCACGCTTGCATCATTATTCAGCACTATGGTCAGCGGTGAGCTCTCTACCACCATGGATTGCTGCTGAACTTGAAGAACTGCCACAGCTTCATCCCCTACCATGGATTGCCTTTGAACTTGAACAGCTGCTGCAGCTTCATCCCCCACCATGGATTGCCTTTGAACTTGAACAGCTGCTGCAGCTTCATCCCCCACCATGGATTGCCGTTGAACTTGAACAACTGCTGCAGCTTCATCCCCAGACTCCACCGGTTTGGACAGGTTGTTGACTACCTTCGGCTGCTGCATCCGGAAGAATCTTGTAATCTTCTTGGGTCTCGTAAACTGCAACCGGATTCTTTCCGTCACATTGTCGACTACCTGCGGTAAGATTCTGTCAAGATGCACCCGAGCGAGTCTTTCCATCCTGTCCTTCAACCCGAACACCTCTGGATGCTTTGCCCAAATGAGTCTCAGGAGATGCAACCCAAAGTATGAATTTTTATCATCCCTCTTTGGCAATTGGAGAATCTCATTCTGTACTAGGTCCCAGATCAGCTCACCCCAGTCGACGTTATGCGCCAACTCCGCCTTCACATCCCGCATCGCAGCCGACACATTCGACGGCAGCATGTCCCTGCCCTGGAACTGCGGGAGGATCCAGATTTCCATGAACTGCAAGGCCGCGGAGGTAACGGTGGAAGAGCTCCTTGTGCTCCTCGTCCTGCGCCGTGGAGGGAGCACCTTGTGCTCCGCCGTGGCTTGGAGGGCTGCCGCGCTGAGGAAGGACTTGCGGTCGACACTGACGCGGACCCCCCAGAGGTAGGCGTAGCCGCGGCAGTTCTCCCGGTGGTAGGAGGCGACCAGATCGGAGACGAGGTCGTGCCGGGGGACACCGCCCGGGAGCTGGAGCCGCGCGAAATCGAGGAGCCCGAGGTGGCGGAGGGCGGCCTCCGTGTCGTGGTTGGCGGGCCAGCCCTGGAGAGAGGCTGGCGGTTGGTAGATGTTGAACTGGCCGGCGTGGACCTCCCCGGACCTGCCGCCGGCGCTGACCACGGACGGAGCTGCGGTGGGGCTCTTCTCGAACATGCCGCCGGCGCTGACCATGGGCGGCACTGCCTCTATGATTCTTTGGGCGGTGGTCTTGGGGGTTGGGGCGAGATTGGCTGGGGATTTGGGGGAGTTCTTGCCTGTGCTGCCTGCTCGGATAGGGGGCGGGTCGGAGGCGGGGCAAGGCGTGGGCTTCGGCAACCGCCCGCGCTGTGCTGTGCTGTGCTGCTGAGGATGGGGACGGCGGGGGCGGGGGCGCCGGCGGCTGCGGGGATGGATGAGGGAGAGACGAAGGGGCCGTGGGCAGTGGGCAAGGAGGTCTCTCACGTCTCCCTTATTTCACCAATCTTCCATTTTTTATTTGCCATTAAAAATTTACTATGAATTATTCAATTTATTTAATTATTTATTATCGCGTTTCGATATTTTAAATTTTTTAGTACATATTCATAAATGTTCAAACAGCAATTATCCCAGTCATATTTCAAACACTTTCAGCAACGTTTCATGCAAAATTTAATTGTTTATTTATATTCAGTTTGAGAAACTTTTCATACGTGTACTACATTTTTACAAAAATAATGTAAGAATATAATTCAAGATATCTATATGCATTTTAATTATTTTATTAATCTTCCAATCAATTACAGAAACATTCCGTAAACATTTCAAACAAATTTTAATTATTTCAACACACATTTTTATAATTATCTGATGATGGGCGTACAGAGCTTCGGCGTCGTCCATGGCCGACCCAGTATAGTTGCCCTGATTCAGATCTGGACAACTTGGCGGTGATGATACAGACCTGGTCGAGCGGGTGATGGTGGTTGCACATTGTACTACAATGACCTCCCGCGGTTCCACGATGACGGAGGTCACTGAAAGGTCTTCGGAGAGAGTTCATCTTCCGACCCGCTGGTTGACTTTGGCGGTGAGATGCAAACTATGGATGAAGACTTGACACAGAGGGATGGTTGTGCAGCAATGAGGATACTTCACATGTAGATGTAGGGATCGCGAAAAGTGGTGGCGACAACACATGTGCGGCCTCGATGGTGGTGATGCGTGCACCTGGTCTCGAGCTCCAGGGTGAAACTAGGTCTGACCTAAGTTGGTTGTACCTGGCAATGACGACATTTTTTTTTACGTTGTTACCTTCTTGAGGCATTGCTTGGATATGCTCAGACTGATTTTTCAGGGTGAAAACCATGATTATGGCTTTGATGGTTGGATCCAGTGACGACGATGCATGAGCGTCGCTTCCTTCCTGAAGGCGTTACTGTTGAAAAGCTTCGTCATCAATGTGATGCCATGAGATGGTTGGTGAAGATATGGTCATTGCTATAGTTTGTCGACTGCGAATCTGACTGCTTAGATCCCCCACCTACATAGCTTTGAATTTATATGACTACTAGGTATCAGTGTGTGTATTGGTATTGGCTGTTTGCACCTTCGTTATGCAGAGGCCGGGTGTGGGCTCATTGTGTTTGTATCCTCTTGATGCTCCATTTTAAGCTAATAAAATCCACCTTTTGTCGAAAAAAGCAAACTCATGAGAGAGAGATGAGTGAGCTTAAGAAGAAGGATGAGGAAGTGAACATGCAAAAAAGAAACCTATTGATGATGTGAGTAAACTATTTGGTTGGCAAGAGAGGCACGTACATGAGATGCACCAATAAAAGAGATGAAACGAGAATAGTGAAATGTGGACGAAGGAAGAGCTCTAGAGGGCAAACATGGAGATTGACAAGGGCATGCGGCTACAGAATATTGACTACAAGGAGCTAAGGAGCATTCAGATCTCTCAAACACGTGACATTATGGGAATTTAAAGGAGAGGGATGATATCAAACATGATAGAGATTTGCTTCAAGAAGAGAGAATTCACCATTGCTAACCTGCTAAAAGTTGGGCATGGGAGTAAGGACAAGCTTCTCAAGATCAAGGCAATCTGAGATGAGTTAACTTTATCAATCCAATAGTTCTTTTTTTTTGAAATGTATGAATCCAATAGTTAGCTATGTTAAGTAGTATTTGGCCCGAGAACTACATAGTTGGTCTGGGAACCTAGTGATGCTGCTTGTATAATTTGAAAATGATGATGCTAGTTGTATATTCTGTAAACCTAGTTATGTTGATGGTAATGGTCTAAGCTCATAGACTGTTATGTTAAGTGTTGACTACCATGTAAAGTAGTGAACCAGTTAATGTACTATGGGTAATGAAGCCAGGATGATGCGATGTTTGATGCTTACATGGGGCAAGAAGCAAATCTTCCAAGGGGACATACGTAAATAGCTCAATGAATTGATCATGTCCCTTCCCGTCAGATCAGTGGTGAATCTAAAAGAAAAATGGAGGGTGGGATCAAAGATTATGCTGAGAAAACTAAACGTTCTTTCAAAGGAAAATCGGTTATCTCCCAATCATTTTGTGCAAATATACTAAAATTTCCACAAGATTACTACTGAAAACATGTAGCATTTACTATTTTTTTTGTATTTTGAATTGCTTGCAAACCAAGTGTGCAAAGTCTTCTTTATCTTCATTTCTACAAATAATCAAACAAGACGCAAATTAGTTTGTGATAATCAGAACCAAGTAGTAGCTACTGCCTAGAACTTCACCCGCAAAAAAGCTATTGACTAGAACTAAACTAGCTAAAGCGTACACCGTATATGATTGACAACTCGCGCGCATGAGAGGGAGCTCCTAGTCGGCGCTTCGAGCGCTGGTTGCCGTACCAGCGCTCACGCGCGCGATCTCGTTTGCCGGACCATTAGCAAGGTGCTTGCGTCGCTCGATTGGTCGCTACAAGATCGATCCTCGCTCGCTGGGCTCCGCTATATTTTATCGTTTAACCCTGTTGACCGTGGACTTCTCAAAATTTATTTTTTTATCGAATTTGTGAAAATTTCATCAATTTTGGGAAAAATCATAAAATTTTAAAAAAGAGCTCAAATTTTTTTAAAAAAATTTCATCAACTTGGGAGGAAGTTCACGGGTTTTTGAAAAAGTTTGTCGTTGAAGAATTTTTTTATCAATTTAAAATTGCGCATTTAAGAAAAAGAAATAAATAAAAAAAGAAAAGGAATAGAAAAAAGAAAAATAAAAATAAATGCGAACCAGGGAAAGAATAAAAGAACAAAAGAAGTTACTATGCATAAGTCTGCGATGTCCCTAGTGGTTAGAGTGGCGCGCTGTGAGAGTACATGTCTCGAGTTCGATATGACACCGACGTACCATTTTTGCACTTTCAACGGATATAAGAAAAACACAAAATGGGCCGACCCAGGTCGCGGCTAAGGTGTGCACTTTATGCGCCCGTTTGCAAAATGATCTAAAGCGTCAAATAGGAACCGCCCACAACGACTATTTCGGTATTTCCTATTTGGCGCCACAGGCGCCAGTTAACGTGCATTTTGTTAACCGGCGCCTGTGGCGTCCGTAAATGGGCCGGCCAATGTTGACGCTATTTTTTGAAAATTCTGTGAACTTTTTTGAGATTGATGAACTTTTTTGAATATTGACAAACTTTTTAGAAATTTAATGAACAATTGTCTTGAAAATGCATGAACTTTTTTTGATTTATGGATTTTTTTAAGTTCCATGAATTTTTCTAAAAATACATGAACTTTTTTCAATTTCTATGAAATTTCACAAATGTAATGAATTTTTGTTAAATTGGATGATTTTTTAATTTTAATGAACTTTTTTTCAAATTGATGAAATTTTTAAAAATTTATGAACTTTTTTAAATATATGAACTTATTTTTTTAAAATGGATGAACTTTTTTCTTTAAATCTGTTGACCTTTCTTCATTTCATATTTTTAGTTTTGTAAAAAAATTAAAAAAACTTGGGGCAGCACGCTAGTGGGCCGGCCCATGCTAGCAGCGCTGCACGCGCCGGATCTTTAACGGGCGCCTGCAGCATTGTATAGGAGTTCCCGAATATTTCTGGTTTTAAGCTAGACATTAGTTTGCTCTTGCTGAAGGTTTTCCCTCTATCGCGTCATGTTGGGCTGGACCATTCGCGCGCGTAGGAAGTAATAATGGCAGATTCTAAAAAAAAATAGCTAGTAAAAATAACACAGGACATGGAACAAAATGAATCGCAGCCGGGGATCAAACCCGGTTTTCCTAGATACGAGATAGCGACGCTAGTCACTCCGCTCTGTGTTGAGTTCATGATGTACTGTAGGGCGCGGCCTACTTAATGTAAAAGAGCTGATTTCCTTCATTGTTTTTTCTGTCTTATTTAGTTTTCAGCATGTTTTTTTTTTCATTTTTTGCATTTGCTTCTTTAGTTTATTTTGCTTTTCATCTTTAATTTCCTTTTTTTTTATATATGTCTGATACGTCTCCAACGTATCTATAATTTTTGATTGCTCCATGCTATATTATCTTCTGTTTTAGATAATATTGGGCTTTACTATGCATTTTTATATTATTTTTGAGACTAAACCTATTGACCCAGAGCCCAGTGTCAGTTCCTGTTTTTTACCTTGTTTAAGTGTTTTGAAGAAACTGAATATCAAACAGAGTCGAAACAGAATGAACCCTTCCGGAGAAGTTATTTTTGGAAGGAAAGCAACCTGATAGACTTGGAGTGCACGTCAGGAAAGAAACGAGGGAGGCACGAGGCAGGGGGCGCGCCCACCCCCCTGGGCGCCCCTCCACCGTCGTGGGACCCTCGTGGCTCCCCTGGCGTACTTCTTCCTCCTATATATACCCATATACCCTAAAATGAACGGGGAACAGAACAGATCAGGAGTTCCGCCGCCGCAAGACTCTGTAGCCACCAAAACCCAATCGGGACCCTGTTCGGGCACCCTGCCGGAGGGGGGAACCCTCACTGGTGGCCATCTTCATCATCCTGGCGCTCTCCATGACGAGGAGGGAGTAGTTCACCCTCGGGGCTGAGGGTATGTACCAGTAGCTATGTGTTTGATCTCTCTCTCTCTCTCTCGTGTTCTTGATTTGGCACGATCTTGATATATCGCGAGCTTTTCTATTATAGTTGGACCTTATGTTGCTTCTCCCCCTCTACTCTCTTGTAATGGATTGAGTTTTCCCTTTGAAGTAATCTTAACGGATTGAGTCTTTGATGACATGAGAACACTTGATGTATGTCTTGCCGTGCGTATCTGTGGTGACAATGGGATATCACGTGACTCACCTGATGTATGTTTTGGTGATCAACTTGCGGGTTCCGCCCATGAACTTATGCATAGGGGTTGGCACACGTTTTCGTCTTGATTCTTCGGTAGAAACTTTGGGGCACTCTTTGAGGTCCTATGTGTTGGTTGAATAGATGAATCTGAGATTGTGTGATGCATATCGTATAATCATACCCACGGATACTTGAGGTGACATTGGAGTATCTAGGTGACATTAGGGTTTTGGTTGATTTGTGTCTTGAGGTGTTATTCTAGTAAGAACTCTAGGGCTGTTTGTGACACTTATAGGAATAGCCCAACGGATTGATTGGAAAGAATAACTTTGAGGTGGTTTCGTACCCTACCATAATCTCTTCGTTTGTTCTCCGCTATTAGTGTCTTTGGAGTGACTCTTTGTTGCATGTTGAGGGATAGTTATATGATTCGATTATGTTATTATTGTTGAGAGAACTTGCACTAGTGAAAGTATGAACCCTAGGCCTTATTTCCTATCATTGCAATACCGTTTACGCTCACTTTTATCATTAGTTACCTTGCTGTTTTATATTTTTAGATTACAAAAACCTATATCTACCATCCATATTGCACTTGTATCACCATCTCTTCGCCGAACTAGTGCACCTATACAATTTACCATTGTATTGGGTGTGTTGGGGACACAAGAGACTCTTTGTTATTTGGTTGCAGGGTTGCTTAAGAGAGACCATCTTCATCCTACGCCTCCCACGGATTGATAAACCTTAGGTCATCCACTTGAGGGAAATTTGCTACTGTCCTACAAACCTCTGCACTTGGAGGCCCAACAACGTCTACAAGGAGAAGGTTGCGTAGTAGACATTAAGCTCTTTCTGGCGCCATTGCCGGGGAGGCTAGGTAAGCGGCACTCACACCCCGTCAACTAAGCTCTTTTCTAGCGCCGTTGCCGGGGAGGTGAGTGCTTGAAGGTATATCTTTAGATCTTGCAATCAAATCTTTTTGTTTCTTGTTTTAGCACTAGTTTACTTTATAAAAGAAAATTACAAAAAAAAGGAATTGAGTTTGCCTCATACGCTTCATCTTTTTAATATCTTTCGTGAGTATGATGGAAAGGAAAATTATGCCAAAGTGTTAGAAGAAGAATGCATTAAAATGTTTGGCACTAAATATGTGAATGATGAGCATGATTGCAATGTTGTTAGTATGAATTCTTTGAATACCCATGATGCTAATGATATGCAGAGCCACAAGCTTGGGGAAGCTATGTTTGATGAATATGATATTTTTTGTCCCCCAAGCTTTGATGAGCAAATTTACTATGATGAAAGCATGCCTCCTATCTATGATGATTATTGTGATGACACGTATGCTTTAAAGAATAATGATAACCATGAAACTTGTCATCTTGATCTTAATTTTCAATCACATGATAGCTGTTTTGTTGAGCTTTCTCCCATTACTATTCCGAATGAGAAGAATTTTGCTTATGTGGAGAGTAGTAAAAATTCTATACTTGTAGATCATGAAAACAATGCTTTAGGTGCTTGTTATATTGTTGAATTCATTCATGATGCTACTGAAAATTATTATGAGGGAGGAATATATGCTTGTAGGAATTGCAATAATATCAAGTTTCCTCTCTATGTGCTTAAAGTTTTGAAGTTATGCTTGTTTTGCCTTCCCATACTAGTTGATTATTGTTCCCATAAGTTGTTTGCTCACAAAATTCCTATGCATAGGAAGTGGGTTAGACTTAAATGTGTCAGTCATATTCTTCATGATGCTCTCTTTATGTTTCAATTCTTATCTTTTATGTGAGCATCATTGAAATCATCATGCCTAGCTAGGGGCGTTAAACGATAGCGCTTGTTGAGAGGCAACCCAATTTTATTTTAGTTCCTTGCCTTTTGGTTCTGTTTAGTAATAAATAATCCATCCAGCTTATGTTTAGATGTGGTTTTATGTTTTAATTACTGTTTGTGCCAAGTAGAACCTTTGGGAAGACTTGGGTGAAGTCTTTATGATCATGCTGTAAAAAACAGAAACAATAACACTTGCGAGATTAGCTTCAACTTTTTAAGGGAGAGCGCTATTTAGTTGATTATTTTTGCAGATGATTACTAGACAAATTCCTCAGGTCCACCAATTTATTTCAGAATTTTTGGAGTTACAGAAGTATACGTTTGATACAGATTACTACAGACTGTTCTGTTTTTGACAGATTCTGTTTTTATTGTGTTACTTGCTTATTTTGACGAATCTATGGTTAGTAAAATAGTTTATAAACCATCGAGAAGTTGGAATACAGTAGGTTTAACACCAATATGAATTTAGAATGAGTTCATTACAGTACCAAAAGTGGTGATTTATTTTCTTATACTAACGGAGCTTACGAGTTTTCTGTTGAGTTTTGTGTTGTGAAGTTTTCAAGTTTTGTGTAAAGATTCGATGGACTATGGAATAAGGAGTGGCAAGAGCCTAAGCTTGGGGATGCCCAAGGCACCCCAAGGTAATATTCAAGTACAACCAAGAGCCTAAGCTTGGGGATGCCTCGGAAGGCATCCCCTCTTTCGTCTTCGTTCATCGGTAACTTTACTTGGAGCTATAGTTTTATTCACCAAATGATACGTGTTTTGCTTGGAGCGTCATGTCATTTTATTTTGTTTTGCTTGCTGTTTGAATAAAATATCAAGATCTGAAATTCTTAAATGTTAAAGAGTCTTCACATAGTTATATAATTATACAATTACTCACTGATCTTCACTCATATCTTTTGGAGTATTTTGTTGTTTGCTCTAGTGCTTCACTTATATATTTTAGAGCACGGTGGTGGATTTGTTTTATAGAAACTATTGATCTCTCATGCTTCACTTATATTATTTTGAGAGTCTTAAAATAGCATGGCAATTTGCTTTAATTAATATCATGAGAAATTTGATGCTTGATAATTGTTTTGAGATATAAATGTGGTAATATCATAGTTGTGCTAGTTGAGTAATTATGGAATTGAAAAATACATGTGTTGGAGTTTGTGATTCCCGTAGCATGCACGTCTGGTGAACCATTATGTAACGAAGTCGGAGCATGAAGTATTTGTTGATTGTCCTCCTTTGTGTGGCAGTCGGGATCGCGCGATGGTTAACTCCTACCAACCCTTCCCCTAGGAGCATGCGAAGTAGTACTTTGCTTCGAGGGCTAATAGATTTTTGCAATAAGTATATGAGTTCTTTATGACTAATGTGAGTCCATGGATTATACGCACACCTACCTTTCCGCAATTTTCTAGCCTCTTCGGTACCGCGCATTGCCCTTTCTCACGTTAAGAGTTGGTGCAAACTTCGCCGGTGCATCCAAACCCCGTGATATGATATGCTCTATCACACATAAAACTCCTTATATGTTCCTCAAAACAGCCACCATACCTACCTATCATGGAATTTCCATAGCCATTCCGAGATATATTGCCATGCAACTTTCCACCGTTTCATTTATCATGACATGCTCCATCATTGTCATATTGCTTTGCATGATCATATAGTTGACATTGTATTTGTGGCAAAGCCACCGTTCATATATCTTTCATACATGTCACTCTTAATTCATTGCATATCCCGGTACACCGCCGGAGGCATTCATATAGAGTCATATTTTGTTCTAAATATTGAGTTGTAATTCATGAGTTGTAAGTAAATAAAAGTGTGATGATCATCATTATTAGAGCATTGTCCCAAGTAAGGAAAGGATGATGGAGACTATGATTCCCCCATAAGTCGGGATGAGACTCCGGACTAAATAAAAAAAGAGGCCATAGAAAAAGAGAGAGAAAAGGCCCAAATAAAAAAATAAAAAACAAAAAAACAAAAAAATGAGAGAAAAAGAGAGAAGGGACAATGCTACTATCCTTTTACCACACTTGTGCTTCAAAGTAGCACCATGATCTTCATGATAGAGAGTCTCCTATGTTGTCACTTTCATATACTAGTGGGAATATTTCATTATAGAACTTGGCCTGCATATTCCAATGATGGGCTTCCTCAAAATGCCCTAGGTCTTCGTGAGCAAGCGAGTTGGATGCACACCCACTTAGTTTCTTTTGTTGAGCTTTCATACACTTATAGCTCTAGTGCATCCGTTGCATGGCAATCCCTACTCACTCACATTGATATCTATTGATGGGCATCTCCATAGCCCGTTGATACGCCTAGTTGATGTGAGACTATCTTCTCCACAACCACCATTCTATTCCACTATAGTGCTATATCCATGGCTTGCGCTCATGTATTGCGTAAGAGTTGAAAAGGCTGAAGCGCGTTAAAAGTATGAACCAATTGCTTGGCCAAAACCGGGGTCGTACATGATATGAATATTTTGTGTGGGGAAGATGGAGCATAGCCAGACTATATGATTTTCTGGGGATAACTTGCTTTGGCTATGTTATTTTAATAAGACATAATTGCTTAGTTAGTATGCTTGAAGTATTATAGTTTTTATGTCAACATTAAACTTTTATCTTGAATCATATCAAATCTGAACATTCATGCCACAATGAGAAGAATTATATTGAAATTATGCCAAGTAGCATTCCGCACCAAAATTTTTGTTTTTATCATTTACCTACTCGAGGACGAGTAGGAATTAAGCTTGGGGATGCTTGAGACGTCTCCAACGTATTTATAATTTTTTATTGCTCCATGCTATATTATCTTCTGTTTTGGACAATATTGGGCTTTACTATGCACTTTTATATTATTTTTGGGACTAACCTATTGACCCAGAGCCCAGTGCCAGTTCCTGTTTTTTACCTTGTTTCAGTGTTTCAAAGAAAAGGAATATCAGACGGAATCGAAACGGAATGAAACCTTCTGGAGAAGTTATTTTTGGAAGGAAAGCAACCCGATAGATTTGGAGTGCACGCGAGGAAAGAAACGAGGGAGGCACAAGGCAGGGGGGGCGCGCCCACCCCCCTAGGTGCGCCCTCCACCCTCGTGGGCCCCTCGTGGCTCCCCTTGAAGGAAATATGCCCTAGAGGCAATAATATAGTTATTATTTATTTCCTTATATATCATGATAAATGTTTATTATTCATGCTAGAATTGTATTACCGGAAACATAATACATGTGTGGATACATAGACAAACAGAGTGTCACTAGTATGCCTCTACTTGACTAGCTTGTTAATCAAAGATGGTTAAGTTTCCTAACCATAGACAAAGGAGTTGTCATTTGATTAACAAGGTCACATCATTAGTTGAATGATCTGATTGACATGACCCATTCAATTCGCTTAGCACCCGATCGTTTAGTATGTTGCTATTGCTTTCTTCACGACTTATACATGTTCCTATGACTATGAGATTATGCAACTCCCGTTTACCGTAGGAACACTTTGTGTGCTACCAAACGTCACAACGTAACTGGGTGATTATAAAGGTGCTCTACAGGTGTCTCTGAAAGTATTTGTTGGGTTGGCGTATTTCGAGATTAGGATTTGTCACTCCGAATGTCGGAGGGGTATCTCAGGGCCTTCTCGGTAATGCACATCACATAAGTCTTGCAAGCATTGCAACCAATAAAGTTAGTTGCGAGATGATGTATTATAGAACGAGTAAAGAGACTTGCCAGTAACGAGATTGAACTAGGTATTGGATACCGACGATCGAATCTCGGGCAAGTAACATACCGATGACAAAGGGAACAACGTATGTTGTTATGCGGTCTGACCGATAAAGATCTTCGTAGAATGTGTAGGAGCCAATATGGGCATCCAGGTCCCGCTGTTGGTTATTGACCAGAGATTTGTCTCAGTCATGTCTACACTGTTCTCGAACCGTAGGGTCCGCACGCTTAAGGTTACGATGACAGTTATTATGAGTTTATGCATTTTGATGTACCGAAGTTAGTTCGGAGTACCGGATGAGATCACGGACATGACGAGGAGTCTCGAAATGGTCGAGACGTAAAGATTGATATATTGGATGACTATATTCGGACATCGGAATGGTTCCGAGTGGTTTCGGAGAAAACCGGAGTGCCGGAGGGGTTACCGGAACCCCCCGGGAGAAGTATTGGGCCACATGGGCCTTAGTGGAGAGAGAGAGGGGCGGCCAGGGTGGGCCGTGTCCCCTCCCCTTTGGTCCGAATTGGACCAGGAGAGGGGGGGCGGCGCCCCCCTTTCCCTCTCCCTCTCCCCCTTCCTTTCCCCCTACTCCTACTAGGAGGAGGACTCCTCCTCCTGGCGCGCGCCACAAGGGCCGGCCGGCCTCCCCCCTTGCTCCTTTATATACGGGGGCAGGGGGCACCCTAGGACACACAAGTTGATCATCGTGATCGTTCCTTAGCCGTGTGCGGTGCCCCCCTCCACCATATTCCACCTCGGTCATATTGTTGCAGTGCTTAGGCGAAGCCCTGCGTCAGTAGTACATCAAGATCGTCACCACGCCATCGTGCTGACGGAACTCGTCCCCGAAGCTTTGCTGGATCGGAGCCCGGGGAACGTCATCGAGTTGTACGTGTGTTAAGAACTCAGAGGCGCCGGAGTAATGGCGCTTGGATCGGTCGGATCGGGAAGACGTACGACTACTTCCTCTACGTTGCGTCAACGCTTCCGCTTCGGTCTATGAGGGTACGTAGACAACACTCTCCCCTCTCGTTGCTATGCATCACCATGATCTTGCGTGTGCGTAGGATTTTTTTTTGAAATTACTACGTTCCCCAACAGTGGCATCCGAGCCTAGGTTTTTATGGTTTGATGTTATGCACGAGTAGAACACAAGTGAGTTGTGGGCGATATAAGTCATACTGCCTACCAGCATGTCATACTTTGGTTCGGCGGTATTGTTGGATGAAGCGGCCCGGACCGACATTACGCGTACGCTTACGCGAGACTGGTTCTACCGACGTGCTTTGCACACAGGTGGCTGGCGGGTGTCAGTTTCTCCAACTTTAGTTGAACCGAGTGTGGCTACGCCCGGTCCTTGCGAAGGTTAAAACGGCATCAACTTGACAAACTATCGTTGTGGTTTTGATGCGTAGGTGAGATTGGTTCTTGCTTAAGCCCGTAGCAGCCACGTAAAACTTGCAACAAACAAAGTAGAGGACGTCTAACTTGTTTTTGCAGGGCTTGTTGTGATGTGATATGGTCAAGACATGATGCTAAATTTTATTGTATGAGATGATCATGTTTTGTAACCGAGTTATCGGCAATCGGCAGGAGCCGTATGGTTGTCGCTTTATTGTATGCAATGCAATCGCCCTGTAATGCTTTACTTTATCACTAAGCGATAGCGATAGTCGTAGAGGCATAAGATTGGCGAGACGACAACGATGCTACGATGGAGATCAAGGTGTCGCGCCGGTGACGATGGTGATCATGACGATGCTTCAGAGATGGAGATCACAAGCACAAGATGATGATGGCCATATCATATCACTTATATTGATTGCATGTGATGTTTATCTTTTTATGCATCTTATCTTGCTTTGATTGACGGTAGCATTATAAGATGATCTCTCACTAAAATTATCAAGAAGTGTTCTCCCCGAGTATGCACCATTGCCAAAGTTCGTCGTGCCCAGACACCACGTGATGATCGGGTGTGATAAGCTCTACGTCCATCTACAACGGGTGCAAGCCAGTTTTGCACACGCAGAATACTCAGGTTATACTTGACGAGCCTAGCATATGCAGATATGGCCTCGGAACACGGAGACCGAAAGGTCGAGCGTGAATCATATAGTAGATATGATCAACATAATGATGTTCACCATTGAAAACTAATCCATTTCACGTGATGATCGGTTATGGTTTAGTTTGATTTGGATCACGTGATCACTTAGAAGATTAGAGGGATGTCTATCTAAGTGGGAGTTCTTAAGTAATATGATTAATTGAACTTAAATTTATCATGAACTTAGTCCCTGATAGTATCTTGCTTGTTTATGTTGATTGTAGATAGATGGCTCATGCTGTTGTTCCGTTGAATTTTAATGCGTTCCTTGAGAAAGCAAAGTTGAAAGATGATGGTAGCAATTACACGGACTGGGTCCGTAACTTGAGGATTATCCTCATTGCTGCACAGAAGAGTTACGTCCTGGAAGCACCGCTGGGTGACAGGCCTGCTGCTGGAGCAACGCTAGATGTTGTGAACGTCTGGCAGAGCAAAGCTGATGACTACTCGATAGTTCAGTGTGCCATGCTTTACGGCTTAGAACCGGGACTTCAACGACGTTTTGAACATCATGGAGCATATGAGATGTTCCAAGAGTTGAAGTTAATATTCCAATAGAATGCCCGGATTGAGAGATATGAAGTCTCCAATAAGTTCTATAGCTGCAAGATGGAGGAGAATAGTTCTGTCAGTGAGCATATACTCAAAATGTCTGGGTATTATAATCACTTGATTCAACTGGGGGTTAATCTTCCGTATGATTGCGTCATTGACAAAATTCTTCAATCACTTCCACCAAGCTACAAAGGCTTCGTGATGAACTATAATATGCAAGGGATGGATAAGACGATTCCCGAGCTCTTCGCAATGCTAAAGGCTGCAGAGGTAGAAATCAAGAAGGAGCATCAAGTGTTGATGGTTAACAAAATCACTAGTTTCAAGAAAAAGGGCAAAGGGAAGAAGAAGGGGAACTACAAGAAAAACATCAAACAAGTTGCTGCTCAAAAGAAGAAACGCAAGTCTGGACCTAAGCCTGAAACTGAGTGCTTCTACTGCAAGCAGACTGGTCACTGGAAGCGGAATGCCCCAAGTATTTGGCGGACAAGAAGGATGGCAAGGTGAACAAAGGTATATGTGATATACATGTTATTGATGTGTACCTTACTAGAGCTCGCAGTAGTACCTGGGTATTTGATACTGGCTCTGTTGCTAATATTTGCAACTCAAAACAGGGACTACGGATTAAGCGAACACTGGCAAAGGACGAGGTGACGATGCGCGTGGGAAACGGTTCCAAAGTCGATGTGATCGCAGTCGGCACGCTACCTCTACATCTACCTTCGGGATTAGTATTAGACCTAAATAATTGTTATTTGGTGCCAGCGTTGAGCATGAACATTATATCTGGATCTTGTTTGATGCGAGACGGTTATTCATTTAAATCAGAGAATAATGGTTGTTCTATTTATATGAGTAATATCTTTTATGGTCATGCACCCTTGAAGAGTGGTCTATTTTTGATGAATCTCGATAGTAGTGATACACATATTCATAATATTGAAGCCAAAAGATGCAGAGTTGATAATGATAGTGCAACTTATTTGTGGCACTGCCGTTTAGGTCATATCAGTATAAAGCGCATGAAGAAACTCCATACTGATGGACTTTTGGAACCACTTGATTATTAATCACTTGGTACTTGCGAACCGTGCCTCATGGGCAAGATGACTAAAACACTGTTCTCCGGTACTATGGAGAGAGCAACAGATTTGTTGGAAATCATACATACAGATGTATGTGGTCCGATGAATGTTGAGGCTCGTGGCGGATATCGTTATTTTCTCACCTTCACAGATGATTTAAGCAGATATGGGTATATCTACTTAATGAAACACAAGTCTGAAACATTTGAAAAGTTCAAAGAATTTCAGAGTGAAGTTGAAAATCATCGTAACAAGAAAATAAAGTTTCTACGATCTGATCGTGGAGGAGAATATTTGAGTTACGAGTTTGGTCTACATTTGAAACAATGCGGAATAGTTTCGCAACTCACGCCACCCGGAACACCACAACGCAATGGTGTGTCAGAACGTCGTAATCGCACTTTACTTGATATGTGTGATCTATGATGTCTCTTACAGATTTACCGCTATCATTTTGTGGTTATGCTCTAGAGACGGCCGCATTCACATTAAATAGGACACCATCGAAATCCGTTGAGACGACGCCTTATGAACTATGGTTTAGCAAGAAACCAAAGTTGTCGTTTCTTAAAGTTTGGGGCTGCGATGCTTATGTGAAAAAGCTTCAACCTGATAAGCTCGAACCCAAATCAGAGAAATGTGTCTTCATAGGATACCCAAAAGAAACTGTTGGGTACACCTTCTATCACAGATCCGAAGGCAAGACATTTGTTGCTAAAAATGGATCCTTTCTAGAGAAGGAGTTTCTCTCGAAAGAAGTGAGTGGGAGGAAAGTAGAACTTGATGAGGTAACTGTACCTGCTCCCTTATTGGAAAGTAGCACATCACAGAAATCTGTTTCAGAAGCACCTACACCAATTTGTGAGGAAGTTAATGATGATGATCATGCAACTTCAGATCAAGTTACTACAGAACCTCGTAGATCAACCAGAGTAAGATCCGCGCCAGAGTGGTATGGCAATCTTGTTCTGGAAATCATGCTACTAGATCATGGTGAACCTACGAACTATGAAGAAGCGATGGTGAGCTCAGATTCCGCAAAATGGCTTGAAGCCATGAAATCTGAGATGGGATCCATGTATGAGAACAAAGTATGGACTTTGGTTGACTTGCCCGATGGTTGGCAAGCAATAGAGAATAAATGGATCTTCAAGAAGAAGACTGACGCTGATGGTAATGTTACTGCCTACAAAGCTCGACTTGTTGCAAAAGGTTTTCGACAAGTTCAAGGGATTGACTACGATGAGACCTTCTCACCCGTAGCGATGCTTAAGTCTGTCCGAATCATGTTAGCAATTGCCGCATTTTATGATTATGAAATTTGGCAAATGGATGTAAAGACTGCATTCCTGAATGGATTTCTGGAAGAAGAGTTGTATATGATGCAACCAGAAGGTTTTATCGATCCAAAGGGAGCTAACAAAGTGTGCAAGCTCCAGCGATCCATTTATGGACTGGTGCAAGCCTCTCGGAGTTGGAATAAACGCTTTGACAGTGTGATCAAAGCATTTGGGTTTGTACAGACTTTTGGAGAAGCCTGTATCTACAAGAAAGTGAGTGGGAGCTCTGTAGCATTTCTGATATTATATGTAGATGACATATTACTGATTGGAAATGATATAGAATTTCTGGATAGCATAAAAGGATACTTGAATTAAAGTTTTTGAATGAAAGACCTCGGTGAAGCTGCTTACATATTGGGCATTAAGATCTATAGGGATAGATCAAGACGCTTAATTGGACTTTCACAAAGCACATACCTTGACAAAGTTTTGAAGAAGTTCAAAATGGATCAAGCAAAGAAAGGGTTCTTGCCTGTGTTACAAGGTGTGAAGTTGAGTAAGACTCAATGCCCGACCACTGCAGAAGATAGAGAGAAGATGAAATATGTTCCCTATGCTTCAGCCATAGGCTCTATCATGTATGCAATGCTATGTACCAGACCCGATGTGTGCCTTGCTATAAGTTTGGCAGGGAGGTACCAAAGTAATCCAGGAGTGGATCACTGGACAACGGTCAAGAATATCCTGAAGTACCTGAAAAGGACTAAGGAGATGTTTCTCGTGTATGGAGGGACAAAGAGCTCGTCGTAAACGGTTACGTTGATGCAAGCTTTGACACTGATCCGGACGATTCTAAATCGCAAACCGGATACGTATTTACATTAAACGGTGGAGCTGTAAGTTGGTGCAGTTCTAAACAAAGCATCGTGGCATGATCTACATGTGAAGCGGAGTACATAGCTGCTTCGGAAGCAGCGAATGAAGGAGTCTAGATGAAGGAGTTCATTTCCGATCTAGGTGTCATACCTAGTGCATCGGGTCCAATGAAAATCTTCTGTGACAATACTGGTGCAATTGCCTTAGCAAAGGAATCCAGATTTCACAAGAGAACCAAGCACATCAAGAGACGCTTCAATTCCATCCGGGATTTAGTCCAGGTGGGAGACATAGAGATTTGCAAGATACATACGGATCTGAATGTAGTAGACCCGTTGACTAAGCCTCTTCCACGAGCAAAACATGATCAGCACCAAGACTCCATGGGTGTTAGAATCATTACTGTGTAATCTAGATTATTGACTCTAGTGCAAGTGGGAGACTGAAGGAAATATGCCCTAGAGGCAATAATATAGTTATTATTTATTTCCTTATATATCATGATAAATGTTTATTATTCATGCTAGAATTGTATTACCGGAAACATAATACATGTGTGGATACATAGACAAACAGAGTGTCACTAGTATGCCTCTACTTGACTAGCTTGTTAATCAAAGATGGTTAAGTTTCCTAACCATAGACAAAGGAGTTGTCATTTGATTAACAAGGTCACATCATTAGTTGAATGATCTGATTGACATGACCCATTCCATTCGCTTAGCACCCGATCGTTTAGTATGTTGCTATTGCTTTCTTCATGACTTATACATGTTCCTATGACTATGAGATTATGCAACTCCCGTTTACCATAGGAACACTTTGTGTGCTATCAAACGTCACAACGTAACTGGGTGATTATAAAGGTGCTCTACAGGTGTCTCCGAAAGTATTTGTTGGGTTGGCGTATTTCGAGATTAGGATTTGTCACTCCGAATGTCGGAGGGGTATCTCAGGGCCTTCTCGGTAATGCACATCACATAAGCCTTGCAAGCATTGCAACCAATAAAGTTAGTTGCGAGATGATGTATTACAGAACGAGTAAAGAGACTTGCCAGTAACGAGATTGAACTAGGTATTGGATACCGACGATCGAATCTCGGGCAAGTAACATACCGATGACAAAGGGAACAACGTATGTTGTTATGCGGTCTGACCGATAAAGATCTTCGTAGAATGTGTAGGAGCCAATATGGGCATCCAGGTCCCGCTGTTGGTTATTGACCAGAGATTTGTCTCAGTCATGTCTACACTGTTCTCGAACCGTAGGGTCCGCACGCTTAAGGTTACGATGACAGTTATTATGAGTTTATGCATTTTGATGTACCGAAGTTAGTTCGGAGTCCCGGATGAGATCATGGACATGACGAGGAGTCTCGAAATGGTCGAGACGTAAAGATTGATATATTGGACGACTATATTCGGACATCGGAATGGTTCCGAGTGGTTTCGGAGAAAACCGGAGTGCCGGAGGGGTTACCGGAACCCCCCGGGAGAAGTATTGGGCCACATGGGCCTTAGTTGAGAGAGAGAGGGGCGGCCAGGGTGGGCCGCGCCCCCCTCCCCTTTGGTCCGAATTGGACCAGGAGAGGGGGGGCGGCGCCCCCTTTCCCTCTCCCTCTCCCCCTTCCTTTCCCCCTCCTAGTAGGAGTAGGAAAGAGGGGAGTCCTACTCCTACTAGGAGGAGGACTCCTCCTCCTGGCGCGCGCCACAAGGGCCGGCCGGCCTCCCCCCTTGCTCCTTTATATGCGGGGGCAGGGGGGCACCCTAGGACACACAAGTTGATCATCGTGATCGTTCCTTAGCCGTGTGCGGTGCCCCCCTCCACCATATTCCACCTCGGTCATATTGTTGCAGTGCTTAGGCGAAGCCCTGCGTCGGTAGTACATCAAGATCGTCACCACGCCGTCGTGCTGACGGAACTCGTCCCCGAAGCTTTGCTAGATCGGAGCCCGGGGAACGTCATCGAGCTGTACGTGTGTTAAGAACTCGGAGGCGCCGGAGTAACGGCGCTTGGATCGGTCGGATCGGGAAGACGTACGACTACTTCCTGTACGTTGCGTCAACGCTTCCGCTTCAGTCTACGAGGGTACATAGACAACACTCTCCCCTCTCGTTGCTATGCATCACCATGATCTTGCGTGTGCGTAGGATTTTTTTTGAAATTACTACGTTCCCCAACACCCCTGACATACTTCTTCCTCCTATATATACCCATATACCCTAAAATGATCAGGGAACAGAATAGATCAGGAGTTCCGCCACCGCAAGCCTCTGTAGCCACCAAAACCCAATCGGGACCCTGTTCCGGCACCCTGCCGGAGAGGGGAACCCTCACCAGTGGCCATCTTCATCATCCCGGCGCTCTCCATGACGAGGAGGGAGTAGTTCACCCTCGGGGTTGAGGGTATGTACCAGTAGCTATGTGTTTGATCTCTCTCTCTCTCTCTCTCTCTCTCTCTCTCTCTCTCTCGTGTTCTTGATTTGGCACGATCTTGATGTATCGCGAGCTTTGCTATTATAGTTGGATCTTATGTTGCTTCTCCCCCTCTACTCTCTTGTAATGGATTGAGTTTTCCCTTTGAAGTAATCTTATCGGATTGAGTCTTTGATGACTTGAGAACACTTGATGTATGTCTTGCCGTGCGTATCTGTTGTGACAATGGGATATCACGTGACTCACTTGATGTATGTTTTGGTGATCAACTTGCGGGTTCCGCCCATGAACTTATGCATAGGGGTTGGCACACGTTTTCGTCTTGATTCTCCGTTAGAAACTTTGGGGCACTCTTTGAGGTCCTATGTGTTGGTTGAATAGATGAATCTGAGATTGTGTGATGCATATCGTATAATCATACCCACGGATACTTGAGGTGACATTGGAGTATCTAGGTGACATTAGGGTTTTGGTTGATTTGTGTCTTGAGGTGTTATTCTAGTAAGAACTCTAGGGCTGTTTGTGACACTTATAGGAATAGCCCAACGGAGTGATTGGAAAGAATAACTTTGGGGTGGTTTCGTACCCTACCATAATCTCTTCGTTTGTTCTCCGCTATTAGTGTCTTTGGAGTGACTCTTTGTTGCATGTTGAGGGATAGTTATATGATCCGATTATGTTATTATTGTTGAGAGAACTTGCACTAGTGAAAGTATGAACCCTAGGCCTTATTTCCTATCATTGCAATACCGTTTACGCTCACTTTTATCATTAGTTACCTTGCTGTTTTTATATTTTCAGATTACAAAAACCTATATCTACCATCCATATTGCACTTGTATCACCATCTCTTCGCCGAACTAGTGCACCTATACAATTTACCATTGTATTGGGTGTGTTGGGGACACAAGAGACTCTTTGTTATTTGGTTGCAGGGTTGCTTAAGAGAGACCATCTTCATCCTACGCCTCCCACGGATTGATAAACCTTAGGTCATCCACTTGAGGGAAATTTTGTCTGTCCTACAAACCTCTGCACTTGGAGGCCCAACAACGTCTACAAGGAGAAGGTTGCGTAGTAGACATCAAGCTCTTTTCTGGCGCCGTTGCCGGGGAGGCTAGGTAAGCGGCACTCACACCCCGTCAACTAAGCTCTTTTCTGGCGCCGTTGCCGGGGAGGTGAGTGCTTGAAGGTATATCTTTAGATCTTGCAATCAAATCTTTTTGTTTCTTGTTTTAGCACTAGTTTACTTTATAAAAGAAAATTACAAAAAAATGGAATTGAGTTTGCCTCATACGCTTCATCTTTTTAATATCTTTCGTGAGTATGATGGAAAGGAAAATTATGCCAAAGTGTTAGAAGAAGAATGCATTAAAATGTTTGGCACTAAATATGTGAATGATGAGCATGATTGCAATTTTGTTAGTATGAATTCTTTGAATACCCATGATGCTAATGATATGCAAAGCCACAAGCTTGGGGAAGCTATGTTTGATGAAGATGATATTTTTTGTCCCCCAAGCTTTGATGAGCAAATTTACTATGATGAAAGCATGCCTCCTATCTATGATGATTATTGTGATGACACACATGCTTTAAAGAATAATGATAAGCATGAAACTTGTCATCTTGATCTTAATTTTCAATCACATGATAGCTGTTTTGTTGAGCTTTCTCCCATTACTATTCCGAATGAGAAGAATTTTGCTTATGTGGAGAGTAGTAAAAATTCTATACTTGTAGATCATGAAAATAATGCTTTAGGTGCTTGTTATATTGTTGAATTCATTCATGATGCTACTGAAAATTATTATGAGGGAGGAATATATGCTTGTAGGAATTGCAATAATATCAAGTTTCCTCCCTATGTGCTTAAAGTTTTGAAGTTATGCTTGTTTTGCCTTCCTATACTAGTTGATTATTGTTCCCATAAGTTGTTTCCTCACAAAATCCCTATGCATAGGAAGTGGGTTAGACTTAAATGTGTTAGTCATATTATTCATGATGCTCTCTTTATGTTTCAATTCTTATCTTTTATGTGAGCATCATTGAAATCATCATGCCTAGCTAGGGGCGTTAAACGATAGCGCTTGTTGGGAGGCAACCCAATTTTATTTTAGTTCCTTGCTTTTTGGTTCTGTTTAGTAATAAATAATCCATACAACTTATGTTTAGATGTGGTTTTATGTTTTAATTAGTGTTTGTGCCAAGTAGAACCTTTGGGAAGACTTGGGTGAAGTCTTTATGATCATGCTGTAAAAACAGAAACATTAGCGCTTGCGAGATTAGCTTCAACTTTTTAATGAAGAGCGCTATTTAGTTGATTATTTTTGCAGATGATTACTAGACAAATTCCTCAGGTCCACCAATTTATTTTAAATTTTTTGGAGTTACAGAAGTATACGTTTGATATAGATTACTACAGACTGTTCTGTTTTTGACAGATTCTGTTTTCATTGTGTTGCTCAGCGGCGAAGCTACGTGTTAGCTGTAGGGTCAACTGACCCCCAGCTTTTTTGAAAATAAGGCTAAAAACACTGTTCAATTACTGTTCGCCATGAAGAAAAAAATTCTAAAAAATACCATTGACCCCACAGATACATTAGGCTGGCCTCGCCGCTGGTGTTGCTTGCTTAGTTTGATGAATCTATGGTTATTAAAATAGTTTATAAACCATATAGAAGTTGGAATATAGTAGGTTTAACACCAATATGAATTTAGAATGAGTTCATGAAAGTACCAAAAGTGGTGATTTATTTTCTTATACTAACGGAGCTTACGAGTTTTCTGTTGAGTTTTGTGTTGTGAAGTTTTCAAGTTTTGGGTAAAGATTCGATGGACTATGGAATAAGGAGTGACAAGAGCCTAAGCTTGAGGATGCCCAAGGCACCCCAAGGTAATATTCAAGGACAACCAAGAGCCTAAGCTTGGGGATGCCCCGGAAGGCATCCCCTCTTTCGTCTTCGTTCATCGGTAACTTTACTTGGAGCTATATTTTTATTCACCACATGATAAGTGTTTTGCTTGGAGCGTCATGTCATTTTATTTTGTTTTGCTTGCTGTTTGAATAAAATATCAAGATCTGAAATTCTTAAATGTTAAAGAGTCTTCACATAGTTACATAATTATACAATTACTCATTAATCTTCACTCATATCTTTTGGAGTAGTTTGTTGTTTGCTCTAGTGCTTCACTTATATCTTTTAGAGCACGGTGGTGGATTTGTTTTATAGAAACTATTGATCTCTCATGCTTCACTTATATTATTTTGAGAGTCTTAAAATAGCATGGCAATTTGCTTTAATTAATATCATGAGAAATTTGATGCTTGATAATAGTTTTGAGATATAAAGGTGGTAATATCATAGTTGTGCTAGTTGAGTAATTGTGGATTTGAAAAATACATGTGTTGGAGTTTGTGATTCCCGTAGCATGCACGTATGGTGAACCGTTATGTAACGAAGTCGGAACATGAAGTATTTGTTGATTGACCTCCTTTGTGTGGCGGTCGGGATCGCGCGATGGTTAACTCCTACCAACCCTTCCCCTAGGAGCATGCGTAGTAGTACTTTGCTTCGAGGGCTAATAGATTTTTGCAATAAGTATATGAGTTCTTTATGACTAATGTGAGTCCATGGATTATACGCACACCTACCTTTCTGCAATTTTCTAGCCTCTTCGGTACCGCGCATTGCCCTTTCTCACCTTGAGAGTTGGTGCGAACTTCGCCGGTGCATCCAAACCCCGTGATATGATACGCTCTATCACACATAAATCTCCTTATATCTTCCTCAAAACAGCCACCATACCTACCTATCATGGAATTTCCATAGCCATTCCGAGATATATTGCCATGCAACTTTCCACCGTTTCATTTATCATGACATGCTCCATCATTGTCATATTGCTTTGCATGATCATGTAGTTGACATTGTATTTTTGGCAAAGCCACCGTTCATAATTCTTTCATACATGTCACTCTTGATTCATTGCATATCTCGGCACACCGCCGGAGGCATTCATATAGAGTCATATTTTGTTCTAAGTATTGAGTTGTAATTCATGAGTAAGTAAATAAAAGTGTGATGATCATCATTATTAGAGCTTTGTCCCAAGTGAGGAAAGGATGATGGAGACTATGATTCCCCTATAAGTTGGGATGATACTCCGGACTAAAAATAAGTGGCCATAAAAAAAGAGAAAAGACCCCAAAAAAATAAAAAAATGAGAGAAAAAGAGAGAAGGGACAATGCTACTATCCTTTTACCACACTTGTGCTTCAAAGTAGCACCATGATCTTCATGATAGAGAGTATCCTATGTTGTCACTTTCATATACTAGTGGGAATCTTTCATTATAGAACTTGGCCTGCATATTCCAATGATGGGCTTCCTCAAAATGCCCTAGGTCTTCGTGAGCAAGCGAGTTTGATGCACACCCACTTAGTTTCTTTTGTTGAGCTTACATACACTTATAGCTCTAGTGCATTCGTTGCATGGCCATCCCTACTCACTCACATTGATATCTATTGATGGGCATCTCCATAGCCTGTTGATACGCCTAGTTGATGTGAGACTATCTTCTCCTTTTTGTCTTCTCCACAACCACCATTCTATTCCACCATAGTGCTATATCCATGGCTTGCGCTCATGTATTGCGTAAGAGTTGAAAAGGCTGAAGCACGTTAAAAGTATGAACCAATTGCTTGGCCAAAACCGGGGTCGTATATGATATGAATATTTTGTGTGGGGAAGATGGAGCATAGCCAGACTATATAATTTTGTAGGGATAACTTGCTTTGGCTATGTTATTTTGATAAGACATAATTGCTTAGTTAGTATGCTTGAAGTATTATAGTTTTTATGTCAACATTAAACTTTCATCTTGAATCATATCAAATTTGAACATTTATGCCACAATGAGAAGAATTATATTGAAATTATGCTAAGTAGCATTCCGCATCAAAAATTCTGTTTTTATCATTTACCTACTCGAGGACGAGCATGAATTAAGCTTGGGGATGCTTGATACGTCTCCAACGTATCTATAATTTTTTATTGATCCATGCTATATTATCTTCTGTTCTGGACAATATTGGGCTTTACTGTGCACTTTTATATTATTTTTGGGACAAACCTATTGACCCAGAGCCCAGTGCCAGTTCCTGTTTTTTACCTTGTTTCAGTGTTTCGAATAAAAGGAATATCAGACGGAGTCGAAACGGAATGAAACCTTTTGGAGAAGTTATTTTTGGAAGGAAAGCAACACGATAGACTTGGAGTGCACGCTAGGAAAGAAACGAGGGAGGCACGAGGCAGGGGGGCGCGCCCTCCACCCTCGTGGGCCCATCGTGGCTCCGCTGGCATACTTCTTCCTCCTATATATACCCATATACCCTAAAATGATCGAGGAACAGAATATATCAAGAGTTCCGCCGCCGCAAGCCTCTGTAGCCACCAAAACCCAATCGGGACACTGTTCCGGCACCCTGCCGGAGGGGGGGAACCCTCACCGATGACCATCTTCATCATCCCGGCGCTCTCCATGACGAGGAGGGAGTAGTTCACCCTCGGGGTTGAGGGTATGTACCAGTAGCTATGTGTTTGATCTCTCTCTCGTGTTCTTGATTTGGCACGATCTTGATGTATCGCGAGCTTTGCTATTATAGTTGGATCTTATGTTGCTTCTCCCCCTCTATTCTCTTGTAATGGATTGAGTTTTCCCTTTGAAGTAATCTTCTAGGATTGAGTCTTTGATGACTTGAGAACACTTGATGTATGTCTTGCCGTGCGTATCTGTGGTGACAATGGGATATCACGTGACTCACTTGATGTATGTTTTGGTGATCAACTTGCGGGTTCTGCCCATGAACTTATGCATAGGTGAGGGAGTCCTGGATTAGGGGGTGTTCGGATAGCCGGACTATACCTTTGGCCGGACTCCAGGACTATGAAGATACAAGATTGAAGACTTCGTCCCGTGTCCGGAAGGGGCTTTCCTTGGTGTGGAAGGCAAGCTTGGCGATATGGATATGTAGATCTCCTACCATTGTAACCGACTCTGTGTAACCCTAGCCCGCTCCGGTGTCTATATAAACCGGAGGGTTTTAGTCCGTAGGACGAACAACAATCATACCATAGGCTAGCTTCTAGGGTTTAGCCTCCTTGATCTCGTGGTAGATCTACTCCTGTACTACCCATATCATCAATATTAATCAAGAAGGAGTAGGGTTTTACCTCCATCGAGAGGGCCCGAACCTGGGTAAAAACATCGTGTCCCTTGTCTCCTGTTACCATCCGCCTAGACGCACAGTTCGGGACCCCCTACCCGAGATCCGCCGGTTTTGACACCGACATTGGTGCTTTCATTGAGAGTTCCTATGTACCGTCGCCATCAAGAAGGATGCCTCATCCCGTCTTTAAAGATGGCACCGTCGCTGAGGGAGCTTTGGCTATCGGCCAAACTCTCCGGCTAGGTGGTTTTCTTATGACTGCCTGTTCGGCTGCTGCGCCGACGAAGACCTCTCGGGTCATCAGAAGCAATCTTCATGTCAGCTCCGAACTTGCCGAGCAGTTAGATCCAATGGAGCTCTCTTCCATAAACGATCTCTTGAATCGCATCGCCGCCCTGGGAGTCGCTACGAATTACGACCAGATCGTGCCTAAACCCGATCTGGGAGAGATCACCTCTCCCCAGGTCACCCATCACGTTGCCGTGGTAGAGGGATAGTGCGGCGACCCTTCATCTATCTTAAGGACCAGCTACGTCCCGATTTCCGATCCCTCCAAGCCGGATACCCGCGGAGGGGAGGACATCACTCAAGACCCGAACTTAGAGTCGGGCAACGGGCTAGATTCATTGGACAACATCCAAGAATCCAAACTTTCGAGTTCGGAAACTCCCTGGCCTCTGAATCTCAGATTGGGTGAGGTTTCGTATTTAATTCCACCCACCCACCCGAACATATGCGATCTATCCCAAATTAGGCAAAGGCCAGAAGAAACAGTACATCATTACTGGGCCAGATTCCTCCTGGTTATGAACAGGATCAAGGACTGCCGCGAGGAAGACGCAATCTCATTTTTCTACAATAATTGCACGAACAAGGGAATCCTCAACGCCATAAGTCGCCGTGATATTACACGTTTCGCTGACTTGGCGTCCATAGTATGAAAGTACTGTGCGATGGAAAGTGCCTGGAAAACCGAAGTAAAATTTTGGGATAATCCGGCCCTGAATACAAACCCAGTCCGCAATAAAAGGGTGCACCATCGCCAGACACCCGAGTTAAACACCAAAAAGCAAAAACCCTCTACAGGGCACGGAACAGTACTGGAAGGATGGCTTAATGGACCCTGTAAAATTCACAGTACAGAGGGCGCCACACCAATTCACAGCCTTAGAGCATGTTGGATACTCCGGCAGGTGGCCAAAATTGGCGAAGATCTTCTAATTCCGGAGGCCACAGAAACCCACCCCAGAGACACCGGTACGGTATTAACAGTCTTCGAGACTTTCGCATCAAATAATATGCGTAAAAGAACACTCCGCAGCCTTGCCGAAGTCTACCAAGTAGCAACAATAAACCCATGGAGTGACACAGTTATTACTTTCAATGCCAGTGATGAACCTAAATTCCGAACAGCCCGAGCACCAGCCGCATTGGTCCTCAGTCCAATAGTGGACGACTTTCGCCTTACCAAGGTACTCATGGATGGAGGCAGTAGATTGAACCTCATTTACGAGGAAACCCTTCAAAAAATGGAAATAGACTGGAACCGCATTAAGCGAAGCAGCCCAACCTTTAGAGGAATAATCCCCAGTCGGGAAGCGTGCTGTACAGGAAAAATCACACTAGATGTGGTGTTCGGCACATCGGATAATTACAGGTCCGAAGAGGTCACGTTCCAAGTGGCCCCATTCCGTAGCGGATACCACGCTCTGCTAGGGCGGGAAGCGTTTACAATCTTCCAAGCAATACCCCATCACGGGTACATGAAGCTCAATATGCCCGGGCCAAACGGAATTATCACTCTCGCTAGTGATCCAAACATAGCACTCTGCGCTGAAAATAAGATAGCCGCACTGGCCCTTGAGGCACTCTCCGAAGCCCTAGCGGCTGAGGAGCTGACTGCGCTGCGCTCCACGGTGAACAGGGACGATGTGATACTCGACAAAAGATCCAAGTCCACCTCCTTTGAACCAGCGGACGAAATAGTCAAATTCCAGGTCCATCCAACGGACCCCAATAAAACAGCTTCCATCGGGGCACAAATAAACCCTGGTGTAGACGCCGCACTGCGAGAGTTCCTACGTGAGAACTGGGACATTTTCGCCTGGCACCCTTCAGACATGCCAGGAATCCCACGCAGGCTAGTCGAACATAGCTTAAATATCCTAAAAGGATTCAAACCCGTCAAACAGGCTCTCCGGCGTTTTTCCGAACCTAAGAGACAGGCCATGGGAGATGAGCTAGCCAAGCTATTGGAGGCCGGATTCATCAGAGATATAAAACATCCGGACTGGCTAGCAAACCTGGTGATGGTACCAAAGAAGGACAAATCCTGGCGCCTGTGCGTTGATTTTAAAGACCTTAACAAGGCTTGCCCAAAGGATCCCTTCCCTCTACCCCACATCGATCAAATTATCGACGCTACCGCAGGACACGATTCATTGTGTTTCCTCGACGCATATTCCGGTTACCATCAAATCAAGATGGCAGAGTCCGACCAAGCCGCAACGACATTCATCACACCATACGACCCATTCTGCTTCAACACAATGCCCTTCGGGCTCAGAAACGCCGGCACAACATACCAGCGCATGATTCAGACATGTCTGGCAAACCAGATCGGCAAAATAGTGGAGGCATACGTGGATGACGTGGTCGTTAAAACAAGACATGTCGAGTCTCTAGTAGACGACTTGAGGCTCACATTTGATAACCTCCGAACATACGATATCAAGATCAATCCGGAAAAATGCGTTTTCGGCGTTCCAGCCGGAAAGCTCTTGGGCTTCATTGTATCCGGTAGAGGAATTGAAGCAAATCCGGCCAAGATCCGGGCTCTGGCACAATTGGATATCCCAAAGGACCTCAAACAAATACAAAAATGAACCGGATGCGTGGCGACTCTAAGCCGCTTTATCTCCCGCTTGGGAGAAAAGGCACTACCCCTCTACCGCCTCCTTCGGCGCACCGAACACTTCGAGTGGACGGACGCCGCCACGGCCGGACTCGACGAAATAAAAGCCATATTGGCAACAAACCCAGTCCTGGCCGCGCCAAACATTGGCGAACCAATGCTATTGTACATTGCAGCAACCCATTAGGTTGTAAGCGCAGTGCTCGTCGTCGAATGAGAAACGGACGAACACAAATTCCCCCTTCAAAAGCCGGTCTATTATGTGTCCACTGTCCTCACTCCGTGCAAATCACGGTACCCGCATTATCAAAAGATTGCGTACGCGGTATTCATGGCATCCCGGAAGCTGCGACACTACTTTCAAGAGTGTTCAATAACAGTAGTCTCGGAAGTACCACTTAACGATATTATAAACAACCGCGACGCGACGGGCCGGATTGCAAAATGGGCCATTGAGCTCCTCCCGTTCGACATAACTTATAAGCCACGGCGAGCTATCAAGTCGCAAGTTTTGGCCGACTTCGTCGCAGAATGGATGGAGGCCGAACTCCCTAAAGAGTACGGCACATATTCAAACTGGATCATGCATTTCGACGGCTCCAAAATGTTGGCCGGTCTAGGGGCTGGCGTCGTTTTAACGTCCCCCACAGGAGACACAGTTCAATACATACTCCAGATTTTGTACACAGACTCCAACAATGTAGCCGAATATGATGCCCTTTTACATGGTCTCCGGATGGCAATATCCATGGGCATTCAACGCCTAGAGGTGCGCGGGGATTGGAATCTCGCGATATCACAAATAAATGGAGACTTCGATGCCAAGGATCCAAAAATGGCAGCTTACCGCAACGCCGTCTTAAAAATGTCAGCTCGGTTCGAAGGGCTCGAATTGCACCATATAGCCTAGGAAAATAATCAGGCGGCGGATGTCCTGGCACGCATCGGCGCAAAACGCGATGTAATGCCCCCCAACATCTTCTTGGAAAGGCTGTTCAAGCCATCCGTAGCATGGGACGGGGAACCCGGCAATAACAGCCCGGACCCAACCGCACTGCCCGATACCGAACAATCTGACATAATTGGAGGCTTTGCCAATGAAATCACACCTTCAGCCCACGTAATAATGGCCGTCATCGCCCTATGGACAGAACCTTTCCTAGCCTACCTTACTAGGCAGGAACTCCCCGAGGACCAAAACGAGGCACGCTGCATAGTGCGGCGGTCCAAAGCCTACAAAGTCCATGAGGGAGAGCTTTATAAAAAAAAGCACTACCGGAGTCCTTCAAAGGTGCATCTCCGAAGAGGAAGGGCGGAACCTTCTGGCTAAAATTCATGCCGGACTCGGTGGTCATCACGCCATAGCTCGGTCCCTTGTAAGCAAGGCCTTCCGTACATGCTTTTATTGGCCGATGGACTGGGCATACGCCCAGGACTTAGTCCAACGATGCGTCGGTGGCCAGCTTTTTGCAAACCAAAGCCACATGCCACCCACCGCCCTCCAAACTATCCCCATAACTTGGCCCTTTGCGGTCTGGGGGCTTGACATGGTTGGACCCCTTAAAGGCGGAACCCACAAGAAAAAATACTTACTGGTCATGGTAGATAAGTTCACCAAATGGATAGAAGCCAAGCCTGTTAAGACGGCCGAATCCGGACTAGTGATAGACTTTATATCCGGGGTTGTACACCGTTATGGCGTCCCCCACAACATCATCACTAATAACGGCACAAACTTTACGGCCGACGAGGTAAAACTCTAGTGCAAAAACATGGGCATCAAGCTCGATTATGCTTCCGTCTATCACCCACAAACTAACGGCCAGGTCGAACGTGCAAATGGTCTTATCATGAGTGGGATCAAACCCAGATTAGTGCGGTCCCTCAAGGAATCTAACACGCACTGGGTAGAGGAGCTCGACTCCATACTCTGGGGGCTGCGGACCATGCCGAATCGCACCACCGGATACACACCATTCTTCATGGTGTACGGCGCAGATGCAGTTTTGCCTTGCGACATAATTCATGACTCACCTCGAGTGCGCATGTACGAAGAAAGAGAAGCCGAGCTCGATCGGCAGGACGGTTTGGACGCCTTGGAGGAGGAGCGTGACGTGGCAAAAGCCCGTTCCGCATTCAAATCAACAGCAGGCTCAAAGATACGAAAGCAGAGAAATACGAGACAAAAATTATAACGTTGGCGAATTAGTTCTACGCCTGCCGGACAAGAAAAAGGACAAACTCAAGCCCAAGTGGGAAGGTCCCTTCATAATTGACCAAGTCCTGACTGGTGGAGCGTACCGCCTGCGAGATGCATCGGATAACCGACTCGAGCCGAACCCATGGAACGCAGCCCGTCTCCGAAGATTCTATGCCTAGCGCCGGACTCTGTGTTCGTCTCCTTCCTCTGTCCATTTTTTATATACTGCGTGTCTTACATTTCTCTCCTTCTCCCCTCTCTTTCTCTTATAGCCTTTAAAGGCTCATCAAATGACGTGCTATTCGCACTCATTAAACCTGGGGGCTTCTTTTAACAGAAGCTTATTTATACGGGCTTTATGCCCAACACATGTGTCACACTTCCGCATGTACCTTTTATTTCACCATTATATGCATCGATATGACTTAAGTTTTGGCCAAGCTGGGTTGCCTGGCTCCTGTGCTTACCCCTACGTTCTCGATTGTTCGGCTAGGTGGTAAAGGGAGCACCTTTGTGATTGTTACTGCTGGGTCAGCCGGATGTGTACCTCAGACTGGGTGAAGCCGAAAGCTAGCGTTCTTAAGGGAATATTCGGTCGATGACCTAAAAGATGATCTTTTCACTTATTTATTTATGCGCCCCAGATGCTTTTTCCTGCGTCTTTTTCGCAGAATGGACATGCACTTTAGGGCATGCCTCCCAGGGAAAGGAACCCTTAACGGAACTATTCTCCCTAGAAGATGTTTCTTACTAACCATGTAATATAACATAACTAGTTGGACACTTGGCTGTTCAAGCACTAATGACCCCTACGCCCGGTCTCCATGCATACCCCGGTTCTTATATAACCGCGAGGGTATTCGGACACACTCCGGACCGTCAGGTCCCGAGGTTGAAGTGAAAAGGTCGGCCATGACAAACGATCTACAATCCGGCTAGAAGGCATTACAAATGTCAATTAAAATTACATAGTCATTCTGACTGATTGTATTCCTCTTCAATACCATCTAACAGGCTGTCTAATTTACAGTCCTGCTGGGAATACTTTGCGGCCAATTCTACCTGGCCATACACTAGGCTCACAGGGATCTCCTTCCCGTCAGGCCCCACCGGTCCGACCTCGGCCATGTGATTAGGGTTAGACTTTGTAAAGCGGGTCTTCACCATGGCCCAAGCCTCCCTAGCGCCTTGTCGGCAGAGTGATATCTTCCACAACCGGAAGCGCCGCCGAGCTCCCTTCAGCTTCTCCGCAAGCTCTCCAAGGCCCTCGGGCGTGGGATGGGCAGGCCATAAGGCTTGGGCAACGCCTTGCATCGCCTGCCGAATTCGCTCGTGCAGTTGCAGGAGTTCGGGAAGTAGGTCACCCGTCGAACCGGGCATCTCCTCTGCAGGACGACCTGTTAGCACACCTACAGACATTACTCTATTAGTCGACTTCCTCGCCGAACTCTGTTTTTTCAAAGGTTCATTTAAGCACTTACTAAATATGCCGCGCCGAAGCCGCTGATTCTCCTTAACGGAGTCCGACAGCTGGGCACGAACATCTTTCAGTTCAACGCCCAGCTTGGTGTTGGCATCTTGGAGACCATTCTTCTCCCGCCTCACCTTTGTCAGCATGCTCTCACCAGCCTTTAACTGGCGTAGGAGTTGTTGCTTTTCCGGATCTAATCCGGCGCCATCTGCAATTTCATTTGTCAAATTTGCACACACGCCGCACTTCACAAAATACTTATCTTTTGGAAGTATATATTACCAACGGGGGTCTCCTTGGGCTCCCCTGTCGCGGCTAGTGCGGCCTCAAGTTGGGCTTTGCACTCTTCTAGCTCCTGGGACAGTTGGGTATTCTTTTCCGCAAGACCCTGCATTATTAAATGATCCTTAAATCAGTTCTTCTAACTGTTTCAAGTCTCGGGGGCTACTGATATATATATAACCATTAAATTTTCTCACCCGTATGTCTTTTACATATTACTCCGTGGCTCTGGCTAGACCATTTTGAGCGGCACGGAGGTACGCATCTCCTGAATTGAAGGCATCCAACACCTCTTGGGAGAAACAAGCGTCGCGAAGAACTGTCTGGCGACGCCTGTGGTTCATGGCACTCTCCACCTCGGAATTGGTGGCAGACAGCCTGTCCGCATCCTCTGTTGGAGGAGCGTCCGGTGCGCACCTCGTGTTCGCCTCCGCCTCCGGACCAGGCTTTGGAGCCTGGCTGGTGGAGGCGCGATTGGCAGCCTCTCCGGATATAGTCCGGCAAGGTCTCTTTGTCCTGGAGAGAGCACGAGTGTTAATATGCCTTGAAGGAATAACACCTGGAATAAGAGGGCGTGCTATATCTTTGCGCTGGCGCCTCTGTGTGGACTACACTTTTTTTTCTGCCCACGGGGCCCTGCAGCCCCCCGTTGGATTGTCGCCGCAGGCTCGGCCTCCCGTCTCAAAAACCTCCCCTGCAAAACACGGTTGTAATCAGGAAACTGAAAACACGCGAGGGTGGACTCCTTTTCGAGGTACTGGGACTTCGGTCTCAGTTACCTGGGAGGCCGGGATTAGCCCTGGGTAATCGGCCGTAATGGCCACCAAGGCGTTGTCCTTGCTCAATTGATGGAACAATCCATCAACCAACTCCACAGATAAGTCCGGATCCTCTTGGGAGGCCGGGTCGAGGGACCGTCCCGGATCCTTGGGCTGTGGAGGAGGGCTGTTTATTTCTTTAACAGCCTGGCGCATTTCCTGCATTGAAGTCGTTAGACTATATACTTAAACGCTGGGAATATAAAACGGATGGGCAAGTAAAAGTGTCCACTTACCCAACTCATAGGATTATACATAGTAAATCCACCCTGTGGGTTGACGCGGAGAAATTCCTCCTCTTCTCCCTTGTACAAAGCGGACAAGATCTTTATCAGAGCGGCAGCCGAGTCCGGCCCCTTACGGCCGTGACGGGTGGCGTCATCTTCCCCGTTGAAGTACCACATGGGGTGGCCTCTATACTGAAGCGGCTGCACCCCCCGCATGATGCATGCGGCCATGACTCCTATCATGGTTAGTCCGAAATGAGCTAATAATCTTATCCAGCCCATCAGGTAAAGGACGTCCTTGTCACTTTCCCTCTGAGGGCTCCACGGACGCCAGCTTAGGCGCTTCTTCAGGGGAGCAGTGTCGAACTCAGGGAGGCCGATCCGAATAGGATCCGACAACGGGACGTCCT
The DNA here is from genome assembly GCA_032464435.1 of Aegilops umbellulata. NCBI lineage: Eukaryota > Viridiplantae > Streptophyta > Magnoliopsida > Poales > Poaceae > Aegilops > Aegilops umbellulata. The sequence goes on from CP136059.1 coordinate 422,271,417, forward strand.
CTATATAAAACCATTCCGAAGGCCAATTTTTGGACGCCTTCTTTGGGGTTCCGGATAGATATCCGGTCCCGGCGATGCGCCACACTTCGGCTCCGCCCACTTGATATATTGACCCCTCCTGAGAATGGGGCACCAGGCAGAATAGCCTCTTCCACAGTGCGAAATGAGCCTCAACACCCAAAAACAGCTCGCAGAGGGCTACGAAGCCCGCGATATGCAATATGGAGGCATGCGTGAGGTTATGGAGCTGGAGGCCATAGAACTCCAGGAGCCCCCGGAGAAACGGATGGATTGGAAATCCGAGCCTTCTTATTAAATAAGGGACAAGGCATACCCGCTCTCCTTAATTTGGAGGGATTGGGGGCACTCTCCGCTTGCTCTCCGCCATTATAGGTGGCAAGTCCGGCTCGAACCGGGACCATATAGGCCGGGGTGAGAAATACCTTGGTCTGGGGCGTCACTAGCTCGCAGTGTGGGATGGAGCATCTCTCCCAATCTCCAGGCTGAGGGCTGGAAGGGCGAGGGGAGGAGTTGCGACGGCTGGCCATGGTGGGATGGACCTTTGTCGGATACGCTCTGATGAATCCTCGTGGAGGGGAGAAGGTGTGGTTTGGATCTAAATCCTCGTCCCCTTAAATAGGGGGCTCATGTACGCGGCTAGGGGTGTGAATGTAAAAACACCCAGACTTTTCGTATTCATTGGACACGTGGAAGACGGCCATTATTGGGCGTAGAAGCCAAGGAGCGCAAATTTACAAGAAACCGGACATTATTCAACAGGTACACGGAATTTGGAGGAGAACCCTCCTTGCAATGCCGAAGACAATTTGCGCGCCGGACTCGTCGTCATTGAGGTTCGGGGGCTATTGAGGGAGTCCTGGATTAGGGGGTGTTCGGATAGCCGGACTATACCTTCGGCCGGACTCCAGGACTATGAAGATACAAGATTGAAGACTTCGTCCCGTGTCCGGAAGGGGCTTTCCTTGGCGTGGAAGGCAAGCTTGGCGATACTGATATGTAGATCTCCTACCATTGTAACCGACTCTGTGTAACCCTAACCCTCTCCGGTGTCTATATAAACCGGAGGGTTTTAGTCCGTAGGACGAACAACAATCATACCATAGGCTAGCTTCTAGGGTTTAGCCTCCTTGATCTCGTGGTAGATCTACTCTTGTACTACCCATATCATCAATATTAATCAAGCAGGAGTAGGGTTTTACCTCCATCAAGAGGGCCCGAACCTGGGTAAAAACATCATGTCCCTTGTCTCCTGTTACCATTCGCCTAGACGCACAGTTCGGGACCCCCTACCCGAGATCCGCCGGTTTTGACACCGACAATAGGGGTTGGCACACGTTTTCGTCTTGATTCTCCGGTAGAAACTTTGGGGCACTCTTTGAGGTCCTATGTGTTGGTTGAATAGATGAATCTGAGATTGTGTGATGCATATTGTATAATCATACCCACGGATACTTGAGGTGACATTGGAGTATCTAGGTGACATTAGGGTTTTGGTTGATTTGTGTCTTGAGGTGTTATTCTAGTAAGAACTCTAGGGCTGTTTGTGACACTTATAGGAATAGCCCAATGGATTGATTGGAAAGAATAACTTTGAGATGGTTTCGTACCCTACCATAATCTCTTCGTTTGTTCTCCGCTATTAGTGTCTTTGGAGTGACTCTTTGTTGGATGTTGAGGGATAGTTATATGATCCGATTATGTTATTATTGTTGTGAGAACTTGCACTAATGAAAGTATGAACCCTAGGACTTATTTCCTATCATTGCAATACCGTTTACGCTCACTTTTATCATTAGTTATCTTGCTGTTTTTATATTTTCAGATTACGAAAACCTATATCTACCATCCATATTGCCACTTGTATCACCATCTCTTCGCCGAACTAGTGCACCTATACAATTTATCATTGTATTGGGTGTGTTGGGGACACAAGAGACTCTTCTTTATTTGGTTGCAGTGTTGCTTGAGAGAGACCTTCTTCATCCTAAGCCTCCCACGGATTGATAAACCTTAGGCCATCCACTTGAGAGAAATTTGCTACTGTCCTACAAACCTCTGCACTTGGAGGCCAAACAACGTTTACAAGGAGAAGGTTGCGTAGTAGATATCAATGTCAACAACGGTTTTTTAATTCAAGTTTAACATTTTTTTCAATCCAAATTTAACATTTTTCTTATTTTTGGTCAACATTTTTCTTATACTTTTTTCAACATTTTTCAAATGCTAGATTAACATTTTTTAAATACAAGATTAACATTTTTTGAATACATGGTCAACATTTTTCCTTTGGTTTATTTTGTTTCCTTTTGTTTTTCATTCTACATTCTTATATACTTGTTCAACATTGTTATATATACGATCAACAATTTTTTAAATACTTGTCAATTTTTTTCATTTACTTGTTAAACATTTTTTAAATAGTTGTTCAACATTTTGTATACATGATCAACATGTTTTCAAATACTTGATCAACATTTTTAATATATATATATATATATATATATATGTATGTATGTATATATATAGGTAAATTAACTGAGACACCTAGGTGCCCGGGCACCTTGAACAAAAAACAGAAAATGGGGTGGTGTTTCCACGCGTGGGCCGGCTCAACTGGCGGTTCGCTTCAGCGAGGGGTGCGCTCCTGTCTCGCTTAATGCGAGACATAGGGGCTCTCAGAACCGCCCGCGTGATGTATGCTCATGCGGCCGTGTGGGCTGCCTAATTTGCTTACATGGGTCGGATGGTCTACTTTTGCTAGGTTGGGCCTATCGATGCTTAGTAGTAAAAATAATTTTGTGATTTTGGACGTTAGGCTCGAGCCTATAGAACCCTCACTGTCGGTGTACTAAAGTATGGGTACCTTAGTACCCCGAACTTGTACACGGGCAGTCGTAGCACCCCGCGGCAAGGCCTGCCAGGTGACCGCCAAAACCCTCCATGGTCCCCCTTTGGGCCATTCAAGAACAAAGTATTTGAGCCAAGACGCAAGGCCCCGGCAAGAGGAGCTTGCCGGGACGACCGCCCGAAGGGAGCAAGGCCCCGGCAAGAGGAGCTTGTCGGGACTGCCGCTCGAAGCACAAGACCCCGGCAAGAGGAGCCTGCCGGGAAGGCCAACCAAAGCCCGGTGAGCGACGAGCTCCCGGACGCGACAAGGCATCGACCGCGGCAAAGCGCTTGCCGCGGCAAGTTACCACCCCGTGCCTGCGCTCCAGCTCATCCACCAACGTGTCGCTCTGGGACCGTCCCAGGCGTACGTGGCGAGAGGTTGGGTAGCCAGCGGCATGCGGTGGCGAAGCAACGCTGACAGAGTAGCCATCGTGGCAAACGGTGGCGCTCCTGATGGTCCCTCTCCTGCACCGTCTGGGTGATGCGGACGGGCATTTAATGCCTTTGTCCCCCGCCGTCAGAGTTAGGTATGATAGCACTGTACAAACAGTTGTACCCAACACAACGATTTATAGTTTTACCCTGACCTGCGCTGCCACCTGTGGGTAACCCCTTGAGCATATAAAAGGAGGCCCCATGCGCAACGTAGAAAGGAGACCACCCACGCTCGGTCTCGCCTGTGGCTCGTGTGTACTGTAGCACCACACGCTCCCGAGCAAGAACACAATACAAAACCACAAAGCAGCAGTAGGGTTTTACGCATCCTTGCGGCCCGAAGCTGGGTAAACCCCTTGTGTGCATCGCCTCGATCCGCTCGTCACGCGACCTCCGCCCCCCGCTGAACCAGGAAGGGGCTCGGTCCCCATAGGTGTTCGAGGAAGCCGATTTCCCCCGACATCTTTGGCGCGCCAGGTAGGGGGCGTCGAGGTTGTGTGAACCTGATCCGGCGTCCGCGCAGGCTAGATCTCCATCATCTTCACCGACATGCCACCGAAGAAGAAGGCTCCGGAGGTGGCTGGTCCGTAAGTGTCGAACCCACCGCCCCTGGAGCAAACGGGAGGTGGGGACGGCACCGGCGGCGGAACGGACGTCGCCGAGCCAGCTCATGGTGCCACGGCGTCCGAACATGCACCGCGCCCCTCTCAGGAGGCGCGGGACCAGTAGCGTCTTGGCACTCACGGTACCATACGCTCGCTGGACCCAGATCGAGCTGGCGGATCCCAGGGTGTTCAAGGCCAGCATGCACACCAGCGTGTTGGCGCGAGCGTGGCGCGACTGCCTGGACCGGGTGCTGCTCCTTCTAACGTAGTTAGGAGTTCGAGCACATCCCGCTCCACGCGCCGTTCACCACCACTGCCCGCCACTCCAGCAGAAGCTCTAGCACGAGCTCAACTGCTCCTAGATTACCCTCCAACGGCCGACAAGCTCGACGACTGGAGGGCCACGATACAGAGTCTCATCGGCTTCGCTAACGGCGACACACCGCGGCAGCACAGTGTGTCGCAGCCGCGACAGGTCGGCCAGGCGAGAACCGATGGCGCCAAGACCGGTGGGGGTGCGACCACCGTGCATTCCCCGCCCCAAAGGTCGAGATCGCCGACTCGCCGGAACCATCGTGACAACGAATCCACCGTGTCGTCAAATCCGCGAACTCGTCGCGATCAACGCCAAGTTCTTCACGAACGAAAGCAAGAGGACGCTCGCACTCGCATCGAGCGTCGAAGAGAAACGCGGCGTCCGTCAGACCAGCGCGCTGAGCCCTCTGTCGACATGCATGCGCTGGGGGGACCAGGCGACCTGCCGTATGCGGTAGGCTGCCCTGCGTTCACCCGTGAGCTGCGGCAAGTCCAGTGGCCCAGCACGAAGAATTTCAAGCCATACGTACCAGAGAAGTACGACGGCAAGTCGCATCCGTCGGAGTTCCTCAGTATCTACACCATTGCGGTGCAGGCTACCGGAGGGCGAGACGACAAGATCCTTGCCAAGTACTTCCCGCTGGTACTCAAATCCAACGTCAGATCCTGGCTCATGCACTTGCCGGACAACTCCATAACCTCCTGGACAGACTTGTGCCATCAGTTTGTTGGCGCCTTTACATGCGGCCACAAACCCCATGGCCAAGCGAGCGACCTTCATCTGCTCGTCCAGAAGGAAGGGGAGCCCTTGCGCAAGTTCATACAGAGATTCGGCCGCGTGCACTACTACATCCCAGACGTCCACCCTGTCGCGGTCATCAGCGCGTTCCATCAGAACGTGCGCAACCGCAGGATGCGGGAGGAGATGGCGATGTGCAAGATCAAAGACGTCAGCGAGCTATATGCCCTGGCCGACAAGTGTGCGCGTGCTGAGGAAGGGAGGAAACTCCCCGGAGAGAACACTGGAGCAGGAGAATCTGACAGTGAGGATACCGCCCCGGCAAGGAAGAGCCGGCGGCGGAACAACAGGAAGAAGAAGAGCCAAGAAGTACTGGTTGTTGAGCAGTCCGGCGATGAAGGCGCCGCCAAGAAGGCCCAGACTGGTAGCTCCGGCAAAGAGGTTGCCGGATGCACCAACTGTCAGGCTGTGGCGGTCGCCGACAAGCGGGACGGCACCAACAAACAGTACTACAAGATCCATCGCACCAAGGGCCATGACCTCCAGAGCTGCAAGCAGGTCGAGCGGCTCGTCGAGCTGCAAAAGGCCGAGTACGAGCGACGCGACAAGGAAAAAGCCCAAGGAGGTGGCGGAGGATCCAGCACGAAGCACCCCGGCCAGGGAGGACGCCGCGACAAGGACAAGCAGCGGCAAGCAGACAGGCCTCCCCGCGGCCGCGACAAGGACGAAGACGAAGACATGGGTGATGTCGAGACCAGTGAGCAGGAGTTTCAGAAAGCCACAGAGGTCTTGTGCGTAGACGGTGGTGCTTCTCTGCATACTTCTCGCCGCCAGCTCAAGCAGTGGGCGCGGGAAGTCAATGCAGCGGAACCACCCGTCGAGTCACGCAAGCCTCTGAAATGGTCCAGCACGCCTATCATCTTCGATATTGAGGACCACCCTAACCGCACAACTGCGATCGGGTGCTTGCCGATGTTGGTCTCACCAACAGTCCGCAACCTCAAGGTCACTAAGATGCTAGTCGACGGCGGGGCCGGCTTGAACCTGATCTCCTCCGCTGTGCTCCAGAAACTCCAAGTCCCCGACAGCGAGCTCGAAGAGACCGGCACGTTTCAAGGAATCAACCCGGGAAGGAGCAAGCCGAAGGGGAAGATAACGTTGTCAGTGACATTTGGCAGCGAGCTGAGCTTCAGGACAGAGAGGATCACTTTTGACGTTGCCGACTTTCCATTGCCCTACAATGGAATTCTCGGCCGTCCAGCCCTCGCCAAGTTCATGGCGGCCTCTCACTACACATACAACATGCTCAAAATGCCAGGCCCGATAAGCGTCATCTCTGTCCCCGGCGACAAGAAGGATGCCCTTATCTGTGCCGACAAGATCTACCGGGAAGCAGCAGCCGCAACAGATCACAAGCCCCTTGCCGCTGAAGCTCCCAGAGGGAAGAAGAAGACCAAGCCCGGCAAGTGCTCTAGTGCCCACTCCGGAAAGTGCACCTCTTCGGAGTGCTGCGCTACCGTCGAGGACGCGCCATCGAGATCCGCCGGCAAGAAGAAGACCAAGCCCGGCAAGTGCTCTGGTGCCCACTTCGGCAAGCGCACCTCTTCGGAGTGCTGCGCTACCGTCGAGGACGCGCCATCGAGCTCCGCCGGCAAGAAGAAGACCAAGCCCGACGAGTGCTCTGGTGCCCACTCCGGCAAGCGCACCTCTTCGGAGTGCTGCGCTGCCGTCGAGGACGCGCCATCGAGCTCCACCGGCAAGAGTAAGAAGTCGATGGCAGCCCCGCCAACGACCAAGAAGGTGTCCGCCAAGGAGGACGGCACTGGTGGTACCTTCACCATCAGTGCCACTCTCGACCCCAAATAGGAAAGCGCGCTCGTTGCTTTCCTGCGGGCGAATGTCGATGTGTTTGCCTGGCAACCATCTGACATCCCCGGTGTTCCCAGGAAAGTGATCGAGCACCACCTTGCCGTCTGTCCTCATGCGCGGCCCGTCAAGCAGAGAGTCAGGAAACAAGCAGTGGAGCGCCAAGAGTTCATTGCAGAAGAGATCAGGAAGTTGGAAGCGGCAGGCCTCGTCAGAGGTGTGCTCCATCCGACGTGGTTGGCCAATCCTGTTGTCGTGCGCAAAGCAAACGGGAAATGGAGGCTTTGCATCGATTTTACCGATGTCAATAAAGCTTGTCCCAAAGATCCGTTTCCCTTGCCGCGCATTGACCAGATTGTTGACTCCACGGCCGGATGCGACCTGCTTTCATTTCTTGACGCATACTCAGGATACCATCAGATCTTCATGGCTGAAGAAGATGAAGAGAAGACAACGTTCATCACTCCATGTGGCACGTACTGTTTCGTACGGATGCCTTTCGGACGGAAGAATGCTGGTTCAACATTTGCAAGGGTTGTCCACACCGCTTTTGAGCCACAAATCCACAGAAATGTGGAGGCCTACATGGATGACATAGTGGTCAAGAGCAGAGACGGGGCAACCCTGATTCAAGACTTAGAAGAGACCTTCGCGAACCTGCGCAAGATCAGCCTCAAGCTCAACCCCGAGAAGTGCGTGTTCAGAGTCCCTTCCGGCAAGCTTCTCGGGTTCTTCGTGTCTCAGTGGGGAATCGAAGCCAATCCCGACAAGATCAAGGCCATCGAGCAGATTGAAGCACCAACACGTGTCAAGGACGTACGAAGACTTGCCGGCTGCGTGGCAGCTCTCAGTAGGTTCATTTCCAAGTCTGCAGAACGTGCCCTGCCATTTTTCAAAGTTTTGAAAAAGGCGGGTCCAGTAAAATGGACTCCGGAAGCGGAGGCTGCGCTGCGGGGCTTGAAGAAATACCTGTCCTCCGCTCCAATACTTGTCGCGCCTAAACCACAAGAGAAGTTGCTGCTATACCTGGCGGCAACCAATCAAGTGGTTAGTGCTGCGTTAGTAGCGGAGAGGGAGGTAGATGATGAGCTAGCAACCGCGGCAAGCACGTCCAGCGACAAGCAGGGGGCTTCCCCGGCAATCTCTGGCCCCGACAAGGATGGATCTGCGCAGGCACAAGAGGAGGTGCAGAAGAAGAAAATGGTGCAGCGCCCAGTTTACTTTGTTAGTTCCCTCTTGCAGGGGGCTAGGTCAAGGTACTCTGGTGTGCAGAAATTGCTTTTCGGCCTCCTTATGGCCTCGAGAAAGCTGCGCCATTACTTCCAAGAACATGAGATCACAGTTGTCACTCGCTTTCCGCTAAAGAGGATACTGCAGAATCCCGAAGCAACAGGCAGGATAGTTGAGTGGGCACTGGAACTATCAAGCTTTGGCCTCAAGTTCGAGAGCACTTCAACTATCCAAAGCAGAGCATTGGCAGAGTTCATAGCAGAGTGGACGCCGACGCCAGACGAAGAAATTCCAGAGACGAGCATCCCCGGCAAGGAGGCAAGCAAAGAGTGGCTGATGTACTTTGATGGGGCCTTCTCGCTGCAAGGCGCCGGTGCTGGCGTGCTGCTTGTCGCGCCCACCGGAGAGCACCTCAAGTACATCGTCCAAATGCACTTTCCCAAGGAGCAAGCAACCAACAATACTGCAGAATATGAAGGTCTGCTTGCCGGTCTCAGGATCGCGGCAGAACTTGGGATCAAGAAGCTCATTGTCAGGGGTGACTCGCAGCTTGTCGTCCGCCAAGTGAACAAACATTATCAGAGTCCGTTGATGGAAGCTTACGTTGATGAAGTGAGGAAGCTAGAAGAGCGCTTTGACGGCCTGCAAATGGAACATGTTCCGAGGACTGAGAACGACATTGCCGATGGTCTGTCGAAGTGCGCCGCGCTAAAGTTACCTGTGGAACCAGGAACCTTTGTGCTCAAGCTGACTCAACCATCCGTAACACCATCGACCGGACAGAGCAAGAAGAGGAAGTTGGTCTCCAGCGACTATCTTCCGGCAGAGCTCCCTGGAGCTGCCGCCAAGAAGGTCCCCAAGATCGACGCCAAGAGTGCTGAGGTGCAGTCTGCTCCGGCAAACCCCAGGGTTTGTGCTGTAGAAGCAGGCGCTCCCGACAAGCTTTGCTCCGGCAAGCTTGCCGGGGAACGTCAAGCTCCGGCTGAGCCCCAGATCCTCGCCGTAGAAGCAGACGTTCCCGCAGCAGCAGACGTGCCTTTAGTCCTTGTCGTCGAGCCACATGCTCCAGCATGGGCACAACAGATCGTCCGTTTCCTCCAGAAAGGAGAACTTCCCGATGAGCAAGAAGAAGCAGAAAGAGTAGCCCGTCAGTCAAGTATGTACCAGTTTGTCGACGACACGCTGTACAGAAGAGGACGCAACAGGGTGAAATTGAAGTGTATTCCCCGGGAAGACGGACAAGAGCTGTTGGCAGAGATACATGGAGGGATATGTGGTCACCACATTGGCGCAAGAGCACTTGCCGGCAAAGCGTTCCGGCAAGGCTTCTTCTGGCCGACAGCCCTCCAGGATGCGACTGCACAAGTAACCAAGTGTGAAGCGTGCCAGTTCCATTCCAAGCAGATACACTAGCCAGCTCAAGCTCTCCAGACGATCCCTTTATCCTGGCCATTTTTGGTCTGGGGGCTCGACATCCTCGGCCCCTTCCCCCGAGTTGTCGGGGGCTTTGAGTACTTGTACGTCGCAATCGACAAGTTCACAAAGTGGCCGGAAGTGGAACCAGTGAGGAAGGTGACAACACAGTCAGCCATCAAGTTCTTCAGGTCGATTGTTTGCCGCTTCGGGATCCCCAACAGGATCATCACCGACAACGGTACACAATTCACGAGCCGCGCCTTCATGCAGTACGTCCAAGATCTCGGCGCCAAGGTCTGCTTTGCTTCTGTTGCTCACCCCAGAAGCAACGGTCAAGCGGAAAGGGCCAATGCCGAAATGCTGCGCGGGCTCAAGACCAGAACTTTCGACAGGCTGCACAAGTGCGGAAAAAACTGGATCGAGGAGCTGCCGGTGACTCTTTGGTCGATCAGAACGACGCCAAATCGAGCCACCGGCCAGACACCATTTGCTCTAGTCTATGGAGCAGAAGCAGTTACCCCCACGGAACTCGTATACGGGTCACCTCGAGTGCTCGCTTATGATGAGCTTGAGCAAGAGCGGCTGCGTGAAGATGACGCGCTGCTCCTTGAGGAAGATCGTCTTCAGGCTACTATGCGAGCCGCTCGCTACCAGCAAGCTTTGCATCGCTACCATAGCCGCAAAGTTAGAGCCAGAAGCTTCGAGGAAGGCGACCTTGTTCTTCGGCGCGCTCCGTCCGCCAAGAATCACAACAAGTTGACGCCGAAGTGGGAAGGCCCTTACCGGGTGAGACGAGTCACGAGGCCCGGCGCTGTCCGCCTTGAGACCGAAGATGGCACTCCGGTGAGCAACTCCTGGAATATTGAGCATCTTCGTAAGTTTTACCCGTAAGGCGCGGTTGTCGGACCCTGTCCGGCAACCAACCTTTTGTACAAGTCTTGCCGCTGTTGCATGTAATCCTTTGTACAAAGCCAGGCGCAGACCCTGAGCAGCAGTAAATGAAGCGCTGGCGCCCTAAGTTTTAGCATGCATGCTGAGTCGAGTCTCATCCTTGGTTAGGGTTGATAGTGCCTAACAGCTGCTAACCCCTAGCTTAGAGGTCGAGTCTGCGTCCCTTTTTCCTGTTCTTTCGTTTCCCTTGGTTCGCAGGGTTTTGCATATCCTGGCCAGACCGCTAAAGGACGAAGAAGAGAAGAAGGGCGGACCAGCGTCTGGTCCCCGGCAAACCAGTGTTGCCGGGGGCTGCAAGTACAAAGATTCGCCCGCGGCAAGCCAAAGTTGCCGGGGGCTGCAATCCCAGATAAGTTTTTCATCCCTTGTCATGCATTCTCTTATGGACTGAGGAATGCGAAAACCTTGTTTCCTCCTAAAAAGCTACCGTGCTCCCTTAACTCTGGGCCCCAGAGCGCGTTCCTGGGGCCAGTTTTGGTGGTAGCCGCGGCGGCAAAGGGGTGGAACAAGGAGCCCGAACCCGCCTCATCCCTACCTCCGCCAAAGGCGTGAGAAAGGTCGAGTGGCGCGGGAAGACGGCAGGGCCTGTTGCCGGGCAAAGAAGTGTCTATCTTAACAATATAAAGGACTCGCTCCTTGGCGTGGGTTTTACCCACGGGACAAATGGCCCGGCAAACATCCCCTTTTCATTAAAAACATTCCGCTCAGGTACAGTTCAGAGAGAATGAAAAACATGAAAGATGGGATTACAAGCTTTAAATGCAACTAAGGCCCGAGGGCTTACAGATTGAAAAAAGATAAGGTGCCCGTAATCCCTTTCTTGTCTCTCTCCTCAGGAGGTAGGACAAGGAGGCGAAAAGGGCAAAAGGGGCGCCTAGGCGAGCTACAGGTGGGAGAAGACACCAACAGAACACCCGGAGGGCCGTCCGGAGGCTCCGGAGGCTGGATGGTAACGGCGGCACCGGAAGTGGAGCTCGAAGATGAGGCAGCTGGACGTCAACACACTGTCGAGGGCATCTAGCCCTCGTACTCCGAGTTGACGGCCTTGCCGCCAGCCCTCTTCCTCTTCCGCAGCCTCGCCACTCCAGCCGCCCAAGAAGACGACCCCGGGGAGTTCAAGGAGCCGACAACACGGATGATGGGGTCGCCGGTGCCACGCGGAGCCGCGACCGGCACCTAGTCGGACCCGTCATCCCGACGACCACTACCCTCGTCGTCGCTGTCGCTCCCCTCCTCGTCACTCTCGCTCGAGGAGGGGCCTTCGCTGTCGGAGGAGCTATCCACGCAGCACCGGGCCCGGGTCCCGAGGTCCCCGAAGACCTTGACGGAAAGGAGATCGCCCTCCATCAACTTAAAATGGATGGTGAACCCCTCCATCAAGCTGTGGATACAGGAGAACGTCTTCCACCCTCGACCAAGATACATCACGCCGGGGGCTGGGGACTCAACGTGGACCCGCGTACCGCTGACCCCGCAGCCCCTCATGCGCAGTCTTAGCGTCTCGGGTTGTTCCATCTCCATCACGCTTGTGAAGGGCGCCGGGAGACGGAGGCGACGACGAGGCGCCCGGCGCAGCCTGACGAAGAACTCGCAAGGGTCGTCCCCGATGTGGACCGCCGTGAGAAGAGGAGCCGCTGGCGGAGGCGAGGCCGGCGCGTCGCCCCGACCGCCTCGTCCCCGAGCACCCCGGCCTCGTCCACGACCTCGTCCACGACCTCCCCCCTCCCCCTTCCCCTTACGGCTGGCTCCGCCACCGCGGGTGCAAGGGGAGGAGGGGCGCGTTGCCTAGCGGCAACCCTCGCCGCCACCGATGAAGGACCAGGGTTCCCTTTCTCCATGACGAATGGAGGGAGGAAATTAGAAGCTGAAGAAAAGAAAAGATGAAGGAGTGTGGGTTCCCGTCGCCCCCTCTTGCTCTTTATAAAGGAGCAGGGTGGGGGCTCGACCGCCCCGCTCAGCCAATCAAGGCGCAGGAAGGCCAGGCGACTGGGACCGGCCTGCTGCCTCGGCCCGCGACGGCCCAGTTTCCTGCCTCCACCGTCCGCAACTCCAGGTGCATGGAGGCCGCGTGGCTGGCGTGCAGGACCGAGGCGACGGGTGAGGCGACCTCCCCCCACCCCGTGGTCGTGGGGAGCGGACGCCTCGAAAACCGTGCCTCGGCCCCATCCAGCGAACGAGCCACGCCTCCACGCCTCCCTCCACTTATGGAGATGGCGCGAACCGTCCCCCCTTTATTGTGACGTGACGCATGCGTGCAGGGCTCAGCCCCGCGCACGCCACCCACGTCACGCACGCCTCTCCCCACGACGCCGCGTTCGACACGTGCCATTTGGGGAAGGCGCGATGGATGCGGAGTTAAGATGCAGCGTGACGCAGGCCGCGCGTGCCCGTGCACTGTTTTGGGCCTGGCCCAACAGCGCTCGGCACCGTGTATGGCCCAGGCCCGGGGGCTCCTGTCGGTGTACTAAAGTAGGGGTACCTTAGTACCCCGAACTTGTACACGGGCAGTCGTAGCACCCCGCGACAAGGCCTGCCAGGTGACCGCCAAAACCCTCCATGGTCCCCCTTTGGGCCATTCAAGAACAAAGTATTTGAGCCAAGACGTAAGGCCCCGGCAAGAGGAGCTTGCCGGGACGACCGCCCGAAGGGAGCAAGGCCCCGGCAAGAGGAGCTTGTCGGGACTGCCGCTCGAAGCACAAGACCCCGGCAAGAGGAGCCTGCCGAGAAGGCCAACCAAAGCGCGACAAGAGGCTTGCTGCGGCGCGCCCCGTGCCCCGGCAAGGCCCGGTGAGCGACGAGCTCCCGGACGCGACAAGGCATCGACCGCGGCAAAGCGCTTGCCGCGGCAAGTTACCACCCCGTGCCTGCGCTCCAGCTCATCCACCAACGTGTCGCTCTGGGACCGTCCCAGGCGTACGTGGCGAGAGGCTGCGTAGCCAGGGGCATGCGGTGGCGAAGCAACGCTGACAGAGTAGCCATCATGGCAAATGGTGGCGCTCCTGACGGTCCCTCTCCTGCACTGTCTGGGTGATGCGGACGGGCATTTAATGCCTTTGTCCCCCGCCGTCAGAGTTAGGTATGATAGCACTGTACAAACAGCTGTACCCAACACAGCGATTTACAGTTTTACCCTGACCTGCGCTGCCACCTGTGGGTAACCCCTTGAACATATAAAAGGAGGCCCCATGCGCAACATAGAAAGGAGACCACCCACACTCGGTCTCGCCTACGGCTCGTGTGTACTGTAGCACCACACGCTCCCGAGCAAGAACACAATACAAAACCACAAAGCAGCAGTAGGGTTTTATGCATCCTTGCGGCCCGAAGCTGGGTAAACCCCTTGTGTGCATCGCCTCGATCCGCTCTTCGCGCGACCTCCGCCCCCCGCCGAACCAGGAAGGGGCTCGGTCCCCATAGGTGTTCGAGGAAGCCGATTTCCCCCGACACTCACCAATAGATTCGTCATTGCCTCAGATATAACGCATGAGGTGATGCAGGAGTAGACCCCCCCCCCCCCGCCCCAAGGTGATCCAGGAGCTGCGTAACATCCCATTGTCGGGAGCACCGGATATTTTCCCCCTACACAAGCCAGCGGAGTCGATTAAAATGAATTTCAGCCTTCTGCAAAGTCATTCTTTAGTTTGTAGATATTTGCTCTTTTTGTCAGCTTATTACACTCATAATATTGTTTTTTTTCAAAACCAAATTGGGTTGGCCGCTACAAAAACGAAAGATCAACCCCGACCGTCGGTGTCGACATTGCAGTTCTCGGGGGCAAAGTAGACCCTGCCGATGATGGTGATGTGTGTGCTCGGTGACACAGCGAGGCAGATGTCTTGCTCTTGCGTGATGAACAACTTATTCCGTGATAGCATGAGGTCCTGCTCATGCTCGAAGTGCAGCGTCACTGTCGGCAACTGTGAGAGGATGGCACGGGTTGTGCGGAAGCAGAGGCCGAAGTTGGTGCGGGGCACCCGCGTCACCCCGATCCTCCTACCGTGCTCTGCCAGGGTGTGCTCCAGGATGTCGTACGTAGCCTTGACCATCACACCCCAGGGTGTCCCGGCGTCGATCACGCACCCGCTATGCCACCTGCGTCGTCGAGCCGTCAGCGCCTGAACACCTCTGCCAGGTTGCCGCGCAGCCGCGACCCGGCGATGTTGATGCCGACGAGGTTGACGAAGTAGGAGCTATCCTCAGGGTAGAGCATCCTGGTGCTCCTCGTGTGCCTTGTGTCCACCGGGATGTCGTTACCGAACCGGAGGAAGCCGTGCTGGTTTGCCGACCCGGGCACGAAGAGGCAATAGGAGAAGCGATGCAAGCCGTCACGACGAAGGAACCATATGAGCGACGGGTACGTCTTACCTAGGCCAAAGACGCCAGCGACCACCCCATGGCTCTTGAAACTCGCGGTGGTGTGCGCGCAACCAATGATGACGGTAGGAATGACCGCCAACATGGCGTCGTGGCCCGAGGCCGCGAAGGATAGGGTCTCTGCGCCTAGCACCCCACTCGCCTGCGAGCCACCGGGGCGGGTGGGGGTGGCATGGAACCTACACACATTGTACCCTGGCGGCGAGCAAATGTGGTTCGTGGGTGCGAGTGGGTGGAATGACGGCGAGGTCGCCGGGTTGAAGGGCGACGACACCTGCTGAAACGGGTGTTGGATCAGCACACACTGCATCCAGGTCAGGCTATTGGTCATCTCCATCGTGAGGGTGTACGTATGGCGGCCATGGCCCGTCCCGACACTAGTGGCGGCGGTGTACCTCCCTTGGAAAGGGTGCACGTGCGGTCGAATCACGTTGGTGTCGAGCCCAATTGGCCCGTTTAGGTGCAGGAAGCCGTCGTCGTCGACGTGGATGGTACTGTTCCAGCCGGGGCTGGGGACCAGGCGCAGGCTGAAGCCACCGCTGCGGCCTGTTGTGGCATTGGCAACTACGACGGCGATGAGGACAGGGTGGAGGAGTGCCGCAAGCACTAGAGGGACGATGAGAGTATGCACGACGAGCTCCATGGATGGAATCCGTCGTAGCAATGCAGACAAACTAAGGCTGGCTAATCCGTTGGTTTGCGCACACAATAGTGAGTATGCTTTTATCTCGAGAGCTGGACTGTTGGAGGTGGGTTTGGCTGCATTTACTATGAACCAAAAATTCTTTGTTCAGATTTGCGTATCCCTTGCACACTTCATATAGAGAAGGGTTTGACTGCATTTAATGTGAATAAAAAGAAAATCCCGGGTTGGGTTTCACGTACCTTGCAACCCTCCATGTAAATGTGGGTATGGATGCATTTATTAGGAATCCAAAATTCCTTGTTGAGATTTTCATATCTCTTTCACGACCCACGTAGAGAGGAGGATTTTCCTGCATTTATTATGAGTCGATAATCGCTTGTTGAGTATCCTTTACACACGTTCATGTACTATGAATTAATTTATGTCATTTCTTTGCGCACGAAGGTCCGAGAAGGTTCCATAGTTCAAAGTAGCCACATTGCAAAAGCTCAAACAAGGACGCAAAAAGAAAGGAAATTACAACCAGTCCAGACATTTTCATGAGGGCCCTAATCTCATAATATAGAACGCAATTGGGTCCAAATTGCAGCTCCGATGGAGGTCCAAGCCTTGTCGTCGCTGTACACGACACAACTTCCGACAATATGACCGCCACCACTGTATCTCGAGCAGCTACGCATGCCAGGGAAAATAGAAGTGGCTACCACACCATCTCTACACTGCCTACCTTTCGGCAGATCTGCCGGGAGAGAGCTGGTAAGATGGGAAAGTTCCACCCTTCAGCCAGAGGATTTACCGGAAAGGCTATTAAAAAAATTCCATCAAACGTTCTGCGGGCGCCAAGGCTCCATCGCAAACATTGACTAAAGATCACCAGCACCCAATTGACGGGATCCCGACCTTATCTCGTCCCGCTGTTGGTCCCAATCAACACGATGGTGACTCTAGAATGAGCGAAAAGAGTAGGCAATCCTCCAGATCAAGGAGGCATGCAAAGTTATTAGTGGTGATGCCGGTGTTACATCCACCGACAAGTTCAAGCCCAAGCCCATGGAGCACCGCATTGGAAGGGTGTTACATCCACCGACAAGTTTAAGCCCCAACCCAAGGGGCAATGTAATCGGAAGAATAACAGGTGCTAGCTACCACACGCTGCTCTAATACGGCGGTGGCGCTCTCCAGTCTGCCATGAAGCCAAACGTCATTGTGGCAGGCGACCTAGACCTATTACTATGTACATGGATCCCCTGCACCTCTCCCTCCCCTGCTCAGGGCCGGCGTCACTGCCGGAGAAGAAAGGGGACCGGGTCGGGCCCTGCTCACGAGAGATTTAAACAAGGAGTTTGCTGGTAGTAATAGCTTATTTCATTCACTATAATTCACTAACATTTTTAACCATTCAATTTGATTTGCTTCTTGATTCGTGTTGCATTCCCCTTCCTCATCTTTTTCTATCTACCGTTGAGCTTTCTATACCTGGAACTACTGGTGGCCCATCAGTAGCAACAACGTTTGATAAGGTTACCTGCATAAGGAGTTTGCTAGTTAGCGGTCACGATGGAGATGAGAGAGAAGGACTAGGTGGGAGCGAGGCATCAACGTTGATCAGATGTATTGCCCACCAGTCAAAATTAGCTGGAACTACTCCAAACTCGGATGTGAAGCGTAGGAGCGTTACGAGTTCAAGTAGCACAAAGCAGAGAGGAAAATAATAATTTCAAACTTGGGTGAGAGCCGAGTATCCTAACCACCTAGACTATGACGGAATTGTTACAGTTGCAATACTGAAACATATCTATTTATGTGGTATGTCAGTCATGTACACAACACAAAACCGTTAGAGCTGAATCGCAGCTTTGCTTGAATTTAGACATGGGTGGCAACATCCCTGAACCGAGCATAGGCTATATTTGCTCGCTGTAGCTCTCTTTGATCCATAACACATCAGAATTTCCCATGGCGACGCATGATCGAATACGAATTAGGGAGAAAATTCGAGCAATATGCCTCCCAATTGATAGGTAGAAGCTGAACCCTACAACTGCTCAAAGTCTGGAATCATCAACCATCAGTGTCTCTCAGCCATATAAATATCAAAAGGTTCCATAAAGGTCACCATCACAAAGTAGCAATTAGCTCATCAAGCTACTAATAGCTTGCCAAGGCTTATCTTTTACAGGCATTTGCTTTTACCAAAGAATCTAGGAGGAAGCAAACTAAAAATGTAGATAACTGTCCATCACCGAGAGAAGCATCTTGAAGCCTTAATAGCTAACACTACGAAAGAGATAATTGAGATTCAGGTTCAGGGTGAATCTGTCTTTCCTTTATCAACTAGTAAAGAGGAGGAGCTTGCATGTCAAGTCTTCAATGAAATTAGTCTTTAAGAACTAAGACTTTAAGTTGCACCACCTCTGATATATTCTTAAAAACAATATAAAGCCCCGGCCAAAGAACTTCATTTCTAGACAAACTACCTGATACTGATTGGAGAAAGAAAAATGACCTCGCCAGTTTTGCCTGTGAGAACAATGATAAAATTTCTCAAGTCCCATAGGCAGCCATGTCGCCATCCACATCTACACGCCGGTCTCGACCGCTGCTAGTCTCGACATTGTGCGTGAATCTTGATTTGTTGTTGTATGGTGAACAACACATGGAGGGAGCCACTAGAGTGGAGAGAGCTGCCGGCTTGGAGGGAGCCCCATCAAATTGGTGTACGACAACGGTTGGTGCTTAGGATTCATGGTGGATAAGGATTATATAAGGGAGGCGTGTGACATTCGATGCAGTTCTCTAGAATCAATAGGAGTGCACGCATTTGATGAAAATCAAGAACAAAAAATGACATATCCAGCTCCAGTAGTTGAACATCGTCAACAGTTGTACCACCATGGCTTGCTAGTTTTAGAGGGTTTTGCTGTTGAACTTGAACAACCGTTGACGTTTCATCCCCAGGCCCCAATAGTTTGGACACCTGCGGCCGCATATGAAATTCCTCCCGAATGAGTTTTTTTAATCATGCCCACCATCCTGTCCATCATCCCGAACACATCCAGATCCTTTACCCAAATGAGTCTGAGAATATGCACCCCAAAGTATGAATTTTTATCATCCCTGGTTGACAATTCAAGAATATCATTCCTAACTAGGTCCCAGATCAGCTGCGCCCAGCCAAACTTATGCGCTAACCCCACCTTTGCTTTCTCAATCGTGTTCGACACATTTGACGGCAACATGTCTTTGACATGGAACTCGGGGTGGATACACATTTCTATGAATTGCAAGACGGTGCAGGTACCCGCAGCCGAGTTCAAGTTGGGAGGGAGCTCCTTGTGCTCCGTCATGGGTTGGATTTCAATGTCTGTTGCGTTGAGGAAGGACTTGCGGTCGACATTGACGTGGGTCCCCCAGATGTAGGCGCAAGACTAGTAGCTCCTTCGCCTCTGCAGGTGGTAGGAGACGACGAGGTGGAAGACATGGTCATGTCGGGGGATACCATCTGAGAGTTGGAGCCACGTGAAGTCGAGGAGGCTGAGGTGGTAGAGGGTGGCCTCCGTATTGTGGTCGTTGGGCTAGCCCTGGAGAGAGGATGGCAACTGGTAGATGTGGAACTCGGCGGTGGGAATCTCCTCGGACCTACCACAGACACTTACCATGGCCGTGTTGCAGATCTTTTATGAAATTGTGTTGTCATACTACCGTTCTACCTTCATAAAGTGCATGTCATGTGCACGATGTCTGTGGCGGGTGTGTTGGGAATGATACTATGCATGCACTATAGGAGGAGCTAGATCTGCATAGTGCCTCTCTAGGGACACTACACGTTTTCGCGGAGAAAGATGCAACATCCCATTGATATCATATAGAAGAAAACTAGTTACATCTGGCATAACAAGACATTATTTTATCTCAAAATACAACACATACTTAAAAGCTAAAGGTGATGTAAAATAGAAGCATCGGCACAATCGTGCTTCTAACTAGACAACAATAATTAAGATAATTTCATGGTACAGTGTGCAAGATTGAAGGAATAATCAATCAACAACTGTCCAACACATGTGCAAAAACATCTCGCCAGTAGGTCGTGCTAACTGGCAAAACTATCCATTCATGACAGCATCCTCTCCAATGAAATCCTACAATGAGAAGAAAATTGATTTGAATACACCTGTCTAGCTCAACAATTCATATGCAAAGATTTGATACATGTTAATAAGAAATGTTCTTACGTCATTTAGAAGGTTGGCAATATCATCCGATGAGAAGGCATTAATGTCCTTCAGTAGATCATTAGGTTCTTGTTGATTAACCATACTTTCTTGCACAGGGAGAATGCCAGCTGCATCCCCACCATCAGGCATTGGAGTTAATGCGACGAAACTATCTGTCTGAAGGTTGGAAACTGTAGAAATAGTTCTTCCAGAGTTAACCATATTAGTCTCGGTTTTTGAAGTGCTACCAATACCAAGTCCAGAATTGCCATTCAACATCGTCCCTACTGAGCTTGTGTTGCTTGCTATGTTGAATGGTGATATTTTCTCATTGAAGCTTTCCCGTAATGTAGTAATTCTACCTCCGCTAAACATCTGAGATGGTGCCATTGGAGTACTATTGTGCGCATTCAACATCCCTACGGAGCTTGGATTGGTAGGTATGTTGAATGGGACTATTTGTTCATTGAAACCTGTCACTGATGTGGTGTTACCAATGAACGGTGGCAATTGATTTTGCAGCAACAATCCGCTAGATGACGTCTCATAGTTTGTCAGTTGGTTGATCCTTGGTATGTTCACACATGGTGGGACATGAGATGTTCGACCCCTATGAACAATACCGGTCAAGTTTACCTGCATTGAAGACCGTCGAGGGTTGTTATAGTTTCGAGCAAAACCTGGAAAATTGGAACAACTACCAACTATACCGAGCATATGTGTATAAGGTGCATTCATGTGGGTATGATAATGGTTAATAGACTCGAGAGGTTGCACCTGGTACTCATTTGTGGGTGCCGAGCTCCCGCGGCCACTTGGTGTGTATGTGAAGTAACTTCGAAGATTTGATGGGGTTTTGCCTTTACTTGTCTCCATCAGCTTGCCACGCATGGAGTCAATGTAGGAAGTACTAGAGCTATATGGGGAAAATTCATCCAACATTATGTCATCAAGTATGCCATTGTCTAGGTTGATGGGAGGGTCTTCGGAACCAACAAATCTTCTCGCATCCGGTGTGTGTGGAACCAAATACCTCGACATTCTACCACCATGGATTAATGCCCCCATGCACAAGCTGCTCTGGCTGTCCATCAGCTGGCCTAATTGACTAGTTGCACTGAAATAGTTTGGACTCCAGGAGGGGATGCCACATGAGGACACATGCCATCTTTCATGCTCATGGTTATGCATAAAATTTCTCTGATTATCCATGGATGAGTTCTGCCTTTCACTTGCATCACCGAGTGAATTTGGTTTGACTCTATTCAAGTACAACCTATACTTCTGAAATAAAAATATAGACAAAATAACCATGTATGAGATGCATGCTCATGGGAAAAAAGTAATGGTGGACATGTGGGAACAAAAAGAACTAGTGTTGTACAACTTCTAATAGAATGTGTGTGTCATGCATTGTACAAGATATGCCTTACATTTCCAGGGACAAAAGGAACTACAATCACACACATGTTCGTGATCTGTGCATTACTAAAGCTTTGATTATTATGTTCTTGGAAAATAAAAGCTTGTACTGATATATGAAAAAATGTTAGACTATGAAAAATAGTAACACAAACATCGAAATTGAGCATGAGGATAAAAAATGAACCTGTAGATGACTCGCAATATTATGTCTAGTGAGGCAATCCACATTCATCAGCTCCAATATCTTGTTTGGAGCAGCCTCTACAAAAATGTCATCAAAATATTTGTTAATGATAAATACCAAATAACCACAAGTGTTGTGTCAATGAATGAGGCACAAAATATGGTGTCTTACTATCAAGGCCGATCTGGTTGATAGCTTCTAGAAACTTGTTATGAAGCTCAATTGTCCATTTCACCCTTGTATTCTTGTGGGTAGTGGATGCACGAGTGCTCTCTTTGTTCTCGCTAGAACCATCTTTTTCATTGCTCTTACTCTTGGAGTGCTTATTCTTGGCAAGCGTCCCAGGATGTACTCTCTGGTCGTCATCATTATCTCTACTCATGTGGCTTATTGCTTGGGATCTTCTCCTACTTTCAACATGCTGCCATATGTTTTTGAGCTCGTTGGTATGCACTGGCTTCATCAAATAGTCACACGCCCCATGATTTATCCCCTTCATCACGACCTTCTTGTCGCAATCCACTGATAGCACTGCATGCCATACGACCAACGGCTTAGCTTTGGAATTCAAACGTTCACAAAAATATATTAACTGAGCATAAATTTTGTCTAAGTGCTTATAGACAGAAAAATGAGTTCGATGTTTTCCAATGTGTCGTGCAAGTGGGGAAGCAAATATGTTACACATGATTTTCAAATGATATCACGACTACAATAAATGATGTTTCAATGCAAACTAAATGGGAAAACATTCATACACTCAATATAATGGCTAAAAAAGTAAGCGTAACACAATGCCTAAACCATCATCACAACATGTTGCAACTAGGTAAATCAGATCAGTACATAAAACTATTGGTGAACCACAAGATCAATTACTATTGTTGACCATGTTTCTCTAGCGTACTAGATAACAGTTGTCGACCCAAGGAATGTTCTGAGCATGGTAAGCGGTCACACATATTAGTTTTTATATGGTAAACAATATTATCTATGGGGATTTTATTACAATTTAGGAAAATAAATATTTTTGGTTGCACTTTCTGTAAAAAATAATGTGACAGCATAATAGTTTTCTAGTTTAGCTCAACTAATCTGCATGATTTTTATATGGTACATGGGTGACCTACTCAATGTATCTTCTTAGAAGTGGACTCCTACTTTATATGCTATTCTTAAGAGTATATAGTTTTAACTACTAACAAACTCAAGGAGATTAAGGATGAATAATCCTTGAATAATGTCAGTACAACTTCTCTGTTTTTGGAATTGTATTACTCATGCCACCATAGAAAACAGGTATGGTGCAATTGTATAATTTCTGTAATTGGAAGGAATAGAAATTTAAGATAGTTTAGAAAAAAGTTAAATATAATTTGGTCGTATCATGAAAAAAAATAATATATTATAGATTTAAGTCTTATGACCAGGATTTTACAATTTTCAGGATACAAAATTAAATTATGTCCATAAATGCACCCATCAAACAAGTACATAGTGGGGTCTACATTACATTGGAGTGATAATTACTCTTACTAAGCTCGATTACCCATATATACCGTATGCATGATACTGAACTCTAGACTTCCGCATTAATTATTAAATTTGTAAAAACAAATGTATATAGAATGCAGACGACATCTTTGAATGCAATTGGGTGATAAGTTGATCGAAAATAGAAGCAGTTCCTATAGAAAAAACACATCTTGTTGCTTGATTATTTGGAATACATGACCATGTCTCTAGCATACTAAACACAATCAACACAGTTATTGAAATTAATAATTAATGGAATCTCATAACTCACGTGCCAACCTATCCACGTCCATTCCCCTCCCCCACTAGCCATTCGATCTGATGGATGTATGGTTAGATAGGATCCCATTAGTTCGGGCGAGGAACCGACACCACTATGTATGGATCGTGCGCTCCCCCTCCTAACTCATGTGTCGATCCACCTCAGTTCTGCTACCCGCCCCGCTGGCCATCCAATCAAAAGGATGAACGGTTAGATGAGATCTGGATCCCACGCCCCCCTCCTAACTCATGTGTCGATCCACCTCCCCTCTGCTACCCCACTGGCCATCCGATCGAGCGGATGAACGGTTAGATGGGATCCCGCTGGTTTAGGCTGGGGACCCTACTCTTTAGATTTTCTCAAAGCCCAAGTTCAAAATAGTGTGCGCATGCTGTGCATCTGTATTTGATTTCATAAAATCATCCTAAAAATATAGGATCTCACATGCTGCCCAATTAAAGGAATAAATATCCTTTCAGTGTATCTTGAAGATTCAGGAGTAAAAGTACTCCTTAAAAACAATTGTACATGCAAAAATAGAATTTGGACTTCGGGTTGAGTAGTGAGTGTACTGATGACGGGCAGATCCATCTCGAGACGGATGAGCTCGAGGAGCTTGAAGCCGTCCATGTCCGGCATGCGCACATCGGTGAGGACCAGATCGAACTGCTCCTTCCCCGCCCTGAGCATCTTCAGCGCCGTCTTGGCATCCATCACCATCGTTGCTGCATAGCAGCGGGCATTATTCAGAGAAACAAAAAGGCTCCGATTCTGATCTAATGGACCATGACGAAGTGGAGAGATCAAGAGACTCACGCTGGTACTTGCAGTGGCGCAAGAGGACCTCTAGTACCTTGAGGCAGACACGGTCGTCGTCCACCGCGAGCACGCGCAACCCCTTCGGGAACTTGTCCTCCGCCGCATCCTCCATCATCTGCCTTTTGTCCCCACCCATCGCGGCCATGTTTTCCCAACTTCTTCCCACCTGCCAAAGCAAACACCATCAAGAAAACACCGATTAGGAAACAACACGGACTAACCAACACAAACCTCGCAGCAATCTAAGAACACAACCCAAAAACCTCTGGTAGATATTTAGTTAGATCCCACCTTTCCCACCTCCTACAGTGGCTTCCTCGCTGCAGGCAGAACAGAACTGCAGATTTCAGAGGAGAGCAGGACTGCAGTGGTGAGAAGGGCTGGAGGATGGACTATTTGTAGGTGGAGACGGGTCTAGGGAAGGAGTGGAAGTCTTGCGGTCCAGAGGTCAAAGACTTTCTACTCCATAATTTCTCCAGCTACTGTATTTGTTTTGGCGATGTCTGCTTGCACCGTCGGCCCATGGTTCCTTCCAATAGAGGAAAGCAAAACCACGGGTTCTGTTGCTATATTTTTTGCTTTTGTTTTGTTGTTTTCTTACCAAATGTTCGAGTATGAAGATATCATCTGAATTGCAAAGGTGAGTAGTCAGTCTCTTGCTTTGTTTTGGTGTCTTTTTACTTCCTTTGACCGGGAAATGGAGAGATAGTGCCCATGTCTGTTTGTGGCATGGCCCATCACCCAGTCTATGTTCTTGCTTTTGTTTTTGTTGTTTTCTCACCAAATGTTGGAGCTACATGATATATATCATCTGTATTCAAAAAGAGCTTTTGGCGTTGTTCAGGTCATATCTCAGATTAATGCCTTCACCAGGTCATATCTCAAATGAATGCCTTCACATCAATCTATCTATCTATTATATTATTGAAACGATAGAAAACGAACGGTGACGATTTATGACTCTAGAATTAAGATATTTGAATGGTCTAGATTTATCACCAAATTTTTATTGAGAAACATATTTATCACCACATATGCACCCCGTACTACATCAATCAGCCTGCCCAAAAACCCACGTACTACATCAATCAGCCTATGCACTAGATCAATTTTCTTGCCTAAAAATTGGAGTACAAGTCCATCACGCACATGTACATGGACAAGGAAAATACAACGTCACAAATAGTTTCCTGATTTTTTTATATGGCAGGTTTCCTGATTAACTTTTTTTTGCAGGTAGGTTTCCTGATTAACTTAACAAATAAACTGTTGTCGACACGTGCAATTGTAGAACCAAATCATATACATATATATAGGGGAAGCTGACATTCATAATGGATGGCTTGTGTATACGGTAAAAGAGATCTGTTCTACTAGGATAGGTACGTTGCCAAAAGTAACACGTACTAGCTAGGCTTCGTGAATAGGTGCGTACGGATATACAACGGAATTAATTTTCAATAGGAGGCCCGGCAAAAAAATCCGATTGATGTAGGTATCATCGTGCACAAGACCAACCTCCAATTAGGTTCAGGGACAACAAAATAGCTTGCAAAAGGAGAAACACACAGACACAGATACACAAACTCAAATTGCACTCGGTGAAATGTAACACACCCAAGCACGAGCAGCCACGCAGGACAATGGCGATCTCCTGCCCATCCGAGGCACGGCCAAACGGCTCAACATGCCCTAGCACTAGCTGCCACACAGGATGACGGCGATCTCCTGATCATCGAGGCATGGCCAAACCCAAACGCTTAGCAGATCAAGTTGACGATACACACCAAGCACGTCCAGATTTTGCCGAGATATTGGATGAACGAAGGCATCCACGGATTCTCAGCTACAAAATATAACATGCACAAGTGCGAGCCGCCATGCAAGACGACGACGATCTCCTGCCAAACGCCACAACATGCCCAAGCATGAGTCGCCACACAGGTGGATGGCGATCTCCTTTACATCCGAGGTATGGCCAACTGCTCAGCAAATCAAGGCATGTCCGGATGTTGCCGAGACTTAGGATGAACAAAGGCATCATCGGATTTTCGGATATAAAACATAACATGCCCAAGCGCGAGATACCACACAGGGAGCTGGCAATCTCCTGCTCATCCGAGGCACGGCCCAACGCTCAGCAAATTGAGTGCACGACAAACACGAGACATGTCATGTTGGTGAGACTTTGGATGAACGAAGGCACCGTTCGACGCTCAGCTATAAAGCATGGCAAACAATGTCTTCAATTACATCTAGTACAAACTAAGTGGCTCCCGGATGGACAAAGGCATGACAAAGCATCTAGAAAAATTGAAGTAACCACCAAAACACTATAAACGTTGGCCGCAAGAGCTTCTTCTGTGTGTTCTTTTTTCACACAAGAATCGACCAAAAAAATCACCAATGTTGAGGTATGTCTATGTTGATTAGTTTTCTTTTCCATGTGATCCATCTTTCCAAAGTTCAAAGTCACTAATCTTCAAATTTATGTGTGGATTACCATTACTAGCCATGATTTGGACGGTAAAAGCAAGGATAACATGTAAATGAAGGAAATATGCCCTAGAAGCAATAATAAAGTTATTATTTATTTCCTTAATTCATGATAAATGTTTATTATTCATGCTAGAATTGTATTAACAGGAAACATAATACATGTGTGAATACATAGACAAACAGAGTGTCACTAGTATGCCTCTACTTGACTAGCTCATTAATCAAAGATGGTTATGTTTCCTAACCATGAACAAGGAGTTGTTATTTGATTAATGAGGTCACATCATTAGTTGAATGATCTGATTGACATGACACATTCCATTAGCATAGCACCCGATCGTTTAGTATGTTGCTATTGCTTTTATCCATGACTTATACATGTTCCTTTAACTATGAGATTATGCAACTCCCGTTTACCGTAGGAACACTTTGTGTGCTACCAAACGTCACAACGTAACTGGGTGATTATAAAGGTGCTCTACAGGTGTCTCCGAAGGTACATGTTGGGTTGGCGTATTTCGAGATTAGGATTTGTCACTCCGATTGTCGGAGAGGTATCTCTGGGCCCTCTCGGTAATGCACATCACATAAGCCTTGCAAGCATTGCAACTAATGTGTTAGTTGTAAGATGATGTATTACGGAACGAGTAAAGAGACTTGCCGGTAACGAGATTGAACTAGGTATTGGATACCGACGATCGAATCTCGGGCAAGTAACATATCGATGACAAAGGGAACGACGTATGTTGTTATGCGGTCTGACCGATAAAGATCTTCGTAGAATATGTAGGAGCCAATATGGGCATCCAGGTCCCGCTATTGGTTATTGACCGGAGACGTGTCTCGGTCATGTCTACATTGTTCTCGAACCGTAGGGTCCGCACGCTTAAGGTTTCGATGACAGTTATATTATGAGTTCATGAGTTTTGATGTACCGAAGGAGTTCGGAGTCCCGGATGAGATCGGGGACATGACGAGTAGTCTCGAAATGGTCGAGACGTAAAGATCGATATATTGGACGACTATATTCGGACATCGGAAAGGTTCTGAGTGATTCGGGTATTTTTGGGAGTATCGGGGAGTTACGGGATTACGGGAGAAGTAATGGGCCTTGATGGGCTTTAGTGGGAAGAGGAAAAGGCTGCTGCGCCCCCCCTCCCCTCTAGTCCGAATTGGACTAGGGAAAAGGGGGCCGGCCACCTTTCCTACTCCTCCTATTCCTTCTCCCTTCCTCCCCTCTTGGTGGACTCCTACTAGGACTTGGAGACCTAGTAGGACTCCACACCCTGGCGCGCCAAAACCCTAGGCCGGCCACCCCCTCCCTTGCTCCTTTATATACGGGGGCAGGGGGCACCCCATGACACACAAGTTGATCTACGGATCGTTCCTTAGCCGTGTGCGGTGCCCCCCTCCACCATATTCCACCTCGGTCATATTGTCGCGGTGCTTAGGCGAAGCCCTGCGCCGGTAACACATCAAGATCGTCACCACGCCGTTGTGCTGACGGAACTCTTCCCCGACGCTTTGCTGGATCGGAGCCCGGGGATCGTCATCGAGCTGAACGTGTGCCAAGAACTCAGAGGTGCCGGAGTAACGGTGCTGTGATCGGTTGGATCGCGAGGAGAACGTACGACTACTTCCTCTACGTTGCGTCAACGCTTCCGCTTCGGTCTACGAGGGTACGTAGACAACACTCTCCCCTCTCGTTGCTATGCATCACCATGATCTTGCGTGTGCGTAGGAAAATTTTGAAATTACTACGTTCCCCAACAGTGGCATCCGAGCCTAGGTTTTTATGGTTTGATGTTATTTGCACGAGTAGAACACAAGTGAGTTGTGGACGATACAAGTCATACTGCCTACCAGCATGTCATACTTTGGTTCAGCGGTATTGTTGGACGAGACGATCCGGACCAACCTTACGCGTACTCTTACGCGAGACCGGTTCCCTCGACGTGCTTTGCACATAGATGGCTTGCGGAAGACTGTCTCTCCAACTTTAGTTGAACCGAGTGTGGCTACGCCCGGTCCTTGAGAAGGTTAAAACGGAGTCTATTTGACAAACTATCGTTGTGGTTTTGATGCGTAGGTAAGATGAGTTCTTGCTTAAGCCCGTAGCAGCCACGTAAAACTTGCAACAACAAAGTAGAGGACGTCTAACTTGTTTTTGCAGGGCATGTTGTGATGTGATATGGTCAAGACATGATGCTAAATTTTATTGTATGAGATGATCATGTTTTGTAACCGAGTTATCGGCAACTGGCAGGAGCCATATGGTTGTCGCTTTATTGTATGCAATGCAATCGCGATGTAATGCTTTACTTCATTACTAAGCGGTAGTGATAGTCGTGGAAGCATAAGATTGGCGAGACGACAACGATGCTACGATGGAGATCAAGGTGTCGCGCCGGTGACGATGGTGATCATGACGGTGCTTCGAAGATGGAGATCACAAGCACGAGATGATGATGGCCATATCATATCACTTATATTGATTGCATGTGATGTTTATCTTTTATGCATCTTATCTTGCTTTGATTGACGGTAGCATTATAAGATGATCTCTCACTAATTATCAAGAAGTGTTCTCCCTGAGTATGCACCGTTGCGAAAGTTCTTCGTGCTGAGACACCACGTGATGATCGGGTGTGATAGGCTCTACGTTCAAATACAACGGGTGCAAAACAGTTGCACACGCGGAATACTCAGGTTATACTTGACGAGCCTAGCATATAACAGATATGGCCTCGGAACACGGAGACCGAAAGGTCGAGCGTGAATCATATAGTAGATATGATCAACATAGTGATGTTCACCATTGAAACTACTCCATCTCACGTGATGATCGGACATGGTTTAGTTGATTTGGATCACGTGATCACTTAGAGGATTAGAGGGATGTCTATCTAAGTGGGAGTTCTTAAGTAATATGATTAATTGAACTTTAATTTATCATGCACTTAGTCCTGGTAGTATTAGCATATCTATGTTGTAGATCAATAGCTCGCGTTGTTGCTTCCCTGTGTTTATTTTGATATGTTCCTAGAGAAAATTGTGTTGAAAAATGTTAGTAGCAATGATGCGGATTGGATCCGTGATCTGAGGTTTATCCTCATTGCTGCACAGAAGAATTATGTCCTTGATGCACCGCTAGGTGACGGACCTATTGCAGGAGCAGATGCAGACATTATGAACGTTTTGCTGGCTCAATATGATGACTACTTAATAGTTTAGTGCACCATGCTTAACTGCTTAGAATCGGGACTTCAAAGACGTTTTGAACGTCATAGAGCATATGAGATGTTCCAGGAGTTGAAGTTAATATTTCAAGCAAATACCCGAGTTGAGAGATATGAAGTCTCCAACAAGTTCTATAGCTAAAAGATGGAGGAGAATCGCTCAACTAGTGAGCATGTGCTCAGATTGTCTGGGTACTACAATCGCTTGAATCAAGTGGGAGTTAATCTTCCAGACAAGATAGTGATTGACAGAATTCTCTAGTCACCATCACCAAGTTAGTAGAACTTCGTGATGAACTATAATATGCAAGGGATAACGGAAAATATTCCCAAGCTCTTCGCAATGCTAAAATCGGCGAAGGTAGAAATCAAAGAAAAACATCAAGTGTTGATGGTTGACAAGATCACTAGTTTCAAGAAAAGGGCAAAAGGAAAGAAGGGGAACTTCAAGAAGAACGGCAAGCAAGTTGCTACTCAAGTGAAAAAGCCCAAGTCTGGTCCTAAGCCTGAGATTAAGTGCTTCTACTGCAAAGGGACTGGTCACTGGAAGCGGAACTACCCCAAGTGATTGGCGGATAAGAAGGATGGCAAAGTGAACATAAGTATATTTGATATACATGTTATTGATGTGTACTTTACTAGTGTTCATAGCAACCCCTCAGTATTTGGTACTAGTTCAAGTTGCTAAGATTAGTAACTCGAAACGGGAGTTGCAGAATGAACAAAGACTAGTTAAAGGGCAAGGTGACGATGTGTGTTGGAAGTGGTTCCAAGATTGATATGATCATCATCACACACTCCCTATACTTTCGGGATTAGTGTTGAAACTAAATAAGTGTTATTTGGTGTTTACGTTGAGCATGAATATGATTTGATCATGTTTATTGCAATACGGCTATTCATTTAAGTAAGAGAATAAATTGTTGTTCTGTTTACATGAATAAAACCTTCTATGGTTATACACACCAACGAAATGGTTTGTTGGATCTCGATCATAGTGATACACATATTCATAATATTGAAGCCAAAAGATGCAAAGTTAATAATGAT
This sequence comes from Aegilops umbellulata, assembly GCA_032464435.1. Taxonomy (NCBI): domain Eukaryota; kingdom Viridiplantae; phylum Streptophyta; class Magnoliopsida; order Poales; family Poaceae; genus Aegilops; species Aegilops umbellulata. The sequence goes on from CP136059.1 coordinate 422,302,135, forward strand.
AGTGCAACTTATTTGTGGCACTGCAGTTTAGGTCATATTGGTGTAAAGCGCATGAAGAAACTCCATGCTGATGGGATTTTGGAATCACTTGATTATGAATCACTTGATGCTTGCGAACCATGCCTCATAGGCAATATGACTAAAACGCCGTTCTCCGGAACAATGAAGCAAGCAACAGAATTGTTGGAAATCATACATACTGATGTATGTGGTCCGATGAATATTAAGGCTCGCGACAAAATATCATTATTTTCTGACTTTCACAGATGATTTGAGCAGATATGGGTATATCTACTTGATGAAACATAAGTCTGAAACATTTGAAAAGTTCAAAGAATTTCAGAGTGAAGTGGAAAATCATCGTGACAAGAAAATAAAGTTTCTACGATCTGATCGCAGAGACGAATATTTGAGTTACGAGTTTGGTCTTCAATTAAAACAATGTGGAATAGTTTCACAAATTCATGCCACCTGGAACACCACAGCATAATGGTGTGTCCGAACGTCATAACCGTACTTTATTGGATATAGTACAATCTATGATGTTTCTTACCGATTTACCAATATTGTTTTGGGATCATGCATTAGAGACAGCTGCATTCACGTTAAAAGGGGCACCATCTAAAGTCCGTTGAGACGACACTAATCTGAACTGTGGTTTGACAAGAAACCAAAGTTGTCGTGTCTTGAAGTTTGGGGTTGTGATGCTTACATGAAAAAGTTTCATCCTGATAAGCTCAAACCCAAATCGGAAAAATATGTCTTCATAGGATACCCAAAGAAGACAGTTGGGTACACCTTCTATCACAGATCCGAAGGCAAGATATTCGTTGTTGAGAATGGATCCTCTCCAGAGAAGGAGTTTCTCTCGAAAGAAGTGAGTGGGAGGAAAGTAGAAAACTTGACAAGGTAATTGTACCTTCTCCCTTATTGGAAAGTAGTTCATCACAAAAAATTTGTTCTTGTGACTACTACACCAATTAGTGAGGAAGCTAATGATAATGATCATGTAACTTCAAGATCAAGTTACTACCGAATCTCGTAAGTAAACTAGAGTGAGATCCGCACCAGAGTGGTACGGTAATCCTGTTCTGGAAGTCATGTTACTAGACCATGACGAACTTGCGAACTATGAGGAAGCGATGATGAGCCCAGATTCCGCGAAATGGTTAGAGGCCATGAAATCTGAGATATGATTCATGTATGAGAACAAAGTATGGACTTTGAGGGATTTGCCCGATGATCGGCAAGCAAAAGAAAATAAATGGATCTTGAAGAGGAAGACGGACACTGATAGTAGTGTTACTATCTACAAAGCTAGAATTGTCGCAAAAGGTTTTCGACAAGTTCAAGGTGTTGACTACGATGAGAGTTTCTCACTCATATCTATGCTTAAGTCTGTCCGAATCATGTTAGCAATTGCCGCATTTTATGAAATCCGGCAAATGGATAAACAAAACTACATTCCTTAATGGATTTATTAAAGAAGAGTTGTATACGATGCAACTAGAAGGTTTTGTCGATCCTGAAGGTGTTAACAAAATATGGAAGCTCCAGCGATCCATCTATGGACTGGTGCAAGCATCTCGGAGTTGGAATATACGCTTTGATGAGTTGATCAAAGCATATAGTTTTATACAGACTTGCGGTGAAGCCTGTATTTACAAGAAAGTGAGTGGGAGCACTACAGCATTTCTGATAAGTATATGTAAATGACATATTATTGATCGGAAATAATGTAGAATTATTCTGTGAAGCATAAAGGAGTATTTGAAAGGAGTTTTTCGAAGAAGGACCTCGGTGAAGCTGCTTACATATTGAGCATCAAGATCTATAGAGATAGATCAAGACGCTTGATAAGTTTTTCAATAAGTACATACCTTGAAAAGATTTTGAAGTAGTTCAAAATGGAACAGTCAAAGAAAGAGTTCTTGCCTGTATTACAAGGTGTGAAATTGAGTAAGACTCAAAGCCCGACCACGGCAGATGATAGAAAGAGAATGAAAGTCATTTCCTATGCCTCAGCCATAGATTCTATAAAGTATGCCATGCTATGTACCAGATCTATTGTATACCCTACACTGTGTTAAGCAAGGGAGTACAATAGTGATCTAGGAAGTAGATCACTGGACATCGTTCAAAATTATCCTTAGTAAAATAAGGATATGTTTCTCGATTATGGATGTGACAAAAAGGTTCGTCGTAAAAGGTTACGTCGATGCAAGTTATGACACTAATCTAGATGACTCTAAGTCTCAATCTAGATACATATTGAAAGTGGGAGCAATTAGCTAAAGTAGCTCCGTGCAGAGCATTGTAGACATAGAAAATTGCAAAATACATAACGGATCTGAATGTGGCAGACCCGTTGACTAAACTTCTCTCACAAGCAAAACATGATCACACCGTAGTACTCTTTGGGTGTTAATCACATAGCGATGTGAACTAGATTACTGAATCTAGTAAACCCTTTGGGTGTTGGTCAACATATCGATGTGAACTATGGGTGTTAATCACATGGTGATGTGAACTATTGCTGATAAATCACATGGCGATGTGAACTAGATTATTGACTTTAGTGCAAGTGGGAGACTGAAGGAAATATGCCCTAGAAGCAATAATAAAGTTATTATTTATTTCCTTAATTCATGATAAATGTTTATTATTCATGCTAGAATTGTATTAACAGGAAACATAATACATGTGTGAATACATAGACAAACAGAGTGTCACTAGTATGCCTCTACTTGACTAGCTCATTAATCAAAGATGGTTATGTTTCCTAACCATGAACAAGGAGTTGTTATTTGATTAATGAGGTCACATCATTAGTTGAATGATCTGATTGACATGACCCATTCCATTAGCATAGCACCCGATCGTTTAGTATGTTGCTATTGCTTTTATCCATGACTTATACATGTTCCTTTAACTATGAGATTATGCAACTCCCGTTTACCGTAGGAACACTTTGTGTGCTACCAAACGTCACAACGTAACTGGGTGATTATAAAGGTGCTCTACAGGTGTCTCCGAAGGTACATGTTGGGTTGGCGTATTTCGAGATTAGGATTTGTCACTCCGATTGTCGGAGAGGTATCTTTGGGCCCTCTCGGTAATGCACATCACATAAGCCTTGCAAGCATTGCAACTAATGTGTTAGTTGTAAGATGATGTATTACGAAACGAGTAAAGAGACTTGCCGGTAACGAGATTGAACTAGGTATTGGATACCGACGATCGAATCTCGGGCAAGTAACATACCGATGACAAAGGGAACAACGTATGTTGTTATGCGGTCTGACCGATAAAGATCTTCGTAGAATATGTAGGAGCCAATATGGGCATCCAGGTCCCGCTATTGGTTATTGACCGGAGACGTGTCTCGGTCATGTCTACATTGTTCTCGAACCGTAGGGTCCGCACGCTTAAGGTTTCGATGACAGTTATATTATGAGTTTATGAGTTTTGATGTACCGAAGGAGTTCGGAGTCCCGGATGAGATCGGGGACATGACGAGTAGTCTCGAAATGGTCGAGACGTAAAGATCGATATATTGGACGACTATATTCGGACATCGGAAAGGTTCTGAGTGATTCGGGTATTTTCGGGAGTATCGGGGAGTTACGGGATTACAGGAGAAGTAATGGGCCTTGATGGGCTTTAGTGGGAAGAGGAAAAGGCTGCTGCGCCCCCCCTCCCCTCTAGTCCGAATTGGACTAGGGAAAAGGGGGGCGGCCACCTTTCCTACTCCTCCTATTCCTTCTCCCTTCCTCCCCTCTTGGTGGACTCCTACTAGGACTTGGAGACCTAGTAGGACTCCACACCCTGGCGCGCCAAAACCCTAGGCCGGCCACCCCCTCCCTTGCTCCTTTATATACGGGGGCAGGGGGCACCCCATGACACACAAGTTGATCTACGGATCGTTCCTTAGCCGTGTGCGGTGCCCCCCTCCACCATATTCCACCTCGGTCATATTGTCGCGGTGCTTAGGCGAAGCCCTGCGCCGGTAACACATCAAGATCGTCACCACGCCGTTGTGCTGACGGAACTCTTCCCCGACGCTTTGCTGGATCGGAGCCCGGGGATCGTCATCGAGCTGAACGTGTGCCAAGAACTCGGAGGTGCCGGAGTAACGGTGCTGTGATCGGTTGGATCGCGAGGAGAACGTACGACTACTTCCTCTATGTTGCGTCAACGCTTCCGCTTCGGTCTACGAGGGTACGTAGACAACACTCTCCCCTCTCGTTGCTATGCATCACCATGATCTTGCGTGTGCGTAGGAAAATTTTGAAATTACTACGTTCCCCAACAGTAAATATACAGGAAAAAAAGTTGTAATAGCAAAGCAAAACAATAAATCTAAACTAAGATATTCATTTCGTCATTATCTACGAAATTAAAACTACCAATAGCTATTTTGGAACCAAACCGTTAGGGGTGATAGGATAAGACATATTACTATATTATTTTCAAAGGGTTAAACTGTTGACAACGAAACGCCAGACCACAAGGATAGTACAAAACTTCTAAACAAACTGCATTCCCACAAGATATGAAGTCACTACTACTCGGAGCAGCCATTCATGAGTTAACATATAACACAAGCCTATTCTTAAAAAAATATTGAATAGCAACTCCAACAACTCTATAATATAAGGAAATAAAATTTTAAACACTCCAAATGAAAATTTGCATAGAAAGTATAGCTGCACAAAGAATATTGTGGACTAAGCCATTATAATTTAACTTGCAGTTCAAGTTTTTTTAATTAGACAGATTGATGAAACCGAGCCCAATCTATAATATCAGGTGCACATAAATACATAGAAAATGTATTTATTGCATTGTCTCTTCCCGCTTGGTTACTTGATCATGTAGAGTGATAGACAATATTTACATGCATTACTTCCTAATTAACTACTAGAGGTGTTCTGTTATACTAGCTATATATATACATACGCATCTCAAATAACTCTTCAATATAAACAATAAAATTCTATATACTCCAAAGACAAATATAAGTAGAAAGTTCAGCAGCACTAAGAATATTGTATGCAAATAGACATTCTCTAATGTAAACTGTAGTTTGGGTAATTAAAAACATGTTCGATGGACTGATTGCTGATCGACAATACAAGGTGTGCATCTAAAAATACGTCCAACAAATAAAATAGTACCGAAAACTAAATAGCAGATACTATTGTTGTAGCATAGACTACCAATGCATGTAAACCTCTAGAGTGATAAAACACATAGAGTCAAAGTACTCACTACATGTAGACCTCTAGGTATGGTTAACATGCTTCTTTTAGTAACACATGTAACTATGAGAGGCGTTTCATTTTGTAGGGAAACATAGCATGCAATTACAAAAAATTCCCTACGCTCACGCAAGATCTATCTAGGAGATGCATAGCAACGAGGGGGAGAGTGTGTCTACGTACCCTCGTAGACTGAAAGCGGAAGCATTTGACAACGCGGTTGATGTAGTCGAACTTCTTCTAGCTCCGCCCGATCAAGTACCGAACGTACGGCACCTCCGAGTTCTGCACACGTTCAGCGCGATGACGTCCCTCGCCTTCTTGATCCAGAAAAGTGTCGAGAAAGTAGATGAATTCCGTCAGCACGACGGCATGGTGACGGTGATGGTGAAATGATCCTCACAGGGCTTTCCCTAAGAACTACGAAGATATGACCGAGGGTATAAACTGTGGAGGGGGACGCCGCACACGGCTAGGCAATTGTCTGTTTTATTCTAGGCGCCCCCCTCCTCATATATATAGGTGGGAGGGAGGGAGGAGCAGCCATAGGAGGCGCCCAAGTAGGAGGAATCCTACTTGGAGTCCCTCCCAAGCTGCGCTCCCCCTGCCATTTATAACCGAGGTGGAAGGAAAGAGGGGGGGGGGCGAGGGAAGGAAGTAGGAATCCTAATCCACACTTTCCTTTCCCTCCCCTCTTTCTTCTCCTCCTCGTAGGGCTGGCCTCTATAGGGGCGCACCAGGGCTGGTGTGTTCCCTCACATTGCCCATAAGGCCCATATCTTTGCCGGGGGTGCCCAAAACTCCTTTCCGGTGACCCGATAAGTACCCGGTACCCCCCAGAACACTTCCGGCGTCCGAATACTATCGTATATATATCAATCTTTACTTGTCAATCATTTCGAGACTCCTCTTCATGTCCGTGATCTCATCTAGGACTCCGAACAACATTCGGTCAACAAATCACATAACTCATATAATACTAAATTGTCATCGAACATTAAGCGCGGGGACCCTACGGGTTCGAGAACTATGTAGACATGACCGAGACACCTCTCTAGTCAATAACCAATAGCGGAACCTAGATGCTCATATTGGCTTCTACATATTTACGAAGATCTTTATTGGTCGAACCGTTATGACAACATACGTAATTCCCTTTGTCAATCGGTATGTTACTTGCCCGAGATTCGATCATCGGTATCTTCATACCTAGTTCAATCTCGTTACCGGCAAGTCTCTTTACTCGTTCCGTAATACATCATCCTGCAACTAACTCATTGGTCACTTTGCTTGCAAGGCTTCTTATGATGTGCATTACCGAGAGGGCCCAAAGATACCTCTCCGGTACTCGGAGTGACAAATCCTAATCTCGATCTATGCCAACCCAACAAACACCTTTGGAGATACCTGTAGAGCATCTTTATAATCACCTAGTTACGTTGTGATGTTTGATAGCACACAAGGTATTCCTCTCGTATCCGGGAGTTGCATAATCTCATAGTCGAAGGAATATGTATTTGACATGAAGAAAGCAATAGCAATAAAACTGAATGATGAATATGCTAAGCTAACAGATGGGTCTTGTCCATCACATAATTCTCCTAATGATGTTATCCCGTTCATCAAATGACAACACATCTCTATGATTAGGAAACTTAACCATCTTTGATTAACGAGCTAGTCTAATAGAGGCTTACTAGGGACATGGTGTTTTGTCTATGTATCCACATGTATCAAGTTTCTGGTTAATACAATTATAGCATGAATAATAAACATTTATCATGATATAAGGAAATATAAAATAACAACTTTATTATTGCCTCTAGGGCATATTTCCTTCAGTCTCCCGCTTGTACTAGAGTCAATAATCTAGTTCACATCGCCATGTGATTTAACACCAATAGTTCACATCTTTATGTGATTAACACCCATAGTTCACATCACCATGTGACCAACACCCAAAGGGTTTACTAGTCTATAATCTAGTTCACATCGCTATGTGATTAACACCCAAACAGTACTAAGGTGCGATTCTATTTTGCTTGTGAGAGAGGTTTAGTCAACGGGTCTGCCACATTCAGATCCGTATGTATTTTGCAAATTTCTATGTCTACAATGCTCTGCATGGAGCTACTCCAGCTAATTGCTCCTACATTCAATACGTATCTAGATTGAGACTTGGATTCATCTAGATCAGTGTCAAACATTGATGTAACTCTTTACAACGAACTCTTTATCACCTCTATAACCGAGAAACATTTCCTTATTCCTCTAAGGATAATTTTGACCGTTGTCCAGTGATTCACTCCTGGATCACTCTTGTACCTCCTTGCCAAACCCATGGCAAGGCACACAATAGGTCTGATACATAGCATGGCATACTTTATAGAACCTATGACTGAGCCATAGGGAATGAATTTCATTCTCTCTATATATTTTGCCATGGTCGGGGTTTGAGTTTAACTCAACTTCACACCTTGTTACACAGGCAAGAACCCTTTCTTTGACTGATCCATTTTGAACTTCTTCAAAAAATTTGCCAAGGTATGTGCTTTGTGGAAGTCCTATTAAGCGTCTCGATCTATCCCTATAGATCTTGATGCCCAATATTTAAGTAGCTTCACTGAGGTCTTTTATTGAAAAAATCTTATTCAAGTATCCTTTTATGCTATCCAGAAATGCTATATCATTTTCGATCAACAATATGTCATCCACATATATTACCAGAAATGCAACAGAGCTCCCACTCACTTTCTTGTAAATACATGCTTCACCAAAAGTCTGTATAAAACCATATGCTTTGATCACCTCATCAAAGCGTATATTCCAACTCCGAGATGCTTGCACCAGTCCATAGATGGATCGCTGGAGCTTGCACACTTTGTTAGCACCTTTAGGATCGAGAAGAACCTTCTCGTTGCATCATACACAACTCTTCTTTAAGAAATCCATTAAGGAATGTAGTTTTGACATCCATTTGCCAGATTTCATAAAATGCGGCAATTGCTAACATGATTCGAATAGAGTTAAGCATCGCTACGAGTGAGAAACTCTCATCGTAGTCAACACCTTGAACTTGTCAAAAACCTTTTCCGACAAGTCGAGCTCTGTAGATAGTAACACTACCATCAATGTCATTCTTCTTCTTGAAGATCCATTTATTCTCTATGCTCGCCGATCATCGGGCAAGTCAACCAAAGTCCATACTTTGTTCTCATACATGGATCCTATCTCAGATTTCATGGCCTCAAGCCATTTTGCGGAATCTGGGCTCATCATGGCTTCTTCATAGTTTGTAGGTTCGTCATGGTCGCATAACATGACTTCCAGAACAGGATTATGATAACCCACAAGTATAGGGGATCACAACAGTTTTCGAGGGTAGAGTATTCAACCCAAATTTATTGATTCGACACAAGGGGAGCTAAAGAATATTCTCAAGTATTAGCAATTGAGTTGTCAATTCAACCACACCTGTAAGACTTAATATCTGCAACAAAATATTTAATAGCAAAGTAGTATGGAAGTAACAGTGACGGTGGCAAAAGTAATAGTAGAAGTTTTGTAATAAGTGTAACAGTGGCAACGGTAAAGTAACTAAGCAAAGATCAATATATGAAAAGCTCGTAGGCATCGGATCAGTGATGGATAATTATGTCGGATGCAATTCCTCATGCAACAGTTATAATATAGGGTGACACAGAACTAGCTATAGTTCATCAATGTAATGCAGACGTGTATTCCGAATATAGTCATACGTGCTTATGGAAAAGAACTTGCATGGCATCTTTTGTCCTACCCTCCCGTGGCAGCGGGGTCCTATTGGAAACTAAGGGATATTAAGGCCTCCTTTTAATAGAGTACCGGACCAAAGCATTAACACTTAGTGAATACATGAACTCCTCAAACTACGATCATCACCGGGAGTGGTCCCGATTATTGTCACTTTGGGGTTACCGGATCATAACACATAGTAGGTGACTATTGACTTGCAAGATAGGATCAAGAACTCACATATATTCATGAAAACATAAAAGGTTCAGATTTGAAATCATGGCACTCGGGCCCTAGTGACAAGCATTAAGCATAGCAAAGTCATAGGAACATCAATCTCAGAACATAGTGGATACTAGGGATCAAACCCTAACAAACCTAACTCGATTACATGATAAATCTCATCCAACCCATCACCGTCCAGCAAGCCTACGATGAATTACTCACGCACGGCGGTGAGCATAATGAAATTGGTGATGGAGGAAGGTTGATGATGACGACGACGATGGATTGCCCTCTCCGGAGCCCCGAACGGACTCCAGATCAGCCCTCCCAAGAGAGATTAGGGCTTGGCGGCGACTCCGTATTGTAAAACGCGATGAATCCTTCTCTCTGATTTTTTTCTCCCGAATGTGAATATATAGAGTTGGAGTTGAGGTCGGTGGAGCTTCAGGGGGCCCACGAAGCAGGGGGCGCCCCCAGGGGGTGGGCGCGCCCCCACCCTCGTGGACTAGGTGTGGGTCCCTGGTGTTGATTCTTTCGCCAGTATTTTTCATTTATTACAAAAATATTCTCCGGGAAGTTTCTGGTCATTCTGAGAACTTTTATTTTTCTCCACAAAAATAACACCATGGCAATTCTGCTGAAAACAACGTCAGTCCGGGTTAGTTCCATTCAAATCAAGCAAGTTAGAGTACAAAACAAGGGCAAAAGTGTTTGGAAAAGTAGATATGATGGATACGTATCAACTCCCCCAAGCTTAAACCTTTGCTTGTCCTCAAGCAATTCAGTTGACAAACTAAAAGTGATAAAGAAAAACATATACGAACTCTTTTTGCTCTTGTTGTTGTAAATATGTAAAGCCAGCATTCAAGTTTTCAGCAAAGATTATGAACTAACCATATTCACAATAACACTTAAGTCTCACATTTACTCATATCAATGGCATAATCAACTAGCGAGCAATAATAATAAATCTTGGATGACAACACTTTCTCAAAACAATCATAATATGATATAACAAGATGGTATCTCGCTAGCCCCTTCGGAGACCGCAAAACATAAATGCAGAGCACCTCTGAAGATCAAGGACTGACGAAACATTGTAATTCATGGTAAAACAGATCTAGTCATACTCAATGTAAACTAATAGTAATGCATGCAAATGACAGCGGTGCTCTCTAGCTGTTGCTTTTTAATAAGAGGGTGGTGACTCAACATAAAAATAAATAGATAGGCCCTTCGCAGAGGGAAGAAGGGATTTGTAGAGGTGCCAGAGCTGGATTTTTGAAATAGAGATAAATAATATTTTGAGTGGTATACTTTCATTATCAACATAACAACCGAGAGATATCGATATCTTCCATGCTACACACATTATAGGCGGTTCCCAAACAGAATGATAAAGTTTATACTCCCCCACCACCAACAAACATCAATCCATGGCTTGTCCGAAACAACCGATGCCTCCAACTAACAACAGTCCTGGGGGAGTTTTGTTTGCAATTATTTTGATTTGAGCATGGGACTGGGCATCCCGGTGACCGGCCATTTTCTCATGAATGGGTAGCGGAGCCCACTCCTCTTGAGAATAACCCACCTAGCATGGAATATACAGACATCCCTAGTTGATACATGAGCTATTCGAGCATACAAAACAGAATTTCATTTGAAGGTTTAGAGTTTGGCACATACAAAATTACTTGGAACGACAGGTAGATACCGCATATGGGAAGATATGGTGGACTCATATGGAATAACTTTGGGGTTTATGGAAGTGGATGCACAAGCAGTATTCCCTCTTAGTACAAGTGAAGGCTAGAAAAAGACTGGGAAGCGACCAACTAGAGAGCGACAACTGTCATGAATATGCATTAAAATTAATCAACACTGAGTGCAAGCATGAGCAGGATATAATCCACCATGAACATAGATATCGTGGAGGCTATGTTGATTTTGTTTCAACTACATGCGTGAAGATGTGCCAACTCAAGCCCCTCAAATCGTTCAAAGGAGGATACCACCATATCATACCACATAACAACCATTTTAATAGCATGTCGGCACACAAGGTAGATCATTATAGACCTCCTAGTTAATTAAGCATGGCATGAGCAACTATAATCTCTAATTGTCATTGCAAACATGTTTAATTCATAATAGGCTGAATCAGGTACGATGAACTAATCATATTTACAAAAACACGATAGGCCGAGTTCCTACCAGCTTCTCCCATCTCAATCAGTCCATCATATATCGTCATTATTGCCTTTCACTTGCACGACCGAACGGTGTGGATAATAATAATAGTGGACGTGCATTGGACTAAGTTGGAATCTAGAAGCATTTAATACAATGGAGAAGACAAGGTAATATGGGATCTTGGTTAAATCAACAATAATGCATATGAGAGCCGCTCAACATTTCCATTATGGTCTCCTCCTCTCGACCCCCAAAGAAAAGAAGTAAAATAAAACTATTTACACGGGAAAACTGCCAACAAGCAAAAGAAGAACAAGAAATCTTTTTGGGTTTTATTTTAATTATTACTACTACAGGCATGGAAAGTAAACTAGCTAAAAAGCTACAACTATTTTTTTTCAGTTTTCTTAAGGCTTTTCAAACATACAAGAAGAAGGCTTAGAAAAGAAAATAAACTAGCATGGATAGTACAATGAAAACATATGAGCACCGACAACTAGAATGAGTGTGTGAACATGAATATAATGTCGGTGAGAAATACGTACTCCCCAAAGCTTAGGCTTTTGGCCTAAGTTGGTCTATGGCCATGGCTGGCCTGGCGGATATCTGAAGTTGTAACTGAGGTCGTACTGAGATGCAACAGTTATTGCCTGATGAGCTGCAGCTTGGAGGCGAGCTGCCTCCGTCCTCCTCTCATACTCGTTCGCCTCCTCCCTGGGTATAACATATCTCCCTTTTGCCTGAAAGTGAAAGAAAGCAGGAGCAGGGAGAGCAACATGGACAGTGCGGCGTCTGTCAAAGATTAGTCGGTATTGGAGGAACTGTTCATTCCTCTCGATAAACTGATGACGAACCATAGCATTATAATCTAGATAAGCAGGAGGCAATTCCATATCATTTTCATGTATGGGTATCTCAAGATAATTAGCTACACGGGTTGCATAAATTCGACCAAACAGATCTCCACTAATACCGTTATGATGCAGCCTTCGTGCAACAATAGCCCCCAAGTTGTATTGTTTATCTCCTAATACATCACTCTTGAGAACACTAAGATCGGGAACACACATGTGACATGCCTCATCCTTACTGTTAGTGCATCTACCTATAAAGAGAGCAAATTAATGTATGGCAGGAAAATGAATGCTCCCTATGGTAGCTTGTGTTATTTCTCTAGATTCCCCCACAGTGATACTAGCAAGAAAATCTTTAAACTCAGATTTGCGAGGTTCACTAACATTGCCCCACTGCGGGAGTTTACCAGCAGTATTAAAGTCTTCTAAGTCTATGGTATAAGATTTATCATACAGATGAAATAGAACAGTGTGAGAATTGCGTGAGGATGTAAATTTAAACCTTCTCACAAAGGAATCAATTAGATGATAATATTGGGGGCACTTATCTGACATGAAGCCCTTAAGATCAGCATTACGCACATACGCGTCAAATTCATCCTTGATACCTGCTCCGACCATAAACTCCTCTGACGGCCATTCACAAGGCCGCACTTGAGCTTCCCTTGGTAGTTCATAGTCCGGCTCATGTATCGTGAGCCTAGGTGCCTGCTTCCTTGAGGAACCATCTTGGTACATTTTCCTAAACATATTTCTTCCTCTAAAGAACAGTGTCACCTAAGCAGCAAAAATTTGCAATAAATAAAGCACTAGAACAAAAACTAATTGGACCATTGGAGGAGATAAAAAATGGCAGCAAGATGAGCTAGAACACGGGTTTGAGCTAGGGGAGGATTTTTTCTGGAGGAAGAAGAAGCATGTGGGTGCTAGAATAAGTGGAGAGGGGCCACGTGGGGTCCACGAGGCAGGGAAGCGCGCCCCAAGGGGGTGGGCGCACCCTGGACCCTCGTGGCCAGGTGGTGGCTCCCCCTCGTGTGTTCTCAGTGCCAATAATTCTTAAATATTCTGGAAAAAAATCATATTTCATTTTTGGGACATTTGGAGAACTTCTATTTTCGGGGTACTTTTATTGCATGGATAATTCAGAAAACAGACAGAAAATACTATCTTTGCTTTATTTAATCTAAATAACATAAAGAAAAAGGAAGGTACATAAGGTTGTGATTTCTAACTTCATCCATCTCATGCTCATCAAAAGGAATCCACTAACAAGGTTGATCAAGTCTTGTTAACAAACTCATTCCGATTCCCATGAAACCGGAGAATTTTCGAATAACACTAGGTTACCTCAACGGGGATATGCACATCCCCAACAATAAGAATATCATATTTCTTCTTGATAGTAGGAAGAGGAAATTCAAAACCTCCAACAGTAATAGTTGGAATTTTTCCAATAGAATTGATACTGTGGACTTGAGGTTGTTTCCTCGGAAAGTGTACCGTATGCTCATTACCATTAACATTGAAAGTGACATTGCCTTTGTTGCACTCAATAACAGCCCCTGCAGTATTCAAAAAGGGTCTACCAAGGATAACCGACATACTATCGTCCTCGGGAATATCAAGAATAACAAAGTTCGTTAAAATAGTAACGTTTGCAACCACAACAGGCACATCCTCGCAAATACTGACATGTATAGCAGTTGATTTATCGGCCATTTGCAAAGATATTTCAGTAGGTGTCAACTTATTCAAATCAATTCAACGATATAAAGAAAGAGGCATAACACTAACACCGGCTCCAAGATCACATAAAGCAGTTTTAACATAGTTTCTTTTAATGGAGCATGGTATAGTTGGTACTCCTGGATCTCCTAGTTTTTTAGGTATTCCACCCTTAAAAGGATAATTAGCAAGTATGGTGGAAATTTCAGCTTCCGGTATCTTTCTTTTATTTGTAACAATATCTTTCATATACTCAGCATAAGGATTCATATTAAGCATATCAGTCAAATGCATACGCAAAAAGATAGGCCTAATCATTTTAGCAAAGCTCTCAAAATCCTCATCATCCTTTTTCTTGGATAGTTTAGGAGGAAAAGGCATGGGGTTTCTGAACCCATGGTTCTCTTTATTTACCGTGCTTCCTAGCAACGAAGTCTCTCTTATCATAACGTTGATTCTTTGATTATGGGTTATCAAGATCAACAGCTGGTTCAATTTCTACATCATTGTTATTTCTAGGTTGAGGATCATCATGAACATCATCATTAATATTATCACTGGGTTCATGTTCATTACCAGATTGTGTTTCAGCATCAGAAATAGGAATATCATTGGGATTCTCAGGTGTGTCAACTACAGGTTCACTAGAAGCATGCAAAGTCCTATCATTTTTCTTTTTCTTCTTTTTAGAAGGACTAGGTGTATCAACATTAGTTCTCTGAGAATCTTGCTCAACTTTGTTAGGGTGGCCCTCAGGATACAAAGGTTCCTAAGTCATTCTACCCCCTCTAGTCACAACTCTAACAACATTATCATTTTTCTTATTATTTAATTCATTGAGCAAATCATTCTGAGCTTTAAGAACTTGTTCTACTTGAGTGGTAACCATAGAAGCATGTTTACTAATGAGTTTAAGTTCACCTTTAACTCTAGACATATAATCACTCAAGTGTTCAATCATATAAAGCATTTCGCTTCAATTGTCTACCAACATAAGCATTGAAGTTTTCTTGTTTAACAATAAAATTATCAAACTCATCTAAGCATTGGCTAGCAGACTTATAACGATGAATATCACCTTCATCAAATCTATAGAGAGAATTTACCTTTCCTACCTGTGTCGGGTTATCAAGACCATGTATTTCTTCAATAGGTGGTAAATTCTTAACATCTTCAGCTTTAATACCCTTTTCTTTCATAGATTTCTTTGCCTCTTGGATATCTTCAGGACTGAGAAATAGAATACCCCTTTTCTTCGGAGTTGGCTTAGGAGTTCGTTCAGGAAGTGTCCAATCATTATCATTACTCAACATATTATTCAATAGCAATTCTGCTTGATCAACAGTTCTTTCCCTGAAACACAACCAGCACAACTATCCAGGTGGTCTCTGCAAGCATCCGTTAGTCCATTATAAAAGATATCAAGTATTTCATTTTTCTTGAGAGGATGATCAGGCAAAGCATTAAGTAATAGGAGAAGCCTCCCCCAAGCTTGTGGGAGACTCTCTTCTTCAATTTGCACAAAATTATATATTTCCCTTAAGGCAGCTTGTTTCTTATGAGCGGGGAAATATTTAGCAGAGAAGTATTAAATCATATCTCGGGACTACGCACACAACCAGGATCAACATAATTAAACCATACTTTAGCATCACCCTTTAATGAGAACGGAAATAACTTAAGGATAAAGTAGTAACGGATTTTTTTCCTCATGAGTAAATAGGGTGGCTATATCATTTAATTTAGTTAGATGTGCCAAAAAGTTTCAGATTCATAGCCATAAAAAGGATCAGATTCAACCAAAGTAATTAACTCAGGATCGACAGAGAAATCATAATCCTTATCAGAAATACAGATAGGTGAAGTAGCAAAAGCAGGGTCATATTTCATTCTAGCATTCAAGGACTTTTCTTTCGGCTTAGATAATAATTTCTTAAGATCGTGTCTATCATTGCAAGCAAGGAAATCTCTACTAGTTTCTTCATCCATACCATAAACCTTAGGCACAACAGGCAATTCATATCTAGTGGGAGAATCTTCATCATCACTTTCATCAATATTATCAGTTTCAATAATTTCATTCTCTCTAACCCTAGCAAGTTGTTCATCAGGAAATTCACCTAGTGGCACAGTATTATCAAGCATAGAAGTAGTTTCATCATAAGTATCATGCATAGCAGAAGTGGCATCATCAATAACATGCGACCTATCAGAATCAATAACAGGTATAGGTGTCGCAAATTTACTCATAACAGAAGGTGAATCAAGTGCAGAGCTACATGGCAGTTCCTTACCTCCCCTCGTAGTTGAGGGATAAATCTTGTTTTTTTCGTCTTTCAAGTTCCTCATAGTGATCAACAGATATAAATCCCAAGTGACTCAAAGAATAGAGCTATGCTCCCCAGCAACGGCGCCAGAAAGTAGTCTTGATTACGGATCGCAACAGTTTTCAAGGGTAGAGTATTCAACCCAAATTTATTGATTCGACACAAGGGGAGCCAAAGAATATTCTCAAGTATTAGCAGTTGAGTTGTCAATTCAACCACACCTGTAAGACTTAATATCTGCAACAAAATATTTAATAGCAAAGTAGTATGGAAGTAACGGTAACGGTGGCAAAAGTAACAGTAGCACTTTTGTAATAATTGTAACAGTGGCAATGATAAAGTAACTAAGCAAAGATCAATATGTGAAAAGCTCGTAGGCATTGGATCAATGATGGATAATTAAGTCGGATGTGATTCCTCATGCAACAGTTATAACATAGGGTGACACAGAACTAGCTCCAGTTCATCAATGTAATGTAGGCATGTATTCCGAATATAGTCATACGTGCTTATGGAAAAGAACTTGCATGACATCTTTTGTCCTACCCTCCTGTGGCAGCGGGGTGCTATTGGAAACTAAGGGATATTAAGGTTTCCTTTTAATAGAGTACCGGACCAAAGCATTAACACTTAGTGAATACATGAACTCCTCAAACTACGGTAATCATCGGGAGTGGTCCCGATTATTGTCACTTCGGGGTTACCGGATCATAACACATAGTAGGTGACTATTGACTTGCAAGATAGGTTCAAGAACTCACATATATTCATGAAAACATAGTAGGTTCAGATATGAAATCATGGCACTTGGGCCCTAGTGACAAGCATAAAGCATAGCAAAGTCATAGGAACATTAATCTCAAAACGTAGTGGATACTAGGGATCAAATCCTAACAAAACTAACTCGATTACATGATAAATCTCATCCAATCCATCACCGTCCAGCAAGCCTACGATCAAAGTACTCACGCACGGCGGTGAGAATCATGAAATTGGTGATGGAGGAAGGTTGATGATGACGACGGTGACGGATTCCCCTCTCCGGAGCCCCGAATGAACTCCAGATCAGCCCTCCCGAGAGAGATTAGGGCTTGGCGGCGGCTCTGTATTGTAAAACACGGTGAATCCTTCTCTCTAATTTTTTTCTCCCCGAACGTGAATATATAGAGTTGGAGTTGAGGTCGGTGGAGCTTCAGGGGGGCCACGAGGCAGGGGGGCGCGCCCCCACTCTCATGGACAGGGTGTGGCCCCCCTAGTGTTGATTCTTTCACCAGTATTTTTCATTTATTCCAAAAATATTCTTCGTGAAGTTTCAGGTCATTCCGAGAACTTTTATTTCTGCACAAAAATAGCACCATGGCAATTCTGCTGAAAACAGCGTCAGTCCAGGTTAGTTCCATTCAAATCATGGAAGTTAGAGTCCAAAACAAGGGCAAAAGTGTTTGGAAAAGTAGATACGATGGAGACGTAACAGATTTCCATACCACTTTGGTGCGGAACATGCTCTGGTTGACCTACGAGATTCAGTAGTAACTTGGTATGAAGTTTCATGATCATTATCATTAGCTTCCTCTCTAGTTGGTGTAGGCATCACCGGAACCGTTTTCTGTGATGAGCTACTTTCCAATTTGAGAGATGGTACAATTACCTCATCAAGTTCTACTTTCCTCCCACTCACTTCTTTCGAGAGAAAACTCCTTCTCTAGAAAGGATCCATTCTTAGCAACAAAAATCTTGCCTTCGGATCTGTGGTAGAAGGTGTACCCAACAGTTTCTTTTGGGTATCCTATGAAGACGCACTTCTTCGATTTGGGTTCGAGCTTATCAGGCTGAAGCTTTTTCACATAAGCATCGCAACTCCAAACTTTAAGAAACGACAACTTAGGTTTCTTGCCAAACCACAGTTCATACGGTGTCGTCTCAACGGATTTAGATGGTGCCCTATTTAACGTGAATGCAGCTGTCTCTAATGCATAACTCCAAAACAATAGTGGTAAATCGGTAAGAGACATCATAGATCGCACCATATCTAATAAAGCACGGTTACGATGTCCGGACAAACCATTACACCGTGGTGTTCCAGGTGGCGTGAGTTGTGAAACTATTCCACATTGTTTTAAATGAAGGCCAAACTCGTAACTCAAATATTCGCCTCCGCGATCAGATCATAGAAACTTTATTTTCTTGTTGCGATGATTCTCCACCTCACTCTGAAAATTCTTTGAACTTTTAAAATGTTTCAGACTTGTGTTTCATTAAGTAGATATACCTGTATCTGCTCAAATCATTTGTGAAGGTCAGAAAATAACGATACCCGCCGCGAGCCTCAACACTCATCGGACCTCATACATCGGTATGTATTATTTCCAATAAGTCATTGGTTCGCTCCATTGTTCTGGGGAACGGAGTTTTAGTTATCTTTCCCATGAGGCATTGTTCGCAAGTATCAAATGATTCATAATTAAGTGATTCCAAAAGTCCATCTACATGGAGTTTCTCCATGCGTTTTACACCAATATGACCTAAACGACAGTGCCACAAGTATGTTGCACTATCATTATTAAGTTTGCATATTTTGGCATCAATATTATGTGTATCACTACGATCGAGAGTCAATAAACCATTTGCATTGAGTGTATGACCATAGAAGGTCTTTGTAGCGACCCGACCTTAGACGGTCAAGTCTCTGTGCTTCAGTGTCATCCCTGGATCGGTGATGCTGACACACACAGTACTCGAAGGATTTATAACAGAGTAGAAATCACACACTTATTACATTGATAGTCTCCAAAGAGAACTTATTACAATAAATATGGCTTAAGGCCATCTAAATAGTATAACAGCGGAAGACTTGGAAGATAAAGTGAGTCAATCAACTCCAACGGCATAGCTGAGTGCATGACAACGGCCTAGCGAACCTTACTCCTCGTCTGAAAAGTCTGCAACATGATACGTTGCAGCCCGAAAATGGGTCAGCACATGGAATATGCTGGCAATATAACACAGTAGAGCAATGAACAGATAAATGCTATCACTATATGCATATATGGCTGGTGGAGGCTCTATGGTTATATGGTTTTTGTGTAAAGCAATTTTTTCCTACAACAAAGGAATAAATTTTATTTAACTATCATGGTGGTTGAAACATTGAGAATGGTACCCCCATTTCAATCCCAATTAAAGTAATCATTAACAACCCAACAAAATTAATTTAGAGTGATGAGATCAAATCAATAATTCAAGTACCAAATACTCAAGATGTCCATAACCGGGGACACGGCTAACCATGATTAGTTTATACACTCTGCAGAGGTTTGCGCACTTTTCCCCACAAGACTCGATCTCCTTCGTTTGATTTCTTGCACTACATGGTGTTTGATAAACGGATGACCGAGACACAGTCTTTTAGAAGCATTAACTCTTTACTCTGGGTGGACAGTTACACCTACTTTCCGTCTACATCTGCTAGCCCACCACTGAAAGAGGTCACACAACATACTCAACTATGCCAGAGCCCATAATGGCTTGTGTCTGCACACGGAAGTTTCTAGCATGAATAATCTTATGATCCCTTTGAGCCTGGGTGGCGGACCGTAGGATGATCGCACGGTATAACCTCGGGATATCCTAGGACAACACTGGATTCCCCAGGTGCCCAAAACAAACAATCCACCCAGATGTGTATTAAAGTTGCCACCTTAAGTTGAACCAGTAATTAACAATCTCACATCTATCATGGATACACTCAAACCCAATCCACGTTTATGAGCATAGCATGGCAATATAAGCATAACGTAGAAGTAACTCCTAGGGTTTGCTAATAAACAGGGCAATAGGCTCTACCTCATCACTACTTCCCAAACCCACAAGTTAAACACATCCTAATCATGCAATGTTTGAGGATTGTAACAAATGCATAAAAACTGGGTATGAAAGAGTATGATCAATGTGTTACTTGCCTTGCTGACGATCCGCAGAACCTAGTGACTCGTAGTCGCACGCTTCGCACTCCGAGAATTCTATCGCAAACAAACAATAGCATACATAAGCAATCAAGCAAAGATGCACGGGTAAAACTCAAATAATAAGATCTAGCCAGAAAGTTCAACTGAAGAACTCCGGTTTGCAAAAAGAATCAAATCAAACGGAGCAACGAAACTCAAACTGCGAAAGCAACAATATCTGATTACTAATCTGGACTAAAGTCAAATTTTACAGCATCAAAATCTTGTTCAAGTTGGTTAAATAGAAAGAGGGCTTCCAGACGAAGATCTAGGCGCTTGAATCGCTTGATTCCGATAAATGAACGAGAAGTTATACTAGAATGAAAATCGGGTCAGAAATCGCGATTCGAAAATAATCACGTAAAACCCTGGAAAAAGAAAACTGACGAACAGGCTAACGAACGAATGTTCGCTGTCTGCGGCTAACGGGTGAATGGCGTCCGTTAAAACGAACATACGGACAAACGTCTGCAATATAACTAAACCGAAAAAAACCGAACGAACCGGTAAAAAAACAGATCTAGGGTTCGAAATAAACCGAACGGCTTCTAAAAAAACCGGCGGCTACCTCGGCAAACGCGTCGGCGGCGGCGGCAACTCCGGCGGCGGGGCGGCACGGCGGGCTTCGGCGGTGGCGCGAGGCGTGGCGGCGGTGGCTAGGGTATGCGGGCGCGGCGCTGGTGGGCTGGGGCGGCGGCTTATAAGAGGGGCGGCCTGGCGAGTCCCGGTCGGGTACGGCCAGGAGTCGGTTGCGTTTTTTTTTAAAAAACGTGTCGCAGAAAAATGAAGAAAAGAAATACTAAGCAGACTCCAAAAATCCTGAAATAAATTTTGCCCGTCCTCTGAAAATGTACTGGACAAGGTGAACATTTATTTAGGATTGTAATGCAAATTTGAAAAATGCGTATTTTTCCTAATCCAAATAAAATCGTAATAAAATCCAAATAAAATCATTTATTTGATTTTAATATTTTTCCTCCAATATTTCATATATTTTGGAGAAGTCATATTATCTCCTCTCATATATTTTAAATTCGAAATATTTTCGAAGAGAAAAATCATTAAAACCAAAATGATCCTTGTTTCAATATTTGATAAAATTCAAATATGAAAATTGTGAAATCCCCAACTCTCTCCGCGGTTCCTTGAGTTGCTTAGAATTTCGAGGATCACAAAAGAAAATGCAATAAAATATGATATGCATGAATGACCTATGTATAACATTCCAAATTGAAAATTTGGGATGTTACAAACCAACCCCCCCCCCCTTAAGATGAATCTCGCCCTCGAGATTTGGGTTGGCTAGAAAATAGGTGTGGGTGGTCTTTGCGTAGATCATCTTCTCGTTCCCAGGTGGCTTCATCCTCGGTATGGTGGCTCCACTGAACTTTGGAAAACTTGATAACCTTGCTGCGAGTAACTCGGTTGGCAAACTCAAGAATCTTGACAGGTTTCTCCTCATATGTTAAATCAGTGTCCAACTGAATCGCTTCCAGGGGCACTGTATCTCTTAGAGGAATATCAGCCATCTCTGCATGGCACTTCTTGAACTGGGAAACGTGAAACACATCATGTACTCCTGACAGTCCTTCGGGTGACTCCAACTTGTAGGCAACCTCTCCCATACGTTCCAAAACACGGTACGGTCCTACAAATCTCGGGGCTAACTTTCCCTTAACTCCAAAACTTTTAACTCCTCGAAGAGGTGACACTCGCAGATACGCTCGGTCTCCGATTTCATAGACTACCTCCTTGCGTTTTGAATCTGCATAACTCTTCTGTCGGGACTGAGCTACCTTCAGTCTATCTCGAATCAGCTTAACCTTCTCTTCAGACTCCTTAATCAAATCTGTTCCAAACAACTGACGGTCTCCAACTTCATCCCACATCAACGGTGTTCTGCACCTTCTTCCATATAGGGCTTCGAACGGTGCCATCTTCAAACTGGCCTGGTAGCTATTGTTGTACGAGAACTCCGCATAAGGCAAGTTGTCATCCCAACTAGATCCATAATCTAGCGCACAAGCTCTCAACATGTCCTCCAGAATCGGGTTGACTCTCTCGGTTTGTCCATCTATCTGCGTGTGAAAAGCTATACTGAACTCTAGCCTGGTTCCCAAAGTTTGGCGCAGCTGGTGCCAAAACTTTGAAGTAAACTGTGTTACTCTATCTGATACGATGGTCCTCGGAACTCCGTGCAGACATACGATCCTGGTCATATATATCTTGGCCAACTTCGCACTTGTATAAGTGGTTTTCACTGGGATAAAGTGGGCTACTTTGGTCAAGCGATCCACTACTACCCAGATAGAATCATATCCCGATCGGGTCCTGGGCAATCCGGTGATAAAATCCATGCCAAGCTTATCCCACTTCCATTCGGGTATCGGCAAAGGCTATAGTAATCCTGCTGGCTTCTGATGTTGTGCCTTCACTCTTTGACATACATCACATATGGCTACATACTCGGCAATATCCTTCTGCATACCAGTCCACCAGAAACGCTCCTTCAAACCCAAATACATCTTGGTGTTTTCAGGGTGTATCGAGTATTGGGAGTCATGAGCTTCCTGAAGTATCAGCTTCCTGATCTCTGCATTATTGGGCACATAAACGCGGTCCTCAAACCATAAGGTGTCGTGCTCATCCTCACGAAAACCTTTGGCTTTTCCTTCGCCTATTCTCTCCTTTATCTCGGCAATCTCCTTATCATCCTTCTGAGCTTCTCGAATCTTTCCCAACAATGTAGACCGAACTTCCATAGCTGCAACAAATCCTCTAGGGACTATCTCCAAACGTAACTCCCTGAGATCTTCTACCAACTCCTTTGGCATTCCTCCGCTTACGAGGGTATTGACATAACTCTTCCGGCTCAAAGCGTCTGCTACGACATTGGCCTTGCCTGGATGATAGTGCAACTTCATATCATAATCCTTTATGAGCTCCAACCATCTCTTCTGCCTGAGGTTAAGCTCCTTCTGTGTGAAGATGTACTTCAAACTCTTGTGATCCATGTACACATCGCAACAGTTTCCAATGAGAAAATGTCTCCAGGTCTTGAGCGCATGCACCACAGCTGCTAACTCCAAATCATGCGTGGCATAATTCAACTCATGCGGTCGAAGTTGTCATGAGGTATATGAAACAAATCTTCCGTCTTGCATAAGTACTCCTCCAAGTCCTAAGCGAGAGGCGTCGCAGTACACTTGGAAATCCTTGCGTATATACGGCAAAATCAGCACTTGGGCTGTAGTCAAACGTTTCTTCAACTCCTGGAAACTTGCTTCACATTCTTCAGTCCAATGGAACTTGGTGTCCTTCTTCAACAATGCCATCATAGGCTTCGCAATCTTGGAGAAATTCTCGATAAATCTCCGATAATATCCTGCGAGTCCAAGAAAACTGCGGATCTCTCCAACTGAGGTGGGTGCCAACCACTCAGTGACTGACTGAACCTTGGTAGGATCCACTACTATACCTTCTCCTGATATAACATGGCCAAGAAATCAAACTTCCTTCAACCAAAACTCACATTTGCTGAACTTGGCATATAACTGATGTTCCCTGAGCTTCTCGAGAACTAAACGCAAATGCTCCTTGTGTTCCTCTTGATTCTTCGAGTATACCAATATATCATCAATGAACACCACGACAAACTTATCCAAGAACTCCATGAACACCTTGTTCATCATACTCATGAAATAGGCAGGGGCGTTAGTTAGTCCAAATGACATAACCGTATACTCGTATAACCCGTACCTTGTGGTGAAAGCTGTTTTAGGTATATCTTTTTCCCTAATCTTCAGTTGGTGATATCCTGATCGCAGATCGATCTTCGAAAACACCTTAGCTCCTTGCAACCGGTCAAACAAATCATTGATCATCGGCAGTGGGTACTTATTCTTGGTTGTTACTTCATTCAGCGCACGATAATCAACAACCATCCTTAAGGATCCATCCTTCTTCTCAACCAAGAGCACTGGGGCTCCCCATGGTGATGAACTTCGTCGAATGTAACCTTTCTCCAACAACTCCTTAATCTGCTTCTTCATCTCCTCCAGATCATTTGCAGGCATCCGGTATGGTCTCTTAGATATTGGTCCGGTGCCTGGCAATAGTTCTATCAAAAACTCGATGTCTCGATCTGGTGGCATGCCTGGTAACTCCTCTGGAAATACATCCGGGTAATCCTTTACTACCGGCACTTCCTCCTGAACAACTCCCGTGAGAGAATTTACTTGAGTCCTCCTCGACGCATGCCTGGATACATACTTGATCCTTTTTCCCCCGGGGTAGTGAGCAAAATCGACTTACTGGCGCAATCGATGTTTCCCCCATACATCGATAGCCAATCCATACCTAGTATCACACCCAATCCTTGTGACTCCAAAATTATGAGGTCTGAGGGGAAAACATGGTTTCCAATGGTCAATGGCATATGAAAACATCCTTGTCTTGCCATATATTCTGCTCCTGAACTTACTAACATTGGTGTCCTAAGTACCTTAGTGGGCAACTTATACTTATCGACGAATCCCCTTGATATGTATGAATGCGATGCACCAGTATAAAAAAGAACAATTGCAGTAAAAGACTTAACCAAAGACTTACCGATAACTGCATTTGGCTGCTCCTCAACTTCCTCCACGTTCACGTGGTTCACTTGTCCCCTGTTGAAAGGGTTGGGCTTCTTCCCAGCGCTTCCATTGCCATTTCTGTTCTTCATTTCTGGACAATCGTTAGCGTAGTGCCCAGTCTTCCCGCACTTGAAACAGGTAATGTGACTTTGATCCTTCTTGGCGGGTGTGGCTGGGTTAGAGCGGTTCTGATTGCTGCCTGCTCCATTCCCGTTTCCATTCTTGGGGTCATTATGGTTGTGAGAGCTCCCTCCATTGTGGGTGTGGCCTCCATGGTTATGGATAAGTCCTCCCGAGTTCGGGGTGAAACGAGGCTTCTGCTGAGCTCCAGAATTGTACTTTCCTTGTCCATACTTCCTTTTGCGGCTCTCAATCTGCTGCTGCTTCCCTTCAATCATAAGAGCCTTGTCTACCAACTCCTAGTAGTTCTTGAATGTTTCCACCATCAACAGCATGCTCATCTCATCATTTAGCCCTTCCATAAACTTCTCCTGCTTCGCGGCATCTGTGGCCACATCATCAGGGCCTAACGAGATAGCTTACTAAACTAATCTACGTACTGAGCCACAGTATGATTCCCCTTTGGCAACCGCCCGCGTTGTGTTGTGCTGTGCTGCTGAGGATGGGGACGGCAGGAGCGGGGGCGGCGGCGGCGGCGATGGATGAGGGAGAGATGAAGGGGCCATGGGCACTGGGCAAGGAGGTCTCTCACGTCTCCCTTATTTCACCAATCTTCCATTTTTTTTTGCCATTTAAAAATATACTGAGAATTATTCAATTTATTTCATTATTTATAATCACGTTTTGATATTTTAAATTTTTGCGTACATATTCATAAATGTTCAAACGTCAATTATCCCAGTCATATTTCAAACACTTTTAGCAACGTTTCATGCAAAATTTAATTGTTTATTTATATTCAGTTTGAGAAACTTTTCATACGTGTACTACATTTTTATAAAAATAATATAAGAATATAATTCGAAATATCTATATGCATTTTAATTATTTTATTAATCTTCCAATCAATTACAGAAACATTCTGTAAACATTTCAAACAAATTTTAATTATTTCAACACACATTTTTATAATTATAAAGATTTTTCATATATATCTATACATAATGCATATTTTAAAATTATGAAAATTTATTAAAAATCCAGTTGCATTTTGCAGTCTTTGGTTTTTTATATCATAAAAAATTTAGAAATCATAAAAAAATCTTACACATTCTATGAAATGTTTCTGAAAATGACTAAATTAGTACCAAAATAATTGAAATTTGTGCACATTTATGAAATGTGCCTGCAAATATGGTTGAATCCATGAAATGTTTAATGCTTCTATGTAATGTTAATGATTCTATCAAATTTGTACTTGCATTTGCAATAGGTGTAAACTATGGAGCTGTGGAGTGGGTTGGTGGTCCTTGCCATGTCATAATGCATATGTGCCTTCTTAAGCTGTAAAAATGTTTCATGTGAGCAAGCTCATGATCTCGACGTGTCCAATCCCAGCGGTCTGCTACCTCGTCCACGGTGCAACACGAGTGCTCGGGTGCGGTGCACAACTACTGTTGGCCTCCCTTGTTGACGGCGATGGTCACAAATGCTGCAGGGCTCGATCCAACGTTCTTCCTTCAAACCAGGGCGGCACCCCATGGGCTTCTAGGTAGCGGCGATTGTCCGAGGCCATGCGGATGGTACACCGGTCGGATCTGATGGCGGGCAGACGGAACTTCGGTGTCGTCCATGGCCGACCCAGTATAGTTGCCCTGATTCAGATCTAGACAACTTGGCGATGGTGATACAGACCTGGTTGGTCGGGTGATGGTGGCTGCACATTGTGCTACAATGACCTCCCGCGACTCCACAATGATGGAGGTCACCGAAAGGTCTTTAGAGAGAGTTCATCTTCAGACCCCGGTGGTTCACTTTGGCGGTGAGATGCAAACTATGGGCGAAGACTTGACACAGAGGGAGGGTTGTGCAGCAACGAGGATACTTCGCATGTAGCTGCAGGGATCACGAAAAGTGGTGGCAACAACACATGTGTGCCATGGTGGTGATGCATGCACCTAGTCTCGAGCTCCGTGGTGAAAACCTAGGTCTAACCCGAGTTGGTTGTACCTGGCAATGACGACGTTTTTTATGTTGTTACCTCCTTGAAGGCATTGCTTGGATATGCTCAGGCTGATTTTCCGGGGTGAAAACCAAGATTCTGGCTTTGATGGTTGGATCTGGTGATGACGATGCATGAGTGCCGCTTCCTTCCTGAAGGCGTTGTTGTTGGAAAACTTCATCATCGATGTGATGTCATGAGATGGTAGGTGCGGATATGGTCATTGCTACAATTTGCCGACTGTGAATCTGATCGCTTAGATCCCCCCTCACCTACATAGATTTGGATTTATATGACCGCTAGGTATCGGCGTCTTTGTGTGTGTATTGGTATTGGCTATGTGCATCTTTGTTATGCAGAGGCCGGGTGTGGGCTCATTGTGTTTGTATCCTCTTGATGCTCCATTTTGAGCTAATAAAATCCACCCTTTGTCAGAAAAAGCAAGCTCATGAGAGAGAGAGAGAGGTGAGCGAGCTTAAGAAGGAGAATGAGGAAGTGAACCTGCAGAAAAGAAGCCTATTGATGATGTGAGTAAACTATTTGATTGGCAAGAGAGGCACGTACAATAGATGCACCAATAGAAGAGATGAAACGAGAATAGTGAGATGTGGACGAAGGAAGAGCTCTAGAGGGCAAACATGGAGATTGACAAGGGCATGCTGCAACGGCATATTGACTACAAGGAGCTAAGGAGCATTCAGATCTCTCAAACACGTGACATTATGGGAATCTAAAGAAGGAGAGGGATGATATCAAACATGATAGAGATTTGCTTCAAGAAGAGAGAATTCACCATTGCTAACCTGCTAAAAGTTGGGCATGGGAGTAAGGACAAGCTTCTCAAGATCAAGGCAATCTGAGATGAGTTAACTTTATCAATCCAATAGTTTTTTTTTTAAATGTATGAATCCAATAGTTAGCTATGTTAATTAGTATTTGGCCTGAGAACTACATATTTGGTCTAGGAACCTAGTGATGCTTCTTGTACAATTTGAAAATGATGATGCTAGTTGTATATTCTGCAAACCTGGTTATGTTAGTGGTAATGGTCTAAGCTCGTAGACTGTTATATTGAGTGTTGACCACCATGTTAAGTAATGAATCAGTTAATGTACTATGAGTAATGAAGGCAGGATGATGCGATGTTTGATCTTGTGATGTTGATGCTTTCATGGGGCAAGAAGCAAATCTTCCAACGGGACATGCCTAAATAGCTCACCCTTCCCCTCAGATCAGTGGTGAATCTAAAAGAAAAAAATGAAGGGTGGGCTCAATGTTTATGCCGACAAAACTAAACGTTCTTTCAAAGGAAAATCAATTATCTCCCAATCATTTTGTGCAAATATACTAAAATTTCCCCGGATTACTACTGAAAACATGTAGCATTTACTAGATTTTTTTGTATTTTTGAAAAATATCAAAATTTGATTCTGTTTTGCAAAATATGCCCTCATTTGTTGTATAGAGGGGATTGTGTCGGAAATCCAATTTGGCTCCCGGGAGCACGTGATCCTGCATGCAAAAAATGATTTTTGAAATGTCAAAAAAGCCCCAACAATTTTTTATGTATTCATAGTCACATCCAAATGCTACCTTCAAAGTTTTAGGCAAAAAGGCTAAACATTTTGGCCTGTGCAAAAGAAATCGAAACACCAAATGTTACCCTAAATTTATATTTTTTTTCACCGACGAAACACTACAGCTCCGTTGCACATGAAAATTGTCAAGCATGCTTGCGACACTAACACGAACATCCACAAAAAATTCAGAATGTTTTGAAAACATTTTATCACTTTTTTGAGTTATTGTTCATCCGGTAGCAAATGTTCCCGGGAGCCAAAACGCCTCCCCGAATTGTGTTCTCCATGGGGGTAGGTTCAGCAAGAACATGAATTGGGACAGTGTTGGATTCATAAACAGTAAGTGGGGGGGGGGGGGTATTTGAATTGCTTGCAAACCAACTGTGCGAAGTCTTCTTTATCTTCAATTCTACAAACAATCAAACAAGACGTAAATTTGTTTGTGATAACCAGAACCAACTAGTAGCTACTGACTAGAACTTCACCCGCAAAAAAAAAACAATTGACTAGAACTAAACTAGCTAAAGCGTACACCATATAAATGATTGACATTTGACGACACAAAAGCACACTGCAACACAGGACTAAACAAGCAACAAGAAAAACAAGAAAGAAGAAAATGGAGAGAGAAGAAGAAATCTGCCGGCGTGCAGGGGGATCCTTGGCTGCCTGGGCGATGGGCGACAGCCAGGCGGTGAAGGATCTGGCAAGCACTGAAGGGCCTGGGCGACGAGCTGCCATTTTCTCCGTGTTGGCTTCCTCGGTGGGCGGCGATCTCGGAGCCTCGGATAGTATGGTAGGCCTGCGTTGTGTGCCGCCACCATGCCGGTCTCCGGACGCCGCCACCGAACTGGTCCGGCGACTAGGTCGCGGAGAGAGCATGCGGGCTGCCTCCATGCCTCGCTAGTCGCTACACAACTCGCGCGCATGAGGGGGAGCTCCTAATCGGCGCTTCGAGCGCTGGTTGCCGTACCAGCGCTCACGCTCGCGATCTCGTTTGCCGGACCATTAGCACGGTGCTTGCGTCGCTCGATTGGTCGCTACAAGATCGATCCTCGCTCGCTCGGCTCCACTATATTTTATCGTTTAAGCCTGTTGACCGTGGACTTCTCAAAATTTAAATTTTTTTATCAAAAAAGTTCATCAATTTTGGAAAAACTCATCGAATTTGAAAAAAATCATCAAATTTTAAAAAGTTCATTAATTTTGAAAAAGAGTTCAACAAATTTTGAGGAAATTTCATCAACTTGGGAGAAAGTTCACAGGTTTTTGAAAAAGGTTTGTCGTTGAAGAAAACGTTTATCAATTTAAAATTGCGCATTTAAGAAAAGAAATAAATAAAAAAAGAAAAGGAACAGAAAAAAAGAAAAAGAAACGCGAACCGGGGAAAGAATAAAAGAACAAAAGAAAAGAAGTTACTATGCATAAGTCTGCGATGTCCCTAGTGGTTAGCGTGGATCGCTGTGAGAGTACATGTCTCGAGTTCGATATGTCACCGACGCACCAGTTTTGCACTTTCAACGGATATAAGAAAAACGCAAAATGGGCCGACCCAGGTCGCGGCTTAGGTGTGTACTTTATGCGCTCGTTTGCAAAATGATCTAAAGCGTCAAATAGGAACCGCCCACAGCGACTATTTCTTTAGTTTTCTCTGTTTTTTGTATATGTCAACAACATTTTTCTAATACAAATTTAAATTTTTTTTCAATCCAATTTAACATTTTCTTATTTCTGGTCAATATTTTTTCTATACACGTTTTTCAACATTTTTCAAATGCTAGATTAATATTTTTTAATACAAGATTAACATTTTTTTAATACATGGTCAACATTTTTCGTTTGGTTTATTTTTTTATTTTTTCTTTATTTCTTTTTGTTTTTCATTCTACATTGTTCAGCATTTGGATGTTTTGTATACATGATCAACAAATTTTTAAATACTTGTTCAACATTTTTTTTTCATTTACTTGTTCAACATTTTAAAATAGTTGTTCAACATTTTGTATACATGATCAATATGTTTTCAAATACTTGATCAACATTTTTCAAATATTTTTTGAAGACTATTTTTAAAAAATATTTTAAAGTATAAATAAAAGTAAAAAATAAAGCAAAAAAAAACAGAAAACGTGGTGATGTTTCCGCGCGTGGGGCGGCTCAACTGGCGGTTCGCTTCAGCGAGGGGTGCGCTCCTGTCTCGCTTAGTGCGAGACATAGGGGCGCTCGGAACCGCTCGCATGATGTCTGCTCATGCGGCCGTACGGGCTGCCTAATTTGCTTACATGGGTCGGATGGTCTACTTTTGTTGGGCTGGGCCTATCGATGCTTAGTAGTAAAAATAATTTTATGATTTTGGATGTTAGGGTCATGCCTATAGAACCCTCACTGGTAGATTCGTCACTGCCTCAGATATAACGCACGAGGTGATGCAGGAGCAGATTCCCCCAAAAGAAGGTGATCTAGGAGCTGCGTAACATCCCATTGTCAGGAGCACTGGATATTTTCCCCTCCACAAGCCAGCGGAGTCGATTAAAATGAATTTCAGCCTTCTGCAAAGTCATTCTTTAGTTTGTAGATATTTGCTCTTTTTGTCGGCTTATTACACTCACAATATTGTTTTTTTTTTCAAAACCAAATTGGGTTGGCCGCTACAAAAACAAAAGATCAATCCTGGCCGCCGGTGTCGGCATTGCAGTTCTCGGGGGCGAAGTAGACCCTGCCGGCGGCAAGGTCGTAGATGAAGCGTGCGCCAAGTTGCTGTATCGCGCCGATGATGGTGATGTGTGTGCTCGGTGACACGGTGAGGCAGATGTCTTGCTCTTGCGCGATGAACAGCTTATTCGGCGAGAGCACGAGGTCCTGCTCATGCTCGAAGTGCAGCGTCACCGTCGGCAACTGTGAGAGGATGGCACGGGTCATGCGGAAGCAGAGGCCGAAGTTGGTGCGGGGCACCCGCGTCACCCCGATCCTCCTACCGTGCTCTGCCAGGGTGTGCTCCAGGATGTCGTACGTAGCCTTGACCATCACACCCCAGGGTGTCCCGGCGTCGATCACGCACCCGCTATGCCACCTGCGTCGTCGAGCCGTCAGCGCCTGAACACCTCTGCCAGGTTGCCGCGCAGCCGCGACCCGGCGATGTTGATGCCGACGAGGTTGACGAAGTAGGAGCTATCCTCAGGGTAGAGCATCCTGGTGCTCCTCGTGTGCCTTGTGTCCACCGGGATGTCGTTACCGAACCGGAGGAAGCCGTGCTGGTTTGCCGACCCGGGCACGAAGAGGCAATAGGAGAAGCGATGCAAGCCGTCACGACGAAGGAACCATATGAGCGACGGGTACGTCTTACCTAGGCCAAAGACGCCAGCGACCACCCCATGGCTCTTGAAACTCGCGGTGGTGTGCGCGCAACCAATGATGACGGTAGGAATGACCGCCAACATGGCGTCGTGGCCCGAGGCCGCGAAGGATAGGGTCTCTGCGCCTAGCACCCCACTCGCCTGCGAGCCACCGGGGCGGGTGGGGGTGGCATGGAACCTACACACATTGTACCCTGGCGGCGAGCAAATGTGGTTCGTGGGTGCGAGTGGGTGGAATGACGGCGAGGTCGCCGGGTTGAAGGGCGACGACACCTGCTGAAACGGGTGTTGGATCAGCACACACTGCATCCAGGTCAGGCTATTGGTCATCTCCATCGTGAGGGTGTACGTATGGCGGCCATGGCCCGTCCCGACACTAGTGGCGGCGGTGTACCTCCCTTGGAAAGGGTGCACGTGCGGTCGAATCACGTTGGTGTCGAGCCCAATTGGCCCGTTTAGGTGCAGGAAGCCGTCGTCGTCGACGTGGATGGTACTGTTCCAGCCGGGGCTGGGGACCAGGCGCAGGCTGAAGCCACCGCTGCGGCCTGTTGTGGCATTGGCAACTACGACGGCGATGAGGACAGGGTGGAGGAGTGCCGCAAGCACTAGAGGGACGATGAGAGTATGCACGACGAGCTCCATGGATGGAATCCGTCGTAGCAATGCAGACAAACTAAGGCTGGCTAATCCGTTGGTTTGCGCACACAATAGTGAGTATGCTTTTATCTCGAGAGCTGGACTGTTGGAGGTGGGTTTGGCTGCATTTACTATGAACCAAAAATTCTTTGTTCAGATTTGCGTATCCCTTGCACACTTCATATAGAGAAGGGTTTGACTGCATTTAATGTGAATAAAAAGAAAATCCCGGGTTGGGTTTCACGTACCTTGCAACCCTCCATGTAAATGTGGGTATGGATGCATTTATTAGGAATCCAAAATTCCTTGTTGAGATTTTCATATCTCTTTCACGACCCACGTAGAGAGGAGGATTTTCCTGCATTTATTATGAGTCGATAATCGCTTGTTGAGTATCCTTTACACACGTTCATGTACTATGAATTAATTTATGTCATTTCTTTGCGCACGAAGGTCCGAGAAGGTTCCATAGTTCAAAGTAGCCACATTGCAAAAGCTCAAACAAGGACGCAAAAAGAAAGGAAATTACAACCAGTCCAGACATTTTCATGAGGGCCCTAATCTCATAATATAGAACGCAATTGGGTCCAAATTGCAGCTCCGATGGAGGTCCAAGCCTTGTCGTCGCTGTACACGACACAACTTCCGACAATATGACCGCCACCACTGTATCTCGAGCAGCTACGCATGCCAGGGAAAATAGAAGTGGCTACCACACCATCTCTACACTGCCTACCTTTCGGCAGATCTGCCGGGAGAGAGCTGGTAAGATGGGAAAGTTCCACCCTTCGGCCAGAGGATTTACCGGAAAGGCTATTAAAAAAATTCCATCAAACGTTCTGCGGGCGCCAAGGCTCCATCGCAAACATTGACTAAAGATCACCAGCACCCAATTGACGGGATCCCGACCTTATCTCGTCCCGCTGTTGGTGCCAATCAACACGATGGTGACTCTAGAATGAGCGAAAAGAGTAGGCAATCCTCCAGATCAAGGAGGCATGCAAAGTTATTAGTGGTGATGCCGGTGTTACATCCACCGACAAGTTCAAGCCCAAGCCCATGGAGCACCGCATTGGAAGGGTGTTACATCCACCGACAAGTTTAAGCCCCAACCCAAGGGGCAATGTAATCGGAAGAATAACAGGTGCTAGCTACCACACGCTGCTCTAATACGGCGGTGGCGCTCTCCAGTCTGCCATGAAGCCAAACGTCATTGTGGCAGGCGACCTAGACCTATTACTATGTACATGGATCCCCTGCACCTCTCCCTCCCCTGCTCAGGGCCGGCGTCACTGCCGGAGAAGAAAGGGGACCGGGTCGGGCCCTGCTCACGAGAGATTTAAACAAGGAGTTTGCTGGTAGTAATAGCTTATTTCATTCACTATAATTCACTAACATTTTTAACCATTCAATTTGATTTGCTTCTTGATTCGTGTTGCATTCCCCTTCCTCATCTTTTTCTATCTACCGTTGAGCTTTCTATACCTGGAACTACTGGTGGCCCATCAGTAGCAACAACGTTTGATAAGGTTACCTGCATAAGGAGTTTGCTAGTTAGCGGTCACGATGGAGATGAGAGAGAAGGACTAGGTGGGAGCGAGGCATCAACGTTGATCAGATGTATTGCCCACCAGTCAAAATTAGCTGGAACTACTCCAAACTCGGATGTGAAGCGTAGGAGCGTTACGAGTTCAAGTAGCACAAAGCAGAGAGGAAAATAATAATTTCAAACTTGGGTGAGAGCCGAGTATCCTAACCACCTAGACTATGACGGAATTGTTACAGTTGCAATACTGAAACATATCTATTTATGTGGTATGTCAGTCATGTACACAACACAAAACCGTTAGAGCTGAATCGCAGCTTTGCTTGAATTTAGACATGGGTGGCAACATCCCTGAACCGAGCATAGGCTATATTTGCTCGCTGTAGCTCTCTTTGATCCATAACACATCAGAATTTCCCATGGCGACGCATGATCGAATACGAATTAGGGAGAAAATTCGAGCAATATGCCTCCCAATTGATAGGTAGAAGCTGAACCCTACAACTGCTCAAAGTCTGGAATCATCAACCATCAGTGTCTCTCAGCCATATAAATATCAAAAGGTTCCATAAAGGTCACCATCACAAAGTAGCAATTAGCTCATCAAGCTACTAATAGCTTGCCAAGGCTTAGCTTTTACAGGCATTTGCTTTTACCAAAGAATCTAGGAGGAAGCAAACTAAAAATGTAGATAACTGTCCATCACCGAGAGAAGCATCCTGAAGCCTTAATAGCTAACACTACGAAAGAGATAATTGAGATTCAGGTTCAGGGTGAATCTGTCTTTCCTTTATCAACTAGTAAAGAGGAGGAGCTTGCATGTCAAGTCTTCAATGAAATTAGTCTTTAAGAACTAAGACTTTAAGTTGCACCACCTCTGATATATTCTTAAAAACAATATAAAGCCCCGGCCAAAGAACTTCATTTCTAGACAAACTACCTGATACTGATTGGAGAAAGAAAAATGACCTCGCCAGTTTTGCCTGTGAGAACAATGATAAAATTTCTCAAGTCCCATAGGCAGCCATGTCGCCATCCACATCTACACGCCGGTCTCGACCGCTGCTAGTCTCGACATTGTGCGTGAATCTTGATTTGTTGTTGTATGGTGAACAACACATGGAGGGAGCCACTAGAGTGGAGAGAGCTGCCGGCTTGGAGGGAGCCCCATCAAATTGGTGTACGACAACGGTTGGTGCTTAGGATTCATGGTGGATAAGGATTATATAAGGGAGGCGTGTGACATTCGATGCAGTTCTCTAGAATCAATAGGAGTGCACGCATTTGATGAAAATCAAGAACAAAAAATGACATATCCAGCTCCAGTAGTTGAACATCGTCAGCAGTTGTACCACCATGGCTTGCTATTTTTAGAGGGTTTTGCTGTTGAACTTGAACAACCGTTGACGTTTCATCCCCAGGCCCCAATAGTTTGGACACCTGCGGCCGCATATGAAATTCCTCCCGAATGAGTTTTTTTAATCATGCCCACCATCCTGTCCATCATCCCGAACACATCCAGATCCTTTACCCAAATGAGTCTGAGAATATGCACCCCAAAGTATGAATTTTTATCATCCCTGGTTGACAATTCAAGAATATCATTCCTAACTAGGTCCCAGATCAGCTGCGCCCAGCCAAACTTATGCGCTAACCCCACCTTTGCTTTCTCAATCGTGTTCGACACATTTGACGGCAACATGTCTTTGACATGGAACTCGGGGTGGATACACATTTCTATGAATTGCAAGACGGTGCAGGTACCCGCAGCCGAGTTCAAGTTGGGAGGGAGCTCCTTGTGCTCCGTCATGGGTTGGATTTCAATGTCTGTTGCGTTGAGGAAGGACTTGCGGTCGACATTGACGTGGGTCCCCCAGATGTAGGCGCAAGACTAGTAGCTCCTTCGCCTCTGCAGGTGGTAGGAGACGACGAGGTGGAAGACATGGTCATGTCGGGGGATACCATCTGAGAGTTGGAGCCACGTGAAGTCGAGGAGGCTGAGGTGGTAGAGGGTGGCCTCCGTATTGTGGTCGTTGGGCTAGCCCTGGAGAGAGGATGGCAACTGGTAGATGTGGAACTCGGCGGTGGGAATCTCCTCGGACCTACCACAGACACTTACCATGGCCGTGTTGCAGATCTTTTATGAAATTGTGTTGTCATACTACCGTTCTACCTTCATAAAGTGCATGTCATGTGCACGATGTCTGTGGCGGGTGTGTTGGGAATGATACTATGCATGCACTATAGGAGGAGCTAGATCTGCATAGTGCCTCTCTAGGGACACTACACGTTTTCGCGGAGAAAGATGCAACATCCCATTGATATCATATAGAAGAAAACTAGTTACATCTGGCATAACAAGACATTATTTTATCTCAAAATACAACACATACTTAAAAGCTAAAGGTGATGTAAAATAGAAGCATCGGCACAATCGTGCTTCTAACTAGACAACAATAATTAAGATAATTTCATGGTACAGTGTGCAAGATTGAAGGAATAATCAATCAACAACTGTCCAACACATGTGCAAAAACATCTCGCCAGTAGGTCGTGCTAACTGGCAAAACTATCCATTCATGACAGCATCCTCTCCAATGAAATCCTACAATGAGAAGAAAATTGATTTGAATACACCTGTCTAGCTCAACAATTCATATGCAAAGATTTGATACATGTTAATAAGAAATGTTCTTACGTCATTTAGAAGGTTGGCAATATCATCCGATGAGAAGGCATTAATGTCCTTCAGTAGATCATTAGGTTCTTGTTGATTAACCATACTTTCTTGCACAGGGAGAATGCCAGCTGCATCCCCACCATCAGGCATTGGAGTTAATGCGACGAAACTATCTGTCTGAAGGTTGGAAACTGTAGAAATAGTTCTTCCAGAGTTAACCATATTAGTCTCGGTTTTTGAAGTGCTACCAATACCAAGTCCAGAATTGCCATTCAACATCGTCCCTACTGAGCTTGTGTTGCTTGCTATGTTGAATGGTGATATTTTCTCATTGAAGCTTTCCCGTAATGTAGTAATTCTACCTCCGCTAAACATCTGAGATGGTGCCATTGGAGTACTATTGTGCGCATTCAACATCCCTACGGAGCTTGGATTGGTAGGTATGTTGAATGGGACTATTTGTTCATTGAAACCTGTCACTGATGTGGTGTTACCAATGAACGGTGGCAATTGATTTTGCAGCAACAATCCGCTAGATGACGTCTCATAGTTTGTCAGTTGGTTGATCCTTGGTATGTTCACACATGGTGGGACATGAGATGTTCGACCCCTATGAACAATACCGGTCAAGTTTACCTGCATTGAAGACCGTCGAGGGTTGTTATAGTTTCGAGCAAAACCTGGAAAATTGGAACAACTACCAACTATACCGAGCATATGTGTATAAGGTGCATTCATGTGGGTATGATAATGGTTAATAGACTCGAGAGGTTGCACCTGGTACTCATTTGTGGGTGCCGAGCTCCCGCGGCCACTTGGTGTGTATGTGAAGTAACTTCGAAGATTTGATGGGGTTTTGCCTTTACTTGTCTCCATCAGCTTGCCACGCATGGAGTCAATGTAGGAAGTACTAGAGCTATATGGGGAAAATTCATCCAACATTATGTCATCAAGTATGCCATTGTCTAGGTTGATGGGAGGGTCTTCGGAACCAACAAATCTTCTCGCATCCGGTGTGTGTGGAACCAAATACCTCGACATTCTACCACCATGGATTAATGCCCCCATGCACAAGCTGCTCTGGCTGTCCATCAGCTGGCCTAATTGACTAGTTGCACTGAAATAGTTTGGACTCCAGGAGGGGATGCCACATGAGGACACATGCCATCTTTCATGCTCATGGTTATGCATAAAATTTCTCTGATTATCCATGGATGAGTTCTGCCTTTCACTTGCATCACCGAGTGAATTTGGTTTGACTCTATTCAAGTACAACCTATACTTCTGAAATAAAAATATAGACAAAATAACCATGTATGAGATGCATGCTCATGGGAAAAAAGTAATGGTGGACATGTGGGAACAAAAAGAACTAGTGTTGTACAACTTCTAATAGAATGTGTGTGTCATGCATTGTACAAGATATGCCTTACATTTCCAGGGACAAAAGGAACTACAATCACACACATGTTCGTGATCTGTGCATTACTAAAGCTTTGATTATTATGTTCTTGGAAAATAAAAGCTTGTACTGATATATGAAAAAATGTTAGACTATGAAAAATAGTAACACAAACATCGAAATTGAGCATGAGGATAAAAAATGAACCTGTAGATGACTCGCAATATTATGTCTAGTGAGGCAATCCACATTCATCAGCTCCAATATCTTGTTTGGAGCAGCCTCTACAAAAATGTCATCAAAATATTTGTTAATGATAAATACCAAATAACCACAAGTGTTGTGTCAATGAATGAGGCACAAAATATGGTGTCTTACTATCAAGGCCGATCTGGTTGATAGCTTCTAGAAACTTGTTATGAAGCTCAATTGTCCATTTCACCCTTGTATTCTTGTGGGTAGTGGATGCACGAGTGCTCTCTTTGTTCTCGCTAGAACCATCTTTTTCATTGCTCTTACTCTTGGAGTCCTTATTCTTGGCAAGCGTCGACTCAGGATATACTCTCTGGTCGTCATCATTATTTCTACTCATGTGGCTTATTGCTTGGGATCTTCTCCTACTTTCAACATGTTGCCATATGTTTTTGAGCTCGTTGGTATGCACTGGCTTCATCAAATAGTCACACGCCCCATGATTTATCCCCTTCATCACGACCTTCTTGTCGCAATCCACTGATAGCACTGCATGCCATACGACCAACGGCTTAGCTTTGGAATTCAAACGTTCACAAAAATATATTAACTGAACATAAATTTTGTCTAAGTGCTTATAGACAGAAAAATGAGTTCGATGTTTTCCAATGTGTCGTGCAAGTGGGGAAGCAAATATGTTACACATGATTTTCAAATGATATCACGACTACAATAAATGATGTTTCAATGCAAACTAAATGGGAAAACATTCATACACTCAATATAATGGCTAAAAAAGTAAGCGTAACACAATGCCTAAACCATCATCACAACATGTTGCAACTAGGTAAATCAGATCAGTACATAAAACTATTGGTGAACCACAAGATCAATTACTATTGTTGACCATGTTTCTCTAGCGTACTAGATAACAGTTGTCGACCCAAGGAATGTTCTGAGCATGGTAAGCGGTCACACATATTAGTTTTTATATGGTAAACAATATTATCGATGGGGATTTTATTACAATTTAGGAAAATAAATATTTTTGGTTGCACTTTCTTTAAAAAATAATGTGACAGCATAATAGTTTTCTAGTTTAGCTCAACTAATCTGCATGATTTTTATATGGTACATGGGTGACCTACTCAATGTATCTTCTTAGAAGTGGACTCCTACTTTATATGCTATTCTTAAGAGTATATAGTTTTAACTACTAACAAACTCAAGGAGATTAAAGATGAATAATCCTTGAATAATGTCAGTACAACTTCTCTGTTTTTGGAATTGTATTACTCATGCCACCATAGAAAACAGGTATGGTGCAATTGTATAATTTCTGTAATTGGAAGGAATAGAAATTTAAGATAGTTTAGAAAAAAGTTAAATATAATTTGGTCGTATCATGAAAAAAAAATATATTATAGATTTAAGTCTTATGACCAGGATTTTACAATTTTCAGGATACAAAATTAAATTATGTCCATAAATGCACCCATCAAACAAGTACATAGTGGGGTCTACATTACATTGGAGTGATAATTACTCATACTAAGCTCGATTACCCATATATACCGTATGCATGATACTGAACTCTAGACTTCCGCATTAATTATTAAATTTGTAAAAACAAATGTATATAGAATGCAGACGACATCTTTGAATGCAATTGGGTGATAAGTTGATCGAAAATAGAAGCAGTTCCTATAGAAAAAACACATCTTGTTGCTTGATTATTTGGAATACATGACCATGTCTCTAGCATACTAAACACAATCAACACAGTTATTGAAATTAATAATTAATGGAATCTCATAACTCACGTGCCAACCTATCCACGTCCATTCCCCTCCCCCACTAGCCATTCGATCTGATGGATGTATGGTTAGATAGGATCCCATTAGTTCGGGCGAGGAACCGACACCACTATGTATGGATCGTGCGCTCCCCCTCCTAACTCATGTGTCGATCCACCTCAGTTCTGCTACCCGCCCCGCTAGCCATCCAATCAAAAGGATGAACGGTTAGATGAGATCTGGATCCCACGCCCCCCTCCTAACTCATGTGTCGATCCACCTCCCCTCTGCTACCCCACTGGCCATCCGATCGAGCGGATGAACGGATAGATGGGATCCCGCTGGTTTAGGCTGGGGACCCTACTCTTTAGATTTTCTCAAAGCCCAAGTTCAAAATAGTGTGCGCATGCTGTGCATCTGTATTTGATTTCATAAAATCATCCTAAAAATATAGGATCTCACATGCTGCCCAATTAAAGGAATAAATATCCTTTCAGTGTATCTTGAAGATTCAGGAGTAAAAGTACTCCTTAAAAACAATTGTACATGCAAAAATAGAATTTGGACTTCGGGTTGAGTAGTGAGTGTACTGATGACGGGCAGATCCATCTCGAGACGGATGAGCTCGAGGAGCTTGAAGCCATCCATGTCCGGCATGCGCACATCGGTGAGGACCAGATCGAACTGCTCCTTCCCCGCCCTGAGCATCTTCAGCGCCGTCTTGGCATCCATCACCATCGTTGCTGCATAGCAGCGGGCATTATTCAGAGAAACAAAAAGGCTCCGATTCTGATCTAATGGACCATGACGAAGTGGAGAGATCAAGAGACTCACGCTGGTACTTGCAGTGGCGCAAGAGGACCTCTAGTACCTTGAGGCAGACACGGTCGTCGTCCACCGCGAGCACGCGCAACCCCTTCGGGAACTTGTCCTCCGCCGCATCCTCCATCATCTGCCTTTTGTCCCCACCCATCGCGGCCATGTTTTCCCAACTTCTTCCCACCTGCCAAAGCAAACACCATCAAGAAAACACCGATTAGGAAACAACACGGACTAACCAACACAAA
The DNA here is from genome assembly GCA_032464435.1 of Aegilops umbellulata. Classification (NCBI taxonomy): domain Eukaryota; kingdom Viridiplantae; phylum Streptophyta; class Magnoliopsida; order Poales; family Poaceae; genus Aegilops; species Aegilops umbellulata. Next base: position 422,343,515 of record CP136059.1, read on the forward strand.
CCTCGCAGCAATCTAAGAACACAACCCAAAAACCTCTGGTAGATATTTAGTTAGATCCCACCTTTCCCACCTCCTACAGTGGCTTCCTCGCTGCAGGCAGAACAGAACTGCAGATTTCAGAGGAGAGCAGGACTGCAGTGGTGAGAAGGGCTGGAGGATGGACTATTTGTAGGTGGAGACGGGTCTAGGGAAGGAGTGGAAGTCTTGCGGTCCAGAGGTCAAAGACTTTCTACTCCATAATTTCTCCAGCTACTGTATTTGTTTTGGCGATGTCTGCTTGCACCGTCGGCCCATGGTTCCTTCCAATAGAGGAAAGCAAAACCACGGGTTCTGTTGCTATATTTTTTGCTTTTGTTTTGTTGTTTTCTTACCAAATGTTCGAGTATGAAGATATCATCTGAATTGCAAAGGAGAGTAGTCAGTCTCTTGCTTTGTTTTGGTGTCTTTTTACTTCCTTTGACCGGGAAATGGAGAGATAGTGCCCATGTCTGTTTGTGGCATGGCCCATCACCCAGTCTATGTTCTTGCTTTTGTTTTTGTTGTTTTCTCACCTAATGTTGGAGCTACATGATATATATCATCTGTATTCAAAAAGAGCTTTTGGCGTTGTTCAGGTCATATCTCAGATTAATGCCTTCACCAGGTCATATCTCAAATGAATGCCTTCACATCAATCTATCTATCTATTATATTATTGAAACGATAGAAAACGAACGGTGACGATTTATCACTCTAGAATTAAGATATTTGAATGGTCTAGATTTATCACCAAATTTTTATTGAGAAACATATTTATCACCACATATGCACCCCGTACTACATCAATCAGCCTGCCCAAAAACCCACGTACTACATCAATCAGCCTATGCACTAGATCAATTTTCTTGCCTAAAAATTGGAGTACAAGTCCATCACGCACATGTACATGGACAAGGAAAATACAACGTCACAAATAGTTTCCTGCTTTTTTTATATGGCAGGTTTCCTGATTAACTTTTTTTTGCAGGTAGGTTTCCTGATTAACTTAACAAATAAACTGTTGTCGACACGTGCAATTGTAGAACCAAATCATATACATATATATAGGGGAAGCTGACATTCATAATGGATGGCTTGTGTATACGGTAAAAGAGATCTGTTCTACTAGGATAGGTACGTTGCCAAAAGTAACACGTACTAGCTAGGCTTCGTGAATAGGTGCGTACGGATATACAACGGAATTAATTTTCAATAGGAGGCCCGGCAAAAAAATCCGATTGATGTAGGTATCATCGTGCACAAGACCAACCTCCAATTAGGTTCAGGGACAACAAAATAGCTTGCAAAAGGAGAAACACACAGACACAGATACACAAACTCAAATTGCACTCGGTGAAATGTAACACACCCAAGCACGAGCAGCCACGCAGGACAATGGCGATCTCCTGCCCATCCGAGGCACGGCCAAACGGCTCAACATGCCCTAGCACTAGCTGCCACACAGGATGACGGCGATCTCCTGATCATCGAGGCATGGCCAAACCCAAACGCTTAGCAGATCAAGTTGACGATACACACCAAGCACGTCCAGATTTTGCCGAGATATTGGATGAACGAAGGCATCCACGGATTCTCAGCTACAAAATATAACATGCACAAGTGCGAGCCGCCATGCAAGACGACGACGATCTCCTGCCAAACGCCACAACATGCCCAAGCATGAGTCGCCACACAGGTGGATGGCGATCTCCTTTACATCCGAGGTATGGCCAACTGCTCAGCAAATCAAGGCATGTCCGGATGTTGCCGAGACTTAGGATGAACAAAGGCATCATCGGATTTTCGGATATAAAACATAACATGCCCAAGCGCGAGATACCACACAGGGAGCTGGCAATCTCCTGCTCATCCGAGGCACGGCCCAACGCTCAGCAAATTGAGTGCACGACAAACACGAGACATGTCATGTTGGTGAGACTTTGGATGAACGAAGGCACCGTTCGACGCTCAGCTATAAAGCATGGCAAACAATGTCTTCAATTACATCTAGTACAAACTAAGTGGCTCCCGGATGGACAAAGGCATGACAAAGCATCTAGAAAAATTGAAGTAACCACCAAAACACTATAAACGTTGGCCGCAAGAGCTTCTTCTGTGTGTTCTTTTTTCACACAAGAATCGACCAAAAAAATCACCAATGTTGAGGTATGTCTATGTTGATTAGTTTTCTTTTCCATGTGATCCATCTTTCCAAAGTTCAAAGTCACTAATCTTCAAATTTATGTGTGGATTACCATTACTAGCCATGATTTGGACGGTAAAAGCAAGGATAACATGTAAATGAAGGAAATATGCCCTAGAAGCAATAATAAAGTTATTATTTATTTCCTTAATTCATGATAAATGTTTATTATTCATGCTAGAATTGTATTAACAGGAAACATAATACATGTGTGAATACATAGACAAACAGAGTGTCACTAGTATGCCTCTACTTGACTAGCTCATTAATCAAAGATGGTTATGTTTCCTAACCATGAACAAGGAGTTGTTATTTGATTAATGAGGTCACATCATTAGTTGAATGATCTGATTGACATGACACATTCCATTAGCATAGCACCCGATCGTTTAGTATGTTGCTATTACTTTTATCCATGACTTATACATGTTCCTTTAACTATGAGATTATGCAACTCCCGTTTACCGTAGGAACACTTTGTGTGCTACCAAACGTCACAACGTAACTGGGTGATTATAAAGGTGCTCTACAGGTGTCTCCGAAGGTACATGTTGGGTTGGCGTATTTCGAGATTAGGATTTGTCACTCCGATTGTCGGAGAGGTATCTCTGGGCCCTCTCGGTAATGCACATCACATAAGCCTTGCAAGCATTGCAACTAATGTGTTAGTTGTAAGATGATGTATTACGGAACGAGTAAAGAGACTTGCCGGTAACGAGATTGAACTAGGTATTGGATACCGACGATCGAATCTCGGGCAAGTAACATACCGATGACAAAGGGAACGACGTATGTTGTTATGCGGTCTGACCGATAAAGATCTTCGTAGAATATGTAGGAGCCAATATGGGCATCCAGGTCCCGCTATTGGTTATTGACCGGAGACGTGTCTCGGTCATGTCTACATTGTTCTCGAACCGTAGGGTCCGCACGCTTAAGGTTTCGATGACAGTTATATTATGAGTTTATGAGTTTTGATGTACCGAAGGAGTTCGGAGTCCCGGATGAGATCGGGGACATGACGAGTAGTCTCGAAATGGTCGAGATGTAAAGATCGATATATTGGACGACTATATTCGGACATCGGAAAGGTTCTGAGTGATTCGGGTATTTTCGGGAGTATCGGGGAGTTACGGGATTACGGGAGAAGTAATGGGCCTTGATGGGCTTTAGTGGGAAGAGGAAAAGGCTGCTGCGCCCCCCCTCCCCTCTAGTCCGAATTGGACTAGGGAAAAGGGGGCCGGCCACCTTTCCTACTCCTCCTATTCCTTCTCCCTTCCTCCCCTCTTGGTGGACTCCTACTAGGACTTGGAGACCTAGTAGGACTCCACACCCTGGCGCGCCAAAACCCTAGGCCGGCCACCCCCTCCCTTGCTCCTTTATATACGGGGGCAGGGGGCACCCCATGACACACAAGTTGATCTACGGATCGTTCCTTAGCCGTGTGCGGTGCCCCCCTCCACCATATTCCACCTCGGTCATATTGTCGCGGTGCTTAGGCGAAGCCCTGCGCCGGTAACACATCAAGATCGTCACCACGCCGTTGTGCTGACGGAACTCTTCCCCGACGCTTTGCTGGATCGGAGCCTGGGGATCGTCATCGAGCTGAACGTGTGCCAAGAACTCGGAGGTGCCGGAGTAACGGTGCTGTGATCGGTTGGATCGCGAGGAGAACGTACGACTACTTCCTCTATGTTGCGTCAACGCTTCCGCTTCGGTCTACGAGGGTACGTAGACAACACTCTCCCCTCTCGTTGCTATGCATCACCATGATCTTGCGTGTGCGTAGGAAAATTTTGAAATTACTACGTTCCCCAACAGTGGCATCCGAGCCTAGGTTTTTATGGTTTGATGTTATTTGCACGAGTAGAACACAAGTGAGTTGTGGACGATACAAGTCATACTGCCTACCAGCATGTCATACTTTGGTTCAGCGGTATTGTTGGACGAGACGATCCGGACCAACCTTACGCGTACTCTTACGCGAGACCGGTTCCCTCGACGTGCTTTGCACATAGATGGCTTGCGGAAGACTGTCTCTCCAACTTTAGTTGAACCGAGTGTGGCTACGCCCGGTCCTTGAGAAGGTTAAAACGGAGTCTATTTGACAAACTATCGTTGTGGTTTTGATGCGTAGGTAAGATGAGTTCTTGCTTAAGCCCGTAGCAGCCACGTAAAACTTGCAACAACCAAGTAGAGGACGTCTAACTTGTTTTTGCAGGGCATGTTGTGATGTGATATGGTCAAGACATGATGCTAAATTTTATTGTATGAGATGATCATGTTTTGTAACCGAGTTATCGGCAACTGGCAGGAGCCATATGGTTGTCGCTTTATTGTATGCAATGCAATCGCAATGTAATGCTTTACTTTATTACTAAGCAGTAGTGATAGTCGTGGAAGCATAAGATTGGCGAGACGACAACGATGCTACGATGGAGATCAAGGTGTCGCGCCGGTGACGATGGTGATCATGACGGTGCTTCGAAGATGGAGATCACAAGCACGAGATGATGATGGCCATATCATATCACTTATATTGATTGCATGTGATGTTTATCTTTTATGCATCTTATCTTGCTTTGATTGACGGTAGCATTATAAGATGATCTCTCACTAATTATCAAGAAGTGTTCTCCCTGAGTATGCACCGTTGCGAAAGTTCTTCGTGCTGAGACACCACGTGATGATCGGGTGTGATAGGCTCTACGTTCAAATACAACGGGTGCAAAACAGTTGCACATGCGGAATACTCAGGTTATACTTGACGAGCCTAGCATATAACAGATATGGCCTCGGAACACGGAGACCGAAAGGTCGAGCGTGAATCATATAGTAGATATGATCAACATAGTGATGTTCACCATTGAAACTACTCCATCTCACGTGATGATCGGACATGGTTTAGTTGATTTGGATCACGTGATCACTTAGAGGATTAGAGGGATGTCTATCTAAGTGGGAGTTCTTAAGTAATATGATTAATTGAACTTTAATTTATCATGAACTTAGTCCTGGTAGTATTAGCATATCTATGTTGTAGATCAATAGCTCGCGTTGTTGCTTCCCTGTGTTTATTTTGATATGTTCCTAGAGAAAATTGTGTTGAAAAATGTTAGTAGCAATGATGCGGATTGGATCCGTGATCTGAGGTTTATCCTCATTGCGGCACAGAAGAATTATGTCCTTGATGCACCGCTAGGTGACGGACCTATTGCAGGAGCAGATGCAGACATTATGAACGTTTTGCTGGCTCAATATGATGACTACTTAATAGTTTAGTGCACCATGCTTAACTGCTTAGAATCGGGACTTCAAAGACGTTTTGAACGTCATAGAGCATATGAGATGTTCCAGGAGTTGAAGTTAATATTTCAAGCAAATACCCGAGTTGAGAGATATGAAGTCTCCAACAAGTTCTATAGCTAAAAGATGGAGGAGAATCGCTCAACTAGTGAGCATGTGCTCAGATTGTCTGGGTACTACAATCGCTTGAATCAAGTGGGAGTTAATCTTCCAGATAAGATAGTGATTGACAGAATTCTCTAGTCACCATCACCAAGTTAGTAGAACTTCGTGATGAACTATAATATGCAAGGGATAACGGAAAATATTCCCAAGCTCTTCGCAATGCTAAAATCGGCGAAGGTAGAAATCAAAGAAAAACATCAAGTGTTGATGGTTGACAAGATCACTAGTTTCAAGAAAAGGGCAAAAGGAAAGAAGGGGAACTTCAAGAAGAACGGCAAGCAAGTTGCTACTCAAGTGAAAAAGCCCAAGTCTGGTCCTAAGCCTGAGATTAAGTGCTTCTACTGCAAAGGGACTGGTCACTGGAAGCGGAACTACCCCAAGTGATTGGCGGATAAGAAGGATGGCAAAGTGAACATAAGTATATTTGATATACATGTTATTGATGTGTACTTTACTAGTGTTCATAGCAACCCCTCAGTATTTGGTACTAGTTCAAGTTGCTAAGATTAGTAACTCGAAACGGGAGTTGCAGAATGAACAAAGACTAGTTAAAGGGCAAGGTGACGATGTGTGTTGGAAGTGGTTCCAAGATTGATATGATCATCATCACACACTCCCTATACTTTCGGGATTAGTGTTGAAACTAAATAAGTGTTATTTGGTGTTTACGTTGAGCATGAATATGATTTGATCATGTTTATTGCAATACGGCTATTCATTTAAGTAAGAGAATAAATTGTTGTTCTGTTTACATGAATAAAACCTTCTATGGTTATACACACCAACGAAATGGTTTGTTGGATCTCGATCATAGTGATACACATATTCATAATATTGAAGCCAAAAGATGCAAAGTTAATAATGATAGTGCAACTTATTTGTGGCACTGCAGTTTAGGTCATATTGGTGTAAAGCGCATGAAGAAACTCCAAGCTGATGGGATTTTGGAATCACTTGATTATGAATCACTTGATGCTTGCGAACCATGCCTCATAGGCAAGATGACTAAAACGCCGTTCTCCGGAACAATGAAGCAAGCAACAGAATTGTTGGAAATCATACATACTGATGTATGTGGTCCGATGAATATTAAGGCTCGCGACAAAATATCATTATTTTCTGACTTTCACAGATGATTTGAGCAGATATGGGTATATCTACTTGATGAAACATAAGTCTGAAACATTTGAAAAGTTCAAAGAATTTCAGAGTGAAGTGGAAAATCATCGTGACAAGAAAATAAAGTTTCTACGATCTGATCGCAGAGACGAATATTTGAGTTACGAGTTTGGTCTTCAATTAAAACAATGTGGAATAGTTTCACAAATTCATGCCACCTGGAACACCACAGCATAATGGTGTGTCCGAACGTCATAACCGTACTTTATTGGATATAGTACAATCTATGATGTTTCTTACCGATTTACCAATATCGTTTTGGGATCATGCATTAGAGACAGCTGCATTCACGTTAAAAGGGGCACCATCTAAAGTCCGTTGAGACGACACTAATCTGAACTGTGGTTTGAAAAGAAACCAAAGTTGTCGTGTCTTGAAGTTTGGGGTTGTGATGCTTACATGAAAAAGTTTCATCCTGATAAGCTCAAACCCAAATCGGAAAAATATGTCTTCATAGGATACCCAAAGAAGACAGTTGGGTACACCTTCTATCACAGATCCGAAGGCAAGATATTCGTTGCTGAGAATGGATCCTCACCAGAGAAGGAGTTTCTCTCGAAAGAAGTGAGTGGGAGGAAAGTAGAAAACTTGATAAGGTAATTGTACCTTCTCCCTTATTGGAAAGTAGTTCATCACAAAAAATTTGTTCTTGTGACTACTACACCAATTAGTGAGGAAGCTAATGATAATGATCATGTAACTTCAAGATCAAGTTACTACCGAATCTCGTAAGTAAACTAGAGTGAGATCCGCACCAGAGTGGTACGGTAATCCTGTTCTGGAAGTCATGTTACTAGACCATGACGAACTTGCGAACTATGAGGAAGCGATGATGAGCCCAGATTCCGCGAAATGGTTAGAGGCCATGAAATCTGAGATATGATTCATGTATGAGAACAAAGTATGGACTTTGAGGGATTTTCCCGATGATCGGCAAGCAAAAGAAAATAAATGGATCTTGAAGAGGAAGACGGACACTGATAGTAGTGTTACTATCTACAAAGCTAGAATTGTCGCAAAAGGTTTTCGACAAGTTCAAGGTGTTGACTACGATGAGAGTTTCTCACTCATATCTATGCTTAAGTCTGTCCGAATCATGTTAGCAATTGCCGCATTTTATGAAATCCGGCAAATGGATAAACAAAACTACATTCCTTAATGGATTTATTAAAGAAGAGTTGTATACGATGCAACTAGAAGGTTTTGTCGATCCTGAAGGTGTTAACAAAATATGGAAGCTCCAGCGATCCATCTATGGACTGGTGCAAGCATCTCGGAGTTGGAATATACGCTTTGATGAGTTGATCAAAGCATATAGTTTTATACAGACTTGCGGTGAAGCCTGTATTTACAAGAAAGTGAGTGGGAGCACTACAACATTTCTGATAAGTATATGTAAATGACATATTATTGATCGGAAATAATGTAGAATTATTCTGTGAAGCATAAAGGAGTATTTGAAAGGAGTTTTTCGAAGAAGGACCTCGGTGAAGCTGCTTACATATTGAGCATCAAGATCTATAGAGATAGATCAAGACGCTTGATAAGTTTTTCAATAAGTACATACCTTGAAAAGATTTTGAAGTAGTTCAAAATGGAACAGTCAAAGAAAGAGTTCTTGCCTGTATTACAAGGTGTGAAATTGAGTAAGACTCAAAGCCCGACCACGGCAGATGATAGAAAGAGAATGAAAGTCATTTCCTATGCCTCAGCCATAGATTCTATAAAGTATGCCATGCTATGTACCAGATCTATTGTATACCCTACACTGTGTTAAGCAAGGGAGTACAATAGTGATCTAGGAAGTAGATCACTGGACATCGGTCAAAATTATCCTTAGTAAAATAAGGATATGTTTCTCGATTATGGATGTGACAAAAAGGTTCGTCGTAAAAGGTTACGTCGATGCAAGTTTTGACACTAATCTAGATGACTCTAAGTCTCAATCTAGATACATATTGAAAGTGGGAGCAATTAGCTAAAGTAGCTCCGTGCAGAGCATTGTAGACATAGAAAATTGCAAAATACATAACGGATCTGAATGTGGCAGACCCGTTGACTAAACTTCTCTCATAAGCAAAACATGATCACACCGTAGTACTCTTTGGGTGTTAATCACATAGCGATGTGAACTAGATTACTGAATCTAGTAAACCCTTTGGGTGTTGGTCAACATATCGATGTGAACTATGGGTGTTAATCACATGGTGATGTGAACTATTGCTGATAAATCACATGGCGATGTGAACTAGATTATTGACTTTAGTGCAAGTGGGAGACTGAAGGAAATATGCCCTAGAAGCAATAATAAAGTTATTATTTATTTCCTTAATTCATGATAAATGTTTATTATTCATGCTAGAATTGTATTAACAGGAAACATAATACATGTGTGAATACATAGACAAACAGAGTGTCACTAGTATGCCTCTACTTGACTAGCTCATTAATCAAAGATGGTTATGTTTCCTAACCATGAACAAGGAGTTGTTATTTGATTAATGAGGTCACATCATTAGTTGAATGATCTGATTGACATGACCCATTCCATTAGCATAGCACCCGATCGTTTAGTATGTTGCTATTGCTTTTATCCATGACTTATACATGTTCCTTTAACTATGAGATTATGCAACTCCCGTTTACCGTAGGAACACTTTGTGTGCTACCAAACGTCACAACGTAACTGGGTGATTATAAAGGTGCTCTACAGGTGTCTCCGAAGGTACATGTTGGGTTGGCGTATTTCGAGATTAGGATTTGTCACTCCGATTGTCGGAGAGGTATCTCTGGGCCCTCTCGGTAATGCACATCACATAAGCCTTGCAAGCATTGCAACTAATGTGTTAGTTGTAAGATGATGTATTACGGAACGAGTAAAGAGACTTGCCGGTAACGAGATTGAACTAGGTATTGGATACCGACGATCGAATCTCGGGCAAGTAACATACCGATGACAAAGGGAACGACGTATGTTGTTATGCGGTCTGACCGATAAAGATCTTCGTAGAATATGTAGGAGCCAATATGGGCATCCAGGTCCCGCTATTGGTTATTGACCGGAGACGTGTCTCGGTCATGTCTACATTGTTCTCGAACCGTAGGGTCCGCACGCTTAAGGTTTCGATGACAGTTATATTATGAGTTTATGAGTTTTGATGTACCGAAGGAGTTCGGAGTCCCGGATGAGATCGGGGACATGACGAGTAGTCTCGAAATGGTCGAGACGTAAAGATCGATATATTGGACGACTATATTCGGACATCGGAAAGGTTCTGAGTGATTCGGGTATTTTCGGGAGTATCGGGGAGTTACGGGATTACAGGAGAAGTAATGGGCCTTGATGGGCTTTAGTGGGAAGAGGAAAAGGCTGCTGCGCCCCCCCTCCCCTCTAGTCCGAATTGGACTAGGGAAAAGGGGGGCGGCCACCTTTCCTACTCCTCCTATTCCTTCTCCCTTCCTCCCCTCTTGGTGGACTCCTACTAGGACTTGGAGACCTAGTAGGACTCCACACCCTGGCGCGCCAAAACCCTAGGCCGGCCACCCCCTCCCTTGCTCCTTTATATACGGGGGCAGGGGGCACCCCATGACACACAAGTTGATCTACGGATCGTTCCTTAGCCGTGTGCGGTGCCCCCCTCCACCATATTCCACCTCGGTCATATTGTCGCGGTGCTTAGGCGAAGCCCTGCGCCGGTAACACACCAAGATCGTCACCACGCCGTTGTGCTGACGGAACTCTTCCCCGACGCTTTGCTGGATCGGAGCCCGGGGATCGTCATCGAGCTGAACGTGTGCCAAGAACTCGGAGGTGCCGGAGTAACAGTGCTGTGATCGGTTGGATCTCGAGGAGAAGGTACGACTACTTCCTCTACGTTGCGTCAACGCTTCCGCTTCGGTCTACGAGGGTACGTAGACAACACTCTCCCCTCTCGTTGCTATGCATCACCATGATCTTGCGTGTGCGTAGGAAAATTTTGAAATTACTACGTTCCCCAACAGTAAATATACAGGAAAAAAGTTGTAATAGCAAAGCAAAACAATAAATCTAAACTAAGATATTCATTTCGTCATTATCTACGAAATTAAAACTACCAATAGCTATTTTGGAACCAAACCGTTAGGGGTGATAGGATAAGACATATTACTATATTATTTTCAAAGGGTTAAACTGTTGACAACGAAACGCCAGACCACAAGGATAGTACAAAACTTCTAAACAAACTGCATTCCCACAAGATATGAAGTCACTACTACTCGGAGCAGCCATTCATGAGTTAACATATAACACAAGCCTATTCTTAAAAAAATATTGAATAGCAACTCCAACAACTCTATAATATAAGGAAATAAAATTTTAAACACTCCAAATGAAAATTTGCATAGAAAGTATAGCTGCACAAAGAATATTGTGGACTAAGCCATTATAATTTAACTTGCAGTTCAAGTTTTTTTAATTAGACAGATTGATGAAACCGAGCCCAATCTATAATATCAGGTGCACATAAATACATAGAAAATGTGTTTATTGCATTGTCTCTTCCCGCTTGGTTACTTGATCATGTAGAGTGATAGACAATATTTACATGCATTACTTCCTAATTAACTACTAGAGGTGTTCTGTTATACTAGCTATATATATACATACGCATCTCAAATAACTCTTCAATATAAACAATAAAATTCTATATACTCCAAACAAAATATAAGTAGAAAGTTCAGCAGCACTAAGAATATTGTATGCAAATAGACATTCTCTAATGTAAACTGTAGTTTGGGTAATTAAAAACATGTTCGATGGACTGATTGCTGATCGACAATACAAGGTGTGCATCTAAAAATACGTCCAACAAATAAAATAGTACCGAAAACTAAATAGCAGATACTATTGTTGTAGCATAGACTACCAATGCATGTAAACCTCTAGAGTGATAAAACACATAGAGTCAAAGTACTCACTACATGTAGACCTCTAGGTATGGTTAACATGCTTCTTTTAGTAACACATGTAACTATGAGAGGCGTTTCATTTTGTAGGGAAACATAGCATGCAATTACAAAAAATTCCCTACGCTCACGCAAGATCTATCTAGGAGATGCATAGCAACGAGGGGGAGAGTGTGTCTACGTACCCTCGTAGACTGAAAGCGGAAGCATTTGACAACGCGGTTGATGTAGTCGAACTTCTTCTAGCTCCGCCCGATCAAGTACCGAACGTACGACACCTCCGAGTTCTGCACACGTTCAGCGCGATGACGTCCCTCGCCTTCTTGATCCAGAAAAGTGTCGAGAAAGTAGATGAATTCCGTCAGCACGACGGCATGGTGACGGTGATGGTGAAATGATCCTCACAGGGCTTTCCCTAAGAACTACGAAGATATGACCGAGGGTATAAACTGTGGAGGGGGACGCCGCACACGGCTAGGCAATTGTCTGTTTTATGCTAGGCGCCCCCCTCCTCATATATATAGGTGGGAGGGAGGGAGGAGCAGCCATAGGAGGCGCCCAAGTAGGAGGAATCCTACTTGGAGTCCCTCCCAAGCTGCGCTCCCCCTGCCATTTATAACCGAGGTGGAAGGAAAGAGGGGGGGGCGAGGGAAGGAAGTAGGAATCCTAATCCACACTTTCCTTTCCCTCCCCTCTTTCTTCTCCTCCTCGTAGGGCTGGCCTCTATAGGGGCGCACCAGGGCTGGTGTGTTCCCTCACATTGCCCATAAGGCCCATATCTTTGCCGGGGGTGCCCAAAACTCCTTTCCGGTGACCCGATAAGTACCCGGTACCCCCCAGAACACTTCCGGCGTCCGAATACTATCGTATATATATATATCAATCTTTACTTGTCAATCATTTCGAGACTCCTCTTCATGTCCGTGATCTCATCTAGGACTCCGAACAACATTCGGTCAACAAATCACATAACTCATATAATACTAAATTGTCATCGAACATTAAGCGCGGGGACCCTACGGGTTCGAGAACTATGTAGACATGACCGAGACACCTCTCTAGTCAATAACCAATAGCGGAACCTAGATGCTCATATTGGCTTCTACATATTTACGAAGATCTTTATTGGTCGAACCGTTATGACAACATACGTAATTCCCTTTGTCAATCGGTATGTTATTTGCCCGAGATTCGATCATCGGTATCTTCATACCTAGTTCAATCTCGTTACCGGCAAGTCTCTTTACTCGTTCCGTAATACATCATCCTGCAACTAACTCATTGGTCACTTTGCTTGCAAGGCTTCTTATGATGTGCATTACCGAGAGGGCCCAAAGATACCTCTCCGGTACTCGGAGTGACAAATCCTAATCTCGATCTATGCCAACCCAACAAACACCTTTGGAGATACCTGTAGAGCATCTTTATAATCACCTAGTTACGTTGTGATGTTTGATAGCACACAAGGTATTCCTCTCATATCCGGGAGTTGCATAATCTCATAGTCGAAGGAATATGTATTTGACATGAAGAAAGCAATAGCAATAAAACTGAATGATGAATATGCTAAGCTAACAGATGGGTCTTGTCCATCACATCATTCTCCTAATGATGTTATCCCGTTCATCAAATGACAACACATCTCTATGATTAGGAAACTTAACCATCTTTGATTAACGAGCTAGTCTAATAGAGGCTTACTAGGGACATGGTGTTTTGTCTATGTATCCACATGTATCAAGTTTCTGGTTAATACAATTATAGCATGAATAATAAACATTTATCATGATATAAGGAAATATAAAATAACAACTTTATTATTGCCTCTAGGGCATATTTCCTTCAGTCTCCCGCTTGTACTAGAGTCAATAATCTAGTTCACATCGCCATGTGATTTAACACCAATAGTTCACATCTTTATGTGATTAACACCCATAGTTCACATCACCATGTGACCAACACCCAAAGGGTTTACTAGTCTATAATCTAGTTCACATCGCTATGTGATTAACACCCAAACAGTACTAAGGTGCGATTCTATTTTGCTTGTGAGAGAGGTTTAGTCAACGGGTCTGCCACATTCAGATCCGTATGTATTTTGCAAATTTCTATGTCTACAATGCTCTGCATGGAGCTACTCCAGCTAATTGCTCCTACATTCAATACGTATCTAGATTGAGACTTGGATTCATCTAGATCAGTGTCAAACATTGATGTAACTCTTTACAACGAACTCTTTATCACCTCTATAACCGAGAAACATTTCCTTATTCCTCTAAGGATAATTTTGACCGTTGTCCAGTGATTCACTCCTGGATCACTCTTGTACCTCCTTGCCAAACCCATGGCAAGGCACACAATAGGTCTGATACATAGCATGGCATACTTTATAGAACCTATGACTGAGCCATAGGGAATGAATTTCATTCTCTCTATATATTTTGCCGTGGTCGGGGTTTGAGTTTAACTCAACTTCACACCTTGTTACACAGGCAAGAACCCTTTCTTTGACTGATCCATTTTGAACTTCTTCAAAAAATTTGCCAAGGTATGTGCTTTGTGGAAGTCCTATTAAGCGTCTCGATCTATCCCTATAGATCTTGATGCCCAATATTTAAGTAGCTTCACTGAGGTCTTTTATTGAAAAAATCTTATTCAAGTATTCTTTTATGCTATCCAGAAATGCTATATCATTTTCGATCAACAATATGTCATCCACATATATTACCAGAAATGCAACAGAGCTCCCACTCACTTTCTTGTAAATACATGCTTCACCAAAAGTCTGTATAAAACCATATGCTTTGATCACCTCATCAAAGCGTATATTCCAACTCCGAGATGCTTGCACCAGTCCATAGATGGATCGCTAGAGCTTGCACACTTTGTTAGCACCTTTAGGATCGAGAAGAACCTTCTCGTTGCATCATACACAACTCTTCTTTAAGAAATCCATTAAGGAATGTAGTTTTGACATCCATTTGCCAGATTTCATAAAATGCGGCAATTGCTAACATGATTCGGATAGAGTTAAGCATCGCTACGAGTGAGAAACTCTCATCGTAGTCAACACCTTGAACTTGTCAAAAACCTTTTCCGACAAGTCGAGCTCTGTAGATAGTAACACTACCATCAACGTCAGTCTTCTTCTTGAAGATCCATTTATTCTCTATGCTCGCCGATCATCGGGCAAGTCAACCAAAGTCCATACTTTGTTCTCATACATGGATCCTATCTCAGATTTCATGGCCTCAAGCCATTTTGCGGAATCTGGGCTCATCATGGCTTCTTCATAGTTTGTAGGTTCGTCATGGTCGCATAACATGACTTCCAGAACAGGATTATGATAACCCACAAGTATAGGGGATCACAACAGTTTTCGAGGGTAGAGTATTCAACCCAAATTTATTGATTCGACACAAGGGGAGCTAAAGAATATTCTCAAGTATTAGCAATTGAGTTGTCAATTCAACCACACCTGTAAGACTTAATATCTGCAACAAAATATTTAATAGCAAAGTAGTATGGAAGTAACAGTAACGGTGGCAAAAGTAATAGTAGAAGTTTTGTAATAAGTGTAACAGTGGCAACGGTAAAGTAACTAAGCAAAGATCAATATATGAAAAGCTCGTAGGCATCGGATCAGTGATGGATAATTATGTCGGATGCAATTCCTCATGCAACAGTTATAATATAGGGTGACACAGAACTAGCTATAGTTCATCAATGTAATGCAGACATGTATTCCGAATATAGTCATACGTGCTTATGGAAAAGAACTTGCATGGCATCTTTTGTCCTACCCTCCCGTGGCAGCGGGGTCCTATTGGAAACTAAGGGATATTAAGGCCTCCTTTTAATAGAGTACCGGACCAAAGCATTAACACTTAGTGAATACATGAACTCCTCAAACTACGGTCATCACCGGGAGTGGTCCCGATTATTGTCACTTTGGGGTTACCGGATCATAACACATAGTAGGTGACTATTGACTTGCAAGATAGGATCAAGAACTCACATATATTCATGAAAACATAAAAGGTTCAGATTTGAAATCATGGCACTCGGGCCCTAGTGACAAGCATTAAGCATAGCAAAGTCATAGGAACATCAATCTCAGAACATAGTGGATACTAGGGATCAAACCCTAACAAACCTAACTCGATTACATGATAAATCTCATCCAACCCATCACCGTCCAGCAAGCCTACGATGAATTACTCACGCACGGCGGTGAGCATAATGAAATTGGTGATGGAGGAAGGTTGATGATGACGACGACGATGGATTGCCCTCTCCGGAGCCCCGAACGGACTCCAGATCAGCCCTCCCAAGAGAGATTAGGGCTTGGCGGCGACTCCGTATTGTAAAACGCGATGAATCCTTCTCTCTGATTTTTTTCTCCCGAATGTGAATATATAGAGTTGGAGTTGAGGTCGGTGGAGCTTCAGGGGGCCCACGAAGCAGGGGGCGCCCCCAGGGGGTGGGCGCGCCCCCACCCTCGTGGACTAGGTGTGGGTCCCTGGTGTTGATTCTTTCGCCAGTATTTTTCATTTATTACAAAAATATTCTCCGGGAAGTTTCTGGTCATTCTGAGAACTTTTATTTTTCTCCACAAAAATAACACCATGGCAATTCTGCTGAAAACAACGTCAGTCCGGGTTAGTTCCATTCAAATCAAGCAAGTTAGAGTACAAAACAAGGGCAAAAGTGTTTCGAAAAGTAGATATGATGGATACGTATCAACTCCCCCAAGCTTAAACCTTTGCTTGTCCTCAAGCAATTCAGTTGACAAACTAAAAGTGATAAAGAAAAACATTTACGAACTCTTTTTGCTCTTGTTGTTGTAAATATGTAAAGCCAGCATTCAAGTTTTCAGCAAAGATTATGAACTAACCATATTCACAATAACACTTAAGTCTCACATTTACTCATATCAATGGCATAATCAACTAGCGAGCAATAATAATAAATCTCGGATGACAACACTTTCTCAAAACAATCATAATATGATATAACAAGATGGTATCTCGCTAGCCCCTTCGGAGACCGCAAAACATAAATGCAGAGCACCTCTGAAGATCAAGGACTGACGAAACATTGTAATTCATGGTAAAACAGATCTAGTCATACTCAATGTAAACTAATAGTAATGCATGCAAATGACAGCGGTGCTCTCTAGCTGTTGCTTTTTAATAAGAGGGTGGTGACTCAACATAAAAATAAATAGATAGGCCCTTCGCAGAGGGAAGAAGGGATTTGTAGAGGTGCCAGAGCTGGATTTTTGAAATAGAGATAAATAATATTTTGAGTGGTATACTTTCATTATCAACATAACAACCGAGAGATATCGATATCTTCCATGCTACACACATTATAGGCGGTTCCCAAACAGAATGATAAAGTTTATACTCCCCCACCACCAACAAACATCAATCCATGGCTTGTCCGAAACAACCGATGCCTCCAACTAACAACAGTCCTGGGGGAGTTTTGTTTGCAATTATTTTGATTTGAGCATGGGACTGGGCATCCCGGTGACCGGCCATTTTCTCATGAATGGGTAGCGGAGCCCACTCCTCTTGAGAATAACCCACATAGCATGGAATATACAGACATCCCTAGTTGATACATGAGCTATTCGAGCATACAAAACAGAATTTCATTTGAAGGTTTAGAGTTTGGCACATACAAAATTACTTGGAACGACAGGTAGATACCGCATATGGGAAGATATGGTGGACTCATATGGAATAACTTTGGGGTTTATGGAAGTGGATGCACAAGCAGTATTCCCTCTTAGTACAAGTGAAGGCTAGAAAAAGACTGGGAAGCGACCAACTAGAGAGCGACAACAGTCATGAATATGCATTAAAATTAATCAACACTGAGTGCAAGCATGAGTAGGATATAATCCACCATGAACATAGATATCGTGGAGGCTATGTTGATTTTGTTTCAACTACATGCGTGAACATGTGCCAACTCAAGCCCCTCAAATCGTTCAAAGGAGGATACCACCATATCATACCACATAACAACCATTTTAATAGCATGTCGACACACAAGGTAGACCATTATAGACCTCCTAGTTAATTAAGCATGGCATGAGCAACTATAATCTCTAATTGTCATTGCAAACATGTTTAATTCATAATAGGCTGAATCAGGTACGATGAACTAATCATATTTACAAAAACACGATAGGCCGAGTTCCTACCAGCTTCTCCCATCTCAATCAGTCCATCATATATCGTCATTATTGCCTTTCACTTGCACGACCAAACGGTGTGGATAATAATAATAGTGGACGTGCATTGGACTAAGTTGGAATCTAGAAGCATTTAATACAATGGAGAAGACAAGGTAATATGGGATCTTGGTTAAATCAACAATAATGCATATGAGAGCCGCTCAACATTTCCATTATGGTCTCCTCCTCTTGACCCCCAAAGAAAAGAAGTAAAATAAAACTATTTACACGGGAAAACTGCCAACAAGCAAAAGAAGAACAAGAAATCTTTTTGGGTTTTCTTTTAATTATTACTACTACAGGCATGGAAAGTAAACTAGCTAAAAAGCTACAACTATTTTTTTTCAGTTTTCTTAAGGCTTTTCAAACATACAAGAAGAAGGCTTAGAAAAGAAAATAAACTAGCATGGATAGTACAATGAAAACATATGAGCACCGACAACTAGAATGAGTGTGTGAACATGAATATAATGTCGGTGAGAAATACGTACTCCCCAAAGCTTAGGCTTTTGGCCTAAGTTGGTCTATGGCCATGGCTGGCCTGGCGGATATCTGAAGTTGTAACTGAGGTCGTACTGAGATGCAACAGTTATTGCCTGATGAGCTGCAGCTTGGAGGCGAGCTGCCTCCGTCCTCCTCTCATACTCGTTCGCCTCCTCCCTGGGTATAACATATCTCCCTTTTGCCTGAAAGTGAAAGAAAGCAGGAGCAGGGAGAGCAACATGGACAGTGCGGCGTCTGTCAAAGATTAGTCGGTATTGGAGGAACTGTTCATTCCTCTCGATAAACTGATGACGAACCATAGCATTATAATCTAGATAAGCAGGAGGCAATTCCATATCATTTTCATGTATGGGTATCTCAAGATAATTAGCTACACGGGTTGCATAAATTCGACCAAACAGATCTCCACTAATACCGTTATGATGCAACCTTCGTGCAACAATAGCCCCCAAGTTGTATTGTTTATCTCCTAATACAGCACTCTTGAGAACACTAAGATCGGGAACACACATGTGACATGCCTCATCCTTACTGTTAGTGCATCTACCTATAAAGAGAGCAAATTAATGTATGGCAGGAAAATGAATGCTCCCTATGGTAGCTTGTGTTATTTCTCTAGATTCCCCCACAGTGATACTAGCAAGAAAATCTTTAAACTCAGATTTGCGAGGTTCACTAACATTGCCCCACTGCGGGAGTTTACCAGCAGTATTAAAGTCTTCTAAGTCTATGGTATAAGATTTATCATACAGATGAAATAGAACAGTGTGAGAATTGCGTGAGGATGTAAATTTAAACCTTCTCACAAAGGAATCAATTAGATGATAATATTGGGGGCACTTATCTGACATGAAGCCCTTAAGATCAGCATTACGCACATACGCGTCAAATTCATCCTTGATACCTGCTCCGACCATAAACTCCTCTGACGGCCATTCACAAGGCCGCACTTGAGCTTCCCTTGGTAGTTCATAGTCCGGCTCACGTATCGTGAGCCTAGGTGCCTGCTTCCTTGAGGAACCATCTTGGTATATTTTCCTAAACATATTTCTTCCTCTAAAGAACAGTGTCACCTAAGCAGCAAAAATTTGCAATAAATAAAGCACTAGAACAAAAACTAATTGGACCATTGGAGGAGATAAAAAATGGCAGCAAGATGAGCTAGAACACGGGTTTGAGCTAGGGGAGGATTTTTTCTGGAGGAAGAAGAAGCATGTGGGTGCTAGAATAAGTGGAGAGGGGCCACGTGGGGTCCACGAGGCAGGGAAGCGCGCCCCAAGGGGGTGGGCGCACCCTGGACCCTCGTGGCCAGGTGGTGGCTCCCCCTCGTGTGTTCTCAGTGCCAATAATTCTTAAATATTCTGGAAAAAAATCATATTTCATTTTTGGGACATTTGGAGAACTTCTATTTTCGGGGTACTTTTATTGCATGGATAATTCAGAAAACAGACAGAAAATACTATCTTTGCTTTATTTAATCTAAATAACATAAAGAAAAAGGAAGGTACATAAGGTTGTGATTTCTAACTTCATCCATCTCATGCTCATCAAAAGGAATCCACTAACAAGGTTGATCAAGTCTTGTTAACAAACTCATTCTGATTCCCATGAAACCGGAGAATTTTCGAATAACACTAGGTTACCTCAACGGGGATATGCACATCCCCAACAATAAGAATATCATATTTCTTCTTGATAGTAGGAAGAGGAAATTCAAAACCTCCAATAGTAATAGTTGGAATTTTTCCAATAGAATTGATACTGTGGACTTGAGGTTGTTTCCTCGGAAAGTGTACCGTATGCTCATTACCATTAACATTGAAAGTGACATTGCCTTTGTTGCACTCAATAACAGCCCCTGCAGTATTCAAAAAGGGTCTACCAAGGATAACCGACATACTATCGTCCTCGGGAATATCAAGAATAACAAAGTTCGTTAAAATAGTAACGTTTGCAACCACAACAGGCACATCCTCGCAAATACTGACATGTATAGCAGTTGATTTATCGGCCATTTGCAAAGATATTTCAGTAGGTGTCAACTTATTCAAATCAAGTCAACGATATAAAGAAAGAGGCATAACACTAACACCGGCTCCAAGATCACATAAAGCAGTTTTAACATAGTTTCTTTTAATGGAGCATGGTATAGTTGGTACTCCTGGATCTCCTAGTTTCTTAGGTATTCCACCCTTAAAAGTATAATTAGCAAGTATGGTGGAAATTTCAGCTTCCGGTATCTTTCTTTTATTTGTAACAATATCTTTCATATACTCAGCATAAGGATTCATATTAAGCATATCAGTCAAATGCATACGCAAAAAGATAGGCCTAATCATTTTAGCAAAGCTCTCAAAATCCTCATCATCCTTTTTCTTGGATAGTTTAGGAGGAAAAGGCATGGGGTTTCTGAACCCATGGTTCTCTTTATTTACCGTGCTTCCTAGCAACGAAGTCTCTCTTATCATAACGTTGATTCTTTGATTATGGGTTATCAAGATCAACAGCTGGTTCAATTTCTACATCATTGTTATTTCTAGGTTGAGGATCATCATGAACATCATCATTAATATTATCACTGGGTTCATGTTCATTACCAGATTGTGTTTCAGCATCAGAAATAGGAATATCATTGGGATTCTCAGGTGTGTCAACTACAGGTTCACTAGAAGCATGCAAAGTCCTATCATTTTTCTTTTTCTTCTTTTTAGAAGGACTAGGTGTATCAACATTAGTTCTCTGAGAATCTTGCTCAACTTTGTTAGGGTGGCCCTCAGGATACAAAGGTTCCTAAGTCATTCTACCCCCTCTAGTCACAACTCTAACAACATTATCATTTTTCTTATTATTTAATTCATTGAGCAAATCATTCTGAGCTTTAAGAACTTGTTCTACTTGAGTGGTAACCATAGAAGCATGTTTACTAATGAGTTTAAGTTCACCTTTAACTCTAGACATATAATCACTCAAGTGTTCAATCATATAAAGCATTTCGCTTCAATTGTCTACCAACATAAGCATTGAAGTTTTCTTGTTTAACAATAAAATTATCAAACTCATCTAAGCATTGGCTAGCAGACTTATAACGATGAATATCACCTTCATCAAATCTATAGAGAGAATTTACCTTTCCTACCTGTGTCGGGTTATCAAGACCATGTATTTCTTCAATAGGTGGTAAATTCTTAACATCTTCAGCTTTAATACCCTTTTCTTTCATAGATTTCTTTGCCTCTTGGATATCTTCAGGACTGAGAAATAGAATACCCCTTTTCTTCGGAGTTGGCTTAGGAGTTCGTTCAGGAAGTGTCCAATCATTATCATTACTCAACATATTATTCAATAGCAATTCTGCTTGATCAACAGTTCTTTCCCTGAAACACAACCAGCACAACTATCCAGGTGGTCTCTGCAAGCATCCGTTAGTCCATTATAAAAGATATCAAGTATTTCATTTTTCTTGAGAGGATGATCAGGCAAAGCATTAAGTAATAGGAGAAGCCTCCCCCAAGCTTGTGGGAGACTCTCTTCTTCAATTTGCACAAAATTATATATTTCCCTTAAGGCAGCTTGTTTCTTATGAGCGGGGAAATATTTAGCAGAGAAGTAATAAATCATATCCTCGGGACTACGCACACAACCAGGATCAACATAATTAAACCATACTTTAGCATCACCCTTTAATGAGAACGGAAATAACTTAAGGATAAAGTAGTAACGGATTTTTTTCCTCATGAGTAAATAGGGTGGCTATATCATTTAATTTAGTTAGATGTGCCAAAAAGTTTCAGATTCATAGCCATAAAAAGGATCAGATTCAACCAAAGTAATTAACTCAGGATCGACAGAGAAATCATAATCC
This sequence comes from Aegilops umbellulata, assembly GCA_032464435.1. Lineage (NCBI taxonomy): Eukaryota > Viridiplantae > Streptophyta > Magnoliopsida > Poales > Poaceae > Aegilops > Aegilops umbellulata. Next base: position 422,365,952 of record CP136059.1, read on the forward strand.
TTATCAGAAATACAGATAGGTGAAGTAGCAAAAGCAGGGTCATATTTCATTCTAGCATTCAAGGACTTTTCTTTCGGCTTAGCTAATAATTTCTTAAGATCGTGTCTATCATTGCAAGCAAGGAAATCTCTACTAGTTTCTTCATCCATACCATAAACCTTAGGCACAACAGGCAATTCATATCTAGTGGGAGAATCTTCATCATCACTTTCATCAATATTATCAGTTTCAATAATTTCATTCTCTCTAACCCTAGCAAGTTGTTCATCAGGAAATTCACCTAGTGGCACAGTATTATCAAGCATAGAAGTAGTTTCATCATAAGTATCATGCATAGCAGAAGTGGCATCATCAATAACATGCGACCTATCAGAATCAATAACAGGTATAGGTGTCGCAAATTTACTCATAACAGAAGGTGAATCAAGTGCAGAGCTACATGGCAGTTCCTTACCTCCCCTCGTAGTTGAGGGATAAATCTTGTTTTTTTCGTCTTTCAAGTTCCTCATAGTGATCAACAGATATAAATCCCAAGTGACTCAAAGAATAGAGCTATGCTCCCCAGCAACGGCGCCAGAAAGTAGTCTTGATTACGGATCGCAACAGTTTTCGAGGGTAGAGTATTCAACCCAAATTTATTGATTCGACACAAGGGGAGCCAAAGAATATTCTCAAGTATTAGCAGTTGAGTTGTCAATTCAACCACACCTGTAAGACTTAATATCTGCAACAAAATATTTAATAGCAAAGTAGTATGGAAGTGACGGTAACGGTGGCAAAAGTAACAGTAGCACTTTTGTAATAATTGTAACAGTGGCAATGATAAAGTAACTAAGCAAAGATCAATATGTGAAAAGCTCGTAGGCATTGGATCAGTGATGGATAATTAAGTCGGATGTGATTCCTCATGCAACAGTTATAACATAGGGTGACACAGAACTAGCTCCAGTTCATCAATGTAATGTAGGCATGTATTCCGAATATAGTCATACGTGCTTATGGAAAAGAACTTGCATGACATCTTTTGTCCTACCCTCCTGTGGCAGCGGGGTGCTATTGGAAACTAAGGGATATTAAGGTTTCCTTTTAATAGAGTACCGGACCAAAGCATTAACACTTAGTGAATACATGAACTCCTCAAACTACGGTAATCATCGGGAGTGGTCCCGATTATTGTCACTTCGGGGTTACCGGATCATAACACATAGTAGGTGACTATTGACTTGCAAGATAGGTTCAAGAACTCACATATATTCATGAAAACATAATAGGTTCAGATATGAAATCATGGCACTTGGGCCCTAGTGACAAGCATAAAGCATAGCAAAGTCATAGGAACATTAATCTCAAAACGTAGTGGATACTAGGGATCAAATCCTAACAAAACTAACTCGATTACATGATAAATCTCATCCAATCCATCACCGTCCAGCAAGCCTACGATGAAAGTACTCACGCACGGCGGTGAGAATCATGAAATTGGTGATGGAGGAAGGTTGATGATGACGACGGTGACGGATTCCCCTCTCCGGAGCCCCGAACGAACTCCAGATCAGCCCTCCCGAGAGAGATTAGGGCTTGGCGGCGGCTCTGTATTGTAAAACACGGTGAATCCTTCTCTCTAATTTTTTTCTCCCCGAACGTGAATATATAGAGTTGGAGTTGAGGTCGGTGGAGCTTCAGGGGGGCCACGAGGCAGGGGGGCGTGCCCCCACTCTCATGGATAGGGTGTGGCCCCCCTAGTGTTGATTCTTTCACCAGTATTTTTCATTTATTCCAAAAATATTCTCCGTGAAGTTTCAGGTCATTCCGAGAACTTTTATTTCTGCACAAAAATAGCACCATGGCAATTCTGCTGAAAACAGCGTCAGTCCAGGTTAGTTCCATTCAAATCATGGAAGTTAGAGTCCAAAACAAGGGCAAAAGTGTTTGGAAAAGTATATACGATGGAGACGTAACAGATTGCCATACCACTTTGGTGCGGAACATGCTCTGGTTGACCTACGAGATTCAGTAGTAACTTGGTATGAAGTTTCATGATCATTATCATTAGCTTCCTCTCTAGTTGGTGTAGGCATCACCGGAACCGTTTTTTGTGATGAGCTACTTTCCAATTTGAGAGAAGGTACAATTACCTCATCAAGTTCTACTTTCCTCCCACTCACTTCTTTCGAGAGAAAACTCCTTCTCTAGAAAGGATCCATTCTTAGCAACAAAAATCTTGCCTTCGGATCTGTGGTAGAAGGTGTACCCAACAGTTTCTTTTGGGTATCCTATGAAGACGCACTTCTTCGATTTGGGTTCGAGCTTATCAGGCTGAAGCTTTTTCACATAAGCATCACAACTCCAAACTTTAAGAAACGACAACTTAGGTTTCTTGCCAAACCACAGTTCATACGGTGTCGTCTCAACGGATTTAGACGGTGCCCTATTTAACGTGAATGCAGCTGTCTCTAATGCATAACTCCAAAACAATAGTGGTAAATCGGTAAGAGACATCATAGATCGCACCATATCTAATAAAGCACGGTTACGATGTCCGGACAAACCATTACACCGTGGTGTTCCAGGTGGCGTGAGTTGTGAAACTATTCCACATTGTTTTAAATGAAGGCCAAACTCGTAACTCAAATATTCGCCTCCGCGATCAGATCATAGAAACTTTATTTTCTTGTTGCGATGATTCTCCACCTCACTCTGAAAATTCTTTGAACTTTTAAAATGTTTCAGACTTGTGTTTCATTAAGTAGATATACCTATATCTGCTCAAATCATTTGTGAAGGTCAGAAAATAACGATACCCGCCGCGAGCCTCAACACTCATCGGACCTCATACATCGGTATGTATTATTTCCAATAAGTCATTGGTTCGCTCCATTGTTCTGGGGAACGGAGTTTTAGTTATCTTTCCCATGAGGCATTGTTCGCAAGTATCAAATGATTCATAATTAAGTGATTCCAAAAGTCCATCTGCATGGAGTTTCTCCATGCGTTTTACACCAATATGACCTAAACGACAGTGCCACAAGTATGTTGCACTATCATTATTAAGTTTGCATATTTTGGCATCAATATTATGTGTATCACTACGATCGAGAGTCAATAAACCATTTGCATTGAGTGTATGACCATAGAAGGTCTTTGTAGCGACCCGACCTCAGACGGTCAAGTCTCTGTGCTTCAGTGTCATCCCTGGATCGGTAATGCTGACACACACAGTACTCGAAGGATTTATAACAGAGTAGCAATCACACACTTATTACATTGATAGTCTCCAAAGAGAACTTATTACAATAAATATGGCTTAAGGCCATCTAAATAGTATAACAGCGGAAGACTTGGAAGATAAAGTGAGTCAATCAACTCCAACGGCATAGCTGAGTGCATGACAACGGCCTAGCGAACCTTACTCCTCGTCTGAAAAGTCTGCAACATGATACGTTGCAGCCCGAAAATGGGTCAGCACATGGAATATGCTGGCAATATAACACAGTAGAGCAATGAACAGATAAATGCTATCACTATATGCATATATGGCTGGTGGAGGCTCTATGGTTATATGGTTTTTGTGTAAAGCAATTTTTTCCTACAACAAAGGAATAAATTTTATTTAACTATCATGGTGGTTGAAACATTGAGAATGGTACCCCCATTTCAATCCCAATTAAAGTAATCATTAACAACCCAACAAAATTAATTTAGAGTGATGAGATCAAATCAATAATTCAAGTACCAAATACTCAAGATGTCCATAACCGGGGACACGGCTAACCATGATTAGTTTATACACTCTGCAGAGGTTTGCGCACTTTTCCCCACAAGACTCGATCTTCTTCGTTTGATTTCTTGCACTACATGGTGTTTGATAAACGGATGACCGAGACACAGTCTTTTAGAAGCATTAACTCTTTACTCTGGGTGGACAGTTACACCTACTTTCCGTCTACATCTGCTAGCCCACCACTGAAAGAGGTCACACAACATACTCAACTATGCCAGAGCCCATAATGGCTTGTGTCTGCACACGGAAGTTTCTAGCATGAATAATCTTATGATCCCTTTGAGCCTGGGTGGCGGACCGTAGGATGATCGCACGGTATAACCTCGGGATATCCTAGGACAACACTGGATTCCCCAGGTGCCCAAAACAAACAATCCACCCAGATGTGTATTAAAGTTGCCACCTTAAGTTGAACCAGTAATTAACAATCTCACATCTATCATGGATACACTCAAACCCAATCCACGTTTATGAGCATAGCATGGCAATATAAGCATAACGTAGAAGTAACTCCTAGGGTTTGCTAATAAACAGGGCAATAGGCTCTACCTCATCACTACTTCCCAAACCCACAAGTTAAACACATCCTAATCATGCAATGTTTGAGGATTGTAACAAATGCATAAAAACTGGGTATGAAAGAGTATGATCAATGTGTTACTTGCCTTGCTGACGATCCGCAGAACCTAGTGACTCGTAGTCGCACGCTTCGCACTCCGAGAATTCTATCGCAAACAAACAATAGCATACATAAGCAATCAAGCAAAGATGCACGGGTAAAACTCAAATAATAAGATCTAGCCAGAAAGTTCAACTGAAGAACTCCGGTTTGCAAAAAGAATCAAATCAAACGGAGCAACGAAACTCAAACTGCGAAAGCAACAATATCTGATTACTAATCTGGACTAATGTCAAATTTTACAGTATCAAAATCTGGTTCAAGTTGGTTAAATAGAAAGAGGGCTTCTAGACGAAGATCTAGGCGCTTGAATCGCTTGATTCCGATAAATGAACGAGAAGTTATACTAGAATGAAAATCGGGTCAGAAATCGCGATTCGAAAATAATCACGTAAAACCCTGGAAAAAGAAAACTGACGAACAGGCTAACGAACGAATGTTCGCTGTCTGCGGCTAACGGGTGAATGGCGTCCGTTAAAACGAACATACGGACGAACGTCTGCAATATAACTAAACCGAAAAAACCGAACGAACCGGTAAAAAAACAGATCTAGGGTTCGAAATAAACCGAACGGCTTCTAAAAAAACCGGCGGCTACCTCGGCAAACGCGTCGGCGGCGGCGGCAACTCCGGCGGCGGGGCGGCACGGCGGGCTTCGGCGGTGGCGCGAGGCGTGGCGGCGGTGGCTAGGGTATGCGGGCGCGGCGCTGGTGGGCTGGGGCGGCGGCTTATAAGAGGGGCGGCCTGGCGAGTCCCGGTCGGGTACGGCCCGGAGTCGGTTGCGTTTTTTTTTAAAAAACGTGTCGCAGAAAAATGAAGAAAAGAAATACTAAGCAGACTCCAAAAATCCTGAAATAAATTTTGCCCGTCCTCTGAAAATGTACTGGACAAGGTGAACATTTATTTAGGATTGTAATGCAAATTTGAAAAACGCGTATTTTTCCTAATCCAAATAAAATCGTAATAAAATCCAAATAAAATCATTTATTTGATTTTAATATTTTTCCTCCAATATTTCATATATTTTGGAGAAGTCATATTATCTCCTCTCATATATTTTAAATTCGAAATATTTTCGAAGAGAAAAATCATTAAAACCAAAATGATCCTTGTTTCAATATTTGATAAAATTCAAATATGAAAATTGTGAAATCCCCAACTCTCTCCGCGGTTCCTTGAGTTGCTTAGAATTTCGAGGATCACAAAAGAAAATGCAATAAAATATGATATGCATGAATGACCTATGTATAACATTCCAAATTGAAAATTTGGGATGTTACAAACCAACCCCCCCCCCTTAAGATGAATCTCGCCCTCGAGATTTGGGTTGGCTAGAAAATAGGTGTGGGTGGTCTTTGCGTAGATCATCTTCTCGTTCCCAGGTGACTCCAACTTGTAGGCAACCTCTCCCATACGTTCCAAAACACGGTACGGTCCTACAAATCTCGGGGCTAACTTTCCCTTAACTCCAAAACTTTTAACTCCTCGAAGAGGTGACACTCGCAGATACGCTCGGTCTCCGATTTCATAGACTACCTCCTTGCGTTTTGAATCTGCATAACTCTTCTGTCGGGACTGAGCTACCTTCAGTCTATCTCGAATCAGCTTAACCTTCTCTTCAGACTCCTTAATCAAATCTGTTCCAAACAACTGACGGTCTCCAACTTCATCCCACATCAACGGTGTTCTGCACCTTCTTCCATATAGGGCTTCGAACGGTGCCATCTTCAAACTGGCCTGGTAGCTATTGTTGTACGAGAACTCCGCATAAGGCAAGTTGTCATCCCAACTAGATCCATAATCTAGCGCACAAGCTCTCAACATGTCCTCCAGAATCGGGTTGACTCTCTCGGTTTGTCCATCTATCTGCGTGTGAAAAGCTATACTGAACTCTAGCCTGGTTCCCAAAGTTTGGCGCAGCTGGTGCCAAAACTTTGAAGTAAACTGTGTTACTCTATCTGATACGATGGTCCTCGGAACTCCGTGCAGACATACGATCCTGGTCATATATATCTTGGCCAACTTCGCACTTGTATAAGTGGTTTTCACTGGGATAAAGTGGGCTACTTTGGTCAAGCGATCCACTACTACCCAGATAGAATCATATCCCGATCGGGTCCTGGGCAATCCGGTGATAAAATCCATGCCAAGCTTATCCCACTTCCATTCGGGTATCGGCAAAGGCTATAGTAATCCTGCTGGCTTCTGATGTTGTGCCTTCACTCTCTGACATACATCACATATGGCTACATACTCGGCAATATCCTTCTGCATACCAGTCCACCAGAAACGCTCCTTCAAACCCAAATACATCTTGGTGTTTTCAGGGTGTATCGAGTATTGGGAGTCACGAGCTTCCTGAAGTATCAGCTTCCTGATCTCTGCATTATTGGGCACATAAACGCGGTCCTCAAACCATAAGGTGTCGTGCTCATCCTCACGAAAACCTTTGGCTTTTCCTTCGCCCATTCTCTCCTTTATCTCGGCAATCTCCTTATCATCCTTCTGAGCTTCTCGAATCTTTCCCAACAATGTAGACCGAACTTCCATAGCTGCAACAAATCCTCTAGGGACTATCTCCAAACGTAACTCCCTGAGATCTTCTACCAACTCCTTTGGCATTCCCCCGCTTACGAGGGTATTGACATAACTCTTCCGGCTCAAAGCGTCTGCTACGACATTGGCCTTGCCTGGATGATAGTGCAACTTCATATCATAATCCTTTATGAGCTCCAACCATCTCTTCTGCCTGAGGTTAAGCTCCTTCTGTGTGAAGATGTACTTCAAACTCTTGTGATCCGTGTACACATCGCAACAGTTTCCAATGAGAAAATGTCTCCAGGTCTTGAGCGCATGCACCACAGCTGCTAACTCCAAATCATGCGTGGCATAATTCAACTCATGCGGTCGAAGTTGTCATGAGGTATATGAAACAAATCTTCCGTCTTGCATAAGTACTCCTCCAAGTCCTAAGCGAGAGGCGTCGCAGTACACTTGGAAATCCTTGCGTATATACGGCAAAATCAGCACTGGGGCTGTAGTCAAACGTTTCTTCAACTCCTGGAAACTTGCTTCACATTCTTCAGTCCAATGGAACTTGGTGTCCTTCTTCAACAATGTCATCATAGGCTTCGCAATCTTGGAGAAATTCTCGATAAATCTCCGATAATATCCTGCGAGTCCAAGAAAACTGCGGATCTCTCCAACTGAGGTGGGTGCCAACCACTCAGTGACTGACTGAACCTTGGTAGGATCCACTACTATACCTTCTCCTGATATAACATGGCCAAGAAATCAAACTTCCTTCAACCAAAACTCACATTTGCTGAACTTGGCATATAACTGATGTTCCCTGAGCTTCTCGAGAACTAAACGCAAATGCTCCTTGTGTTCCTCTTGATTCTTCGAGTATACCAATATATCATCAATGAACACCACGACAAACTTATCCAAGAACTCCATGAACACCTTGTTCATCATACTCATGAAATAGGCAGGGGCGTTAGTTAGTCCAAATGACATAACCGTATACTCGTATAACCCGTACCTTGTGGTGAAAGCTGTTTTAGGTATATCTTTTTCCCTAATCTTCAGTTGGTGATATCCTGATCGCAGATCGATCTTCGAAAACACCTTAGCTCCTTGCAACCGGTCAAACAAATCATTGATCATCGGCAGTGGGTACTTATTCTTGGTTGTTACTTCATTCAGCGCACGATAATCAACAACCATCCTTAAGGATCCATCCTTCTTCTCAACCAAGAGCACTGGGGCTCCCCACGGTGATGAACTTCGTCGAATGTAACCTTTCTCCAACAACTCCTTAATCTGCTTCTTCATCTCCTCCAGATCATTTGCAGGCATCCGGTATGGTCTCTTAGATATTGGTCCGGTGCCTGGCAATAGTTCTATCAAAAACTCGATGTCTCGATCTGGTGGCATGCCTGGTAACTCCTCTGGAAATACATCCGGGTAATCCTTTACTACCGGCACTTCCTCCTGAACAACTCCCGTGAGAGAATTTACTTGAGTCCTCCTCGACGCATGCCTGGATACATACTTGATCCTTTTTCCCCCGGGGTAGTGAGCAAAATCGACTTACTGGCGCAATCGATGTTTCCCCCATACATCGATAGCCAATCCATACCTAGTATCACACCCAATCCTTGTGACTCCAAAATTATGAGGTCTGAGGGGAAAACATGGTTTCCAATGGTCAATGGCATATGAAAACATCCTTGTCTTGCCATATATTCTGCTCCTGAACTTACTAACATTGGTGTCCTAAGTACCTTAGTGGGCAACTTATACTTATCGACGAATCCCCTTGATATGTATGAATGCGATGCACCAGTATAAAAAAGAACAATTGCAGTAAAAGACTTAACCAAAGACTTACCGATAACTGCATTTGGCTGCTCCTCAACTTCCTCCACGTTCACGTGGTTCACTTGTCCCCTGTTGAAAGGGTTGGGCTTCTTCCCAGCGCTTCCATTGCCATTTCTGTTCTTCATTTCTGGACAATCGTTAGCGTAGTGCCCAGTCTTCCCGCACTTGAAACAGGTAATGTGACTTTGATCCTTCTTGGCGGGTGTGGCTGGGTTAGAGCGGTTCTGATTGCTGCCTGCTCCATTCCCGTTTCCATTCTTGGGGTCATTATGGTTGTGAGAGCTCCCTCCATTGTGGGTGTGGCCTCCATGGTTATGGATAAGTCCTCCCGAGTTCGGGGTGAAACGAGGCTTCTGCTGAGCTCCAGAATTGTACTTTCCTTGTCCATACTTCCTTTTGCGGCTCTCAATCTGCTGCTGCTTCCCTTCAATCATAAGAGCCTTGTCTACCAACTCCTAGTAGTTCTTGAATGTTTCCACCATCAACAGCATGCTCATCTCATCATTTAGCCCTTCCATAAACTTCTCCTGCTTCGCGGCATCTGTGGCCACATCATCAAGGCCTAACGAGATAGCTTACTAAACTAATCTACGTACTGAGCCACAGTATGATTCCCCTTTGGCAACCGCCCGCGTTGTGTTGTGCTGTGCTGCTGAGGATGGGGACGGCAGGAGCGGGGGCGGCGGCGGCGGCGATGGATGAGGGAGAGATGAAGGGGCCATGGGCACTGGGCAAGGAGGTCTCTCACGTCTCCCTTATTTCACCAATCTTCCATTTTTTTTGCCATTTAAAAATATACTGAGAATTATTCAATTTATTTCATTATTTATAATCACGTTTTGATATTTTAAATTTTTGCGTACATATTCATAAATGTTCAAACGTCAATTATCCCAGTCATATTTCAAACACTTTTAGCAACGTTTCATGCAAAATTTAATTGTTTATTTATATTCAGTTTGAGAAACTTTTCATACGTGTACTACATTTTTATAAAAATAATATAAGAATATAATTCGAAATATCTATATGCATTTTAATTATTTTATTAATCTTCCAATCAATTACAGAAACATTCTGTAAACATTTCAAACAAATTTTAATTATTTCAACACACATTTTTATAATTATAAAGATTTTTCATATATATCTATACATAATGCATATTTTAAAATTATGAAAATTTATTAAAAATCCAGTTGCATTTTGCAGTCTTTGGTTTTTTATATCATAAAAAATTTAGAAATCATAAAAAAATCTTACACATTCTATGAAATGTTTCTGAAAATGACTAAATTAGTACCAAAATAATTGAAATTTGTGCACATTTATGAAATGTGCCTGCAAATATGGTTGAATCCATGAAATGTTTAATGCTTCTATGTAATGTTAATGATTCTATCAAATTTGTACTTGCATTTGCAATAGGTGTAAACTATGGAGCTGTGGAGTGGGTTGGTGGTCCTTGCCATGTCATAATGCATATGTGCCTTCTTAAGCTGTAAAAATGTTTCATGTGAGCAAGCTCATGATCTCGACGTGTCCAATCCCAGCGGTCTGCTACCTCGTCCACGGTGCAACACAAGTGCTCGGGTGCGGTGCACAACTACTGTTGGCCTCCCTTGTTGACGGCGATGGTCACAAATGCTGCAGGGCTCGATCCAACGTTCTTCCTTCAAACCAGGGCGGCACCCCATGGGCTTCTAGGTAGCGGCGATTGTCCGAGGCCATGCGGATGGTACACCGGTCGGATCTGATGGCGGGCAGACGGAACTTCGGTGTCGTCCATGGCCGACCCAGTATAGTTGCCCTGATTCAGATCTAGACAAATTGGCGATGGTGATACAGACCTGGTTGGTCGGGTGATGGTGGCTGCACATTGTGCTACAATGACCTCCCGCGACTCCACAATGATGGAGGTCACCGAAAGGTCTTTAGAGAGAGTTCATCTTCAGACCCCGGTGGTTCACTTTGGCGGTGAGATGCAAACTATGGGCGAAGACTTGACACAGAGGGAGGGTTGTGCAGCAACGAGGATACTTCGCATGTAGCTGCAGGGATCACGAAAAGTGGTGGCAACAACACATGTGTGCCATGGTGGTGATGCATGCACCTAGTCTCGAGCTCCGTGGTGAAAACCTAGGTCTAACCCGAGTTGGTTGTACCTGGCAATGACGACGTTTTTTATGTTGTTACCTCCTTGAAGGCATTGCTTGGATATGCTCAGGCTGATTTTCCGGGGTGAAAACCAAGATTCTGGCTTTGATGGTTGGATCTGGTGATGACGATGCATGAGTGCCGCTTCCTTCCTGAAGGCGTTGTTGTTGGAAAACTTCATCATCGATGTGATGTCATGAGATGGTAGGTGCGGATATGGTCATTGCTACAATTTGCCGACTGTGAATCTGATCGCTTAGATCCCCCCTCACCTACATAGATTTGGATTTATATGACCGCTAGGTATCGGCGTCTTTGTGTGTGTATTGGTATTGGCTATGTGCATCTTTGTTATGCAGAGGCCGGGTGTGGGCTCATTGTGTTTGTATCCTCTTGATGCTCCATTTTGAGCTAATAAAATCCACCCTTTGTCAGAAAAAGCAAGCTCATGAGAGAGAGAGAGAGGTGAGCGAGCTTAAGAAGGAGAATGAGGAAGTGAACCTGCAGAAAAGAAGCCTATTGATGATGTGAGTAAACTATTTGATTGGCAAGAGAGGCACGTACAATAGATGCACCAATAGAAGAGATGAAACGAGAATAGTGAGATGTGGACGAAGGAAGAGCTCTAGAGGGCAAACATGGAGATTGACAAGGGCATGCTGCAACGGCATATTGACTACAAGGAGCTAAGGAGCATTCAGATCTCTCAAACACGTGACATTATGGGAATCTAAAGAAGGAGAGGGATGATATCAAACATGATAGAGATTTGCTTCAAGAAGAGAGAATTCACCATTGCTAACCTGCTAAAAGTTGGGCATGGGAGTAAGGACAAGCTTCTCAAGATCAAGGCAATCTGAGATGAGTTAACTTTATCAATCCAATAGTTTTTTTTTTTTAAATGTATGAATCCAATAGTTAGCTATGTTAATTAGTATTTGGCCTGAGAACTACATATTTGGTCTAGGAACCTAGTGATGCTTCTTGTACAATTTGAAAATGATGATGCTAGTTGTATATTCTGCAAACCTGGTTATGTTAGTGGTAATGGTCTAAGCTCGTAGACTGTTATATTGAGTGTTGACCACCATGTTAAGTAATGAATCAGTTAATGTACTATGAGTAATGAAGGCAGGATGATGCGATGTTTGATCTTGTGATGTTGATGCTTTCATGGGGCAAGAAGCAAATCTTCCAACGGGACATGCCTAAATAGCTCACCCTTCCCCTCAGATCAGTGGTGAATCTAAAAGAAAAAAATGAAGGGTGGGCTCAATGTTTATGCCGACAAAACTAAACGTTCTTTCAAAGGAAAATCAATTATCTCCCAATCATTTTGTGCAAATATACTAAAATTTCCCCGGATTACTACTGAAAACATGTAGCATTTACTAGATTTTTTTGTATTTTTGAAAAATATCAAAATTTGATTCTGTTTTGCAAAATATGCCCTCATTTGTTGTATAGAGGGGATTGTGTCGGAAATCCAATTTGGCTCCCGGGAGCACGTGATCCTGCATGCAAAAAATGATTTTTGAAATGTCAAAAAAGCCCCAACAATTTTTTATGTATTCATAGTCACATCCAAATGCTACCTTCAAAGTTTTAGGCAAAAAGGCTAAACATTTTGGCCTGTGCAAAAGAAATCGAAACACCAAATGTTACCCTAAATTTATATTTTTTTTCACCGACGAAACACTACAGCTCCGTTGCACATGAAAATTGTCAAGCATGCTTGCGACACTAACACGAACATCCACAAAAAATTCAGAATGTTTTGAAAACATTTTATCACTTTTTTGAGTTATTGTTCATCCGGTAGCAAATGTTCCCGGGAGCCAAAACGCCTCCCCGAATTGTGTTCTCCATGGGGGTAGGTTCAGCAAGAACATGAATTGGGACAGTGTTGGATTCATAAACAGTAAGTGGGGGGGGGGGGGGTATTTGAATTGCTTGCAAACCAACTGTGCGAAGTCTTCTTTATCTTCAATTCTACAAACAATCAAACAAGACGTAAATTTGTTTGTGATAACCAGAACCAACTAGTAGCTACTGACTAGAACTTCACCCGCAAAAAAAAAACAATTGACTAGAACTAAACTAGCTAAAGCGTACACCATATAAATGATTGACATTTGACGACACAAAAGCACACTGCAACACAGGACTAAACAAGCAACAAGAAAAACAAGAAAGAAGAAAATGGAGAGAGAAGAAGAAATCTGCCGGCGTGCAGGGGGATCCTTGGCTGCCTGGGCGATGGGCGACAGCCAGGCGGTGAAGGATCTGGCAAGCACTGAAGGGCCTGGGCGACGAGCTGCCATTTTCTCCGTGTTGGCTTCCTCGGTGGGCGGCGATCTCGGAGCCTCGGATAGTATGGTAGGCCTGCGTTGTGTGCCGCCACCATGCCGGTCTCCGGACGCCGCCACCGAACTGGTCCGGCGACTAGGTCGCGGAGAGAGCATGCGGGCTGCCTCCATGCCTCGCTAGTCGCTACACAACTCGCGCGCATGAGGGGGAGCTCCTAATCGGCGCTTCGAGCGCTGGTTGCCGTACCAGCGCTCACGCTCGCGATCTCGTTTGCCGGACCATTAGCACGGTGCTTGCGTCGCTCGATTGGTCGCTACAAGATCGATCCTCGCTCGCTCGGCTCCACTATATTTTATCGTTTAAGCCTGTTGACCGTGGACTTCTCAAAATTTAAATTTTTTTATCAAAAAAGTTCATCAATTTTGGAAAAACTCATCGAATTTGAAAAAAATCATCAAATTTTAAAAAGTTCATTAATTTTGAAAAAGAGTTCAACAAATTTTGAGGAAATTTCATCAACTTGGGAGAAAGTTCACAGGTTTTTGAAAAAGGTTTGTCGTTGAAGAAAACGTTTATCAATTTAAAATTGCGCATTTAAGAAAAGAAATAAATAAAAAAAGAAAAGGAACAGAAAAAAAGAAAAAGAAACGCGAACCGGGGAAAGAATAAAAGAACAAAAGAAAAGAAGTTACTATGCATAAGTCTGCGATGTCCCTAGTGGTTAGCGTGGATCGCTGTGAGAGTACATGTCTCGAGTTCGATATGTCACCGACGCACCAGTTTTGCACTTTCAACGGATATAAGAAAAACGCAAAATGGGCCGACCCAGGTCGCGGCTTAGGTGTGTACTTTATGCGCTCGTTTGCAAAATGATCTAAAGCGTCAAATAGGAACCGCCCACAGCGACTATTTCTTTAGTTTTCTCTGTTTTTTGTATATGTCAACAACATTTTTCTAATACAAATTTAAAATTTTTTTCAATCCAATTTAACATTTTCTTATTTCTGGTCAATATTTTTTCTATACACGTTTTTCAACATTTTTCAAATGCTAGATTAATATTTTTTAATACAAGATTAACATTTTTTTAATACATGGTCAACATTTTTCGTTTGGTTTATTTTTTTATTTTTTCTTTATTTCTTTTTGTTTTTCATTCTACATTGTTCAGCATTTGGATGTTTTGTATACATGATCAACAAATTTTTAAATACTTGTTCAACATTTTTTTTTCATTTACTTGTTCAACATTTTAAAATAGTTGTTCAACATTTTGTATACATGATCAATATGTTTTCAAATACTTGATCAACATTTTTCAAATATTTTTTGAAGACTATTTTTAAAAAATATTTTAAAGTATAAATAAAAGTAAAAAATAAAGCAAAAAAAAACAGAAAACGTGGTGATGTTTCCGCGCGTGGGGCGGCTCAACTGGCGGTTCGCTTCAGCGAGGGGTGCGCTCCTGTCTCGCTTAGTGCGAGACATAGGGGCGCTCGGAACCGCTCGCATGATGTCTGCTCATGCGGCCGTACGGGCTGCCTAATTTGCTTACATGGGTCGGATGGTCTACTTTTGTTGGGCTGGGCCTATCGATGCTTAGTAGTAAAAATAATTTTGTGATTTTGGATGTTAGGGTCATGCCTATAGAACCCTCACTGGTAGATTCGTCACTGCCTCAGATATAACGCACGAGGTGATGCAGGAGCAGATTCCCCCAAAAGAAGGTGATCTAGGAGCTGCGTAACATCCCATTGTCAGGAGCACTGGATATTTTCCCCTCCACAAGCCAGCGGAGTCGATTAAAATGAATTTCAGCCTTCTGCAAAGTCATTCTTTAGTTTGTAGATATTTGCTCTTTTTGTCGGCTTATTACACTCACAATATTGTTTTTTTTTTCAAAACCAAATTGGGTTGGCCGCTACAAAAACAAAAGATCAATCCTGGCCGCCGGTGTCGGCATTGCAGTTCTCGGGGGCGAAGTAGACCCTGCCGGCGGCAAGGTCGTAGATGAAGCGTGTGCCAAGTTGCTGTATCGCGCCGATGATGGTGATGTGTGTGCTCGGTGACACGGTGAGGCAGATGTCTTGCTCTTGCGCGATGAACAGCTTATTCGGCGAGAGCACGAGGTCCTGCTCATGCTCGAAGTGCAGCGTCACCGTCGGCAACTGTGAGAGGATGGCACGGGTCATGCGGAAGCAGAGGCCGAAGTTGGTGCGGGGCACCCGCGTCACCCCGATCCTCCTACCGTGCTCTGCCAGGGTGTGCTCCAGGATGTCGTACGTAGCCTTGACCATCACACCCCAGGGTGTCCCGGCGTCGATCACGCACCCGCTATGCCACCTGCGTCGTCGAGCCGTCAGCGCCTGAACACCTCTGCCAGGTTGCCGCGCAGCCGCGACCCGGCGATGTTGATGCCGACGAGGTTGACGAAGTAGGAGCTATCCTCAGGGTAGAGCATCCTGGTGCTCCTCGTGTGCCTTGTGTCCACCGGGATGTCGTTACCGAACCGGAGGAAGCCGTGCTGGTTTGCCGACCCGGGCACGAAGAGGCAATAGGAGAAGCGATGCAAGCCGTCACGACGAAGGAACCATATGAGCGACGGGTACGTCTTACCTAGGCCAAAGACGCCAGCGACCACCCCATGGCTCTTGAAACTCGCGGTGGTGTGCGCGCAACCAATGATGACGGTAGGAATGACCGCCAACATGGCGCCGTAGCCCGAGGCCGCGAAGGATAGGGTCTCTGCGCCTAGCACCCCACCCGCCTGCGAGCCATTGGGGCGGGCGGGGGTGGCATGGAACCTACACACATTGTGCCCTGGCGGCGAGCAAATGTGGTTCGCGGGTGCGAGTGGGTGGAATGACAACGAGGTCACCGGGTTGAAGGGTGGCGGCACCTGCTGAAACGGGTGTTGGATCGGCACACACTGCATCCACGTCAGGCTGCTGGTTATCTCCATCGCTAGGGTGTACGTATGCCGGCCATGGCCCGTCCCGACACTGGTGGCGACGGTGTACCTCCCTTGGAAAGGGTGCACATGCGGCCGAAGCACGTTGGTGTCGAGCCCAATTGGCCCGTTTAGGTTCAGGAAGCCATCGTCGTCGACGTGGATGGTACTGTTCCATCCGGGGCTGCGGCCTGTTGTGGTATTGGCAACAGCGACGACGATGAGGACGGGGTGGAGGAGTGCCGCAAGCACTAGAGGGAGGAGGAGAGCGTGCACGGCGAGCTCCATGGATGGTATCCGTCGCAGCAATGCAGACAAACTAAGGCTGGCTAATCTGTTGGCTCGTGCACACAATAGTGAGTATGCTTTTATCTCAAGAGCTGGACTGTTGGAGGTGGGTTTGGCTGCATTTACTATGAACCAAAAATTCTTTGTTCAGATTTGCGTATCCCTTGCACACTTCATATAGAGAAGGGTTTGATTGCATTTAATGTGAATAAAAAGAAAATCGAGAAGGGTTTGACTGCATTTAATGTGAATAAAAAGAAAATCCCGGGTTGGGTTTCACGTACCTTGCAACCCTCCATGTAAATGTGGGTATGGCTACATTTATTAGGAATCCAAAATTCCTTGTTGACATTTTCATATCTCTTTCACAACCCACATAGAGAGGAGGATTTTCCTGCATTTATTATGAGTCGATAATCGCTTGTTGAGTATCCTTTGCACACGTTCATGTACTATGAATTAATTTATGTCATTTCTTTGCGCACGAAAGGTCTGAGAAGGTTTCATAGTTCAAAGCAGCCACATTGCAAAAGCTCAAACAAGGACGCAAAAAGAAAGGAAATTACAACCAGTCTAGACATTTTCATGAGGGCCCTAATCTCAGAATATAAAATGCATTTGGGTCCAAATTGCAGCTCCGATGGAGGTCCAAGCCTTGTCGTCGTTGTACACGACACAACTTCCGACAATATGACCGCCACAACTGTATCTCGAGCAGCTACGCATGCCAGGGAAAATAGAAGTGGCCACCACACCGTCTCTACACTGCCTCTCCCTTTCGGCAGATCTGCCGGGAGGGAGCTGGTAAGATGCGAAAGTTCCACCCTTCGGCCAGAGGATTTGCCGGAAAGGCTATGAAAGAATGCCATCGAACGTTCTGCGGGTGCCAAGGCTCCATCGCAAACATTGAAGAAGGATCAGCATCACCCAATCGATGGGATCCCGACCTTATCTCATCCCGTTGTTGGTCCCAATCAGCATGATGGTGACTCGAGAATGAGCCAAAAGAGTAGGCAATCCTCCAGATCAAGGAGGCATGCAAAATTATTAGTGGTGACGCCGGTGTTACATCCACCAACAAGTTCAAGACCAAGCCCATGGAGCACCGCAATTGGAAGGGTGTTACATCCACCGACAAGTTCAAGCCCCAACCCAAGGAGCACTGCAATCGGAAGAACAATAGTCGCTAGCGGTGGCGTTCTCCAGTCTGGCATGAAGCCAAACGTCACTGTGGCAGGCGACCTAGACCTATTACTATGTACATAGACCCCCCTGCACCTCTCCCTCCCCTGCTCAGGGCCGGCGTCACTGCCAGAGAAGAAAGGGGACCGGGTCGGGCCCTGCTCACGAGAGATTCAAACAAGGAGTTTGCTGGTAGTACTAGCTTATTTCATTCACTATAATTCACTACCATTTTTAACCATTCAATTTGATTTGCTTCTTGATTCGTGTTGCATTCCCCTTCCTCATCTTTTTCTATCTACCGTTGAGCTTTCTATACTTGGAACTATTGTTGCCCCGTCAGTAGCAACAACGGTTGATAAGGTTACCTACATAAGGAGTTTGCTGGTTAGCGGTCACGATAGAGATGAGAGAGAAGGACTAGGTGGGAGCGAGGCATCAACGTTGATCCGATGTATTGCTCACCTGTCAAAATTAGCTGGAACTACTCCAGACTCGGGCATGAAGCGTATGAGCGTTATGAGTTCAAGTAGCACAAAGCAGAGAGGAATTTCCGTCGCGGGGACTTGAACCCAGGTCTCTCGGATGAGAGCCGAGTATCCTAACCACCTAGACTACGACGGAATTGTTACAGTTGCAATACTGAAACATATCTATTTATGTGGTATGCCTGTCATGTACACAACACAAAACAACACGAACGTTAGAGCTGAATCGCAGCTTTGCTTGAATTCAGACATGGGTGGCAACATCCCTGAACCGAGCAACGGCTATATTTGCTCACTGTAGCTCTCTTTGATCCATAACACATCAGAATTTCCCATGGCGGTGCATGATCGAATACCAATTAGGGACAAAATTCGAGCAATATGCCTCCCAATTGATAGGTAGAAGCTGAACCCTACAACTGCTCATAGTCTGGAATCATCAACCATCAGTGTCTCTCAGCCATATAAATATCAAAAGGTTCCATAAAGGTCACCATCACAAAGTAGCAATTAGCTCATCAAGCAACTAATAGCTTGCCAAGGCTTAGCTTTTACAGGCATTTGCTTTTACCAAATAAACTAGGAGGAAGCAAACTAAAAATGTAGATAACTGTCCATCATCGAGAGAAGCATCCTGAAGCCTTAATAGTTAACACTACGAAAGTGATTATTGAGATTCAGGTTCAGGGTGAATCTGTCTTTTCCTTTATCAACTAGTAAAGCGGAGGAGCTTGCATGTCAAGTCTTCAATGAAATTAGTCATTAAGAACTAAGACTTTAAGTTGCACCACATCTCATATATTCTTAAAAACAATATAAAGCCCCGACCAGTGAACTTCATTTCTAGACAAACTACCTGATACTGAATGGAGAAACAAAAATGACCTCGCCAGTTTTGCCTGTGAGAACAATGATAAAACTTCTGAAGTCCCATAGGAAGCCATGTCGCCATCCACGTCTACACGCCGTTCTCGATTGCTGCAGAGAAACACTCACCGGACCCACCTTCGCTGCTGGTCGCAGACGTTGTGCGTGAATCTTGATTTGTTGTTATATGGTGAACAACACATGGAGGGAGCCACTAGAGTGGAGAGAGCCGTCGGCTTGGAGGGAGCCCCATCAAATTGGCGTACGACAATGGTTGGTGCTTAGGATTCATGGTGGATAAGGATTATATAAGGGAGGCGTGTGACATTTGATGCAGTTCTCTAGAATCAACAGGATTGCACACATTTGATGAAAATCAAGAACAAAAGATGACATCTCCAGCTCCAATAGTTGAACATCGTCAGCAGTTGTACCACCATGGCTTGCTATTTTTAGAGGGTTTTGCTGTTGAACTTGAAGAACTGTTGACGTTTCATCCCCAGGCCCCACTAGTTTGGACACCTGTTGCCGCGTCTGAAATTCCTCCTGAATGAGTTTTTTAATCATGTCCACCATCCTGTCCATCATCCCGAACACATCCGGATCCTTTACCCAAATGAGTCTGCGAAGATGCACCCCGAAGTATGAATTTTTATCATCCCTGGTTGACAATTCGAGAATCTCATTCTGGACTAGGTCCCAGATCAGCTGCACCCAGCCAAACTTATGCGCTAACCCCACCTTTGCTTTCTCAATCATGTCCGACACATTTGACGGCAACATGTCTTTGACATGGAACTCGGGGTGGATACACATTTCTATGAATTGCAAGACGGTGCAGGTACCCGCGGCCGGGTTCAAGTTGGGAGGGAGCTCCTTGTGCTCCGTCATGGGTTGGAGTTCAATGTCTATTTCGTTGAGAAAGGACTTGTGGTCGACATTGACGTGGGTCCCCCAGATGTAGGCGCATGACTAGTAGCTCCATCGCCTCTACAGGTGGTAGGAGACGACGAGGTGGAAGATGTGGTCGTGTCAGGGGATACCATCCGAGAGTTGGAGCCACGCGAAGTCGAGAAGGCTGAGGTGGCAGAGGGTGGCCTCCGTATTGTGGTCGTTGGGCTAGCCCTGGAAAGAGGATAGCGACTGGTAGATGTGGAACTCGGCGGTGGGAATCTCCTCGAACCTACCGCAGACACTTACCATGGCCGTGTTGCAGATCTTTTATAAAATTGTGTTGTCATACTACCGTTCTACCATCATAAAGTGCATGCCATGTGCATGATGTTTGTGGCGGGTGTGTTGGGAATGACACTATAGGAAGAGCCAGATCTGTATAGTGCCTCTCTCGAGACGCTACACGTTTTCTCGAAGAAAGATGCAACATCGCATTGATATCATATAGAAGAAAACTAGTTACATCTGGCATAACAAAACATTATTTTATCTCAAAATACAACACATACTTAAAAGCTAAAGGTGATGTAAAATAGAAGCATCGGCACAATCGTGCTTCTAACTAGACAACAATAATTAAGATAATTTCATGGTACAATGTGCAAGATTGAAGGAATAATCAATCAACAACTGTCCAACACACATGCAAACGCCAGTAGGTCGTGCTAACCGGCAAAACTATCCATCCATGACAGCATCCTCTCCAATGAAATCCTACAATGAGAAGAAAATTGATTTGAATACACCTGTCTAGCTCAACAATTCATATGCAAAGATTTGATACATGTTAATAAGAAATGTTCTTACGTCATTTAGAAGGTTGGCAATATCATTCGATGAGAAGGCATTAATGCCATTCAGTAGATCATTAGGCTCTTGTTGATTAATCATACTTTCTTGCACAGGGAGAATGCCAGCTGCATCCCCACCATCAGGCATTGGAGTTAATGCGACGAAACTATCTGTCTGAAGGTTGGAAACTGTAGAAATAGTTCTTCCAGAGTTAACCATATTAGTCTCGGTTTTTGAAGTGCTACCAATACCAAGTGCAGAATTGCCATTCAACATCGTCCCTACTGAGCTTGTGCTTCTTGCTATGTTGAATGGTGATATTTTCTCATTGAAGCCTTCCCGTAATGTAGTAATTCTACCTCTGCTAAACATCTGAGATGGTGCCATTGGAGTACTATTGTGCGCATTCAACATCCCTACGGAGCTTGGGTTGGTAGGTATGTTGAATGGAACTATTTGTTCATTGAAACCCGTCACTGATGTGGTGTTGACAATGAACGGTGGCAACTGATTTTGCAGCAACAATCCGCTAGATGATGTCTCATAGTTCGTCAGTTGGTTGATCCTTGGTATGTTCACACGTGGTGGGACATGAGATGTTCCACCCCTATGAAGAATACCGGTCAAGTTTACCTGCATTGAAGACCGTCGGGGGTTGTTATAGTTCCCAGCAAAACCTGGAAAATTGGAACAACTACCAACTATACTGAGCATATGTGTATAAGGTGCATTCATGTGGGTATGATAATGGTTAATAGACTCGAGAGGTTGCACCTGGTATTCATTTGTGGGTGCCGAGCTCTCGCGACCACTTGGTGTGTTTGTGAAATAACTTTGAAGATTTGATGGGGTTTTGCCTTTACTTGTCTCCATCAGCTTGCCACGCATGGAGTCAACGTAGGAAGTACCAGATCTATATGAGGAAAATTCATCTAACATTATGTCATCGAGTATGTCATTGTCTAGGCTGATGGGAGGGTCTTTGGAACCAACAAATCTTCTCGCATCCGGTGTATGTGGAACCAAATACCTCGACCTTTTACCACCATGGATTAATGACCCCATGCACAAGCTGCTCTGGCTGTCCGTCAGCTGGCCTAATTGACTAGTTGCACCGAAATAGTTTGGACTCCAGGAGGGGATGCCACATGAGGACGCATGCCATCTTTCATGCTCATGGTTATGCATAAAATTCCTCTGATTGTCCATGGATGAGATATGTCTTTCACTTGCATCACCGAGTGAATTTGGTTTGACTCTATTCAAGTACAACCTATACTTCTGAAAAAAATATAGACAAAATAACCATGTATGAGATGCATGCTCATGGGAAAAAAGTAATGGTGGACATGTGGGAACAAAAAGAACTAAAAGTGCTGCACAGCTTCTAATAGAATGTGCGTGTCATGCATTGTACAAGATATGCCTTATATTTCCAGGGACAAAAGGAATTACAATCACACACATGTTCGTGATCCGTGCATTACTAAAGCTTTGATTGTTATGTTCTTACAAAATAAAAGCTTGTACTGATATATGAAAAAATGTTAGACTATGAATAATAGTAACACAAACATCGAAATTAAGCATGAGGATAAAAAATGAACCTGTAGATGACTCGCAATATTATGTCTAGTGAGGCAATCCACATTCATCAGCTCCAATATCTTGTTTGGAGCAGCCTCTACAAAAATGTCATCAAAATATTTGTTAATGATAAATACCAAATAACCACAAGTGTTGTGTCAATGAATGAGGCACAAAATATGGTGTCTTACTATCAAGGCCGATCTGGTTGATAGCTTCTAGAAACTTGTTATGAAGCTCAATTGTCCATTTCACCCTTGTATTCTTGTGGGTAGTGGATGCACGAGTGCTCTCTTTGTTCTCGCTAGAACCATCTTTTTCATTGCTCTTACTCTTGGAGTCCTTATTCTTGGCAAGCGTCAGACTCAGGATATACTCTCTGGTCGTCATCATTATTTCTACTCATGTGGCTTATTGCTTGGGATCTTCTCCTACTTTCAACATGTTGCCATATGTTTTTGAGCTCGTTGGTATGCACTGGCTTCATCAAATAGTCACACGCCCCATGATTTACCCCCTTCATCACGGCCTTCTTGTCGCAATCCACTGATAGCACTGCATTCCATACGACCAATGGCTTAGCTTTGGAATTCAAACGTTCACAAAAATCTATTAACTGAACATAAATTTTGTCTAAGTGCTTATAGACAGAAAAATGAGTTCGATGTTTTCCAATCTGTCGTGCAAGTGAGGAAGCAAATATGTTACACATGATTTTCAAATGATATCACAACTACAATAAATCTGATGTTTCAATGCAAACTAAATGGGAAAACATTCATACACTCAATATAATGGCTAAACAATTAAGCGTAACACAATGCCTAAACCATCATCACAACATGTTCCAACTAGGTAAATCAGATCATCACATAAAACTATTGGCGAACCACAAGATCAATTACTATTGTTGACCATGTTTCTCTAGCGTACTAGATAACAGTTGTCGACCCAAGCAATGTTCTGAGCATGGTAAGCGGTCACACATATTAGTTTTTATATGGTAAGCAGTATTATCTATGGGGATTTTATTACAATTTAGGAAAATAAATATTTGTGCCTGCACTTTCTGTAAAAAATAATGTGACGGCATAATAGTTTTCTAGTTTAGCTTAACTAATTTGCATGATTTTTATATGATACATGGGTGACCTACTCAATGTATCTTCTTAGAAGTGGACTCCTACTTTATATGCTATTCTTAAGAGTAGATAGTTTTAACTACTAACAAACTCAAGGAGATTAAAGATGAATAATCCTTGAATAATGTCAGTACAACTTCTCTGTTTTTGGAATTGTATTACTCATGCCACCATAGAAAACACGTATGGTGCAATTGTATAATTTCTGTAATTGGAAGGACTAGAAATTTAAGATAGTTTAGAAAACAATTAAATATAATTTGGTCGTATCACGAAAAAAGAATATATTATAGATTTAATTCTTATGACTAGGATTTTACAATTTTCAGGATACAAAATTAAATTATGTCCATAAATGCACCCATCAAACAAGTACATAGTGGGGTCTACATTGCATTGGAGTGATAATTACTCTTACTAAGCTCGATTACCCATATACTCCCTCTGTAAACTAATATAAGAGCGTTTAGATCACTACTTTAGTATTCTAAACGCTCTTAGTTTACGGAGGGAGTATACCATATGCATGATACCGAACTCTAGACTTCCGCATTAATTATTAAATTTGTAAAAACAAATGTATATAGAATGCAGACGACATCTTTTAATGCAATTGGGTGATAAATTGATCGAAAATAGAAGCAATTCCTATAGAAAAAACACATCTTGTTGCTTGATTATTTGGAATACATGACCATGTCTCTAGCATACTAAACACAATCAACACAATTATTGAAATTAATAATTAATGGAATCTCATAACTCACGTGCCAACCTATCCACGTCCATTCCCCTCCCCCACTAGCCATTCGATCTGATGGATGTATGGTTAGATAGGATCCCATTAGTTTGGGCGAGGAACCGACACCACTATGTATATATGGATCCTGCGCTCCCCCTCCTAACTCATGTGTCGATCCACCTCAGTTCTGCTACCCACCCCGCTGGCCATCCAATCAAAAGGATGAACGGTTAGATGAGATCTGGATCCCACGCCCCCCTCCTAACTCATGTGTCGATCCACCTCCCCTCTGCTACCCCACTGGCCATCCGATCGAGCGGATGAACGGTTAGATGGGATCCCGCTGGTTTAGGCTGGGGACCCTACTCTTTAGATTTTCTCAAAGCCCAAGTTCAAAATAGTGTGCGCATGCTGTGCATCTGTATTTGATTTCATAAAATCATCCTAAAAATATAGGATCTCACATGCTGCCCAATTAAAGGAATAAATATCCTTTCAGTGTATCTTGAAGATTCAGGAGTAAAAGTACTCCTTAAAAACAATTGTACATGCAAAAATAGAATTTGGATTCGGGTTGAGTAGTGAGTGTACTGATGACAGGCAGATCCATCTCGAGGCCGATGAGCTCGAGGAGCTTGAAGCCGTCCATGTCCGGCATGCGCACATCGGTGAGGACCAGATCGAACTGCTCCTTCCCCGCCCTGAGCATCTTCAGCGCCGTCTTGGCATCCATCACCATCGTTGCTGCATAGCAGCGAGCATTATTCAGAGAAACAAAAAGGCTCCGATTCTGATCTAATGGACCATGACGAAGTGGAGAGATCAAGAGACTCACGCTGATACTTGCAGTGGCGCAAGAGGACCTCTAGTACTTTGAGGCAGACACGGTCGTCGTCCACCGCGAGCACGCGCAACCCCTCCGGGAACTTGTCCTCCGCCGCATCCTCCAACATCTGCCTCTGGTTCCCACCCATCACGGCCTTGTTTTCCAAACTTCTTCGCACCTGTCAAAGAAAACACCATCAAGAATTAAAGACTGATTAAGAAACAACGGGGATGCAGCAATCTAAGAACATAACCGGAAAACATCTATTGGATAGGTCCCTCCTTTCCCACCTCTATTAAGAAACAACGGGGAGGCTTCCTCGCTGTAGGCAGAACAGAACTGCAGATTTCAGAGGAGAGCAGGACTGCAGTGGTGAGATGGGCTGGAAGATGCGGGGGTCTATTTGTAGGAGGGGAGGAGGGGTCGATGGAAGGAGTTGAAGTCTTGCGCTCCAGAGGTCAAAGACTTTCTTACTCCATAATTTCTGCAGCTACTGCATTTGTTTTGGCGATGTCAATGTTTGTGTCTGTTTGTCCCATCGGCCCATGGTTCCTCTTCCATGAGAGGGGAGCAAAACCACGGTCCGTCTTGTTGTTTTTTTGCTTTGTTGTTTTCTCAGCAAATGTTCGAGCACGAAGATATCATCTGAATTACAAAGGAGAGTAGTCTCTTGCTTTGTTCGGTTGCATGGCCATGGAGAGAGTGTCCTTTTACTTCCTTTGACCGGGACGGATTGAGAATGTGCCTTCATCGTCTCAAACGGTGAAAATGTGGTCCGTACGAAATATTACCGTGCGTTTAAAAAGAAGAGAGAAAGAACTACAGAGATCGAAGGTGTGGATTTTCTGGGGTCCAGGCAATGGATGTCTATAGTTTCTGCCGTGTTTGGTTTCGTTCCCCTCCATCAAATTTCCCTTTTTGTTTCCATTGCATTCTCAAATGTCAACATATCTGTTCTTGGCATAGCCCATGACCCAGTCTATGTTCCTGGTTTTGTTTTTGTTGCTTTCTCACCTAATGTTGGAGCTACATGATATTTATCATCTGTATTCCAAAAGGGCTCTTAGCATTGTTCAGGTCATATCTCAGATTAATGCCTTCACCACAGGTCATATCTCAAATTAATGCCTTCGCCTCAATTCTCATGAAATTATTCTGATGCACCGAAAGCATATGTTCATTCTCTCACTAATTGCATCATGCTGTGATATTATGAACTAATAGATGGTTGGTTGAATGAGTGAGGCGATTTGGAGCCCAGGGCCAATAAGCCCATTTTCTTAAAAAGAAAATTTGTCTAAAAGGTAGCACGTTCGCCTACACTGGACTGCTGACTTTCGCCTTGACCCTGCCGTGCGCGTTGGCCGGTGTGGTGCTGGTTGTGCCCATGCCCGTGCGTGGGAAGAGATGGAGGATCAAGCTACCTCCTCATGTCGCTCAACGAGGAACCATGGGAGACGACAACGACGTGCACATGCATCGGGTCCGGCTTCGTCCTATGCTTCCTCCAGCTTCATGGTCGATGGTAACAAGCCGAGGAGGTGCTCCATGGTGACGCTTGGAGATGGGCGATGGTTGACGAAGGTGGTCTACGACGGCCGACGGAGGCGGCGCTAGTCGTGCCCTCGTGCAGCTTGAGCGGGTGGCGGCTCAGGGCGATGGGAAGAGAGAGACTCTGCGTCCTCCCCTCTCCCCAAGCGACTTCGTATTGGTCTTGGGCCAAAAGTCAGTCCAACCGAGCTAGACCGGTCCAAAACCAAAATGGACCGATTGAGCTTGGGGCCGGAAATGGCAGCTCAGATGCCTTGGGATATGTTGTCTCAAAAAAAAAAGATGCCTTGGGATATTTGACACTGAGCGACATCACAATCCAAGATATTTGGCATTGATCTTTTTTGTTTATTTATTGCACTCTCCAAAACTGATGACAGCAAATTGGGTTAGCCATTACAAAAACGAAGGAATCAAGTCTGGCCACCGGTGTCGGCATTGCAGTTCTCCGGGGTGAAGTAGACCCTGCTGGCAGTGAGGTTGTAGACCCTACTAGTACTAATTAAAATACACGGTGACCGAAGGTGACTGTATTTCTCGGCCGCCTGAACTATAGGCGCGCGCTATGTTTTACCCTAAGAGGCCAAGAGTGTCATATTGAAATCCCTAACATTGGTAAGACCCATTCCTCCAAAAGATTGCTAAGCCAAACCCCAATTGACCAAGTAGTATTTACGAACATCTCCCAAGTTACAAAAAAAAAGTGTTATTTGAGAAGTGATAGAATTTATAGCCCATTTTGGGAATTTTGCGAGAGACATTAAGTAAGAAGGGATAACACGCAAGTGCAAAGCATGACAAGTGTTCAGTGCGGTCTTTTGGTGCTCAAGCATCAGGGAGGCCGCTATTTTTAAATAATTCACAAAACCCATTTTAAAGTATAAAAAAAAGATAAAAAACAACCCATGGAAATTTATATGTATTCTGCGCGAACGTGTGAAAACTCATTTCGAATATTATGATTTGTAGACTGTAAGAAAACAAAATTTTGGCCCGACAACAAAAATGGTCGGCCCGTTTTGGAAATACGTATTCGCCCTTTTTTATTCTCCATGCGTGAAAGTATAAAGTTATAAAATTTTGCACACACGTAGTATACATGTGTATACGTGTTCAAGAAACCGAAAAATTATTGCACTCTCAATATAGTTTAATTTCCCTTTTATTTTAGAGACAGACGGTTAACCACATCGAATTGGGTTGACCGCTACAGGAACAGAAGATCAATCCTAGACGTGAGTGTCGGCATTGCAGTTTTCAGGGGCGAAGTACACCCTGCCGGCGGCGAGGTCGTAGACGAAGCGCATGCCCACTTGCGTCGCTGGGCCGATGACGGTAATCTGCGGGTGCGGTGTCACGGTGAGGCACATGTCTTGATCCTGCAGGACAAACAGCTTATTCGGCGTGAGCACAAGGTCCTGCTCGGACTCGAAGTGCAGCGTCACCGTCGGCCAGTGCGACAAGATGGCGCGCGTCGCGCGGAAGCAGAGACCGAAGTTGTGGCGGGGTACGCGCGGCACCCCGAGCCTCCTGCCGTGCTCCGCCAGGGCACGCTCCAGGATGTCGTACGCAGGCCTGATCATGAACGTACCGCCCCAGAACATCCCGGCGTCAAGCACGCAACCGCTGTGCCAACTGCCATCCGCGAGCTTTCGGCGCCTGAACACCTCCGCCAGGTTGCCGCCCAGCCGCGTCCTGCCAAAACTGATGCCGACGAGGTTGACGTAGTAGGCGCTCACCTCGGGGTAGAGCAGCCTGGTGCTCTTCATGTGCCTCGTGTCGACCGGGATGTCACTGCCGAACCGGAGGAACCCGTGCCGGTTCCCCTGTGGGAAGAAGAGGCAGTAGGAGAAGCGATGCAAGCCGCCACGGCCCAGTAACCAGATGAGCGACGGGTACGTCTTGCCCAGGGCGAGGATGCCGGCAAGCACTCCGTGGCTTTTGAAACGCTCGCTGGTGTGCGCGCAGCCGATGACGACGGCGGGTTCGACCGCCGGCGCGGCGCCATGGCCCGAGGCCGCGAAGGACATGGTCTCATGGCCGAGCACACCGCTTGCACTCGCGACACCGAGGAACATGGGGTTGCTCCTGAACCTACACACGCTGCCCCCCGGCGGCGAGCAAAGGTGGTTGGTGGGCGCGAGTGGGTGGAATGACGGCGAGGCCGTCGGGTCGAAGGGCGGCGGCACCTGCTGAAACGGGTTTTGGATCGGCACGCACTGCATCCACGTCAGGCTCTGGGTCATCTCCATCGCGAGGGTGTACGTTCGGCGGCCATGGCCCGTCCCGACGGTGGTGATGATGCTGTACCTCTCATTGTGAGGCATGTGCGGCCGAAGTACGTTGGGGGCATGCTCAACTGGCTCGTTCAGGTGCACGAAGCCGTCGTCGTCGACATGGATGGTACTGTTCCAACCGGGGCTAGGGACCAGGCGCAGGCTGAAGCCCTTGCTGTGGCCTGATGTGGCATCGTCAACAGCGACGACGACGGCAGGATGGAGGAGCGCCGCAAGCACCAGATGGAGGAGAAGAGCGTGATTGGAGAGCTCCATGGATGTGGCTGTTGGAGAGTTAACTTGTTGGCTCGTGCACACAATAGCGAGCACTCTTTTGTGTATGGGTTGGCTGGATTTATAATGAACCAAGAATCCTTTGTTGAGATTTGCATATCCCTTGTACACTTCTATGTACAAAAGGATTTGGCTGCATTTCTATGTATCTATCTATCTATATCAATACATCTATAAATCTATCTATATCTATCTATATATCTATTTATATCTATGCATCTATCGGTCTATCTATCTATACATTAGAGACTCTAGAAGTTCTCATGTTAATCAGAAAATACAAGACATTAATCTGGTGGGCCCGAGTTATTTTGGTTTAGATCTGTCCATTTAATATCCATATTAATCAAAAAATACAAGATGTGCATCTGATGTACATGTAGATCAACCCATGTAACCCTTGGTTGTAATTTCGTTCAATTCTATGAAAATATTTTTGTTCTTAAAAGGCCCACATCCATGTAGAGAAGGGCTTGACTGCATTTATTGTGAATCCAAAATCCGTAGTTGGGATTTGCGTATACCTTGCAACCCTCCATGTATACGAGGGATTGGCTGCATTTAATATGAATCCAATATCCCTTGTTGACATTTGCAGATCCTTTAAACACCACCATGCATGTAGAGGAAGATGTAGTTGCATCTATTATGAATCAAAAATCTCTTGTTGAGATTTGCGTATCAATTACACACTTCCATGTACCGCAAACTAATTTATGTCATAAACACAGGTAGGGGCACGAAGGCCCCAAAAGATTTTGGAAAAAGAAAATCTTATACGACCAAATCATATGCTTCACCAGGTTACACCCACTTTCATGAGAGAATTCCTTATTTAACACTCTTAATTTTTTTGCCCTATTTGACACCGGAAAACTTTTTCTTCCTTATCTAACAACAATGCTAAATTTTGTTTCCTTTGTGACACTTCTGTCTATTTTGAGCACTAATGGTGTTAAGTGGCACATGAAAAGACGATCTTACCCCTGTTGCAACTTGTGACCAAAATAATTCAGAACAATATCAATAACTTGGTCCTGCTGTTAAGTGCAAAACTGGGCAAAACCTCCCCTATAAACATGCCATTTTGGACAGTTTTTTATTTCGAAATTCAATTCAAATTTTGGGCAGAACCTCCCCTGTAATTTGCCATTCCTGTAGACACAATCCACATATGCATTTTTCAAAACACAACTTTCAAATTTGCCAATGGCATGAGGCATAAACATGCAGACTCACATCCAAGTACACATATATGATTTACAACATATCCAGGTTAGTTCAAGTCCACACATACATGAAATTAGCAACCCAAAAGTGACTCACATCATACCCAGGTTCACATGCATGAGTCCAACTCCACACATACATCACATTAGCAACCCAAAAGTGGCTCACATCATACCCAGATTCACATACATGAGTCCCACTCCACACAACATGACATGACCAGCAACAAAAGTGACTTTAAGTGCAAAAAATTAGATGGAGTTCACAAGCTTAGTCTTCTTTTGCTTCTTGTGCCCATTGCAGGGCTAGTTGGGTAAGCTTTTTTGCTTTTAGTGCCCATTGCAGGGCTGTGAAATGACACCATCGGATTATTTTGATCCTTTTTAGCAAGCTTCATCTTCCTTGTGGCTGTCAAACTATTATAGTGCATGCAATACATATGGATATATTTGATACATGTATGGCAGCAAACAACAATATTAACTATTCATAATATGTGATATTAAAATTCAGAAACAGAAAAGGTCATCTTTTCCCCCCTTTTGCATTTTTCTTGTTTGTAGTCTCCAATGTTTGGGTATGTTTTCCCTTCTTCTTGGTTGTAGTTTCCAAGTTTTGGCTATAGATTACATGAATACATACAAACCGAACTCAGTTTTCGCTTCGCACAAGTAAAACTTAGTTTTCATTTGGAACAAGCATTGGTGTAGAATTAGTAACCTTGGTGGAGAATACATAGCAGCTGCTGGTGCATCATCACCTGTTGGCACAATGGATGACTCAGCTGTTTTAGTAGTCTTCCTCCTCTTCTTTGGTGGTTATCTACACGAGCAATAAGAAAGTAGTGAACATTCATAAGTGATTACAAAACAGTAATGCAAGAAAGTAGTTAACATGCAATAAGAAAGTAGAATGCATAGTTCATTACCTCACTTCCATCAAAGCAGCAATGTCATCTTTGTTACCCTTCTTGCACTTATGCTAATGGTGCCCGTATTCCTTACAAGTAGGGCATAAGTGCTGGACACTTTTCCTCTTTCATGCTGGAATATGTAAAGCCTTTTGTCATTGGAGGGTCTAATTTGTCATACTCTACATGTGGAGTACGCTCTGCCTCATGCAACTCCTCATCCTGCTCTACTTAAGCCTCCTCTACTTCATCTTCCATATAACGCGACGAGTACTTCTCCACAATTGATTCAACTAAATCCTTATAATTTGTCAAGTCATAATCAATGACCTCCTCAAAACAAAAACATCTTATGTCCTTTCGAGCTTTTTTTATTGCCAAACAATTCAATTTTGAGCAGATAACTTGAATTTGGATCCATCATGTCAATTAAAGAGACAACTTTGCATTAAATCTATGCATGCCTATTGCTAGACAATTAAAACTATGAATTACTTTATACTACCTCCTTTCCAGTTTAGGCTAGCCATAGTGGGAGTAACTTAGGTAGTAACATAACGCATCCCAAGACATATATGCTTATGTGGCATGGAGTTAATGAGGAGAGAAGTGTTTGTGTTAATATAATATGTTACGTAACATAACACACCCCAATGCAAAATGAGTATGCAATATAATAAATGAAGGATTGCATGACACTACACTTATGTTACTACCCACTATAATTGTGGTAACTTAAACTAGTAACATATGACTAGTAACATGCATATGTTACTAGTCTAACTTACTACCCACTATGACTAGCCTTATAGGGCTCAATTTATAAATCTCTCCAACCAAGGTAGATGATGAGTGGTGGAATAAATTCCGTAGTTTGTAAAAATACTTAATTACTACACTATATTTTCTTAAAAAGTTATGTTTACCGATGCATTAATTACATTGAGCCCTATAAATAGTTATGTTTACAGGCAACACGCTCATATATATGTTAACATTTTTCTACTTATTTCCGTAGTTTGTAAAAGTTATGCACATCTAATTTTTTAAATACATTGCTCATATATATGTTTTGATGTCTACTTTTTTCGACGGACATTGTACATTTTTTGTATACATTAGAAATATTTTTCTATACATGTTAACATTTTTAAATGCAAGATTAACATTTTCCAATTATGATTGTAAACTGATTTTTATAATAGATATATTTAGAATTATAAGCAAAGGTAAAAAAATAAAGCAAAACTGTGAAAAAACAACCAGCCCATTCTGGGCGCTACTTGATGCGAGGGTGGCCGGTGCCTCTACAAGCGAGACAGTCATGCCCTTGCCAAGCCCGGTCCAGCATACACCGGTGTTGTACTAGCCCAACCTTCTAGATAGACGGTCCGCCTGTCCAGCAAGTTTTTGTGTTCTGCTAAAAAAGAAGCAAGTTTTTTATGTAGATGCAGAAAGTTTGGTCACACACATACAACTAAGTATAACCTTCCCTAGAAACAAACTAAATATAAGTTTCAATACTACTGGGCACGAGGAGGAGGAGGTTAGCCTTCATGAGCAATTGATACCTCGGAAGGACACTTTTCGATATTTGGGGGTTAATCTGCAGAAGGATGGTGATATCGATGAAGAAGTGAGTCATCAAATCAAAACTGGCGGGATGAAGTGGCGCCAAGCTTCTTCTAGCGTTCTCTGTGATAGGATAGTGCCACAAAAGTTTGAAAGGCAGGTTCTATAGGATGATGATTTAACTTGTGATGTTGTATGGCCCTGAATGTCGACCAATAAATACACAGTTAGGTGTAGCACAAATACACGTGTTAAGATGGATATGTGTCAACACAAGGAAAGACCGAGTCCGGACGATGATATACGTTATAGAGTAGGGGTAGCACTGATTGAAGGAAAGCTTGTGCATCATCATCTGAGATGATTTGGCATATACAACACATGCCTTAAGAAGCGTCAATACATAGCAGATAGTTAAAGCGTGCTGATAATGTCAAGAAAAGTCAGGTAGACCAAATTTGGCAATGGGAGAAATCCGTCAAAAGGGATCTAAAGAACTGAAATATCACTAAATAACTAGACATGGACAGGGGTGCTTGAAAGTTAGCTATTCACGTACAAGAGCCATGACTTGGTTTCGAGAACTTATTAATTACAGTTTTAGTATACCCCAACTTATTTAAAACTGAAAGTCATTGTTGTTGTAAGATGTCCTGAGCGACCGAAAGTCAATCCTGTGAAGATCTTCATGAATTCGCTCAGCAAGCTCAACATGTATTGTTAATTTTGACCTACCTACATGTCTAAATATAATGCAGTTTCAGTTTGAGTTTGCTGATCTTGTGAAGACCTTGCCGCCTGCTGATCGGCTTTGCCACAAATCCATAATAATGGAATTGCGTCTGTGTCAAGGATCAAGATTCATTACGTCTTGATCCTGGGTGGTCAAAACCAATTGAAACTGAATCAGATTCAGAAATGTAGGTCGGTCAAAATTAACAAAAAAAAAAGTTAAAAATTTCCGTCGCCGGGACTTGAACCCGGGTCTCTCGGGTGAGAGCCGAGTATCCTAACCACCTAGACTACGACGGAATCAGTGGCCATAGAGATAGATTAACATACAAACTCCAGAAAAAAACTGCACGAACTTAGTTGGTCAGCACTTGGACTGGGATGCCAGTCAGAGTCAGTCTTTGTGTCACAAAACAGCGCGAGCAATAGAGCTGCTGGGCACGAACCGAACGCAGCTTTGCTTGATCCAGACATGGGTACCTGAACATATCTATAACGTATCTGAACGTCCCTGAAGCAAAGCAGCCTTGCTTGATTCAATATCTTGGAATCATCAACTGTTTGTCTCTCAGTCAAAGAAACACCTGAAAGTTGGCCATCAATCAGCGCTCAAGCATCTAATTTGCTAAGTTTTACTACTAGCTTTTACAGGCATTTTCTTTGACCAAAAAAGAAAAAAAAAACTACTCAACTAGGGTGAGCAAACTCAAAATGGACTGAGCCATCCTGAAGCCTCAACACCACCGAAACGATGAATGAGATTTAGGTTCAGGGTGAAACTGTCTTCCCCATATCAACTAGGGAAGTCCACCGAAGCAAGGGGCTCGGCCCCCGATTTGTAATAACAGAAACCATCAGCTGAGCTACTACTAACGAAATAAAATCAGTGAAAAATGAGTCAACAGCACTGAAGCTCTGCGCCATGGATCAGACAGAGTCTCTGAGAATTCTGCGCCGAGTCTCTGAGAAAGTTCGACCGATATGCCTCCCAGTTGATCGGCGGTAGAAGCTGCCCCCACTGCTGTTCAAAATCTTGGAATCGTCGACCGCCAGTGTCTCGGTCAAGGAGAACATCTCAAGGCTCATCTCAAGGTTACCATCACAGACTAGCTCATCAACCAACTAACATGCCCCCACTACTGACGGCAGCATTCTGAAAGCAGTAACACTACCGAATAGCTGAATGAGATTCGGGTTCAGGGTGACAGACAAGTTGTCTTCCCTATACCATAGATAACTCATCAGCTCATCAGGCATCTAGCTTTGCTCAGATTTACCTTACGAGCATTTGCTTTCGCCGAAAACTAGTACTACAGAAAGCAACCTCAAGATGGAGATAACTGTCCATTATCACTGATGGCAGCATCCTGAAGCATTAACACTACTGAAGAAATGAGCGAGATTCCGCCTCACGGTGACAAGCTGTCTTTCCTATATCAGGTAGGGAAGTCCAAATGGTCAGGTAGCACATTTCAAATTATGGATAAACAGTGAGCGTGTAGGAGAAGGGAGCTTCCATGTGGTAGCACTTTGTCAGATACTAGTGGTAGGGGCGCCACCCTGTGGCGCCGCTTAAGAGAAAGATGTGCGCACGTTTTCATTTTAAAAAATACATAGAGTCATCGCTTCCGTCTAAAAAAACATCTAAAAAAAATCCTCACCCTCATCTAAAAAAGAAGTAAAAAAGAAAAAAAAATACCACAACAGCCTATCCGGCAAGTGCCATTTTGCATAACCCTCCATTCAAAAAATATCAGAGCATCTTCAGGTCCTCATCTCCATTTTAAAAAATGCATTTAAAAAATAATCCACACCTTCATCTAAAAAAAATTGCAAAAGATTTCTTACCGCGGCCAACCAGCTTGCGCCACATGGCATAGCTGGTTGGCGGCCCTTCACGCGTAGCTTAATGGTTTTAATATTTATCCTTCACTGATTAACACATCAGGAAAAATGGTCATTCGACTTGTTACCTTGTGTATTGTACATTACTTCAAAAATCCTGTAGTTAGTTCCTTTTTTCGACAGCAAGTTAGTTCTTCTCAATGTGTCAAATTCAATATAAACCACAATGTTTACAGATAAGATAATGGATGTTTTGAGGACAAGGAAAGTCTAACTCAAAGAGGCTTATCCTTGACATCAATTCTTTGATGAAATTAGTCTTCAAGGTTGTTGGATTGCAGCACATCTGATAGTCTTGGTGAAAATATAAAGCCCTGGAGCAAGAACTTCATTTCTAGACAAAGTTCCCGACACTGGTTGGAAACTTACATATCAAAAGTGGAGAAAGCCACCCCAGCCCACTTCTGCAACTCAAAAGCTTTATACCAAAGAATATATGCTTTGACCACATGACTGAGAAAATCACTGATTTTTTTTCAACACATAAGTACATCACTGAACTAGTCACTGAATTTTGTGGCAACAACAAACATGATATTTTAACAAGAGAAAAGCTGAGCCAAAGCCTCTGATCTGAACAAGGCATATCACGTATTGGTAAGCAATTTAGAAATGAATAGAAACATGTGAAAACATCTCACACCATGCCATTCATTAGGGGGCCAGGATCAGTGGATCCGAGAGAAATCACATCCCTCTCGTCCCCCTCGTGTCACCCCCGCGGGCGACCCAGGGGGAACCCTAGCCGCCGTCCTCTCGGCCCTCCTCCGCCTCCACCTCTCCTCGCCGCCGTCCACAGCGCCGCCAGGCAAAGCTTGGACGGCTGGGCGGCGGCGGGGCATCTCTCCTCCTTGGAGCGTCTTGGGCGGCGCGGGACGACCAGATCGTGAAGAGGCGTCAGGCTAGCGCGGGGTCTGGCGGCGCGTTGGGCGAGCATCTTGGCAGCGGCGCATTGCGGCGCCTGCGACGCGACGCGGCAGCTGCGGCTTGGATGCGACTCCACGGCGAGGTGGTGGTTGCGTGGTCTTCAGATCGGGTGGCCGCGGGCGCCGCCATGTTCAGGCCGGATCCATCTGGATCTGGCGCTTGGATGTTGTCGGCCGGCACAGGGTGGTGGTCCACGCCGCTGGCTTCGTCGGATCGTTGGATCCGGCGCCTGGAGTCTACGACAGCTATCCTTCTTGATCCTCCTTCCTGGTGGGTTGAGCCCCATGGCACTTGCATCTCTGTTGGTCTCGGTTCGTCTTGTTGTCTTATCCGAAACAGCCAGAGGTTTGGTGGTATAGGTTGGGGACCGGAGGAAACTTTGACCGGCTGGTCCAGATCGGCATCGGCGGCGTCCCTCGACGCCGTTACCCTCCCTAGAGTCGAAGCCGAGGTCCCTCCTATCCACATACAAATCCCTCCCCGACGAAAATCCAAAATTCATTCTGAATTGGGCAGCGGCGGCGTCCTGCGCGTCGTAACCTCCATGGAGGCGCCGTCTTGGGAGGCTCGGATGGTCGGGCGAGAGATGCTATGGGTGGTGATCGCCGCGTGGCTCCAGCAGTGCCGAGGGTGTGAGCTCCGGGGGAAACCCTAGATCTGGGTCTACCGGATCAGACGATGATGGCACCTTCGATGCCGTTGTCCCTCCTGGGGGCATCGTTTTGGAGCACCCGCTGGCTAGAGGGGACAAGAGGAGGAGTGGTGTTACATCTACCGCAAGGCCAACGGCGGATCCTGGCGGCATGGTGCCGCCGAGGTTCAGCGATGGGCGCATTTGGAGATGGACTCGCGTAGGAGGAGGAAGTTGTCTGGCGTCATGGTGGTGTTGATGGCAGAGAGGCCTGGCAAGGTTGGTGCAACAATTTTGCTCTGAGGATGGACCGAGGGAGGATGGAGGTGACGGCCCTTGCAGCGTGCAGTGCTCACTAGGAGTGTGCCTGACCGGTGTGGGGCCCAATCCAGGTAATGGCTTGGAGGGGACATCCAGCTTTAGATGTTAGGCGTTAGTGAGATGTCTATTTGGTATTCACTACTAGGAAAAGGGCTATAGATGGAATGAACACTAATGGCGCACCTGTCATGTGGTGCGCCACTACTATATAGCAGTGGCGCCCCATGTGCTGATGCGCCATTAGAGTAGAAGACACTAATGGCACACCTGGCACAAGGTGCGCCACTAGTAACAATTTTTTTTATTTTTCCAAACATACTAATGGCGCATCATGGCGCGGTGCGCCATTACTAGTGCTAAATAGTAATGGTGCACCGGCCACACAGTGCGCCACTACTGTTTTTTTTTTTTGCAAAACTACTAATGGTGCACCGTGGCACAGTGCGCCATTACTAGTTTAAACCAGTAATGGCGCACTGTGCCACGGTGCGCCATTAGAATATATAGCTTTTTTATTCTTTTATTTATTTATTTTATATCTGGTCCCCCTCGCCGCCGAGCACCCGGCCCCGCACCATCTACCCCGCTCCATCGGCCGCCGCCAACCCCCCGCACCCTCCCCTACTCCACCGCCGCCGCCGACCCACCGCACCCTCCCCCGCTCCACCGGCCGCCGCCGCCGACCCCCCGCACCCTCCCCTACTCCACCGTCGCTGACGACCCACCGCACCCTCCCCCGCTCCACCGGTCGCCGCCACCGATCCATGAACTCAAGATATTTTCAAATAATAAATTTGATGATATTTTTTCATACTCATAAATATTTTCAAATAAAAAATTTGATGATATTTTTTTAAAAAAATATTACTGTTTTTATAAAAAAAAATATTACTATTATGATTTAAACAAGTTTGAACATATTTAAACACAAATAAATATCAAACAACATTTTAAATACTAGTTTAAACCAGTAATGGCGTACTGTGGCACGGTGCGCCATTAGAATATATAGCATTTTTATTATTTTATTTATTTATTTTATATCCGGCCCCCCTCGCCGCCGAGCACCCGGCCCCGCACCATCTACCCCGCTCCACCGGCCGCCGCCAACCCCCCGCACCCTCCCCTACTCCACCGCCGCCGACGACCCACCGCACCCTCCCCCGCTCCATCGGCCGCCACCGCCGACCCCCCGCACCCTCCCCTACTCCACCGTCGCTGACGACCCACCGCACCCTCCCCCGCTCCACCGGCCGCCGCCACCGACCCATGAACTCATGATATTTTCAAATAATAAATTTGATGATATTTTTTCATATTCATAAATATTTTCAAATAAAAAATTTGATGATATTTTTTCATATTCATAAATATTTTCAAATAAAAAATTTGATGATATTTTTTTAAAAAATATTACTGTTTTTATAAAAAATATTACTATTATGATTTAAACAAGTTTGAACATATTTAAACACAAATAAATATCAAACAACATTTTAAAATATCATCTACCGCCGCCGACCCCGCACCATCTACCCCGCTCCACCGGCCGCCGCCAACCCCCCGCACCCTCCCCTACTCCACCGCCGCCGACGACCCACCGCACCCTCCCCCGCTCCACCGGCCGCCACCGCCGACCCCCCGCACCCTCCCCTACTCCACCGTCGCTGACGACCCACCGCACCCTCCCCCGCTCCACCGGCCGCCGCCACCGACCCATGAACTCATGATATTTTCAAATAATAAATTTGATGATATTTTTTCATATTCATAAATATTTTCAAATAAAAAATTTGATGATATTTTTTCATATTCATAAATATTTTCAAATAAAAAATTTGATGATATTTTTTTAAAAAATATTACTGTTTTTATAAAAAATATTACTATTATGATTTAAACAAGTTTGAACATATTTAAACACAAATAAATATCAAACAACATTTTAAATGCATAAAAACAAAAATTGGGGAGCCTGGGAATCGAACCCAGGACCTCCTACTATGTGTGTTGCGTGCTGACCAGTCAAGCTAGTGGGTGTGTTCTGATGGAGATAGGGTTAGGTGGGATATAACCTGACCAGTCGGGCTATAACTAAAACAAAATTCTAATGGCGCACCTGGGGGTGCGCCATTAGAACCCTCCCCCACTCCACCTATTCTCCTCGCACTGTGGCCTCCCTCCCTCCCTCGCCAGATCCCCCACTCGACCCTACTCCATCCGCCGCGCCTGCACGCCGTCGGCGACTCCACCCCGCCGCCCCCGCGCCCCCCGAACGGGATCGGCCGAGCGCGCGCCGCTCACTCCTCTCCTCTCCTCCTCCCTTCGACGAGCGAGGGCCTCCTCCGGCCCCTGCAGCAGCCGGTGAGCGCGGCCCCGACGCACCCACCCCGCCTGCCCCTGCCGTCCTCTGCCACCGGCCCCTGCTCTCCTTCGACCGCGGCGAGCGAGGACCCGGACGAGCAGGTACTAAAGGATCCGCCTTTCCTCTCCTTCCGTTCGCTCCCTGCTGTCGTCTCACCAGATTTCGCTTCCCTTCCCAAGTTCCTCGTCTCCGGCGCTGCCGCAGGCGCCATTCCGACGACCCCCCTTGGGCTCCGCTGCCGGATCCAACTCCTCAACCACCGCAGGACAGCGCAGGTACCCCAGTTTCTGTTCATGTCTCAATGGTATCCATGCTGATAATGCTAGGTAGATCGACTGAGTGTAGCAACTGTGTGCCACCAATCCACTTTTTTGGAAAATACTTGCTAGAAAACCATCTGAAACATGTGATGCTTGCTACTGTATAATATAGGAGTATGTATGAAGAACTGCCACTTAATAGTAAGTATGAATTGTGTTGTACAAACTATGAATTGTGTACCCACTGCTCATTGGAGTATGAAAGTTGTCAGTAGTTGCTTATGCTAGAGAAGTACTTATGAAAATTTAGCCGTACTCCAGTTGGTACTCCATGGAGTTACTTACTCCAGTAGCTTAATTAAGTGCAGTTGATTCACTTACTCCAGTAGCTTAATTAAGTTGCAGTAGTGCTTGTAAGTTTGCAAGTTTTGTGTACTGTACTGCTTGCATCAGTACTTTTGTGTAATCATACCTATAAATTTTCCAAGCTCCGTTATGATGAGCAGAGTTTTTACTTGCTACTTTCAGTTTCTCTCATTCCTTGGGAAAAGTTTTCCAAGTTCTGTTATGATGACACTATTGGACACATACAGTAGGGCAACGTTTTTAGTTGTTATACTTTCAGTTACCATCACTGCTTGGGAAAGGCCGAATTGCATGCATTCAGGTCTGCAGTTGATAATGTATCATCATAATTAAGTTCCTTCTCTTTTCCTGCATTGTTGTATGCTCCTATGAAGATCCAAATGTATCATCATAATGTATGTGTTGTGTTGTGTGATTCTTCATGCTGAGAACTTCAGCTTTTTTAGTTATTGCACTTCTGCAGGTTTTGTGGGAGTGGTTATGTGTCATGCATTTCTTTGCTAGGATCAGACAGTTATAGTGAAAGGCTTCTGTATAAAGAAAAGAAAATATGATCATGGTGAATGAATTATGTACACTAGTTAGAGCATTAGTGTGGTTTGCTGGTGAGAAGGGAATCAAGGGATGCACATTGTGGGGGTGATGCTTACTAACACTTTGACAAAAAAATTCAGAATGTGCTGGACTATATGTTCATTGGTACTACTTGTGATGCTGCTGCTGTACTACTTCGGAATTTTGTGAACTTGTGATGTTGCTGCTGTACCCCAAGAGGCCCTTGAGTTTGCCGGAATGTCGATTAACTCCCATTCCGGAAAATTCGGGTACTCCATATGTCCTATTTTCAGCAAAGGTCATGCTGAAATTTTCCGTGAATTTTAGCATGACTTTGCTAAAAATAGGACATATGGGGTACTTGTGACTAATGCATGGGACGGGGTATCTTAGTACTTAGTTAAGTAGGATCAACTGCCCCGCCATTCTTGCTGCATAGGTGGCAATAGAGCCAAGTGATTAGGCCCAACCTAGGGTGCCTCGGCATCGATAAACCCTAAATGATGAAAACTTAACTTAGTATTTAGGGTGCCTCGGCGTCGACAAACCCTAAATGATGAAACCTTGGCTTCTATAGGGTGCCTCGGTGTCGATGAGAACCTAAATGAAACATAGTGAAACAAGCGCACGGTCGTGGGTTCGAGTCCCCGCTGGCGCATATTTTTTGCTCACAAAGAAATGGGTTCAGTTGAAGCAAAATTCAGTTAAAATAGCATCTTCAGTTCAAAAAAACTACTAAATGATCACAAAAACTTCTAGACAACATTCTGTATGATCTGACCAAAACTTGAACTAAATGATCACCGAAACTTGAAGGATTTTGCATCACATCACAACCATAAGTGTTCTGCACCAGCATCATAACAATCACATAACTACATAACAAAAGCAAACTTGTTCATCATTACAAAAGCAAACTTGTTCAACATAACAAAAGCAAACTTGTTCATCATTACAAAAGCAAACTTGTTCAACATAACAAAAGCAAACTTGTTCATCATTACAAAAGCAAACTTGTTCAACATAACAAAAGCAAACTTGTTAATCATTACAAAAGCAAACTTGTTCAACATAACAAAAGCAAACTTGTTCAACCACATAACTACAAACTAAGACACATGATACCACAAACAACTCAATATCCCCAGTAGTAGGGGTCATACCAATGATCCTCCGCCTCTTGCCATTGCTTCAAACCTTCTTTGATGGTTTTGATTTTCTTCCATGCCTCGTAGGTGACGTACGCATCTTTTGCTGCGTACTCGATGAGGTTGTTTGGCAGTAGGCTGTCCCCCCATAGTTTGTGGTCCAATTTCTTGTTGATCTTCTGCTTCATTTCCTTGTAGGATGGGTGGATGAGGCTGGCTGCAAACTCAGCCAAAGACTGCCACTTCTTTCCATTGTTTGGAACTCTCCATGTGCGCTACATGTCGACGTACTTGTCGGGGTTGATCTCCAAACCAGACAACTTCAGCTTCTCCTTGTCACCTCCAATGGAGAAGCCAACAAAGGTGTACAGCTTCTTCTCCTGCAGGAGCGGGCAGAGTTCCTTGGGCCTGCATCAAATTAATCTGGTGCATCAAATTCATCTACTTCAAAAACTTCAGAAACTACTAATTAGACAGAAACTTCAGAACTAGTATTGCATTTACTTCAAAACTTCAGAACTAGTATTGCATCTACTTCAGAACTTCAGAACTATTGCATCTACTTCAGAAACTTCAGAAACTTCAGAAACTACTAATTAGACAGAAACTTCAAAACTTCAGAACTAGTATTGCATCTACTTCAGAACTTCAGAACTATTGCATCTACTTCAGAAACTTCAGAAACTTCGGAAACTACTAATTAGACAGAAACTTCAGAACTTTAGAACTAGTATTGCATCTACTTCAGAACTTCAGAACTATTTATTAGTAGGACCATGAATTGTGCTATTAATGTCTTGCTTTTCTCTTCCGATCCTTTTGTTGCATACTTATATATTGCTTATGTATCGTCTTTTGTTTGGCTTGTGCATAGAGATGCCGTCGTATCTCGTGTACAAGGGTAAGGTTCCCAGAGTCTACGACGACTGGGAGGAGTGTCGGAGACAGGTTCACCGTTTCAGCGGTAACAGTTAGAAAGGGTACACCACTAGGGCGGAGGCGGAATCTAGATACGCCCGCTATCTAGCGGGAGAGAGGAGGGAGCGTTGGAGGAACCGGATGAAGACCAGTTTCATCGCGATGATGCTCACCGTGATGACCGCAACTCTCTTCTATGTGATGGTAGTTTAGATGATCGATATCGACTTGTAGTGTGAAGACAAACTCGCTACTCGCGGTCTTGAGACTTGTAATGTTCTATCTTTGTTCGGTCTTTTGAATTCGGAGACTAATATGATGAATTGTATTCGGAGACTAATCTTCTATTGTATTCGATGAATCTGCTGTTGCTGTGTGCTGCTGTCTATATTATGTCCAATAATATATTTTGTAACCTGTGAAAATATCGGAAATGAAAAAAAATCCCTAATATTCATACTAGTGGCGCACCACACAAGACACTAATGGCGCACTGTGATAATCACACTAATGGTGCATCACCCACTGGTGCGCCATTAGAATTCCAAAGCACATGGGTACATATGGCCCCCTGGGAGGCATTCTAATGGCGCACTGAAGGCTATACTAATGGCGCACTACGCGGTGCGCCATTAGAACACCAGATACTAATGGCGCACCAGACGTGCACCATTAGAATTTAGAATTTAATTCTAATGGCGTGATGCCAGTGGCGCACCAGTAGTGCACCATTAAAAGGCAAAATCGGTGCGCCACTAGCATGTCTTTTCCTAGTAGTGATTAGGCCCAGACATTTGGCATGTCTTCATCAAGGGGATAGGAATAGCAACGGTGTTGCCAAGATGGTGGCTTCAGCCTTATTGATGTATCATCTTGTATGGTCTTTGTGAATAATCAATAATATGGTTGCATGCATCGTCCAGATGCAGAGGCCGAGGGTACATCCTCCTTTTCTAAAAAATGACATTCATTAGGGGCAAATACTATTACTCTGCTACAGGCTACAGACTACAACACTACAACTTCCTCCGGATCA
Source organism: Aegilops umbellulata (assembly GCA_032464435.1). Lineage (NCBI taxonomy): Eukaryota > Viridiplantae > Streptophyta > Magnoliopsida > Poales > Poaceae > Aegilops > Aegilops umbellulata. The sequence goes on from CP136059.1 coordinate 422,410,083, forward strand.
CGAGAGACTGCATCTTCCTATGAAGGAACTGTCGCGGTCAGGGGAGGCCATCCAGGGCGTCGTTGGCGCCCCATCAGACTCGTCTTCACAATGGTCCAGGCCGGGTCAGCCCATTAGTCCTGGTTCAATCTAGAACCGGGACCAATGGGGGCATTGGACCCGGTTCGTGAGCCCAGGGGGCCGGCCGGGCCACGTGGGCCATTGGTCCCGGTTCGTATGGACCCTTTGGTCCCGGTTGGTGGGACTAACCGGGACCAATGTGCCTGGCTCCTGGCCCACCACCATTGGTCCCGGTTCGTGGCATGAACCGGGACCAAAGGCTCCCATTTAGTCCCGGTTCATGCCACGAAACGGGACCAGTGATGCCGCCTATATATACCCCTCGCGCCGGAGCAGAGCACTGAGTGCTCTGTTTTTCTGGGCCGGCGAGAGGAGGGGCTTGTGGTGCTCTAGCTCACCTCCTTTGCACATGAGGTGTTCGATGAAATGCCCGAGCCACACTAGTTAAGTTTTCTCCTCTCGAAGCTCGACCTCAAAGCTCCATTTTCCTCGAGATTTGTCTAGATTTAGCGGTCCGTCACGCCCCACCCCTGTCTTCACCGCCGTCGATCACCCGCGCCGATCTCATCACCGACACCACCGTGGTGAGCCTCTTGCTCTTATCTTCTTTCTGAAAGGAAAAATATTCTTACTTGTATGTTTAGATAGATACTTGTATCATTTTCTTACTTTTATTATTGCATCTTATATAGTGCGATGGTTTTGGTATCCGCCCCCGTCGGCCCTCGTCCTGTCTATGATTCGGATGTGGTATATATATTAATCTTTATAACTATTGGTTCATTTATTGTTTATGATAATTATGCGGACCAACGTGACATAGATTTTATTTATCTAGGATGTATGTGAACCAGAAATTCCAACCGAACCTATTGTCGAGAGGTTAAATTTAGTTGAAGAAGAAAACAATTTCTTGAAGGAAAAATAAAAAAAATCGAGGAGGAGAAGATGATATTGGAGTTGCATGTTGCGGATGTCGTCGATGATCACAAGATCAAGATGGATGCAATGCGCTTGAAGATTAGAAAGATTAGAAAATATGCCATTCATACCGAGGCTTGGTATCATTATGCCGTTGGATCAATTGTTACCTTGGTTGCGATTATGATCGCCTTTGTTTTAATTAATGTATGGTTTAATTAATTAGATGCTCTGGAGAGCTATATGTTGTTAGATGAGAACTATGTATGTACTTTGGTTTTAATGTGATGATGAACTTCTATTAATTTGGACACTTAATTATATATAATGTATGCAGATGAACCGACAATGGATGTACGGTGACAGACACACCACCGAGTACATTAAGGGCGTGCATGAGTTTCTCGATGCGGCTGAGGCAAACAAGCAGAATGGTTTTATGTGTTGTCCATGCACTAACTGTGGGAATACGATGTCTTACTCTAACCGGAAAATCCTTCACACCCACCTGCTTTACAAGGGTTTCATGCCACACTATAATGTTTGGACGAGGCACGGAGAAATAGGGGTTATGATGGAAGACGACGAAGAAGAAGAGTACGATGACAACTACGTTCCCCCTGAATACCGTGATGCTGCAACGGGGGGAGCTGGTGAAGATCAAGAGGAACCAGACGATGTGCCCAATGAGATGCTGCAACGGGTGAAGCTGCTGAAGATGAAGAGGAACCAGACGATGTGCCCGATGATGATGATCTCCGCCGGGTAATTGTCGATGCAAGGACGCAATGCGAAAGTCAAAAGAAGAAGCTGAAGTTCGATCGCATGTTAGAGGATCACAAAAAAGGGTTGTACCCCAATTGCGAAGATGGCAACACAAAGCTCGGTACCGTACTGGAATTGCTGCAGTGGAAGGCAGAGAATGTTGTGCCTAACAAAGGATTTGAGAAACTACTGAAAATATTGAAGAAGAAGCTTCCAAAGGATAACGAATTATCCGATAGTACATACGCAGCAAAGAAGGTCATATGCCCTCTAGGATTGGAGGTGGAGAAGATACATGCATGCCCTAATGACTGCATCCTATACCGCGGTGCATACAAGGATCTGAACGCATGCCCGGTATGCGGTGCATTGCGGTATAAGATCAGACGAGATGACCCTGGTGATGTTCACGGCGAACCCCGCAGGAAGAAGGTTCCTGCGAAGGTGATGTGGTATGCTCCTATAATACCACGGTTGAAACGTTTGTTCAGAAACGAAGAGCATGCCAAGTCGATGCGATGGCACAGTGAGGACCGTAAGAAAGACGGGAAGTTGAGAGAACCCGCTGACGGGTCGCAGTGGAGAAAAATCATGAGAAAGTACTGGAATGAGTTTGCAAAGGACCCAAGGAACGTATGGTTTGCTTTAAGCGTGGATGGCATTAATCCTTTCGGGGAGCAGAGCAGCAATCACAGCACCTGGCCGGTCACTCTATGTATGTATAACCTTCCTCCTTGGATGTGCATGAAGCGGAAGTTCATTATGATGCCAGTTCTCATCCAAGGCCCTAAGCAACCCGGCAACGACATTGATGTGTACCTAAGGCCATTAGTTGAAGAACTTTTACAGCTGTGGAATGGAAATGGTGTACGTGACCATCAAGGAGAATAAAGAGGAATTTAACCTAAAGGCATTGCTGTTCGTGACCATCAACAATTGGCCCGCTCTCAGTAACCTTTCAGGACAGACAAACAAAGGATACCACGCATGCACACACTGTTTAGATGACACTAAAAGTATATACCTGGACAAATGCAGGAAGAATGTGTACCTGGGCCATCGTCGATTTCTTTCGACCAACCATCAATGTCGAAAGAAAGGCAAGCATTTTAAAGGCGAGGCAGATCACCGGAGGAAGCCCGCCATGCGTACCGGTGATCACGTACTTGCTATGGTCAATGATTTACACGTAATCTTTGGAAAGGGTCCCGGCGCACTAGCTGTTCCGAATGACGCTGAGGGACACGCACCCATGTGGAAGAAGAAATCTATATTTTGGGACCTACCCTACTGGAAAGACCTAGAGGTCCGCTCTTCAATCGACGTGATGCACGTGACGAAGAACCTTTGCGTGAACCTGCTAGGCTTCTTGGGCGTGTATGGAAAGACAAAAGATACACCCGAGGCACGGGAGGACCTGCAACGTTTGCACGAAAAAGACGGCATGCCTCCGAAGCAGTATGAAGGTCCTGCCAGCTACGCTCTTACGAAAGAAGAGAAATAAATCTTTTTTGAATGCCTGCTCAGTATGAAGGTCCCGACTGGCTTCTCGTCGAATATAAAGGGAATAATAAATATCCCAGAGAAAAAGTTCCAGAACCTAAAGTCTCATGACTGCCACGTGATTATGACGCAACTGCTTCCAGTTGCATTGAGGGGGCTTCTACCGGAAAACGTCCGATTAGCCATTGTGAAGCTATGTGCATTCCTCAATGCAATATCTCAGAAGGTGTTCGATCCAGAAATCATACCAAGGCTAAGGAGTGATGTGGCGCAATGTCTTGTCAGTTTCGAGCTGGTGTTCCCACCATCCTTCTTCAATATCATGACGCATGTCCTAGTTCATCTAGTCGACGAGATTGTCATTCTGGGGCCCGTATTTTTACACAATATGTTCCCCTTTGAGAGGTTCATGGGAGTCCTAAAGAAATATGTCCGTAATCACGCAAGGCCATAAGGAAGCATCTCCATGGGCCATCAAACAGAGGATGTCATCGGGTTTTGTGTTGACTTCATTCCTGGCCTTAAGAAGATAGGTCTCCCTAAATCGCGGTATGAGGGGAGACTGACCGGAAAAGGCACGCTAGGAGCGGACTCAATAATATGCAGGGACGGGCATTCTTGGTCTCAAGCACACTACACAGTTCTACAGAACTCTACCTTGGTGACCCCGTATGTCGATGAACACAAGAACAGTCTGCACTACAAACACCCGGAACAGTGCGACGACTGGATTACATGTGAACACATCAGGACATTCAGCAGTTGGTTGGAAGCACGTATCAGAGGTGACAACACTGTTTGTGATGAGTTGTACTTGTTGTCCAGGGGACCATCTTTGACTGTATTGATTTGGAAAGGATACGAGATAAATGGGAATACATTTTTCACGATTGACCAAGATCAGAAGAGCACCAACCAAAACAGCGGTGTATGCTTTGATGCAACAACCGATAAGGGAAATGACACATATTATGGTTACATAGTGGACATATGGGAACTTGACTACGGACAAGATTTTAAGGTCCCTTTGTTTAAGTGCAAATGGGTCAATCTGTCAGGAGGCGGGGTACATGTAGACCCACAGTACGGAATGACAACAGTCGATCTGAAAAATCTTGGGTACACTGATGAACCGTTCGTCCTAGCCAATGATGTGGCACAGGTTATCTATGTGAAGGACATGTCTACCAGATCGAGAAAAAGAAAAGATAAGGAAACGAATACATCATACGATGGGCCAAAGCGCCACATAGTTCTTTCAGGAAAAAGGGACATCCTGAGAGTGGAGGGCAAGACAGACATGTCTGAAGATTATGAAAGGTTTCATGAAATTCCTCCCTTCAATGTCAAGGTTGACCCAAGCATCATGATAAACAATGAAGATTATCCATGGTTACGGCGCAATAAGCAAATGACACAAGCGAAGAAAAAGTGAAGACTTTCTCCCGCAACTATTATGATGATACCATGCCAAATTTGTAACAGACGAGTATGTTATGCCAAGTATTTTAGAGTTCATTTGAAAACAGACGAGTAGGTGCATCTATGTTAATTTTTTTATTAAAGTTAATCACAAACTTGTGATTCACACAAATTTCAAAGAATTCAAATTTTAACTATTCAAATTTGAAAACTAATGGCACTAACAGAAAGTTCATAATTTTGCTGACCTAAAAGCAAAAAGAATTAAAAAATATAGCAAAAACAAAATAAAGCAACAAAGAAAACAAAAAAACTAAAGTGTTTTCATATTTGTAAACTAATGGCACTAACAGAAAGTTTATAATTTTTCTAAAATTATAAAGGAAGAAAAAGACAAAAAAATGCCACCTACTGGGCCCCAACGGCCTGAATACGACTAGAAACCGTACCATGGGCCAGGATTCAGGCCCACAGGCACAGATTGCAGTGTTAGGCCCGAAAGCCTGCTTTAGAGAGGAGCTCGAGAGGGATGGCGCACCGCACCTTATAAACAGGTGCGCCTCCCTCTCAACTAGCGAGGTGGGACTAAATACTTGGGTTCGGGGCAGCACAGGCCTTTGGTCCCGGTTGGAGGTACGAACCGGGACCAAAGAAGGCATTGGTCCCGGTTCGTAGCACCAACCGGGACCAATGCCCCCTCTTTAGTCCCGGTTGGTGCCACCAACCGGGACCAACGGCCGCCGCTTCCCGCCCTTTGGGCTGCTGAAAAGGGACCTTTGGTCCCGGTTGGTGGCACCAACCGGGACTAAAGGGGGCATTGGTCCCGGTTGGTGCTACGAACCGGGACCAATGCGCCGTCTATATAAGCAAGACTTGTGAAAATTTTCGTTCAGTTCTTCGATCCCGCCCCGACGCCGCCCTCTGCCCCGACGCCCTGCTCCTCGTCGTCGTTGCCCGTGCACGTCGTCGCCGTCCGCGCCCCGCGCCGCCCCGTTGTCGCCCGCGCCGCGCCGACGTCGTCGCCGCCCCCGCCGTCGCCCCTGCCCCGCGCCGCCCCGAGCCCGCCGTCCCCGTCGCCGCCCAGATCGAGCCCGTCATCGCCGTCGCCGTCGCCCCTGCCCCGCGCCGCCCCGTCGTCGCCCGCGCCGCCCCGACGTCGTCGCCGCCCCGGCTGTCGCCCCTGCCCCCCGCCGCCCCGAGCCCGCTGTCCCCGCGCCGCCCCGAGCCCGTCGTCGCCGTTGCCGACGCCCTCGCCGCCGCCACCGTCGCCCTCGCCGGCAGCACCCGTTGTGAGCCGCCGCCGTCGAGCAATTTTTTATATATATGTTTTTTCATATATGTATTAATTTTTTTGTTTATAGCTATATGATGAATGGATGTGGCTATATATGTATGTATGAATATAATGTTCATAGCATTTTTTGTTTATATATGTTTTTTCATATATGTATTAATTGTTTTATTTAGGTTGTTAGTAGAGATATCGATTTTAGGTTAGTGCATTTTAATTAGGTTAGTGTAGAGGAAAAAGTAAAATAAGGAAAAGGAAGAAAAGTGGAAGAAGGAAGAAGGAAGAAGAAGAAGAAAAAGAATGAGAGGGAAAAGAAGAAAAAGAAGAGGAGAAGAAGAAAGGAATAGAGGAGAAGAAGAAAAAATAGAAAAAAATATTCTATTTTTCTTCTTCTCCTCTATTCTTTTCTTCGTCTCCTCTTTTTTTCTTCTTTTTTTCTTCTTCTTCCTTCTTCCTTCTTTCTCTTTTCTTCCTTTTCCTTATTTTCCTTTCTCGAGGGATAAGAAGAAAAAGAAGAGGAGAAGAAGAAAGAAAGGAATAGAGGAGAAAGAAGAAAAACTTCAACACGAGGGGGGGTACCAATACCCCCTCCCCGATAACATTATTTTCCCATGTATATGTATGCCGCGTCGTTGTCGATATAACGAGGGTGTCGAGGATCGCCGAGGGGTTGAGGGTCGGGAACTAGGGTAGAGGGTCGAGGGTCGTTAAGGGGTCAAGGGTCGAGGGTTTCAGGGTCGAGGGGTCGAGGGTTCCAGGGTCGAGGGTTCCAGCAGGGTCGTCTAGGGGTCGAGGGTTCCAGGGTCGTCGAGGGTTCGAGGGGTCGAGAGAGGTTTCCTAGTGTCAAAGTATTGAAGAAATCCATGGCTTCATCATTAGCCGGAAGTAACCAGGGCATGATGGTACGAAGTCCTCCAAAGTTATTTTGGAATGGTGTCCCGGATAGGATAATTTGCCTTTTTGTATGAATTTCAGCAAAGGCCTTCCAAATAACGATATTTGGAAGGTTCTTGCTGAACTTTGTACCAAAAAGCGAATTATCCTATCTGGGACTCCGTTCCAAAATAACTTTGGAGAGCTTCGTACCATCATGCACCTGTTACTTTCGCCTAATGATGAAGACATGGTTTTGTTGAATCCTTTGACACTAGGCAACCTCCTGACCACTCGGCGATCCTCTCGAACATGAGAGGAAGAAGAGGATAAAAAAAGAAGAGGAAGCAGAAAAAAAAGAGGAGGAGAAAGAATAGAGGAGTTCTTTTTTTTCCCTCTTTTTTTCTTCTTCTTCCTATTTTTTTACCAGGAACGAGGGTCGTCGAGGGACATAGATGTAGTGTCGTCGTTGTCGATATACCCCCTCCCGATAGCTTCAACACGTGGGGGGGGGGTCGATATTACCCCCTCCTTGAAGCGTTGTCGAGGCCACCCCAAACACTAGAGAAGCAGCGCCTAGGCCACTAATTAATATATATGATTCCTTACTATGATTAGCTAGCTAGTTCTACATTTGCCACTAATATATCCATTTGTCATGTTTGAATAATAATTGCCAAGTTGTAAATATTTGTTGAAACTATGGACACTATCGCCCGAGACGAAGCAAGAGAAGCGTTGTTGAGGGACATAATCGCAGAAGGAAGTGATGCCGTCTCGTTGTATCTCAACGACACCGATGGTACTCTGGAAGGAGAGGGTGAAGAAGCTGGCTCTGGTGACCTAATGCCGGTGCAAGAAGAAGAACGTGACGACGGGTCCGGTGACCGAAACGAGTCCGGCGACCGAGCCGAGTCCGGCCAGGTATATATATTAGTTAAGCATGTGCTGACTAGCTAATTGATGCATTCATTGTTTTGGTATGTACACATATTAATTAAGTCTTTGTTCTTTTTTCTAGCCCTCCGGATCGAGCACAACTGAGGTAAAGAGACGAGGCCCGAAGAGAAAGTTGAGCTCGGATGAAAGGTTTGAGATCATAGAAATCGCGCCCGACGGCCAACCTATTGAACCCATCCGAACAAAGAAGGCATTTGTTGCTCAGTGCTGGGTTCTGGTTAGGGACAAGATCCCGATCAGCATCCAGCAATGGAATAAGCCTAAGAACGAAGACCCTGAGGTGTCTTATGTCAATGATCTGCAGAAAAATGATCTTTGGACTGAGCTGAAGTCAAATTTCACCCTACCGCCAGAGGATGATCCGGAGAAGCGAGTTAAAGAGCAATTAATCAAGTCTTTTGCTCTTAAGAGGATGGCAGACCTATTCAGGAGGTGGAAGAAAGACCTGGATAGGTTTGTCGAGAAAAAAGAGACACCAGAATTCAAGGGCATATATGAGAAGATCAGAGATGACTGGCCTGCATTTGTGGCCCACAAGACATCGGAAAAGAGTAAGAAGATGTCGGAGACAAACAAGAAAAATGCTGCGAAGAAGAAGCTTCACCATCGCATGGGGTCAGGTGGCTACCTGGTAGCCCGGCCTAAGTGGGCCAAGGCTGAGAATGATCTGGTTGAAAAAGGGATTGAACCAGAGACAATGAGCTGGCCAGACCGTTGCCGGACTTGATTCTTCGGGGCTGGCGGAACCTTGGACCCTGTAAACGGGAAGTGCATTTGGACGGATGAGCAAGCTGACATACCCTTGAAAAAGCTTCGGTACTATATCGCTGCAGCGCAGGAAGGGACGTTCCTTCCAGACAGAGAGAACGACGAGCTCACAAAGGCCCTCGGGAATCCTGAGCACCCTGGACGGACACGAGGCACGCCAGGCTCCATTCCGTGGAAGGCTGGGTTTCCGGACGCAGGCGGTTACAAAAGCCAGGAGAGGAGGAAGAAAGCGCAGCAGTCCGAACTGCAGGCGCTTAAAGAAAGGGTACTCGGGATAGAGGAACGAGAAGCAGACCGGGAGAAACAAACTGCCGAAGCTTCCCTTGAAGCTACCCCGCCATCTCAGCGGAGAAGCAGTGTGGCTTCCACCGAGCTGCTTCAGCCAGAGCTTGTCTTGACGGCTCCTGCCAGCTATCCCGTGGATGCTATCACGGAGGCTCAAAATTGCCACCTTATGACGCAGTGGATGAATATGAAGGTCAAGGCGGCTGTTGGCTCTGTTTATCCTAATGAACCCGGCGCAACTTTTCACTGCCGGCCGATTCCAGAAGGATATGCTAAGGTGATGGTGGATGAAATAATGGAGGGATTTGAGGACCTCCCGCTTCACCACCCTACCGGAGAAGGGGAGACTCGGCCGGGTTCTGCTCTGAAGACTCCATGCCTATGGCGGAAGGAGCTCATCAACCTTCCAAGCTGGACGCCTCCGCCGCCTCCTCCTCCTCCGGCGAGTCAGGGGACTCCACCTCCTCCACCGCCTCCTCCTCCGGCGAGTGACGATCAGGGCCCTCGGCCGGCTCCTTCTCCGACGCGTGGCGGCACTGCGCCTCCTTCTCCGCCTGCGCCGGCGCGCCCGAGCAGCCAGCCTACTACTTCTCCGCCTCGTCAGCAAGGGCGGAAGAGACCCGCCGCCGCTCTGGCAGCTGCTCCGGCGCGTCGTAGTCCTTCTCCTCCGCCTCGCAAAAAGCAAGCAGTAAAGAAGACTGCCACTCCGTCTGCTCTGCCGGCGTCTAGCAGTACAGCCAGAGGCGGGAGAAAAAACAAATTCGGTCCTTCTCTGAAATCTCCAGAGAAGTTACCATACGAGATGAGCCCGGAGGAGAATGCGAGGATCGCGCGAACCGAGAAGGATGACTGGTTTCAAGGGTTGAAAGCACAGAGACATCCACCTCCGAAGGAGAAGGTAGATTCGGTGAAAGTGAAGCGGACTCTGGCTGCCCTGGCAAAACCACCCAAGTCTCCGCCGAAAGGCAACTATGAGCGCATTATTGCAAAGACATGGGCCGAAGCGTCGCGGTCGGGAAGTACAGTCAGTGATCAAAGGCTGAAAGAACGACGAGTAGCTGGGAAACAAATTGCCCAGCTCGGCGAACAAGCAAAGCAATCGTGCCCCCCCGCTCAAGGTGCCTAGCGTCGATCCGAGGATGGCGCCCGGTTATACCAATCTTGATGATTATCTGCCCGACGATGTAGATTATGGTTTCCTGGACGTGCAGATACACAGATACGAGTACGGGAAGCCTCTCGTCAAAGATGAAAGATCTCTAACAACGATGATGCGAAGATTGCATGATTGGTACATGAAAACCTGCAGAGAGTCTGGGGGGAGGAATACTTTGTATATGAGAGTTAAACCGGAGCATGACCTCGTTGGAATTGAACTGTTGCATGTTCCATTTGAGGAGTTCTATCAGTTTTTCAATCAATTGGCCCTCGATAAAGCAACGGTCACCTGCTACTGTCTGTAAGTACTACTACTTCTGTCATTAAGTCTCTCTACATAGCTCAGCTCTTTCATTGCATGTATTTATAATTATCCTCACTATATTATGCAGATTGAAGATCGCCGAATTGAAGAAAAGACAAATCGGTGATATTGGGTTCATTAACACAAATCTCATAGATGCAGTTCAGGTTAAAGATCATGCCGCAGAAACCGAGGCCAGCTTGCTACGATCATTCAAAATAAATGAACACAAAAATATAATACTCTTTCCTTACAACTTCAAGTGAGTGTTGTCTTGTGCATATTCGGTTTCCCTTATATATTAGTCCAGGTTATAGTAATGTAATTGATGAGTTATGCATGCGTGCGCAGTTTCCACTATATTCTCCTGGAGATTAGGCTTGAGAAGGGAGTAGTAATTGTCTTGGACTCGAGACGAAAAGATCCCCAGGAGTATGCGGACATGACTGAAATCCTCAAGAAGTAAGTTAAATCGATCATTATCCACCATATCAGCAAATTTGTTCATTTCCTGATATCAATTAATTGTTTTCTTTTGTCTGGCAGTGTTTGGAAAAAATTCAGCACAAATTCACCGGGACTCCCGAAGGAGCTGGAATTTAGATACCCGAAAGTAAGTACTATAGTACCATGTTCCGCGCGTCTCCTAGCTATTGATTCAAGCGCTAGTTTCATCAATACCATTTGGCATTCTTGCTTATCTGTTTAATTGACCTCTATTTCTTGTAAAGTGGTTGTGGCAGGAACAAGGGAATGATTTCTGTGGATACTACGTCTGCGAGTCCATCCGCCACACGACCTGTGAGCGGGGCGGGTACTCTGAGAAACAATATGAAGTGCGTAAGAAATAATATTCACAATTTTGGTTTATTACCATCATTTGTGTTGAGTTTCATTCATTCATATATATATATATATATATATGTGTGTGTGTGTGTGTGTGTGTGTGTGTGTGTGTGTGTGTGTGTGTATTGACCCCCTTCTTCAAATGAGATGTTTCGGCAGCGGAATGAACTCCTAGGGACCAGATCGCATGCGAGCAATTCAAGAGGAATTGGCGGCATTCTTTCTTGACCACGTGATCGCTGAAGACGGAGAATACTATGTGGACCATGCGTCCGTAATTTAAGAGATTATATTTGTAAAAGATAATTATTGTATATATGTAGCCGGTAGTGTCGGACGATAGATATACGAGAACTTGTTGTTCGAGCAATCTCTCGGAGAAGGAGATGTGGTCGATATCACTTCTCTCTGTATGCATATATGTTCATGACGATCTTCTGTTTCCTTCGTTTGCTTACTAGCTAGCATATGCCTAGTCTTCTCTATACGTATGTTTAGTACGTAACGTCGACCAAGCACGGACATAAGAAAGGACACTTGTCTCTATTAATTAGCTATCTAGCTAACACAATATATGAAATACCTAAATTAAGCCCCCAAAATCCCCAAACCCCCTCCCCCCCTTTCAAAAAAAACCAAAAACCCCAGCCACAGAAATGTTGACGCGTGGATGCCTATTGGTCCCGGTTGGTGCTACCAACCGGGACCAAAGGCCCTCCTGCCTGGGCTCATCTGTCCCGGTTCTGGTTTGAACCAGGACTAAAGGGTGAGGGTATTAGTAACGACCCTTTAGTCCCGGTTCAAGAACCGGGACTAAAGGCCCTTACGAACCAGGACAATAGGCCGGTTTTCTACTAGTGCATTGGAGTATGAAAGTTGTCAGTAGTTGCTTATGCTAGAGAAGTACTCGTGAAAATTTAGCCGTACTCCAGTGAGTACTCCATGGAGTTACTTACTCTAGTAGCTTAATTAAGTGCAGTTGATTCACTTACTCCAGTAGCTTAATTAAGTTGCAGTAGTGCTTGTAAGTTTGCAAGTTTTGTGTACTGTACTGCTTGCATCAGTACTTTTGTGTAATCGGACCTATAAATTTTCCAAGCTCTGTTATGATGAGCAGAGTTTTTACTTGCTACTTTCAGTTTCTCTCATTCCTTGGGAAAAGTTTTCCAAGTTCTGTTATGATGACACTATTGGACACATACAGTAGAGCAGCGTTTTTAGTTGTTATACATTCAGTTACCATCACTGCTTGGGAAAGGCCGAATTGCATGCATTCAGGTCTGCAGTTGATAATGTATCATCATAATTAAGTTCCTTCTCTTTTCCTGCATTGTTGTATGCTCCTATGAAGATCCAAATGTATCATCATAATGTATGTGTTGTGTTGTGTGATTCTTCATGCTGAGAACTTCAGCTTTTTTAGTTATTGCACTTCTGCAGGTTTTGTGGGAGTGGTTATGTGTCATGCATTTCTTTGCTAGGATCAGACAGTTATAGTGAAAGGCTTCTGTATAAAGAAAAGAAAATATGATCATGGTGAATGAATTATGTACACTAGTTAGAGCATTAGTGTGGTTTGCTGGTGAGAAGGGAATCAAGGGATGCACATTGTGGGGGTGATGCTTACTAACACTTTGACAAAAAAATCAGAATGTGCTGGACTATATGTTCATTGGTACTACTTGTGATGCTGCTGCTGTACTACTTCGGAATTTTGTGAACTTGTGATGTTGCTGCTGTACCCCAAGAGGCCCTTGAGTTTGCCGGAATGTCGATTAACTTCCATTCCGGAAAATTCGGGTACTCCATATGTCCTATTTTAAGCAAAGGTCATGCTGAAATTTTCCGTGAATTTTAGCATGACTTTGCTAAAAATAGGACATATGGGGTACTTGCGACTAATGCATGGGCCGGGGTATCTTAGTACTTAGTTAAGTAGGATCAACTGCCCCGCCATTCTTGCTGCATAGGTGGCAATAGAGCCAAGTGATTAGGCCCAACCTAGGGTGCCTCGGCATCGATAAACCCTAAATGATGAAAACTTAACTTAGTATTTAGGGTGCCTCGGCGTCGACAAACCCTAAATGATGAAACCTTGGCTTCTATAGGGTGCCTCGGTGTCGATGAGAACCTAAATGAAACATAGTGACACAAGCGCACGGTCGTGGGTTCGAGTCCCCGCTGGCGCATATTTTTTGCTCACAATGAAATGGGTTCAGTTGAAGCAAAATTCAGTTAAAATAGCATCTTCAGTTCAAAAAAACTACTAAATGATCACAAAAACTTCTAGACAACATTCTGTATGATCTGACCAAAACTTGAACTAAATGATCACCGAAACTTGAAGGATTTTGCATCACATCACAACCATAAGTGTTCTGCACCAGCATCATAACAATCACATAGCTACATGACAAAAGCAAACTTGTTCATCATTACAAAAGCAAACTTGTTCAACATAACAAAAGCAAACTTGTTCATCATTACAAAAGCAAACTTGTTCAACATAACAAAAGCAAACTTGTTCATCATTACAAAAGCAAACTTGTTCAACATAACAAAAGCAAACTTGTTCAACCACATAACTACAAACTAAGACACATGATACCACAAACAACTCAATATCCCCAGTAGTAGGGGTCATCCCAATGATCCTCCGCCTCTTGCCATTGCTTCAAACCTTCTTTGATGGTTTTGATTTTCTTCCATGCCTCGTAGGTGACGTACGCATCTTTTGCTGCGTACTCAATGAGGTTGTTTGGCAGTGGGCTGTCCCCCCATAGTTTGTGGTCCAATTTCTTGTTGATCTTCTGCTTCATTTCCTTGTAGGATGGGTGGATGAGGCTGGCTGCAAACTCAGCCAAAGACTGCCACTTCTTTCCATTGTTTGGAACTCTCCATGTGCGCTACATGTCGACGTACTTGTCGGGGTTGATCTCCAAACCAGACAACTTCAGCTTCTCCTTGTCACCTCCAATGGAGAAGCCAACAAAGGTGTACAGCTTCTTCTCCTGCAGGAGCGGGCGGAGTTCCTTGGGCCTGCATCAAATTAATCTGGTGCATCAAATTCATCTACTTCAAAAACTTCCGTGGTTGATCCGCTCCTTGTCTGCCTCCGCGCTCCCCGGTGGCCAGGCCACGTGCACCCGCCGCAGCCCTGTCCCGTCCGGCCGCACCAGGTAGATGTTGCACAAGGCGGCGTTGGGCGCGTCGTGCCGGTTGAAGGAGAACACGATATCGCCTTCCTCTTCCTCGCCAGGTTCACCGACATCTTCATCATCATGCCGTTCCGAAAGTGATGATCATCCGGCACCAGCTGACGTTCCCCGGCGGCATGTCCACGGCGCACCTCATCAACAGCTTCAACATCCCGCAGGTGTCCAAGCTGTTCAAGTCGCTCGTACTCCATGGAATGGTCCATCTTCCAGTACGCCTCAGCAAGCACCCATTACGAGTTAGAAACTACTAATTAGACAGAAACTTCAGAACTAGTATTGCATTTACTTCAAAACTTCAGAACTAGTATTGCATCTACTTCAGAACTTCAGAACTATTGCGTCTACTTCAGAAACTTCAGAAACTTCAGAAACTACTAATTAGACAGAAACTTCAGAACTTCAGAACTAGTATTGCATCTACTTCAGAACTTCAGAACTATTGCATCTACTTCAGAAACTTCAGAAACTTCGGAAACTACTAATTAGACAGAAACTTCAAAACTTCAGAACTAGTATTGCATCTACTTCAGAACTATTTATTAGTAGGACCATGAATCGTGCTATTAATGTCTTGCTCTTCTCTTCCGATCCTTTTGTTGCATACTTATATATTGCTTATGTATCGTCTTTTGTTTGGCTTGTGCATAGAGATGCCGTCGTATGTCATGTACAAGGGTAAGGTTCCCAGAGTCTACGACGACTGGGAGGAGTGTCGGAGACAGGTTCACCGTTTCAGCGGTAACAGTTACAAAGGGTACACTACTAGGGCGGAGGCGGAATCTAGATACGCCCGCTATCTAGCGGGAGAGAGGAGGGAGCGTTGGAGGAACTGGATGAAGACCAGTTTCATCGCGATGATGCTCACCGTGATGACCGCAACTCTCTTCTATGTGATGGTAGTTTAGATGATCGATATCGACTTGTAGTGTGAAGACAAACTCGCTACTCGCGGTCTCGAGACTTGTAATGTTCTATCTTTGTTCGGTCTTTTGAATTCGGAGACTAATATGATGAATTGTATTCGGAGACTAATCTTCTATTGTATTCGATGAATCTGCTGTTGCTGTGTGCTGTTGTCCATATTATGTCCAATAGTATATTTTGTAACCTGTGAAAATATCGGAAATGAAAAAAAATCCCTAATATTCATACTAGTGGCGCACCACACAAGACACTAATGGCGCACTATGATAATCACACTAATGGTGCATCACCCACTGGTGCGCCATTAGAATTCCAAAGCACATGGGTACATATGTCCCCCTGGGAGGCATTCTAATGGCGCACTGAAGGCTATACTAATGGCGCACTACGCGGTGCGCCATTAGAACACCAGATACTAATGGCGCACCAGACATGCACCATTAGAATTTAGAATTTAATTCTAATGGCATGATGCCAGTGGCGCACCAGTAGTGCGCCATTAAAAGGCAAAATCGGTGCGCCACTAGCATGTCTTTTCCTAGTAGTGATTAGGCCCAGACATTTGGCATGTCTTCATCAAGGGGATAGGAATAGCAACGGTGTTGCCAAGATGGTGGCTTCAGCCTTATTGATGTATCATCTTGTATGGTCATTGTGAATAATCAATAATATGGTTGCATGCATCGTCCAGATGCAGAGGCCGAGGGTACATCCTCCTTTTCTAAAAAATGACATTCATTAGGGGCAAATACTATTACTCTGCTACAGGCTACAGACTACAACACTACAGCTTCCTAAGGATCATGAGAGACTGCATCTTCCTATGAAGGAACCGTCGCGGTCAGGGGAGGCCATCCAGGGCGTCGTTGGCGCCCCATCAGACTCGTCTTCACAATGGTCCAGGCCGGGTCAGCCCATTAGTCCCGGTTCAATCTAGAACCGGGACCAATGGGGGCATTGGACCCGGTTCGTGAGCCCAGGGGGCCGGCCGGGCCACGTGGGCCATTGGTCCCGGTTCGTATGGACCCTTTGGTCCCGGTTGGTGGGACGAACCGGGACCAATGTGCCTGGCTCCTGGCCCACCACCATTGGTCCCGGTTCGTGGCATGAACCGGGACCAAAGGCTCCCATTTAGTCCCGGTTCAAGCCACGAACCGGGACCAGTGGTGCCGCCTATATATACCCCTCGCGCGGGAGCAGAGCACTGAGTGCTCTGTTTTTCTGGGCCGGCGAGAGGAGGGGCTTGTGGTGCTCTAGCTCACCTCCTTTGCACATGAGGTGTTCGATGAAATGCCCGAGCCACACTAGTTAAGCTTTCTCCTCTCGAAGCTCGACCTCAAAGCTCCATTTTCCTCGAGATTTCTCTAGATTTAGCGGTCCGTCACGCCCCACCCATGTCTTCACCGCCGTCGATCACCCGCGCCGATCTCATCACCGACACCACCGTGGTGAGCCTCTTGCTCTTATCTTCTTTCTGAAAGGAAAAATATTCTTACTTGTATGTTTAGATAGATACTTGTATCATTTTCTTACTTTTATTATTGCATCTTATATAGTGCGATGGTTTTGGTATCCGCCCCCGTCGGCCCTCGTCCTGTCTATGATTCGGGTGTGGTATATATATTAATCTTTATAACTATTGGTTCATTTATTGTTTATGATAATTATGCGGACCAACGTGGCATAGATTTTATTTATCTAGGATGTATGTGAACCGGAAATTCCAACCGACCCTATTGTCGAGAGGTTAAATTTAGTTGAAGAAGAAAACAATTTCTTGAAGGAAAAAATAAAAAAATCGAGGAGGAGAAGATGATATTGGAGTTGCATGTTGCGGATGTCGTCGATGATCACAAGATCAAGATGGATGCAATGCGCTTGAAGATTAGAAAGATTAGAAAATATGCCATTCATACCGAGGCTTGGTATCATTATGCCGTTGGATCAATTGTTACCTTGGTTGCGATTATGATCGCCTTTGTTTTAATTAATGTATCGTTTAATTAATTAGATGCTCTGGAGATCTATATGTTGTTAGATGAGAACTATGTATGTACTTTGGTTTTAATGTGATGATGAACTTCTATTAATTTGGACACTTAATTATATATAATGTATGCAGATGAACCGGCAATGGATGTACGGTGACAGACACACCTCCGAGTACATTAAGGGCGTGCATGAGTTTCTCGATGCGGCTAAGGCAAACAAGCAGAATGGTTTTATGTGTTGTCCATGCACTAACTGTGGGAATACGATGTCTTACTCTAACCGGAAAATCCTTCACACCCACCTGCTTTACAAGGGTTTCATGCCACACTATAATGTTTGGACGAGGCACGGAGAAATAGGGGTTATGATGGAAGACGACGACGAAGAAGAGTACGACGACAACTACGTTCCCCCTGAATACCGTGATGCTGCAACGTGGGGAGCTGGTGAAGATCAAGAGGAACCAGACGATGTGCCCAATGATGCTGCAATGGGTGAAGCTGCTGAAGATGAAGAGGAACCAGACGATGTGCCCGATGATGATGATCTCCGCCGGGTAATTGTCGATGCAAGGACGCAATGCGAAAGTCAAAAGGAGAAGCTGAAGTTCGATCGCATGTTAGAGGATCACAAAAAAGGGTTGTACCCCAATTGCGAAGATGGCAACACAAAGCTCGGTACCGTACTGGAATTGCTGCAGTGGAAGGCAGAGAATGCTGTGCCTGACAAAGGATTTGAGAAACTACTGAAAATATTGAAGAAGAAGCTTCCAAAGGATAACGAATTGCCCGATAGTACATACGCAGCAAAGAAGGTCGTATGCCCTCTAGGATTGGAGGTGGAGAAGATACATGCATGCCCTAATGACTGCATCCTATACCGCGGTGCATACAAGGATCTGAACGCATGCCCGGTATGCGGTGCATTGCGGTATAAGATCAGACGAGATGACCCTGGTGATGTTCACGGCGAACCCCACAGGAAGAGGGTTCCTGCGAAGGTGATGTGGTATGATCCTATAATACCACGGTTGAAACGTTTGTTCAGAAATGGAGAGCATGCAAAGTCGATGCGATGGCACAGTGAAGACCGTAAGAAAGACGGGAAGTTGAGAGCACCCGCTGACGGGTCGCAGTGGAGAAAAATCGTGAGAAAGTACTGGAATGAGTTTGCAAAGGACCCAAGGAACGTATGGTTTGCTTTAAGCGTGGATGGCATTAATCCTTTCGGGGAGCAGAGCAGCAATCACAGCACCTGGCCGGTCACTCTATGTATGTATAACCTTCCTCCTTGGATGTGCATGAAGCGGAAGTTCATTATGATGCCAGTTCTCATCCAAGGCCCTAAGCAACCCGGCAACAACATTGATGTGTACCTAAGGCCATTAGTTGAAGAACTTTTACAGCTGTGGAATGGAAATGGTGTACGTACGTGGGATGAGCACAATAAAGAGGAATTTAACCTAAAGGCGTTGTTGTTCGTGACCATCAACGATTGGCCCGCTCTCAGTAACCTTTCAGGACAGACAAACAAAGGATACCACGCATGCACACACTGTTTAGATGACACTGAAAGTATATACCTAGAAAAATGCAGGAAGAATGTGTACCTGGGCCATCGTCGATTTCTTCCGACCAACCATCAATGTCGAAAGAAAGGCAAGCATTTTAAAGGCGAGGCAGATCATCGGAGGAAGCCCGCCATGCGTACCGGTGATCACGTACTTGCTATGGTCAATGATTTACACGTAATCTTTGGAAAGGGTCCCGGCGCACTAGCTGTTCCGAATGACGCTGAGGGACACGCACCCATGTGGAAGAAGAAATCTATATTTTGGGACCTACCCTATTGGAAAGACCTAGAGGTCCGCTCTTCAATCAACGTGATGCACGTGACGAAGAACCTTTGCGTGAACCTGCTAGGCTTCTTGGGCATGTATGGAAAGACAAAAGATACACCCGAGGCATGGGAGGACCTGCAACGTTTGCACGAAAAAGACGGCATGCCTCCGAAGCAGTATGAAGGTCCTGCCAGCTACGCTCTTACGAAAGAAGAGAAAGAAATCTTTTTTGAATGCCTGCTCAGTATGAAGGTCCCGACTGGCTTCTCGTCGAATATAAAGGGAATAATAAATATCCCAGAGAAAAAGTTCCAGAACCTAAAGTCTCATGACTGCCACGTGATTATGACGCAACTGCTTCCGGTTGCATTGAGGGGGCTTCTACCGGAAAACGTCCGATTAGCCATTGTGAAGCTATGTGCATTCCTCAATGCAATATCTCAGAAGGTGTTCGATCCAGAAATCATACCAAGGCTAAGGAGTGATGTGGCGCAATGTCTTGTCAGTTTCGAGCTGGTGTTCCCACCATCCTTCTTCAATATCATGACGCATGTCCTAGTTCATCTAGTCGACGAGATTGTCATTCTGGGGCCCGTATTTTTACACAATATGTTCCCCTTTGAGAGGTTCATGGGAGTCCTAAAGAAATATGTCTGTAATCGCGCAAGGCCAGAAGGAAGCATCTCCATGGGCCATCAAACAGAGGATGTCATCGGGTTTTGTGTTGACTTCATTCCTGGCCTTAAGAAGATAGGTCTCCCTAAATCGCGGTATGAGGGGAGATTGACCGGAAAAGGCACGCTAGGAGCGGACTCAATAATATGCAGGGACGGGCATTCTTGGTCTCAAGCACACTACACAGTTCTACAGAACTCTACCTTGGTGACCCCGTATGTCGATGAACACAAGAACAGTCTGCGCTCCAAACACCCGGAACAGTGCGACGACTGGATTACATGTGAACACATCAGGACTTTCAGCAGTTGGTTGGAAGCACGTATCAGAGGTGACAACACTGTTTGTGATGAGTTGTACTTGTTGTCCAGGGGACCATCTTTGACTGTATTGATTTGGAAAGGATACGAGATAAATGGGAATACATTTTACACGATTGACCAAGATCAGAAGAGCACCAACCAAAACAGCGGTGTACGCTTTGATGCAATAACCGATAAGGGAAAGGACACATATTATGGTTACATAGTGGACATATGGGAACTTGACTACGGACAAGATTTTAAGGTCCCTTTGTTTAAGTGCAAATGGGTCAATCTGTCAGGAGGCGGGGTACATGTAGACCCACAGTACGGAATGACAAAAGTCGATCTGAAAAATCTTGGGTACACTGATGAACCGTTCGACCTAGCCAATGATGTAGCATAGGTTATCTATGTGAAGGACATGTCTACCAGATCGAGAAAAAGAAAAGATAAGGAAACGAATACATCATACGATGAGCCAAAGCGCCACATAGTTCTTTCAGGAAAAAGGGACACCCTGGGAGTGGAGGGCAAGACAGACATGTCTGAAGATTATGAAAGGTTTCATGAAATTCCTCCCTTCAATGTCAAGGCTGACCCAAGCATCATGATAAACAATGAAGATTATCCATGGTTACGGCGGAATAAGCAAATGACACAAGCGAAGAAAAAGTGAAGACTTTCTCCCGCAACTATTATGATGATACCATGCCAAATTTGTAACAGACGAGTATGTTATGCCAAGTATTTTAGAGTTCATTTGAAAACAGACGAGTAGGTGCATCTATGTTAAATTTTTTTATTAAAGTTAATCACAAACTTGTGATTCACACAAATTTCAAAGAATTCAAATTTTAACTATTCAAATTTGAAAACTAATGGCACTAACAGAAAGTTCATAATTTTGCTGACCTAAAAGCAAAAAGAGTTAAAAAATATAGCAAAAACAAAATAAAGCAACAAAGAAAACAAAAAAACTAAAAAAGTGTTTTCAAATATGTAAACTAATGGCACTAACAGAAAGTTTATAATTTTTCTAAAATTATAAAGGAAAAAAACAAAAAAAGCCACCTACTAGGCCCCAACGGCCTGAATACGACTAGAAACCCTACCATGGGCCAGGATTCAGGCCCGAGGGAGGCCCAGTAGGCCCACAGGCACAGATTGCAGAGTTAGGCCCGAAAGCCTGCTTTAGAGAGGAGCTCGAGAGGGATGGCGCACCGCACCTTATAAACAGGTGCGCCTCCCTCTCAACTAGCGAGGTGGGACTAAATACTTGGGTTCGGGGCAGCACAGGCCTTTGGTCCCGGTTGGAGGTACGAACCGGGACCAAAGAAGGCATTGGTCCCGGTTCGTAGCACCAACCGGGACCAATGCCCCCTCTTTAGTCCCGGTTGGTGCCACCAACCGGGACCAACGACCGCCGCTTCCCGCCCTTTGGGCTGCTGAAAAGGGACCTTTGGTCCCGGTTGGTGGCACCAACCGGGACTAAAGGGGGCATTGGTCCCGGTTGGTGCTACGAACCGGGACCAATGCGCCGTCTATATAAGCAAGACTTGTGAAAATTTTCGTTCAGTTCTTCGATCCCGCCCCGACGCCGCCCTCTGCCCCGACGCCCTGCTCCTCGTCGTCGTTGCCCGTGCACGTCGTCGCCGCCCGCGCCCCGCGCCGCCCCGTTGTCGCCCGCGCCGCGCCGATGTCGTCGCCGCCCCCGCCGTCGCCCCTGCCCCGCGCCGCCCCGAGCCCGCTGTCCCCGTCGCCGCCCCGATCGAGCCCATCGTCGCCGTCGCCGTCGCCCTGCCCCGCTCCGCCCCGTCGTCGCCCCGACGTCGTCACCGCCCCGGCCGTCGCCCCTGCCCCCCGCCGCCCCGAGCCCACTGTCCCCACGCCGCCCCGAGCCCGTCGTCGCCGTCGCCGACGCCCTCGCCGCCGCCGCCGTCGCCCTCGCCGGCAGCACCCGTTGTGAGCCGCCGCCATCGAGCAATTTTTTATATATATGTTTTTTCATATATGTATTAATTTTTTTGTTTATAGCTATATGATGAATGGATGTGGCTATATATGTATGTATGAATATAATGTTCATAGCATTTTTTGTTTATATATGTTTTTTCATATATGTATTAATTTTTTATTTAGGTTGTTAGTAGATATCGATTTTAGGTTAGTGCATTTTAATTAGGTTAGTGTAGACGAAAAAGTAAAATAAGGAAAAGGAAGAAAAGAGGAAGAAGGAAGAAGGAAGAAGAAGAAGAAAAAGAATGAGAGGGAAAAGAAGAAAAAGAAGAGGAGAAGAAGAAAGGAATAGAGGAGAAGAAGAAAAAATAGAAAAAATATTCTATTTTTTCTTCTTCTCCTCTATTCTTTTCTTCTTTTTTTCTTCTTCTTCCTTCTTCCTTCTTTCTCTTTTCTTCCTTTTCCTTATTTTCCTTTCTCGAGGGATAAGAAGAAAAAGAAGAGGAGAAGAAGAAAGAAAGGAATAGAGGAGAAAGAAGAAAAACTTCAACATGATGGGGGGGTACCAATACCCCCTCCCCGATAACATTATTTTCCCATGTATATGTATGCCGCGTCGTTGTCGATATAACGAGGGTGTCGAGGATCGCCGAGGGGTCGAGGGTCGGGAACTAGGGTAGAGGGTCGAGGGTCGTTAAGGGGTCAAGGGTCGAGGGTTTCAGGGTCGAGGGGTCGAGGGTTCCAGCAGGGTCGTCTAGGGGTCGAGGGTTCCAGGGTCGTCGAGGGTTCGAGGGGTCGAGAGAGGTTTCCTAGTGTCAAAGTATTGAAGAAATCCATGGCTTCATCATTAGCCGAAAGGAACCAGGGCATGATGGTACGAAGTCCTCCAAAGTTATTTTGGAATGGTGTCCCGGATAGGATAATTTGCCTTTTTGTATGAATTTCAGCAAAGGCCTTCCAAATAACGATATTTGGAAGGTTCTTGCTGAACTTTGTACCAAAAAGCGAATTATCCTATCTGGGACTCCGTTCCAAAATAACTTTTAAGAGCTTCGTACCATCATGCACCTGTTACTTTCGCCTAATGATGAAGACATGGTTTTGTTGAATCCTTTGACACTAGGCAACCTCCCGACCACTCGGCGATCCTCTCGAACATGAGAGGAAGAAGAGGATAAAAAAAGAAGAGGAAGAAGAAAAAAAGAGGAGGAGAAAGAATAGAGGAGTTCTTTTTTTTTCTTCTTCCTCTTTTTTTCTTCTTCTTCCTCTTTTTTTATCAGGAACGAGGGTCGTCGAGGGACATAGATGTAGTGTCGTCGTTGTCGATATACCCCCTCCCGATAGCTTCAACACGTGGGGGGGGGGGTCGATATTACCCCCTCCTTGAAGCGTTGTCGAGGCCACCCCAAACCCTTGAAGCGTTGTCGAGGCCACCCCAAACACTAGAGAAGCAGCGCCTAGGCCACCAATTAATATATATGATTCCTTACTATGATTAGCTAGCTAGTTCTACGTTTGTCACTAATATATCCATTTGTCATGTTTGAATAATAATTGCCATATTGTAAATATTTGTTGAAACTATGGACACTATCGCCCGAGACGAAGCAAGAGAAGCGTTGTTGAGGGACATAATCGCAGAAGGAAGTGATGCCGTCTCGTTGTATCTCAACAACACCGATGGTACTCTGGAAGGAGAGGGTGAAGAAGCTGGCTCTGGTGACCTAATGCCGGTGCAAGAAGAAGAACGTGACGACGGGTCCGGTGACCGAAACGAGTCCGGCGACCGAGCCGAGTCCGGCCAGGTATATATATTAGTTAAGCATGTGCTGGCTAGCTAATTGATGCATTCATAGTTTTGGTATGTACACATATTAATTAAGTCTTTGTTCTTTTTTCTAGCCCTCCGGATCGAGCACAACTGAGGTAAAGAGACGAGGCCCGAAGAGAAAGTTGAGCTCGGATGAAAGGTTTGAGATCATAGAAATCGCGCCCGACGGCCAACCTATTGAACCCATCCGAACAAAGAAGGCATTTGTTGCTCAGTGCGGGGTTCCGGTTAGGGATAAGATCCTGATCAGCATCCAGCAATGGAATAATCCTAAGAACGAAGACCCTGAGGTGTCTTATGTCAATGATCTGCAGAAAAATGATCTTTGGACTGAGCTGAAGTCAAATTTCACCCTACCGCCAGAGGATGATCCGGAGAAGCGAGTTAAAGAGCAATTAATCAAGTCTTTTGCTCTTAAGAGGATGGCAGACCTATTCAGGAGGTGGAAGAAAGACCTGAATAGGTTTGTCGAGAAAAAAGAGACACCAGAATTCAAGGGCATATATGAGAAGATCAGAGATGACTGGCCTGCATTTGTGGCCCACAAGACACCGGAAAAGAGTAAGAAGATGTCGGAGACAAACAAGAAAAATGCTGCGAAGAAGAAGCTTCACCATCGCATTGGGTCAGGTGGCTACCTGGTAGCCCGGCCTAAGTGGGCCAAGGCTGAGAATGATCTGGTTGAAAAAGGGATTGAACCAGAGACAATGAGCTGGCCAGACCGTTGCCGGACTTGATTCTTCGGGGCTGGCGGAACCTTGGACCCTGTAAACGGGAAGTGCATTTGGACGGATGAGCAAGCTGACATACCCTTGAAAAAGCTTCGGTACTATATCGCTGCAGTGCAGGAAGGGACGTTCCTTCCAGACAGAGAGAACGACGAGCTCACAAAGGCCCTCGGGAATCCTGAGCACCCTGGACGGACACGAGGCACGCCAGGCTCCAATCCGTGGAAGGCTGGGTTTCCGGACGCAGGCGGTTACAAAAGCCAGGAGAGGAGGAAGAAAGTGCAGCATTCCGAACTGCAGGCGCTTAAAGAAAGGGTACTCGGGATAGAGGAACGAGAAGCAGACCGGGAGAAACGAACTGCCGAAGCTTCCCCTGAAGCTACCCCGCCATCTCAGAGGAGAAGCAGCGTGGCTTCCACCGAGCTGCTTCAGCCAGAGCTTGTCTTGACGGCTCCTGCCAGCTATCCTGTGGATGCTATCACGGAGGCTCAAAATTGCCACCTTATGACGCAGTGGATGAATATGAAGGTCAAGGCGGCTGTTGGCTCTGTTTATCCTAATGAACCCGGCGCAACTTTTCACTGCCGGCCGATTCCAGAAGGATATGCTAAGGTGATGGTGGATGAAATAACGGAGGGATTTGAGGACCTCCCGCTTCACCACCCTACCGGAGAAGGGGAGACTCGGCTGGGTTCTGCTCTGAAGACTCCATGCCTATGGCGGAAGGAGCTCATCAACCTTCCAAGCTGGACGCCTCCGCCGCCTCCTCCTCCTCCGGCGAGTCAGGGGACTCCACCTCCTCCACCGCCTCCTCCTCTGGCGAGTGACGATCAGGGCCCTCGGCCGGCTCCTTCTCCGGCGCGTGGCGGCACTCCGCCTCCTTCTCCGCCTGCGCCGGCGCGCCCGAGCAGCCAGCCTACTCCTTCTCCGCCTCGTCAGCAAGGGCGGAAGAGACCCGCCGCCGCTCCGGCAGCTGCTCCGGCGCGTCGTAGTCCTTCTCCTCCGCCTCGCAAAAAGCAAGCAGTAAAGAAGACTGCCGCTCCGTCTGCTCTGCCGGCGTCTAGCAGTACAACCAGAGGCGGGAGAAAAAACAAATTCGGTCCTTCTCTGAAATCTCCAGAGAAGTTACCATACGAGATGAGCCCGGAGGAGAACGCGAGGATCGCGCGAACCGAGAAGGATGACTGGTTTCAAGGGTTGAAAGCACAGAGACATCCACCTCCGAAGGAGAAGGTAGACTCGGTGAAAGTGAAGCGCACTCTGGCTGCCCTAGCAAAACCACCCAAGTCTCCGCCGAAAGGCAACTATGAGCGTATTATTGCAAAGGCATGGGCCGAAGCGTCGCGGTCGGGAAGTACAGTCAGTGATCAAAGGCTGAAAGAACGACGAGTAGCTGGGAAACAAATTGCCTAGCTCGGCGAACAAGCAAAGCAATCGTGCCCCCCACTCAAGGTGCCTAGCGTCGATCCGAGGATGGCTCCCGGTTATACCAATCTTGACGATTATCTGCCCGACGATGTAGATTATGGTTTCCTGGACGTGCAGATACACAGATACGAGTACAGGAAGCCTCTCGTCAAAGATGAAAGATCTCTAACAACGATGATGCGAAGATTGCATGATTGGTACATGAAAACCTGCAGAGAGTCTGGGGGGAGGAATACTTTGTATATGAGAGTTAAACCGGAGCATGACCTCATTGGAATTGAACTGTTGCATGTTCCATTTGAGGAGTTCTATCAGTTTTTCAATCAATTGGCCCTCGATAAAGCAACGATCACCTGCTACTGTCTGTAAGTACTACTACTTCTATCATTAAGTCTCTCTACATAGCTCAGCTCTTTCATTGCATGTATTTATAATTATCCTCACTATATTATGCAGATTGAAGATCGCCGAATTGAAGAAAAGACAAATCGGTGATATTGGGTTCATTAACACAAATCTCATAGATGCAGTTCAGGTTAAAGATCATGCCGCAGAAACCGAGGCCAGCTTGCTACGATCATTCAAAATAAATGAACACAAAAATATAATACTCTTTCCTTACAACTTCAAGTGAGTGTTGTCTTGTGCATATTCGGTTTCCCTTATATATTAGTCCAGGTTATAGTAATGTAATTGATGAGTTATGCATGCGTGCGCAGTTTCCACTATATTCTCCTGGAGATTAGGCTTGAGAAGGGAGTAGTAACTGTCTTGGACTCGAGACGAAAAGATCCCCAGGAGTATGCGGACATGACTGAAATCCTCAAGAAGTAAGTTAAATCGATCATTATCCACCATATCAGCAAATTTGTTCATTTCCTGATATCAAGTAATTGTTTTCTTTTGTCTGGCAGTGTTTGGAAAAAATTCAGCACAAATTCCCCGGGACTCCCGAAGGAGCTGGAATTTAGATACCCGAAAGTAAGTACTATAGTACCATGTTCCGCGCGTCTCCTAGCTATTGATTCAAGCGCTAGTTTCATCAATACCATTTGGCATTCTTGCTTATCTGTTTAATTGACCTCTATTTCTTGTAAAGTGGTTGTGGCAGGAACAAGGGAATGATTTCTGTGGATACTACGTCTGCGAGTCCATCCGCCACACGATCTGTGAGCGGGGCGGGTACTCTGAGAAACAATATGAAGTGCGTAAGAAATAATATTCACAATTTTTGTTTATTACCATCATTTGTGTTGAGTTTCATTCATATATATATATATATATATATATGTGTGTGTGTGTGTGTGTGTGTGTGTGTGTGTGTGTGTGTGTGTGTGTGTGTGTGTGTGTGTGTGTGTGTGTGTGTATTGACCCCCTTCTTCAAATTAGATGTTTCGGCAGCGGAATGAACTCCTAGGACCAGATCGCATGCGAGCAATTCAAGAGGAATTGGCGGCATTCTTTCTTGACCACGTGATCGCTGAAGACGGAGAATACTATGTGGACCATGCGTCCGTAATTTAAGAGATTATATTTGTAAAAGATAATTATTGTATATATGTAGCCGGTAGTGTCAGACGATAGATATACGAGAACTTGTTGTTCGACCAATCTCTCGGAGAAGGAGATGTGGTCGATATCACTTCTCTCTGTATGCATATATGTTCATGACGATCTTCTGTTTCCTTCGTTTGCTTACTAGCTAGCATA